>CM060473.1:16147457-18642934 GCA_030544235.1 Lepturacanthus savala
AGAAAATGTCTCTGAAAGTGCTTTTAGACCATGGAAATTAGATAATTAGACAATATCATGACTGTATTATTGACTGGTTATATGGTAACAAGACAGCTTCTATAGGGTTTTGCCAACATTTACACACAGTGGTGTTTGCGCTTACTTGCTGATGTTTAGCAGATATAATGTTGACTATTACCACCTTTTTGACAAAACATAGTGTTCAATTCAGATATAATGCTCAGATCCGATTTTTTTTTTTTTTTTTTTTAAATGTGGCCAACATCTGATACCAGTGTGAACTGGTGGCGGTCATCAAGTGATTAGTAGGCACAAATGAACAATAACAAAGGCTTAGCAAAAAAAAAACATCACACATAACAGCAGCTGTATTATATGGGAAAACATGTAGGAAGTTAACATGGAGGCCAATGAATCCAGTGAAAGAGAGACTGATAAAAAGATAAAAAGTAAACAGAGTTTAAAAATACAGTTAAAGGCAAGTGATTATTTTGGAGTTAATATTAGTGTTGTTATTCAGAATGGCCAGTAGAAAAAAAGAAACTTTTTTTTGTTAAACAGAAGAAGAAGAAATCAGAAAATTAAGCTAATAAATGCGATCTGTCATGTATACATTTTATTTCCTTTATATAAAAGGTAAAAAGACCATTTGGCCTCCAGCTTCTTCATTTGATTCATCCTTTTAGAAGCTGCAGTTAAATTATTCCCACAAAAGCTTTGTAATTATGGCGTTCTGTGGAACAATGGCTTATATCCTTCGGTGGCCCCATTCCACCATTTCTTTCGATACGTTTTCAATCGCTGGCTTCTTATGATAACATCACTCTGGTTTTGCTTGTACAGAAGTGTCACCCCAAATACTTAAATCCAACACCTCACTAACTCCCCATTGTGCTCCACCGCTGTTGTCCAGGTTTGTTTGTAGTCACCTGACCCTAACCCTAACCCAGCACAGGATTTTTTTTTTGTGAAGTGAATTCTGATGGAGGTCATGTTACTCTTCAGACTCGGGTTGCATTCCAAAAAATCTGATCTGAATCCAATTAAGAACCACATATGAAAGTGGCTGCATTATAATACAATTGATCACCCAATACTGTAAATACAACTGAAATCACAGTAATTTTATTTTACAGTAAAGACAATACTGTAAAAAGAAGTAAAGTACTGTGATCAGTACTGTGAAAAAAAATAGTAACAGTAACTTTCCGGATAATTTCTGCCAGTTAGTTGCCATAACTTGTAAGGTAACTGTTCTACGGTGTAGCCTTTTTAGGCATATTGGCATGCTAATATGCTAAAGCACTAAACTAAAAATAAATGAAAAGAAACCTACCTAAATTTGTAGGTCAAGCAGAGGCTCATTACTTTTATAAACATGTAGACTGTACATTAGTAATAAACTAGGTGGTACTAGAAGAAAATATAAAATCATCAATCATCATCCTGTCCGATGTCTACAAAATTTACTTGTTGAGACATTTTGCTCAAAGCTACACATTTCATGCTCATGTTGCTGGTGGAAAAGTCAAGAGGATCACCAAAGTCATCAGGCTGCTTCCTGTGACAACCATTATGTTGTGATCTGACCGACAGATCAACATGCATGAGGTCAAGAACACTGACGGGCTGAAGGAACTTTTTAGTACACAGCCAATCAGGACAAACGTTCTGTGTCTGTCCCCTATTGTGACCCTGACTAGAGCTACTCACCAGGCTGGATCCAGTCACCTCGCTGTAGGCCAGGCCGTCTGGGAGCACCAGGAAGTGTTCCTGTTCTTTGCTGACACGCAGCTGTCAATGAGGCAGAGGGACGTCAGTAAACACAGAGAGACAAAGGAAATACCCATATATTGTGACACTATCCTATCCACTTCGGCTTAAATAGAAAACTAACAGTAAGACAGGTGCGACTGATCTGGGCCCAGCCGAAGAGGTCGAACAGGCGATGGACGCTGGCGAGCTTGCAGCGCATCAGCCTCTCCCCCTTCACCAGGCTGCCGGGCTCCCAGCCATGCAGGTCATTGATGGGCGTCACCATCATCATGTCTGTGTGATGGGAAGAGGAGAGAAAAAAGACAGAGAAGATGAGATTGTGTGATCACTCATGAACGCATACATCTTTGAAGATAAGGAAAATGGCATTAATGAGTGATGCTTAACACCTTTTATTTGCAATGAGCATTTTTATTGCTTATTTATTTAATAAATAGCTCCTTGATTGAATTTGTTTCATGTAGTTTGACGTATAAATAAACAAAAAAAGAATAGGCAGAAGTAACATTTATATATCTCTACCCACTTCTCTATTAACTCAAACTATCAAACTATTTCACAAATTCATTACAACCAAATATAAATATTCAAACTATCCCAAGTTTACAGCGCAACTCTCCGTTGGTGTGGCATATCAACCAAGCATCTTTTATTTATCGATTAGCCTATTTTTAATCAATATCTTAAATCTCTGAAGAATAAAACGCATTTTTAATTCATCCTCAAAGTTGTTCCATAAAATCACCCCTTAAAAAAATCCATTGATCTTTAGTTTTTGTCTGTGCCCTTCATTTTTTAACCATAAAAAACCTTTAAGTTAATATTTGCTTATCTTTTTCCAAACGTGTAAATAATTATACACTTTATATATTATATATATAATCCTGTAATCAACAAAATTATGAATCATTTATATATATATATATAAGTTTATAACAAATATTTTATCCATGTTTTGAACATCTGACCAGTCCCTGACTAGGCAGGAGAGTGGTAACTATAATTTTAAGTACATGGACTTTGGTGTCATGTGTAATTTTGTCAAACTTCAACCTGAGCAGGGGTCTAATCAGCCAGAATATATTAAACACCTGTGTGGGTGTGCAGGGCTTTTAAACCATACTCTAATTAAATGAAATTATCTTAAAAACAACTGCAGGCATACATTGTGATAATTTCCTCTCTGTGGTCGAGTTAATTATCTTCAAGTAATTGCTTGCCATCCTCCATTTATAAATAGTGTTTTAGTGCCCAGCTGCTGTATATACTGCAGTGGATAGATCCGCAACCTTATCACAAGAGACCATTTTAACAGTAGATGTTTTTAATGTGCCATAACAGCAAAAGTACAGATGTAATTAATATCATTAACCATGACTCCCATCATAATTGTCATGATGTATCACCACTTCTGAAAAAACTCAGTGTGTTTCTGTCCTCAGATGTGGCAGTGACGGGTTGGTGAGCAAGTACGGACAATAACCAGCTGCAGCTACTTAAGTGGAGGGCAGTCATTTGATTCGATTAGATTTTTTTAATTTCAAACACGAAAATTAAAAAAAAAACAGATAAGAAAACAAAAAAGAGTAATGGTGTCTGAAAAGGAGTAGGAGGGAAACATATATATATCTCTACTCCTTTTTCAGTTATCTTCCAAGTGTATTTCTAACCCCAAATTAAATATATAAATAATTATCTAAAGTTCATTAAAAATGGTTTTAGTTGCATCCATGTTACACAAGTATCAAAAGCCATCTTATAATTGTCTATAATGCAGAGTGACTGGGGTAAATATCAACTGCCAACAATGCCACGATAAAGCTTAGACATTTATCACTCATGGAAATAATGAACCAGGGACAAACCCCCCCCCCCAAAAAAAACAAAAAAAAAACGGAGAAGCAGGCCTAATAATGTCATTTTAAATATGTATGTATGCAGAATATTAAGAGGCTTATTTAAAGGTTTAGCGCACGTACTGGAAGGGGAGACCGGCAGGGCGGCTGGAGAGCCATGTGAGGCCATGAAGTCGGCCAGCTGTCTCAGTGCCCATAGGTTGGATGAGCTGCCGCCCTTTTTCATCTGTTCCTGAATCAGCACATCCAGCTCCTCCCTGAATGACTGCACCCAGGCACAAACACAAACAGTAACACATTAGCACAGACATGTGTATACACAGGCAATTTCTCTGAGCTCGCTAAATTTCAGTAATTTTTAAGGGGCGGAGCCCGTGAGTGCCATCTGTGGTCCAGTATGCAATATACACAAGTGTGATGTGGAAATGTAAAGCCTCCAGTGCACAAACAGTGAAAATGGACTCATGGAATTATACATTTGTAATGAGGTAACTCATTACTTTTCTGGAAAAAAAAATAATTTTATAATATAAATATATTTTAAAATATGTCTGAGGGGGCATAAATGTCCAATATCTTGCTCTTTTCTGAGTTTTATTTGAATAGAGATACACCTAAAATTATATATTTTTAGCTTAAAGTACCAAAAATTATGGAATTCAAATTTTACATCTCATCTCTCATGCTTCTCTCTGCTGCTCTAGAAAGACCGGGGTGATTTTTGGCTCACTCATTAATATTCATGAGCCTCTCTTCTGGTTGGCTGATTTGAATGTCTGTGGGTGGTGACTGTATAGGTTGTGAAATCATAAATTGATTGAAGCACAAAAAGTAAAGTTTCTGAACACAGGCTGTGTGTGTTTTTCTATGGATTGAGTGTTGCACAGAGCAATTTTTATATCACACATGCAGAAAAAAGCAAGGAAAAATGCTATTTCTATGATATGAGACCTTTAATAGACTATTCAATATTTCTGTCTTTGGTAACTTTTGGTCTAATTTTTTCTGCAAGCATAAAAACTTAGCCTTGAGAGTAAATTTAAAGAATAATCACAAACGAATAGTCGGAGGTTTCAAACACGTCCACTGGTTAACAAGCGTGTCTATGCAACAGAGATGACAGTGACTAAACATATTCAATGAGTCAGCCTCTTTCACTTCACGGCCACCATCTCTCCTCTTCACACACTTCATCAGCATCATGTTGCCACACCGTTTCCCTCCCATATGCACCAACACTCAGCACCGACTGCAGCCCGAGCTGTCAAGCTGCATTTGAGATCAGATTTATTCTTAAGTGAGGAGATAATGTCATCTAGAGGAGAGGGGGCCGAGGAGAAAAAAAAAGGACGTGGACAATAACTCGTGTGCGCGCAGATAAGCGCCCGTCTCACCGGACTCTGCAGGAGGCTGGAGATGCGTTTCTTATGCTGGAGTCCGGAGCTCGGTGTTGAATGCTGAGGAGACTGGAGGCTCTCAGGACCCCCATCACTGGGGCTGCACAGCACCGGGGTGCCCTTAGGGGTGGGAGACTTGCTCATTTTCTCTTGTTTTGCAGTAGGTGTCTAACAACCAGGGGTGGGTCAGGAGAACTGTGAAGAAAAGGAGTGATATGTCTGTAACTAAACATCTAAAATGTTTCTTGAAATAAAAGAGTTACCCAACAAATAAGAGAAAATATAAAGTCTGCACAAAAGAGATTGTACTTAGATAGACTTTTCGAAACCTTTTTCAATTAAAGACAACACTTGAGATGCTTTGATCACAGGCTGCAGATCAGTGCAGACCATTGAGCATCTGTTGACAGCTGCTTTTCAACCCTGGCCTTGAATGACATGTCATGGGCAAGGTGTGGCGTGCAACAACTTTCTGGATCATCACGTTTTCTTCATTCATTCATTCATTCAACACCACAGAGTGAAGAGCTCTGGACTGACACTTCATAGATTATTTGACAAGATACCCATGAAATACGGTCCATTTGAAAACCTCTCCTGTTAAGAAAAGACTGGAGAACATCGTAAATCAGATTATAATGATTCAAAGGCTGCAATAAACAAAACTGACAAAGTGTTGAGCCCACGTGACGAAGGACACAGCTTGTGTTGTGAAACCCTTTCAATTCATCACTTCCTGTTCATACCTGGAATGAGAATGTCAAATTTGCAAATAAAGAATGAAGGGATGGGCTTGTCATTTCTGCTCTCGCCTGATTCCAGCAAATAAGATTGAAAGGGGTTAAAGAGGAGGAAATAATAGGGTAGAAGATTAAAAAGCTTTTTGAATTATAGCCATAAGGAAGCTCTTTCTGGAACCGTAATCCTGTACAGAGAAAAAAAGACATCAGCATCGAGGCTTATCCTAGGAAACCTGAGTGCTGAGTAGTTTTTAATCTTCCTGATTACATTCTGAAGTATCCAGAAGAGCCCTATATGTTTTTGAAAACATTAATAATCAATACACAAACGACATTATTCAACCCCAAGTAAGCAACATTTTCGTCTGGCATGTACAAAAATACATCAAGCACAAACATCAAAAACCTACCCTCACATTGAGGATGCTGTATTCCTCGGGGCACTGGCCGGTGGATGAGCAGAGCTAATAAAAAATGCAGCATTAACAGTGAGAGCTCACATGCAGACAAGCAGCTTCAGCACCACTAACAGGAAGTTTGCTAGCGATACGGCTCGGTAATTGGAGAAAGAGTAAAGAATTACCGTAAGGATCTGCAGCTCCGAGCTGGCCACTCCCCAGCCCAAACACTCAACTCGACACGCAAGCATGCACACGCTGCTGTAAGGAGCAGATAAGGTCCCAAACACACCACACCCTCCCTCATGTGCTACGTCTTACAAACTGACTCAATTACTTACCTACTTGATTAGTTGAGACAACAAAGCTGTGTAACTTGATGACATGTTCTCTCTTATTTCAAGCATCTAGGATAATGTTTAAAAGGCGTCCACTCTGACAGCACAGTGGGGGGTTACATCCGATCCATGTGTTGCAATAATCTCATTGCATTGCACACATTAAACTCTGACAGATGACTAAACCTTTAATGGAATTTTTGGATAAAACGTGCACTTTAAGCTGATCAGAATCAGGCTTCCTCGGCTGAAGAGCCACTGAAACACTGCACCAGTGAGCTAAAAACATTAGCAATTCCCTGAAGCATTAACTGAAATCCCAACATGCCCCAGTATATGCATTATGTTGTTCACCAGACAAACTGCTCCCTGATCATAACAACTTGGTAATTAAGGCAAAAACTGCTCCCTTCAACTTACAAATAGATTTCCGCTATGCACCCCCAAGTAGTCTGCGCTTTGCTTCTCACGTGATGTTCAGTTTTGGGTTTTAAACAAATTCATAGATATGCATGTTTTCTTTTTTATTAACACATTTGCAACTAACTAAATGATACAGATGCTTTCAAAAACAAAACAGCTGCAGCCAAGCCAGACTTCATTATGGGGAAACAGCAATCAGTCTGCTCCTTTCTCTATCACAATAGAGGATGGTTGACAGTCTGTATGACAAGAGAGAGTGGAGGGGGGCAGCAGACAGAAAGCCTCTGTCTCCAGGGAGGGTCCTAATGACTGAAGGGAGACATGGAGATCTAGCTGCTGGCTGCTGGCCCACCGACACGACTGCTTTCTTATCCTTAGTCACACTTCTGTGGCTGACTGTGCTGCTTCATCACTTCACTTCTGTCTCAAAAGAGTTCAGAGAAGAAGGAAAGCTTGACTTCCTGCAATTAATCGCTTTACGCTGGGTTCCAACTTTGGAAGCAAACAACACAAATCTAAGCAGAAATCGAACTGCTTAATCAGGTTATTATCTCCAAAGAGCATATAGACATATCCATAAATTTAACGTTTCTTCCATATATAAGCTAATGTGCTTATTAGCATCATTGTGTTATTGTGGGATCCTTCGCTAAGACAGACCAATGAACTTAATGTTGCTGTGCCCTGTTGCCAGACTGATTGTTGGCCTAATGCCTACAATATTAAGAAGTGCACTAAACCTCCAAAAAGAAATAGATTGCTGTGCACATTCTCTGCACATGTACAGCACCTGTGTGTATCAGCTGCTTGCAGTAGGGTCCCTGTCTCTGGCCACTGGCATCCATCCAGCAGCAGATAGGACACTGGAGGAGCTCTGAATTGATTTTCTCTGGCTTTGCTTTCATTAAGTTTATGCCAGAAAGGCTGATCAGTGAATCCTAGTTACATAACTCCTCCGTTGAGAAATTCTGTTCTTGGTGTAAAACATGTTGTAAAATCATTTACAATCCTTGTTTTTATATTTCAACTGGCTAAACTCATTGTAACTCATCACATTTGTCATTAGAATGTGTCATCTAAACTCCTTTATATTATCATAACAGTAAATATTAATATGTTGCATATTAGTTTGTGTTTGCATGAATGAGAAAGGCCTCGCTAATTAGCTACTCAAACAAGGTTAGTTCTGTCTACAGTAGGTATAACTGAAATCCAGCTGCATTTATATTTTCACCCATGACTTGTCTTATATTCCTGTCTAATGAATTGCAAAACAAAACTTGAGTAAATCTATATTTTATGCCAAGACATTTTGTTTTTTATACAAGTAGACTTTGCTTTACAGAATATTATTTACAGCTTTCCCGACAGGCAGGGAAAACTTATGCCATGTTTGTTATTTACAAGGGCACCTTTGTTGAATTCAACCCCCCAGATAAGTGGACTAATTAAATCTAAAAATCTATCATACGAAGCGTGCTGCAGAAATGCAGCGTACACAAAATGAAAATGCATTAGTGGGTGATCATGTGATGGTATGATACATTTTATACAGGCTATATAAACAAACCTTTCTCTACAGCTGCTAATGGGTAATGTGTCTCCCTCCTTGTAAACACCACTATAAATAAAGAATGAAAAGCATATGAACGAACCAAATGAAAATGAAGTTTCAAAAAAAATAAAATGAATAATAAAAAGAATCTTAATAGTCTATGAACTTTTAAAGGCTTTTTAATATATTTATAACTTTTAGTAACAGATGATTTTATAATGTCTGCATAAGCTGTGCCTTTCTCTTCCTTGCACACTTTTAAGCCAGTATTTTACAAGTTATCTTGCATATGTCACACATGCTAATGCACTTTACAATTGGACACAATGGCATTTATGTAGGTTAATTTCTGTTTAACGTTATACTGTTTATTGGCCTATTTGGCTGTTTGTTTTTTGTCTTTTGGTGTCTTGTACCCAAGTTCCATTACCCCATTACTGCAAATAGCAAAACACGCTTCTGGAATGCAAAAACGTATCTTTAATTTGTACAAGCCTATCACTGTGTTTAATTACCATCTCTATATCTAGTTTGTTTTTAGTAATAATAAAGGCTTTGTTTATTCAAGACGTTTGTCTGACTCAACACTTGAGTATAAAGAAATGTGGCTGAGCAGTGATTTAAGGGCATAACAGGGATAATACAGTGAAACTAAAAACCCACAAACGCTGACTTTAACAGGAACTTGTACACTGCTGGGTCTGAGATGAATCCCTCCCAGGATTCAGCGTCTGCCATTATTGTGCTGTGGCAGATACAAACCCGCACACATGCGGAGGAAAGGAAACACGACCCTATCGATCGGACAGTCGCATGAGTCCATAACACTGTGCATCCACGGTCCTATATTTCATCATGAATGCACAAAATCTGTAGGAGTAGTTTAATGCATCCTCCGCACGGCTGCTTAGCAACACTACGATGCAGCATCAGCACCAGCAGAGCGGAGAGGGATCCGCTAATGGCCACCAGCACAACATCGAGACAACGCTGCGCGACTCTTTCCCTTATAGGAGCAGAGCGGGTAGAAAACAAACAGCTTCCCATGTCCTGCGTGTACATAATCCTGCGCACAGCCAGCCTGAGCTGCTGTGAAACAACCACACGGCGGATCAGACGCTGCATGGCTGCATTACTGGTGCTGCCGCCGCAGACTTGCAGTCTCACTCTGACGTTGCATATAGGAGAGTCTAATTGCATTAAAGACGGGCCTTCATCTGCAGGAGGAAGTGAACGCATGAACAGTCTTATGGGAAGGAGCTGTGCACGAAAGAGCGATGCAATATGAGTGTTTTTTTCCCCACAAGCAGGTCGCGCGTCTTTTTTTGTTATGTTCGCGCAGCGAGAAGTGAGAGAGAAGAGAAAACATGGTCAACATTAGACTTGTGCGCACACACGGTTCGTCCACGCGTCAGAGAGGACCCCGCACGACGCCCCAGTCACATAACCAACATTGCCTGGTTCATCTCAACACAGATATAAGCAGGCAGGTTACTCACCTCAGCGCATCCTCGGGACCGTCTCCTCTGTGCGGCAGCGGCACACCCACTGCCCAGAGCCGCGCTCAGAACGGCCAGATGCGGTTAACTGCAACAAATCTGTCAATGATGAGTTGCGAACGCCAGGGTTTCCTTTGTCAGTGTTTCAGGGCCTCGGCTGAAGTCAATGGACCCTGATGTTTTTTTTTTTTTTTTTTTTAGATCGCCGCCTGCGCCTTGGAGCCGCCGCTGCCACGCCTGTCCGGGTCTGACAGCAGAGGCTCCCTCAGCCCTCACACAGCACAGGGTGCCAGACTCAGCACCTGCTTATTGTGTTTGAAAGCCAGGTTCAGCCCTGCTGGATGTTTAATGTTGTCTGATTAACCGATGTTTAGTTATCTAGGCCCAGTTCAAGCCAGACAAAGGTATCACAGAACATGCGCCACCTTCTGTCAGAAAGGGGCAGAGGCTCTAAACTGGATGTTTAACACATTGTACATTTAGAGCCACTAATTAACAGGTGTAGAGAAACGCCATTAGTACTCGGTGGTGAGAGGTAACCAAGTGCATTTAATCAAGCACTGTAGTGACGAGCAATTTTGTTTCTTTTCCAAAATTTCCATTTTATGGTACTGTATACTTCCACTCTACTACATTTCAGAGAAATATTATATTTTCTACTCCACTACATTTATTTGCATAAAATAACATGTCAATATTATAACCTTTTGCGTTTTACTTGTAATGACTACTGAGTATTTCTACACTACAGTATTTTGACCTTTAAGTTAAATATAGGAATACTTCTTCCACACTGACAGTTCTGTACTTACTTTTATCTTATGCCTTTATACATTGACACCACTATCAGTGAATTATTTTATTTTTAATTTACATTTTTTTATTTTACTGGATATATTTAACAATAACTAATACTGCGTCATTTTGCAGAACTAATGACAAAACACAGTGTGATATATGATCTCTGGCTATATGATCTCAACACAAAGTTTAAATTAACTCATATACAGGTGCTGATCATATAATTAGAATATCAAAAAAGTTGATTTGTTTCAGTAATTCCATTCAAAAAGTGAAATTTGTATATTATATCTATGTGATATCTCCTAAATGTTTCTTTTAATTCTTTTGACGATTATAACTGACAACTAATGAAAACCTCAAATTCAGTATCTCAGAAAATTTGAATATTGCTTAAGACCAATACAAAAAATATATATATTTCTAGAAATGCTGGCCAACTGAATAGAATGAACATGAAATGTATGAGCATGAACAGCACTCAATACTTAGTTGGGGCTCCTTTTGCCTGAATTACTGCAGCAATGTGGCATGGCATGGAGTTGATCAGCCATTGGCACTGCTCGGGTGTTATGAGAGCCCAGGTTCCTCTAATTATGGCCTTCAGCTCTTCTGCATGGTTGGGTTTGGCATGCTGCATCTGCATTGACAAGGAACAACTGAAACCCATGTCTTGAATACGTTTGTGCATGGTGGTTCTTGAAGCATAGACTCCAGCTCCAGTCCACTCTGTTAATCATCCCCTCATTTTTAAATGTGATTCTTCTCCAGGATGTGGTTACCCCTATTGCTTGTTCACTTTTTAAAGACTATATCTTCTCCTCCCCTTTGGCTCTCTACTAATGTGCTTGGACACAGAGTTCTGCGAACAGCCGGTCTCTTTAGCAATGACCTTTTGCATCTTGCCCTTTTTGTCAACGGTTGTCTTTTGGACAACTGTCAGATCAGCAGTCCTCCCCATGATTGTGTAGCCTACAGAACTGACAGTAAACAGCAAGTTGTATACATGGAGACTTGTGGAGCACTCTAGCGTTGTGATTGGCTAAAACGGCTCTCCTATTTTGAGTGCCATCACCACCTACTGCTTTGATATGTGCTTGACATTGTTTAAAGCGGATTTTGTTGGAAGTGTTATCACACTGGTGCTGTAATATATATTTTTTTAACTGGGCCATAAGTTTGATTTTAAAAATATCCACGTTTGTGTGGACTATGCCTGAGATACCATTTAGGCCTTTGCAGTTGTTTTGAGTTAATTTTCTGATTAGTATGTGGCACCAGGTGTCTTCACTATTAAACCTTAGCACAATATTGAAATTTACTGAGATACCCAGTTTGGGGTTTTCTTTAGTTTTCAGTTATAATCGTCGATATTAAAAGAAAGACACCTGAAATATGTCAGTTTATGTGAAATGAATGTATAGATTATACAAGTTTCACTCTTTGAATGGAATTACTGAAATAAGTAAACTTTTTCATGGTATTCTAATTATATGACCAGCACTTGTACATCATACTATAAGTGACATCACCTGTGGGTGCAGCGTGAAAGTACAGGGCCTTCAAAAACTTAATGTCTCATATCTTAAGGATCTGGATTTTAAACTATAATAGACATAAGTTGAGCTGATGGAAACAGCATTTTACAGGTCAGGCTTGACCCCACAATGCCAAAGTGGAGCTGTCCACATTTTGTTTCATTGACTCTGCAGCAATGACATAAGTAGCAGTCACATTTATATAGTTTCAATGAAAAAATTAAGTCAAAATACAAGTGTTGTTATCTTTGTCATTTGGCCTCTCATTCAGACACAGACAATAGGGTCTGTAGGACACTTTATTATTAATGTATTATTTACCAATTATTTTGGTGTCACAAAAGTGTTGAAGTTACATGAAGAAAGCAGACAAAAAAAAATAAAAAAAGATACAAAAACAAGGGCTCATCAATTTTATCCATGGGCTGCCATGGATATGGTTTTGGAAATTAAAAATAATAAAATAAAAAATAAAAAAAAACATTTATAACTACTCAAACAAAATATACATTTACAAAGAAAAAAAATACAAGTCTTCTTCAAGAAGAATCTTTTCTTCAAGCCATTGACCCTAAAAGTAAAATAATTTATGATTACAATGTCTTTCATTAATACACTTCCTTTAACACATTAAATGTGTGTTTGATAGAGTGACTCTACACTCCATGCTGCACTGATGGATAATGTAGGTGTGTTTAATATCCTGAGTCTTTACATTAGTGATCCCATCTACAGTGACATTTGATGCAACCGTCTCAAAACATTTGACCACAAGAGGGCAGTGTAATAACACATTTGAAAAAAGGTGGAAAACTTACCTTGATCTGTGTCAAACAGGCCAACCACTGAACTCAAATGTTGTGAAACAGCAAACCATGAACAAGTCAAAGGATGGTAACTATTTTTTTAAGCAAAAGTTTGCAGACCTTGCAGGTTTTCAGGTGAGAACATTGACTAATTGCATCTATCAGTTCCAACCTTATTATACAATAATTTGGTATTATTCTATTACCATGCCATTTATAGTTTCCTTGGTTTTATGACGTTCCATGAAGTCCACTGATAAGGTCTTAATTTGCATTGACCCTTCTGTGGTTTGGTTTAGCTGTATAGGGGGAGGCTGATGAACATACACACCTGGAGGCAATCCTGCTACTCATAGTCCAACTGCAGTCTATGATATTTCCTGCAGCTGTGCTTTGATTCAGTGGAGTACTTGCACAATTCTTGTAAATCAGATCCCAGAGCTGTAATGATCCACAGTAATTGAAAACAGCTGTGTCACCATGCTGAGCTACAGCGTGTTGGTGGTGGCAGAAAAAAAATACCCGATTTATTTAAGCCATAATCTAATTTCAATTAAGTACATACATCAATTATGACTGGTTCAATTAACAGTCAATCATTTACTCTGGTTGAAAAGCTCAATTCAAAAGCCCACTGAAAAGAGACTATTAAGTGACATGGCCTTTTCAGAGCACACATTTTGACTCCTCAGTAGAAAAAACAACAAGCGCTAAGACTCATTTACTATGAAGTGCATAGGACTCTTTTTAAAAGAACTAACTTGGCCAGTGACCGTCTACACTATTAAATCATTTCTTCACAGTGTAGTGTTGTTTTGCAAAGATATTCCATGTAAAATGGCTTGCACACTGCTGCCTCAAAAGCAATTACCATTAGCCTTCATTATCAATTACAGTGCATTTGGGACATATCACGCATGAATCACCCCCATTCCACAAAATATAAATGCAAAAAAACTACATTTTGTTTGATTTGGATTTATTTTGCTCAGGCATTCTATACATTTCCTGCTTCACATCTTAAATGGTCTTAATTATGTTTTATTCCTTCTTTAATCTGTTTTAAAGATTCATTTTATGTCCGTTGAGCCGTCTTTCTTGAATGAAAGGTTCTATACATTGGATCAATAAGGATATGGTTTAAAACAGTGTGGGAGCTGTCTTTATGTCCAGATATGTTGTGCAGTTGATATTGTATTTGGTGACATGTTACTCATTTGATATTGTAGAATTCAATTCCAGTGTTGGAATTGACTTAACAGTTCTTAGATTCAAAAATAAAGTTTGAGTTGTTTTTTTTGTTGATGAGCTGGTTGTCATCACACAGCCATGACAAGCACCTTCACCTCATTGAAGTTGCAATCTATCAGCTATCAAACTGCACCCATTGCTCTTCATATGTCATTCAGATCCAAAAATAAGAAACTGTATCTCAACCTACATATCTGCATGCAAGCAATGTTGCAAGCATGTTACTATGTTTGCATTCTTTAAACATGACCACTTCCTTCATGACATTGATTTCCATTTTTCTATAGGACCTATATCTGTATTACCATCTAGACCACAGTTGTATCCTTGGATGATGCAATACACCAAAAGGTCAATTGAGAACCTCATTGCATATTTGACTTTTACACAAATTTCTTTCTTAGGAAAGAACTTATGCACATCTTAGTGAATGAGATCCCTGTTCTGGTACAGTAAGCAGTGAGCCAGCAGGCACACAGCCCTGAATCTGAAGCAGCTAAATGGAATTCAGCCATTATTTTTTATTATTTACACATTTATTTTTGCTACTGTGTCAAGTCAAAATGCTCTGTGAAAAAACACTGCTGGTTTTGTACAAATTGACATGTGGAAATTTATGGTGCTAGTTACTAGTGTAGTGTCTGTTCAAAACATGCCGTTTGAAATTTCAGTCATCTGGATTTACTGCTCAAGAGGTATTTCTGATGATCAAGATTTAAATTCTGATGAGTATTCAAAAAGAAAACTCCAACCTGGCAGGTTGTCCAATATTGTCCAAGCCATTTACTTTAAACACCACTCAGCAGGGTTGAGACATCTGTTGGAGGAAGAAGGTTGCAGACATAAATGGAATTAAAATTCATTACCACAATACACTAGCACACCACACACCATTGTGTGCAATCAACATTGCACTCAACATTGAACAACAAGAAATATCAGAACAGAATAGTCCTACACTTACATTCTCTACACACTACTTTGAGGTTTTTGTTATGCGTTTCAGTGTCTTTCACATTCAGGTTTTTTTTGCTGTGTTCTTCCTATTTCCCCCTCCCCCTTTGTAAGATTTAGTGTGGTTTAATTTGTAAAGTTTGTACATTTGTATTTCTTAATTTTTTTTCTTTAATTCTTTTCTCATCAGCTAATATTATGTTGCCTCGCTCTGGAAAATGAGGTGGTTGGTAACAGCTAATAGAAATCCTTATAATGAACACAAACAGTCCAACAGCTTTTGTGATGGCCACACTCAATTAAAACATGAATAGCATGTCTAATGGCATAATTGTGCAGTTTCAATCTAAACCTCTTCTCACATAGAATTATCCAATTAAATTTGAAAGTCTTGGATGTAAGAGCTAAACACTGAATTAGTGTTGATTGCCAGTGGAAGTTGTGTAAATATGTGTCTGATTGCCTGTTATCGAAGGGTCTGCTTCTAGAGAATTGAATTCTGCTCATGCAGAGTTCAAAAGGATAGACCTTTTGTCTCAATTTGCCTTTAGGCCATTACTATAGTTCGCGCAAACACCATTCACTCACACCTATGGGCAATTTAGAGTCTCCAATCAAAGCATTTTTTTGGACTGCAGGAGGAAGCCTGAGAACCCAGAGAAAACCAACACAGACATGGGGAGGACATGCAAACCCCACACAGAAAGGTCCAAGCCCAGGTTCTGGAACCTGCAATCTTCTTGCTGTGAGGCAACAGTGTTACCCACTGCTCCACTGTGTTGCCCACTTATAACAATAGCGGATTTTCATTTACAACTTTGAGGCTTGAGGACAAATATTGAAAACTAACATACTACAGATAAATCTATAATTCGCAAAAAAATTAACACTTACTCCCAATAGCTGCAGGAATTAATGCACCTTTTCTTAGACATTTACATAAATCTTAAAGCGTAAATTTTTATGAAAGTGAAAAGGTCAGACAACTCATTTAAATACAGATGGCCCTGTAGGATTTAATGGTGGACAGATACTGCACAACAATAGGGAATGACATTATGATGAAATGTCACTTTGATAGGTGAACAGTAAAGAGAAATGTGGCATGGAAAAAGTACACTGAATTATTTGTTTTAGTTCCCTGTGCCCAATCTGCAATGAACGTGCAATCTTTAGATGAACAGCACAGTTTAGTTGTATGTTTCTTTAAATTGGCAGACAAAATATTTCTGTGGACTTTTGAGATGCAACCAAACTGATTGGGAGAACCTTCAACATGCAGCAAACAGCCACCCAAAACAATAAAGGAGTTTATCATGGGCAAGAAGTGGAAGGTTTACACTGGCTAACTCAATCTCCAGACTTAACCCCCATAGAGCATTTTACCTGCTATAGAGAGACTGAAAGAAGTAGACCCACAAAACAAACAACTGAAGGAGGCTACAGTGAAAGCCTGGAAAAACATCACAATAGAAGAATGCAAAGGTTTTGTGATGTCAGAGGCTTGATGCAGTTACAACAAATATTAAGTCGTGTTCACTTTAATCTATTTCAAGTCCAAATTGATTTTTCATTAGAAATAATGCTTTCCATGTTGTGTATTAGAACCAGTCTCAAAGATCTGGAACTAAAAGTTGAAATGTTGATCTCTTGTCTCATATTCATCTTTTGATGGCCTCATTGTTCCCTTGATTGAAAATGTTCTGTACCTGGCATAAATGATGGGATATAAACACAACCGGCTTCCTGTTTGAGTGAGATTACCTGAAATAAATACTTTAGTCTTAGCCAAAGGCAACTTTTACGAAATTTGCAACATGAAATAATTTTCTCTCTTCAGTTTGACACATTTATCTATTCAAAATGCATCATGCATTTATCTGCAATTTGTGAGTGGTAATTTGAAGCAGGACAAAATTGGCAGCAACTGCAATCTGTGTGAGGAGCATTTAAAGTCAAAATTTATTTCAATTCCAGTTTCTTTCCCACTCTTATTTTTAGGAGTTCTGTAATCAGGTTTTTCTTCATTTGGATGGAAGCACATTCAATCGCCATGATGATATGGATGAATAAATTGAAACTTGAATGTAGAGTTCTTCTTAAGACTGGTCTCAGCCTCTTCATATTGAAGACAGCGGCACCATGATCTGATCAGTGCAATCAAATGCAAAAATGTGTTAACTTAAACAGTTAACATGGAATGTCTATGAAGCTGCTTTCATGCATGCAGCCTTTCCCAGAAATGTCTCAGTATGTCTGGGAAAGAGAGTTCGGATACAAGCAGCACAAGAACTGTGTCTGGGATGTAGCTGCTTAAAAAAAAAAAGCACAGCATCTTACATGTTAGGCATTAGGTATGTTAAATGAGTTACCAAACTCTGATCAGGTGCTACTTGGATGATGAACTGATATGCAGGCATCATACAATGCTGCAACACCATTCTGCTGATATCTCCGTCCTCTGTTCCGGAATCTGGAGGCATGGTGAATCCATCTTCCATGTGCTCCTCTGACATGTTCAGCAACTGTCAAGAAAAGCTTCCAAGTAAAAATATATCCTCCTCCTATGACTATAAAATAACAGCTTTGGTGTCATAATAAGCTGCAATAAATCAGCTTTCATTATCAAGGACCTTTGTACAAAAATAATCATTTTACAAAAACGTCTATGTTCATCTATCTATAAGACACACACAATTGTTTCTTTATGCAAAATAAGGAATTTAATTATAATGAACACCCACAAACTTTTAGTATTCATTTCGTTTGGATCTAAGGCAACTACATCCAAAAAAAATTAAAAACATAAACTGGACTTTATGAATAATTTCAATGGATGCTTTTAACCTATGTTCACATCACAGGTATGAAGGTATAGTGTTAATTCTCCCAAAGCCACTACATTCACTGAGTGTAATGAATGTTGTATATGGCTTCAGTTCACCTTGTGACACCATTTCCAATAGCACTATTGTGATGGTGGGAATAATGTAGGTTAGTCCCGTGAATGTTTGTTTCATTCACAAACAAACTGTATTGCAGCAACTGTCGTGACTGCAAAGTGAAAAAAGCAGACACGACTCACATCATCCACTCTCCACAGGTCACTGCCAAAACCTTCAGTCTGACCATAAGTGATTGCATTCTTTAGGAAATCAGTCCCACTGCCATCATCCTGAGAAACAGAAAATAACCAACAATCAACATCTCAAAATAAGTGGCTTTCCAACAGACAGTAGATGATAATGGTCCTTTGATAGAGTGCTGATGCATGCAGTAGTTACATTGTCAGAGTCTTGCAAAACTGCAACAAGCAATCGGATGTATTCCGTTGCAGCTTTCAGAGTGTCCACTTTACTGGGCTTCCGGTCTGGTCGCATAAGTGGCACCATACGCTTCAAGCGGGAGAACATGGTGTTTAAGTTCCTGATCTGCAAAAGAGAGACAGTGAAATTACTAAGGTGCATTACCTACTGTATAAGCCTAATGAAGCCATCACTAAAAGGTGCTATAGTTTTTGTCACAACTTCCCCATCATCAATACGGGTCAAGGCTGTTATCTAAAGATTTTACAGTTAATATAATTTTTGAAATATTCTCCATACATACATTTTCTATTAGGGACTGACATGATATAATCACAATAATTATGCAGGTCATGCAGGTTATTCAGGTTTTGCCTCACTGTACTTCTGCAGGGTGCAGAATAGCTGACTAGGATATTATTTGTACTCCTCAAATATTAGATCTTGCCAACTTGCCTGAGCAGTTAATTTTATATTGAATATCTGAATCACTTTAAAATTGCTACCCACAGTGGTTTAAAAAGTTTAAAGTACTAATACAGCAATGTATGTACACCAAAGTCATGTATGAACAATCCTACTTAAGTAAAAGTAGGTTTATTATCATAACTTGATGTAATAAAATTATTGCACAAAAATATGACTGATATTATATATGACATCATTAGATTATCAATATGGGGGATGTTGCTGTTGTAGCTTCTGGAGGTGGACCTATTTTTAAACTACTTTATACAGTTAGCTGGATCAGTCCAGTGGTTTCCAAACTAGGGTCAAGCCCTCCAAAAGGAGTATAGCTTCAGATTCAGAAATCTGTTTCCACATTTTGGACATTTTCTGTAATTCTTTATTTTTGGTGAACTATTGGATCATTTAAACCTTTATTAATATCAAACCATGTGAAAACCTTTAAAGGAAAATCTTTATTTGGTGGGACTGTAATCTCATAAAGTCATGTTTAAAAGCTTTAATTGTTATATTATCCATTGTGTAAAATCTCAGCTCTAATTACTTTAGACCTTCCCCTAACCATGATTTCCAAAGTTTGCCTTGTTATGCATTTAAGGTTCCATAATGCATAAACGCAATCAATTTAAAACAAAGAAAATTACCGAATGTTCTGAAAATGTTTAAATCAGCCAAAAAATTAGGTTGCTTCCATTGTGTGCCTAATTTAATTGATGTTTGCCAAAGTGAGAGAGGCTGAATACTTCTGTTTATATATCCATTTAAATATTCTATCATTTAAAACCTATTTTACTTAGACTACAAGTAATTATATTTTTAAGACAATATCAATGCATTGATTGTTATGTAGTGAAATGAATAACATTGCAGGGGTAAGGCCACTGTATGTAGTTTAGTGGCGCTCAAAGACACAGATCCTCAAGGATTTTCAGAGGGTCAAGCAAAAGGAGGAATAATTAATTTTAATTTAAGTACACAATAGCATAATATGCGACTACTTTGATCATGTGTTTCATACATTTTTTGCAACAAAACAATTTGAGCAGATGGGGGTTTGTCATCTCTTTTGCCTTAGTTTCCATTCCTTTACTAAAAAATGTTTAAGAGCCACTGGGCAAGTGGTTCTTAAAGTAGGTTCCTGGGGCTCTCATCAAAAATCTGAATCATTTATATAAATCAATAAATAACACAACAACAGGAGGACTGACTGTTTAGGACAATGGATGGATATATACTTTACATTGATAGTAAATGCAGTTTGGTTGAAGAACAGAAACAGAAGATAATAGAGCCCAAATATGACAAGATGAGAAAGGCAAATATAAAAAACTATAAATATTTAACTTTCAGAAACAGAAACTATGTCACGAAAAGTATTTCACTGAGCTTTACACACTTTTTGTAATAAATCAAATACTACTAACTGCAGCTAACTGCTTAACTCTTAATAGCCGTCGTTCGAACGTGAGACACCGAAGTGAAGTTGGTTTTATATTCGAAATTCGCTCGTTTTTTTTAGGTTCTAACTTTAATAGCGTCATGAATTCTGTACCAATTCCATCCAGATTAATATTAGGTTGTAGATATAAGTAAGAAACATTTCACATGTCTCATTAACCCACCAACCTCAGTGATTGTGGCGAAAATTCAAAATAACAGCACTGAATATCCTTCCCAGCTGCCTGCAGCAGCCGGTGCGCTTAGGGACCGTCAGTAACAAACTATACTGCTATATTAAATTATGAAATTAATTAAATTTAAATATAAATAGTTGTATCTCAATCAAACCATGAAATTCTATGATATTCACTTAAAAAATAAGATATTTAATGTGTGCAAATACAATGAAAAGAAGCTGTAACCTCAAAATCATGTGCCAAATATTTGAAAAAAAAAACAACAAACAAAAAAATAAAAATCCATTCAAAATTATTAACAAATGTCTTTTATTTTGAAAAGCTCTCTGGAATTTAAACCTACAAACATAATTCTACTTCTCATCTGTTTTTTAGGTCCATACGTATCTTTCACAAGCATTATCTACCCAATAATCAATTGGATTTTTTTAAACCAATACCATCCTAATGGATGGTAACCTTATGAATGACTATTTCCCTGTTTTATTTTGAAATAGCTCTTTAGAATTTTAATCTGCAAATATGATTCCACTTCTCATCTGTTTTTAGGTCCATATGTATATTTCACAAGCATTATTTGCCCAATAATCAATTGATTTTCTTTTAAAACAATACCATCCATTAAACCTTATTAAAGGCGATTTGTTTTATTTTGAAATAGCTCTTTAGAATTTTAACCTATGAACATGATTCCACTTCTCATCTGTTTTTTAGGTCCATATGTATCTTTCACAAGCATTATCTACCCAATAATCAAATGAAAACCTACCCATTCAACATTTTTATGAATATTTCTGTTTTAGTTTGAAATAGCACTATGGAACTTTAATCTACCAATATCAATCAACTTCTCATCTGTTTTTTAGGTCTATATTTATATTTTTTCAAAATAAATTTGCAGTCATGCAAATCATGTTGCAGGCTGTATCCAGACTGTGTCCAGAAAAGTATAATTATGTTTGTAGGTTCAAATTTCAGAGAGCTATTTCAAAATAAAACAAAGAAATATTCTGTAATAACATTTAATGAATACTTATCTTTTCTTGAATATTTTACACATGATTTTCTGAGATATAATGCTTTGTGAAAGATAAATATTGGCCTTAAAAACAGATAAGTAGAAGTGTATTCGTAGTTTAAAATTCCAGAGAGTTAATGTTAATTTTGGATTAATACTTATTTTTTCCTCAAAGGTTTTCATATAATTGTCTATAAAATAATGCTTGTGAAAGATAAATATCAACCTCAAAAACAGATGAGACTGATGTCAAAGGGTTCAAATTCAGGAGAGCTATTTCAAAATAAAATAGAATGGATACATTGTTTTTCCAATATTTGTCACATGAGTGACTGAAGCGATTACGGTTTATTTTTATTCTATTCGCACACAGTAAATATTTTCATTACTTTTTTTAAACAATAAATATTAGCATATTTCCTCAGTAGTTTCCATGTCATGTGACTTTATGACTAAAAGTGTACCAGATCATAGAATTTCAAGGTTTGATTAAGATACAACTAAGATCGAAATTTAATTAATTTCTTAATTTAATACATTTTTTTAAATGTACACGTTTTATTTTGAAAACCGGAGGTTGATCCATGCTGCTGTAGCATTTTTGGCACTGATTTTCTCAAGCCTCTGTATTTCATTGTCGGCCAGCTTCACCGCAGTAATTTACCGACGATCCCTAAACGCTCCGGGTGATGCAGGCTGCTGGAAGGATATTCAGCGATGTTATTTTAAATATTCACCACAATCGCTGAGGTTGGTGGGTTAATGAGACTTGTGAAATGTCTGACTTACTCATATCTACAAAATAATACTAACCTGGATGGAATTGGTACAGTGTTGATGACGCTATTAAGTTAAAACAAAAAAAAGCGAATGTCTAATATGAAACCAACTTTACCGCGCCACGTGAGTCAGGTTTCTGCACCTTGTTAGACCTCCTGGCATTTTATCCTACTATCAAACATTAGTTCACGGTTCGTAAAACGCAGTCTCCACAACTCACTCTCAGCCGTTCTTTGGCGTTCACCAGTTCTCTCTTTTTCACGGTTTCACTGAAGTCTTCGGCCACGAAATATAATCCGTCCTTCGCTCGTTTGAACTTTTCAATGTTGCTGTAAAGAGGCAGCGCTGACTCACCTGTCAACCGCTTCAAAATATCACTCATTAATTCCTCACCTGGAACCTTCATTTTAATTAGAAACGCCCGTTAAACCCGATAATCTACTGCCTCTTAATCAATATGTTTCTGCGCGTTATGTCCTCGAGCAGCCTAAATGAGAAGAGCTAAGGGAGGGCGGTGGGCGGGGAAGCACACCTGTGCTGCTACCTGCTAATTAAGCAGCTGAGGCTGTAACAGCTGTAATGAAGTGTTCGTACTGTAGAGGGCGCTGCAGAGTCGCTCACACCCTCTACTGTAGTATCAGAAAAACTCGAGTAAAAGTCCTGAATTGAAAATAAATGCAATCTACAGTAATCTACAGAAGTATTCGAAACATATAGACTGCTGTATTTTTTAAATATAACTAGACCTACTATTTGTTTTATTCATTTAATACACATGAACACATTGTAAAGTGATAGTGCATCAACGCGGATGGGACTTTGGGAAGATAATTGGATAAAAAAATAAATGTAGTACTGCATCATAATATTTTGCACCTTTTACACTAACACTCACATATGGGTAAAAGAATATTCTATTTCACGTTAAATTACTTATAAAGTAACTAAAGCTGTCAAATAAATGTAATGAAGTGGAAAATATAGTATATTATTCTGAAATGTAGTGGGGTGGAAGTATCAAGTAGTATAAGATGTAAATAGACCTACTCAAGTCATGTACCTATAACTTTTACTTAAGTACAGTAATGGAGTAAAAGTATTTGGTTATTGTCCACCACCACATTTCACCTGAGTAAGTGCTTCATTCCTGGGAATAAATATATAACATGATAAAGAATAACTATCCAATATGCAGGAAGAAACAACTTCTTAAGGTCTTAATCAACTTATCAACAACAGTGGAATAAGCATTCAGTTAGTCTAAAAATACAAGTGAAAATTCTGACTTGAAAATGTTACTCAAGTAAAAGTAAAAGCTTTGACTTTCCTTTGTGATTTTTTAGCCAGACAGGACTAATAGGTTTTGTAGAATTCAATAACAAACCTGTCAGACCCAGGGGCTTTATCGTCTGGAAATTCAGAGATGGCGGCTTTCATCTCAAATAAAGTGAAGTTTAAAATTGGATATTTGTATAGAACTAAATGTTTCATTTATAAAGGGTTATACTTGCAGTCACAGCTGTAAAGGCTTTTCTTAATTAAAAAAAAAGTTACATATATGTCTGTGTGTCTGTCTTTGCTTAACTGTATATGTTTATTTTTTGTACATGGGTATCTATTGAAAAAATAATAATTGATCTCAATGACTCTACTTGTTTAAATAAAGGATTTGTGGATGTATCTAGTGTTGTGCAACTGACATGTTTTAAAAAATAACTCAGCATTATCTAAGAAGAAAATACTGAAACATACAAAGTTATTTCCACCACTGCTTATTTCAATGTTTAGAGAGTAGAAAGATTTTAAATCAATAGAGCCCAGACAGTGACAAAAACAACCATTGTATTTAAGGGAAGTATATGCATTGAAAAAGTTGCACTGAAAAGTAAGTCATTAAAAACTATATGAATACATTTCTAATTTTTCAAGGGCCTGTGCAATTTCATTAAATATTCATAAATTAAATCTATCAGGAAAAAACAGCTTTGATTTCTCTTTCCTCAAAAGCAAACTGCTGTAAAGAAAAAGCATGCGGTGGATTTGTAACACAAGACAAAAACAAGAGCATTATTGCAAAACTGGATCTTGATTATATCATTTTATAATTGTTGGAAGCCCAAATCGTAGTTGAAAATACATTTCAATTAATTAAGCAGCAAATCTCATGTTAAAGTAAATTTCTTTTTGTTTTTTTATACAGTTTATGCTTTATTTATGACAGTAGATAGAGACAGGATGACAACTAGCAAAGGGCTCTGGGGTGGATTGAAACTTAGCCTGCTGCTGTAAGAACTCAGCCTTACAATCCCATTAAAGTGGCATTTCAATAGTATCAAATGTCAATATCATGACTATTTATAGTATGAAAAGGACATACAAGCAGGACAAAATGGTTGGAGGATGTTATTGGACCACTGAAAAGTGGGCGTGTCCTAGTGTGCAGGACCAATTGTGCAGCAGCTATTGTTCAGTTGATATTTTATTATAAAGGACCACTTACCTTGATTGACAGGTAGATGCAATGATGCAATTGGTTGCATTTGCTCTGGAAAGATGATAAATGTGCTATTATTTTAAATCAGAAGAAGCTTTGGTTGAATTTGATCTGACATTTATATAAAAATACAGATAAACCTTTTTGTTATCATTTGTTCGGCAAACACAGTACAATAAGATGGCACTTTAATATTGGTATGCGCCCCTCGTGTTATTATTTTGTACATCCTCCTTCATAGACAGTAATGGAACCACGCCGGGCCTCCTCTGCAGCCAATCAGCGCGTTGATCCTGGAATGACGTCAGCGAACGACCAACTTAAGGAAGTTGGAAGTTTTGTGGTAGCAACGTAGCGACTCTGCGTTTCTGACGGCAGACTGAATCCACGAGTTTGAGCCGAAAGTAGAACCGAACATAAACTTGTCTTTGTTTCTTTCCTTTGGAAGTAGTCTACTTAGACAATTTGTGGTCGTTCTACAGAAAAAGGGACAGCCAGGACTTAAAGTCGTCACACCTCACTAACTCACGATGTCGAGTATCTTGGCGAATTACTGCGCAGAACTCCATGATGACCAAGCAAATAAAGTGAGTAACTTTCCTACTATAACAAACGGCACGTAGGTTTCCTTGGAGGACGTGTAGTGAATCATGGCGCAGCATTTCACTGCTTGGCTGTAATGTGAGGAAGTGAAAACCAGGGGTCAAGCAGGCAGATCGACTACTAGCATGAATAAAGGTTGTGACGTCTTTAACTCTCTCCCAGCGGGCTGGAGAGACCTGTTGGAGCTGCTCACTGTAGGACCAAGTGTAAACTTTGTCCTTTACACTTTGTGAAACGGACAGAAACATTGTTGTGAATAATTTACATTTAAAATAATAGTAAAAGTACTGTATAATTATATCTCATGTAAGTTTGATACAGTTTATATAGAACCTTTTGCACAATGTATAGCACATTTCAAATACGAACAATCTTAAACTGTTAGAATACAGTACAATATTCCAATACATATTGTACAATATATAGTACACATAGTACAATATTCCTCTCAGAAATGTACTAAAGTACTTTTTAAGGTACCTGTACCACTCAAGTACAGTACTTGAATAAATGTACTTGGTTACTTTCCACCATTGATTATTTCACTCACAAGACATAATAATTCGATGGTGATTGTGTTTATAAGCATAATAAATTGTTACATTACACTCATAGACAGTGACCAGTGAAGTCAGCTACTTAAGGAATCAGAAATGTGTGACCGCCCTTCTCACTCCTTTTCCTTTTCCTTATTGCAGTCAGTTATGTAGCTGTTTGCATCGGTTTCCTTACTTGCTTCACAGTAGTTGTGTAGAAAGAAGCAGGTGTAAGTTACATTCAGCAAGACAATCAAGTTTATGTCCTGAGGTGTGAACCCACTGTTATAATATTCCTTCATCAGGAAAGGCAGCAACGGATAGGCTGGGTCACCCAGCAAAAATGCGGGCATGGGCTCTTCATCCTCCATGATCTGCTTTTTCAATGCTGGTATCTTGCCGGTTTAAAAAAAAAAAAAAAGGGAGTTTAGCCTTGAATCGGCAAAGACTCATGCGACGTGAGTACACATTTAAGGAATATTTCTCCTTTCTGTTGATATAATGGGGGTTGGAAAATGGTTGTTTGGCTTGTGCTGTTGACAGCTCCCAGACATTGTGACATTCATGAACACGATGAAAACCGGAAAGAGTGCTTCAGCCTCGCGTTCTGTGAAAGGCAAATTGATGTATTTGGGTCCGAGCAGGACAGCAAACACATGACATGTCTGTCTAATCATTGTTAAACAAGTTTTTGTGATCATTGGCTGATGGCCGTTGGTAAGAAGAGAAGAGTTATTTCTGGTTAGATCAGCCTCTGATTGGTCAAAAGATTCTCGCGAACCATTATGGGAAACATTAGCCACAATACTATCTGCGATATATAATCAATAATTTATATAAAATATGGATAGTAAAATGGCCAATATTGGATCTCCCCATATGGATTTATTTTTAAAGCCCCCTGAAAGAGACATGAGTTCCAGGGTCGGTAGAAAGGCAGAGTCGACATAAAAGTTTGGAAGATTTACACAACTCTGTCATTATGTGGACAGGATCTAATAGAAGTAAATAGATTGTTTTCCCCCAAAATTTTTTTTTGGCCATTTACTGACCCCAAATCGAATCTGATGCTTTGATTTATACAGTAATATATATTTAACATCTTGAAATACCTGGAGTAACCCGCTAAATCTACTGCACCTTATTATTTTATGGGTTTCTGGGTGCCTTTCTACCACCACCTCAAAATAATGACGCCGCCATCTACCACAACAAGCACAATTCTTCTCCAGCTAGTAATTGACAATTTGTCCAACTGTTTCTCCTTGTTACTTTCTGTTGTTTGCTGTCATACATGAATTAATGGTTTCCTTCTTCAGGATCTACTACTGTGTCCATTTGAGTCCCTCAAAAAATATTTCTTCATGCCATGGCTGCTCATAGTAGAAAAAGGAAAGGGTTGCTGTAAAACTCCTTGTGTTGGGCAATTATGTGCCCATTTTACACAATGAGTGTCCACCAAGAACACACAGGATTACTTAAGGCTGAAATAGGGCAACACCGATGTCATACTGAGATATTTTTGCAAAACACTATGTAGTGTCACCAAAACAAATGAAAGAAAACATTGCATTTAACCTTGTTTCTGTTCTAAATATCAGGCCCATATGTTATGTTTCACTCATTCCCTACCCCTAATGTTCCTGCAGTATCAGATAAAACATGGCACGCATACCATAGGCCTGGCAATTCAAAATGACATTCTGAATTGCCATTCTCTAACATTAGCTTGGAAAATCAGGTTTATTTCTTTCATGAAAGGTATTCTTACTTCATTTTGCCTGAACTATCCTTAACATGTCAACTTCAACACATTTACTGTATACATGTATACAACCCACACATAACTTGCACACCACACAGAACCAGTCAATGGTTTGGACCTACCTACTCTTTCTTCTGCTTCTACTTTATAGAACTGAAGACACTACATGACACTATGAAATGGGACAACATTTTTTACCCTTTTCTAGAAAAGGAAAAATCCAAGGTGCACTGTTCTTGTGCTCCTGAACAATATGTATTTGTGTTATGAAGTAACACATATGGAATCTTGCAGTAAATAAAAGTGTGTGTTTGTAGGAATTTAATGGTTTTGATGATAACCGCAGTAACATTTCCTGACTGTTAGTAATATCAAATTTGAATTATCATAAGTTTGATCATTGTAAATACTGCTCTGCTGTTGGGGGGTAATGTGCTACAAATGAAATGAGTTGCATGTAATTACATTTAGCAGATTTGGATTTGGAAAATATATAAAAAAAAAGTGAACTGTGAAGTGAACCTGGGCAGGATTTATCCTTACACCAAACTATCTGAGGTTGCTATTGTTTGCAGTAAGCTGGTGATAAAAGCAGAGATGTGATTGAACCTTGAGAAGTGAGGGAATGGCTGGTGACACAATATATTGTCAAGATATGAAGCTTCTTTCAATAGTATAATAGCTATATATATATATATATATATATATGCGCCAATGTAGCAGCATCATTTTTATGTTTAAAATGTTATCCACAGTATGAACTGGAACTAAGAAATATGCTAATCTAAATTAAAAGGTTTGGTTGTAATGAGTTGCGCATGCACACACACCAAAACACAATATTCCCTCAACACAGGAGCAGAAAAAAGCAGCAGAGTCCATTTACCTGTGATGGTCAACCTGTCAATTACATAATCACATCAAATAAATTCATTACTATTGGTTCAATAGAACTCGGAATACCAAATTATCATGCTGTCACCATTGTTATTTTCTTTGTTTGCTGTCAATAAATGATTCATGGTTTCCTTGTTGTGGAGTCTCCTGCTGCACCATTCATGAGGCCCTTAATAAATGTCGCCTTATGCCATGTCTGCTCGCTATGGGATAAGTTGTTGAAAAACAGCTCTTTGTGCATACACATTTCACACAACACGTTTCCACCAAGAACACAGAGTATAACCATGTCTTGCTGTTTTTGACAATACAGTAAATACCTGGTGTGAATTTCCATTTTTGGGACGATCTCTGCTTTCAATCCCTGGGTAATAAATAGGATTTAGGAGTCTGAAATAAGGCAATGCAGACATGCATAAGTTCCTCTGGATTTAAGCGTCTCATTCGCTTCTTTCTGACATTGACTGATTTGCTGATGCTGTTTTTAGGACTCTGTGGGGGCTATACCATCTGTTGATGAAATCATGCCCCTTGATGTTGCTGCATAACAGATGGGAGTTAGCCAGCTGTGTGCTCAGACCTTGAAAATAAATTGTTCTTTTATCCGTTTTATGTGAATGCTGTTGTCTCTAATTGGATCCATAGTCAAAACACAGTCTGAAGCGGTTTCATTTTACCAGCATCATGAACTAAATGGACCCCCGAATTGGTGATAATTCACAAATTTTCAAGAAGATAAGTGTAGAGGGTGCAGCGGTTGGCTACTGCAGCTGTAAAATATCCCCAAATAAATTTTGAAATATTTTATACTAGATTTCCTGTTTCTCATCTTGATATGTTAGAGTTTGCCTGGAGCCTTTTATCCAGCCAGATCACTGCCATGGCATTCTTGTATTATTCCTCCCTGCTGTTTTTAGATCTGCTCCACTGGAAAAAAAAAAAACAGACTAAAATATCCATACCTTGAAATTTTGCCTGATAAGTGATTTCTTTATTGCATTTTGAGTGAATGAACCACAGAGCTCACAGTTCAAATGAACAATATCCACGCAGGCAGCACATTCTCAGCCAGTAAAAGAAGCAGAAATGTGATTGAGTTTTTATGTCAACTTTTTTTTTTTTGTCTGTTCGCTCATCCCCATCAAAGGTATTACAATGCAATAATTTTTCTCACAGCAGATATGTCAGATTATAATTTGAATAAAGTGATTTTGGATAATCACACATTCATCTTTTCATTTATTCACCTTTTGTACTGCCGTGTTGTTATATGGAATGTATTTACTCAATGTCCACTTTTTCTGCTCCTCAATGCTGTAGGTGGACAAATATCTGCACCATCTTCAGTTGAATGATGAGACCCTGATGGATGTGTCAATAAGATTTCGGCGGGAGATGGACAAAGGCCTATACAGAGACACTAATCCCACAGCTGTGGTCAAGATGTTTCCCACTTTTGTACGCTCCACTCCTGATGGAACAGGTAATTCCCTTTTTATGTAACAAGCTTGAAAACACCCAGACAGAGCAAATTGCAGGAACATGTCTGCAAGTCTTTTTTTTTTTATGGCAGACTGAATCCACGAGTTTGTCACTGCCTTGATGGCAGTGACAATAGTTGCATTTCCATCCACCATTTCTTGTTCACATTTTCAAAGATTGTGAAAAAATAGTTGAAGGGAAACACTGGAAATTAAAAAAAGGTTGAAAGTGTGTTTTTTTTATTTTCTTAGAGAGGATTTGTCACAGCATCTGAAAGGAAAATGTAGGTCTGGGCTATAGAAACAGGCTTTGTGGAAAAAAATAATGTGATATCATGTGACATGATATCATGGTACGTCACACTATACAATGCTGTAGTTTCAAAAAAATGGTGGCTGAGGAGAGTGGAGGGGACAAAAAAACATTTCTAAAAAAAGGAGCAAACATGAATGTGATTCTTAATAGAAAACAGCAAAGAAACACAACGGTCTATCAAGAGTTACAGAAGCAAGTGTCAGCTTTTGTCATGGATATATTCACACTCTTGTGATATAATGGGCATTGAAACGGGCATCAAATTGAATTTTCTTTTACGCTTTAATTTTCTTCGTACGCTTGGATGGAAATTATATATACAATTATGGGATTTGAAGGTAGCCTGTGAAGAAGACAAATTATTTATTACTTTCTTTCTTTGTATGATTCATGAAGTAAGAAATCCATTGAGCATGTTTGTTCCTGGATAACTGGGTAAAATCCTGAATGTAATTTAAAAATATTTAAAAACATTTTTTTATTGAAAGAACAAGGCGAATTCCTGGCCCTCGACCTTGGTGGATCCACTTTCCGAGTACTCCTGGTGAAAGTTATGGCTGGTGGTGAGCAAAAGGTGGAGATGGAAAATCAGATTTATGCTATTCCTGAACCACTCATGAGAGGCAGCGGGTCTGAGGTAAGACGCATTACACATGGCTTATATGTACATTACAGGTGCACTGTGAGATTGGGTAGAGTGCATATGTCCCTATTGATTAATACACTTTTATCAGAGCAACATAATTCTATTATCAAAGTTTCCACCAGTTTCCCTGCCTGGTTAGCCGTCCACTTCTCAAATTACTTCACAACAGAATCTGAGAGAAGAGACCAGACAGAGCAGAGTGTCAGGCACATGTAGAAAATGCACTAAAGGAAAAAGTGTCCAGGCTGCTTTCTGTTATATGTCAGATTCTTGCTAAAACGTGTTTTGAAAATGATTTGTTATCAATTAAACAACTAAAATCATCAACAGAGAATTATACAGTGTGACTGATGCCAAAAGAACAATATAGGCATACATTTCCAGTTATGTTGGCAAAGTCCAAATCCAAAGACATCCTCAACTACAAAAATGTTTTTATACTTATTTGCTGTAGTTTGTGGATTTTTAGAAAAAGAGGAGGTAAGCAGGAAAACAGGAGATGGAAACAATTTTGTCGAAAAATGTGACTGTAAGGCGATTCCCTGATTAAACCCTGTCATTCCAGTTATTCTAGTCTAAGGTTTGCAAGCTAGAACATTCTGAGAAGCTCATAAAATGATATCACTTCAATATAATACAACCTTTAAAACCAGAAAAAGACAACATTTATGTCATACTACAACATATCTTGTTATCAGTATAATATCCATATGTTCAGCACTAAATTTTTACTCACTCATGACAGACTTGAGTGATCTTTTTTTTATATGCTGCTGAACTGAATTGCATTCAAGAAATAAAATCAAAAGGGGTTGGTTTATTGATGTTACAGTAGACAATCAACCCTTTATATTACATTTTGGTACAGACACACACACACCTACGCAGAAAATATATCCTGCAATTTTTTGTGCTCTTGGTTAATAAGAAAAATGACCTTTTCTCTGTCCTGTAGTTATTTGACCACATAGCTGATTGTCTGGCTAACTTCCTGGAAATGAAGGGCATAAAGAAGAAAAAGCTTCCTCTGGGCTTTACCTTCTCTTTTCCTTGTCACCAGACCAAATTGGATGAGGTGAGTGAGTTTAGAAATGACTTTGTCACATTTTAACCATAATGATAGCCATTATTTTATGACCTTCATGTTGGTGAAAACGGGTAAACCTAACCCAGAGCTCGTCTATTGGGTGCAGGTTTCTCTGTAAGATGTTTTCTAACGGGTATGCTAATTTGCATGTGGATAAAATAATTTAATCCTATGGCTGTTGTTCAAGCTATTTGCCTCATGTGTTGTGGAGCTGGGGACTCTGCTATCTTGATTGAAAACTGAACACAATTTCGTCAAATTATGCAAAATTGGGATCATGGAACCAGGATGGCATCAGATCAAGTGTCGATATATACCGACGTAGTAGGAAAAATATGTGAATATAGGATGGAGCTACTCTAAGAAGTTTTGGCAATCGCTTTATCGTTGCAAATATTGTGAGGTAGACAGTAGAACTATGACATTCACAATACAACGTAATCCACTGGGATGGTGCATTTGCATGTGATTGGCCAATGCAGCACTTTGTCAGATGATGCCATGTTGCATTGCAGCTTGTGCTTTCTGCTGCATCAACAACCGCCCTCATTAAAATTAATGAATGAATGAAGGTCTGCCAGTACTCATGCAGTCACTCTTCATACAGTGAGCCAGAGAGACAGAGTGATTATTTCCCACTAGTATCCTTGTCAAAGCTTCTGCTATGTGATTATATCTATTCAATGAAGTAAATTAATGTTAAGGCATAGGAGTGATCTTGAGAATTATTCACCTATTCAGTTCTTTCTCTTTACTGAAGAAGGGGACTGATGGGGAATATTTTTTTGTGTGGTGAAATCATGGTCACATACATTGTGTGAAATTGTTTCATGAGGTAAAAAAAAAAACATGAAAGATAATGAATACATTTTCCTTCACAAATTGGAAAACCGAGCACAAAAGGAAACTAAATTACATGCAGAAAAAGAAGCTCATATGACTGGGTCGGCAGCTTTGGCGGTTGTAGCGAATGTTGAAGTGTGCGAATAATTAGAATGCAGAGTGAATGATATGTTTCACATCACTATTCTCATTTTCATTAAAAGAAACACCTGATAAAATGATCATGATGTGATATTTGTGGGGATCTGCACCAAACAAAGATTCTTAAAGCTGTAGAATATGACCAAAATAAAAAAAATGTCTCAACAAGAGTTTTACCAGGTTAAATGAAGTATTGTTCACTTAATATGAAACATTTGGTTCCGAGATAAGAATTCAGATATGTAATCAGCTATTTTTTGCAATAGTTTCTTGTTTCTGTTTTCAAACCCAAAAAATGATATTCAAAGATTTTTTTCTAGTGATTGATGGTGGAGTCTTTTTCATATTTTCTGTGCAGTTTTTTTCCCCCCTCTCTTACACACCTGTCTACTGATTAAGTTTGCAGAACTTCTACTTTTGATTTTCTTGGCATGCCCAGTGAAAGTGATGAAGATGTCTACTGGGAATTCATAATTGAGGATGGCAAAACCATGTGGCAATATTGGCTATTTAAATTCCAAACAGATGTTCAGCCTCCTGTAAAGAAACCATCACATAATGTTGATTTTTATCCTATGCTTTTGTGTACCCTTATGTTCAGAGTGTTTTAGTGTCTTGGACAAAAGGCTTCAGAGCAAGTGGAGTAGAAGGACAGGACGTGGTCAGCCTCCTGAGGAAATCCATCAAAAAACGAGGGGTAATGGTTCAACAGATTTCTCTATATTTTTCCAAACCTGTCTGCACTTGCAGTGTGCTTAAAAAATATATATATAACCCTTGATAATCCTCACTGAGAAGCAGCAGGGTACCCCAATACCAGCCGATTTCTGGCTCATTCTTGTTAGAAGCATTTCAGTGGGGAGTGAGCGAACTCAGTCCTCTTTTCTTGATTGTGGATTCGTCTCCTGTTAACAGAGAAAAACGGATCAATCGCTGGTTCCTAGCACCACCTCTTGTCAGGCGAACCATTTTGTTCATTAGGCAGGGTTTGTGCTGTCATCAGCTCTGCATTACAGAGTGTTGTTGTGTAGTCAACAGCTGTCATGATGACCACTGGCTGCTTATGTCTGATACTCGCACACAAACTGGGGATTAAAGAGATGCAGGGAAGTGCACCATCTTGACAATTGATCTGGTGTGTTCACTCCAGGTAGGACTACTGTACAGTTTATGAAGCAGCACCAAACCAAGGTCAGTGAACCTCAGAAGTGCTTTGGTTGGAAAAAAAAAATCACATAAGAATTGCAGTTCCTTTTTTTTGTGATCAGATGTTCATTACAAAGAAAATGGCTGATAGGCAAATGTTGAGTTTTCAATGGGAATGCATAGAAAAAGTAATATGTAATAATTAACATAGAAATAATTAGCAAACGATATAATCGCTTGCATTAATTTCATAAAGAATTTGATTTCATTACAATTCATATGTACTATGATTTCTTTTCTTTAATTAAAATTGCTGAGATGTGGAGATCCCTGAGAGGATAAAGATTGCTCATTGCCCATATATCTTGATATCCTGAATTGCAACCACAGACCAAACTAATCCAGAAAGCCAGGAATATTTGTAACTGTAACTCAAATTATTTTTGAAACAATAATTTAGAAAAACTAAATCAACCCCTACCTAACAATTGACAAAAATGTACTTTTTTTACAGTCAAAACAAAGCTATTTTTTCATTGTCTTTTCAAACTCAATCACATTTTTCTATATATCCATATTGAGAGAATATTCTACAGTGTATGAGCTTAATGTTTTCCTATAGCTCAGCAATCTATGACTCATTACTTTGTATAAATTTGTATTAGGTCTGTACTGTTGTCAATGTAAATAATTACAATGAATCTCATTGCAGGATTTTGATGTTGACATAATGGCAGTCATCAATGACACAGTGGGAGCTATGATGACCTGCGGCTATGATGATCAGCGTTGTGAAATTGGCCTCATTGTGGGTGAGTTAAAGCTAATCCGTTTTAAATACCAAAAATCATCTTAAATATCGTTTCACATCTACTCTCTTAAAATTCTCTATAGAGGTTTATAAATAACAAGTGGGAAGTTCAATGGGAATGTCAAGGTTGGATGTATCTGTAAATATCTAACGTATCTGCTACTTTTCTCTCTATTCAGACTAAATTTTGATTATACACTAACCCTAACCCTTTTTCTGAACAGGACATGGAATTCCTTCTTATTCTTGTTTTTGTGGCTACTACAAACAATACTCACTGCAAAAAATTTGAAACACATTAGTCATTGACAATTCACAAACTTCTTATGACGTTTTTATCATATCCATAATACAAGGATATCCTGCCAATTATCTCAAAATCCAAAAGCGAAAAAAAAAATCATATTGTAAGCTTATGTTTATCCCATAAGTGTAATTTGTATTGTAAAATGTCAAAATCTAATACACGCTGCGTCCATGTCAAGGTTAGTTTCTACTTTTTTGTGTGAATATCAAATTCATAACACTGGAATCACCCAGGTCAGTTTCTGTCAGTATTTATGAGCCTCTCCTCTAATGGGCTGATTTAAATGTTTGTGGAGGGTCTTTGTCAAGTCCTGATGGCTTGTTCTAGGGCAATTTCTGTGTGCTTTCTATTGGCTGTGTGCGTTTCTCTGTGGATTGAGTGTTTTGTAACACGGGATAGTATTGGGACAGTTTGATCAAGTCAGTGGTCGGAACTGTTGCCTCACAGCAACAAGGTATTTTGGTATTATCCTTGCTGTCCAAGGTGTTTTCTGTGTGAAGCTGACAAGTTCTCCCTCATGTGTGTGCATTGGTTTCCCACAAGTGGTTTAACCAGCTGTGTGGACTGTTTGAAGGCAGCTGACACTCTGAAAACGCATTATTTTCTGTACAAGATAACAAACATTATATTGCAAAAACCAAAGGCAAAGTTTGCTTAATCCAAATCCCTCTTTGAAATCATTGTTTATGTAAACGAACTGATGCAAATGTGTTTATAACTTTGAGTTTTAAATTATAGAAATTGAATTTATATATATATATATTTTTTTATTATTTTGTATGAAATTTTTTAGTTTGACTGTAATTGTGTTGCAAAAAAGAAATTAATTTTGCATGACAGCTAGAACTTATAGTACATATGTCAACCATAAAGGAACGGGGACCAATGCCTGCTATATGGAGCAGATGAGGAACATCGAGATGCTGGAAGGCGACGAGGGGAGGATGTGTGTTAATACTGAATGGGGAGCGTTTGGAGATGACGGCGCCCTGGAGGATCTACGCACTGATCTCGATCGGGAACTAGATGCAGGCTCTCTGAACCCTGGAAAGCAGCTGTGAGTGTTTTAAAGCTTCAAGTAGTGTCTTTATGTACTTCAAATGCAGACAGGCTTATGAGGTTCAGGGGTAAGGCTTAGAGCTTGTTGATCCTGCTTTCTGTAATAGACTATGTTGTTCAGATACTTGGATCATTGGATGTTTGTCATAAGCAATTACTTTTTTTTTTTTTTAACTTAATACAACTTCAACATAAATTCACAGAATAAATATATAATTAAGACAAAGCAAGTATATTTATATTCAAATGATATTTGATAGCAATAGCTTTTTCACTTTAAACACAGATCCTTTATTGTAAACCGGTCAGTCTGAAAGGCAGATTTATAACAAAACCCAAGCCATGTGCAGCTGAATTTTAAAATGGTTGAATGTAATCATTTCTTATTGAATTTCAATGAGGTAAAAATAGTCCTGTAAATATGAAAAAAGAGCAAGAAAGATTCTGACATTCACACATGAAGATACAAACTTCAAAAGAATTGTTGCTTTAACAAACACAAGATGTGTATAATACTTTGTGTATAAATTTTTGACAGCACTATTATTAATAGATTTGTCTAATTACTGCCAGTGTACTTGTAGGCCTACAGCAGTATTAATTGTCATTCTGTACTTATCATAGGGAAATGACAGGGAACTAAAATGTCACAGAAAACCCATTTAAATGTGTCTATGGATCTTGGTTATTGCCAGGAGAGTCAGTCAGTCAGATTCTATACCTGCTTATTCCTCATTAGGGTCGCAGGGGTCTGCTGGAGCCTATCCCAGCGCGTTATGGCGAGAGGCAGGGATATACCCCAGATGGTCGCCAGCCAATCGTGGGGCACACACACCATTCACCCACACCTACGGGCAATTTAGAGTCACCAATTAAACTCAGCATGTTTTTTGACTGTGGGTGGAAGCCGGAGTACCTGGTGAAAACCCACGCAGACACGGGGAGAACATGCAAACTCCACACAGAAAGGTCCCAGACCCAGGACCCAAGGAGGTCTTGAACCTGCGACCTTTCGTGTCACCCTTGCCAGGAGCATGAAAGGGCTTATTCAGGAGTTTCCTCTATATAGACATATACATTTGTGCTAATACTGTACATGACTGATTTGATAAGGGCTTTACATGTTTACAAATGTGCTGTGAATTTCCTGCAATTGTGGTATTTGCATGTACTAGGGCTGGGCTTGATCACTTAATTAATTCATTTGATTTTTTACTTGAAATTACTCAAACTGCATAATCAGGAGTTTAAAATTAAGTCTATGCCTTAGGAGGCTGCCTGCTAACTTTCCAGGACACACCCTCTACTCATCTCAACTTGATTCAACACCACTTCCTTTACTTTTCTTTTACTTTCCCTTTTCTTTTCTTATAGTGTCTTATAGTTTGTGATTGTGCACAGATTTAGGACGAGGGGAGGACATTTCTTTTCTTTAGTAAGATTTAATGTAAAGGCTGTTGTCTTAATAAAGATGAGAGAGAAGGGGCAAACAACTCAACAAAGACAGAAATCAGAAACTAACGCATAGCGTGCAACTATGGTCATACAAAGTGATTCAGAAGAGAGATACTGGTTGTTAAGAGAAGAGTGAAAAGCTGTGAATGGCAGAAATAAAACTTATAGCGATTATATTGTAAAGCACTCATAAATTACAATCAAAACTGAAAAGATCAGAGGGTCTTGGTTTCAGTTTTGTTTTGTGAGAGGAGCATGGAAGTGTTGGTAATGCGACAAACAAACGGATAATTTTTTTTTTTCCTTTTGTTTGAATGCTGTGTTTTGTTTTTTATATATATATATATATTTTTATATATATATATTTTTATATATATATAATTTAAAAAAAAAAGCTGTTACTTCAGCTGTGTGGAAGTGTTTAAGGTTCAATTTATTTTATTTATTGCATTTTTTCTTTAATAACTAAAGTAAATCTGAATGTGTCATCATTTTGTTGCTCTTTTGTGCTTGTTGATGTGCAGTTTTGAGAAGATGATCAGTGGGATGTACATGGGAGAACTTGTACGTCTCATCCTGGTGAAGATGACCAAAGAGAAGCTGCTGTTCCAGGGCAAGACGACAACAAAGCTCCTTACCACCGGAAGCTTTAACACCGCCTACATCTATGACATCGAGAATGACAAGTCAGTTTGTCCAAAATATGGGTGTTTGATAAACTGAGATGCAGTTGAGATAATGGCACTCTGTTTTCTGTTACCATGATACTGAGGCCAGACAAACATTTTGTGAATTAATCTTTTGTTATTACAACCCTGGTTGTCCTTGTCCATTTATACAAGGCAGCTGTTTATTGAGATGACAGCTTTTTTTTAATTCTTTTTAAAGTTATGTAGTGGTGACATTTGACACTTTGAATTGCAAATGAAGCACAGTAAATGAATCCAAGGTACTGAACTGAATAAAACTGAAAAATACTTTACAAAAGTACCAATTCTTTCACTGTGTCTTGGTATAATATGACTCCACAAAGAGTGCAGTGCTGCTAAGGACATTTTTAATATTTTCCTTCATTTTATATGCAAAAATAAGACTGGCTTCAGAAGATTGGTTTGTATTCATTTTATAATGGAATTCATATCATTATACAAATAGGCCTATGAAGAAACACAGTAGGCATATAGTAATAAATAAAATGCTAACAATTTAATTTAGCATGTCTGCTGATAAGTTTTCAATTTTCCATCCATTTGTTAATTTGTAATTCTAATAACTATTTTTTGTTTTCAGAAGTGCTCTAAGCAGTCAAAGTTACAGAGATCATGGTTTCTGTTTTTCTTAACCCACAGAGATGTAGAAGGTCTGCTGAGTGCAGAGAAGGTGCTCCAGGGCCTGGGCCTGCACCCGTCTGTGGAGGACTGCATAGCCGCTCGGAGGGTGTGTCAGATAGTATCTACACGGGCTGCACACTTGTGTGCAGCCACCCTAGTGGCAATAATTCGGCAGATCCGGGATAACAAAGCAGCTGAGAAGCTGCGATCCACTATCGGAGTGGATGGCTCCGTCTACAAATATCATCCAGAGTAAGTCGTCCTGAAAACACACACGTAGCTAAGAAGTGTTGAGTAGAAAGATCATAAAATGTGCCAATTGTTAATGATTATTGTATATTCATATTGTTATAATAAATGAATGGCAGTTGCTACACGATGTACTTGTAAAAAGACCACAACAAACGGTCAAATGGAACACTTGTGTAAGTTGTTGCGTTTTCTGATGAGGAACATAAGCAGTATAATTGTCATTACTGCACTGTAAACATTAAATAACCCTGCTTTATTGCCTCTGTCTAGGTTTGCCAGGAGGCTCAACAAGATGGTGCGGCGTCTTGTGCCCGACTGCGATGTGCGTTTTTTGCGGTCTGAGGTTGGTAGTGGGAAAGGAGCAGCCATGGTAACAGCGGTAGCTTACCGCCTCGCTGCTCAGAACGCAGAGCGTCAGGCCATCCTCGACACCCTGCGTTTGAGCCGCGAGCAGCTGGTAGAGGTGAAGGAGCGAATGAGCGAGCAGATGGTGCGAGGTCTGTCGAAGCAAACCTACGAGCAGGCGACCGTCAAGATGCTGCCCGCCTACGTCCGATCCACACCGGACGGAACAGGTAACGGCCCCAGTCTTAAGTTCTCTCTTTTTCTCAAATGCATGTATGTATTGCAACCGTGTGTGTATCCAGACTTATTCTTTGTTGCCCTCGTCAGAGCATGGCGACTTCCTAGCTTTGGACCTTGGTGGGTCCAGTTTTAGAGTGCTACTGGTGCGAGTGCGAAGCGGAAAGAGACACAACGTGGAAATGAACCACAGGGTCTACAGCATCCCACAGGAGATCATGCAGGGCACAGGGGAAGAGGTAAAACATCTTCAAAATGTGTTGTTTAGTATTTCACATATAAGAAAAATACTGGAATATTTTATTGCATAGTTTGCTTATAAAGAATAGTGTCTTGAGTATGTCAAAAAATATTATTGAAGTTGGTATTTAAGAGACAAGTATAGAATTATACTCTCAAACAGCATGTTAGTTTCTGTAGTATGCCTAATAATGAATTATATTTTTACTGGAGTACGCTGGCAAGGGACGATAGAAATCAGTGGGCACTTTCTAGGTATCAAGATGCTTTTTCTTTACTCTTGTAGTGGTGTTTCATACCTGATATTTATCTGGAGTCAGGTATAACTGCTGTATAGTGTGTACTGTATTTATTTATTTATTTTTTGGAAATAATCTAGATTTATTTTTCCTCTCTCTTATTCAGCTTTTCAACCACATTGCAGACTGCATCTGCGACTTCCTGGAACGTATGGGCATGAAAGGCGCATCCTTACCTCTGGGATTTACATTCTCCTTCCCCTGTCACCAAAGCAAACTCGATCAGGTAATGTTGTATTCATTAAGCACAGTCACCTAGTTAACTCTGTACATTGGTAAATGGAAAATCAATGTAGCTAATGCATTGAATTCAATTGTGGTTATTGATCGTAAACACAATCACGCTAACAAATAAACCAGCTGCTGTTTGTTTTTACAGGGCATTCTTCTGAAGTGGACAAAAGGCTTCAAAGCCAGTGGGTGTATAGGAGAGGATGTTGTTACCTTGCTCAAAGATGCTGTTCGCCGCAGAGGGGTTAGTATACAACACAGACATTGTATTGAGACAAATGAACTGTGAGTGATGACACTTGATGACAGTTTTTTTTTGTTGTTTTTCTTTACATTGATGTCCCATTGTATGAATTGGATGGTGCTATTGTTATTACTAAGATCCACCATCAAGATTAATCTATAATAATGTCAAGGAATAAATGCAGCATAGTGCATGTCTCAAGGCATTATAGAATTACTCTTATTCAAATTGAAGTACCGTATTTTCCGGACTATAAGTCACGTTTTTTTCATAGTTTGGCCGGGGGTGTGACTTATACTCCGGAGCGACTTATGTGTGAAATTATTAACACATTATTACCGGTATATCATTTCACATGTTATTTTCACACTAAACCGCAAGAGGGCGCTCTAGGCTTGTGTTGATCATTTCAACATTGGCAGTAACTTTTAAAAACAACTGAGAAGGGCTGAACAAAAACGGCACCGAAAAGAAAATCATATTCTGCAGATTACGAGCTGCAAGTAGTAAAATATGACGTCTGACGTCAGCGACGTAGAAGAGGAAGTGCCGCATCTTCTACCTCTGGAGTTAGAGGAGTTGATGAAAGGTCTCACAGAGGATGAAGATTTCATTGGATTTTAGTTACCGGGTATTTTGAGTGACACGGATGGTTTTAGTAAACTTCTTGGCATGTTATTGATGCTACAGTTATGGGAATAACTCATAATATATTATGTTAGCGTACCAGGCACGTTCTCAGTTGTGTTATGTAACGTCAGCATACCGTTCAGCCTGTTGTTGCATCTATTCTATTTTTATTTTAAATTGTTCGTCATTTTAAATGACATGTCTGTTCTTGGTGTTGGATTTTATCAAATAAATTGTGGTAACTTGTCAAAACAAAGGACCACAAACGCAGATGTTCAGTTTCACTTTTTATCGAGATAGACAAAAACAATACATTCCTTCCAGTCCCGGGGAGAACGACAACTCGCACATGCGCGGAAACTTCACTCTTCTTCAATAAACCTTCTTGCCGGCCACAATGATCACACAGTGGCACCCACTGGATAAACAAGAAATTGCCCCCTAATTACCTCTGCTTCACAACATAAATTTCCCCCCAAAATGTGATTTATACTTTTTTCCTTCTTTATTATGCATTTTATGGCTGGTGCGACTTGTACTCCAGAGCGACTTATAGTCCGGAAAATAGGGTATACACTGCTCTGTCATTCCTTTCCTCTTTGTTTGATCTTTATTTTTCATTGCAAGATTCCCTTTTAATTATGTTTTCCTAAACATGTGCTATCCATCAAAAGTGTGGGAGGTATTATAAAATTAAGTTGAAGCAATATCAAAATCTATCTGAATCTTAGACAGATTTTGCTAGAGCTAGTCATTGCACAGGGTAATTGGCATCCTGGACCATTTTCAAGAGCCATTCACTACCCTCTGGTCTACACTTAGTTGGCCACAGGTGTGTGTGTGTGTGTGTGCACGTGTGCGTATATATAACAACACCAGGGCCGCCTGTGGTGAGCATGTATGATATAATGTATGTGTGTGCTCGCCTGTGGTGAGGACTGTAGCGTCTACATGGAGCAGCTGCTCTAGCCACCTCACCCCTTGCCGTCCCCTTACTTGTCTTACAAAAAAAAGACAGTGGGCCTAAAATCATGGCATGGCCAGCATTGCAGTTGTTGAGCTGGATTAAGATAAACTGGGCAGAATTGTTAAAGCAAGAGAGTTAATAAAAAATGTAGATAAGTTTTTGTTCAACAAAAACATTCCATGATTTATTCAATATCTGTTTATTTGTTCTGTAATTTAATTTCACAGCACATGGAGGCAACAAAACCTCTATTAATTTTAGAAACCAATAGTCACTTCCTACTCTCTGCAGCACCAAAGAGGACAAAGCATTTGATATGTTATCTAACCCTGAAGAAATTCTAACAAAAGCTTTCTCAGTATTAGGTCTAGTATTCAGTATTTCTCTAGTATTAGGTGTCCTAAATAACTATAATATATACTAAAAGGTCACCAAAGTTTGACCAGTAGAAAGGTTTTTTTTTTTTTCATGATGGCGTCGATGGACAGGAAGCAGACATTATAGGTGAATAGGGGAAAAGGTAAACTACCACTTATCACCATGAAACTTCCCAGGTTTATCACTTACATTAAAATAATACGATACAATAAGAGAATATTTTTGTATTACAAGTTTTGTCAAATTTTATGTTTAAACATGAAATATGTGCTATTTCACATATATTCCCATAGAAAAATCTGCATGAATAATGGATGAAGCCACTTTCAAAATTCTTCTTTTTTTTTTTTTTTTTGTTGACACATTAGAATCAGAAGTTCTGGAGTTTTGTTGTAATAGGCGGATGCATAAATGACTCGACCCTGAAAAACTTCTAACAAAAGATTCATCAGCGTTTTTTTTATTTGTGTTGGGTGCCCTTAATAATATACTGAAAATTTACAGTTTTAAATTTATTTGCCCACAACAATTAATTGTTAGAATTTTTTCAGGGTCAAGTCATATATACGCTCACCTAATTTTAAAAATTCCATGTGAAGTAGTGTTTTTTTTCTGGTTTTATAAATATCTTGCTTTTACTTATGACATTTTTTAATGTGTTTTAATGGAATTGATTGACAGTCACCAGCAAGTCTGTTGTCACTTCCAGGATTTCGACTTGAACTTTGTGGCAGTGGTTAATGACACGGTGGGCACCATGATGACTTGCAGCTACGAAGATCCCAAATGTGAGGTGGGACTCATCGTCGGTAAGTGTTTCTACTCCCTTTGGTAAGCACATCTTTCTCTTTATAAATATCAAAGTACATGTCATAACTCTCCTGCCTTTTATTTTAGGCACAGGGACCAATGTCTGCTACATGGAGGAAATGCGGAACATAGAGGTGGTAGAAGGTGATGATGGTCGCATGTGTGTCAACATGGAGTGGGGTGCGTTCGGTGACCATGGTGAACTGGATGACTTCTTCACCCAGTTTGATCGTGATGTCGATGAATGTTCACACAACCCCGGCACACAGAGGTACTGGATGGATAATGTAATCTTATGTCCATAACAAAACAACAACAAAAACTGCATCCAAACATTATTATTATTATTACGAGAAGCATGACGCATGCCCCATGCTGTTTAAATGAAGTAAATGTGCAAGGTAACAATGTCCTCTCCTAAACTACCAGCAGAGACAGAGGTGGACCAAGAAAAACAGAAACGGGCAGAGAATTGCTGTTGTCCTTCAGTAATATTTGACATTGAAACTTTAACCTTGCTGTAGTCGTACATATTATTAGTCTGGTATCTATTCTTAACATTTAAAGGCAGAGAATTGAAATTGTATTATTCAGATTTTCATTTCTTGATTTCCTTGAGTGGGAAATGTGCCTGATATGTGGCTCACATATCAGGCACATTCACATGCACACAAAAAGATTTTAATAATAAAAAAAAGTTGTGCTGAGTGTGTAAAAACTCTAATCTAAAATGTTAGCATGTTAACAGCGTATAAGTTGCATGTGATCTATGGAAATATCTGAAGGCAACAGTACAGGGACATTAAAGCCTCTAATCAAATAAAGCAGGACAGCAACAGAGTCCTATAGGAGCTGCCAACATAATAGAGGCAGATTAAACTGCCAATCTGTGGTGCCAATCAATGTGCAGTTCTCCGCTTGACTCAGCTTTTATGAAAATGCATTGAATGAGAAGGTGCGTTCAAACTTTCACCTCTCATCTTGTCGTATCCTTAGAAAAAGATTTACTTTGTATGCTTCAACTTATACATACTACTAAGACAGGATTTTATTTATCATAATGGTAATTAAAATGCATTTTTTCTATCAAAAACATAGATGTAACTGTACATAGGAGGAGTTTTTAAAAAATAAAGCTTTTGTTTAAAGGTCAAGGTTCCACTGATTGCTGCTCGATGAGCAGCAGTGGTGCCACACACCCCTTTGATGCTGAGTGCCCTGCAGGGAGAAAATGAGTCCAATTTTTAGCCTTTTGCATGATTTGACTGGAGTCCAATCCCAGGGTGGACACTTTAACGCTGAGCTGGAGAACGTCGTCATGCACAGAAAAGATCCTGAAAATGATGTTTGTATTTCCAAGTCATTTTCACCTGAGCATAGTCTGCACTGCGCAGCATATTTTGTCTGCTCCATATTCATGTTAGGATGCCCTTTCCGACAAGAATGTTGGTTTCCTCTCAGATGAAGCTGGTCAGGACTCGTTCTGTCATCAGATCGTGGCTGACAATGTCAGACATAATTGTAACTTTTCATTTCCTTTCTCGTTTTCATCTTGTACATAGTTTCATGAGATTAACAACCACATTATGAATGAGAGCATTTTGCTTTCATTCAATGAGATGTTTCTCCTCTTGGGAAAAAGATGGTCTGCACAGTCTGCTAGAATTATTTAATGAAATATCATTGATGAGAGGAAGCAGCACCAGCTGGCATAATTAATTCCAACCCATCACACTACCTGATAATTTACTGCAACTCATCTCTGTGACAATTCCAATTCCACCTTTGTGATAATAACTTATTTTTAGTTTTATCGTATGAAATAAATTGTCAATTGTAGTAATAGTATGTATGTTATTGTATTGTTAATACATGGTATATTGATTGATTTATCGTCAATATGTGGCTGTGGAAAGTTTTCAATTTGTCTTTTTTTTTTTTTTCTTTTATATACAGGTTTGAGAAGATGATCAGTGGCATGTACCTGGGAGAGATAGTGAGGAATGTGCTAATGGATTTTACCGACAGGGGCCTGCTGTTAGGAGGCAAACTGTCTGAGCGACTCAAAACCCGAGGAATCTTTGAGACAAAGTTCCTTTCGCAGATCGAAAGGTGCGTCTTACAGACGTCATTACTGTTTTTAGCAAGAGCTTGCTTTTGAAAATTCATTTTTTTGTTCGAAAGTGCATGTTAAGTCATTTAAGTAAGAAAGTATTACAAAAAATGCAAAATAAAATAATCACACAAATTAACAACCACTGCTTCTGCTATGAAACGCCTGCTTTATAATGCCTCTATTTGCTCTGTGAAAGCAATCTTTCATGTTGATGTGCTTAATCAAATGTCACTGTGAACTCGCAAGCACAATACCAGAACATTCAAAATGAAGCGGCTAAATCGTTCAATTTAGTGATGGATTCTATTATCAATACACTTCAGTGAAAGAGTCCCACTTCTGTAGAAGTTTGATTACTAAATCAAAAAGGGAAAAAAAATCTAATTAAGATTATTAAACTGATCCTTCAGATCAGATCTTATCAGATCAGAATTTATAGAATTATAAAATTTTGACTTCGGATCAATGATATTTAAAAAAGTAAATAATCTATGTTCAGTCACATTTAGAAAGCCTAGATCTCGTTCTCAGAATTATTATTACTCAAAATCTTTTTTAGTTTGAGAAAAGTCAACAGAGAACAAGACGAGAAAATTTGACAGAATAATTTAATGACGAAAATAATCATTTGCAGCCATAAGCTTCAGATTAAATCGTCAGCAAGTATTTTTTGACGTTTGTTTTTCTGTTCAATGTTGTTAAATTTAGCCTACATGCAGCTTCAGGATTCAGTTTTCAAGCGCATTCAGACCAAATTAAGTTTTATGTAGGTACCAGGTTTCCTGAACATGGAACAGGCAAACATCAGAGAGGCACAGCAGCTCACTCATACAAAAGGAATATAAAAGGTAATTAAAGGCCTGGAGCTGCATCACAGCATAAACTCATCTTAGTCCTGGTCTCATCCAATTATCTGGCTTCTCTAAGCTGGTTATTAACTCTGGCTTTACCACCCATGCTGTGCATGCTATAATATAATAGGATCCGGGGTTTATTACTACCTTAAGAAACATTGATGGATGAAAAGTGGCGCAGTTATGAGGTCAGATATGATTGTCAATGCAGAGCCAAACAGGAAGTCAGTGAACTGGTTGACTGTCGCACATCTGTAAGAAGCGTTTACATTATCTGGTGTTTTTGTCCACAGCAGCATATGGAGCAGTAATACGACCACAACTTCAGTAATATTATAGTGATTCAGAGTCTTTAACTTGGTTCAATGAGACAGACATTTTCAGTAGGTGTGCCAAACCTCTACGTTTGATCCCTGTCATTCACGTGCATAATCTGTTCTTCCAAAGTGACCGCCTGGCCATGCGGCAGGTCCGCTCCATTCTGCAGCACCTGGGTCTCACCAACTCCACGTGTGACGACAGCGTGCTGGTGAAGGAGGTGTGTAGTGTAGTCGCCCGCCGCGCAGCCCAGCTCTGTGGCGCCGGTTTAGCCGCTGTGGTTGAAAAGCTACGACAGAACCGCAACCTGCAGCAGCTCTCCATCACCGTGGGAGTAGACGGCACCCTCTATAAGACGCACCCTCGGTAAGAAGTGGTTTTAAAAATTATTTATTTTCAAGCATGGTTCAAGGTATCAAAGTATCAAAGTACGCTGTTCTTCTGAACAACGTATTGGAAAACCCATTTTCCTCAAGCTTTCAAAGCAAAATGCAGGTTCAACAATTGCTGGCTACATCCTTAAAAGAAGTGCCACCTGATTCACACCTGTTTTTTTTCACTGATCGATGACCTCACTGATTAAATGCCACACTGCTTTTTTTATGAAGACATCCCTTTCAAGTAATTGGCCAATTGCACAGCCTTAAGAGCGTGTATGTCATGAATGCTGGATCTTGTAGGTTTTCTGAGAATCCGCTGCACCTCCTGGTAAATTATTTTCCATGTAGCAATAAAACATATAATAAGCACCCGGATTAATCCGGTTGGTCACATTGGACTCCTAGTATTTGGAACACTATTGTAAGTCGACATAAAAACTCTGTTATGAGGTTTTCTTCAATTTAATGTAGAGTTGCTTGTGTTTCCAACCATTTGAACAAGGTACACAGAGAGATTTCAAGTGACGATCCAATCAAATTTATACCCATTAATAAATAAGTTTATCGCTCTGCTCTTTCCCATCTCCCCCGCACTACTCTTCCACCATCTTTTCCAAAGTTTCTCCAGTATCATGCAAGAGACATTGCAGGATTTGGCGCCACAGTGTAAGGTGACCTTCCACAAGTCAGAAGACGGAAGCGGGAAGGGAGCAGCATTGATCACTGCAGTGGCCTGCAGGATCAAGAGCGGAGGGCAGCACTAAATCCCTGCTGCTGGAACCACACCGGGTTACACTGAATATAGTAGTTTGTCCAATACACCTTTGTCTGATTTATATTCTGTAGTACTGAAATGTTTTCTTATGTTGTCTTATTTTGTGTTTGTGGCATGTGAGAATGCATATTTATGGTGTGAGCTGAGATAAATTAATTTCAGAAACGTGTGCAAGTAGAGTTGCCCATTTTGTGAAATGTGACTGTTACAAGCTTCATTTTCTTACACTCCAACTCCAAAGTTTCCTCCCAGCGGTTAATATTTTTGAATGAGGGCTGTGACCTGTGTTGAGTTTCCACAGTAGTGAACTTTACCTATACAGTGCTCTTAAATATCAAATATCACTAAGTGCCACATGAAAAAGACAACAGGACAAATGAAAATGAGCTAGAAAAATATTCTGGAGGACTGGACACTATAGCAGTGGGATGTTAAAAAAAATCTGGGCAATAAAAGTGATTTTTACATTACTAATACTTAAATACATAAGAGTATAGTATTGTTTTCATTGTTGGGCTCCAATCTGTAAAAAAAAAAAATCACAATAAAATTTTATCCCAATATAACAAAAATATATGCTATCATGTTAATTATAAGAATTACACAACATTTTAAAAGATATAGTTTTATACAGTTGGAAACTTTTTTCCTTCATATTAGTAACTATTAACATATTTGAAAATGGCACTTATATTTAGTTGTACTTCTCTCTTCACTGTGAGTGGAACATCTACCTTCAGTTCAAACAATTCCAGTAGTCCTCAAACTGCACTACATGTTATTGTAGACAACTAAACAGGTCTAAAATCTCCCATCAAAGGGTCTGTTGACTGTACTATACTTATTCTGATGAAATGAAAGAATGAAGAATATTCACTGTTTGTAGATAAAAAAGTTTGACAAAAGTCTCATTGCTTCCAAGGAGGAGGGAGTTAAACTACAGTGGTCACATTGTAAAAGGCTGAGTGCTTGTTAAATGTGGAATGTAGGTTTAATTTGACCCTTTTTAGCCATTTTTTGCTTTATTGTATTTATTTATTTTCCTTTTTTTTATTAAATACATTTTTGGGGGAAGAAGGATATCACTTTTTATTTACAGGCCTGTAAAGGTCTGTAGCTTTAGAGAGAAGTATCAGTGAGAATCTGTTGCGTCCCCTGAAGTAATGTTCTGTTTAAACCATTACCATCATCCAGCTGTACAACCATCACACTGTCTTTGTGGAACAAATGTGTTTTGTAAGAAATGTTACAAAGATTTGCACCAATGTCATAAATATACTAATACTGTACTAAATATACCAACTGCAACATGTTCCATACTCCACTGAACACAGAATAAAATTTTCCCTGTGCTAGAAATTAATCCCATTTTTATTTTTTCAGTTTGCTCTTTCAAAGAATGTTCTTTATAGAAACCTTGTTCTTATTCAACATATTCCCTACTTCCATTGCATTTAATGCACAAAGCTGCTGTATATGTACAGTGCTTGTAGTGCACTAGTAAAATAAAGTCACCTTGCCATTCTCCTCCATTCAGTAGAAGTAGCTCTTATTTTGTGTGTTGATTATTGCAATTAGATGTTACAGAAGGTATAGCTTGAGCATGCATATATATACAACATTGGAAACATTGGTCCATAGAGAATTTGGTCCATATTGGCATAATGGCATGCTGCAGATTTGTCGGTTGCACATCCATGATACAAATCTCCAGTTCCACCACATTCCAAACATGCTCTATTGGATTGAGATCTGGTTTCAGTATGGTGAATTCATTGTCATGTTTGAGAAACCGGTCTGCGATGATTCATGCTTTATGACATGACACATCCTGCTGGAAGTAGCCATCAGAAGATAGCTACACTGTGTTCATAAAGGAATGGACATGGTCAGCAACAATACTTTGGTAGGCTGTGGCATTGACATAATGCACAGTTGGTACTAATGGGCCCAAAATGTGCCAGGAAAATATCCCCCATACCATTACACCACCACCACAAGCCTTAACTGTTGATGCTAGGCAGGATAGATCCATGCTTTCATGTTGTTGTCTAACTCTGACCAGCAGAAATCAAGACTTGTCACACCAGGCAACGTTTTTCCAATCTTCTATTGTCCAAATTTTGGTGAACCTGTGAGAGTTGTATCCTCAGTTTCGTGTTCTTAGCTGACAGGAGTGGCACCCGGTGTGGTCTTCTGCTGCTGAAGCTCATCCGACCCAGAGTTGGATGTGTTATGCATTCAGAGATGCCCTTCAGCATACCCCGGTTGTAATGAGTGGTTATTTGAGTGACTGTTGCCTTTCTATCAGCTCTAACCAGTCTGGCCATTCATAGGTGGAACGGTAAAAATACATCTGACAGACTTAAAAATGGGTGTGGCTTAATGGCTCAATGGTGACCTATCACAATTTTCATAAATGAATGCGAAATAATCCTCCTGTCTTAAACTATGCCATAGATTAATGAAATTTGGTGGAGTTGCAGCAATATTTGTTTTTACTTTATCCTTGCTTATGCTTTCTACCATGAGATACCCAATTTTGATCCTAAGCCTCAGGAATAAAATGTTATTTGACAGGTTAAGAAAGCACAGAGATGCTTTAGTACTTGAGGTAAGGGGTGTCTTTTAATGTGAGAAAGGTAATTCAACAATGGTTGTCAGAATGTGAAGTGTTGAGGGAATACAAAAAGTAGGATCTGTTGAAATCCTTGTAGTTTTATTTTTGTTTAATGTATCCCAGTTGGCTTTAAACATAATTTGTGCCGCAAATAAAAACTATAGGCTATATTATTGTAAAAGGAGAACGGTGACCTTTTCTATTTACTCTTTCAAGGACACAATATATTAAAAGAAAAATAAGGACAGGATTCAGCCAGTTTTTTTTTTTCCTTCAGACAACAATAATCCCTGCTGTGCATTTACATTTCTCCTTTTCAATTGAATGCATAATATGCAGTCTAATTAGTGTGTACTTTGCTTTATCTAAAACCATGATCAGGACGCAGACCTTTAATGAGCCTTTGCTTCATTGAATTGCACATGCCATACAAGGGGAAACTAATGAGGCAAAAGCTTTTCAGCTGAAATATACTTAATGAAATAATTCCTCACATCTTCTATAATGTCCCCTCGCTGTCTATAATTAGGCTGATTTACATTAGGTGTTGTTTCTACTGCTTATAAATGCTTGTGGCTGTCGAAAAAATGAAGGTTGGGAGCATGGGGAGAAAATAAACAAATGAGAAAACCCGAACCTGAAGAAGTAGGAATTAAAGATCCCCTCCAGATCTGATGTAAGATGCATATAAAATATATTTGAATAACAGTATTGTATGTCTGTGTTTTTTAAATACTTAAAATGAGTTAAACCTCCTACTCCTCACTCATTAAAAATGACAGGTTAAGTGTTTATTGAATCTACAATCTGTGATAGTTTCACTTTCTGAAATGATTTATACAACAAAAAATAACTTTTACATCTGTACATCATTCTGCACAGCAAAGGCCAAACAAGTTTCAGCATGACCTCTATAACTCTAACAACCACGATCATCATCAACATTATGGATTTTTGTCTCGAGTATAAATAAAGTTAAATGATGATTTCACTTTGAAAGCCTGAAACCAGAGTGGGTGCTCATACTCCTGGCCTTCATTTGATGTTTAAACTGTGATTGTGAAACTAAATTTAAATAATATGAACATTTTTAATTAATGAGGAGTTTTGAGACAGCATCTTCACCAACCTTGAGCAGGTCACAGCTTGGATCCACTCTTTTGGCATCAGCTTCCATCTGTAAATCGTATAATGAGATTTACTGCAAAATGAATAAGGCAGTGATGCTCAAAAGACAGAAAGAAGAGCATAAAGCCCAGCAGGCGTTGGATGCAGTAGACCAGGCTAATATATTAAGAGCCACAAAGGACACATCTATAACCCTAACCCTACTGTTCTCTTCACCACTTCCTTAAGGATTTCATTGCTCCATGTCAAATAAGGTGGCAATGAAAAAAAAAAGGATGATGGTCAGTGACCATATATGATCACATACTGACACATCTGTTATTTCATCCAGCGTGATCCGCTTGCTTCATTTTAACCACCACTTGTCCAACAATATTAATAGATGCAGTCAATCTGACAGGAAAATATTTGATTTGATAATGCGTCTTGATTTGATTTCTTGTCAATCATAGTTTCAGGCAAAACTATAGCTACAGGGAGAATGAACTCTTTGACAAATTATTATAGCTGTTTTGTCATAGCCACTAGCAGTGACCCAATGTCAGACGCTCGTGGTACCAGTACTGGACAGCTTGTATGGTGTCATGTTTGCGGTTTGCGGTTTGGTCACCCACATGAGGGTCAATGTTATAAACAGAGTGCCTCATGGTGGCGGTGGGGTTATGGCAGGTGCATTTTATTGAAGGCCATTTTCCCGGCTTTCATCCACCACCATCACCCCATTTTGCAGCAGGGTAATGTACGGCCCCATGTTGCAGATGATGAAGTGTGACTCAGAATTGTGAATAAGCTTAAAATGTTTCTGGAGTAATTATTATAATTAACTATATAATTTGTGACTTGTTAATTATGTGACTTGTTAATCGCATTGCATGTAATCATGACATTTTTCAGTGTGAGGATGTCTTCAATTGCGGTGATGTTGCGGTGATACTGGTCAGGGACTATTTTTATTCAATAGTTTTATTTGCAGTTTAATTCATATTTAACAGACCGGCTGGGTCTTCATAACCATGTGCAATTTATTTATTTATAATAACTTTGTGCAATAATCTACTCTTCATCACCACGTGCAATTTACGGTAACCATGTGCATAACAATTCACAATTGTGCGTACAGTCCACATAGGCATGTTGGCAGGCACACATAGACACATATTTCTACATGTAATGATACATTAAATTAACAATAAAAACAGCTGGTGTATATTCAGACAAATAATCACAGATTCCCTATGAACGCAGTCTAATTTCTTATAAAACAAAATCAAGGAAGCAAATGTGACCACTGATGCTGCGTACAGCATTTAGACCAAAAGCTGTTCCTGCGTGATGTGAGCACGGTTTAGGGCTGTTTTCATTTAAAATAGCTACATGTTAACATATTAGACAATATATCTTTATTATTATTATTATTATTATTATGGGTTAGAATTTTAGTCAAATTTAATGAATAACATATACCCTCATCCAAGTTATCATTCAATGGCATTGTTTTTCTTCTCCTTCCGTCTCTGTTCCTGTCCAGATTTGGTCCAGTGATCAATCTAGTCCATTACATCTTCCTGCCTCTGTGGTCATTATCTTAGCTCTTCACGGCTCTGCAAATCCACCGAAGGGCATTTCACAAAGTTAAGTGGTGACAAAAAAACAAACAAACATGTAAATACTCAGCTGTTGCTTGTTTCTAACAATTTATTATAAAAGTGTAGGATGTTTTGATTGAATAGGTAACGGCCTAAGAACACCAATGACACTGTTAGATTTGCGCATTTGCTCTTCCTTGTCTCTGTACCTGTCCAGATTTGTACAAGTTATCAGTCCATCCCAGCACATCTGCCTGCCTCTGAGTTCCTGTAACTTACAGATGGGGTTTACAATCAGTCGTTGAGGACCCTCTTCAAAATCAATTTGATCAAAACCTAAACTAATGTGAATCTTTCATTTCTTTTAGACTTCGGATTTTTTCTTTTACCTTGTAATATGAGATCCTCTGGGAGATCTGAAAAGGCCCTTTGGCCTTGAATGTAATGTAATAGCTATAGATATATAAATTGTGTGATTCTGGTATAGCTAGAGCTTGATAATAATAATAATAATGAAAAACAAGGCTTTTCATTAGAAAAGTTAAGTAACACAGACCAATTCATGTCTGAAAGACATTGCTCAATACATCTTTATTACAGAATTTCCATGACATACAAAAAGCAATGTGTAATCATATTTCTGATAGTGATTTTTCAACCCTGAACTTCTCACATTATTTCAATAAATATGCAAATGATCCAATATTGGACAAAGCAACCCAAAATTAGATTTTAAAAAATCCAATATGTGAAACCAGATTTGGACATCAGAATTTTTGGTTTCTTCTTCCACTGTGATTTATCTGCTTTATTCGAAACAATATTGAATCTAATAGATAGCGTTTTGTAGAATTGGGTAGTATTTTTCACAACTGTTGTCAGTGGTCCTCTGCTGTCAGACTGTGGCATTAATGAATTGTAGCAGTCACATTTCTCTTTTTATTCATAAGTTGATCTTTGTTTAAAGACAAGCTGTCTCATGGTCTTCCATCACTGCATTTTATTCTGATTGTTAAACCATGGACAGGAAGACTAACTGCTGCTGGTCTGTTTGAGGCTGCAGCTGAACAAAAGAAGAGTTTTCTCTCTTAATTTACCACCCCCCTTTTTTAAACACAAATTGGCCAAGGTCAGAAAAATATTAGACTTAAAAATTGAGGTCATCAACACAAAATGATAAATAATAGAGTTTTAGCTTTTAACCATAGTACACAATTATCCTACACACAGAGCTACAGCAGTACAGCCAGTTACATATGAGATAAGCATAGAACAACAATATAATTCAAGGTTTTGCATCACAAGCTGCAAAAATAGTCTGCAACATTTGTTATGGTTCTCCTACAATCATTAATCTTTATAATTCCTTCAAATGAAATCAACAGTAATAAGAGTAAAATTGCAACAATGCCACTGTATGACAAACATCCTCTGTTGTGACATAGCTCATAATCACATTTTCAAATACTTGAAAATAGCAAAGCACCTTAATTTTCTGTTATCACAGGCATTACAGTAAACAAGGAATCAATATACCTACTTATGATCGGCTTCATCAAGGCTCAACTAAAACACAATAACACATAATACTACACAAGTTCACAATGTGGAAGCACGTTACAAGTTACAGCACGCCGGTGACTGCTCAGCAATAATGACACCACAACACACGGATCCCAAATATAGCAGTGTAGTCTGGGAAAGAGTCATATACAACAATGAAAACAGTCAAATTACAGTCAAATGACAACAAATAAACAAACACCAACAAATAAATAAGAATAACAAGTGTGCCAAGTGGGGGAAAAGTGAAGTGTGAAGCGGGTGTTTTTAAATCTCAGTATATGGCTCTTTGTTCCAGCAAGGAGACAGTTTTTTGGGTTTTTTTTTTTTCGTGATTTGGTTCACAAAAATTGTGGCTGCTATGGTAACTTAGCTATTTCTTATTATGTCTTTCTTTCACCTGTAACACTTATGACCCACTGATAGAGTGCACCCACTTTGGGTCTTACCCTGGTTCGGGTTCACCTGAAAGCTGCAATGGATCCTGTTACTTCGTCCTCCACATACACCATGAATCAATATATTTCTGTAATATCTATTTATTGTCATATGCAACTCCTTTTCTGTTCTAAATGTATTGTTTCCATCTTGTTCACATCATCTTTTGCAGTCTGTTTACCCTGGAGGAGGGATCCCTCCACCATTACTCTTCCTGAGGTTTCTTTCTTTTTAGGGAGTTTTTCCTTGTATGATGTGTGGGTCTCAGGACAGGGGATGTTGTGTTGCTGTTGTACCAACTGTGAATTCCATTGAGGCAAGTCTGCGATTTATGAAATAAAGGTGAAAGGAGTCGAATCAAGCAGTACCATGCGGGGGAAAGGTGGCATATGACTCAGTATCACCTCTGGCTACACATTTAAAAAGCAGCGCGATTAATTGCAAAGAGCTTCAACTCTAAAACTTGGTCCCTTTTCAGTAAAATGTGTCTTGAAGATCTCTGTTGAATACTGAATGGACTTTAATGGCAAACATTATTATGTTTTTTATTAATTTAGACAGGCTTTGCCTTGTTTTTTTTGTTTTTTTTTTTGTTTTTTTTTTTAAAAAAAAGCTTATTTGGCTTGGTAATTCTCTTTTGCCTTCACCTGTTCCACAGCTGAGAAAAATAAGTACTATCTGTAAGAATAGGTGCAGAAGTTTCTCCACAGTCAACGCCACTGCAGCAATACACATGACCACCACAGCTAGCACACAGATTAACACTATAGTAATATATATATATATTGATATATAAATCGTTTGATTCTGGAGTAAGCGCTGTTGCCTCACAGCAAGAAGGTCGCAGGTTCAAGACCTCCTTGGTCCTGGGTCTGGGACCTTTCTGTGTGGAGTTTGCATGTTCTCCCCGTGTCTGCGTGGGTTTTCACCGGGTACTCCGGCTTCCTCCCACAGTCCAAAAACATGCTCAGGTTAATTGGCGACTCTAAATTGCCCGTAGGTTTGAGTGTGTGAGTGAATGGTGTGTGTGCCCCACGATTGGCTGGCGACCATCTGGGGTGAATCCCTGCCTCTCGCCGTAACACGCTGGGATAGGCTCCAGCAGACCCCTGCGACCCTAATGAGGAATAAGCAGGTATAGAAAATGACTGACTGACTGATTCTGGAGTAGCTAGAGCTTGAATTTAAAAAAAAAAAAAAGCAAACAGGAGGGGTTTGGACTTGATTGGAACCCTTTGTTGAACAGAAAAGCATGAAAACAATAAGAGCTGAGAAGTATAACATAAGATAAGATAAGAATGTATCAGATTAGATTCAGAAAATGTATTTTAATGGCAATTCAATTTGAGAGTTCCCAGTCATAGATATATTTAACTAAATAAATTAATAAATAGCAACTCATAGTTGATTTAGGTTTGCTTAGCTATCCAATACTAATACTTGGTTTGTCTATTATGGTGATTGGTGTTACAGTATATAGTGTTATGGTACCTGTGAACATATAGACCGGAAATACATACATGTTACTAGTTAGAACTAAGGTTGCAGTTTGTAACCATCCTTCTAAACAGCAACCACATTATCCCTGTAACATTAGATAATTTATCATTCCTTTCTTCGGACTCAGTTATCCCAGGCCTGATACACGGAAACTGCCAGTGAACTGATCCTTCCTGACTCTTCGCTACTATTAGCCTTATTCACAGCAGCCATTTCTAACCCTCGATCTGAAACACTTCTCTCTGACTGTGCCGCCACACACACCACCCTTCCACTCCGGTTCAGCTCAACCATGTCAGTCAATTTGTTGTCATTGTGAACTCGATTTCTCAGTCCCATTATGAGGTGGTTTTGATTACTAGTGGCATCTCTGAAGGCGGTAACTTCGCTAAGTGCTTGCGTGGACCTTCCTTTCCTACCCCACATGGCAATATTCCTCCACAGCTGGATGCATGAGGTCCTGGACTTGCACACTGACTGGAAGCCCCTCTTAAAGTTCTCATTATAGTAACCGTAGATAATAGGATTGATGCCGGAGTTGGAGAAAGCCAGCCAGTGTGCAAAGGGGAAGATATAGCTGGTCATTAGGTCCAGCTGGTCATTATCCAAGCCTGCATAATCCGTCATCATCATGAGGGTCCAGAGTGGCAGCCAGGACAGCATGAAAAGCAAGGCCACCAAGATAAGCATCTTTATCACCTTGATCTTTTTCTGTGATATCATTGGTTGACCGGCCCTTCTACCGCCACCCTGGACTCTGGCGTTGGCCAGCTGGGGCTCTCTGTTTGCAACCACGAAGGAGCACAGCTTGACTCCGATGCTTCCATACATCACTGTGATGACGGTGAGGGGCAACAGGTAGATGTGAGAGAACAGAACTGCTGTGTAGACCTTTGTCATCTTTGGGTTGGCAAAGTTTTCATAGCAGGTGTAAAGAGGGAATGTATGATTGAAGTCATCATTGTAAACCATGTAGTGGAAAGGAAGTTTCTCCACGGTCAATGCCACTGCGGCGGGACACATGATCACCACAGCTAGCACCCAGATTAGCACAATAGCCGCCTTGGCAACAAGAATGGTCGGCTTGGGTTGTAGAGGGTACACTATACAGCGAAACCTGTGGTAGAAAAGTGCAGTGTCTTTAATTAGACATAGAATTAGATATAGCTTAATGTAAACACCAACCATAAACTAAGGAATGAAAGAAATTGAGATATGTACAGCATTTTCCATAATAATGAAAAATAATGTGTGTGTTTTGGTATTTTTGTACCTATGGCATCAAGTATTTCAACATAATGAACAGGCCATTGGAGTTTATAGCTAGAGTTTATGTTGAAAGTGTGGATCTCAATCTACATATCAGTTTTCTAATTGTGTTGATTAGCCAAGTAAAACTGGACTTAGGATAAATCTCTTCATAGTTTTTCTTATATTGTGTAGCAACCTGGGCATGTTGCTGTTAAATAACAGTTTCTAAATTAATGAGCTTAGGCTCAAATAAATAAATTAATGAGTTTCTAAATAAATGAGTTGAGGCCCAGATGTTGTTAGGTGATAGTGCTGGGATTTCCTGAGGGTCTGTAAACACGTCTTGGAATAAGACGCCTGTGTTAGCAGAGGAATAAATTAGTGTCTTAGCGTGTCGTTTTTTAGTTTTTAGTTTTTTTTTTTGTATTTTAAAGTTGCCTGTTTAATAATCTAAATGTGAAAAGGAGAGCAAAGAAAATATTACATATTTGATACACTGTTGGTATTTTACCTTCATAAATGACACAAATAATAACTGTGTTTCTCAATAACTTCCAACTAAACAGTTGTTGTTTCAGCAGTGATTCTGGTATACAAGAACATATACTAACCTTTCAACAGCAATTGCCACCAGGGTGAAGACTGATGCAGACACAGACACACCCTGCACAAAGCCACTCATCTTGCACACTGTGTTGGAAAAGGGCCAACCTGTGAAAATAAAGAAGCAAAAGAAAGGTACCGCTATATAACTGATAGAGAGAGAGGAGCTTAAAGGTCTTATTTTGTAGAAATTAGAAAAATTTCAATTCAAATTGTAGAAAATTTGAATTGCTTTTAATTATAAGAAGTTCTAGGTGAATCTCACTCGCTTGCATCATCACTGTTATCCCCAGGTCTACAGAGGGGAAATTATTGATAAACCCAGTTTGATTCTGGTGAATATTTACTGATAAATAACATGAGTAAGCCTAGATAATGAAGGATCTGGTTAGCTGATGATCGTTGTCTTTAAACTTTATTGATGTTCATATCCACTGTTTTCTCAGTTAGATTACATTCAGCCTGCATCTCCTGGGGGGGGGGGGGGGGTAACAATATAAGTAACACTAAGTTATTTTAAGTTTTAATTTTTTTAATTTTCTCCTTTAAATGTTTCAGTTCTTTTTCAATTGAGATGTACAGGTTATACTTCACTTTAAAGGTGAAAAAGTATAATTTTAACATGGGTGTGTAGACTTTGGCTGGGTTGTGTTTCTTCTTTTCAAGGGAGGAATCCCCAATATGTCACAACATATAGTCATGCTGGTACATGCTCCTATAAATATATTGCCTGAATTGACTTTTCTGCAACACATTTCTGAGGAGTTAGGATTTATAACCTGTGATGAGGTTGTCCACCAGTGTTGTCGGGATGCAGAAGATGCCCACCAGTAGGTCACTGATTGCCAGGTTGAAGATAAAGAAGTTGGTGACTGTGCGCATGCAGCGGTTTTCCAGAACAATCAGACACACCAGGATGTTCCCCACCATACACAGGAGGAAGATGAATAAGTAGGCCAAGATGTAGCTGGCAGCCACGTACACAGAGTGTTGATAGTAGGGGAAAAAGGTGATGTTGGTGACATTGGTGGCGCCAACTAGACTGGAGTTTCTAAGAGCTGCTGTGAAGCCTGATCCTTCCAACTCCATCAATTCATCTCCCATATTGTCGAGAAGCTCCATCCTGTGCAGGACAGATGCAATATTGACAAGAATTGTATTTAAATATATATAGGGTGACACTGTGGTACAGTGGGCACTGCTGTTGCCTCACAGATGAAGGTTGCAGGTCTCTCTCTCTCTCTCTCTATATATATATATATATATATATATATATATATATATAAAATGCAGAAAAATACATAAAAGGGAGGTTGTTAATGATACTCACAGGATGTTTTTTTTTTTTTTTTTTTTTTTACCAAAGAACTGTTTCTTCCTTTCATCCTCCATCTTTTCCTATCATCCTAACTGTGAGGTGCCAAGCCAATATCCCAATTCAAAAGGAAAACATCAAAGGAAAGATGCAGTTGCAGTAAAAAAAAAAAAAAAGTCCATTTTAATATTGGTTCTGAGAAAAATCTAGCTGGCTCCAATTTTGTGAACATATTTTAATTTACATCCACATTACCTCAGGGTAGCTCAGCCACTTATATCTAATTCAGTGCATCTTTGCTTTCAGCTGGGGGGTTTTACGTGTAGTGTTGATGGAGGAAGCAACAGTGGTAATAGAAGAAACAAAACAGAACAGAACAAACAGAAAATAATTTGCTGCAAAAAAAACTCCACTGTAGAAATATTGTAATGTGCAGTGTGTTGTCAGGCAGCATCATCAAATTATTCTAACCAACAGGGGCTTGAACAACTCAAGGTCTGCATGTAAAAACATGTTCAAATGTGCAAAATAGCACACCTTATCAAGTTAGTAATTTTGCCTTAATGAAAATGCAGGATGGGGTGTTTTTTGATATTTTGCAAAATGCTGTGAGGTGAAAAGCTAATGTAGGCAAGTGTGCTGGGCTAAAATTAAAGTCTTAAAATTTAAGGCCTAAAACATTTTTGGACTTGTCTTAAATACAGTTTTCACAGGTCTTAAAAATGTCACCAGATGATGACTACTTTTTATAATGTTGCATTTTGCAATCATTTTGTTCTCCATACATCAGAATTTTCATATTTTATTTTAACTATAATCTCGACTTTATGAACAATGGCTTGTTGCACACAGAGGGAGCTAATTAAATATAACCTTTGTCATTGTATAAGTAGAATGAGAGTATTTATTGCTTCTAGATCAACATTATAATAACTTAAAAGAAGCAATTTATCAAAACAAATTATAAAGAACACATTATGTAATAAAATCACAATATGTATGATGTTAGTTTAAATGAGCTTTGTATCGATATGCTTGTCGATATGTCGATATGGATCGAGTCATAGTGGCAGACCCACCATCAATGTGCTAAAAGCCTCTTTTTGCTGATTCCTTTTCATCTGTCTGTGTTGATCTTTGGAAAAGCTTTGATTGTTAGTTTATTTTGTAGTCTTGTTGTGTATTGGAGGGCATTTGTGGTCATTTAACTGGCCACTTTTCTCTAGCACTGCTTTACTGTTGCATTTGTTTAGCTATCTGTCATTTTGAGCCACACTGAGGAGCTCAACGTGGAGCTCAAATACCCATATTATTCTGAGGAGACAGAATAATATGGGTGAGTTTAGTAATCTGTACACTAAGAGTCAACTATGGTCACTTATAATAGAGTCATTTGTGGTAGTCAGTTATGTAGGCAGAGGCAGGCGGTGGGGAGCACTTAAGTAATTAAGAGATTCAGTGCAGTTATAGCTCTCTGGAAAAGGCTATTTCCCAGTTTAAAGGAGCAGGCAATCAATCTGCGTGAATAAAGAGGTTTATAAGGCTAGCAATTTAAAAGTTACAAGTAGGCATCAATGTCTGAGGTTGGAAATACTTATACACTAAGGCACATAATACTACCTGCCAAATACTGACTCTGTTATTCAGATGTCACAAATGAGCAAATTCTGAGGGAAAAAAAAACTGTGTGAAGTGGATGATGGAGAGGTAAAGCCTCCAAAAGATGCAACATTAATTAAATGTCAGAGTGCCAATTATACTCAATAAGCCATTCATTCACGGCACAAATCAGAAATTAATTTGTCTTTCAGTCTTTGTTCATACTTGTTAATTACCTTCATTTGCTTTATCTATTTAATTCAATTCAATTTTATTTATAGCCCAACATCACAACACAGTTGCCTCACTGGACTTCAAAAAATTCAGTCAGCGACCCAGACATCCTGCACCTTAGACCCTCCTTCGTGGCAAGGAAAAACTCCAAAACCCAGTGGGAAAAAGGAGAAACCTCGGGGAGAACCACAGTGAAGGAGAGATCCACTCCCATGGACGGACAGGCTATAGATGAACCAGGACTGACAGACATGCAACTGATGAAGATTTATCAGTCTGTGAGATGTAAAAATGATTCAGTCTGTAGAGAATCAGGGGGGCCTTGATGAGTCGCATCAGGAGTCGTCATCATTGGGCCTCATGAGGCTGAACTGAAGCAGTAGCCACTCCCAGTAATTCCCAGTATTTAGGGTTTTCTCACCAATATTTAACATGAAGGGGGATGGTCAACTGCAGAAGGTGCCATTCAAGAAGACTGCACTGTCCTCGGTCATTAGAGGTAGTATGTGTGTGTCCAAGCAAAAGAGATTGTATGAGAAGTATGAGCTTGTGAATGCTCTATGTCACATTTCTTTACAGATTTCTTTTAAATTTTCCTTGCACATTGATATTAAGCTATGAGCCTAATAGTCATGATGATGGGCATTATAGAAGGTGTTTAAAATTCAAAACTTTGGAAATTCATAACAAATCTACCATACACGCTACAGCTTTGCGACTACCACCATAATGTAGCCCTAATACACAAGAAATGTGAACCTAAACCTAGTGCAAATTATAAAGCTCATTACTGGTCTTTTTCAGAAACTGTAAAACTTATTGATTACCAATTACCAAACTTGTTACAGAGCGTCGTCAGACTTACACATGGGGTTTGTTAATCAAGCAAAAATTAGCCTACAGTGCATCAAAATGTTTCTGTAAGCACATAATTGCATTGTATTGATGAACATTTTTAAGTTATGGTAGATGACAGAAACATAATTTTATCTCTAGAATTTTTTACATCATTTTAAATTTTGTTCACATGTAAAGAATTGCAGTGGATGCAAACATCCAGATTTTTAAACCCCTGCTTTTAATTTATGAAGCAAATATGTATATTTATATAATATATCTATATTTTACAGATCTCTCTGAATTTTTGATAGCAGTTTGAAATCTGCCTTTCCAAGCATGAACAGCTGCTGTCCTGAACCGCGGTAACAAGTTCAGGCAATGTGAAACCACATGAGTTGTGAAGCCACACATGCCTTGTCACATGTTTCATGTATATTCCCTCTGGTTGCTCTAAATTGCCTTACTTTGCCTGAAACTGCCTGACCACTACCATTTCTGTATAGCAGCTATAATTTCACATGTTCTTTTCAGCATTGACTTTGTCTCAGATACTGTGTGAGACAACTGGATATTGGCCAAGTGTGGGATAGTACTAATATAGTCATGACTTCAGTTCTTTACTGTATCCTTTGTGAAAATGTAAATGTGTCTAAGCTTATAGATGAATTGAACATTCCACTAACTAATAAGAAAGAAGACAGAAGTCAGCTTGGTATGGAGGTGAGGATGCCTCTCAAGCTAAAGATCATTTTGATACTATAAGGGAGTGAGGCAGACTCTCTGCCTCTTTGTACAATGATCACACTTTGCTTGCATTTTGTGTTTCAATATACTGATCCTGATGATTTATTTGAAACACCAATATATTTCTTAACTGAACTTCTCATTGGTGGTGGAATAATTATTTGATATAAGGTGGGGACCGCTCTGGGATCCTCAATTCTTCTGTTTTTCTTTACTATAGCTCAACTGAAACCGTTCATGTGGAGTCTGCGACTCTGAGAGCAAATCTTGCAGTTTGGATAATTGAAAGGCCACAGTGAGCTTTAGCGGGGGCAATTGGGGTGATAGGATTCCAGCCTAGAATGTGACAATAAGGAGAAAACCCTAGACATCATCCAACAGGTTGGTCAATTTCAGTTCTGAAGATATATGTTGCTGGTAACAGCTGTGTAGTTCTGTGACCTCTAAATAATGTTCTGGGAACAAAATAGTTTTAATTGGGTTGAAACGTTATTCATTTATTTTCTATACCCACTTATTCCTCACTAGGGTCTGCTGGAGGCAATCCCAGCGTACTTTGGGCAAGCAGCAGGGATACACCCCAGACAGGTCGCCAACCTATCGTGGAGCACACACACCAGTCACTCACATATTTAGAGTCTCCAATTAACCTCAGCATGTTTTTGGTTGGGTGACACGGTGGCACACGGGTTAGCGCTGTTGCCTCACAGCAAGAAGGTCGCACATTCAAAACCTCCTTGGTCCTGGGTCTGGGACCTTTCTGTGTGGAGTTTGCATGGTCTTCGTGGGTTTTCAGCGGGTACTCTGGCTTCCTCCCACAGTCCAAAGACATGCTGAGTGTGTGTGCCCCATGATAGGCTGGCGACCATCTGGGGTGTATCCCTGCCTCTCGCCGTAATGTGCTGGGATTGACTCCAGCAGACCCCTGCGACCCTAATGAGGAATAAGTGGGTATAGAAGATGAGATGAGATGTTTTTGGTTTGTGAGAGGAAGCCAGAGAACCCAGGGAAAACCCACACAGACCAGGGAGAACATACAAACTCCACACAGAAGCTCCTAGCCCAAGGCCTTCTTGCTGTGCTACCCATTATGCTGCCCGGGTTAATACATCAATTGAAGAAAATTACTCAGGGAGTAATAACATTTGAATAGGAATTAAAATGGAAAATAGCAACAGCAAGTTAACCAAGGGGCCCATCAGTGCTACAAAACATGATTACTGCTGCACAATTGTAAATTAAAACAATGCTGAGGAAGGACAGAGAAAATCAAATATAATCAATATAAACTCTTGCAAATAAACAGCTTGTCACCTTGAAGCATTAGAACAGAGCTAATAAACTGAATGATTTCTTTTGAAGATATGATTCACAGAGCAATTCACCTTTAATAGTTGAAGGTTTTCAGTCCCTTTATTAACTCTCCAAGCTGTAAAATGTGAAGAGTGCTGCTGATCCTCAGCGGGCAGAGTGTGTAGCAAGAAATATATAGGTTTAACCCCTTGATGCCTGAATATAGTTACAATTGTATAAAAAAATAAATGTTTGTTTTTGCTTTCAATCTGATAGTAAATTAAGTAGAGATTGTTCATTTGTCTATAGCACATAAAATAGGTTTAATGCAAGTTAGTAACAATAGGCATTAATAGCAATCAATGGTATTTTTTTTATTGAAGCCACAAACTTGTTTCCAATTATAGTTATGGTTAACTAATTACCTATAACTATATACTAAGTACTATACTAAAACTAGAGACCAACTAGAACAGGGGTGTCAAATAAACAGTCTGTGTCCACTTTTTTTGTACTTTGAAAAGTCATCCAGTGTCTAATTCGACCCTTTGGCCCTTACTCATGGAATTCACATAAGCAACTGTGGTTCTTGTCGAGGCACAGATGAACATTGTACTTTGAGCATTTGAAGACAGACTGGCCTTTACATTTTGGCCATTTACAGCGTTGCTGCTCACTTTTAACCACTGGCCAGTGACACCCAGCCTCACACCCTGTGGACTGTGGAGGAAGCTGGAGAAAACCCACCCACACATGGAGAGAACCTGCAAACTCCACACAGAAAGGCCTTGGCCTTGAACCTGCAACCTTCTTGCTGTGAGCCAACAGCACTACCCACCAGTATTGGTGTGCCCAAAGGATCAGTGGGCTCTTCTCTCTTATTCCCTTTGTACACTAATGAATGCAGAGGCAGCCGACCTAATAATCATGTAATCATGGTAAAATTATCTGATGACACAATTACTTTAACTCTGGTGAGTGTAGTTGACTGTCCCTCTATTTATCAAATAGGGATTTAATTCTTTCAGCTCTGCTGAGAGACATAATCTCATTCTCACTCCCACCAAAGCAAAAGAGATGATTTTTGACATATATATTTGATATATATATATATTGTATATATATATACAAGTCCACTGTGTCTCACTGTTGTGTTGAAGTTCTAGTTTTAGTGTTTAGCTGACATACAAAGGACGTCATTTCCGCTGGTAGGTAGGGTTCTGCTATGGGGTCAACACGACAAACACGACACAACATGACGTCAACACGACACAGTTAGTGATTGGTTGAAGGTCAGAAACCATGGAAACACAAAGTGTTTGTGGTGGCCGTTTAATATTAAGTTAATTAAATAAAAAAAGTAATAAAGTTTGAAAAGTTAGGCTAGTGGCTAGCATGGAGCTAACGCTAACACGGATACACACATAAAATTTCGCTTGTGTGCGTATGTAATAGTGTTAGCTCCATGTTAGCCTCTTAGCACTCATTTTCCCCATCCTTGCGCGCGTAACGTCAGGTCTGGTGCTTCAGAGCACCCGGCTCCGGTGACAGCCACACCGGCGTGTTGTTTATCTCTTTTAATGTGTATTCAGCAGCACTGGTGAAGGCAGCAGCGGCGGGTTGTTTACATCCGTGCTTTACACGTGTATTCAGCACTGCTGCCTTCCCCGGTGCTACTACAGTGGTAGGTTGATTACGTCCGTGGTTTACACGTGTATTCAGGCTGGTGCTGGGCACCGTGGGCACGGTCACGTTGCCGGTATAGTCCGGGTGCTCCGAAGCTGTCGGCCTTCGAATTACACAGACCTAACTATTTAGAACGAAGGTAGTGCTAACTACGGTGGCTGGGAACCCTCCATGCTGCAAATAAAAGAAAACTACACAACGGAAGTGAATTGCCGGGGGCTATTATTGGCGGTGCACCTGTAGTTTTTTTATGTGAGCGAAGAAGAAGAGGTGTTGTAAAGCAGACGTAATTAGGGAGCAAATAATTGTTTCTTCTTCGTATTCCTATCTGGTAACTTGCCAATGAAAATGACCACAACACAAAGATGCCAAGTGTCCACTTTTTATCCGGAGTAGAAAAAACAATAAATCCCTCTCAGTCACGGGGAGAACAACCCGCACATGCGCGGAACCTCCAGTCTTCTTCATCAATCATCCTTGCCGGCCACAATGGTCATATAGCGGCACCTACTGGAGAAACAATTATTTGCCCCCTAATTACTTCTGCTTTACAACGCCTCCTCTTCGTATTCTTCTTCTTCGCTCACATAAAAAACTACAGGTTCACCGCCAATAATAGTCCCCGGTAATTCACTTCCGGTGTGGAGTTTACTTTTATTTGCAGCGCTGTTTCTTTTTGTTTGCAGCGTTTCTTTTATTTGCAGCATTGAGGGTTCTCGGGCACCGTACTAAACTCGCGCGGGCCGCACTAACATTAAACTTTCATATCAAGACGGGGGTCTCAAACTAGCGTCCGGCCAGTTTGAGACCCCTGGTTTAGTGTTTACTGTAACTATTAGAATGGCTTGGTAGCACTGTCTATCTTCCAAATGTTGAAGGATTTACTACCACATTGTCCACATTTTGCACTTTGTAAGTCCATGCTATATACTCGTCAACGTGAAGTCAGAGATTATTTCTTGCTATTGTGTGAATTTTCATCCTAGAAAAGTATGTTACAAGGTGCAAGTCGAGTCTGACATTCCTCCCTTGGATGTGGAAAAAAATGGACCTCGCGACCCAGGATAGAGAGAGGGCCCATGAAAATGTCATAATTTAAACGTTAGTACACAAACACAGATGTCCCCTAAGGTTTTAGGTATTTGAACACAAGCAGGAACAATGCATATATTCAGGTGGTGAATGAAAGAACCAGTCATCAATATAATCGGATCTGATTGTAGCTTAAAACATTATTTATGCTGGTTTATTTTAAAATATTTTTTCTCATATGCTTAGTGCATTGGCATGGATAGAGGTGACACTGACATGGCTCACTGGAAGTTGTGAACTAAATTTCCAACTTTCTGGCTTTATTTGTAAACTTCTCCAGGCTTGAAAATTGCTATTTTCAAATTCTATGACTTTTCCAACTTTTTCATGACCATCTGAACCCTGAAAGACACTTCCACCAAAAACTGCTGCTGCAAATGTCACGAAATTGTTTCATAAAAGTCCACCAGAATGCTAAAAATGTTCTGGTCCCCATTTAATTTGTGCCCCTGACACAAAAGAATGTTTGCCAACCTTAATTTGAGACAATAAAATCACCCATGGTGGTGCCATCAGTACAAAGCCTGCTGAAAACCTTGTTTGTAACCTGGGAAACTGCCATGGTTGCTAGTGTGGAGGTTCATGCTATACACCGATAATTTCAACAGAGAAAAGGAAAAAGAAAATAAGAATAAATCAAAGAAATCCCACAATCAGGCGAAGACAGGGGACCCCCAGTGTTTGAAAGACCATCTGTGGGTCAAAACCAATGTTTCTTTGTGGCACGACTGATCACAGAGCCAGGGACGGCACTGAACCCAGTCACCCTGCTGGTGGAGGCATCACACACGCACGCATGCACACACACACACACACACACACACACACACACACACACACACACACACACACACACACACACACACACACACACACACACACACACACACACACACATTTTATTATGATTTTATTATGGCTGGGAAGCACTTACCTGTGATTAAATACTTGTAAAAGGTTTGGAGACTGATAATATTTTTTTGAATCAGGACCCTCACGCTCTGATAAATATTAGGGAATTTTCAATAGGTTTCTTTACACACAGCAGGAACACTGTTTGAATAGCACCTGCTAGGGGTGAGAAAAACTCTTGAGTAGTAATTTGACTGTGCAAAATGTGGAGACAGGATGTGAAGTAATGGATTGCCCTAGTGTCTGCTGCTGAGTATATTTCCTGGGGAGAGATTTGATGTGCACATTACTGTGTTGCTAAAGGCAACTTCAGACATGTTTGAAATTGTTAGGGGCACAGGTAAGGAAAATAGATTTGTAACATTTGAAAGTGATAAGCAAAATTATTATTCCACCTTTAAATCTGTCACATTTGATCTTTCAGCCTTGACGCAGGCTGAGGCCCCCAGATGAATCTGATAAGCAAAAATTGTAAGACATGTTTTGTACAATTTAGACATACAAACAAAAAAAGGTGAAATAACTGAAAACATGTTTTATATTCTACTTTATTTAAAATAGCCACCCTTTGCTCTGATTGATAAAGGAAGAAATTCCACAAATTAACCCTGATAAGGCACACCTATGAAGTGAAAAACCATTTCAGGTGACTACCTGAAATGGTAGTTCATCAAGAGAATACCAAGAATGTGCCAAGCAGTAATCAGAAAACTGATGCAACCTACAGGCCTCAGAGAATAAAACTGTAAAAAAAAATAAATAAAATAAAGTTAAACTTGGAAACCTGAAATATTACATTTCTATATTTCAGCATCTCTCAGGCGGGTAACCACAGATGGCATAGCTGCTTATAATACTAATTACTGATACTGAGCGAGGCGTCAGTCAAATGCTCCCATCAGAGCATTTAGTACCAGACAAGGTGTTGGAAATTTGCAGAATTTTGATGCATTTCATTATTTGTGATAGCACAAAAAGCACAATGTATATTTGTATAATGAAGCTGGGATATCGAACAGGAACAACAAACAACCTTTACAGAGACATGAGAACTCTCCTTCCAACTGTTCAATTCAAAGAAAAATGGCAAATATGCATGTCTGCTGCTGCCATACTTCAACTATAACTGTTGCTTTACCACAACTTCAAGAGCTTTATAAGCCAATATATGCCAAAGACCATGACCCCAGCAAGTCAGAATGGAACTGATTTCTCCCCAAAAACATTCCAACAACATTTCACTGTAGGAAAAGGGTTAAAGATGCTGCCACACTTTTCTTGACAAAAGATTGCTTGGCATCAAGAAGCAACATTTCCTTCCTACACTGTCCTTGCTACATGTCACTTCTTAGAAAGTTATTACCATATTTTTTGGACTATAGGTCACATTTTTTTTCATAGTTTGGCCGGGGGTGCGACTTATACTCCGGAGAAACTTATGTGTGAAATTATTAACACATTATTACTGGTATATCATTTCACATGTTATTTTCACAAGAGGGCGCTCTAGGCTTGTGTTGATAATTTCAACATTGGCGGTAACTTTTAAAAACAACTGAGAAGGGCTGAACAAAAACGGCACCGAAAAGAAAATCATATTCTGCAGATTACGAGCTGCAAGTAGTAAAATATGACGTCAGGAGTCTGGAGTGACACGGATGGTTTTGGTAAACTTCTTAGCATGTTATTGATGCTATAGTTATCGGAATAACTATTAATATGTTCTGTTAACACACCAGGCATGTTCTCAGTTGTGTTATGTAACGTCAGCATACCGTTCAACCTATTGTTGCCTCTATTCTATTTTTATTTTAAATTGTTCGTCATTTAAATTTTAAATGTCTGTTCTTGGTGTTTTTTTTATCAAATAAATTGTGGTAACTTGTCAAAACAAAGGACCACAAACGCAGATATTGAGTTTCACTTTTTATCGAGATAGACAAAAACAATACATTCCTTCCAGTCCCGGGGAGAACCACAACTTGCACATGCGTGGAAACTTCACTCTTCTTCAGTAAACCTTCTTGCCGGCCACAATGATTACACAGTGGCACCCACTGGATAAACAATCAATTGCCCCCTAATTACCTCTGCTTCACAACATAAATTTCCCCCAAAAATGTGACTTATACTCCAGTGCGACTTTTATATGTTTTTTCCTTCTTTATTATGCATTTTATGGCTGGTGCGACTTGTACTCTGGAGTGACTTATAGTCCGGAAAATACAATAAATGGTGTCCTGTCTTCTGGATTGTTTTGAGTTCAGTGACAGACACACTGCAGAGAACCTTTGCAGAGGAACTGCTGAAAGTGACAAAAGAGTGGCAGGTTGAAAACAAAGTGGTCTGCTGTGTTAGGGACAATGCAACTAACATAACCAAATGTGCCCACCACCTGTATCTCTCACACACAGTCAATATGATGGTAAAAGATGCCTGGAAGATAACTGAATTTTTGCATAAGAGCAGAATAGCCACAGAGAAGCTGAAGTCAGCGTCAGGTGGGGTACACCTGAGGTGAGGGCTTAACAAAACTTAATGTGGAATTCAATATTTTATTTGCTGAAATGGGCTCTGGAGTCCAAAAATACCATTATCTCCATCCCCTTCATTATCAGTGCACCTGTTGATGCTCTGAACCAAGAAGAATTGAGGTAATGCAAGATACATGCACTGTTCAGGTCACTATGCAGACAGGTACAGTGGACAATTTTAATTACATTGTTTATTATTATATAATTGCATATTAAGGGACATATTAGAAGTTAGTATCAATAATAATAAACAAGAATAAACTAAAAAAGTAAATATACCACATAATAAAATGATAGAGTTTTTATTTACCTCTTCCAAGGAGGTTATGATTACATCGGTGTTACGTCTGTCTGTTTGTTAGCAAGAAAACACAAAAGATGGATTTTTATCAAACTTTTAGCGAATGTTGAGTATGGTACCATGAAAAAAATGATAACATTTTAGCAATGGTCTGGAAAAAAAATCGTTTTTTTCTATTGTTTGGTAACATTGCGATGAACAGACCTTCATACAGGCCACCTTTGGGGCCACCTGGTGGGGATATCTTGCACCTCCATAGTATATGACAGCAATCTTGGGTGGGAGTCATAATATGTTCCCAGAGTGTATTTCTAGTTTTGAAACTGTTATGTGATGACCTCCAGAATGCAAAGATCTGCAGACAATAACAGCCTACCAGAGGACACAAGTAACCATGTGGAAAGTGACTCATTATTTCATGACTGTTCTCTCGACAGAAAACTCCACAGAATTTTCTCACTGTACTGAACCCAAGTTACAAAAGGCTGTCCTCTAATAACAACAGAGTTGTTGATAATGTCCTTCTGAGAGTAAAAAGCAACAGCAGCCAAATGCAGCCTCAGCAGCCATACAAACTCCACAGACGGTCAAGAGGGAATAGGGGCACCAGAATTGGAGATACAAATGTCTGCTGTTTGGAGGCTGCAGGACTAAGAGGATCTGTTAAGACTGTTGACAATCCTGATGGTGTATGTTTAGGAACTGTCAGGAAATGCCAACCCATGTGGAGAACAAATGCTGCCAGCAAACTCCAGAAATACATTCTGTATTAGCAGAAGGAGCATCATGTGCTTGGGGCAAAGTGTCATTCACAGAGTGAGACTTCTTCTACAGCAAAATATTGGTCCACAGAGACTTGATCACATAAAGCTGGCACATTGTCTGTAGGACATTTGTTTTTTGGCAACAAGGTTTCCTGGGCAGGAAAAGGAATAGTTACCTTGTTTGGAGGCTCCTGCAGAGAAACACAGGACAGCTAAGGATGCTACTGAAAATATGTATTCCAGTGAGGGCATCTGAGGGAAAGGAGCTATCATAGAATGTGCACAAGTACCAAGCGGGGGGCCCATCACCTGCTGTGATAGCTTCATAAAACCAGTAGGCAAAGGGATGTGTGTCTTTTGCGACAGATGCGGTCTGTAATGCGTGAAGAGTCTCTGTCTATTTGAAGGCTATTTTGTGTGCCACAAAGTAAAATTTCTTTACTATACTTTTTGTGACAAAGAGAGAAAAAAAACCTTCTAAAGAGTAACTCTTACTCTAAAAGAGTCTCATTTTGAAGACTTGTTTTGTATGACTCTGAGTGGGACGTGCACCCAGCAGACAGCAAGTGGCAGCTGCCTGTCACTCAAAGCATACTCTACTATTGCAGCTGTAAATTGTTCATTGCTTGATGCACCCACCTGTCCTCCAATTGCATTTAGCGGTCACACAGTCACTCTTGCTTGCCACTTTAGTGGGTGATATTACATCACCTGAACTCTTCTCATTAACTCTTTTTATTAATTATTCCACATCTCACAGGATCTCTCCTGGACAACCAACTTCTCCAACCTGATCAAGAAGCCTCACCAGCAACTCTTCTTCTTGAGAGTTCTGAGGAAAAACCACCACTCTTTCAAGATCCTGGTTGACTTCTGCCGCTGCACCATCGAGAGCATCCTATCTAACTGTATTACAGTCCAGTATAGGAACTGCTCTGTATTGGATCAGAATTTTACTTTTTTACATTTAATTGTAAATACTTATAGTCTGTACATAACCTATTTATATTCTGTATCATAATTATTACTCATTATCATAGTCGTAAGCCTGTTCATACTCTGTATATATCATATACATATATACATATTTGTCGTCTGTACATAATGTACCATAGCTATTTAAATGACTACTGAAGCACTTCTGGTTAGAGGCTATCTGCATTTTGTTGCTTTGTACTTGTGACATGTGCAATGACAATAAAGTTGAATCTAATCTAATCTAAACGGGTGCAGAAGAAAACTGCATGTGCAAAAAATAATTCTGTTGCTTCTTTATTTTCCTTATTTTTGTAATAGCTTTGTTCATAACATAATAAGAGGTAAATGTAGAAGATACTGTATATGCGCAAAACTTGGATGCACACATGGATCTCCCAGATTCTCAGAAAACACAAATGCATAGTGACTCAATAACATCAAGACTGTGATATGTACTGTACTGGTTAATATTCAAAATGGTATCTCACAGTGGCGTGAAGCAGCGATGCACTAATTCCAGCTCTCCCTCAGGTACTCAGAAATGTCAAACTCGGGAGGAAAAGGTCAAGCAGTTGCCGTAGAATAACCATTGTACTGTTAATGATCTTTGATACAAAATGTCTTTAGTTGATCAATTTGGGCTATTCACAGTTTGGGAATCTATAATCAAATGAATCAATATTATGAAAAAGGTCCATGATGCCCATAGCCTGGAATTTGTGTTGGTAAAATGGACAACAGTAGATGAACAATTCAAGTGAAAATTGTTTTTGCATAGGCCACAGGTAAAGGTTTTGATTTCACATTTGGCATTTACGGCCATTTATTTATTTATTACCTTAAAAGCAAGGTAAAAGTAAACAGTGGAGATAAAAATGTGTGGTCATACCAAATCGGTGTGTTTTATATACTTTATGTAAATCACAGACATAACCTGAGACCAATCCACCATCTGTCGCAGGGGTTACACCTCAGATGGTTGCCAGCTAATCGTGGGGCACACACACCATTCACTCACACACTCACACCTACGGGCAATTTAGAGTTGCCAATTAACCTCAGCATGTTTTTGGACTGTGGGAGGAAGCCAGAGTACTCGGTGAAAACCCACGCAGACACGGGGAGAACATGCAAACTCCACACAGAAAGGTTCCAGACCCAGGACCAAGGAGGTCTTGAACCTGTGACCTTTTTGCAATGAAGCAACAGCGCTAACCCCTGTGCCACTGTGTCGCCCCATATTAAAAATGTTTACAGGATATTTTAAAAATTACACATAAAACAACTGCATAAATAGAAATAATCACAGGGCTTGTGAATAACTTTACCAATGCAATAGTCTAAAGGCTACTGAAATCCAGTTAAATGCTACCTTCAAGAAGATAATTGCACAATCCATATGCATTAAGTGTATGGAACCTAGCTCCTGGTTTCCATTAACACAAGCTACAGCACATAGTTCCTGCCATAAATTGCATTTCTAAGAAACAGTAGATGTCCTCAATTAATTCAGTGCATTGGCTGAATAATACATCTCACACTATGGCATTAAAATATTATTATTTCCAGTTCTCAATATCGCGTACCACATCAATTAATCTTTTAAACTGTCCATCAATGAATTCATCAATTTTCATCTGCGAACATAGTGTTCATTAAATACGGAATTTGTGCATGTTTTCTAAAAGCTTACAGAGGAAATGGAGCAGTATCACTGGAAATCACGGAGGCAGTGTAGCCGCTTCTGCCTCTCTTAATAAGTACATTATCATGACCTCCTGTTTGTTGTCAAACATTTGAACTGCTGTCTAGTGGCTTACTTGCATAGCATCCAAGCCAAAGTGAACAATACATGAAAGGGACAAGTGCATCGTTCAAAACTAATATGAAATAAATGGCTTTAGCATAGTCCCAAGGCACTTGAGGAGCTTGCTTTGCCATGTTTTGCTGTTAACCCTATAGAATCCATGCAGGGGCTTTTGGCTTATCCAGGTGTTCTGTCACTGCTTTTATCACTGTCAGGCTGGCATTTTCACCCCCTCTTGGCCCTCTATGCAAACTACAAGTAATCTAGTTGTTCACAGAGTATACAACTCTTTGATATACACCTAAAATATTTGTGCAGCAAACCTTCCTCAACCTCATCTCCTATACTGTGGATGCTCGCTCTCAACTCCACAGCTGTACCTTTCTCAGACCTGACAAAATGCCTGGCATCATCTTTTTCTTGATTACAATCATAAATATCCGATGGTGGTTAGACCATTACACTTTTTACTACTAAATATTAGAAATCAGTGTTAGTATCTCCTCTCATTCACTTGTCCTATTACCTTTCTTGCTATAATTCTCTTCAGAAAGTATAATTTTATACAGCCACACATTATAAACTTTTCAACGTGAAAAATATTTTTGCAATTTGATGAAAACAGCCATAAATTGAAGTTATGGTTCTTTGGGAATTCACACTGAGTTTTCCCATTTCACATTTTCGATCTGAGCCTAAACTTGAAACATGAAAAAACGGCCCATTTTTTTCATTTTTTTTGTGTTGAACACATGAAAAATGAAGAGATAACAAAATGACCAATCACCTTTACATGGATTCTTTGGTTATGGCTCTTATTTAATGAGTTAAATGCATGTCCATTACACTGCCTACGATTAAGACAAATTAACATGATGGATAACAGAGGTTGCCAAAAAACTGCAACATGTGTGCCTATGCAATGGAGAAAAGGAAAAGAAGAGGAGAATAGGAGAATGGAGGCTGGGAGGGCAGAGAGAGTTTGTGGTCATCGATGAAAGCCACTTCAGATATAAAAGAAAGTGCAAATATATATATATATATATATATATATATATATATATATATATATATATATATATATATATATATATATATATATATATATATATATATATATATAAACATATAATAGTCCATTAGGACGCCTACTCCATGATATTGCTAAGCAATACAAATAAACAAACAGGCTAACATTCTGGAGCTCCCTTGTGATCTCTGAATCCCTAAATCTCTTTTGCAATCAAACCCAGTGAACCCACACTGTGCAATAAAAAAAAATGCAATATAACCTTGTGCAATTTTTCACAATCGTTTGCAATATAAATTCAATAATACACATACATTTGCTTAGCCTAGGTATATATGTATATAGTAATGACACCTTCTATTTCAAAATGATTTTTATACTTATTTTTCTTTTTCATATTTTTTTTGTATTGTATTTCTTGTATTTTTATTTGATACTCCAATTTCGTTATACATTCAATGTGCAATGACAATAAAGGGCATTCCATTCTATTCTAAAGTACCCCTACATGTTTAATACTGTCTCAATTCATTTTATAATAACATTACCATTGCTAAGTTGTGGTAAAGTGGTAAAGTCTGTTAATATGTGTATTCAGGCTAAATTCCAGTTCAAAGAGACAGCCCAGAGTTATACTTTATAATGAATAAAACAACTAAATATAACTACTGTTTTATGGTAGATTCTTTTAGCTTCATAGATGCAGTTTGTGGTATTTTTCCTCAATAACATGTAATGCTTCATAACTATTCTTGTTCCTATATGGGTGAATCCCAGGACTTGTGAATTCACTGTGAATTCCTACCAGTAAAGTATCAGCACCTTCTCTCCAAACTCTGACTGTGTGACAAACACATTAGGTGCTACAATAGGTGTGAATCTAAATAAAAATTAGGAGCCTATTTACATCTCTTCTGGATATATATATATATATATATAATTTAAATATTCTTGGTTGATTTTCCCGCATTGTACTTGTATCCGTGAAGATAAGTAATGCTGCTGTAGGAGCTCTATGTCATGTATGTAACAAAAAGTGAGGTCCAAAAGAAAGGTCCAAAAGACACACAATCTGCAATTCCATTCACTTCAGTTTAGAGGTTGGAACAAAAGAGAGGGAGAACGACAACAACAAACAAATCCAAAAGGGGCAGGCAATAGTCAGAATCCAATAAAACATAACATTCCCATATCAATTGTTCATCTAGATACATGTGGTTGTTAATATTAGATGGAAAATGTGTCAGAATGTCCAAGAACAATGCTTGTGTTTCAAATCACCAAAATGCCTGCAGGCAATGGATTTTGCTTACCGCCTCCCTTCACAGAATAACAACCACATATCATATGTTTCTATATACTTATTGAAAAAGCATCTGTTGACTGAATGGTTGTTTTTTTTCCATCTCAAAAGATGTCTTTTATGTTTGGTTTACTAAAGTGTGTGTTAGAATTTCTCTACCTCATAGATTTCAAGTTTTCTTATAGATAACTTAATTTCAACTAATTAAAGGCTAATGAACTAAAACTAAAACTTACAGAAACATATGTTGACATCACAGGCGTAGAATGCAGCGGTGCAGCCAGTATGACACACTAGGGCCCCAGGAGGAGGTCCATTAGGAACTAGGTTTGAGAACAACTATTATGTAGCAATCCAAATACACTCTAAAATAAATCCAAACCTTAACAGAGTGTAACATAGAAGTAAAGCATCATAACTCATTGTTCTATGGACACACAGCAAAAAGATGCTCAGCTGGTGTTTTATGAGGTCTGTGTATGGTGTGTTCAAAGACCTCAACCATGTAGAAATTACCAGACATGGCAGTAAGAAACAACTAACAGAGTTGGTCTTTTGTACAGTAATGACATTGTAAAGACACAAGGAGAACATGTAAATTCTACACAGAAAGGTCCCTGCAACAGCGCTACCCACTGTGCCACTCTATTTCAAATGTCAGACATGCAATTACTAATACCAGTATTTATTATTTTATTGACTTTAATGACGGAGTGGATTAGCCATACTCTCCATCAAAAGTAAAATGTGCTAGGAAACTGGATTTCACCACAATAGTGAATGTGTTCGCTGTGCAGAAGGCACATAAAGAGACAAATTAAAATTAGGTAACTTGATTAGCTTTGTCATTTACACCCCCAGCCACCGCCTTACAACCACAATTGCCTAATTGGGAAACACTGAAATGTATATCATATTAGTATATTCTCGTGCACATATGCACATATCCTTGTGTGCACATTTCCATCTCCCCATCAACACCTTCACAGTTCCATCTGTTCATTGGCGTCATCTTTCGTCAGTCCCAACAACCTCAGTCTCTGCAATCATCAACCACCATCACAAGTGTCCAAACTCCATGGGGAATTTATCTTGCTTGCGCTCAGGGATGAGACTCCTTCAATCACCATCGCTACTCTTTAAGCACCAAAGAAATGAACAGGAACTGCAAAAATTTGAATAGAAATTGGACTGAACTTGTATAGCAGATTTCTAGTTTTTCAATCAGCCAAACATACACAGTCATACATGGAAAAGTGCCAACTGGTTATTAGAAATTACTGGATCATGACACACTCACACACCAATGGTGCAGCCAACAGGCACAATTATCTTTTCAATTATAAATTTTGAACTTTCAAACTCTGAGAGTACAGTGTGCCACGTTGACACTAAAGGGGGGAAAAAACAAGTCCAAAAAATGACAAAGTAACTTAGGGTGTCAACAGGCAAATCCTCGAAGATACAAAAAGGAAATCAAAAGACACACTACTGAACAGGCTGGGAACACAGAAACAAAGTCCTCTCTTCACACTGTGGAAAACAACTAGAAGATCCAATGCAGAGCAGAGAAATGCCAGGGCTTAAATACTGACACAGACACATGGGCAAACGAGATACAGGGGGACAGCATTACAACTAATCAGGTGAAACACAGACAGGGTGGGGTAGAAGAATGTACATGGAAAACTAAAACAGACCAAAACAAAAGCAGTGCCGCAGCTCTCCAGCAGGGTGTTCAGAGTTCATAAGCCTGGAAACCTAATAGAAACTATACAATTATGCTTTCTTCAGTACGAATATGACTTCACAAGTGTGACTCCACTGTCAAAACTATGTCAGCACTGCACAGGATTTATTTATTGAGCAGAAGAAATATTGATTGAGATCAGGACTGCACATGTGGTATGAGAAACTGTTTGAGTATTTATTTAATATTCTTAATATCGGAGTTAAGGTCCATGTACTAGTAAACTTTTGTCCTCACTAGCAAGACATTTTTGCACACTAGACGAATTAGTAGTTCCACTAGTTGGATGACTGTGTCTTACTAGTAATGTTTTTTTCATTACTAATGCCACTTTTGGCCTAGTAGTGCACAATCAAAACTTACTGGTAAACTATTGTACAGTACTAGTAACACTACTAGGCTCTACTAGTAGGCATGTGTCCTGCACTAGTAGCCTCCTGGACTCTACTAGTATCACCAAAATGCCTAATAGTAGCACTAGCACGGCACGGAAAGAAGCATGCATTGAGGCTTCCTAGTGGTTCTCTAGTTCAAAAAAGTAGTGCTGACCAATAAAGATTCAGGATTTTGTCACTATCCCACCTGCTTAATTTGCATTTTGCACACTAGTACAACATGTTGGCCTAACGAATTGCAACTAGTGACACTAGTGGATTCATGGTGCAGTTTACATCAGGGTGCTTGCACAAGTCTTGAAAGTCTTAATAAGTATGGAATTTTGAAACGCTGTTTTCCAGACCTTGAAAAGTCTTGAATTTTGTGTGAAAGTCTTAATAAAGTATGGAAAAAGCCTAACGTTGGTCTGCCGCTTGTTCTTGCTATGTCACTGCAGAGGAAGCTAGTAGTCAACAGAAATGGGTCGTTGCGTTCTCATTCTCAGTAAAAACAATTAACTGTGAATAATGCACTTGTTTATTGATTATTAGCCGATAAAATTTAACATTTCTAATAAACACTCATAGAGGCAGTAAGCACGCAAGTATACAAGTACATAAAGTCAAGGTCTTGAAAAAAAATATATCAGTTTTAAAAAAGTATTGAAAAGGTCTGGAATTTTAATTTGGAAAAAGAGCAAGCACCCTGTACATGTTAACTAGTACAGTGCATCCAGAAACTATTCACAGCACTTCACTTTTTACACATTTTGTTATATTACAGCCTTATTCCAAAATGGATTCAATTAATTCTTTTCCTCAAAATTCTACACACAACACCCCATAATAACAATGTGAAAAAAAGTTTTTTTGAAATTTTTGGAAATTTATTAAAATCTTTTTTTAAAAAGTAAGAAACCACATGTACATAAGTATTCACAGCCTTTGCTCAATACGTTGTTGTAAATAATGCACTGTATGTACCAAAGTGTCCACTAGTAGTACTAGTATGGTATTTGTGATCTTACTAGCCCAACTAGTGTGGACCAGAATATCTACTAGTACTACCAATAACAGGCAAAATGTGGCACTAATATGCATGATCTTACTATTACTTACCTTAGTAACATGTCTAATAGTACTACTAGTAACAGCCAAAATGTTCGCTAGAAGCAATAGTAAGAGCCAAAAAGTGTCCTAGCAGCACTGGTAAGTCACAAAAAACACTAGTAGCAGTCGTGGGTGACTTTTGCACCTTACTAGTAATACGAGTAACATCAAAAATGCTCACTAGTGTTACTAGTGACAGATGATATGTTCTTACTAGTGCAAATAGTGTAAGAAGTTTGCATTACTAGTGAGCCTCCGAACTCCGCATGGAAGGAGTTTGGCTTTGGTATTATGTCACACCATTACTAGTGTGCAACTAGTGTGCTACTAGTATGCAAATACACTACTAGTGCATGACTTCATACAACTAATAAAACATTTCTGCGACATGTAAGACATTTCTGTGCACTAGTAGGACAACTTTGGCATATTAGTAGGACAACTACATCTGGCAAAACTGTGCACTACTAGTATTACTAGTGACATTATAAAATTCTCCACCTCATTAATGGTACTAGTAGCATGCAGATATCAACTAGTGCACAGTATTGAATAACAGGCACTTAAACTGCAATAATGTCATTTGTATTGTTTCTTGTATTTTTTTATTAGGGAAGGACTTAACTGAAGGGGCAACATGGTGGAACACGGGTTAGCGCTGTTGCCTCATAGCAAAAAGGTCACAGTTTCAAGACCTCCTTGGTCCTGGGTCTGGGACCTTTCTGTGTGGAGTTTGCATGTTCTCCCCGTGTCTGCATGGGTTTTCACCGGGTACTCCAGCTTCCTCCCACAGTCCAAAAACATGCTGATGTTAATTGGTGACTCTAAATTGCCCGTAGGTGTGAGTGTGTGAGTGAATGGTGTGTGTGTGCCCCACGATTGGCTGGCGACCATCTGAGGTGTATCCCTGCCTCTCGCCGTAATGTGCTGGAATTGGCTCCAGCAGACCCCAATGAGGAATAAGCAGGTATAGAAGATGACTTAACTGAAGGATGCCACTATGCCTCCATTTTCTCCAAGAATAAACAACAGTATTGCTGTAGCTGTTCTATAATATATTATGTTGTTACTCTGGTATTGTAGCTGTCTGTTGCATCAATACAGGAGTTTGAGACATGACATTTTTATTGTCGTCATTCGCATTTTTTTTTTCACAAGTTCAAAATAGTCCTGCACAAACAGAACAGGTTACATACATTTCCACATAAAATAGATCAATTATCATTATTACAAGTTGATGTAGTTTCAGGTTTAATAACTTACCTCAAGTATTATTACAAGTTGATGTAGTTTCAGGTTTAATAACTTACCTCAAGTATTGTAAACTGTGGCATTCATCAAGACAGCTATGCCTTATCCAGCTGCTTTACTACATCTCTCATCACCGGGAGAACCACAGATATATACAGCTGACAGTCGCCAGTTAACAGGGCATGTGTGTATTATACATCCATGTAACAGGATTGCTGGATACTCTTTCAGCACATGCGCAGTCTTGATCTTAAATGAAGTTTCTTCTGCTCTGTCCTGAAATATTTCAATGTCCCAGACAAATGGAAGAAATCCAGGTCAAATATTATATGTTTATCGGGGTCACACCAGCAACATTATAATCTTTGCTATAATGTTAGTTGTAATGTCTGTATCTGTGGGATATCTTTACCCTGCCTGGTGGCCAATTCCGGTACAGAGAAGAGTCACCATCACCACCACTGAGAACTTCTTTTCACAACTCCTGCTAGTTTATTATATTAGGCCTTAAAAGTGTTAGAGAGTCCCTATCTGAACAGATAGTCACTCTGGATAATGTGAGGATAGCCTCCAGCGCCACAGTTAAAAACCTAGGAGTTTTATTGGAGCCGGACTTAACATTCAAAGCTCATATTAATCAAGCTTGTAGAACAGCCTTCTTTTACCTGTGTAACATAGCCAAAATTAGAAATATCCTATCTAAAAATGACGCTGAAATCCCTACTCTTAGTGTGTCCTAAAAGTTCCCTAAAAAGTTTTCAGCTGGTTCAAAACGCAGCGTCTCGTTTACGAACAGGAACTAATAGAAGAGAGTACATCAGCCCCACACTCCAAACCCTTCATTGGCTTCCCATTGAGTTTAGAATAAAATTTAAGATCTTACTTCTCACTTACAAAACCATTAACGGTATGGGCCCCTCTTATCTTAAAGATGCTCTGGTCCTGTACCATCCAAACAGAACACTTCGCTCTCAGAATGCAGGTCTACTTGTAGTTCCATGGGTCCATAAAAGTACAGTAGGAGCTAGAGCCTTTAGTTACCAAGCCCATGTTTTATGGAACCAACTTCCAACTGATATTAAAGAGGCTGACACAGTCTGTGCATTTAAAGTTAAAGTGAAAACATTCCTGTTCCAAAAGGCCTATGGTCAGGGTAGCTAGAGGTAGACTTAAACCCACAGTTCAGTCTAGGCTGCCATAAGAGTGAGAATGCTGGGGGAAGTACAGTGCACTGAGCCCTATCATCTCTTTCTGGTACCATGTACCACTGTCCGTCATTAATAAACAGTATCTAGTTTATACTTGATCTTTTTATGACTATTTACCCGGAGCCCCTTTCCCCACTCCCCACTTTGGGCGAGTGGCTACTGTTTCAGTTCAACCACTCGAGGCCCAATGATGATGACTCCTGATGCGACTCATCGAGGCCCCCCTGATGAACCTACTCCTTCACCTGCCTGGTTGGACCCATCATTCTGCCCCCACCCTACGGCATCTCTACAGACTGAAACATCACCATAAGATGGACGTCTGTCAGTCCTGGTTCATCTATAGCCTGTCCGTCTATGGGAGTGGATCTCTCCTTCATTGTGGTTCTCCCCGAGGTTTCTCCATTCCCACTGGGTTGGAGTTTTTCCTTGCAGAGAAGGAGGGTGGAGGGAGAAGGACTAGGGATGTCTGGGTCAGTAATCCATCTGTATCATTGACTGACTGTAATTGGACTGAATTTTGTGAAGCCCAGTGAGGCAACTGTGTTGTGATATTGGGCTATATAAATAAAATTGAATTGAAAATTTTATTGAATTTACTGTAATAGTAGTTCAAGCTCCATCCTGCTGTTTTACCTGCTGAGACAGTGTTGTTTTCTTAGTGTTGTGAATTTCCTTTTGTCAGATTTATTTTTGTGACAGTGGGTTTGGTCTGTTTAGGGAAGTTAGTGTTTTTGTGGACGGCACCTTCACTGGACTGTTTAGATTCAGTTCTATACCCCTCACTCATGAAGGCTTGAACCAATCACCTGAAAAACAAGCTCGTTCACAGCTGCGTACAAGCTGTTGAACTCATAGGGCTTCTATTATTATCCCCTCCTCCCCATGGCTGCTACCTCACATGCAATAACTATGAAGGACTTTTACATTTTTTACAATGGTAAGTGGGAAATTTAGTTAGTTGCATATACAGTGGGGAAAACAAGTATTTGAACACCCTGCTATTTTGCTATTTCTCCCACTTAGAAATCATGGAGGGGTCTGAAATTTTCATCGTAGGTGCATGTCCACTGTGAGAGAGATAAACTAAAAAGAAAAATCCAGAAATCACAATGCATGATTTTTTAAAAATTTATTTGTGTGATATAGCGGCAAATAAGTATTTGAACACCTGTGTGTCATCTAGAATTCTGACCCTGAAGGACCTGTTAGTCCGCCCATTAGAAGTCCACCTGCACTCCATGTATCATCCTTAATCAGATGCACCTGTTTGAAGTCGTTATAAAGACATATAAAGACATAAAGACACCTGTCCACCCCATACAATCAGCAAGACTTTAACTTGTAACATGGCGAAGACCAAAGAGCTGTCCAACGACACAAGAGAGAAAATTGTACACCTCCACAAGGCTGGAAAGGGCTACGGAGCAATTGCCAAGCAGCTTGGTGAAAAAAGGTCCACTGTTGGAGCAATCATTAGAAAATGGAAGAAGCTAAACATGACGGTCAATCTCAATTGGAGTGGAGCCCCATGCAAGATATCACCTCGTGGGGTCTCAATGATTCTAAGAAAGGTGAGGAATCAGCCCGCAACTACACGACAGGAGTTGGTCAATGACCTGAAAAGAACTGGGACCAACGTTTCCAAGGTTACTGTAGGTAATACACTAAGACGTCATGATTTGAAATCATGCATGGCACGAAAGGTTCCCCTGCTTAAATCAGCACATGTCAAGGCCCGTCTTAAGTTTGCATATGACCATTTGGATGATACAGAGGAGTCATGGGAGAAAGTTTTGTGGTCAGATGAGACCAAAATAGAACTTTTTGGTCATAATTCCACTAAGCGTGTTTGGAGGAAGAAGAATGAAGAGTACAATCCGAAGAACACCATCCCTACTGTGAAGCATGGGGGTGGTAGCATCATGCTTTGGGGGTGTTTTTCTGCACATGGGACAGGACGAGTGCACTGCATTAAAGAGAGGATGACAGCGGCCTGTATTGTGAGATTTTGGGGAACAACCTCCTTCCCTCAGTCAGAGCATTGAAGATGGGTCATGGCTGGGTCTTCCAACACGACAACGACCCAAAGCACACAGCCAGGAAAACCAAGGACTGGCTCCGTAAGAAGCATATCAAGGTTCTAGCATGGCCCAGCCAGTCTCCAGACCTGAACCCAATCGAAAATCTTTGGAGGGAGCTCAAACTCCGTGTTTCTCAGCGACAGCCCAGAAACCTGACTGATCTAGAGAAGATCTGTGTGGAGGAGTGGGCCAGGATCCCTCCTGCAGTATGTGCAAACCTGGTGAAAAAATACAGGAAATGTTTGACCTCTGTAATAGCAAACAAAGGCTACTGTACCAAATATTAACATTCATTTTCTCAGGTGTTCAAATACTTATTTGCCGCTATATCACACAAATAAATTGTTAAAAAATCATGCATTGTGATTTCTGGATTTTTCTTTTTAGTTTATCTCTCTCACAGTGGACATGCACCTACGATGAAAATTTCAGACCCCTCCATGATTTCTAAGTGGGAGAAATAGCAAAATAGCAGGGTGTTCAAATACTTGTTTTCCCCACTGTATGATAAAATACTATATTATTATCTTGTCTAATTTATTTATTTTCTATTGTATTCATTATTCATTCAAGCTGCTAGATATGAAGGATTGCTGCAAAAATAATTTTGTGTATTGTAATATAAAGATATGATGATAAGACCCACCGCTGTTGTATCATCGGCAAACTTAATAATATGATTGGAGCTGTGTTGTCTGCCAGTCATGGACAAGCAGGCTGAACAGTAGGGGGCTATATCTATCTATCTATCTATCTATCTATCTATCTATCTATCTATCTGTCTGTCTGTCCGTCCGTCCGTCCGTCCGTCCATCCACCCATCTGTCCGTCACGCTTAAGAACTGTGCAATCAATGTCTTACTCTACAGCTTTACATGGTATCTGATAGCATATATAATTGTGTTGTTCTAGTGACAGTCCCTATATATCCAAAGGTTGATGTCAGTCATGCCTCGTAATTATATATTTCAATGCTACTAATAAATAAATAAACAAATAAGCAAGCAAGCAAGCATTTGACTTGATTTTGGGCATCATGGGAGTGTAACCTGCATACTGAGACTTGATAGCCTTTACAGACTATTATATTCTGCCTCAATGGTTGCTCAGATTTTTAAAACAGACAAAATAGAATCAGTTCAACCAATTCTACCACATTGGAGCCCCCATCATCATCAAGACCAATCTCAATTTTTATTTATTTATTTTTTTACATCATTGTCCACTGTCACAGTTTTGGACTGAATATTTCACCTGAAAATTTATATGCGAAAAAAAAATTAAAAGAACTTTAATACAGTCTAATATATATATAAATTATACTATTATTATTTATATAATAAAATGATATAATGAATCTTGAGACTCGGTGGCTTGTCATTTTCTTTGCTGAACGAAAGAACAGTGGACGGATTTATTAAACTGCTGCTGGATATATAATGTTAACAAAGTTAATGCTTTTTCTCTCTTTTTCTCTCTCTTTTTTACAGCAAACTTATCGTTTCATTTTTTGGCTGTAAATTATTAAAACCCCAAATAAGTCAGCATCTGTTTGCTGAACAAACTGCATTTCTCAGCGTTTTCCGTGACGCGCAGGTTAATGTGCAAAGAGCCTAACTTACCTTATCCGTATCAGATGCTGTTTCCCGAGTCGACCGTGCAAAAAAAAAAAGAGAGGCTGGTAGAGAAGATGAGCAACAGGTGCGTCCTACCCCACTTACACGCGGTCTCCGGCTTTACCAAGCGCTGACAAAAGCACCGATGGCTCCGTTAAAAGTAATGAATTATTGTTCAAGGTTTATCCAGACAGTGATGAACTGACGCTCCGCTACGACAGACTCCGCTCAGACTGACTGACGCATGTACATTAAGGGGAGAGTGGGCGCAGCTGCAACACCTTAAAGTTCCCCTCCACTCAAACAGGATACGTGTTTTTCTTACGTATATGTGCCCTAGAATGTCTTGACTATACTCATTTGTACATATGTAAGGTTTGCCACTAGAGAAGGGTTTTCACATTCCTCTACTGAAGGCAGAGATTTCTCTATAGACTATTACATTTTATTCCTGTTCACTCTCCATTGACAAATGTTAAAGGTTGAGGAACTCTCTTGAAGTTTAAAACTGTTGGATCTGGCAAAGGCACTGGCCTGAAAAAAAAACAAAAAAAACAAAAAACACCAAAGATTTAGATTTTTCTTCCTCCAGCTTTAACTTCTGTAATTCACCAAAGCTGTTTGATATTTCACAATGGACCAAATGGCTTCGCACTCCCATCTTTCTTTCTACTGCTGCCATTACTCAACTACAACCATGGATCACTACAACTCAAATGAATGCACATTGATTCACCTCAATGGCCTTTACAGTTTGTACACAGCAACACTCTCTCCTTAGACCTTCACGTCGTACAAATGGTAAACGGACTGCATTTGCATAGTGCCTTTCTAGCACCTTTTCAACCAGTCAAAGCACTCTACATGTGTTCATTCACACATTTCATACACTGATGTATCTATACAAGGTGCTGTTCGCACAATGGGGGGCGGAGGTGGGGGGGTTAAGTATCTTATCCAAGGACACATCAACATGGAGCCCAGAGGAATCATGTATGTGGAGGATGAGGTGAGAGGATCCACTGCAGATTCCATGTGCCACAAGGACACAGTCCCCATGTCAGACCTTCCAACAACCAAAGGCTTTTTTCAGTGGCTGCACTGTAACATGGTCAATAATGCAAAGTGAATTAAATGACTCAAAGGTGAGTTTTTATGATCTGCATGTTCTCGTCACCCAGGGCATGATGGGAGGCATCAAGGAATCATAGGGGGTGACTTTTTACCAAGGCATGATTTAAAAAAGAAATTCACTAATCTGAACAACTACCCACACAGGACAACAACTAGTAGCTCAATCTGTAAAAGATTAAAGCCGTTTCTTCTATACCTTTAGTTTTCTAAATCATGTTTCAGATACTTAACTTTTTTATAAAGCATAGTTTTATTTCAGTTTTATTATAGTTTTCATTAATTCATTAATTGGTAATGATAATAAGCTTGGTGCCAGAGGTGGCTGCTTGCCTTAGAGCATACCAACAGGATGTTTTAAACCAGGGGTCTAAAACTCGCGGCCCGCGGGCCAAATGCGGCCCGCCAGATGCTAGTTTGAGGCCCCCGCCTTGATATGAAAGTTTAATGTTAGTGCGGCCCGTGCGAGTTTAGTACAGTGCCCGAGAACCCTCAATGCTGCAAATAAAAGAAACGCTGCAAACAAAAAGAAACAGCGCTGCAAATAAAAGGAAACTCCACACCGGAAGTGAATTACCGGGGACTATTATTGGCGGTGCACATGTAGTTTTTTATGTGAGCGAAGAAGAAGAATACGAAGGAAAAGGAGGTGTTGTAAAGCAGAAGTAATTAGGGGGCAAATAATTGTTTCTCCAGTAGGTGCCACTATATGACCATTATGGAAGGTTATGCAAGGATGATTGATGAAGAAAACTGGAGGTCCCGCGCATGTGCATTTTCATTGGCAGGTTAACACATATTTTTTGGAGGAATACGAAGAAGAAACACTTATTTGCCCCCCGAATTACTTCTGCTTTACAACACCTCCTTTTCTTCGTATTCTTCTTCTTCGCTCACATAAAAAACTACTGGTGCACCAATAATAGTCCCCGGTAATTCACTTCCGTTGTGTAGTTTTCTTTTATTTGTAGCGCTGTTTCTTTTTGTTTGCAGCGTTTCTTTTATTTGGAGCATGGAGGGTTCCTGGCCACCGGAGTTAGCACTACCTCCGTGCTAAATAGTTAAGTCTCTGTCATTCGAAGGCCGACAGCTTCGGAGCACCCGGACTATACCGGCAACGTGACTGTGCCCACGGTTCAGCAGTGCTGAATACACGTATAAACCATGGATGTCAACTACCCGCCGCTGCTGCCTTCGCCAGTGCTGCTGAATACACATTTAAAGAGATAAACAACACGCCGACATGACATAAGCAAATGATAATGTTGCCAAACAGCAGTTGTTTGTAAGCAATTGATGCATATCCAAATGGTAAACGGACTGCATTTGCATAGTGTCTTTCTAGCACCTTTGCTTGCCTTAGAGCATACCAACAGGATGTATCCCTGCTGCTCGCCCGAGGTGCACTGGGATTGGCTCCAGCAGATGACTCTAGTGAGGAATAAAAACGGTATAGAAAATGTTTGAGAACAAGATCAGTCAAATGGCTTTGTCATATTTTAATTATGACAGTTTTCTCTGTAAATGTTCCACTGTCAGTCAGACAGTCATTTTCTATACCTGCTTATTCCTCATTAGGGTTGCAGGGGTCTGCTGGAGCCTATCCCAGCGCGTTACGGCGAGAGGGATACACCCCAGATGGTCGCCAGCCAATCGTGGGGCACACACACCATTCACTCACACACTCACACCTATGGGCAATTTAGAGTCTCCAATTAACCTCAGCATGTTTTTGGACTGTGGGAGGAAGCTGGAGTACCCGGTGAAAACCCACGCAGACACGGGGAGAACATGCACACTCCACACAGAAAGGTCCCAGGACCAAGGAGGTCTTGAACCTGTGACCTTCTTGCTGTGAGGCAACAGCGCTAACCCCTGTGCCACCGTGTCGCCCTAAATGTTCCACTGTTCCAATGTAAATGATGAAAACTACAGTAAAATTACAGATTAGTGTATTTAATGAGGTAACTGAATAAACGACACTGAATGTGTACGTTTAACATTTTTGCTGCATATGGTCTAAGGCTCTAATTCGTCAACAGTATTGTGCAAAAGAAAAAATACACCCTTAAAATAAACTCCCTTTGGTTAGAGCTGTGCACAACTGTATAATATTACAGAAAATATCTTTTGACTGAGATGACATAAGCAAATGATAATGTTGCCAAACAGCAGTTGTTTGTAAGCAATTGATGCATATCCAAAAGATTTTGCAGTTTTGATGTGCACAACTGACTAAACCTTGTGGAGGTTGAACTAACCAAATGTTAATGGTAAAATGCACCAAAGCGACTGAGAAAACCTGTAACTGACATGACAACATGCCGTGACAACGCACCTGCAAGTTTCCAAGACATTTTTTCACATCCTCCATGAAATTTATGTCACTTTATGTTATGCAGTCAGAACATTCTCCCTGGGATTCCTTTTCCTTCCTCATTTCACAAACCTTTTTTGGTTTTTCTGTCTCCATTCTGCAGAATTTCAGTTTTGACAGCCTTGGCTCTTTTTTCCTGTTAAGAGTTTTTTCATAGAGTTTTTCCTTATTCGATTGGAGGGTCTAAGGACAGGGAAGGTTTTGTGCCCCTTGTGGCACATCTGTTATTTTGAGCTATACAAATAAAATTGACTTGGCTAAACTATTGCAGATAGATGATTGTTTTGTTCCGAGTGGGGTTCAGGTCCAGGAAGATAACACTTGGCTGCTACCTTTTACATTTCTTTCAACCTATTTGGAGAATTCAACAATTTTGAAGAATGGGAGGCAGCAGAGGGAAAAGAAACAATAAACAGTCCAATAAATGTGTAGCTGTTTAGAAGCCGTGTCTCTTATTTAACCAAATTAATTAAGCAAATGTCTCTGAAATAGCACTAAAATCAGACTTATTTTTTATATGTTACATGTTACATCATAATTCATGAATGTAAATTCAGATTCACAAAAACGGTTGTGGGTGCTGTGATGGTTTTAAAGCATACACAAGTGCTTGTATGCACTATAGTTGCAAACACACTCAGCAGTGCTTGATTCCTCTGAGGCCAAGAAACATGGAACAAAAGTGGAATCACCAGGATCCAGAATCACCTCCTCGTTACTTGTTCAGTCAGGAAACAGTCAGGTGGAGGCGGAGGCCGATCAGCTTTCAAAGGGCTTGACACAAACCCCCCAGTGGGTTGTTCTGATGCTGTTGTGTCCTCTGTGCCGACAACTGCACCTGTTGTTGAAGGCTTTATTTGGACACCTGCACCAGACACAGATAAGCCTCCTTCATCGAATGAGAGAAAAAAACAAAAAGAAACACTTGTGTAGTTACTAGAAACAGTTCCATGAGACACTTACCAGCAATGAAATCCAAAGAAAAACACTGGACAAGATTCACTTGAAGTAAGTTAAATTTTCTTGAAACACAGTCAAAAAGTCTTCCATGCAGTCTCTCCTTGGTTACTGGTAGTGGGAGGTGAATTATCATCAAGCCAATGCCTTGACCATACAGAGAGGGGGATACCCATATCCAAATTATCAATATTTTACAAAGCATAATTATTAAAAAAAAAATAAAATAAATGGCTTAATGGTTGAATTCCTGTTTTCATGGCTTTTATCAGCTGAAAGCCCAAATTGTGTCAAAATAAACAAATAAATACTTGAAATCATTTAAATTCTGGGCCCTGAATCTATAATATATGAAAGTGTAACTTTTTTTAATGGAATGATGGAAATGAATCACCTTTTCCATGATATTCAATTATTTTTGAAGGGTCTTTAAAAAAAAAAAAAAAAATACATGCAGGGAAATTAAATGTTGTCACACGGTGAGGTGGGCAACACGGTGGCGCGGGGGTTAGTGCCTCACAGCAAGAAGGTCGCAGGTTCAAGACCTCCTTGGTCCTGGGTCTGGGACCTTTCTGTGTGGAGTTTGCATGTTCTCCCCGTGTCTGCGTGGGTTTTCACCAGGTACTCCGGCTTCCTCCCACAGTCCAAAAACATGCTGAGGTTAATTGGTGAATCTAAATTGCCTGTAGGTGTGAGTGTGTGGGTGAATGGTGTGTGTGCCCCACGATTGGCTGCCGACCATCTGGGGTGTATCCCTGCCTCTCGCCGTAACGTGCTGGGATAGGCTCCAGCAGACCCCTGCGACCCTAATGAGGAATAAGCAGGTATAGAAAATGACTGACTGACTGACGGGGTGAGGTCAAGCTGGGTTTTTGTTTTGTCTCCATGTCTTGTCATTTCCTGTTTTATTTTGAAAAGTAACTCTCGTTTCACGTCACTTGCCCTTCCTCATGTGCCACCGGTCTGATTGTCTTGCTTGCCCTGATTGTTTCCACCTGTTCCCTATTACCCTGTGTATATATTGTCTGCATCTCCCCTTGTCTTGTGCCAGAGTGTTTCATTCATTCGTTCGTTTGTTCACCCCAGCCATTTGTCCACAGTCCTTTTCCGCCTCACTTCCCCCAAGTATCGCGTGTTTGTTGTTTTTGCCTCCACGTGAGTGATTTTATAGTAGATTTCATAGTTTATGGTTATTGTTTTCGGTTCTAGTTTATAGCGGGTTTTTTTGTCCTCCCTTGTGGAGTGAATTTCTGTTACCTTTTCCCTCTTTGTTTTTTATGCCTTTTTCCCTCTACGGGGTGTTTTTCCTTTGTTAATTATATTATAGAATAGTGCCTTTTATTTTGCATAAAGTTCCTTCCTGCTGGTGAAATCTCTGCATCTGAGTCCTCATTTGAGTCCTGGCCTGACACCCAGCGCATTATGGCGAGAGGCAGGGATACACCCCATATGGTCACCAGCCAGTCGTGGGGTACATATACCATTCACACCTACAGGCAATTTAGAGTCTCCAATTAACCTCAGCATGTTTTTGGACTGTGGGAGGAAGCCAAGTACCCAGTGAAAACCCACGCAGACATGGGGAAAACATGCAAACTCCACAGAGAAAGGTCCCAGACCCAGGACCAAGGAGGTCTTGAAACGCGACCTTCTTGCTGTGAGGCAACAGGGCTAACCCCTGCGCCACATAGAATACAACTGACTAACAATGCACCAATTACAAAGTACACTCTACTTACACTTACACTCTACGTACACTGAACAGAAGACACGTGACTGAAGTACAAACTGAACTGAATGTGGGAATGCTGCTGAGAGGAATGAGGCAATAAACTGGAGAACAGAAAAGATTGCAAATTGTTTCACTGTAATAACACCCCCATTTCAACTGTGTTTCTCCCACTTCTTTCAGCCCTTTCAATCCTTTCAAGCTGTGCAATTTTTCTCTTTGATATAAATTCACCTATGTCAAAGCCAAAGTTCAGTATCCAAATTTGTTCAAAGCAACATTCTATCCATTAGACATTGCACTTGTATTTAGCTGTATTTAGTTTCTGAGAATCAAAAAAAAATGAATGCCTGATTTTGTCTCGTGATAAAATCTTTTTGTCCCCATTTTTTTTTTATTTTGATTATAATTCTGTTTTGGATTGAAGACTGAAAAGGGATTTTCTTTTTCCCCATTTTTTCATCTTAGTGTAAAAACCAAAACCAAAGTCACGGTCTGTTTCTTTTTTTAACAAAAAAAATTGTTTTTTCTTTTGATACTTTTTATTTTCTTATCTCATTTGAAAAAGCCTGCACTACGGTGCAAGTGGAGTGTAGAACTCGGAGAAAACCCACACAGACATGGAGAGAACATGCAAATTTCACACTGAAAGGTCCCAGACCAAGGTCTTGAACCTACCTGCTGTGAGGCAACAGTACTACCCACTGCACAGGTATAAACACAGTATAAAAGTGTCAAAATAAAAGTAGGTTTTCTGTTTTTCTACCATAGTATTGCACTATTGGTATCACCTGGAGTTACACCTGGAGTTGTATTATATATATATATATATATATATATATATATATATATATATATATATATATATATATATATATATATATATATATATATATATATATAATTAAAATACAAAAGATGAAGAATCAATAATAAAGCTCAATCCATTGAAGTGTGTTATAAACAGTAGTTGATTATATGTAATTTAACATCGTAGCATAGCATTTAACCATGTAGCCTACACAGCAACATTCAAGTTTTTGAACGAGTGAACTGTTTTGTGCAAAACAGTTTATAATACAGTTAAACCTAATAATTATCATGTGCGCAGAGTTGTTATTCTTAGTGCTGATATTAAATTCAGTCTTCTGCGTGGAATGAAAAGCATAGCGGATGCAGTTGAAAGATGAACTGCGGTTTCCCTTTTTCACCAGTAGATTTTTTTTTTTATCATTTGGATGCATCCTCCTCCACCATTGGCTTCTTCTTTATCCTGTTGTTTTGTTTTGTTTTGCTTTTTATGCTATTTTTAGGGGTGCTTCGAATGAATTGAATGAATTGAATTAGCTCAGCCCCCCCTAAGCTCAGCACATTTTAAAAATGTTATAATATGCAAAAAACTTTGAAAATTAGTGGAACTGCTTTTTTTCTGCTTTTTGCTCTAGTCGTTAGCTGCTAATAATTTCTAAAATAATCTAAAATAATTTTCTTTCAGCTCCAACATTTACGACTGTACTAGTTCGCCTTATTTCATGAAAAATAATGAGCACCCCTAAAGAGCTAAAATCACCCCTGTTTTTAGCTCTTACATGTTAATTAAACAAGCACCTGCAAATTAGTTCTGTGGCAGAGGCATTGGCTGTCACCAACTCCCTCGGGCCCCTCCCCAACCAGAAGGTGGCTCATCAGCCAACTCGCCACACCTTCTCAGGTGGTCTCCTCAGAGGGAGGAGCCGGGAAATCGCAACTGCAGCTCGTTCCTGGCCCCAGCATAAAAGGACTCACTGCCCTCACATCGAGAGGCAGCAAGCAGAACGGTGAATCAGAAGAGAAGCCTGTTTACATGTTTTCTTTTACCGCTCTCACTCTGCCTCTTTTCTTCCCAGACTCGGAAGCAGCCAGCGACCCGGAGCCGTGGAGGAAGCCCTGACCCTCTGTTGCCGGTGCTCTAAACCCAGGGCCCTGTCCACTCAGCTGAACACCTGACGCTCTGGCCTACCTCTCACCTGGAGCAAAACCCCCACACCTGCCCTAAGCCCTCACGCTGCTCTGACACCCTGAACTATTTCCAATTTACTTTTTGTTCGAATTAAACATGCCCTTGGGCATCATACCACGCTTGTGTCTAATCTGTGTACTGGCCTGGGGGCCTTCCCTCCGTACCACAGTTCATTATCAGAAGTAATGCTACTTCAACTAGAGGTTATAGGGCAATGCAATTAGAGGGGCCATTCATCTATCCCCCTACAATTCTGTAATAGACTTGACCTAGCAATATTTTCCATTCCCAGGAGGCTTTTTCCATTCTGAGAAAACAGAATATATATATATTTTAATTTGTAATTTGATACAATATATCTAACACTTAAAATAAGACTTAGACTAACATTCCTAAAGGCTACACGAAATGTATTGATGGGAGAGAACTGAGATGAGTAGGCCTATATAGAGTAAATTGGGTAACCTTTATATAGAGCTAGTATGTGCTATAAATATTGGTTGGACCCACAGAATTTGTAACTATTGAACTGAAATTCGGAAAAAGGCTGTTGGCATTTAGTACAAATTAGCTGAATGATGGGTCGCATCAACATGACATGCACCGCCTTGATTGACTCTCAGCCAGCCAGCCGACCAGGAAATTTCCCCCCCCAAAAGTCTGGATTACTGCCCCGCCTCTTGTGCACAAATATAAAAGGCAACAAAGCAAGTCTTTATTTGTTACTGTGATTGAAGTGTTTTGTTTTGTCGAGTTTGAACAGGTGAGACGTGATTAAGACCAATTGGCAATCAGTGTTGCATTTTGAAGGTCAGTGTTCTCCAGGTGAAAAGTGTGCTAAAACGATTCAATTTGTCTTGTTTTGTTAAAATGTGATTTACAATGATATTTGAGTGACAACAATGGGATTGTGCTCAGAGTTTAGCAGTCTACAACAATGCTGTTGATACATTATCTTGAAGTTTTCAGAACTGTGTCTGTTTTTGTGTGTATACACAAAAGCAGCAGTGTTGATTTTGTCGGCTATTTTTTAATTTAGTTTTAGTCTTTTGTGTCAAATGCCCACATTAGTTTTAGTCATTTAGTCAACTTTTTTTCTTTTTTATTTAGTCACATTTCATTTAAAAATCAAAAGTATGAGTCAATAGTCTTTCTTTAGTCTCTCTTACACACACACACACACACACCTGTCAGCAGCACTGTAGGAGAAGAGAAATACAAGTGACAGGCATCCAGTGAAGCCACTGGATTGTAATTATAAAAGGGAAAATGAACAGCAGAAACAAACATTTGACTGCAGATTTTACTTTTACAACAAATATATTTAAAAATGTAGTCATCGTTAGCGTAATGCTATCTTTTAGTTTATTCACGTTAGACACTAAGTTCTATAACGTTAGTTGACATCAATATATTGTGAACATCTGTTTAACTTGTAAAATCTATATTGACTTAGCCAACACTCATAACTGTGTAAAAAAAGATACATTAACATTGATATTTGGTTTGTGAATCTAATAATTGATGGATGGAAAAACCTGCATTTGATAGAAAATTTGCTGAACACATTGACAGGTATAAGAGTCAAGGAATTTGTCTCTGAACAGTAAAAACAAACAGAAAACAACAAAGACAATTTTAACCTGTGTAACATCTACTACATCTACAACACAAAGAACCAAATATAAAGCCTACCTAATTATCATGACATCAATGGGGTCTCATGCGACAGAGATGCTAACATATTTAACTATTTAATGTGTTAAAAGCAACCATTGCAAAACCATTGCATCCTTATTGCCGACAGCAGGTTTATTTTTAAAGTAGTAAATGTATACATGGCATATATATATATATATAGACATAACTTACACACATATATATATATATATATATATATATATATATATATATATATATATATATATATATATATAGACATAACTTACATAATTTTGCAGTTTCGGATTATAATACACAGACTGTGTCAGATCGGTCTTAGAAGCGCACTCAGGCGCAGAGGTGACAATGAGCTTCTTTATTGAAATAACAAAAAAAACCTTGACAGAGTGAGGCTATGGTAGGCTATGAAAACAGGCCTAAACTAGGGAAAACAAAAAGGCAAAACTCAAACCTGTTTTATGAAAATGTGTCAAAATCACTCCCAACGAGGAAAATCAAAAGGCTGAAAAATGTAAACTAAATTAAGCACTAGAAAACAAACAGCTATATTAAGAAAATTTCAACAAAAAATCACTCAATCAAACAAAGAAACACACGAGCAACAAGACTATGGCATTGGACGGGCAAGAAAAAAGGCTTTGGTGATCAGTAGTGGGATGAAACACTTCGGCACAAGACAAGGGGCAATGGCAAGATATATACAGGGTAATGGGGAACAGGTGGAAACAATCAGGGCGGGGCATACAATCAGACCGGTGACACATGAGGAAGGGCAAGTGACCTGAAACGAGAGGAGAGTTCTCTTTCAAAATAAAACAAGAAATGACAAGACATGACAATGCACAAGACTGCACCGTGGTGTGACAGACTGATCCTCTAGGATATCTACTTTAGTAGTTAAGGCCTATTCACTGCGCATGAACAATTGGTACAAGGTCAACAATAACAATAAGCAGTATGCTTATATGGAGATGGATGGTGTAAAGAGAAACCTTCCATCTCCATTGTATGCTTCAAATCTACATAATTCTGGATAAAAACATCAGCTAAATTAAACTTAATTAAAATTTGACTTGCCGCTATAATGGAATGGAATTCTTTAGTGATGCCGAATAGCTGCAATTGCATAGCTGCTCTTTCTTTGGACAGTCTCACCCGAGTCTTGCTGCACTGTGGAGTTAGTATGCTGGGTTTGCCAAATTTTGCACACTGCTTTCTGCTGAACCGTTGTACTGGAACCACAAGAAACACATACAATATTATCAATAAATTATTCACCACATCCAGAAAATAATAGACAATCATGATATAATTAAATGCTGTCATTACTTACCAGAAAAGTTATGTTTCATAAAACAATTATAAAAAATGTTAACCCTTGTAGTTCTACCCAACAGAAACACATTTCACCTTTGACAAAGTGTGCCCTCTGACTTTGCCCAAAGACGAATCATTAACATGAACAATCAGAAATAGATTTTAAAAAAAAAGATAGAACTTGAACTGCAGAAGTCCCTTTCATACCGATAAAATGCTCTAATCTCAGTGATAGGATCTAATAATCGCTGGTGTCAAATGCAGAACTAAGGTCTAACGGAACAAGCGAAAGGAAAAACTCCAAAACCCAGTGGGAAAGAAGAAACCTCGGGCAGAACCACAGTGAAGGAGAGATCCATTCCCATGGACGGACAGGCTATAGATCAGGGGTCTCAAACTCGCAGCCCGTGGGCCAAATGTGGCCCGCCGGACGCTAGTTTGAGGCCCCCGCCTTGATATGAAAGTTTAATGTTAGTGCGGCCCGCGCGAGTTTAGTACGGTTCCCGGGAACCCTCAATGCTGCAAATAAAAGAAACGCTGCAAACAAAAAGAAACAGCGCTGCAAATAAAAAGAAACTCCACATCGGAAGTGAATTACCGGGGACTATTATTGGCGGTGCACCAGTAGTTTATGTGAGCAAAGAAGAAGAATACGAAGAAGAGGAGGTGTTGTAAAGCAGAAGTAATTAGAGGGCAAATAATTGTTTCTCCAGTAGGTGCCACTATATGACCATTATTGTCGGCAAGGATGATTGATGAAGAAGACTGGAGGTTCCGCGCATGTGCGGGTTGATTTTTTAAAATCTTTATTTAACACACGGGTTGTTGTTGTCATAGGTTGTTGTTGTTCTCCCCGTGACTGAGAGGGATTTATCATTTTTTCTAATCCGGATAAAAAATGGAAACTCGGCATCTGTGTGTTGTGGTTATTTTCACTGGCAGGTTACCACATATTTTCGGAGGAATACGAAGAAGAAACAATTATTTGCATCCTAATTACTTCTGCTACACCTCTTCTTCGCTCACATAAAAAACTACAGGTGCACCGCCGATAATAGTCCCCGGTAACTCACTTCCGTTGTGTAGTTTTCTTTTATTTGCAGCATTGAGGGTTCCCAGCCATCGGAGTTAGCACTACATCCATGCTAAATAGTTAAGTCTGTGTCATTCGAAGGCCGACAGCTTCGGACTATACCGACAATGTCATCGTGCCCACGGTGCCCAGCACCAGCCTGAATACACGTGTAAAGCACGGATGTAAACAACCCGCCGCTGTTGCCTTCGCCAGTGCTGCTGAATACACATTTAAAGAGATAAACATCACGCCGGTGTGGCTGTCACCGGAGCCGGGTGCTCCGAAGCACCAGACCTGACGTTACACGCGCGCAAGAACGGGGAAAATGAGTGCTAAGAGGCTAACACGGAGCTAACACTATTACATACACACACAAGCGAGGTTTTATGTGTGTATCCGTGTTAGCGTTAGCTCCATGCCAGCCACTAGTCTAACCTTTTCAAACTTTATTGTATTTTTTATTTAATTAACTTAATATTAAACGGCCACCACAAACACTGTGTTTCCATGGTTTCTGATCTTCAACCAATCACTAACTGTGCCGTGCTGACGTCATATGCAGGCGCAGGAAATTAGCGGAAATTACGTTCTTTGTACGTCGGCTGAACACTAAAACTGGTTGGAACTTCAACACAACAGTGAGGCAGTGGAATTATATATATAATTATATATATATATATATATATATATATATATATATATATATATATATATATATATATATATATATATATATATATATATATGGTGATGCACAGGCAATTTCAGGACAATTTCAGGAAAAGTGTGGAAACCCTGATTCAGCCCAGCCTCCAGTGGCCCCCAGGTAAATTGAGTTTGAGACCCCTGCTATAGATGAACCAAGACTGACAGTCATCCATCTGATGATGAAGTACTGGTCTATAAAGATGTTTCAGTCTGTATAGATGCCGTAGGGTGGGGGCAGAAGGGCAGGTCCAACCAGGCAGGTGAAGGAGTAGTAGTAGGATATATGCTCAGGATATATCTCCTCTATGGCAAACACAGTCTCTATGAAGTTTTGAGTGGGTAACTGCTCTATTGGAAGCACAGAACAGAAATACATAAAAAGAGAGAGAGCGTATAGGACTGTGATGGTGCCTTCTGGCCTGATCTCTGGGTTGTCTTGGTTTTTATGTATCAAACTTGGCCATGTTCCTCGATAAGACAGCTGTAACCATCCAAATGTGAAATGTATGCCGTCTCTTTTCTCAGAACATCTTCCAATCACCCAGAAGCCTACACCATTATCTTTACACCACCTTGACAGCCAGCAGTTGAAAGATAACTTGTGCCTCTATATGTCACCTCTCTTATGTGTCTCGTCTACTGAAGCACAGAAATCACTTGCTGTGTTGGTATAGTTCTTTTCTAGTTTTCAGTGACTGCAGGGAAACTACAGATCGTCTGCATATCAACAAAGATGGAATTTTGTTTACTCTTCTGTGGATTTTTGTTCTGTTACAAATGCCCCCAGGAAACATGACACTGACGCGGTGTGCATTGTGTGCTCACTGGTCGGGTATGTGGCCACAAGCCCATGTAAGGAATGCCTGACAAATATGTCATATACATAAAACAGTGATGTTTGTCCCTTTTGCTTTGTGAACAATGCTGCCTGTTGCATATAAATAAACTGTGTTCCTTGCATCGCTCATAGAAAAATTTGATTTTGCAGATTGCAGCATGATGCCTTTGGGATGCAATATCATTGTTTGGATCACCACTTCTTCAGACCTCTGTTCTAGCATTATTTGAAAGCTGATAATGTCATGTTGTGTCTTCTGTGTTTTATTTTTTATTTCTCCCTAAAATTGTTTTCATGACAGTTGTTGACAACAGTTGTTGTTGACAACAGCAAGCTTTTCTAGACTTTTGGGCAGGTCTGCAGTGAGAGAATCAGCTGTGACACAAAGGCTGTTGTTATAGTCACAGTGGTGCCAGACTCTATATTCCTTGAAGGTTACAGTAGCTTTGAGTGATGTCTTGTTCGGATCTTCACCTTAGCCTCTATAGGAGAGTATAAAACAGTAAATATTTCTGTTTTCTTGCTTGAAGCATTCAATGAGTTTATTTCAACTCAGCTTTAATAGCCAAGCCTTTGATTGTATAAATAGTGTAAATAGTAATGATAACATAGTCGCAAACATGATGTAGATCTAATGTACCCACCCACTACCCTCCAAACTAGAGAGGTTATTGTCCCTTCCTAGAAATCATTGTCTGCTTCAAGTCAATTCTCAAACTTGGAAAAAAAAGTTCTCTGTGGAGTTTGCAACCAGAGTAGTCTGAGACGTGTGGGGGTCTGCTGACAGGAGTGGTGCTCTGAGTGTTGAGAGCAGGAGTTGTGGGTGGGGACAGTGAGGTGGAGCATCGTGACAAGGGCTGAGCTGTGATGTGAGTTTGCTGAGCATCTGGGCATCAGATAGTAACCTGCAGTGGTGGTGGTGGAGTTGAAGCTCCTCGACATGCATGTTTAAGAGTTTTGGCAAACACTCAAAGGAAGTCTCAACTCTGTTGAGCTGCAACCTTGTCAAGTGGCCGATGGTGGTATGGTGTGGCAGGTGGCCGTTGGGGAGGGTGGAGCAGTCAGGAGGTGGGATGACTGTACAGGGTAGAAGGGTGGAGATCACAGCAACCTGCAAGCTCTCTCTCTGACACCATAGTGACTGCCTGGGTTGATTCTCTATGCAGGGACTGCAGGTTATTTGTGCCTTCTGTGTAATGGTGTGATTTAATTGATCTGAATGAGTTGATCAGGTAAAAAGGATAGGTGAAAATAAGTAAAAGCTTCAGCCTATTCCCTTTTTGTTTGAGTTTTTAAATGTCTTGACCAAAATAAACTTTCTTTCATTCAAGCAATCAGTCTTAATGCATGTCAAGTGTTCTGGCAGCGATTTAAATTTTTTTGGCCAGTGAAGAGGCACTTGGGCTCCAAATACTGTATTTCCCATTCCATCATGCCACCTGTTAGCAGGTTAGCAGGGAAGAGGTCTGCGTCTGGAAGAGGGGCTGGGGGAATGGATGTTGGGCCATGTCTAGTCAAGACTGAGGGGTCAGGTAAGAGGGTGGGATGTAGAGGCTGTGTCTGTGGGCTGGAGGTGGGGGTGGAGCTGTGTTTGTGGGTCAGCTGTATAGACATGGGCTGAGGAGTAGCAGAGAACAGTGCAGGAGCTATTTTCCTCAACTAGGGTCATGTGTCGCAGCTGTTTCCTGAGGCTCTTCTCTCTGTCCCCCTTTATTGTGGTCACCTGGGCCCACAGACTGGTGTTCACCCTGGCGGTTGTACGTGATCTGACTGAGATTATCGATACTCTTTTGATAGATGTATTTCATCTGGTGGAGCTCTTCTCCCAGTTGTTGGATGTTGTTGAGTTCTATTTTATAATAGGTTAAGGTCAACAAGATCAAGTTGCTTTTGATAGTTTGGATACTGAGGAAGACATTATCTGCATCCATGTACTCTGGGTTGTCTTGTAGGGTCTTTGAAATATATTAAGACCTTATTTACATCCAGCATCCAGCTCCAGTCTAAGCTAACTGCATAAGCTCTCTCTCTCTCTCTCTCTCTCTCTCTCTCTCTCTCTCTCAAAGGTCAAATTAATTAATTTGCTAATAGAATCTAAGCTATTGCACACACACACACACACACACACACACACACACACACACACACACACACACACACACACACACACACACACACACACACACACGACAAGCTTTCAGATAAAAGCAAGACCCAAACCTCAAATTTCTCCTACAATCACAGCATTGTGTCATATTAGTCAGGTTATTCAACCTTGATCTTTATAATGTAGGGTGGATGCCATGTGTGCATGGCTCTCAATACTGCATGAACCTGAGTAAGTATAGCAAATGTTCAATTTGCATAGCGTCTTCCTCGTCTTTTTGAGTACTCGGTACTCTACAAGTATTTATTCATCCATTCACTCATGCATTCACACACTGATTGCAGTGGCTGCCATACCACCAGCTCATCAGGAGCAATCTTGCCCAGTATACATCAGTATGCAATCTGGTGGGCTGAGAATTTACTGATGATCCTACGACTGGTGGATGAGTGCTCTACCTCCAAGCCACAGCCACAAAGCTTAACAATTATATTAAATCTGGGACATAAAATGTTTTACGACACAGATTCGAACATCCTTACACATGGTGTGGTTTTGTACAAATGGTATCAATGTGGCTATAATTATATAACTATAGAATATATATATTTAAAAAACTGTAAGTTTGCAGTGTCATACATGCATCTCTGATCGGTTGAAAATTGAGCAAGTTTTGGTCATTTAAAAGAACATGCACCATTAAAATACATTGTTATGGGTGAGCAAGCTACCTGTGGCAAGATGGCTGCCAGTGCAGACATTTGACTCCAGTGGTAGGTTCTTTTCACTCTTTCCTGATCTGCTATGCTTCTCCTATAGTTCCGGCATATGCAATTAGCACCCTTACATTTGTACAGATGCAGGACTGAGCACTTAAACTGCCATGCCCCCTTCCCCATTAGGTGAACCCTCATCATGCATGTATGTGTGGCTGCATCTCGTGAAGATCCCAGGTATGGCAGTTTTTTCTGTATTTTTGGTTGGATATATTTCTTAACTTGTTCCCCCCCAGCCCTATTTATTAGCCTACCTCTCTGAAATGACATGCCCAGACTTAATGCAATATATCTCCACAACTACAGGGGATTTCTGAATTATCTTGGGTTTAAAATAAATCTAGCACCTGTGAGATAGTTGTATCAGTGCCAGAATCAAATTAAAATGTACAGTGTTGAAGTACATCCAGCTAGAATAAATGGAAAAATGGAAATGGAAAAATTTTCTCCGCCCAAAAGAAAAACATCTATTTAGGTTGAAAATCACTTCAAAATCATGAGTTAGTAAAATAAAGTCTTAAAGGTAATTGCACAAAATGTCAGCCTTATAAGGTGAACCAGACCAATTTTAGAGATGTTTTAGTAAAGGCATTTCCATGCTGACCTGATTTTGGCACATATCAGCACATTTGGCACACAATTTCAATAATAATTATATATAATTTTATATATACTATATAATTTGCTAAATAATAATTACCTAAAAGTACAATAATATTTATGGGCACATATGCTTTGGGCTGGGCTGTGTGTGTAAAGCTGGACGTGAGGAGCAACATCCACAGTGATATCTGGAGATCCTGTTGGTCAGTTTGGATGATTGACAGCTGTATGGAACTGTTAAAGCCAATAGAACTGAGTCAGGATGTGTTTTACAAAGACACAAAAAGGTTATATGGAGCAACTTCACACTACATTAATAATCTGGTCTATAACTTCAAAAACAGCGTGGATTGTAAAAAAAACAAACAAAAAAACTTAAAAATGATGAAGAAGGTTAGAAGTAGCAGATTGCAGCGTTTTCATGAAATCCAACACAAGTTTTTATTGAAAAATAGCATAGCTAAGACATAATTTATTGTTTTATCAGTAAAAAGCGGCATTTTGGTGTGTTACATGTATATATTGGTGCTTGCTAGTCGGGTAGCCTCTGGCTGAACAGGTTAAGTTGCTCAGATAATCAGTGCATACTGTTACAGTATGTTACATCTTGTATATAATATGTGCCTTTCCTATTAGGAAGGAGGAAGTGACATCAGCTCCTGGTGCTGTAGCTGAGTTCTAGGCACTGCTGCTTTTGCAGGTCCTTCTCAAAAAATGTGCATATTGTGATAAAGTTCATTATTTTCTGTAATGTACTGATAAACATTAGACTTTCATATATTTTAGATTCATTACACACCAACTGAAGTATTTCAAGCCTTTTATTGTTTAAATATTGATGATATTGGCAAAAAAGTAGAGAAAAACCAAAAATCCCTATCTCAAAAAATTTGCATATTTCATCCGACCAATAAAAAAAAAAAAAAAGTGTTTTTAATACAAAAAAGTCAACCTTCAAATAATTATGTTCAGTTATGCACTCAATACTTGGTCGGGAATCCTTTTGCAGAAATGACTGCTTCAATGCGGCGTGGCATGGAGGCAATCTGCCTGTGGCACTGCTGAGGTGTTATGGAGGCCCAGTATGCTTCAATAGCGGCCTTAAGCTCATCCACAGTATTGGGTCTGGCGTCTCTCAACTTTGTCTTCATAATATTCCACAGATTCTCTATGGGGTTCAGGTCAGGAGAGTTGGCAGGCCAATTGAGCCCAGTAATATCATGGTCAGTAAACCATTTACCAGTGGTTTTGGTACTGTGAGCAGGTGCCAGGTCGTGCTGAAAAATGAAATCTTCATCTCCATAAAGCTTTTCAGCAGATGGAAGCATGAAGTTCTCCAAAATCTCTTGATAGCTAGCTGCATTGACCCTTCCCTTGATAAAACACAGTGGACCAACACCAGCAGCTGACATGGCACCCCAGACCATCACTGACTGTGGATACTTGACACTGGACTTCAGGCATTTTGGCATTTCCTTCTCCCCAGTCTTCCTCCAGACTCTGGCACCTTGATTTCCAAATGACATGCAAACTTTGCTTTCATATGAAAATGGTATTTTGGACCACTGAGCAACAGTCAAGTGCTGCTTCTCTGTAGCCCAGGTCAGGCACTTCTGTCGCTGTTTCTGGTTCAAAAGTGGCTTGACCTGGGGATTGCAGCACCTGTAACCCATTTCCTGCACACGCCTGTGCACGGTGGCTCTGGATGTTTCTACTCCAGACTCAGTCCACTGCTTCCGCAGGTCCCCCAAAGTCTGGAATCGGCCCTTCTCCACAATTTTCCTCAGGGTCCGGTCACCTCTTCTCGTTATGCAGCGTTTTCTGCCACACTTTTTCCTTCCCACAGACTTCCCACTGAGGTGCCTTGATACAGCACTCTGGGAACAGCCTGTTCGTTCAGAAATTTCTTTCTGTGTCTTACCCTCTTGCTTGAGGGTGTCAATGATGGCCTTCTGGACAGCAGTCAGGTCGGCAGTCTTACCCATGATTGGGGTTTTGAGTAATGAACCAGGCCAGTTTTTAAAGCCTCAGGAATGTTTTGCAGGTGTTTGGAGTTAACTCGTTGATTCAGATGATTAGGTTAATAGCTCGTTTAGAGTACCTTTTCATGATATGCTAATTTTTTGAGATAGGAATTTGGGGTTTTCATGAGCTGTATGCCAAAATCATCAGTATTAATACAATAAAAGACCTAAAATATTTCAGTTGGTGTACAATGAATCTAAAATATATAAAAGTTTAATTTTTATCATTACATTATGGAAAAGTATGAACTTTATCACAATATGCTAAATTTTTGAGAAGGACCTGTATTTTGTGTACTTTTGGTTACACTGTTAAGTGGTTTCTTCATAATTTATCATTGCTATTAGGTTTTCTTCCCAGTTGAGTTAAGTTTTGTTTATTTCTTTCTTTTGTAAACCAATGCTGAGTTTAATTTTCTATTTTTAATGCCAGTACAGGCAGACTGGTCATAGGCTTACAGGTGGTGGGTCACTCTGTGGAGGGTTTCTGCACTTCCTAAGTTTTATTTCCATGTTTAATATCTTGTTGTATTCTAATTTGTGTCTTCTTACGTTTTTACACAGTGTGTGTTTGGGTGTAATATCCAACTTGGATACTTGGTGGTGGTGGCCCCCTCCCCTGCACCCCCCAAGCCAAGCTGGCATATGATGTAAAAATCTTTTGCAAAATAAATTGAATATTTTTACAACACTAGAAATTTACCTCTGCTCCTTTTTATTATTAAACAAATAACCTGTGTGGTATTCTCTGGGTGAAATTCCCAGAGTGGCGTTGGCGGACAAGGAATGTCAATTGTCTGGCATGAAAGTGAAATACATTTTTTTTTAAAAAACAACCCTATCAGACCTTAGACAGTTTTTATAGGAGAAGGAAAAAAGAGACAAGTACATAGTACAAGTGCAGCTTCCACTGAGATTACTGTTGAAAAAGGGAAAACAAAGTAGTTAGGCTAAAGGGGATCTAATCATATGCACACACTAACACAATGAAACAGCCATCAGGAGCAATCTGGGGGAAATTTGTTCACCATGTGGCCTGGAGGAGTTCAGACTGGTGTCAAAATAAAATAAAATTGTCACAGTTACACAAGTAAGTAAGATGAGTGATATTGAGTACAGAACTCCGTTACAACATTGCAGTAACGACAATAAAATACAATCTATAAAAAGAGTAGCATAGGTGCCTACCACATATACAAATTATACAAATATATATATATATATATATATATATATATATGAATTGAACAACATTCAGGGCTCTGCTATGACTTCCACCATGATGAAACAAATACCTCCACCTCTGCAACAACTCTCTACCATCTCTTTGGTATACATCTCTATTGGCTCAACACCATGAATAATAATCAACAACTTTTCTCATCTGAAACAGAAAAGCAGGATTGGTTTGACTGACAGTCACAATTGTAGACTCAGTCATTCTGTATGATGTTGCCATGGTGATCAGGAATCTTGCAGAGAAGACTAAAGGACAAAGAGGAGAAACATGGATACCAAACATGCCACTGTCATTTATATTACCAGCCTGGCTTCAGCAACCAAAAACATTTGAGTGACAGTCAAAAATTATCGCTTGAATATCAAGAGAGCGTTACAGGACATGGCACAGCAAAAAGAGGAACAACAACATTGATGTCACTGGTGATACTAATTACAGTTATCATAGTGGGCTACTAAAATTACTTTTGAGAGAACCTTTTTTTTTTTATAGAAGGTGATTAAAATAGGAAATTCTGCCCATGAAACTACAAAATGCTGCATTCAAAACAAGGTGTGAAAATTATGCCTTAGACACCCTCAAAGAACAGTTGGACCTGATCAGCGCCCGAGGTTGCAAGGCTTATGTAGAACTAAGCTAAACTAAAAATCTCCTTCCACATGCCGATCTAATTGACAAATATCTCACACACTACACAGAAACCTCAACATGAATAAGACCTGCAATACCAACCAGGCCAATAGTGGCCGATAAGAAACATTTTGAATACCGACGTGGAAGAACGTTTTGAGCATGCACAGCGCCAGTATTGTTTGTGGTTGCCATAGTAACTGTGTCACAGCCGGTTAGTGTGTTGTTGTTCCAGCTTGGCTTTCACTAAGTGACTGCTGCCGCACTGCTCCTGCTGCATTGTGTGGTTTATGTATCGTCCTCCTTCACTTGCACAGTGCAACTGCAAAACACATCATCCATTCCCACCAATGTTTTTTGACTAATTTCAAATGTATTTAAATTATTCTTTTTTATCATGTCAGCTGCCCGAAGTTCCAGGTGAAATAACAGAATCCACAGCTGCAACCGCCAACTACACATCTCTAATCTACACGGACTTTAAACAGTGGACGCTGTAGACCACTGAGTAGGCCAAATCCAGGGCACAATGCTATGCTTTTGTCTGCCAGAGGAGATCTTGTCTTGCTGTTAAGATGCAAATGATACCAAAAGCACAGACATAACCATAGCCATCTATGAGTATGCTTGAACTGCGCTTTGAAGTCATGAATCCAAAAAAGATCCAGATTGGGGTTGCTACGCTAATCTACTAATCTGATATTTTCAAAGGTCTCCATTTGTTTATCCGGTTTGACAAATCTCTGGATAGGTGCCATGTTAGTGTGGTTCAGAGGCCTAATTGGATAGAAAAGTGTGTGGATAAAAAAAATTAAAATCTAGATTTGTGTAGTTGGGGCCTTGGAGATTGGCTGTTTATACAAACAACTTATGGTGTCTGGATGTGAAGGTGGTGCAGTGGTGTTACAGTCACATACTGCTCACTGCATATCGAGTATGTGACTGTACCACAATGACCTTTTGACTTCATTATAGCAGTCTACATACCACTATAATAAAGAAGGCTGTAAGTGAACTTTACCATAATGTCAGCCTTCAGCAAACAGCAAACCCTGATGCTGTTGTGTCCTGTACCTGTGTTCCTGGACTGTACCATAGAGCAGGCCCACTCCCCCACATTGGCAACAATGACCACTTGGCTGTATATAGGCGTGTACACCTATATACAGACCTTGGGTGAAACAAAACAGAACCCACACTAGAGAAACTCAGAATGTGGCCATGAGAGACATTGAGAGGCTTTGAGAACACAGTGTGAAATTTTTAAAGAGGCAATGAGTGTAAAGTATAAATGGCACCACTGATCTGTAAGAATACAAACAATCGCCTACCATGTTTTTCGCACTATAAGGCGCAGTGGATTATAAGGCGCAATAATTAAGCAAAAAAAAAATGGTACGGATAGGTCAAACATTACTCAATTTATTTATTAACTCAACTTCAATAACTCAGCATTTTTAGTTGTAATACATGAAATACAAAACAATACTCACTTTTCAGTTCATTCCTCTTCCACAAATCCATCAAATTCTTCGTCATCAGTGTCTGAGTTAAACATTTAAACACACTTGGCTGTTCATGCTGTGATGATTCCGGCCTTCGTGAAAGCTTGGACGACACTTGACACTGATACTTTTGCCCAGGCATCCGCGATCCATTGGCAGATAGTTGAGTAGCTCGCCTGGCATTGCCTCCCTCTCTTGGTGAATGTGTATTCGCCTTCTGTCATCCAACGCTCCCATGCTGTACACAATTTAACTTTGAATAACCTGTTGACACCAATATCTAGTGGAGTTCTTTGGTTAGTCCGCCCGGAATGTCCGCCCGGAATGATGGCAAGCTCCGAATTAGTTTTCTTCACTTGGGTTTTGACAGCGTTGGTGAGATGTGCTTGCATGGAGTCGCAGATCAATACGGACAGAGATTTGTGGAAAATCTTTTTCTTTCCTGTACTGGCAATTTTTCTCTTGAAAATGACCATGGCTGGTAGTTTCTGGCCATTAGAGAACAGGATGACTTTTCGTTCCCTGTAGTGTGTATAAATACCGTACTAGTCCCTGTTTTCTTGACAGTACAGTTCTTACACATTCCTACCATTGATTCGTTAATATTATATTCGCTTGCAACTGCTCTATTTCCATATTCATCTGCGGGACTGATAGCCTTAAGCTTCAAATCCACTTCGTAAGCATGTCTTTTCACAGGTGCAATTTTGGGGTCATTATTCAGACACATAATAATGTTACGGTACCTATATGTCAAAGCACAGGTCTACATTAGCCATAATGCCACAATCCATCCATTGGTGCGGCTTAATAATCAAAACGTAATAAATCATTTTGACAGCTTTTTGATTACCCTGTACCACATTTAATTTGTTCAAGTTCAGTAAAAATGCCAAAATTGATACATAAGGAGCACCGGGGGACTCATTGTTGATTTTTGAGAAAATGAAAGGCTTTTAAGTACAAAAAATATGGTATATGAGAAAATGCATAGATGATGTGACTGATGTAAAAACCATCAGGAGCCATTCAAAAACCTCAGCTGACTGGGGTGGTCTGCTCACTGTTGAAGACCTATTGTTTTTATATCTAAGGACATGACAGGGAGGTGAAACAGTTATCAGGGCAGAAGCTCAGCAGCCACTTTAAAGACTAGAAAGACTCCTGATTGTTTTAACACAATCGCTGACAACAAGGCAACACTCCGCCATAGGCAAGCCACACAGATCTCACACTACCTGACAGGCCTAATGACTATGCATATACATATGCATGGTTTGAAAGAAATTACAATAACAAGGTGCCATTACCCAGTAAACAGACAATTTAGATGACTGCAGCTGAGATAAAAAGGGTCAATCTATACAAGGAAACACGGCTGGAGAACATCCTGGGTGTATGGGGGGGGTGCACTTGTGTTTCTGGAGACTTAATTACCAAAAATAAGATGTACACACCCACGTGTGCCAGGGCCCTGAGCTCATGTATGCATTTGTGCTTGCATCCAGCTTCAGTTTTTTTTTGTATATTCCAGATAAAAGAAATCATATGTATTTCAAAATGAATTCCAAAGTGAGATCTAAAAATACTAGCAACTCATTAGAGTACTCATTTTCTGTACTGGATATACTGTATAGTAATATTTTGTATAGTAGGCCTACTGTATTTTTTCATCTAAAATGTATCAAATCTGGAGGATTATGGAAACACTTGCTATCATTCCAGCTAGTTTAACATCCTAATATAATGTGTGCAGGAAAATAGCAGAAAACAATAAAATTATTGTCAGAAATAAGCTATATGGTCGACTATAATTTCTACTTGTACAACACAGCTTTTAAAGAGACATTTTAAAAAGTAACATTTGTTTGGCCTTTAATTTATTCCACACTGCCTTTGTCAATGCCAGACCTTCCTCACCTCTTGGATGTGTTCTTCAAAATCCAAATATCATTAGTGTTGTTAGGCTTTATGAGTGAGTGTTAGGCTTTATGTCTTTTAGCCATAAAGCCTAACACTCTGACCTAAATGAATGAATTTATATAATGGTTGAAAAACGCTTACAACTACCTGGTAGTCTTTACAAACATTTAAAAATCATCGAGGATAAAAAATACAATGAATTATTGTTATTGTTGTCATGTTATTTGAAATAATAAATTAAGATGAGACAACAGCAACAAAACAATAAACCAAAATAATAAAATCAACATATAACCAGCAGGCATCTGTCAACATGTTAATGCCTCTCTGACAAAAATGTTCAAAATTAGCCACTTGCATACATTGACAGTATTTTGCAATCATTTCTTTAAAGCCACTTTCAATCAACAAAACACGTTGCAGTGTTTCTGCAACGAGGTGTGTTCAGTTGTACCCGTAAATCGGAATCTTGAAGTCAGAGAAGCAGTGGAATCTAGCATCTATACAAGCACAAACGTTGGGGTTTTCCTTTCAGTCCATTCAGATCCTTTGATTCAACCTGATTCAAATGGCTGAATGATTAATTCAAAGAATAAGTGGTGATTTATCTATTGAGCCAGAGAAGGAACCAAAAAAATCACAGCGTTTTTTTCTTTTAAGAACCAAAAGATATAAATATCCAATGCCTGTTGCCTATCCTAGATGTGGCAATACTTGTAGGCTGTAGGTGATATCTTTTTTATTTTTTATGTATAATGTTATAGAATAATATTGACTGCCACTGCACATTCAGTTAGAAAACTCATAATTGGAATGTATATTGGAGCTTCAGTACACATATACGTGTGCGTGTGTGTGTGTGTGTGTGTGTGTGTGTGTGTGTGTGTGTGTGTGTGTGTGTGTGTGTGTGTGTGTGTATTTGGTCCCCTCAGTTCCGAAATCCTATCTGCGCCCCTGTGAACATGGGAATACTATATTTCTTAAACCCCGGCTCAACCATATAAGCACAAGGCTCCGTAAACCTTTACCTAAGCCAAGAAGTGAAAAATACAGGCCACTAAAATAAAGACTACAATATTCTATAAAATATAGAAAATCCAGACAACAACAAACAAGAGCACTAAGCCAATCAAGGCTGCCCCTCAAGGCTATCAATTACCAGTGTAACCCTGCCAATCAAGGCCACAATGAAGGAGCAACACAATCTCAAAGCTATAAAATAGCACAAATGCCAATCAATGCAATTAAACACAAGTGTGCCCCTGATCAATCAAGTACCAGTCAAAGGAGCGCTCAAAATTAACCAAACAAAACCCAAAATATTTAATTAGATGAGCCCCAAATTGTTAGTCATCTTTACCGCATCAAAAAATGGAAATACACAGATTATATCGAAAAGTATTCATTAAAGATGCAACCAAAGTTGAATAATTATTAAGTAGGGATGTGGTTAATCAGTAATCTCAGTGGTGTAATTGACTGGATGTAGTCATATGTGTACCAGTTCTTTCATCTGTCCGATCCCAGCTTGAGATGGGACATGATGAGCACAGATATGGTAAATACCATGAACAAGCAGTACCAGAATTTCATTGACTTGATTACACTAATGATCAGGTTTTCCAGCAGCAGCCGCAGTGTGTGGCAGCATGAATGAAGCAGAGATCAGAATAAGGGGCAGTTTTATTTAAATGGCCCACCTTGTTCTGTATAATGCGTTCTGACAGATTGGTGCAATCAGCTGATAACAGTTGGCGTGTATGGTTTCAGTGTCCTGCATGAAACCTGGATTTTTGGCAAATATGACAATGTGTTTCTTTTAAAAGTTACAAACTACAACTTTAAAGGACTAGGACCAAGCTACAATACCAAATGGAACTGCACCACTTTTCAGAACTCATTACAATATATAGCTGCACACACTCTTGATAATGTTAGGATATCTATACTCAGATTGCACAGAAGTTGTCTGCGATGTTAAGACATTTTGTTTAATTTACTAAACAATCTTCCTCCCTACATTGCAGCAACCACTTTGCACTTTGCAAGATTTTAAGGTCAATTTGAAAATCGGGGTCAGTGTCAGTGCTTCAGCGAGTATTGTGAGATACTTTGATATAAAAATGCACTTAAATTTTGACCAAAGATCTGGGAACCCTCTTGACTTGGGAAGGGGCCTTGATCCTGGTTAAAAACACTGCTTATGGATCATAAGCTTGTTTTTGAGATTGTACCAATGCATTCTCTCTTCACTCAAGTCATCTCTTTGTTGACCTTGTGTATTGTCCTCATGGCAGATGAGTGGTGTGGGAGGAGAAGAAGCATTTACAGCGCCCCAGCCACAGCTTTCTAATTGGATACTTGTGACCACCCAAAGGTTAGTAATCAAAATGAAAGCACGAATCAGCAAAATTATTTGAACTCATCTCCTGTCTGAGCAGATTTCAGGCTCTCTGAATTTTGGTTGGCCATCACTGCACCACTGTAATCAAAATTAGAATAGTTTAATAGAGCAGGAAATGAAGCCACTACCCCAAACATCTTTCACTTCAATGTTTTTATTTATCGCGCAACATAAAACAATATTGTGGAGTTTTTACCACATACACTATGTATTCACATAATACACCATACAGCTACAAAGAGAGAGAGACTGAACAAAAACACTTTTTTTACATACTGCATCCTTGACATGAAAAATAAAGAACCAAGAATGATCCTAAAACTCAAAAAGGAATGTAGCTGCCAGTTGTGTAGGTAGATTTTCTTTTCTTTATTTTTTTATATGGACCAGGGCCCAAATTTTAAAATTCCCAAATTTAGAGTGTTCATTAAATTAGGTGTTTAATAGACTTCTAAAAGTGGGCCATACACAGTGAGGTGCAAATGTATGTCTATGTTTGTGTGTGTGTACATGAGAGAAAGGCAAAATATATAAGGTGTTAAGAGAAGAGGGGTTGAAAGTGAAGTGCATGACTAAGGGGAGGAAGAGGGAGGCAGTACACGTTCGCTGTTCTTGTATGTTCAAATATCTTAGCATTGTTAACAAGAACATGTACAACATACTCAAAAGATAATTTCAATCACTGTTGGTACTTGCATTATACCAAACATGAGACCCAGATAACAGTCTTCATATAATATCATATAATATGACTCTATATCTCATCCGAGTTCAAGTACAATGAACGAATGAATATTAATAGAGAATGGAATCAACTGTTTGAGCGCGCCCCTCCCCTCAAAAAGAGATGTAAATTCGTAGCGTTGTAACAAAAGTCTTCTCATAAAGTCAGCACCAGGGCAGCTTCCAATCCTGTGAAACTGCTTTAATCAAAAGTATATTCTCTTGACATTCTAAGAGCTCAGAAAAATATTTGTGGTAATCATTTATCCCTCCTATTTTTTTTTTTTTACACAGTGAATTTAAGGTGTAGCATCATAGCACCAGTGGACCGAGCCCCCATCTCGGTACGTGCTTGGGAGGTGGCGCTTCTCATGAGAACCATCCACCAAACTCGTGACACATTTAGAAATTTACAAAGTTAATAAGATATCACCTCAGCACCCATTCTTAGGCAACTGTGTCTGAGTGTATTGTGGGCCATAGGCCATTATGGATAAAAATAATAGGGTAAACTGGACGTATGATAGTGTCCAGAAACCTAAAACATGGCTCTGTTACAACATACTGTACCAGTACCCAGTCAAACTACCAATGGCCATGATTTGTGTGTCAAATAAGGAAATATTACAAAATAAAACACCTGGTGACCTTTACAGGTGCGTCGTAATTTTTCTGCCAAGTGCATACTTACTATTATGAGAACTAGAGTAGATAATAATGAGGGATACATTTAAACAAGCAGGGAGGCAGTCTCTTTCCTGATAGTCTAACACAACTGACAAACATTGCTGGGCTAATACTCACTAAACGTCTTCCATTGATTCACTTCAAACTGGTTCTGCAACTACCAGTATGACCCTTAACATCCTCATAGTTTAGCTATCAAGGGCCACTCAAGTAAATCCTATTCATCAATGAATGCATTTTAGGAAATATGCTTAATTGCTTTCTTGCCCAGGCTGATACTACTTTACAGTAATATGAAACTACAACCAGCAGCTGGTGAGCTTAGCTTAGCATAAAGGCAGCTAGCTGGGCTGTGTTCCAAGGTAACAAATATGGCCTAACAGCATCTATAAACCTTGCTAATTACAAATTATGTATTGTTTGTAAGTACAAAGAAAAATCTAAAATCAACAATTTGTGTTTTTGCTTTTTTTGTACAGGTTTAAAGGGATAATTCAAAGTTGTTTTTTTTTAATTCGCCCACCGTTATGATTACCATCATCATAGCAATAGGTGCTTTACCTTTTTGTCGATACAAGCAAGTTTCCAGACCAGCGGAGCAGAGCTGCGAGCTGCTCAGCTACTACTATGCAGCTAATGGTATTTTTTGGTTTCCCTCATCAAACTCAGCAAATACACAACCCAGCAACTCCCAAATCCTGTGGTGGATGAGCTGTGACCAGCACATTCACAACACTATGTGATAATAAAGGAACATTACGAAATGGAACAGTTTTCAAGTTAAATGTAAAGCCAGACTTCATATTTCAGACACGGCTGCTCGGCAGAGTGATGTCAAAAGCGTACGTCAACAAATCAAGTATGGCATCGCCGGCACTGTCTGAGGTCAGCATGCTGTGTCACTCCGCCCAGTATTTAATTGAAGAAAGTAGTCCTGAGTATTTGCTTCATGTTTTGTAATTTTTCAGTTATTGTCTCATAGCGTGGTGAATGTACAGGTCACAACTCATCCACCACAGCATTTGGGAGATTCTGGATTGTGTATTTGCTGTGTTTGATGAGGAAAAACAAAAAATACTATAGTAATAGTAGTAGCTGAGCAGCTCTTGGCTGTGCTCCACTGGTCTGAACAAAGCTTGTATCGACAAAAAAAGGTAAAGTACCTATTGCTGTGACTATGGTAATCATGACGATTGGCAAATTTTCTCAAATGTTGAACTATCAATTTAACAAAGGAGATATAATGTGTTAATTAGCACTCTTTTAGGCATGCTAGTAGGTGGATTAAGCCACCTTTAGACAGAATCAGGCTAGCTGGCTGCTGGCTTAAGATTCATATGGGATGTGAGAGTGGTATCAAGCAATAAGAAGAAAGCAAATAAGCAAATGTTGAATTATTCCTTTAATTGACATAGACCACATCCAGTTATTAGCTACTGTTTCAGTTACTTCATTAGCATACTGGCAGTAGCCCACTGATGCTGAATTTTTATTACAACTGATTCAGTCTTCAGTTATAACAGCAACTACAACTATAATATTTTTATGTAATTTGTATCGCTATGAAAATTCATACTTTTTCAGATAAATTGGGGGATTCTCCAGTTATGTGGACTGTCGTAAGTGAGTGAGAAAAGTGGTGTTCAATATATAGTTGGGCTTATTAATTTGTTTTTAGAAAGTGACAGATTTCTGTCAGTTACATGCTGACGGGTACAGTACTTAAAAAAGCAAAAACAGCAGTGTCACTAAACACACATGTACACACAACACATTGGGACCAAGTGTTGTTTACTGTTGTTAAGGGCTGTCAAAAACTTTAAAATACCCCCTAGTCAGTCATGGTTTAGTTACTATCCTCGCCAGTTAAATAATCTTACCTAAATATTTTAATATTTACATTTTTTATCTCTCTCTTGAGAAAATTAAAAAAAAAAAAAACAGAAAAAAACAAAAAACAAAAAAATTCTAAGCTTCAAGTTGTCAATAATCGGCTCTTTCTTTTTGTCATTAAAATCAAGATTAAAAGTGCTTTTATAAATCTTTTCTTCTCTATGTACAATTTGTATTAGCTATGTAAAAAAAAGATGAAAAAAAACATCAGACAATCATTATCATCATCACCATGTAGTAATAAATAAGAGTAAAAAAAAAAAAAAAAAAAGCAAGTTAAAATGAGTGTGGAGATCTAGAGCACACAAAGGGACATATGCATGATTCTCTGCCCTCAGTAGCAAGTTGTGATTGTGACCAGTGTCTCTACAGCGTGAGGTAGAGAGCTGGAGACCCTCGGAAGAGGTTAACAGGGTCTTTCACAGATGACCAGGGCCCTAACAGCCAGGAGTTAGCCTGCATCCACTCAAATTACTCACTCATTTTCACTTTCACCACATCTTGCAACAAAACCATATCACCATTTGAATTATAATTATCAAATAGCCACATGGTTGGTGGAGAGGAACTCAAAATTAGTAATTTAAGGGACTGCATCCAGGCTTTCAAATGGTCTCTCTCTTTGGCTCTTTTCTTCCATGCACACATGCGGTAGTGTCATTTTTCAGACACGCGCACACACTCGCACACACGCATACACACAAAGTGAGAGATTCATAGATTCAATGCCTTTGCATTTGGCGCCAACTCCCAGAAGCTACAGTAATTTTCCTGGGTCACCCATTATCTCTGTATACTCTATGCTGTCTACACAGGTAATGGGTTGCCAACAATACGTTGAATGACTTTCTGTGCTTTCGTTGCCCTGTACAGTGTACATTGTTTGAGACAAATCCACTTTGCAATAATAACTGCGAAAGCACCTCAGTAGGAACCAGTTGTTGAGTTGGCTGGCTCTGATGTGACAAGGTGCCTGCAGAAGGACACACCTCGCTCTGCTCAAAGATGACAGCACCATGCAGAGGGTGGAGTGGGCCCTTCACAGTAAATCAAGTGTAATAGGAGAGCACCAGAGTGTGTGTATAGGATCACCAAAAGCACTGCCATCCCAGAACTACTTCTCCTGTTCATAACATTCACGTGGGCCTCAATGAAACAAAGACCAACTTTGCCTCAGGTTGCTTTGACCAGGCCCATCTATAGTCGGCCAACAGGGAGTAAGATCCCCTTCTACTGGCCACAGATAGGTAAAGCAACAAGGCAAGGCTTTCCTGGCTTTTGAATGGATCTCACTGTAAGTGCTTGTAGGTTTGTTTGTACACACCGCTATGAAACGGCAGTCACTGCTGCCCCCTAGAGTTGTCACTGGGAAGTGCTCACCCCTACTTGAATGGTAAAGGAAGATGAGGAGTGCCACCTGTTCCATCTCTATGTTGTAATAGCAGATCTGGGTCAAATTGCATTTGCAAGCAATATTGATCATTTTGTAGCCTCTGTGGAGTACTAGAAACATACAGTTTCCCAAAATGGAAAAGAATGACCAAAGAAAAGCAATGATTTATTATACTTCTATTTGCAGGCTAAATTTTCGGCACCTTTGAGGCTAATCTGAATGAAATAAATCAATTCATTCCAGGAATTCCAGCTACTCCACTTAGACAAAGAAGAAATATTTACTTGCAGATGCTATATGAGCCAGATTTGAGTTAGAGCACCTAAGTATAGCATTGAGTGCCATGAAGAGTGGTGGAATGAAAATGGATCAGAGCTGGAAGTTGAGCACCAGTCGAAAGTTGGAGGGTGTAGAAGAGGAGGAGGAGCACATCAACTAATGCCAAGAAAACTGCGAAGTTTGCTCCAAAAGGGAAAATACATAAAAGGCAACTGCAATTATTAACCTGGGCATTATATCCCTACTTTTCTGCATTACAGTGTTCTTTTTTTTTTTCAAATATTAGAGATCATCAAATTCAGATCTGTTATAACACACACAGGCATGAAATAAACACAAACCGAATAGTGTTTGTATGCTCTGCTCAGAATCAGACTTTTTAAAAAATGTATTATTATTTTATATTTTATATTATTTTTACCTCAATTTTTTAGGAGTAGGGATGATTTTGACATACACTATATGACTTTGACAAGACACTCGAGGGTCAAAAAGTCTATTTTCCAGCAGAATGCATTTTGTGTATTAAACAGCAGTGCTGCTGGTAAAATGAAGCAATGTCAGCCCCTAAGCAATGACAATTTAAACACATTCCTTGTGTTAATTAAACTAGTAAATTGAAGCCCAGGTTGGTAATAATTAGAAATGCCCTTTATGATGGCTTAAACTGTCTTTTTGAAATAAAAAGATACATATCTTTATATTGTCAGTATAGAGATAGATATCTAAGGCATAAGAAAGGCCTTTTTATATACAGTATAGGATTAGTATTGATTTGCTTTCTTGCCAGGCAGATAATGACTCCTCCTCTACAGCTGGAAGATTGACAAAAAACAAAGGAAAATAAGGGTACACATTTTCCAAACATGGAAAAAGAAAATGTCTGAGTCTGACTGACTCAGACTGATTGATTTAAAAAAATATATAACCGAAAACAATCACGTCATTAATAATAACATTAATGAAAACAGCAATAATAAAAAACAAACAAGTCTTCATAATAATAATACCTGTAATAACAACATTGACAGTAACAATAGCAATCATAATATTGATAATAATAGCAATAATTAGAATCATTAAAATTCTATGAACAAGAAAAAGCAATGGAGTTCCTCTACAGGGAAAAGAGAGGAAGAGCACCACAGGCAGTGTGTCTGAAGCCCAAACCACTGCCTGACATGAGGTAAAAAACAATAAAAATGTCCCCTCCTCTAAGTGGACTGCGGAGGGGGCAGGATGGAGAGATGCCAGACTGTGGGACGGCTGAGAGACATTCATCCTGCTCAACGCTCTCTCCAGCCCTCCACTGCACCACTCCGTCGCTATCGGTCTGTTTGTGTCTATCTGACCTCAGACAAAGTGGCTGTAGGGCCCAGTGAGGCGGGTGAAGGCATAGGGAGACACAGTAACCATAGAGTTGGTGTGGAACGTGGGGGCTAGCCGCGTCACTGGCCCCTCCCTCTTGTCTTTAGATTGTCCAGGTCCTGGACTGGCCCCTGCCACTGTAGCCCCCCACTTGCGTTTCTTGCCGAGGGCCTTGATGTCTTCCTGGGAAAGGCCAAGGAGAGCCGCTTCCTGCTGCCTCTGGAGCGCTCGCTCTGCCAGCAGCTTCATTTTGGCCTCCCACAGAGCCAGGCCATGCATGGGCTGGTTGAGGTTCTTGTGCTGGTAGAAAACCAGGGAGATGCGAGTGGGGTGGGAGCGATCAGGCTTTTTGAGTGGAGTGGTGGCATGTAGTTCCCGACGTGCGCATTCAATCAGGATGGAGCCGTGGGCTGGTGCTACTGCCACACCACCAATGTTTGGATCCAGGAAGTTGTGCTCACTGTCAGACCACACCTCGTCCTCATCCTTGGTGCTCTCAACATCGCTCTCAGCTCGGCTGGGGTCCCAGCAGGCCTGATCTGATTGCTGCAGGGCATCTGGGAAGAGGCGGCCCTCAGGGGCAGGAGATGGGGTGCTGCCTGCGACTGAACCTCCACAAGACCTCAAGGCCTTCTCTTGGAGCCCAAGGGGAGTGGAACACCGACTCTCACCAGTTTTGGACCAGATCTTATCAGCATAGGCTCCTGCAGGATTGCTGTGCTTCAAACTGGGGCTATATGCCGCAGGCCCCATGGCCCAAGCATTTGGCTGAGGACTTGGAGCAGAGCAGGCCCAGTGCCTGGGGGTGCCTGGCTGTGGTGTAACTGAGCCTGAGTGAGAGGTGCTGGGCTGTGGTGTACCTGCGTGAGGGGTATTTGGCCGTGAGGTGAGAGGCCGTGGGGAGCCTTGGTGCATGTTACCTGGGAGTGCTGTGCCTAGATGCGGAGAGGGAGTTACCTGGAGGGACGGTGAAGGAGATGGGGCTGGTGAAGCCATTGGTGTATTTGAGCCAGGGTAGGATGTCCATTGCTGGGGGTAAGGAGAGGGCTGCCGCTGCTGGGGATGCTGGTGAAACTGCTGCTTGTCTGAGTTCACTGATGAGACTTCAGGATTTTGTTTGACATTTGAATGGTTGTCCCAGTTTGTGGGAACAATATTTCCATTAAGCTTGTGCCCTGGCCAGACAACAGGCTGGGGGGTGGTGCTAGGTGTGTTGGCTGCAGCCTGGCTTGGCACCGTGCCTTCATAAACCGACACATCCATAGGTTCCTGCTTGATGACAGGAGTGCCTCTGTTGGAGGGCTCAGAGGAGACAGAGGAAGGACGGGACTGGCTGTAGTTGGGAGGCTGGGGGTAAGCGCTGTGGTTTGTTTGGTTGGTTTGCTCTTGGTGGCCGGGATAGGACTGGGCCAGTCTGGCCTGAAGGCTCTGAAGACTCTGAATGTCAGGTTTCTTGTCTACCTGGACAACCTTGCTGCCATTTCGGCCCTCGTAGGTCCTCAGCTTAGGGCGGAAAAGTGCATTGGGGGGGTAGTTGTAATAGCCATAGTGCATTGGGTGTAGATTGTGGTGGTAACCGTTTACTGGGTCTGCTGCAGAGGGCTGGCCTGTTGGGGGGAGGCCTCCCCTTGCATAGTAGGCAGGGTGTGGATAGATTTTGCTGAATGGGTCTGCTGCTTGCACAGGGTATCCATCTACTGATCCATTGAAGGGTTCCTTCTTGATGATAGGCTTCACCTCTTGCTTTATAATTGCTGAATGTTCAAAACAAAGAGAGGCAAATTAAAGCAAGGCTCCACTTGTCAAATACATTCCATGTCAGAGGACAAGGTCCAACGTCAAGCAATTTAATATAATTTGCAATATCGTAATGTGAGATGAATATTGATAGACACTGAACACGATCAAGGTAAAACAAACAATGACATACCATTATTGCCTTGGGGTTGAGGGGAACCGGTGATGCAGACCTCAGCCTTGACCACTGTTTTCTCCGGCGTATTCCCAGACTGTATGAGTTTGTTTTTCTTCTTCTCCGAGGCAGCCTTCTTGGCCTCCAGGCGGCGCTGTCGGCAGGACTTGGCAGGTTCGGCCAACTTCCGTACTTCTCTGCGGAAAGACTGAAGCACCTGGAGGGCTCCTGTCTCCTTCTTGCGTTGCTGAGCCTCTTCACTGCCAAATTCATCAGTGAGGGAGAGCTTGTAAAGAGGCAACACATGGAGCTGCTCATCCTCAGGGATTACACCCACCAAACGGTTGTCCTCCTTGGTTAAAGTACACACCTAACAGATAAAGAGGGGCAAAAAGAAATGTTAACTGTGCCAAAATATTGCAAAATACAAACTTTAAGATTATGACAAGTGATCTTACCACTGTGCAACCATTGTAGAGGTTGTGCTGGTCCTTATGAGCGTGGGCGCAGAAGTCCATGCAAGCAGTGACTCCAGAGAACGGCCGGCCCTCCTTCAAACCCAGCCTGCAATCTGGAGCTTTTGACTCTGACTGGCACTGAGGTGAAGAACAGAGATGTCTTTATAGGAGGGAACTAACATTTTAATTTCCTTGCATCTATCTGAGGTACAAACATGCAATAGTCAAAGGCAGAACTTTTGAAACCTCTTTCTAAAAGGTTTAATTGTTAATAATGTGACGGCCAAGGTCTTAATATTCCTTGTGTCCAGGAGAAATCATTATCCCCGTTTACACAGCCTGTTCAAGGTGGGATCGTTGTGCCATTATTGCACCTCGCCATTCAGTGTAAAAGGGGAATGGAGAGGTCAGAGTTGTTCCGTTAAAAGGCAATAGTCATATTAGCATATTGACAGTGTTACACTGTCTGTATAAATGGGACAGGACAGCCGGCTGAAACCGGCTTGGACAGGGGTGAGACATTTAGATGACATGATATGTCTGTAAGCTGCTTCTCTTTATTTTATCCAATGTATAATTTTTTTTTATTCCACATTCACCCAGCTGACACACATTACTTTACACACACTTGGCAACTTTGCCGCTCATGAAATCCTGGAAAACAAACCACACAGTATACATCACACTAGATGCCAACGCTCTTGTGCCACAGATTACGTCCCTGATTTCTGAATGGCAGCATGCTTTCTTTGGTTCAGTGTAAAAAGCACCGACTATGAAAAAAGGTGCAGTAAAAAGGACTTTTCTTTATGCCATTATTGCAGGATCTCTGTGTAAAAAGGGATAATGTGTGAGGGAGATAGCCTATTGCTGTGTAAAAGGCCATGGTGAATGAGGACTAATACGATTGTAAGTAAATGTATTTATGGCTATTTCCTTGTGTACAAACCTGGTTACTGTAGGCCTGAGGGGCCAGCTTTTTGTACAATGGAGCCACCTCAGTCGCCAGATGCTGGAAGTTATTCCTGAGTTTTTCCTCCTAACAAGAAAGAACATGGATCACAGGTAAGAGCAAAATACAGAGTGACACAATGATAGCTTAAAATTACTGAAAATCACAAAGCTAAACCCTGATTCATAAATTACAAAGATGGTTTCAAATAGAGATGTCAATCAGGCACCATCTCCATTATATCAGAGGTGAACAACTCGCTGTCTGTTGGCATTAATATTTTCTTTTTGTATAATTCCATAAAACAAACGGTCTTCATGTAATGAGTACCTCTTCTGGGCGTTCTCCTTGTAGCCTGAACTTGCGTGGCATTTTGCTTCGGGCGTACTTACAGCCATTAAAGTACATACTCCAGGAGCAACCGAAGGAGAAGGAAGCGCCACAACTCTCAGAATCCTTGCCTTGACATGCACAGGTTCGACTGCAGGGGGAGACAGTGAGCAGACTCTGCTGTCATATATAAATTATGTGCTATGTACATCATGTGTAAACTATATGTTGAGATACACCAATGTAACATACATTTTATTTAGAGTATTAAAGTTCACAGCACACATCATTTCAGCCTTTCAGAGTTTTCATAGAACAAATGTCCTGTTATTTGATTTTACATTTATATGTAATCACACCATCTGCTGACAAAGACATATTATTCTGTGTCTGAGTGTGCACACATTTATTTGTCTTGAATTTAGCCTCCTGTATTCTTCAACTTTTTCATGACAGAGACTCTCACACAGACACAAATTAAACCATGGACCATGAATTAAACTTGGACATGTCTAATTCCTGGTCCACTAAGCATATATTTTCAGCAAACAGTCTTTGGTGTAATTAATCTTCCTGAAACTTTTAATAAAGATGATTCGGATAAAACAGGTGCAGTGAAGGTAAAGTGAATTAATATGATGCAAATATCAAAGATTACAATATTTACAATATTACAATATTTTCGATCCGATACCTCAGTTGATGCTTTCACAAAATATTTACATAATAGAATTTTTGATTATTCATGATCAGTAATGTGAATATATTGACTAAATGGGTAAAGACTAGAACAGTCCTGCCAATTCAGTTATTATAGCCTAATATATACCAGCTAGATGTTTGTGGTAAATTGAGAACATTACATCACTTTACTGTAATGTAGCCATTAAAACCAGGAAAGACAATATTTATGGAATATCCAATATCCAAAATCTAAGACAATATCTAGGCTCATATCACAGTATTGATATAACATTGCCCAATTCTAAAACAATCCCTGCTGTTTGCTCATTGACAAAGGTGTAGGTTAGCAAACCAGTGTCGAGTACCCATCAGCTACTCACTCATCATTGAGGCCACATCGCCGACTGGTTGGGTTGCCAAATTGGGTGAGGGATGAAGTAATCTCACTGTACAGCTTGTCCGCCAGGGGCCTCGCAACACCTTCCCAGGCCATGATGAGGATGATGATGACAGCGTTCTCACAGTGGTGACCTGCACGCTCACGCACCAGACACAGCAGCTTCTCCGTCACATTGCTACGACGAATCACCTGACAGATAACAAGAGTTTATCATTATTTTATCTTTTACTCATCCAACTTTTTTTAGGGTTCTCTAAACATGAACTATATTGTATTGTCTATTACTGATTTTGTTACTATTAAATATTTGTGCCTACAAATCAGCAACACCTACCATAATTCTGAAATGCAATGTAAGGCACAGGGGATGCTTGTAAAGCATTTTGGAATGACATTTGATACCTCCACTGATATCTGATCTGTGCTAATTGCTATGGTGACTGGAGACTAATCCTAAATCTACTTATCACACATGAGTGGTGGCACAAAATGGTAAATTATTTAGCTGTAGAATGCATTCATATTGCACATACTAAGTATTCCACTACATTTTAGAGGGAAATATTGTATATTATACTTCATAGTACATTATTTGATTAATTTTCAGATAAAGATTTGACTCAATGGATGATTTATCACACTTTTAAAATACAACATGATGTTAAATCAGTGGTTTTCCACTTTATTGTCTTTTGACATCTTACAAACGGCAGTGTGTAGTCAGATCGCATTTCAGACATCAAAGAGTTGTGATTGTAATGTGATTTTTCCATCTAAACTTCTCACATGGTTTATTTTCAATAAATGTTCAAAAGATCAAATATTTCACCAAAAAAATCAAAGATTAGAGACAATTTCAAAAACAGAAAAATGTTTTTCTTTTTTTTCTTTCCCATCCTCTTGATCATCTCACGACCCCTCGGATTTATCTCCTAGGTTGAGAACCACTAGGTTGACTGACCTAACTGCATAGAAAGAAGATGAAACCAGCCTCCACCTCCAGCAGCTACAACAATAACATGCTGCTTATGCACAGATGCTTCATATTGATAATCTAATGATGTCAAATATAATAATACATAATTCAGAGGCCCAAACCAATACCTTTACTGCAATACTACAGTACATTTTGGTGCTAACACTCGTGGTGCTAACACTAATGTAAGTTTAGTTAACTTTTCCTAACATCTGGTTTCTCTACCAAATAAGATTAAGGTCTAATATGTACAAGCTCTTTCACTTGTATCATTTCTACCTTTCTCCTCTCTCTGTGTATCTAACACAATTCAAATTCATAAAGTCATTAGCAGGATATATCATGGGTGACACAGGAGGGAAGGTTGGGCTGTTGTTACAGAATGAGTCCACCCGTTGATTTACTCACTGCGGGTGAAAATTTTGGCTAGGTTTCTCCCCAGGACCCTTCATTATACACACAGGCTGAATAAATCTGTATATCTCTATATTTTCTCTCTCAGTTGAATACAATCTTCCATTCACAGCACTGTTGTTCAATCATTCTTTTAAAACAAAATATCTATTTAAAAAAAGTGAAATACTAAAAAAATAAAAAATGAAAGACACGCACACGGCCCAGGATACTGTTTCTTTTCATATTTCATATATTTTGAGACTATTTTGGGACTTTCATGTGGGAAAACACCCACATGGATGTGTGACAGATGCAATATGATGTGATGCTACTCACCCACTTAGCAATAGGACATCCCCGCGAACTCTTTCCCTCTTTGCCTGTGTACAGCACCTTCTCAATCCGGATGGCTTTTCCCTTCTCCCCATATCTACACAGGAGGAGATGAACAGTTAAGTTGGTTGTGGTGTGATTGTGGTTTTTGGAGACAGGATTTGGGATCTAACCCTGATGTCTAATTTTATGGCTATGACATAAAGTTTCTGTGTGTCAGCCCCCTTAAGAGCTACCGAGCCGACCTCAAAGAACTAGCCCTGACAAAAGCTGACTGATCAGAGCCTCATGTGATCCCTTAAAAGTTGTACTTGAACGCACCACAAAGACTATGCCTGACAGCCAGCTGACTGCCCATATGGATGTGTGTTCCGTGCCATCCAAGAACATTAAACAGACGCGCAAAGCTAGCATGCCAAATATTGTGTTCTCTGTGTGCCTACATGGGTTTTTAGGAGTTATAGTAAATGTCAACTCTAACAAAGACAGGCCAACATTAGCTGAACTGGCTGGAGAGGAGCGTTCACAAGGCCCTGCTGAGATTTACACAAGCATGACAGAGTAAACCAGAACCCACTAGTCCTCTACACAATGCCAGAAACAGGGCCTTCTCATGGAGATATTTCTATGCTGGTGTTTGTGTGCACATGTGCACTAACTTATTTTGGGTACACACATTTGTGTTTGTGTTGTGTGCACGGGTGTGGATACACCTGCTTAGCAAATAATGTGTAATCTGACTGCACGGGTGCGTTTCTGCAGGTCTTTTAGTAGAGTGAGGAGATATAGGAGGAGGTGGGGGAGGTCAGAGGTCGTGTTCAGGTGGTGGGGGAAGGTCATCAAAAGTCGTCAGATGTCGACTCATGGCTCATATCAGGTCTCCTGGCCGATTGATACCTTCCATTGTGAAAACTTCAGCCCTGAGCAGATTTGACATGACGGTGAACACAAGGGGCTCCTGCTGAATAGGAATCACCCTGAGGTGGCTGAGAAAGGGGAGGGAGGGGAGAAAGCTCTATCACCATAGGGTGGCCTGCTGGGGTCAGGGGTGGGTCATAGGTCATCCAGGGACTATAGGGTCTTAACAACTTGCATCGTCTCTCAAACAATAAAAAGTAGGCTCTGGCTTAACATCCCCCACTGAACCTGCCCTCTCCGGGGACTATTGACTCATTGGTCCTCTTTAAACGCAGCCTCTCTGTGAATAACAGCCTGGGTACAATGCTCTCAGTACTGTTCATATGAAGCACGACAATATTAGGCATCAGTTTTAGACTATAACCAAACCAAATACAAGGTGTGATACAAGACATTCTGAGGTTCACAAGCAACAGACAACACAACTCAGCATAAGAACATGTTAACCAGCCTATTACAATAAGGCACGTCTAGATTAAAAACAGTCAATCAAGATAACCCAACAACAATAACATCATGAGGCTGCAGCTGCTTTGGTTATTAAAATAACCAGCAGGGGAGCTTTCTAGTGTTCATTACTAAATTGAATCAATTTTAACCCCCAATCCTTTTTTTATCGCCAAGTTTACTGATGCATTGCAGAGCAAGAGACAACAGTTTACTGGGTTAGTTTTGCTGAGGCTGTGCATCCCTGTTTCCCCATTTTACGATCATAGCACGTAGATTTTACCTTTGATTTGATGGTAAGATCATTTGTCCATTTCATTTTATGCTAAAGACATGTTTGAAACTGGGTGAATTTGGCTTTGTATTTTCATTGTTTGCGTGATTCATTTCTGTGATTAGATTTCTATCTTTTTTTCTCCCTCATTCCTCTCATTCTCAGCGATCATCTGCTGCTGCCCCTGTGCTTCTTGCTCTGCCTCTGATATGCTGATGATGCTGATATTTCCTGTTCCTCCTACTGGATTCTGGGTCACAGATTCCCTGAGGACAAAATGTGAGGAGGAGGGAAGCTGGAGGGAGAGGCAGAGAGTGTGAGAGCAAGTAGGAGGAAGACATGAGAAGAGAAGATGAGAGGAGAAAATAGAAGAGAAGTAAAGAGGAGTGAAGAGGAGAGAAGAGAAGATAAGCAAGGAGAAGTAAGGAAAAGAGAAGAGAAGGCTCACCTTGACTCCATCAGGTCTCTTATGGACGCTACGGTGGGTCCAGATCCCAAGTGATTGTAGTAGGGCCCTTCATCTTTCTCGAGGATTTGTTCTGGCAAAAAAAGGGTAAATAAATGAGCAAACATCACAAAACCAGACCTTAAAAGCGCCATGACACATCCCACTCTTCAACATGTTTATTCTCCAAATAAGAATGTAGGCTATTACGTTACATAACCTGTGAAGGACATTTGAGTCGATATATAAATACAGTAATTATTGCTCTGGGTTTTCTGTCATTATGAGATAATATGAGCATTACTTCTAAAGCTTAAACAAATTTCTGATTCATTGTCAACTTCCACATCTTACACTCAGGGAGGTAGTGAGGAAGATATTTGAGTCACTTCAGTAGCATTTGTTTGATCACTCAACTTAAACTGAACAGTGAAAATATCAAATGTGATGACCTACCACAAAATACAAGACACAGGGGCTATATTCACAGCCATTATCATTTTCTGCTTCATTGGATATTTCTCCTAATATCACTTCTCAATTAGTAGAACAGTATTACCACAGAAATTAGTATAAACTATGCTTCAGCATTAAATTCTACTTTTGCTTTGTGCTGATATTTACACCATTAAGCATCAGAACCATCAAATTCTGCAGTGGGGAAAACTTAGATTTTATACATGTTTGATAAACTCCATTGATCTTAATAATTTCTCTGCCTTAAATACTAGTTTACTGGGGCTTCAATATAATCCTGCTTGAAGTTACTGGGTGTCCACCTCATTGAACTCAAGTAAAATCTTGAGTAAATCTCACTCAAAGTTAAAAAAAAACATTCGACAGAAAAGTTCCTTGACTTCAGTAAAAACTGAAGTTGTGTCATTGCATCTATTTACAACTCAGTTTCTGTGGAGTTCTGTTACAGGTCAGCTGATGTGTTTCAGTCTATTTATAGACAAACTCAAATACATCCACTTTGTAGCTGAAGCCAAATCATCTTTGACATGTATGAGAATGTGCAACTAATTGCAACATCTTCCCATGCATAGACCATGGTTTGTGACTAGGGTGTGGTGTGCATGTGTGTTCAGAGACACTTGTAAAGCAGAAGCTTTTTGAGGTAGTAATGAATGACTCAGGATGTGTGAGTGCAAAGAGGGAGTGAGGGTGTGTCTGTGTCCACACAGTGTACATTGTGTGTGTGTGTGTGTGTGTGTGTGTGTGTGTGTGTGTGTGTGTGTGTGTGTGTGTGTGTGTGTGTGTGTGTGTGTGTGTGTGTGTGTGTGTGTGTGTGTGTGTGTGTGAGAGAACATCAGTCTACACACATCTGCGGTTGTAACCACGTCCTATGACTTTCAGAGCTAATCTCTGTATGTGATTCTGTGGAGCTGAATATACTCCACTGTAGATTGAGTATTACACACTGATGGACCTTACATTGACATACCTTAGTAGCTGCATACTATGTGTTTCAAACCAGGATTGTATGGCAACTAATATTCTGTTCCTGTTGCTTCTGTGTAAGCAAGTATCAGCTGATGTGGACATACACTCAGTGTTGTGTGTCTCTGGTTCAGAGGCAATATGAGGTAACATTCCCCTGTTGGTGCAGGAAGTCACCAGGGCGTGGCTCAGGGCAGGAAGTGGATCTCTTGGAACTCTTGCGTGGAATTTATGTGTGTCTGTGCATGCGTGTGTGTGTGTGTGGGTGTGTGGGTGTGTGTCTGTCTGTATATCATGGCTGTACACTATATCTGTGTGTATAGGAGGGGGTCTAATTCCAGTGCACTGCATAATATGAAATATTAACCAGTGAAAATATCTTAAGTTTGTTACAAGTCCAATATTAAGTAACATTATTTTGAATTATCGTATTCAATCAGTAGATAATTTGGTTTATTTCAAGATTTCCTATTTTTTTCCCTGGTGAATTAAATCTCATTTAAAGAAAATAAGATTAACATTCTCTTGAAAGAAAATTAAATTAACCAAAATCAATTAAAAGAAAAAGACAAATGATCTACCATTGGAAGGACTGGAATTAGATAATTATATTCAATATTGGACTTATTGTACCAAAAACAATACGATTTTAGTTTTTCAGTGGTGTTGTGGTGCAAGGCGACCAAGACCAAGTGTAACCCAGCTTTACTATGAAGACTTGTCTGTTGGCCTTGACTCTTGTAGCACTTAGCAAGCAAGTGTTTTGCTGCAGCTGCTCCCTCCCTGCTGTGCACCCTCTTAAATGTCTAGGGACAGCAAGGGTCTATGTACCACTGCTTAACTCTTCATAGTCCTACAGTTAGCACCCAGTTACAACAAGAAGATGATGTGAATGTCTAAAAAGCTTCTCTGAGTACAAAATCTCTTATCATTTAGTTCCATTACTGTTAATGTACTGTTGCTCGAAGCAGTTACAGCTGTTTTATTCTCATCATATCAAAAAATGACTCAATAAATGGACAGGGAGGGTCCATTTCAATATTGAAGTCCGGTAAGAATGATGTGGGTGCATCAAAAAGTAATGTATTTAGACTAACTTTATCTACCTTGAGTTAGATGATTTATTTACCTATGTATTGTGAATATATAATATAAAACCTCAATTTCAATATATTTCTAATATAATAGGACCACCTACTCCTTTGAGACAACAAACAATTGAGCAGGATACAACCCAAAGCACAAGACTGAACCACTTTCTATCTAACAAAGGCTCTGTTCTGCTTGCGTGCCAAACCCAAACCCACACAAAAGGCTCCTTCTGCTACCACTGCTATTGTTCTTGCCTGCTGCCTTTAGTGCCTCACACTGTCGCAGTCTAGATGGTCGTAGCCACACACCCTGGCAACACACACATTCTTAGACACATTCAACAAGCTTCCACACACACAAGCTAGAACAGAGGGGGACTGAAAAAACTAACAGTGGACCTGTGTAGTTCAGCAAGTACAGTAAAGCATTAACAATGACAGCATTATGCGTTACTTAATGTTTATCTCAACAGAGCAAAACATTAAGACTTACAAATTTAGGAAATGATTTCCCAAAAGAGCCTCCCCTGTAAAATAAGAATGTGCCCCAGTTGCTATCAGGTATTTATGAAAAAACAAATAATAATTACTATGCAACTCAGGTCAGATTTACTGTACTTACACATTTCCATACTTTATCTACCACTACTACCTACTTCTTATCTCTGCTGAGAAATTAATGGATAATGTTTAGGGGAGCAATTTAATCCTGATGCATATATAAAAGCATAGACACACACAAATACAATGACTTACCCACACAGGTGCATGTGGGGAATTCTGCCTGTAGATCCTTGGAAGGAGTATTCAGCAAGGACTTGGTTGGGGTGTTCAGATAGCGCAGAGGAGACTCTAGGAAGCCTCTGAGAGATGGAGAAGAGGGCAAACTGTCCTTAGTAGGTGTATCCTCTTCAGAATAGCATGTGGTGGAAAGTACAGCTACATCACCCGTGGCTTCGATCTTCATGCGTTTAGGCAGTGGGGAACATGGCATGCTAAACCTATTCTCTAACACAGAGGGCTGTTGCTGCTTGTCCAGAATGGCCTCCTGAAGCAGAGAGACCTGGGTAGGGCTCTGATTGGGCATAGGGATTTCTGTGGATGCCTGCTTCAAGGTTGCTTCAATTTGGATCCCTGACTCATCTTTGTTGATTTTCATCTCCTGGTTGACTGGATGAGGTGTGGAGCTGGCTTGAGTGGTAAGAATAGAGAGAGCAGACAGGGAGGTGGATGTTGATGTGGGACTGAGGTCGTGAGGACTGATCTGGGACTGATTTTTCTGCTGAGGGGTTGTATCGGTCTCCTCCATGGGCTGACTGGCAGGTATATCTGCGACTGAGTCCCCAAATTCAGCCTCAAACTGGCGAATCAGTTCTTCGTACTTCGGGTCTATGTTGACGAGACTCGGTAATTGTGAGGTGCTGGATGGAGATGTGGAGGTCAGAAGTGCGGTGGTGCTGGTGTTACTGGAGGCCAGATTGCCCAATTCCTCTGGCTTATCATGGGCTACAGTGGCCACAGGTGGGGGCAGAGAGCCCATGAGGGCTGGAGTGTTTTCTGACAATGCAGAAACAGTGGAAGAGGGAGTCATTGAGGAATTAGAAATGGATACCTGAGATTGGGCTGGGGCAGGGAGGCCTGCAGCAGCAGCCTGAGTGGAGTTACTGTGAAGGGGCAGAGGGGGAGGAGAACTTATTTGCAGGTTGGCCAGGGCCTGGGCTCTGTCCATCATGAGGACTGGTGGTTTTTGTATGCTGATCTGAATTTGAGGCAGGAAGGTTGGCATGGAGGCTTTCTGCTTGGTCTTTTTGATGATTATCTGTTTGGGTTTGGGTAGGGGAGGGCCTGGTACCATCCCACTCATAGCTTTCATGACAGGAGATCCTTGGCTTTTTTTCTTCTTGGGTTCCTTGGGCTCCTGTTTGATGGCTAGATGTGGCAAACCTTCTGCCTCCATCTGTGGCCACCATTTTTTCAAGTTTTGGCAAGCCATATGTGCACCTGGGCCTGATGTGCCAAAACCAGAGGAGTGGTTAGAGAAGAGGTTCCTCTTGTAGTGAAGGTGCTGTTGCAGAGCTGCCTGAGTGGAGTGGCTGATTGCTGCTTGACCAGGGGACAGGGGAGTGCCAGGGTAGTGCTGTCCCTGCTGCTGACCATTAGCTATGCCGTAATGTCCCATGGAAGCAGTGTGATGGTAGTGCTCAGCAGAGTCTGGCTCTCGCTTTATCCTGACCAATGCTGGGTTGTCCTGGACCTGCTTACATCCATTCTGATTCAAGCTGAGCTGCTGTGTGACTGGAAGCTTGAAAGGAGCATTGCTGAACTTGCCACTGGTGTCACCAAGCAGCTGTTTGAGTTCTGACATGGGGTCTGAACTACTGTGAGGTGCAGCAGCATAGTGAGACTGGGGCTCAGACTTCATACACATCCACGGCTTCCTCTGTTCAGAGCCTCTGCCTGAGCCCTGCTGCCACTGTTGGGGATTAGGGCTGTAGCTTGGAGGTTTTCCCTGACCTGGAAAGGGAGAGGTAGAGGATGGGAGAGGGGCAGCATGGGGTGGCTGACCCAGTGACTGGGGCCTGTGGTGCTCACAGGACACTGGAGCCTGCTGACTGGTGTGTAGTCCTGGAGGGACGGATTGAGAGAGTGATGAGGATGAATAGGTGGCAGGAGAGGACGGGATCAAGCTAGTGCCATTTGGTGGCTGAGATGGGAGGTTCTGACTATGTTGGTGGTGATGGAGGTTACTATTATAAGGGGATTGACCTGGAGAGCCAGCAGCTTGTGGACCAGTACCAGATAATTGGGTCAGAGCTTCTATGGCAATGGCTGCCTGAAGACTGATATTCTTTTCCTTGGCTATGGAGAGCACCTGGGGAGAGCAGGGAATTGGGGGTTTGGAGCAGGGCACTTGGTCTGGGCGAGGACCTTGAATTCCTTGTTGCTGCTGTGGGTATGAAGCAGACACGCGATGGCCACCGTTTACCTGGGGATAGGGCTGAGGATGATGCTGCAAATGAGGTTGAGGCTGTAAATGTGGGGGAGCATCAGCCATATTGCAGGTACCTTTATCCTCATTGGTTGCCAACTTAATCTTCTTCTCCAGCCACTCAAGGTAGTCTGGACAGTCAGGCCCATCACAGTTGCAGTTAGGGGGCTTGTGTCCATGTTTGGCTTGGCTCAGTGCTGTCTGTAGCGCATTCAGGTCTTCTGGGGATTGGCAGCTTCCCTCAGGAGCCCCTGCAGAGAGTCTAGCCTGAGCCCCCTCAGCACCCATTTCCCGGGTGAACTTCTCATACAGCTGTACTGTGTTAGGCTGCACCAGGAGGCAGGAAGAGGAGGAAGAAGGAGGCAAGGAGCCAGCAATAGCAGAAAAAGCCACCAGATTGTGGGCATCCTCCATGTCTGCATGGTGCACAGATTCACCAGGGGTTGTACTACTGCTGGTGTTCCAACATGTTTGCAGTTGTTGGGTGTCACTGACCTTGCCATGTCCTGGCACCCAGCACTGCCTTGGAGGCACACTTCCTGGTCTTTCCTGCTCTTTTTCTATAGATGCCTCATCATCATTAGGGTAGCGACTCACACCATTGGCCAGTTCTAGACTCAGCACGCCTTCCTGGAGGCGGTCATGTGACCCAATTTCCATCTGGCCTCCACTTCTGGGGCCATCCACTGAAGTGACTTCGCGAACAGTCTGAAAGACAAAAATGGAGCAAGGTTAGGGTTATTTTAAGAAGATCTGATTATATATATATATATATATATATATATATATATATATTGGTTGTGCATATATATATATATATATGATAAAATAATTATATTAATTTGGAAAAAGATAAATGAGAATCATCAATGTAGTAGTATGCCCTTTTCACAGCTCTTAGGGTTCTCATACATAGAATATACAGTACATGAGTAAAGTGCTGTAGGGTCAGTAAGGTTAAGAAAAACTGAATCAACTGTTGCATAATTGAAGTGATTTCACAACAGGCAAGTGTTTTGTCAGTCAAGTCACGGGTCATGTCATGTGATAAGTTTCACTGTTGTTTATAAATGGCTGCAATCTGTTCCTGATCGGTTGGGCTATGCAAAATAGGCAGTTGTAGTTAAAACTTGTCACCATGAGTGTTGGGAGACTGTGTGTGTGTCAGAGGTGGAGCATTAAATACACAATGAGGACTGAGGAAACCAAAATACAACACACACAAGAACGTGAGGGCCAAAAAGACCAGTTCTGAATTCAAAATTGAATCTTTCATATTGAGTCATTACTCCTCATGTTATTATATTTGCATTTTTTCCAAGCTTTCAGTGAAAGATGTTTTCAATTGTTCATAATGGGCTTTCATCTTGCATTCATGTTATTAGGAGCCAAGGTCTCTTCAGTAGTGATAACTATTTCAGCAGTGGATTGCAGCTAAATTCAATGTCTGAGGAGTCACAATGCAAAACCATGGAGTGGAAAAGTCATTCACAGCAGACAATAACCAAAATAGCCGATCATCGAGTCCAGTACGTCTAATGACAATATGATCTGCAATAGAAACAAAGCCAACTGAACAAAGACTGGTTGACAACTACAACTACTGACCAAATGTAGAGAAAATAATACTGAATGAGTGAAGGAAAGTTCTGTTTGAATGAAATGAATTGTTGTTTGAACAGTTGTTCAGTGATCACACTCACTTCAATGGTTTAACTGTTTATTGCAACAATACATATCTCATATGATGCTCTGGAACAAGCCCCCTCAGTAAGACCTGACATACAAAACTTTTGATGATCATGAACCCATTTTAAAAACACACTCATACTTAAAACAAAACACTAATAGAGGAGTAATCTAGAGAGGTGGAGGGCATTCAAATGCTTAAATCAGGCAGGGGTGGAGCAATGAGGATGTAGAGCTCAGAGTTGGTGCATGAAGATGATTGACAAAAGTCTATATATGGTCTGGTGTTAAGAGATGTTTGGAGAGTAAATGGAAAACTATGTGCCTGCCTAAGAAGCCACAACGCTATTGAAGACTTTATGATAAGCAGTCATGAGAAGTTGAAGCCTTTCATCAGCAGTCAAAATACCACAACCTGACCGGACTTCTTTAGAAATATTATATTACACCATTACAGAAACCATATGGGATGTTCTAAATGAGTAGTGGGGTGGTTTTACAGATTTGTAGAATTGATGACAGAAACAGCACAAGCCACAGTAAACACTGACCAGAGATACAGTATATTGACTTATGTATAAGGTAAGATTTGACAATGGTTTCAGCAAAGTGATATTATTCCTTCATACAGTTTTCATTGCAGTCCTTGAACCACAGTTTACAACGTAAGACAATTTAATAGTTTTAGTATTTCATAAACATGTTATCTATGAGCCAGAAATAAATGAAAAATTGATTGTTCTTTCTTTTTAATACTCAAAACACATCTATGTGGGTCTAAACATTTAGTAACACTAATCAAGAGCCGATCAGTATAGCCTCACATCTCACTTCCTCTTTAAAGTCAAAATTGTAACAGTTACCACATTAGTAGTTATAGTTGAAGTAGTTGAGAAGTGTAAATACATATAAATATGAAAATACATATGAATCACCTGATCCAGTGTCACATTACATTTTCAAAGCATTATGTGAATTTGTCTCTTGTTGAAGCAAAAAAAAGTTAAAAAAAAAAAAAAAAAGTTTAAAGGTTATGGTGCTATATTTGTCTTAATGACTATACTACTCTTAATGATCTTGATATGGTAAAGCCAGGTACCGTTCTCCAATTCACCTGAATGCTAAATAATACATTCAGCAGACAGAATTCAGCACCAGTTAGCTGTTCATAGATTATAATTAAATGAGTCTAGAGAGGAACAGCAAACAAAGATAATCCAAGGGCAGCCTGAGGAATCATTGACAGAGTTCATGTTGTGGCTGAACGGTGTATTCCAACACAGCCACCAAGCAGAATACACACAATATGGCCAACACAAAATATAAATGCAATTTTTAATGTTAAAACTTTGAAAGAAGTCCATGCACTGTTTTAAATACTTTGTCAGTATCAGTCTTCTGCGTGTGTTTTTACTTGCAACAGACAGGGCACCTATAAGAAACAAGCACCTACTTTATGTTTTACTTTGCTTTATAATAGCCTAAACTGCTAAAACAATCCATTAACAGATTGTTTTAGCAGTTTACAAATATGCCAGCAGTCTACAAATACAGTCTAAAATACTCAATTACAAGAAAAAGTCCAAAAGTCAAAATTTTATTTAAGTTAAAGCCCAGAAGTATTATTAGCTAAATGTAAGTATAAAAATTAAAAGTATTTATATACACTGTGTTATATTATTATAGTATGTTTTATCACTAAGAAACACATGAGTGCATTTTAAAATTGTAGTTCATCAATGTGGAACCAACTTCAGATATTCTGTGTAGATTAACAGTAATAGTACTGCATCATAATATATTGTATATAAGTACACATGTTTGTTTTCATACAATTTATATCATACCTTTAAACAAAGTGCAAAAAATAAAAAGGAAGACAATTTAAACATTAGGAATATTATAATTCATCTTCACCTGAAAGTTAAATAAAGCTGTCAGATAAATAGTAGTCAAAAAGTGTAGTCGAAAGTATAATATTTGCTTCTGAAATCTAGCAGCAAGAAAATATTAAGCAGAGTCAGATGAAAAATAGTACACAAACCTCAAAACTGTACTCAAATGCAGTAAACATACAAACACAACCCTTCCTTTCAAAAGGGGAGATCCATCCTTTATAAAAGCAGCAGAATCAGACAGAATGATGGAAAAATAAATCATTCCTTACACATTCACACTAACCTCAAGCCAGCTTCCAGTCTAACAGCCCAACACAACTGTGAACTACCTATTGATTTGAATAGATGTGAACCAACCAGTAGTCTATCATTTCCAGCCAAGTAAAAGAGAGAAGATGGTTCCTGTTTGTCGATCCATCAGTGTATGACAGTGGAAGTGAGCCTGACGTCCAGCTTCCCCGTCATTTAAATATTATTGAAATGAGCCTTTGAAGTGGATAATTACTGGACAGGCAGTATGCTCGCGTCTTTTGAATCCACCTTCTGCACCGGGTATGCGGGGGTCCCAGGAGGTAGCGATGCTATTGGTGAGAGATGCTGTGTGGTTGGAGGTGGGGGGTGGGGGAGTTAGGGGTGAAGGGTAGTAATGAACAGCCGGCATGCAATACGTGAGAGGCCCCATGTCTGCACTATCAGTGTCATCAGACGGGAAAGAGGAAGGGGGGGAGGGGGGTAGACGACGACTGTGAGCAGCAGTTATGAGAACTGCAGTGTGTTGAAACAGAATGACTGCAACAATGCACAACCAAACATCCCACAATCGCCAACACTCACACTGACACTCTCTTTTCCTCTTTTTTTTTTTTTTTTAATCAAATATGTGCAAAACACAAAAATGTCACATGGGTTTAAACCACCACCACCACAACACTGAAACAGATGGACTTGGCTTTGCCGGTGCAGCAGATATCAAATACTGCACTGCACACAAAATGACAGTTCTGTAAATCCTCATATAGCCTAAGTTTTGATTCACCATTATTTCTTGGAAGTCAGTGCCGTATGATGGAAATACCTGTAGCCACTTTATGTCCATCCAAGTGTCTGGCACTATACAGACCACGTGCTTTGACAAATATTTACACCATGACAGACTCTTTTATCGGGAATCTATCCCTTTCTCTTCTCTTAGAGTGTCACAGTTTTTCAAGCACAAAAATATACACACAGTTGTACAAACTTGACACACGCAAGTGCGTGCAAAAACATCAACACGTGTAACAGGTCAGATCTTGCTGAACCTGATAGACCAGACAATTTAGTCTGTATCCTTTAAACAAAATAAACCGTTACACCTCTGTAGCAGAGCACTGCGAGTGCTGTTTAATACTGGCACTGCAAAAAGAAAAGAAAAAAAAGAAGAAAAAAAAAAACTAGACGCAGGAGACAAAGCCTGTAAAAGATAATAGTGGTGGTGGTGAGGGGGTTAATTTCAGTTTGTGAGTAGACAGCTGAACCTAAATCCCAGATACACAACCCCCCCTCCCCCCATCCTCCTTACCCTCCTCCTTTTTTCCCCCACCCCTTCCTTTGCTGCCGTGCCGAGCAGGAACATGAAGCAGAGAGACCGTAACAATATGAAGCCGGCTTTAAGCTCGAGGACCACACAACGCATACTTACGTGGTCCTAGACGTCCAGACAGAGCCGCCGGTCGGGGAGCAGAGAGCAGAAGAGGCAACAGAGAGGAGCATGAGAATTGCTTGCCGGCAGAGCAGCCGCCAAGCAATCCGGCCTTGTTGGGTTGTATTCCTTTCTATTTCTTCCAGCCTGTGCGGTGCACAGACAGCGCGAGCAGCGAAATACGCATACATGCATTCACACACGCGCACACAGCCGGCCGCACGCACACAACACACCTCCCCCCAGCACGCCACACGCGTTTCTCATTCTCTTGCCTCTTCTTATGGCCGACGCTTTCTGTTCTCTCCTTTTTCCTTTCTTATTATCTGTCTGCTCCTCCCTTCTCTTTTTCAATATCCTCTTTCTTTCTCTCGGCTACACATGCAGTCGGCTTCTCTTCGCAGCCCCCACCTTCCCCTCTCGCTCGCTCGCTCCCTCCCTCCTCTCCCTCCCTCCATTCCCCTCCCTCTCGCGCAGCCTCTCCCTCCATCTCCTCTCCTCTCTCTTTTCTATGTGTACAGAGCGAGAGGCCATTATCTGAGCCACAGCGGGCACGTACGATGGAATGGGGGAGTGTGCAGTGAGCAGAAACAGAGAGAGCTGTGGGGGATAGTCACTGGTAGCGGCAGCCTAGGAAACAGCACAGTGCAGCAGAGCTCTTTCCAATGAGAAAACCTCTTTCTGTCTCTATCCACGCCCTTCAACATTATTTGCTCTACTGCATTAGATAATGTTACATATAAGGCTATGTAATGTGCTTGGTTTATCGAAGAAAGCCCAGTATTGGCAATTTTCGGCGATGACAGCGCTTCTCTGATTGCGGGTGCAGAGGCGACCAAAGGCTGCCAAGCGAATACACAATCGCATCTAACAACAACGCCATCAACAGGGAAAAAGGAGCGAGGAAAAGCGACGTTGAGTTGCTTGTTTATGCCATCTGCAACCGCCGCCTGGTCTCTCATTCCATGTTTGAGTGTCTAGTTTCGACTCAGCCCTGGGCCGATGGAGATACGACCGATGACGGTTCTTCCATCTCCATTTTCTCGCTCATCCACATTCCCATCGGCTGGCCATTCCTCGCTTAAAACAAAAAGCTCCAGGCTCACACCTGTGACCGATAATAGGTCCTATAGCGATGGTACATGCACAAGAGAGTAGAAGACAAGGTCCCTGGCTTGCTGTCTGTCTTGCTGGCCCTTCCTACAACATCCAAAGGATTCAGATGACAAGGTGGGAGGTTTCTGACTGAGGGAAGCTAAGGGTCACTCGATATATGTCATCCATCAACAGTCTATCATGTCTACTCATTCACATCCGCGGGGGAAGAGATTGGAAGAATGATAGCACGGAGAGTATGATGAAGGTATAAGAGCAACACAACTACGCTGGGTGTCAGAGAGAAAACAGCAGATGACTTTCAATATCAGTGAGCAAGAGGAGCAGGATGAAGAGAAAGGAAGGGAGGAAGACAACGAAGAGAGGGAAAGATACAAAGACTCTGCGGAGAAAACGGTTAAAAGCAAGACGGTCGTTTGGTTATTCTCATGATTGATTCCGTAATGGGAAAGAGAGGCAATGGAGGAGAGGAAGAAGAAGGAAGAGGACGAGGTTTGAATTGACGAGAATCGGCGGGTTGCCGCCAAACGAAGGCAGCAACCACAAGTAATCAACCCGATATAAGTTAGCTGCGAAGGCAAGACTTTGCCGTCCATCCTCCCCTATCTGCCAGCCTAACTAAGATAACGTCCACTTGTTGTGCTCTCCTCACCATTGTCCTGCCTTGTTGCCACTGTCATTATCATCATCAACGTCGTCATGATCGCCGGATGATTCCTCTCGCCCGCTGGCTGGCGGCCTTGTGGAGTCTCTCCTCTTCTCTCCAACATTGCTGGAGTTTTAGAGCAGATTTAACCAGGAGGAGGGGGGAGGAAACATGGCCGTCTCCCCCATGCAGATCGCTGTCAGCTCCTGCGTAGTATTATTCTCTTATATTACGGAGCATGTGCCGTCTACGCTGCGATATGGCTGGATTATCTTCTGCAGCCTTTCCCTGCTTCTCTTCCTTTCGGCTTTCTCTGTTTCCCTGTCTCTCTTGATCTCTCGTTTTCCTCTGGCTTTCTCAATATGCCTCTGTCTCCCTCTCTTGATTTGTCTCTCTGTTTTTGTTTCCTGAGCCTTTCCTCCTCCTAGCATAGCTTTTTGCATTACCGTTCCAACACTTTCTGACGCACCCCGCTCTCTGGCCCTGTAAATTGTACGCTGTCTGTCTCTCTGTTGCCACACATATTCGTATATACACACACAGATGAGCGTCAATCCCAAAGAGAAACACAGCGCAGCCCGAGCTGTCTAAGAGAAGGAGAGGAGAAGTAGAGCATTAGGTCACGTGACCGAGGAGTGCCAATGAGTGCAAGCAGCGAGCAAGAGAGGTAGGAAACACATGTGGCGATGATGTAGATGCAGTCGTCACCGGCATCATCATCATCAGTGTCTCCCACCAAGATCGTTGCCACCGCCGCTTGGTGGGCATGCGTGTCATCTGGCACATGCCCACTCTCTCCGTCACTATCACAAATACCACAGACCAACGGACACTCGAAAACACGCGCTTTCATTCAGCCAACTGACTCGTTACTCCCCCATCTGCAGTGACACAGCATTTCTGGCTCAAGACTCGGCTTAACCCCTGAATCACATGCTCTCTACGCACACTTCCTCAATTGAAAGAAGGATGTTTTTTCTTTTTTTTCTGTTCTTAATAGCTTGGCTCTGGCTTATTGGAAAAGTCACAACCCCGGCTAAACAACACATGCCAGGATAAATAATTTTTTTTAACCTAACTTAGTCATTAGGCTAAAAGAGACCGGCAGTCTTCATGGCTAGAGTCAATATAAACAGGAAGCGAATACAATCACATGGCCAGAAAAGCGACTTTTCGGTACAGAAACCGAACATACAACAGAATCCACCGACTCACTCACGCGCTGCGTAAAAACACGACCTGAGTGAGTTGTTACTGGCCACATGTAGCGTTGCATGAAGAGGTAAAATTTGACCATAATATAAATAGAAAAAGAAATCTCTACGATAGCAAATTCAGCAGTTTCCAACACAGGATGTCAGTTCTAAACAATAAACTGTATATATTGTATTTATGATTCAATTCACTATATGTAGGCAGACAAAACTACTCTTGATTCCAACTTGTGCTCTTTGATGACTCAAAACCAGCAACAGGTGTCATTTCACATAAAAACACTGCTTACTAGTTCTGGTGTTTGCCACAGTCATGATATACACAAAAGAATATTAAATACTGACAGAAAAGGTAGTAAGTAGATGTTTCTGTTTGGTTAGAGACCAAACAAACCTGAAGTAGTGACTTCATTGAAAATAAAATGGAAAGAATGAACAAGCAGCACTTACGGTAAACCTGCTGTATCCTGGCATTGAAAGAGAAGACGGTTTAGAGGCTTCGATTCTCAAGTTGATCACTTCATCTCACAATCTAGTCAAATTATCATCCAAATGAGTTGTTTCACGCCCTCGTCTCTCTCTGCCTCGCTCTCTCTCCATTTCTCTCACTTCTCCTCGCTCGCTATTTCTCAGCAGCACAGAGGAAAGGTTGGTTGTAGGAGGGATGACTGACAACAAAAGTCCATCCTCGGCAGTGTGTGTTGGGCTGGCTCGCATATGACTAAGCCTGAGTCATCTTTTTCTTTTCTCAGCAAAGTCCTGACATAAACCCCTCGTACACCGAAATGAGCTTTCAAAAATTTCTCCGGCACGTTGCGGTGAGAGGTGTGTGTATTAATGTAACACACGGAATCCAGTGAAGAACCAATTGTTCTGTTCCACAGATTCCATGAGTAAGCAAAGATTCTAAGAACTGATTTCAGTATTTCTGTGCCTTCGTCACCTCTAAACAGTGGCTGGCTTTGTGCCAAATTGGGTTAAAAAATATATACATTTGGCCTTTTTTTCCATACAAATCATGGCAGCCTTCTATGAGCATCACAGGCATGACATGAGGGTCTTTTTTCCCCCTCCTCTCGTCTCTTCCCGTCAGCTGACTCCCCCTTTGTCCACTGCTGCTCCGGTCTACCTCCGTACACCCCCCACCACAACCCCACATTGCCCTGCAGTCTAATGGCATTAAGGTCATCTGATCTGACACACTATGACTCTTTCTCCTTCCCCCCTCTCCTTTTCTCTTTTGCTCCTTTTGTCTGTCCGTCTTTCACTAACTTTCTCAGTTCCCGCGTCTGTTTCTCATCACATGCGCACAGAGGCAGAGCCATGCGGCTAAACACACTAAAAGCTCCTGCAAATGCACACAAGGCTACAAATGGAGAGGCCATTTAATGACTTTTTTTTTCCATCCGCATGCACATAAGCGTGCGCACACACGCACACACATACACACACAGACAAACACACACATGCTGGTATGCGTACAGTATTGGATTGTTCAAGTGAGGGTCACTGGGTTTATTGATGGGCGGGACAAGCGGCTGCAGAGTTGCACTAAGCACATTATATTTAACAGAGTAGAAGCAGCACAAAGTGTTTCAGCCCGGTTGAGCAAATAAGAAATACTGAAATTTCTTCTTATTATTAGGACAGGCTCATTACTCTTTCCCTGGTTTGGTCCTGTTTGGACATCACTGATTTAATGAAAAGCATCTTGAAGAAATGTTTGACCAAATGAGTCAATTCCCCCAGTTTACTATTCATATCTATCTGTCTTTTTGGCTGTATGTTTTTTAACCTGCTCCCAAGCCGAATGGTGCTAGGTTCAGGGTGTGTTTGGGTGTGTATCATAGTACTGAGTGTAGAGTATCCAGTCTCACTTCCATCATGAGTCATACCTCATGACATTCGGCACGTGCAAGTCAGCACGAATAGCCCAGCTGGGGAAGGTCTAACCCCCTACCCCACACCAGTCTTCACAAAGAGAAAGGGAGGAGTGGTTTGAGAGGGAGGAGTGAAAAAAAATGGAAAGGTGGTGGTGGGTGGGTGGGGGCTGTTGGGCAGGGTGGAGCTGCTAAAAAATAACGAGGGAGGAGGAGATCTCTGTTTTTAGGAGGAAGCTCTTTGTGCTTGAGGTTCGGAATATGAAAAGAAGGGGGAATGTAATCAGTATATATCGAATATATTGGGAGGATTTTGGGTCCAAGACAAAGACAGGGGGCAACAAGCAGAAGAGAAATGGATGAAGAACTAGTAAAAAAATAAAATGGTTGAAAAACAATAAAGGAACACTGTGTACTACTACCTGCCGAGCTAATATGTGCCAAGTCATGAAAAATAGCTGAGCAGACACATCTGATTGGAGAGTGATGTAATTATTAACAGCATGTAGTTGTTTTACTGGAGCTGTGAAACAGCTACATGAAAGATATTTTGAGTGTTATGTGAGGAGTTTTTTGGGGACAGTATTTGGGGTTAAATCAGACATTTCTCAGTGAAGAACAGATGGAGAGAAACCAAGAGAAACCTTCCTCAGCCCTGCAGAGTGGCTGGTTGCCATCCTTGTCTCTCTCAGGACTTGGGCTAAGATTAGCTTCCCATATGTTCAAGTCAGGCGTAGCCTGACTTAAAGGGCCAGTACTCTGCTGTGGCAACACAGTAAAACCTTCACTATTACACTATGAAGCCATGTATTCCTTTACAAAAAAACAAATCATCTAGATTTAAAAATCAAGGTCAGTTCAACAGGCTGGTCTATTGAAGATCAGAGCCAGATTGTGTCTGGTGCTTTGAACGTGACGTTTGGGGGAAAAGGTGCACATGCCATGTATTTTTACTTCAAAGTCCACTCTTATCTGTTGGAGACAGTCTCCTCTGATTGCACATAGAAATGCTTCCCTTGCTTCAGAAATCAATATTTTTATGGGCCTGTTTCAATAGTATGTGATAAAAAACCCCAACAGCTGTGGCGCTGCGTTACATAAAACCTGGCTGCAGCGTCTGGCAGCAGTAGGATTCAGGATTGTATGAACTGCATGCCCAGTGGGAGCAGCAGAGCAGCCGCCAGAGAGGTGAGAGTTAAAGAGCTCGAGCAACGGACAACAGCAACAGCTCCTCCCCCTTCTCTTTCCATTCATTTTTTATTAACTGCGGCACCAGGCGGCTGACAACCTGCCTTCAAACATCAAACACAGATACCACCGACGATGATGCCAACAAGCCCCAGACCACAACTCTCCTCATGCCATGCAGGGTATCGATCCAGCCCAAGAATGCAGGTTTATGTCCAGTTCACTGGTACAGGACTAGCAGCTGCATGGCAGGACAGACAGAACAGAGTGTCTGCTAATCACCATTAATCAGAAATGGAACACGAAACACTGCAGAGTTTGACGTGTCTTTACACATTAATGAGTGCAAGTGAGGAGATGTTGATTAAAAGGCCACATGGAATTCCAGGTGGATTCATGTATGTGATGTTTTCAAGTCCTTGGGGTGTCATTGATACAAATTTATATTTGAGAACCTCGAGAGCCTTGAAGGGTTGACACTTCTTGTCAGACCAACACCGTCTTACTGGTATCAAAAGCAAATTTTGAAAAAAATCTCTTATATTTGATTAAATTATCTTGTACATGTGTTTCACTGAGTGCACCTCTCGTACAATGAAGTAAGGTAAACGGTAATAATTGGTCGGTATTTCTAAGAAATACAGATATGTTTTGATTGTTATCAAAATGTGTGTGTTCATGGTTGACTCACAGTTCTCAACCATTGGTTCCCTAGTTGCGTGTAATGGCACATGAGTAACAGAGCCGCAGTTCTTTACTGACTGAGTGGAAACCTCGCAGAGCAGTAAATACATAGAAAGCCAACGCTGAATGGAAGACGTGATGTCAAACCCTCCACTTCCTGAGTCTGTACGATGCAGCAGACCACTTACTACACGAATAGATACGCATACACACATGTGGTGCCGGCTTGCTAGTCATGTGACCAACCTTGGATGCCGGACTTGAGCTAAAATTAAAGCAATGAAGTCATCAGACTTTCAGCGTTGCCACGGAAACTAGGTCAGTGTTAACCCTTGTGAAGAACAATCTGGGGATTCCACGCAAGGCTAAACATATGATTAAGAAGCATTCCATCTGCTGTCACACATTCGATGGTTTTGAGCATTTCTACTCTTGTTTTTGAGTTTTTTTTCTCACCAGTTCACTGCGTGAGGTTCATCTGATGTATGAAGAGGAAATCCTGTGCAGGGGCGTGGAACAAAAAAAAAGAAGAAAAAAAAAATCACACGAGTACAGTCTGTCTGACTTGTAACCTGTTATGGTAACCACTTTATTCAGTTCAGCTTTCTGAACAGCAAAGAAAAGTACCAAACACTCTACTGTAAAAACCGGACCGTTTCTATTGTCACACATTAGTTTCCATGGTCCAACATTTTGCTTGTTGCATGGGTCCCAAAGATACTTAATCATAGCGTGCAACTAGTTATTTGAATTGTCAAAATTAGGGCCCTCAGCTTGGGTGTAGACAGTGTTTGTCTTTGTGTAACCAGGGAAATGTTTGACAAGGAAACAGATCTAAACACTGCACCAAGGACAGGCACGGCAACTATGACCCTCTACAAATAGGAGCTCAGGAAAGCAATGAAGGCAAAGAACACAAACTTGTTGAATAGCTCACAGCTCTTCCCACATACGGACAGCTCAATGATTTTTTCTCTGAAAACCAGATGGCCGTATATACCTTGTAGATAAACAGACTACCTACACGTCGGGAGGGATTAGAGCGGGCTTAGAGGCGAGCTAGTCCAACTGCAATAAAACCCATTCATGATAGCGGAAACTGATTGACTAACCTATATTTCATCACTGTAGTGACGAAGGTGAAAGTGTTTGGCAGAAATTTCCTTAAGTCATCTCTCATTACTCCCACGTGCCTGGGTTTACAACACTGACATATTCCAATGTGCATCTGATGACAGTCAACTCAAAGCTTTCTTTCATCTGCTTGAGAAGACATCGCAAGATTTCAGACAACAGCTTGTGTGGTGATCAGTAAATCCTTTCTGCACGAAGCTGTGCGAACTTCCTCCCCGCACAAACACACGAGTGTGCCCCGACTTGGCACAGCAGCTCTCAGCCGCCACACGCCACAGGTTACTACACCCGGCGATCAAACGCATACGCATGCGTGACCCACTAACTTTTACTCCCTTTACCTCATTTGACTCCAGAACCTAGGAGAAGGACGGCCCCCCTGGCTCCTGAGCCAACGCGTATGGTTCCTCCTCCTCCTCCCTCCTTCTCTCCCCGTTCTCTTGTATCTACACATGGCTCTGGCTCTGGCGCCAATCAGCGGGCAGCGTGGGACGCTTTAAACCGAGGACGCCGCGACTCCGTCAGCGAGGCGCTCGGCTCACCGCGGCTTCAGAGATAACGGCGAAGTAGCTGATCTAATGTCGCCAGCTTCTGAGTGGAACAACTCACGCGTAAAGACAGGCGCCTAAAATGTGTGTAAAACGTTTTTATTCCATGCTGGTATAATGAACGCATGTGTTTGCTGGTGTGAGCAACAAATTGTTAATGATAGTTCAAGCGGCACACAAGTGACAATCCTGGCCTTTTCTGTTTCACAACTGTACATTGGTAAACTGATTCACGGGAATACATACCCATATGCTAGCAAGTTTGTAAAAAATGCAGGTGTGAACTGGCGCACGCACACACACACAACCTACTTCAGAGTCTCACTATGGTGATGCACCAACAGTTAATATCAAAGCAACTTGGACAGGGATTATATACAGGTTCACACATGACACAAAACAGCATAGAAGCCCAATGATGTCCTCTCTTACCTTAGCTGCCAGTTCAGGGTTCCCCAAGCAGCCTCGGCTGTTGTCTTCAGAATATTCCACCTTTACAGCCATTCAACAGAACAAGAGAGTGGTGTGCATGGGGTGGTGGGGGGGTGGGGGTTAGGTAGAAGGAGACAGAAAGAGATGGGAGGGGGGAGAGAATAACAATCAATAGAGTAATGCGACAAGGGCCAGTTCACAAAGATTCGCCACTAAGGACGGTGGGACTACAGGGCATGACATGTATACCGTTGTACACCTTATCTTCCCTGTCATCCCCCAGCAACCATCAAGAAAAGCCGCCTCGAATCTCTTTTCCTTTGATTTGTGCTCAAACAGTGAGCCGGCACTTCCCTCTACTGCTGGGACCGAGAATGAGAGACGGCAAAGCGAGGATTCAATTTCAATTATGGAATTATGTAATGTCTGTATCTCGACCCTAGCGCAGCCTTCCCAATGCATGCATCAGACACAACTCTGCATAACCCAGTTTTCATTTCTTTTTTTTTTTTTTTTTGTTAAAGGGCAAAAGTGTCAGGTCTTGATTTAGCTGAGAGTTAGAATAGATGGAAGCATTTTTTTGGAAATGGTTCATCAAAGCAGGGCTGATTATTGTAAAACAACAGCATCTTCTCATTTGGCACAGCATGTCGCCCTTGTCTACATGGCTGTCTAAATGTTAAATGATGTGTTTTGTCTCGAGCTGTACCCCAGTCCCGCCAACCTCACCCCCCCCCCCCCCCACACACACACACACACACACACACACACGCCCCCCCACACCCCCTACCCCACTCCACTCCACCACCCACCCACCTATTAATCCTAAAATAAGTCTGGACTCTTTGGTGATGAATATTTACCCTCCAAGCCTCTGAGCTGCCTTGGTTTGTACTCCTCCTTCCGCTGGCCGAATCCCCATCAGAAGACTCCGGCTCTCTCGTCTTCACCTCTATCCCTCTATCCCTTTCTTCTCTCTCTCTTTTTATCTGTCTATCTCTACACTCTTCTTTCTCGCTCTCTCTGGCCTCTCTCTCTCTCTCTCTCTCTCTCTCTCCTACTGGCCTCTCTCTCTCGTTCACTCACTCACTCTCTCTCTCTCTCTCTCTCTCTCTCTCTCTCGTCTGTGTTCCAGCAGCCCATTCAGGAAGCCATCTTGTGTTTTTAATCTGGTTTAACATGAGCTCTCGTACGCACGTTCTCTCTCTCTCTCTCTCTCTCTCTCTCTCGCTCTCTGCTGGTTGCTCTCTTGCTCTACTCTCCTCCCTCCCTCTCTCTCCTGCTAGTATGCCAATAGGTCTACTGCACACACTCTCTCTCTCTCACGCACACATAAGGGATTTTTTTAAAAATCTGTGATCGCTATCTCTCCTTCCTCCCACTCGCTCATTTTTTTCTCTTTTTCTATATACATGATGTGAATGCCCCCTCTGCTGCCCCCTCCCCCCCCTCTTTAAACATATACACTCACGGGAAAATGTACATACACACTCACACACACACGTCACGCTAGAGATAGCACACAAAGGCAGTCTGTCCACCAATCAGAGGGCGAGCTGGGCTCTGCTGCTAGGGTGAAACTGAAGGAGAGCGAGTGAGGGCGGTGTGAGAGAAAGAGAGGAGGAATTGGAGCTAGTAAAAAGAGGAGGTTAAAATGAAAAAAAAAAGGGAAAGGGTCTGTGAGTGTCTGTGTGTGAGTGGGTGAGTGTGCAGCACCATAAAAGAGAGGCTGACATAAAGAGACGGAGTGGAAGGTGGGAGGTTTGCATGCGTGCGTGTGTGTTGGGGGTGGAGGGGTGGGGGGGATGGGTCCTCTATGCTTGTCAATTATCTCCTCGAGCTCGCCTTCCCTAAACAATGCCTCTGGTATGTGGTATCGCTGAGCACCATCTGTGTCAGGGCTGCCTGCAATAACTGGACTGGACTGAACAGCACGCACGCACACACGCACACACACACACACACACACACACACACACTCATTCACATACGGCTATACAACCCCCCTTCTGACAGGCAAAATGCACAATTACCCAACGTGCTGACTCAAAGCAAGTGAAGATACAGAAAAAAGAAAAAAAAACCGCTCTGTGCCACAAATACTGACCAAACTGCAAGAGACGCGCACACTGAAATGAAGGTGCATCAGAGCCATGAGCAAAGCTGCTGCAACATCACAGATCAACAGATGTGATTGCAACCATCTGAAGATCTTGAGTATTAACGCTATCTTTCTTACATATGGAAGAGGCTGCCAGAGGGAGTTGCGCTTCCTTTTTTTACACATTCTCTGCGAGATCAACATACCGTGCATATTTTGGAAGCTTGTGCTCATAATGTTTACATCCTAAGTGTGAACAATCAGCACCAGCTTTTACTATTTCCAAGCTGGACTTCTGCGCACATTCATGACCAAGTGGTGAACATTAGCACAGAACCCAAAAGGAAATTATTATGTCCGAATCTGCAACCGGGGAACCGCTGCAGAGATGCATTCTCTTTTCTTTTTCTTTTTTTTTTTAAAGCAGCGCTTTAAATTGTCTACATTCCGCTTTTGTGAAATGTGCAAAAAAACACGCACGAAAAACCCACAATAGATAGCAGAGCAGTATGTTTTAGACATGGGAAAAACCAAACATAAAAGACATGCAAAAGAGTGAAAAGAGCAGCTATATTAGAAGCCACCGAAAAGACCAGACAAAATCAGCGTAAGTTCAAGCTGGCGGAGACGCGCCGGAAATTGAGGCGAAACTGGACAGATGAGACGCAGACAGATGCGTTAGAAACAGAGAGAGACGATCGAGAAGTGAGAGCCGAGCTGTGGCGTGGTGAGCAGAGGAGCGGCAGCCACACAGTGACACAGCGTTTGTAATGTCTGTCTGACGCTCTCGTATGGCACGGGGAATCCGAAACCCTCCGCTGACGTCATACGGGCCATGTGTGTGTGTGTGTGTATCAATGTGTGTGTGTTTTCTGTGTGAGCAGAAGCGTGTTTATGTCAAGATGGACAGCGAAAAGGGCTGTTTGGCTGGCTGAGTGTTCAGTTACAGGTGGCTGGGGGTATTAGTACTAGTAGCAGAAGTAGTTGTAGTAGTACTTGTAGCAGCCAATGCACTGCAGTGCCGTCGCAACACAAGAACCAATTGAAATTGTATTTATGATAGCGGTACTGGTAGAGGCTTTATGACAGAAGGTGAAGTAGGACTTTTGATACTAATTCTTGGAATAGTAGTGGTAATACAAGTAATAGTGAAAGTTACTGAGGGTAGTAACAACAGTAGTACTAGAAACACTGACAGTAGAAGAAAGGTACGTTTCTGGCCTGTAGCAAACTGATTTGAAGATATCTGACATAAATACATATTCTACTGTTGTTAGAGTAGTGAGAAATATCGGCAGGCGTTTTCATGAAACTGATCAGAATCTGGGGAAAAAAAAAACAAAAAACTCCTCCCTCCACTTTGGGATTCCCCCAAGCCCTCGGTGGACATCCTGAGCTCTTCATTCAAGCTTATTTGAATGAAGCAAGTCCCATAGATTCTTGGAAACCTCCTTCTTTCACCTTCACTTTCAAACATGCAGACAAAGATGAGGGAGGCATATTATAGCTGGTCTGCTTAAAGGTCCTATATTTTACACTATACTCTGGTTTTATTGAAGGTGTGATATCACTAAGAAGGCATAGTAGTAGGTTTCATTTTTTTAAAATCATACCAATATAGTTTCACATCTCCTCTCTCAAGATTCTCCCTGCAGCTCTAGAAAGAACAGGTAGTTTTGTTTTTTTTACCTTAACAAGCCTGACATCACAACTTTACCTCAATCCTGATGGCTCATGACCTTTCTGTGTGGAGTTTGCATGTTCTCCCCGTGTCTGCGTGGGTTTTCACCGGGTACTCCGGCTTCCTCCCACAATTGGTAACTCTAAATTGCCCGTAGACGTGAGTATGTGAGTGAATGGTGTGTGTGTGCCCCACGATTGGCTGGCGACCATCTGGGGTGTATCTCTGCCTCAGCAAACCCCTGCGACCCTAATGAGGAATAAGCAGGTTTAGAAAATGACTGACTGACTGACGGCTCATTTAACAGCACAGTTTATGAATACATTACAATACATACCTTTCTCTGTGGATTGAGAGTTTCGAAACATGGTATAGTATTAGACCTTCTTCTAATCAAAAAGGAATTAAAAAAGCTCACTTTCTACAATATGGGACCTTTAATGTTTGCATTTGATGCAGTAGGATTTGATGCAGTAGTCTATGACTGGTCTGTCCCAGTCTGACTGTCAAACTGTACTTTTAATAGACTGTGTGAGAGTTGATAGTTGTTATACTCCACAAGTGGTTATGATGATTTCTCATATCAGCTTGCCAATCATCTATTTAGATTTGGCTATTATGTAGAGGGCGTTTTAGGTAGTCTGTGCTGCTATTATGTAAAGTTTTAGGTAGTATGTACGGCTATTATATAGAACGAAACTGAGGTAATATCTGCTGATGGGTACAGATGAATGTTACCCTGGTGGTTAAACTTGGTATATATATATATTAAATGTTCATGAACATGCATTGTCCCTATTTATGTAAATGAATCTTACGAATCCTACCATCCCCAGAGTGCATATTGTGTATACTCAGTAATTACATCTGCTGCCAATGTTCTCATTGTACAATAATGAGCAGCAAGAGCAGTTGTCGCAGGAGAAGATGGAGGATGTGGTTGCCTGGCAATACAGGACTCAGCTGCTAAATCCATACAGGGGTCAGAAGGTACAGATGGAGGGATTGTGTGTGTGTTTGAGTGTGTGTGGAGGGGGCGGGTGGGTTATTGATGGATGTGTGGACACTTGGTTTAGAGCTATTATGGAGCAAAACTACACATACTGCACGTCTCCTGATACTTCAACTCAATGCACACATCTTCACCGCCTTCAATGGAGCCACTGAACCTATAGAAATCTTTGCGATCCAATCGTAGTATTTTAGAATGGAGCTGCAGATAGTTAAAATCGATCATTAATATTTAAAGCTCAGTAAATATAAGTATTGACAGAGAGGTCACAAGGACACTTGGCTTGAAAATAGACGTGTTTCAGCCCGATAACCTTTGCATCACTACCAACCATTATGGACTGTTGGGATCTATGATCAATAAGAGATATGACATGCGTGACTAAACAGCTGTAGTAAAAGTAGATTAAGAGTATCATTAACAGCATCTGACCTACAGAATGCAACTTGTAATAACTACAACAGTCGATGACATAGTTCCAATATTATAAACACAGAACTGAGAAAACTCACCTATGGTTGTTAACATGTTAACAACCATGTTAACGTGCTGACATTTAGCAGGTAAAATCTTATTTTAGCATATTAGCATGCTTACATTTGCTAATTAGCATCAAATACAAATTACAGCTGAGGCCGATGGCAGTGTCAGTAGTTTTGCAGCTATATACATAAACCAAAGTATTCAACAAATTAAATCAGGATATGATAATGGCAGTAGAAGGACAATCAAAGTTGTTACAGTTATTACATTTACTAAATAACTAAAAAATATAAAAAAAATATTTAGGCTGGTGTCACACACTGAAACTGTTGCAAGTGAGTGGCATGATGTAAAGCTGTCTGCAACACATTTGAAACCAGTCTGAAAATCAGCTTCAACAGTTGGAAGACACTTTGTGAAACTAGTTTCATGCAACACCCGACGTTTGGATGAAGAGGTTGAAGATGACGTCAAACAGCTGATCCATCTCTATGGACTTATAACTGTATGAAAGCATGTTGACATTATTATCCATGAACTATACAGAAGCTCCATGGAAATTCCATTTTATGCAACTTGTCAACTAGGTGCCAGCATTAAGATGCATCCTCTGAACATGGATGTCTGTCCTAGATTTTAGGACCCATCAAATAGCCGTTGAGATATTTCAGTCTGGCTTATGGTTGACTGACATCCGTTGTTTTGTGCCTTACAATAGTGCATAACTGCTAAAGACAAAGAGTTTTCAAAAAATATGAGTTAGGGACCATTAACACGAATGTGGGTATTTTTTTTTAAACCGTGTGTTTCTCTACACGGTTTTGCCCTTTCAACCACAGTTTTGAGTTTCTGAAACTGTAGTTTTTTTGCAACTGGAGTGGGGTGAACTTTTTCGAAAAGTCCAGCAGTCATGTGTGGACGGGTAAACCAGCAATTTCTTGTCTACGTTGTTTGATGTCACACTGTGTGATGGTAAACAGTTGTATCCATGGAGACTTGAGGAGCGCTCTTTTGTGATTGGATAAAATGGCCTTCCTGTTGGGAGTGTTATCTCCACCAACTGCTTGGTATGTGCATGACATTGTTTGAGACGGAATTTGTGAGTTTATATAGTCAGAGATATTTCTTATCACACCGGTGATGTGGACAGCAATTTTTTTTTACCAGCGTTCGTGACGATCGATTTCACCGAGCGTGGCACTCCTTCTTCAGGGGATGCCGTCAAATGTGAAAAACAAATTTGACTAACTTGGGGGTGTGACAATCAGTGGTGCTTTAACCTTTATTTGTGCTGAAGTCTGTGATAAAAAACAGAAAATTGTTCAATTTCTCTCATCCACCCATTTTCTTAATACCACTAATAACAGTCCTTCTCTTCATTCATTCTGTAGCTCGCTTGACAGCTGCTTCTCTATCTTTTTATTTAGTCTCCCTAAGTCTGGAAGCTGACAGCAAAGATTAATAACTTGCAAATGTATCAAATGCAGATAAACATCCGTCCCGCTTTGTACACCCTTGTGGCACGGCTGTACAGCTCTGATCAGTCCGATCAGGTTTACGTGACCCAAGCATCACATCAGCTTCTGTTCGCTCAAAAGTTGATTCGGCCTCGACTATTTGCCAGTAGACAACTTCCAGCCATTGATTGAATGAATGTAGCCTTAAGCTGGGTTCGGTTGAACAGTGGCAGAGTTCCCTCAGAGGTCAGGGGTTTTAAAATATGGAGGCTGTAAACTTCTATTACCCCTCAACAACGTGAACACCTCTCAAAAAGACAATGCCATTTAAAAATAGGAAACCTCTTAAAATAAGCCTGCTTCCCTTTCAGCTGCTGAACTCACGTGACACAGGCAAGATCCTGACGTTTTTACTGCGATGGCCTTCGGGCATCAACAACCACATGAATACATTTATAGATCATCGTTATAATTTTGTGTGCGAGAGAAAAAGGCCCTTCTGTCCGACAGAAGTCTGACATATAAAAGTCCTTTGTCTCTCATTTTGCACCTTGCATCATCGAATAGTGACATTTTGTTGATGATGAATTATAGTTAACAATGATGAGATTAGTTAATGCAATTACGATGATCAGAGAATGCTCTGATACATTTTGCAAGAGACCCCTGGGTGTTAGGAGTCTGTGACTTGCGGCCTTGTGAGCAGACAAGACAGGACAGGACAGGCCTGACCAGTGTTGATAGTTGTGTGTTGAAACCCTGATTTCCTGTTTGTGGCTAAACAAACCTTTGAGCCTTTTCCTTTACAGTTTGAACACTGACATGTCCTTGTCTGCAAAGTAATCTACACCTCTGATCTCTTGGCATATTGAGTTGGACCAAATTCTTGGACAAAAATCCAAAAAATAACAGAGTAAATGGTGTGGTATACATATACACTATATATCAAAACCCCAGTTAGAGACATTTCACAGCATGTTAAAAAACATCTTTGCGAAACGTTCATGATTGACCATGAGACAGTCGCTGACTTCTTAGTAGGAACCTTGGTATCATCCAGGCAATGCACACTACTGTGCCTAATGCAGTTTAATGATTATATTCTGATCCTTGCATTTATTCTATCGATAGTACAAAATGGATTCCACAAAGTACGCAGTATGCTTGATTTGGAGTTTTTGTTATCTTTGTAGCAGCAAATCATCGCTTTTGCAGTGTCACTGATTAATTACTTAAAAGCAGAGTAAGAAGTCTGTTTTCAATTTTGTTTGCTGAAAGTAGAAAGTTCCTCTTAATTAAAAAATCTGATTTTAGGGGGCAGGTCTACAAACGTGCAGCACAAACTTGATGTGGAAACTTGAAGCCTCCGGTGCACTGAACACTGAGAATTACTTGCCTGGCGGTTTTTAATCAGGAAGGAGGACATGCAATTACAAGAAAACAAGATAAAAACAATAGTATTGTATGAGAGTATTTATATGCATCTTAAAATAAGTCAGGAGCGGATCTTCAAAAAACGGTAATCTTTTAGTGTGAAGTGTGTCTGAATAACAGTATAATTCTTTAAAATATCATATAACATTTCTTGAGCCATAACAAATGAACTACTCCTCACTCTGCAGCAGGAGAACCCCCATGTGTTGTAGCTCCACCTTGTAAACTTCTAAGCAGACATGACGCAACAGGCCTGAACAGCGCTGGTGGAAACCCGATTTCCTGTTTGTGGTCAAACAACCTTGAGCCTGTTCCTCTGGACGGCTCCTTTGTGTAACATGTCCTTTTTTTTCTTGTCTGGATCTTTTGCTGCTCTATACTAGACTTCTGCAGCAGACCGATATAATAAATGATCAATACAATGTTTTATGTCGATTAAATTTTTCACTCAACTGATCTGTGTCATGCCATCGATACAATCGTTCAGTTAGTAGAGTTTATGCCGCGGTCTGGGTGAATCCTCTTTTCTGATTGGCCGGCAGGTTTGCATCGAAACTCGCATGTAGTTCGGCTCAGGTTCTGGAATCATCCGCTAGAGAACAGGTATCAAACTTACTTGATATAAACTTACACAAGCATGGTTGTCCGATCAACTTGTTAAAATTAGCTAGTGTTCTTCCCCTCTGCCATCAGATTCCTCAACAGCTGACAGGAATCTGCAACAATTATAACTTAAGTTATTACCACTTAACTACCTCATAAAACTGTGACTAGAACATGCACCTTATTCCTGAGTTTTGCACTATTCATAGCGCTCATTCCTTGCAATATCTGTACATAATCTGCCTACTTACTTTACTTCATATTTATATTCTATGTTGCTTGTGTGTTATTTTATTTTTACTTCAATACCCTATTACTATTTTTTATTCTTATTGATATGGCATTCATTTGCACAGCAAGTAAGAATTTCACTGTACAGAGAAACTTGTTTCTACACTGATGACAAAAAACACTTTGAATCTTGACTCTCTTAAAGCTTTGAAAATACTGACTTTAACATGTCTTTCAGCCTATTGCAACAACTTCGGAGAATGAAACGCAACAGAGGAAAAAGAAAAGGAGAAGAAAAGGAAGAAAGCAAACGAAAGAGAAAAAAACGCACCATTTCACTTCTAGGTCACGCCTGATACCATTAAACACGCCTACATGTTGATTAACGCTTAGGTACAAATTCCTTCTTGTTTTGGTATTACGTGACCGATTCTGCAGCTGTGACTTTGACTCCTCCGCATCTCAGACCATATTTCCTCTTCACTGGCCACACCGTGTTGTATGATCCAATATGTATTTTAATTCTATTTTTTGACATTTTTACTTTACAAATTAGAGTGAATATTGAGGTTTTTCATTTCAATTAGTGCAACAAAGGATATTTTACTGCTGATGATCTCATCAGTTTTAGTGTTATCTTTGTACTAGTAGAATATTTCAGCAACTAGAATTTGGAAGTTTCATTGTCATCCTTATGTTATCTTAAAACCATCATAACCTTTAAAGTGTTTCTCATTTCTCAGGCTTTTGTCCAAACAAATTCTTACTTTGCAATTATAAAATCTTCACTTTCCGTCTAAACAATAAACTTGTCTAGTCATCATACAGGGTGAGGAAGTCAGCTAGTGTGGAAACAAAAACAGTGGTGATGTGCTTGTTTTGCTGTCTTTAGCCCTTAGTCATGCTTTAAGTAGCTCAGTCTGGTTTCTTTGCTTCTCCTTCCCCAATACTGCTGACCATTTACTACATCTTCCCGTCCTCCTCCTTGACTGCACGACCCATCCCCCCTCATTCAGGACCCTGATGCACATACAAACACAGAGACACACACACGCACACACACACACTGGCATCAACACACACACACAAGTGCACACTTTAAAAACATGCAGTGACTCTTTCTCCTCCTTCACACACCCACACACACAAAATAGCCTAAGGTTAACCCCCCACCCTCAGTCAAAGCCTCAGAGGTCAAAGGACAAAGCACAGGCGACTGCAGGAATTCTCCACTGCTGCTGCTTGGTAGCTCTAACCGTCCTTCAACACGTGCACCACGTGTTCACTTACAGTCGGTTAAAACAGCCAGACTGTAATGTTTTTTTTTTGTTTTTTTCCTATTTTCGTGGGATAATATTTCACACAGAAACAGAAACCAGCACATAAACATCTTATTACCCATAACCATGATGATTACACATCAGCCACTCTCTTTCTGACTTTAAAGACACTCAACTTTAAATAGATCACTGTGTGTGTGTGTGTGTGTGTGTGTGTGTGTGTGTGTGTGTGTGTGTGTGTGTGTGTGTGTGTGTGTGTTGGCAGGGGGGGGGGGGGAGCAGCCACACTAGCTGTTTCCTGACTTTATCAGGAAGCAGCTAGTTTGGAGGCATCACCACAGGCTGGTGCACTCACAGAAGGCTGAGATAAGTGCAGATATATGCACTCCTGATAGTGACGCGTCTTCTAAACGCAACACCACTCGGTTTACTGCAGCAGCGCACAGGTGATTCTGTTTGGAGTCAGGCAAGCGACACATTTACAAAGCTTCAATCCGATGTATTCACCACAAATCCCTAGAAGCATGTCACATCCCCAATATTCAACCTGGGATTGTCCAAGAGTATCTTGTCTTCAGTACACATAATAAGTAATCGAGTGATTTTAACAGAGTTCTTCGCAATAGTTATAGTACAACCAGCAGTAGTTTAATCGTGTCTGTAAAGTCTTTAAATCAATTCTAACTTTAACATAGACACACTTATGCAAAACATGCAACAGTATCCCTGTAAATCCAGCCTAAGGTAAAGCAGGTCCAGACGTGACAGTTGAGGAATGCCAAGAGTTGGACCAGTGGCTGCAAAGCTCAATACAACGTGTCTCAAACAAACAAGATGTTGGTGATGTCTGTAACGGTCTGCAATGACAGTACTTTAGTGAGCGGATGGATAAAAGGATACATTCTATTATAACATTCTGCTCCAGTACTCTGAGGGAGACGCTACAGTACAACCACAGGAATTGGTTCATAAGATGATGCGGTAATTACATATAAAAGTTCATTTGATGTAAGTTCAAATCTAAAATACAGAGTGTAACATGTAAAACTGTACAGGGTTAGAAGTCACTAGTCTTTTGTGGATATTTTCATGTTTCTGTCTCAAAACTAATGTTCTGTTTTGTTGAAATTCACAGAAAAGACTCTGAAGCAGTAGTGTCAAACTCAATTTAGTTCATGGGCCACATTCAGCACAATTTGATTTCAAGTGGGCGGTTTTGATCTCGATTTACAAAACAGGTGAGATGACATAAGAAAAAAAAGTGTCATTTAACCACTATATTATCCCAGTTATTCCATATTTTAAAAAGAATTGAATCTTAACAAGTAAAAATATCTTGTTTTTGGTGATACTGAGTAGAATGATCTTGAAATATCTTATTCCACTGGCTGATAATTTTTCTTATATCAAGTTTTTTTTTCTGGAATTTGATCAATTTTAGTCTTGTCTTCTTTTATTTCAATGTTGTAGTTTTGATATTATACTTTGGACTTTTCTGATGTCATAATTCCAACATTTTATCTCATATCTTGAGAAATTTGTTAAAAGATATGGTTATCTCCAGCTTGATAAACTATTTACAAAGCAAAAACTAAATATTTTATCACTTGAACACTGAAAGATTGTCATTGACTTCACATTTCTGGGGGCAGAAACAGGAAGTGGAAGATTTATTTGTCACCCTTGTACAGTCATCCAGTCGGCCAGATTGGACCCTTTAGTGGGCCGGTTCTGGTCCCTGGGCCGCATGTTTGACACCCTTGCTCTAAGGCATTCAATAACCTTGTGTATTTGTAATTTTTTTTCATGCCATACACTGTAGATTTTTTTCTATTTTGCACTGTGTTCATTCACAAATAAACCTCTCATGGTGTGAATAAGGCTTGAAATCACCTGAGTTCTGGCCACTGATTGCTCATAGAGACATAGAGACACAGTAATGGCATCCGAAACAGAAACAACCGAAACATCTGTACCTCGTTCGCCTCCCAGTTGCTCTGTCTCCTCTTCAGCTCGTTACATTTGCGCAGCTTGCAGATCTGCTTTCCCGTCTTGCGGTTCAGACAGTTTGCACAGGTACCGCAGTTGTGCTTGCGGAGGCAGGGGGTGCAGGCGCCGCATTTCTTCCTCCTTTTCTTCTGGAGGTCGACGCCGGCATCCATGGAGGCTTCGGAGGAAGAAAACTGGAAGAGTCCCGCTTGCTGGTGTTCGGTCTCAATGTACTTGCTCAGAGGAGATGTCTTCTCTACGGATTTCCTCTGCTCTGAGAGAAATTGAGCCTCCTCCGGGTCCACGGAAAAGTCATAAATGTCCTGTGGAGGTGGACCAGGCCCTGCCCGTGGCCGGGGCATGGCGACTGTCTTGCCGTTTGCCTTTTCTATCACTGAGATTTAAAAAAAAAAAAAAAAAAAAAAACAATGACAAACGTAGTATTGTGGCACTGTTTAAATGCTAAAAATATTTAGCTGCACTTGCAAATTCTCTCAGATCTTCATGCAGACAGGTATCTTGAATCAGTCCTTGCTGTTGTCTATCTAGGTACTCAACCGGCTGCACAAACCACTAATCCACTAAACTCTGTGGGCTGCTGCCAAAAGAGTGAGCTTAATGTGCATCATTTTCTACTAGCCTGAGCCCTCTGGGAACATGATGACGGGTTGTAAGACAGGAGACAGTCTTTTGATATAGACAACTTAATTGTTATTTTGCGTTTTGGGTCACTCTGGTGGCCCTGGAGAATCCGGGTAGTAACTTCAAGCATGGAGTCCATCACTCCCTGCTACCCCGAGGGATGATTGGCAGTCCACCATGGATTTGGCACAGAGGATGGAGCCTGGGGAGTCATGATAAAGTCTACCCAGCCTGGCCAATGTCTGGAAATGTGCAGAGAGAGCAAAGAAGAAGAGAGAGAGAGAAAACAAAATATTGCAATTAATGCTACAAAGCTAAAAAAAAACAACCACCTATTTACATAGTTGCAGGTTTACAGCGGGGAAATTGATTGGTGAAGTCTATATCTCCATTTTCTTGAGCAAATGCACACTTAAAGACTATTGTCTTACAGTTTTATAGTAGAAGCTTGACGGAGCTGGGCAGTTAGATAAGAGAACTGCTGGGCAGTTCTCCCAGACTAACCATCACCTAAGATACACTGAGAATCAAGAAGTCAAACCAAGAATGGGCCAGCGGATATAATGCTTGGATCATATTGTAGGTGGTAGTTAAACTCAGAGAGCACAATGATGTCAATGAAGAAACATCCATCTATCTATCTATCTATCTATCTATCTATCTATCTATCTTTTTTTCTATACCTGATTATTCCTCACTAAGGTCATCGGGGTCTGCTAGAGCGAACCTCAGTGTACTTTGGATGAGAGGCAGGGATACAACCCAGACAGATCACCAGTCTACCTTGGGGCACACACACACTATTCAGTAACATACTTATACCTAGAGGCGATTTAGAGTCTCCAATTAACCTAAGCATGTTTTTAGACAGTGGGAGGAAGCTGGAGAAGTCAGAGAAAACCCACACAGGACATGCAAACTCCTAGCCCAAGTCAATGGAGAAACAAAGATAAAGACAATTGAACAATAAAGAAATATATTATGAAGCCAACAGTGATCGACTAACAATGAATCATGTATCAGATTGTTCCTTGCTGCTATGTGACTGTCTAAAGTCGAGTGATTACTTTGCCCAACGTTAGTTTGCTTTTCATTCTGCTGTCTGGTAACTGTCTGGTTTCCAAACACAGCTGTCAGTACTTTGCATCCAGTTGGCTCACATCCCCGCAGCCCTATGTGAGCGGCTTGCGAATATACTGTGTTGTAATAGTGGACCCCACATGGACGGGGGCTTAAGTCTTCCTGAATGAAAGGAGGGGGGGTGATAAGTTGATGCTAGGGACAGTCCTCTTTGTCTTGTGGTCACACGCTCCAGTCAACCGTCAATAAGAAGTGAATTGTTCTGAGAAAACCCAATGTTTCTTTGGGGGGGGGTGCAAGCTAAACAAAGTCACAGAAATTCAATGAAATGTAATATGTGTGTTAATTTATTTGAGTGGAGTTTTATCTTAACTTGCATGGAAAGGTACTCAGGAGGAAAATGTGTATAGATTTAAAATGTATATGGACTGAAAAAGAGAAAATGGCGGGAAAAGTCAAAAACTGTCTTCACGATAGAGAGTCAAAGAATTCCCGCCTTCCAGTAATCCCATGGGACCCTGATTGGAAAAAAGAAGTATGGTCATCAATGGGGAAAGACAATTTATCTTTTGATCCTGTTTGATTTGTGCCATGAATCACACATAGGCGGTGGATCATTTTGCAAGTCAAGAAAGTCGCACTTTGTCGGAAAACTGTTGAAATATAAGACTGTGAAAATATGTAATTAGAATGACTACGCGACTGTGATGTATGTGACATCATATCTTTCTCCACAAGCTGCTGAAGCTGTGTCGGTGACATATATTGTCACCAACACAGGATGAGAGAAATAGTTCACTGAGCGGTTGCACACAAAACTACTCAGAACTTTATTTTATGTTTATCTGTTTTTAAACAGGGAACTTTTTAAAATAAAAATGGACAAAGATAAGTTTCTCCCCATTGACCACCATAGATCATTTTGAAATAGGGTCCCATGGGTGACTGGAAGGAGGAAGCACTTCAGCACTCTGTAGAACTAGTTGTTGCTTAATGTTACATTCAACTGCACGTTTGTAGAAGTAAATGTAAGAGGCTGTTTAAAACAAACATAAAAAGAAACATTGGGATGTAAGCTGTATATATTTAGACACTTTGGTTTAATTTATTTAACCAATCAGGATCCATGGTGGTGCATGATAACATATCATGTGGTATCATTTTGTGGAAAACCTGAACCTGTCCACTCATTGTGCGACGTAACACAAGGAACAAATACATGGAAATACTATGGTAAATATAATTAAATAACAGCTTATAATGAAGGAGAAGAGCAATGTGATGCTCAATTAGTTTTAGTGGAGTTATCTAACAGTTCATTGACAACAGATAATGACAATGTTGCAGGGTAATGGAGTTGAAGTAGCACCAGTCTGTCGATTGCACAGCTAAACCAGGACTTTAACAGCCGAGGTATGCGAAGCATGTATCAAAATGTCTTTCTGGTATGAACAGGATATACAGGCGGGATGGAACATTGGGAGGGATTTGATTGGACCATTTTAAGGTGGGCTTTTTGCAGGATGTGCAGGACCAATCCTGTAGTGGCTAACCTTCAGCTTACATTCTATGGCAGACGACTCGCCTTGGGGGACTTCGTAAATCCACTCTGACGGTCTGCACTAAAATGAGACTGTGGCCGTTCAAAAAAGCAGAGTTTTCTCTTTCTGACCGTCAGTTCCGAAATGTATATTATCAGCGTTCAAAGAAAAACTTCAGTAGCATTGATACATTGGACAGAAATCTATATTTTGAAGTACAGACAGTCGCAGACTTACGAAGGTTCCGAGAGGCTGTTCCTAAGATTAATTCTTTGTAAGTCATTATATATTAAACATCTGTAACTGCCTGGCGTTTCTTACCACTACCACTGTCATCACTTGCCTTAGCCGTTTTCCCACTACCACTACCTACTACTACTAGCCTTTGCTTTATCAGCCATGATAAATAAGATGAACTTGTACGGAGACGGTAAATTCAAAATACCAACATGCAAACGCAATAAGCCATTTCTTATTTATTCATTCACGGACATCCGTCATCGGTTGTATCCACGAATGTTCGTGAGTCGGATGTTCGTATCTTGGGGAACTGCTACATTTCAGCTAATTCGCCCATCAATCCGCAGTTATTGCGTTTTGCAAAGAACAACATCTTTGCAAGATCAAACATGCCAAAGCGTCCGAAGTGCTCTGAATAACCAAACAGTGAAATCCAACAGACCTCTTGAATTTACGAACGGTCTGGTTTGCATCAGAGTAACTTCACGAACAGGGGCCTAACTCACAGGAGGATGGAATTGTTGGTTGAAATTGTTCTGATGAGTGTCTTTAATTTAATTAAATTTTTTTTGACTGTCAGATTCTGACATAAAAATAGCTGCATTTTATAATTTATGGCAAATCTAGTTAAATAAGCAAAACAATATGACCAGGGATATAAGTTAGGAATTAAAAATCCTTTTTTTATTATTTTAAAAGGAAAAAAGGATGCTGTGTGCAGAAACAGGTCATGGTATGAATGCAGCCAGTCAGACTCGGTAGGTCAGTACTGTCAGAAGCTGCTGTTATTAGCCTACTGTACACCACGTGGTCACTGAGTGACAGTTAACTTCTAAATAGCTGCGGGGAGGCGACAGACCCTCACACCCACCACAGGAATCAGATAAAAACTAACAGATGCTTAGATCCAAATTAAGATAAATCCTTTTATCTCCCTACACGAGGATGCGCAATACACGTTGGGCTATAAGTGTGCTAATTGCTGTGGGTGACAAATACAGCACTTCCACGAGGTGTGACATTTAAACGCTACAACGTCCACGTGTCAAACCCTGAAGTAAAATAAAATCCAGCGCATTCATTGTATCTATTTTAATATAAATATTCATTATTTATATTTTAATACAAGAATTAATTATTTAAATTTAATACAAAATTAATTATTTAAATTTTACTAAAAGTATTCATAATTTTAATTAGCGGATGGCGGTATCTTAAAAAAATCTTCATGCAAATTCCAGCTGTTTGAACCTACTATTTCGTCTGTTATAACTAAAGGTTTTTGTTCACAAATTTTAATATTTAATACATTGATGCAAGCGAACATAAAAGTGGTTCAAACCTGCACAGCATCCACGAATACATATGTGTATATATACACATATACACAACCAACTCTAGAATGAAGCGAGAACCTACCACCTGAGCTCAGTCGGTCTTTAAATATCTCGATATTTCTCTTCACTTCCAGGCGTCTTTAAAAAAAAAAGTTTTAAAAGAAATACGAAGAAAATAAAAGCTGGGAAGATAGGCAGCATGAAAAAAATGTTATAGGATAGTTAGTCACTGAAACACAAAAAGGGAGCGGGAGGGGAAAAAAAACTTATGACATAACTCTGACTTAAAACTAGTGGTGGAAGTCAGAGAGAGAGAGAGAGAGAGAGAGAGAGAGAGAGAGGGTTAAAGTTATCAGTAAATTATGGAGTGGAGTCCAGCCAGTTGGAGCACAGGGGGGAGGGGTGGGGATGTGGAGGTTAAAACTGACCCCTGGGATTTATTTATTTATTTTTTTGAGTTCTAAGTAATCTCTCAGAAGTCAAATGACAATTTACCTATTTTACGCTGGAGTCATGTTTTAATTGATACCTGAGAATTTGGAGGGTGGGATTTCAAAAGAATTCTGTGATGTCATGAGTGGGTTTTAAACCAGATGTTGTAACATCACCACCATGAGGACCTTAAGGTCTGAAGCCTAGAGTCACCCTGATGGACTCTCAGGAGGCTGAGCAGCGGCCCCCGCTGACAGAGTTCAGGAACCTCAGCTGCTCCCGTGACCCAAACACCAGCCACCGTCCTCAGCTGCAGAATGGGCAGCTCTGGTGGACTGTGGAGGTGAGAACGTGGTTAAACGTCAGCCTGTCCGGAAAGACATCTGTGGACATCAGCAGCCCATAGTTTCTGTTTGACACTCACAATCACGCATAAACCTCCCTATGATTTACAGCTCTGGAAAAAAATAAGAGACCTCTACAATTTTGTCTGAAATCAGCATCTCTACATGTATTACAGCCATTCCATTCCAGCGTCTGTTGAATTCCAACACATGCACACTTCATTCTGCTGAGTATAAAGAATAATGTGAAAGACTTGTGGATTTTGTTTTGGATATTGTTTTAAAATGAATTTGATCTTGTTTGTTTGCATAGTTTGAGGACTGAAAACATTGGATCTGTTTTATTTTGACCATTTGTCATTTTCTGCAAATAAATGCTCTAAACAAGAATATTTTTATTAGGAATTCAGGGGAAATGTTGCCAGTAGTTTATAGACTCTAATAAGAATGTTCCTTTTGCCAAAACACATACCTATAAGTAGTAAAATCTGAAAAAACAGAGCTGTATATATTAATAGGCTTAGAGACAGAAACCTGGCATCAAAATAGCAAATTAATAACTTACCAACAAAGGGTCTCATCTGAGTCCTCTATTTCTGACCATATCTAACAATAAATGGATTTTTTTTTAAATTGGATTTAATAACTATACTGGAGGACCTGGGAGAAGTAACTGTTGTGGCACAGAGTATTTATGAGTAGGACGGTTTTATAACAGACAACATAGTTTTATAATGTTGTATAAAATCTACATTCTTTGATGTGGTTCTGCACAACACGTGTATGCAACTGTGGATTTGTAGCCCACAGTGCAACCGGTGAATTCCATCCATTGTAAAACGTTCCCACATCACAGAAAGTGAAATTTTTGTATATTTTTGGATTCTAAAGGTCTTGTTAAAAAAAAAAATGCCTCAGGTTTTCAAACACACTCAATCCACAGAGAAAGGCGCACAGCCTTTATTCAGAAACCTGTGCTTTAAAACCAGCCGCAAGAACTTCCCTAAAGTTGTGATGTCACAATTACACAGTCTCCACCCACCTCCTATTTAAATCAGCCAATCAGAAGGAAAGGCTCATTAAAGTTAATGACAGACACAAAATAAGCCCTTCTTTGTAGAGCTGCAGTGAAACGCTTGAGATGGAAAACTAATTTATATTGATGATTTTGGTTCTTTAAACCACAAATATATATTGATATATCAAACCTTCAAATAAAACCTAGGAAAATATGTGATATGGGACCTTTAAGTCCTCATAAAATATATCACTTAAGATGGGTAACATATTCACTTCACAGTGGAATACCTGTTGAGTAATGAGTGTAACACTCAATTATAACACATCAAATCTTTATTTTATTTTTTACACCAGTATAACGCTCCATTGGAGGCTGTTTAACAAACACAAACAAAATGCTGTAAACACAAAATGCAAACCTTCTATTTTGTCTTCTGCGGTGTCGGCCATGACACCACATTAGTTTCACATCACTCATTTCTTCCCCACATTCTGTTCATAACCACAAGCCTGTATGGCAACTGCAGGCCTGAATGTGTTGGTGGGCTAATTTCAGTGGAGACCCAGAGGCATATTAAGTATCACATTAGCTCTCCTGCTGGTTTATTCAGATCAGATCAGCTCAGTTACCATGGTGACATTCATGATGTTATGTTTAGATGTATGCAAATAGATATTAAGATGTAGGTTATACGGTTTCTCCGCCTGTTGTGAAGTGTTGGGCATTTAGATTGGTTTAAACTCCCAAAGTGACTCTGGATCAAAATTTTTCTTGGCCGTGATTGAAACAAAACCTTCTAAGGATTGCCCGTATTACATAGTTCAATGAAAACCTTATGTAGAGTTAAAGCTTTCAAATTTTAATAAGATATGCAGGGATGGGAAACAAGAGTAGACAAGACATTACTTCAGCAATACTAAATCCAGTTTTCTTTAATAAATTATATTTTGAGTTGAATAGAAGAGGCAAATGTGTACTTTAAAGTCTACCAGAAGCCTTTGTGGTAACAAATAGCTCACACAGCTTCTGGAACTCCACACCCGTCTCAATTGAAAACGTTAGTACCGGCAGATGTGAAAGTGCATGATAAAGGACGGCTTCAGTGTCACATTCTCATATTGTCGAGTGCGCCCGACTTCAGTGTTGCAGACTAAAAAGAAAATCGCAATGAGAAAAAAGAGAAAACAATAGAATGGACTGAAAAGCAAACAGAAAACACATTAATGCTGGAGAAGGGAATTAAATCGGGAGGAAGATTAAAAGAAATCCAGTGAAGTTTTTCTATGGTCTTTTTCTGGACTCAAGCTGTAAGAAAATCGCATCAATTATATCTTGCGGAGGTCCTTTGATCCATCAAAACACTGAATTTCTTTCATATACAGCTCATGCTACAACAATTTATTATAAGGGGAGCTCTAGTTTGATATAATATTGGTCCGATATCTTGTGTTTGTAGTGTAAATAATAGTCACCAGCACATATCTATCAAGACAGACATACCTTGGAGGATAAAATACTGCTTGGAAAGGTGAGAGACAGATCGGTTCCAAAGCTTTACAGTACAGCATCAGATTGTGGCCTGTTGCTTTGTTACGAGTATGAAATGTATGGCTGAAATGATTTAAAATGGTTGGTGCAGGTTGGCTTAAAAATATCAGCAAGAGTTATGTTGACAGTCTACATCATTGGAAATATATGAGCTATTTTGGGCTTAGTTGTGTTTGGTCTGGGTTTGTGTTTTTCGTTAAGACTCTGCGCTCAAAGCTGTAACCTGGTAACTGGATATTTGATACTTTTTACTTCAACTGAGGTTTCTATGTGCAATGGTCCGTTCTTAACTGCTACAAGGAGCCTTGCGGTTTGTGTCAATCGATCCTGAAATGCATATACACAAGGAATGTACCAGCTCCCCTTCACCCTTCAGTCCCATGGTGGCTTGGTCTGGTTGTCACAGAGCAGTAGTCTTTATGTCCGGACCTGAAACTTGCCAGCCTTGGTCATGTACTTGATGCCTTTGAAAGGTTTATACTTCTCGCCGTACATGTCCAGCCGATTCACCTTCAGCCCTGTTAATGGACACAATAACCAATCACTCATTAATACACACAATCGGATTTGAATGAGCACCAGAATCAAAGGATCTGGCTTGAATGTTTGAGTCTGGTTGGTGACTCAGACTGCCGATAGTTGATGGATTTAAAGACCTTAAAAGAAAATAGTGGAATGTGACGTCATTGCATAGTGAAGAGATGAATTGGCTTTGAAATTTTTTTTGGCAACAGATGCAATATTTGTGTTGCCTTCGACTGTCAGAAAAATGCAGGTTTGCTGCAACTCTCAGTTCTTTTAAATCAAGGCCGCAGAGAAAATGACTGAAACACAATTATATTGTTGTTAATTAAATATATTATTTCTTTTTCCCACAAAAGTATTAATGTCGGTGTATGCATAGAAGTGATCCTGGTGTAAATAAATGGGTTACACCAGAATCGTAGACTTAATTAATCTGTATGTGAAGCCTTTTTTTTTTTTTTTTAAATAAAAAGGAAAACTAATGAAACTTGTTTTATATTTTCATAGGAAATCATACTTATTATGCTGGAGTTTGACAGAAACAGAACATGTCATTTCAAGATCACTGAATAGGAAATACTGTGGGTTTTAAGCTCAGACAAAAAATGTTATCTTTTGTATCAGGCACAGAAAACAAACACCAATAATCATGGCTCTTATATACCTACACAATGTATGCTGGTCGTATTACCTTTTTAGGCAATATTGCTTTGCACATGAACTAAAATCCTGTTTAATCCCATGCGATGCGACTAAGCCACATCCTATAGCTGTATATCTATATCTGAAGATTATCTTAAACAGAAAATATAATAACATTAAATTGCAATCTACATATCAGCAATCTAAAAAGTGTAATTATGTGTATCACAATGTAGCACAGAATCTACCACAGGATATCCTGCAGTCATCCCTCTGATGTCATGTGAGGATGTGGATTTGTGGTATTTGGCACCATCTCATGGTTGATGTGCGTCTGTGCTGCCACAGATGGTCAGGTGATTATCAGCTGAGCAGGATGTGTGATGAAAGCAGCTGCTATGTGTGGAGGCGGAGGTCAAATTGTAAAGTGGAAACATTATTTAATGATAAAATATGAGCAGAAATACACACAAGCTGCTGTTTGAGATAATTTAAGCTTCTAAACTGCTCCTTTAAGAAATAACCTTGTGAGGTTAAGTAATGTTAATGTGGGGTGTGTGTGTGTGTGTGTGTGTGTGTGTGTGTGTGTGTGTGTGTGTGTGTGTGTGTGTCTGTGTACCCGAGATAGCCATCTGTTGGATCTTGAACTGGATGTTGATGGTGGGGTTCTCATCAGGTTTGGAGGCCCCGGCCTGCAGACTCATGGTGCCTTTTAGACTAGGAAGCTTCTGGGGGTTGATCTTCCCAACATCCCATGACAACATCTGGCCAAAACACACATCGCATCAACGTGATCATGTAAGGGGCGACCTGATAGCCGAGTGGTTAAGGCGTGCCGTTTACCATTTGGGAAAACAAGATGATAATGTGAGGTCACCACTACATCTAGCCTTATATATTTGATTTTAAAGAAGACCGTTGACCTGCAGCTTCTGTGAAACAAATCTGACCTCTAACATAATGTTTCATTCTCTTATTTATGTATTCTCCCCTTGTTTTCACATAAACACATTTTTTACCTTTGTGACTGGGTCAAAAGTGTATGTTCCCTGGGAGGGGTTGAGGTTGGCGTTGAGAACGCCCCGGGGAAGCTGGCTGCTGACCAGGACTGACTCCACGGCCTTGCCCATGGTCTGTTTGGGGCCCAGAGTTAAATCAAAACGTCCCTGGGAGCTTCCCTCCCGGAAGGTGATGTTGTGCTTCACATAAACTGGGATGGCAACCAGGCTGCAGAAGACAAGCAGGACAACATATACACGAGTTACTGGTATTAGCTCAGGAGGTTTTCATAATTCTCTTTTCTTCCACAGGACTGTCACCTGAGAGAAAATTTCACACACGCAGCTACTGTAGGACACATTTAACAATTTAACATAACCAAGGCTGTTTATCTTCACATGGCCTTGTCATAGTGACATATGCCTAAATGATCTATCATCTTAGATGGAAAGTTTCAGGCGACGCAAATTATGAGACTGTGAATGAAATCTAAATATTTGTCAGAAAAATCACAATTCAATTTACTCTTGTTTAGCTCTAGTATGACCAGAATGAATGAACAGTCAGAAGGAGAAAACACTGACTTCTGAGAGCTGACATGGTAGGAGAGTAACCGGAAGTTTCCATCAGGGGGGATAAAGGAGAGGATCCGCTCTGCCTCCCAGCGCTTGAACCGAACACACGGGTGGAAGCTGACATCATCCAGCAGCCGAGGATTCTGGGAGAGGGAGGAAAATAGCCGGTTTGGGAGGTAATTCAAATAAAATGTGATTAATCGTCTTGTAAGGATCATCCCATTGCTTCTGCTGATGGCCTTTGTATTACCAGCTCTTTAAACCATTTTTTAGTTTCACTCATGCTCAGTCAATACGCTTTCCAAAGTGTCTAATCCCTGTTTTGAACATGTCAGGCTTCTGATGTTGATATTTGTGATTTGCAATTCTCCGTTCCCAAATATACCTGCTGCATTTAATAGTCTGGTTACAGGTGTGTCTGTGAGAACTTCTCATTTTTGGCAAGACACCGGATACTCTTGGATTTATAATCATGCATACTTACTGTATGTTCTGTACGAGACTGATAATGAAGGGCCGCTGAGAGCCTATATCCATAAGATACTTTAAATTGCTCAAACACACTCAGTCAACTATAATCTTACCATAAATGACAGAGTGAGGTCGGGCATGCCGGTCAGTTTTACACAAGCATCAATAACTCCCTGGATTTCTGCTGTAATAGTGGAGCCTGAGGAGAAAACAAAGTATAACACGATATGACAAACCAACGTTTTACCACAACAGATTTTTATCAGGAAACACTGTTATTTTTTTGGAGTAAAAATAATAATAAATGTTGACGTTAAATTCGTAACGGATGTTTGCCATGTATAAATAATATGTGCCGACTCCAAACAGTACCTGATTTATCAATGATAGCATCGATCTCCTCCACCACGTCAAAATAGGCTTCATTGTTGGTGTATTTGACTCCGGTGCGTCGCCATGGCACCACTGACAGCTGGCCTGTAGGCAGCTGTTCACCCACATTGGTGCTACCTAGTAGACAGGAATCAAACAGGAATGAGAATTGTCTCTGAAATACACACACAGTGCATCACGTTTACAGGCAGAGTTAAACTGATCAACAAACGATCAAAACAAGCAGACACACAATCAGTGTCATCGCTCTGTTGAACACTTGAACCAGTCACACAGTGACTGACTCACCACTGTGTAATACACACATTTCTTAAATCTCAAACAAATTGAAATATTAGTCAAAGACAACACAAGTAAATGCAAAATGCAGTTATAAATGTTTTATTAAGGGTTATTATGTTAATTTAAGTTATTAAACATAACTTAACCATTTATTACACCTGAGTTTAATTTCTCTAGGTACACCGAGGTCTGATTACTGCCGCACTTGTTCTCAATCAAGAAATCACTTAAATAGGACCTGCCTGACAAAGTGAAGTAGACCAAAAGATCCTCAGACATCATGCCAAGATCTGAAGAAATTCAGGAACAAATGAGAAAGAAAGTAATTGAGATCTATCAGCCTGGTAAAGGTTAAAAAGCTATTCTAAAGCTTTGGGACTCCAGTGAAGAGGCATTATCCACAAATGGAGAAAACATGGAACAGTGGTGAACCTTCCCAGGAGAGGCCGGGCCAAAAAAATGACCTCAAGAGCAGCAACGACTCATCCAAGAGGTCACAAGAAACCCCACAACAACATCCAAAGAACTGCAGGCATCAACCGTCTTAGTTAAGGTTGGTGTTTATGACTCCACCATGAGAAAGAGACTGGGCAAAAATGGCTGCATAGCAGAGTTCCATAACAAAAACAACTGCTGAGCAAAAACAACATTAAGGCTCATCTCATTTTTGCCAGAAAACATTTTAATGATCCCCAAGACCTTTGGGAAAATACTCTGTGGTCTGAGGAGACAAAAGTTGAATCTTTTGGAAGGTGTGTGTCCTGTTACATCTGGCGAAAAAAATCAGAAAAAGAACCTCATACAAACAGTAAAATATGGTGGTGGTGTAATGGTCTGGGGCTGTTTTGCTGCTTCAGGACCTGGAAGACTTGCTATGATATATGGAACGATGAATTCTGCTGAAAAAAATCCTCTATTAGAATGTCCAGGCAATCACTTTTTCCACACAGAGCAATGTAGGTTTGGATTTTTTTCCTCCCTTAATAATAAAAACCTTCATGCAAAAACTGCATTGTGTGTTGACTTGTGTTGTCTTTGACTACTATTTAAATTCTGAAACATTTAAATGTGACATGCAAAATAATAAGAAATCAGGAAAACACTGTTCATAATAATACTACTGAGCAATATGCACCTCATGTATATAATAATTTTATTCAATACAATGAAACCCATTCAGCATTTTCTGTTAGCAATATTGTCTGTATACATGTTCTATGTTAAAAACTAGCAGAGCGAATTCCTTGGATGATGCATTTTTTTGCCAATAAAGCTGATTTTGAAATTAATTTCATATAAAAGGCTGATATAAGTCTAAAGGCTTGGGACCTCAACACAATAACTATGCTCTAGAAAGAATATTCCAAAATAAAATGAAAATTAATTTGACTAATTTGTCCAACACCTTGTGGATGATTGTATCATGGTCTGCCATCATCTTCTAAACATCTAGTTGCCCAATAAATGAGTAAATGTCTGATATATTTTTAAAAACATTGCTGTATTGTACCTGTGATGGTGTTGACCATTGTGCGAAGGATGGTCGGGGGCTTGATGAGCTCTTTGAGGATGTTGGACTCTGTGGCCAGAGGGAAGCCGTTGTCTAGCATTTCCTCCAGTAGTTCATAAACCACCACGACATTGTCCTTAATGGCAGCCTCTGTACACACCCCGAAATAGTCCTGATAACAGAGAACACAAGCATTGTATACACGTTATAAATCACTGATGGGTTTTAAAGAGGGGGACTGAGAAGGGAAGGAGGATGAAAACCAAGGCGAGAACAGAGGATGCACACTCAAACCAGAGAGAACAGATACAGCGTTTCATCAATCTGTCAGTTAATTGTGGAAATGCAAGGAAGCAAGAATATGAGAAGACATAGCTAGACCTGGAATGTGTCGACGACTCTGTGGAGAAACTCAATGACAAACAGCGGCGGCACCTCGCTCTGGATGACAGCCACAAAGTAGATGCGATGCCTGAGCACACTGATAAGGTAGTGGTGCGGCGTGGGGATCACTGGCGGGACATTCTCCGGCTCTGTGGCTCGCTCCTGGGCCTCAAAGAAGTAGTCGCACACAGAGCGGCTGACCACACTCTTCCAGTGCTTCTCCAGGAAAATGTCCCCCGAGGCGTTAACTAGGAACAGGCTGTGGATCATTTTGGCTGGAGGCTGAGAGGCTTGAGATAAAAAGAAAACTTAAAATGAGAGGTTTGGGATTTTTAATCAATGGTACGAAAGGTTAAATTCAATTCAAAATGTACATGCACATATTACATAATATGTAAAATGTATTTTTCAAACAAAATAACTTGAAACTTTTTTTTTGTCTTCACTGCTGTTGCGTGCTTTAAAAATAGAATATAATTCAATAGACCTTTTTTACAGCAGCCATATGAATCCTAAATAGTAGGTAAACAAAGATGTTACCAATAATACTAAGGTACCAGGTCAAACAGAGTCAAGCTCTGTTTTATGCATGTTATGCATGTTGGTTCACTGGAAACGCTCTGCTACACTAAATGCAACAAAACCTTAAATAGTACCATAAAAACACCCATTTACATTCTATTTCATGTGACTGCTGGGGAAAAGATCTATTGTTGTGCAGGGAATGGGTGCATTCTGTGATTTTTCCTTGTGTTGGCTTTGGGAAGGCACTTTGTGCTCCTGGCTGGAAAAGTGCTCTTCAAATAAAATTACTACTATTATTATCCATATCAGCAAAAGGTCTGTATATGGATACTGTTTGTGTATGTGTGCAGATTTTGAGTTAGTATGCCTTTTAATGACGAGTGAACAGGCCCCAAACTTTAAAAACTCCAATTCAGCCAGACATTTTTGAAGTATGACAACAAAAAAAGCCAATATCTCGATTTTGGGCTATTCCATCTATGCCTAATTGTGGGCTGTTGAACAGACGACCCCCTCTCACATGACACATTTCTTGGTGGATGAAAAGGCTGTTCTCTGGATAATGCAAAGACAGGTCATACAATGTGCATTCCTCTGTAATAAAGAATGGGGTTGAGCTACTTAACTATGTGTGTCTTTATTGTAAAGAGCAAAGCTGTAAGTACTACAGCCTGCTTCTCCAGTGTGAACGTGAAAACATGAGCACACTTACACTGAGAAGGGACTTGTGTCCAGCAGGGAAATGTCTGATATGAAATGAATTTGCATATTTATAGCTTCCTGTATTATTATTGAGGGATCCGTAGTAGATGTAGTTTCAAGAATTTGAACAAGCTCATCCCATATCCAGTGCTGGACATAGTACTCAAATTCTTTACTTGAGTAAAGACATCAAATTTCGTTTTCATTTTCTCTTAAGTGTAGTACAGTGAAGTATAAAGTAGCATCACATGGAAAATACTCAAGCAAAGTACAAGCACCTATAAATTGTACTTAAGTACAGTACTTAAATAAATGTACTTAGTTGCTTTCCACCTCTGCTAAGAAGGGAATTCTTAAACACCTCCTGACATGAAATGTATTCGCATATATAGAAAGATTCTGGCAGGTGTAGTAAAATAAAACCATATCAGACGCGCATTATTATTGAAAGTAGAATATTTTATATCCAAGATAAACATGTCTAGGGGGAATTATAAGCAGCAGTGAATGGTTGCAGAAGAAAACGTTTGTGCTACTTTGAGCAAAAACTCAACAGGCAACATGACTTCATTCCTGTTTAGCTAACTTCGTGTCTGGAAAGATGACACCGGAATATTCATTAAATATGCGGCAGCGCTATCGAGTTCGACTCGGATATGAGGGCTGTATCTCATCGGTGCGTGACCCTGCGTGAGCTGTAGCTATACACGGCATTATCACCGTGTTAACACATCAATATGTGAACAAACTTGCCGGTAGCAGTATCGCAAAACAGCTGAAGGCCTCCATCTGCATGAAGAGTAAAAAGAAGATGCTACATCAGTACGAGCTGCTGCTGCCGCTCAGTCTCATGACAGAGGAAAAGCCATGTCACCCGGGGCAGGAATGACAATACACACTAAATAATGCGCTATTTTCTATTTGACGCCTACTTTTGACACATACATGTAGATTTATACGTTACGGGCAACTTACCGAAGACAAATATCGCGTTTTCGTCTCTTTCACCTTTTTTTCCCCGATGAAAGATTAAACAGCCGTCGCTCCTTCCTCCGTTAGGTGGCTCCTGATGTAAGAAAGCGCGGATGGGAAGAATCGACCAATCAGAAGCCGAGAAGGTGGAAAACACCCGCCTACTCGACAGAGTCATTGGTCAATAATAGGGAAGTTGGTGCTCGTGATTTCGCTGTAATTGGACCAGGGAGGCAGAGCTTCGGTAAACACCAGTAAAAGCGGCCCGATGATTGGCTTAAACGTGTAGCTGGTCTGACATTTTGTTTCTAGTATCAGATTTCATCTTGTGGGCTTCTTCTCCATTCACAGCAAATACACAGGAGTTGATTTAAATGAGATTTGAGCAGTCTGATAGCTGGCATTCCAAATCATTCTGCAGCAGACAGACTGACTTTGAGACTTTTTAAAAAAATATTCTTTTTATTGAAATATCACATAAAAAAGGATTTAATTAAATATCCAAAGAGGATGATATATATATATATATATATATATATATATATATATATATATATATATATATATATATATATATATATATATATATATATATATATATATATATATATATATGTTATTAGTAGATAGTTATATGTTATGTTATATGTTATTTAGAGGCATGGTAAATAGGCTACCTGCAAATATATACAGGGCTTCTATTATATTCTAAAAAATAAATCACTTATGAAATTGCATGCATATTGTACGCACCACACTTGGCTTATGAAAATATATGGAGTATAACTTATATCCCATTCACCACAACTGGTACTACATTGTATTCAACTATAATAGTATGGAATGGTCAGTGGTGCAAAATAACAAAGTACGCTTAGTCAAGTGCTTCAGTATAGTTTGTGTGCCTCAAAACTTCAGTATAGTTTTGAGGCACATTGTCCACCAAGCTGCAACTGTTTGTGATTCAAAAACTGCAAAAGCAGTGGAGGCCTATTTTACACACGTTACATTAGGGAATAAAAACTAGGTGCACAATGAATAACTTGTCTCAGAGTCTGTGGTGTTTGGGAGTAACCTTCTTTACCAAATAGAGCCCACACCCTTTAGTCAAAGTGTCAACACACATGCAAACATTGAAGTCAGGAGAACTTTTCCCGTGTGTTTTCTGGTTAAACCCTTACAGTGAATATTGGAGGAAACAAAAAAAGGACACAGACATTAGACACTTTACAGATGTATCCATCTGGTATGATCATGGAGAGTAAAGTACAAGTAGCTCAAAAGTGTACTTGGAGTACTACATACTAAATTACTTTTCACCACTGCTGAGAAGGAACTTGCCTCCAGCAGGAAAAACTTTGTATATAAAATGTATTTGTATATATATCTATTTATATCTATATCTATCTATCTATCTATCTATCTATCTATCTATATATATATCTATATATATATAGATATATATATCTATATATATATAGATATATATATCTATCTATCTATAGATATATATATCTATATATATATAGATATATATATCTATATATATCTATATATAAAGAATATGGCGTTGTATGGTTTGTATCATGTGGGTTGGATAAATGTGATTTTTTGCATTACATTAAAACTAGTCTCTTTCATTCACATTTTCACATCAATGCTTTTGACATGATACATTCTGCAGTGACATCTAGTGGCTGCATGTGAGTACAATAACGTGTGGTGAGTTAGGAGTATAACAAAAAAGTCAATCAGATGTGGGGATTTGTGGGAAATGATTCTTTTTTTAAAAAAACAAACAAACAAACAAACCCTCCTCTCAAATTCAGTTGAAGGTTTGAGCTTAGAAGATTGATTTCACAGTCATTTGCTGGAAGTTGAAAGTTTCTCTCTTCTTTGAAAATCTGATTTTATGACATCGCAAAGTGGAAGTTAATCCTGGTCCAAATAATTATTTCAAACAGGGGTGATGTGGAAATTTGAATGTTCCAGTGCACATTCACTGACTTAAAAGATAAAATCATTAAAACAATCTCATTTGTATTTGATGAACAAAAAAACTGTAGTATAAAATAACGACAGTCCGATAATCCTTCTGTAATTTTACTTTTATCATTTCAATATAGGACTTCTACTTGTTGAGTATTAGAGTATTTCTACTTTTTTTTTTTTTTTTTACAGTAGAAGAATTTCTACAGTTTCTTAAGTAAAGCATCTGGGTACTTCATTCACCGCTGGTTTATACATGCTGTAGCCCTTACTCACCACAATAATTAAGACCCAGAGGCTTTTAGGTTCAGGTGTGAGACATTGCTGGTAGGGTGTAGGATGGTAAATTTCACCATAGGTGGACACCAAAAATGCTGTGAAGTACTTAAGGGTAATTAAGACTAATCCACTACAAAAACATCAGAAGTGATTGAGAATTCCACTTTCATCAAATTTAGAGTCAAGAGACTGTTAAAAGAAAAAAAAACAAAAAAACAATGCTCAACATCAGTGGCAGAAGCAAAGATGATTTTGAGTGCTAATCCTACATTTCCCATGATGCACCCAGTAGCTTGCGCCCAGGTGCTTCCTTAATTTCATTTGGAATTTATCCCCATGCTGCAAAGCAGGTTTTCTGTCATAACACCTACATGACTAGTTAACCGAGTTATGTGGGTCAAATTTTAGTTCTCAGATTTTGTAAATTGTACACTGTGAGAAATAAATGTCCCTTCATGATAAATCTCGAGACAAATATAAGGATTTAAATGCAGGACTGTATCAGATGCAAATTTAAAACGCTCAAATGAAACATGAATGGCTCAACATAATTTATTTTCATTTTATGTTAAAATGTACAGAGTTCTTTGAAAGTACTTGCTAAGAAAGAAAAAAAAAAGAACGAGTAAATGGAAATACATACAGGGACAGAGTAGAGTGGAGGCTGCTGAGCGCAAATCAACCTTCACTGTGTGCCCAGCTGTCACTCCTCTCTTTATTTTGCGCTCTCTCTTAGCATATAACGCAACATGTACAATTACAAAGGATACAAAAAGGGAAGCGATATAAACAGACAGAAATATACTGAGCTCATTTTTACATGCCTCTTAAATGTAAGGAAGTCATCCTATACACACACAAGTAAAAAAAAAAAAAAAAAAAAGAAAAGAATGCCAAGTGACCTTTAGATATTTGTAGTCCTTTTGTTTAAAATAGCATTAATATACTACACAAAGATAGAAAAACTCTAGAGATGAGATGGAATGGAGAGGTTAAAGGCATCTTAAAGTCACTAAAAGTGAGTGGTAATTTTTTTAAATTTTGAATTTCTTAGTAATTATTACCCAAGAGGCGAGCTAAAAAATATGTATTTTTTTTTTTTCCTGAAACAGAAGTGAAAAAAATGACAGTACCAATATCAATGTCAGAATTTCCTTTTATATTATAGAAAAAACATTTTCTCTACAATAGGTTTTCTAAAGTCAAAAAGAGTCAGCTTGTGTCATAAAAGAAAGCTGCCCAGTCTGATAAAATTCAGAAAGAAACAAAAAAAAAGTACAGAACAGAACAACACACACAAATAAAGTATGCAATGTCAGGTCTGTAAGAAAATGAACACTCCTCTTTTGACTTTGAATACTGGTACATGGAGCACCCGGGTCAACTGTTTCACCTCTGCCATTTGAACGCCACAACCAACAGGACCTCAAACGCTTCCTCACCTCCAACCCTGCTTCTATATGAATGTGCCTCTATGCGAGGGCCAAACCATGCACTAGATCAGGCATTTAGGCACACCTTTCATAAAGGCTAACTGTCTACTGCCGTATTTCTAGCCAATGGGAGTGCAGAATTTTGCAGGAAAGAAAAAAAAAATATACAATTTTAACAGAATACACCATTCAAAAGCAGACTCCTGGACCTCTTTGGGTCATTTACACTTAAGGAGGAGAGGTCAGCTAATAGTTAACCAACTTTCCTTAAAGCAGTTAAATGGAAATTCCACAGTTTGTTTCCTAAAACTGCTAAAATTAAAAAAAAAGGCTGACATTGTACACTGTCTGTCAGTGGAGTGTGGACAAGAACAGCTGAATGTTGTACTTTCCTGAGCTAGCCACCGGTTGGCGACAGCTAGCTAGTGTGTGTCTGTATCTGCGTGTATGTGTGTGAAAAAGAGTGCTGCTGCTGGATATTGGGAAGTACCAGAATATTTACATCTAAACGTTTCAAGAGTGGTGGCAAACTGGAAAATAATGCTACTTGTTTTTCATGGACATATAATAAGACCGTAACACGCTCATCTCCTCTGTGTCTTTGCTGTGTTTTTGGTATGACACCGTCCAATCCGGGAAGACAGAGACTCTGGAAACGGCTCAACACCTCCAACACCGGGAGGCCCCGCTCCTATGCTTTTCTGGAATTAGGTGAAAAGCTGTCTGATGTCGGGGTATTTCTGAGAGAGCAAGAGGGCGTTAACACCATTTCAGAATGCCACACATATAAAGACCAAAGCATATAAGAGGTCGGACTGCACACGAGTATTTCAAAACGATCAACAAAAACAGCAACAACGAAAAAAAAATAGGTTCAACATTAAGTTTAACAAAACAAAACGAGAGTCCGCCTACGACGTTTCATTGTCTCTTTTTTTCAAGGTAAGGCTTCCTATATCAATTAAAAGATTGTGTGCATGGTTGAATATACTCAGTTAACCACTGTTTTTTTCATTCAGTCTGACAAAGCAAGGTACTCCTGTATTGTCTTTCTCTGTTTCTTCCTCGTCCTTGTCCTCCCCCCGCTCTCCTCCTGCACATCAAGAGGAAGAGGAGACTTTTGGGCTTGTCTACAGAGGACTGTGTAGGCCTGGCCTGAAGCTGCACGGGACGGCCCGAGGTCCGTGTATGTGCCCTCCCCCCAACCCCCGAATCGGTCCGACTTGCTCCCGGCGGGGAAGGGGGACACGAGCCCAAAAACAAAAAAGGACAAAATGACAACATAGAAAAACAGGAAACCCAAAGACCCTCTCTGCCTCCTATCACTACCTCTCCCTGGTGCCCTGCTGTGGCACTGGAGAGCGTGAACAGGAGTTGTGGACATTTTAGAGAACAGCAAGAATCAGCTCTGGCCCCGTGTCTCCTTCCTTAGTTCCCTGCTGCTCATCTGCTCATGTAAGGTGACTGTTTTGGTACGCCAGCATAGCTGTGGTGGGAGGGGCCAGTGTACATCATGTTGCCGTGGTGATTGGGCTGCATAGGCTGCTGCGGGTAACCCTGCCCTCCCATCATGCCCATTTGCATCTGCATCGGGTACTGGGCCGGCTGATTCATGTAAGGGGAGTTGCCGTGGTAACCGCTGTTCATCATCGGCTGGGGCATTCGGTAGCCGGCCGACATGGCATTGAGCTGCGTCATGTTCATGGAGTTGTACGGCGCTGGCGTGGGCATGAGGTTGGGCATCATGCCGCGCTGCACGGCCAAGGTGCGGGGCGTGCCCTGCATGGCCACCGCCCCTGAGCTGCGGCTGTACAGCTGCTGTTGGTGTGGGGCCGGTGCCAACTGCTGGGTGGCTTTGGACCGGATGGAAATGTGGCCTTTGACCGTCGCCATCTGGCCCTGCAGGCGCTGCGTGTGCGGCGGGGGGCCCAGGCCGATGTTGGTGGTGGGCATGTTGCACTGAAGCTGCAGGGAGCCCAGGTTCATGGAGCCCGAGCTGAGGTTGGGAGGCGGCGTCATGGTGGGCTGACCCTGGGGGAGCGAGGTGTGGGGCGACGGGGCCAGCCCGGGGTTGGAGAGGGAGACGCTGGTGGCGTATGAGGTGACAGAGGCGGCATGAGAATAGGGCATGGCATGGGGATCCATGATGGTGTTGGTGAGCTGCTGGAGTTTGGCCAGGCTGAAGGTGGCCGAGGGCTGGGGGTAGCCCCCTGTGCCGAAGTCCTGACCCATGCGCTCGTACAGGGTGCGCCCCCCTCCCCCGCCCCCGCTCTCTGGGATCTCCATGATCATGGGAGTGGAGGCAAATCCGTTGCCCATGCTACACTGAGATAGGGGCTGCTGCTGTGCCGGGGGTGGTGGGGCGGAGGGCGGGGGCTGGGAGTTGGGGGCCTGCTGCTGCTGCTGGGGAGGCTGCTGCTGCGGAACCTTTTTTTGGGACTGCTGCTGCTGATTAGTGCTGGGGGGCCTCTCGATCACACCGCAGCTCTGGGGGGACTTGATACCGCAGCTCGGGGTGTTGGACGGCGGTGGGGGTGGTGGTGGCTGGGGTACGGCCCCGCCTACGTTACTGGCACCCGGCCCGCTGTTGGGCCCGGGTCCCGTCTGCTGGATGAGGCTGCAGCTGCCCATCCCGAGCTGGGACCCTCCGGTTCCCGTGGAGGACGTGAGGCTGGGGGCCGGCACGAAGGAGCAGATGTTGGACTGGGAGGACGATGGCGTGGCCGAGCTGGAAGAAGAGGAGGCCGACGAGGACGCCGTGGATGCCACGGCGGCGGCTGACATCCCCCCTCCATTCCCTGTTCCGTTGCCCCCTCCGCCCATGGTGGAGTCGTAGCTGCTGGGGTTGTCGTAGTTCTCCGTCGTGCTCTCTATGCTGCCCAGGTCGCTGAAGCCGCTGTCCACCACCTGCTGCGAGTGGTCCGATACGGACGGCACGTCCATCATCGGCGAGGTCTCCATGTTCTGCTGGGAGGGCGCCGATAGAGAGCTGGGGTGCTCCGGGGTGATCTGGGTATACCCGCCACCGGCGCCTCCGCCGCTTCCCCCTGATCCAGTGGGGCCGGGGGTCCCTCCTCTCTGTCCCGCCGGTGTTGTATCCATGATGCCAGAGGGGAGACCCGGGCTGTTCACGGATCGTACGGATTGACTGGGCAGGGGGGGAATTGGGGGATTAGGGAGAGGACTGCTGTGTTGGGAGGCCCCGCACTCCTCCACCAAGGCCAGGGCCTCCTCCTCTGCCTCCCCCGTGTGGCTGTAGCTCTGCAGTGTCCGGCAGGCGGCCAGGGTCTCCTCGCAGTCCTGGTAGGCTCCGTGGTGCGGATGAGGTTCTGCCTCCTCGTCCTGCGCCTCCCCCTGTGTCAGGGACTGGACGGCCTGCACCGTCTCCAGGTCCAGCTCGGAGTGGTGGTGGGGGTGGTGCGGGTGGTGGTGGCCCAGCTCCTCTTTGAAGTGGGGGTGCTGGTGGGGGTGGGGGTGAGAGTGCGTGTGCTGCGGCTCCATCAACAGTGTGACGTCCTTGTCCTCCGGATGCAGGGGCTGGAGCTCCAGGGGCTCGGAGGGGACGGACATGGCCGTGACCGTCTCCACCGCCGCGGCAGCTGCGGCTGACTCCTCCTGCTCCCGCCGCCGCCTCTCCTCCTGCTGCGGGTCGGCAGAGGAGGGCCGGCATTTTGACTCCGGTGCCTCCTCCTCAGCCTCCTCCTCCTCCTCTTCTTCCTCCTCCTGCTTGCTGACGTAGTCCCGGGCCACGCTGTTCTCCATGTCTAAAAAAGCTTCTCCGCCTTGGGGTTCTTCTTTGACCGGGGGAGAGCTCGCACGGGAGGCGGGCTCTTCCTCCTCATCTTCGTCGTCGTCCTCCTCCTCCTCTTCCGACTCCTGACTTTTTCTTTTCTTGCTGCTGTTGCTGCTGCTGCTGTTGCTCTTCTCCTCCAGGTGTCCGTCGCCTTCGTCGTCTGCGTCGTGGTCCTCGCTGCGCCTGCTTCCCGAACCCGGCGTGACCGCGGCTCGCCTGCTGAGGCCACTGCCGCCGCCCAAGCTGCCACATTCCTCTTCCTCCCTCTCGTCATCATCGTCGTCTTCTTCCCTGTCACCCATGTCTGTGTCCTGAGGCCGGGACTGTGGGGCCCGGGGCCCTGAGGTGGAGGAGGAGGAAGACGGGGACAGCAGGGGACGGGATGGTGGACGGCTGGGTTTGTCCTCCTCCCAGGTCCTTTCGGTCTCCTCCTCCTCCTCCTCTTCCTCTTCCTCCTCCGGCTCAGAGGTGGGAGGTGGCTTGGGGGTTGGCTGGGGCGGCTGGCGGAGGGCGGGGTTCTTGGGCGGTCTCCCTCGTCGCCGGGGGACTTTCTGCTCCACAGGCTTAGGGAGATAGTCGTCTTCTTCGTCAGAGTCTTTCTGTTTGCTGTCGGTGCTGGTTCTGCAGACTCGTTTGCTGTTGCGATCGTCCGGCGAGAGCAGCTGGGGGTCTTTGTTTAACTGCTGCTCCAACAGCCTCTGTCTTTCCTGCTCCTGCCTCTCCGCCTCCTCCTGGGCTCGCTGCAGATACCAGCTCCGAGGTTTGCGGCCAGGCTTCATCTTGATTTTGGGGGGCGGAGGGTCCCCGCTCTGGGCTAGACTGTCCGCTGCCGCTCGCTGGTTGTGCCCACTGCCAGGTGGTCTTCCAGGTCCCCGTTTCTTCCAGTGCAGCGGCTTACGGCTCTTTCCCTTGGGCCAGCCTTTCTTCTTCTTCACTGGGACCTCGGGGTCAGCCACTAGGGTCTCTGAGGGAGCCACTGGCAGTGCAGCCACAGGCTTCAGCACAGGAGTTAGATCTGAGAAGAAGCAACAGGATAAGAATGCGTTAAACAAAGTAGGGCTACTTGATTATGGAAATCATGATAAATCATTATCATGATTATCTTCATGTTAGAAAATGCATTTATTCAGCATGAGTGACTTGTGCGTTTGTATGAGATGGTTAAACAGATTTGTTTTGCCACGTGGATATCATCTTGCAGGCTATGTTGCTTCTGCTCCTTGCCGGATCATGGAACTTAAAATATGTACACTACTCACAATAAGTTAGGGATATTATTTATATTAGAGTTTTCCCTATTTGGTCTGAATTGATATTACTTATAACGAATGAGAAGAAACATAATTTTCATTAGGTTAATATTTGTTACCCCAAAAATGCATGAAATCCACTGAGTCTCTCACAATATCCCTAGCCTTTTGTGATTAGAATGTATATATACACACTACCGTTCAAAGTTTGGGGTCACCCAGAGAATTGTGTTTTCCATGAAAAGCCACACTTGTATTTACCACCATGAGTGCTATAATCAAGACATTGACAAGGTTAGAAATAATGATTTGTATTTGAAATAAGTTTTTCCTTCAAACTTTGCTTTTGTCAAAGGAAGGTCAGTTGTATAGCTTCTCTAACCAGCTGTTTTCAGGTGTGTTAACATGATTGCACAAGGGTTTTCTAAACATCCATTAGCCACCTGACTCAATGAGCAAACACATTGTACCATTAGAACACTGGAGTGATAGTTGCTGGAAATGGGCCTCTATACACCTATGTAAATATTGCACCAAAACACCGACATTTGCAGCTAGAATAGTCATTTACCACATTAGTAATGTATAGAGTGGATTTGATTATTTCAAGTCATCTTCATTGAAAAAACAGTGCTTTTCTTTGATAAATTAGGACATTTCTAAGTGACCTCAAACTTTTGACACGCAAATCAAAATCTTGTTTAATATTCAATTAATTGCACAGACTTAATATAAAGCTGCTTTCATACTTGTATACAAAAAGTCACTACAATCGTGAAACCCAGCAAGTTCCTGTCCACTCACCGTCTTCCTCTGAATCTGTGATGTTGGAGTGACGCCCCCTTTTGGGCGCTGGGTCCGACAACCTCAGAGCGGAGCGGGCGGGGGGGTAGCGGCGCAGAGGGTGACCCAGTGGTGTCTCCTCTTCTAGCCGGGGCATGGGCCTCTCAGAGTCAGAGTCTACAAAGGGCTCGTCCAAAACCTCTGTGGTCTCCGAAATGGTCTCTGTCACCACGCTGCTGTGGGGATGGCTGCGCTGGCGAAAGCGGCGCTTCCTCAAGGGCTTCTGGGTAATAGAACGGGAAATTAGGTGTCTCTCATCTTGATACATGTGTGATTTTTTTTTGCTTTAAGACAATCTTAATAAAAGGTTACATCAGTTTTAGTAAATTGCAACACTTTCAGTTTCTTACCTTGCATTTGAGTCCCATGGCAGGCTTGGTGAGGATGGGGGGAGAGCAGGCTCTCCTCTCATCATCGTCGTCATCTTCATCATCTTCATCATCCTCTTCTTCGCTGCTTTCACTGAAGCAGCTCTTCCTGAGAGGAGGAGAGTCGTTCAGCCTGGAAACCATGGGAAGCTGTGCCAGCCCCTCTCCGGGCCCTTCCGTTCGTCTGGGCTTTGGGCCTCTCTTTTTCCTGGGGGGGCGCCCTCGTCGGTTGGGAGTTATGGAGGAGTGCCTGGTCATGTCCAGTGTGCGAAAGGCTGCGGACTCCGCTTGTCTGTCCAGGGAGAAAAGGGAGGGGGGGCTGCTGGCAGAGAGTGTTGTTTTCCCCCCCTCTGTCCTCTCCTCATCTTCGTCGTCCTCCACTGGGCGGATCTTAGGTGGCCGTCCCACTCGCTGACTGTCCTTCACCTTTCCCCAAGGCCAGTTTTTGGGCGGGCGTCCCCGTGGTCTGCGCTCCCCGTTTGTTGGGGGAGGTGGTCGCTGCTGGTCTGGGACAGATGGTGGACAGCGGACGGGAGGGGACGTCGGAGAGCTTTGGCTAATGGGAAACCCCAGGAAGCCCTTCCTCTCAGCTTCGTCGTCGTCATCATCATCGTCATCGTCATCCTCCTCTCTCTTCTTCCCCTGGTGCATGTGCCAGGAAATTGGTTGGACTTTGTGATTTGGTTTGATCTATTTCCAGACAAAGTGCATTAAAATCAATAATTACAGCGATTTTGAGAACAATCCAGTCCATCACCTCCACTTGAGAGGAAAAACCTTCTCATTCGCATTTACCTCCTTGCGGTTGTCTTCTCCTTGTTCGTCCTCATCCTCGTCATCATCATCTCCGTCAGCATCAGAGACTACAGTGTTTGTTACGATAACGGGAGTCCAGCGGAGACACTCGGGGTCGACCTCCAGCTGCCGTGGCCGGGCCTTGAGGCGAGCCATGTGGCTCGACACCAGCTTCTCCCTCCGTACCAGGACCAGCCTGACAAAAAGCAACAATAGGAAGATGAGTAATAGATTCCTAAAACCACCAATTAGTGACATTTTGCAACAGTTATCTTCTATAATGGAACCAAAAAAAAAAAAACTTGTTTCAGTCAGACAGAACTGATTAAAAATTTGACAACTGCCCATTGTGCTTCCCTTTCATTTCTTTGAAATTTGTCTTAATTAGGTAGTGCCACATTTTTTGTCAGTGTCACTTTAACACCAATATAGAGGGTCAGTCTGTTACTGGTCCGACTATGTTTCATTTGGGTTAATTGCTTTAAAGCTGTAGTGCAGATATTTTTTCTGTCCCCCTTCTGGCAGTGAGAGTGTAATTACACAAACAATCTTAATATGTGTACATTACAGACTCTGCTGTAGCTGACTCCCCTTAGTGTTCCACCTTTAAAACAGCGGACAGATGCTTTAAGCATCCCCAAACCTTGTGAAATAACTATTACTATCAGAATCTGATCCGTTCAGTCTGATAACATTTGGAGAGTCTAGAACAGTGGTTCTCAAAGTGGGGTTCAGGGACCTCCAGGAGTCCCTGAGGGGATGCCAGGGGGTCCCCACTGGAATTCCTTCCATAACTACACAATGCTAGAATGTAGGTGCATTTGTATGGAAAACTGAAAGTGCCAGAATTATAAGTCAATAAATTACTTTCATTTCCCATCAATATATTTTTTTCCTATAAATTCCCCTTCGCAAATTTAACAATTACACATAAACATATATACAGGCATCATTCATGAACTGAGTAAGTCATTTATTTATATTTGCTCATGGCAGTTTCTGCCCTCCATAATTTTATACACTTTCTGACTCTAAAAGCAAAAATCTTATCAGATGGGGTCCGTGGTCCAGTTTTTGTGAATTAAAGGGTCCTTGATCTAAAAAAAGTGTGAGAACCGCTATTGTAAAAGAGCCATGGGATTAAATTGTTTATCAAAGTTTGGTGCACATGCTTGCCCATAGAGGATGTGCAGTATGCATTCATCCAGCCAGCGAGTGTCACCACAAATGCAAAGTTTAAATACTCTCTACACTGTGGAATACAGAGAGATTTAACAGGTGGTGATAAGCTTAATCAACAATATGTAAACTTGTTTGACAAGGAAGTCATTTATATGTAAAAGATGCAAACTTCAGTTTTAAACTTATTTATTTTATTCTAAGCTACAGTGTAATAAATTCAGGGAATACAATGCTGAAATTATTTTTTAAATAAAATTAGAATAAGAAAAAGAAAGAAGGAAGAGCTTGCCACTGATGCACCATTATGGGCTCAGTCAGCCTTGAGGTAGAAGCATGGTCATTAGTGTGCCGAGCTAGTACGTGTTTTAAAAATAAAATTAACAATGTTTAGTGGTTTGAATAGTAAACAGTATGTTCAAGTTAAAGTTACAAATAGTTGTGGTTAGGTTGTTTGGTAACATTTGTGCTGAGAATCTAAGGGAGCTCCTTCTGCACCTGTCTCCTCGCTGCTCCAGCATGTTGAGGCTGTGCAGGGTGGTGGTGATGTCCTGCGGGCAGATCCCGGTCAGTTTGCTGAGTTGTCTTATTGTGATCTGCTGGTCGTGGACCTCATGGAGACACTCCAGCACCTCGCTGCGCCAGTAGGCCATGTAGGATAGACGGCCTAGGTCTGATAGAGGCTTCTCTGGTGATCCAGGTTGGCCCTCACGCTTGGACAACAGGTAGCCTGCAGGGACAGAGGAATATGCAGATTACACACACACATTCAGCCAAGAAATTACAGATGCACTTTATAAATGTAATATTTTAGTTAGTTTCTATCCAGTGGAGGAACAACATACAGACACCTAATAGATCTCATTTATTGGTGCAGTGCATGTATGTTTGTTTAGAGTTGAAGTTCTTACTGAAGTCGATTAGAAAGCGTCCGTAGCCCTTGCGCTGATACTGTGGAAGAATCATGATACATGATACGTTGTATTTCTGTTGACAGTGCTTCTCCTGAAAAAAGGGGAAAAAGACACATATGCCACCATTAGAAAAAAAATGGTAAACATATTCCCTTAAATAACACCTATTCTCTATTTTTCCCTGCCTTTTCTTTTTGCCTGTGGCTGTTTTTTTGTGTGTGTTTAGAGCTCATCAATATCAAAGAGCAAATGCTCTTATTGCAAATGTTGAAGCACAGGTGACAAGAAAAGCTTTTTGGGGAGGCGGCGTGTATGACCACCACGGCTGAGCGGCACCAATCACAGCCCATGCTGTTTGCGTCACCACAATGCATAGTTAGGATATTGCGGAGGTGCACATCAGCCTACGGCGTAGAGGTCTGCTTCGACGGAGTAGCAAGGTATACAGAAGTATAAACTAGGCTTAACGGTGGAGTTTTGCCAGCGAGCTGGAATGTTAATGGGAGCACCTGCAAATGCAAATACCAGAGCAGCATTGCAGCAGTCTGTATTCATGTGAGAAACAAAAATCCAACATTTGTATGTTTGTAGGAATCCACCAGTGTGGGCTAAGGCCAATGCATTTAAATTTTTCCCTCTACGTTTTGGTTCAGGTTGCTGTTTCAGATATCTCCTAATACACCGAGCGAATGCAGGGAACTTACAAGTTTTTTTCAAAATTAAGGAACCCCAGTAGTGGTGTGAATTTATGATACTTTCATAATTCAGACCGAATGGTTGGCCGTACCTTTGAGAAGTAGCCGACGAGGTGGCAACCTTTGCTGTCGTTCTGAGTGAGGACGTAGAAAAGGAAGGGCTCCACGTCGTAGTAGAGGGTCTTGTGGTCCAGGAACAGCTTGGCCAGTAGACACAGGTTCTGACAGTAGATTGTGCTCACGTTCCCATCAACCTTTGGAGAGGATTACAAACAAAATGACAGCAGATGTCCTTAAATGATGACTGTTCAGTTCCAGGAACGCCACGGTGTGGAAGTGTGTATTTTAACTGCTGTTAGAGAGCTGTGGAACCGAGTGAAGGTGAATAGAGTAGAAAGTTAGTGTCAGGCAATGATCTCAGCCAAGTCTCCAGAGACGTTGGCAGATAGAGAGGGGTAGAGGAGAGAAACAAAGAGCTGTAAGTAGGAAGAAAAGGAGGGAGGCTCGGCTTGGCAGCTCGCCAATTATCTCTGCTCTCCACTGAGTGAGGATGGACTGCAGGGCTGGGAAACAGAAGCTGCAGTGGCCATGGTCTGTAGACAACAATCCACTCAATTAATCTGACACTGCACTACTAGACCCAGAAGAGCAGCTTAACTGTAGATTGGTAATTATGCGTTTTCCTAATAATGCCTTTGCCATTCTCTGGTGCAAAAAAAAACAAAAAAAAAACTAAAAGCAGATTCCACCGTAGCAGGTAGGGATGTTAGTGGTTAATCAATGAACAATGAATCACCCTCAAGAAAACTGATCAGGGACAGTAACAAAGTATTCTGTACCATGTTAATAGTGGGAGCAGTTGGTGTAGCTAGAGGTTGAAGGATTGGAAGACGGGGTGCAATTTTGAGGCCAGCAAAAAAAAAGAAAAAAAGAAAAAAGGACAGCGCCAGAAAAATGCCTTTGGTACGGTGCTGTGATTTGTGGGTTAAGCTTGTCTCACCCCACAGCGTCATCCTTCATCACTCACTCGCACTATTCCATCACCTCCCCACACATCACTTCATTCACCATCCTTTCAACTCCGTCTGCATCGTTCTGGCCATCTTTCCGGACAGTCTCTTACCTCAAATACAGAGACCTCATCCTTCCTGTAGATCTCATTGGCAGGGGGGTGGAACCAGTTGCACTTCTTCATGTGCTGGTAGAGGATGCTGCGACTCTTCATGTAGCGTAGGCAGAACTCACACAGGTAGAGTTTGGGTAGTCTGAAAGGGGAAATAAGGGGTGGGGCATGATCAGAGGAGGAAGAGTGAGGAAGGTGGTACAATTGCATCCAAAGTAAATGGACAGATGAGAATGATGATGATGTTTAAACATCATATCACTCACTGCAGCATGAACTAATGCATAGATTAGGCTTCACATGTTTGTTTTCTAAGATCCTGAGACAACTCTCTCCTTTGCTTTCTGTGGTCCATGTTCAGTGTGGTACACAGAATGATACGAAACAGCACAGTGACTACTTTTCACCCTTTAAATAGGCAGACTGACAGATTACAAGATTGAAGACACCTGTGATGCTAATTAGAGGACGCACCTTAGTTTAACATATCCTTATGGTAAAATTAGTTTCAATCTTTTTTTAGGGGTACCATCATTTTTGTCCAGGCCAGTTTCATTCATTTGTTTTTTTTTAATGATTCTGTTGAACCAAAATTCAAAATCAATGTCTGATTTTCATTCGTTAATTTTCAGTACATTTTTATTTATTGTTACTTTGTGTCAGTTTCAAGTTATTTCAGTGACCATTGTGGGTTTTTCTCTCTTTAACAGAAGGGTACCGACAATTTTGTCCACGTTGGTATATAGGTTATCTGTCTGTGGTTGCTTAATTTCCAAAGTAGGTGCCACTGTAACAACATTACAATTAAGTATCATTATGTTGGTGCTCATTTCCAAGACTATACGCAGGACAGTGAGCTAAGTCCATTAAGTTGTGTTTAGTATTTCACTACGGGGCATTTGCTTACCTGCTGTACTCCTGTGGGTAGGGAGAGGAGTACCACGTCTGGATTTCAAACTTCCCAAATTCTATGACTGATGGACAGCGCATCTGAGGGTCCGGTGGACCCGTCACCCCGACTTTCTGTTCGGGTGACGTGACCGAGACGGAAGAAAAGAAGGAGAAGAAAATATTGGTGGTTAAGTCCAGGTTCACTATCGGATGGATTAGTAGATCACAGGGCAGCAGACAGATTAGACACCAGAGATTACAAGCCTGGAGCCTTACTCCAGAGTGGTAGGTAATACTCAGTGTACACATACACATGCACAAACATATCACTGGTACAGGAGGACTAGCCATTCTAGCCACACACAGGATAAGCCAATGCACAGAAAATGGAGGTCTTTCATTTTAATTTAACAGGGGTTGACCCGTTTCAGCTGCAGGACTCCGGAGAAAAAATGGAAAGCTTCCAATGGAAAGACTCTTTTGGTGAGGTTACATGTAAAGTTATGAGGCTTTGCTGTTGAGAGAAGGCAGAAAAAATCTAGAGAGAAAAGAAAAAGCAGAAGCAGTCAAGTGAGCTGCAGAATGAATGAAGAGAGTGCGCTGTAGTAGAGGGAAAGCTGGTGAATGAGAGAAATGAAACTTATTTTCTGGTTGTTATCAGAGCCTTTAGCACGAATAAACACGCCTCTGCCCTCTCCAGACAGATCTCTTCTGTCTTCCCTGCATTGCCTGATCCTGTGTGAAATCAGCTGAGTTAGCAACCGAAAATTACATGTTCTGATCGCTTCTGATACATGTCCAAGCAACATGACTAAAAAGATGTTAACTGTTCGCTTTCTCCTAACACCAACACTGACTTTATGTGTTTTACTGAGACATGGCAGAGGCCTAAAAACACTCATCTCCATCATGCCTCCTTAGCAAAGTTAAACAGTCTAGCCCTGCTCTTCTAAACAGGGAGCAGATTTGCAATCAATCACAAAAGCAATGTTTAACACTACATAAATGATGGTTTAGTAGAACTGCTGCTATACAATAATGCCGGGTTATTTGGATCTACTGGTCATTGAAAACCAACATTTGATCCTCACTGGATCCAACATTCACTACCCTGCATTAATGGTAATGGGTGATTTTAATACACATGCTAAATCTGGCAGCACTTCCATGGAACATTAATTTTCTTCAGTGGTGAGTCTCTTACAGCCCATTGACTTGTCCACCCACAGGCCTCCATCCTACAACTGTGTCTTTAACAACCTGACTGGCGACAAGTGCTCTTTCTGATCAAAAATATCATTGCCATTAACCGACCGTCACTCTACACTTCAAGAGTTTACATAATATCAATGTCTCCAACATGGCTGCTGCCTCATTTCAGATCTTTTGGACTATCTTCAACTTTAGCTTTCCCATATGTAAAAAAAAATAAGCCTCGCCCCTGCATTGAAGATTGTCTTCACCCCCTTCCACCTGTGTACCTGTAGTGCCAGCTCCTGGATGTGTCTGAACAGTTCAATGTCTTTTTCCGTCAGGTTCTCGTGGCCGGGCAGCTTTTCGTCTTCATCACGCCAGTCGCTGCCGTCCTGATTGTCTGATTGAGGATTGAAACACAGAGTCAACGTTGATGCCAAAGTACTTAGACAGGATGCCAAACTTGATACTGAGGTGACAGGCTGACACGAAGCTGGGGGACGCCCTCTCTGATATCTGGATTCCCCTCTATGTCAATCAGTGAGGGTGATCGAACCCACCTACTGTGTCTGACATAGTTTCAGAAAATACAAGAAAAACATGATATATGGAAATCTATTTTAGCTAAATCACCACGGTTGCATACATTTTAAAAGTATAGTTGCTGCTGCTTATTTATATAGGGACGATAACCCGATTCTGAAATATCACTTATCCATTGTAGAGTCAAATTTTAAAAGTGGGTCAAAACACATTGGTGCCAATGAAACTTGAAATGGAGCGCCTCGCCTGCTCTGTTTTCTCCTCTGCTGTGCTGTACTTCACACTCCGTCTGTGTGTGTATTTGGCCTCAGACAGTTCAGTGGAAATGGAACTGCAGGTGGCCACTTCAAATTACAAAGACTTTTTTTTTATGCCTAAGAAAATAAAAACCCACACTTGCAAATGTAATTTTGAAGTGAGGAATATTAGGGCCAGATCATTTGAAAATAGGACAAAACATTTTTTCAACACTGTTTATTCTTACAACAACAGCTCTGTGATTGACACGTATATAGTTAGCAACTTTCATTCTGTTTGCAGTTGGAAGGACTGCATGATACAATAAAGTATGTTTTTAATGATAGTAATGTTATATATTCTAATTTGGATCTTTATACAAAGGGGATTATGTACCGCCTAGAATTCAATGTACACTGACTACAATGTGTTGTGTGTGTGACGTCGTACCCCCTCTGTCGTCTCCGTCTTTGCGATTGGCTTTCTTTCTGATACGGCACTGCTGGGAGTAGTCCACCACTTCCTGCCGTGCCTTGCGGCCCTCAGGCGATGGCGTGAAGAACTTCGTGAGGGCGTCTATTAACCCCTTGGTTTTGTTGTTGAAGCGCAGGCTCCCCTGTGACATGTCGTCATCATCCCGCATCGAGAAAAGCAGCCGGTCGTCACCAGGGTAACCTTCACAGGAGGAGCTGGAGGAGGAGTTGGCGGAGGCCGAGCGCTTCCGCCGGCCGCGCCCGCCCAGTTTCTTGAAGGGCCGCCCCGGCCTGTGGAGCGAGGGAGGGGAGACTTTGTCATGGGGAAACAGACCACACGTGTATCCGGACAATGACAGACCTCTACAACATGTTTTAGTGGCAAAAAACATCTGTCAGCCCATTCTGGATGAACTCCAAGGCGTTGGACCTATTAACCTGTCTGCACTCTGATGCATGACCTCTCACTGTGACTCTCTACTGGGCTGACATTGAAGAAGGCACCCTTGGCTGAAAGCATTTCTTTACCTATTTTTCGGCCGTCCCAGCGGCGCATTGTAGCGCCGTTTGATTTGTGCTGCCTTTTCGTGTAAAAGCTTCTTTCCCTTTTTCCTGGGTTGGCAGATTTGACAAATCCACATGCCTGGGAGAAAACGGGGATAAGCACACAGGTTCACATAAGTTAAGGGCAACTGAAGGGAGACGAGACAGGCTTCGACACAGATCCTGACATGCTCCAGGACTTATCTGGCACATTAGCACTTCATGGTGAAGCATTAGGTGCTTTGTCCAAATATCAGTGTGGCTGTAATGGTTAAACGGAGCAGAAATGTGAGGCCAGCAAACTCTTGCAGAGGTAGAACAGATCCAGGCTGAATTTATGAGAGGCTGTAAATGGGTAATAAAGAGGCAGGTGATGAGTTTAAGGAGCAGTTCAGTTTATTTACCTTTCGGCATTCGCGTGAGGGGAGGATCACAGCACTCCATGTGGAAGCCCCGGTCACAGGAGTCACAGAACAACATGTTGTCCTGCACACGCGCGCACACACACACACACACACACACAAAAAATAACAAAATAAATAGTGATTACATTTTAAACCATGAACATAAATGAAGTTCATGCATATGATGCACCTTGATACATTTATTGATGAACTGATACAATATAATTTTAATAACGCATTTTAACTATGAATAAAAATGTATGTAAATTATTGACTTATATTTATAATAATATAGTTGTCACTTTGATCATATCTACTACATTTTGGACAATTTATTTGTTCTTGATTTTACCTTTAATTCTCATTGACATTTTTTTTTAATCACTGTGCATCTCGGCAGTATTTTGTGCACTATCAACCTCACTACAAACATTTGAATAATAACGATTCCTCGCTTGACAAGTGAAAGAAAACATGCCGGGGCTGACTAAAATAGCTCAATCCTGGGACCACAGATATGTCTATCAGCATAACTATCTGCCACTTAAGCACTAGAAGAAGAGTGTTCATAGGCGCTGTTCAGCTGCCAGTCCGCCATATTCCCTCATCCACTCACCGCATTCTTTCCTTGATCCTGACAGCTGCTGCAAGTCTTGCATTCAATGCACTGCCACCACAGAGCCTTGACTCGCGCTGTGAGCTCTGGGGAGAACTTGAGGCAGGACGGGTGGCCTGCAGGCAGGTAGACACACACACACACACACAAACAAGTGTGTCATCGTCACGCTCTTTTGCTCTGTGGCTGCTGACTGACAGCCGTGACCCACTTGCATCATTAAAGAAGGATACAAAAAAAAATGTCCTGTTTGGAATTGAAAGCCATCACTGAATCAAACATGGCTGCAAGAGAGAAATATTTCCACAGAAATGTGGCACACAAAGAGTTGCAATTTCTTATTGTTAGCATGTAAATAAACTGTTAATTGATCTGGTTGCTGCAATAATATTATGTGATACTTGTTTTGAGTTAAATTTTATTTATATCATGTGTCTGCTTATGTTGTTTTGATTATTTGTATCACATAATCACCAGCCTCCCCTTTGTTGTTTAATAAATGTCACAGCCACAGAAAGGTCTCAGAAATTCTGAGACACTGTTTCCTTCCGCTTATTAAAAGTGCTACATTTTTTATTTTTTTTTAGACTGCCGACATCTCCAAGTGTATGCTTCGATTGAAGTGTGAAGTTAATGCAAAATAGCACTGAGTGAAGTGGAAGTATCAAATGAAGCGCAACCAGCACTGAGAGGAATTAAAACATTGCTCCATCAAACAATGCGACCAAACAACTTACTGTCAGTTGACTTGTACATGTTAAAAACAGTTGAAGAGATGAAAGTATTTGAAATGTCAACTGATGATGCAACAGCAGATATAGGGGAAATGTGCATCTTCCTACAATTATTTCCATAGTTTGGTTGTCTAGGGACTTACATATGCTTTTTTGGCCAATTCTGGCATATTTATTGTTAATGTGCACAGTTCCTATCAAACCAATGTTTATGTAACCAGTGTCTTTGTCCAGTTTAAGCATACATTTGTTTTTTTTACTGCAAATGTTTTTTTTTCACCAAAAATATTATGAAGACAGACTTATACTACTTAAAGAAGATATATGTTTTTAGACAGCAGCTGATTGGCCTCTCTTCCCCTGTAACTGTTCTGCAACAAGGCTGGAAAAGTTCATCTAAATCAGGGCTCGGGTAATTTAAAGAAGCTCAGGTAACTTCAAATTTGTGCTTCAACAATCTACTTCCATTTCAACTTCTTTCAGTCTTAGACTTTTTAGTATTGTACACTTTTCATGGATTTCATTAAAAGTTTTTATATCCCTGCAGCAACATATTATGTAATAATAATTAATTTTAAAAACTACAGTAGTAGCATGTTTCATTGATCCAACCTAAATCAAATATAACAATAAGCTATTCATTCAAGCATTTTCTTACATACTGCAGCGGATTACTACAAAATATGGTGTTATCACATAATGAGATGAAAAGTTATTATATATTGCAGAGTTATTACATAACGCTCAATAATATTAATATTAATGAGCGTCTAATTGAATGAACTGAATAACTGAATTCGGAAGGTGGGGATGTGGTGACTGTATAGTTTGGAAGTTATGTCATCAGAACTTCACAGCAATCCACACGGCTCATTTTAAGGCACAGTTTCTGAATCCAGGCTGTGTGCATTTCTATGTGATTTGACCGTTTTAAAACATTGAACACCTAGACCTTCTTATAATTGGGAAAAAAAAAACTCATATTAAAAAAACGCGTCTTTTTCTACTTCTCAAATCAACACTTACCGCTATTGCCACAGTCAGCACAGGAGATGAGCTCCTCTGGCTTCTTATCGCGATTCTGCTCCTTGGTCCCCAAACAGAAGCTGCAAATGGGGATGGGCTCTGCCACCGGCTGGCAGGAGGACAGGGGGGAGGAGGGAGAAGGGGACACGGGGGAGGGAAAGTGGAGGATGTCAGTCAACTTAACAGCTTCATTGTACAAATGAAAACAACAAAGTGGCCTTGTGTGTGTCCTGCCACAGTGGATGACTGTCGCTGTGTGTATTAACAAGCTAACAGCAGACTGATAACTACAATGACACCACAGAGCATGTGGCTCTGTGATGGGAGTGTTTAGGATAATGAAGAGCATGAGAGCTGCGCTGATGAGTGCGCTTGTATAATTTATGTGACATGTCATGTTAGAGGCTGCCGCCGTGTGTCAACGTCTCCGTTGAGTCCTGCGTGGTTTGATCAAACGCTGTAACTCGGTTTCTTTTGGCTGCACTGGTAGAGGACCTCCCGGTTTTAATTCCGCTGTCGCGTGTCCCATTTTGACGCTTATTCTGAAACATGCCACCAGACATTCAGTTCTGGGGGCTGCGTAAATCTTTTATAGTGTTCCAGAACACACAACCAACCCCTTATCCAGCATGCCCACAAGCCTGCGCCAGGTTTTGTGTCAAGAAAACACACAAAGCAGACTAACAACCAACATGTTGTCACACATCAAACCAGGACTTTCGTCCTGTGTCCAATAAAGCTGGAGGATCGCATCCCCAAAGCGCCGCAGGTGCACTTCTCTTCACACAGACACCGACATGGGTGGGAGGAGGCCGATTCTCCTTGAAAGTTTCTGGAGCCCGGACACCCAGAAGGGGAAGTGGCGGCTTAATGCTGCCTCAGAGTGCATCATGAGTCAATGCTGGCAAAGACATTTCGTTATAAAGAAAGTTGCATTTGTATTTCTGTCACAATTTAACCATAAAAATCTTTGGACTTTAGCTGCGATATTTATGGCTCACATAAACGTCCGGTACACAAATGAATTTCAGTAGCATCAAATGCCAAGCAGAACTTGTAATGTTTGTACGGTGATTTAAACCTGCTTATAAAAAAAAGGCTATAAAACTGCTTTTGACCTTTTTATGCCTTGTTCTTTAGAAACGCTGAAAAGCACTAGGTGTAATTAGGCTTCGTGACCAAATGAAAAGGCAAAACTAAAAATGAAACCGATTTAAATCGCAAAATAAAAAAAATAGCTTCAGTATTTAGCCGCTTATATAACCGCTGTAAGAGTCCGTTGTTTTTAGAGGTCACTGGCTTGAATGCAATCAAGATGTGCCGACGCCCTCGAGTACAGTACGTTCATCAAACAAATATGTAGCTGTGGCACAGCCTGTCTGTTTAGAGCAAGATGTCCTCAAAAAAAAAAACAAAAAAAAAACAGAGGAACAAGTGATGGACACTGGAGGAGCTACAGAGCTCCGACCACATCTGCTGCCTGAACGCTTCAACGTTTACAGCAGTTGGGCAGAGCAACAGAAAGAAAAAAAAGCCGCTTGTGGAAAACAAATCACATGACATCTGGGCTTGCGTTCGCCAGCCGGCATGTGGGAGAGTCTGAGAAAAAGTGGAGAAACGTTCACATGTTGGAGCATTATACTACGCTCTTGATGTTTGGCGTTAATCTCACGCTGCTCCTCAGCACCAACTCTGGCTGGTAGCATCCTACAGGGCTGCTTCCCTGCAGCTCGACGGCCTACAGAGAGGCCAACGTGGATGCAGTTAAATCAGCAAAAGCACTTCAACGTCAGAGATTCGTCTTCTTGCGAGACACACGGCCAAACGTAAAAAAAAAATCAAAGCTACACTTGGACGGCTTCTTTCTTGATAGATTGGACGAGTCAAGAAACCAGGATTTAAAATTTGATGTTCGCTCACTCCTATAATTTCAGAGGCTTGAGTAGAGTCAGAAGTACACCAATGGGAACCCCCTCTCCTTAAGCTCAAAAAGTCTTTTTAAGACAGTCATAATCAATCATTATTGCCAATCATACAGGATGGAGTTGAAAAATTATGGGAATTTTCAAAGCTGGAAACTTTTCATGGAAATTAATTAATGGGAATGAATCCAAAATGTATTAAATTGAAGATTGGCCCTTAACAGGGAAGCCTAATATATTGTAGCATAATATTGGCTAAAACAACCAGATTTAATGCAATTAGACTCCTCAATCACATGCACAGATGATTTCTAGATCCCCCACAGCACAGGACTACTGAAGCTACACTTTTATATAAAGTCGGGTAAGTTTTGATAATATTATGGCATAAATATATCTCATCTATAATGTATTAATGTTTAACTTGCAGATATTAAATAAAAATGTGTTCATACAGTAGCTATCTCGTAGGGTAGGTGCTAAATGTAAGATGTTTTTCATTTCATTGACCTTTTTTTGTGTAACCATTTAAGAATCTATACATGAATTGTCAAGTGTTTCGAAGACCATTCTAGTTGTTTAGTGAACTATATTTCTGTTCATGCCATTGCATTAGTATTATTTTATTCTAAATAAAAATGCCAAGTTCACCATCTGTTGTGCGGAAGCATATTGCAAAGTGTTAAAAATGTCTTCAAGGCTCAAAACATTCAGCAGACAAAGCATTTCACAAGAGTTTCCAATTTGGTATATTTCCAAAATTCCCCCATCTTAACTTCCCATGGAAAGTTTCTGGAAATTTAAGTGAAATTTTGAGTTACTCGTGACATTGTTAATGTAACACAACAGATGTTATTTATGAGGCATATGCTTATGCGTACAACAATATTATGCAACAGTATTGGTCAGTAACATGAATGTTGCGTGTGTGCATGACTTCCATCAGCACTTATGACTTGACAAGGCAGCAGCTGAAAATTATTTAACAGCACATGAAAAATTCAATTCTTTATTATCAAGCTCATCCCTGGTGATCACGACAGATACGCGAGGAAAATGTATTAATCTGCAAATATTCCTGATCAATCCTGAAACTAAGGAAATTGTAAAAGAAAAGAAAATGTATCCAGGAGGCTTTTACAAACCCAAGGTCATAACATTTTAAAATGTCTAATCCTTTATAGTGGTAAAACAACAACATGGCATTCATTGAGGGCTTTCAGCTGGAGAGTTTAAATGGACTTTGCTGCAGAGAGCTGGTAGGCAGCGGATCCTGGCAGAGAGGAGACAGGGACAGGAGCTTGATTTATTGGGTTCATTTCCTTCTGACTCAGGCTGCTTCCAATACCCTCCACTAACCCCCCCCGCTACCCACCCAGCATAGCGCGGGGACAGGGAGAGAACGAGAAACAAAAGGTATGGAGTAAGGGGAGGAGGAGATAAACAGAGAGAAAATGTTTGTTTTTTCCCCTCAGGATGAAAGTAACATAAAATGGTGATCATGTGCTTTATAGAAGATTTTCAAACTAATCGTCAATAATCTCCACGATCTGAAGAGTGATGTCGGTCTGACGAGTAGGACTCAAAGTGAGCGACAAGCGGAGTGAGAGGCGAAGGAGGAGAGAATTGTGAACAAAGACGGAGCGAGACAGAAATAAGAATCCAGAGGGCAAGAGAGCGAGGGAAATGGAAAGCGTTAAGAGAAAATCTGCAGCAGCAGTCCACTGAGCTGCGTGCGACCGACACCTCAATCATTCCTGACGCTTAACCCCTTCCCGGCCAGAGCAGGTCAACTGCTCCCGCTCGCCCCTGCGAGTAAACACGAGCCAAGAGCGAGTGTCGCCTTACACACACACATACACACTCACAGACACCTTGTATAAAGATGCACATACAGTGTGGCTTCAGTTACCGGCTGCCACTGTAAATGAATCTCCAACAGATAAAAAAAAAAAAATGAGAAGCTAATCCGCCCGCCATGACAAGAATAACAGGAAACAGCAAAACACAACCCTCAAATTCCTCCTAAGAGAGTTTTTTCCTCTCTGTTTCAGCCTTTTGTACCGTGGCCAGTGGTGGCTGCCAGCGCTGCTTTTACAGCATGGCGTCGCTCTGGAAATTTCTCACATCGACTGGCTGTTTGAGTTAAGTGTCATGGCCGACATTTGACTTGGGATGTGTGCGCGCACGCGCAGGGCTATTTTAAGCCGCGTGTTCATGTTTTGGCATGTGCTCTTCTTTTTTCCAAACGCAAGGAAAGGATTCGGGAACAAAACGGCGTTCCGAGCCAAAAGGACATTCTTCGTGGCAACTGTTAGCAGCTACCTGCGTCGATCAGGTGGACTTGAAATTCCACCTTAAGTTCATTTAAAACTGTCTTTGTTACAAGGTTCGTCGATACACACACACACGGACAGGCAAAGATGGGGTGTGAGCCAGCTGACACACCCACCTACGCTCTAAGGATCACTTAAGCACAACATTGTCAAACACACTCCATATCCTGTAGCACTGGGCTCCGGTTGTAGCCAAGTTCTTTGGATTGTTTTCAAAATTATTACTTGAGGCAACGTGTTGCATTGTCTGAGACATTATATGGGGAGATAATAGATTTAAGAGGTGGCCCGGTTTTCACTTCGTGCAAACCGGCTGCTGTTATCCAAAGACAGAGGACAGGAGAATGAAACAGGAAGGAGAACAATGGGGAAAGGACGAAAGAGGAGAGAGAGAGAGAGAGAGAGAGAGAGAGAGAGAGAGAGAGAGAGAGAGAGAGAGAGAGAGAGAGAGAGAGAGAGAGGTGGGGAGAAAAGATGGAAGGCAACAACAGGACAAGAGAAAGAGGGAAAAGCGTTGCTGTTGTCCTTGTCTCGTCTCAAGTCAAGGATCTCATTAACATGGGAGCCCAATCTCAGCTCCCCCCCGCACCCCCACTTCCCTTAGGGCTGCCCCCACCCCGAACGCAAACTCATTGATCACTGTTACAGAACATGCCGTGCAAGCAGAGACAAGACGCAAACACATACACACTTTTTCCGAAAAAAAAAATCATTAGATGCGCCGAGGGCTAGTCGTCATGAGACATTTTCATCACAGGGTGCACAAACGCGCATGCAAGGAGGTTCAAGTCACATCGGTTGACAGGTAAAAGAGTACATCTGTATCCCCCCGTAGCCGGGGGAATTAAACAGATGTGAGTTTTCTAAGACGGCCCGAGGAAGACCCTGTGCTGTGCCAACGTGCCCTCCCTTCAGCCAAGCATCATCCTCTATTAAAATCGAGGTTAGCCAGAGAGCATGGAGCTAAATCACTGCATCAAACGGAGCAGGCTGGCGGCGCTCCAGCCATCACTTCCACAGCTGCTCAACACATTGGCTCTATTTGCGGGGCGGCGAGGTTGGCCGTACGCGAGGCCTCACACACACGGCTACGCGCCGCGTGCCAAATGCCATTCACGTCACAGTCACTGGTGAGTTTGAGGTAACTGCTCCCTCTGGGCACAGACACTACTGCTAATGTCGTTTCTATAGACTGTCGGCCAGCTGCTTCTGTTCCTGCTCGTTCGTCTGCAGCCAATGGGGTCAGACTGGCACACCTTCACCCAAAGACAGAACGACGGCCGAAGCTAGCACCGCATGGTGCTGAAGCACTAGCATTGTAGTCACACACTGCGCCGCGCTTGCTTAGCATGTGACATTTATTGCTTGCAGATGCTAGTGATGCAAGGTGAGACACAGACATCACTGCAGACAGTTTTATTGGCATTTCTTCTACTGAAGAAAGAACCCGATTGAAATGTGTTGACAGAGAGGTACGTGGATCATCACGGGTAACTAGGACACCGTCTCTGGAAAGATGCTTTGTTGTGTTTTTTTTAAATGTCATCTTACACCACCTTGAGAACTACAAACAGTATTTAATTCTAATTACTTCCATTGGGCTGGCAACAGAAGTCAGATATGTCGACAAACCAGTATCGATCTGCATGGCGAGAATATTACTACATACACGTGTATAATTTGGACTGCAATTAATTTATGTCATGAAAATGGTGAAAATGCTGTTCACTGTTTCCCAAAGCTTCCTCAAATATCTTATTTTGTTCTAACCAACAGTGCACAACCTAAAGATATTTATCTTACTATCAAATACGACTAAATATACCACAAAATAATCACATTTTAGAAGATGAAATCAGAGAATTTAGATGATTCATAAATAATTGTCACTAAAAGCTGGTGCGTTTTCAGTTGATTTACTGAATCGGTTAATAGATTTATAATTGCAGCTCCATTATCAATTAAGGTTTCATTTCTAATTTTATTTGTAGCTCAACTATAAAACATCCGAACATTTTTTTTAATGCTTGTCCTTTGCTTAGAACCAAATGTGATATCTTAAAATGCCTTGTTGGACAAACAGTCCAAACACAGCAGCAACCAGAGAAAATTAGTCTTAGCTTTAAAGATTATCCTATTTAATCATTTAGTTACCAACCATTTACTGTATCACCAACTATGTTGATATTCAATTAATCATTTTGATTTTTATTTTTTTTTAAGAGGAACGTGTCAAAATTCTCTGGTCACAGCTTCACATATGTGACTATGTTCTGGTTTCTTTAGTCCTCCATGAAAATAAACTGAATATCTTTGGGTTGTGGACTGTTAGTTGGAACAAAACAAGAAATTGATGACAATTGATGACAAAACAGGTTTAAACAGAAACTGACATTTTTCCACCCCTTTTCTGATATTTTATCGAACAAATAATCAATTACATATAGCCTATTTAAAACAAAAATGTCCTTTAGTCGTAGCAATAATTCTTACAGCTCAACGATTAAGGCATAAAATAATCGTCAGATTAATCAATAATAAAAATAATTGTTAGTTGCAGCGGTAATTTTAGCAACTAATCAATTATCTAAATAACTCCCCGTCGTCTAATTGATTAATTAATTGACTAATCGTTGCGGCTCTAATATGATTTGTGTGAACCAACCCTTTAAATAACTGAACACCCAGACAGTTTATCCATTTCTCTGCTGGTGTGTAGAGCTAAATGTCAAACAAGAGCTGGGGCTGTGGAGGCTCCACAGCATGAGGTTAAAGCTGGTGCCATCAGAGAGGGGAGCGAGCCTTTCAACTTAAAGACACTAATGTTGGGTCAACTGAGGAGAACACTCCAGCAAAACACAAACAAAAGCCGCTTGTCTGGCAAATGTAGGCAGAAATAAAGACTTTCTACATGTTTCATCACCTCCTTAAAAACACACTTCAGTAAAGAAATTTGAAAGCCAAGAAATGTAAACTGTAAACTTGAAGGAGGCCATTTCATGCTACCCAATTAAGTCACTTTCCCAGCATTCCTGTGGCAGGAAGAGAATCTTTCCATCCGTCCTGCAAACACACAAAATCCTCTCCTATGACTACATAACATGATGGTTTATGATGGTTACGGGGTTTAAGGCGAAAAGGCAGGTTGCATTTAAGGCATAATATCAATGTTGGGTGGTGTTTTGTATTCATCGCCCTCAGGGTGACGATATGAGATGTCTTCACCCTGAGCAAACACAAGTGAAGGTAATGTGTGTGATGTTAGAAAGCACAGCTGGGGGGGGTCAGAATGAAATAAATCACATGGGATGAATATATGCATTAAGAGTTCATACTAAGCAATGCCTAATGTAGCAGCTCTACTACCAATACCAGCATAAGAACCATTAGCTACAGTGTGCTAGCATTAGCCGAACCAGTCAAGAGGTCAGTGGGACGTTTTGGAGGGAAATCACTGCAACCACAACACTGTGTACAAAAAGCGTGTGTGCATGTGTGTGTGTGTGTGTACGTCATTCGTGAGTGGCTTTTTTCACACGTCCCCGCCGTGACACTGCATGTCGGCATCGAGAACTCTGGTTCACCCCGCTCCAGCTGTTGAGGAGAGGGCAATCTCAGGGCAGGGAGATTGCGCTCGCCTATTATGGCGGGATGAACATCACACACACATACACACACACACACACACACACACACATCTATATACCCACACGGATATACACACAAAGGCTCAGCATCAAGCCCATCCCACCTAATGGCCATAGCCTCATAGTGCTAACGGGCGCTCAGGGAGGCAATGAGGTTTGCCATCTATATATCCATGACCCCTGGTTGACTTCGCTCCCCCATCACCTCCCCCCTCATGACCTGGCAATGGCACCCTATTAGGGTAAGGGAGGGGAGACAGAAATAGGGTCTGGGATCCCGTTTGAATGGAGTGCTCTGACACAAACATCAGAGTGTTGAGTACACAAATCTCCCCACAAATGGGGTCAAAGCCGGTGCTTAGCCATTTGTTTTGATTTTCCTCCCCCCCTCTGCCTACCCGCACACTCCCCCAACACCCCCCCCATCCTTGGGAAATCATAACTGTTTGCAATCATGCAAGGTGATATGGCAATGATGCGCCGGTGGAAGGGAACGAGAGCGGAGGAGAGCGTTCGAGCAACACCCATCACCCGTCGTTCATGCGTGCGGTTTATCTCCTTGAAAGCACACGCTACTCATGCGGGCAGAGATGAACATACATCAGGAACACGCCAACAGTCGCACCCAAAAAACACACGTGATTGAGCAGAAATAAGGCCGTATGCATGCACGGCAGAGATTTATCAAGCAGAGAAGAGACAGGAAAGAAGAGTAAATGGGTTTGGGTGGACGCCAGACACAAATGTGAACTTCCTCACTGCTGCAGTAACAGTTCCATGAAGTTGGGACCCACGAAAGGAGAAAAAAAAAACTGACTGATCTCCAACACCTGTAATTCACAATCTAGGATTGATTAAAAATATCCCTGCTGCAACTTGGCGGCATTTTCATTGGACTTAATGCTTTCTAAAATTAACTTTCTGCCAGGGTTGAGTTTTAATTGATATAATTCAATTATGTCCTCCGGAGCAAATTTGAAAATTAAATTAAAAAGAACAACTATTCATTTCCACCTTTGAAAAGGCATTACTTGGTAAGGAATGCATTACTCTGTGTTTGTGTGTATTTATCCAGTAAGGTGGGGTGGGTGGAGGTGGCGGTTGATCTTCAGCTGTCTTAAGAGGTGGAACGCCTGCAGCCAAGCAGGTCACTGTGTTAGGCAGACCCCGTGTGACTCCAGCCTGCTCTCGAGGCTAATCCTACTCCAGTGCATGTGTGCATGTTTATGGGTGCATGCGTCCTTACCGGGAGCGCCTGTGCCTGCACAGACATGCACACACCCACACAGGGGCCAGATAAAGCCAGTCACCAGTCGCCAGTCAAAACAGTAGTTAGGGCCGGTCTATTGTCCTCTAGATCTACTGTCTGACCTGGCTGACACATGACCTGATGATGGGCTGATGACAGATTGCGGTGTGTGTGTTCCTAACTTTACATGCTGGCATCATCAGTGGACATGTGAAGTGTTTCATGTTTGTGTTAGTGTCTGTGTGTTTTTTTAGCATGCAGCAATGTGGCTTCATATCTGTGCATGCACATGTCCCCTGGCCCTTAGAAGCAGAGGTTAGCACTCGGCTGCTCTCTCTGATCAGGTTACAAAAGTGGGTGTGTTCCCTCTCTTCTCTGTCGCCGGCATGTCTGCCTCTCCCTCTCTCTAACTCATTCTGTCTCTCTCACTTTCTTTTCCCTTTATGTCTCTGCCTCTCTCTTCCTTTCTGGTTACAGAGGCCTGTGGCTTGCGTCATCGAGGCCTCTTCCTCCGGCAGTACTACAGACCACCTTGTTCTTGCGCGCCCTAGTCTGTGTTCCTCCCTTCCTTCTCTTGCTTGCTTTCTTTCTTCCGCCCTTCCTTTCTTCCTCCCATCTCCTGACAGGGAGCATTCCTGTAGCTGGTCCACAATCCCTGCAGGAGGCTGGGATCCATATGATCCATATGCCTCTGCCCCATAACCTCCTCCTCTGCTGAAAACTGCCCAGCCAGTTGCCCACCCAGCAGCATCACAGTCGTACCACTCGTCCTGGACAACAGCACATACACCCGTGCTTCATGCACCTACTAGAGCAATGTAATACCTGCATGACTAGCATGACACTCCTGGTCGGCCGCACACTCCAAGTTCAACTCGCACTAGTTTGTGGAAAGATGCTCATGCTTGCATATGTTCACAACTGTTGCCCTGCCCTTGTCAGCCATGTCTAAAATAACTTTGCAATGTGCTATCTGTAACCCACTACGCCACATGCTAGATGAAAAGTCACATCTCATAGAATCAAAGACTTTACTACCGTGTAGTAAATTACTGCTTTGTGGGCCACAAGCAGTTTGAAAAAAGTAGTTGCAGTGCCAACGGCAGATAGATCTGGACAATTCTGCCTGTGCTGCAGCTTGTTTGCGAGGAAAACGCGTGTCGTGTGGGTCACAAAGAACAGCAAAGATGAGATGTGTTCGGTTACAATCATAGATCACATTTTCCGTTTCAACTTCCGAATGTTACAACCGAGGAAAGAGCACACCGGGATTCTTATGTCAACGTTGCCCCGACGACAGTTGTTTCAGCGGGGCATCCGTGATCTCATTGGAAATAGACCAAAGTGTTTCACACCCATTCATCTGTTTACATATTGCACTTCAATAAAACTTTGATTGTCTCCATCACAGCTCAAGACGGTGATCATCAACAGGCTTGGCCATGTTTTACAACTAATTTTAAAAAGCGTCTAAATATCCAACTGATAAATGTCACATCCGTGAGTCGTGTAAACAACACCCACACAATATTTTGTGTGGGTGTGTGCATAGACTTGTATACTTGTCTGTGTTGTGCAATACATGCTTAGCTCTTACCTTGTCTTTCTCATGTGCCAACAGGCGGACAGGTGGCAGTGATTCAAGGGACACCGTCCCGGTCCCGTCGTCCTGGGAGCTGCTGCGGCTGACGATCTGGAATAGCGGACCCTGCTTTACCACGCGTCCGTGGGCCACGGCCCTCTTCAGGGCCACCCTCAGCTGCTGGTGGAAGAGGCCGGGCCCCATCGAGCCGCTGCCCGACAAGTAGGCCGCCACATCGGCCTGGCACTTGAGGAAGCGCTCAATGTTTTTTAAGCTGGAGCCGCCGGGCTCGTGGAGCCCCTCCAGTGCCCGCTTGATCAACTTGTTCCAGTCAAGACCCGGTTTCTTCCCTGAATAAGAGTGCGAGCCGCTGCCACCACCACCACTGCTGCTGCCACCCCCCGCCGCCTCCGCCACCTCCTCCAGAGCCGCTCCCGCTTTTGGGCTTCGGCAGAGCCAAGCGCCCAGGGTTGTCCGGGTCCTTGTAGGAGTTAAGACCTTTGTTGGTGACCTTAAGGATGGTGCCATCCTTGACGCTGAGCTCTAACTGCTCCAGGACCGTTTTGCGGTCCAGACCGTGGGACATGGACACCGCATTGCAGATGCGCTCCTCTGACGGCCGCTGCTTCTGCTTCTTCACCTTCTTGATGGCCTCCAAGATCCATTGGGTGTACATGGGGTTGGCCAGTTTCACCATGGCTGCAGTCTGGCAGGGTGCGGGGACCCTGGGGTCTCACCGCAATGACCGCACACACAAAAAATAGGAATTGTTTGGCCAAGGAAAACACCTGGCCTGCGCCGTAGCGCCGCCTCCTCCTCCTTTTCTTAGCCCTCTTTCTGCTTATTATCCCTTGTCCTGGGGTCGCACGGAGAGTCCCTCAGAAGCTGAGTATGAGCAACACGGTAGGGAGCAGCTGACCATAGCACAGACCCCTTGAGCCAAGCCTCCACTCGGTAAAACCTGGCCCACCCACCACCCACTCCCAGCCAGGTGAAGGCTGGCTGAAAGCAGGGGGTATGGAGGAAGTAGCAGGTCTATTAGACACTGACACTCCCACTGTACACAAGGTGGTGTAGATCTTAAAGATAAGAGGGGCTTTCACAAAAATAAGGTGTTTCCAACTTCGTCTTTGACAAAAAAAGCAAGTACAGGGACAATAAAACCTGTTCTGTCAGTTTCCTTTTACTAGCAATCTAAACAATTCTCAATTTGAGTTGTGAAAATTGACCATGGTCTCCAACACATGAATTTAGTGTTTCAATGATAAAGGTCGGGGTAATACAGTAAATATGTTTTCTGAGGATTATAACATTCCACAAGTTGAGGATATTTCTCCGAAGCCACGTTCCCTCGTCCTCACTTATTCTCTTGCCGTCTTTTTCTCTTTCCAGCAGTCTAGGCTTCTCAGCTCTGGGACGGAACAGATATCTCACCCCAGGGAGCAGCCAGGACTGATCACCTTCATGCCTATTGCACTTTAGTAGATGCACCCTGCAGAGAATAAAAGAAAACACCACAAAGAGGCAGAGGTTAGTGAAACCTTGCACAAATTAATAACATACTTTTTATTGGTAGGGAAAAAAAACAAAGCAATAAAATGGATGGATTAGTTTGAGTGACACGGACAACCCACGAGGGTGCGGATTGGAAATCAACATTCAGAGTGCCCTCTTGGAGATATAAACAGATTTTACCACTAACAATGAACGTAAGGTAAAGGCGCATTATGGCACTGGTTCCTGGTGAAGTAGAGAATCGATTTTAGGTTTCTTCTATTTGGCTTTTAAGGCACTGCATTGACTCATACCAGGTCACTTTTCTGCACTACCCATTCCCTACTTTACCTCCAGACCCTTCATACATGCTGACCTATAACTGCTCTCCAGTCAAAACACCCAGTTAAAAACAAAAGGTGATTGAGCATTTTCACTTGTTGGCCCTAAATTATGGAATAGTTCAACACTCACACTAAGATCTCCATGCTCCACAGCTATTCACAAAACCCAACTAAAAACTCATCTCTTTTCCTTAGCCTTTAAACTTAAATACACTCTCTCCCTCTTATTTGTTTGCATTTTATATGCTGTTTGTGTTGTGTAGTGTAGTTTCTCTGTAAAGCACTTTGGTGAACGCCTCTTGCTTTTAAATATGTTCTTTAAATAAATTAACATGACATTACCAACAGAAACCTGTTACATCTAAACAGCTTTCTTAACAATTGTTGTTCACATGGCATTCACATCACTACCAAAACCACAACCAATAATATACATCTATTGTCAACTAATAAATGTGACCATAACCTCTAATAAACGCTAAAAATAACATTAAAACCCCCTATTACCATGTAAGTTATTATGTGCAAAAGGGGTAAACATCAGCATCTTAAAATCTGCACAAGCAAGTTGAGTCCTGGGCTACATGGGTTGCTAACGTAAACATGATGCAGTCAAAACAGAGACTGTTAGCAAACATTAGCTGAGAGGCTAGCTAAAAATCAAAGCCAAGACAATTGCCGCATTGCCAAATAGTTCCCTGGTGTTGTGTTTACTCTCAATGTTGTGCTAGAAGACAGCGAAGTGTCTGACAACAAGCCTTCCCGCTAAGTGCTGTTGTTTAGCGAGCTAACATCCACAGCTAGCCAGCGAGCTAACGTTACGATTATGTTACTATCGTTAACCCGAGACGTAAACAGCATGAAACGGACCGCTAGCCGGGGCTCGGGGACCGACAACGTCCCCCTCTCCGTGCCGACGTTCCCGACAACACACGCCGTCCCGCCGCGGCAATCACAGCCAATAATCTCATTTTGAATGTCATTCCCATATTAACGTGAGATCGCGGCCTTGTTAGGGAGAAAAAAAGCACAATGCAACTTGCAGACGGCCATCTCGGCTAGCGGGCAAGTGCAAAAAAATTAATTTATCCGCAGATTCTGCAGTATTACATGCTCCGCGGCCTCCCGCGCAGCCGTCGGCGTGAACGCGGGTCCCATTGCCCGCTCGGCACGTCCTCACGAGCGGTCCCACCTTCGCTGACTTCCTCCCTCCACCAGCCGCCCTCCCACGTAACGCTACAGCCTGCGGTGCAGTGAAGACAAGGCCGCTGGAGCGGAGGAGCTAGGCCTCGGCTCCCCCCGCCCCCTCCCCCCCTCCCTCCTCCCTCCACCTCCGCGACCATCCTCCCTCCGTACCCCGCTCTCCCTCTACCTCTCGCGGTTACCCAGAAAGCCCGAGCTGGTCCGGTTCTGGTTTCCGAAGGGAAGCTCGGGTACGCGTAAGAAAAAAAATAAATCTCGTGTCCCCCGCTTGTCCGGTTTCCCCGCCGCTACTCACCGGAATTTCGTGTCGAGCCGCCGAAGAGAAGGTGCCAAAACCGTGCGAAACGGAGACAACAACAAGCCTAAAAATGCAGCCAGAGACCCGGGGCTCTAGAGCCGACGCCATCTTTGAGTGAAACAGGAGCTCGGCTGGTGGGGGAGGGGGGAACACTGAACAGCCAGGCAGGGCTAAGGGACCGTCTGTATGGTGCGAGGCGAAGATCCAGGGGAGAAAAAAAATCCACTGCAAGGCGGCGGTGGGGGCGGCGGCGGCGGCGTGCTGTTGCTATGAGAGGGGTGTGTGGATATTGCTTCAGCACATGAAATGGAAGAAAGGGACAGATGGTGGTGATGGTGTTGGAGGAGGAGGAGGAGGAGGGTAAAAAAAGAGCGGATAGGTGTTCTCGCTGCTGTAGTACAGCTACACAGGAGATGATTCAAGGGAACGTCTGCATTTTGCTCAGCAGTTGTAGAAAAAATGCCTTAACGTTAGAGGGTATTTAAAGATCAAAGTGAGACACCCCACCACACTGCAGTCTATTGTAGCAGCTGTGTGTCTGTGTGTTAAAGATGGGAAGCGAGCCACACAGATCCAGTCCCCAGAGATGATCAGATGTTGCAGTGTGTAGCTATCTGGAGTATTACAGTACACCACGAAGCATGTTATCACCTCTGAAAATGAGTATTGTCTTTCCAGCAAATAAAATGATTATAAACTGTCTTGAGCCGATCCACTTTGCTACATTTCATTAAATGACAGCTGATTCTGACACCTTTCCCTTATAATTTATGTTTGGCGATAGGAGGGGTTTGGACGGCTCTCGTTGCAACATGAATTACAGCATCTGGTGGCAGATGGAAGTGACACAAAGTAAAGGTATCACTCTCATTTGAGCATTTGAATCTGCAGTGTGCTCGAAGTAATTTGTGATATGCACAAGTTCTTGATACCTCAGGCTTAATATGTTGCAGAACATTGGAAAAAAAATACAACATTAAAAATCTTCCCTGCACTGCACTGAGTGTGTGCATTGATCGTATCACATTGCCCTGCAATCTTTGAATCTTTGGGGAAGTTTCAATAACTTTAGTATTGCTTTTTTCTTATTCAGAAAGAAAAACAATCAATAGAGGAAAACAGATTTCGTTGCTTCAATTTCATGATCATGGTGATACAGAGGCACTTGTGTCAGAAATCTGGCAGCAATCTTGCTTTTCTATTACAGGCTAATGCTGAAAGCTCCCTGGGTGGAAATTAAATTATCTGCAGCTTTGTGTAAAATGATGTGTACAGCAGTCCTCAGAGACGGATTACAGAGTGTCTTATAGGGAGCAATTAGACCTGAGGTTTTCCCATGTTAGAGGTGTCTTGTGAGAGGGTGAACTGCTGTCAGCACAGTGGTGATCAAATAAAACTGGTAAGGTCACACTTTTACTCGCTGTTTATCTTGCACTTCTTCAGGGACAGATAAATCACATTCCAACGATGGAGCACTAATTATAATTGACGGTAGTTTTATTATACGGATAAATAGTGTGAAGCGTTAACACATGAGTGCGCCATTAGTGTGCCTCCTGAAAACTCACATATTACGTTAGTGTGTACAGTAGACCAGCTAACAGATGGACAATACTCAGGAGGAGCTTGTGCCACATCTATCGTTCTCCACCATGAATAAATAATGCAAAAACACCACGATCAACACAGAGGCCATGTTCACCAATGCACAATAGAAACAAAATTAACCAGGGTGGAGCGTGGGGGTGGAGGAGAAGCTTCACTGTAATTTAGATAATAAGACCATATTGATTTTTAGTCAGATAAAAAGAAGCAGAGACACAACTTGAAGAGTTTCACTTGGCCTGTTCCAAATGTGCTGCCAGTTTCTTAATTAATTGGAAGATTGGGGGCAATGAATGTAGAGAAGGGTAATTTTATTTTACCCAGGTTTTTCTTAGTTATTCAAAGTTTACCCGCATTTACAAGATGTTACAAATGATGAAGTCAATCAACACATTTTTAGTTTTAACATGTAAAATGAGACTAAAAGAAACAATAATAATAATAAATGCTGACTAACAAAAACAAATAAAAGTGAGCAATAGCAATTTAGTAAATAAACACTAAAACTATAAAATAATAGTTTCATGTTATTCAAACAAAATAAATGACTACATGTTCAAAAAGGGAGTTTGCAGAATCAAATACTTAAAACAATATCCATAAACAAACTATTCCAATTCTATAGACAACCCAAAGCAATTTATAAATGGTTATAGTATAAAAGCAATATATTCTGCATAACAGTTATAAAAGAAGAAAAACTATGATAGTGCCAAAGCTATAAACAGATTAGTGGATTAGTTTATTGACAGATTGACAGATGACAATTTTTAAATAAAATAATAGATAAAATAAAAACAATAAGTAGAAATGACAAATATTCACTTATTAAATATACGAATTTAAATTTTTTTAAATTTTAATTTTAATATCTTATTTTTTAAATGTATTCTTTAATTTATAGGTTTTGGGAAATGTGACTTTTTCACAATTTTCTTAACATTTTATAGACTGATTGATTGATTGATTGATTAGTCTAAATAGATGTTTCAACAATAGTTTGTTTCAGCTAGTAAACATGCATTTATGGTGAGTTTTGTGGTATGATGATTTTATTTTATTTGGAGCCATAGATTATTTCCACCTCACAAAAAGGAACATCTTAGTACTTATCTTATGTAGTTTCTTATTTTAGGACATTAGTCCAAAACATGAACCATTTCTGATAATCTATATGTTAAAAAAAAGTGAACAACGAATATTATGGGTAATCATTTTGCCACCACCCACTAATAGATGTTTTGGTATGAGACCCTTGGCGTGTACTCTATCTTTGGAGGAGAAAAGGAGACAAGTAATCCTTGGCTCCTTTTCATCCCCTTAATCCCTCCTTTTTAAAAATTCTATTCTCTGTGCATCCACCTGCTAGGGGCCCTGAGCCCCCAACAAGCTGCACCAGTGTCCACCTGCCCCCTGCAACCCTTCTTTCTTCGGTACACACACGCACGTGCATGCACACACACACACACATCCTGTCCACCTGATGCACGGCAGCACCTCCTGCTCTCCAGGCCTGCTGTTGGGCCTGCTGGCTCTTGCTTTGCTCCACTTCTTCCTGCCTCCGGTTGAAAGCTGGACTTTTGCCAACCCAAATAAACTTGCGGCATCTTTCAGTCTAAAAAAAAAAAAACATCTCATACCACAGTTACCACGCTGTTTTGTTGTTTTATTTTTTTTTTTTTTGCCACTTGATTTTTGATTGTGTGTTAGCCAGTTTCCACAAAACCTATAAATAATGTCCACTGTTGTTTTTACTCTGAATCCTCATCACATCCCCTATTGTGAAACGTCCTAAAAATAGGATCTGATTGATTGCCTGTTTAGGTTCAGTAAATGAGGATGTTTACATATTGAGTAGCGGTGAATGGTCCAGTGGGGACATCCTTTATGTAAACAATGTTACTTGACACATGACTAAAATAATATTAACTCTTCTGCGTAGTGGAAAAGTCAGGTGCATATAGGGTGAATTGATGAGACCTGAAGACTCAAACAGAATCCTGGAAATGACTCAGCTGAAAGGAAAGAAAAGAAAAAAAAAACAGAAAAGCATGCTCTCGGGCTGATGCCTTTTACTCTATCAACATTAGATAAGGAAATATAAATGTGGAGTGCAGCTGTGAGTAAGCAGCAGTCAATCTGTGCCACCACCCATGCAGACCACATTTCTGAGTTCCTGTTTTTTTTGGGTGATGACTTGAGTGCTGCGCTCAGATAGCTGGGCAGTGTCCAGGACTGCTTTTTTGTCCATGTGAAACTAGCAGGCTTCCTGCTGTGGCTGGCTCTTCGCCAAGTCCCCAAGCCCCAACCCAACCAACCACTCCCGCCCCCCAACCCGAACTCCAACTCCAAACCCCTCCTATCCTGAAAAGAGCTGAAACACACAACGGAAATTTCCAAGGCCTGTCCGCCCAAGAGCGTGCCCCCACCCTTCCACTGCCCCCCCCCCCCCCCCCCCCCCCCCGCCCAACATTACCAACCAAACCCCTCCTCCATCCCTCCCCGTGGCCCCTGCTCCCTCCCTTGAATCCGAAGGGACATAGAGCAGCTGGAAGGTGAAGTGCAGCTTGTCGGCGCTGAGCTGAAAGTCATGCCAGACACCTCTCCAGTCCCTCCAACCCCTTCTTCCTGAATTCTCCCTGAATACACCTCCTCCTTCACTTGAACCCAGAAGTGCTTTGAGAGTGCTGCAGAGTACACTTGTACAGCAGACATAAGCTGTGGCGACACAGAGGGAAATGAGGAGTACTACTCTGTTTGACAAATCAATTGTCCTGGTGTGGCTAACAGTCATTTTAAGTGTATGTACATTTCAAACAGGGGCCGCCGACAAGGCTATTAACATTCACAAACAGCTCTGACTTTAACACTATTAAGTACAGCAGGGGAGAAACCAGTCACGGTAATACATAGTGCTGAAGTGGGAAAACCCCTGACACATCTATTTTTAATCTGCCGTGCGTTTCTATACAGCCATGGCAAGGGGCATTCTGTATTTGAGTTATCTATCCATGTGTCCGTCTGTCCCATTTTTGTGAACATATCTTATGAACACCTCAAGGGAATTTCTTCAAATTTGACACAAACCCTCCTCTTGGACTCAAGGAAGATCTGTTTAGATTTTGGTGGTTAAAGGTTACCGTCGCTGTGACCTCACATCTGTCCCATTCTCCAGTAAACATGATATCTTAGTAACCGCTTGAGGGAACTTCAAATTTGGCACAAACGTCTGTTTGGACTCAAGGATGAACCGATCAGTCTGTGACCTCATGTTGTCCAATTTTCGTAAACTTGATATCTCAGGAACACTTGGAGGGAATTTCTTTACATCTGGTTCACTTGGACCTGTGCATTGGACTGATTAGAATTCGGTGGTCAAATGTCCTGGTCACTCACCTAACACAACATAATATGGCCATAAATGGTCATAAATCCATAATTCATGCGCTAATTATGACAGAATGTATCTTGCCTGATTGGTGGAGGCATCCAAGCCTGAATTAGTATTCCTAGTTTTCCTTTTTATTCGTAGGTAATTATAAACATTCAAAGCCAGACAACAAATGATAAAATTAACAAATAATTAAACAACATCTGATTGTAAACCTTTACCATACCTAAAAAATCTAATCTAGTTTGAGGGCAGCTTACAGTTCTTGCTATTCAAAGATACATTTAAAAATCTAAAGTTATAGTTATGGATTATGTACACGATTTAAATGAGCAGAGAGGTGTAAGGTAGATTTAAAGCTTTTACAATTAATCTCATAAGATGGTTATTTCTCCTTGACGCTAAGGATGATGTGATCCAGAGAGCAGTTCTCAGTTTGAAATTTATCAAATCATTGCACTTTGATGATTGCTGCTGAAGTAATGATGGGGCATTGCAAGAGTACAGAATGTTTTTAATCAAGTACAGGCATAAATGTTGAATGAATAATAGTTTAATGGTTGAGAAAAGACAGACAACCTTTATAGGGAAAGCCTGGGTTGATTTTCAAGTTCAAGACATGGATGGCAATGTCAACCACTTTGGTTCAGCCTGAAATATAATAACATTTATTGGATGAATTGTAATGAAATTCGGTACACATATCTATGATATGCACAAGATGAGTCCTACTGACTATTGTGATCTTCAGTTTCCCTCTTGCACCAACAAGGTGTTGGTATTTATTATTTTTAGTGACCTTTCTGAACTAATTAACTAAACTAAACCTACTAAATCTATCACAATAAAATATGACACCCATCCAGATGATGTATTCTAAAAGCTTTCCTGATTCACTGACTTTTCTTGTAGTATCAGCGTGGAATAGCGTGGACACTTGTTGAAATATCACACACGGATAAAGTTGAGGCTCCCTGCTACTAGCATTGCACTTTCAAATCTGGGACCAATGCAGTTTAAATCTCATTCAGTCAGTCACTTTCTATACCTGCTTATTCCTCATTAGGGTCACAGAGGTCACGTTACAGCGAGAGGCAGGGATACACCCCAGATGGTTGCCAGCCAATCATGGGGCACACACACACCATTCAATCACACATTCACACCTATGGGCAATTTAGAGTCATCAATTAACCTCAGCATGTTTTTGGACTGTGGGAGGAACCCGTGTGAAAACCCATGCACACAGGGGAGAACATACAAACTCCACACAGAAAGGTCCCAGACCCAGGAGGTCTTGAACCTGCGACCTTCTTGCTGTGAGGCAACAGCGCTAACCCCTGCTCCACCGTGTCGCCCCACAGTTTAGATATATTGTGGATAATGTACCAGGATAAAGAGAGTGCAGAATAAAAGAATATTATCTCTTTAATGATTGTGCGACCAGTGTTTTTGAAGTCTTGTGCTAAATTGGGGAAACAATTTCATTCTCATCAGCATTTTTTAGAGCCAAACAGCAAACATTAGCATGCTAACATGTTCACCGATGATGGTTATCATGCATGAACTGCTTAATATCAGCATGTTGGTCAATGTGAGCTTGTTAGCATTCGGAAATTAGAATTTAATCTAGAGCCTCTCAGAACTGCTAGCATGGCTGTAAACGCTCAGCTCGCTGTGTCAAAGTTTGAATAGAAATCATCAGTGTCAGCTGCCATCAAGCCAAATTCCTTATTAGGGGTGGTTATGATTGTCTATAATTAAGAGGGAATATATCTTGACAGCATTAAAGCAACATTTAAGAGAGAAGGTAAGTAATAGGGGTGACACAACAAATCCATTGACAGATGGGAAGTCGACGGATGGAAAGTCAATGGATCCAATCATTCTCCATGGAGAGGAGGAGATCCTGCCATGTGGTGCATGATGGACACGGCACAGCGGGTTGATGGACCAAAGACTAACAGAAACGTGACCCGACCTCTAAAAATGAGGTCTGTCCAAAATGGACGGCATGTCAAATATGAATCAAGATTATGTTACTGCATTGCCTAGTGTTACTGATTTTTACCTCCATATTGGAGACTGGGTGAGCAAAAACAAAACACTGCCCATCTTGCAGTACTTCACCACCATGTGACCCACTAAACAGAGTGTTTAGTGGTCTGTTTCATCAAAATGATAAGAGGATGATATTGAAATACTTATTAGGAGCAATAATGATTTTTTTTTTTGTATACTGTAGATAGCATATAATGTAAATAGTAATTGACCAATAATAGAATTCTGTGGCACCTTGTTACAGATGAAAGGGGCTTGACTCAGCAACAGCAGTTCATGAGTATTTTCAGTACATCTCAAAAGAAACGTACTAACCCTAAAGTAGACTGTAGTCTGTTTTGTTGCAATAGGTGATATTTATGATTTGGATAGGATACCAATTTCGCTTAATTTTCTCTCCTGCCTGCTTGAATCCCCCACTTTTTTTGTCTTGATCACATTTCTATCAACATCTTTTCTTTCACCTTGGCAGCCTAATTCTTAAGGTTAGCCTGTAGTCCAAGGTACTACCAGCAATGAAAAACACCAACAAACCAGACAAGTCCAGACAGTGTAGACGAAAGTAATGAGTAAAATATGCTGTGCTTGACTCAATGAGAGTGGAGACAATAAAGATTGGATGGAGGATAACCTTTTAGTTTCTATTTGTTCTGGGGGTTTGTTGTGTTCAACCTTTAAATAAAATCAAAGCATGTTTTCCTAAGAGTGAAAAAAGTTAATCTATGACTCACAGCTGCACTAAAGAAATTATCTTCACTCACAACACACCGTGACTATACAGTATATCTCATGATGCCTTGTTTGGCAGTTTGGTATCCAGACCTCCCACGTTACAGGCTCTTTCCCAAGTCCAAGCCTCAGAGTCGAGGAGGAGCAGCTCTGCAGTGTTTGCAGAGCAGGATGCACCACAGACAACAATGCTGCCTCCAGGACTCCCTCACATACACATTCCTGTGGGCCTGGTGGTGGTGGGGGGACTTAACCCCTGGAGCTCAGTGGGCTTTGTCTACTCCAACCCCCTTCTTCTCCCTCATTTTTTTTAACCAAGTGCTCACTTACACAACAAGCTTTTCTCACATTAGAACATTAAGATCTCCTTAATCAATTCCATTAAGAGTCAGGAGCAAGATTTATGTCACAAAGGATATGTTGTTTAATGGGCCAGTGAGCACAAATGATATGTGATTCCTTCGTTTCATCAATATCGGCCATGCAATATATATTAAAAGCCATTCAATCTGCAGTCATTTATATTAATGATACCACTTTCAGATTACTGCAGGGTAATGGGGGCAAAAAGTGTACATTCCCATGAATGATGAGCCTTCCACTGTCGACCCAAATTGCATTGCAGAGCCAGTAATGATCTGTGTTGTTATTATGTAAACTGTGGTGAATCAGTTATTCATTCAATACGGTCCCTAATTGAATAATTAGATTCTTGTCTGTACAAAGATATGCATGTTTGTCTCCCCCCTGTGCTGGCAAGAGGAAACAGATGGAACGTGTTATGTAATCATATGGAAATAAATTAAAATCACAAATTATCCTGAGCGACGTCTAACATTGTGACACGCTTATACTTATCAAACTGAGGGTGATAAATACTTTGGTCCTTTTGGATAACGGTATCTACCGTAGATGACAATGACAGAGGGCGTGCTGTTTTCTTCATATGGAGAGAGACAACAGAGACTGCTGCAGAGAGTAATGACAATATCACATCTCATCCATCCAGGTGTTCCACATTTCCTGTCTGAAATGGGTTATCTACAGGGATAGAGTAGTGGGTAACTCTTGTGAAATCGTTTTTCAGATCTTTTATTCGTGGAATGCACTTTGATACCTTTTTGGTGGACATAAATTGTAAGAGATCAACCACTTTTGTCCAGACTGAAATATCTCTGTGTCTATTATAAGGATTACCATGAAATTTTGTACAGCTATTCATGGTCCCCACAGGATGCAGCCTACAGATTTTGGGTATCTCCTGACTTTTAATCTAGAATCAACAGTATCCCTTTCCCAAATAAATATCTCAGCATATACATGAAGGATTGAAATATTTTTTATGTACATCCATGGTACCCTGTGGATGAATGCAACTGACCATGGTGACGTCTAATTTTAGGTCAAGGTTCATCATCATTCCTCTTATAAGACATCTATGAATGTTATTATATTCCAGCCAATAGATATTATGCAATACAGAGACAGTTAATTTAAATGGCATAGGTTGACCTCATGGTGGTGCTAAATAAAAACTCAGGGGTCATCAAAGTAATTAGGATGCCTCCTCTTGGGATCATGACTGCCCGTATCAAATGTGACAGTCGCTGTGCCAGTGAACTTCCCCCCTTGAGGTCACCAGTCCAAGTAACTCAACCTAACCCTGTCACGGCAGTCACTGCAGTCTGGCCCCAAGGCTGTGAGTCCTTCCTTGACCCAGAGAGTCACAACATCCCCTTTTACTGCAGCGGGGGCCTGGAAGTCATCACTGATACTGGCAACACAGGGAGCTCTGAGGTCATCAATAATGACTCCATTTACTTAACACAGACCCAAACACCTGCTCATTTATCATGGCTGACACATGTCAACCGGGGCCATTTCTCAAAGAGCAGCTAGCCAGCCACTGCAAATCTTGATCAGGTCACCTCCGGCTCCGTGAGGGCTTTAGTTAGACGATTAATACACACAAAACACACAGAGTTGAGTACAAACAGGTACACAGCCATGCTTGTACTATGACTGGCTTTTTATTGGGAAATCGTGGAAACTGCCAATTAGTGTCTGCATGGATGTTAGAAATCCCAAATGCTTGATTGTGCTTGGCAAATGAAATGTTTCTGTTGCTGGCTGCATTTGGCATGCAGCTAGTACATTGATTGTTTAATTTTCCCATAAAAATATTAGTATGCGCCGCAGTAAAATCTGTCATTAAGCAGTTTTTTAGTACATCTTTGGAAAAAAACAACTAAACTCTATCATGTGAATACATTATACATTAAACACTGTATATGGACAAATTAAAGAAATAATCAGAATAAATATGCACAGCACACATACACCTGAATAAGTTAAACTAAAAATGGAGGTTTTGGCATACTTGAGTCAAGGTGACACAATTTTAGGTACACTCTAGTAGGTACACTGTAGACATGCCTGTGAGTCCTAGGGGGATATCATACATTTTCAGCTACCATAGGAGCAGGTCTTGTACTTTTTGGAATTAATAAGGATAAAATGTGGGTCAGGTCTCACAAATGACAACAAAAACACTGTCCTCTAATAGTGCTAATTAGCGGACCCTGATGTGTAAAGTCAGTGAAGTTCCCTGTAAGTGTTGGATATTTAAAAAATGCACCTCATTATGGTGCCAGATAAATTGTTATCACTATAATTATAACAGTTTAATGTCTTTAGGAAATTACATGGTATTCCAGTTAAAAAAATGAAAAGGTTAACCTCATGGTGGAAAAATTCAAGGATCACCAAATTCATTAAAATTCATCCTCTTGTGCCCATGAATATAAACACTAATAACTTTTCCATCAGCCTCAGCTATACTTGGTGTTTGAAGCTAATTAAACTTCAAATCACAGGGATCACAGGAATCACCAAAGTCACTGGGGTTTATCCTCTAGGCACCATTAATGTCTGTACAGTCAATATTGTAGATGTTGAAAAATCCTCAACAAAAGTGGTGGACTGACATTCATATCCCTAGAGCCACACCAATAGCATTTATTATAACCAGATACACAAAGGAAATGTAGAAGGTGCAGTGCCCCTGGATTTAAAAAGGCATCTGATACTGTAAAATGTTATTTCTTTCAAAAATAAAATAAAAAAGATCAAACAAAACAAGAGTAGAGGGTGTCTAAAAAGGAGTAGGCAGACCTTTTCCTAACTTTCATACTTCAAATTCATTACAGCAAAATATAAATACACAAACAACCATCCCAAATCCACCCACAACCCAAATTAAATATATAAAGAACTACTCCAAGTTTATTTACAGCCCAAACGTCCCCAGAGGTGCATATTAATCAAGTGTCTAATATTTATCGCTCACCCTAGTTTAAACAATGTCTTAAATCTCAAAATAGTAAAACACATTTTGACTTCATCTTCAAAATTGTTCCATAAATTAACCCTCTTTAATTAAGTGCATTGATTTTTAGTGTTTGTCCTTGCCCTTCATTTTTTTTAAACATAAATAATCCTTTAAGTGCTATCTATCTATCTATCTATCTATCTATCTATCTATCTATCTATCTATCTATCGTGATTAGTTTGGTTAGTCTAGTTCCTGTCAGTTTCTTTAATTGTACAATAAAGTATTCATGATAATTAATTAGTAATAATTTAAAAATCATCAAATTAAAACATGTTAAATGAAAAAAGAATATGCAATCTATCAAATATCAAATAAACCATGAAGTTTATTATATTTAAGTTCATCACATTTATATAGCACTTCACACTTCACTTCACTTCATGTCTCTCTTCCCGTTTAAATTTCAAAATAAATGTATCCTTGAAGATCACACATAAATGGGTCCTGTGAAGATCACAGATTCACAGGTAGCGCTTTTCTTTTTCTTTTTCTTTTCAGGACTTCGTACTTCTTAAAATGGATCTCTGAGGCCCCTTTACAGAACAAGTAGCAGCTTCCTTCTGCGCGATGCTCACGGAGTTGAAGGCAGAGCTCCTCTTCAGGGATTTCTTTTGAGAAACAGTAATAATTCTTGTCTTCCAGTTGTCATGGCAGACTGCCTGCTTTCTCTGGAGACATGATGTAGCTGTCGGTTGGCTGAGTTGACTGCACCGCCCAGGAATAGTCTCAGATGGGCCTTGATATCATTGTGCATTTATGACCTTGACCTGTAGTGTAGTAGCTTCCTGAAAGCATTTTTTAGTCTTTTACTCATTCTAACATTCCCAGTACCTGCTGCTACACAGGGTCACATTGTGACTGAACTTTTCCAACAGTAGAGGGGGGAACACTAGACAGGTGACTGAGTCATCAGTTACACAAGACACAGAGTACAGTTCTATTCACATGGACAGGAAACATATGTCTCCTGGAATGTGGAAAAAGCACCTGTGAACATGGGAAAATGATTAATTGATGCAGTAAGGACCACTGGTGGAGGAAGTACTCAGACTCTTTTCTTGAGTAAAAGTAAATACTATAGAAATACTCAATAGCAAGTAAATTGAATTGAACATGCGAGTTAAGTAAAAGTGCATAAGTATTACCAGCAAACTGTACTTAAGTATCAAAAGTAAATGTACGGTGCTCCTAATGCAGATAATGTTTACTATATAGTGCAGTAGTATAACTATAGTATAGTATACTACTTGTTTTACTCACTAAATACATGAGAACATTTACATGTGTTTAAGTTTATTAATGTGGAGCTAATTTCAGAATAATGATAATAGTACAGCATCATATTTGGCACATTTTACACAAAGTGCATAGCATAAAAAAACAAGAGTGACAATTTTAAAAATATAAATAATAGAATATTATTATTCTATTATTAGAAGGTTTATTATTTTTATATAAAATATACAAATATTTTTTTATATAAAAATATAAGAAATGGATCTGAATAGTAACTAAAGCTCAAATAAATGTAGTACAGTAAAAACTACAATATTTCTCAGATGTATTCGAGTGGAAGTATATACTATCATCCTATGGAAATAGTAATGTACCTCAAAATTGTACTTATGTAGGGTACATGAGTAAATATACTTAGTAGAACGATGATTTAATTCCTTGATACTCTGGAGGTTTCATATGAACAGATACACCCTGTAATTATTGTGCGATATTAGAGATTATTTCATTAAGCATTTGTGTGTTATATCTATATCTTATATCTGTATATATAGTTCATTTCTTTTTCTTTCATCTTTTTACGAGGAGTAGAACTTTTTTCTCTTGAAAACACAGGCATATCTTTTTGATTAATTCCAAAGGATTTCTACAGAGACTCTCTATGGAAGAAGTTTAAACTCAAGATGTACTTTTTTGCCCCATATTGTATCTGTCAAGAGGAAATCAAGTTCAGACATGCCTAAAGATTTTGGAGATTTGTACAGGTATGTTACTGGGCAGCTCTCTGTGTCCCATGCAAAAGAGCTGGATTCTAGAAGTATTGCTTGTCATTCATTTTATGTACCTAATGATGAATATGTCAGCTTAAAGTGAATAATTAAAACAATGAATTCTGTTGCATTAATAAAACCAGATGTTTAGTCCGGATGAATGGTGGCCTCTATCTTGAGCAGATGTTGTTAGCCGGTGCACTGACAGTGTTGTTGGCACTGCTGTCGAAGAAATACTATTTAACACAAATCCTGTGGCTTCCTGACACGAACAGGATGTTACGAGTCATCTCCTTTTCCTCCTCTGACCTCACTCTGTGTGTATACAGATAAAGCAGAAATATGGGGAGTGACAGCACACAAACAAATACATGGATTCATACATTCTGATTATGTAAAGTGGCACAAAGCTGTTTACAACATAATTAAACCAGGCCGTGCATTCAACCAAAAGTTGGTTTATGGTAAATATATATATATATATATATATATATATATATATATATAAAGAATGAAATGCTGAAAAAAAGTAGATATATATGCTTTATTGCAATTTAAAATAACTCAGGTACTGTGTTTAATTAAAATTTTGAGGTATTTTACTTGGGTATTATGATCTGATGCTCCTTAATACTTCACTCGACAACAATTCAGAGGGATATGTTGCACTTTTTACTCTGTTTATTTGTCTGACAGCTTTAGTTACTTTTCTGTTGATTGCTGCTCTGCTGATTTATCATCAATGTGCCATTACAAAATTATAAAATGATTGATGGCTTAAAAAAAATTGTTAAAAATGACAGCAGGTACTTTAAACCTTTGCAAACTCTTACAATGACGTGATATTGTCCCCATCAAACAAATACACAAGCTAAATCAAGTGAAACCCAAAAACATCCAGGTTCACCTTGTGTATCCGAGGTCTCTATGCTGTATGTTTGAAGCCGGTTTGATCCAGCCACAGCTGTAGCACGCAGACAGACGCACAGGGATGGCAACGCAAACCCTGAGTAGCTAAAGGGTCTCTTGTTGTTGTCGTGCCTTTGTTTTATTGCCCTCCTCCTGCTGTCTTCAGCTCCATAGGAGAGCTGCGCGGGGCTTAGAGAGTGCGCCTCTGAGCATCAATAATAGAGGGGCTCACAGCACCGAACACAGAAAGAGCTGAGGCAGCGGGACAACTTAATACCATTCAGCTACTAATTAACTAATTGAAAGACGAAAAGTCTCTAAATCTGGAAGTACAAATAACTGATTATGCAGCTTTGTGTTCGTGCAGAAAGTGCTCATCCGTTTCAAAATGAGGCGGAAAATCAAGTGTACAGTGAGTGTGAAATCTCGTGGCTCAGCCCCATATTTGTCAATGAAATCAATGCTCTCTTATTACTGACAGGAACGAGAGCCCATAAAGACTTGATTTACTGGGGTCTCTTTAACCCTTTCTTGTTTGGAGGAGTTAGATGGGCTGTAGGCGCTGAGTCGAGCCCATAAGGTCAATCACATGAAGCTGTAAAATTAGACGTAAACCCACATTTTACATGGGCCCAGTGCAGAGGAAGCCAGGGAGAGGAGGGGGGGGGTACGTCTAGTGTAGGGGAGCCTCAGTGGAAAGAAATGGACTCCATTTTTGTAAGTCCTCCTTCTCCAGCTGTCAGCCCGCTCCCTGTCCCATGGGGGGTTGCCACGGTGACAGGAGGCCACATGTCTTGGGGGCGTCGTTTTGGTCAAAGGACCCCATTGTTCTTGTGTTAAGCCGTCTTCACTATGCCCGTCTGCCAGGGACAGGGGCTTCGGCTTCACACCCCTCTCTCTCTCACTCACTCACTCTCACACACTCTCCCGCTCTCTCCCTCACACACACACACACACACACAGAAAACACACCTCCTCCGCCTCCTCCTACAACACCCGCTTGAATTGGTGCAGCAGTTTGGCTGTGTGCTCAAACAATAAAAAAAAAGCCTATTCACCAGCATACTCTGATACTCAGACAGTGGCATATAATGCTGTGAAAAAAATTGAAAAACCCAAATATGCACAGACCTTTGGTGATCCCTATTCAGCATTAGAACCCAACAAAAAAACCCTTTAACAAAAACTAGTGTGCATACATGACACGGGTTCCTCTCCTGATGACACATCAGTTCTTGTGACTTCTTTCATCACCCGAAAATAGTTGATCAAAGTTAACACAAGCTACTGGCTACTTGCAATTCACGGCAGCCGCCACCAGATGGTGCAACAGTCCCGCTACATCAACACAGAACTGTCACATGTCTATATATGCCTGTCCATCCGTCTTCCAGTGCGAGCAGAGAAAAGACCTTGGCACACACAGCGAGAGCCACAAACCTCTGGTGTCCTTCAGCCAAGTGACTGACTTGATGTAAAAGGAGGGAGTCAATTACCCCGTGATGGATAGATTACAGTCATGCATCATTCCGGGAGCCAATTTCCCTATGTGAACTGAATTTGAAACTTAATTTGTTTCGTCTCTCTCTGTTCTTCTCCGACAGATGGATGGATGGAGTCAGTAAAGAGGTGCTGATTTGAATCCATGACTGGCAGAGGTTGGAGGTCAATTTACTGTCAGACATTTGGCTGCGTTCAAAATGCAGATCAGCATGGTAATGTATGCAGGGGTGGGTTCAAGAACGGCCAAAGGTCCTGGTTTACATGGACAGAAAGTTACTATACCTTTCGAATTGACCTCAGATTTGTGAAGTTAGTGGTCATTTATTTAAAATTAACATTTTAAGATTTTAATTTCTGGAAACTCTCAAAGAAGGGACATTATTTGGAAGTGAGTTTTCTGTTCCTGGATAGCAAAATGGTTCATGGGTACTGGATTGTGTAAAGGAATTAGAATTTTAGCCATGGACATAAGCTCATTATACCAGTTAATGACCAATCAGAGTATTTGAATTGAGCCGTTTGATAACATAAGACACAGCTGCTGTACTGCGCATCGATCATTTTGTTCTATAAGTGCAGTTTGACATTAACTTGTTTTTCTTGCAGCGTGGATTTACTTTCTGATTATAAAGTAATTGTGATTCTTGGCCAGCATTTCATTTCTTCCCTTTAGAATTTACTAGAGCTGTATTTTCTTCTTGAAATGCCTTGAGAGATATGGAATTATATTTGCTTGGTTTGACGGTTAAAATGACCTCCGGAGTAGGTGTTTACTGATGTTTTTGCCCCAACTAGTAATATATAGGACACAATGTGCTTCAGTCTCCAGAGCAGTAAAATGGTCCAAAAGAACCAGCAATTAGTTTAATGAACTGTTCTACGTTGGCTGGAGAGCATTGTTTTTTATTTTATGTATTTACTTAAATAATTTTTAGTTAACAATTAAAAGACTATTAGACACATTTGACCATATTGAAACTGAAATGAACTGGATAAAATCATATGATATCCAACATTACCCTAGCAACAGTCTTATTTTCATTTTCAATGAGGCCACTGCAGACGGGGACATCTTCTGGAGGTCAACAGTTTGGATCCCCCCCAAAAAAAGAAATACTCCAGCAAAAGCAAATAAACAGAATTATTTAAACCTATTAGTTTGAATTGTGTGTAGGGCACATTTTCTCCCACCATTACTATTCCATTATTCCAGTAACTGCTGGACCTGCTCGACAGATCGTGAAAGCACTACAGCCTCTTCATCTATCCTCAAACACAAGATATTGACTAGGAGGTGCTCAGTCCGGTGAAGAGTGAGACTGAAGAGGCACTGCGATTACCAGCTGAGTGGTTGGATATTGATTTGGGAGGTGGACAGCAGAGATGATTGGGTTTTTGGTGTATCGACTGGCTTGGTTAGGGAAACTGGATACTAATTACTGGTCAGCTCTAATAATTCAGAGAGAACAAAGGCCTTGATGTTTTCAGCTCATATAAAACAAACAGGCAGTAGTTTGGAAAATCATTCCATTTAATTTTAAGAAAACAAAGTAGGATTGTGTAATCAATGCACTAATCTCAGTCCCAGCTGTTGGCAGTCGGCATCCTGTGTGTTCAAGCGTTGTGCTGAGTGTCCTCTGGGTCTAATGGCGGGACTGGCAGGGTGCTGCAGAATCGGCGGCTGCGGGTCCTCCTGCGGATTTCTCCGAGGGACTCAGGGGAGGCCCGAGGCAGCCAGGCAAGACCTGTGCTGTTCTCTGCATTGCTCATGTTCCTCAGGCTTCGCCGCACTGAACGCTGCCCTCTGGTGGCAACAGGTTTGAACACATCTTCAATATTAAAGTCGGCCTGCCAAGGGGCGAGGTCCAACTTGGCTTCTTCTTCCTGTGCTGGGCTATCAGAGCTTGAACCATTGTTTTCTTGCTGGCTCAATGCTTCGTCTCCCTTTACCTCCACTTCATGGCTCTTTGGGTGCTCCTCTGCGTGACTCTCCTGCTCTAGTAGGACTGAGCTGTAAAAAGAGCTCCTCCTGCCTCTCAGTTTGCCTGGGGCCGACTTGGATTTTCTCAATGTGGACTCTGCTGGCACATTCAAACCGTTGGTTTCTTCACATGAAGATGGGCATGCTGAGCTGGGTGCATCTAGGCTTGCATTAGCTTCTGAATTTCCATCACAGTCTGTGTAAGGTACATCTGCAGAAGTCTGGGTATCAACTCCTTCAGTGTCAACTTCCTCCTGCTGAAGTTCAGTTTGTTTCAATGAGGTTTCTGTTGACACCTCTTGACTTGTAGTAGTTTTGTCTTCATACTGATTGTCAATCTTCTCTCCAGTCTGCTCCAGAGGCTCCTTGCAGTGCAGGTCATCATCTGAAACGCTGACCTTCCTCCTTTTCAAACCCCTGGACGTTGGCCTCCTCCCCTTCCCTCTGGTGCTTTCTTTACAGGAGTTGGGTGATGTGCCTGAGGCTTCGGAAGGAGTTTCTAAGGTGTCGGTCGCAATGATGTCACTTAGGTCTCGAGTGTCTTTTGCCACTTCAGTCACAGGCTCATTGTTCATGGATTCTCCCATTTCCAGAGTCAGGTCTGGCTCCTGAGTCTGGGCTGTTGGAGAAATAAGGATAAAATTAAAAACAAAAATGACATTCTACTAATCACTGCTGGCTTTCCAAACTTTTAAATATTCAAAAATAAGTTAATCAAACCATAGAAATTCTGTAGGTTATGACAAATTACAGGGACTACTAAAAAGCTGGTTAGTGTCTGCATGTTTTACCTGTGCAGCTGGCAGTGGGCGTCTGCTGTACTGCTGGAGACTGGATGAGGAAGGACAGCCTCTCAGAGATGGGGCTTAGGGTTGGGTTCTTGGATGCATATTCCCGAGAGCCGTACAGGGAGCGGTTCACCTCCTTGTTCCATTGACGTGTTGCTTTGCTGGTCAACTGTGAAAAGACAATCTGTGCAGTTAGAAAGGTTTGTACTGACGTTTAAACATTGAACTGGTTGTAATCAAGCTCTGCGGTGTGGCGAGTGTGGTTATGTGATGTACACCTAATCAATACTACATAAATGTAATTACAATTGTCTTGACGAAATCCTCAAGCATGTCCCACATCTTCTCCAGTACACCATGCTTTAACCTCACCAAACAACGAATCGTAAATACATTCTAATGTGACAGCACTGAACCTTACACTGCTTCGTACTTTGCTGTATCAATCCCCAAAATTAGAAACATGCCATTATATATATTAGAGAGGTTTTGCTGGCTACAGGACTTTATCATAGTAGACATTTTGTCACATTATTAAACCCATTTTATTCAGGAAACCTCATCGAGGTCACGGCCTCTTTCACAAGAGAGAACTCAACAAGTTACATACACAGGATGATGATGAGAGGCAGTAAAAACTAGGTACTGTAGATCAATACAATTTTGAAGCAGCTGAACTGAGTATTTCCATCTGATAATACTTTACATTGTAATTTAGAGAGAAATATTACTACTCCACTACATTGATCTGACAGCTGTAATTACTTTAAATTACATTACGAGTAAATAACTTTGATTACTCATTTATCAAGTGTTTGAAATAAAGATTAAAAATAAAAACAGTGGTTCGCAACCTTTTTCTCTATTGATATCTTACAAACAGCAGCTTGCAGTCTGCTCACATCTTTGGTTGTTGTTGCCTCCACCAAATAGATATTTTTCCCCTCTAAACTTCGTACATGGTTTAATTTCAATAAATGTTCAAATGATCCAATATTCCACAAAAATAAAAAAAATCTAACATTCATGGGAAATTTCAAAAACTGAAAACATTTGTGAATCAGAACTTTTGTTTTTCTCCCCTCTCTCACTGATCATCTCACGAACCCTAACAGTCATCTGGTGACTCCGTAGAGGGACCTAAACCCTAGGTTGAGAACTATTAGACTAAACTAAACAACTGTACATAAAGTATGTGAAATTGGCTCCATGTCCAGGAGTTACAACAATAAAACGTTGTTTAAACACTGATGCTATTAATAGTCTAGGGATGTCTTTATATATAATCAGCCAGAGGACCAAACCAATACTTTTACTAGAATACATTAACTACTACATTAATCTTTCTAAAAGACTTATTTTTGACACATTAATATTACTAAAATACTTATTTTGACTGCAGAAGCACTTTTCATTCACATTTTAATAATAAAGTCAGCCTGCCAAGCAGCAAGGTCCAATTTGTCTTCTGCCTCCTATGCTGGGCTATCAGAGCTTGACCCGTTTTCTTGCTGGCTCGTTGCTTCGTCTCTCTTTACCTCCACTTCATGGCTCTTTGGGTGCTCCTCTGCCTGACTCCCCTGCTCTGGTAGGACTGAGCTGTAAAAAGAGCTCCTCCTGCCTCTCAGTGTGCCCGGGGCCCACTTGGCTTTTCTCTGTGTGGACTCTGCTGGCATATTCAAACTGTTGGATTCTTCACACGAAGGTGGGCAGACTGAGCATGGTTCATCTAGCCTAGCATTAGCTTCTGAATTTCCATTAGTTGCCAAAAAGTGAAAACAGATATGTGAATCACGTTAATCATTTCATCACCCTCACTTTTATCTGCTGCCCCTTTAGAAGGGGGCAAGCCCTGGGTTGGGAACCACTGGACTAAATTAGCGAACTGTATATGAAGTATACAGCTACAACAGTAACATGTTTACATATTGATGCTTCATATTAGTCATCTAATAACATATATTTATACTATATATCAGTGATAACTTTTACTGCAGCAATCTTTCAGTACTTAGTTTTACTGCATGAGGATTTTTGATGCAGGACTTTTACTTTTAAAGAGTATATTTACTTGGTACTTCATTCAAGGATCTCACTGATCCTTCCACCACCGAAGATGGTTTATTCACGCCACAATCACAAAATACTAAATTAAATAAACCACTTAAATATATCAATCATTATGAAGAAAAGCCGCTAGTAAAACTTCAGAGGAACAGGTGTCTTTAATCCAAAGCTATTTTAGTCCATAACAGGAATGGTTTTACTAATTATATTAACAGTGGCTCAGGTCCATTTAGTTGTCCTGGTAAACCACGGCAGTGAGTCAGCATACAAGATACAAGAGCTCAAAAACCTGCACACATAAATTATTAATTCCTCATTTGGTGTGTCCTTGATAGTTAAGAAGCTGTGTTAAACTTGTGTTTTTAGGTAGATTCATGAATATGTATACATTGTTTTCATTAAAGTTAATCAGCTTTGCACACTGTGGAATGAAATGGTTTAACTGCAAAATTATTTGAATAACGTGGTGGGTTGTTTGGATTTTCCCCAAATATGATTTAACCTTAACAGGCTTAAAGATTATATTTGATACACAGTCTATATTTTTGTCATTGTCAAAGCAGAAATATTCCATGCAAAGACCAAACAATGAATTGATCTTGCTAACTAGTATTGTGCGTTTATTCAAAGCATGCTGGATTTTATTGTTAGGTCCACATTGTTGTGCAAAAACTATGAAACACATGAGCTAAGCTCTTCAGCAGGAATCCATGGCTTGGGGCAGTGTACAGAGAGAGTGGATAAGATGGAAAATATTGAAAGACTAATTTTACGAGTCACATACACACTTCTGTTTCTCAACTATAGCAAAGTAGGCAGTCTTCAGATTGCACAGCAATCAGCTCCATGACTGACTCACAGAAAGTCGTGTCTGCAGAGCTCTCTGAAGAGGTGCAATGAGAAATCAAATGAGCAGACTCAGCCAACTCACCTTCATCTTCCCAGAGGCTGACTTGGCAGCGGTGCGTGTCGACCTCTTCATGGGTTTGCTCTCCTCTGGCTGCTGGGGGAGCAGAGAGTTGGCATAAGGATACATTACATAGACTGTCTCTCTGCCCCACACACTCTCACACATAAAGTGGATATCTTCAGATGTGATTAAGTTCAGATCCAGTGGAATTAAACAGTAGATTAGATGGGAGCATGTTATGACCCCTAAATTATTAAAAAGACAATCTCATCTGATAGATGGAGATTTCTACAAGTGAGATCAAGATGGGGGTGGCTGGAGGTAATAGCAGACCTTTCTTTTTCGACTGCTGGAGCGAGTTGGAGCCTCCGTGGCAGATTCTCTCTCTGATCTCGACTGCAATGGGAGACATTCATTAGATTTTGGTGTATGAAATGGGAAATTTCACAATATGGGATTCTTTAGAGGATGGTAGGGGTGTAACAGTACATGTATTTATCCTGAACCACCGCGGTGCTGATGCCATGGCACTAGTGTCATGGTTCAGAGCATGCAGTCATTAGAAGAATACATTAGAGTCAGTCTTGGGTTGGGCTGATGAATTAATATCACAATCTGATGCCAATGGCCTGACAGTCATTATCCACTGAGCCTCCATCATTGTAGCACTTTTGTTTTAATTTTATTGCAATTAAAGTAGGTAACACGTGAAGGACTCAACTTGAGTATTTCTCCTGGTGTCTCTGTGGGTCTGTGAGCGAAGCATCTATAGCGCTCATCAGCCCTGCCCTCACTGAGAAGGAGCAGAAACCAGGAGAAAGGTGCGACAGAGACTATACAAACAGTGTTTTTTTTTAGTTGCTGCTTTTTACTGTATGTATGCGAGGAGGCAGCTGCACACAGACCCGATGCACAGACCAAGTAATTACCGGTAATCAGTGTGTTGGTGTTTGTAAATGTGTAAATATATCCAACATATTGACATATATCAGACAACATTTGCTAATCATTAGGCAAAAAAAGCACAGGAAATCAAAATCTTAAATCGCATGTACCTGTCCTAGGCCAAACTCATTGAAACAATCCTTGGGATTTATTTTGCAGTATTTTCCTAACAAAATGAGAGCTTTTCAATTTTGGAACTTATTGAAGCATATTTTTGACTTCAGTCATGGCCAACCTAAAAATATAATACATTCAAATGCATAATACAGCATAATATAAAAAAAAGTTATTCATTTCTATTATGAAGTTACCAGTTGGCAAATACTGAAGCTGGCCTGCTACCTCAGTACCTCTATATCAGCAAGGGTGTTGTATTTTCCAGTTGTACAAACTTGTATTGAACCGTGACTTCTGTGTACAGTTACAACCCTAGAGGATAGTAATAATTACTCTGGCAACAGTCACTGAATAGATGTGAAAAGATGACCACAATGACCTAAACAAGAAAATAAGATTAAAAAACAACAAAAAGGCAGACCTTTTTCTTCTGGTTGCTAGAGCTAGTCAAGTCTGGGGCTTCAATAGCCGCTTCAGGTTGCTTCTCCTCTGGCAAAGATACAGGCTCATCCAGGGTGTCTCTCTCTGAGGGTTCACTGGGTTTAATCAAAGACTCTGAGGATATATAAAAAAAAAAAAAAAAATCACATAACATTACAGCTGTTTATTAGCAGAAGGCAAAGTGAATATTGACACTCAGTAACACTCACTAAACATAAGAAAGGTATGGTACTTTCTTTGATAATTAGTTTCTGTCGGTCGTGTCAGGTTTGCTTTTGTGTGCATTTATGGAGTAGATGGTAACATTTCACTTCATTGCACTAAGTATATGATGAATAAATCTGACTGACCTGCTGTGGTTTAACAGGTTTTTCATTTTGTCCTCCCTGATATTTATCTGGTTCTACACTTGGCTTCTTAGGCAACGCACAACAAACCTAAGCATAATTTCTGTAAAGCCTTATTGCTTGACATGTGATAGCAAGAAAATGGAGAAGAGATGAGGACATTAAGTTAAGTGACAATGAAGTAAAAACTGAAGTATGAGAGTAGTTCACCTGTCAGAATATGAGAAAGAGACTCCTCATGGAAAGCAGTGTCTAAATTTAACGGCTTGACGTCCCACATACGTCCTGAAAATGTGACAAATGGAAATTGCTGTTATACAAGCTGTGTTTCACTGCCTGCTACAAGAGACAAGAAGCTGTAACTCTCTGGGTCAGTAAACTGAATAATCAACCTGTATCAGCCGCCCCTGCAGAGTCAATCTCCTCCATTGAAGGGAAAACAATCTAGGGGCAGAAAATAGAAGAAACAATTATCCCGATGACATGTACATCTAGAACAGATAGTGGCATCATATATTTGGGATAGTACTGTCCTTGTAATAATCTGTAATAATTCCTGTAATAACCACAGAACCTCTGCTTGAGTGTAAACCTGCCCTTTTCCCACATCAAGAATTAACCTAGAGTAGAAGCAATGCAGAATTTAAATCTAATTTAACCATCACATATGTCTTCAAATGTCTGCAAGTACTAAGAATAAAGGAGGCAGATTAAAAACAAATTTAAGATTACAAAAATGTAATTCATCTTAAACGACAGTGGCGTCATGGCTACCTGTCTATTCTGCTCCTCACTGTCCTCTCCTTCAGGCTGTGTTCTGTGGCTGCGAGGCAATGCAAGTACAGGGGAGGCACCGAACACAGTGGGGCTGCTGAGGTCTGGCTGAGCTTGTGGGGTCTGGGATTCGCTCCTCTGTGGTGTCTTCAGCGCAGAGCGCAGCACTAAGACCCCGCCTGGTGTGGGGGCTCGGGCTGGCGTGGCCCCCTTTAGTAACGGGGTGTTGGGAGGCAGGGTCTTATCAAAGAGCTCAGGAGAGAGGGGACCTCCAAAGCGCACCTGCTTCTTCTTCTTCTTTATTGTGGGGGTAACAGTGGAATTATCCTCTTCTGCACAGACACGAAAAACTTGAATACATAAATAAGCCAATTTTCTATTACAGGAGCACGATATATAGAGGCAGAAAAATAATTGGCACAAACTCCTGCAGTGTCAAGTTGGATCTTGGTGTATTATTAATATTTGGAAACAAACAGACAAGCTGAATAATAATTGATTTATAGTTCAGAGTATCTGTAAGTCTAAGATTTTAAGCCATTTCATGACAATTAGACAAGACAATATTAAAATAAACTCAAAACAAAAATAGATAAGATATTTTGCATGACCTACCTGAATATTATCACTTAAGATCTATACCCTGTACTTAATTGTATGGGGGACATTTAAGGACTACCTGGTTGCATATAGGCTAATTGTTCCTATAAGTTTGCACTTCAATTTCAAATGAGGGCTTTCAACTAGAAAAATATTTACAGGGACACCATCAAAAGTTAAATTTTCTAATCCAAGTGTTTGTGAGTGATTGGTGCTGATCACTACAGTGCACATTCAATTGAACATAGCCTAATATACAATACCAGTAATGGCATTTTATGTATGGTGTTCTCTGAGTGAGTTTGAGAGTTCAAACAATAATAAAAAACAAAACAAAAACAAACAAAAAAACACTGCCAGTCTCCAGCAATGCAAAATGGAACTACTGCATCACATTTAGGTCTGTGCAGAGGTTATCTCAAGCCTCAAAGGCAGGGTTAAACCGAGATAAAAGGCCAGTTCCTGCAGCATGGCCCACACTGAGCAGTGTGTGTTTACCTTTGGGCTCCATCTCCAGCAGAGAGGGGATGTGGGATGGGGAGGAAGGCTGAGCTGCTGAGGCTACTGCAGGGCCATCAGGTGGTGGTCCGCTGGGGCTTTGGAGTTCAAACACACCGTCCTGCTGAGAGAAGAATACATCAGATCTGCCATTCTGTAAAACTACAGTTCAAGTAGCTTCACAGAACAGGCTGTTAAAGGCCCCAGGAAAAGAAAAGTTGAGCATCTTTCACCATTTCCCAGTGAAACAAATAATTTGACGTTTGAATAGTTACAAGAGGGATTCAAATCAAATCCTCAACTTTGATTGGAGCACAAGAAAGTGGGCGGAGCTTATTTGCATAATGAGGTAATGAGTAGATTAGAGGAACCTTTGTAAACACCTTGAGTGCAAGATGAGTCAAACATTTGAATCTGTCTACCAGGAAGAGAGAAGAAAAAAAAATAATTTTACCTATATTTGGCATATCCAAAAAACTGGGAAAATATATTTTTTAATTTCATGTGGATTTTAAGTAACATCAGTTTCAGTACATAGAATCTGAAAGAATATTGTATGTGAAATGATCTTAATCTCCTATTTAATTTCTTCTGCTGCAATATTCTGAACTGATCTGCTGACACAAAAGTGCTGAATATGTTCAGATCTTGTTATGAAGACCTTTTTAATGAATATCAGCACTGAACTGAAAGTCTTTCCACCTGCTTGAACACATGTGGTGAGAACTTGGCAACACTTGGTTGATGGAGTAAACCGTTACAAGACCCTTTTACACAACCTGTTAAAGGTGGGAACGTTAGGCCGTTATTCCACTCCGCTGTTCTGTGTAAAAAGGTATGAAGGTGGAATGGGGGTCAGAGTTGTTCCACCAATATGCTGGCAGCAGAGCTAGTTACATTGGTGAATTGACTGTGTAAAAGGCACAGCCAGCATGCTGGAACTGGTATGGGTATTATCATAGATTCATGGACAGGAGTGAGACTGATGACAAGTTATTTGTGTGACCTGCTTCTCTTCAACTTATCCTCCAATGTATCTTTGTTGGATAATTATGAAGACGTCAAGTTGTTTGAAAAAAAATATATAAAATGTATCATAAGTTAAATAAGGGTCTTTGACACCTAATGCAAAAAAGCTGCAGGAGAAAAATGCTGCAAACACAGAAATGAAGCAGAATTAAAGGCTTACAAACCCACAAAACAAATGTAAAAGAAAAATGCCACAAATAAATACACAAAACCCTAAAACAACTGCAAGAAATAAATTTAGAAATAAATTTAAATTTACTTCACTGTCCATTCTAGTCACACATACACATTACACACACACAAAGATGGGAGGCATGTAATTTTCATCATAGGTATACCTCAACTGAGAGACAAAGTGAGAAAAAAAGATTCCGAAAACTCACAACTCCCATAAAGTTTTAAAGAATTTATTTGCAAATAATGGTGGAAAATAAGTATTTGATCAATAATAAAAGCAATACTTTATTATATAACATTTTTTTCTAAAATCAGTAGTCTTGGTGGTTTTGCATAAAAACAGCACCAAAGGAAAATGTTCCCACCCTCATGTTTAATGGAAAGTATGGTGTTCTTTGGATGCAACTTAGAATTCTTTCTCCTCCAAACACAACAAGTTGAGTTTCTACCAAAACGTTTGATTTTTGTTTCATCTGACCACATGGCATTCCCCCAATCCTCTTCTCTCTCAACTTGCACAATTGGTAGCTGACTAAATACCTTTTTGCCCAACTGTATTGTGCCTCTGTCAAATAAACCACTGGCACACACACCTTATTTAGTTTATTACCTTAACAACATCAGAATAGTGTATAGCCTGTGGGTGTGTAAACTGATAAGATGTGAATACCTGCCATGGGGGTCTGTATGCCTCTTAAGAGAAATTTGTTCAAACATAAGCTACGAAGTGTGCATTTCTGTTTACCTCATCACACCACTTTGTATGCTGCTAAAGCCTCCTTAAGGCTGCTTTTACCCATCACAGGTGATTATCAGACACTATCAGAATGAAATTTTATATGTCAAAATAAATACTTTTTTGTACTATGACTTACCTTGGTTTATTTTGTTATTAACATTCAAATTGGATCAACACATAAAACGTGTCAAAAGACCAAAGGGTGCGAAAATCCACTTTGAAGCTCGACACTGAAGTGAGAATGCAGCCATTCATAAAAGCAGAGCAACTTTTTCTGTGTGAATTAACAACAGCGTTGTGCCAAAAAGTGATTTTCTGCCAGGAAGTGATTACGGTCTGTGGGAGCTTGCACAGCCTGTAATGCTGTATCACCCAGTTCATAACTGTCTACAGTTGCTTTTATCTGGATCAAACAGCCATAATGTGCAAATATACACAAGTCTCTGCCTATAGTGATTGCAAACGTATGTCTTTCTGAAACTTCATTGTCTCTTGTGACCAAATGATCACAATTTTGTCCAAAGAAGTGTTTGCAATCCATAACGTAAAACAAGAATGATTTTTTTTACGGTGATAGGCGACACTATAATAGTTTCTGATGTTTGGTGAGCTTCCCATGTCTAATATCCTCGATCAGACCTCTATTTTCAACAAGTCTGTAATTAACATGATGTATGGTTCGACTATTTATAAAATTATATCTTCTTTGCAATTATCCTTAGGAATGCATTATTTTATTGGGCGAGTGCCCTAGAGTATAACTAATCCATTTTTTTCTTCCCTGTTGAAAATACCTTTAAAAGGAAAAATATAAACACATAAAATATAGTATATCTTTTGACAAAAAGTCACTACACCTCATACATTGGGAATGAAAGGTTGTTTCTGCCTAACAATTGTTCTCACCTTTGGGGGTAATATTTCATAGATTTCACCTCACTCACTCCCTATTAACTGTTGAAATACATTTAAAAGGGATAATACAAAGCATAAATTATGAATATAAAGCATGAAAAAATATGCATTGCAAACACTTCAATTACTTCTTCATCTTGAGCAGCTTGTGTATAGTGTGTGCAAAAGCGAGGCCATACTGAGATATGATGGACGAGGCTTTGTATTTTATTTGTCACAATATGTGAATTATAATAAGGTCATTCTGCTCCTCAAGCAGTATAACTAAAGTTATACTGTTTGAGGAGCATGTGTTGAAGCCCATGTGTGGCATAGCACTAATCCCTAAAGTTCTGCAACCATTTTTTTTGTGATTAATTCCTAACCATGCATGTGTACATGTGTGTGTGTTGCAGTCTGGATTAGGAACTGACCTGTTGGTTGTTGGGAAGAAAACCAGCCTGAAGCTCAGAGAACATGGGTGGTTTAAAGTCAACATGGGCAGGTGGGGAAATAAGCACAGCTTGGGATTCTTCCACAGTCTCACTTGATGGCAACGTTCCTTTGGTCACAGCCTGTGTCTCTGGTTCTACATTCTCCTGCAGACATGATTAAAGGATTCCCACTGCTTTCATTCTGCGACATTGGTGCACAACAGCATGAAAACACACATTTACAAACTGCTGTTTCGGTGCTTAGTGTCACAGGTCTCTGTGGAAAAAAATGTAATATGGTACTTTACAGAACAAAAGTAGAAGATCCAAGATTAAAATCAAAAAGATGCTAAATAAATCTTAATGACCAGCACTTAAATCAAAGTTGGTTTGATTAAATGGCTGTTTTCTTGCTGGACTCTTGCAATGAAAAAAAAATCTATCAATGAGATTTTCCATTCATAAGAATTAAAAATATCAGTTAATTCAATGTAAGTCAAGTACAGAGAGGTAAAATCGTTTAGTTGAATTATTAACAGTGGTCAGAGTGAGTATATACCTCCTGCTCCTTGAAATTCAATTGGGGGACAGGAGTTATGGCCTCTCTTATCTCCACCTCACAGCCTTCGAGGGGGCTCACACGCCTTCTCTTTTTGGGTGTGGGTGTTGGTGGGAGGTTCTCTTTCCCTCCATCATGGTTGTTCCCATCTGAGAGGAATAAAAACACCCATTAAAAAAGGCAGGTTATGTTAACACACAAAAACAAATGGGACTCTGGGACACCCCAACCTAAATAAATAAAAAAATCTCACATCAAATAACAAAACTCAGTTTGAAGAAATTTTATCAAAGGTGGGGAGATAAAGTAAAATTTGAGCAACAAACGGCTCAGAAACTAGCACATTGAAGAAGCTGACCAAAATAGGACTGCTGAGATGCTTAGATGTTGTCAGAGCTTATACCGTGCTATGTGTTAATCCACTGCTTTTCAACAGTGCCTCCAGACATCATAAAGAAATCCTACTGGCATAGATCCTTCTTGAGAAAAAACATTAATCCTGTGGCAATGAGGCAGCCTCACCAGACAGATAACCTCCTGTCTTGATGTGTCCTCCAGTGTTGTTGTCCTGCCTTGGCATCTGATCACAGACCTCACTCTCCTCCACATCCATCAGGTTCTGGAAGGAAGCCATCTTCTGCCTCAGTGTGGAGGAGACCCGAGGAAGGAAGGGGCTACTTTTGACAAGCTGAGAGTTAAGACAGCAAAAGACAAAAATATTTGCTCTGTGATGGGGTTTAGTAGGTCATAGACTTCTGAAATTTGTATTACCAAGATCACATATACCCTCCATACACAAAATCTATGAATATTATGGTTTGCTAAGCTGTGTGTCATCTAACAGAAAAACTAAATGCTTGAGAATATTTTGTCTTACTATTTGCACAAGAATACATCAGGCGACAGTTCACCCAAAATATTTTCCTTTATTATCAGACCGTCTATCTGCAGACTTGAAAACTGATAGCTGTGCTAACACTGTGGAAAAAAAATCAAAACACCCTAGACAATCTTCTGCAGCATAATAGACTTCCTTATCAATTATATGCTCATCATGCATAGTTTTGACAATATATGAATAAATATGCAGCTTTCAGCTTTCATATCCTAAGAACGAGCCATTTGTGCAAGTAAGCAGGCTCATGCCAGTGATTCAAGCTCATTTTTTGTGCCTAGCCTTTCACTTGTCAGAAACATGCCATCTCAGCCAGTGAGGGAGCGGTATAAATCCTTAAAGGGACCATGTGAAACGTTTGTGAAGCGATTTACTTGTTGTAATCCTTTTTGGTGCGATGGGTTGTAACATAACTATAAAAAAAAAAAAAGACCCACTTTCTCAGATGACTATAAGATCCTGTGGAATGCGTTTTATGTGAAGGGCTCAGGTCGATGAATGTTCATGCTCCTGTGTGCCTTTCTGCCACTACTCTTTACAAACGACACCGGCAGCCTCCACAACAAACGCAGGGTTATCCGACTAGAAACACTATGTAGATATTAGTTCTTCGGCTAATGAGACGACTAGCGGAACCACAAAACACAGCTGCAGTAATCAGTCGCCCACTCCTCAGCACCACCCCGCCCCGGTTTTACAGCTGTGTAGATAAATAGAAACCAACATAAACAAACTGTTACTACCATCAGAAAAGTAGTGCAAGCTTCACAATCAATATTTATTCAATAATAATCTCGGAGTGCGCCTGTAGGTAATTAATGTGTGATGGTGGTGATGGAGTCAAAGGGCAGATCTTATCGCAACTCATCTGTAATCGCTTGGTGAGGCTCAGATTTGTATGAGGGCCATGTAAGAATGTATGTGGTGTAAACAACTTATTTATCAGTTTGCTTTGTTAGTAGATTTTTATAAATTTACCCATTCTGAATTAGTTATATCCTGAAAGCTTATGAGCACATGTCAGGTAAGTACTAGATTGAAATAGGTTGTTCTGCATTATTGCATATGGAAATCTCAAATTCTACAGTTTGTTGATGAAGCCATTTTATCAATAAAAGCCCTTATAAATAATATGGAACACTACTGACCGTTTCTTACAATACTGATCCAATATTGATCATAGAGAATCACCCAAAGATTTAAATTTAAACGTGTCTCACACTTCAATTGCCAGTAGGATGTTACACGGGTGCAACATTTACTCCACTATATCGCTGGAAGCATCTCACCTCTGGAGTTTTGAAGGATGGTGGAGTCTTCATCTTTTGTTGTGCCATGTAACGGATGAGTGAGTTTGTCTCTGGGGAACCCCGTACACCAACACTGGACCTACGCCTCGCCTTCATTTGTGCCAAACGAGACTTATCTAGAGTAAGACGGAGATAAATGCCACTTCAATAACACCTGTTAGCTGCCAGAGAGGAAATAGAAACAACTTTACCTAGCCTACAGTCAACGTAAAGCTACTCTATGTCTCCTAGTGCATGGTTCATACATTTCTTTTTGGATGCTTAAGATCCCAACACTCCAGATTATAACAGTCCTCTTACCTTTGCGGTTTGATGATGGAGGGTTAAAACTCTGAACAGAGATACCAAACTGAGATGGTGTGAGCTCAGAAAAATTCAGAGGGGCTATGAATTCATTTAAAACAGGAGAGGAGTCCTCTTCTTTCAACCTCTGGTCTCCTTCCTTGTCAGCAGCAGTGTTCATCTCTGCGGTAGACATCTACAAATAATATAATAGAATAAATAACATAATAAAAATAGTACTCATTAGTATAGTGTGTGTCCACACACACACACACATATATATATACATACATACATATATATATATACATATATATACATACATACATATATATATATATATATATATATATATATATATATATATATATATATATATATATATATATATATACACATATATATATATATATATATATATATATAGTGTAATAGTATCCCCTGTATTAATCACTAAATACATGGGCATTTAATATTTTAGTTAATATAATTGTGGAGCCAGTTTAAAAACAGAAAAGAGAAACTATATATTACAGTTGAAAAGTAAGTCAAGCAGTAAGTAGAAAGATGTAAACGCATGTAAAGTACAATTACCTCCAAACTGTACTTAAGTATAGTACTTGGGTACATGTACTTAACGTTATTTACTTTCTAGCACTGCAAATAACACCAGTTTGTCAGTCACTCATGTTTACAGATCATATCATTTCAATAAGGCTAATCATTGTATGTTACAATAACCTGAATTGTCCATTTTAAACGATCACCCTTGACTTTAGCAGGATTCTACCAAAGGTAACGGTAATATTAGAAAACGTATAGTTAATGAGAGCTCAAAACTTCATTCATAATAAATGCTTTTAGCTGTTATCGCCGAGCAGCAACGTGTTCAGGTTATCATGGGTGTCTTTACACCTGACGTAAAAAACTAACTTAACGTAAGTCAACGTAACGTTAACGGTTAACGTAAGTTAAGAAGAGCTAACTCAACAGTTAACACATTAATGCAATGACAAATTCACCACTTACCTTGTACATATAAGTTATTTGGCCACCTGTTTTTCAAAAGTGATTAAAACACATGTGTGGAATAAAATGCCATTTAAAAAAGCCACTAACAGATCAATTCATGTTAATGCAAAATAAAAACGAGGAATCAATGACCAATTCAAATCACCCACCTCCACGCAGGAGCCAGCAGCTGTGTATATATCCCTCCGCCGAAAAGTCAGCAGCGTCAAAAACAATGAACGTTCATACCTTTTTGAATACACGGTGTATACTGTGTAGTCTTGTTAAAACGTATACAAATAATTACCTGGAATAAAAAAATACGTACTTTGTTTTTACAATCGATAAAAAATATTTAAAAACTGTATTAACCGTAAGAACTAACTTCCGCACTTTGGCTTTAAGGACCGCAACGAGACCGGAACTCGTTTAATATGAATTGACGAATAGAAATCCCGGATAGGATGTCACGTGTCCTCCAAAAGTCAAAGCAGGACAGCAGGCGCTTTGCCTGTATTGTTTGCTAAACAAAGTTAGGGATCTACAACCATTACTATTCCAACCATTACATGCAGAAATTAGAAGAATCACCTAGCATACATTGTATTTTTTGTAATTTATATCTAGAAACAGTTCTACATCTACTTTAGCTTTCACTGTCCCTATCAAAAAATATTTCTTATGTACTCTGTGAAACATGGTGTTTGGCTTCCATAAATATGCCAAAAAGGAAGAAATATATTATTATTATTATTCAATTATTTATTCAAAAATATTATAAAAGTTTAGTTTTTCAGAAAGAACATGAAAGCTATTTTATGTTACTTAATAATTAATATATATATGATGGGCTATTAAAATGCTAAATATCTGTACCTATACCAATATTTGTTTGTAAAACTGGATACATTTTGTAAAAATAAGTAAATTAAACAAATTGCTTGCTGATGATCAGATTAGAGAAGCAAACCTGTGAATTTGTTGTGTGCTTGTAATCAAATGAGTTCCCCATAATTTTAGATTGGTACTAAGAAACACCTGTGGTGTTTGATGTTGATAAGTGAGTAGAAGTAGACAAAAAAAACTTATTATAGGAGATAGTAGTAATAGTAATAGAGTAATAGTCCTAAAATGAAATTATTACCTTAAGTAAATGAAAGCAAAACACAGAAGTAGTTGCTGATAAGCAAAATGCACTTTTAAGTATCAAAAGTAAAAGTACAGAATATTATATGACCATTTAAGTTTTTGAATTTGTTGGTGGATGGCGCTAATTCTAATTCAATGGAATATACATATTAGGCTATTAAGGTATATTGATTGTATGCAAAATACATATAAATCTGAAAATTAAAACTGTCAGATAAAAGTAGCAGAGTAGAAAAAACAATATATCCCCCTGAAGTGTAATGGAAGTATAAAGTAGCATCAGATGGAACTACTCAAATATAAAAACCTATTGTACTGAAGTACAGTACTTGAGTAAATGAAGTTAGTTACTTTCCACCGTTGGCAAACATTGATCCACAGTCAGGATGCACAGAAAAAAAAAACATACAAAATCAATTATTTTCATGATTTGGAGTAAAATAAACAACAGTTATTTTTTTCCCCTCAGTGATCTAGCTGGACCTTGACTGCTGGGCTCCATCTGCTGTCGGCTCTCTTGAAACCAAACAGCTGGCGCTCACCTGCATCCCCTTCTCAGTCTCAGTCTGCTGCTTCACAGATGACCCGATGCTCAAAGTTAATACTCCCAATGTGTTTTCCAGGCAGGTATCGATTAACATTTCGCAAACACAGCTTGTGCTGTTGATAATGTGGCATACTGTATTGTACTTCATAATTTACCTACACATCATGGGTGGAGGTAGAACAAATAAAAGAAATGGTCACAACCACCAGTACAACCCAATAAAATCAAAGTATAATGTTTGTAGCTGTGATCAATACATATGCTGGCATATTCTGGTGCATAATATATATATAGTGCATAATAGTTTCATATAATTTGTGCTGTGTTTAACAAAAAAAAAACTTATATCAGCACAAACAGGTGGAGAAACTGTGGTCTTGAAAAGCTCAGTAAATCCTACCCACACACATGCGCACGCACACACACACATACAGACACACACAGAGCTCCTGCTTTTGTCTGTGGCACAGCTGAGTACACTGAGATCAGATGCAACTGTGAGCCTCTCTCCATCAGCACAGCTGGGACTGTCTACCACATGAAGCATGAGCATGTGGCTTCTTCCACTGACACCAGGCAAGGCTGTACACGTCGATGGAAGCTCGACTGTTGTTGTTGATGATGTTGTGTGCAGCACAGACCGGAGTAATGAAACAGCTCTTGACATTCACAGGTGAAATAATGCTGTATGTCCCTGAACTCCTGTCCCCATTGAAATTTTCATCCTTTTAAAAAAGCAGGATGTCTTATTACGACATACACAATGATACTGCCTTCTTGGGTATAATGAATGGATGGATAGATGGATGAATACTTACACAAAACACAGATAATTCTTATTAGCATATAATAAAAAATAATTAAATCACCAACAGAAAGAGAAAGTGACTTAGTAAAAGTGGGGATAGAAAATAAAATACAACTATAAAACCTATACGATATAAAAAAACAGGCAATAATTATAAAGTAGCACAAAGGGAAAAGTATCAGGACCAGTACATAAAATACAAAAGTACAAAGATGCAACCTGGGCAAAATGGTGTTATAATGGGGAAATAAGTGTTTGTGGGAGTGTGTATATAGATATAATTTGTTTTAAATTTGCTGTGCACTGTGTGAAAAGGGTCAAAATATTATGATCCACAGCTATTACTACTTACTTGCTAAAGCTACCTTCACATTTATATTAACTAAAACATTAAAATGCTAAAAACAGGAGCGAGAGAGAGAGAGAAATATATACGGGGTATGTTTGTGTGTGTGTGTGTGTGTGTGTGTGTGTGTGTGTGAGTAAGTTTATTGAGAGTCCATTGACAGTTGATTTGTGACATCAGCCAATCATGGTCAAATATGCAATTTGTAGAAGCGAGATAACTCGAAGCCTCTATTTAACAAACACTGAGATGAACTTTAGGAGACAGCTGGTGTCCAGCAGTTAAACTTTTGATGTGAGATATATTTGCATATTTATAGATTCTGGAACCTTTATGAGGAGGAAAGCATTGATGGCAGTTTCAGGATTTTAAAAATGGTAATTCAACATTTTTTCAGACACACATTATTGTTCTGAGTATTTTTAGATGTCTTAATACATGTCTGGAGGAGAACTTCTTTAGAATTTATATTTTATTATGCCCCGAGGCTGTCAATTTGTTAAAAGGAAAGATATTCCAAGTTATTCTATAATATAACTACAAGTTAAATTCTAACCAGCTATGACCAGCCATTATCTAAGATCATTGCTGCATGAGGCAAATTAGTTGAATTAATTATTAATTTCATTTGTTGTGATTTTCTGAATTGTCATCAATGTCAGTCATTTTCTATACCTGCTTATTCCTCATTAGGGTCGCAGGGGTCTGCTGGAGCCTATCCCAGCGCGTTACGGCGAGAGGCAGGGATACACCCCAGATAGTCGCCAGCCAATCGTGGGGCACACACACCATTCACTCACACACTCACACCTACGGACAATTTAGAGTCTCCAATTAACCTGAGCATGTTTTTGGACTGTGGGAGGAAGCCGGAGTACCCGGTGAAAACCCACGCAGACACGGGGAGAACATGCAAACTCCACACAGAAAGGTCCCAGACCCCGGAGGTCTTGAACCTGCGACCTTCTTGCTGTGAGGCAACAGCGCTAACCCCTGCGCCACCGTGTCGCCCTTGTCATCAATGTTTAGACTTATATTATGTTGTCAGTAGATTTGGTCCCATTTGTATCAGTGGAAGGAGACAAGACACTTTTATACACTTTTGCAATTTATTTTCACTTCTCTACTCATTACTAGTTTTCCTGCACTGTTGACAACTTTAAATAAACCTAGTAACCATGAGCTTCACACCAATTTATACTATTATTTTAATATATACTATTTATTTTACTTCTAAATACACATAGGTGGGTATACATATAAATTGCCCAAAATGTAGTGTTAATGTGTGTAATGATCTTGATTATTCTACATATGCACGACTTTACTTAACTATGTTGCAGGGTGTGGGGCTTAAAAGAATGGAAATCTAGTTCCCATAAAGAATACAGCTGAACAATGTTTGGTGGGAGTTTGGCTCTGATTCTAGAATTCAGGGTGACACGTGTTTGCTACCAGGGTTGGTAAGAGGAAAATGTCAAATGATCCAGTTGATATGATCTCTTTCGTTACATTTCACTGAAATAAAAGTTAGTCAGTCATTTTCTATACCTGCTTATTCCTCATTAGGGTCTGCTCCAGGGGTCTGCTGGAGCCTATCCCAGCGCGAGGCAGGGATACACCCCAGATGGTCGCCAGCCAATCGTGGGGCACACACACCATTCACTCACACCTACGGGCAATTTAGAGTCGCCAATTAACCTCAACATGTTTTTGGACTGTGGGAGGAAGCCAGAGTACCCGGTGAAAACCCACGCAGACACCGGGAGAACATGCAAACTCCACACAGAAAGGTCCCAGACCCAGGACCAAGGGGGTCTTGAACCTGTGACCTTCTTGCTGTGAGGCAACAGCGCTAACCCCTGTGCCACCGTGTCACCCCTGAAATAAAAGTGTTTTGAAAATGTTCTGTCAAAGCCAGATTTAAGGATATTCGATATATACCCACAAACAGAATTTTGGCCCTGAATTATATGATACATCTCATTTATCTAGAAGCCAAAGATCTTTGGTTGCATAGCTGAAATCAACAAGTTGGTCCAATTCTGAAATATCCAGACTATTTGAATTGTGTGATCCGAGTGAAGTGGAATTTGAGTCCTATTTTCTCTAGACTGTTTAAATGAGGAGCGACATGGGGGGGTTAGCGCTGTTGCCTCACAGCAAGAAGGTCGCAGGTTCAAGACCTCCTTGGGTCCTGGGTCTGGGACCTTTCTGTGTGGAGTTTGCATGTTCTCCCCGTGTCTGCGTGGGTTTTCACCGGGTACTCCGGCTTCCTCCCACAGTCCAAAAACATGCAGAGGTTAATTGGAGACTCTAAATTGCCCGTAGGTGTGAGTGTGCTGGCGACCATCTGGGGTGTATCCCTGCCTCTCGCCGTAACGCGCTGGGATAGGCTCCAGCAGACCCCTGCGACCCTAATGAGGAATAAGCAGGTACAGAAAATGACTGACTGTTTATATGATGATGATTTAAGAGAGAGTTAACACTGTGAAATCACCTTAGAATATACTGGTGGTCAGATGAGCAAATAGCTGAATGGCTGTTAATTAAGGAAAGGAGGCAAGATTGATTATTTTATTAGTAGTATTTATTTAAATTATGCTGTACCCCAGTTGCTACTTTTTCCAGTGTTAGTGGAGACTGTTCAGGTGTTTAGAGACTCTGACTTCAGTGACACAGTGACATTTCCCACAATGGAAGTGAAATATTTGAAAATCCACCAATATCATTAAAAAACTTCAAACCACTAGGTTTTGAACAAAAAGCCTTTCTTGTTATTAACTTGTTAATGTCTCCGAGCCCAAGCAGAGACATCACCAGGTTTGTTTTCTATGCAAACTCCTCCAGAGCCACAGAAGCTATTATACAATAGTTGAATTATACTTCTTCTAGAAGTGGGTAAACTTCCCTTTTAACAAACAAACTCACACAACTTGTGTATATCTCTATTTTTATTTGTGTATATATACACATATAAAAAATAAGGACATATGTACAATGATAATAAATATCAACATGTTTGTACAAGTGAAATAAGTTACTTAACATACTTTAAAAACAAACAAAAAAGATCAATAACAGACAAGCAAAAATGGGGCAAAAATAAAAATCAGAGTGATATACAATAATACAAACAATAATGCAAGAAAAACAGTAGAACTTAAAGCCTTGTGTCGGGGAAACTGTTATGAGCAAACAAATAACTAAGAACTGAAGAAGAATGCACATTTAGTACATCACACATGCATTTTTTTCAAGCTTGAGACCTGTATTCCTTTAAACATCTTTTTTTTTTTTTACTTTTTGCAACTGTTTAATTAGAAAGTAAAGAGTACCAGTAAAAAAAAAATATGTGTTTTGACTACTTCTTCGGGGGACTTAATACTACTGAATGAAGTGGACACATTCGAGCACTGATCCGCTTTGAATCAACAGCTACTTATTTGGTTTTGGGGTTGACAAATTAAATAATGGTCAGAGTTTTGGTACATTAAGCAGCCTTCATATAGAGCGGGGATCCAGCAGATCACTACTGACATGTAAACAGGGGGCAAACAGGAAGTCTGTAAGCCTCAAGCCTTTTTTTTGTGTTTTCGCTTGAGGGAAAATGTAGCTGCAGATAAAATAGGCAGAAAGGTTGCACATATCAGCTCAGTGTAGCAAAGTGGACGGACTGCTGAGATTTAAATATCGATTTGTAATCAAATAAAATTAATTTAAGTATTCTAAGGAGAACAAAAGCATCTGCAGTCTACTTTGGCTTATCCAAAAGGTGAAGAGGCACAGAAAAAAGTAAACATGTTGAAATGCAGCTGAGAATTCCTGTACAACCCTTGAACCATAAAATCAGACATGTTCTTTTTTTGTTTTTTGTTTTTTTCCAAAGAGAGCATTCCACAATAATAGCGTCTGTAAAAGTCACCAAAAATGATCGATCGAAATGATGCACTTCCACGAGGATGATCACATCGAAGATGTACACAGTCCACTTGCAGAGGATCATGCAACACTAGGATGGAGTGCTGATGGCTGAGTACCTCTTCAACCTTGAGATCATTTTCATATTCTACATCTCTCTCAGCACTCTGTACACAGTGGGGGCAAAACAAAGTATTTTTGTCCTCCCCGTCCTTGCTGTGCTTCTCTAGTCCCGACAGACACGGCCCACAAACAAAAGCCGCCCCTGATGGAGAAAGCACAGAAATATAGGGAAAAAAAAAACACAGGAAAGTTAGCTGAATGCCAAAAAGTTAGACTTGAAATGACTTCATTTTCACTTTCATATGTAGTGTTGACTGTAAATGAGGTTATATATTTTAGAAATCACTGTATCCCCATGACTGTCCTTTATATTTAGATTGCTGAGTCACGAGCCTCATAGAAACACTGAAGCATACCCCACTGTGTCATTGTATTATAGGTGAGTGGGATTGTAAAACGGGCAGTTCTTAGTGGGATATTGTTCGCTGCCTGCGTCTTCAAATGTAGCCAGTGAATGTTCCAAAAAATCCTCCTTGGGTCAACTTACTTTGATCCCTGTAAGATTGAAACATTTTCTTTTTAATAAAATGCTCCAGTTTCACGCTTTCTGACTGCTTTCGGCAGTGTGCTGGATGTTTTCTTATCTTTTTTTGCCATGAAAGTCGTTTCCTGTTAGTATTTTTTTTTTTCGGTTTGCACCTGTCCCTCAAGACTTAAATCCAAGAGAGCAAAGGACAACATTTGATGCGTAGGGGATGATATGATATATGATATAAAACATCTCTGAGCACATACAGCAGATGATATCACACGGATTCAATCTTAATTGAAACATTGTGGTTTGAAACACTATGGGAAATAATCCAGTTTACTTTTATAGTAGATCTTTTTTTTTAGGTCCATAGGGTATGTATATACATGCTGCAATAACATCTGACTGTTATACTGTCTCTTCATATCACTCAACATACTATATATAAGGCAGAAGACCACCAAACAGTTCTCGCAGCAAATAAAGATTTTATCTGAGCTCCAGTCATCTCCCTCTTTGATGTTGATGTGGTGCTACTCTGTGAGGCCTCATCTCCGAAAATTGGTTCAGCACATCAACTCTCTCAAATAATGTATATAGTGTTACCTTGAAGCAAGACAGGCATGGATTTGTTCATCTGATGGTAATTTGTATTGTCTCATTTAATTGAATAGGTTGTCATTTTGTTAAAGTCTTTTTTACACTGTTTCCTTGAGTTTGAGAAAGGTGCTTTAAATAAAATCTATTATTATCATTATAATTAAATGCTTAACACAAAATGTTAGAGCTCTGTTAACATATCCCTTCACAGGAAGGATTTTAGAAAGTTAAAGCATAATATTCTGAAAAGGTTATTACTAAAAATTATAAGAGGTCTATCACCAAGCATTTTTTAGATTGTTTTAGGAAATGTTATCACAGAACATTCTGGGAACGTCCTGCTAAAAGTATAAAACAAGCAATTTCTAGGTGGGAAGCAGTTCGCCAAAGTGTTGGATAGATAGATAGTCCAGTTGTCCCCAAGGAGGAAATTCTTTTCCACAGCTGGAGCAGACGTAACACAGACAAGTAAGGTCTACGGAATCGTACAGAAGTATGCACAACACAGGCTTTAGAGGGACACATAATTACAGGAGTCACACACCACAGGCTGGATTTCTTCTAACTTAAGAGGAGGTTACTTATTGAAGTGCTGAGTTGAGCAAAGGGAGAGCCAGATAAATAAACCGAATAATTCTCAACACTCCACTGAGCAGTACTTTCAGCCAAAAAGCTAAATTGGAAATCGTTTAAGGTTAGGACTTTGCTTAAACAGTTTGCATGAAATTAATTAAGTGGAACAATACCTTTCACTGGTTCACGGCTGCATCCCGCCTGGAGCCAGAAGCCTGTCAGCGTGGCAGCAATCAGTCTGTCTTTGTGTCTGTCCATTCTTCCATCAACACTGCAGGTCTGTTCTTTTTTGTGATGGTGTGTTTTACAGTGCTCTTCCTCTGTATATGTCCACAGTAGCCCTGGGTCAGTCACTGGGCATCGGTAAAAGAGGGAGGGGATTTGTAAGGGGATTAAGGGTGTTTCACAAACACACCGGAGTCCAGAGTGGTCGGCATTCTGAGGACTAAGAGTGTATGAACGAGTGTGTAGAGAGGGGTAGTTTCCTTCCTGGCAGTGCAAGTTTCCACCCTCACCAAACACCTAAGATATAAAGCACTTACTGAGACATCCACGGCAGTCGCAACAGTGAGGGTTCAACTACATTCTCAATGCCTATTGTCTTCATGTGAACTTCAACTTCAAATGTGCACTTATTGTCCTGCTGCTAAGAGCTGAATGTTTTTTTCTTTTCAGGAGGAGATGAACAAACGTCCAAAAGAGCTCAACCCACACACGTGTTTTGCGCTGCAACTCTTAAAGAATACGATACTGAGTGCACTTGTAGTATATTTAACTTGAAGGTGCATTTGAAGGTCACTGTGCAGGGCTGAGTGAGGAATGTGAGCACTTGCCCTCACGCTGTCATTCACAAAGAGGAGCCATAACCCCTTAAAACACTGTTGTAGTCCGTAAGACATAGAAAAATACCAACAAAAAATGTCTTGTTTCAAACCAGCCATCACAACAAATAAAAGTGGAAGAGACCAATGTCTTTCTCCAGGTTTGATACAATGTGTGTGTGGGGGGGCAAATTGAGCAGAGAAAGTCTTGAGAGATTGTCCTTCATTCAAAAAACACCCTGTGTGTCTTCCCATCCAATTCGCTTCATTTTCCATTTAATTTCCTCTCTCTTTGTCTCTCCTCTCTGTCCCACGCAGAGCTCCAGCTACGAGGACATGATTGTCGTCTTGCTTCGAGATTAATTAATCTTTTTTTTTTAAACCACTCTCACACTCTTGGCTCACAAATACAAAAAAAGGAAGTCGCGCTTCCAGTTTTAAGTGCAGTAAAAGCTGAAAAGGTCTCAAAGGAACAGAAAGGCAGAGAATCACTTCAGTATTTCCAGTCAGTCGCACTCACCATTCCTCAACTGGTCTCAGCATAGAGCCTAACAGCCTCAATTGGTCCACTCAACATAAAAGAAATGTGCCCTTCAGAAGACATGTAACGCCATTTGTTTGATTACCATGCTTGAGGTGTTCTCCTCTGCGTTCAGAACTCCTTTTTAAATACACAATTTACACAAGTGGCGATTGCACAGTGGAAGCAGAGAAAGTTCATGACCACATGGCACCCAGGACACAATAGTTATAAGAGCGCATGTTGGCGAATGAGTGTGTATATTTAACATGCTGTGTGCTATAAACGTCTACAGTGAGCCAAACAGGCATTGGCAGAGCAAGAGAGAGCATGGGGAATTGACAGCGTGTCACTGTAAGAGAGAGAGAGAGCAGGCATCCTCAAAAGGAGGGAGGTAGGTTGGTTGTTTTGTTTTTCCAACTCAGGGAATGGAGACGGAGGAGGGCGGGCCTAGACGGACGACTCCTCGGGGTTGGCGTCGGGCAGCACGCTTCTCTGCTGCAGAGTGCGTCTCAGCTCTTCCTTAAAGGGGCTGGAGTAGTCGTTCCCGCTCATGCCCAGGCCTCCCAGCCCGCCGCCCCCAGCACTAGCCCCGCTAGCCCTCTCCTCCCCTGCTGTGCTCAGGTTGAGGCGGATGTAGCCGTTGCTACCGGAGCCTCGGATATTGGTGAGGCTGAGACGGCTGGGGGAGTGGATGGGCTGGCCGGGAATGGCGCTGGGCGACGCCGTGCTGCTAACGCTGCTGGGCCCCAGGGCGTGACCAGGAACGATCTTCAGCGAGCCGTCTGAGTAGTAATAATTGGCGCCCGTCTCCCAGAAACGGTCCTCGTCGGTGGGCATTTTGCTGGGAACGAAGGTGGGTGGCTCCTTGGGCAGGGTGATGGGGTAGACGAGGGTGCTCTCCAGAGGCTTCATGTCAGCTCCCTTTCCCAGCGCCAGCTTCAGCCTCCTGCGCAGGTAAAGAGCTGCCACCAGGAGCATCAGGCACGCTGCACCAAGGGTGATGACCAGCACCCAGAAGAGGCCCATGCTGCTGTCTGGAGCCCGGGACTCCATGACGACTGGAGCACTGGCTACTACAGCCACCTGGTAGCGCTCTGTCTGGAACTTGACACCTTGCTCCTCTGAGTAGCAGACATAGCGTCCTGCTTGCATCTGACCCGCTTCAGGAACAACGAGGGCCTTGAGGGTCCGGTCGAAGCGTGGCCCTCCAGCCTCAGGGTCTCCCAGCTGCAGCTCACGTTCGTTGAGGAACCAGCAGGGCTGAGCCAGGTTAGAGACCAGCTGGCAAGGAAGCACCATGTCTGACCCCACCACCACCGTTACGTTCCGAAGACGAGAGTGCTCTGCAGAGGGATAGGAGGGCAGAAGGAGAGGAAGAGTGAAACAGACAGGAGGGGGAGGGTTAAGTGTCATTCATAATCGAGACAACTCCGCACTAGCCTGCTCTCTTCAACTTAATTCAGACATTACTGAGGTGTGGCCCCACACTCACCAGGGCTGGGGATGGAGACATGCTTATCGAACTTGGCTTTTCCCCGGCTGAACCTTTCCAGCATGAGGTCCTGTGACAGGGAGGAGGTGGATCTGGAGGGAAAGAGCAGAACTGGAGGTTAATGATGTTGTCTCCTGGGAACTGAGGGAAATTTCTACAGGAAACTCCTGATCTAACATATGTATAATCTTTTGTGTACTCTTAACAATATTTTCCTCCTAACCTGGATTCATAGAAAATCAGATCTAATTTGGACAAATCTTTTACATGGTAATCTCTAGATTTTATCCACAGATTACATGTAGATATATTTAATGTAGACATTGGTAAATCCATTGGTTATTCAGCTCTAATGTGTAGATCAGCGCTTGTCAGTATGATTTGTTTCAGATAGGTGACAAGAAAAATCGCAGCATGTGAAGCAGCAGGATTTTATTCAACAGCTTCAGCATGAAAGTCTATAAATCCTGCAGTGAAACCAGCTTTACTCAGCTGTAGGAGCTTCTTATATCCTGCTGTAAGACTTTCATTAGTATGGATGTCGATATAGAATATAAGGGGAACATAATATCTAAGTTTCAAGAGGCTTTTGCAGAGACATTCCAATATCTGTAATCGGGAGTTTTTAGTAAAAGGTCAATAGCAAGTCTCAAAATCTTGGTTCGTATCCAGGGGTGCACATGTGTGCTCTGCTCACCCGCGGTGGAGGTCGATGCGGACGCAGGCCCGACCCTCACTGTCCCAGGCACAGTATGGGTCCCTGGCCAGAAGACAGTCTGGCTGAGACTGATAGCGGCTGCAGTTGGCCAAGGGCAGCTGGAGAACCTCCGAACGAGAGCCAATGTACAAATACTTCTACAGTAAAGAAGAAGAAGATGAAGAACAGATCCAGCCATCATCCCGAGACAGAAACCAGAGAGAAATGAAACACAAGAAGAAAGATAAACAGGGAGAAAGAGAGAAAGAGAGAGAGAGACTCAGTTATGGGGTTAGAGAAGATAATGGGATAATCACTCTCAATTACAATAACATTCACCCTCCGACCCATTCCCAATCCAATATGGGTTGCGCTCTTTTCGCGAAAGCTGTTATAAAATGTCTGGTCGTGGATAAGCCAACATTAATGAGATAAGCAGTGGGCTTTAGGGCTAGAAAGACCTAGAGCTGCATTGATCCGCGGACATGCCGTCGCAGAACCACGGGGACGTGGCCGATGTCAACACAGGAGCTCAGTGGACGGAGCAGAGGTCCAACTCCCCACCGAATGACGGATCGTAATCACTGTTATTTTGAAGAGGGGTTTGGAGCCATGAGGCGACACTTGATCTGGTAAAGGGCATCAGCTGAATGGCGCCGGGCCAATACCATTGTGTCTGCTGTCACTGGATTTTTGATTGTAAGTGTCTGGCATAAACAGTAGTGGGAAGAACGTCGGAAGAAGGATGCCGACTGTTAATACGGAATACCAATGAACTAGTGATGCAACAGCAAAGCAAGCTAACAGAACCCCAAAGCTAATTTCGAACAACATGATCATATGAAGTACATGAACAGCCCGAAATATTAGAAATATGAGTGCAATTTCAACAATTATGTCTCAGTTTTTTCACAGCAGGTCTACAACAGCACAACATGTGCAGTCATGTGTATTTTGAAATAGAAATTCTTGGGATTCAGGCATTTCTTGCATGAACACAGTGACAAGATCGGTAACAATAGCATATGGAGCATAGGGCCTGCTACTCCTATTGGGACGGTATAACTCCCAGTGGAAAAATTCAGAAAGGCAACATATGTGAACATTGGAATAAATTACTTCTTTGCAATTTTCAAACTTTGCACAGTCGTCCAGTGGGCCAGATTTGACCCTTTGATGGTTCGTTTCTGGCCCTGAGGCCTTATGTTTGACACCCTGACTTAGAGAAGTGAAGGACTTCATAGAACCTAGACCTTAGAATGGACAAGACTGATGCAGCAGAGACCAAGATATCTTGATGTTTTGTTACAAATTGTGGTGAAACCCCAATAAATGCTGTGTCTTGGATATTCCTTTGTGAAATTAAATATAAAAATGCACATCTTTCAAATTCCATGTCTGCAAGCAGGCTTTGCATAAGTGCTAGTATTCTCTAGGCACAATCCAAATTAACCCTTGGGACAAATTAATCTTAATGTGTAAAAGTGGTCAAGTGCCACTTTAAAAACATGTTTCTGGGTAAAAATGGCTCCTTACCTTGGAGTGGGAGATGGTCAGACTGTCCACCGGCTGGGCCGTTTCAAACAGCTGGATTTCTTCTATCACATGGGCCTCGTTGGCCAGAATCACCACCCTCTGTAGCCAACCCTCCGCTATAACACACAGGAAAGGGAGGAAGAAGAACGATTGATCTCACTTTCTTTTGTTCCTTCAAACTTTTCATTCTACTTCATGTCAGTGCGCCAATGCTTTTCCTCCTCTGGACATTTCAATCTTTCATAGCATGTAAACTGAATGCTTTCAAACAGCTTCCACACACCCCAACACAAAACACCTGATAAATATGACAGAGTAAGATCTCATTTTAATACCACTGATCTAAAATTAGAAAATATTTACAGAACTGTAAGTGCACACAGTGTCATTTGAATAATAATGATGTGATATAATAAATCTATCCATACACCTGTGACCGCATACCGGTCAATAAATTATTAATAGCAAATATACATACGCACATCTGTGATTGCATAGACATTCTTCTAAATATTCATGATACAAACACATTCCTTTGATGCAACAGCAAAAAAAGCACAAGCTGAAAATCATCATCAGTCGATGCATCACTTGCTCCAAAGTAGTGCCTGCAGCCACTGCTCACACACTGTATTGATTGCCAAAAAAACAAACCGTGCTCTTCAATTTACTAATACACCATCGGTTCATGTTGTGCTTTGTGATGCCTATTATCTGATTTACCTAAGGCAATTGCTCGTTCAGGGTTTGATGCTAAATGTGGACTCGTCAGCGGGCGAAACAACAGTACAGGTGAAACCAATAAAATTAATGACATCTTGGATGCTCCAGTAAGTCATGCCAGAGAGCCTGCGTGTAAAGACAAACGCAATGGAACTGGAGCATCTCGCTGGAATGCAGCCTTAATTAATGTTATTAATCACACCTGTACTTTTCCTGCTACGGCTTAAAAGTGCTTTCTGTGGAAGAGATCTGTAAAAACGGGGGAAGGTACGCGCCGCCAAAAAAGTAACCTCATCTGCTTTCAGACACGTGACGCCAGGATACGCTTGACGCGTCGTCGGATTTTCTGCAACTTTAATCAAGCAGAATTTCCTGAAATCTCAATGCCAGCTGAACTGACTCTTCAACTGAAAAAGGCACACAATGAGAAAGAAAACAACTCGCCCTGCCAGAACACACAGCTGCATTACTGAGCTGTCCAGCTCTCCTACCAAACTGAATATAAACGAGTCGAGATGCCGTTCACTGCCTTGGGTATAGGTTATATCATCAGGGGCGTTTTGCAGACTTTTTCAGGCAGTGCGTGTATGTGTGTGTGTGTGGAGGAGGAGGAGGACGAGGAGACCCTGCACTCCTTTCATGTAGGGCAGCATGAACATGTTCAGGTCCCCTGTGATGAAAGGCATTTCAGGTACAGCTGGTGAGGTGACCTTGATGTGTGTGTGTGTGCATGTGTGTGTGTGTGAGACAATGTTGCGTGCTGACATGTGCTTTCTTGTGTCGTCCTCTTGATTAAGAGACTGTCACGGACAATATGAAAAGCTAACCTGGTAGCCAACCAGAGGCTTGTTAGAACACACACGCACACGCAAAGAGCATTACAAGCAGCAAACATATCATCACACTCGCCTCTCATGGCGTCAGGGACCAGTGTTGACTAATCACTCAATTCTGTAGCCTGCTTTTCTGAAACAAACTGACTCAACAAACGCTCCCTCTCTCCTCTCTTTTCACATCAGCTGTCGCTATGCTGCAGCTAATAGCTAATCAAGCCCACAGCCCAATTGGCACTATAAGCGCGAGTCTGCCAAGAGTCCCGTTGAGTTTGTGCTGTGGAGCACGACAAGCGGGGATGACTGCACTTGGCTCTGGTAGTGTGAGTGTGTATATCTGTACGTCTGCGTGTGTGTGTGTTAATCATGTGTGTGTGGGTGTGTCCACGTGTGTGTCCGAGTTAGCCTCCCCGCTTGCCAGCAGAGAAGCCCTGTCACGCTGTCAGTTGCCACAGTCACTCCGCCACTGCAGTGATCTGAATGGTAAGCAGTCTCTCTCCATTCATGAGGCAGGCCGCATTCAAATTCGCATTCCCTGGAATCCGCTGTCAGATCTTTGTTATTCAGGATTAAAGCTCCGGGAGGGCCGGCGGAGTTTTTAGAGCTGTGCCAAAAGAGGACACCTGCATATGGGCCCGATGGCTACTGACAGGAGATATTAATTAAGTCGCACATACGTCGGCGTTTCCTTTGATGCATGAAGACGGATCTCGGCATGCAAATCAAGTCCTTAATTGAAACCCAGCTGAAATCTGGCCAGATGGCATGTTGTTTAGTGCCACCACGCCTAATGCCTGTACCTGTCCCTGTCTCCCGCCAGGGGTTGAAAGCCCCCCTGTTCCTCCCTTCCCACACACACACACACAAATCCAACAACAATGCCAAAAAATTTTTTTTTTTTAAAAATACCAGCTTTATCCATAGATGAGGCTCAATTTTTTTGTACATACTGACAGCCTTTTTAAGTTTGATAATGTGGTGCACTCTTATTATATTATACTACATTATATTATGTTATTACTTGCATTATGACTTGAAAAGTCAAAATGGAAACATGTTGTTGAAGAAATTGTAGGCGCAAACACTGTAAACAAATTAGTATTAATTATGTGCATTTGTGATTTTGAATGGGAGCTCACAGTTTTGGTTGAAGTACTTAAAGAAGTTGATCTAAACCCCTTTAAGTATCTTTTGAAGTGTAATTGCTTAAATGTGAAATTAAATTTCTTGTATAAACCCTGTAAGCAGCTAAACTACCACTTCATTGGTACGCACAGAGAGCAGTTGAACTGTCAGTTAAAATGTGTAAGACAGTGGTTCCCATCCCCACTTGTGGGCCATTGCAAGTGGGCTGCCAGAATGTGATTATGTAGAAAAAGAAAAATAATTGATTGAATGATTAAAAATGTATTGAATGTTTTAAAAAAAATTATTTAAACATTTTTTTTTTATTAGTCCATAGTCATATTGCGCATTAAAAATCTATCAAGTCACTTTAAAGAAATTAAATCCCGATGCCACAACTAGCATCACAGATAACAGCTATCTGTTATCTGTGATGCATTCAGTTCTGCCCTGAATGTTCAAGTGTTATCATTGAAATGAAAAAAATGCTGCGAGAAAGCATTACAAGGTCTCCATATTGTTTATAGGGCCAGATGTGGACCATGGACATTTTTGAGCTTTTTAAGTGAGTTGGAAAAGTTTGGGAACAGCTGCTTGTAAGAGATAAAAAGTGAGATTTCAGTTGGAAATTGAGGTACTGGAGATAAATGGAGTGTGTGCTTCAAGTTTCAACAAGGTCAGCTGAAGAGGGAGATCTGAGCATTCTCTTAAATTAGCATTTGATTAAAATATTTTAAGTACAAACAGTGGCGACGGCTTTAAAGTAGAAGTGGGAGCGAGTATTGAAGGGGTTGAAGAGAAGATAGAATTTACTGCTTGAATTCTGCAGTGTCATTACTCTTGAACTAAAACTCATGTACCTGTGCCGATGAACAGCATGTTGTAAGCGCGCTGGTCCAGGGCATTAACCCGATCCACTGCCAGCCTGGTGAAGTTGACGCCCTTGGTGAGCAGCAGGGGGCGAGCAAGAGCTTTGTCCTCCATCAGTGGATGCTTCTTGGCAAAGTTGAGCGTGGCGTCAGGTAGCTGCAGTGAGGTGTTGTAGCCGTTCTCCCTGTCGGAGTTGGTTATACACTGCAGCACAGACGGAGCGGCAAGGAACAGAGGACACAGAAAAATAAATGGAAAGCGAGGCAGAGTAGGAGGAGAAGAGAAAAGGGAGGGAGAGGAAAGAAGGAAGGGAAAAAAAGTCAAGAAGAAGGAGAAAGGAGAGGAAACGTCTTAGCTGCAGCTGGGACATGTTGGCATGAATTCTTGGCGTTGAGATGACTCTCCTTCCTCGCTCCCTTTGTTCCCCTCCTCTCTTTTTACTCTGTCGTTCTTTCACTCTCGCTCTCACCTCCGCCTGCCGTCACACCCCTTCCTCTGCCTCTTTTCCTTTCGTCCTGGATCATTATGTTCTTAGATTTTTTTTTTGTGTTGTGCCAGCTCTTGCTGTTCTCTGGCTGCCAGTAACTCACCCTACCCATTTCTATTTTCTCTTCATTATCCACCCATCCCCAACCTCTGGCTGATCTTTCCATCTTCCCTCATGCAGGACTAGATTGGGAGCAGTGCGAGGTCCCCAGGTTTTCTTACCGATCCGGGCCGCGGAACGGGGACAGCGCCGGTGTAGCGCCCCCACTTCTGGGATGCCTCCCGGTACTCCTTGTAGTAGCCTTCAAACACCTTCTTCACATCGTTGATCTGGTACTGGCACACTGCTGACACGTCCACGTCCCCCCTGAAACATGGCAGCGAGGTGGGGAATTAGCGATGTGTGGTGGTGAAAACTGAGAAACGGATTAGCTGTCATCCTCTTGTAGAAAATGTGACATTTCAGTGGCAGCAAACTACTGGAGACGGCAAAGCCAGACTAACATGTGAGGGTTTGAGATATACAGAACAAGGATGGAACATGTGGAACTAAGTGGAAATATAAACATCTCTAGCATCTTCAGTAAAACTAATCAAAGACAGTAAATATAATTTAGTATATAACAACCCAGCATAAATGGCCCTATTATTAAATCAGTTGAAATATTTAGATGTCTTGATGCCTCTCCACTGGTTCTGGAGCAAAGCAAATTGATGTTATATCATGCACTTCCTGCATAGGCCACTGAAATCAATCAGATAGCTCTGTGTATCAGGAAATGTACTTCATTTAATGGTGAAGTTGGAGGTGTGGGATTTTTTTCCCCCCAACTCAATTTCAGACCACAAGTGGGACGAAATTGGCTATTGATGTATGACCCAGACATATTAAATCATCACTTGCACTCTTCATCTCTCAAATTTATTTGATTTCCAGGAATAAATCATATTTTTTCCCCATTCTCTGGTCACGCTGATTCACTGACACTTTGGTACAAAGATATTATCTTTCTGTCAAACTAAGTCTGAGCTACCATGTTGGACACATAAATTCTGGACTTCACCTTCAGCCGGGTGAGAAGTCACAAATGTACATTAATATTATTTGTTAGTGCATTCACCCTGGTAAGCAGGTTCATATTATATTTACTGGAAATACCAGTGTGGCAAAATGTCATTGTTGTAAAAGCTGTGATCTTGTGAAAGAGAAGGGTTGTGTCCATCCGTGATGTGTCCAGTGAGTGGAGTGCTTTTCTGGTGTATTAATGTGCAGCAGAGCCACAGGTTTCATAAGGTGAAACGCCACGCCAAAGGACAGCGCCGATGTCTTAGCAAGTTAAAAAGCTAGCCTATTCAGTCAGATTATGACGTGAACTCAGAGTCACCATTTACATAATGTCCAATTATCTTAATGTTATCTCTATCAAAGCCAGGGGGTTTAAAGAAATCCCTGGCGAGTCACACTAAGAGAAAGGATTAAGCTTTTTTTTTTCAGCAGCAGTGGGAACTCTGAATGAAGAAACAAAGCTTGGAGTTCAAAGCTGGTCGGATTTGTGATATGATATCTTGAGGAACACAAAAGACTCACATCAAAGGGCGTCACCCAGAGACAGCAACAGCCACCAACTTTCCTCTGAAACGAAACCTCCTGCCCTGGCTCCTTTGTTGATGTGTAACTTTGTAACACGTTACAGTTACGGAGTTACAGCACAACAAAAGAAGCTAAACATAAATTCTGGGAAATTCTGTACTACATTCATGTCATCTCCCTCTCTTTTCCCTAATTGGCTGAAGCCGCTCGCATCAGCTGATTAACTCTAGGGCGTTAACTATCACAGTAAAATCAGCCAGATCTTAGCAATATTCCTATCAGCCAATCATGTCTCGAATGTCAAAGTTTCAATCTGGTCTCCTCCCTGTCAGGTCAGCTGTCATTTCAGCAAAAATCATCATGACCCTCCTCCAGCTCATCACTTAAGTCACTGGTTCTCAATATAATTCCATCCATAATTACACAATGACAGAATGGCGGAACATTTGAACAGAAGACTGAAACTGTTAGAATTAAAAGTAAGTAAATTACTTTATTTACTCTCTCATTAACATATTTATTTATGATTATTTTCTCTTTCAAATTTTTATTGAGGTGCAAATGCAAAAGGAAATTCAGAGATAAATATAATTGGGTAAGTAAATGGGAGGGGGGGGGGGTTAAAAATACATTTAAAATGAATGTATTAATAAATAAAAAGGAAACTCAAAGGGGAAATTCAAATAAATTTAATTCATTAATGAAATGGAAAACGTAATAAATAGGGGCACTTACGGGCACTGGCATATTTTTTCATGTACTGAGTCAGTCATTTATTTGTTTTTGCCAGATGGTAGTTTCAGTTCTCCATAATTTTGGCCACTTTCTGTCATAAAACATCTAAAAGAAAAAATCTCATCAGATGGGGGCCAGTTTGAGGGTCCTTGGCATGAAAAAGTTTGAGAACCACTGACTTAGATACAGTATTTGAGTACATGTTTTACTGCATGTATTACTGAGCTTCTTTCCACGAGCGCTCTTTTAAAACTATACGCCCTGACGCACCACTGAGCGTGGAAGATGCCGTAGAAAGTTGTCCCCCGCCAGTCCTGCCCTGGCAGAGTGAACACAGCTCGGAGGTTGTTGAAGGTGATGTGGCGCTCCGGGAGGGAGCACACCAGCCGCGCTTTCTGGAAGGTGGTCCACTTCTTCTGCAGCGTTCTGGTGCCACCCAGATCACCCTGTGAGGAGACATTGTCAGATCTTCTTAAAAGAAATGGAAAAACACAAAAAAAATCTTCATTTAGCCTATTGTTCTATGACAAAATATGTCAAAAATACATTAAAATTGATCAAAATTCTCTTCCTATGAAGCAGTTTTAAATGTGGCATTAACAAAAAATCATCCAAAAACAAAGAAAAAACCTTTATTGTGCTCAATGTTAAACTCCGCCCACTTTCTTGAAGTCCATTCAAATGTGTGGATTCAATTTACATCCCCCTTGTAACTGTTTGGACTTCAAATAATTTGCTTAACTGGGAACTAAGTCACAAAAGACACTCTGGGTTCTTTTAAGCGGATTTAATGTAAAAGGTCATCATAAACTAAACATGGCTCTGTGCAGCAATAAAAGATCCTATTTAAAGAGTAACCTGACCTCATCTTATTTCTCTTGGACTCCAGTGCCCCCCTTGCTGCAGGCCTGTAGAAGTGTGGTCATTGTACTGTGACACCACTGTCAGGTGGTGGAGCTACAGGTGTAACGCTGGGCGATTCTTTCGCTCTACTATGCTTCTGCTATGTTGCATATCATTAGCCTCACCTTCAAATAGTATATTTGTACACACATTCCGATTCTTTATTCATATAATAATGCAGTTAATCTGTTCCATGTGAGTTGGCTGACTGATCTGTTAGAAAAGGCTCTTAAGGAGAATTTAGACCCTGAAATGTTCAAGGCTTCAATTGAAATACAGCATAACAATGATCACAATATTCAATTATACAATATCCCATATTTTATATTGATAAGTAGTCCCTTTATGTGATATTCTGTGGGCTCAGACTATTCTAAAAAGCCAGACATGTCTCATTTCTTATTATCCTCAGTGCCTGCACACACTGTAAAAAAAGGAATTAAAAATGCAAATGCTCATATTACAGCAGTAACGTAAAGGCATTTTGTGCAATAGTAATAGCAGTACATTCTGAATTATTCATGTCTCTAGTACTCATCATGTATGAGCATCTGTTTCTAATTTCATTCAGAGAGCTTTATTGTCAATCACAGAGCAGACATTAAAGGGCACTTCCCATAAAACATTGCATATATATCGTATACTTAATTACACACATCTCCTCAGACTGCCAATGATCTGTCCCTATTCTGCTTGGCTTAAAGGTTACTGAGATTATATGGTAGCACACATAACTGTGACATGACACTACAATTTTGCTGCATTCACTTATGACTTATACTTCACTTTAAACTTGCTCCATAATTAGATGGATGGCAGTTCAGAAATATTAAAATTATGATGGACAGTGAGGACAAGTTTGGGCAGTTTGTGCTTTTTTGCAAACAAATCTCAAGTTAATGCAGAGCGAGCTCTGCTGGATCTGAGCTAAAACAACAACATCGGTCTATTCCTGGTGGGATTCTGGCTTTTAATTTATCTACAAATGTAACTGTAAAAGGACTCCGCCAGTCGCCTCCTTATATGGGCGTATCCTTTTGAAGTCTCAAAGCCCAAAATTGTTAGCAAGTGCTCTCTCGCATTATTAAATGTGCTCAGAAGCAGCTGCCAAAACAGCTGGAGAGAACAGAAAAACAGCTGATTTCAAGCCAAGCGTGCATGAAACTATGATTTCGCTGTCAAAAATAGTTTGGGGCTTATCAATCTGGAGCCTGAGTGCCTTGCAGATTGATAACTGTTTGAATTAGCTTGTGTTTCTCATTGATAAACCTCCACAAATACTAAACAAAAGTCTGACAGTAAAACCTATTGATCGATAATATTTATATAGCACTTTGCTAGGACTCAAAGATGCTTTACATTAAATGTAAGACGCTAAGGGGGTGGAAAGGGTGAGAACTGACAAATATAGCACAAGCATAGAAGAATAGGGGAATGGGGGGGGGGGGGGGGGGGTTCTAAGAACAAGCAGTGCAGAAGAGGATCCGACCTGATTGAAGATAGAAGTGTTACCTTGCAGACTCGTGCTACTCTGGCCACAGTGAGCTCAGAGTCACATTCCAGCTCCAGTGCTCGCTCGCTGAAGAAGAAGTAGATCTTGTCGTCGTCCCCCTCCTTGCTGCCAAGGCTCTCCCTCACCAGGGCTGATCCTACAAAGTCTGGCTCTGCAGACACACACACACACACACGCACACACACACACACAGAAGAGTAGTATTAAGAAGTGCACATGTGATAATAAAGACATACATCACAACTGAACAAATACACAGTCTAGACTAGTCTCAGCCTGTACGTGCATTTGGACTGAATCGCTCTTGCACACATGCATGAATGCACACACACACACACATGCATGTACACACATACACACACGCGTGCGTCTGACACCTCCATTTCATTTCCAGCAGCAGCTCTTCTCACCTCTGTGCCTATTTTCTATCATCACTTCTGCTCATCTCTCCAGTCATTTCTCGTGCTCTGTCTCTCTGCTGCTCTCTATTAGCGTTCCATTTTACTGTTCTACTTTCTCTGTCTCAGATTCTCATCCCCATAAGCTTTGTGAATGAAATGTTTAAACAAAAAAAAAAGTCAGATCTGGACCAGCTGCTGAAGGCTTGACCAATTACATGCAAAGGTATTTTTTCCTTTCAGTATAAAGGCATTTAAGGCAGCACTTTATACCATCATGGGATTCTAAAACTCAATGAAGGTGAGTTGATGATGTCTCATTGCAGCCCTTTTTTAATAAAAGCTAAGTATCAGTGTGAATCATAAACTGACACATCGCTGCAAACAGCCACATCTGTATGTTCCTCCTTTCTCATCCAATCCCAATTCTATTCCCTTCACCTCTATCGGCTCATCACCAGTCCTAATTCTCCCTGGTTCTTTCATCACCTCTTTTTCTTGCTGCGACTTTATCCTCTTCCCTCCCCTTCTTTTCTCTCCGAGTGGCTCAGTCATGTCCCTACCTCCCCCCTGACAAAGATAATGATCCTTTACTGAAGCCGAGTCCTGTGCTTCATTTCCTGCATGCATTTCTTGTTGGTTCTCATTCTTTTGCAAGTTTCAGGCTTTTATTTCTTTAAATGAAACTGTTAAAATGAAGCCAACAGTGATTGCCTAATGTGATTTCTTTTATTTACATGCATATTTAATTTTTCTTTCTTGAAATATCTGTCTTGGGAAAAACTTTACTGCTGCACTGATGCTTAATATCAGAATATACAAACATAATATTAATAAGTATGGATGAATATAGTTTTTTTCTTTTCATAAAAATGTTCTTAATATGATTTAAGGATGCAGGTTTTTGCTTAACTCCTCCCCAGCACTATTATTATTATTATTAATGATTCTGGGTACCTTTGTACCTTAGGTTGTTGGGTAGTTTGGAGCAAAGAGAAAAATATGTTCATGTGCTCTAACATACACTGCAAATATAAGTACTGTATACCTGCAACTAACTTATTAACATTAACTCATTAACTAACTACATTATTATGTGGCATTACAGATTATGTTAGGAGAGTACAGAATAACCTTTATTAATATTTATCGGCCAGAATTTATTACCCACAATAAGAATTTATGACCACAACAACCTTATTTATCATTACTGTAAATTACCAAATAATAGCTGAGTTTCAATTAACCACTGGATCCCCTTTAAACCCTAGGTGCAGGTGAAAAAAAAAAATCAAGAAAGAAGACATGACCAATGATGTACGTTTTCTCTCGTAGTTAAACCCTTTTAAGTGGTTCCTGTTTTAAAACAACAACTGGTGTGCTGGCTACAACTGAAAAAAATGCTAGCTTAGCTATAGTCGGACATCAGTAGTTGCAGTTGCATCACCAAATCGTCATGGTCAGACATAGTTACAAGTTACAAGTTTAACTACTAACCAAGTCACTTTATTGATCAAATTCAGACAACAGTGATGAAACAACAAAGTTGGGTGGGAGTCACACAATTCTTCGCCAAGGTATTTTTTACTTTTTCCCTTCTTTCTCTTTGTCTTCCTAATGTCCACTTTTCCACTTACCATTGAGCCAGGCTGGCAGGTATTCGCTCTTCATGCTGTAGTGCTGTTGTCCGAGGTTTCTCAGAATGACCGGCTCTGTACCCAGGAAGTTGTTGAGTGTTGCTGAGTAGAGCTCCTTATCTGCAACGGCAAAATACAAGCTTTAGGCTTGCTCTGTTTTTCAGCCACATTTGCAGAGACTTACCTTAAATGAAGGTCAATGGTTCAGTGGGGAAACACAAAAGATAATGGAGAGTGGGCGCCTGTAGGTTCACTGAAGCCATCCGTGCTGACTGAATGCAGCATGCAAAGTTAAATTGGACTTATGGACTCATATCGTATGGCTACAAAACAGATGTGAAAATGCTGCAGGAGCATTTTGTGATGGACGTTTTATGCTTGTGTTGCTGTAAAAGCTGTAAAAACATACTGCTGCTCACTTCAATATATAGACTGCTGAGATGGAACCGTGAGAGCTGACAGTGTGTTTTGGGTTGATATGAATTTAAATGGATATCCAACTGATTAATCCTTCTTTTTGGAGTGAAATGTTCCTTTAATGACCAAAAAACCCACCATGTGAAACATCAGGGGGGGGGGGGGGGTGTTTTTGAAATATTTGTATTCATAAAACTAAATCTGAACCACAGTGGGTCTATATAGACTATGGAGCCTAGTAGTCTATTTCTTGCAGTTGTGACAGTTACATTTAAAAAAAAGAATAATTATAAACTTTAGAAAAACACTTTCAAAACTTGAACTTGACTAGCGTCATATTTTAATCAGCGCAAAAAATTCAAGTCAAGTTGCTTGGCTTTTTCCTTTCTGCATGTGAGGATATACAATAAAACAAAAGGTTAAATGATAATTTAACCTCTTACCAGGCCCTGTTTTTGTGGTGGGGGCAGCAAAAAAATAAGAAGGTCACTGTTCTTCAACGCTTTTGATTACAGTCATAACCCTGGTTTTATTTAAAAGGGAAATGATTAAATGTTACAACCAAACAGTCAGATTGAGTATACGTGATCCTGAAGATAATGCCACTAAGGCCAAAGTGCTGGGAGAGTGGGATGACGTGGCCTGACACGTTAACATGCTCCTGTCAGTGCTGTGGACGGCACCAGCCGGGCCGGACGTGCCGAAACACTTAATGTCATTCCTGCAAATCACTGCAATCAGCTCTATGCAGCTTTGCTTAGATTTATTTTTAAATAGCCTATTTTTATTTGAGATATTTTTTTATGCTCTATGGGTGAAGCAGCATAAATCACTGTGAGAGGGGATACATGTTTGTCCCGCCGGGTATAAAAATAACTCAGCCGGGGCAGGGATATATAGACCAGAGGGAGGGAAATCCCACCATTCCCTGACGACAAATCACACCCTGATTAAACCTGTTCGGAAAACCATCACGGTATTTTACAACTTGGATTCGCTTGTATTATAAGATGTCACTGTTGTCTGTAGTATATGGAGTAAACACACACACACACACACACACACACACACACACGCGCACACACACACACACACACACACACACACACACACACACACACACACACACACACACACACACTTTGACTCACCCACTATCAGGCCAGTGTGCCCCTTGGCAGGGTCATATGGGCATTTGCCTTTTCCATCTTCCAGGTTAGCAGTGTCGAGGGTAAACAAGTCGGCATTCTGCGACACACACACACACACGATGGGAAACAGGTGGTTCATAGTCAGTTTATGACTCACATGACACAGCTGGAAGGTCTGTCTGTCTATTAATGGGCCCATAGCATCAACCTCTGCCGTGTTGTCCTAATGCATTAATGTCATATATATGCACAAGCAAATGTGCGCACACACATTCACACACACACATTCACACACACACACACACACTCACACACACACACACACACACACACACACACACACACACACACACACACACACACACACACACACACACACACACACACACACACTTTATGCACATTCAGCATTCAGCTAACCCAATGTGAGATTCTTTCTTTCTTTGCATTTATTTTTATTTTGTTACAGCTTTGGGTCATAAGGCAAATGTCTTACACTCGCATGCACACTTACTATGTAGGTGCATTTGGGCTGGAAGGCATAGGTGCCACAGGTGTAGAGAAGTGTGTGGTTGTAGCTCTGCAGGAAACGGATGTAGTTGAAGCACTCGGTCTGTGAAGGTAGAAGGAGGAATTGTTATCAGTTTATACCTTTAATCAGGAAGAATTCTGATTATATTCGGTTTATTACAAATGCCCATTTACCTGTAATTTCTCATGTATTGTACTGAGTTGTTAGATCATGTACTATTCTATTAGAAGTAGTGAAATCAGTTGGCCGAGCAACAACTGAAAGGAAGTTTTGACCTAGCAAAGTTCTTAGGGGAACATTAGTCATTATCTTTTCTTTGTGCACAAAAGGTTAAATGTGACTGAACACTGGCAGCTTCACATACACCAGGAAATGCTTCACTTTCATTTGTTCTGTCAAACACCCGAGTAAACTTTTAAATGTTGTCACGCGTCCAACAGTGCAGGAAGCATGTAAGTGACCTTTATACTGAACAAAAAAAAGCAACAGATTGTCTTAATTCAAAGGATGGGTGTATAATATATGCACTGTTTTATAGGGAATGCCCTTTAATGTCTTTGCTGTGATGAACAATAAAGCTCTTTGAATGGAATTGGAAACAGATGCTCACACATGTTGCATACTAAAGTTATGAATAATTCAGTGCATCTAGTTGATGTTGCCATTGCGGCAGCAGAACAATATCTCTATCCCGCCGCTGTAACGTGAGCATTTGCATTATTTTAAATTCATTTTTACAGCTCCTGCAATCACTGAGGATAATCAGGATGTGATGTGTCTGGCAGACGGGGCCTCTTTCAAGCCCACAACTACAACATTACATAAAGAGACTAATCATTAAATGTAATGACGGACAGTGTAAACACCATATGTTATCTTGCATCATAAGTGCCGTTTATATATTGAACCATATGTAGGCCTAAGCGTCCAAAGATATTTTTGTTACTGGAATACAGTAGCTGCGCTAACAAATGTATTTCAATAATATTTAGAGCCTGTTCGCATCCAAATGCTCTGCAGAAACATCGAGTCATATTTTAAAGTGAGGGTCACATGAAATTTTTATCTTAAAGCGTCTAAATTTTTTGACGTGTGTGTTTTACATCAGCTGGAATCAACTGCAGTTAAAGTAGCGTTGCTGCGTACTACCGTGCTCGAGTCAACTATTTTTCTTTCCCCTTCTGTTTCAAACCACATCAAAAGTTGCTGTTGTGCCACATGAGAAGTTTAACTCTTCCAAAAGCTCTGTGTGCCTCTATGAAATATTAAACGAGACTGCAGCCTAAGCAGAGGAAAAGCTCTTGCTGAGGTTTACAGAACTGGGGCCTAATTCGCTATCTTCAACTGATGGGAAGAACTGGAGCATCATAAGCCTAAAGAATGCTAGAGTTAATGCTGAATTTCAAAGTGACTTCACTCATGAATAAAATCCCAACATATTAGAGAAAAGTGGAACATCATTAATGAGTCGAATTGGAGAGTGAAAGTATTGATTAGAACCCAACCGGTTTAATTGCCCAATATAACAGATATAATGGATTTTGTGTATGTGTTGCCGATACTATGAACTATTTTACAGAACTTTGGACTCTGTTGTAGTTTCTTGCAAACCACTAATGGTGAAATGGTTTAATCAGAATGTTTTTTATCAGGCTAATAATACACCCAAAATTTTACCAATCAACGCAAAACACCAGAGAAACTTCAGTCATTTGTAACAGTCTATTGTTAAATTGTAAAATGTCCTTCCTCCATTACATATCTTTGCCAAAAGTGTTTTATAACCACACTTGAAGCATCATTATTATCAAATGATATATCAGTTACCTACATTTTCTACTCCGTAATAAGAGTATCAGCTCAAAAATCCAGTCAGGCTTTAGTTTTGATACTTGCTGGAAGCTTTGTTAAAGATATGAGAGTGGTGCTGACCAAAAAAAAAAAAGTGAATATACTGATTTCACAGGATGTAGTATTCCTTTCATTTACAGTTATTTTCTTTTTCCATATTGCTTAATGCATGATGCATGCACTTCTGTATGTGTGTCAGCAAAAACACTATGCATCATTTATAAATCTTGCAGTAGAGAAAGAAATTCCTCAACAAAAATGTGGAGCGACACTTGTGTTGAATTATGTATTAGCGATGCATTTGTTATATAATGCGTTTATGGCGATGGCGAAATTCGATGCTATTGTTTTCTACTATATTATACTCTAACATATTCTAATGTATTCTATTTCGAATTAAAGAGCTGCTAATGCTCCAGTGTCACTCTTTACGACAGATTTGTTTTGGAGCAGGGCTTTTGTTGTTCGAGACACAAAACAAACTTCGGGAATCCAACGGGCTATAAAAGTTGCTGATCCTAACCCTGTCGGGAAGATGCACTTCGCTGCGTGCTAATGTAATGACTGGACGGTTTCCAGTCTGAGATCTCTGACACACACTGACTTGACAAAACTAATTGAGTCAAGTGAAATGAGTAATGTCGCTCTTACAAACTACCCCACATGCATCCTTTGAGCGAAGCGGGCAGCGTCAACGACCCTGGTGTTGCGTCAGCTGAAATCTCCGTTACCTGGTTGTTCTTCCCCTTGGCCACGCATTCCCTCTTCTTCTCCTGCGGAGCGGGCCAGTCGATCTGGATGAAAAAAAAGAAAGAGATGCCGCGTCACATTCAGGAAAAGTAAGTGAATGATTATGCACGCAGCAATTGCCTTTGTTTTTCCTGGATGTTTGGAGGCACTTTGTGGCAGAAATTTGGAAACTTCCCTTGATGCAATTTTACCTCACTTGGCCAACAGACACTGCACCCTTGGCCGCTGTCTACTGTGACTATGGCAACAACCGTAGATCACAAAATTGTACGTGGCGCTGAAAAATTGTCATTTTTCAAAGATGCTTGTTAAAGCAATGACTTTTAAAGGTTTTCTTTTTGATAGATGGTGGCACTAATTTCACCTTCAACCAAAGTTATAATTAAGTCAGTTAAAATAGTTCACTAATTGAGTCGCTCAGGTAACAAGCACCTCCAGTACATGTCGGCCCCTGGCAGCAGTGTTTCTGGCTTGTCCCCATCAAACACAGTGTTGGTCTGTACTACAGCAGTATTCCCTGTGCTATTGTTTAGAGGATTATAAAAGGACTGGCAAGAGATGGCATCATAAAGCAGGGTCTCAATCCAGCGGTCGACAAGCTCTTGGCCTCCCTTAAGGTACAATCTGCTCTACATTCTCTGACTCATGTAGGAGAAAACCATGAAAATGAAGTGAGTGCACATCCTTTCATATTTTATAGATTCACACTTCCTTTTACTGATGACCTTTGCCGTTTAGTCACAATTAGAGGAGCTGATGTTTTTTTTTTTAATGACTGTGACACATGGCCGAACTTTGCTCTGTGGACAGAGGTCCTGAACATCAACTGTTTACTAAAAGGTTTCCACACCATTAGAAATAATTTCACTGGTCATTACGGGCAGAGAGCTCCTGCAAATGCAGAATTAAACTCTGATTTACTCGGCTTGGTTTAAACCAGCAGCAATCAAACAAGGTATTATTGCCGTATTGCTACTGCTCTCGTGGAGTTGGCTTTAAAAACCCTACTGTAATACAGGCTTTTATATCATCATTCTTGTATTTTAATAACAATGGCAACTAGAAGGGCACTTGGAGAACACACAGCTTCACCAAGGCCAATAGTTACTTTCTATCTGGCATGCAGGACAACTGATGAGACTATATTTTCAAAGCTGTTCAGTCAACTGCTTGTTTATCTGTTATTATTACAATTGGCCAGCAGGAGCCACTAGTAGCCACTAAAACACTAAAATAGTTGTTGTGCAAATGCTGTAATTTGGATCCGCCCCCAAAATGTAATTTGTTGGTCCTCAGCCAATTCTACACCCTACCGCTTAGTTTCATGAAAATTGTCCCGAGAGGTTTTCAGTAATCTTGTTCACAGATAAACAAACAAATGGCACTGGAACAAAACTTTCTCATGAAGGAAACAATAACAATGTACCAGGTTGGTCACAAAACTTAACATGCGAAATTCAATATTTATACAAATTCTTTACAGTCTGTGAGCCTGAATGAGTCATCCCTTTCTACCACTGTTCACTGAATATCCACATTTAATTCCTGTGATTATTCATTTATAATGAGTTTAATAGTATAATAACTGCATTATTTGGATCAGTAGGTGTGCAATATTGCCTATCTGTGACACAAACTAATGCATTGAGTGTTGAAGCAGCATAGCTTGTGAACCCAACTATCAGGCCATTGTGGCACGTGTGAGGAGTTATTGAAAATCACAACCTTTAGTTGCATTTCCCTGTGTGTGACATTGAAAATATGCAAACAAACCCATGTTTTTACTTTAAAATGCAGGAACATGGTGTGATGGAGCTGAGATCCGTGTTTAGTCTGTGAAACGCACCAGTGGAGTCTGAGTCACCGCGGGGACGACTAAACAAAAATTAACGAATGATCGAGGATGCAAACTGATCTGTGCCACGATGGAGAACATATTTATTTATTTATTTAGCAAAGAAGCCCTTTGAGCTTGAAATCTCTTTTCCAAAAGAGACCTGACATACCTGAATAATGCAGGAGAAAGCACTTACGGGAGCCGCGCGACACCAAGAAAAAAAATAAATCCTTGAGAAGAAATCTCAAGGCGGCGTCCGGGGGAAAAAAGACAGACGCAAAAGCGATGAAGAAAGACACAAGTAAACAGCGGCGGAGACATAAAAGGGGAGCATTCGAAAGGAAACGAAGAGGGAGGGGAGGTGAGAGTGATGGGCAGATGGTGACAGAAGGCTAAACTATTCCCTCGTCCCAGTCGTTTCTCTACGTTGGCTCCTTCCCTTTACATTGTGCTCTGGGGGCTGACAACAGGTGGTCTTATCATTACTGTAAGACTCGTAACCCTCGCTCAGCCAGCCTGTGCCTGTGTTGCGTGTGACAGTGTGTTTGTGGGCGTGTGCTTATCTTATAACTGCTCATTACGGTGGTAAATTAGATAACAATCCCCAAACCGCCGCAGGCTGCTCACTACACCTTCAGTCGCCTGCTGTAATTGTATTGATTGCAATATGGACCAATTATTGAGAGAGCAGGGCTAAATCAGATTGAGTCTCCGCAGGCTGCGCTGTCTCTGTATGCGAAGTGTGTGTGTTTCAGGTCAAATTAACAGCATTTATAGATCACTTTTAACAACGAGGTTTACCCCAGAGAAAATTAAGATCCGCAAATTAAAACGGGAACAATAAAGAAAACACGATTGAATGAATGCGTCATAAACTGTGAGGAAACAGGGCCAAAGCCATGCGTGTGCGTGGCCGCATGCTCACACTGGATGTGTTTGTGTTGTTAGCAGTGAAATGATGCAGCCAATTGCTGCATGTTATTTGGCAGCTGACTTGTGCTATAACCATTGTAAGCTTTTAGCAACAGATAAAACGAAGTAATAACTTGGCAGAATGCCATAAAATGTCTGAATTGAGTCCAACATATATTAAAACTTGATATTGTAACAAGTCTCTTTCCTGATTAATAAGTAATTGTTGTATTATAGTAAGTGTAAGTTTACTTGCGACAGCATCGGTCTGATTTTGACTTTTTTTTTAGTCTAAATCCATCGGAGGATTCGTTTATGGAGGTAAAAAGTTTCAAAATGTAATAAAGAGAGTATCAGACAAGTCAATATACTAGATGAATAAGTAACATGTTAAAAAAATAAGATGCTTGATTTAAAATTAAAAGTAGAAATTATAAAAGTAGAAATAGTGTAATTAAAATACTAAATAACAAGTAAAAATCCTAAATACACGTTGAATACATTCATTGTAATTGTACTGCATCATAATATTTGGCATCTTCCACGCAAAGTGCTGAAGAAATTTATATTTCTATTATACCTGCTTGCTGAAAGTTATTCATGAGTACTGGCTGTGAAAATATGCTAATATAGCTAATATTGAGTCAAATGTTTTGTATTTGAAAAGCTAAAAATTTTAACTCAAGTTTTAAATTTTGATCTTAAATTTTGAGAAATACATTAATGTATTAAAAAAAAAGTGTACACTTTTCAGGTTAAATATACCGATAATTATGATCCACTCTGCTAATTAGTCCCATTCCTCTCAGGTGCACCCTTTGTTTTTTCAGACTCAGATATTATTATTTTTTTTTTTTACAGTTTTATTTATTTATTTATTTTACAGTTTCGAATCTTGCTTTTTCAGTTTAAGATCTTGCTTTTTCACTTTCAGATTTCTCACCGTACTCTAGTGTGGGGGCATAGCGTCAAATGATGTGACGATGTGATGTGAAATAAAAATAAATAAATCATAAAAGACAGTTTAATTAAATTGCTACAGACCTACCCCTATCATGTTGCCTCCAGGGAGTAACAGTGCTTAAGTAAATATGTATTAATTGCTTTCTACCACAGGTATAACAAATCCAATTAACGTAATATCAGTGCATCTTAGTTTAGCATGTTAGCATGCTAACATTAGCTAGCTGTCTCCATAAAACTACACCATGGGACTTTTATCTTCTGTCTTTACTAACATTATCTTCTTCTCTTTTATTCACCAAGTTACCCAACATTTTAATCATTTAACTTACAAATATGTAGTTAAATGATTAAAATATGTGTTGACTTGTCTGAAAGTTTCTCACTACATTTTTCTAATTGTTGTTGCTTTGCATACATGGTGTTCTATGGGTTGAACAACAATTGATTTGCAGTTAACATCCCTCAAAAACCAAAAAAAAACAAAAACAAAACAATTCATTAAACTCAATAAGCACATGTGGGTCAGATGAAAAGCTTTTCTGCTTTGGAAAATTTCTGGAGGCACATGGCAGCAGCAAGTAATATATTTTATTCTATTTTTTGACCCTTCGAAGAGAACACTTTCATATATTTTTAAGGCATTAAATAGCTTGACAGTTTGTACATTATTAGCTTCTACAAGTCCTGAAGATTTAATAAAAGAAGTATAGGCCAGACCAATAAAAGAGCCAATAACTAGTATGACTCAGTCGACTTTATAATGGTACCATTACCTGCTTTGATTTTCTGCCAGATTTTTTTTTTTTTGTGTGTGTATCTGTTCTCAAACGTCCTTGAATCCAAAAATGAGCCAAAAAGGGAATAAATTAAGGCCTGTAAGTTAATAGGCAGCCAAGCAGTGTAGCAAAGCGAGAAAGAGAGAGATTAAGCTTCGCTGTTTCCTTTGCTGCATAGACAAGCTGCCCCTCTGCAATTTTAAAGCTGTTATATAATAATGATATCACCATTTATATCATAATTGAATTTTGTGTATTTAAATAATGGATTTGAAATGTGCGTTTAAGTCTGCAGTGCTCAGTAACCAGCTGATGTTTTTGTTCCTCCACCCTCCATCACCACGAGTGGCGGTATTAAATATGTTATTTCATTTAATGCATTTTCTCTTAGTAAGTGTCTATGTGAAAATTAAACATAAGCAGCCTGACATCAGGAATAAAAGAAGAAGAAGAAGAAACAGTGTACATGAGGTGAATCAGGCTGGATATCACATCACATAAGCAACAATGATGCAGATATTATTGTTTTACATAAATCTTTTCTTGTTGATATAGAGCTTTTGTACTTTTAATCCCCCTGTAGTGATAGCTTTCAAAGTGTGTGTGTGTGTGTGTTACCTGTGGCCGTAACTGAATGCTAATGTCATTGGGGTCCAGGGCGAACAGAACCTCCCGTGCTCCGATGTACAGAACCCTCTCATGGTCGGACAGAGTCAGCATGCTGTAGTTAAACACCCCTGGAACGCTGAACCTCGCCATGCTGTCCAACACATCTGGATGAGACACAGTCAGGAGGTACATCGTTAAAATTACTGACGTACGCTGCATTTTCCAGCTGATCTGCCAGCAGATGAAAGAACGGAACTCGAGAACCTTTCACAGTTTCCTTCTTGGGATGTTGTCGATGGATCAGTTTCTTTACACCATGTACCATACCTCTTGCTGTGTTTACAAACCTAATTAAAATTATGGAGAAAATGTCTTTAGTTCATCTTCTATCATGATTTAGCTCTGCTGTGATACATCTTGTGGAAAAAACGAATAAAACTAAAATTCAAAACGAAATAAAAATCATAATAATAAATCATAAACTATTATGAACTTGGTTGTTACCTAAGTAGCAAAAAAAAAATGTTTTCACTAAATTATAAAAGGCTCTGGTTGATATTATGACCTTGTTGTTGTTGTTAGGGTCGGTTTTGACAAAGTTATAAAAACAGGAATAGAAAGCAAAAATTAGAGCCAAAACTGAAATCATAAGTGCAATGTCAGCCAACTGACTTTTCTTCATTTCGTGTTTGTATCGAAATTGACCCGTAACACCATAGATGTTATTATATTAAAATGAAAAAAAAAAGATGTATTCAAGAGATATGTTCCAATACCCCTCAGGGATATCCAGATAACACATTATTTATATATGATTCTCTGGAGGTCAATTTTACCATTTTTTAACATTGAAATCAAGGGGTATACTGATAAAAACAAGGCCCAGAGACCCGCACCAAAAGTATTAATACCAATATTTTCATGGTTAAAGAAGCCTAACAAGGTAACCAAGAGATAAGAAGCAAATTGTTTGATAGATAATGGTTTTAAGTGTATTTTACAGCTGATTTACATAACATATGGGCAAACTAACACAAGAGGAAGGTTAATCTGCGCTGCATTAATCCACCATCCAACCTCATTCTGCTTTTCCTCTCCGATCTACGGAGGATTAGCATCTTTTTGGTCATTGGTTTTCAAGCCTTAAACTTTTGATTATTTTGATTTGATTTTCAAGCTCATTATGATAATCAACCAGTTTCATACAACAACAGCAGCAGGCAGCTGTTAATAATCTGTTCACGGCAGCCATATTGACATGAAATAGTAGGTAAGCGCAGGTGTTATCAGTGATACTAATTAAGGTTCCTTTCCAATTAGTGTAGCAGAGACCTTCCAGTGATGATCTAACATGCACACCAGCAGCAGCCTGTATCAGGTTTGACCTGCTTGAACGTAACCTTGATTAGTATGCAATATGGCTGCCATTAAAAAAAACAAAAAAAAACAAACGTAACTCGGTTACCTGTCAACTTGTTAATGTAGGTTTCAAGAATTCATTTTTGGGGCTAGTGAAAACATGTATTTTACCTTGTAGTGTTCTCCAATTCAACCGATAGTGTAACAACTTATTCCTTGGGTTTTCTTACAGAAGACATTTTGACATGTCACGGTATGAAAAAAACACACCTGTAATAATTGGCCTACAATTACTGAGTTAATCAAACTCAGCTCGCTCCTACATGTTCCTTGTCACACTGTCAGGACTCGCCAAGGCACTCGTAAATGTTATTAATAAAACCTGTGCTAATTGTAAAAATGTCACCTTAGACTCCAAATATACTGCTGGGAATTTGAAGGACTGGACTGCTAGGGTAAGGCCAAAAATGGTATTGAAATATGCAAAAACATTACTGCAGTTCTGGACAGATAGGCGGTTCGAAGGATTACTGCTAAAAAACATTCACAGTTGAAAGTCATTGGGTCGTAATGAGTTTTCTGAAAGTGCTCAGAGTATCTCCCTGAGATCTGTTGTAATTTCTTCCTGCGGGATGGCAGTGCCGCACACGGCTTCCCAGGCTCTGAATTTCCTTTAGGATCCTGGAACAAATACAAGTCTTCGGGGCAATTCTGATGAGTTCTGTCTGCCAGAAGTGAGATAAAGTCTATTTAGAAAAGCTGTACAAATAAACAAGAGGCAATGATGCTCCGTTAGCAAGCCCACGCTTTGATAGAGAGTGCAGTGGAGTGCGCCATAACAGCCACAGCAGAGTGAAAGGCTTCATCTAGAGGTTGTAGAGTAGGTATAAACACGGAGATGCAGATCTGCACAATCTGCAGACTCAGAGCCGTAAAAGAAGCGAACCTTTAACCGCTTCAACCCAGGGCCGCAGCTTCTGTGGAAGTTTCTAGTGCGAGTTTGGTAGTGAGTCAGATGCCAACATGTTTGCAATCCAAGATGTGTCCAATAAAAAAATCCATTCAGCGAAGTCATTTTCAAATTAAGATAATACTGATTTTCTTTAAACAACCTAATTCCTCTTAATTTCACAGAGCTTTTAGACTAAAGATTTAACCGATAAACTGCATTGCAGCAATAAACCGACAATAGATATTTTTCTTCTTACATGTAGAGCTGTTTATCCATCTAGATCAGGGGTGTCAAACATGTGGCTGGGGGGCTACAACCAGCCCACAGAAGGGTCCAAACCAGTCCACTGGATGAATGTACAAAGTGTGACAACGAATGGACCAGTTCCTGTTTCTTCACAATAATGTGAAGTCAGTGAGCATCTTTCAGGGATAGATCCTCCAGGACTTCTAGATTTTTTCCTCCAGGGATAAAATATTTACACTTCTGATTTGTAAATAGTTTGTAAGACAGCAGATGACTTTGCCTGCTGTTAAAAAAGTCTAAAATATGGTTCAGTGACTAAATGCTTTCAATCGAAATGCATGAATATGAAAAAACGTAGATATCATATGATTGAAATTTCACTTTTCTTATGTCATAATTCTTGTTTTGTAAATAAAGGTGAATTTGTAGGTGTTATTTATACATAATTTTTTTTTTTTACTGGTGCTTGAGATTAAATTGCACTTTATGTGGCCCGTGAACTAAACTGAGTTTGACTCCCCTGATTTAGATTTTGTTTCTGGTGTGATTTGCAGAGTTCTGGAGACCTTGTTGTGAGCTGAAATAGTGATTATATATATATATATATATATATATATATATATATATATATATATATATATATATATATATACATAAGGAGCATATATATATATATGCTCCTTATGTGGTTGGTGGGTATTTTTGGTGCTTTGACAGATATAGGACTAATATTTTCAAAACACATACCAAAGTGATTTCATGGATAAACAGCACTACAGGGAAGGGGCCCTATTTGACTAAACTGAGCCTTTAAACAGACCGGAACGAAGAGTCATGTAACCTATACATAATGATGCAGGGGTATGGAGTTGGAGTTCAGGAGTGTTATTGCAAGTAGAAAATTAAATTTTAAGTGATGACATGGACAGAATGCAGCCCATAAAATGCTCATAAAGGCACACTAATAAAGGTGTAAATTTGCGGGGGTGATTAGATAGTTCAATTATCTGGGTTGCACGTCCAGATGCAGGCTGCATTTTAATACAAGGCATCTTTCTCTGATTATTACTCAGTGGTAAAAAACCCAATTATTGATCTTTTGACATCAAATAGCTGAATCCATGTGATTCATTTCAGGGCTGTCTAATTTGTTTAAGGATCGCCCATATTTCGCGCCCCCTCCTCATCTTGCTGCTCGCGCACCAGCACAAACAATCTCCAAAAGATTATGAGGAAATGACAAAATGTTCTCTCCACGGTCCCATCTGCAGGATTTGTTGAAAAACCAGGCCTGACTCTTTTTTTTTTCATCAAATTTTCAAAAAAGATTCACCCGCTGTTTGGCATCAACACACACACACAAACACACACATACTGTTCAAATCCCCCGACTCGCATGCAGACAAAACCAGTGACGCAGAGCAGAGAAGAAAGCAAGGCAGAGACAGCAGGAAAGACAGAAAGGATGGCGTTTAGTTTTCATTAGCCACACTCCTGTTGCCTGTAGTGTCACCTTGTTCTACCTCTCCCCTCTTTCACTTTATCCGGGCTGACGGCACATGTGCAAAACGCGAAGTGACGACAACCCACGCTGCACGTAATGTGATCTCATAAATTGAAAGAGAATATTTCTTTTTGCTTTTCTACGGGATGAATACTTGCAATTCTTTCGCTGTTTTCCTGACTGCAAATAGCAGCTGTACTCCAGGGAGGGAACAGCAGGAACGGGTGTGATTTATGGTGTGACTAACTGCTCATGTGACGCTGTGGCCTAGTTGGGACTAAATTGACTCATATGCATGGATCCGCTGTAATGGATGAAAGAGCTGTGTATGTGTGTGTGTGTGTATATGTGTGCTTGTTGTTTGACAAAAGAAAGGAAGTAAGAACAATAATACTTGTTACTGAACTCGGCCACTTGATCCCAGATAATAGTCACTGCGTATAATGCTGATTTTTGGAAGTTGGTTACATTTTACACCAGCTGCGCAGGAAGCGATGCACTTTATTTTGACAGAAAAGCAGCATTATATCCAGTGCAAGTTGGATATGTGGTGTGCAAAAGTGCTGACATTTTTAGACCATTTTCACATCAAAATCGAGAGATACCAGAACGCTGAACACTATAATTTTTCCCAACCCGCCGCCCAGCAGGAGCAGATCTGGCTCACAAGTCAGTTCCAAAAGGCCACCTACATATTTTTAAAATAAAATAAAATATAGTTGGATAATTAACTTTTTTTTTTTCTTTTTTAATCTTCTGGTTAGCAATTGAACTCTTGTTTTGGCACAGTCATATACTTTTCTGGCAAAGATGCAAAACCAGTGTATTTTATTTCGTATTTAGCCATCTGCATCCCCCTACACACCCAGCTTTACTATGGAGCAGCTGACAGCAAAAATGTCTTCCTCTAAATTCATTACCGTAAATTCCGGACTACAGGGCGCACTTGATTAAAAGCCGCATGCTCAAATTTAAGAAAGAAAATCAATTTTGTAATTGTACAAGCTGCACCGGATTTTAAGCCGCAGGCGCAGGCTCCTTCAAATTCACGTCCATGTTATTATTCTTAAGCATTGTTCAGATATTTACCCAGAAAGATATTACAGGTGAGATTTTTAAAAACTTTATTTAATCCGCTTAGTAACATAAACAAATGAATTACATACCTATTGTCCGTGTTTTTTATTACGGTGCCTGTAACGCGGCTACTCTAAAATATAGCAGATGTTTGCATCACAACTATGTTGTACGCTATGGATTGCTGATGTTTTTTTTTACTCAACAGTGCATAAACAGTATTCCGGATTCTTCTAATAACTTTTAACTTAATAACTTATCTTATACTTAAACTTATAACAAATAACACATACCGCGTCCTATCAGAAAAGGTCACTCATTGCCTTCTTCATCTTTCTCCTCCACACTAAAACCATCAAAGTCCTCAAAGCCCCAGGATCTCATCACTCGCTACAGTCTCCTCGCTTTCGATGTCACTTGAGTGCACGCCGTCTTCTTCATGGTGCAGCAGCCCAGCCTTTCTAAACCCGTTGGTGATGGCTGATGTTTTGACACGGCTCCACGCATTTAGGATCCACTGGCAGACGTGAGTGAAAGATGACTGATTTGCAATAACTGAAGTTGTGATTAATCATACAATTTCATTGGACCTCTGTGAACTACTCATTCATTTTATTGGTCTACTGTTGCTGGGGAAAATGAAAAAAAAAAAAAAAAGAATAAGCCGCACCGTAGTATAAGCCGCAGTGTATAAAATTTAGCGAAAAAGTACCGGCTTATAGTCCAGAATTGCTAGCTGTGCTAGCAATACAATCTGAAAATGCAGAGTACATGGATGTGGAGAAGGATGGTTGCGCTCAGCTTGAGAGTGTACACACAGAGACATTTATTCATCTGAAAGATGGAAAATATACTTGCTTTTTTACTATTTTTACTATATATTTTTTTTTGATAAGGCAACAACATAAACAACTTTACAAGTGGCCTTTGGATTTGAGACCACTGACTCAGCTTTTTGTTTTCTTTGAGCTTGATCATTCATTCACTTCAAATCTGAATACTTAATGCAGAAAGTTAGCAGATATCAATATATCATATACCACGTTTCAACTGCTGATTCCAGATAGTTTTCCTGGAGAAACACATTTTAGGTTCTTTTAGGCCAACAAACTCCACCACTGAAGCAACAAACATAAAAAGTCGAATCTGGCCAAGATAAGGTTATAAAAAAAACCTGAGTGGCTACATGAAAAACAGAAGGATGGAAGAAGAGAGACAGAAGAGGCAATAAGTAACCAAAGGAAGGAAGGACGGGATAAGTACTGAAGTCAGCTTATTATCTGAAGAGCAGCGGTGTATAAACATTGGAGGGTATGTGCGGATGAGCGGGTTGGGAGAGAAAGAAAGAGAGAGAGAGAGAGAGAGATGACATCCTCAGGGGAGAACTGAGCACATCTGCTGTGTTCCACACAGCCGGGCAAAAAAACTCCAGAGCTGACACACTTGCTGAGGCGCACACACGCACGAATGCACGCGCTTGTGCCGAGGTACGTGGCCAATCACTACACATGTGAACACTTCCACACATACAATATGCAAAGTTTGTGCGAAAGCTAAAATAGACAACGCATTTGCACATGTACACGCATTATGCACACACAAAGACCCGAATAGTTCTCCGGGGTACCTGCTCGGTGACTCGAATGTCTCTCCGCCGGAAAAAACAAAAAAGAGAACGTTTTGCTCCGAGTGGCCTGTTTGCAGTGATCAGCGGCTCTGTCATTAAGAAGCGATATGGGCAGACGCACTTACCATCTGCCATCACGCTGTGGCAACCCTCAGGCTATACCTGCTGTGTGTGTGTATGTGTGTGTGTGTGTGTGTGTGTGTGTGTGTGTGCGTGAGGTGTAACCTGCATGAGTTTAACAGTAGATCGCGCACACCTGCGGTTGATCAGTATCCACGTGCAAGTTTAACAGCTGTGTATGTTTACGTGCGAGCTCACGTCTATGTAAACAGCTGCTGTGGGTTTAAGGAAAATCTGACTTATAAAAACTGTGTTTTTCCAGCTGCGCAGAATTCAATTTTTTTTTTTTTAATTAAACAGCCAAAAAAGGAGGCGTCCCGTGCTCTGACTAGTGAGCAGAAAAGGAAAGGAGCAACAAATAAAGATCGAGATCTATGACGTCAAAAGCATAAAGGAAGCAAGTCGTATGAAATGAAGGGCAGAGGCAAGGAGGGGTTTAATAAATCTAACAGGCGGGAGGGAGGGATACGAGCAAAAATCCAAAATAGAAAGGGAGCATACAAATGGAGGATCACTTCAGACGCCTGATGGAGGTCAGCGGGCCATCACTTGAAGCAGAGATGATCGGAGATCATTGCACAATAAAACCTCTTCACTGGCTCTGTGTGTGTTTATCTCTAACTGGGTGCGATGCTGTGATAAAGGAAAGTGACAGAAGAAGACAAAAGAGAGTGCATGACAGTCATTTGAGATCTGCAACATTTTCAAGTCTGATTGTGGAGTAAACGCACCGAATGCATCGTACACAGCAGTGCAATGAAATGAATCAGAATGGAGACAAGTTGTTTTTTTTTGTACATGTGACCCAATAACTAAAACTCTCGGCTATGAAATACTGCTGAGCGCTTTACAATAGTTTATTAATCTGGTTAAATTTACTGATTTCCATGTAGAAATCCTGTCCAATTTTACATATTGGAAGTAATAGCATTCCCCAGGAAGGATTATTGTTGCTGATTATTATTTTTTTGTTATCTTGAGATCCCAAGTCAATTATTTTGTTATCTTGAGATAACAATGCTCGTTTTCTCATGAAAACAAGACAATTAAAATTACGAGAAAATGAACTTTTGTTTTCTGGAGCTCATGGGATAATTATGAAGTGCACCCGCCTGTGAAGTTGCAGCCGGGCTAGCCTTCTCATCGAAGGAGGAGGACTGATCCGAATCTCTATCAGAAAGACACAATGCAATTTATGGCAGTGTGAGACCTTGATTGAAGTACAGTCTGCCGCTTTGATCAATAATGGGTGCTCCTTGATCTTACGTGTTCAGCTTAAATGAGTTATGAGACTATCTAAGCTTTCTGGCATGGCACTCCTGGTCCCTGATCGACGTTATAAGTAATAGCGGGGAAGCCAACTTCTGTTTTCCCGCTGTAACGGGTTGATTATCCCGATTTAACAGAGTTTGTTTTCTCAAGGTAATGAAATAATTAACTTGCGACCTTGAGATAACAGCTTTAACAAAAAAAAAATAATTGCAAGCACAACCAATTTTCGACTTTCATTCTGATGCAATGATGATGTAAGAAGCTGGAGATGCTAAAGCTAATTTGAACTTGTCTCCTTTTTATACTGTTGGGTAGTTTATTCTATAATAACATATTATATTTATAAACTCATTTTGAATCTATCTATCTATTGGAGTAAAAGTATGTGATTTTCCATCTGAAGTCATGGAAACGAAGTACATATTTTACATAAAATATTTCAAAAAAGCACAGGGATAATCACTTAATGATCCCGTCTGTCAAATTGATCATTACAAGCAGATGGTTATTATAATTATTTTATTATTCCTCATACAGATTACCATCTAATTGATGTTTGAGTATTAAAAAGTAATGAGAGATGTATTAAATGTTTCAAAAAACATTACGGTAGTGTTTATAAAATAAAACCTGTTTAAATTTGTATTAGTCTACAGCTTAAAGCCCCATCATGATTTCACTTTGCATGAAGCAGCAGCCTCAGGTAGCCAGCCGGCAGCAGGCAAGTTACCACGAGGCAATATTGGCGCTGCGGCTGCTAAGTATATTGATATATGTGTATATTATATGATTGCTATAAGTGAATTTTTCAAACAGCATCTGTATAGGAGTTATTCTGTCTATAAGCTTTTTGATCCACATAAGTGCCTGATCACTGTGACTGTGATCACTATAAGTGGTTTCCTCTGTACCTTCGCATTGCACTTGAGTAGAACACTTGGAGAAAAATGGATGCGGTTACTGCCTGTCACTGTCAATGACATGCACCCATTGTGTTGTGTTGTAACGGTAAACGGGTCTATTAAATATATAGCTACCAATTGTGTAGTAAATGCTATGGCTTCTTGGAACGCACACAGTAAAAGAAGAATTATTTAGCTTGGAAATGATGGATAAGTCATCCATAGGATGTTCCAAGTTCATATTCATAATATGAACCGAAACCTGAGGCTGCCTGGAGGTAGGGAATCAATTGGTGGATGTCTAGGATTCTTTGGAAAAATGGTCAGAATAATGTACACAACATACAAATGTGGTCAGCTGAAACATGCAACACTAAGCTAAGAAGAAAAAGTGAAACGATAGCTGACTCCATGGAAAATATCACTGTTTGCTAATAGTTGCGTGTGCTCGGATCCTCTGCATTTGCAGAGGTAGGTTCATAAGGTCACGAAACAGCTTCACCTCCAAGTCCATTTCAGCCCAAATCAAACTGAGCCAAACCGAGTCGGACCAAGTGGAACTCCCACAATGGAGGAGGAGGAAGGAAGAAAGTGCCTGTTGCTTAACGGCTGGCTGCAGAGTTCTCGATCAGGGCCTCAAGGCTGTGATCTGCCTCCATCAGCCATCCCGGCCTCCCTCGCCCTCTGCCTGTCTTCTATAAATACATCCAGCCTCTGCTTATAGCTTCTAACCACCAAGCCACTCACACACCAAACTATGATTAAAGGCCTATTTTAGGGAGAGCTTTGAAGCGGTGACAGACAGACAGAGGAGGGAGAGACGCTGTGCAGCACCCACACAGACACGCAGACAAACCCGAGCGAGCGTACACACACGGAGCGTCGTCAGACCTTCGTCTGAGCAGGTACTCTCTTTGAAAGGAGAAAAAACAATAGCGCGAACAGACACACGCACAACCCCCCCCCAAAAAAACACGCACACACACTCTCCCACGTGGATGCACGTGTTTTGTCTGGCAAGTTCACAGGAGAGTCAGGTGTACGACAGAATGAGAGCACACGGAGACAGAAAGAGAGAAGAAAGGGATAGCTGCACATGTTTTTTTTTTTTTTTTTTCGTCTGGATCTGCAAAAATCAATTGTGGGTTGAATTGAGGTTATTATGGACGGATATGATGATGTAAATTAAGCATGAATTTAGAGTGAACGAGATTTAATGGATTACTCAGACAACAAAATCAGGAATTCATGTATTTGAGTCAATGTGCCATAAAGAATATACATCAAAGTGCATGTTTTAAGCCCCTCTAAGGCTTGAATGTGCTAAGCCGCCGTTTTGCTGGTTATGGAACATTTGTATTTGGTATAATGGCTTCATCGATATTGTTCTGATAAACACTCGCGGCAATGGAGCGGCTGAATCCGAGAGAATCAGAAGTGCATGACGAGGGAACGGGAGAGCAGGGAGGGGAGGAAGCAGTTAAAGTGGATTTACCACAACAACGGAACAAGCGGGAGGATGGGTAAAAAAAAAAGAAGAAGATAAAAATGGAGGGACGGGGGGGATGAAACGGTTTGACATGGTTGGGGGTCGTCACTGCAATGCCACAACAAGCAAAGCAACAAAATCAGGAGCTGGTTAATGCCACAAGTGAAGTTTTCCAGCGTCATGGTCGGGCGTGTATCACCGGTTCAGCGGTGGGCAGCAGCTGGGGAGACTGTGGCAGTGGCACACACACACACACACACACACACACACACACACACACACACACACACACACACACACTCTGTGACTCATGTGTGCAATCCGTGTGCCAGAAATCACAAAAGTCTTTAGTCATGCCCAAGAATTCTTGTTAAAGTAAAAATCCTTTATAAAGCATTTAGACCATAGAACCGTCAAAACGCAGCATAATGATGATAACACTTCCTCATAGACACTGATGATATCTTGTCAAAATATCTCATAACAATTGATTGAGCCAGTGCTGCTTAAAACGGATTAATTTGAAGATTATTTTCTCGCTCTTGTGCTGGGATTACGTTGTATTAATTTGGCAGATGCTTTTGTCTAAAAGCTCTTTTTTATCTCTTCTCTCGCCTATGATTCAGCTCCCAAACCATTTCTAGCACCCGAGGTCTACAGCCTCATCCGGCGTGGACCTTTGTAGCACTCATGACTCAGTGCCACCACTTTTTAATGACTGCAGGCGTCATGGCGCTGTCGGTGTAAGTGTTGAGAAACAAGCTCGTTTGCGGCCTAATTAATTTCGGGAAGCTGCCGGATATGAGCTTTGATTATTGTGAACACCTAGCGTTACAAACCTATTCTTGTAAACAATATGTATTCCCCAAAATAACTTCCTCTTTTATTAGTGCAATTCAATTATTGGATAATCCCACAACTATAATTAGTGGCGTATCTGTATGTCCAGAGTTGTGCGGCACACTGTTGCTTTGATTGCCTCCAAACTTTGCTAAATAACAAATTTGGTTAGTGGTGGTAATATACCTTCACAAAGGTTTGCCAACCACCATAAAACACCATAGGAGAAGACGTTTGGTGAACATTAATGCTACTCTTTAAATCAGAGACTACTGAATCCATCAATAATCACTCAAATAATCAGAAAATAGAGAAAATGACCGTAACAGCTGAAAACCTGAATATACTCTATTAAAAAGTGCCTGTATGATGCACATTTTGTATTTAAATGTAAAATGTTCCTTTTTTTAAGGATAATGGATGACACTGATTTTTTTTTAATTATTATTATCGGGCCAATAGTTGTTGGTTGAACCACCGGCACTGCACTGTATGAAGAGATGTTTTGCATGAGAGTGGCTCAGAGTGACATTTTCATTTTAGTCCACAGACCCACTTGCCAGCACATCAGCTCTCATAAAGTCAGCATGACAATAGAGAGCAACCCAGGTCCTGACATCTGGTCCCGGCTGTAAATCTTCATTGACCAATCAGCACAGGGTCAGGGGGGGATGAGTGACACCCAATGCAGATAAAAAGCAGTGATGAATCTCTTCTTTCTTCCACCCCCCACCCCCATACCCCCATCTATCCACCCAGTCATGCACAGCCTCTCCCTCTGCCTCCTCCTCCTTTTCTGCTTTGCTCTCAACCACTCATTACTGTAATTGGAGGGTTTGGGAAGATACGGCAGAGGGAGAGAGAGAGAGACAGAAAGCAGGGGGAAAAAAGAAAGGTTGAGAGAGGTTTCTGGAGGTCACAGGCCCAGCCCTTTTCCACACTCCTTCTGCTCTGTGTTTTTCTCTCCCGCCATCTCTCATTTCTATCTTTCTTTTTTCTAAATCAAGAGGTATAAATTTGCTTTGGCTGTCCTTTAAAGATGCAGGGCTCTTTAAAGCAGGCTAGATTTTCAAACAAAATATCCCATTTCTAAAGGCTCTTTCTCTTGCTCTCTCCCTCCCTCTGTCCTCTCTTTTCTCTCGTTACTTCTTTCTCTCCTTTCTTATTTGGACCACAGCTCCTGTGTTTTGTCATAGGTTTGACTTACTTCTTGCTTCTGTCACAGGGCTGGGCTGAGGAGTGTATGTGGTGGGGTGTATATGAGGTGTGTGTGTGTGTCTATAAACTAGGAGAAACATAGAAGACAGAGGGTGGGGGGATGTTTAGGAGAGAAACAGAAGACCAAAACCAGCGAACAGCTGAAGTATTTTCTGGTCAATAGAAGCCACCCAGGTTAGATGGATGAAAATAGCTTTAAACAACATAATGGATGCTCCAATCAGCTGCACACAATTCAGTGAGGGAAAAAAGAAGGAAAAAACACATAGAAGGTCAGTCACACAGACGGAATGAAAGAAGCAGAGGTGAGTGGCAGAAAACAAGTGAGAGGAGAAAAACATTAAATTAAAGGCCGCCTTTCTTGAACTTCTACATTTAAACAAGGAAGCTAGCAGTTTTTTTTTCAATTTATTTATTGAGACTGCCTTAAGCCGCGGACTTTACCCTCGACAAAATCTAATTTCTTGTTATTTTCCTCAAGCCCAGACAGCTAATACACTTTGAGTCAGACAGGTGTGTAACAGCAGGAAGTCAAAAGATCAGACCTTGGATTATTACACTCAGATAAATAATAAGTTAGCCTCAGATCACCATTATTCTATAAACCCATAAAAACTTGAATCTTACTACTTTATAATCAAGATTTGACTTGGAACATGGGAAAAAAGGCTTTGTCCAATCTGTGGCTACAACTAACAAATATTAGTGTGTATATGGCTTACTCCCCTGTAACATAATACACCTTGTCTTCCAACAATTATTAAAAGAAAACATCAATACGTCACGCTGTTGTTGTATAACATGATATATTCCTTAATTATAATGTACATGAGTGCTAGATATTGTTCAGAGTCAACTGAACACCATTTTCTGCCACAGATACATAATAAATGCAACAAATATGGGCATTTATCCACAGATGAAAATAGCCACAAGCAAATGCAGTGAATTTGCTCCTGTTTGCATAAACCAACAATGTATGGATGAAGAGACTTGCAGCAAAACAGATTATGGAGTCAGCTCAGGATCATAATGAATACATTATTAAATGAAAAACCATCATTCAAAGCATGCAGCTTTTCATTTGAAGGCGAGCTGTGAATGGAGCACATACAAATGTGGTGAAGTTCACGCATGACATTAACAAGTGCAGGTTCAACAATTTATATCTTAATGGAAGAATATCAAAATTAATCTTTGATGAAGGCTGCAAATACTAACATATCTTTTGTGAATTTCTATTACATCTATTTAAAACTAACAGTGTGTGTGCATCAGCAATGTTTTTGTAAACCATTATTTTTAACAGAGGTGAATTATTATTTATTTATTTATTTTTTTTTTTTTACATTTTTACATATACAGACACAACTTACAAACACAAAAGATTCTGAGAGGCTGTACATAAGTTGAATTGTTCTTAAGTCGAAATATATTAAATTTCAATCTATAATTGCCATTTGAGGTCATTTTGCAGTCCTTTCCCTTGTAAATTGTTCTGATTGTTGACCAATTCGTACCATAGATACATCCCATCTCTCAATATTTGTCACCAACTTTTTGATGATGGCAACCTCCGTTTCCACAGAGATTTTCATGAACATTTATGGACATCAATCAGCAGTTGTTCGTATCTACAAATGTTTGTAAATCGGATGTTTGTATCTTGGGGAACAGCTGTATATATAATAACAACTATTTGTTTGGAAAAGTATTTTTCTGCAGTGAGCCTTTTTTACATAAATCCCTAAATACATTTTTGTATACTTCTGTGTGCATTCATTCATTCACTTATAATGAGACTGATCTGACTCCATAAACAACAGTAAAATGACAAACACACACCATATGAACATATATATATATGAAAAATAATCCACACGGAAGTGAAAAGACATCAAGATTCATTCACTATGCCAATGACTAGACTGAAAAACTATGTATGAAAAATGAAAAGCATGTAAATTTATAGCTCTCGTTAGCAGCTCTGTGAAAGGCGTATATGGAATATGTGGCTATATAAAATGTCTCATTAGGAGCAAATAGTGATGCCGCCCCCTCCTCCCTCCATAAATATTGACTTGTGAGGAATAATAACAGCTTGGAAATGAAATGTCGCCGTGTGACTTTTAAAAAAGTACAAGAAGAAGACTGAGGCTGATGGATTGATAGCGAGGGGGGAAAAAAACACAGAAAGAGGATGTTTGTGTTTCTTCTTCTGCAGCCTCATATAATTGCTGGGCGGGGGTGATGGTGCTGGTGTATAGAAAAGGGGGGGGGTAAACATTATCTCTTCAACCATCACCTACCTATCTCTCTCTCTCTCTCACACACACACACACACACACACACACACACACACACACACACACACACACACACACACACTGCCCGAAGCTCCAAATCCCTCAGACTGCCAGCCTAAGCAGTGCACACACTCACACACACATATAAACAAAGGAGGATTAGATAGACAGACACACAGCTACTCTCTCTTTCTCTCTCTCTCTGTCTCCCTTTTTTTCTCTCTCTTTCTCGCCACAAAAAGGTATAAACAGACACCCTCTGTGCCCCCACGTTTTCCCTCACTCTTGTTTTTCACTGCATGTCTTCTTGTGTCTGTCTTGCAAACGCACGCTGCATGCAAACGTTAATGTGGATGCTGTGTGTGCTGTTGCACGGAGATGCCTCCATACAAAAGGAAACACAGCGTGAGCGGCCTGCACAGTGTGTGTGTGTGTGTGTGAGTGTGTGTTTTTCTTTCTGTCTGTCGTTCCTCTGAAGCTACTTTCTGTCCTTTTAAGGCAGTTAGTGACTGCCCTCTCTCGCTCTCTCTCTCGCCCCCTCTCTCCACCTTGTGTCTTTTCTTGCTTTCTTTCCATTATATATCTCTTCTTTCTCATCCCATTTGCCCCCCTCCCCTTCCCTCCAAGCCCCCCCCCCCCCCCCCCCCCCCCCTGCAGCTTTGTTTTTCCATTTCGTCTGCCTCGTATCTCCTCCTCAGCACTGTAGCAAAGAACCCATCCATATAAGTCATTTAACCCAGTACTGAGCCCGAAAATCTCATTTTTCTTTAACCAAGTGGAGAACTCTGTCAACGGGTCCGAAAGGAATCCTGCTCGTTTCCAATGCGGATCAATTTGCATCAAGAATCTTTCCGCGTATGGAGTGCCATGCTTGAAACAAATACGATAGAAGTGACGTGATCTGCCTTCTCCTGTGTTTCACGACACGGTTTTTCTTTTTTTTTTTTTATTTCCTGACTAAAGAACAAAAAGCGAATCTGTCCAAGGGCCGATCTCGTCACTACAGACAAATTCAGCCACTTGTTTGTTGGGTGACTGAATACGAGAGTTCATTTGCTTCTTCCGCGGAAGACGATGCCGCTGTGCCGTCCCTGTTTGCCCTGTGTGTCTTAACCATGATTATGGAATGAAAAAAAGGAAAAAGAGGAAGGAAGGGCAGCATGGGAAAGCAACCAAACACCCAAAAACCACCAACCACTGGGTGCTATTCTCCTCAAGAGCGGCTGGAATTGCACAGCATTTGCGCAGGTACATACCATGAGCTGCAGCATACAAAGCAAGAAAGGGGAGGGGATGGATAAAAGGTAATAAGAGAGAGCAGGAAGAGATGGGAGAGATAGGCACAGGATGAAAGGTGGGATAGGTGCTACAGAGAGTTGAGAACCCCCCCCTCCCCATATGTATTTCTCTCTTTATAGTATTCCCCTAATCCCCAGGGGAGAGAATGCAGCACTTCTCCTTCAAGGGATTAAAAAACACACAATTTCTCAGTTTGCAACAATTGGCATTGTTCAGTGGAGAAAGCCGGGCCTGTCTGCAGAGGAGGACGGAGATAAAGAGCGCAAGTGCACAGTTGAGCGCTCGGATTAGACTGATGTATTGTTTTACTCTTTGTCGGGCGTCTTAACAAAAATCAGCATATCATCCACCTCTGATATAATGGAAAATCCTCCTCCACTGTTGTAATAGAACACGTGTTTGTAATTATTGGTTTTGTATAAGAACAGATTAATACTTACTGTGCCAACGTGAGGATTCAGCCAACAGCTGTCTGTAAAATCAGCCTTGGAAGATTGGTCGCACCAATTTTCATAGAGCTACTAGCTGTATGTTACTGGTTAACACGTTAGAGGTTAACTCAACAACTGCAGTGTTGCATAAAGTAGCCCTGTGAGTAATCACTACCAGTGGTGGATGAAGTACTCTGATGCTTTACTTGAGTAAAAGTAGAAATAATGTTGTCAAAAAATACAAAAAAAATAGCAAGTTTCAGAGCTGAAGACTTTTCTGTTTGCTGCTGCCTATTGCTGATGTAATTTTTTTGCACTGCACTGTAATTTGGTTCTTGTTTGTGTTTTAATTTTTGATTTTCCCCTTTTAATCGACTGTCTTTAGATTATATCTTTCTTGCTTTGGTTTTTATTTAATTTTTTGGATTTTTTTGAACGATTCTTCGATTCTTATTCTAAATTTGTGATTTTTTCCCCTTTTAATCAACAGTTTTCAAATTGTTGCTTGATTCTTTTAATGTTTTATGTATAACACTTTGAATTGCCTTGTTGTTGAAATGTGCTATACAATTATTGCCTTGCCTTGCCTAAAAATCCTGAAATTAAAATCTACAGAAGTATTATTGGCAAAATGTACTTAAATTGTCAAAAGTAAAAGCACTCATGATGCAGACTGTGCTATATTATTATATTATTACTAATATTATTGTATATTATACTACTTATTTTAATCACTAAATACATGTAGGAGCATTTTAATTTTTTGATTTATCAATGTTAAATAATAGAATAATAAAATATAGGAATTATCACAAATATCTAAAAGAAGTACCCCCCTGAAATGAGTGATATAGCATCACATAGATACTATACTCAAGTAAAGTAAAAGTACCTCAAAATTGCACCTAAGTACAGTGCTTGACCAAATGTACTTATAGTTATTTTCCACCACTGGTCAGGAAACTTGAAGGCGGATATACAGTTGAATGTCTTTGTGCCTCTGCTTAAAGGAAATCTTTTAAGTCTGGCTTTCAGCGGAGAGTCTCAATGCTTCCTGAGGTCTGACTCCTGCATCAGCTGTTATTACACAGCTCACTCACCATGATATCGAACAGTCTTGCGTGGGATTGGGTTCCAGTTGAGGCCCAGCGACTTCTCCCACCCAAACAGAAACGCCAGGAGCAAGACCTTCGTCCCGGCCATGGCTCGCATATCGGCGCCCATTCGTCGGAGCGGGCGTTGAGCGATCGGATCGATTGGATCAATTAGGATGATCAGAGGAACTGGAGCAGGCAGCGGGGGGGCTCCTGGCAGCCTGCTGAGAGAAGAAAAAAAAAAAAAAAAGCCAACACGTCAGCTCCAAGCAGGAATTCACTTCCCTTATTGGATCGGCTGTTTATCAGCAACAGCTTTGTCGGGACGGTATTTACAACATCCACATTTATCAAAAAGCCACACAAATCTGTCCCGCTTCGGAAACATGGTCTGTGAAATTGAACGTGGTCATCAAAATCCACTATAATGTAAAGCAGACATGAAGTATGCAAATCCTTAAAGCCAAAAGGACATAGCTGTAATCAGCGTGTGTGAACCGCACTGTGTGTGTGTGTTTGTGCCAACAAAAACAAACTAAACGTTTTAATGACTTTTGGCCAGGGGGGGGGTTATTCAGGAAAGTTTTCTCTGTCCCACCCTCGTTCAGAGTGATAATCCTGCTATTGCCAACCCCCCCCCCCCCCGCAAAAAAAGCTCAGAAATAGCTTATCGCGGCACTCTTGTCAAGCCAATCCAGCAGCAGTATATTAAACTGGGGCTGAGTTATCAAAGTTAATTGGCGCTGGCAACGCATCAAACGCCAATGTGTTGGGAAATGAATGTCGAGGCAAGGACAATCCAATAGGACTGTGTTGTAAATGAATTGCTTTATACCTAATGAACATGTCAAGTGTGCGGCTACAGAGCGGCATTACAGTCCAATAACAGCAGCGGGTGATTGACTTGCAGCAGCGCTGCAGGTGAAACTGATGTATTATCTGTAATTTCACATTCAGATCTGGTTTAGTACGCTCGTGAAGACCTCAACTTTCACCTTCCGCTGTCCTAGCATATATAGCTCTCATATTGGATGGGACTCAATTAGGGCTGTTAATGTACTGAAGGTCCCATATTGAAGAAAGTGAGATGTAGGCATTATAAAAACACTGTCCCGTGTTCAAGAGTCTCCTTCCTGTACTCAGGAGACCTCAAATTCCAGGTATTGAAATGAAACCCAAGGTCAATCACTCCATTTATTAACTTAACAGTGAAATCAGTCATGAACAGCTTTTGAATTAACACATTTTCTCTTTTTTTTTATCAGTAGTTTAAGGTAGCTGCGCAAATAACATTTTTTAAAGCATCACCGTCATCAGTGGATTTGTTGCAGCCACCTGTGCTGTCAAAAGCTCCTTAATCAGTGATGCCAGGAGGAAGATAACAGTTCGGAAAGAAATCACATTTTTGGGTTTGTTTCGCAGCTGCAGCGGCGGCGGATATCCGGACTGATTTACTCCTGTCTATGAGGCTTCGTGTGTTGCCTCAGCAGTAAAAAATCTACAGCAACATCCTGAAGCCCGTGTGGAAAATGAATTCTGTACCCACATGTGATTTGTGGTCGAGAGAAACGGCAAACGCACTACATCAGGAGAGACCGAGATTTTATAATAAAGGTAGAGGCGGTGAGTTCAAACAGATATGGGACCCTGTGCGGAAATATTTCCAGAGCGAGAATTAATATGTTATACAACCTAATGCAAAGAATCTCGCTGTGTATACTCCCAGTCTTTTTTTTTTTCAGGGATTTTATGTACTCCTAAAAGAAAAACTGCTTGTCTTTAATTTTGTGGCTATTGGCAAGAGGTGCCGTGCCTGTTCAGAGACTTGTTGTATTTTTCTATGTCTATTTTCATTATGCTCTCAAAAATAATAAACACATATTTAAAAAATATGGCCACTGCATGCAAATTCCTTGCATACCCATTTTTTTTTTTGGCCCACACTTGGGGTTGGGTTTTCGACAGGAACAAAAATGTGCACCGGAGGCTCGTAAGTATTTTATCAGCCCGTGGTCACATGATGTGATCATTTATTTGTCCTTCAAGGTTAAATAGACCAATTTTTCACAACCAACAGTAAAACATGGATTTTCATATTCTGCCTTTTAGTTAAATTGAGCCAAAGTAATTGTTGGCATTTGGCGACGATAAGTAATAAGAGGGTTAAAATGGAAGTGTTCGTCCCCGGCTCGAAATGACCCAACTAAAAATGGGGGTGAAGATCATAAAAAATACCTCCTTAGTGCATTTTTACATTGGTTGGCAAAAAACATGTTTCATATCTTGGGTAGCACTTTGTTTGAAGCACATAAACATCTAAAAGGTTCAGCAACAAAACATTTTGTCCACAGTTTTCATATTCAGTCGAAAGTTGTTCAAATTAAAACACTTCACACTGTGGTGCTTGGGATATAAAGTAACTAAAGCATCACCTGCAGTAAAACAAAACAATCTGCATGACTAAATATCACTGGGGATAACGTTTTGGTTTTCAACCCCTTTCCATTCAACTGGAAGGGAAAACTCAAAGAATAACTCAATAACTGGAACCTTAAGTCAAGCCTGATTATATGAACCGATTACTATAGCAAACAGTAACTACTGCACATGTGAGGAAAGAGGGATCTTTCTTAATCCTGGTACTCAAATACAATTTAAAACATAAAGAAACACACACACGCATGCACATTCACAGAAAAGAACACGCCATCTGTATCCCCTCTGCACCTCCTGCTGCTGCTGCGGCCTATCACCGAGTGAAATGGTGCCTTTGATGATCGTGCTCATTGGAGAAGGGAACCCATTGACTTTTAAACAGCCACAAAATGTCAAACTGTATTTACTTTAAGCACAAAGAGGAAAATAGCTCTGAATATTTAGCACATTTTATGCATCTCCCTGCTCCCTCTCCCTTATCTACTCCCACCTGTGTATTAAGTTCCTGTGCTGGCAAACAAACATTTGGTCTGTTTGGCAGAATGGCAGTTGAAGTAAATGAGATTTGGGGATGTGATGTGCACACGCGCGTGTGTGTGTGAGCGCATGCCTTCACGTGCACATGTCTGACCAGCGTGACTGTTATTGATTACACTTTTGAGAGAAAAATGAGAAGTGACTGAAAGGAGAGAGAAAAAAAAAGAGAATCAAACACTCCCCCAGATCGAGATGACGGCGACGTGCTGTTAAATCAGCGTGCATAAATGCTGGGTTTGGGTGAAAGCTCTCCAAGCCTCACAGTGCCGACTACCAGCTTTATTGGATCGATACTGGAGGCCTTGCCGACCAACGCTTGAGTGAGCCGAGAGATTGAGATGGAGGGAGGGGAGCAAGAGAGGGATGAAAGGCTAAAAGGGTGAGAGAAAGAAAGGGAGAGTTCTGGAAAAAAAAAAAAAACAGGTTTGGAGAAGTTGCCAGAGCCTCCGCTCTCCCATCTCATGTGAAGTAACAAAGTGAAGTGGGCATCCTAAAGGCCAGATTAAGTGAAGAGGTAGCATGTAAACACTACAAGTAAGATGAGAAGGAAGAGGATGGAGGAGGAGATGCTGGAGAAAAAAAAGATCCGACCTGACTGAAGCTTAAACGTTGCTTCTCTCTCTCATTTCCACATCCTCTATTCTGGTCTGTTGCCTGCTTATTCTTTTCTTTCATTCCCTCCCCTTCCCTGTTGCTGCCGGTTAAACAACATTTACCTCAAATAACAGTTCACAGCAGTACATATGGTGATTTTCAAATCCAGGAAACAGTGGTTTACACAGTCATTATGAGATGTCGTGCTGGGAAAAACAGGTATAGAGAAAAGGGAAAACTGTCAAGGGACCACTATGTTCTGCAAGGAAAGAGCCACATGACAGAATAGGTGAGTGCATACTTGTATTTTATACTGTAGACAGTCCACATACCTACAATATTGATTTCTGGTTCAACTCACATTTAACCCTTGATAGCACTGTCCCTGCACTAAATTGATGGATTGCACATGATCGGATTTAATTATATTCCCCGCACAAGCTGTCTTTACAGTCCTCCATAGGACTGGTTCAGCTACATCCTTTTAATTTCGTCTCATCTTATCTCTGCTCAGTTCTGACAAAGCAGTTCCTTATCACTGTAATTCAAATATTATCAATGCAAAGACCAAATCACAAGGATCACTTCGATATAAATTACTTTCCAGATTTGGTATTACAGTTCTAGTACATTACACAAATCTATTAAAAGATTTTCCCTCAAATTCTTTAATGTGAAGGTCTGTCACCCAGTAAAACTGCCTTCATTATATCTGGCAAATATCAGATAATGAAAAGAACACAGCTCAGTGCTACTGAAATGTCAGCTTTAATAATAAATTCCTACTGAAACCAACACATTGCATGATTTGTTAATCCGAAAAAAAAAAAAAAAAACTAAAATAAAACAGAAGCATTTGTCCCTGACAAAATAAAGTAAGGGGTGCAATACTAGAAAAAAAATACCCGTGAGTACAAGAAGGTCCTACATTCAAAAGTGTTATACTATTTTATAGGCTACAGAGTGTTTTTTTGGGGGGGAAACAGCATTGTAATATTGAAGCCTTATGTATTTGGATGGTTTAAGCTGTCTGCAAAAGATTTACTTCTTTTTGGGGCTAATAGACAAATCATTTTGCTTTTGAAAGAAAAAAAACAAATACAACCCTGTTCAAAGATTGTAGTTCAAGCACTCGAGAAACCCTATGAATCATAATCTACTGAGGCTGGCCAACAACATTGCCTTCACCCAAAACCATGTCCTGAACACTGAAAACATTTCGCTACCTTCAAACTGGAGACGGTGACCATGAATTATATGGATTAGCTTGAAGCATTCTTTTGTGCACAAGTCAGTCTTGAAACTAAATATGGAACTTAATCCCAGAACAAATGAGCTGTTGTGATGCAAGAAAAGCATCGGATTCACTCTGACAATAAAGTATTACTGTAATGTAAAAGTCCCTCAAAAATGTACTAGGATGTGTGGAATGACGAGGCCTGAAAGCTTCAGCTGCTGTTTTCGTGCTAATGTTATAGCCTGGCTAACACCAGAACTCACTTCAATGTATCATCTTATTGGAAGTGTGGATTATGAGCCAAGCTACATTCGCTACATTAGTAGCTTGGCTCTTGTCTGTACTTTGTCTTATACCCAATCGCACGTAGCTTATAGCCAATTGTATCAAACATACTCGATGACATATATGTATGATGAAATGAAACAGTTAAGTGCTAAAAGTTGCTCATTTTTCAAAAATAAACTCGCTGTCTAGATTACTTGAACAATTTCTGAGGTACATTGAAAGGTAAATTACCGTCTGCCACCATATTGGATCCACAGTTATCAACTCAAATCTGCAGAACGTTCATGCCGATTCCTCCTTGCATAAAGACGGCCAACGGCATTGTCAGCACTATTTTCTGAGAACAGGTTCTCAGTGATGTCACTGTATCACGTGACCAGAAGTAGGAGCTAACAGTTGCACCATTCCATTGCTGCCTTCAGTGCAATTGTAGCCTATGTAAAAGTTTTTCTATCCACCCTGGAGCTCGAAATCCAATATTTATTCAAATTTTTTATCGTCCATATGTTATAAATGATTTCAATCATATATTTCAGCTAGCATTGTTGCTAATGGGCATATTTGGTTGCCATAATGCTTTGCGAGAATCTTTTGACCAGTCAGATGCCGATCCAACCGGAAATAACTCTTCTTCTCGCCTTCTTTTTAAAGACCCCATTATACCATCTATCGGCATAGCATATTTATTATGTCCTTGTCACTCATTATCACTTCTTATCATGCTGCCATGCGGATGCAAATATTCCCCAGTACCCCCCCCCCCCAGTATTTACCCAGGCTACTGTAACAGAATCTATTTATATGCTTTAAAGTCTTGATTTGCAAGTTTGTGATCAATGGAGGCAGATTAATGACATCCCCCGAGTCCTTATTCCTCTCATACCTGGCATGCATACTACAGAGTTTTCAATAGACATTGAGGATCCTTGTGCAGGAATAGTATAAAAAACATCATCTGCTGTCTGCGCACAAAAAAAAAGGACCAGACCACAACGAAAGTTCATCTAAATGGGGCCTGTACTACATTTCACCTCTGTCTGTAAAGTAACATTGTAATATTAGCAAATATATATTCTACGGTTTGATGTATTCAGCTTCTTTAATAGTGTACAGCGGAGGGATTCGGCGCCAATACAGCAAATATATAGCTCTCTTAACTCGGTGCCATGCTGCGGCTACAATTGCACACTGAATCTTCGAGCCACGATTCCTGTGAACTTTATGAACGCCGGAGGGAACCAGCGGAAGTCGGCCTATGATCTATGTTGCTTTTTCTCTCTATCAAAACGACTGTTATGATCCCTCGCTGTGTCGTTAGAAGCCCGATCCAGTCTTGGCCTCCCCAGATGACCAAATTAACTCTGTAGCTGGGTTTCTGGCGTTGGCCTCTTTAAGGTCCTGCGGTGTCCAATATCTCTGCGGGCGGTATCAAATCATCTTTTAGCTGCTGGTGAAGTTGTTGAGCCAGGTTTAGATAATGAGCTGAGACGCAGCGGCCTAATAATAGTATCAGTCTAGTAACGCTCTCACAATAGAGAAGCTCATTAAAACATAGAGAGAAATAGGCCACATGTTCTGATTAGGTTGCTGAGCTCCTGTGTGTGTTTTGGCTGTCGGTTTGTGTCACGATGTGTTTTGGCCTGAGTGCGTGTTTGTGTGTGTCTTGTCAGAGTGTATTTGGAGGTAAGAGGAGTCCCTGTGGGGGGAAGCAAAGCAGGGTTGTTTCTTCGAAGTAAGCGGATGTTGGGGAAAAAGATGAAGCGGGGGGTTTGAGGGGGGAGAACATTTTCAACCCAACATCCCTCTGTCCTCCTGTCTGTCTCTCCTCCTTTTTTTTTTCCACCGTCCTCTTACTGCCCTTCATTTTCCCAATGTATCCTTTCCTGGCAGCCTTTTTCTTCCCTGCCTCACACACACACACACACACGGTGCAGTGTCAGATGATTACTAGTCCTTCCAGGCATTGTTTGACATTTAACCCCGACCTCTGACCTTTTCTATGGGTTACAGAAAGGAAGGGTGCACTACCCCCCCCACTCTTCATCTCTACCATCACACAGGGACAGACTTAATGTCCATTAACCCGTAACGCCCCGCCCCCCCCACACACACATATGAATGGATAGACTAAAGGACAGCCCCGCACCCTTCATCTCCTCTCTCGCCTCTCTGCAAAACAAACACTCCAGCTACCATCCGCTATCTTCCTTCCTTCCTTCCTTCCTGCAACCCCATCCCCTCCCCACCCGTCCCCCTCCACCTTTTATTGCCCCTGCAGCATTTAAAAAACACACACACACAAATACAGACAAGTGCAAACGCTCACACTTTACAAAGGCAGTTTCACCGAAATGGAACAAGCTGGATCAAACGATTTCACACCTCGTGGATGGAGGGATGAGAGCCGCTCGAGGACTTTTATGCCGCGTTCCCCTTACTTTGAAATCATCATAGTGGAAAGCTGGAGCAGCACTGGTGCATAAATGCTTGGACACATATGAGTTACTGAAGACGCGATAGCCAATTTTTGTACTGGATCATTTGAAAGATTCAAAAGAGGAGCTTCTTGACAGAATAATAGTCGTGTCAGAATAGAAATGCTTCTGAAATTGAGCCTCGGCGCTGAAATCTAGATAATGCTCTACGGAGTCTGAGGTGAAATTAATAGTTCTATGTACCAGTCATTTAAATAATAATTATAAAACATGACTTTTAAAAGAAATGGTGCAATTCTTCATGACAAAATACATTGTGAAGATATTCCAGCCGTACTTTGTGTTCATCATGCTAACACATTCAACTATCAAGGCAAACATTATACCGTTCACATTGTATTATATCATCGTTTTAGCGTTTCCATTGTGAGGATGTTAGTGGGTGTTAGTGTTAGGATGTTTTATTATGATAACATTTATCAGCCACAGCTGGTGTAGCTGTAGACTCTTTGTTCTTAAAGGTACTGTGGGGTAAGATTTTGTGGCATTTAGCTAGACAGATTAGTCAGAAATGGAATATATGAGTCACAACTACAATTTAATAAATAGTATATAATTCAATCAAAAATAAGAATTGTTGCATAGGAGATTTGATATTGGATGACAGTATTTTTACAGGTTACTGCTTCATTACATGTAGCAAAGTGCGAGTTAACACTTTTGCCTGACTAGCTCCATGCTAGTCACAGTCCAACGAAAAGAAAACAGCCAAAATAGGCATTACAATTATTTTCAATGTCAAAATTAAAGGCTTTGAGAGTTCCATGCAGGAGGACGACGTGCTGCTGCAGCAGCACTGAAGCAGACAAAGACGCTTCCACTGGTGGAGTAACTTGGAAATCTCAAATCCGTTTGCCTTGACTGTATTTTACCCAAAGTGCTGAAATTGGAACAGTCACTTCCAGTTGGGACAGTGACTTGTGAGCGCACATTTTCTGAGATGCGCCGGGTCCTGGATGAAGACAATCATGGCCCAGCAGAGACCGTCATCTCCGTCGCTTCTGAACATCAAGAGTGACATAAGTGAGAGGATTAAACCTCAGGAAATCATTGAGAAGTTTGACACAAAGTCCCTGCATGCTGCTTCATTAAGGTTAAAAAAGTTGAATTAATTATAGTCTACAACAGAAAAATTAGTATGAAAGCATTCTGCTCCATATCTCAATTTTGATGAACATAATTATAATAATAACTAATAACATTTTAGCTTATTTGCCTATGGGTACATTTTTTTTCTTTATTTTTTAGTCCTGTAGCTTCCCATTCCTCTTACCCTAGCGCTGCCTATGAATTGTTGTGTTACCTTAGATTTAGTTGTTGCCCCACCATGTTACTGTACAGTAGCTCAGAAAGGACAAACCAACAATAGCTCTAGAGATGGACTTTTGCAGCCTCAAACCCACTAGATGCTACCAGAAAACTACATGCTGTACTTGTTTAAGTGAGAGAATCTGCCAGTGCAACAAGATCATTTTCAACTAATTTCCAACTTTCAGAAAATGTGCATCCACATCTTGAAATATAAAAGTAATGTAGCTCAATAACACAGCAAATGACACAGTCAAGTAAATACTGAAAAGTATGCATTAGTGAATTTTTGAGTTTACTATAGTGTTTGTTTAAACGATACTGACAAAATTATGCGAAGAACAGTTTCATGGTGGCATAGTTCAGCTTTCAGAAAAGTCTAAAGATGAATTTGAGACTTTTCTTTAGAAAAAGATCTTTTCTTCACAGTACGATTTGTGATAATCACAAATGAATGATAATTAGTGTTCACATGGTTTCATTTTGGTGATTAAATGCAGTCTGAAGGGTTGTCTGAGCATCTCAGAGCCCACCACATAGCCTTTGGGAGGAGATGCATCAGATTAGATGGATTTTTACAGCTGTAACATTTTGATCAGAGGTCAGCCTTTAAAAACACGGCAGTCCCTCAAAAACAGCTCCGGTGATTTGAATCTGAGCTTGCACACTCCTGAGTTGCTCCGTTATAACAGCTTTAGTTTAATGCCTGGAATATTAATGCAAAATATACAATGGCTCCAGTTGTGGCAATGCATCAAAGAAGAGATTTCAAGGTTCTGGGTTCAAGTCCAGAGCGAAGCGGCTATGAAATCGGAGAAAATAAATATCGTGTTACAGAGCTCCCTGCGAAATTGATGACTTGTGTGATGCAAAGTGAGGGAAGTCAACGGGGGTTTTACCATTTATTTTGCTATTTCTCCTCAAAGTGTTCATACAGTCTTAAAGGGCCACGTGTGCAACGGCGCCGAAAGAAGAAAAAAAACAACAACTCCACATTGCACTGAGAATCCTTTTCTTACGGCGACAAGGAAGATGAAAGCAGCGGCTGATGTGCTGCTTTCATTCATATAATGGAGCTAATGGTAGTGATGCGGACACGGGCGGACGGGGAAACGGGCAGCTGCCCACACTCACTTGCATGCCCAGCGTCAGCGGGCCTTTAAACAAAGACGCAGGTGGACGCTTAAATCAGAGTAGGGTCAGTGTGTGCGTTATTAGCATGGGCAATATCAAGCCTGAGTGGTTCTGCAGCTAAGCGATAGCATTAACTAGCGCGTCTGTGAAAAGGTGTGAACAAACGTGTCGAGCCTCTGTGCTGGCCAGCTAACATTAAAAGGCCGCACGCCGTGTGTTTATGGCCGCTCGTGCTGGTGGACTGCGCGGGGTGTTTGTGTTGAGCTGGCACAGATGAAAGACTGATAATCAAAGAGAGGTTTGATCAGCTGCATGCAATGTGTGCGCATGTGTGAATGCAGGAGATGAATGTAGATGGGGGGATGGGGGGTGGGCTGGGTGATCGTAGCATCCTTCTGAACCATCCGAACACCATGTTAACCAATTTCTGAAAAATAAAAAAAAAATGCTTGAAATCGCCCTTTAGAACTGCTCCCCTTGATATGCGAATGGACCATAAATTTTCATGCACCTGGGCACATTTCCCATATTTGCATACAATTAATGATTTGCTAACTAGCACCGGGGCATCAGGCAATTCAAACGCATCAAGTAAATGTCATTGACTTTCCTTTCACATTATGATTGCATTTCACTTCCCATCATAATTACCTCAAATTGAAGCGTAACCGAGCGCTGCGTTTGACTTTAAGCGACCTATTTCTGCTTGATGGAGATGTCTGAAAAAAAAAAAAAAAAAAGAAAACCTCCTATGGGAGCTTGCGTGGTAACATCTTAGCCCCCCCTCACTGCGGCCTCCCACCAGCACCCTGCTCTTTCATGTCCCTCCCCCAGGAGATTGTGCAGGCCTTCAAATCTCCATCTTCCTTCCTTTCATCCTCGCTGTAGCTCTTGCTCGCTCGCCCCCGCTCTCTCTGCAACCCTCCCTCGCCACCTTGTCCGTGTCATGGTCGGCTGGTCAGGCGCGGTCGGCTTATAATTCTTTGATCGGTGCTCTGATCTCTTCCATTATTGCCAGGGGCTGCAGCTGATTACATATGAAATGGATCTGATTTGGACTCTGACTGTGGGCCAAACATCTGCTCAGACCTGAGGAAGTGATAGAAGGGGAGGTGCAGGTGAGATTAAACCGGAGAGACTGATGTCCAGCTAATCGGACAGTGAGACCATCTGTGCTTTAGGCCTGTGGCGGGTGATGCCGGATGGAAGGTGATCAGACTTGGAACATTTGGGGGAGCAGAAGTGGTATGGAGATAACTCACATCTGGGTATTTATTACAAAGCCACAACAATAGCTGAATCCCAAATTGACTTATACAAAGTTATATTTTGTGTTTTGTTCTGGAACAGTGTCTTCAGCCCTAAAATTGTTTTGTTTTTGTGCAAAATGTGAAGAAAGTAATGTCTTTCACACTCTACAAGACTTTGAAAAGATGTTGAAAAGACTAAACTCTGGTGCCCTCAAACATCTAAAGAGAACATGTCACAAGCTATAAGATTTCGATCTTGCAGGGTCTCTATTTGTAAGACTCCAAAAAAAAAATATGGAAAATTACGAGGAGAGATACTGTTGAGCAGTGGTGCAGAAAACAGAAGCACCTTTAAGCTGCAGCTGCCTGTGTGTGACTTGAAAAAAATAACCAAAAAGAAACTATTAATAAATGACTTCATTCACCTGTAACTGAACAATTGTGAATAGTAACACCAGGCACCATTATACACAATGATTGTAATTACTTAATATTCAACTATTTCTTTAACAAATAAAAAATGTATTGGGCAACCATTCAAACTGTAACCTACCATTAACCGATGATTAGCCTTATCAGCCACCATTTATAATCAATACAAACACACACTATTAGACTGCAATCAAATCTATAGGCCAACGAACTGTAATCAATGTCAGCAACATTATCATATTTCAGTAGATACCTGGCGTTTCTGTTGTAGTGAGGACACATTAAAAGTATACAAAGGAATGGTTCTAAATTGCCCAGAGGTGTGAGTGTGTGAGTGAATGGTGTGTGTGCCCCATGATAGACTGGCGACCATCTGAAGTGTATCCATGCCTCTCGCCTGTAATGCACTGGGATTGGCTCCAGCAGACCCCCATGACCCTAATGAGGAATAAGTGGGAAAAGAAGATGATTGACTGACATATGAATGGTTTGTATTAAACTGAAGTTCTTTGTGCTACGTATGTAAAACATGTAACTCTAGAAACATTTTACCTGCCTGCTGTTTTGTGCTGGAGAGTTTTCCTATGTTAAATGGACTTTACTAGTTGTATAGTGCCTTTCTAAGTCTTTTTAACCGCTCATAGTGCTTTACACTGTTGTCGTACAAGTTGGCAACTGCTCATCAGGAAGTAATCTAATCATTCACACACCATAGAACAGCCATCCAGAGCAAATAGGGGTTATGGGTAGGGGTTGCCCAAGGATACATCGACATGGGGGAGCCAGGAATCGAACTGCCGATTGATGGTGGGTGACTGCTCTACCTCTAACCCACAACCGCCTGCTATGTTCATGTCAATGAACTTCATTTCTCACATGAGCCAAGAATAATAACCTCTGATAATATTATAAATGTTTGATTTTATTAAGGGGCGACATGGTGGCACATTGGTTGGCGCTCTTGCCTCACAGCGAGAAGATTTCAGGTTCAAGACCTTGGGCTTGGACCTTTCTGTGTGGAGTTTGTATGCTCAGTCCAAAAACATGCTGAGGTTAATTGGAAACTCCAAATTTCCCACAGGTGTGAGTGTGTGAGTAAATGGTGTGTGTGTGTCCCCCCCAATAGGCTGACAACCTGTCTGCAGTGTATCCCGCTGGGATGTGCTGGGATTGGCTCCAGCAGACCCCCATGACCCTAGTGAGGAATAAGCGGGTATAGAAAATGACTGACTGACTGATTTTATCAACACATCAAAATGAGAAAAGACTGAACAGTTCGGACAGAGACAATCTCAAATGTTCAAGACACTCCAGCAAGATGCTTATGAGTTAAATCTGACAGAAATTTGTCTGACAGGGATAACGTCATTTGATGTAATGGAATAGCTTCTAAATGGATAGAAAAAAGCCCTAGAAATAAATAGCAATTAACGATAATGGATTAAAGATCTGATATCATGGAACTTGCTGTTTTCATTCATTTTGTGACTACAGAGAAGGTATAGGTATTATATAAACACTGTCCCAAGCATCCAACTACAGCAGGTGGCTTTTTTCAGCAATACAGTCTTTGTACCACAGTGCCCAGATAAAACAGCTGTATGTTACCTGCCTGCAGGCAGACAAAGTTAGCAATTAGCTGTTGAATATAGTGGTCCTAAAGAGCCATATATTTCCCCCAGGAGTTGGTAAAAACCAGAACAGAGCAAAGAGGTAAGTGGATATTGGACTTACATTAATCAGGGTGACAGAAACACAACTACAAATGAATGCTAATGTTGCTCCATGTCTGCTGGGTGAGTAAATAGGCAACTTTTTTTCCTAGCGGGTTCACCAGAACAACTTTATGAGGTAATAATGTGTCAGTCTTGTACTCACAGCTTTTTTCACTGCCCTGAACTGGCCCCCAAAAAGTCAATTAATGCAGGTCTGATGGGTATCTAAGTTTTAGTTTGAGTGGGGAGTTTTTTAATGTTCACAGATGGCGTTAATCATAGGATCTCCACCCCAATGCCCTGGAGGTCCATGGTTTCAATTCCAACCAATCACTGCTGCAATTAATTTCACATAGCGCATCACTCAAGTCTGATAGAAAGTGCTAATCAGTGAAATGAACGGACGTGGTCAGGAGCTCCTTATAGATGTCTTGCTTCAGAAAGTTTTAATCTTTCTTATTTATTAAGATAATAGGGCTGTATGGTATAATTAAAACTCAATATCGCAACATATTTTCAGTAGAGCTTGGCCCATACTGGATTTTTTGAGGCTATATTATGCGTGGCCACAAATTCAGCTTTCTTCAGCAGAAATCTAGCTACATTACAAATAACTAGGTTCTTCTTAATCCCTTATCCTCAATGTGGAAACCATGTTTCTCACTTTCATGACATTTACGAAATGTGCTTACGGCAGAATGCCAACAATAACCAGATTACTTATGTGCAAGCAGACACGCTGTCTGTGTTTTCCTCTCGTCCAATCTCTCCATCTGGGTTCTCCCTCTCCCTTTTTCTCCGGCCGACCTTGTGTTGACGCTGCGGTGCATGCATGAGTGCAGTGAGAGGTGGTGAAAACCCCCGTGTACTCTGCCCTGCTTTGACCGCCAGCCCTGTAGAGAGGCCCTGGGGAGGCTGGGAGAGCACTCGGACCTGCCATCAATGCACATTATGATCACCATGCAGTCACAGGTCGATAAACTTTGCTCAAGGCAGTGGACTGACTTATGAACAACAGGGTGACACAGAGACAAACTCAGTCTGTACACATACATGTAATGCGCTGGACACATGAATTCATATACATCAATTTGCAAGCATAGCATAGCCTGGAGTACATACACATGTACTCAGGGATTAAAGCAAAGACAGTAAAATCTTTTAACTGATTTTTTTTGCTGGAAGACACATGCATGACCAATTACTTCTGGGACAGTTTAGCCATTACTAGAACCCCTAGGAGATGGTATTTTTATATTCATTCATCATGTTCATGTAGTCATGGCTGTTGACAAGGAAGCTGAGCAGGGGGGCTCCTTCCTGGCAGGAACCATTAGGTTAGCTTTTCCCACACACTAAAGCATGGCAAGCTAAGATAACTAACCGAACAGTTTAGCTGTCACTTGAGGAAATATGTTTTGGTTGTTTGGCTGATTGGTCGAAGACAACAATGTTGTTAGAGTTGGGTGTAGGTAGTAGGTGAATGACCGCAACAAAACCTTGCATCAGTTTTTACTCTTTGAAATAATCAACCATCTACATCAGGGGTCACCAATCCTTGTGCCAGAGGGCCGGTGGGGGTGCAGGTTTTTGTTCCAACCAAGCAGTATCACACCCGATTCTACTGTAAAAACTTGCACCCCACACCGGCCAACCAGGAACAGGATTGGTGACCCCTGATCTACATAATGTTTAGGTACATATGATTTTTTTTTTATCTATCTTATAATACCAAACAAAACAATGTTTTGTCTTAGGAAAGCCTCTTCTATCTGTTTCCTTTTAATAATAGCATGTTATCTACTTTCAACTGAATAATGTTATGTTCCGTGTGTGCCATCAGTTGATGACCTGTTTTATAGTCAAGGTCGGCCTTCACAGGCCAAGTGGGGCTCATCTAATTGCAAACAGTCCTGGTTCTCCGCTGCTGAAATAAACTTTCCTTGTGGATTATTGTAGGAGGAAAGGCAGACTGTCCGTTAATGCGAAATGATTGCTTTCTTTTTGTTCATCCGAACAAAAGAGATTGTGGCTCACCCCTTTTGTAACTGCTGCGCCTTGTCCTTCCTTGTTAATTTAAATTTTGATTAAATTTAGATTCTGTTACAATCACCATTTCCTTTGATTGATGGGCGCCAAGACTCTCGGAATATGTGTTTGTGTGTGTGTGTGTGTGTGTGGGGGGGGGGGGGGGGGGGGGGGGGGTGGTTCTGTCACATTTGTAAATCTATATTTTGATTTAACCTTGTTAAACCTTGTGTAGGCAGTTGCATGAATATTTAGATAGAAGATTGGGTTCATTGATCTTTATTCAGCCTATATAGTGCCTATATTATTGTGTACAATTGTTGTGCTATTGTACATTTTATATTTTGTTATATTGTTATATTGTCAAAAAATGACATTTTCAATTTGTTTCAGTTGTGTTATTTAATAGCTCAGTTTTATAGCAGCAGTGAATCTTATTAAGCTGAGTATTAAGTTAATTTAACTTATCTTCATTAAAATGTAAAGAACTAATAGTAGACAACTGCAGGTTGTGGTATCTTTTACTTTTGTCCTCAGATCTGCACTGATCTTATAAATGGCCTCTGGGGGCTTGAAATGACGGAGAACCGCCATTGCAATGGATAACTTTGATCCTTGTGTACGAGCACACACGCCTACAAAACATGAAAGTAATGCTCTGTTACGCCTTATATGCACAGACGCACATGCTCTCACATCATCTTCAAACTCTCCACTGGCATATGTTGCCACCTGCTCCTCACACGCCAGTGCATCACTCCTGCAAAAAAAATGCTCTTTTTTCCCCTTCCAGCAAGATTCTGACAAACAAAACAACGGAAAAGTCTCTCTGTTGTATTTCAAAGCTCATTAAAATGTATTCACCGCTGTACAATTTAGCGCTGTAATCAGCTCTGAATAATAGAAATGGTCATATTGACGCCTGCGGGCACCTAACGTACTGTCTCATTTTGGAACAACAACCGCCAGGCATGTGAATGCAAAACACTACAACACACACAGCCACTGTCTCCCTCTTGCTGTAGGTTCTCCCTCTTTTTTTTCCAGTCCCAGAAACGCTCCCGGTGTATTCTGGCTCAAGGAGACCGCCTACTAAGCTCCTGGGGGGGCTAATTGTCCGGTAGTGCACCTTCACTTTCCCTCCCACTCTCTCTCTCGCCTTCCCTCTTCTCTGCTTCGTCCTTTGAGCATTTCTTTAGGTATAAGTTCAGGAGTTCATGCTGAGCACAGAGCCCCGGATCCCAGTGAGGTGCCATGGGGCAGAAAGGTTACACCAAGCTGGTTTCCTATAGAAACAACCCACACACACACCTCAGGCAGGCAGGTGGAAAAGGGAGGGAGGGATAAGCTGACAGAGAGATGAATAGGATGAAAGAGATGATAAGGGAAAACAGGGCTGAAAGGGAAGGACAGGTCCGACTGTAGTGTAAATGTTAAAGTGGCTTTGTCTCCTAAGGCTTTCGTGGTAGAAGTTTGTTGTTCAGAAACCTGAAATGCAGTTTTTTTATACATTTATCTAGTTGTACGGTTTCCTAACCCACCTAACCTGCCTCGCAGCGCTTTTATAGTCGTTCCATATCCTGTTCATACATACATAATCACAACCTATCTCTAACACTGGGTAGACCAAATAGAGACTATCTGTGTACATCAGTGCTGAGGACTGCAATATTGCTGCTGCACCACTTCCTGCTTTCAGCACATTTAATTCTAACTCCCCAGCCACCTCCCACATTAGCATTTAGTATCGGAATTCAGAAAGCGTCTCTCAATACGTGTTCATGTTCATTAGATGTTCGATGCCGAGGGGTTTGTGAGCTGAGGGAAAGGCAGCTGGTTCAGATTTATTCCAGAGAAAAACTGATGGAGAGGCACGCCACCAAACTAAGATATATATATATATATATATATATATATTATTGTTGTAGTATCATTATTAGAACCCGGAGACCCTGGACACAGTACAATAAAAGCAAAAATCAAAGCAACAAATCATATATAAGAACAATATAAACAGCAAAAGCCCATATTAAACACTAAATGCACACAAATGTTACATCAGATAACAGCTAAATAGGACAAAAACTTCAACAGGAGGGTACATTTATGGAAAACACATGCATTCAAACTGCTCTATGTCAGCCAAAGGAAATATAAATTGATTAAAAGGGATTAGCTTGTCTAATTTTACGACCTTCTACAGATTATTCCACTTGTGTGGAGCATAGTATTTCAAATCTCAGTACTAACAGGATGATTTTCAAGGACCAAATCCAGTCTTGTGACTTAGTGCATTGCTGTGACAATGATGAAGTTAAAAAAAGACAGATGAGATATCGGGAAGTTTGCTTTGTAAACAAACATAATCCAGTGCCGTTCTCTTATTACCCCCCCAAATTGCTCCTGATCAAGTCATCGTGGCCATTTGAAATGGGCCAGTTGCTTGGCTTATAGAAGTGCTTGTTGCTTTGTTGTTGAGCTCATCCAATCAGCTTCACACTCGATACTGCACTCCCTTGGGTCTGCAGCAATACACCCACCAAATGGGAAGTTGATCGAATTAACGGTTCTTAAGATATGTGAATACATACATACAGTAAATATATAGAGAGATTATTTTCTTTATCTATAGGGGATGCTGCAACAAGGCCACCTATTGGCACGAATCATGCTAAGAATGTCATGGTAACACAGATGTCATATTTGCCAAGAAGGTACTTTTTGTCAGCCTTTGTCAGTCTTTCTGTTTGGAATGGTACCATGAACAGATGATTAGAGTTTGGTAATGATCTGGAAGAAATCCTGGTTTCTGGATTTTTTTTTTATTGTTTGATAACATGGGCCTTCAAACAGGTCCCGTTGTTGGGGGTCAGTCTGTGGTGATATCTTACTCCTGCATAGTATAGGACAACAATGTTGGGTGGGAGTCGCATTCAGGAGACATGGCAGTGTAGGCCCTTCATACAGTATTTGGGCACATTTTGGAGTCAGCTACAGCAATCTGTGTGAATACCAAAAAATAAAATGGTAACTGTTCCTGAATTTCTGGTCCAGAGATGTTCTGCACAAAATTTGGTGATGTTTGCTCAAAATTTGTAGGAGTGACAAAAGACAGACAAAAGATGACATCATGGAAAATCTCTATACATAGCAAATAGGGTGTGGCTTATTCAGATAGATTGAAAAGTTTGATTCTGAGACTTGTGATTCAAAAAGGAAAGGTTAAAACATAACAAATTCAATACTGCCTTCCTTGAGTCCCCAGTAATACATAAGCCAAGTGTGAACTTCATCAGATGAAAGGTTCTCGGTATATGTGAGGAAAATACAGGACAGACAGACAGATTCTGTATCAGATGCCTGAGTTCTGGGAATGCAGCAACATCAGTCAGGCAGGTTTGAAGAAAAAAATGAAATAAAAAAAAATAATAAAATAAATAAATGTCAGTATTTCTGAACTTTTTTTAAACCCTTCATCACTAACAATACTGTGTATCTACAGGCTGTGAGAAGTTCAACCCAAAAGACAATGTCTTTTTTGACATTAAATGATCCAGTCAGTCGCAAAAAAGGCCAACATCTGAGGACAGTCTCAAATAATTCTAAAAGAAAATGGAGATACACGTTCCCTTGGCTGAACAAATACTGACAATAATGGTGCCATTGAGCAAGGCACTGAAGCCAGAAAGAGTCACTGTGCTTGGTGACTAAGAACAGTCAGAAGACAATGAAAGACTTTGGTTCTGGTACTGGGCAGTTCCCAGCAGTCAAAATTAGCAGACTGTGGTTCTACTGGTCAGGTCCCAGGAATGAATGTGCATAAACTGTAAAAATGCAAAGCAGAGCTTTATAAAAAAGAAAAAAAGCTTGTGCGTACTCAGCAGAAATGAATCCTTCCCTGGATGAAGACATATATCACAAAAAAAAAAATCTGCCAACGACAGCTATGGGATCGGTTCGGGAAATCAACGGTCATCAGCTAAAAATGCACCTGGCAGATATATACGTTGCGGACAGATATTCGTAGAAGGCAGGAGGGGGGAAGAAGTGAAAGATGAGAAGTGAAAGGTGAGAGGAGTGAGAAGCGAGCGGTGGGCCTCCGTGCTGTAACCCCGGGTCTATTAGTGCCTGATTGGGCGCATTAGGAGGGAAAGGTGATACGCGAACCAGCGAGCGGCGAGCGCTCCTCCAGGCCTGGCTCTACATTAACCGCTGCCTGCGCTCTACTTTGTCGAACACACAGGCTGATCGATAGCCAGGAGGGGGGTGGAGAGGAAGTTAGGAGGTGGCAAGGCGAGGAGGAGAGAAAAGAGGTCCAGGTTTACGGGAAGATAAACTGGGATCGATAAGGAGACAAGGACTGCTGCTTCGCGGAGCGGGAGGATGGAGGAATGCGAAATATGGCGCCTTCACACTCCTTCACCTCATCAACAGAGGAGTGATCGTGTGCATGTGTGTGCGTGTGTCGAATTCGTCAGTCAATCACTTCTTGTTGTGTGAATATATTTGTGTGAGTCACAATACTTATAAGAAGCAGTGGTAAGAAAGTACAATTTGGAGTAATTGTACTTTACTTTCCATTGTTTCCATGGGATACTACTTTATACTTCCACTCCGCTACATTTATCTGCTTTAGTGACCTTATAAATGAAGATTGATGAAATGAAGAATATTTTACATAAAATTAATATGCCTTATTATTCTATAAACTGAGTCTTGTTTCAGTACAGGAGGTTATGTTTTTGCCGGTGTTTGTCTGTCTGTCTGTTTGTTAGCAAGATAACTAAAAAAACTGGACTCTTACTTGATGGTATTTCTACTATTACTTAAGTAAAAGATCTGAGTACTTCATCCACCACGGAGTATTAGTAGTGGCTCGTTGCATTTACAGCAATGGAAATATATTTAAATCTGACATTGAAATAATGATTACAAACCCCAAAGCAACAACAACACTAATTCTATCGATGCAACAACAAAGATCATTTCATGCTTGGCAAATTTCTACATTTAAAAGAGTGGTTTGAAATTTTGGAAAACAATCACAATATCCCTTCAACCAAAATGCTGAACTCACTCACCAATGAATCCCAATACCTTCTACGTTTTTTTTTTTTTCACTTCAGTTAAACAACCTTGAACGAAACTCCAGTCAGAGGAGCTTTTAAAGTGAAGCACTGTTGCAGAAAGTATTGACAGTGGCTTGACAGCAATTGAAAAAAAAAAAAACCAAATGGAAGCAAGAGCAAAAATGAGCAGATGAAAACTATTTCTGTCAGAGAAGAAGAGGGCCTCGGAGCAACAGCGTGGTCAGTATGACACGAATATGTTGTTTGTGCTGATGGAATTAGTGTGGTGGAAATGTAAACACAGAAGAAGTGCTGACATAATCAAAATCAGGGAGATGTCTTACTAGGACATCAAATATATCTATCAATTTAAGAATTAAGGGTTGTACACATGAGTCTATTTTAAATAAAGGCCTACTGTACCTTTCTGCAATTATCTGAGTATTCAGACTTGCAGCTTGTACCTCAATGTCCAGGAACGTGTACATACATTATAATTAGTTAGTACGTATAAGTGCAGCACATGTATCTATGGATACCTGCCACGCTGCCATAATGCACATAACCTCCACCTCCATTATTAGTTCCACCCTCCATCCCCCTTCATCCCCTGCTTTTTCTCCCGCTCACAGTGTGACTGTGAATGTGATGGCGTCCTGTCAGAGAAAAAGCTATTTATGATGGGCAACCAATCCTCACAGAGATAAACACACGGGACAGAAACACGGGGGGGGGGGGGGGGGGGGGGGGGGGGGTGAGAGAGATCCATAATTACTAAAGAGAACAGGAGATAAGTTCATTGTGACTGTGTGAGAGGGAAACACACAGACTCTTTGCAGGAAAAAAAATATGGATTGAGGAATAAAAAACTGTTGCCTGAGGCTGTTTTTTTTTTTTTTTTTTTTACATCTCTGTGTTTATGTGTGCGAATGTTTGTACTCGGTCATTGTCATTGTCATCACGCTGTGTGTGTGTGTGTGTGGTGGGAAGTTGGGGATACAAATTACTTTTTTTTTCAGAGGCAATTTACTAAAGTCGGAGCTCCAAATCGCTCGATCAAGCAGACAACTGGTCATAAATGAGGGAGCCCTTTGTCGCACTCTTCAATGCACACACATACACACACACATATATACACAAAGTGACATCTAGTGTTGCTATGACAAGGATGGAGGTATGGTATAAAATGTGAGGAAGAAACAATGAGGTGTTCATGGTGAGCTGTGGTTCTGTCCTCATAGTTCAAAACCTTCCACATTATAATTAAAATTGATTACCATGCTTTTCAAAATAATGTTTAAAAAAATAGAAATGCGCTATTGTGCTATAACTTGTTAAACCCTGATTTAAAATACATCTAGTTTTCTCGAAACCTGATACGTTTTCTGCCAGAAAAAAATTAAAAATATTTGCACAGCCTCATGTTTTATTAATGGAAAACTGTACTTTCAAATTCTAAAACAAAATATAGATTAAATGTCACACATCAATTTTTACACATGAAGCCGGGTCTTCTTGTGCAGAAGCCGTCTCCATAATGTTGCAAATGGGACCAAGATGATGTCATGAGCCATCTCTGATTGGCTCGAGATTTTAAGATTTCAACAGAAAGTCTGTGTTACAAATTGGATTAGTGGAATAAAAAAAAATCAGTAATTCACCAAGAAGGAATGTGCAAAATTGGAAGACAGTATTGCATTATGGGACATGTAGGATATCGCATTTTAAGGGCTTGACCCATAGGGCCTAAAAATCCAGATCTTGACATCTGCTGCTTCCCTAAAGACATTTGGGTAATTCTTTAAAAGCTGAAATCTAATATCCTACCCGGTCTCGACCTTTTCTTTGCTTCTTTTTCAAATCCCGGCTCATGCTTCTCTCTCCTTTGACTCTTTGTCTCGCAATACAATACAATTTCTTTCCGGGAGTATAAGAATGAGTCTGTAATTTCCACCTCGACAACTGCTGCCCTCCAACCCTCCCGCTCCTGCACCGCTTTCCTTTTCATCCGCATATTTGCTTTCTTATTTCTTTTGAATGTTTACTCATTTTACATGCCTCGCCATTCCTCTTCCCTTTCTTCCCCCTGTTCCCCTTCTCTGTTTCGCGATGCCATTCGCAGAGAAAGGCTTTAGAGGAGGCAGAAAAAGATGCTGCTGTGTTTTTCTTCTCCACCCTTTGTTCTGTTTTTTTACTTTCTTACTTGTTTTTCTTCTCCTCCCCCGTGCGTCCGTGTGCTTTCTTCTTAATCACCCTTTCAGATTCTTCTCGCTCCGGTCTTCTCCGTGAATGTTGAATAGAGATACACGGCTCAGGATGAAGGTCACATTGAGCTAAAGGAGAAGGTTACAAGAAAAAAAAAAGGAAGCTGATGAGTGCTGGGGGATGGAAGTTTGTGCGTCTATTTGTCAGTGCATGTGTGTCTGTGTGAGATTGGCAAGGCCGCATTGATCATTTTGATGTGCTTCTCAGAGATGACATCTGTGCTTGCTTAAGACCAAGTCTGTATCCACACATACCACACGTATACAAACGTGCACGGACACAGAAACACATTAACAGCCTGATTACACTTGAATGAACAACATTAGTCTGCAAATGTACTTGAAATATGTGTGTCTATGAACTCCAGAATATACGGACTACTCATAGAGCTAAAAAAAAATCTTAAAAATAAAGTAATTCTATTACTTATCCTATTACCAGCACTTTGATGAGTTGTCTTCATGTAATAATGATGGTAATTGCATCAGTTTAATATTGTTTGTATTTAAACTAGCATTTCTCCATTAGCTGATTTAAAACAAAGTGATAGTGAAATGTAATGTTTATAATAGTAATTGTACATAACTTAAAATTCTTTTGTGGGAAATTTATAGTAACTTATTTTCCTGAGTAGTCAACCTAAAAAGTTGTGAATATGCTTCAGTTATTAATTAAGTGGTAATTAAAACACCTTTGAGCGTGGAGGAAAATTTGATTCCCAGAACTCTATGCAGTTCATTGGTTGAAGGTAATTTCATTACAAGTTGTCAAAACTCACAACTGAGTGATGCAAATAGTTGCATTCTTTTTTTTGTTGTTGAACCAACTGAAGTGATAAAGTGTTTTCATTTCATGAAAGGACAGATGTAAGACATGCTGAATGGAAGAAGTCCCCCCCCCCCGGTTTGTATATAACTTTTTTCAGAAAAGAGTTATTTAAAGGGGGGGAGGCAAGCTTAACGAGCAACCTTGGTAACTTGTCTGCTAATGGGATAGTAATTTCACACAATTTTTTTCAAATGATATGCTATTCCACATTCATGCAGTTTATACCCCGACATAATACATAAAAGTAAAGTGCAAAGTAAAAAGCAAAAACAGCGACGAGCTACAGTATTTTTCTTCAGTTTGGACTCTTTAGTTCTGTATTTCCTTAGAGGTTAGTAACACTAGTTTAAAGTTCACTTAAATTTAACTTGGGAACAAACTTTAGAGATCCCATATCATGAAAATGGCCATTTTTTGATTCCTTTTATGAATATAGAGAATATCTAACTGTATAATACTGGCCCATGCATCCAACGCTTAATCCACAGAGAAATACGCGGATTGGATTGAGAAACTTTGCCTTAAAATGGCTCATTTGTACTTTCATAAATTTATGCTGTCACACATCCACAGTCACCCCACCCCGCCCCCCCACTCTCATCACCCTCATTCACAGCCATTCAAATCAGCCAATCAGAGGAGAGGCTCATGAATATTAATGACACAGACCAAAATCGCCCTGTTCTTTCTGGAGCTCCAGAGAGAAGCTTGAGAGAGGAGATGTAAAACTATAATTAGATGATTTCTGGAACTTTAAACCTCAGATATGTCTTGTTAGGGATGTAGGACCTTTAACACAGGGTAGCAGTGATGTATAGGAATTATTATTATTCTGGTTTAGTTACGTGACCAGGCGTTAGCACCACATGAAACACACTCATACACACACCTAAAACCCTTGAGGCTCACATGCGCTGGGTCCCGGGTTCACGCTGCAGATCACATAACTATCTAAGCTCTAGCCAGTGTGTATGTGTGTGTGTGTGTTTGTGTGCTGAGGCTCGGGATTCATGTCAACATCAATGGCTCACTAATCACAATGTGACGCCAAGGGCCAAGCAGATACTGTCAGTAACATATGGACCAGCTAGCGTTACACAGAGGGAGCATATAAAGGAACCTCTGACACCATCGTAGTTCATTCACCGCTGTCAATAAACTAGACTCTGGAAACTCAGCTACACTCTTTGCTCACTGCGCTGCACTTCATCAACTGGAAAAGCTGCAATGTCCGTCAGACTTTATTGATTATAATGCAAGAAAAAGACTCCAATTGTGTGCGGAACCGTGGCATAGCTCTGCACAACAATAAACATCTGAAATATTCCAAGAAACATCTTTTATTTAGGAAATAAAGGTTATTTTATGAGAAAAAATATCCTATACTATCTGTCCATGAAATGGCTTACTGGTAAAAATCCTCCTGAGACAAAAAACAAATAGCAAGTTACATAAAAATCTGAAAACTCTATTTGACAGCAGGTCCTCAAAAATCAGGTTAGTTTAATAAAATGTGCTGGAAAGCGAATTTAGACTTAATCAGGAGCCTCACGGCTATTGCTAACTCACCATATGAGTGTGTGTGTGTGTTAATCGCTTCTGGTAGAGCGTTTGACCCTTCGGTGAATGTCTCCACCTGGGACTGCAGAAGCTTTAACAGCAGCGGAATAACTTAAAAAAAAAAAAAAAAAACGAAAGCCTCTAAAAATGAAATATACAGAGGCCACACACACACACGTATGCACGCACGCGCACACACATGACGATGTGACAGCACAGCAGCACTCTGGCCCACTCTCTGGTGGATTTTTCCTAAATAAGTAAGTCATCCAGACCTCAGCTTTCCACTGGCCTCATCCAGGAGAACACAGCAGCCAAAACCCTGCAAGGCTCCACACAAGCACACACACACACACACACACACACACACACACACACACACACACACACACACACACACACACACACACACAGATGCAAATCCATACACTCTGCAAGCACACACAGAGGCAGAAACTCATGAGGAAGGCCAATAAGGAGACAGAGGGTCATAGCATGGGGGGGAGGGGGGTGAAGACGGGCCTGTAATTGCTTTGCACGAAATTTGACATTGCTGAAGCTGACAGCGCCCTGATGAGGGGGATGAAGTGGAGCAACGATGAACCCGTCGATTCCTCCAGTCGGCCTCGACAACAGCACAAGTCCGTGCGCCGTTTGATCGCTGCAGAAGACGACACAATGGGATGCTAATCGTATGCAAAGGGTCGAGCTTTGAGCGTTTGCCAAAGTGTGGGCCTGCCTCCACGTGCGTGCACGCAGGCGCGCGACGGCAGCTCTAATCAGCGGCAGGATTGGAAGAGGCATGTGGCAATAAAGTCCAACAAAATGCCTGCCAATCCCTATTAGAGCCAAACACTCTCTGCAAACCTGGATGATGACACACACACACACAAATGCATGCGCCCCATCTTGGTGGACATCTGGCCAAGGTCAGAGCTTGATCTGAGCAATGAGCGCCAACTGCCGTCTCCCCACCCCCCTCCTTCCCCACCCGACCGCCGCCAACACCCTTGCGGCCCAGTTCAAAAAAAAAAAAAAGATTGCGTCGCACAGCCTGACTTTACAGACTTTGTCCTCCCGAGTGATTTAGTCGTAAACTTTGACCCCTCTAAGTGCAGCCCATTACTCGCAGGTTGTGATTTACAAGCTAAAATTAAAGGCAGCCGCCATTTGCCGGGGCCATTACGAGTGCCAAAGCACGACAAAATCAATTCCCAATTCTCCCCGAGATCCCTCACGAGAGTCGTCAATCTATACTCAAGTGAAGGATCGATTATCCAGTGTAGCATAGAAATGACTGATATATAGCTGACGGCGTAGCATTTGTCTTCTTCATGCTTTGCCCTGCATGCAGAATATTGCGTCTGCACTGTGTTACTATTACTGGTACAGGGTTTAAATGATGTATGGATTTGAGGATCAATACTGTCATTTTAACAATGATGGCTGATGTCATTCTGTACCGTTAATGTTTGGAACTTGATCATTTGGTACCACCTTTTACAAGTAGTAGCACATGGCTTTATTAATGTTCATCTATTAATTAAGAAGACTTTATGGATAAACTATTAATAATCTGGACCACAACCCATTTATCGATCACTTATATAACATTTATTACCTTTGCAAGGAGCTGTCTATTTATAATGGAAATAGGATTGGGCCGATTTTCGTGAAACTTTGTGGCAGGGTATGGAGGCCAGAGAAGAACCCATTAAAGTTTGATCCCACTCAGGAAAGTTGCACACTGTTTCAGGTGTTAATGGTTATTGGTATCTCCTGCTGTTCATGTTAAATAAGAAGTTGACAGAACTCTGTTAATGGTATTTTATTGCATGTCAGACCAAAGACTGACCATTGGCCATTCTAGCCATTCTCATTCCAAACTGGAAACCCAAAATGTATTCTTATTATGGATTGAATTGAATGATTGAATGATATTGATTGAAGTAACCCTTTAAAATATGTGTTGATAAGTAATATCGATACTTTTCTTCTTGTAAGTGTACAGATTTTTCTGGGACGCTGAAACTCATTCCCCTGCAATCAATCAATCAATCAATCAATCAATCAATCAATTAACCGACTTGTCACGAAAGAATGTGAGTTGCGTGGTGAGATGAAGGGTGAACTTTCTGCTATTTTCGTGGGTACCCTAACATTACCAGCACCGCAAGAAAATTCACACTTTGCCAGCTCCGAACTTTGTTACTGCAGCCCACAGCACAGATGTCATCAAAGCCTCTGGCACAGCAGTCAGTCAGAACGCATGGAACGAGCTTTTGGCAGCGTGAACGAGTGGTTTGAAGAGCTATTGTCTCAGCATACAAAAAACTCAACAAACAAAACCCCAAAAAAAGAAAAAAAAACCCTTTGCGTTTGTTGGCGTTGACAGATAAAGTGATTGCGATCTGGATTTTTTTTTTCCAGTGAAGTGGGACACTTCCACACTATCATCCACTCATTTTACCACGTGAAGCTGCGTCCGCATGTTTGACAGCTAACGTTGGTTTCCGGACTGGGCCGTGGTGATTATTCTCACTGTGCCGCCGTGCTCTCAGGAGTCGCCGTGGACACCAAAGTACAGAGAAAGGAAAAAAAAAATGCTCGCGTTTGTTGATATATCTCTGCAGAATATACACAGAAGCTTCATATCGCAGGCACTGACTCCACAAGGTTAAAAGTCTTCTTCTGTTTTTAAAGTTTAGAGATGAAATCCTGCCGGGAGGGCAGAGAGTCCATTCAAGTGAATTAGTGCCTTGGTTTATTATACAACAAGCACTAAAGGGTGAGTTTTTTTTTTGGTGTGTGAGAAGGAGTAAGCCATGTAAAATGAGTACAGTGTGTGTCAGAGTTTGGAGGTCTCTGTGTGCGCGCGTGCTTGCGTGCACGTGCACGCTGTATTGGACATCTGTTTACATAAGTGAGAGGATGTGATGGTAAAGCGCTGGCTTGGGCCCTGGCCTTTTCACAACAAGGCCCAGGGCAACAAGGAGATTTATCCTAATATTTGTCTCATAAAGGAATAAAGCCAAACAAATCCCACCCGCAGAGAGACCCCCCCCTTTGCAAAAGCTGCAACGTTCCAATGCGCCTTTCCGCCGGACCACTTTTACTATCTGCTTTTCTCACCGTGCACACTTAGTGGTTCTCAGTTTTCCACCAATGTGAGATAATGGAAATGTAAATGCTGAAAGAGAACTCAAAAAAATACCAAGCAAGGCAGGATAAAAGGTGTTAATCATTTAAAAACTTACCAAGGTTATTCACCTTCAATTATATATTTTATTTCTCTATATTTTAGCATCTTTTAGCTCATTGTTTTGGTTTCACTTCTGCATCTTAGTTTTGATTCAATCTCACACCTGCCCAGTAGGTGATAATTGGAGTCTAAGAAACTTTAAATGCATGATATGTAACTGCCTCAGTGAAGCAGTTTCATATCTGTGATACCTGGGCTAATACTAACCTTTGTTCAGCTTGGTGCTCTGGACAACCCAAGATCCAAATGTCTGAAGTTAAAAGTTAATGGAATATTGATAAGCAGGGATATTGATAGGTCAATCTCTTGATTAGATTAAAGTAGACATTTTAATTATAAATTTCCTCTGGGTTTGAGAATTGTTGGAAACATTTGAGATAATGAAAGTACACAACTCACACTAAATATTTGACATAGTAATTCTCAGACATCATATTCTGTAAAAGTTACATATTGTGAAGTCATTCTAGCCTACAATGCATAACCACAAAAAACCTGAAAGATGGTAGGTCCACTGTGGTTCTAGTAAGTATTTAGTTTGAAAGGAATGTTTTTGAAATATGGGTTGTAATGTTGTTTTTGTACGTCTGGTAATTTAAGCCATTTGTATTTCTTTTATAAAAAAATGGTGACACATTGATGTATATTAAGCAGCCAGACCTTCAGATATGCACCAATGAGGGCACGATAGCTGAAAACGCCTGGATGATAAAGTGCTACACATTGGTGAAGGATTGTGCAACCTTTGGAATTTATTTATTTTTTTGAATTTATGATAGATGGAAGAACAGAAAAAGAAAGATCCGTCTTTGTTTTTCTTCGGACTTTTATCCTCAATTTTCTGTTAATGCCATATCTCATCTCCTGTCATCATTAAACATCTATGCAAATACACTTTGCTTCGGCTTTTATTCAACGTCTGTGTTTTATGACCTTTACACAAGATACAAAAAAAAGTCTTTATTTTGAAGCAGGCAGGGGCATCAGTGAGAAAAGTGGCACTTAGGAGGTATTCTTGGAACAGCTGTTCTTTTCTGTTCATAATTTCACAGCATTGGTCCCGACACTACATGTGACTGAACGGTCCATAGAAGACGAACTGCTATGACTCAATGTCTCCCCGAAGGAGAGCCTGAACCGTTACTGTGGAGTAAGGGCATTTCAGGTCTTGCAAGGGCATAAACATACAACCTTTCTCTCCATATTCTGTTCCTTTATAGACTCGTTCAAGGTCGCAATGAGGGCAATTTCTATTCCTCTTCTGTGGAATAACGAGAATCAGGGATATCCAGTTTCATTAGCTTTCCTCTCGCTGCTGTTTCCGTCTGTCCGACAAAATTTAACTGGCTGAGGGTCAGATCCACAGCTGAAACAGCAAATAGCCAGGGGAACCCTGGGAGGAGGATTACTGATACAGAGTAAGGTTAAAGAGGAATATATGAGCACGGATCAATTTGTGCATTCGCTCCTGTGAGTGTTGCAGGTCTTCAAACATGTTCTGTATTCCCACTGGGTGTTATGTGTGGAGCCTAATTTGTGCACATGTGCATCCTCGCATCTGTGTGTGTGTGTGTAGGTGACAGTAACAGTGTGAGCTCTGCCCATTATCTCATTCTGTGGCTTTCCCGGGTCTCTAATGGCCTCAGTGTTCATCATGGTGGGGCAGACAGAGGGCAAAAAGAGGGTTGCCCTCCCCCTCCGTAGCAACTGTCGGGCCCCTGGGGGCCATTGCTTAGTTGGCTGTCCCGCTCAGGGTCCAGCTCCAGGCCTCAGGGACGGATACAGAGGGGAGCGAGACAGCTAAACAAATGAGATCACCTCCTACTGCTGACAATCCCAGCCTCACCCACTGTGACCTGTCTCCAGCTCTCAACCTTGACTTAACTTTGCTTTGCTGAATCAGTGATTAAAAGCTCAGTTCACCCTGAATCAAACGTGACTGTAATTCTGTCTGAGGTACTCGCGGCAATTAAAAACTAACAGAAACAGATGAGAGCAGCGGGCGAGCAGTCGACAGTTTTCGTGGGCGCTATTTCTTCAGTAAAATCCAGTTCCACTGTCTCATCCAAAGTATATGGAGCCTTTTTTTTAAAAAAAAAAAGAACAGTTAGACATTTTTAAAAATAAGCTATATATTTTCTACTTTGCTACAAGTTAGTTGAGAAGCCTGATGCCGCTCTCTTATTTATCCATTAAATATGAAGCTACCGCCAGCAGCCAATTAGCTTAGCACAGCCCAAAGACAGGATGTGGCTTCATTTAGCAGACAGACATTAGAGTCACATCAATCTTCTCATCTAACTCCAGGCAAAACGTCAAAGTGGGTTTTCTTTAATGCTGTGAACATCGCAAACAAAGTTCCATTTACCTCCTGAGGTGGAGGCAGAAATCCCCGGATCTGATAACTCTCCGTTCTTTATTTAAAAAGGGCGACTTTAAGGGGTAGTCATTGAGACGACTCATGGCGAGTGACGGAGATGGAAAACCAGAGTGACGACAGACAGCGATGTTCTGCTGCTCAGGAGGAAATTGCTCATCTTTCTATTCCTGTGAGTACATCTGTTCTTCTTAACACACACAGCAGGTGACTGACGTCTGCACACATGCACGCGCTGGACTCAACCTGTTTACGCGCGACATAATGAAGCGCATAATCACATCCTCGGACTTGGAGATATAAAGGAGATATATCAAGAAGGATTATCCCTGTTACACCCACCCGTGCAAACAGATGAGCCTTGACACGCGCAAAGGCGCGTCACGCGTCCACGCAAACAAGGGAGCAGGGACCTCAGACTGTTGCCACAAAATGACAAATGAGGACGACAGAAGACGAGAAATCTCGCTGAAATGTATGTACGAGTGCAAAAAAACCCCCAAAAAACCCTTTCTTCTTCTCAATATAATGATTATTTGACTAGATTCGTGATTCAAAAAAAATGACAGGGGGAAAAAGAAAGAAAAAAAGAAAGAAACACACCCACTGAGCAGCTCCGGCGAAGGTCATCTTTATTAATAAACCTCGACAACAAACACACTCACATCAAGGCTCTCACCCTCCCTGCATCCGTACTCTGCACTCCTGCCTTCCTCAGCTCCTTGAGAAATGGCAATTGCCAGACAGACACACAGTGGGGGTGTGGGGTGCGGTGTCTGTAACCCCACATCACACACACACACCACACACACGTACGCACGCATACACACTGCAGCATGGCCTAGAGACAGCATGTCAGTGATCTGTCAGAGGGTAACAGTGCGGAGCAGGTGTGTGAATGTGAATTTGTGTGTGTATGTGTGTGTATGCTTTGGGGGGGTGAGGGGGGGAGAGATTGAAAAAAAAAGAAAAAAAGAAGGCCAGACAGACAGGAATGCACACATGCACAGACACTAAGAAACATGCCCCGGCTCATTTGTTCCCACTGACAGGAGAGGAGAGGGATGGTTCTCTACAAGACGTACGCCTAAAGGAGGTGTACAGGTGTGTGTTGCGCGTGCCTGTGTCTCAGAAATAGAGAGTCGGAGGAAGAGGAGCAGGGGAAGACAGCTCACATTTGCATCAAAGCTTGAGAATGTGCGTGTGTTTGTTGGCTTAAATTTACAGTAAGTGTGTTTCCTTTGGAGAATAGCTGTGTGCGTGTGACGTTTCCTGTGGTGGAAGGTGACGGTAGCTGTGCCCAGCGGGGTTCATCATGAAACATGAGAGCTCTGACCCGGGGTCAGAGCAGACGGCCATGTGACAGGCTGAAGTGCCCTTGAGGAACCTCAGCTCACACTTGACGGTTCACTGTAAGCGACTGTGTGTAATAGAACCAGGCAGGTGGATGGTCTTGTGTTTAGACAGAAAACAGCGTGCCGTTAAAACAATGCGAGAGGCTGTGATTCTGATGCTGTGTTGCTACAGGTAACGGGACGTGGTGAAATATGATCAACAAATCAAGAAATCCTCAGAGTCTTATCAGATGTAAGCAGACTTCACAGTGGGTAGTACTATAGGATTGCGTCATCATGGAAATACAGCTGATAGCAAAATAAGTGTAGAATAATAGCATTCATGCTAGATAAGTAATCTACCATGACTGTGCACATGCACATATGATTGATCAATGCAGCATTGCTAAATTATGCTACTTTGTTTGGCAGCAAAAGTTGAGCCACCCACGATCCGTCCATCCATCCATCCATGATGTTACCAACATTCTCATGTTGGTGACATCAACCTGCCAATGGGGACTAAGGATGGAAATTAGCCATTGGCTATAATCTTGCATATTTACTAATATATGTTCATTAATTTACATTGTCTCTGTTTTAAATCAATAAAACTCAAACTCATCCATCTATCCATCCATCCATCCATCCATCCATCCATCCATCCATCCCTGTCTACTTGTCTTTGTCTAATAGTTGGAAGCAGACAGACAACAAATGGTGGTAGTCCATTTGAATGACATGACTCCACATTATCATCCCTGCTGTGTTGGGCCGTGGCACGGAATATGCACAGTCATCTTGCAAAAAAAAAAAAAAAAAAACACAGTGCAACATCATCTATGCATGCATTGACCAATCGCACACCCCCGAGGCGCGTTCCGGTTTTGATGGATGCAGGCATTAGAGGAGGTGTCCGGGAGAAGGTGGGAGAGGACGGACAACAGCTGCGATCCCGACCAAACGGTCGGGCGGGATCATCGTTGTGTCAGAGGAATAGCCGGGGAAATGTGGACGGATTTGAACACCGGCTGTGGTCCTGCCCACGTGCGTCTTCTGGGGATCCCAACCACTGTGGATGTTGGCCTTTTTCTTCTCTTCTGCGGTTGAGAGGAGGTGCCGGGTGCACAGAGCCAGCGCTGGAGGGGCTCAGGAGGAGCTTTTTCCCTCTGCCACTGGGACCTGGAGGAGGGCTGACTCCCCCTCCTCCAGTCATACACACAATATTCCTACTAATTTATTGGCTATTGGTAATTGTACTTATTTCTTGCACAAATTAAATGAGCTAATGGGATTTCACTCAGATTACGCCAATCATGTAACAAATAAAGACTGATTGATAAATACTACAAAAGATAAAATAATTGCTACCTTGGCAACATTCCAGAGCAACAAATTCTTGACTTAGAGTATCCTCTGTTCAGTCTTTTAATGTCTTGATAAGGTTTAAACCCCAAACTGAATGGTGACCAAGAAAAGACAGCACGGACATCTCTGTGTCCTCCAACTCTTCCTGGGGGTCCCGAATTGTTCCAGATGGAATATATAATCCCTCCCATGTGTTCTGGGTCTGGCCAGAGTCTTTGCTCAGTTGGACGTGCCTAGAAAAGCCCCAGGAGAAGGTGTTTTAGGATTATTTTAATCAGGAACCCAAACCACCTCAATTGGGACCTTTAAATATGACGGTTTGTTTTCCAGCCTCACACCCTCTATGTAAAGGTCAATGTATTCTTTAAATACTGCATCTGTGTAACCAAGGAGATCACCATGATGTTTAAATTGTCATCAAGGTACCATCCTTTGGTCACCAAGGATTTATGACCATGTACATGCCGACAAACAAGTCCAACGACCAAATATACAAGAACAGAACGAATGAACAGAACGTTAAGTAATGTTTAACTGCAGATGAGCCCAGTTATGAAGGAAAATTGACCATCACACCACGATCACTCTTTTCAAACCCCGGTTTTCCGGAGCCATCTGCCCCCAGACCCTCACTGTGCCAATGTGGCTGCCTCCTTCTGCGCTAATGCCGGTCAAAAAACAGTCAGGTCATGTTTAATGACCTCTTTGGCTAATATCCTTTTTCTTTTGCTTGGGTGTTGTGTAGCTACCATTTGGGCTTCTGTAGGTGGTACGTTTCCTTATACAGCCACAGTGGCTGTCACTATTATGCTAAACAAGATGTATCTTCTAGTTACTGCAAACAGACTGCTGTCTCTGCTGCCAAAAAAACAAGACGCATCACTTCCCATGATGCCACTTGTTCCAGAGGATTCTTCACAGGAACAGTGTTTACAACAGCAAAGACGGAGCAAAACAAATGAATCCTTTATGAACTAAATACATGTTTAATCACCAGCGTGTTGTATCGGATTACAGTAGCGAGAGAAGTGAAAGGTACAGAAGATCATCACTTTAATGAATCCCACCATGAAACAAAGTTTTCCCTGTCATAGGCCATGACTATATATTACATGATGTCCGCACTGTGGCAAGTTGAATTGGAAGTCATGCCAGATCCTTGAGGGAGCTCAGTATCAGGACATGTGACACAGCTGAACTCAGCGGATCGTCTTGCTCCGTAAATGCAGAACAGCTGCTGAATTTCACCATTCGCTCTGGTTAGGCTGCATTTAACATTTGGTTAAAAAGCTATTTCTTTTTCCACCTCAACGAAGCTGTTTTATGGTATCTGTGCTTCTTTTGGATGCCGCAGAGCGGAGAGATGGCAGAGACGGCGAAGGGTACAAGCACAAACGTTGCCAGCTGGGGTTTGAGCGCACTGAGTCGTTTGGTACGAGAGCGGCTCAGACCTCTGGAGCCCCCGGGGACACTACACTACATCTATAGTGCGGGCCCACCGCTGCGTGGATCCTCACAGGCAAAAAAAAAACAAAAAACCAAAAAGTCCTTGAGAAAGACTGTAATTACTCTTTAACCTTAGGCTTACATGTGTGCTTGCACATATCGATGTAAAGATGTAAATTGAGGTGAGATGTCAGGCATTTATAGTCAGCGCGCTGTTGTGCAGCTCGCTAACCAGTAAACAACCAGCGGCTCAGACACCGGGACCAACAAGGATTATATCACCTCGTCATGAGATCACACAAGGCCTGTGGCTAATTGCTCAGTGTGCTTTCAACCAGTGGTGGAAAAATACTCAAATCCTCTACTTGAGTAAAAGTAGGTATGGTCATCCAAAAAAAAAATATATAATAAATAGTAAATCTTCTAAATTGAAACAACTACTTAAGTAAAAAATACAAACATTATCAGCAAAGTAAAATTACACATAATGCAGATGGTGTTATATTGTTAGTATATTATACTAACAGTATACTAGTATAGTATACTATACTATAGAGTCAAAAAGTGTTAAGATGTTCTCAGAAGTATTTGTGATAGAAGACAAAATTTGCATAGTAAGTACTTTTACTTTAGATACCTTAAGTACATTTTGCTGATAATACTTATGCACTTTGACTTAACTTGTTATTGAGTATGGTTTTGACGCCACGTTTCACCACAGCAATGGAGAAAGACAAGCCACATGCAACCATCGGCATCATTAGTCACTGTTCCTCCTCCTCACTGACCTTTACCTTGTGGAGATTAAATTACCGGTAATCATTATTTTCCCCGCTACTTACATGTTTTGTTTAAAGCTTATACTTTGACTGATTTTTCTCTTGAACTACAGGTCACTGTTAGACCTGATCTATACCCAGGCATGCACATAACAAGTACCTGACAGTCGCAAAGAAAAAAAAATAGAACTGCGCTTTCCAGTTGTTTCACCTGCAGCTTGGAGTATCTGCTTTTCCTCTCTAAAATGAAAATGTGAAGATCTAACTGCGATCCAAAGCTGTTGGAGCTTGTGCATTTAAAAGGAAAAAAAAGATCAACAATTGTCCTCTCAGTATCATACTGATGCCAATTATAAGCCTAGTCACATACCTATAATAATAATAATTTCATATATCACCTCAAGGTTATGGGGTTCTAATAATTGAATTATATGATATATATTGATTATATATTGAAAAAATATAAAAAATAAAAACCTACAAGAGTCACATAATAAGAAAACAGAATTAGTTTAAAAAAGAAAAAAAGCCAGAGTATTACAAGTAAGTTTTAAGAAGTGATTTAAAGAGGATAGCTACTCCGTTTGCCTGCCTGCGATTTCCATGCATTTGACAACTGAGAGGTCTGGGTAGGTGAGTTTTAGGTTCCTCTCAGTGCTGCTGAAGAAGATCTCGGGCTCATAAGAAGCCTGATCTTTTAAGGCTTTAACAAACAAGCTGTAAAATACTAATATCAATCCTAGAACTCACCTGTAACCGGTGTGCTGTGGTCACTTCTCTTACGAGAGGGCGAATGGGGGGGTAGTTGCACTATACCAAACTCTAAGAGAAGTCTTTTCAAGTATTTTTTATAGCGGTTAAACCTGAAACGGGAACAGAGACCAGACAAGGAAAGTGACACCTAAAGCGCTGTTGGCATGGCGCTACCTTATGTGAATTGTGGTATGCGATTTTAATTCCATGTAAATCTGCCATATCCATAATTTTAAAGTGAAAATTCCACCGGAAAGTACCTACCATATTTCACCCAGCACAGAGGTCATGTGATAATATTAGTCCTGTGTTAAGCAACTGTGATTTAAGGGTGGCCTTTTTCTCAAGGAAGATTTTTATTATTTATTTTTTCCTGCCTTTCTTCTGATCAATAACCATTATCTTAATGAAGCCTACCTGCAGAGCAGCTGCTCCACACTAACCTTACATGCTAAGAGGCTGTTGTGACACTCTGTGACTCACTGTTCATCGTTTGTGACTGAACGGTTCCTTTGAATCCCCGTCTTCTAAAGAACTCGACTTCGCATGAAGGGAAAATCAGGTGTACTTGTGAGAAATGTTTCTTTGCCATTCAATAGTTTAATTCCTCTTTCTTGCTGTGCTCAATTTCTATTCCTTTTTCTTGAGCTCCGTAGAAGCCTGGATGCCAACCGCCTGCCAATTAACAGGAAATTTGATGGTGTTACAAATTATGTTGAGCTGTGATTTGTTTATTTTGTATTTTTTATAAGTTTTAACGCTCGTTTGCAAAGCAGTTGCTGTTTAGACTCAAGACGAAGTTTTGCTGTCAGTTCAGAATTAATATAATGAACAGATTTACATTGATCCCCTGTTAAAGGACATGAATTTGAAAATACATTTTTTTAAAGTCTTTCAAAGCTTAAGTGTGTTAGTGATTAAACCCATCAATGCCAGCGACATTTCTTTGTATTTCACAGTCTGCAGGGTTTTCAAATCATGTGACTGTGGCGACATTCCTGCTGGCTGGATGATGATGATTATTATTACTGTACATGTCTGTGATTTGTAGTTGCTTCTACTGATCTATAATGTAATTCTGTATTTGACTCTGTAAACCGGTGGGCGTATTGCTGGGGACCTAAGGGAGTTAGGGGGAAATTTTGTGCAAAATGTTACACTTTGGCCAGTTTTTTTCATTGATTGTGTGGGTCCATTCAAATTTATCCATATGCCATTGGGTATAGAACATCCATGGACCAAGCCAAAAAAATTGTACTGTTTTGATTTTTTCATTTTTGCTGTAGCCGGCCTGTTTGCTAAAAAGGCTGAGGGTATAGGGCTTATGTTACAAACTCATATCTTCTGAACACATTTTGTTATAGGAAACACATTTAGTGAACATATGTAGATAAATGTCTGAGTGACTATGACAAATTTGACAAAAAAAAAAACATTAACATCTACAGTAAGAAGCTGCTACTGCAGACGGTATCAAACTATAAACCTTACATTCTACAGGAAAAACTGTTTTTTCAATAATTAACTACTATTACCCTATTACTATTACCCTTACTGACGACCACAGCTACAAGGAAATTTGTTACAGTGCATCCAATACAAAAAAACATTCAAACTATTATTAATTATTTAAGGTGGGTTAACAGCTGCTTAAGGCGAGTTCCACTGAAGGGATTTACCAGGCTGACAGCAGCCCAGAAGCTGCTGAGAGAATTACTTATTTCACCTACACAGTAAACACAGATGGACTCAATATAAAAAAAAATCTGCTTCATTTTAACCAAAACATAAAAAAAATCATCTCCACAAATCAACCTGTAATTTATTGATTCAAACTGCATGTCGCGTGCGGCTTCGTCGCCGAGGGAGCTTTTTTAACTTTCCGTCAACCGTCGCGCAAATTGCAGACCTTTTTAAATAACGTCGGAATCAACAAAAACCCTGCCCCCCCAGATAAAGGCGATGACGCTGGCGGATGACACACGCTGTCAGCTCTTGAATCTGAAGCTCAGCGAGTAAGTTTGAGACGGAAAAATGTCTCCAGTCTGGTAAATGGAAGCCACATCTGCACATTACCAAAAAAAACAAAAAAAAAACAGTGATGGGCCCACTGTTTAGACAGACTGGCAGCATGCAAAATACAAATTGGTGCGCTAAAAAAATGAACGTGTCAAATTCAAGACACGCCCGTCACTCTCAATGCGTCGTATGAAAATCGAGGCACGTGCTGAGACATTCATGTCACCGAGGTGCGTGATTGGAAAAGTAGGCAATTTAAAACTTTCAGACCACGGTCGCTTTGATTAATTTGATTTAAAAAAAAAATAATAATAATAATAAAAAAAATGTTTGTTTAAAACTCCACAAAAGCAATAGAAAGAGTGAATAAGTCTGTCTCTGGCCCTTTGAGTCAAGGTTACAGGAAAGATCTGAGCTGTTTTATTGCTGCAATGGAAAAATAAAAGCGACAGGGTGTCTGGGGTGGTGAACGGGGAGGAGGGAGAAATGACAGCGGTGCAAAGAAATCACATAAAGGCAGACAATAAATGAAGTGCAGAGGAGGCCTGTGGTCACCGGGCAGAAGTCACGGCCGCTGACGACGACAATCGCCCGGTCCGCCGCTGTGTTTTTCATCTGCAGCGTTTCGCCACTTTCCTATTCTTGTCCGCGTCGCTCTATCTTACTTTTTCTAACGCTCCTTTCATCATCTCAGACACATCTCGGGCTTCCGCATGCTCTATATGAGTTTTTTGCCACTCTTTCATTTCTTTCAGCCTCCGTTTTCTCCTTTTTCTCAGGTCTATCTGGCACTTTGTCACTTCTCTTTAAAGGAATACTATGACATTTTGGGAAACACACTTATTAGGTCTCCTGCCGAGGGTGAGATAAGAAGATCTTATATCTGTGTGATAAAAATGAATCAGCGGGAGAGATGGCTACCGTTCGCGTGAAGACGATACATGGGGGGAAATGACGAGCCTGTCTCTGTTTATGACAAGAAAAAAAGTGTCTGGGGTTCACAAATAACATTATATCTTGTTTGTTTAATCCGGAAAACATTTTCCCAAAATGTCAAATGTCTCTGCATGTGTTTAGCTTGGCAAAGATTGTAAATGGGGCGGGTGGGGGGGATTTTGTCTCTTTTCAGTTTAAAGAAAACAAACATTTTAATAAGACCTCCATCACTCACGAATCAACGCTTTGTGTAAAACTGCATGTTAACAAAAATTCTAAACCGACAATTTGTGATTTCATGGTGAATTACAGCACGTGTGGGAGCTAACAAGTTAGTCATCCGCCCGGCTTTTCTGCTGTTGCCAGATATGGCTTTTGGTTTTGGTCTCTGTACAGGCACAAACCTGGCAACCTCACTGGGATGATAAGACTTTCAGAGGCTTCACTTTAGCCAAGAAATAGTTTTGGCATGTAACCTCCTAAACCACCCCTTTAAAAAATGCATGTCAAATTGTCTTTTATACAAACGAGCTGAATGTGTGGAGGAGTGTCAGTAGGCAGCTTTTAAAGAAATTGGAGAGTGCCGAGTTATCTGTTTCCCTCAGCTTCCCAGTCTCTATGCCGAGTTAACTATGTCCTGACTCAGGCTCCACACTTAATGCACAAATGGATGTAAATCTCATGGATTTACATGAGATTTACAGTACATTCGCCTCATCTTTCTCCATAGGAGAGAAAGCAAATGTATTTCCAAAAATATTTAGCTGGTCTTTTTTTTTTTTTTTACTTTTAGCTTTCCTCTCATTCAGTCTGAATAGTGTCTGCCTGTGCAGAGCCTCCTTAATATAATAAAATAATTAATGAGGAATTGACTGATCCCTCTGCTAGAACAAATAAATTAACCTGCTCTAAGTGCTGTGACTGCACTGTGAAGCAAACAGACAATAAAGCAGTGACAGAGATGCACACTAATGTCTTCATAGACTCTGATGTCTATGAATTGTGTGTGTATGTGTGTGTGTTTGCGAGGGTGTGTATAGTCAAGTGTGGCACAGAATCAAGGTTAATAGTTTGGGAGTTTTTATTAGTTTTTACATTTGATTCTGTTTGATTTTTTTTTTCTCAATATTACCTTTTTTTAAGTGGGTCATCTAGTTTTTTACTTTAGTTTTAATTAGTTTCAGTTCGTTTTGCAACAGACAATACCGTCTCTCTGTTTCTGTTAGTTATCTTTTTTTGTAAAGCCTAGTTTTTTAATTTTATTTCAGTTAATGAAAATGCCTTTTCAGTGATTTTTTGTTGAATTTCGTTAACGATAATTAGCTTTCCACCGTGTGTACGGCAAAACAGGAATATGTGAGAACAGGTGAGGAAGTTGGAGAGAAGATGACAAACTGCTGTGGTCTGGTCCTTGGTGAGACTTGGACCTCATCAGTGATCCGGACCGGTCCGTTGTCTGGTAAAGAGCAGAGGTATTATCTTTGTGTTCTTTATTAGGAATGTGCTTATCATCCCAGCACAGTGCTCTGCATCAGCATTACCAGCAGTAGCAGTAAAAACTTAGAGCTTTTTTTTTTATCTATTAAAGTTATTGTTGGATAAAAACGATTGGCAGGAAACCACCAAACCGCTGGGATTCGTCGCTTTTTCACCGCAGTAAGAAAAAATCCATACTGTCTGTCATACGCCCCTAATCACACACACTCCCTTTCTTTCTCGAACCGCTGGTGCCTTTGTGAGTCAATCTCGTCGGTGTGTGTCAGATTTGTGTGTGTGTGCATGTCTTAATCTCCTAGTTTAGACAAACACAGCGGAGATTCTAGGTAATGGTTTTAATAAAGTCTAGCAGGAGCACAGTCTGTCTGTCAAATAACTGTGGTAACACACATACAAATACAGAGATGGATACACACACCAGCGCATATATATAATTAATAACTCTAAAGGAGATACAGACTCAAAGCACTTAGACAAAGGCACACCCTCTCTCTTGTCTCTCACTCTGACACACATCAAGACACACACTGGTGCAGGTACAAATAACACACACACACACACACACACACACAAGCATTCAGACACAAAGAGATGAAGATGCACACAGGTTTACACGCTTGAATAGATGCAGAAACAAAGAAACAGACGCACAGACTCAGAAACAAAGGAGCGTGCACACTGCGACAGAGGCTTCGCGGCAGACCCGCGGCCGAGTGGCGTGATGCACAAAGCGACACGATCCTCGTACGAGTAACGCCGCGATGCAGCGGGCTCCACCGGAGAGGCCGTTTTTTTTGTGCGGGAGGCGTTCGACAGCACAGCGGCTCTGTGGAACAAAGCGAGTGTCCACGCTGCTGCTGAAGAGCAATCATCCCAACACACGCGGCACAGCTGAGCTGCTCAAGCGCTCGCACAAAAGACAATTAAAGAGCGGGGATCACACGCAGAGGAGGAAACTGAGTCGTCCGGCTCCTTTCATTGAACGTCCCTGCAGGACAGATGTACAGATACCCAGCGTGTGAAGCCATCACTTCGTCTCCTCCTGAATGCGGCGACGGTTCCATTGTTAGTCTGTGGCTAATGTTTTGCTAACAGCACGGTAACACTGGAACGGGAGTTGTTTTGAAATCCTGCATTCGGTGATGGTGAAGAAAAAGCTATGTGTCTTCGGTGACTCCGGTGCATCCGCAGATTATTCTTCAGACGCAGTCGTCACTCATTTTGGACTCGGATACCTTGCCAAAAATGGCCTATACAGAGGATGTAATACACAATAAGAGCAAGTAGCAATGTGCTAACGTGTTGCTCAATAATGACTCAGAATTGGTGCTCATTTCTACCTGAAGATTAACATTGATGAAACGTCAATGGGACCAATTCGGGTTCATTTGCAGGTGTGAAAGGAGTTTTTATGCAAGATAGTAACAATTTATTGCCTGATGCAGACCAAATAATTGAACTAGAGGTGTGAAAGCACCCTTAATGAACATGGGGGCACCATGATACACCATGATCAGCTGACTGATGAAGCTTGATTAAGTGAATGCAGGCTAACATTACATCTTATTAACTACAAACTTCTGGCAACTGGAGCTAAAGTAAACACTACTTGAGGAGTTACGTCATCTAGCAGATTGGTTTTGGTTAAATATAAGCCTAATCAAGAAATGAATCTTTAATTGATTACGGTGTAATCACAGTTTAGTTGGATCCTTTTATTTATGCACATTTATGCACAGATCTCCTCCAGGATCCCAGTGGCCCGAGGGTAAGCCGGTTCAAAGAGCCGGCTCTTTGAAGTGAAAGATGGAAGCAGTTCTTTTTTTTTTACTTTCCCTTTTGGCAAGCACTGCGGCCGTTGGCTACGGTTGTCACGTGTATGCCATGCAACCGATCATGTTAGGGGTTGACAAGGGTCATCCCACCAAGCAGGGAAGGGTGGAGGTAGTAGCACTTATTATTTTTTTTTACAAAAAATAGTTTTAATTCAACAAAGCACATTTATTTGATTTGTGTATTTAATACTTGTTTTGTTAGGTGTGTGTGTGTTTAAATGGAAAAAAATAGTCAATAGCTTTTTTCATTTCTATGCTTAGGTTTGTTTATAGGCATTTTCTATCTGCCTTGTGTGGCAAGTTAAAGAGTTACAAGGGATTTTACAACTGTAAATGCAATTGGCTACAGCACTTTATTGGGATTTCAATAATATATGTGTTCAAATACAAATCACAAGTCAAAACAGTGCTAAATTTGGATGACTTACAAAAGGTATAAGTGGTAAAACGGAGACCCGTTCCGGAGCCAAAAGAGCAGGATCTTCTTAGTGAGCTGAACCAAATGATCTAGCTCACTAAGATTCCCATCCTTACTGAGCGATCCATGGTCTGTTTTATCCTACGTTATTCACGTAAAGTTCACACTAGTGCACAAATTCAGCAGATCTGTTGGAGATGGTGACTGGATCGGCCTGTGTCTTCTAGGATCCAGGGTGTCCAGAGAAGCTTCAGCGTGCGTGGGTTACACTGCCGACGTAATGTAACCCACGCGATCAGGTCTGATCCTTGGAGACTAAACAGGCACAGGCCTTGTACTTTAATATGGAAATCACCACAAAGCTGTGACATTAACTACGTGTTGTTTGCTTCGTTTAATGAATGCAGAAGCAAACAGCAATGATCAGCAGCAGCAGGATTAAAGAAACCAGGAATAAATCATCACTCAGCATTAGGTAAACCCGGGATGTGTTGGGTTTACACCTCGCGTGTGCCGTGCCAAACCAACTCTACCTCCGAGCACCTCGAACTCTCTTCAATCAGGACATTATTGAGTTAATAACATGCTAATTGAAGAGAATTACCAAAAGCATTACATGCCAGACAATTTCTTGGCGTTGAGTTTTTTTGGATGATCCTGACAGGGCAAGCTCATGGCGACGACATTGACTTCAAGGAGATTACTGGCCACGACAACCACAGACAGGAGTTTTTCTTTTTGAGCTTCAGATTTATATTCAGCGTTTTTTTTTTTTTCCGTCTTCAATAGATAGTCAGAAAAAGAACAGATAGGCTCGGCATACAGACACACACTCAGCAAATCAGTCAACCCTACCCGTCTGTTTGTTACCCAGTGAAGCCCCGGGGGGGGGGGAGAGAGAATGACGCACTCTGCCACAACCACACACGCCTACAATCCCCCCTCCCCACGCCCCCGCAACCCTTAGACACATGCACACACATGCAGCAGCTAACTTAATTTCAAAAATTAATTAAAAAACACGGTCCTTTCCCACAGGGAGTGAAAGACAAATTTGGGAAGTTTAATCCTGCTACACAAATCATAGTTGTTCGGCTGCAGAGATATGAGGGGACAGGATGGATGGGGGGGAATGAGGACGCTCAATGAATTTTAAAAAGGGAAGCCGATTGAACTCAGTCGCTTCAATTTGACACAACTTTGCCTACTTTAACTCTAAACCCAATTTCTTTCTATCTAGATGGAAAGAAGAGAAGGAAAATGGAAAGTGAGCAAGACGGAAAGAGAGGGTAATCCTATTGTGTGTGTGTGTGTGGTGGTGGTGGGGGGTTGATCAGTATCCCTCTCTCCCTCCCTTACTGTCTCTTTCCATTAGTTTTCAGGTGCTTTTTTAGACGTGCTATTGATTTTTTGACGCGTACAGGGCAGAGAGGGATTCAGAGCGTGTGTGTGTGCCCGTAAAATGTGTGTGCGTATGCCTGTGTGTTCTCTGCGGCTAAAAAAAAAAAAAAAAACATAACACAGAGCCTTTTCCTCTTACCCCCGGTGTTCTTAAAAAAGACTTTACCTAATAGGTACTGGGAAAAAAAAATAACAGTGCGATAAATGGTTCCATATGTCAACGAGCCTGTGTGTGAGAGAGGAGATAGAGGGGGAACATGCAAGCATTAGTATGAGCGCATGGAGGTGTATGTACAGCAGGCAATGTGTGAATGTGTATGTGAGAATGTGTGTTAAGACTGCACCTGGGAAACTGAGCGAAATTCATCTGATGTTATGAGCGTGTGTGAAAACACAAAGAAAGGAAGATGCATGCATATCCAAATGAAAACCGCGTATCCTTATATTGTGGTGACTGGGGATAGGATTTAAAGGGTAAGTTTACATTTTTACAAGTTTATCTTCATACAATATTTACATACATATGTATACATACAATACATATGTGTGTGGAAACTGTTGGTACCTCTAATCTTCCTCTGTGTAATTGTCAAACATATATTCTATAATAAACAGTCTTAAGTAGTCTACATTAGGCTGCGTTCAGACAGACTACTAGGACAGTTTGCTCTGCCACGACTTAGCAAGAAAACATTGACAGAGGATAGACAAAGCAAGTTCTGTGCTAAGTTTGTACATTTACAAAGCTAGCCTCCTGATTTGGCAGAGATCAAGTTGCTAAAGCCTCGCGTAAGCTTCAGGAGAACGAGAATACATTTTTTTTTTTTTTTTTTTTGCTTGAAATTGATTTTCCAATATGATAAATACTTTAAAAAACACATCAGATTTTTGGAAAAAAAAGAAACAAATTGTCACGAACCTTAAAACACGGCTGGTCTTTTTGGCTCAGAAAAAATATATGTTTTCACAGCATAGTGACTCAGTTTAAAAATACAACATATCAAGTGAAAGCGTTGCATCAAAATGACATGTATAAGAATTAAGGTAGGCCCAGGATCCTTAGCAAAAGGTTCTGTTATATTATTATATCATATGTTCTTGATGCATTAGTATTTAGACATTAAATGAATGTAGTACTCATTATTTTTCACATTATCATATCATATTATCATATTTATCTGATAATAAGATGAGGAAGATATATATATTTTCACAATGCATGGTGCATATGAACACATTACTGATTTGGCATACACCAGCTACTGGGGGCTGGTGGACGAGCTGGTTTCCATGGTGCAGAGCTGTGCTTCTAATTCACTAAGACTAACCGCCATCATAGCAAAAGAAAAAAAATACAGCAGGTGAGAGCAGGAGATAGAGAGAATGAAAGAGAGAGAAGACATTGCTAACTGCTAAGCTAAGTAACTAGCAGATCTGAGCAGCTTGTACACAGTGGGATAAGCCAAAAATTCACTAGAAGAAGAAGAAAGAACCAAGAGTGCTTGAGCAGATCCTGCTGCAGTAATAACTAGCAAAAACAGTGTTTTGGGGTCTGTGTTAAGAGAGGAGTTAGTGAAAAAGAAAGAAGTAGGAACTTCAGGATGTTAACTATGCACACTTCAATATTTGTTTATTCATCTCCAGTCATATCATCACTGCAATATTGAACAATGTTTTCCTCATATTGTGCAGCCGTAATATTCACCTTACATGCACCATCACCTGAAACCATGAATGTATGTGTATGTGTGTGTCTGTGTGTGTTTGTATGTGTGTAACAGGCCACATGTGGAGGGCTCTATTACAAAAATACACAGGGAGTATAGCAGTGGGCATTAAAGGGGAGTAAGAAGAAAAAGACTGAGTACCAAGAGAAATGAAATATCAGAGACTGAAAGAGAGAGTGAGAAAAGAAGGTGAAAGCCAGGTGGGAAATTGATGGTGTAATTGTTGACTGCTGCTCTGGCTTATCTCGGTTTCTCAGAACTGTCGTCTGGGCATGCTGCGTTCTTTCCCCAGCTTTCCAATCTCTGTCTTTCTCTGGGAGTGGACCAAACCCTGGCCTTCCATACGTAGTTATTTTTTTTTTCTCAACTGTATTCCAATCTGTGTCTTTCCCCATCTTTTTATCTCTTCTCTGTCATATCACCATGGCTGGCTGCGTCACACGTCTTCCTCTCTTTCTTTTTTTTTTGTCTCTCTTCAGACAAGTCAGGCATAATACAGAGTGCAGTGGACTGGAAAAAAGCAGCAGGACAATAAGGGGGTGGGGGGGGTGCAGCCAGCCGGGGTCAAAGGGGAGTCTGCAGCAGGATCGAGGTGGATGAGGGTGCAAACACACATGCTGACGATCTCTTTCACCGTCCACCCCAATACATAAGCCAGGCCAGCATCTCAACAGCAGCACTATTATAGCTGCAGCTGGTGATACAAAGGAGATTGTAGGACTGGACTTCAGTTGAGGCCAGTAAGATGCTAACCAGAGCTAATAACCGAGGACCTTACTAATCTAGCGGAGACGATTTGCAAAGCAAAGGAGTCTGGGGGTTAGAGCAGATCTAGAGAAAGTGAATCAGTAAAGCTGGATTTAAGCATGACGCAAGTTAGCCTAGGACTCATCATCGTATTTCACCTGTGGATAGCTACAGTGTAAGGTATGTGGTCAGGCTGTGTTGCTGTGTTCCTTCACTATTTCGAGCAACATTGGGGCGATGCACATACTTGAGTGATTTATAGCCAGGTAACTTCTCTTTTGCCCTGTCTCTGTTACTGAATCTGAGGTCACCGCAGTGCAAATGCTGTGATTGCATTCTTGCCTGTGATACAAAGAAGTGATTGCAGCAAGGAAAAGATTTGCAGTAGAGATGTCTTTTTTAGATGTATGTTACTGAGCAGAAGACTACTGACACTTCCACTTCCCTTTACATTGCCTTCACAATACACATTCTCAGCCAGCATTAAAGAACTGTGGGAGAAAACACTGTGGCACGTGTGTAGGCGCCATAGCAATACCACAAACCCTATAAGGCACACCTATAAATCCACTTTAAGGCTCCCAAAATTGTTGAGGTGCCCTCTTCACTATACCACCCCTGAGAATCTAACACCATGTGAAACCTTCACTGACTGCCAGTGCTATGATATTATGTGTTATTTGTATCTGTCAAGACATCTTGCTAATGTTCAAAAAGCACACTTTGCCTTCGAAATAACTCGGGTACAGTGCTCAGCAGAGCTGACACCTTAAAATACCTACGATGTAATAAAGCTTTAAATGTTTCATCCATCTTCCAAGCAAAGGCCTAATGATAAAAAATTGTGAAATTGGCTCGGGTGGTATCTGCTACTCTATTTTCTCTGAAAAGGCAAAAAAAGTAAACACCAACTTTTGATCAAGAATGGACGGAGGTTGTCTTTACCATTAGGCAAGTTGGCAACTGCCCCCGGCTAAAAGGGGCCGTAAACAGCTATAGATGTATTATAATGTTTAGATAGGAAACATAAAATTGTGTTCTAACTCATTAAACCCCCAAATTACATACAGAAGTGTTCCAAAAAATCAATGTATGACCTCACCAGCACTCTACAGATTAATGGACTCAAAGCCGGCCACTCACAGCCTTCCTTCACAGTCAGTAGCTTTACATGCACAGTTAAGTCAAGCGATGATTATGGCTTGATTAGGGTGTCTACTTGGACTACTGTCCTTGTCCCAGAACATGTGGGTCTGGTTGACCTTTTTTGACAACCAAAGTCAAAATAGCTTGATATAGCTTGATTTCAATCGCATTATCTGGGTTTCTTATTTCAACTTTGCAAGTTCAATTAGTACTTCCAGCTTTAGTCGTGCTAACACAATAATTAGATTAATTTAGGTGTCATTTAAACATACCGACTGAGAGCTGTCCAGTACAACCAGTGCTTTCTGCTAGTGACAGTATTTAGAAATCCTGAAGGCATTTTTGATACTGTCAAACGTACAAATACCCCCTTTCTATTACACTTATATAAAGATGTATTGAGGTGACTAGGTTCCATCCTATAGAAATCTAAGGGTATTAGTCAATCACCATGTAATTCCAGAGAGATTTTGACAAAGCTGGCAAAAGTTGTTTACTATGAGAATGAATTTCACACAATATGAATATGTTTTATTCTGTTGCTAACCAAAGGATGTACTTTACTGGTATTCATGGTGCAAACCGTGATGCATTAAGGAAGGTTGCTTGCAGAACAAGTTCCACTTCAAGTCACTGAATCAGCTTTGTAATAAACTGGTGGCTATGTGGCTGAGCTAGTGATGAGAATTTCGTCTGTTTAGTGAGCCGAATCATTTGGCTCTCACAAAGAAGAGTCGGCTCTTTCAGCTCCCACACGGCTCTCCATTTTACCACTTTTTTGTAATTCAGACAAATTGAGCATTGTTTTCACTTGTGATTTGTATTTGAACACATATATCATTTAAATTTCAATAAATTGTTCAAGTTCACTTCAAAGAGCTGGCTCTTTGGACTGGCTCGTTCGCCAACAACACATCACTATGTTGAGCTGATTACAGCTGTGATGTGTCAGCTATGATTCGAGTAAGTTCACATCCATTTCTGAGGAACTTGACCGAAAACAAATCCATGACTCTTATATTATATTATCAAACATTCTCAAAAAAAGTATGTAGGCATCAGATTGTGCAGCCTGTATTTACTTTGCATTTAAGGCAAAAAAAAACAACAACATGTTACCTCACTACAGAAGCGTTAGCAGCTGCTGGAAACAGTTTTATTATACATTAACAAAAAAAAAGCAGTGACTCAGATGCTGCTGGAGTCATATACTGGGCTCCATAAGGAAAAATCTAAATAATCATGCAGAGGTCAAAGCACCTCACTCCTCCCCCTCATCACACTTTAAATCATTTTCTACAAATCATGCTGACTCTTTATGGAGACATCTTCAATTAATGAGAAGAAATATGCCTCGGCTTAAGGAAGCATTTCAACAGTATTTCACACATTGTCTTCACACTTGCCAAAAAAGGACCTATGGTACTAAAAGAAGTACTTGGCTAATGATAACAGCCACACTAGGCTATGATTGATTTTTCAATAGAAAAGTGTTGCATTGGTTTCCCAGTATGAAGCGATAGGCTGGTTTCCATGCAATGCTAAGGTAGCTTTAAATTCCCAATTAGAGTTGCTACCCTGGGTAAACATCTACATTTTATTTAGGGGGTGCTAATGACTAACCGTTTTTTTCCTACAGGCCAAGACAAACACAGCAGGGAATAAGCAAGGGTAGCTCTCACTTTCCTTAAAGCTAAGCTACTCCCACACACTAGCTCAGCGACCATGTAGGGGCCCTCCTGCCACTGATAAGCCTGCATGGGCCCCTCTGTACTGCCTACCCTGGAGAGAAGCCATTAGCCCGGCTGCAGCTCTTTCCTGGATAAGCTGCAGCTTACCAGCCAGCGAGCCGCAGGGCAACTTTATATTGTCCTTTCAAAACTTTTATGTGTGAGTGTGGGGCGATAGCATGGGAGGGGCCACATGTGCTGGAAAGAGTCTAGAATACAGTATGGTGCGTATGTGTGTGCACGCGCATGTGTGTGTGCACTCATGCTGCGCACTCCCGGCACTTCCTGCCCACTAACGGCCAGTCCCACGGTAGGTGCTCCATCGGACCAGAACAATGCCAAAAAAAAAGGCTGTCATAAAAACAAACTACCAAGTTCTGGTTAGCACAGCAGAGAGGAGGGTAGGGGCCTACTTTTCTCTGCAACATCCCCCGCTGCCCATTTCAACTGCATCATTATTCACACACACACACACACACACACACACACACACACAGACACACGCAATCTCAGAGATCCAGTTTAAGAGCCATTAATGGGACATTTTAGTGTTATCTGTTGCTGGAAGCCTGAGCAGGGTTGCATACACTATCAAGGAAACAATGCATGAAAACAGCTCGAAGCAGGAACTGAATTTGCATAGGAATATACTCTACGTGAAGTACACACACACACACACACCCACCCCCACACACACACACACATAGCAATGTTGCCACTGACAGTAAACAATAGGAAACTCCACATTCACACTGGGTCCAAACAGCTTTGACGTGTCACCAAAACCAGAGCAACAAAAAGAGAACAATTTAGCGGCCCTCTGTACACAAAGCACAGTGCACAGGACGACTCAGCCAGAAAACATCTGCTGAGTTGGAACAAACAAACCAGCCAGCAGCCGGCGAACAGGCGCGTCAGGGACCTCAGAAAACATACTAAATAAATACCTTACACAGTGTCCCCGAAACACAGTTGGCTGACAGGGTTTTTGGCTGAGCATATTACTATCTCTCTCTCTCTCTTTACAATTTCAGATGCAGCCAAGGACGGATGGTCCCAAGAAACAGGGATGAAACAGGGAAGATGAGTCCAGCTGCTTTCTGAAGAGGAAATTACTGGACTAGTCTTAAACAGAACGAAAGGTTCCTCTCCCGATGTCGATCTCCGACACAGAAAGCGGAGGAACAAATTGAAAAACCAGAGCGCGTAGCCGAAGGTAGCTACTGTATACTGACGGGGAATCTCCTGTAAATGACATGAGAGCACTGTGACAAGATATTGAAGTTTGGGGAGTTTTGGAAGTACGTTCACTTTGACGTTGCGTTAGGCTAGTTGAAAAAGCCTAACGCAATCTAGTTGAAAAAGATTGATACCACATGTCTGTACAGTACGGATGAAGCTAAGGCCAGCAGCCAGTTAGCTTAGCTTTGCATTAAGACTGGAAACAGCTGGCCTGGCTCTGTCCAGAGGCAAAAAAAAATCTGCCTAGCAGCACCGCTAATGCTCTCTATATAACATGTTATGTGCCCTGTTACTTTCGCCAGAAGCAGTGGCTTCCGATATAATATGGCGAGCCTAACTTCATGACTTCATGTCTGTTGCTTTTATTTGCTAAAAGAATGAAAGCAAAGACATAAACTGTCACCTTCACAGTGAGTTTCAGGTTCAAAGTCAAACATGCTGTGTGGATGTATATTTATAGAAATGCTAGGTTGTCCTCGGTTTTCATGACGTTGTCTTTTCTGGGCCCGGCTTGAACTTGAACAAAACAAATCCATTTAACCTTTCTAAATGTATGTGTCCTATTTTACATAAAAACTTGGATGGAAACCCAGCTATTGATAGATGCCTATACAGAGAGTGGAGCTACACACTGAGAGACAGAGAGAGAGAGAGAGAGAGAGAGAGAGACCGAGGCTGGCGGGCAGCAGATGGCCAATATAGTGGTCAGCTGGTAACAAACAAGCAGGTCAGGGCTTTTCTCCACCTCCACCCAACCACTCATACATAATGCAGGAGACCCCAACCACCCAGAGCACCCCCCCCAAGCTTCTCAAGCTTCTAAAGGCCACGATCACTCTCTGAGGGAGTCACATAAAGGCAGATCAGGTTGAAGGAAGCACAAACCTTGGTATGATGGATTTCTTTCAGGCTACCTCTACATTAATATATCTTCATGTACAAATTCACATATTTTGCTACATTTACACCTAATACCCACATTGCTCCAGCTGCCGAAGGGTGTTTTCGGTTTGATAACTCCAGTGTTGCGTCATAGTCTGGAACATGCACATTTGCTTCGTGATTGGCTCTTATCTGTGATGACTTGTCACGTGACTCCTTTCCCCAGAAGAAAAAAAAAAGACATCAGCGCTAACAAAGGTACTGTGCATGTTGTATTAAATGAGTGACGAGGGAAGAAAACCACTAACGTCTATCTCATGGCTTCCGCCGGCGGTGGATAATGCTCCTGGTACTTCTTCAATATGTCGTGTTTGCGACAAGTCCCAGTCTGCATATTCCACCGTGCTGACGTTCTGCCTCTCTTTACACCGGCATACGCATGCACAAATGTATGCAAATTATCATGATATATGTTGAGTTGGGCTAGTTGAATACATTGATGCCACATGTCTGTACAATAAGGATGAGGCTAAGGCCAGCAGGGGTTTTAATACGAACAGAGACTAATCTGATAACATAGCAGTGTGGATGTAGCTGCTGTCTGTTCATTTATTTCAGACAATTTGATCAGATTTGGCCAATGCCTCTCAACGCAGGATTCTTCCATTTTTAAAATTACATTGCTGCTGGTGGTGCGGGGGATTGCAGGTCAGAATGAGAAGCTTTGATAAACCAAAGTTCCACATTGCAAGGATGGAAAGATTTGGTACAAAACTAAACTAAACTTGCTCTACACATTTGCCTCCAGGAACATCAGTGTTCACCATATTGAATTTTCCACCAGTCTGGAAAATGCTTTCCCTCTATTCGGCCTTATTTATTTATTGATTGCCCTAAAGGGAGGCTGCATCATTCATGGATGATGACAAATATTTATTGCTGCCCTGTGTTCTATATTCTGAGTACATTGTATTTTCTGGAAATACTGTTATTTTTTGACAATACCGCCAATAGGACTTCATTTAATTTAACTGAATTGATCTGAGAGGAAAGAATGAAAGATCCATAACGGCTACTCCTGGAGCATTCAGGTCACCGGCGCGACTATTAGAGCTACCAAAAGGATTATACTATACTTTCCTCTATCCTGGCATAGTTTTCATTCACAATAGGCTGAATAAGCACTTGTCTGTTCAATTAAAGTTGAGCTATATAAGTGGTAAGTGCTTACACTGTGGCAATGCTAAAATGACCTCATTATGCTACTCGAATGGAGCTGAAATCAGTGAGAGGGAGAGGGGAAGAGGAAAGAAATGTGTGCACATAAGTGGGTGAGAGAGAGAGAGAGAGAGCGTGCCACTCAGAAGGAAGGATAAGTTGCAGAGGAGCAAAAGCCTCTCGTCTCGGAACAACTGCAATCACAGCCGCTGCCAAAAGCCTCTGGATCCATCCTCACGGCCTGGCGGAAAACTTCTGAGCAGGCGTTGAAGCTGCTGAGAGGGCGCCGGAGGTTGTGCCGCGTGGTGAGAGAGTTGTGCGTTTCAGCCTGTGCTTGTTTTCTATATTAATAGTGCCCTCTGCAGCATTATATCATCAATATATTATAGACATGAGATCAGGTTTCTATGGTGGCGGAGGAGCTCAACGCACTGCAGCAAATATAGGAATTCACCGTTTTGTTCGACAAAATGATACACTGACACATGTGGCGGTAAAGCTACGCGTGAATGTAACACAGGCGACACATTTTGATAACATATGCAAAATGATCCACCGCAAACACTGCTGTCTCACAATTCCACTCAATGTGATACTTCTGGGTAGGGTATTAGCATGTGGTGTGTTTACACAAGAGAATTAACTATACCATGCATATTTAAAACACTGTTGATGATGCAATGCACAAAGGAAATGGAAACGGCTGCTGTTCACACCCGCAAAATAATTTATTGCATAACGTGCGGCGGGGGGTGGGGGTATGAGATACCTCCAAACATAGGGATGATAAATGAATAAAGTTTTAAATCTTTCAATTTCTCATTGTGAAGTTTAATACAAATCCTGTGACATTTTCAGATTCACAGATTAGTTATTTCAGTCAAATGTATTATTACTATTACTTTCTACAAAAATCTAGCTTATATTGCCTTTTTTTTGCAAAAGCAAGTGTGAAGTGTGTAGTGTAGTGTAGAAATGGGCAACAGCACAAATAACGGATGTTTCTAGGGTACTATACACTTATAAACATGCTAGAAATAGTACCTAATGGCAGATTCACAGAATCTGAGTGTTCTAGCTCAAATAAACTTAGCTTGCTTTCCAACATCATTGATGGATGGTCAACTTCAGCCAATCACACTAGCGGGCGTGTTTAGCAGCACCCACCGCTCCCTCTGGAAAAAAAGCGGAGAAACTGTAATTTCCTATTTGGCGGTTAATAAAGTAGCTAGAGTCTTCCAGCCAAACTAAAACAATGTCAATATAAGAGCGACTGAATGGAGGAGGAAGATCGATGAAACAAAAAAAAAGCCCTTCTGTCACATTTATCCACTTCCAGAAAGAGAAATGAAGACACAATAAATAAAGGCGAGGAGGGAAGACAAAAGGCGACATCTTACTTAAAGGAAGCAAGGAGCTTCATGCAAAAATCCTTGATGCTTGCTAGCGTGTGCGAGGGTGAATTATTGCTGTGTCATTTTTAGTCCGCAGCTGTGCAAATCACAGCTTATGCACGCATTACCTTGTCTCGATTTGTCACGCGGCCCATGATAATGAAGTGGTAACAATAATAATGCAGGCGCGTACGATACCGAAGGCTTGGAAACATATGGCCCGTATCACCGTGACCCTGCTGCCCTGCCGAAGCCCATTCACCCCGATGTTCTTGTAAACAAGCCTCTTCCCTTCCTCCTTCTCTAAACATCAGCGCATCAGCTTGTCCGGCTCAGCCCTGCCTCCCGCTGTTCACACACACACAGACACACACATGACCCATCTGCCTCCAGACCTTGCATCTGGCCTTCCATGAACCACATCTCTGTGCGACACAAACTCGCCGTGAAGCCTCCGAAAAAAAACAAGAGTCAGTCGGGGGGGTTATTCTGCTCAGGCGGCATGGCACGGTGGGAACATGTGAACTGTGAAAGAAAACACACAGACCCGTCTGAAACAAAACAAGGGTTTGGGTTTTGGTGATAAAAAAACAAAAAAACAAGAAGAAGTCTGGTACTGTAAAGAGAAGCAAGGCAGATAGAAGAGGAATCAAATTGTTTGGAATCAAAGGGTTGCTGGTGCTGGAGCATCAACTGTTGCTCAAAGTATATGAGACAAGAAAATCCTCTCCAAGCATCTAAAATACATGACAGTCTGATGCACACACTCACGGCGACACATCAAGCATGAACACTGACTACAACAGTCTGTGTGTGTGTCTGTAAGTTAAGTAGTTACATAATGAGAACTCATCCCAGTATCACAGGAGTTTGTTGTGCATTCAGCTGCTCTCCATGTGGGCTACCGTATCTGTTGCATTGATGTGATGCATGTGACACCGAGATGACAATTCCACACACGCGCGCACGCACAAACACACACACGTACGCAGAGAGGACCAGACAGCAGACATCTGGTGCAATGACGATGCAACGGCTATGATGCAATGTTGGCCCTTTGGTGTCAAAACATACAGTTTCAGTTACATGTGCGCACATGCGAGACACATACACATCGACACAGATGGAGAGGGCGTCCAGCAGCCGGGCCACGTGCGTCCAGCACATATAAAAATACACACACACGCTCATGCTGTGGATGCCAAAGTTTTAAAAAGAACACCGAAACTATGACATAATATCCTAAAAGCTGCTTAGTGGACAATGAAATCAGTCTATTAGCGTTTGTAGGAGTTTACATGTGGTCCTTCATTTGCACATCTCTGTGCTGTTTTCAATTTTATGTGTGTGTGTGTGTGTGTGTGTGTGTGTGTGTGTGTGTGTGTGTGTGTGTGTGTGTGAGAAGTGTCTGATTTGGGGAGGAGGATGGCCAGCAGGATGTGAAGTCCATTGTCTGTCTGACAATGAAGAGATCCAGTCGACAGGAGCCCTCTGGCTCTCTCAATGGAGGCATTAACATCTGGGGCCGGAGGGCTGCAGTGTGTGTGTGTATGTGTGTGTCTTTGTTGTAAGTGGTGATATCCAGTGAAAACTGGATTTTTAAGTTTTTAATTTTGCCCTAAACTGGGTATGATGGAGATATCAGGATGATTAAATTAATTGTTATTTTTTTCTCAGGAAGAAGGAGTTATCCCCCACAAAACCCTGCGTCAGTCAAACAGGATCTACTCTCACTGCTCCAATCAGAGACTGAGTCTATATTTAAAGATCCGTGAACTCAATTTCACAAAGTAAAAAAAAAAAAGTGACACAAAGAAAATATGAACTTGCTTCTACCGGTATGTTACTTTAATTAATCTTCACAAATGACAGGCTGATGTTACAAAACTGTAACATCAGTTCAGTAGTGAACTGCACATCTCATTATGACAAACAAATCCTAAAATAAACTTTATGCACAAACTGCACAGCAGAGAGTGGACTTCTCTTTCCAAGGACTTTTCTGTTCCCTCCTGCACTGTCTGTCTGTCAACTGGCAGTGGCACCATTCACTTTGTTAAAAAAAAAAAAAAAAACTCCTCCTAAACCACTTTTTTTTACACCACCCTTGCTCACTGTCTAGTATGCCCACCTTATCCTCAGTAATTACAATAATCACTCAGATGGAGCTAATACTTACTTTGTTGAGGTAAAAAAAAATCAGAAGGAGGTAAAGAGGAAACACTCCAAAGTAATAATAAATTATACCTCAAGCAGTGAATTCATGACCATAAGCTGAGCAAGCGGGAAACGGCAGCAGCCACTGAGACAGACTTCTTTCATGGAATTGGACTTATATGTCATATACAGCATTATGCGAGATTATATTAATAAAAAATTGCATTGAATTTGCAAAATGCTTTTTTTTGCTTATAGCATGTCTAAAATCTACAAACTATGATCAGACATAAACACCCATAAAGTCAGCGATATTATAGGCTTTGTTATTCTATACTAAACACAATCAAGGTCCCTGAAAGTTCCACACTTCAGATACGAGAATATGAAGTGTCTGCTAATAAAACTGACACTTTTTTACGGCTTGAAGCAGGGGATTGCGAGTATGACAGAGTCCAGGCGAGCCGGTGTAGTCCCTGCTGCTCTGATTTGTGGATCAGCGCTGTAGATGTATACATACGGCATAGATATACAGCGTGAAGCAACCAGAGTTGATTCGCTTCCAGCTGCCGCTGACCGCAGTGCGCTGTGTTTACACTGCAAATGGAGATAAAGTTGCGCCGCATCGAGCCCCTCGGAAACGGACAAAAAAAAAACGACACGTAAATCGTCGAAAGGTTTCTCAGAGAACCGGAGCTGGGCAACAGTTGGAGGAACAGGAGACTCCGGCTCCGGATCCGCCGGCTACTTTCCTCGCCCCCCTCCCCCGGCAGCCGCCCCGCAGCACCAGCGAACCTCCACGACGATAAATAACGGCTCCAAACTTACCTCCTTATTAAGCGGATGGTGCTGATGTTTACAGGCGACGCATCCTGAGCTTCCCTCCCGTCTTTCTCTCGGATCCAGTATCCCCTTTCTCTCTCTCTCTCTCTCACGCTTCTTCTTCTTCTCCGTTATCTCGGATTTGTTTTTGAATTTGAGTTATAAATTATTCCACATATCCTCACACAATCTCACACGAATTCCGGCGTCCTCCTCCTCTTCTTCTAATTCTTCTTCCTCCTCCTCTGTTTGTTTCTTGCGATTATTTAAAAAAAATGTTGTGGGACCATAAAGGGAAAATCAGCCCATATGATCCTGTCATTCAGTTTTCTACACAAGAGGAACTGGCTCTCCGCGCAACTCCCTCCTCTCTCAAGGCTTTGTAACACGAAACCAGAGAGGGAGGAGAAATGGGAGGAAAAAAAGGGGGGGGGGGGAGAAAAAGAAAAAAATAGCGTAAACATAAATCCACTATCTGACTTTAGACGAATCTGACCACCTCGTTGCGCAGAAGTTCTAGCGGTCCGGGACCCAGAATGGAGCGCGGTCGTGGCGCTGCGTTTCTGTGCCAATCTCCGCTGGAAATGATGTGTGCGCGCGCGCGTACGTGCGTGCGTGGCGTGTGTGTATGTGTGTGTAGCTGCAGCGTGTGCGCCCCCAGCCTGCGCCTGCAGTAGGCATCGCAGTAGGGACCTGGAAGCTTTTTTTTTTTTTTTTTTTTTTTTTCAAAAAAGGCACACAAACAGGTCTCCGCCCATCAAAGTCCCCGAACACGGGCCTCGACGAGGCTGAGGGGCCCAGACAGCCATTAGCACGGCTGATTAAGACTGTTTCATTGTGTGTATAGTGAAGGGCTGCTTTGGCGAAGTGCTTCTAACCTGGTGTCTGACCTGACACACTCAAGAGCCCTTTTTTTTTTTTTTAAACAAGGGTCCCCCCCCCCACAGCCAAATGAGCATTTGGTTGGGGAGCAGGGTGGCCTGGCTGCTTAAAGAGACCATTGTTAGGCTGGAGGGGCCTGGTTCACTGCCACTTCCTGCCCTGCGTAAGTGCCAGTGAGCAAGGCTCCAAAAGCTGCAAAATCCAAGCATAACTCGTTAAATTTACTCCCTGCAGCAGCAGCAGCAGCTTTACCGTCATCAGCTTTAACCAAGTGCTTACCGCAACAGGCTGAAGAAAACACAATGAAGAAATCAATACTATGATTTTTTAATAAATGAATGGGCCACAGAGCGAAGTGTCAACGTAGCAACCGCCTCCTTTCACGGACGGGGGCGAATTCTCGTTCCCGATTGGCCGGCAGGTGCGTATCAGGAACGCCCTTTAACACACACGTGGCCCGGCTCAAGTTTAATCACCTGTTCTAAATTCATCTGCAGCTGTCAAACACACTTGTTATCAACTGCTGCAGCACAGCTGAGTAATCAACTTGATAAACCCAATGATCAGACCCGGGAAGGAAAACACACCGGTGGCTGATTTTTAACGTTTCTTTCGATCTATTTGGAGAAAACAACGATGCTGAACAATGGGATGCAGGTGGGGGGGGGGGGGGGGGGGGGGACTACCCTATAAATGAGCATCTGTTTGACTCTAATTTAACATACTTAATTTGACAAATGTCATTGAAGTAGCACTTAAATCAGACTTCATTTTAATACTTTGCTATGAGTTATGACGATGGAGCCATAACTTAACCCCAACTTGCAGACTAGATTATCTCCTGTTGCTAAATCATATCTAAGGTCTGTCCTATTTAGTGCAGTAGTGAATAATGATAACATTGCATGAGAACCTTATGTGAGGTGATGATTGTTCCAGATATTAGTCAGGACCCCAGGTGTTACCAGGGAAACTGACTCAGGATCGCAATAAAATAATATATATAATATATATATATATAATGCTCCTATTGTTGATTCTTTAGCGAATGAGCATTGCAGGTCAGTGAGTAGCTGTGTGTTAACCAGATTTGACACACTTTGTCGAGAGTGATTCTTTGCTTTCACATCGTGCATCAAAATCGTTTAATGCACAGCTACACGTTGATTAACACTTACATGACCTTCGTCCCTCACAGTTAGTTCCTCTCATGAAGAAGCGTTACTCCGTTATTTAGAGCAATGTTTGATTTTTTTTTTTTACCCCCAAAAATAAATAACTTAGCAATCTTGGTCCAAACCCAGAATGTGGTTTATTCATACTGACAGCCGCTCTGAAGGTATTTCCATAATCCTTGAAGATTCGTCTAAGGATCCGGATGAAACAGTCTGTCCACTGTGAGATAAAAGCGATTGCGACTGTGTTTCAGAGTGTTTCCTTGAAGGTAGCTCGTCCTTGCGCGTCCTTGCGAAAACACAAGCAAACTGTTAACACATTACTCTGAATAAAAATATAAGATATCAGTGGAAAACAAAAACACCCATACCCACAAAATGACCGAATACTAACGTGAGGAAACGTGAATTACACTGAATGTAGTCACGATGCCTGTAACAGCAGCGATATCATACTCTTTTTTTTTCTTTTTTTTTTTTCAGATGTAGGTTTATTGATCATGCCCAGAATAGGAAATGCTGAATATGATAAAGGATATAATATATAATTAGTATATAATATGAAAAAGGATGATTAATCCTCAGAAAGAGAGAACAAAAGAACGTAAATAACATGCAAGACACAGGATTATGATCTACAGATTAATTGTACAGATTATATAAGGGACATATTAGGAAGATAATCTGCATGAGTTGACAAAGAAAATGATTTTTTTGACACTGTCTAAGCATCGATATACTGTAGCTACATGCACCAGGAGTTCTGTTAACCCCTGGCACGAATCAATAAACTAAAACTGATATAAGGCTATTTCCCAAAGGCTGTAAGTATATCTGCTGTAGGATATCTCTGCAGGATTATTACATTATATAATATTGATCACTGTTTACTGTCTTAGCACCTCTCGGCTGATGCTGAATTGCCTGCACTGGCTGAATTTACATACTGTCTGACGGCAATACGTGTGAAGGCACTCGCCCCGATCCTCGGGGAGACAGATTACCGAATAAAGAAGGCTGAATTATAATGCTCATAATCTGGAATATGCATCGGGGGGGTTGTAGACACTCTGGTACAGATTTGCTCGGTTTGAGAGTTAACGACTCTGGATTTAGGACACTAATTTGGAGGCTCTCACCGAGCAGTGTGTTAAAAACAGCTCTGTGATGAAAAGCAGAAGTAACGTGGCCTTGGGCCTCATCAGCTGATACTGTCTGGAGAAACACAGGTTTCATGGGGCTAGATAGTTGCGCTCAGTTGGGGAAAATGGTCTTTTAGGAATTTAGAGGTCACATTTTCCAGGGTTTTATTTGAAGTTTTGATATCACTAACAAGATATATTTGTGGTTTTAAAAACCAAACATTCATCTAAGTCAAGTTTTTCATCTCCTCTCTCAAGCTTCTCTCTGCAGCTCCAATAAGAACAGGTTAATTTGTGTCTGTTCCATTGATATTAATGAGCCTCACATCTGATTGGCTGATTTGCATGGTGGTGAATGAGGGGTTGGTGGTGACTTTATAGTTATGACCAGTGGTGGACCAAGTACTCAGTACTCATATTTGAGTAAAAGTAGAGTACCCTGTAGCATTATACTACAATTACAGTATTGTAATAATATTTAATCACTTAATACATGTGAGAACTGTGTCATAATATGACTTTTGCACCTTTCACACAGAGAGTGATAATAGTAATAGTAGAATATAGGTAACAGAAAAATTAAAGCATACGCATTTTATTGAAAATATTCAAATCACCACCTAAAAAGTAAAATATATTGACCGTATTCTCTCAGAAATGTCGTGGCTTGGAAGTATAATAGCAGATGGAACTTCTAAATAGAATACAAGTACCTCAAAATTACAAGTACAGTGCTTGAAGAGATGTGTTGATTTCCACCGCTGGTTGTGACATCACAGCTACACAGAAGTCGTGATGGCTCATTTCAAGGCACAGTTTCTAGTATTTAGAAATACGGGACAGTATTTTCACTGAGAGCTTCCTTAAAAATTAAATTTCACTTTCTATGATATGGGACCTTTAAGTAAAAAGAACACAGTTTTTAAATAAGAACTTCTAACTAGAGCCTGACCTATGATCTCTGTCTTCAGCATCCCCCCCCCCCCCCCCCCCCCCCCCCCGGCGAAAAACACTTCAAAAATGAAAATGATGAAAATTAATTTGGAGGGATTATTTGCACCCAAGGTTGGCCAGAACAGACTTGAGATGTATTATGTGACGAGAGCAGCCGCGTGTGACGTTCCACTCCTGACCTCGAGTTCAATATGTTATTGATGTACTGTGCTGCCTGTTTGGCGGTCGGCGTGGAAGAAATATGAGTTTCAGTTTGCCAAACAACGTTGACTCGAAAAAAAAAGTTGACTCAATTTCCCAGATGCTGAGCCAGTTTCATGGTCCCCAGGCCTGTAAAAGCCATTCATACTTTAAAAATCCATGGTGCTGATCTGACAATAAAGCAACAGTCTCTGCTATGCTTGAAGTTTTTAAATGTGTGCAAAAAGCAACTCCAGCTTCTGTTTCTAGATGATATATGACCAGTAAATTTATTCTTTGGCTTTTAGCTAGATGGTCAAAAATATGATTTGAATCGGCTATCATAAAAGTGCACTCAGAGTCTGGCTGTCTTTCACTTTTTTTTTTTTTTTTGAAATCTTTAAAAATACCTCATTTTATGCCAAACCGCTCTGGAGTTAATTCACACCTCCACTCCAACCGGTGCATTTTCTTTTTTTTTTTTATTTCCTTTTTAAATGATTTTTTGTTCGAACACCTGCAGTGGGCGTGAAGGCGCACTAAATTAGCCGGCGTTTCTGTTTATCAGTCAATGTACAGCCATCAACAGGCTGAAAGCGAAAACTTTCTCGCCTACCAGCGATGCCAGTGCTTCATGCACGAGGTCTAAAAGAGTGTCTAAGCATAAATTATAGGCTAATGGCTGACAGAGCCCCGCAAAGAAAGATAGCGTATGATTCAGTCAGCAGCTTGGCGCTCTCTGTATTTCAGAGCATTTGATAAAGAATTTCAAGGATACGCAAGTAATTACTACATTTTTTTGACAGAAATCTATTTGAGAGGATAAAAAAGATGCAGATTCGCTTCATGAGATGATCAATTCTAATGTCTTTACGTGAATCGCAAATTTCTTTAGGGGTGTCAGACTGCAGTGAGTTAACCTGAACGAGCATTCATTGACAGACCACAGCACACTGGAAGCATGTTGGTGTGTCAGGCTCCACAGGGGAGTGTCCTCGCTCGATTTCTGTTCATCTTCCGCCCATCAGGCTCTGGCTACAATGCGGGAAACTGCCACTCGTGCCATCGGTGGCTCAATCAGCTCAATGCAAACAGAAGAAAGGAGCCAACATCCAGGGAGTGGACACAGCTGGTTGTTCTGTCTTATAAATAGCTCAGCAGAAAAGCGGACTGGACTAACAAAGAGGGATGAAGTAAGGCCAGCTTTCCTGACTCCAGGGAAGGGGAAGGTAATTACTCCAGGCCATCATGGACGACACCTCCAACCTCCTACAAGAAAGTCTGAACGCTCACCCGCCATGTCACCGCAGCTCTTTTGTCTCATCGAAACACCAATGTGAGACCAAATTAGCCTCTCCTGGACCGTAATCCAGACCAAACAGCCGGACTTTGACCTGACGAAAAGAGGTGGTCTCTGTCCAGCTCAATGTGGACCAATGGTTTTGTACGTTGGTAGTTTGAAGTTAGTTTTTGGATTGTTTGGAACTTTAGGACCAATAGAACCAGAACAAGGAAAAAAAAGCCACAGTAGCAGCTAGGGATATATAATAGCATATTGTTATATTACAGTATATAGTTTTTATGTGTATTTCCTCCTTCTTCAGTAACTGGGTTTCTCTCAAAGGAAAAATACTTGATCAAAACTTGACCCATACTGTGCTGATCTATAATATATATATAGCTAATACTCAAGGCTTGCTTAAAATATAGACATAAAACACAGTGAGTAATCAACCCATTGCAGAATGCGGCTTAATCCACAGTGTTAGCTTTCATGATAGTCTCTATGAGGTTGGCTCAGGAAAAGCAGTTCTTCATATATAGTTAACGTAGGAGGGATTAACTCTAGTGATTCACAATTCAGGTCAATCTTCCCCGGCAACAACAGAAAAAGAGATTTCGCCGGTATTGATGGGAACTAAACCCTAAAGAGAGGCTTGCTAAAGGGAGGACAGAAAATAAATCCCTCTTTTCAAGCATCTGCAACCGGTGGACTCAAAAAAAAAAAAAAAAAACAAGGCATAATCATTATTTTGCTCCACTTCCAAGACCCGTCCCAGAACTGTTGGTACAGTACAGAAGCTGAAAGAGTGGCAAGCGGCAACTGGATCGTTATTAAGCAAGTGTCTGGCGAATGTAGAACGCAGGCCGTGTCGGTGAGAAAGTGGAGTAAAGTCTCATTATGAGGCAGAGCGCAGGGTCGCCTCCCACGAGCCTCGCTGCTCTCTTTGGATCGCTCTTCCCGGTTTGTCGTCGTCCTATGCTGTAGATGCAAGGCAATTTTTTTTAGAGCCTTTTAGGGCTTCATTGACATAACAACATGTTACATCAGCAAGTTATAGAATAAAATAAATTCCTGTGAGTGAAAAGGGCAGATAATCAAATTAAATAGAGTAAACAATTAATAATAAAAAATAAAATATCAGAACACAGTAAATAGAGTTACAGACCACAATATCACCTCCTGCCAAGCTGTACCTAAGGCCTGTCCTATTTACTGTAGTAGTGAGGAACAATAACATTGCACTTGAACCTTATGGGGTAGTAATTAATGTTCCAGATATTAGTCAGACCCACAGGTGTTACCAGAGACTTTTGATACCTTAAAATCCAAAAAACATTAATTAAAAATGTAATTGCTTACATGTACATATACAATTCAATCAGAAAAATATTACGGTTTGGGAGGGACTTGTGAAATTTACCAAATGCGAGTATAAAACTTCATGTTTTGTCACATTCATAAGAAAAATCTTTATGCATAATGTTATAGAATGCCTGTTATAAAGTTCTCTATCAAACACAGATGAATTAATGTGTTAGATTGATAAATGTATAGTTTTAAAATGGATTCCTTCAATTTTAGTCAAGACACAGCTTTGAAAGGGGCCCAGCCATTCCTTACACTACTTGATACCATTCAATCGCAAATTTAAAAAAGATTTCTCTATAAAACTTTCACTCTCAGGTAGATATACTGTATATGATATTCTCTACATGACAGCCATCAGTCAAATTAAAGCAGACAGAACTGACCATATAACAGAATTAGGATGCTAGAGCATTGGCTCCATTGTAAAGGAGACTGAAATGAAAAGTAATGAATGATTTTAACACCCAGCAGTGGCAGTTTGATTCTAAACGACGGAGAACCAAAGTTGTCATAATCAATCTAAAGGTCTTTTCGCAACGTTAGCTTTTTGACAGAAAACCGCTTTCAGCCGCTGCTGATCTGTCACATTTCATCTCATTGCAATTTCATGGGTAAACATTTGTGGAGCGAAGTAGAGAAATCTCCTGTCTTCATCTGAATGGCAATGTTTCATTGCTTCTGCAATCGCCTGGTGGTTAATATCTATTGAGACGAGTGTATTAAAGCATGTCCCGTATGATGAGTCGCTCCCCTCCTCTCCCCCCGACGGAAGAAGGAAATTACAGCTCAGCAGAACATCATTTCATTCAACTTGTATATTCATTAAAGCCAGATAGAAAGCGACAAGCGACTTTTTAATCAGAGTATTTTGGGGGTAAAAAGAAAAGAGTCTCCATTCATTATCTCTTCATGAACGTGCTTCATTTTTTGGTCTGACCTATAGTTGAAACAGTGGCCAGGCCTCTTTTGTCAAAGTGAGGCAGTTCAGTCTCAGAGTGCTTTCTCCTGCATTAGCAAGATTTTCTTAAAAGTCGGGGAGGGATAGATCAGCTTAATGACAGAGACAAACCACCAGTTCAGCTCAAAGTTTCTTTCACTTAATTTAAAAAAGTCACCCAGCTATAAATCAGTGTTGGATACGTGCCTAATTTGGATATCCTCACAGATTGGCTCACTGCTTTCTTTGTCTCTTGATGGGAAAACAGCATGAAAATTTACTGCCTTATGTGAAGAGATTTTGTGTTTGTGTGTGTGTGTATGTGTGTGTGTGGGGGGGTTAAATTCCAGTGGAAACTGTAACAGTGGGATTCCGCCAGTCCCTAAGCAGGAGTGTGCCACTTGTCAGCGCAGAGGGAAAAACTGCTGAGGGAAGCAGCAGGGTTGTGGCCCCCGGGACCCTGTGCTGCTCCTCTCCTCTCCATCTTCTGCTATGCCCCCGGTCCCTTGCTGGCTTATTATAATAAACAGCAAGCCAACCCTTTAACTTCCTTCCAGCTCCATCAATCTCCCGGTTCAATGTCTATGTGATGAATGGTCTTCAGCAGCGACGCATATGTAAACACACTTGCAAACATGAGAAATTATACATGGTCAATGTGTATATTAAACATCTTCTTTTGCAGGAAGATACACAGGACGGGGGGCTCCGCCTGCATTTTGATACTCATCGGGGATGCCAACGTTCTTCCAGCGTCTGAATAAAACAATCTTTGGTTTAATAAAATATTGAGAAACATTTTTCATGCCATTTTTTTCCTGCCTGAGGCTTGTTAGTGGTCAGCTCTGAATGCCCATCATTCACGTTCACTTGTTTGCTCGGAGAATGCTGCTGCGAATGTTGAATTCACTGAGGTCTTCCAACTCCAGCATTGAGAACTGTGACTGTGCATTTTTTATCCAGGTCTTTATTCCACATTGAATTCACAATTGCATTTTTTTAAAACCTTTATTTATTCAGGGAAGCTTCACTGAGAGGAATAAACTCCCGGATTACATCATTCACACAGGTACACACACTCATGCCTGGAGTCTGCTCAGTACAACCAAAGTCGATGATCCAACCACTGAGCAACTCTACTGGTGTAGTCAGGATTAAGGCCTTGCTCAAGGACACCTCACTGGTATCCCTACTAGGGTCGCCATGATGATGAGATTGGCTGCAACAGTGTTTTTTCTTTTCTTTTTTTGGGGGGGGTGGGGGGGCAACTGAGTCATGATTGGGCTATAATGTGTGTGTATAGCATCCAAACCATATCCTATTCATATTCATGACATGTCGTTTCACATTTTACCATAGGCTGCATTTACAGTAAGTTACAGCTTAGTATTAGCATCTCGATTGGGTATGAGTTACATTTTCTTATTGCCTTAGAATATTACAGTTTTTTTTTTTTTTTTTTACTTTCCTCCTCTTTGCCTGGTCATCCTCTGCCTTTCTTTGTTGGAGGGAACGCTAACTTTAATTGATGCATCATCCTCTGATTCATTTAAATGCGTAGTTCTAAAATAGACCTGCACTCAGCAGTAATGTCGCGACTTTTAACAGTTTTGTTTTGTTTTTTTGCCTCATGGTAACATTTTTACTTGCTGAAATGTAGCCTAGAAGGACAAAAATAAAAGAGAAAAAAAACACAAAGAAAGAAAAAAATCAAGGTCATGAGCTTGGTGTTCTCAATGGCCCTGCTGATGACATAGACAATAATAAAAGCTGAATTTTCAAGTGGTGAGGTTCTGGTACAGCAGCCATGTTGATTCGTGCAATAGAACGGCAGGATTCTCCATGCTGCTGTGGTAAAGAGCCTAAGGTAATATACTTAGAGCAGATGGCATTCCTCTTTCTTACTGTCACTCTACTCTCCCTAAGTAGTTAATGTTCTTCCCCAGCTGTACTCTTTGATGCTCAAAAGACATCCACCTCTGAAGTTGAAATTTCTGACTCAGATCTTTCCGAGTTCTGAGTGCAATCGAACTCAGCATTAAAAGCCAGGGCTGCATGCCACGTCTCAGCAACATCACTCACCCTCTTTACGAAGTGGTTTTAATGTTTATCATAAAATAACTACTCAGTATTCTGATTGAGTGTAATTTTTGGGACATTTTAGATCAGATTCGTCCGGCCTCCCAGCCCCTTCTGTTTTTGATAATATGTGGCCCCCAGAATAATTTAGTTGAATAGCCCTGCCCTAAACCATAAAGATGAACATCATGATGTTGCCAGAGGAAAAGTCAGAGGCTCATCAAAGTTGTCAAGATGCGTCGCTTGTACAAAATGTTGTAGGAGATGGAGCGATATTTCCCTGGATAAGTGAAAATGTCAACCCGCTGGTGGCTCTATATGAAAAGTCAAGGGATCACCAAAGTCTTTTATTCTTCTTTTGGGGCACATGAATGTCCTCAATGCTTTAATGGCAATCCATGCAGTTGTTGAAAATTTTAGTCTGGAACAGAGCTGGAGGACCGACCAACCGACTTCCCAACGTTGCAACCCTTTGAGCTTTTCTGGTAATTTTGTGCTTTGTGTGAGCATATGGATTGAATATGTCAGAACATGTACACAGCACACAGATGGCATTGAGATATATTCTTGAACGTCGAGGATAATAGCATGGTAAAGTCTTCCAAGTGTGAGCAAGAGGGCACAGAGGATTACGATCCTGCCACATTTCTCAAAACTAGCTTGTTTGTCTGTGTGTTTTTTCCACCCCAGTGTCTTCTAATGCAATCATCCTTCAATCAGTGTTCAACGGTGAAAATCTAATCACACTGGTTTGGGGTTTCAGAAAGCCATCTGCTTTAATCCAATTCTTGACAAATATCCCTGTCACAGCGCTCCCTCTGCTGCCATAACAACTACCCATTTCAGCAAGCTAATTTTACAGGTTCATCTTGTTAGAGATGAGACAGATGTGAAGAGTTGACAGTGTTTGAATTCTGGAGACAGCCGGTAATACCTCCCACACCCTTGCCCATCCTACCCGGGGCATTTTCCACTGCTTTGACCCTGCATGGCCCCCTCAAATGTCTGGACAATGATGGACAGACACTGGGCTTCTTTTTGTCTGCCAAAACCCCCTGCCTTACACCACATCTTGCGTTCTCTGGAGCCTGGGCGTAAGAATGCTTCTCTGAGGCATCTTTGCAATCCTAAAGGGCAAGTCGCTCAGCCATGAAAAACAGTCGAAATACTTACACTTGCCATAAATGCCCATAAGCTAGGCAATCTTTCATGCTTTATAATGTTGTCCCCAGCAACACAGCAACACTGAAGGCCTCTGATAGGGAAAACAAAAGACAAATGACTGACTGTGGCCTTTTCTAATCTATCAGTTTCTTCTGGAGGCTTTTGTCCTTCAAGCAGAGTGCCACATGTGGGCCTGGCTATGTGCAACTGTGATGGTATCGTGCTGAAAATGCCTCGGACAGTGTTTTCAACTTGCCCAGACAAATTTATTCAATGACCTTTATCCAAAACCACCTCAACTGAGATGTTTCCCTGGTCTGACCTGACATATCGACTTCTCTGTCAGCTGCGAAAGCTATAGATGTCAGATTCCCGGAGAACTCCATCAGACACTCCTGCATGAGCCAAACTGAGATGTTTAAAGGCAGATGTGGCATTTTGGACATTCAGGTCAGGCAGCTTGAATCTTCTCACTGTCCCATGGACAAAGCTGGTTACCATGGGAGATACCTTCTCGACCCCAGGGCCATGTCTGTGGAACCAGCTCCCAGGAATAATCAGGGATCTCTCCTACTGCCTTTGAATCTATTCTTAAAACTCATCTGTCCCGCATGGCTTTGCCTTTGGGTCCTAGTTCTATGCTGTTGGTTTCTTAATACCCGGCATTTAATTCTATTTAACTCTATTTGTATAGAGCTACTTGTCTTTAAGTTAATGTTATTGCAATTGTTTTTTTTGCTTGATTGAGCCTTCAGGCTGATGGATGAATTTGATCTTTTTTTTTTGCCTGTGAAGCACCTTGAGAGTTCATTGTAATTTAAAACATACTATTCAAATAAAAAAAATATTCTTACTATTGTTATTTATATGAAGCTCCATAGGCTCGTTTTGTCATATTTAGCATTTCCTGGCACTCTGTAGAGCCATTGGAGTCTTTCCATCCCACTGGGTAAGTGAGTGGATTGGTACCATTAACAGACAGACTGTGGGCATTGGCTAGAGACTTAAGACCCATTGTTAGCGGAGCAGTTTAAATACCAGCATGTTGTTAATACCCACACACGCTGATTCACACATACTGCCTCCTCACATACACATGGAAACATGCATACATGTCAACACTCCTACCTTTGTGCTCTATGTATCTATCCCAGAAATCACCACCGTTGTTTCCAAATGGGCTCTCTGTCTGCCAGTGTGTGGTGTGTATGTGTGGCAGGCCGTACAGTATATAATAGGGCAGTCCTTTCTGGTGAGAGAGGTGAATTGTGCTGTATAACCACTTAACCCTCACTCCCCCAATGCCACCCTCCCATGGCAATCCCAATAAAACCTGGATTATTTTTTTAACACGATGTATGGCTGCTGACTTTACAAGCTCCCCTCCAGCTCCTGGGTGAGGGAGTGCAGGGAGCAAAGAGAGGAAAAGAGAAAGAAAGGCCGGGTCAAAACTGCTCTGTGTCTCCAAGACCATCAATGAAAGCCTTTTCTGCTGGGAGGAAAAATAAACACCCGGCACTGATCCTTTTTCATTTTTCTTTTGCTTCTGTCTGGTTTTTACAGAAGGCACTACTGTAGCCACAGCACCTAACACCAACCTGGTGGCTTTTACCGTGTGTCCCATGTCCTGCCCGTCGACATCCTTTTTATATTTTTGGATAGTTCACCTTCAGTTTTCACAGTAAAAGCACACAACTGACGGTGGAAAGAACATTTTGGAATCTCAAAAAAAACTTGCCCAACACGAATCAAACTTATTTACAACTTTAGCGAACTTCAACTTACAACTTTCAAATGGTAAACAACTGGCTTTTGTTGAATTATTTATCCAAAAAACTGCCTCTCAAGTTTCCATCAGATGGGTTCTATGACAGAAAAGTTAACTTTCTTTGCCTGAAAGCATTCCAAGTATTTAATTTTGTGAGGGTATTAAAAGAACACTGTTTGCCAACTTGGTTTAGTTTCTCTGATCATTCAGGGAAGAAGAAGTTGATTTATTGCAGACTTTGTGAGAGAGAAAGCAACTGCCAAAGAGGAATATGAGTAATATGCCAGGTATTGTTAGTTATAATTACTTGGACCAATTTCAAAAGTTATATATTTTTTAACTTAATGCTGCCTCTGAAACACATTTTTTGAACACTATTAAAATTCCTATAAACTTAACAGTTGCATCTTCGTACCCTCAAAAACTGGACCCCAATGTCTCTTCCTCCACTTGCTCCTCCATATAATTAAAGTTGAGAGAGTAATTCTATCCAGGCAAATACATACTTCTGTGTCATTCCTATTTGCTCCACCCCTCGGATAACTAATTTTCATAGAATTAGTCATCGTCCTTGATGAGGACGATGACTAACCCTATGAAAATTAATCAGAGCGACCGAGGGGCGGAGCAACCGCTAATCTTCTATTTAGAAGTGGTGATAACAAAAGTAACAATATGTCTCTTTGATTCAGAACTGTAATGTGACATTACCCAAATTGAAATAGTAATTTGTTTCACTCCATTGTTGGGTGGCTCAGTGAAAAAGGCTGGGACGGGGATGGAGTGGAGGAGGGGGTGGGGGCTGCAGGAGCTGCTGCATCAGCATGTGTGCAGTAATGTGATAGCAAGGCCTAGCCGCACAAAGAAAACACAACCAGCTCTCTAACAACCATCCCCAGTAAGACCCTGAGAGGAGTGGGCGGTTGGGGGTTGGTGGGGCAGCTTCACTTTAGTAATTATGCTGCCTGGTGGAAATATTGTAATTCTAGGTTGAGCGTATATGAAAAAAACAAAAAAACAAAATGGTAAATATGCCTGAGAAAATGAGAGAGGTGACCTTTAAGGGGAATAAAGCAACAATGCTGCGTCAACACCTGCCGGCAAATATGGCATAGCCTTTATATTTATGCCATATGTTCCTGCTTTTCATTACAGATAGTTTACTTTTTTCTTTTTAATCCAATCAATTGTATTTTTGATGCATGTTATCTTGCTGAAACACAAAGTTCCTGTATGCTGCTTGATTTCTAAAAAAAAAAACACAACCCAGAGACAAACCTATTTTGGCAACAGTATCAGTTTTCTTCTTTGTTAACTAAAACGTACCTGCTGTTATATTGTAAGTCTTATTTATGACTAGAAGGAAGGATTTATGTGAAGCACTTGAAGGCAGAATTACCCTGCATATAAAACCAGACCTGCCCTACTTTCAAGTGAGGTGCATGGATGATTTGAAAAGTAAGTATTGGTTAGTAGGTGGCAAAGGCACCACTGAGTTTTATGTTGTCCTCAGTTGCTCTGAATGATAGCATATAGGCAGTGCCAGATATTTTCCTGTCTGGGGCTAGTTCAAGGCTTAATAATTTATCGGGGGGTTGTAGAATTTGTAATTAATTCATGAATAAACACAGCTAGGCATGTGGCATTTTAAAGTCAATTTCAAGTAACATATGCCACCACAAACACTTCTGATGATTAAAAAGTTGGCTACATCTCACTAAAACAACTGCAGTTTTCTTTAGTTAAAAACAAGACAAAGGGTCTACAGCTTTGCTAGCACCCCCAGGAGGCTGTACAGAAGCAGAGTATGGGTTTGAGCTGAATGCTAATGGCACTATGCTAACATGGCACCCAATGCCAATGCTAGCATGCTGATATTTCGCAGGTATACTACCACATTCGCCTTCGTAATTTAGGATATTGCTAATTAGCAGTGATACAAAGCACAGCTGAGAGCAATGTAAAGTGTCAGTTTTGCAGGTATCTGATCATCAAACTAGGTATTGAAGAAATTATACCTTTAACTTCAATGATTGCGCTACAAGAAAAATTGGGAAATTTATCCTGAAGAAGACATGGATGTATGTAACAGTTTTCATGGCAACCTTTCAATTAGTTGTTCAGATATTTCAACCTGGAGTTCCTTCCTACAATCCCCGCATCCTTTATTTAAAGTGAAACTACCAATAAAATGCAACAGCAAAATACAGCAAATCTTGTTACATAATGAGTTAAATCTGCATCTGAATGGTAACTAAAGCTGTGAGCTAAATGTGAACTAAAAAGTACAATATTTCCCTTTGAAATGTAGTGAGTAAAGTACCTAAAAATATACTTAAGTAGTGTAATTGAGTAAATGTACTTTTGGTTTGTCGTGAATAATTGTTCCAGGGGGGTACGATTTGGGCGCCACAGTCCTTCCTGTGGCTGCTAACAGCGCTGCCATGAGGGAGGAGCACCAGGGGAGCTGGTGCAGCGTGTGGTCTCCCCTGTAGCTCTCAATGCTGGAACCACTTTCTCATTTTCACTAGCTTTTGGTTCCTTTTGATGATACAATTAAGTTTTTTTTTCTTTTTTTTTTGACAGAGCTGCTGTAGCCTACCACATCAAACCAAATAATAGTTTATAGATTCCAGTGCAAAGAAGGTTGCTATGGCAATTTGTAGCATTATTAGACCGGATCAACTGGAGAAGGATAGAAACAGCAGCTAAATAAGGGAATTACTTTCATGAGGCTACACATGATAGTTTGACAGTCTAAAATTCTTACAGCTTGTACTGTTGCGTGTTCAAAACAGAAATATAATACAGTGAGCTGGATTATACAAGCAGTTATTTTACTGTGAAACCTATATAATCATGAAGTATAAAGCATAAGCATGCTTACACACACTGATACTGGATAATTCAAATTATTTTGATGCATGTTTTCCGCCTCTGCGTATAACAGGGTTCAGAGTAAGTAAACTACATCCTGCCACACTAATCCTACTTTACCGTTTTCATACCAATTGTGCTAATTGCTTCCAATCATGCTATTTTAAAGATTTTCCATCAAGACAGATTCTCAGAGAAAGTGGCATTGAGTTACGGCTCGGGCTGTGAGGATGTGGGGGTGGTCAGGTCAGGACAGATGTGTTTAAGCTGGCAGGGAAAGTAAGATGTAGGAGGAGGGGTGGAGAAACATCCCCCAAGGCCCTGTAACTTTCATCGAAACACTTCCTGGTTCTGAACTTAAACCCCCACCCCCCGTCACTCCCTAGGGTGGTATCCCCTGACCAGGATCAGTTTCACCACGTAATGGAGGTGCATTGTGCTGGTATTTTCTTTTTTTAAAAGCCGCTATTGTAGCTCAGCGTGATGAGAACCTGGATAACACAGCACATGTGGGACAAATTGGGTCTCTGACTGTGTGACATAACGACTCCATGTGACTTTGTTTTTTTCCCACTCTCATATATACACATCTTCACACTGTGTACACATGCACACACACACACCCTGGTGGGATCAGGTGGTGATGAGAACAGAGCATGCGACTCTCCACTGGCGACCTGAATATGAAAAACACACACACACACACTAGGTGCTTTGTGAAGAGTTCAAATTCGTTTCCATTTGCTATAATAAACACACAGCACCGGCACACACACACACACACACACACACACACACACACACACACACACACACACACACACACACACACACACACACACACACACACACACACACACCCCTGTGTTGTGTTTGTATTTTTCCCTGATCTAGCTGGGTAGAAAAGGAGAAAAAAAATCCTTTTGAAACCTGAAACTCTTCTCCATCAGCAGCCCCTGTGCTCCCTTCCACTAGGCCAGGAGCAGCAGGAGAACACGGGCCTCTGTTGTCTCAGCCGGAGTCCTTTGGATACGTTTTGTATCCCGTCTCCCAGCGGACGCGGCAGCATAGAGCCTCTGTTGTACTGAGGAGCATGTGAACACACTGCTGACTTGAGTGTGGTGAGCAATGTGACTCGTTACTGTAACAAGGTTGGTCTGCACTGACGGAGTTGTGTCCGTGTTTGTGTGAATCTGTATCTGAACATATTATATAACAGATGTCATTTCTCTATGTCCAGTATACAGTGTACAGCAGTTCAATTCTTTTCTGACATAAACTGCATAATATAAAGTAAATAGGTAGTTTTGTCTTTACACTATTTATTGTGTGTCCTTACTTACTTTTTTTTAAAAAACACACCGATTTAGTTTGTAAAACAACACATCTATGCTGTGGCCTTTTTACCCCAAACCCTATTGTGTTGTTTATCTCCTCCAGACATGTTTTAAAAGACATGTTGTAAAATACTGTAAACTTTGAATAAATGTGTGTCTGATATGGTTTCCCCCCCAAAAACACATTGACTGTAAAATTAAATCTGGAGGCATTCATACTGGTGGCTTCAAGTTTCCACATCATGCTTGTGTTATTTAAATAACGGACCAGGTTTGGCTCCGTAACTACTTGTGATGTCACAAATCATGTTCTGAATTTTTAAATGAGCTCAGAGAAGCCTTAACCCTCCACTCTCAGTGTCCAAACTTTTGACCACACACGCACTTTACATTGTATTAGTACAAGTCAGATCCAAATCCAAAAAATAATGCCAAATGATCTCCTACTATCTTTTACTCAATGTTGCATTCAGTCAATAACCAGTATTCACCTATATGAAACTACTTTTCACGCCAATTCTATCTCAGGAATATTCATTTAAAAGTGGGGAAAAATAGTCTCAATCTTCAATTCATTTTGTTGCCCCGTCAGTCTCAATGACGGGTCTAAACAAGGGGCTTTCAAAGTCTGACACGGCTGGGCCCCACTCAGACAAAATTGAGACAGCTGTGGCCCTCACAACCCCCATCTGCCACCACTTTATAGCTGAGTTTGTTGTGACGAATATGTGTATTAGAGGAGAGCGTCAGGGTTCCAGGAATATAGGATCTGAACATAAGTAATGTAAATATTGATAGTGCAACATGAGAAAAGTTCATATTACAGGGAAGGATTTTGTCACTTCTGTCTTTCTTTGTTCCTTGCCTTACTTTAATTTGAGGGATATTCACGCTCCCAGTGTTGGAACTTTACAGTTCATGTTTTGGGGGGGGGGGTTTAGCCTATATTTGTTTATGCTTTGGCAAATTATAGATGTACAGACAACTATCCGGCAGACAACAACAGGCAATTACCCAAATAGTAAGATCTTAACTTAAAGATCGGGCCTTTAGCATGCTATGCCACATCATCTTGCATGGGTTCACGCAACATCTGCATGACTCTTATGCATCTGTAAGTCTCGCACAGCTTAAATTTGTGAATATCTCCAATGTGTTCCGGGCGCGACGAACATTTATCGCATCCGGACGTCCCTGGGGGCCCCTGGAGCTGCAGAGAGCTGCTTAATGCGCGGCAGCTACTGGAATCCCACTCGTCTGCTGTGGAGTGAGCGAGCGGGCATAAACAGGAACCCCTGGGAGCCGGTAATATGTTAAACGATCAAACTCCAGTCCTGCTCAACCTTATCCAGCCGAGGCAGATATGAGGGTAATGCGCGCGTGTGCACCCGGCGCGCGCGTCTCTGCGACAAGAATTTCTGCGTATCGGTGGGTATTATGAGCGCTGCTTTGAGATGAAAGCCACTACAACCAAGAGAGAAAAAAAGAAGCAGCAGCAGCTGAGAAAACGGATGCAAATTACCAAGACAGGACTGGATGAAATCGGCTGGAATTGCTCCTTTGGTGGGTGAGGCAGAGCTGTCTTTATGTGAACAGTTCAAAGAAGACGTCAATCTCTCCTGGCTGTAATTCAGTCATATATATATATATACAGCAGAGATATGGTGTGATCTGCTGTATGTATATATATATATATACGCTGATAACAGTGAAGGTGTTTTTCAAGGAACACTGGATCAGAGAGCAAGTGATGGCAGCGTCAGACTGACACTTATCAGCTTGTCCTCCAACCTTTTCCTGTATCGGAAGGAGTGGAGCATGCAGGATCGAGCGAGCATAGAATGAGAGCACACAGGGGGATAAAAAGGAGAGTGAAGGAGATACAAAACACACATGGCGAGAGGGAGAAAAGGGAAATCCGAAGGACTCCAGAATGAAATGGAGAACGGGGAGCCACCAGGAGAGGGGGAAGAGTGGCAAAGAACAGATAATGGCTGTAGAGAGACGGCGGCGGGCAGAGACGGGAAGCGAATTAGGGGAGCTATCTTAGCAAAAGGAAAGGAAGGGTAGAGGAAGACATAGAGAGGGGAGCAGAGGAAGGGAAAAAAAGGTTGAATGAACAAGATAGCAACAGCATGAGAGGTAGACAGCAAGAGGAAGGTGGGCGGCACAGATGCAGAGAAGTGGATGTCTCAGGTCATTTGGTGCGATGATAACCAGAGGCTTTATTTTTCACCCACCCTCCCCAGTCCACCACACTCCCATCTAACCACTCCTCTATCACCTGAGTGCTCCAAGCCAATCCAAAACATACTCATGCGATTTCTTGCACACACACACACACACACACACACACACACACACACACACACATACACACACACACACACAGGCATGCTGGTGTACAATTAGATTGCAAATCGGTAACCCCTGTCTGGCTACTGTAAAACGCGCGGTAGCCCGACAATAATGAAGTCCGGGAGCAGCGCATGTTTCTACTGCCCATTCAGCCTTGTTCAACAAGTGATTGCTCGAAAATAATTACATCTCATTTTATTCATTGTCAGTGAATTACCTGCTTGAGTGGTTGTGCACAATGGCACCCCAAGATGTGGATACAATGGGCGGGGCTGGAGCTGCCAGCTGAGGCGTGCCTGTGTGTTTGTGTGTGCGCATGAGTGTGTGTTACCTTGTTTAAATATGTGTTGGTGTGATTGGCAGAATGCAGATTATACTTGTTTGTTTGAATTGTTTTCTGACGAGTGTGTGGGTGTGTTGTTAAGTGTATAAAATAGGCCAACACACACACATGCACACACACATACATCCATGTGATAATTAAGTGCCATTGTGATTAAATAGTTAAATAGTTTACAACCTGTGTAGATAGCTAAGGTGCAATGGAGCAACAAAATTAAAGGCGGTGCACTGCTAAAACTGAAAACAGAAGAAAATATCTTGTTTTTGGTACAATTAATCCAATATTGAGTAGAATTATCTCATTCCACTTGCAGATAATTTAGCTTATTTCAAGTTTTTTTCTTGATTTTAGTCAATAATATTTAATTTATATATTAATATATATATATTCATTATTAATATATATATATATATATTTAATAATGAATAATTTCTAATAATAAATATATAGTAAATATTTTATAATATTATAATTCAAATTAATTTAACAACATATCTTCAGCTGTTAAGATTTCACAGATTTTACAGTGTGGTGCAAAACAACTTAGTCCATTCACTCATGTACTCTATTTGAGAACAATTTCTTATCATTTGATGCTACTTTATACTTCACTCAGATTTTACTATCACATATAATTAATCAACTCTAATATTATATTATCTATATTCAGTTAATTTGTTCCTCCGTCTCTTGTGTTTTGTGTGAAAAATGCCAAATATTATGATGCAGTACTTTTACTGGTGTAAATTCTCTAATATAGGCCTGGGACTACAGAGAGACAAAATTAGAGACAGGCCTCTTTTTCTATTTGAGCAACATTGACTACCAGTAGAATGAAGACAAACTAGACACAGGCCACTGTAACCATGACTTGATATTTTAGTGCTCTAGTGTCTTTCTACTGAGCTAAACAGTCTCATCTGTATATTTTTGTGTTCAATTACTATTTCTTACATGCATGACAATTTGAAATTCAGGGTTTTAAGTAAAGGTGCTTCATCCACCGCTGACTCCATACAAACACCAATGTCTAAAAATCACAAGTTGTTTTTTTATCATGTTGTTTTAGCAGAAAGACATTTTGATGATCAAACACTTAATCTTTTGACAAGATTAAATGTCCAAGATTCTGTTATTCTCAGCATAAGGCTGCACCCTTGAGACCTTTAATATAGAGTATTATCCAGTATATTCATCTTGTTTATCGGTCAAACGGTGACACAAACTGGCTCTTGGCGGTGGTTGAAATGAATTCCTCTGGCAGTTAGCGTGCTTCATCCTGTCTTTTTGAGCTCTTTATTATGACACTCTGTGTCAAATTGTCAGCTGCTACAGTAAAACAAACCCTATTAAGTGACTGGCCCTGTAATCATAATGTGAATAAAACACGCTCATGATGTAATAGGTTGACTGGAAAAAATCTGCATGCACCACTCCAGGAAAGTGGGAAAGTGTCAATTGATTTGGTAAAATAGATTGACATTTAATTTGAAACAGTGGTGGTCTGATAATTCATTAGGCTGTGTTACTGTCTCCTATCTGTCATTCATCACTGGAGCCATGTTGCAAGTATTGATCTTATCCTCTAACTGTGACCAACAAACTGAATAAACATATTTACCCAAATTGGTGCAGGAAAAAAGGAGCAGAAATTGTTTGAGCTTATTTTCACCCATATTTTATTGCAGTCCTGCAGTAAGAAGACAACAATTGCTGCAGTTTAGGGTAAACAGTGTGAGAGAGTGTTGACAGCTCAGAAAGAAACAAATAAACAAACAAAAAAAAACCTAATGAAAAGGGAAAATGTCAATTGGGTTTTGATTATGTGCACCAATTATATTTTAACAGTTTTTTTCTTTTCTTTTTCTCTTTTTTAAATAATCTAATCTAATACACAGCTCTGTATAAAAATAAGAGACCATTTCTTTTTTTTCTTTTTTTTTTTTTTGAAATCAGCATCTCTACATGTATTACAACCATTGTAGCATCTGTTGAATTCCAACACATGCACAGTGTGGAATAAGGTCACCCCTGAACAATAGTAAAGACTTGTGGAGAGCATGCCAAGAAGAAAGAGGTGAGTAAAAATAAAGGTTATTGCATCAAATATTGATTTTTGAACTCTTCTTAAGTGTAAACATTAGTAGTATATTGTTTTAAAATTAATTTGATCATGTTTTTTGCATTGTTTGAGGTCCGACAACATTGTATCCTTTTATTATATTGACCATTTGTCATTTTCTGCAAATAAACGCTCTAAACTATAATATTTTCTTCGGAATTTGGGGAAAATGTTGTCAGTAGTTTATAGACTCAAATAAAAATGTTCCTTTTGCCCAAACACATATCTATAAGTAGTGATATCAGAAAATTTTTTCAGTGGTCTCTTATTTTTTTCAGAGCTGTAAATACCTGGATTTGCTTAAAATAATAAAATAAAATCAATAAATATTTAGCTCTAGTTGTGTATTCTTTCAATTGTGCATGCGTGAAGTGAAATGTGAAGTATGAAGTAAAGTGTGTGTGACTGGTGGACTGTTTGTCCAGACTATTGGAGAGCAGATGCCTGGCTAAGGGGAGAAAATGTAGCTGTAAATATTTTATGTCATCCATGCATTGGACTTGGGGCCAGAGATGAACACCTGACTGTTATGACCGGCCAGTGTCGGACAGCATTTGCCCAGCAGACAGAAGCCGAGAGAAAAGAGCAGAACTGGGGAGGATAAATCTGACAAATTGCTCTCTCGGTCTCCTTCTGGATTTATTTTGTTTGTGGGCAGAGAAGCATAATGGTTCCATAAAGTGTGCAATAAAATGCGAAGGAAGAGGTGTGAGCAGTAAGTTGACTAAATCTGTGGCAAAGTTCCTACGTTTTACCTGCAGCTAAAACTTTTAAACCTGCTGGCATCCAACTGGAAATTGTACACTTTCTGAGCAAAATCTGTCATGATCTCATCTTCTATACCCGCTTATTCCTCATTAGGGTCGCAGGGGTCTGCTGGAGCCTATCTCAGCACATTACGGCGAGACACCCTAGATGGTCGCCAGCATGTTTTTGGACTGTGGGAGGAAGCTGGAGTACCCGGTGAAAACCCACACAGACACAGGGAGAACATACAAACTCCACACAGAAAGGTCTCAGACCCAGAACCAAGGAGGTCTTGAACGTGTGACCTTATTGCTGTGAGGCAACAGTGCTAAGCCCTGCTCCACCTTGTTGCCCATCTGTCATGATATTATCATTAATTATAAAGTTGATCAATGCATATGTTACAAAGAAAAGCTACAGTTTTCATGAAAATTCACCAGCTCGGCAACATGCTTACTGACGCAATCAGATTAATATTCACCAAAACTTCCCTCTGAAGTAATTTTTCCAACTTTTCAGCTGTAGCTGCAGCTTAAAAAACGTCCATACTATTAGTATGAACTAACCGTTGTTCTGTTGAAATAGTGACTTTTTATCCGAAGTGGCTGCGGCATCAATAGTATTTAAAAGGGCAACACTGTGGTGCAGTGGTTATTGCTGTTGCCTTATAGCAAGAAGGTCGCAGATTCAAGACCTCCTTAGTCCTGTGTCTGGGACCTTTCTGTGTGGAGTTTGCATGTTCTCCCTGTGTCTGCGTGGGTTTTCACTGGGTACTCTGGCTTCCTCCCACAGTCCAAAAACATGCTGACTGACATTGGTGACTCTAAATTGCCTGTAGGTGTGAATGCTGTGTGGCTGGTGACCATCTGGGGTGTATCCCTGCCTCTTGCCGTAATGCGCTGAGATAGGCTCCAGCAGACCCCTGCGACCCTAATGAGGAATAAGCAGGTATAGGAGATGAGATGAGAAATCCTTATCTAGACAACAGAGTTTGCTATTGAATAATAATTATGTTCTCAGGCTGGATTTTTTTTGTCTTTTGCATCATTACAAATGTCAGTTTCTGTTTTTCTATCTACTTTTGAAATCTTGCAAAGAAGAAGATTTGAATTCCCATCAACTGTTTTGGCGAATAATCTAGAATACAGCAAACATCTTCTAACATCAATATTTTTTTCAGATCTCACATCCCTATTTGTGAAATATTCACAATATAGAAGCCTGACATTATGTTGTTACATGTATTTTTGTTTGTAGAATGTGCTTTATTGGTATATAGCAGTAAGTGAAAAATTTAAAAAAGGAAAAGAATAAGGAAAAATAAGGGTAGTCTGACACTCTGTTCATAAAGCCTTTTCCAGTTCACACACCAGTTTTCAGCACAAATGTGAGTGACATTCTCACACTGTTGAGGCCTGACATGGACCTGTAAATTGTGAGGCTGCAGAGCGGGTCCTCAGGAGTTTGCAAGCTTGAGCCATTTCCTTTTAGATTGGCCTTACGATTTCCTGGGCTGTGATTCTTTTTTTGGTGGAGAAAACTGCAAATATAGAAACAAACAAAAAAGCTGTTTATGAGAGAGCACTGGTCACATATGTGGCCACAAAACCCATGTGAATATCAGTAACCCACTGGCACTTACATTATATAGTTCTTCTTCCATTTAATTAATTTGATTTTATATAGTTACATTGGTTCAAGCATTACACATCACACATGAGATACATAGGGTTCTTTATACAATATGTACAGATTATTTAGTAGATTGAAATGATTATTTAATCTTTGTACAGTCAAGACTTGTTTGTTTTTTAGGGTAAGTGGCCTTTTATAATTTATTTAGCTTCTTTTGACTAACCAGTGGAGAGGATGATGCTGCTGCAGGTGTTGCTGCTGGCAAAAGGATTTGCGCTCGAAAACACAGACATTAATTGAGGAAATGGCCAATTAGTCCCAACCATGCGCCTACCACAACATGGGGGAGGATTAGATTAGGTTAAAGTTTGCAATGTTTCTTGAGACTATTAGTGTCGTGATTTATTTTGTTTGGTTGATTTCTAGAATACGTTCATACAGAAAGTCTTTGCCATGTTTTGTTTGTAGTCAAGATGGTATGTTGAGTGTTTCTGTGTTGTCCTCTTTTTGGTTTGATCATCCACTGTAAAGTTGTCTCTTTGTTGTCTCCAGTCTGGTAATTTTTGTTCAGTTAATTCACTTAATATTGAGTTTGAATTTTGTGAGAATTTTTTTTTTAAAGTTGACCTTTTTCTATCTTTTTTTCATAGTTCAGTTGTCTGAGCATATTATGGGAACAGTGAAGATGCTGAGAAATCATAAAGATTGTTTAGATTGAAGACCCTCAATTTTAAAAGATTTTTTTAGGGAAAATAACATAGTAGGTGCAGATCGAGGTGGTGTTTCTCTAATCAAGATTGGTGTTGTGCTAGTTACTGAGAAATAGGAGCTAGTTTACTTCATTCAAAATGCAACTTGATTACTTTGTTGATTACCTATACCAAAAAGAAACGTGTTACCGCTAAAAGTCCCTTTTTAGTTACATTTTTAAATGAAAAGAAGTAGAGAAACTCATCTTGTCCTCACTGTTATTCACCATGACAGCTGCATGTTTGAGTGAACAGACACGTGTGAATATAAACAGGATGAACTACAGTACAACTGGAGACAAAATCAAGCATTGGTAAATTACCGGTCTCCATAAAGAGTGTAATAGTTACAGCAAAAAGTAACAGGATTAGTACAGCAGCTTAAACTTTGCTTAGAAACAAAGATAAAGAACCAGAAAACCCCCGCGACCCTAATGAGAAATAAGTGGGTATAGAAAATGACTGAGTGACTGACTGAAGAAGATAAAGAAAAGGCTGAGTTTTCTTTAGATACAAAAGAGCTGTGTGAGTCTTACCCTGTTAATGCTGATGTCTCTGCGTTTATGTGGGTGTGCGGTTCTCTGTGTGCACTGGGCTCAAATTCGTGATCTGAAAAACAATACTTTCTTAACACCGTCAATTTGATTTTGTAAGGAGATTTAAAGGCTGAGCTTCTAAGCTCCTAAAACTGCTGTCATCCTTGTTTTTTTTTAATTGTGCGCTGTTGGTCAGCAGCAGTAAAGTGGTGTCTGTACAGCTGATTTTGGAGCAAGTCTCGTCACTTTTTCCCCATGGGGAGAAGCCTGGCTGTGTCATTCCTGATCTCTCCAGACTTCTACTGCATCGATATGAGCCCGGCCGACTTCTTTCCCCTCTCCGGGCTGCAGTGGTGAGGCCTATTGGAAAAGATATTTTTCTATACTTGGGCTTCTACCAGCATCAATAGCAACATTACCGCTCCTCTTTCCCTTCTTCTTCTTTCTTGCCCTGTCTCTCCACATGCCTTGCTTTCAGTTTTTCTGTAAATTGATATTGCTGATGTGATGTGAATGTCATGAATTTTCTCCTTTGCCTTTGGGGTTTCTTGCCTGACCTAGCATTTTTTTTTCTGTCCTATATCAAGTTGTCAGCCTTGGCTGTCCACCTCCAGGATGCTTGCCCTCACTCGCCCATCTGTCTCTGTCTCTCTTGCTCTGTTAATCCTGCCTTATGCCTTCTTTCTTCCTTCTCATCAGTTTTGAACATTCTGCTGTTAATCTAGTCCTACAGTGACCAGCCAACAAAATAAATGCCTGTAAACGTTTATTACTGGCCAGCCTTTGTCTACATTTCATTTTTTATTAACAACAATGAAAGAATACGAAACACTCAAGTAAATAATCAAAATAGCACATTATGCAGCCAGGAAAATATCAAATAAATAGTAATAAATCTTTATATCTTTTACCATAATGGTTTCAACTATTTGACCTTTAAATCCTGATTGTTTTCTATTTTGAATGGGCAACAAAACAAATACAATTGCTGTGTTTAACCTGCTGTCGCGGGTAAGTACTTATCATGGCGAGGTAGACAGATTTTAAACAGCGTTATTAAATGAAAGCTCAAAACTGTGTTGACCTTCCCATGTCAATAGGCAATAGAATGAAGTTTTTTTGAATACTTTTTTGAAGTGCCTCATTATTTTTTTGAGGACTCTCATGTCCAGAGAACATTCCAGTGACTCCACACAATGCCCGAATCACTCCTCCTCTCTTCTCTCTCTCTTTCTCGTTCACTTTCCTCTCTGCTCTCCCTCTTCTTCTTCCTCTACTGCCATTAGGCCAGTCACATTACTTTTATTTCTTCCAAAGCGCTACACAAAATGCAGATTAAAACTCGCAGTAATCGACAACCACCCTCCCCCTCCCCTCACTCCTTTTTTTTTTCATTCCAGACAATAGCCAGCGTGGACAGACAATGTACAGCTGTCATCTTTCCCCCTCCCCCTCCCCTGACTCCACCTCCACGAACATCTGTTGTGTCCAGTCAGGCTTTGGGCAGGTGGTGAGGGGGTGGGCGCTGAGGTCAAACCAATCACTATGCAAATAGTAATGACTTCCTGTGTCCATACGACTCCCCCCCCCCACTCCCGGGGGTATGCCATGAAGGATGTCTGAATGTTGAATGGGTCTCTGTTACCGAACAAGTTGTGGTCCAGCAAGATTGCCAACATCATTACAACAGCTGGATGCGCCTGGAGCTCACACATGCAAACACACCACACATATGCACACATCAGGGTCATGTACAGAACACAAGCTGCTACTTATAGGTACACATCCCTGCTGCGGACAGTGAGCCATATGGCTTGGACCGACGACATGAAGTGTAGCTGAGTACACAGAGTTTCAGTTACGGCCACATGGTCACGGCAAGCCTCTTTAACCATTGAGTAATCATCACTACCAAACTATCTGAGTTTCCAACCCCTCAAATACTTTGGGATTTTCACAGGATGTTTACGGCTCCTACATGCCGCCAAAAATTCTGCAAAATCCTACTGGAATATTTACATGATTGGGGAGTAGAGAAAGTGTTCTGCATGATATAATGCTGTCAGACTATGTCAGACACAAAGTTAGGACTACGGGACAGATGAACAAATGCAACAAATTAGATTGTTAATTGCACATTCAGAGGTGCAGAGGGCCTACCAGCACTGATACTATCTGCCCAACTCCAGATATTCAGGCATCAAAGTCGGGCGTGTTGTAGTGATCTCAATTACTCGGTTACTCAAGTGATCTCCTATCTCCTCAAGTCCTGGATGGACTCCCATAAAGTTTAAATAGAGTTTAAAATACCACTATTGGATGCATTGCCATTCAATTTTTGTGCAGAGAAATATGCCCCCCTCAGGGTAAACTGTGATAAATTAATTTGTCTTATACTTTAGATGCTTACATGCTAAACTAAAGTCTTTCGATGACAATTGCTGCATTTCAGTAATGGTTTAACTTGCCCTCATTTACTTCCCCTCAGCACTTGCTCTCGGGGGGAATCACCAACCATAAGTGTTGTTCCGATTGTGAACTTGGGATATCGACCTTCAGACGGCTGAGCGAGTGAGTGAACACTGATAGTCACTCCAGTGGTGTATATCACCCACAGTGCATTGCAGTACAAGAAAGAAGTGCAGACATATTGCAATTATGAGCAGAATCTCATTGAAATGAGTCTCTAGGCATTTCTGATGATTTGTAGAAAGCAGGACAGCGGAAACCTACAGCTGGTGGCCAATCCATGGCAGTTTGGGCTCAAAGGTTCAAGGGCAAGTGCATTTTATTTCTCTCCCCGCCTCTCCCCCGCCCACTTTCCCTTTGCCCTCCAAGTGGAGACATATGTTGTTACAAATTTCTAGGGCTGAGGAGAATTGGGCAAAAGGAAATGAAACAACTAATGAAATGCAGCTAATGTAAACACCTGCAAAACATCATGTTGATTTTTCCATTCTGAGCATGTTGATCTGCTGACGTTCACATTTCAATCAAATCACCGCAATAATCCTCTAGTTATCATACATGTGCATGTTCAATATACATGTTCAAATCAGAGCTGTTCATGTGAATGTTTCATGAATGAGTCCCCACACACATACTGTAGCCTACTGTATAGTCACGTCCATGTTCAACACCTTCTCAATCTGCTCCCATGGCATTCCCTCAGTCAGAGAGGGGGTGTTGTAGCTCAAACTGCATCTAATTAGAAGAGAAATGAGTGCGCCACAGGGTTCTGGCTCAGCTTTGAACATTATCATCTCTCTTGCAGATACCCTTGGTCGCTTCTTATCCTCTACGAGCCTCGTCTTTGCTTGTAGTGATGCATGATCCCCTCCATTTGTCTGTCTGGCTAATCAGCTGAGCCATTCACATGGCGATGGCAGCTATCCACGAGACGACCCAGGAAGGGCGACCCGCTCATTACCATGACTCTTTCTTAATCAATCTTGCCTCCTTTTCTTTTTTTTATTTTACAGTTTCTTGCTCTCATATTGTGGCTCCTTTTTTCTTTGGGTTTTTTGTCTTCATATTCATTCTTTCTCTGGCTCCATTTCTCTGTCTGGCTGAAAATCCGCAGTGGACCTGCCAGCTCTTAAAGCCATTCTGCTGCATCTTATAAGTGTGTCTCTGTGTCCCAGCTTGGTGGGGGTGAAGCAAGGGACACCATGTTACATTCAAATTAACAGGCCATGCTGGCTGGACACATTGCCACAGGTCTTTTCTACTCAGTGTCCACCACGGTTGCTTAAGCAGAACTTAAACAATGAATGACTGGTGACAACATGGAAAAAATACCACTGCAGGCACTGGTTAGTGAGGTGTGAGGTGTTGGCTGTCAGTTCTGTTACTGTATCATGTCTGCCACTGCAGCAAACTGCTGTTAGCATGCCAGGAAAGATGTTTGCTGCTGTGGTCAGTGAGGAATGATATGCATTTAAAGATTGTTAAGTTTGATGTGACTTCATGAGTGTCAACTGCTGGTCCAATGGTTTAAAAGTCAGACACACCACAAACACACATGCAATAGTGGAATGTAACCAAATACAATTACTCAAGTACTGTACTTAAAGGCAGAGTATATATTAATAATGAATGCTGCTCTGTCCAGAGGGGAAGAAACTATTATTAATATAAAAGTAAATAAAACTGGTCCAGAAATGGATCCTTGGGGAACACCCTTGCTGATAAGCAGGGAGCCAGGTCTGAAATTGTCCACGACAACTGCCTGTTTTCAGTTAAGTAGTAGACTGAGAGAGCATCTAGTCTGATGAAAGATGACTTGGCTAGTAAATTGTTATGGTCTACCGTATCAAAGGCTTTTAAAAGATCAATGAAGAGAGCCACACAGTGCTGGTGTTCATAGAGTGCTTTCAAAATGTTATTTACAACAAAAGATATAGCTGTGACTGTATTATGTCTGGGTCTATACCCCAATTGATGGGTTTGGAGAATAATATATAAACTCATACAACAGTAATCTTTAGTAGTAAATGTGTGTATGTGTAGCATCCAGACAACAGTACAGGGTGTGTGAAACCCATTTCCATGCAGAGCAAAAGGTGTAGGTTACAGCAGGCAGCAGATACAGTTGCAGCACCTTTCTGCAGTGTTGGTGTGGGTGCAAACCATGCCTTTATTTCTCTATTTCATGGCATTTGTAATTGCCTAATCACTCTCTTTTTATGTTTCAATTTTACTCTCTCGACTGCCTGTGCAGCACCCGGAGGCGGAGCTGCGCAGGGGTAATTTTGTTGGCTGTTTTTCAATTTAGTTTCAGTAATAACTTGTATTCTTTTTTGTTTAGTCACAATTTTCGTTTAGTAACTAGTTTTAGTCAACTAAAATCCAAATATTTTAGATTACTTTTAGTTAATAGTCTTTCTTTAGTCTTTGACAATGGGGTAATGTTAATCCAAATTAATCTAGGCAGGTATGTGTAGCGATAGTTAGTTCAGTGTGACACACCTCTGGCAGCATTGCTGGAGAACAAATGATGCCCATCCAGTGCACTTTTTGATTGCAATTTTTAAAAAGTTAGTGATGAAAAAAAGACATTTTTATTAAGTTTTAATTGTAAAAAGTAGATTGTTTTTCATTCTCATAAACAAAAAAGCATGTTAATATCATCACAGTCAGTGGTTAAGGGTATTGATTGATGCTGTGTTAGACTGTTGTGATGCTAACTGGCTACCTGTATGCTAGATGAAGGCCAGATGGACCAAATCCAATCAAATATTCAAGCAATGAGCGAGACTGTAGTGTTCACAGTGGACAGTGGACAGAACTGTTTTTCAAAAATAAAATTCCCAATGAGTGTGTAATACACTCTTGACACCAGCAAACGGAAACAAAACTTCCAAACTGCATGTTTAAAGAAAGCTTTTGCATAATTAACCCACATGTTATGTAGCAGAACTGTTTTTTTCATTATTTCCTACCCAATCTATTATCTCAAGACCTCTGATTTATCTTGTGACTCCTACAAAGGAGTTTAAACTAGCTCTGACTCCACCAGCTACAATGATTAAAATGCTGCTCATAGATGAACTGTATTGTATAATGTATTTATTATATCAGTCATAACTGAATTTTCTGCAAGACAAATATGTTTACTCTACTGAGATGTGCCAGGTGCATCGGAAGATGGTGCAATCTTGAAAAATAGAATAATGAGATACTGCTCATGTTTAATGCTCAAGCAGTGAGCGAGATGGTGTGCAGGAGATTTATTCTATTTTCGTATGTCAGTATATTCAGCTGGTAATACTTCTGTATGTTAAGTAGGATAATGAATGCAGGACTTTTACTTGTAATGAAGTATTTTTAATTTCTTGCATTGATACCTTTACTTAAGTAACAAATCTGATTACTTCGTTCACCCACCACTGTACACATTAATTTATGCAGCAGCTTTCTAAGCATCTACAACACCATTACACGTGTGGTGTGTGTATGTGTGTGTGTGTGTGTGTGTTACTGGCTATGTGGCCCTGGCAGAGGCTTAAAGTGGGCACGGCTGTTTAGTGCCGCCTGAGGACTGCAGGCTGTCAGCCATGACTGTCAGCAAAAGCCAGTTTTTATGCCTGTGTGAACTGTACAGTGAATGCATGTGTATGTGCACAAGCATAATTATGTATGTGAGATATCATCTCTGTACAAAGAAGCATTACTGTAACTAATCTGACTTTTATCCGCCTCTATTGGTTAGAAAAGTACGCAGGGAGGTAAAAATAATAATCACATTTTCCACAATAAAACCAGGCTAGTGGGATAATTAGAGGAGAGCAGAAAGACAACATGAGGTGAAGAGGAAATGTTTTTCACAAAAAAATTAGTAGTTTTTTTCACAAATGCTGACAAATATTTCCATATACGATAATCCATGAGTGTTTACATAAAAAACATCCATTAAACAAGTACAGAATTACATTTTATACACAACATCTGGACACTTAATGTCTTATATACACATTGTAACTTACAATATGTTAACACAATATTTCATAACATATACCATGAAAATTAGACTGGATGGCTGAAGAGATACTGATGAAGCCCTGTTTGAGGGATTATTGGTTTTAGATGAAGAAGCACCTCAACCTGATTAAATGTTTGCTGCTGCTTTGACTTGCGAACAGACTGCTTTCATCCACTTCTTCTGTAGTCAGTCATTTTCTACAAACCTTCTTCAAACATATATGAAACATCCAACGCTTCATGTTACGTCTTCATCAGAGGCCAAACAGGAATACTGGGTTGAAATGGGTTTTTATACATGTTCAAACATTACACAAGGCATCCTGTAATATAATCATTGCATTATTCATGTCATCTCATTTCATCTCATTTGAAACAACTTATTATATTATTATATTTTGAAAGTACCTGTAGATAATGTAAAGGAAAATATGTTCCTGAACACATCCTTCATGGATTTGGATTTTCTATCACTGAACAATTTGCCTTGAAACTATGTATATATTATATTATATTATACTTCATAATATTATATATACACCCTTAAATATTACTTTATATATTAATATATATATATTATATATTATTTCAATAACTCATTTTCACTTGTATTTTGTGTTCACAAATTCAGAAAAATTTAAGTAAAAAAAATAAATAAATAAAAATATATATTCAAGTCATCAAATTCAGATTAAACATCCTGGTTACCTTTGGATAACGCCCAGTGCAGTGAAGTTGATCAAGAATCAGTTGCTTATCTTTGGTATCCGAATTTGCTCCACCTGTTTAATCTGGATAGTTTAACTCTAATTTTAGGATCTGTCAATCAGTCAGTCATTTTCTATTTTCTTATTCCTCACTAGGGTCACGGGGGTCTGCTGGAGCCAATCCCAGCGTTCTTTGGGCAAGAGCCAGGGATACACCCCAGACAGGTTGCTAGCCTATCATGGGGCACATGCACCACTCACTCACACATATTTTATTTTATGCAATTTAGAGGATGTTTTTGGACTGTGGGAGGAAGTTGGAGAACACCATGCCAACACAGGGTAAACATGCAAACTCCACACAGAAAGGTCCCGGCCCAAGGTCTTGAAGCTGCGACCTGCGACTTCAGCTACCCGACAGCAAGTAACAGAACCGGTCAGCTGTAACAGCGCTACCCACTGTGCCGCTGTGTCGTCCATGTTAGGATCTGACTGAATGATGTTTTTCTGGCTGGAGAACCAATCGTGTCTGGCACCTATCGTTTACGTCATCTGTCCTGTACTTTCTATTGGTAAATGGTTCTGGCCATTTGTTTTATTTTTCAAACTAGTGCTGTTTAGTCTGCTTGAATTAGTTTGTTTCCCTTCTTTGGTCAGTTTTGGTCTGTTGTGAACACAGCAATCGTATCTGGGTGTGGACCAGGACAAGCACCAAACAAGACACCCTTTGAGCCAGCCTTTGATGCTGATGAGAGAAATCGACAGCGAGCTGGAGAAGGGATCGAGATCTTACCAGGACTACCGCAACAAAGTCCTCTCTGACAGGGATCATGCTCTTGATCATTGGTAATGGGTTTAGTTTGCTTAGGTTCATTCCCTGTGAAATAAACTAAACCAAGTGGAAAATGCAACGAGTTTACGAACTTATCCAGTGATTCCAACCGGAGTAGATGAAATATAGGTTTGATAAGGCTTTAAAAGGTATGTAGCTCTACAGCTAGTAGGTAGATGTGTTGTCTACATGTGTGTGTCTGTGTGTGTTTGTACACACAGCGGCCTGTCACAGTGGGTAGGCAGATAGCTGCAGCTGACTCACGGTTGTTTACTTCACAGGAGAAAAAAAAAAGTGGACTGAGAAGTGTTGAAGGCGGATAAGCAGCCGCCTTCTTAAGTCCTCACTGAGAAAGTGTGTTTGCTTCCCTGAAAGTTCTTGTCAAAAGCTTCTCTTAACCACTCCTCCGGTCAGCCATGACTTTGTAGTGTCAGGAGACGATGGGGAAAGAAGAAGATTAGAGGAGAAAAGTGATGAGGAGAAGAGAGGAGGCAAAAAAAAAGAGAGCGGAAAACACGAGTCGAAAGGAGATGAGACGAGTAAACAAAGTGAGGTGAGACAAGACAAGACCAAAGAGAGGACCAGAAGAGACGGTGGGAGGGGAAACTCTCGGGGAGGGACAGGAAAAAGCGGAAGGAACTTGACAGGAAAAAAAAGAAAAGAAATGAGAGACAACAAGAGAGGGACAAAAGGTGAGATCTGGAGACCAGAAGTGGGTGAAGAGAGGAGCGAGTTGGTGTCAGTTCTAATCGTCCCTATAAGCAGTTAAAGTGTAAAGGGGGATTAGAGAACGGAAACTAGGTTGGAGGATGAGTGCTGAATTAGAGCAGGACCCCTGAGAAGGAGGAGAGAGGAGAGAAGAGGAGGAGGAAAAATGAGGAGACATGGACCAGGACAGAAATAGAAGACAGGAAAAGACATCACTTAGACAGGCGGAAGAGGAAAGACAGAAATAGAGGGGGAAAACAGATGGAAGAGAGAGAGAGAGAGAGAGAGAGAGAGAGAGACAGAGAGAGAGAGAGAGAGAGGGCACATGCTGATGTGAAGTGAGTAATAGCTCTGAGACTGGATTTACACAGCACCCACTGTGTGTATATGTGTGCACAAGTGAATTCATAGACACCCGCTTCCCTGTTTAGGCCAAAAAGCTGGCGAACAAGTAAACCATTAAAGTCTAGGGTAAGGGTTTTGGCTAAAGGGGCATTCCACGGTTTTATATATGAATCTCTGTCTTCTGTGGTTCTTCGGACTGAAAAAAAAAATATAGGACAAGTAGTATCCATCCCGACTTTTTTTCTGTTGTAACAGTGCTCAACATGTGACAGAATCATCTCAACAACCGACAACCCTGTGAAACAGAAGTTACACAGCGTCTTTTGTGACTTATTCCTGAGTGAAAGTAATTAATTGAGATTTGAACAAGTGCAAACAGAATTTGATTTAATCCTCACATTTGATTGGACTGCAAATAGTGGGTGGGTTTTAACATAAGTTTGTTATTTTATTTTTCAAATTTTAACAAAGTTGATTGGATGAACTCTTTTATCCACCCCTGAGTGTAGGATGAGTCATCAAACATTTGAAAATGTTTTACAGGAAGAGAAAAAAAATATTTTGATTGATTTTCATGATAAAAACATTTAGACATATATTTAACATATACCAAGAGATATACAAACAATTAATACACAGACACTGTGTTCCTTGAACTAGGAAAATATATTTTTCTTTTAAAAAAGCGTGATGTATATAAAACAATATCTTACATATACCATACAATGAGCCATTAGGATGTGATTGATTGACATATCTGTATATTTTGATTCATGTACAGAGCGTTTATGATTTTTGTATTGACATGCTGATATCTATACTTACTGTATAGGGAGTACTTCATAAATACTGTGTGTTTACAACGCTGTCAACTGTCCAATACCTTCAGCCAAACCAATTCAGCTGCAACTAATTCTAAATTTATTTGTCTCCCAAAAGTGATTAAATTTGATGTTCAAAACAGAAACATCAATGCTGCTGGTAAATTACCAAAGAGGTTGGAAAGACCAAGGATGCTGCGGGACAGCTTCTGAGATGACTGATTGGCTGGCAGGGCCTTACGCTGAAGAAATTAGTGGGAAAAAAGTTTTAAATATGCAATATTTTTTAAAAGAAAACCTGAAACGGTCACGATGAGGGATGAGGGATCGTGGACACGTGCAGACTTTGACCCGGAACAGGGCGTATGTTGCGACTGATGTTTCACAAGGTCAATCAATCTTTATTTATAAAGCAGATTTCATACGCAGAAAATGTAGCACAAAGTGTTACGCAAGTTAAAAACACCCCAACCACCCCCCGCCCCAACCCAAGTGTGAACACGTGTACAGACAAGGACGCAGATTGAGAAAGGCCTTCAGATGTTGTGGAAATTCCCTTACTTAATCAAAGTTCTTCATTGAGTTCAGCTGCTGCTGCTGCAGCACCTGCTGCTAACATCAGCTGCTAGCTGCAGTGCAAGTCACGGTAAGGCTTCAGGTGGCACTCTGTGGTAATAGCCTTCATGATTCATGAAACCTGTAAATTACTACATAACGATACAACAATCATAACCATAATCTATAATAGTATATGTGACACATGCACAGTATATATATATATCCTTTCTATTTAATTGATTTTTATACTTATATAATTCATAATTATTTATATAATAATGTATCCAGAATCTACTCACTTACCTCATACCATGTGTGCATTTTACAATAACCATATAGCAATAACACAGTGTATAGGCATTTTTTTTTTTTTAATATTGCTCTTCTGTTTGTGTCTCTTATGTTTTATAACAGTACTGTATGTGATGTGTTGGAGCTCTAACTTCCCTGAGGGAACCTCCCAAAGAGATCAGTAAAGTCCTATCTAATCTACTCGTATCTAATTTCCTTCGCTATTGCAAACACATCTCAACCATTATATTCTTGTTTTATGTGTCTTTGTCATTGTAATTACATGGCCCTTTTTGATTGGTTTCTCCTTTTGTTCCTATTCTAAACTGCTCCATGGTACACATATTCTTAACATGTACAAACCTCTGTGTTATTTTATATAGAAATATGTTTCTCGTGGGATATTCAGTCTATCTAAATCTAAAATAAAAGCCACAAGCACTGGGTTTAGGTCACTGTTTGAGCTTGTAATATCTGTGGAGGAGGTAAAGGCAGAGAGTCCCTAGGGAATAAATGTAAGTCAATGCAGTGTCCTCTAAGTGACATAAACAAGCCTGTGTATGTGACAGAGTAGAGAGATGAGGAAATAAAGGGAGGAAGAAGAGTATACAGAGGTAGTTGGGTTGTAATGTGTGCAAGTCTGAAGCTGTTGGTGTGTGTGTGCGTGTGTGTTTCTGCACACAGACAGTGAGTGGTCTTTTTCACAGCGCTCTCCGCCATTAAAGCCATTAACTGTCAGTGAAAGACGAGGTCAACCTGGGATGGTTTGTTGCACAGCACATTGCAAAAAAGAACACTCACTGTGATTTTAAGTGCAAAGTGGAGAAACGCTCCATGCACCTACATACAAAGTTCAATTCCACTGAATGAGGAATGAATTATGTCATAAGGCGCAGGAAAAAAAAGGGTTGAAACTGAAACTGCTGCAATCGCAAAATAGAAGTAGAATACCTGTCCTCTGCTGACCAAACATTCAATGCATGACGAATGAGAAAAGTAATACAGAATACTATAAATTAATAATAAGAACCTGACGGATTACAGAATGTTGGAAAACAACAACCGTGAAAAAACTGTGTGATAACCAGTGGTTATAAATGACCTGTTTATACTGCACTGTAAAACTTTGCTGTGAAATCTGCAGTTATTTACTGTGTTAAACACTGTAAATTGCGTTAAACACAGTAATGTCACTGTAAACGATTATTACAGTAGATTACTGTGGATTTTACATTAAATCACAGTAGTGAAAGTTAATCAGTTAATCACCTAACACTGTAAATAGAACGGAAATCACAGTATTATTATTATTATTTTTTTTTTATAGTACTTCTACTGTAAAACAATAATTACAGTAACTTTCTGGATAAATGCTGCCAGTTAGTTGCTGTAAGTTTTAATTTAATGATTTTACAGTCTGGAATGTCTTTGTTACCACCATCTTTTTAGGTATTGATATAAACTGCACATGGTGGCATATGTGAGTAAGAATCAGTATGTTGTGGTATATGGTGATGGAACGAACACACAGTTGTGTCTATTGATGCTTTAGAATGGCAGCAGCACAGAAAGAACAGTAACATGTCAAGTCAATTTTATTTGTATAGCGTAAAATCACAAATCACAGATTCATCTCAATGGGCTTCACAGTTTGTACAATAGAAACACAAGATCCGCGCATTGTATATATAAAAAAAAATTCCTAAAAAAACCCTTAAAGGGGAAGAAACCTCAGAAAGAGTAATAGAGGGGAGGATCCCTCATCCAGGACGGACAGGCATGAATAGACGAGTGCACAGGATGGAATACAATACATTTAGAACAGGAAAAGCGTTGAGTATGACCTTAATTAGAATAACAGAAATATATTTATTCATGGTGTATGTGGAGGATGAGGTGACAGGATCCGCCGGTGTGAGATACTGGATACTGGTGAGATATGATCCCTTCTTCTGGTGCCTGTGTATATACACACAGCAGCAGCATTCTGGATCAGCTGGAAAGTCTTCAGAGACATGAATCAGCATTCATTGTGGCACCAGCACACAGATGAAACATCTGCACGCGAATCTCTGATTTCGTTCTCATTGATCTCCACTATTATCCAAACTTTAATCCCATTTTAAGCGTAGACAGATACACTCTTGATTAGTGACTCAACATAAATCATCTGGACAAACCCTTATCAAATTAAAGAGTGTATGTGGATCAATCTGGGCTTGTCTGAGAAAACCGGCTGAGAAGCTCTTTTTATGAGAGCAACATCCGGGCGGTGCCAGCAGAGGATGGCTGGATTTATAGCGTCTGCCTTTCTTTTTCTTGCTTTATTACTACAGAAGAGACGTCCTCGGGCTCTGTTTCTCCTGCAATTGTAGTGGTGTGATACAATCATATCTTGATGAAAAATCAATAAGCCATTCCTATGTGTCTGTCTGTAATTAATGGTATTTTTAAAACACAATTTTTTTTATTCGCTCTCCTCACATTGTATTCCTCCTAATTAGTTTACAGGTTTATTTATTTTATAGTTTCTTAAAAGTGATTTTTGGGTTATTCTTTATTTTTTCATGAGGAAATTGGAAATAAATATGTTTCTAGAACCATATCAAGGTTGGACAGACAAACACAACTGAGTTGGATAATACTGAGTTGGATAATACTTACAGCCTAGAAAACCCCAGGAAACCAATGAAAGGCAAGGCAAGGCAAGTTTATTTGTATAGCACATTTCAACAACAAGGTAATTCAAAGTGCTTTACATAAAACATTAAAAGCATCAAGATACAATTTAAGACAGTTGATTAAAACAATTTAAAACAGTTGATTAAAATAAAAAATAGATATAATATAAAATAAAAATAAGAAATAAAAATTAAGAATTAAAATTTATAACTTTGAAATTAAAACAAAGAACAAGTTACAGTACAGTGCAGAGTAATTAAGAATGATATTAGCAGTAGGCAGCATTGAACAGAAAAGTCTTCAGCTGTGATTTAAAAGCAGTGAGAGTTGCGGCAGACCTGCAGGTCTCTGGGAGTTTGTTCCAGATCTGTGGGGCATAGAAACTGAACGCTGCTTCTCCATGTTTAGTTCTGACTCTAGGAACAGAGAGCAGACCTGATCCAGATGATCTAAGAGGTCTGGATGGTTCATAAAGGATCAGCAAATCTGCCATATACCTAGGCCCTAGACCATTCAGGGCTTTATAAACCAGTAAGAGTATTTTAAAGTGAATTCTTTGGCAGACAGGAAGCCAGTGCAAGGACCTTAGAACTGGACTGATATGGTCTACTTTTTTAGTCCTAGTCAGGACTCGAGCGGCAGCATTTTGAATCAGCTGCAGCTGTCTGATTGACTTTTTAGAGAAGCCTGTAAAGACCCCGTTGCAGTAGTCTAGTCTACTGAAAATAAAAGCATGGACAAGCTTTTCCAAATCTTGCTGAGACATCAGGCCTTTAATCCTTGATATATTCTTCAGGTGGTAGTAGGCTGACTTTGTAACATTTTTTATGTGACTATTGAAATTCAAGTGTGAGTCCATAACTACACCCAGATTTCTAGCTTGGTTTGTAGGCTTTAACATTGCTGATTGAAGATGAGCGCTGACTTTCAATCGTTCTGCCTTGGCTCCAAAAACAATTACCTCAGTTTTATCTTTGTTTAATTGGAGAACGTTCTGGCACATCCAATCATTAATTTGTTCAATGCATTTACTCAGTGTTTGTATTGGATTATGATCTCCTGGTGATATACTGATGTAAATTTGTGTGTCATCTGCATAATTATGGTAACTTATTTTATTTTCTTTCATAATCTTAGCGAGTGGGAGCATGTAAATGTTGAATAGTAGAGGCCCCAGAATTGAACCTTGGGGGACCCCACAGCTTATATCTATATGTTCAGATGTGTAGTTGCCTATAGACACAAAGTAGTCTCTGTCCTTTAAGTAGGATTCAACCCATTTTAGTGCTGTGCCAGTAAATCCCACCCAGTTCTCCAGTCGGTGTAATAATATGTTGTGGTCAACCGTGTCAAATGCGGCACTGAGATCCAGTAATACTAAGACTGAAATTTTGCCTTTTTTAAAAAAGCTTGTTGGCAGAATATCCAGACAGCAAGAGGAGGATTTCAGATGTTGTATAATGTCCTCCAGATTTTTATGGTTGATTGGATTAAATTTTGTCATGCCATCACAACTGATTTTGAGTTCACACTGGGACGACACATATCCTGTACCTGGCATGGAGAAGGTGACTGCTTGTCTAATTTTGAAAATTTTTTCAGTGAAGAAGGAGGCAAACTCATTGCAGGCTCTGGTGGATACAAGTTCAGGGGCTACTGACACAGGGGGGTTTGTTAGCCTATCGACAGTAGCAAACAGAGTACGTGAATTATTTTTGTTTTTGGAGATAATATCAGAGAAAAAGGACTGCCTTGCTTTTCTCAATTCAAGATTATAAAGCCTAAGTTTCTCTTTATAGATGTCATAATGCACCTGAAGATTAGTTTTTCGCCACCTGCGTTCAGCTTTCCGGCATTCTCTTTTATCGATTCTGACCAGCATTTCATTTCTCCGAGGGTCGTCTGTTGACACAAAGAAATCACAGGTCATTCCCCACTCCAAAACAAACTGGCAACATGACAACGAAGAAGCAAAATGAAATAAATAATGAGAATGCAGCCGGATTTACTTGATGAAATGCCAAAACGCACAATCACTGCAGACAAATGACTCCGGGAGAACCCGAGAGGAACAAAAAATTTAATTAAATTAAATTCTGTATATTTTATTTATTTATTCAGATGCATTTCCCTATATTGTGTATTGTTCCCACTTTGGTTATTACTCCGTGTCCCTCTCACCTGTGAGCTTTGGGTAATCTCAACTTCTTTCTGATCCCTCACCAAATTGATTCAAATAAATGGGTGTAATTAAAAAGATTATGGGAGTCAAACGAACACGCTGGATTCAATTTAACTGAGGAACGGAGGAAGAAAGAGGCTCAGAGATAATCGTAAAAGGCAGGAATAGAAACATAAAGAAAAAGAGCCCCCATAATGAATGCCGGGGTATTTAGGAGCTCAGTCACGGTGTCACCGTTCAACAGACGAGCCAGTGTGTGAAGATGACCCTTCTCTGCTTTTAGCACATGAAGGCACAACTACTTTTGTGGCCTCGCAATCCATCAGCAGGAAACGGATCATAATGATGACTTACGGTTACACTTGGGGGGGTTTCCTGAGAGCTGATCTCCCTCATTGTTAAGCATATCTCATATCTCATATCGCTTTTCATTGGAATCCTTTTGCAGATTAGCCTATTGAGTAGTATAATTTCCCTCCCAAAAAAGTACTGAGCAGGCAGCCTAATAACAAGTTTTGCATCTCTGCTAAATCCATTACCGTTCTCTCGGATCATGCGGTTGAGAAAGATGGAAAAGTTAGGGCAGACGACAAAAGTCGTTAGTCGGATGACTCGGCCTTTAGCTGGCCTGACCTGTCTGCAGAGGCTCCTCTATTTCTATGAGGAGAGGGAGGTGCAGCAATCATCAGAGCGTGTTCTACTGCAGTCTGGAGTCTCAAGCTTGATTTTTCTAAGAATGCGTGCTCTCTTGCCATCCTCAGGAGAGTTGGGTGTGATTCGAAAGCGTCGATGCCAGTGGCAATATCAGAGCCTATGCTTTGGTACCGAACGCCTTACCTTGAGGAATAGAAACCTATTCTTTGACACTGTTTTTTTTTCCTATTCAGCCTTAGTTCTCAAATGTTAAAGGTCTCATATTGTAGAAAGTGAGATTTTAATTGCTTTTTGATCAGAAGGTCTAGGTGTTCTATAAATACTGTCCCATGTTTCAAAATGCTCCATCCACATAGAAATGAACACAGCCTGTTTTTGGGCTGTATTCTATATTCCCTTTGAACGAGCCATCAGAACTTCTGTAAAGTTTTGAGGTCATAACTACATAGTCACTGCCAAACCACAACCACCCCCCCCATTCAAATCTACCAATCAGAGGAGAGGCTTATTAACATCAGTGAGACAGAACCTATTCTTCCTATTGCTGCAGAAAGAAGCTTCAGAGAGTTGGCAGCTCATTTTAAGATTCATTTTTTTAATACAGGCTGTGTGCATTTCTCTGTGGATTGAGCTTTTTCAAGCATGGGACAGTATTTATAGAACACCGAGACCCTCTTAAAACCAAAAGGCAATTAAAATATCACTTTCTACCGTATGGGACCTTTAAAACTGCAAATATATCTTAATAGGGAGATCAAAACTTCAAATAAAACCAAAGGAATATTGGACCTTTAAAGTGAAAGTTTGACATTTTGGGAAATATGAGTATTCACTTTCTTGCCAAGCGTTAGATGAGAATATTGATACCCTATTTCATATCTGTAGGAAAAAGATGAATCAACAGCAAGTAGACGGTTGGCTTATCTTAGCATAACACTGGAAAATGTGGGTAAAGCTCTGCTGGTCAGTCTAAAGGTAACAAAATCCATCTGTCAGCACCTCTAAAGCTCACTTTATGACAGAACATGTAGTATCTCCTAAAGATGTCACTGCTCCCGGGCAAGAAATAGTCTGGGTACAGCAATTTATCCAAGGGTGTTGTTTATTAGAAGTGCTGGATAGTTACTTTTAGATAGAGCCGTGCTACCGTAACACTGCATGATTTACCGGTTTCTACATTTGATATCATATCATAAGCTATCTGGCTGCCTGCCTTTACACTTAATAAGCATCATAGCACTTTTTGAAAAGAAGCATATTTCCCCAAATGTTTCAACATCTCATCACAAACAGCTAACCTCTTAAAACAAACAATACCATCAGAGGTACAGAGGAGCTGTGGGGGGTTCATATACTGCAATACTATGCTTCATTCATTGGTTTCTATGCACAAAAAGCACAACAGTTATGTTCTCAAAGTTGTTTCGCATCGATCGGCACCATGCAAGAGCCAATCGAAGCATGGGGTCCAGAGATACCCAGTTTGAACGCCAGTGAGGACCGACTAGGAAAGTCTGACCACCTTTGGTTTGATGGACAGCAGTGCAATCCAATGGAATTTTGGCTTTGATTTTATAGCTAAGAGCCAGGACTTTTAAATGACATGTGACATAAGAGAACTGTGCTACTCACAACTTGAGCATACCATTTTCACAAATATGTCTGAAATTGGGGGTGTATCTTAAGAGTTTAAAGAAGAAGACAAGAAAAAACAGATATTTGTTAGTATGCTTTGACACCAAGCACATCTGTGGTTTCAGTTTTCATTACATAGACTCTATGACTCTATGACTGAGTCAAATTAGTCTCATGTGCAATAAATGATTGATTCATAAAAGTCTCCCCTCAAACATATTTTTCAACGCAAACTCAAATACATATATATATATATGTGTGTGTGTGCATGTGTGTGTGTTGTGTGTCCACAAATATATGTATGAAGCACTGTGTTTGTGTGTATATTTTTAAAGCCTGTTGGCCTCAGCAGTCAATGAATTCCACACAAGACTGTTCTGATGCCATCTACCTCCACCACTTTAAATTCTACGGTTATGCATTACATTTATCAACAGCTTGCAACAACACCTCCGACATGTGCAGTCAATAGCGCATAAAATGGAAAAATGTGTCCAAAACATATCAAGAATGAATGTCATCTATTTCGCGATTGCATATATATATATATATATATATATATATATATATATATATATATATATATGTTAAAACATATCTCTGACAAAAGTGAATGTGATGTTTTCTTTGCAATAATGGATCTATTAATCATTGCTTTCAAGTGAGTGGATGTAGACGTAGCTAATAGAAACCAATGAAGCGGCTGCATGGCCCAAGTCTCTGCTGCCCCCGCAACTGCTGCCATGGCAGCCGCACATTGACAAATGATAGATGCACTTAGCTGATGGGGTGTTAATGTGATGAATGCCTCTGTGAATAACACAAGGTGTACATAGATACCAAAACGTAAAGGTGACTGCCTCGGGAGTCTGTAGACACACACAGAGAGACAGCTTCCAGCTCCTCTCAGGGAACAGGCGTCTCTGTTGGGTCCACTTCCCAATCGCTGGCCGTCACTTTGATGAATAGCACAGGTGTAGTCATAAGTGGTCCCGAGAGCCTAAATGATCAGAGGTCAGCTGTGCATTTCACTCCCAGTGATCAAGGCTCAGATTTGGGGAGGATAAGTTGATTCTGGTTCTGCCCCTCAAGGGCGCTGACGCACTGCTCTTTGTGTCTGGTCCACAGCTGCATTTCAATTCCCACCGATTCCTCTGGATTCAGCAAGATCAAAAACAGCAGCTCTGTCTACGTGTATTATTTTATAATATATTACCTCCACTGAAGTGCTGGCAGATTCGAACGATCATCAAGCTCTTATTTCTGGGAGAGGAAGTGACAAATGGGAGCATTTTAAGTGAGGCCCAGCGAGGCAGAAATCAATATGAAAACTCTTGAAAGATGTAAAAGAGACCTGATGCCGCTCTCAAACTGACTTGCTGATTCCTATAAACTCTAATCACATTCCAGGGTTTTTTTGGCAGGCTGTAGTTATGGAAATCTTGCAAATCAAAAGACCTCAAGGCAGCAGCGAGCGCATTATTATCTCGTGATGCTGCCTCCTTCAAACAATTGTAGAATTTCTTTTTGAGATTTCCCGGAAAATGTGAAAAATTATTAAGCTCTTCTAAGGAAGGGTAATTGTTATTTTCCGACATTTACTGATGCGATATCAACATTGTATTTTCTCAGTTGTGCTTCCCGTCATGGTTCTTAGTGGTAACAGTAAGCCTCAGTAAATCCAGGTGTTTCAAAAGAGATTATTATAAATGAATGGAATTAATTCATTAATCATGAAAAGGAAGTAGTAGTATTTGTGACATAAATATCCGATAAGTATATGCTTTGAAAACATTAGATCATATTCAATTTACTCAGAAAATATGCCAGAACTATTTGCAGGGAATAAAAGGGCTTCAGTGCAAAGCAAAAGAGTGCACTTCTGGTCTTGAAGCAGGATATTCTTAAAATATGAAACAGAAGATATGGTTCTTATATGATAGATATCAGCACTTTAACTGACCGTGAAACTGGCTGAGCTTCAGAGACTGAGTGCTTGAGAGATGGTTCAGGTTGTTGGCTAAATTATTACAAATGGATCGTTCCTTCTACCAGATGACAGCAGAAGCTGACTGACAATTTATTTGTGTTCTTGTGGGAAGGACAGGATATTAGCCTGTAATTGAGTCCAAAGAGAAAGTATGACATGTACGGTATCTCATACGAACTGTTATAAAGTTATTAGTTCAGTGATGAGATCAAATTGGTCTCAGCTCAGACTCAAGGACAGAACAAGACAGGATTCCAAGAAAAAGGTTGTGTTTTATTTTACAAGGTTATTGGCCATAGCATGAAATGTAGGCTCTAATGTCTGTCGAAATTTTTTTCTTACAAGAATCATTGCTGCATCCAGGTCTCAAATCTTTTATTCATTCATGATTTAATTTTTAACCATTTTCTGTTGTCCATAACGTCTCTATAGCATGCCTTGGGTGAAAAACCTCCGCACATCCCAATGCATGCATGTACTCAATACTGTAGACAAACAGATGAAATCATAGTTCAATGAAAACATTGCACACTCACGTGCACACAGACACACACAAATAGGTGTGTGTATTTACACAAACGATGATGTTTGCCAGTGTGAGCATGTCAAGATGATTTATGCTACAGTATTTTATTAGGAAAAGAATTCCGGATTTTAAAAAAAGTCCCTGTTGCCGTTATTGAAGAGATTTGATTTTTGGTATTACTCCCTATGGGGTTAATGCCAGATTATGGGAATGATAAGTATAATCTTTCAGACATGTAACCCCCCCCCCGTTCGCGATCCCATCACTGTCTTTGCTGTGATTTTTCTTGCTCTCCCTAACCTCCTGTATACCTCTCACCAAGCCTAAGCCTTGATCCTTCTGTATTTAAACTCTGTTCAGTTCAGTCTTTCTAGGATCATTTGTTTCCAGTTTAGCTTGCCTGCCTGCATTTCTAGTCCTGTTTTGAGTTTCTTGATAAATAAGTGTTCTACAGTCCCTACTAGGTTTGGGTCCACATGCTCCGCTCCTTGTGACGCCCTCATGTTGGTTGCTGTGCTGGCATCCATATCACAGCTGGAGGTACAGAGCTACAGGTGTACATAATTAGGGTAATACTGAGCACACTGATCAGCGATTAGTTCCTTAGTGGGTAAGAAAGAGGAGTTTTAGGCTCACTTATTGTGTGAACCAGGAGGGAGTCTCCACTTGAACTTTGAGCTGATGATAATTGAAAAATCAAGGTGTGTGACCTCCTCTTATTACTACTCTAATTATCTAAATAGTAATTAGCGTAATCATAATAATGCCTTAATCCGATGGTAGTTGGCTGCTTACGTTGCCGGTGATTTATTAAAGGGAAGATTAAAGCATAAATCAGCTTTATGTGTATGTATATCCAGGTTAAGTTGTATCACATTGGACGAAGCCACTTAACAGCAACAGCATCTTCCTGTGGAGGGGACTGATTACAAAAAATCCTTAAACAATGCAGAATAAATGGTTATCTTGTAGGAGGCAGTAGATCAAGATCTTAATTTCTTCATGAATTCCCTCTTTACTAGATGGAGGAATGCAGGAAGAAGTACAGTATTCCCTTTGAGTACCAAGGCGAAAAGGTAAAATTATTAAAATTATTATTTTTTTTTTAGAAAAAACACATGCCAGGCCGTCCTTGGCGAAAGGTGATTAATACTCATTCGAATTTGTGACTAATCAACTACAAATCTTAAAATTTTTGTTTTTCACATGCAATAAAGCAAAAGGCCCTCTAGTTAGATGAGAATGAGAAATCACTACCCAAATCTCTACATTCAATATTCTACAGCAAACGCCCAGCTAGCTTAGCATGAAATAGAACCTTGAAAAAGGGGGGACAGCCTGTTTAGCTCTGTCAGAAGGAACATCAGCCCATAAAGTGGGTGGATGTGTGGAGTGTGGAGGTTCATTCTTGACCCTGGGAACACGTGCTGTGATAATGTTGTTAATGTCTGAAAGCTTTTTGTACAATGATTTGAGATGCAAGAGTGTAGGTCTACTGTACCTTTTATATAATTTGTTTGATGCATACAGAACCATTGTCGTCATTATGCACAACGAAGCTAACCAGCAGCTGGCGATATTTACAAATGTAGGCTACACAATGTAGGCTACTAAAGTAAAAATGGTAGTCTATATATCTTCCATTCTAATGCCTAAATTCCATCCAGATACAGTACGGAATGGCTCCAATCCAGATTGGATCCGGCATCTGGCTCCATCTGTGCTGTGAAGCATTGTGGCTCTGCCCGGCACCAGTTTGCAGCGGGAGCCATGAGAATGCACAAACTCATATATAATCATATATATATATATATATATATATATATATATATATATATATATATATATATATATGCAGCAGTGATATGTTTCTATATATAACCACATCCATTTGGGGGAGGAGATTCAAAACAACTGGGAGGGTACAATTTTTGTAATTGTGTAGGCTTACTTGATTTAAAAGGAAATCTTAATAAACAAGCAAAAGGACTTCCAAAATCAAAACCTCCTCATCCTTGATGAAGTGGGGTGAAATGAGACCATGACTTGGGGTCATGGTTTGCACAATCACACACTCTCAGCGGAGAAGAAAATCTGTCCAGCGCATAAAAAAAAAAAAATCAACATAAACATATTAATTAATATCTAATATTAGTCCTAATCTAATCTAATTAATTCGCCCAATAATATTGTTTTTTGATTCTCACTCAGTGAGTGACAGGTGTCCAGCCAATGATACGATATGGTTCATTTACGCTACGTAGCCAATCTACGTCACGTAACTTACGCAAGTTATGCACGCTTGATTCCAGCAAGCACAACTAATTACGTGATGACGTTACGCCAGATTAGCATGTCGCAAACAACACTGGCGCCCACCAGATTCAAATGGACAAAATGGACATAACCCCTTCGGGAGGGAACACTACAAATATGCATACAACATGGAATAACGTTATCGGAGTGTCGTGTTTTTGACGCTTCAGAGTGATGCATCTCAACCCAGCAGCAGCTGCAGTAGCCAAGCTATGACTTCTACGACTACGTATCCTTCCTGAAAAAGAAGACATGCTTATTTTTCTGCAAAAGAATTGTTAATTCTTCATTGTATTTTCAAGATTCCACTATGCACTGTTCCATCGTATTTGACAGTATTTATCTTTCTTTATATTTATTTTTGAGTGTGGAGTCAGCTCATATATCCTTTTAAAAAGGAGATTTTTTTTTATTTCTATTACGAAAAATGTGTTAGTAGAATGTTCCACATTCTTATGTATTTTTACAGTTACATATTGCTACAGTTAACACAGTATCTAGGCTTTGGGGTCTTTTGACCTCGCTGTTGAGTTTGTAAGGTTGTGACTTCCTAGTAAACAAACTTTATCCTAATCAAATTCCTTTTTTTCTGAAATTCGAATTGATGAGAGAATCGATAAAGAATCGTATCGTTAAGCAGTATCAATAATGGAATCGGAATTGTAAAAATCTTATCAATTCCCATCCCTACTCACCAAGCCACAGTAAAAAAAGAAATGCAGTTCTTTTAAGATGGAATGGCTGTTGGAGTATGTGCAAATTGAAGAACAAGCGGTGAAATTGGGTGAGATTTTTTCTTTTTTGAGAGAAAAAGGTCTACTCTGCAAAAAAAAAAATAAAGCGTGCACATCTGATGTTACTCACAGTTTGCTCAGGGAGCTTGTGTGTATGCCCAGATACATGAAAAATTAGAGGGAACATTGAGACAAGTACAAGTATTGATTATACCATATTACAGTGGAGCTTGACTGCATCCGCATGTGGTGGAATTTGAGGGTAACCGTCGTGAAGGAAGTAACTATGGATTTTAGCCATTTAAACAAAACTTAAAGAAATAATAATGAAAAAAAATATATGTATGTAAAAGTAAGTACAATATGTTGCCATTAAACAGAATCTATTTTTAATAGAATTGTCTAATATCATCAGTTGCATTTCCATGGACCCTATTCCAATTTTAAACAGATAAATAGCCCAATGAGGATAAAAATGCCTCATGAAAAACATATAAACCCATTTCTATCCATGCCCCACGCAGCAGTTCCCAGGAGGATCTAAAAGAAGACAAAGATGAAGAGCTTCTGGATGGGACTAAAGCATAGTGTTGGTGAAACAGAATTGGCAGAACCAATTCTTCCACTTCTGTTGTTATATTTCTGGCACTTCACGATGAGAAGAACCACTTTGCAAGTCAAAACAGTTATATTCTGATTAAATGCTTCGGGGCATGTACACACACATCTTATCAGATCATTTTATCTAGCGTGCATGCAAACAGTTAAGTTTTTTATCCCTATGAATGATTTGAATGTTCACGTTACTGCAGCCAATGTCAGGATTGTCTGACAGTGGGATTAAGGACCCGGCTACACTACAGATTTTTTTTAACCAGATATTTTCGTCTGCTGTTAAAAGTCTCCTTCCGCACGCCAATTCAATCAACAATGAACATCTCAGACTACCTCAGACTACACAGAGACCTCAACATGAATAAGGTCTGTCTAAAAGCCTGCGGTATCATGCCAGGCCTGTAATGGCCGATAAGCTACATTTCAAATACCAGCGTGAAAGAACATTTTGAACATGCAAAGTGCAACAAGGGTTCAAGAATACAGGCGGATCTACCTGCACTTCATGCAGTAATCTTAACTTGAGCTGTAAAGGTGCAAATGGTACTAAGACATAACCTGAGACATGTCCACCATCTGCAAGTGCGACCAACGCTTTGTTTGTGAGCATGGCCAAGCTGTGCTTTGACGTCATGAATATGAAAAAGGCCCAGATTGGGGTCGCTACACTAATCTACTTGATCTGATATTTTCAATTCTCTCTGTTTGTTTATTGGGTTTGACAAATCTCCGGATAAGTGCCGTGTTGGTGTGCTTCAGAGGCTGAATTGGATAGAAAACTTGTGTGGATCAAAAAAAAAAAAAAATCCAGATTCTTGTAGATTAAGCCTAAAGAGAAACAATTTCGATCACATTTATTTGGATTTTAAAAAAAGCAGTCACTTTTATTGTAGTCGTATTTTGAGTTTCAAAGTGTGTCAGTATACATAACAAGGCTCAGGGAGGTGGGAATTCAACAAGAAAAACTCTTTTGAAAGAAGTTGACTCGTTGCATTAGAAGTGAAAGGATCTGACTGTGCTGACATATTGACTCGCTGATTTCAACAAACTTGAATAAATTGTTAGAGTGGATATATTTGTGCAGTGCGGAGGATGTTTTTGGCAAGACTGTAGTTACGTAAATCTAATGACCTTAAGGCAGCGGGTTCGGGTGCTTATATTATTACATTATGCTGCCTTAAAATTGAGTCAAGAGTGGACAGCTGAAAAATGACTGAATCACAGTCAGCAGTCATTGCTTAATTCAAGTATTTCACTGATGCGATTGAGGCAAATTCAACAGCTGAACAAATTTCGGAAAAGCCTTGCTCCATTAAATATGCCTGAAGAGTTTTCTGGTGAATCTTTGGGTTGTGCCGTCCTCAGTTATTCTGTGCTGTCTACCCCCGGAGGAAGCGGTCGCACCATCAGTACGCACCATGGACAAGTACACGAGGATGGCAGTGGGCTGCTGAGAAGCAGTGTGTGCTGAAGAAGGGTATTTACTGATCAGAGGATTAGGGCGGCGGCAGGCGGAGAGATAGAAGAGACGACAGCAGGGGTGTCGGAGAATGATTAGACTGCCACTAAGCCAATTGGGGAAATGGGACCGTGGCCAAAAAGACATGAAGAAAGGCGAGAGGGAGGAGGAGGAGGGGGGGGGGGGGCATCGGAATGGAGATGAGTAAGGAAGCGTAGGGAATGAGAATGTAGGAGTGGAATACACAAGAGTTAGTGGGGGGGGGGGGGGGGGGGGGGGGTGGAGAAATAGCTGGAGTAAGCATGAGAGAGAGAGAGACGGCGAGAGTTGACGACAGAAAGAAAACAATAACAGCGGAGGATGAAGGAGTGGATGAAAGATGGCAAAGGAGGCCCCTGGAAAAGACCGAGAATAAACAGGAGAGGGAGAAGGAGACGGATTGAGGTGTCAAAGTGGAGGAAGAGAACAGAGCTTCTATTCGTTGTTTTTCCACTTGGCTCTCACCAAACGCCAGGCGCAGCGGTCACCTTTCCAACACACTCTCCTCTCATGCCAATATGTCCTCAAGAAAAATAACTGTGCAGGATGAAAAGACTGATTGTGGCCTGCTTTCTAAGGCGTAACCGGCTCGCTTTTGCTTTCTTGTTGAGGTCAAAAAACTTCTGTGTCCCATCTGTCATGTTGTCAGCGGGGGGTCAACTGGACAGTTTAGTCTGAAAAAGGGCCGAGCGGTTTTTGGTGGGCGGCCATAGATCCGGAAAATGTGATGATTACAATTGGAAATTCCCACAGCAGAGTAGTAGCTATTTTTCCCCCAATTGATCCCAGATTAAAGAGGTCGTATTATGGAAAACATACAAGTGTGTGTGAGTGTGCAAGAAGGCAGACTGCATTACTGCTACAGGTCTAACTAGGTACTTTTACACAATAAAAGCTATATTTTTTTAAAATAGAAAATTTAAATATTAAACTAGGAAAATTGTAAAATAGGGTCCCTTTAAAATATTTATCACATATTATTCTAACCTTCAAAATTCTTATGAGTTGCTTGTAAGTTTGGTAGATTTGAAATTCAAGTTTTGTTGCATTTTTTTTTTTTGTTTTTTAATCAAGATCCAGATGATGCAAGTGCTTTAGTTAAATGAATACGGCTGAAGTGTATGTTAATGTTTCATCCAGCCTGAGGCATAGCTCCTGAAATATTTTGTCTGGAATAAAATGAGAGGTTTCCTTCAGTTGGAGGCTGCTGGCAACTTAATTAATTCATTGTAAAAACTAAGACATCTTGTATTCACAGCTGGGCTAAATGCCATTTCAACAGCACGACAGACTGTGCGCAAAGTCCCACAAGAACCATTAACTGTCATTTGTGTCCAAGTGGAACAAATCTTAAAACTAATTAATCTGCACCCCCTTGACGAGAATGTGAAGAGAAATTTTTTGCCAGAGGGAGCAGGCGAATTAAGAATCGATGGCTAACAATTTCCAAAGTCTTGTTCTGAATTCCGCGTGTGTGCAACGGCGTGCAGAATCAATCAGGGTAAATGGACTCCTGCGTGAACAGGGACAGAGTGATTGACCAAAACAGTAATTCAAACAGTGAAGCCAAAGCCAACCTTATTGGCGGGACAAATTCCATTCTTTCAGAATTCTCGCCAGGGACACGGACAGCCGGTGCAGTTTTGAAAGGTTCGTGCCACACTCGGCAAAGGCGCCAACACTGACATGAAAAAGGAACTCCGGATAGGCAAACTGAATCGGAGATGACACACACAATATGAGGTATGTGATGAGTAGTCTGGTTCCAAAACAACATAAAGGTAAAAATATTCCATTATAACTAAAAGCCCTGTATCAAAAATACTGCTGAAGTAAAAGTTCACAGATATTAACAGCAAAATCTACTGTATTAAAGTAAATGTACTAGTTTTGTTACTCTGACTGATATATTTTTGTATATGAGATCATTAGCAAGGACAGAAAAAAAGCTTTGATTCATAAATTGGACTTTTTGATCTCATCTCTAGATTTTTGATGAAATATGAGAAGTTTAGGGGGAATAATCTCGATATGGTTGAGTTGTTAACAACTCATCGAAGTGAAATGTGAGCCGACTATAAACTGCTGTTTGTAAGACGTCAAACACTAAAAGGCTAAAACCATTGGTTTCGTCTCTAACTATGTGTTGTATGGTAAAAGCTTGCTCTATTATCCATTGCGTCACATCTGCATCTGAAAACTGTCAGGTTCATGTAGTGGAGGAGAAAGTACAATATTTCCCTCTTGTAAAGTACAACACAGAACTAAAAATTGTACTTAAGTACAGTACTTGATTCAATTTACTGGTGATAAGAGATGTCCCTCCATATAAGGTCTTACACTTTTTCCTCTCATTACCTCTCTTACTGACTCCTTACAGGCATTAACAACAAACACTTGCTCTGTCACACACACACACACAAACACACACACACACACACACACACACACACACACACACACACACACACACACACACACACACACACACACACACACACACACACACTGAAAATGAAGCTCCTTACTAAAACATGTCTTGTCACATCTCCTGTAATGTCACTTATAATGGTGTCTTCAGGCATTGAGGGAATATAGAAGAAAAAAGAACGATGCATTCATACATCTATTGAAAAAACATGAACAGAAGGTAACACTAGCACCTGTCACAGGTGGTGGGAGTTAATTGTGATTGTAACATGAATTCCTCCATTTCCAGGCAGCATCTGGTATGCTGGTTTTTTGTTTACAGTGACATGCGGATGACAGCTCCCCAAAAACGAGCTAGCACACAACATTTAAGCACCTTTATAAATTTTTTTTTTTTTTTTAGTTTTTTTTTTAGTTTTCTTTAACAGCATCCATATTTTCAGAGTACAAAGTTAATTTGATGTTTGCTTTCCTGGAACCTAACAAGCTCATTAGCCTAAACTAACGCTTGATGAGCGGTTCCTTTTCTGTTGTCTCATCTTTGTGAGTCTGTCGCCTGTCAGTGGGTCGCACTGATTGGAGCCAGATTGCTATTTTTGTCAACAAAAACATGTGGAGGAAAGGGTAAAGGATGTGGGGATAAAGCCAAAAGTATAACAAGCATTAAAAGAGCCTATTATCTGTGACCATCTGTGACCTGTGCGTCAGATAATGGAACGAAACCTTCGGTTTGGAGCTGTTAAGTGCTACTTTGGCAGAAAGTCTTTAACATTGTCAATCAGGGGTTTATATGTGATTAAACTGATGAACATTAGAAATGTCAGCATAAACAAAAAGGTCACTTGATGGGCACAGTTATTAAAGGTCCCATAGCTACAGTTTTTTTTTTCTTTTTCATCTCCTGAGAAGATGAAACGTCATTTTATGTCAGTCTCATTAATATTGATGACCCTCTCCTCTGATTGGCTTTTTTGAATGGAGGTAAGTAAGTCATTTAAAAGCACAGTTTCTGAGTACAGGCTGTATGCATTTCTCTAGGGATTGAGTTTGAAACATGAGAGTATTATTTTGTAACATATTATTATTAATATTGTATTATTTTAACACCTAGACCTTCTCATAATCACAAAAGCGATTCAAATCTATTATGTAGGACCTTTAAGTAGTTCCCTTTCTCTTTCCATTTCCTGTGGAGACTTTCTAAGAATGAACATTAAAAACTATTAAAAAAATTGTTCACTGCTCCAGTGCCATAGTCTATAAGCCATTCTGTGTCATCATGTTCAATGTACTGGAATATTGCTGCTGAGGCAAGCTGATGACTGTAATACTTTACTCAAAAATGATCACTTTCTTTAATTAATATGCCATCGGTGGTTGGCAACAGGGAAGAAAACTGTAATCTCGTTCATTGCAGACAGCTGACCTTCCGAATCAACACGCACATCTTCAATATGCTAATCTGGGTATTAAGTCCTAAAAACAGATCACAAAAAAATATCCACAGGATAGCAATCCAAAAAGTGTATTTAATTTGATGAATGGACACTTCCTTTATTGTAATATCTGGCAAAGGGATTGCAATTTTAGCAAAGCAATAAAAAAGAAAAAAAAAGCCCATCCCGAAACATATCAAAGAGCTTGCACTGCATAATTAAAGAGTCCGGTATCCATTCCACTGCTCAATACACTCTGCAATTAGACAAATAAGATAGTATCGATGTGTTCTCTGTTCACAACTAACTATTAAGCTGACTCCTGTGGCTATGGCTGCCGTTCAGTACCCCAAGCAATGTATCTGTCTGTGGCACCTTTTTAATGTTGGCTAGTAAATGCTAAAAGCGCACAGCCACAGTGGAATAAAACTAGGACATGCTGCATCATCTATTGGCAATTAAATCTCTCCCTCTGCTTTGTGCATTCAGCGGCTCCTCATGAGGTGCATGAAGATGCCCATGATTTGTTTAATTAGCCTACTCCTTCATGCCTGACATGAACACAGAGTCCTTTGCAGTTACAGCCATTCAAAGAGGGTTCAACAATTCTATCTATTTGTTTGTATCATTAATAAACCAGTATCAAATCATACTTAATTATTTATTAAGAATTGAGCAATCAACCAACAACGAGTATCCAGCCGTGCTAGTGTCTCTGTGGTCACATTGACGATGCTAACGTTCTGATGTTTAGCGGGTCGATGTTAGCATGTTCCGCAGGTCAGTTGTCATAACTCAGAGCAATTGACGTGGTAACATTAGGATTTGATGACGGTGGTAGATGAAGGTCACTGGGTTCAACAAAGTTATTAAAACAGACCTTTTTCATAGTAGCCATATAATCATGAAATCATCATAAACACAGGTGTTAACAATGATACTAATTAAGGTTCTGTTCAGGTCAAACTGAATCAGGCTGCTGCTATTGACTGGAAAGAGTCGGCTTCACTAAATTGAGCCTTAATTAGTGTCATTGGTAACACCTGTGTTTATGGCTGCTGTGAAAAAGGCCTTTTCTCATTACATTTTAATTCAAACAATGTCCCACTTTGTCCTAGACCGAGCCTCGCCCGCGTCAAACCAGTGAGGGAAAAGAACTAAAATACACTGCAGACATCTCTCATGAATAAAAAAAGCATGTTCTAACTTTGGCAGAAAACCTTGTGAGCTCTCTGAAAAACTTGTTTTTCCAGGTCCTTTAATGATTATGTCAGATGGATCTGTCGCGTTTCTGCGGCTGGCGACTGTGAGGACAACAACAACAAAAAAAAATGCCACTGACTTCATTAAGTAAAGTCTTTCCTCATCCTGCACTCCGATCTGTATATTTTAACAGACCGAAAGCCTGAGCGATAATAGCTTGTGAAGCTGCTTCCTCTAGTGGGGTTTTTTGGTATGCTGCGAATATGCCACTGATCAATGTGAATGTATTATTTTGAGATATTTTTGCCATTTTATTGGACAGTCCGAGAGAGAGAGATGGTATGATGTTCAAAAAAAAAAAAAGGTGCCGGGCTGGAATCAGAACACGGACCTAGCGGTTATGTGGCGCTCGGCGGATATATTATTTACTGAGGTTATGAAGTTTTATTTTCCTACATTAAGAGCCAATAAAACGCAATGCCGCCATATTCGGCCGCACATCGTGGGTAGAAAAAGCTGCATTGTTAGCCTGCTGGGGATCGGTGTCTGTGTGTGCTCTGTCCTCACTGCCTCCAGAACAGCACTCTGTCCAAGCAGAAACAACTCCCGCCATTGTAGCCTAATGGACTACTGATGACTACGACCTTCTGCTCAACCCAATGACGACACAGACGGGCGGTGGTGTGTGTGTGTGTGTGTGTGTGTCCGACTTTACTTCTGAAATGGTGGATAGCTGCATAAAGGAGATAGAGGACATCCAACTCATAAAACCGAAAACAGTGATGAGAGAGGAGAGAGTCGGCAGGGCGGGGGATGAGGTAGAGGAGATGGCTTTGAAGAGGAGTTAAGTATGATGGAGGAAGGGTCCCAGGAGAGTAGGGAGAGACACAGAGAGCACCATTGAGAAGAAAGAAAGGATGTGAGAAGGGGGAATAAAAGAACAATGAAATGAAAGGAAAAGATGTTCTTTCCACCCATAAGAATTAAGCTGTCTGTGACGGTGAGGTAATGTTCCATAAGTCAAATCCATTAGCCAACAAGTTACGCTGGTTCTGCCGAAGTGTTTTTTTCCTGCTACCTTTTTATTGACATTAAGTTGCACATATGTATTTTCATATGGGCATGTGGATTAAGGGGAGCTCAGGTAGCTGAAGCAAGGAGAAACATCTAGAAACCGCATATTCTCTCCACCACAGTGAAATGAAGCAGTCACTAACAAACCGAGACAAGCCTTGATGAGAGGAGATGCATCTGCAAACAAGTCTGCTAGCAAATGTAGCTCCAGAAATCTCAAAAGGAGTGACAGAGAGAGAAAGAGAGAGGGAGGAAAGTAGGAGAGAGATTTGTCTAATAGATTTGCTCTTTGCTTATCAAAAAACATGTGCCTAAAAGCTCAAAACATGCTTGGGGATATGACAAAGCGCGCGGGGGGGGGGGTGGGGGTGGGTGCAAAATCGAGTCTCATCTTTCTGAGCGAACAGGAACCGAACGAGGAGAAGGATGATTTAAAATATCTGATATATGAAACGTTACAGATGGGAGATGCTGATCTGAATGAGAGATGACAGCTACAGTGGCAAAGCTGCAGCCGCAAATAGGGAGGCTGGCTAATGAGCAGGTGGGGGAAAGCAGAAAAAAAAAAATAGCGCACGCCATCAGATGAAAGACGTGTGATATGCGAGATGTGGAAAACACGGAGGTGGATGATTGCTCATCACACCCCGTTTGATGCCTAGCATGGCCGAAGAGCGCTAATAGCCACATGATGCTGATCGGCGATGATGGATTGCTCTTGACACGACTCCTTCTGGCCCTGCAATGTCATTCACGCACCTTACATGACACAGGAACTTTTCTTTTTCCTTTTTTCGACTGCCACTACTTCCCTGAGTCAAACTGACGGGCCTTAGTGAAGTCGGAGAATGCCATCTTTGAACTTGGAGTTGATGGTAAGTAATGGCGACTGTTAGTGTGTGTGAGTGGTGAATGGGCAGAATGTGAGCACTGAAAGGAAACACACACAGAGAGAGAGAGAGAGAGAGAGAGAGTTGAAGAGCCTTGGATCAAACACCCTTTCTGCCTGGGGATGTGCTGACTGGCAGAAAGCGACCGCCAAGGGAGGGATGTGGGAGGGTGGTTGGGAGGGTCAAAAACAGGAGGGTAAAACTGACGAAGAAGGTGGAAACGTAAGGAGAAGCAGCCTATGAGTGGTTCACTTATGCCGTGTTCAGTCCGACAGCAGCACACCATTTCAATAAGGCTACTGCAAAACACAAGGTTGATTTTGACTGCAACACAAGGTCATGTAGGTATAGGATTGTGTAAAAATGAACATGAACACAAAGTTTCTACTTAAAGGCGCCGTATTGTGAAGAAACACTTCTTTAGTGCTTGTGTGTCTAAATATTTAAGTCTGTGTGTTTCCTGTAAACACAAATATTGTGAAATAAGACCACTCAATCATTCCATTATAGTCTGGCCTCATTTGTAGTGTTGCTGAAATCTGGCTGAACACGAGGACATTTAGAAATGGCTCCAGTTGTGTTGTCACAGCTGGAGTGGAAGTTAATAATCTGTCTGAGAACAGGAAACAGCAGGAATTTCAGTAGGAAGGGGAGGAGACAGGGTTTTCCACAGTGCGTGTGTGAGAAGGTAGACTGCATTGCTGCTTAAAGTCTAACTTGGTGCTTACGGGCCAAAAACGTATGTCATTTTATATAAATAGTCCATGAAAATTAAAACATTAAAGTGTGAAAATAGCAAAATAGGGCCCCTTTAAAAGGTCCCATATAGCAGAAAGTGAGATTTTGATATATCTTTGATTATTATAAGGTTTGGTTGTTGTTTCAAAAAAAACACAGAGAAATGGATACTGTAGCATCTAGTCCCTGGGGTCTTGTCATACCTTTCTGTTCTAGCGAATCTGACCATTTCCTTTTTTGAAACTCGTGTCTGGTCTCATTTAGGTTCCCTTCACTTCCTGCTCCCCTGTGTTTCTTGCTTGTTTGATTACCTGCACCTGCCCTTGTTTGTCACACCTGTGTCCCATTACCTCCCCTATTTAGTCTCTCTGTTCCCATTTGTCTTTGCCAGTTTGTCTTGTCAGTCTCTGTGAACGCTCCAGAAAATGTGCCAAAAAAATTAGCCTTGAGGATTTCCACAAAGGTATGATGTCACAACTATACAGTTTCCGCTAACCCCCCCAATCACAGTCATTCAAATCAACCAAAATGTATTACATTATAAGGAAGGGGGGGGGGCAGAACCATTGTGAGGTTTAATAACTTTTATTTTGTAAAGATAGGAATCTTGTTACTACTACTACTACTACATTTTGTATTTTTATTTCATTTCTTATGTTTGATCTGTTCACAATGAATAAAGACCAGGTCAAATAACACGAGTGTACAATATGAGACCTTCAACTTATTCCTTTTTTTTAAATTATACAACACCATTACCACTATGATCGCATTGTTAATGAAATCTTCAAACTGTTGCTTCAACCATCTCTACCAATGCATATCCTTCAGTGTTTTTTTGAATGCAGACATATTCTTTTTGACCCTCTAAAGCTTTTGTCCTTTTGATACCCTATAATGGAGCTTGTAGAAGATTTCTCTAGAGTGGCTACATGTGAACACCAGCCCTTGCCTTCTATGATGGATGTAAAAAAAAAAAAAAAAAAAAGGAGCTTATAGAAATAACAGGACATGAGCCAAGTCAGAGGTTATGTGGCAATAATGTTTCGCAGTTAATTTTCTGACATCTCTAAAGATGTGATTATAAAGAATGCATTTCAGCAGATTTTTGCAGTCGTACATGTCACTTTTGCCTTAATCAATACAGCTGACTACACATACTGCAATATCTCACGTTTCACTTACTCCCGTAAGTGTGTCCTGCGGTGAAGTGCTCTCACTCTTCAGGTCTACTCTCACCTATTATCCAGTGATTGTGTTTTTGCTGCCAGAATGCAGATGACCTACACTCAATACTGTGCCTGAACGCCTCCTGTGTAGACACTGACAGGAGACTGAAGCTGCTGCTATGCTAATGACTTGAGAAAGGCATTTTAATCTCAATGTGACTTAAATTAAACAAAAATATATTAAAAATATTATATAATAAACTGCTACCACTATGGAAGATATTTGAAATGTTGACATTGCCTATCACACAGTAAAAATAATATTGGTATTTCTTTGATCAGATGAATTCCAGTCATTAAATTAGTGGCTTGACATCAGAGCACGGAGTTACCATTTTCAATTTTCATGACCAGCCATTAAAACATTATCTTACTTTGTCATCCAACAAGAGAAACAGGAAAAAACAACATGTAAATGAGAGACTAAATCATGTGTTGGGCTAAAGGAAATTGCTTTCTACTCCATGCAACTAAATAGAAGTACTTCATACTAAATGGAGGATGAGCTGATTCCACGAGGCCATTGGCTTCCAGATTCTTTACAATATAACTATAACTGAGCCACTGGGGCTTGAATAAGAAGGATGCATGAATACACATCCTCTCAGGAAATTAACTACTTGTTATCATGTGCTTGTAAAGTGGCAGTGTGAGAAAATAACTATTCAACTGGAGCCAAGTATATAAATTATAGTGTTATGGCCCCAGCCGGATCTACACTGTACTGCTCCGTGTGTTGTATGAATCTGTCTCTGAGAGTGACAACTCTGATTGGTTGTTCTCCAGTGATGTGGTCCAGTTGACCCTGAGACTGACCTATTTAACTTCAGGTTCACGGAGGCAAGGCACATACAATCATAGGGAAAAAAAAGAGTAGATATATTTTTCAGATTTTTTTTTTCAACCCCCATGAAACGGCTGTTTCGCTATTACAACTTGATCCACTCAGTCTGATAACATTTGGAAAAGAAGAGACCCGTGAATTAATTGTTATGTTTTGGAAGTTTTGGGTTTAGTTCACACAAATGCGGCTATATTTTTAAATCAATCTTTTATGGCCTCCAGTTAAAATACATGTCTGCCCACAACACAGGTGTGATAAATATCTGACCACATGAAGCTACAAAATTTACCTCCAACACTATCATGCACATGCCAAAGCAGTAGGTGGCGATAGCATGCCTAACAGGAAGGCCATTTTAGCCAAATTTTTAGCCTCCATGGATACGACTTCCTGTTTACCATTGTGACGTCAATGTCGACAAGAAATTGCGATACTCTTTTTTAATTTTTAAATTTTTTATTTTTTTTGTGGAAGTCATGTCTAACAAAGACGAGTCGATCAGACAGTTGCAAGAGATTGACTTGAAAGCGTTTGAGAAATAGAGGGGAAGATGATTGTTTCTCTAGATTATACTTAGGATATAGTACGATAAATGCTATACTAGTCCTGTAGATGGAAGCAATGCAGTATTTTGCAGGCCAGCTGACTTAAAATCCCAAAGAAAAGGAATAAACTGCATTTTTCTCATCCACACATGACTGCTGAAATCGGAGTTTTCGAAAAAGTTCACCCTGGATTCCGGTTACAAAAAAATTCCAGTTTTCAGGAGGCTGAACTGTGCAGAGAAACACGGTTTGGTTTAAAAAAAATCTCCGTATTGGTGCGGATGGCCCCTTGGTTGTGTTTTTCCTCCAGTGTCATGGCTTCCCTCCACACCTGCTCCTAATCACCCCATGAGCCCCGCTCCCTGTGTTTCTCTCAGCTGTTTCCATCCCCTGCTTAGTCCTCCATGTACACCGAATAACAATACAAATGCAACACTTTTCTTTTTTCACTCTCATTCTTTCACAAGTTGAAATAACAGATTTAATATGCTTTCTGTGCACACAAAAGGCTTATTTCTCAGAATTGTTGTTCACATATTTGTCGAAAGCCGCATCGGTGAGTGCTTTTTTTTTAATAATAATCCCTCCACCTGTCAGGTGTGACATATCAAGATGCCGATCAAACAGCAGGATTATTGCACAGTCTGGTCACAATAAAAGGCTCTAAAAGGTGCAGTTTTGTTTTGAAAACATTCATTTATAGAGACGTTCATTAGACACTGAAATATGGGTTTTACAGGTTTGGGCTACACATTTGCAACATGGGGCCGCACGTTACCCTGCTGCAACAGAAGGCGACGGTGGTGCGTGAACGATACAACAATGGACCTTGGGAGCTCATCGTAGTATCTTTGTGGATTCAAAGTGGCATCAATAAAATGCGCTTGATTGTTGTCTGTAGCTTAGTCCTTATGCCAGACACCATCCGAGTGAGCAGTTGTGTGAAACTTGCATGTTAAGACCAGTGAGCTTGTGCAAATTTACGGATAATGTTGGCTTTAACATTATTAACATTTCTCTGTACATTTGATAAACAGCTGAGATTACTCGATCATTTGGGATTAGGGTTGTTTCGATGGACGATGATATCCATTGATCCAACATCACGACAGAGAGCCAACATTGTCCTGTCAATGCACTGATCTTCTGTGGAAGGGCGCTCTCTAAAATAACTAATTATTAATAAAATAATGAAATATGGACTATAAAATGGTCAGTATCGGATCTACCTGTATGCATTTATTTCTATGATGGAGGGAAAACCATGGCAACAGCCAAAAAATCATTTAAGGAGCCACGATTTATTGATCAAAAGATATTCAAAGGTTTAAGGAGGTTAAAGACATAGTATGGGTTCTGCTAACACCAATCATATGTCCCAGCGCACCCCCTCCAGCACATACCTGATAACATTGTCCGTCACAATAATTCACTGTAAAAATCGCCAGATTTGAGGAGGTCTGGTTATTAAAATGTCGACCCAGCAAATGTCAAAACCTCATGTCTAAACTGCATCCAGTAGCCTATGCTTGTCTATAAGATAAAATCAACACCGGACATTCCCTTACCATTTTAACAATATTAATATTCACATAAATACTTGCAAATAGTTGTTTCTACCACAAATAAGTGCTGCACCTTCTGTATTGACTGAGACTGCCTGTTGTTGCAGATCAATCAGCATCTTCTTTGTGGCCTCTTAGATGTCATCTCCTTTTGTGTTTTTGTGTGTGTGTTTGTGTGTGTGTATAAATGCAAAAGGTCCTCACATGTCTCTGTCTTCTCTGTGAAAAAAATCTCACATACACCAAAAGCTGAGCCTGATCCTTTACATCTGTGGGCCCGCGGTGGCTGAAGATGCGCACGCTGCTCTCTGTGCAGCTGCAACACGCTGAGGCAGAAAATGCTCATACTTCTGATTTGCTGCTTGTTGTCGTAGCTGACATTAGCATTAGCCTCCTTTTAAACACTTATTCACAACTCTCCTGTCACTGGATGTTTTTCATGCCCCATCATCCATGCGGCCTTCAGTGAATATTCATCAGCATGTCGTTGCTATGGAGATCAATCATGCTGGGCTCTCCGCTCCGTTGTCCACTCTCACTTTATGAATATGCTTCCTCAAAGGATCCGCAGGCGGGCATAAAAGAGACTTATTTTCTCACTTTTTTATTTTAAAGCATTCCAGGGTGGATGGAAATAGTCATGAAGATGATCTGATATTGTCGTTTTCCACAAATGAGCTGATGTAGTGTAAAATTAGGAGCCTACGCCTGACAACTGTAGCTTCTGGAAACTTGCCCGCACACATACAAACAAGCATAAAAAAAAAAAAACGCAGCCAGGCAGGACCCACAGTAGCAAAGAAGAGCGGGGGGGAAGGCGAGGAACGAAAAGGGGGTAGAGACAGTGAACGGAAAGGCTATTATACATTTTTCATTAAGTTTCCAGGCACTAAGCCACATCAAAGCCTCACAGAGATATAGGGGAGGGAGAGAGAGAGAGAGAAGTAGACACAGGATGTTCTAATTAACTTCACAGTCACTTGCATCCCCACCCCCCCCTTACAGTCATTCCCCTTGTATATAAGTGTGTCTCTAACCTGCCCACTGTCTACTGTCTGCATGTGCGCCTTGTAAATTCATCACACAGCCCCCATCTACAGAAAGAAAAGGGGGAAAAAAAGTTAGAAGTCTTATGCAGGGAGTTGCAACTCATGTAGGGGTGATCAAACAGCAAAAAAAAAAAAAAAAAAACCCAGAGGAGGCCACGGGGGGGTAAGGAAGGGAGGGAGAGAGCAGCGTGAGGAGCGGACAGGGAGGGGGGGAGGGGACAGGAAAGGAATATCAGAGGAAAAGGAGAAAAGAGCCCTGAGGTGTTACTGCTGCTGCCACGCCCCGGGGAGGGAGGAAGGGAGGCACAGACCAGCACAGACCCGCCCTTCCCACCCGCCACAGCTTCATGCTGTGTCCGTGTACTTGGGGAAGACTGGAGTTGTCAGATTCCACTTCCAGAGGTTTCAGCTTCAAGGGATTGTATCACAGAAAGTGAAATTTTAATTGTGTTTTTGATTATGTGAAGGCGCGATGTGTTATATACCGTTCCTTGCGTTGAAACAATCAATCCATGGAGAAATTAACACATAGAAACTTGTGTCTTAAAATGAGGCATCAGGACCATGGTTAGAATATTTTTGGAATTTGTATTATGTTTTTGTTTTGTTTTAATTTCATTTTGACTTCTTGTTTTCAATTTCATTTTAGTTTAGATTAGATATGACTGTATTGATTGCTTTGGGAGGTTCCCTCAATGAAATTGAAGCTCCATCACGTTACAACACACTTACATACAACACTGTTATAAAACTTAAGTAATAAAACTCAAATTTATATATATATAACAAATTTATATATATATATAATAATATATAATAATAATACATTTGTTTTATATAGCGCTTTTCCAGGTGCTCAAAGACACTTTAAAAAAGAAATTTCTTTTTTAAAGCTCCTCCCAGAACTTCTGTTTGAATATGAACTGCCTCCCACCCTCATAGATCTTTTGCTGGGGGATGCTCAAAATATTGTCAATAGGGTTGAGGTCAGGGGAGGATGGGGGCCACACTATGAGTTTCTCTCCTTTTATGCCCGTAGCAGCCAATGATGCAGAGTTATTCCTTGCAGCATGAGATGGTGCATTGTCATGCATGAAGATGATTTTGGTACGCAAAGCATGTTTTTTCTTTTTGCACCATGAAAGAAAGTGTTTGTTAGGAACTCCACATACTTTACAGAGGTCATTTTCACACCTTCAGGGGGCTGACCAGCTCTCTCCCCATGATTCCGGCCCAAAACATGACTCAGCCACCTCCTTGCTGACATTGCAGCCTTGTTGGGACATGGTGGCCATCCACCAACCATCCACGACTCCATCCATCTGGACTATGCATCAGTGAACAAGACTGTTTGATAATTAGTCTTCATATATGTACTTCTGGACCCACTGCAGCTGTTTCTGCTTGTGAGCATTGTTTAGAGGTGGCCAAATAGAAGTTTGATGCATAACTGTGACTTTTGGAGGATCCTACACCTTGATGTTTGTGGGACTCCAGGGGCACCAGCAGCTTTAAATATCTGTTTGCTACTTTGTGACGGTGTGCCGCTGCTCTCTTAATCTGATGTTTTAGTCTGGCAGAAACCTTCCTCATTGTGCCTTTATCTAAACACTGCTCTGAATCACTCACAAACTCTTAACAGTACAATGATCACGCTTACGTTTTCGTGAAATATCTAAGGTTTTCATATGTTGTCCAAGGCATTGAACTACTTCATGCTTCGGCAGCATAGAGATCCCTTTTCTTTCCCATACTGCTTGGAAATGGTTGTCTGCTTAATAATGTGGAACACCCCTTCTTAAGTAGTTTTACCTTAATAGGGCTCACCTCAAAAACTAATTATCAGAGGTGTCTGAGATTGATTTCAATGATCCAAGGAGCCCTGATACACAATGCCATCCATGAGTTTAATTGAAAAACAAAAAATATAATCTTTATCACACTTAAATACAAATTGCATAAGAATTTGGAACACAGTGTATAGGCTGAGTTATGGGAAGCCAGTGAAGTTGACAGAGGATGGGGGTGATGTGTTCTCTGGAGGGGGGGCGAGTGAGCAGTCGGGCAAGCAGAGTTTTGTATATATTGCAGTTTTTGAAGGACAGTGGAGGGGAGGCCGTACAGGATGCTATTGCAGGAGTCGAGTCTGGTGGTGATGAAGGCATTTATAAATGTTTCAGCAGCAGAGGTGGAGAGAGTAGGCCGAAGACTAGCTCGATTGTGGAGGTGGAAGAAGAATGTCTTGATGACATGGTTGAAAGTGAGTGCAGGGTCCATGTAAATGCTGAGGTTTTTGACCAAAGGGGAGGGAGTGACAGAGTGACCATCGATGCAGAGTGAGAAATTTTGGGAGGTGAGGAGCATGGTTTTAGGACCAAATATAACGATTTCAGTTTTATTGCTGTTGAGTTTGAGGAAATTGTGGTTCATTTAGGATTTAATGTTGGTGAGACCGTTGGTGATGGTGGAGAGGATTTATGAAGTGATGGTTTTGGTAGAGATATAGAGCTGGTTATCGTCAGCGTAGCAGTGGAACTGAAGTTCATGGCAGTGGATGATGTGACCAATTGGAAGCAGGTACAGAATGAACAGGATGGGACAGAGGACTGAGCCTTGAGGACAAGTATAATAAATATAAGCTATAAATATGAGCTAAATTAAGCTATTGATTAGAAATTATATATATAAAATAGTAGGTGGCGATAGCAGTACCCAATCACAAGGCTGGTCACGTTCAGAGCGCCATGGATACAATTTTACTGTTTATTGTCGCACAGTGGGATGTCAACAACAAACTGCGATTTCCCGTCCACATATGACTCCTAAAACTGTAGTTTTCGAAAAAAAAAAAAAAAAGAAAGTTCAACCTGGATTCAAAATTACCTGCATTGGTGTGGATGGCCCATAGTCAGCTGTTCAAATACAGAGATCTGATGTAGCTTTTTCTCATCAGGGCCACTCAGCTGTCGGAACTGGCCATTTTCAGATTGGTTGGGACTGTTTTATTTAGGTTTGAATTTTTGTATAGTTTTAGGGCAGTCATTTTTTTGTACTTATATTTACATAAAGTTCAGCTTTAATGCTCAAGACTGCGTTTGTGCATGATTATCTCAATACATTTAGAGCCTAGGGTTGGTTCACCTGATTCCATTCCCACCTGTTCAGATGGCTTATGTGGTTAAGAGGAGGTAAACAGCCATTCAGGCCCTAGTAGGAGGATAGCAGGTGGCTGCTCCCTCAGAGGCTACATTATCTTAGCTCATTATGGTTTAATTTACATTTTGTTTGAACTTTCCCAGGGTTTATGTCCCTTTTTCACTCTTTTGTTAATTCTTAATGAATAAACTCATTTTGCCGACCTGCTTTTTGAAAGCATCCCTTTAAAGCTGGAACCTGCCTTTTTGAAAATCAGACATGAAACTCCAGTGGCAGCAACTCCACACCCTTCTTAATTACTTTGAGAAATTAACCTTGGTTCTGTGAAGTTCTGTGAAGTGTGTTGTCCTAATTCATTTTCTATACCCACTTATTCTCCACTAGGTTCACAAGGGTCTGCTGGAGCCAATCCCAGCAGACTTTGGGAGAGAGGCAGGTAAACACTGCAGACAGGTCAGCGGTCTACTGTCTCCAATTAATTTTTGGACTGTGGGAGGAAGCCAGAAAAAACCCCAGGCAGGCCATGCAAACTTCACACAGAAATGCTGCTCAAGGCCTTGAACCTGCGACCTTCTTGATGGGAGGCAACAGTGCTACCCATTGTACCACCATGTCACCCTGCAATCACAGCCTACCCCCATTAATAGCCTTTCAAATCAGCCAATCAGAGTAAAATGTTATTAATTTTAACAGAAAAGACAAAGAGCTGGAGCTGAAGGTTAAGAGAGGAGATATTCAGATGAATTTTGGTATTTAAAAGCACAAATCAATATTTTTATGGCTATCACAAATTCAATTGAAACCAAGGAAAAGTGTCGAATATTGGACCATTTCTCTTCCATCTTAGGTCAACGGAGGAGAGAAGTACAAAGCCAATCTCTGAAATCTCTCAAGATCTCTCAAATATCTGCTGTGAAACCTAAAGCTAATTTGAAAAATGGGGGGGGGGGGGTATTAACAGAATCATAATCTCCAGAAAATGTCTCCGTCAAGTCATACCAACAACTTTTCCCACAGGTCTTGAAGGCAGCATCACATTACACTCTGCTCCTCTCTCGCCCCTCCTTTTCCACATCCTTCATGCAGATTCCCGCTTGGTGTGAGTCAACAGGAAGTTCGGAGTGCTCTTCACATTGAGCAAATTGTATGGGGGGCTTGTCATCTTAATAACGCGCTGAGCTATTAGGCTCCTGCCAGAGTGCTGACGGAATCAAGCCTATGTAAAGGAGAGTGATTACATGAGTGTGTTTAGAAGAGCATCCTGCCTGCCTGGAAAAACTGTCAGAGGAAAAAAAAGACTCAATTCATAGAGAGATAAACTGAAGTGACTCATTAATTTGAGTAGTGATGGTTTCCCGGTGATTGCATTTTTCGATCAGTCTTAAATATTTGCCAGTGAAACACAGAAAATCAACAACTAATCCCTAATGTTTTATTGATGGAAATAGTTCCTAATTCTGTCAAACTCTCCAGACGCTTCTAATTACTGCTGTGGTTTCCTCTGGTTCGTATTTACACAGACCTGGCTTGTTACAGGACTGTGTGCTGTGTCAAAACCAGTTTTTGTCCACAGGGAGCTCAGAGGTTATGACCTCCAAGTCCACAGCTGAGCAGCGGATCTAAAACGGAACTGACCACTTGAGGCTGGTTTTAGGAGTGAGCGAGTCCTCTGTGAGTATTTTTTTTTTGGCCTAAAACATTAATTTATGTTGGTAAAACTTGAAATTATAAATCATTGACATTAACTCCAGTAATATAAGTTAGCACAACAAAGCGAGACAGTTTTATCCTCAAAAATAATTTGTTGAGCTGTTAACATTTAAATCCTTAAATTGTGGTTCAATATAAGGGGACAACTGCTCTGCTAACCCTGTCTTTTTTGTTGTGAAATGCCTCGGAAAGCCAGCTTCCTGAGTTTGCATTTCACTTCAAATTTATAATTGTATTTTGAGCTGTGTCATAATGGAGAAAGCGACCTACGCATTTTCAACATTTAAACACAAAGCCTTAGCAGTTAGCGGCTAACTGATGCTGGCGGGGCTGCAGTTAGCCACTAACATTAGCTTGTCTGGGCAAATTCACATTGTCTGGACAACATGTTGTTTTCTGATTGGTTGGTATTGTGTTAAAGGGATAATTCAACATTTTTGAAAATTCACCCATCATGACGATTCCAATAGTCAAAGCAATAGCAATTTTCGAGAGTTAGCACAAATAAATAATTAAAGTTGTTACGATGTAAAATTATATGTTAGTCCAACATAGGGGAAAGATAGCAGAAGTATGGATTACAATGTTAATCAATGTTAGTCAATTTAGTAACACTTCTGACATTTTGTACAAAATGTCAAAAGTGTTTGATATTTATTTATGGTGTTTTTGAGCAAAAATAAACTTCTATGACTAACAGAGGTTTGATAGCAGCTGTCAATCATGATGCCCCCCCACACACCCACACACACATTTTTAAACCATCAGTCACCTAAACTAAATAAATAAAATACAACAAATTAAATACAAACATATTTGAAAAATGAGCACTTGAGCTTACATCAGTGTAAGATGTGCACACTGTCCCGTTGCAGTTCGCTACTAAGCTGGCAAAGGGGGTGGAGGACGCAAAGCTCTTCATTTAAGATAAAGTGTACAAACATCTTGAGCTACCAACGTCACATGCATGACTTTTACTTGCTAACATTAGTTCAGCTTTAAACAAGATGCAGCCGCACTTTTTAATTTAGAGAGTAGCTTCTCATTTTAATGTTGCCTGATCAGATTTTATTATTACTTTTAAACTACTTAACAGACAAGATTCAGCAGGTTTTGCTAAATGGATGCATGTCCTCTGTCATCACTTCAAATCCAGTGATGACAGGGCTGTGTCCTCTCTCCCTTGCTCTTTATCATGTGTACAGACAGCTGCAGGTCCTCTCAGGAAGGCAGCTATCTTGTCAAATTCCCTGATGACGCCGCATTACTGTCTCTTCTTCAGGGCCCCGATCAGATCAAGGCTGTGCCTCGCCTGCTTTTATCAAAAGGTGTGATGACAACTACCTCGACAACCTCAATGTAACAAACCCAAGGAACAAATCATTGACATCAGGGAATGTAGTGTCCTACCTAAAGCTGGTATCATACATGACTATGATGTAGAAATGAAATCCTACAAACATTCGGGACAGCGTTTGCCTTAAAATTTGATGTCAATGCTCACTGTCTTGTCCAACAGGGACACCAGAGAGTCACTGACTCAGGAAGCTCAACACTTTACTGTCTGCCAAAATATCCTGTATAATCTTTCATCAGACTTTTCTTGAGAGCCTTTTAACTTTTTCATGTGGGTGTTGGTTTTATGGGATGACTGTTAAAGACAAAACTATTCAAACAATATTGTTGAGGTCTGCTCTAACATTATGGGCATAAAGGACCTGTGCTGTGCTCCACTGTGAGTGGAGAGAGGTCCAGAAAACAACTGGAATAATAAATCACCCAGAACATGTTCTATTCAGTGAATTCTCACTAACACCATCTGCATCCGTTTTTAAAACATGATGATATAATAACTATTTTTTCCGCTTCATCCCTTAATCTGAATCTGTCCATCTCTATGTACAGCTGCATATAGCTGTGATTCGTCAACTTCTCTTATTTGAACTATGTGACAAAATGCATCATGGTGACCACTTGGTGAGTGGGGGAATTTTCAGCCCTGTCCAGCTCTATGATGGATCCACCACCAGTTGTAGATTCATCACTTTCCTGCTTTGTACAAATCAGACTCATTTCAGTGAGGTGTAGCAATAGGATGTGGTGTGTTAAGTGTGTGTGTGTAGAAAAACTATTTTCTTGTAACAAAAAAAACATCGTTGTTCACCCACTCACTCAGCCCTCAGAGGGTTGGTGCCTCAAGTTCACTTCAGTTTTTCAGACAAACAACGCTCACACAGCCAACGAGGGTGAATAAACCATTTTAGAAACACAGCACAAGTCAAACCTTCAGCCTAGTTAAGGAGGACGGGTTTTTACGGTTTTCTCTTTTCCCGACATTCCAACGTGATGCACCGATGCACTGCTGTGAAGAAAATGCACAGTATAATTTGCCATTGACCTACTGTCATCATGAACTATATCATCACACGTTCAATTTACTGGCGAATCTTACCTCATTACCTCATTAATAATGTGCTATTATCTATGTTTATTCTCCCTGAAGCTTGATGTTTAATCAAAAGGGTTTTTCTTATTATGTAATCAGAGGTGGTAACACTATATATTGAAAGTTGATTATGGATCCGAACTGCACAGCTTCAAATAATTCCACTTAACTAAGAGCTTGTTGTGGTCTTACTTCTAATACCAGCTCAGAACTAACCTTTCCATGTTTTTTTTTCCCAATAAAGCACATTAACCTTTACCTTATACTTATGAGTATATACTTGTTGCTTTGCTTTTTCTCCGTTAAGTTTCAGTTTTTATGAAGTTTCAGGTTTTATGGTAATTGGAACTATTGTGCTGAACATGGTTTGTGAAATGCCACCCTACATGGTTTCTATGCCACTGGAGGTTTGAAAAAGTTCACAAATGTATAATTGAGGAGTACTTAATGCTCTATAATATTAGGACAAAAAGGGTGGTTAGACTATGCTTGTTATTATCTTTCACAGCCTTGAAGTCCTGGTTAATGGATCTAATACGTGTCAGATTATCATTAGCAACAAAGAGAAACACAACAGAGATCTCACTAGCCAACAGTGGACAACTGATTAGTACAGATAATGAAAGAACACAGGAGATGACAGCTTGAAGAGAAGTGATTCGTCTTCCCCACAGGGATCACACCCACAGCTCTGCAAACATTAATTGGCAATCCGACCTTGGGCACAGTGAGAATAACAGTTCTAGCTTGTTACCATGCTTCATAATTAGTTTTTTTGTCATCTTCGTATAAGACTTGGAAGATAATGAATAATTTGAGTTGTCTTGTCACGTAATCCTGATGATCCCTGTTGGCTTGCTAAATCCATAACTGCTTCATAAACAACAGCAGCATTCAGGCAGGGTCTAATGAAATCTGCTGCGCTTTTTCGATTTGATAAGTGAATTTTGTTTTGTTTCATCAAAACGTTGGGACCTCAGTCATGTGCTGGCAGTTACAGCAGTTTGAGGCCGTCTTTAAATAAATGACCTTTGATGAAACAAAGATGTTGAGACTGAGTCCCAGAGCCTAACGTAAAGCTTGCGTTTCCGACTGATTCATACTATAGTTGACATGAAAACAGCAGCATTTTGTGAGGGTTATTCGGGACAGACAAATAAATGTAAACCTCAAATTCAAACAAATAAAGCACTCTGGGGTTGCAGGGAGGAGGATTTTTTCCACAGCAACAGTGAAGTGAGTTTGATGTAGCACAAACTCCCAGTAGCTTTATAGACAGCTTGGCAATTATAGATTGTTGTTTACATTGCAAACAAGCAAAATCCTGTCTCTGTACTCCTCTTGAATTGCAAACCAATGATCTACTCGGTTTTCCCCCCTTTCTTCTTCAGCAGCAATCATCCTAACATACAAAATCCAGATCTGAGGAGACAAAAAAGCTCTTTCACAGAGACATAACGGTGCTGTGAACACTGAAGTTTAAACTTTCTTTTTTTTGTTAGGTCTTTAGATGAGAGAGGCAACATGGAATTGTAAGACTGCAGCGCTCAAACTGCCACATCTCCTGCACAATGATGTCTGAGCTGAGCGAGCCGTGCTGTCTATATGCTACACAGATGAGCCCATTAGCTCGTTGCTACTGTCAGCAGCCGCCTGATAAGTACGGAGCTGACTGCCTTTGGCCTTCAAAGCCATGCATGGACTTGTACTTTTTTTTATCTGACAGATTTGCCTCTTCCTTTGGAAAAAATAAATAAATAAACAAAACACGTGGCTGCTGTTCCCAACATGTCTGTTATCTCTGTGTTCCTGGTATATCGAGAACAGCTTGCCCCTGGTTTGGATCTCTCCCACTGTGCAACGCTGAGAAACAATTGGCCTATCAGGCAGCAGGAAGGGGGCTAATGAATTGATTGTGTGACTTGCCTGCAGACAGACAACGAGATAGACAGCCGCACCGAAGCACAGCTGCAGTATCGTGACATGCCCTTTTAATATAACATGTTATGCAGAAGAGTCTGAATAGTAAAATGTCAGTATAAAAATGTACAATTCAATATGTGGTGTCTTGTACAAGGCGTTCAACGGAACACTGACATATACGCACTGCAGCAGAGCATTGCACATTAGTTCATCAGTGCATTATAATATAATAATATACTATAGTGAATTATTAGTATAGTATGGAGTGCATATTGTACAGTACAAGACAGTTTAGTATACATCAAAATGCAATATAGAATAATGCAGTAGAAAATAGTACTATATGATATTATACTGTGGAGGACATCACAGCACTGTATAGCATAGTATGGAATCTGATATTATTGCATAAATACTATAGTATTACATAGCTATTCTGACATTTATATGACATTCCTGGTACATGGTGGTTTTCTGACACTTTTTGTATCACTATTCCAACATGTCATCTTTTTTTTCTGATAGTCTACCCACGATAGTGCCGAAACTCGTCTTCCTCCTTTTCCTGTCCTGTACTATATGCTGTATTTATATATATATATATATATATATATATATATATATATATATATATATATATATATATATATATATATATATATATATAGTAGTATTAGTATATTTGACCATGAATTATAACCATTATAATACAATCACACACAAATAGCAAATAGGTAGGTAGGTAAACTGGGAATATATTTGTGAAATTTTAAATTACACTCGTTCCACCACATTCCCACAGCTATCAGGACATTTTCCCAGTGTCTGATATCCTCTGTGGCCAAAGTATTCTGTGCTCAAGCGCTTTTCTGCAAGCATGTTATGATATATGGGAGTGCAAGGTATAATAGGCTATCACATTAATATTAGGCCTATTCATATCAGAAAAGTGGTATGTTTGAAAAATAGTAAAGTGATGCTGCTCCAACAATGACAAAAATGTTGATGTTATTTGTATAAATAGCGGCCTATTGGAATAGGAGCATGTACCTGCAACCCACAATAATTTAGTCGATTGATCTATCGAGTATTGACACAATTAAATTCATTAGATGTTTGGGTCATAAAATGTTGTAAAATGTAGATCAGTCAAAGATACAACTTTTGTTTTTATCCAGATCAGCAGTCCACATCCCAAAGCTCATCAGTTTACTATCATCATAGTCCAGGGGTGTCAAACTCATCATATATATGTATCTATATATTATTATTATTATATAAGTTAATATATTAGATAATCGCCTCTCCACTCATAATAGTGTTGGTGACAATTTGCTAAGATTTTTAAACCAAATTTAAAAATATGCTGATGCAGAAATAATTATATTGTTGTTAGTGTCTAATTATTATAATGCTGCATGAATGTAAATCCACTGTGTAATCATGTGCAACTTTATTAGCGGTGTCCTCGTAACGTCACACCAACAACAGAACATCACATGAGCAAAATCGTTTCTACCCCAACACAATGCAACGCACTCTGGACGCTATGGTAATGTTTAAACATACCTTCAAAATAAGACACAACACAAAAACAAAGTGCATGAAAATGCTCGCTAATTTTGAAGGCTTCATCGCCTCATTAGAAAGCCGGTCACCGGGTTTGGTGCGTGGGAATTGCCTGTGGCGATAAATCCATATTTTAAATATGTTTCTTGATACTGCCTATTAAAGGCAGCTTTCCATTTTTTAGCGGGTGCAGGTTCCTCTTCTGTCCCTTCATTGGACCGTTTCCCCTTCGCAAAGAAACGTTCTAAAGAAGTTTGTTTTTTTCTCATTTTGCTAGCTTGGGATTAAATTCAGCGGGATGTATCACGTGACGTGTGGTGTCGGGGCCGTGACGTGTGGTGTCGGGGCCTTGACGTGCATCAAGTGAGACGGATGTAACAGAGAAAATCCAGTCACTTTTCAAAATAAAACATCATTTTCGAAAAAATAAAACAAAATAATGGAAATTATTTTTTCTTTCTGTGTGGCCCGGTACCAAATGACCCACGGCTGCGGCCTGGGGGTTGGAGATCACTGTTTTAACCGACTGTGCTACATATTTAAATCAACGTCAATTCAAATCAGTTATGTACACAAGCTGAAAGCAGCCTTTTCATTTTTTTTAATTTCCACATAATGATATAAATTAACCCATTAGCATAAAAAAAGCTTTGTTGTCAAGGTGATGAAATATGAATGAAATAAAACGTGTGATCTTGAGATAACAGCATTACAACGATAATTGCTGGCACAACTGTCCCCTGGCTTCTCTACTTTAGATGGTAGCTAATAAACCAGGTGCAGGTATAGATCAGGCCCAGATCACGTTAGCATTCAGGGATGCATAATTCAAGAGAAAACAAGTCATCCAAATATAAGACTTGCTAGCAGCTGTGAAAATAATGATTACCGGTAATTCAAACTTGACAAAGTAAAGGTCAGTAAGATGTTGGTGACCTTTTGATTCAGACAAAGGGAGGGGAACAGCGATCATCATACATTTATGTGCGTTGACTAAGTGCGGATTATAATAAATCACAAAAGTTGAACTAAAACTTTTAGGTAATATTGTCTGAGAGGCTTATATCTACATAGGTGTATAGAGGCCCATTTCCAGCAACTATCACTCCAGTGTCCTAATAGCACAATGTGTTTGCTCATTGTGTCAGGAGGCTAATTTAATAAAATGTTCTATTCATTCTACAATTCATAGTGGAAAATAACAGTGACTTTTAATGGAAAACACCAAATTGTCCGGGTCACCCCAAACTTTTAAACAGTAGTATATCTCATTTTAATTGTTATTTGGTGCCTGAATTTAGTGTTTTCCCTCATAATAGTGAGGAAGTTTCCTTCATAAATTGGTGCAAACTCATCATAATGCAAATAATGTTGTGTTTGACACAGAACTTCATGGGGGGAGGACCCCCAGCCCAGATCCCCAGACCCCCCCCAATGCTCAAACTAAACCTGCACTCTTGGGATAGTGGAATATAGTACAGCATTATATTATAGAGCACCTATTATACAATATAGCACGGTATTGTGTGTATATAGTACACAATTGCACCATACATGATAATTTACATAATTATGTTAAAAAAGGGAAAACGATAGGACGGAAACTCTAATGCCATCTGGTATTCAGCACAAGTATAAACCCAATGGTGTAGAGACCATGAAGAAGACGGAACAGCAGTCAGTGGACAGATAAGACCTCAACTCTTGAACTTTGAAGTCGAGCAGAAATCAGATTTCTCTGCAGCTCTCTGCCTTCCCTCTAAGCTCCTGCTGCCACTTGTCTCATATCTCTACTGGAGGCAGGCTGCAGAGTTCCAGTCTGCACCATCCACCGACACATGCCTCCACAACAGCCACGGCATCTACTCTCTAAAGGATGCCTAATTGTTTTTTATTGACTATACCGCCCGCAATAGATATCGCGTGATAGTATAACGACGAAAGATTAGCCCCCTCATGCGAGGCTGGGTAATAACAGCCGAGGTGGCCACCAGCTTCAGCAGATGAGCACTGTAAGAAATGTGATTATGTGGATAGCGGCGCAATCTTAGCCATGTTAATATGTTTAATTGTAACCATTTGCAACAGCCCTGAAGCTTTCTGTCTATGATTGCGATCGCGGCTCACTCGCGCTAAAGTGTTATTTCATAAAGTGCTAAGCTAAATTCTCTGCGGGCAGGCAAGCAATTATAATGCTCTTCTGCGTATATCGGCATGCTAATAAAACACACTTTGTGACAGAATTTAAAATTCAATCAGGTCGAGGCGGTGGGGGGCGCTGAATACTTCCTGGAAAAAAAAAGAATAGCTATCTCTCTCTCTCTGTCCCTACTCCTCACCGGCACATTACGCCCTTGGTAATCTTCTTCGAGAAAATCCTCGTCTTCTCACCTCACCCCCCCTTTTTTTTTTCCTGCTCCTCCTTTGTGTCACTCTTTGTTACCACCTCTTGTTTTTTCCTCTCCTCCCCTCTTGCTCCCTCTTTCCAATTATTCATTTTCTCCATTTAATATCTACAACATTGTTACTCTCTTGTTCCTCCATCTCCCCGTGCACCTCGACACCCCCCCACACACACCCCCCTCCTCCCCGCCTATCTATCCCTCCTCGCTGTCATCAGATAGTGGAGCTCAGTGAAGAAAAGCCTGTCTTGACTTCAAACGCCTCCCTGTGTATTTGTCTCCACCCCATTTCAACTGCCAGGGAGGCATAACCCTAGAAATCCACCCCCCCACCCCGTTTCTACTCCCTATCTTCCCTCCTCACCACTGTTTGTGTCTACTATTGATCTCCCTCTTTCTTCCCTCCCTCTGCCTCTGTTCCTGTTTGCATCTCTTTTTCTCCTCATTTTCTTTCCCTTTGTCCTCCCTCCTTTGCCCACTCCCATGCAGTAAAGCGTTTAATGTGGAGCCTGCCTCCATTTCCCCACTTCTGTGAAGCAGAAACGGCTTATATCACCATTATTTACTGCTGAAACTAAATTATGTCTTTTGCTCCAGCTTGTTCAGATCCCCGCATGCCGATTTGAGTAGAACATGATATAAAGGTGTAAAGGTGACACGCCAGGAATAGAGATGCACAGGCCTTTTTTTTTTCCTCGGCAGAAGCGCGTACAGAAAATGGTGACGATTATGGTGCATTTAAAAAGGACTCGCAAGCATCATTAAGACAATCATACTGTGTTTGTTTTTTCTCTCAGATGTTCGGCAAAGCGCGACAGACTTTTGATTTTGTTTGCATGTTGTAGGGTCTCTGACAAGGAATGATGCAACCAGAGGAAAGTGTTCACAGGGGGGGCAGGACAACTTCTGCCCCACCAACTATCTCTGGTATCTCCAACTGCAGAGGCAATGGGAGCTGGGTGTACCATGTCAGCTGTGTGTGTGTATTATTAAGTTGTTGCCACTTTGCAGTGCAGTTGGAGTGCACAGACGGCGCGAAAAATACGTTGATCGTGTTGCCTCAGAGTATCACAGCGTGCAAGTGTTTTTCTGAGAACAAAGCACGCAGCAAAATAACTATACCCCTATACCAAAAGAATGTGCCGATGGGATAAACCTTTTTCAATATTTTGCTTTTGTAATCCTTTGACAACGACTGGGCAGCGTTGTTTCAGCATTGCATGGATTACTGTGTTTGACTGCAAGTGCAAATTTATATAAATAAGTATATGAGAGAGAGAGGTCTTTACTCCTAATTATGTTCTTGTTTACCAAGATAATTATATTATAATTAGAAGGGGGGGGCTACAGTATCATTTGTGATTGGTCCTTTTCTGACAAGTGGCAAAGCTTCTCAACCTGCAGGTGGTTCCTTTGCAGAGAGAAACAGAGTAATGGAGTTATGGTGCTCAGCTTTGAGGCACTAGAACCTAGAAATGCATGTACCATATCATTAGATTACAGTGTGTCAGCTGGTTACCCCATATTGCATGATATAGGAAGAATGTCAGTTAGTATGGGGGTTGAGACAAAGATAAGTAACCAAACAACCAAAGAATTGGATTTTATTTGATCTTTTTCCTTTTTAGTTTTGCATTTTACATTATTGCAATTCTTCTTAAAGTCTTATTCCAAGACCCTTTTTAAGAAAAAAAAAAAACAAAACAATTTTCCATTTACTTTGCCATTTATTTTTCCAAATAATTCTTGAACAACAATAAATAAAATTGAGACCTTAGCTAAATCTTTTTTGCACATAGTGCAAAATGCTTTGAATATATTGTTTTCAACAGGTAACCAACCAATTATGAAATGCTAGTTTATCTCGCTACTATTAATTAAACTTAAATGGTTAGTCAGACTTCCTCCTGTTCTGTTTGGTTTTCTTGGGTTCGGTTATTTTCGCTCTTCAGTGTTGCTTGCTCATTGCTTGTCTGTGTTGACATGCTGTAACAAAGTGACCAGTTTGTTCCTGAGGTAAATTATCTTGGCTCACCCACCCATAGCAACCACCCTGACAACAACACTACAACTCTAGAATACAACTTCTGGCAGCCAGAACTTTTGGCTACGTTATTCAATTAAAAATAATAGTGGTTGACAAATGAAACTTTTTAGGGGAATGTGATATGGATAAATTACATAATGCACAAATTTTAAGACCCAGATAGCAAAATACAAGTCTTTTTAGGGTAGTATTTCCAAATTCAATGGTTGTAAGACCCTGCAGGAACCCTGTATAATCTGATAAATACAACACGTGTGAAATAGCTGTTTTGAAACATACTTGTTCCCAGGGGCGTGTGCCACGCCTAGAATCTGATTAGTCACACCATTACCCCAAACTATGATATGATCTGCCCAGTGAGAGGTGGGAATTAGTTTGAACTGTTTGACACATAAAGAGTAAACAGTAAAATTGTGGTCTCTGATAATGAATTTCATTGAAAATGGATTAGAAACAAAGTAGATTAAAATTATTGTTAAATATTTTAACTATTTATTTATTTAATTATCTGTATTTTAATGTATGTTTACCTATTTAGTATTTAGTAATTTGTCTAATATTCAATTCCTATAATGTTCAATGTGTAGAGAAGTAGGCTAGCTCTACACACTACTATACAATATCTCACAAAAGTGAGTACACCCTTTACATTTTTGCAAATATTTTACCACATATTTTCATGGGACACCACTAGAGTTAAATACCACTTAGATACATTGAAAAATAGTCAGTGTAGCTTGTACACTATAATAGTGTAAATATGCTGTTCCTTCAAAATAACTCAACACACAGCCATTAATGTCTGAACTACTGGCAACAAAAGTGAGTACACTTTTGTTCCAATTGTGCCATCACAGAGCTTATCCCCAATGTCTTTATCAAGGCATTGTGGCCATGGAGATGTGCAGAGGTTGTCATCATGGTGGACTAAATTATGGGACATTTTTGAGCCTGGTATACAGAAGATTTCAATTCAGCACCCTCAAAACCCCTAAAAACGTATGCCAAAAATTAACATGAAATGCCTCCGGAGTTAGTCTTCTTTGAAAACTGACCCTCAATAAAAGAAGAAGAAGAAAAAGAGGCAGAAGAAGATCCTGTTTTGATTTGAGGAGAGTGGTTAACCACATATAAAAAAGTCTCCAGCGATTTCTGGTTGCATGTTAGGCTGCTTTTGTTTTGCTACTTGTTGCTTCTGAAAGACGTGTGTAAAAGTTTGATATTCATCCTGTGCCAGTGGTTAAAAAGTTTTAACTGTAGTAAGCAGTAAAATAATAAAATAAATAAATAATAATAAAAATCCTTGTCTTTTTGGATTTTAATGATGATTTCATGCATTGACCGTGAGATTCACACATCTTTTCACACCACATACTGTATGTTTTCTCACACAGTGAAAAGCAAATTCAGCCTGAATCCTTCTTGTGGCTGCTGATATTAGGTTTTGATGTTAGTCTTGAGGCCATTTCATTCATCCAAACTGTATTTGTTGCAAAGGTTAGACTGAAGATGACCCTGTGAATATCGAGAAAAGGAGCCTTCATGTTTAAACATTGCTTGACTGGATTTATCCAAATCATATTGTGAAGGGAAAAACAGTCGACTGAGCACTCTCACAGGTGCCTGATGAGTAGTGAACTGGAAGGTTTTCTTTATTAAGAGCTGCTGCAAATATCAAAAGCAAAAAAAAAAACGAAGGCATCTCTTCCAGTGCTAAAAATCGAAAAGCCTTTATTGCTTGACTAGTTCATTATAAGAACATAAAAATCATTCCCACAGTTATTACTTGTTGTGTTGTAAAGCTGTCATTTATACAAATTATTTGTCCTTGTTGATATTTGAATATGAACTAGTATGCTGCAACTCATGGCCATTTTAATCTCCATCATTTTATGGATATAATCTAAAACATGAAATAGCCATTTTTCTGGTAATCATTATCCCCTGCATATCTTTCTCAGTCCACGCCACCATTTTGAAACATAATAATAACAATAATGCACCTATGTTGTGGATTGTAGATCTTTTTTATTCTAAGTTTTGCGAAAAACATGCCACTCAATAAACAAAGAGAATATTAGCAAGTCCTATGTAAAAGGGAGATAATAAGGCAGAAGTAGAGTGGGTAAAATGAGAAAAAAAAAAACATTTAGAATTTATATTACATTTGTATTGTACCACTCTGTTGTGTTTTGTAATTGATAGGTCCATTTATTTTTAAATTAAAGTTTAAACCCAGTAATACAAGGCACCAGTAATGTTAATAATTAAAGCACATATGGGTAGTAGAGACAAAAATGTTTAATTTCAACAAAAATGTTAATATAAAAATGTTAATTTAATCCTATTCAGAGTGTATGTTATTAAATCACTTTAGCGATTGCAATTCATTGTGAGTTTGTACGTCTGTAGTAAATTTCATGGCAGTCCATCCTGATCAGCAGACAGACCAGCCGTCACGGTGCTGCTCTCCAATGAACCATCCTGCCAGCGTGTCTGATGGGATAGTGTCCCATCTGACACCTCACATCAAAGTGTTTAACGTAATTTCTCAGGTAATTTATACAACATGGATTTCTGTGTGATGGTTTAAAGTATTTGAGAGATCTGGAGACATTAGTCTCTATGGAATCAGACATTACAACATGTGACCTCAAACGGAGCAAGTGACTGTGGTGTAGAGAATCAAAGGATACAAAGGCAAAAGAACTATGTGCACTTAACCCGCTTGGCTTGACTTGGCTTGACTCGACTTTATTCGCCTTTCCTTGGTTCTCTATTGGCAAAAAGTTGAGGAAAGTAGTTGGTGCTTTTTTATATACAGTAGATTGTATCTCACCTGTCGAGGTTCCCAGAGAGCTGAGCAGATACTAAAAGGTTTCATAAAAGCACTAGACCACTAATTGGTTAGAGAAACTGATCACTTGCCTGTGAGAGTCTGTTTTTACAGTAAATCTGTTGGGTAGATGGTAAGTTTTGAATAAAACATGAAACAATCAGTAAATAGACACACAAAAAACAATCTTGTCTTTGTAAAACTCAAGAGAAATGCTTGAGAGAGGAGATTTAAAACTAGACTGAGATGATTTTTGGTTCTTAAAACCACCAATATATCTTGTTAGGGATATTACAACATTAAATGAAGGAAAAAAAGTGAACAATATGGACATTTAACTTCATCAGTCAAAGAGAATTGTTCTCCCTTCAACTGGTCCTAAATTGATAATGGAGAACTTCCTCAATTTTAGCTCTACACTAGTGTGTGTTTGACCAATCAGCATCAGTCATTCATGCAAATCCCAGCTTATGTTAAGGGGTTACTATCTACAGTGGGATTGGACATCTAGGAAAACAACCGAACCAAAACCAGAACCAAAAGTGAGTATTCTAGCTCAATTAGTTCCATGCAGTGGAAACGTGGCTTTAGCATGCATGCACAAAGTTTACTGCACCATAACTTATTTGCCAAGATGACTCCCATCGTGTCAGTTGGGGTTTTTAATCAGCTTTAATTGAAATGGTTATTTGAGAATGTGTTTCGGTACTGTTTCAGAGCAGATGAATCCTAAAATTAGCGTACAGTGCCACATTCGTTTTCCTTATCTTAGCAGGGTAATAACAGGCTGCCACACCAGCAGGCTATCAGCCAATTATCATGGGCTCATGCAAGTAAGTATAGAGGGCCTGAGGAGCCTCTCATAGTGATGCAAGTGGTATGTGAAGGAGCAGGAGGTGGGTCTCTCAGCATAGAAATAACTAACAACTCAATTTAGGCTGAAATGTTTAAAATGCCTGTGCTGACTCTGAAGGTGCTTTAGTCCTTCATGGAACCACTTAAGGAACCCTGAGTCTCTCAAATTCCATTTTCATTTTGAAAAAAAAAATTTCGCTTTGGCAATTTGGATTAAATTCTGCATCACGAAACAACAAAATGACTTTTCCTAATATGAAGTGAAGGCACGTGGCGGCCCCCCACTCATGCAGCACTCCGTACCCGGTACTGGCTACTGCACTGTGGGTGTTAAAGTCACTCTGACAACACAAGAACTCCATCAATCTCTAATGCATAGCCAATGAGGGCCTCTCCAACAACAGGCTTTTGTATGCCACTGGAAACAGATTGATCTCTTTGTATGCCGTGCACATGTTTGCCCCTCGCCCCCAAGGCCCTCATTGTCTTCTATTTGTTTAACATGATGGAATATGCTAATCAGGCCGGCGCTGCCGAGATAAAACTCGCACTCCAGTGCTAATGCGCTAACTGAACCCGCTGAAGAAAACTGTAACCCATTTAATTGAGTGATCCCCCAGTAACACGGAGAGTGATGCAAGCGAATTAAATAAACAACAACCTATATATTAAACACGAGGATTCTCTTTGTGGCGAGAGGCTGCTTCTCATTCTGAGGAGATGTGCGAGTGTATTCTTTTGCGAACCCAAAGCTTGGAATTAAACATTACCAAGAGGGCATCCTTCCATGTTTATGATTGCGGTGGGATTTTCTATTTGAAATTGCCATGTTCTCCTCATTTCACAGAAAGAGGGGCTGCAGAGGCCTGCGGCTTCTTGGATCGGCAGGGTGCCACGCTGTGCTCCTGGCTCTTTTGATACAGGTTTATAACACATGCACACTGACTGTCTGTGCAAATATTCACACAAGTGGAAAATGAGCACACGCGTAAACACATACACAGACGCGTAAACACAAACACCCCCGCCCACCCTCACACGCCACATGCTGCCTTATGCTTTCATTTCCCTTTCCCGAACTTTTGATTGGTCCCAACAAGCAAGGAAGGGTTGCTTGTTTACTTCCTGGCAGCATGTAAATATTTTACACAGAGTGCCTTCATGTTGTGGGCAATGCATAGGAGATATCTTGTCAGTCAAGATGGTAAACAAACTTTGGAACAAGGAGAAACTCCGACAGACCCAGCAAAGATCAATTATTCAGTTTTTAGATGTGTGTTTGTCATACGGATGTAATAAAATGAGATGCAAACGCACACATTCAAATGATCACACTATTACACTCTTTTTCTACTGATGGAAAATGCAGAGTTAATTTGGACAGTTGTCTCAGTTTTGCAGGTTAAACCATCATAAAGCAGAGAAAAGACACGCATGGTGAAACCAATTATTGCCGTAAACACTGTTCGTGTTTCAGTTTCCCTTTACCCTAGCCCAGGGACTCCCAAAGTGCGGTGCTGCATTTTGAAGTGAGATATTTCACAAAATATAAACATGAAATTCAAAAACTTCCTTTTAAAGTAAAAAAAAAGTAGCGTTTTAATGAATAAATTCATGTAGGCTACCCAAAATGCACATCAGCTCCTGCCAGTCAGCCTGTCTTCCCCAGTCCCCCAGAAACAGCAGCGGGTGTTGAAGCCATTTTAACTAGTGGCCAAACTGTGGAATTACAACTATTTCATTCTTCATATGATGCCATTGGGACCAAAACTCATTTTTCCCACACACGCAAAAAGGAGTTGAGCATAAAATGGCTCAATTTGACTGGACTCTGGATCAATTTCTTCAGCGTTACAACACCAGAAAATGACTTGTTTCATTTCATCATGTAGTGTCACATTTTGTAGCAGAGGTGGACCCAAGTGTAGGCAGGATGTAGTGAACAAAATGTAATAATCAAAAATAAAGCAGGTACAATTCAAAAACAGGCAGTGAAATGGCAGGAAACCAGACGGGTAGACAGCACTGCAAAAAAAGTGTTAGGGTTAGTTTTTTGGGCCTAAAACAGTAATTTATGTTGGTAAAACTTATAAATATGAATTGACATTTAAGGCAATAATGTAAGTTAGCGAAACAAAGCAAAGCAGTTGTATGCTCCAAAATAATTTGGTGAGGTGTAATATTTAAATCCTTAATTCCTACTCTAAATTATGGGGAATTATGTCGTAATGGAGAAAGCTACCTACATGTTTTCAACATTTAAAGACAAAGCTTTTTAGCCCTTAGCAGTTAGCAGCTAATGGATGCAAGCAGGGCTGCAGCAGTTAGCGGCTAACATTAGCTTGTATGGGCAAATCTCATTCAAATAGAATGACATGTTGTCTTCTGACTGTTTGGTATTGTGTTAAAGGGATTGTTCAATATTTTTGAATATTCATCAGTCATAGTCATGATTCCATTAGTCATCTTCAAGAGAGTTAGCACAAATAATGGTAAAATATTCCACTGTAAAATTAAAAGTTAGTCAAATTTAGGGGGAAGTTAGCAGAAGTAAGGGTTAAAAGGTATTACAATGTAAAATTATCAGTTAGTAGAATCCAACTTTTCTTTTTTTTGCAGTGAGGGCTTCTGTTGTGTTCTATTAAGCCAGGAAGTTGGGAATGACATCACAGCAAATTTCCAGTTCCAGCTATAAAGCGTGAAAAAACAGGAAAAAACATGGTTGTGTTTACAACCATGGCCAAAGGATATTGTTAGCCATTGTTAGCATGTACTGTGTTGTAGTTTGCACACAGTTATCGCATAAAAATATATCAATAACCCTATAGCAACATTTTTATATATACACGTTGAACAATACTATGCATGTGGCTGATTTAATGCAACAAACACTAGTCAGGAGTGCTATAAATTGAATATTACAATGTTTAAGTTTAAGTTGAAATTTCCCACTTGGAACTCAAAATTCCTAATAGCATTAAAACACAAAGAACTAATCACTGACAACGGACAGTTGTGGAAAGGAATCGAGGAAGTAAAGTTACTGGAAACGTGTTTCAAAATTGCAAAACTTCTTCAAAATAAGTAACTAGAGATAAAAGGAAACAAAAAAAAAGAAACAAAAAGAAACAACCACATCACCGAAAAAACAGACCAGACAGTGACAGATCATGACAGTTTAATCCATTCAGTCTGGTGCCATTTGGAAAGACGCTCCAATGCAACAAAAGCTGTCTGTTTTGTCTCAAAATCACTACCGTATAAACAAGGCCTAACGTCAAGAGAGAGAGAGAGAGAGAGAGAGACGGGAATTGAAAACGAGAGGAGAAACCGACTAGGAGTCAGAGAAGGATGAGATGGGGGGATGGACACTGAAAAATGAGGAACAGGAACCGCAGATGAATGAGGAGCCTGTAGATTCATCAGTAAGCTGTGGAGGCAAAGGAGGCAACGAGAGTGGGCATCAGACTGGAAGGAAACATGATGAAACATATCTGGGTCTGGGCTTCACTGGGTTGAGGATGCTGATTTCCTGAAGCCACAGTGCGTGGTGCGCAGTGAGTAATTGTAATTTAAGCTCAATGCAACCGCTCTTTAATGCGGCTGAGAATATGACAGCATTTTTCCCCCCATCTTCTCTCAAGAGGGGCCTTTCCGCCTCTGAGCCTGCGCACGTGTCTTCATCCTCACTCGCCCTCTTTGCTCCTTCAAAGTGGTGGCTTTTCCGTAACTTTGTTTATTGCAATGTGTAGTTTTCGAATGCAAAAGCCCATTTTGATGATCTCCTGAATATTTTATTGCATGTGCGTTCTGAGCGTTTGCCTTACTGAGGGCTGGTCAAGCCAGACACAAGGACACATGTGAAAAACACAAACAGCCGTGGAATGAAAGGCTCGGGCCGCAGCCCATGAATGCGTGAACGTCCCAAACAAGCAGAACACCTGTGCCACGCTACAGCCTTTTAATTGGAGGCTTAGAGTTTGCCCGCGAGCCAGGCGAGAAAATCGGTGCCATTTAGATTCCAAATGACACAACAAGGAGCGGCCCGCTTTTATTCTGCTACTGGGACAGCATGGCACAGTTGCCAAAGGATTTTTTTATTTGACACTGAAACAAGACCCAGCCCGCTGATGAACTAACCACAAAGCTGTCTTCGGAAAGATAGAAAAAGACGTCGAATTGGAGGCGAATTGAGAGTGGGAAGAGATGGAAAATGAAAGAGAAAAAGGGTTATGGACTTTTAGAGAGAGGAAGAGAGGACAGAAAAAAAGACAAGGGGGGAAAAAAAGACAGGGAACCATGGTTGGGAGAAAAATAGTAGGCATTTTTTTGACATCAGTATCATGTTTCACAGAGCTGCAGTTTGACACTTGGACCAGGATGGTGTCAGAGCATGTGATCTGGGTAAAATGGGTTCATATTCCCCTGAGGCAAGCAGAAAAGTACACGAAAAGTGTGGCAGAAGGAAAAGGAATGAAACAAATACAATAGTGTTAAGCCACTGCAAATCTAGCAAGTTTACTAGCTTCAAAGACACAAAAGGGTCTATAGTTTATCAGGGTTCAAGTTCATCTACAGTACAGCGAGGTAAGAAAGTGAGAAGACACAAGACACGCCATGAATATACGTTTTCTCCTGACACATACTGTATTTTAAGGAAATGGAAATGCTTTAGTGAACAGCAATAAAGTGCATGTGTGAGCATGTGTGAGCATTCATTTAAATGAGTGTCTTGCGGCTGCCTTCTCAGACAAAGACAAATGATTAATTCAGTCTTCCGGGGGGGGAAAAAAAAAAACAACTCCTGCAACACAGAATATTGGAAAATAAAAAAAAAATAAATAAAAAATACATGACAGAGCTGTTACAACAGCAGTGGCCGCAACGAAACAGATCAAACAGCATAATAAGCTCACGTTCACTTTATAATATGTCAGAGATGAAAAATTGAATTTCCCAATGTAAAATATTCTGCACAAGCAGCAGGGTGTAGCTCACTGGCTATTAAGGCATTATGAGGGCTTAATTTGGCATGAATAGGATTTTGCATTATAAATAATAGAAACTGGTATAAATTAACAGTCATGGTCCCGGTGGGGAGGAAGAGGGGTGTGAGATGCAGGCTCTGTTTGGCGGCACATTACACACACAGCTGGGAAAAAAAAAAAAAAAACACAGCTGTGAAAAATGATGCCCTAAGTTCAAAGCAACTTCAATCATTATACATTTCTCTGCTTGATGAATAATTGAGAAACAGCCTGAACAGCCTTGAGTCCTGCACTTTTTTGTGATGGCTTGCACATGAATAAAATACAGTTTGGCCTGCAGAGCTGTCTGCGTCGCAGGGATACGGCGCTGTGTAGTAACATGGAAATTGCTCTAGGTGCCTTTTTCTTCGGCTTCCCCCGCTCGGTTCAGTGTTCTCTGCCCCTGCATATCTAATTCTGCATGTCTTTCTTATTCCGTCTTAAAGCTCCATCTGCCTGCCTCACTTTCACTCTCTGCAGTTTCTCTCTCATTACCCCTGTTATTATATTCTCTTTTTTCAAGAAAGTGCCACTACGGAAGAACTTGAATGGATGAGTTGCCTCCTGGTGAGCCAATATATATAAAAAAGGAATAATAAAATTCTTAAATTTTTAAAAGAGACAAACTCATAGGCCAATAAATCCTATGCGCGTCATATAAAAGTGCTTTTAATTTTAACAGACCAGCACATCTGGAGGTGAGAATGCAAAAAAAAAAAAAAATGCTGCCAACTAATGTTTTATGGGGGGGATTTTTATGTACTCTATCTATTGTGTTCATTAAATAAATTGTTTGTGTTAAGTAGCTCCTATAGTACACACAATGCAAGAGTCAGGCTGTTTATTTATATGCAGCCTAGATTATGCTGGTTTTATTTATTTATTCATATGAATTAATGGTTACTGCCTGTGATGGCGAGAGAGGGAGGAGGGGCGGGGCTGGCTGCCGGCACAGTGCAACCACACACACACACACACACACAGCGCCAAGGAGGATTTACCGAATATTCACACATTTTAATAAGATGATACTGAACATAAAAATTGTCCATGAATATTCTCATTTACCAAGGTCACTGTTCTCTCTCTCAAAGCACCTGGAGTCATAATTGTGTAGGAAGGCATCTCGCCTCTTATCCAAGGGGCTTCATTGCTTCATAGGCGTTGGTCAGACTAGTTTGCACAGGCCGTCTAGTGACATCTTCCTGGACAATTATGAGTCCAATTGCCTTGATTCACTTTAAGAAAGAGAATGTAAAAAGTGCATTTCAGGCGAGTAATCAGATCAATGCTACAATTCACACATGCAGCCAGGTTCAGTAACCAACTTGCACATTATTAACCTCAACAACAAACTTGTTTTCCTAGTTAGTTGTGGAATAACCCATTAAAGACAACCATAGTCAAACATTTCATAAGTGGTGTTTTGTGATTGGTTTACTTGCTTCACATGAAAGACATCCTCATTCCAGAGCGTCAAATTTGCTTTGTCACGCCAATCAGCATCTGATAGTGATGTAGAAGGGACCATCCACACCTTGTTTCATGCATGTCCCTGCAATGTCACTGCTTTGATTTTCGAATTAATCAAATCATTGGATTTATTTCAATGGACGGATCAATAATGGGTGCGGCACGGTGGGGCAGTGGGGAGAACATTAGATACAATTTTGTCAGCGGTTACAGCTACAAAACCATGCTGAAGAGAAGGAATTTTTTTTTATTTTACAAGCACTGTCAGAGTTGGCTGGAGGGAGACCACTGCTTCGCAACCATGTGTTCTGGAGCATCACTGGGTAAAAAAGTTAAGAGTTTATTTGCAAAACCTGTTTCCATAGCTGAAAGCCGCATTTTTCTTTTATCGATACACTGACAAATCCACCCCCTCCGAGCATAACAACTTTTATGCACATTTAATTTTTTTTTTTTTTTTTTTAAGTTCCATCCAAGTGTTTATTTCCAGTTTTTGAAAATGCAAATAAGAAAAGTGGATGGAAAAGCAACTGGCTGACTGCAGAGCAATGAAGATCTTTTGTTATTGTTCTGATTGAGAGAAAAGTGTGAGTATAAAATTACCTACTGTGCATTTAATTTAAAATGAAATCATTTTTGAGAGGAGAAAAAAAAAACATTTTTTCTTTTAGAAAAGTTTAATCCTAAGCAATAAAATGCACCCTGCAGCCCTACTTGGTCTGGTATGACCAGCAGTTTCTGGTTGCTATTGTTAGCAAACATTATAAATATTGCTGTTTGCATTGCTAAGGATAAAATGTACACTAAGTATTTGCATGTTTTTTGAAATGACACCTCGTTTCAATTTTAGTTGTATTCTTCTGGTTCCTCTCATTATTTCTACATCATATGGGAACTATCATAGTGCATCATTTTAGAGAGAGTATATTAAATGTGGCCTGATATAGAAATGACATTTTCCCTCTATTAAACAGGTGCACATATACAAGATAAGAATTTGAATTATGGCTACATTTCTGGTTAATATATTTTCAGTATATTTTGAGTGCAGGCAGACTCAAACTATCATCTTTGACATCTCAAAGTAGGACATGGAAGAATTACTAAAAACCTTCCCAGTAGCTCAGCTCACAGGATGTGAAGCCATCCACTCTGCAGGTTTACAATATGTTTTATTACAGTATGAGAGCTGTTGTCGTTCTGCAAGGGTTGAGGGCCGTTACCAAATCATCAAACTGAGTGCCTCCATGAAGCTGCCATTTGTTGGCCACTTTTATTACTGTACATATGCAATTACAAGTCAAAAAATGTCATAGTGTATTCATTGCTGATTGGCCCACAGCGGGACTCAAGAGGAGCGTTTACTTCAGGCTTATACCGTATACTGCACTATGTCCAATCCCTACTGGTCAAACTGTAAACAATTTAACTCCCTCTCCTGAAGCGGCGGTGGCGGCTCTACGGAGCGAAATAAGCGTCCGCACCGTGATCCTCGGGGTGTCGGCTGAGAGCTCATTAAACACGATGATGTCGTCACCAGTGGGCTTTCAGGAAACGCGACAGGCAAAGGCAAAGGGATTGGCTTACAGTCTGTCACGGAGAGTAATGGCACGTCATAATGCTGAGAGGAAACTCCTAATGGTCTACACTTCAATATTTAATGCCTTATTTCTGGCCCTTTCTGTTCTTTGCTGAGGGCAGTTTTGAACGGAGGCTCCATATTTCACAGCAACAGGAGTTATTATAATAGTGAGCGGAACAGTAGCTCAATGGGAGTGTGTTCGGGGACAGTTACGGAGATTAACGGCTGCTTGCTGTGTTTGGACGCTGGCGTGTTTGTGCGTGCCTGTCCTGCGAAATCTCCATGGAAATAATGAGAGTCAGTTATTAATATTCACAATTGATAGACGAGTCACCCTGATCTATAGGGTTGTAGTCTTAGAACGGCAAACAAAGAAGAGGAGTCTGTCTCTGCAGGAGGAGAGGCTTTCTGTGTCCATGGCTACGAGGCAGCACGTAACCTGTTTTATTGGAGCATTTCCCAGAGAAGGCAGAAAAAATAAAGAAAAGGAGGACAACAAATTTGTTCATCATGTATTATCACTCCTGCACACACACACACACTTAACACTTTATCACCACTTTTTACCTCTGAAAGCTTTTTACTGATCATGGGACCAGGTCCCTCTAACCCACTTATTTACTGCAGAAATGACAACACATTTTCTGCTATTGAGTTTAACTTTTTCACTTCAACTATCATCCTGTTTCTTTATCTTGAAAAAAGAGTTATTTTATTATCGTATAATATATATAATTATATCCTGCGTGAGGCAAAAGTAAACATAATCTCTTTTTGTTTTGCCCCAGTCAGGATTTTAACACTGGAAATGGGTTTACAATGTGTTGGAATAGATGCTTGTTGGCAGTGAAGGAAGGTGGACAAGAGTCCAGAGAGAGAAGATGAGAGGAGGATATCCGGTAAGTCTGGATGACCTTTGACCTGGGATATCCTTTTTTAAGATCCCAGGCCCACTGCCAAGGCCAACGCACTTCCCCTGCTTCTGTACTTTGTCAAGGCCTTCTTTTGATAACACTGCTGTACTCTGCAAAGTCAGACTTGTGTTACTTCTGTGTCATGGTGTCATTGTTCTCACCCAGTCAGGGCTGTCACTGGGAAAGAGGGGGATGGTAACCCATGGGAGGTGTATTCGATCCCTCAGATCCCACTTCCTTCCATTCAGGACCCCTCCCTACAAAACTGGTGGAGTCATCAGTGCAGTGACAGGACCTTCATCCGTTTCCCACCGGCGAACAACTGGGTGTGTTGGAAAGCACAACCAAACCAGAGATACCACTACAGACAAGTGGGCCTGGGTATCTGTGGTGCCCCTGTAACCCCCATGTAGACCCCATGGCCTCTCTCCCCGTGGTTCATTCAGAGGGTCACTTTAAACAAACTGCTGAAAAGAATCGTCTCTCTTAGCTCAGACGCAGCGGTTTGAATTGTTGATTTGTCCTTTGAGATACTGTATGTGTCTCAGATTTCTGCCTCCACCCTAATACAATGGAGGCATGTGAAATTTAATTTGTGTCTCTTTCCAGAATCAGTGGCCAACACAATGGAAGTGGGCAGGAAATCTACAGACCGTGCTTACTTTCATGTGGACAGTTTTCTACTGAAGAAAAAAAATCCTATCCCAGATCCATCCCACTGTCTTTTCACCTTCTTTCTAGTGGGATGGAGGATTATTTTGGACAGGACTACAAAAAAAACCCCTGCCGGCTACTGTAAGAAGACATATTATGAACACTGACAAATTAACATGGCAACAAAATAAGCTCCACCTCTTCACACCCCCAGCCCCAGAATCAAGCTCAACTATTTCTCCACTGAACTCATAGATACAACACTGACGTTATAAAGAATGATGGCATAATTAATTGCAACAGGCATATGCATATTAGTTATTAATTATTAGTTATTGCAGTGACTCCACTGCACTAATGAAAATATTAATATCTATCATAATATAGTTATTAATATGTGTTATTACCATGTACTCACCTCTTTCCAAACATATCTATCATTATATAGTTATGTTTGGAAACAGGTGAGCACATGGTAATTCTTAGACAAGAGAAATTAGAATGTAGATCATGTAATAAAGACCTGCAAAGCAAGGTCAAGCATTAGAATAAATGGATCCTGATGCTGGTATTGTGGGTAAAAGGCATACAGATTTGATGAACCAGAGCCTTTGTAATTTCCCACCTGAAAGTTGTCCAAACAACAGCCTGGAGGAAAAACAGGCCATGGCAATAAATTGAATCATGATCTGATGAGAACCGGTGAGTGACTAGCATTCGCTAATATGAGCTACTTATGAAAACAGCATTTCATTCTATCAAATTTGAGCTAAATCTGAATGTCCACTGGCACTGGTACATATAGTTTCCTTTCAACAATACTTTCCATAAGACCAAAGTTGTATATTTCACCTTTTCTGTTTTAGCTTTCTAAATCTAATTATGTTTCATGTGCAAATCAATACTAAACAATGATGAAACAACCCATGTGCAACCAGTTCTCTTAAATTTGTTTCAATTGTTTTATCATGTCGTTTATATACACTTTTAATATCATTTTGGGACATCTCATTTTTGTTTAGAACATCTATTTTTCATTAAGTGAGAGTGCTGCGTGACCCATAGGTATTATCATCTTGGCTCAGCAAAGGTGTTTGGAGAAAACATCACACTGGGCTCTTTCACCTGCTTCTGGCTGGAAGAAGGTTTAGACTAGGGAAAAAGATTAACCTTCATATTTTGGTTGCACTGCCGGGCACTCTTCCCTTGTTCTGAATATATAATTTAATCCTGTTTAGATATGCAACGTGGCCTAGATAACCCCCTACACAAAATGTGTGCAAGTGAACCCACGCTTATCCTCATCACTGTGTAACTTAATAACATACTAAGTGAAATAATTTGACTTGTTTGTTCCCTTGAGGGGTAGATCTCACACCGCTTGTTTGAGGTTTTGTTGAATTACACAGAAAATATGTAACAGGTTTTCACCTCATTTTTAGAACCTTGCTTTTGAAGAATAGTAAAACATTAAATGCTATTAGGTTGTATTACTTGTTAGGAATTGACAGCCTAAAATATGAGTATAGGAATTAAATGAACTGATGGAATAGGATGTGTCAGCAGCTCGTGTGTCTAAAGCTGCTTAGCTTTTTAGTAACGATTGCTATCGTGTGCACAGGATCAAATTTCAATTTAGGAACCATCAAACTGCTTTACAAAACCTAGTTACTAAGAAGGATGATGAGAATATGAACATATGGTCTGAGTGTTTGTGTGTGTGTCTTTCACATTTTTACTCAGTGTGCTTCCAAAATTAGATTCTCTGCTATTAGAACAAAGTAAAACAATGCCTACTCTGACAAATAGATGGCTGGCATGACAATGAAAGTCTATTATGGAACATCATTAAAGTTAATTAGCTGAAGCATCGTAAGACCTTTGCTTGCAAAATAATGACACTTTGATGAAGCGGTGGGTAAAAACAATTTAATATGTAATTTACTTATTAAAACACATTGAAGAAACTATGTAAATGTTTAGTATATTTATATAGATGATTATACCCCCCCCCCCCAAAAAAAAATAAAATAAATAAATAAATAAAAAAAGATGTGGGTGTTATTATGTCTTCTTGATCTCAGCTTTCCAGTTACTTTTATACTTAGAGAAATCTTTGACATTTTGAGAAACTTTATACTTCTTGCTGAAAGTCAGATGAGAAAGATCAATATCATTATTGTATTTGTCCAATATATGTAAAGGTCCAGCCAGCAGCCACTTTGCATAGCATAGCATAAAGAATGGTAATGCGGAAACAGCTAGCCTCGCTATGCACTCTTCACCCTGTCACCCTTCAGTCTTTGTGCTTAGATAAGCAGCCAAGCAGACAATCTTTTTTATCTAAAGCTTGAAAAGAAGACTGGCTTTTCCCGAAATGTCAAACTACTGCTTCAATATGCAGCATGGTGAGTATGTAGAATATAGTCTGGATTCCATGTGAGCTGGATTCGAATTGTGAGTGCAACAGCTGAGGGTAGGTGAGGTGTTATCAAGATCGGAAAGCAACACTTCCTCCAGATGAATTCCTGGAAGCTGAGACTGACAAAGACAGGAAGGCAAAAAGTGATGGACAGTAGGGGTGGAGGGAGGGAGTGAATAAAGAAGGCAGGGAGGAAGGAAGAATGGTTATAGAAACACAGAGGGTAGAGAAGGGGTGAGGGAGGCTAGAAAGACTTTGAGGGGATGAGCTGTAATACTTAGACGAAATGGATTGGTGGACAGAGTTTGGGTGTGGTAGGACACGGAGAAAGGAATCGGGGAGGTGCAATTAGGAGGCAAGCAGGGTAGGTACAGGAGGCTGGGGTAAGTCTAAAAGAGAGCGAATGTGGGAAAGTCAGAGAGCAATCCAGAACAATAGTTGAGAAAGTCAAGATGGTACGTGTTCGAAGAGGGAGGGGGAGTTGCAAAGAGTGATGAGGGTTATCAAGGGGAAGCTGAAAGAAGTGAAAGAACAGGTCAGGACGCTCCTTATGCCTTCACTCCTTACAGCCAGGCATAGGACTTGTACAGGCACCTCGTTGCACGTGATGCAAGGGTCATGGAGTTCACCCACTGAACCCAAGGTTGTCTCCTTCTTCCCTCCCTGTAGGGGAGGGAAGAAGGTTCATCAGTTCATTTGTGATCTTGCACACTGCATCTATTCCTGGGTCAAAAGTGTGCCCTGCTGAAGAACTGAAACAACTCCACGCGGAGTGGAAGTATGAACTATTTATATTCGGTCAATGGGCCTCATCAACAGGAATGGGAGATGGATGCCTGCATGCTGCTTTGTCTTTCAGCTTCCGAAGGTTTCAAGAAAAAGGCTGCACTGCCAGCTCTGGCATCCCTGCTGAAATCACAAAGGTCACAGTCACACACAAGCAAACGCACTCCCACTGAGAATGATGCAGCCACACAAACACCCATCGAGACATGACTTTTCTGAAAGTTAGATAAAATGTTCACTCTACAGGATCCCACAGGGTGAGTCTCCTACAGGGCCCTAAACTAAGACCTGAAACAGTCAAATTTTGAACAACTTTCTTATGAAAAGGGGAGTATTTGTGCTTTACAGAAGGGCTTGTTTGGTGATATTAAAGCAAAATGCCTTGGAGCCCCGCTCAAGGACCTCAGACCCCATTTTGAGAACCACTGGGTTAGCTCATGCTGAAATAGGAGTGAATAGCAAAGCAACGCATGAAAAAAGAATCGGAACAGTTTGGGTGGCTATAAATGAAAAACTAAGTTTGCAGAACTGTGCTCATAAATAATTTTTTCCAGTTCACACATCTATTTTCAGGGGCAAATGTGAGTGGAATACTGTCACCATAGAGGCCTGATTTCATGGTGTGATGTAAAATGTGTCCCTGTTAGGATGCAGAATGCTTACCTGACTCCTCAGGAGGCTTGAGCCATTTTTTGCATTTGGCCCCACAATTACTGAAAAATGACAGTCACTCCTTTTTTGGCACTGTGGAATATAAAGATTCGCCAAACCTATTCTTCTTAATCTAGCCTCTGGTGTTTTATGGTTAAAAAAAAAACAAAAAAAAACATAAAGCTAAAGAATACCACCAGCTGGACATGGTCAACACCAGATGGCAAAACCAATATTAACTCATGAAATGCATTATATTTTTCATAAAGCTTAGTTAATTGTGAAATGACTTGTATTCTGGCAGTGTGCCATGCAACTCTGGACATGCAGACATGCTGCCAATAAGCAGGATGTTATAAAAAAAAGTCACTTATATCTCACTTTTTTTTTTTTTTTTTTTTTACTTCTTTTGCTTTTAATGGTCCCTGCATATACATACATACATACTTAAAATAAGAAACTAGATTGGACCTATTATTCTGTTCATGGTGTCAAGCAGTCTGCAGATTTTCAATCATAATGTAATAATGGTGCTTTTTACTTAGAACAGTATTTTATAAATAAACTGAATATACAATAATGGTCCATAAAATGTATTCCTCGTATGTCTTATGTCTCACTCTGACTCATGGGGTGTTTGATGAAAAACACAGTACCTGCCAAAGTTAGAACAATTTTTATCATATCATTTGATGAATTTTTGAATTTGAAATTTTGAACTGGTTGCTCATTTGAAACAAAGGTGATGTCACATAATTCAGTGGACCATTCATGTTTTAGCCACATCTTAATCAAAATCTGATGATGTTTAACAGTGATTTAGTTCACAGTCTCACATCTCTTGCTCAGCTGCCACCAGAGTTTTTTGATTGATAGATTAACGGCCAATAACCCACAGGGTGGTGATGATGATGATGATGATGCAAAAACTCATGTTTTAGTATCATCGGTAATGCACAGATGGGATCATAATGGTCTGCAAGCTGTGAAAAGGTTCATGACACATTCTATGTGCATATAAACACAAAGGCTATCTGACAGACCACTGTATAGTACTTACAGTAAGTTGACTGGCGGCTCAACATCAGATGTCCATGGACTGCTAATTCAGTAAGTCTATTTCAGATTTTCATCCTCCTGGAAACGAACAGTTTACAGCAATGCGAAATCTAATTGGGGTAGTCCCATACTTGCCAAATAATTAAAATATCAAAGCTCGCTGTACATTTTCCTCCAGGGTTTTGGACTAGTTGACACAACATAATTATCTGCCATGTTTGATTTACTGAAGTTTTAGAAGTATTGTGCACCTAATTATCAGTTTCTCAAAAGTAACTAGCGTACAACCAAGACAGTTACTGTATTTCCTGACATTAGAATGACAATTTAAAATGGTTCCAGATAATAACACTAAAAATAGCTATAATTATTTGTATTTCATTTCTATGTTTCTATGTCCATGTCTATGTTTCATTTCATCGGTTTGCGATGCTTTTATCACAAACCCTGTTTCAATATTAATTTGTAGCACTTAACAGGCCAGTGGAATTGCTCTTAAATGCTCTCATGCTGTCCTTAAAATAACAATGTTAATGAAGGCCTTTTCTCTCGACCTGAGTGAGTACCAATTATCCAGTGATTTTCAACATGCTTAGTGTGATAATTCCAGTCCTGTCCACAGAGGCTTCTATATCATAGGAAGATTATCTGGCCACCAGTTGATAGATTTTGCAGTTTAATTGCTCTACTCTAAAAGTATTTCCTGTAATAATTTGTGACAAGTTGAGTTATAATCCTGAGTTCTGGCCAGTATTAGCCATTGTTTTCCACTGTTCAATTCTGATCTCAATCTCAGCAACAATAGATACAAGGCAGGCTCTGCAAGCTTCATTTAAGGCTTTCTAAAACCAGAAACATAAGAGAAAAATGTGTCTACAAACAGTATCTAAATGATATCTATTCTAATGCAGGCTCTGATTGTTAGCAGTTCAACAAGTCAACTAGTTTACAGTAGCAGAGCATAACATTAACTACATTATTAGTTTATAGGGTTACATGTTTCATTACAAAAAGAAAAATAAGACATTAAGTCTGCGATGTTCCATAATGCTGTCAGAGTTCAGGGTAGCATTAGCAGTTTTGTCCTTCTCTTTAATGGCCTTAGGCAGGATTATACTGCAACTAAACATCATAGTTAAAACTCTTGCAAAATATTGCATATGCATATATATCAAATACAAATTGAATACCTGTTTGTTTTTAAACAAGCAACCCAAAGCATGGAGCAAACATAATCTTAATTAGCTAGGTAGCTAAATCTGCCAGAGTTGTCATTTCAGCCAGCAAAATCCATCAACATTGGCTAGTAACCAGAAGCTTTTTGCCTGAAATCAAGTGCCCATTGTTAAAAAAAATAATTTGATTCATGAGCTGTAATCTGCCCCTGTTATCACTGTAAATTGCATCTGTGCTGTGCTAGAACAGACAGCTTGATGTAGCAACAGAATCTAATTGTGGAAGGGATTAGTGAACAGTCAATTATATGGGTGAGTAATTTACCAGGATGTGTAACAACGGTGGCCAGAACTATTAACATGTTGTAAAACCTGTATTTTTGTTTCAAAGTGCTGCCCAATTAAAACAAATGTTGAGACAAATAATAATAATGGTAATTAAAACATTATAGGCCTACATAATGTAGCAAACAGCCTACATATCAAACAATAAACTCTAGGTAAGATAACATCACAATTTAATGCAGAGGCTGCCAATCTTCTGTGAGGTTTTAATGGCGGTGCACTGCAAATGCGGTGATGATTTTAGTACTTCTGACTTTTAACTACATTTCAGATTTACTATACACTCGTTTTATATGAGCTGTCTGTCTTATTGTCAAGTTGTTCTGGGGAGTAACTAGCTAGGTTTTTAAAAAGTGACATTTTCATTGTGGAATGAATTATTGTCCAATACACTCCCGGGCTGTAATTTGACATTGGCTAAGAGCAATAAGTAAATTAACAGAGGAGCGTGGCTAACATTTTATTAGCATCATTGCCTGGCGTGTCTAATCCCAGTGAAAACAAATTTATGTCTGCTTCTTTTCACCTTGTTCCCAGTCAACCGGGTGTCCAATTGACCACGAGTGGGGACTGCCTTTTCCCTCTTTGCACTGCTAATGACAACAAAATAAACACAGGAAACGGCCAACCCCAGCTCCCTGCAATTAGGTCACAGTCAAACACGCACACACACAAACACACATTGTGCTGTGACTACATTTCATGTGTACAGTAAGAGCTGCAGCTGGGGATAAGACAGGATGTCTGGGGCGAAACAGAGAGTGAGACGCAGACAGAGAGACTTAGGCCTCTAGTTTTACATTGGTACGGTGGTCTGTGGTGTAGGCCGGAAAAAAGTAAGACAACAGAAATAATGAAGGTGGGATTAATTAAAAAATCATGAGGTTGTGTGGGTTGTCCCTGTAAAGCTAAATCAGCTACTGATATCATAAACCTCCTCATAGTTTAACCGGATCACTGAGATAAACTTCCAGACAAACAAAACTTCCCGCACGGAAGACCGAGTCCATATCTCAATACCCCTGAAAACTTCTCTTTATAGAAATATGCATGACTGAATAGGTAAGAGCCACAATAAAAGGTTGGGAAAAAAAAAAAAAAACATCCTGTAATTATTTATTAAAAGTTTCGAACTCAAAAACCCTGTGCCCCCACTGTGGAGAAGAAGCCAGTCATGAATCAGAGTAGCAGTGAATATAAAACCCTTTTGTAAAGCACAGACTACATAATTACACTAATGTATTGTCTGTCGCTGTAACCCTGGAACTAGCTCACATAAATGGAGAGCAGGTATTATTAATGTCATTAATCCCACCTGTGCTTTTCTGCTTTGACAGATCGAAATGTCTGCTGTGAAAGGGGTCTATTGCCTTTTCAGTTTTCTCAATATCATATTCTCAAGACGTAGCAAAGAACCAGATGTTTTTGAACACAATTTACCACTGGTACACAGTTTACCACTGGAACCGTGGGCCCCCGAAATACAGGTGCTGGTCACATACTTAGAATATCATGAAATGATAGATTTGATTAATAGTAATTCCATTCATAATGTGAAACTTTTATATTATATTCATTAATTACACACAGACTGATATATTTCAAAGATTTATTTAATTTTGACTTTTAATTTTGATGGTTATAACTGACACCCAATTAAAAGCCTAAATTCAGTATCTCAGAAAATTAGAATATTACTTAAGACTGATACAAAAAAAGGTTTTCTAGTAGGGGTGGGACTTGATTAAAAAAATAATCTAAATTAGGTTTTGTAATTAATGAACTGCAATTAATCGCATAACAATATGTGCCCCAAAAGCAACATTTATTTTATGTAAATTAATTTTAGTCACTATCTGTACCATATTTTCTAAACTCTTATCTTCAACCACTTATAGTGGTCTGGTCCTAGAAAATATAATATAATTGGCGTACCACAACATGGTGCACTGACAAACATTCCAGGTTGTTTGGCATGCAAACTACAATAAAATGTGTTCATATTTTTAATTCATTATTTTCTTTGTAATTAATTCATTGTAATTATGTGTTAATGTCCCACCCCTAATTTCTAGATATTAGATGCACCTTCTTTTGCCTGAATGATTGCAGCAATGCGACGTGGCATGGAGTCAATCAGTCTTTGGCGCTGCTCAGGTTTTATGAGAGCCCAGGTTGTATTGGACTTTCAGTGCAATGTCATGAAGGGAAGACACGAGGTGGAAGAGCTCAACACCAGACTTCTATTAATAAGACATTTGCTTGACCTCAAAACTGCCTCAGCCTTTAGCTTTTATAGTTGCAAAGTCTGCACTTAAAGGGCACAGCGGTCTATATTGCTTTCAACAAGTTAAAACATCGCCATGCCTGACACACACAGAACAGCCAAGCAAGCTTATGGTAATAATCGCTCCCAGGTAAGCTTGACTCGTCGCACCGCTAAATCCTCCTCTGACCAAGTTATGATTATACAAACCATACGCACCCGAAAGGCAAACTATTTATGAAGATTGATCAGAGGGCAGAGGCACAGGACACAGAGTACGGAAATGCACTCTAAAATTGAGGTCATGCGGATTGAGTTTATGAAAGCTAATGAGCTAGCGCAGCGGGCTTTGGCTGGTGTGGCTTGTGACCCACCTGAAGATGGCGGCCAGTGACCAGTCATACACAACTACTACCTTGGAACAGGCGGTGGTTTGGATGAAGAAGGAGGGGGATGCTGAAAGACAGAGCTTAGGATTTGGAAGCAAGTTCATGCCGATGCAACATCGGTGTGGTCGGAGTGAGAGATGGTAGGCAACCTGTTGTGCTCCTGCAAGGTCATCTGCTTTGGGCTGTAGTACACCATGGACCTCAGGATCACTTTGAACGATGGGACCTGGATGAGCTCCAAAGATCCTAACAAAGCCAAAGCATATGTGCTGGAAAACCTGTTGACTGCGGCTGACTGATGCAGCTTTGGTGAGCTCCATCCACTCATTCCCACTTTATATAGGCCAATGACGCATTAAGCAGCACTAATACTGACAGTGTAGTCATTTATGTCGGCTGTAAGCAGCCCCCTTGCTTTTTTAAAGTTTTTTCACTCCTTCTTTGACTCTAGTTAATCTGATCATTCATTATGACACAATATCTCCCCTAATTTGAACATTGGCCTACAGGCTGGCTGTTCTGTTTTGTTTTGTTTTCTTTCTCTATGATCAGAGTTGTGTGTGTGTTGCTTTCATTCTTTTCTTTTCTTCCCTCATTTTTTGTAAATAGGACTATATATAGACGTGTGCAACCAGTTATTTTGCTTTTCATTCATTGTAACAGCATTGTTTGCTGGGTGGTGCAGTGGCTAGCACTGTTGCTTCACAGCAAAAAGATTACAGGTTCAAGTCTTTGAGCTGGAACCTTTCTGTTTGGAGTTTGCATGTCCCCCCTGTGTCTGCCTGAGTTTTCTCTGGCTTCCTCCCACAGTCCAAAGATATGCTTAGGTTAATTGGAGACTCTAAATTGCCTTTTAGCGAAAGACTAGTGACCTGTCTGGGTTGTATCCCTGCCTATCACCCAAAGTACGTTGGGATTGGCTCCAGAAGACCCCTGTGACCCTAGTAAGGAATATATGTATAAAATATATAAAATGACTGACTGACCAATCTAGGCTTTGCCAGAGGCAGTTTACTATGGTTTTCTTCATTCGGATTTCAATTGCAAAAGCAATGGTGTGGCCATTCTGCTTTATAAAAAGAAAATAGCTACTACATCAATGTACAAGTAAAATTGTATTGTCTACCAGTGATTGCTGGTCAACATTTATGCACTATATTGGGAGAATTTGTCACTACTGCTACTACTCTTTTTATCACTTCCAGATCTAAATGTGCATAAATTAATACTAGGCGGCAAGCTCAACTTTGTCTTAAACACCAAGCTAGATCGCTCCAGACAAACAGCATGGATAAACAGCTGATTACCTTACTTAAGCCAATTGAATATGAGAGCATGGTCATCGTATTGCCCAGTGATAATCTATATCAGCTTTCCCGACCTATATTCCCTCAGCAAACATGGCATTTTAACACTCGCCTTCTATCTAATCAAGACCTTGTGAAATACATATCCAATCATAATGATCTATTTATGGAAACCAATCAAGATTCACAAAGGCTGACAATGGGAAACACTACAGCTTATCTAAAGAAACTAATGATATATACTGCCAGCGCTAACAAAAATAATCCAAATTACTTTGGACCACTCAGCAGCCCAAGCAAAATGCTTCTGATGCTTTCTTTTGTTCAAGAGTGGCTTGACAAGGAATGCAAAAACTGAAAGCCATGTCTTGCATGATGGTTCTTGAAGCAGAAACTCCAGCTGCAGTACACCCTTTTTGAGTCTCCCCCATATTTTTGAATGTGATTCTTCTCCAGGGTGTGGTTATCCCTATTGCGTGTACACTTTTTTCTACCACATCTTTTACTTCCCTTCCCCTTTCTATTAATGTGCTTGGACACAGAGCTCTGTGAACAGCCATCCTCTTTAGTAATGACCTTTTGTGTCTTACCCTCCATGTACAAGGTGTCAGTGGTCATCTTTCAGGTCAGGTCATTGTATAGTCTACAGAACTAGATTGAAAGACCATTTAAAGGCCTTTACAAGTGTTTTTAATATTGAACCATTCCACAAATATTCAAATTTTAACCTTTTTCATCATATTTGAATTATATACACCTACAGTATATGTCTTTGAATGCATAGATGATGCATAGTTGTGCATGAAAACTATGATAACTGCATAGTTGTGACATCACCACAACTTCACAAAGGTCTTAATGGCTCTGTGCTTTACTAAAACCGAGAGTTTTTGAAACATGGAACAGTATCTATAGAATGTCTAGACCATATAAATAAAAGGCAACTAAAATCTCATTTTATGCTATGTGGGCCCCTTTGAAGTATGTAGCAGCTTCCCTGTCCACTTCAAACCACTCAGACAAGCAACTAACAATCAAAAGTCTCCCATGTGAAACAAGTAGAACTTTGTAAACTTTCATTGTTTTCATGTAGGAGCCAATCACTCCGAGAGATTGGCTGATTGCCTAAAAAATACATGAATAAAATATTGTCTCTTGTACCAAATACATTTTTGTTGTACTTTTAGTCATCCATCTCATGTGTGTCTGATGAACTCATTTGCCTGTAAGTGTTACAGACCATGACCCTGATCCTGAACCACAGTTTTATTCAACTCACTTTTTCTCTTTTGACACCTAACTACATAGATATGATCAAAAAACAAATGACCTACACTTAGTAAATCGTAAATCAACTGCACCTCTAGTCTTTTCAACCAAGCAAAGCACTTTACACTACATTGTTCATTCAGACACATTCATACTGGCTCCATACACTGATGGTAGTTGCTGCCATACAAGGTGCAAATTGCAAATCGTTCATCAGGAGAATCTGATCACTCACATCAATGGAACAGCCATCGGGAGGGTAAAGTATCTTGCATAGGACATATTGATACATATCACTACAGTGGATGTAGAAACGGAGCTGCTGCTCCTGCTTTTCTAACTTGCTGCTCAGAGTACTCCTCTGACAGACACATTTTAGACCTTTTTGTAGACCTTAGTTTTAGTTTATTAGGAGTTACAACAAAGAAAGGGAAAAAAAAACATATGGTTAAGACTTTACAATTTAACAACGGTAATAATTGCCTGAACATCTCATTTAGACCTCCATATTTACTCAACAGATTAATCACCAAGGTTTGTCAGGTTTACCTTTAATTCCTGTGATCTCTAATGCTATGAGCTCCACAGAAACAGGGCTATTTATGAGCAGTAGGGTTTTTTCTTTAGATACATACTTCTGAAGATTAGCATGAAAGTAGCTGCCAATCTATCTTCCACCATTAGCCATGACAGATTCTGATGCATATTTAAAATGTTGGACCTGCTTTTGCACCATTTTTATACAATTTACTGTTGCTGTTGCAACTTCATTACCATCTTAATTATAGTGTATTTACATGTATATGATCTACATAGGATATAGTAACATATATTGTGTTGTAGCTCCAGAGTTTGAGATTTATCAGTCTGTGGGTCCTGTACATTTATAAATCACCCACATCCGGATCACCATTTGGGATCACACTCCATCACTGTGCTGTTTTTGGCTGTAAGGCCCCTACACTACTATGGAACCAGAGGCCAAAGGGAGGGTGAGATAGAGAGAGAAAGGGATGCAACAGCTGGCACCAGTTGCTGCTTGGGCCCTTTATTTCTAAACCCTGTGTTTAGATTTGGCACCACCAACCAATGATACGCCACACACAGACAGACAGACCCACACACACACGCACACATACACACAACGGGGAAGCCAGACCAGAACAGTGGGGCCAAAGCAGCAGTGTGATAAGCTGTGATAGCGATTAGTCAAGTCTAAGGCCAAATGGCCATGTCAGAAATTCAGAGGAGAAAAAAAGAGAGGAGGGAGCGAAAAGAATAGATCTGGATAAAGGGAAAAAGGCAGGAAGGATTGATCAGAGAGACAGAGCTGTTGCCAGAGAGAGATAATGAGCGAGCCAGAGAGGATGAAACAAAGGGGAAAAAAGAGAGGGGAGGGCCCAGCAGGGAGGCAAGAGGAGATGGAGAATGAGCGATAGAGTTTAGATGGAGGAGAAATAAAGTCAGCTTGATCTGTGTGTATGTGCATGAGAGAGCGAGGCTGTCAGTTTAATTGATGCTCTGACAGCCTGACCATTTATTTTAATGGTGTTGTTCTGTGGTGCTCCATCATGGCCCAACACTCACCTCTTATGTTGGACAAGTTGCTACATTTTGCTTGGCAGAAGAGAGACGGTGAAAGGCAGACTTATAAAGTGATGTGTGTGTGTGTTTTTGTACATTATCTGTGTCTTCTGTGAAGACAAGAACAAATGTATTTGTGGATGCGTCTGTGTATGTGTGTGTGTCAGAGAGATAGAGAGAAAGAGAGATAAGTGTGAGAAGTGAGTGAGGGTCTGAGTTTTTGCACACAGGCCAATTTTGGTGTATGGTTTAACACGTGCGTTTTCCAAGTGTATGTGTGTGTGTGTCCTCGGCACTACATCCTGCAGGATGGATTGTTTCCCCATCCTGCTTGTTTTCCTTGTCGTTCTTTGTCTTATTTTAACCTCTTTGCTACAGGCTAGACACACATCTGACCACACGCACACACACACACACACACACACACACACACACACACACACACACACACAAACACACACACGCACATACATGCACACACACACTTACACACACACTTACAAACACACACCTACATTCACCTTGACATGCCCACACAGACCTTTCCTACCACACATTGACAAACCACAACTTTTCTATGAATACACACACACACACACCTCTGTGGGCATTTGACCAGTGTGTTTGTCTGTGTATGTATATGTGTGTGGATGAGTCAGAGGACCACACAGGGACGGCAGGGCGGTGGGGCGGTGCTGCCAGTGGGGGGTTCCTGTAACCATATTATTCTATCCAACCCAGGCCAGCTATCCAGGGACCGACGACTGCCTCTGCCTGTTTTATTAATGGAGCCCTGACTGCTGGCTCCATAATAGCTACTGTGCCCACGAATCTCTCTCTGTCTCAACTGTATCCACACACACACACAAATTGTTGATGCTTCCCTGGATAGATATGCTCATACTTGTACGCATATTTACTATATGCACACACATACACACACACACACACACACACAAACAGACACACCATTCATGAGTGACAAGCAAGCAGCAGGCCAGTTTGTGGGAAGGGAAGCTGAGTAATTTCCCAGCCTAAAAAATTATCCCATGTCAGCCTCATCCAATCCCCAGGTCTGACCTCTTAGCCACACACACACACTCACACACACGTACGCACACAGACGTGCATACACACAGCATAGTACTTAGCGATGGGATACTTGATTCTTTTTACTAACCCAATTTGTATGAGTCACTCACATGTCACTATATATATGAAAATGAGTCACTCACACTCACTACATATATCACAGCTGCACGAGGTTGCTGTGATATATGTAGATAGCTTCAGGGTGCTTAAAGATTGTAAATACAGGAAGCTTTCTAGTGTCGTTTCTTGCTTTGATTGTATGAAACATTCACATTAAAACTTGCATTAAAAGATATATATCCTTCCAAATGTTTTTCATATTCTTGATATCCATCAATGGTCTCTTCCTATTTCTAATGAAATATTTTAATGAAAAGCTTTTAGTTTTTAGCTTTTAATATCTATTTCCTATAATTTTCAAGCCTGCAGCCGGACTGGCCTCAGGCTGCCTTCAAATTAAAAAACGTGTGTGCACATTATTATTAATAGTAGTACAGAAGCAGGAGATGGAGTCAGTCAATCCAAAGTCAGTCCTGAGATCAGTCCATGTCAGTGCACTTTGCAATATGATCGCTGATCGCTTTCCACATTTGGCCTCAGTTTAAACTGACCAAAGTAGCAATAACCCTTTCTCATTGTATTACAATAACCCTAATAAGTAAGTACCCTATGACCCTAATGAGGAATAAGCAGGTATAGGAGATCACTGACTGACTGACTAACAAGTAAATACTACTACAGTTGTTTGGTGTCTGATAAGCCTTCAAATTCATGGAACCTAAAATTGGACTTTGTAGACAATATTTGAGTGTCTCATCAGTACCTGAAGCAACAGACTCGCACCAGTGCAACCACATGCAGATTTTGAATCCTGTTTCAGTCTGAATCTGGTGGTGATATATCAGTGACAGTCTTTGCTTGTGGGAAGGACTGATTTTTACAGAACCATAAATACATAAAAAAATGCATTTACCTTCTAGATATATGGATTAATGCATACAACATACAGCACATTTACAAATACTGAGAAATGCTGTTTTTGGTCTTTAATAATCAGTGTAACTAAAGCATTCAATCTTATTTAGAATTTTTCTCTTTCTATAATAAAACCTGGTAGAATGGAACAAATCTAAATTATACCAAGCTCTAATAACAAACTTCAGTCAGCAGGCACCTTGACACCCGTACCCATTAACCGATCTCCCAGAGGACTTTGTAACACAATGATCTGTGATAGATCTGCTCCAAATATGAGGCAACAAATTGTCAAACTCAACCTACAGGATCAAAGCTGCTCAGAAAACCAAAGTCATAGCAATGTGAGTTAGCTTTCATTAAGAGCAAATTAGAAACTTTCACTCTGCAGACTAAATGAGGAAAAAATAAAGGATGGGAAAAGAAGGATAGATAAATAATAATGTGTGTTGTGTGTGTATTACTGTGTGCATATCGGTGTGGGGGAATTACAAAGAAGCTCAAAATGACTTTTTAATCACATCATTAAAATTACTTTAACACCATCTTTCCCTCCAGGCTTGCCACAAAGCTCAAGGATCTGGGATTAAACACCTTTCTGTGTATGAGGATCCTTGACTTCCTGATGGAAGGGTAGACATCACACCTCTGTGTGCAAGATGTATGAATAAAAGTGACACTCGGCTTTGGAATAGTTTCTCTTTATTTAACTTTGTAAAATCCAAAAGTGAAAGTATAAGCAGTAAACACCGTGTCTGTCATTATAGTAGATAATAAAAGCGTAGCAACTGGTCCTGAATGATACTATATCATAATTTGAAGTAATCTGTCTTTATAAGATTTGCTGGAAGTTTAAACTCCAGTAAGCCCATCCGAACTCATTTAGTGAGATGTTGCCAAACACATTCGTGACTGGCATTTGCCCCGTCAGCAACTCTCTGGCTGCACCACAGCTTTTCTCATATTTGAGTGGACAAAAGTCGGCTTGAAGAAGTATTTTTGGGCTTTTTGCCTTATGGCTGATCCACACAGGATACATAAGCAGGGTGTCCGCATTGCGTTACCTGTTGATTTTCAATCCATTGTTAACAGCATGACTGTGTCTGGCCTATTTTATCTGTTCATGCAAAAACACTGTAAAATTGATGTGTTGATTCTCATTTTGATATACCAGCAACAATCACTTTAGTATATTGTTTATAGCCATAAATATATGAGACATGGGTCACAGACATGAGAAAACATGAACGCTGTTCATTAAAATCCTTCAATTTCACTTACTTTCATTTACTTCTTTCAAATTAAAAGCCCTCAGGTGATTTTATGCATGTAAATACAATCACTGGTCACTTTATTAGGTACACCATGCTCGTACCCAGTTGGACCCCATTTTGCCTTCAGAACCTCCTTAATCCTTCATGGCATAGATTAAACAAGGTACTAGAAATATTCCTCAGAGTTTGGTCCATATTGACATGATAGCATCACGCAGTTGCTGCAGATTTGTTGGCGGCACATCCATGATGCAAATCTCCCATTCCACCACATCCCAAAGGTGCTCTATTGGACTGAGATCTGGTGACTGTGGAGGCCATTTGAGTACAGTAAACTCATTGTCATCCATATGTTATCCTGCTGGAAGTAGCCAACAGAAGATGGGTACACTGTGGTGGATGGATCCATGTTTTCATGTTGTTGACGCTAAGTTCTGACCAGCAGAAATCAAGACTCATCAGTCCAGGCAACATTTTTCCTATCTTCTATTGTCCAATTTTGGTGAGCCTGTGAGAATTGTAGTCTCAGGTTATTGTTCTTAGTTGACAGGAGTGGCACCTGGTTTGGTCTTCTGCTGCTGTAGCTCATCCGCCCCAAAATTTGATGTGTTGTACATTCAGAGATGCTCTTCGGCATACCCCAGTTGTAATGAGTGGTTATTTGAGTTACTGTTACCTTTCTATCAGCTCAAACCATCCCATTCTATCTCTTTTCTGGACCATTCTTTGTAAACCCTGGACCCTTGTGCATGAAAACACCAGTAGATCAGCAGTTTCTGAAATACTCAGACCAGCCCGTCTGGCACAAACAACCATGCCACATTCAAAGTCACTTAAATCACCTTTCTTCTCCATTCTGATGCTCAGTTTGAACTGCAGCAGATGGTCTTGACCATGTCTACATGCCTAAATGCATTGAGTTGCTGCCATGTTTTACGAACATTTTACGAGCTGGACAGGTTTACCTCATAAAATGGCTGGTGAGTTTATAACGCAGCATTAAGTTGCGTTAATAAAACAAGATAGTGACAATTGTCATTTTAACATGGGAATCTAGGGTTGTGACCAAAACCTTAGTAGGCCTGCTAACCAGAAGTTTCTACTCGAGCCAGTAGAAGGCACAATTCAGGCATATTACAGCACCATCATCAGGTATGCAAACCCAGGTTAGCACCATTTACTCAAGTAGTGTTTTTAACAAAGGTTAATTTGGTGACTTTGATCCTGCTAATGTAATAATGTGACAGGACCATCCCATCTATCACAAAGGGAACCGGAGCAAAACTGATTTCAATGTTTATAGCAGTTTTAGCCTTTCTGTGCAGCACTGAAGAGCTGCGGCTAGCTCTATCCTTCTGTTCGTGTTCCATTCATGTAACCGTTTGTCTGTGTGCAGCAGATGTTTTCCTTGTTTTATAGCAGCTTTAATCCATTTTCTATGTTTCGACACTCCACTCTACTTCTTCTGATGTGACCACCACAAGCTGCTGTGGCTCTAGAGAACCAGAGATATTGGTAAATGATATATACATGTTCTTATCTGTGTAAAGTAAACAAATTATTTAATCAATTTTTACCCTTGTTTATAATGGTGTAATCTTTTATAGCTGCAGTGTTAGAATCATCACTCCCTACCCCTGCAATATTGTGCTATGGGAGTCTGTGCACCTTTGTAAAATGGGGTTATATTTTATTATCATTACTTACTAATGGTTTTAATATGCTATGGCTTGTATTTCTTCCCAGTGGCTGTTTGCTCACCTATGTCCCACTATATTGGCCTTCGAGGTAATGTTATGGATGATGATTGCAGGCCCAGCCGGGTCCGCAGATGCACTGCCTCCTTTCCATGGTGGGACTGCACTGCATGACACCTTGTGGGGGTGTGTATACTTAACCCCGACACAGCATGATACTTTGTTGTTGGTGTTGTAGATATTAAATATGTAGTGTATGCTGTTTGGTGTTGGGACCTGCTGTCCCTTCTTCTGTCTCCCACAGTCATCCGGCAGGGTGATGTGACCTGACCTTGCTACCTGGTGGAGAGCTAACCACGATTTTATTCTGTCCAACAAATTCATTGTCTTGTTTTTTACCTCGTATAGAGCTCTGGAAAAAATAAAAAGATTACTGCAAAATGAATAATTTTACTGATTTTATTACTTGTAGGTATGTGTTTGAGCAAAAGGAACATTTTTGTTTCAGTCTATAAATTGAAAATATTTCCCCTAAATTCCAAATAAAAAATTATCATTTAGAGCATTTATTTGCAGAAAACGAATGGTCAAACTAACAAAAACAAGATACAGTGTTTTTTACCTCAAACAATGCAAAGAAACAAGATCAAATTCCATTTAAAACAACATAATAATATTTGCACTTAAGAAGAGTTCAGAAATCAATATTTGGTGCAATAACCCTTATATTACAGCTTTCATGCGTCTTGGCATGCTCTTCTTAAGTCCTTCACATTGTTCTTGGGTGACTTTATTCCACTCCTGGTACCCCTTAAAGCAGAATGAGGTGTCCATGTGTTGGAATTCAACATAAAATGAACTTAAACTTATTGATGCAGAAAATATTCTTATTATATTGTTTCTGCATTTACTCCTGTTCGGGGAAGTCACAGTGTCGATCACTGTGTCGACCCACTGGTGAAAATACTACGATTTTAACGGTTCCTCCTGCCCCCTGGGAGGTGGTGTAGTTAGGCATTTAAGTGTATCCTCTGTATGAGATACTACATCAGCAAGCCAGACTGAGAGCTGCCAACTATAAATTTGAAGCCTGCTTTATCTACCTCTGCCATCATTATTTCAAAAGTTAATGTAAATTCTGAGTTGTAAAGAGGAGCAGAGTTTAAAGAGTGGTCAATTGCTTGTCGCTGTGTGAGACTAGCTGATTATATCTGGTATCAAACACGGCCCATATTTTGGCAAGAGTATGAGTGAGAAAGAGAGGGCACGGAGAGGTGGATGGAGATAAAGAGTAATTGAAGATCTGTTTGAAAAACAGTGCCCCCCCTCCCCCATTTCCTCTCTCATTGCTCTCTGTACAGAGGACAACTCACTTGGTGGAAATCAAATGTTGATAAAGAGAAAATTGCATTGGATGAGGGCGAGGAAAACAGGAAAGATACACCCAGAGAAGCCCCACAGGAGCAGAGAAAGAGAAAGAGAGATGGACAATGATTGCAGGGAGATGAGAAAATGTGCTCTGATCTCATAAACACACAGAGACAGTAGAGACCGAGAAATCAAGTGAACACACAAACGCGCTTGCACACTTGCTTACTGAGTCACACACCAACCGCATTTGTTCCACACCATGCTCTTTCTGGCAATCTCTTGATGTGTTGACATTATTAGGGGCTGACACAAAGAGGAAACGGGTTTTGGGGGGAAACGCAAATAAATTTAGAGAGCAGAAATCAGCCCTCTTGTTTTACTGCACTACTCCTACGCAAACACCTCGATTCTCTCATTACATTCCATTATAGCACCCATCCACAGACAAAAGAATTCCTCCAGCAGTGGTAATAGCAAATCAAGTCACAGCTCTATTGTGCGTCATCCCCCATCGGTCCCACTGACCCAAGAGCCCGGCTGAATCCAGTTGGATTCAAACGAAGTTAAAGAGGGTATATTGGAGGTACGCATGCATGACAAAAATGAATGAATGCGAACCTACATGTGTGTCACCCTGCGCTTTTGTGTACCTGACAGTCGCTAACAAAAAAAATAGATAAAAAAATAATAATAGAATTGCGATCTTCAGGCACCTCATCTGCAGCAGATGTCTGTGGGTCCTCCATTCTGATCCAAAATGCAGTGAACTGTTGCAGCTTGCGCATAAAAAAAAAAAAAAAAAGACAGAGAGACTGACAACCTCTCAGTTGGCAATAGTGGATTCTGATGCCATTCCTTAAAAGCCTAGTCACACTACTCATTGATTTTAATTTTATTTTTTATGGCAGATATTGAGATTTCATTCAGGATTTTCTCACAATGTTTCAGTGCACAACAGTATGTACAAACATGACAAAAACTTCATAACATTTCATAACATTAAAACAAGAAATGCCTTAATTCATCAATACTAAAGTCAAGAATTGATATCAAATGTAGTAATATTTTCTTTTATTAACAATAAACATGCTATATATAGGATACATCGAGTGCTTGAGCAGCAGCAGTAATTAAAACTGAAGAACTAAAAGAGCCATCTATGTCTTAACTTAAAGTAGAGCAAATAAATCTTTTAACTTAAAGGAGAGCAAGGCCAGGGAGGCGGCATACACGTGAAATTGCTGATGAAAACAAAATATGGGGTAGGAAAATAGCTCTGACAATCTCAACATCACGTGGCCTGAAATTGCGGTAAAAATGACAAATCGGTTAAGCCTAATATAATACATACGATAGATATAATACAAATGCTACATGATATAATACAATAACACAATACACAAATGCAGAATAAAAACCACAAGTCACATAGTAAAAAAACAGAATATTAAAAAAAAGATTACAATAGGTTTTAGGAGTGATTTAAAGAGGATAGCTGCTCAAGTTTGCCTGCCTGTGATCTCAGAGCATTTCAGAACTGAGAGGTCTGGCCAGGTGAGTTTTAGGTTCCTCTCAGGGCTGCTGGAAGATCTCAGGCTCATAAGATTTTAGCAGGTCACAGATGTAGGCCTGTTCAGGCTTTAAAAAAAGAAGCAGTAAAATATTAAAATCAATTCTGGAAATTACCTGTAACCAGCGTGATGTGGTCACTTCTCTTAAAAGAGGGGGCAAGGGGGTAGTCAACCTGTGTGAGTACCACAATTTATGTCCTGGTTTTATACAGCTTGATTCAACAAGTAGGAGTCTGCGGTGCATTCCAGAAGCGACACAGCCACTGGAGCTGATCTCGGCCACCAGAGTGATTCCGCCATACGTGCCGCAACATGTTTTGGGAAGAATCCCAGGAGCGAGTGTCTGCTCTGTTAAAATCTATTTTGACGGAGCTGTGCTGAAGCAACATCAAGCTACATACAGCATATCAAGCCAGACAGGGAGTCAGACACGTGAAAGACATTAAGCACTCAGTTAATTTTCATAATAAAACACCAAGCGCAGACCAAGAGGATGGAGAGGGACATGCTAACATACCTCAATTGCGGCTATATTGGGATGGTCCAGCACTGGATTTGTTTGTTACACATGATTTTTGTAGCTATGATACAGGATGATACAGCATTTTTTGAAATTGCAGCTTTTCATTTAATCATCATTGCAATCTAATTAAAATCTAATAACTAAAAAATTAATAAATCTCTATTACTTTAGCTATCTGCATGAGGTAATTTTTATATGAAGGTTCATAATTATGATTAATCATATTTATAGTTTAGTAGTCTCATAACTACAATTATGATGTTTCTAATAAAGCAAGCCATTTGAAAATCAGTTGAAAATTGATTAAGTGATGGTTATTTGTTTAGTATGTCTACCATAGGCATATTTCTCTAAGGCAGGGGTCTTCAAACTTTTTTAGCCCATGGACCCCTTGCGTGTCAGAAGAACAGTGTAGGAACCCCCGCTTGAAATTCTTATTTTATTATTATAATTAGTAGTAGTAACAGTAAAAGTCGTAGTAATACTATGATTAGTGATTAATCCATCAGGTCTTTAAAACAACTCTAGTCTTTAGTCAACAACTATGGTAGCTAACTAGCTTGGTAGCTAACGAGCTTGTTTTTCGGCTCTGAAGTTCAAGTTAGTCACATAGCGCTAAGACTGATGGGAATCATGTCTATGTTAACAGACTAAAATAGTTTTTGTATATATATTTAACTCACAAATTATTTTGGTAAAAATTTAGGTAAAAATAAGAATAATTTCTTTTTTATTTGGAGGACCCCTTGCAGTACCTACAGGTAACACTGGAAAAACGGAAGGAAAAATGAAAAAAATTACCAAATCAAGTGCAATGTCAGACAGACAAAATAACATTGTGCTTGTTGCTGTCTTTATACATCTTTGTTTATTACATAGATTGTTTTGTGATCTTGAAGGTAGCAATTACAATTGTTTCAATTCTAAAATGCTTCTGGTGGGCTGTGGCTCCCTGTGGACAATGGAAAAAAGCCGTGTCGGCACCGGATCATGCTGCAGGCATGCCCTGTGGAACCAAGGCATTAGAGAGGATGACGCTTTATTGCAGTAATTTGAAAAGATTTCACCTTCTGCTTTCGTAGTATTGGACACTCTGTGATTTTAAATGCCCGTATTCAGCCACATTTTATAATTCAAATGAATCTGCGCCAGCTGTCTCATTTCCGGCCTATTTATGCGACAATTCCTTTGGAATCTGAAAGTCTCACCCTTCTCTAGTCGAGCATGAGGGATCTATTCATTTTATCTACAGCACATTAACTTTTCAAGTGTAAAAGGAAAGTGGGGTGTTGAACCATAGGATGAGTGGGATTCAAATGCAGCTGCAGGACTTAATACGGGCTTCAGAGCACAGAGTTGTGCATTGAGTCACTAAAGGATGATAGTCTCAAGGTCTGCAGGTGAGCCTCAGTAATTCACTTCATTCACATGGCAGCCATTGTGATTTATAATGTATATACCTAGGAGTAGAAACACCGCAAAGAAGCCATTTAAACCAATGGAAATGGGCAATGTTATGGGGTGAGGACTGTCTCATGAAGGCTACAGTGGTATCATATTATCAAGTTGATAGCCTACATTTCCATGTACATATTGAGCAAAGAGTTATATGAGCATTTATTCTGGGACAAATATAAGTTCAGTACTTACTGTCCTCTTTGATAAAATTGTCTGCTCCCCTTCACTGCTGGAAGATAAATTTATTTGATTTAGATTTGTATTTTTCAACCAGAACACTATTTTACTAACTTTGAGCGTCTACTAAAGTGATCTGAGAACAAAATTCTCAATTTCTTCCAGTACTGAGGAAGAACCATCCATTCTCCAGCTAAAAGTATAGTGTTTTTGCTGTGGAGTGAGCTGGAGCAATGGAAGCAGACTGGGCATTCATGCCCCACTGTTTTTAGCTCACCGTATAAGCAATATTCTTCACATTTGACATTTCACATCACAAGGCAGACGTGAGTCTGGAAGTCCCGCAACATTCTTTCAAAAGCCTGGTGAGAGTTGTCTCGGAAGCCGAGCATGGAGCTGACAAACAGGGCTGGAAATATACTAAAATAAACTGGAAGAGTCACCAGTCACACCAGATAATACAGAGTATATGTTTCATACCGTAGTTTAACTCTGCAGGAGTTTGTGTGCAAGTTTTGGGATTAAAACAAGTTCTCTTCACCTTTACTTCTCAACCCAGGCAACGGAGAACAGGAGCTGCACAAACCCTCACTGCAGCTGCTGTCTCTGAGTTTGGAAATGTTTTGGTCTTTTGGTGTGAACACAGCATTATGATACAAATCAGAGCCTGATAGGAATAATATAAATATAATAGTATAAAGGACACATACAATTGGGGAATGGTGCCATGCAGTCTCTGTTTTACAGCATATTGCTGTGAAGCAGGCTGCTGCTTCTTGCTCAATACTGGACCAAATTGAATACTTTCAGGTAGATCACTCCAATAGACATACCGTAGTTGGGAAAATCCATGTTGAAAAATGACGAAAGGACCCTTAAACAACTTCCTGCTGCAGCTGAAAATGTGGTTGATAAGAGCTATGGGACAAACAGAATGATCAAGATGCAAAACCAAAAGAACAATCTTTGAAGATGTTGTTTAGTGTTTCTTTTTGAATCCAAACATTGTTTGCAATAATGTTCTTTGGGTTTACTTGTATGCTGGAATAGACACATTCAGCAGAAGGTTGACTGGTTTAATGTGACACTGGGAAAGTGTTCCCTCTGCAAAAAGTGAAGCAATGATCTCCACCTTTTAGAAACAGCAACTGAATCTTAACCCCCACTTTTACTCAGCAGGTTTTTAAAATGAATTCCAAATAACCCACATACTTATCCAAGCTCTCCCAATAATACTCTCTTTGCACAATTTGTAAGCTATTGATTCATGTTTCAGGCACCTTGCAGAAAAACAGTTTCCAATTCCAGTGGAAATAACAGCTTGTGCATGATCCATTCAAATCATTTATGGTTCTTCTAAAATCGTCACTCTATTGTAGGATAATGGCATGAGGGCTAATGAACGGGTTGCTGAGCATTAAAATGATGTGACTCATATGCTGTGGCCTTTAAAGTCACACCCGAAGTTTTAGAAGAACATTTTAAGACACTACCATCATGCGAGAATATCTTTTGCAAGGTTGGTCTTCAACCCACAAGTGAAGCACTAGAGAATTTGTTTGCCAAACAGCATTAAAGCTGTTCTGGAGGCTCGTGGTTCCCCAACACCTACTCAGAAAAGTTTTTGTCAGTTTTTTTTTGTCCTTTTATGTGTTACCCTTCTGTATATTGTTGTCAATTAAAAATGAGCGTGTCTCTGTTTCTTCTGCCATGCTTTCTTCAGTGTGGTATGCGGCCAACCAAAGAAAATCCAGCGTATGCGCTGGATGTTTGAAGGATGTTGTATTGTGGTTTTGTTCACTTTTAATGGTCTTATAAAAGCTTAAAACTCAACTGGAAATGTCATTTCCCCCTCCTTTGTCTCCTTGTCCTTTATACGTCTCGCATCTTTGTGTCTTCACACAAAAGCTGAGCACAGTGGATAATACACATATGACAGCGTAAACTTAAACACATCCAATTTACCAGAAGCATTTCAGTGGACATACGCACACACATGTGGCAGAGCTAAAAGGGGTTGATTCAGACGCTCTGTCACCATCTTGGCAGGTGTTTGTATGAGCAGAGCCTGATAATGTGGCTGAGAGGAGGGAAGCAAAGGGAAGGTTCAGAGCAAGAAAAAGCACCATTTGTCGATGACACAGAGTGTTTTAGTGAAAAAAAGGCACCAGTGAGAGAGTGAAAATGGTGCTAAAAGCTCCAATTTGGCCCAGTGCAATCCTCTCTGTAGTAAAAGTCAAACACCTTCAACCATGTCACAATGTGTTACTGTCGCAGCTTTTAGAGACATTCAACATATGGATGCACTGCAGCCTGTAATCTCATTGAGAAACACAAATAACATCCATATGGTAAAAAATATCCTCCAGGAGTCTGCCTCCTAACTTTTGTGCAGCTTATTTTTCGTCACGACTTTTTCTATCAGTTTTCATCAGATTTATCCTTCAGCACGGACCAATGACATTGATCTGACAGGGCTTTATTTTCACAGATATGGCAAAGTGGCTGCAAAAATCTGGACTATTGTATTCTTTGACTTCTATGTGTGTGTGTGTGTGTGTGTGTGTGTGTGTGTGTGTGTGTGTGTGTGTGGGAGAGGCTGAGTATTAGGTAAGTATTAGCAGGAAGGAAATTGAGATCCCTGAGATTTGGTTACGGGCAACTTGAGAGCATTGAGAGAGAGAGAAAGATGATCGGAGTGTAAAAACAAAGACGGTAGGTGGGTCAGTTCTGACACAAGAGGGTATGAATAAAAGCTGGTCAAAAAGCAGAGAAGAGGAACAAAAAATAGAACTTTAGCACACAGATAGGCATGTGAGAAAGAAAAAAAAAACTAGTAAGAAACAAGTAGTGAGGAATAACAGCAGAGTATGTGGCCAGGAGCCAGATGAATGAGTCATAACTCAGCTTCATTAGTGAGTATGTCTCTTGACCTATCGACATCCACATCACACCATGTAATCCTCACAAATCGATCTGCTGACCTCCTTAGCTGCAGAATTGTTACCACTCCTCATTGTTTTAGCATCTGAGTTCCTACATATTCCTCAAGCTCCCCGGTTCCCTCGCCCACTCTTTGCCATTAATATTGAACTTTCACAACCGAACACCAGCGGTCAGAATTTACTTATACATGCAGCAGGACTATGGAGCTCATATATTTAGCAGCTTTGCCTATTGTTGATTTTGAAAGTGTGAAAAGTTAAACATCATTCAGTACTTTGGCAAAGTGTGAATTAAGTGTTTGACCCCCGTTCACAAAAAATGTGGTGTTTATTTCATGTTTTGACCAGTTTAATATACAGAAAATTAATTTTGATGTTACTATGTTTGCAGAGAAAAATGCATCTCTAGGTTGCATTGTATGTATACATGTATATATATATTTACATAATTCATTTACATAATATCTACATAATTCTGATTTACAGTGATTATTTCCAGTTGAGCAACTCCTAAAACTGAAAAGCACTCTTTTTAAACAGCTGAGTAAGCTTTGTCTGGCTCTGCATTACAGCCATCGCAGTTGTAACTCCCTGGAGCATTCTTATTTATGTTGCTGTTTGTTCCCAACAGGGAACGCACAGATTCAATCCTGAATTGAATTGTCCTGCTTCTGAATCAATGACCAATTCAATTTCATGCACCATGCTGACATTTAACCAACAGAGCCAGAAAGGTTAATGGAATTCCATATGTACACACAGGCGGCCTGTACAGTGTCTGATTGTATCGCAATGCTGCTAAGCAGAAAAAGCCAAACTAAAGGGAGAAAATCCTCCTCCAGCTAAGTCCTATATCAGTACATCCTCACACAAAGCCGACTGGATGGTAGCTTGTTGGATTAGCTTCTTTGTCTGTGTGCCTGTCTACCGCCTACCTTTTCGCCTGCTTCTTTACAGTGATGTGACTTTTCAGGTGTGTTTGGGCTGTGAGCAGAGAGCAGCTGCCTGTGGCTCAGCTGTGTCGAATTTAAAAAAAAAAAGAAGATTTTTTGGTGGGTGTTTGATAATTGTTTTCCCTTTACAACTATTACCAGTACAGTTACAGACATATCTGTCTTAGGCTTGTCGTCAAGTGCTGAGCATGGTGATTGGTTTAGAAAGAAGAATGGAGGTGGGTCAACAGGATATTAAAGGTCACTTCCAGCAGACTTAGTGACAGACTCTGGGTGCCGCTGGGACTAAGAACAGTTATAGCTGCAGGTAGAGAGTAGTTCGTGGCTGAAAGTTTGGCGTGCTCACGGTCCTAAATGCAGTAGTGAACTATGAAGCGAGCTTGCTGCAAGACACACACATGACCAATGAATTTTGTGACAGTTTAACTGTCTTTTTTTATTTGTTAACCTCATGGCTGTATCCTTAGGAGCAGGCAACTGCTGTCCAGACGGGAGTTTGGACCCACTGAGGCTGTCAATAGGGAAGCTGCCCTCCTGGGATCTGATCTGATGCTCCTAAGGCAGGACTGGTGTCGCAAGTCCAGCTCATGTTAATTTTTTAATGTATAGTAGTGTTTTGTTTTCATATTCATGTAAACCTGCCTAGGGACCACAGATCCAAACCAGAAAAGCACTTCACAAAGCATACGGCCAAGCTTTGCAGATGCAAGATATCACGACCTGGTGGCCCCCAACGATGGTGCCTGTTGGAAGGTTTATTTACCGCAATGTTACCAAACAACAGAAAATATAAACCAGGATTTCTAGCAGATCCTTACCATCATTTGATCATCTGTTCATGGTACCATTCCCAACACTTGCTGAAAATTTGGCAAAAATCAGGCCTGCAGTTTTTGAATTTATCTTGCTAACAAACAAACAGACAAACACTGGTGAAAACATAAGCTCTCTAGCTAAATCTGGCTCATATACATGTGTATACATGTGAAAACTGAAATATTCATTAATGTGCATTGTCTCTAATGAGTAAATTAATTAAATAATATTAAAGAATACCACCATCATGCAGATCCACAGACAAAGATTGTCTGTTAGTCATCACAGATTCCTCTTATTATGTGACAACTTGAAATTTACACACAGACTCACATAACAACAACAAAAAAACATTTTTCATTCAAATATGTATTTCAACACAATTTAGCTGAGGGGCAGTGTCCTCAATAGATTGCACACTCCTACTTCTGTTTTTCAAATCTCTGTTTCCCTGATTGTCATTTTTCGTCTAACTCTCTGCCTCTCACTGTTTTTCATCCTCCATCTCTTTGTTTTTCTGTTTGTCTGCTTGGATATCTGCCTGTCCTTGTCAATTCCTGTGTCTGCCACCTCTCTTTCCGATCTGTCATGTCACTGCAGCAGCACAAGACATAACACCCACCTTATCATGATCTAATCATTCATCCAAACTCGTCATCTTCCTCCTCCTCCTCCTCCCTCCTTCCTCCTCCAATTCTTCTTACTTCTCTCCTAAAAACATCTCAACAAAGCAGACAGACCTATCAGACTGTCTCTAATCTCTTTGTTATACCTGATGCAATTTCAGCCCAAGCTCATAAGAATGGCTGGATTCAGCAATGCAAGATAGGTGCAGTTCTTGCTGCCAGTGTTGTCGAGCCCCAGTAACCGTGGTGATGAGAGCAGGGTAGACATTGGGTCCTGGCTCCGGTAATGCAGCTGGACAGTTTATACAAAAACACAATTATCCTGACACAAGGGAGAGGTGCTTGCCCTGTTACTCTTACCCACTGACTGGCTGGAGAATGGACTGGACACAGCCAGTAGAGTGTGAAGGGGGGACGGAAAAAGAAGGGACAACAACATGGGATACACACATTAGGGAATTGCAGCACTGCAGAGATATATGGAGCAAGACAGCTGTCAGAACATTCGTGTGCATATGATAGAGATCCGTGAATATTTTTAATATCCGCGTGCTTCAAGTCCCGCAAGTTCATTCTGAACAATAAAATGCCTTTTAGTTACTGTGCACCAAGTACATGGAACCATCCGGAGAAAACACTCAAGATTGACTCTTTCATTTGCCCCAGACATTTTAGGTCATTGCTCATAAGCCACTTCACTCTGGTATGCTTCACTCTGTTTTAACACTGATTTTATCTGATTGTATATTTTTCATGTTTTTTCATGTTGTATTGTATCTCTCTCTCTCTCACACACATATATATATATATATGTGTATATATATATATATATATATATATATATATGTTATTGTTTACATGTTATGCATATTTTTTCATGTTGTACCTCGACATTATTGCAAATGAGGGAAACCAATGACTTAGAGTCTTAAATAAAGGTTTGAATGAATGAATGAATATCACGGAGATCTGTGCATAAAATAAATATTAGTAAACTCTCAGTGAGTCCAGTGGTACACAACATGTATTGTGCATGTATTTTATCCGAATATCGGAATACAAATGGAAAAATTCCTAAATGAATTACACTTTTTCAGTACAAATACGACTTTCTTAAGCATGTCTGATTTCACAAGCATTATTTATTGAGCAGAATAAAATGTTGATCGATCTCCCACCCACTGAAGTTTAACTGGTGACCCAGAGGGTCGATCTGCAGCATGGGCCACAGAAAATCCCCAATTGGGCATCTCTGCTGGGCTCGATGCTAACAGCTCCTCAGCTAATGAGTTGGCGAACTTCACCTCCAGCTGTTTATGTCTTTTGGATCATTTGATGCACATATCAGGCATGCCACTGCTGGTTGTACTAAATGAGTGAAGAAAGACTCTGTACTCAATTGTTTTCAGTGAATGTATTTCCATCATTTTATTTAGGCGATTAACATGTATTGTGGTCTGCATTGGGGTCAGTTTTAAACAAATGGCATCTGTGTGAGATTGAAACATTAACATCCTGCAGCTGATGCTGTTTCAGCTGAACCGATGGAGTCCGACAAATCGCGATAAAAGAGGGAGGCTGGGTCGGCGCAGCGCTGCTTCCCGTCTTTCTGTGTTCGTTTTACGATTTAAATTTATCTAGTTTATATTATTCAATAGGAAGATATTTTTTTTATAATGCTATTTCCATCAAACATTTCTAATGCAATTCAAACTGCATTAGACAAATGATGATGATGGAAATACCTCTATTTTCCTTTACATACATGTTATTTGTTTGCTAATGTTATATGAGTTAATTATTAATTATATATATAAAAAATAAAATAGTACATACTGTACATTTATGCTCTTGAATACCCTGTTGTATTTATTTTATATATAGAGAGAGTTTAAAGAGTTTAAACACACTTTTTTATGAATAACAGCCACTTAACCTGCACTGTCATTTGATTTCTTGCTGGTAATTCTAACTAAGGAAGGACTTACCTGAAGGACACAACTATGTCTCTGTTTTCTCCAACAAACAATGCTGCTGTTGCTCTTCTCCTTTGGTTAGATGCTGTAATATATTATGTTGTTACTGTTGTGTGTAGCTTTTTTGTTGTTGTTTAGTCTGCTTTTTGGTTTGAACCAGGTTTTCTTTAAAATACTCCTTCACTACCTCCTGTCTACCCTTACACTAAGCTTCTATCCTTTCTTGTAATTTGATTTCACACTTAGATGTGATGATGTTCAAACCTCTGTCTATTAGTTAAATCAGTTGATGTTTTTAAGACCTGTATACGCTTCCTGAGTGTTGATTTACTGACCTACTTTACATGGTATGTTAAGCACAGACCTTATTTGAGTTATTTAACAAAAAACCTAATGGAAAATAAACATTGACTTCAAGATGAGAGAATTGGATATTTATGGGTTTTAGGATTCCTCCCTGCAGAATCAATGAGCGAATGAGCTAAATACAGATTAAGGATAATACAATGTGCTTGAAAGGGTTGCACATAATGCAACATAGTGAAAAAAAACTCACAAATCAGGCTACAAACACAAGGAACTAATAAGGAAAAGACAGGACACAGCTGTGGATATAGTGTACATGCAACAGACCAACTTGATTTACAAGTTACGCATAAAAATGTACTTTCATTTGAAAAAAACAAACAAGAAACAAGAGAGCTAAATACCATTAAGTGATTCTGTAACATGACTCTATTTGTATTTTGTGTGGCCTGTGATGTAAGTATATCATCCCCATTGGTTATGCTTACCAAAACTGTCAAATGAAGCTAACAGAAGCTTTAGCAAATGTATGGGAACATTTTCAGACAAAAGGAAATAGATACAATTATGTTGAATGAATTATGGTATGCAATTCTTTTGTCTGTAAAGGTACAGTAGATAAGATTTAGTGACATTTAGCAGCATCTAGCAGAACAGACTTGTCTGAAATGGAATATAATATTCATAAATAAATTGTGTTTGGTATATAATTCAATAAAAATGAATTTTTTCATTTTGATCCGCTACATGGGGAGCGGATCAAGGTAGAAAGTGTCACACCCTGATAAGGTTTGTCTTGTCTTGGGTTTTTTTGTCTTGTCACTTCCTTTTTTATTTTGAAATTCTAACTCTCCTCTCTTTTCAGGTCACTTGCCCTTCCTCCTGCCTTGTATCACCTGCCTGACTGCCTCCCCTGATTACCTGGTTGTCTCCACCTGTTTCCCTCCCTCAGATGCTCAAATAGTCTTGTGTTCCTATCTTGTGCCAGTGTCTTTGTCTCCATGAGTCATCAGCGCCTCACAGCCATAGCCTCCTTTGTTGAATTTTTGTTTGTAATTGTTGTTGTTTGTTGAATTTTTGTTTGTAATTTTGTAACTTAGTTAGCAGTAGCCCTTTTGTTTTCCTCCTCTGGAGTGAATTTTGTTTGAGCATGATATTTCATTAAGCCTATGTTTCATAGCCGTTTTTTGTTTCCTCACTTTTGAGAGATTTTGAGTTTAAAGGTAATGTTTTATAGCATCCCTTGTTTCCTCCCTGTGTTTTTTTTTATGTAAATTTTTAATTCTAACCTATGTTTCATAGCTGTTATTTGTTTCCTCAAGTCTGAGATTTAGAGTTAAATATAACATTTTATAGAACCCTTTGTTTCCTCCGATCGGAGTGATTTTTTCTACGCCCCTCTTTACCCCTAGTCTAGTGTCAGGACAGCCTTGCTAATTTTTCATAGCTAGCTTAGTTTCCACTCTGATTTGAGGTTTTCTTTCACTGCTGAATAAAAACATAGACTTCAATCTCTGCATCTGAGTCCTGACTTGAGTCCTGACAGAAAGGGCAAGGAGGACACAGAGTGAGTGTGTGAGAAGGCAGACTGCATTGCTGCTACAGGTCAAACCAGATGCTTTCAGACAATGAAACATGTTAAGTTTTACAGAGAGATGTAAAACATGGACATCTATTCAACTGGGAAAAGGACAAATTGGGACCTCTAAACTTAGGTGGAAAGATTAAAAGTGGACTCAAGATACTAACCATATCATTACGCCGATGATTCAGCTCTCTCTTTCTGCAGAGCCTACGTTTGCTCGCTATGGCTTTGTTGTGAAAATGTGACCATTCTTTTTCTCTTGTTGCTCATTCTTTTTCCCTCCCTATCTCTATCTTTAGGGATTTGGTTAATCTCTGTTAAAGTAGCACCAATTCAATATGTTGTTTTCCAGTTTGACACTTCTCTGACGGAGATTTGCAGCAACACTCCAGCTGACTCTCCTACAATGAATAACACATTTATTCAGTGTCACTGTATTGGTCTGAATGGGGGCATCAGTGATCACTGACCAGCTGCTTTCATTTTCCTTTAAACAGAATTATAGATCTTGGACAAATCGTTACAAGAGGAGGTATGGGGGCCTGCTGAAAAGGCTGTTTTCAAAGGGCTGCAGATCAATGTGAGCTCTCTGCTTTATAAATTCACTGTATAGCTTCATTAAAAGCAGAATGAGTGAAAACAATGTGCAGACCCATACAAAAATAATCCCTCAATCATCAACGTATCACCTAGTAGACGTCTGTGGTGGTGGTGTCTTTATTTGCAGCACCCCTGACCTGATTTTGCTGTGTTCAGGACATTTCTGTGAGTCAATGTTTGGGCAGCGGAACAACTATTCTCCACCATAAATTCAGACAGCGTGCAAAATCAATTGTGTAAACCCTGTAAAACGTTAAAGCAAATGCTTAAACAGAAGTTACAGTCTGTATCATACTGGTTGGGTTTCTATGGGCTACCTTTCACTTTGACCAGAGAAATGTGATGCTAATGCTTTGCCACGCTAGTAATGCTGCTCCATGGACGGGAATGTTGGTCGGTGCTCCACTTTATTCCAGCCTGAAAGATATCAACAACTACAGGATGGAATGCCATGCATGGTCCACACGCTCATGCCTCACAGATGCCTTGAAAATAACTAACACAGTAAACATGATCCCTGCTAAATATCAGCACGTTAGCACTGCCACTGTCAGCATTGTTGCATGCTGATGTTAGCATTCAGCTGTGGTTGTAGACTGTGAGGGCTCTTTTTTGGCACAAGGAGAACCAATTTTCCTGGGACTCACTGGCTGTGTCCGAAATCAGTCACTCATTCAATACTCCCAACTCCCTACCTGGGGATTTAATAATAGAGAACTATATAATATGTTCAACAGCAAAATAAGAAAAAAAAAACATACTACAGATACTACTCGGGTCATTTTATCAGCATGAATTGCATACTACCGGTATATACCATCATGCATTGCACTGCAAATACACATGCATGATTGGTTAGTGATATGGTTGTGTGTAACTTTTTATAATGCAGTGTGGGATACCTTAGGTTCACTGTATGGAGTACAGTACTTCTCATTATACATTTAAACAGCACTACACAAAGGCAAGCTCACTATACAGTCCACTACAGTGAGTTGCTCACTGACAGACTTCAGACAAAACCCCTGAGATATTTTCTTGCCTCTGCTTTGTAGCTTCTTGAATCCATGTGGGAGGAAAGAAGGTGCTGCTGTGCCCCAAATCTACTTATCACAAACATGATGAGATAGCGATTGTTTGGGTTAAATTCCACAGTTGTATTCCCAGAAAATAAAAGTCTAAAAGTCCATTTTTATCAATGAATGTATTTGTGGATCATTACCAGTATCCTATATATTGTGACATAAACATGTGGTTACACTGCAAGAAACTCTTTAGATCACTACGTGATTCATTTTCAGAAAAACAAAACAGCACATTTTTAATTCTACTTCTTCTGCAGTACGAACAATACTCTGCATCACCGTGGTAACATTTAACTGCAGTTCATTGTGATTAATAATTACTATGAATGAAAAACACAGTGACTGCTGGATCGTTAGCGTGTCCAGAAAAGTGAAATTAACTTTGAAAGAGTCGCCATCGACTACTTTCAGTAATTTCAACTGCTATGTTTACATTAGAAACTCCAATGCCAACAAAGATACATTTCCTCTGAACGAAATTCTCCAGAGATTCCCAAACTACCATGACAAAGGAAGCCCTGTGTTTAAATGGGATCAAAGTGACAGACTTGATTGGCACTGATTGGTGCAGTCTCTCACACCCACGACATTAATGTGTGATACTATAACAGCACAGTATTCTTCCTGATGGTATTCAAGTAAAGAAAGAGCTTTATGCTATGCTCTATGTTTTTCTTTTTTTTTTTTTTTACTAGCAATCTATATTTTATTTGATTGGGGAATATGCCACAGGGAAGTGGGCACTCTTCCTGCATCAGCAATTTGTAGTTTAAAGATGATGGATGTGGTATTTTGGATTAGAAGCCGTTATGAGTCAGGCGAACAGGGAGTTCATCACATGTTCATATTAAACACACGCTGCCACTATATTGTATTATGCCACTAATTTGTTTTTCCACTGATCACAACACTGCTGCCTCTGTGCTAGAGGCAAAAAAGTGGGAAAAAAACACTGTTCCTGTTAAGACAAAATTCATGACACAACGGTTGTAATCTAAGACAGCAGCTTTAGTCTTTCTGTGTGTTACATGCAAACGTGCATTCATTATTTTTTCTCTCTGTTTTCCAGTGCTTTGTCTTCCTTTATCACCCACACCTAAATTCACATGGTGTGTCTGAGAGATAAGTTTGCAGCCGCACACAGCATGAACAACCCGGAAAGTTGAGACATAGCTTACAAGGACAAGTAGACCTCACATATACACACACACATACACACACACTCCCTTACTCTCTCCGGTCACTGACTCAACATGGAGGAAACTACAAAGCAGCTGAAACAAAAACCTGGTTGTTCAAGAAGAAAGGATGAAGAGAGTGTGCAGTTAGGCAAGAACACGGGGGGTGGGGGGATCGGTGGGCCTTTCTCTTCAGCGGAGCTTTTCTGTTTATACTATATTCCATCTGTATCGTGTTACAGCCTGGTGCCTGTGTCGGCCGAGAGAGGCTTAAGTAAAAGAGTCAAAGAGAGAGAGAGAGAGAGGGAGAGGGAGGGAGGAGAGAGGAAAGGAGGGGCCCAGCAGGGAATACAGGGTCACAAAAGATTTACTTCACCCCTGTCCAGAAACCAGTTTTTCAAGCAAGAAGCATACAAGCAGTAGAAAAAGAAATGGAGCGAGATAGGGGTATGGGGGAGGGTGAGGTGGGGGTGGGGGGAGTGGAGGATTGATGACACAGTACGGAGAAATATAGAGAGGAGAGAGAGAGAGAAAAAAGGTAAGGAGTCCTAGAGTTCAGTCTCAGGGGGGAACTCTCAGCTGGCATTGGCTTCAAAGCGTTTCGAAATTGAAAAAGCGAATTGGGAGCGGGATAGGATGAGATGGAAAGCCGAGTGGAGGCGAAGGAGGAGAGAGAGACAAAGGAGAGGGTGGGTTGGGGGTGGAGAGAGAAAGGTGAGGTTCCCTAAGGATGGGTTCTGCATTTGAATTCGAAATTGGAAGCAGAGTGGCAGGTCACTGCTCGGCAATGCAGCTAATGCTACTATCTCGGTGCGAGAGTGTTCCCTCCTCCTCCTCCTCGCCGTTCTGAGCAGTGCAGATGGTGCAGTGTTTGCCCGCAGATATTAAGAAACCCAGGAGATCGAGCGTGTGAGTTTGTACTCATCTCTGCGCTACCTTTACCTTCATTCAGCAGCCCGCTCGCCAGAGAGCCACTCATGCGGGTATCACTCAGATCGCCCCTGGGGTTGAATCCTGTGATCCGCGCCGTTTTACACACACATGCACACACGCTGAACATATGTCGGTGTGCAAGTATTTGAACGTTGAACGGCGTGCTCACAAGAGTGCTCCCACGTTCTCTTCCACAAAGGCTCTCGAGTCTCGTGCCTCTGCTGGTAACGTGCAATTATGTGGCTATGATGTCATTGATTTTCTGCATTGGTTGGAAGCTGTGCAATGCCGAGCGATTAGAGAGCACTGGAAAGTGCCTCGCTGTGTGGAATACTAATATGCTCATTTGTGAGCAGATGATAAAATGGAAATGTTTTTTTTTTCTTTTTTTTTTCCATGCACACCCCCCCTTCCACCCCCTGCTTATGCTTACCTCCACAGACTGCAGACTGTAGGAAGACCAAGTGATTGACAGGCTGACTCAGCCCTGACGGACATGTCTGCTCCTGGCTGCCTGACGGGCCGCCGGACTGGCCTCAAGGCCCCGGGTGGACACGAAGAGACGAAGAGGAGGAAGAGAAAATAAACAGGAGAGGGAAGAAAAGGAGTCACGGGCATTGATGGGTTTCATTCCAAATAAGATATCCACTGTTTGGAAAATAAAATGACAGCTGTGCTCAAGAAATGATTGATAGCGCAAAACCAAAGCAAATAATTGGATTTTGTTGAAGTGCACTAGGAAAATAAAAGAGATGGACTGTCACAACTTGAGTGTATAATCAGTGCATCATGATGATAATGTGCCACAAATGTAAATGTCAGAATACTATATAGAGCGGAGACAGGGTTAAGGACATAATGTGAACTTTAACGTATCATTCAAAAGCCTTTTTTTGTGCTGTTATATTGCCAGAAATTTAAATCTGTGTTATAAATTGGCACACAATAATAAATGCCAAGTGTGAGCCAAGAGGCAATTTTTCATCTTTGCATGGAGCTATATCGTTTGAAAATGAAACCCTAAATTATAAATTGTGGAAAGTTGTTTTAAATCTAAAGAGCCACTACAGCGATTTAGTGGTTGACTTCCATAAAGATGAGGATTGTGTGAACAACAGATTTTTTTTTTTTTTTTTTTTAAAAAGAATAGCTTCTTTGGTCCAGATATCGGAACTTCCTGGTCTCATGGGTCAAGCTCCAGAAATACTTGATGATAATGGAACTTGAGAGCATCTTTTGTTTTCGACCCTGCCTGAGAAAAACTCCCACGTCTTTTCTCTCTTTTAAATCTGCGTCTCCAAGCCCAGCCCGACATTACTCACACTTTACAAAGCTCCTCAGTACAGTAGAGCCACAGAATTAATTATACAACTGTTCTCAAAGAGTGAACAGTACTCCCAGTAATTAGCAAAGCTACACATTAAAGGCCCCCTCTGCTCAAATGTGTTTTTTTTTCTTTCCCCAGTTGGATGTTTGAGCTTCACTGTGCAGAATGACGTATGTACAGCGTTTAACACTAGGAATCTGTTTTCATACTTAAGAGTCTCTATGCTACCTACCATCTACCAACCTGAATGTGACTTCAAAGTCAATCGTAATCCAGTGTAGAGCCATTGCTATTTTGTGGTGTATTTTTTTTAATAATATTTGATTAAAAAAAATGTTACAGCATCTGTATAATAATTTTGCAATAACCTAACCTACAGTGCAATTCACATGCAATAACCTACCCTACTCACTGTAGCATATCTATCTTGAATCTATCTTGTACGAATGGTGCATCTAACCTATATTATATTGTATTTATATATATATATATATATATATATATATATATATATATATATATATATATATATATATATATATATATATATATATATATATATATATATATAATATATATATATATATATATATATATATAGTCTGTACAGTCTTCTTTTCTTGCATGTCACTTATACTGTCTTTCTTGCTGTTATGCTAATGCAGTTTCCCCACTGTGAGATAAAGGATAATCTTATCTTATCTTACCTTATCTTTAGACATAACTTATTATTCCAAACAACAGTATTTTATATCTTGAATCTGGAAGGGATCTTTAACATTTCTGACCTGTTCCTTCATTTTCCCAAACCTGCTATGCTTTTTCTCACAATTTCCACCTGTGAAGTACATTTAAAGCTACTAAATAAAAAGGCTATGAATAGAAATAGTGGACTAACAGAGTAAACGAGTGAGGCCACAGATGGCAGGAACAGGAAATAACTATTAAGGAAGAGGCGATGAAAACAGTCAGGAAATAATTGAATGAAACAGATGAACCCCGAGCGTAAATTCTCTAGCAGTCGCCCATTGAGAGAGGACGGTGAAGGTGAAACGGAGACAGACGATGATGTAGGCGTACGCGAGCGGAGAGAGGGCGATGGAGACCAAACGCCTGTCTCCAGCTGACAGAATCTTTTTTTTTTCTTTTTTCTAATAAAAAAGCTGATCTCAGACGGAGACCGGGAATGAGATAGTGAGACGGACAGAAAAGCCCAGAGGACACAATCCAAAAGCTCTGTCCTGCCGCTGCGGCGTCAAACTCCAGCAAAGCTTCTCTGTTTCAGCAATTATGCGATGAGGCAGAAGGAAGGCAGGAGAGACAACAGAGAGCAGCACTTTCAGTGAGGAGTAGGATAATAGAAACGGTGAGAGCCGTTAAGAGAGAAGAAAGAGGTTAAGTGGAGACTGAGAGAGGGAGGCATATTGTAAAGCAGGTTAAGCGACGATGAGAAAGAGAAGTGGAGAAAGGTTAAGAGTCAACTCTTCTTCTATTACGGAGCAACTATTACAGAGCAACTCAGCATCACAGCTGTTTTTAAAGTAGTCATATAGATCTTTTTTTTTTCCCTTTTACAACACTCGCTCAGGACCAGCCTCATGTATTTCAATTGGAATTATTTTTCATGCCTGTGCAACGGGTGTTAAAATCTCAGATGAACAAGATCTTGAAAGTGACACAATGTCAAGCAGCAAGCCACCAAGTCAGAGAGTCAGAGGAGTCGTCTCAGAAAATAGAGCAGTAGAGAAGAGGTCGAGATAACTCATAATAGATTTCACAAGTTAAATGGACAATAGAAATATCGATAGCAAACTAACGTTATGTAACATATCGGTAGCTTAAGTTGATCAGGTATGGTGCAAATTCACTGTTGCTAATGTGAGTAAATTAAGCACTAACTGCTTTTTCAAATGAGCTTGTTCAAATATTTCTCCAAGAAGCGAAAGATACCCGATGAAGATGACGCTAGTCAGGCAGCAGCAGCCTTTTACAGACTCATAAATGATGATGGTTAGGAAAATAAAAAATGTTCGCACTTCGTAATCAGATGCGATGCTAGTGTAAATTACCTAAAGTTAATGTTTTATGTAATCACATAAGGCAAGTAACATTAGGCGGGGAGGAGCAGTGGGACAAAGTGAAGTAGAGCAAAGTGAGTACAGTGGGGAAAGAGATAAGAGGAGAGGAGAAAAACCTTAAGAGAAGCGCAGGCTCTCAGACTGGGACCTAAATGGGTTGAAAAAAAAAATAGCCGGTTTCACTAATGGCTCTACCACACTTTTTTTACAATACAATACAATACAATACAATTTTTTTATTTTGCATAATAGACATGTCAATATTATTATTATAATTTGAATCTTAATTTTTTACATTCAGCCTTTAAAAAAGCCTCAACTGGCCATTCAATGAATATGTTGTAGAATAAAATCTGCAGTCAAGTGTCATTTTTTACATCGCTCCTCAGAGAGCCTGCTCACACTGCTGAAAGAATCCTAGAGGAAACACTAGGATCCAAGGAAAGGTTAACAACCTGCTATACTGACATGGTGCTGAAAGGAAACCAGGTGAGTGTGAAACAGCTGTAGCATGTAACATCTGAAAGCAATGGTGACAGAGTTTCAATATCGGTGTGTACAGATGAGACATCTATGCAATTACAACCACTCTACTTCATAGCATACAGTTGTTTATTTATATACAGTAATAATATAGTAAGTGTGATGTGTACATATTTGCTATTATGTGATAAGAACCTGCAATATGTATTTATTTGATGTAACAGCATATTTTGTAACCTCTCTTACATGTCTCTGAAAACACATGTAATTCATGAAACTCAAGGAATAAGATGAGGTTAGAATGTCATGGTGCCACAGAGCTACTGTCGAGCATCTCTATGGAAACATCACTGTGTGCTGTTATTTCAGAGCATGGTGTTCTAAATCATATTCCCCTTTAGAGCACTACAACACACAGCATGTCCTCACCACCACACACACCCTCTGCAGGGATCTCAGCCCTGATGATGAAAGGGGTCCGATTCCAGATGATTTACCAAAATATGCGGTTATTTGGGATAATGCGAGCTTCCGTCACTCAAACACCATTGAGCAGTGGTTTGTGACCCACTCCAGGATGCTGATGATATTCCTCCCACTCTGTTCCTCCACTCCTTAACTCAACTGAGCAGCTCTGCTCAGCATGGAGGTGGAAGTTTTATGATCGCCAGTCACATATACTCTGTTGACCCTGCAGGCTGCCATGGATGCAGCATGTGAGGACATCACGGCAGGGGCTGGAAGGCATTCCAAAAGTTACTTTCCATGCTCCATTTCAAGGGAAGATATTGGTAGTTATGTGGATGACAGCTGTCTGCCTAACTACTGCAGTGCCTGTAAGAAGTATGTATCCTTATAGAAAAGTGGAAGCTTAAGTAGATGTTTTATGTTTGGCCAAATGAGGGTGTGTTGGACTGTTACATTGTCTTGGTTAAGACATGGACATATATTGAGATAAGCAGAGACATGCAAATACAGTGATTGTAAGAAAAAGGTTATAATTTATGTTAAAAGTTCAGATTTCAATCTACATATCGGTTTTGAAATTGTGTTGATAGGCCAAGGAAAACTGGATTTTTGAAATTGATTAGGTTGTACTTTTTCCTGGATAGAGTAACAACCTGGGCATGTTAATGTTATATATTTTGTAAATAAATGAGTTTACGCCCAAATTCTGTCTATTCAGTAATAGCAATGGAATTTCTTGAGGGACTGTGAACGTGTTTTGGAGTAAGACAGCTCCGGCCGGTGTTAGTGTGAGGAATAAATTATCAGCTAAACCGGCTAATGTTTTGTGCGTGGTTTTTGGGAGACGTTACAATGCTTTCATTGTGTTGGCTGCATGATCAGTGCAGGAACAAACGGGTGCAAAAGTAGTGCTGCAGGGGTCAAGGAAGGGATCTTAACTTTGATGATAATAATATTTTGAATATCTGTACAAAAAGTTCCACAAAAAAGGACACACACCATCATGCCATGCACAAGCTATATCATATATCCATAAAAGTTGAGGTTGATCTGACAAATAGAGAGATACGTAAGACACACAGATGTTACACAAAATACTTATCAGTTGGCACTAAATTCAGGAGTTAAATTTATATATTAGATAGAATAATGAATACAAGTTTTTTAATGATGACTGGACCTTAAAGAAACTGAACTGATCAGGGAATGGAGAACAGATGAGGTAAACAGGAGCAGAGCTAACGAGATAACTCAGGACAGGTGTGGAGGGAAAGCAGCACATGGAGAAAAACACAGAGCAAATATAACCAAAACCAGACAGTGCAGAGCAGGCCCGCCGCTTCGTACACGCAGACTACGCAGCCAGCGTAGGGCCCCAACTAGTGGAGGGGGGCCTCCAAAATTAAGATTGGAAAAAAGGTAATAATTATTACACTAATAAATAGCTAAAATATTAATTAGTTCTACGGGAGTTTTGTATATCATCACTGTAATCGGCCAAATTAAATGTTATTTATTGCGTAATAAAAAGACCCCCGCAAGTCCTTTGGAAATGGTACAGCGAGTGATGGGAATTCCGTCTCTATTTGGAGAGTCGGATCTTTTGGCTCAGCTCGCTAATATGAGTCGGGTCGTTCGGCTCCTCCGTCGCTCCCAATGAGGAGCCGGCTCCTATCTGTCACTTCAAAGAATCAAGTCGGATCGTTCACGACGGCACAAAGCTTCGGAGCCACTTTTCTTACTACGCTCTGAAACGGCTTTAATGAGCAGTTTTCTTCAGTTAAAAACTTCGACAATTGAAATGAGAGAATATCATCCAGGAGACACCATGAATCTGGGGCTGAAAAGCTAAACAGGAAAAAAGAGGAAGACGACAAACTCGCATCCCTTTCAGGTAAGTCTGTGTTATACCGTGTTTGTTTGTTTTGCTAACACAGCGTTACGTGATAAACAAGCTAGGCTAGGTTAGCCCAACTGTAAACAGGATTGGACAGAGAATAAAACTCAGCTCTAGCATCTTTTCTCTGCTCCGTCGTTGGGGATGACTCCCTGTCTGTCCAGGTAGTGAGGAGGAGGAGGGGAGGGGGTGGTGGTTGGGGGATGATTTTACATCTGGCCACGGTGTTGTAGAAGTTAAAGTCGTGTGTAGTGCAAAAAAAATGTTTGGCCACCTTTATCATTCACAAAATGCCACTATTGTTTTGTTTAATGTGTAGGATTAGAATATGTTAATTTTTAAGGTATTTGATTTTGTCCTCCCATATTAATGTCATATAAGGGTTCTATCTCCTATCATTGTGAAATACAAAGGCTACTAGATAGCATAATATAATGAAGTGATATTTTTGGTTTGGGTATTTTTATTCAACTTTTACTAATGAGATATTTTTTCATTTAAATCATATTCATAGGGTCAATGCTCAAATACATACACCGACCACCACATCAGCAAGAAGATGAACCAGATGATGAACCATCGACAAGCAGTGCAATAAGCAGCCAACAACCATCCAACGTGTCTGAAGGTTCAAGTAAACAGCCACAAACAACAACAGTCACCTTAGAAGAGACATCCACAACTGAAAGCCTTCCCTTGGATGCAGTTGTTTTATTTATTTGTTATTGTGTTGTTGCTCTCTCTGATTTATTATACACAACATACAGTATATTATTGTATAATAAAAGTTAATTGTTTGATATCTACATGTCTATATAAGACTTATTTTCAACTGTAAATTTCGTGAGCTTCCAGGAGTTTGGTGGATGGGCGGGCGAGGGGGGGGGCTCCCTACAAGCTGAGCTTAGGGCCTCCAAAACCTTAGCAGCAGCCCTGGTGCAGAGACATAATCAGTACGCTTACATCACAATGGGAATAAAAAAAAATTATTGCCTTAATTTCAAGTATAACTGGACAACTGAAGTGAATGTAAACATGTTACGCTGATTAATATGTATGTATAAGGTGCATGACTCCAGTACAAAAACACCCAAACACAAACACAGTAGCAGAACTGGGCTGTGTCCAACATAGTGGGCAAAAATAAGGAATCCACTATCTTGAACATCCGAATACCTTAGTAGGCTTTCAACAGGTAGGCGAACGGTCCCCAAATGGTTTTCTATATCCGGTCATATTTTTTAATTTTATTTCGATGCAGCGTTTGCAGTAATTCGGGTTCTGTATTGGTTTGTCGTGGTGAAGGAGGAGCTGAGCCGAATGGCGAAGCTCTCTATTCCTACCCTCATCTATGGTCACAAGCTTTGGGTAGTCACTGAAAGGATGAAATTGTGAAACAAGCAGCCAAAATGAGTTTTCTTTGCATGGTGGCTCTTACTTAGAATCAGGTAAGAAGCTAGGTCATATGTGAGGAACACAGAGTGGATTGTACTTTTGAAGCTATAGATTTTTTTTTACTGTACTTAACATATTTCTGACATCCATTATTTACAATTTTATATATTTATGAGTTTACATGTCTAACACATATCAATTAAAAGCATTTTTCAACTTTCAGTGATGCCAATTTACAGATGGGTATCAGGCTGTTCTTTACTGTAATGGAACATATACCTTAGAGGTCAGGTCATTATTGCCATGCAGCATCAAAACAATTAGTGCAGCCAACTGAAGGAGTTTTGAATCCAGAAAAACAGAGTCCCTCTGTTTGCTATTGGGCTTCCACCACAGATCAATATGGAAACAATATCTGAGGAAAAGCAAAATGGGTATTGGATTCTAAAAAGTCTTGAATGTGGTGGATATCCACTTCATATAGGCTACATAACTCAGAAAAACCTAAACTTTCCATCAACTTTTAAATGCATTCTTGCAAAAAAAAAATAACTGGATACACTGTGGATTTTGGCACATTTGAAGAGATCTTTCAACAGCCAGTATAAACAGGAGTGATTCGTGAAGAGAACCTCTTTTAGTGTTCATACAAACACTGTTGTTTTAGGAAAAAGCAGGATACCCAGAAGACAATACAACAGAAAGCCAAACAGCAAGGCCAAACAAAAGCGAGCCAAAATTAAAGCAAATGCATGCCTTACTGCCTACAGCACCTGCATCATTACGTTGCTCATGAAAGGGCATAAATATTATGTGGCCTCTAGGAGCTTTATTCACACCACAAACATTGCACTCTCTGAAACATGGGATTTTTCAAATGTTAGCCTGCTGACATTGCCAGGCTAAGCATGCTTTTCTCGTCAAGCTTCACAGGGCAGGAGGGCTCCTTTCTCCATTTCTCTGTAGCCCAGCAGTAACTGCAGTTACTTATTGTACTCCCATCAGGTCTGTTTCACATGCATTGCCCTCTAAGCGCTGCATTATGACAGCTGTTACGACAGTCGACTGGTTTACGATACCGCCCCATGTTTGGAAACACGGGCTCAGAGGGATGTAGCTGCAGCAGCATGTGTAATTCCCAGGCTTCATTGGCACTATTTCATATTGTGAGGCTTTTTTCTATGTTAAGGTGAGCATTAACACTAAATGTGTAAAGTTATTAGCATTGCACTAAGGTGTTATGGATATGGAAGTTGAGCTACACGACCAAAGGATCGCTAATTCTAAATGCCTGATTTCTGTTTGAAATGTGACTGACTGCTAATCTGAGCCATATTTTAAGGCAGAGTGTTCTGTTCTGTGGGAACACAGCCTCAGAGGGATGTAGCTGCAGCTGCATGTATGGTTCCTACACTTACACGCATATAAATAAAAAAGATCGCTCTCTCTATTTTTGTTTGTTTTTCACTAGCTAGCAATTTATTATTTTATTTATTTTTTTTTTTTTTTGCAAAGACAATTTAAAGAAGAGGGGCTCATCAATATTAATGGAACAGGCCAAAAACAACATGTGCTTTGGCAGTGAGGTGCTTGTAAAGTACATTGGGTTAAATCTTTGTACTTCAAACCAAATACAAATAGAATCGTAGGTGTTTTAAAACTTCAAATAAAACCCTGGAAAGCACAGAAGCACCAATACACAGAAACAGAAGGATGATAAAAGATAGTCTGCAAAGAGTTAAAACACAAAAACATTATAAAAAATGTAAATGAATACAAAAAAATCAGTAAAAAGATGTAATTGTACAATGACAGAAATAATCTCATTACTGCATGTACTGTAGGCAAAGAGAAGTGCCTTAATGATCCGTTTCATATGACAGTAAGTATTATTTGATTATTCAGAGGTAACAGTGTTTGGAGACTTCATTAAACTTAATAAGTCTTGACATTCTTTAAAGAGCTCAGAATGCAGGAGGATGGTCTGATACACTCCAGGCAGTTCACTGCAGAAACTTTCAATCTGTACCTGAGCCCAGAGTTGTTCAGTGAGATGCTGACACTAGAATATTTCTACAAATTTACGCAGAACATCCTGTAAAATCCTAAAAAGAAATATGCACTTGGCTAAACTGGCATCGCAGCTGTGTTAGCTCTACCATTGGGTTTCAAGGCCTAATCTAAATCACGATCACTGGGCTCATGAATGTGATGACGCCATCCTTCAAAAACATCCATCTAATCCAATTCCAAACAAGTAAATGGAAACTATAGGATTATTCCTCTCAAGGTGTACTGCACCAATCCCCTGTTGTCATAACCTCTGAGAAACAACCTGAGTCAAGTGTCTAGAATTGCTGATGCAGGCACATTACAGAACCTGTATTCGCACAGACAGTTACAGACACGCTCATTAACACATACACACTAAGTGATAGGAAAAACAAACAAAGCACTTTGCAACACATGAACAAACTTGTTTGATACACACACACACACACACACACACACACACACACACACACACACACACTTGTTCATTCAGCACTTTAAAGCAAACTATTAGTTGCTCAATCGGGCGGACCCCACAAGGGAGCGAGCTAATTAACGACCATAACCAAACGCCAAGCCCTGCACTTTATCAAGGTTGAGAAACACATTGGCCCCAAACTAACAATAATGTTTTCTTCCTGTCTCTTTGCCAATTCATTCAGATTAATACAACAAATATTAAAAAGTGATTGACGCACACTGGTAGAAGACTTTTAATAGCTAGGATGCACATTTTTATATAGTTGAAAATATTAAATAAACCTATAAAGACGATAGCTTAAACAATGGTTATATTCCAGTGAGTATAGCCATTCATGTTTTGGGCACTCTGCAGTAGGGGAAATAAATATTGAATGAGGTTGCACTTACAACTGGTTTAGCAGGTGAGGAGTTGATTTTGAAACCCAGTCGCCAGAGGGAAAAATTGCCCGTTTATATTTCTGCAGATATGTTGAATGTCAGTGTTTGACATAGGTAATGTGTCATTTTTTGATACATATATCAATGTTTTTTTTATATATGTTTGATATCTGCATTGGTTTTATTTTTTTATTTTATTGGTTTTATGGCGTGATGACGCTGTGGTAATGGGTTTGGTTAGGGTTAGGACAAATAGGAAGTTTGGCTATAAATAATCAGGATTCAACATGACAGGACAAACAACCATCAGAATGTCCAGTTAAACAGCAGTAAAATACATGGTGTGACAGGACAAACAGCCCATTTGAAAAATGGCTTACGTGATGGTACAAAATATCTGGTGACAATTTTTTTCTAACTCCAGCTTCAAGCCATCCACCCAACTTTCCTCCTACTGCTGTATAAAATGAAGGTTAAGAGGACTGGCGTGTGAACTACGTCAATGTTTTCCTCAGGAGACTGGGCTGTGATTTTGGTAAAAGTTATGTCATTGCACTGAGGATAGACATCAATTTTTTGAGAAGAACAAATTGAATTCTTATTGACTGTTTTTCAGTTAGGGAAACATGCTTACTTATTACATTTATGGTTGCCAGAAATGGACTTCAAAGGGATAATCTTTTAGCTGTGTGTCTGCTGTTTACTCTGACAAGAGGCTCATTGATTACTTGGAAAAGCTGCTGATTCTTTCTGAGGTTTGACTTATCTGTTTGTATTTGAACCACAGTCCACTGACCAATCAGTGTCTTGCATGATCATGAGATGACATGTTGCTCAGTCAGTTCGTCCAATTACCTGCCAAGTATATCTTCAAAGTGCCTGTCCTTTTCCAAATACTTTCCAGTGAAACCTTCACAGATGGTTCTGTGTAACAAACCATCTGTCTGCGTCAGGTTAGCTCATTGAGCCTATTATTTCCAACCCGGACTCGAACGTTTATTCGCAACCAAATTGGTTTCCAAATTACATTGTGTTGGCAAACAAAATCGCTTTCTAGATTATGTTATTTTTTTGAATGAATGAATGAACATCTTTATCAACAGTTTTGCAACTTGCCACATTAAAGGTACAGTGCATGAATTTGAACATTTACTGGAATGGACTTGGCAGAAATGAAATATAGTTTTCACAAGTGATGATTTAATTAATATATAATTCAATCAAAATTAGGATTGAGCCATTTTTATCTATAGGGGGAGCGTGTCCCCCTCTACAAAGACTGCCATGCTTCTACAGTAGCCTAGAACAGACAATTCAAAAACAATCATGTAGAAACAGACCTTTACTGTTTTCCTGGCTAGCACAGGTTCTCCAACAGCCATTGAGGTACTCAGTTGGTAGCATTATGTTGAGAGAAAGTATAATTCGACCTACATGACATTTCAAGCAAAATGTATTAACTGTAATTTATTGATATAAGAACATAGTAGAGTTTGAGAGACAGACATTTTTTTGATTTGATTATTTCAATTCTATGTTCTGTGAGTTTGTTTTATTCTTCAACAATGGTTTTAAGTTTAAAAGAGACATCTGCTTCATGTATATAATTAACAATCAGGACTTCTTTAAGAGTTAATTCAAATAAAAGCACATGCAATTTTGCATGAATAAATTACTGTTATTAGAGACGAAGACCAACCTTACTTCAACAAATATTGGGCCACAATAAGGTAGGCTATTGCCATATTTTCAACTCTTCTATGACCTTTTCAGTCTTACGTGAGTGCAGCACAAGCCTGCATAGCAGACTAGAAAAGCAGACTAGAAATGTTGTATGTCTACTTAGCTATAGTCAGTTAGTGGCAAGATCCTGCAAGAAGAAGTTCCTGCGAGTTTGTTTAGAAAATAACACTGCTGAAAACCCAAAACGACCTGTTAAAAGGAAACTGAATGGATGATGTGGAAAACAACACTACTTTACTATGCACTCAAAACCATGGGCAATACTACCAAAAAACAGGAGGTGCTGAGCCAGGTCATGCATTGATAAGAGACAGTCCTCTTGAAGCAAATCCAGTCAGGCATTTTATTACCTGCCTATTCCTCACTAGGGTCACGGGGGTCTGCTGGAGCCAATCCCAGTGCTTTACAGGCAAGAGGCTGGAATACACCCCAGACAGGTCAGCATCCTATCGTGGGGCACACACAACATTCACTCACACACTCATACCTAGGGGCAATTTATAATCTTCAATCAGGGAGGAAGCAAACTCCACACCGAGAAGTCCCAGCTCAAGGACTTGAACCTGCGGCCTTCTTGCTGTGAGGCAACAGTGCTACCCGTTGCAGCGCTGTGTCGCCCTTGAAGCAAAGATTCTGAGTAAATACTTTCCCTGGGAAATGAGAGGATGACGAACAGCCAGAGCCCAGCTGCATGAGATATGTGATGCAACTGACTAGTCTGTATTATTTTCCATGCAGAGTGCCTTTTCAGCCCTTGTTATTAGTAGGGCACAGCCATGGAGGCCTAAGAAAGCTAGCGACAAACATCCCAAACAATCAGGTGTGCACCTGGCAAGTAGATTTGGTCCCTGTTGCAGGACCATGAATCTCAGTAAAAGGAGCTGGATTTAATCTCATCTTCACACAGCAGCGTGAGGACAGAGTAAACGAGAATGTAACAGGCTACAGAGAAAGCTTTGCTGACTTTGCTGTAAAAGATGTTGAAAGAATTCACAGTAAGAACAGTAAAATACTCTGCTTTCCCCAATATATCGTCTCTGATTTAGCAGAAAGAATCCTTCATAGTGTGGCTGGACATCGACCTGTGAATAAAATCATCATACGCACAGGAACCAGTGAAGTTGTAAAACTACAGTCTGAAGAACTGAACTGAAGACTTTATTGATCCGTTGAACACGGAAAGCTCCTTGAATGCTGAGGTGTTTATCAGTGACCTTCTACCACCACTCAGAGAGGAGTTGAGAGATTCAGCAGATTGTTTGGCACCGAACAGATGGCACCCAACTACATCTACCGTCCATTCAGTGCACTTTATTGACATTTTAGTTGTTTTTTTTCTGGGCCGCAGACATCTTTTCAAGGCAGATAGATGTTGCTTTAACAAGTCCAGATCAAAATTGTTCATCACTAACCTATTTTACTTTCTGCCTCGTCCATCTGTTCCCTCTGCCAAGGACATGAGACAAGATGAATCAAAACAAGAAGACATGAATCAACATGGCAGAAACCTTGAAAGAGTGCCACCTCAGTCCTGGCCTGAAGAGAGCTTTAAATATAAGAGACATCAGAGCTGAGAGAAAGTGTCTGTCTCCATCTCCCGCACCCACAATCACCTGAAGATCTATCTCCTTCCCCAAACCCCAGAGGCCAAATGTAAAAAAAAAAAATAATAATAATAATAATAATAAAGATAAAAAAACAACTATTTAGTACATTATAATATATTTAGTTGTAAAAACAAACAGGAAACATGCAACATGCTTTGTTCATCTGATCTTAATCATCCTGAAATTTGCGGATTTGAGGAGAAATGGAAGAAACATTGAAGAATCAATGAGAGGAAGAAATGCAATTTTACAGACTGTGAAATTTGTGTCATTTTTACACTGAACACAAACATTTTCTGAGCAAAAGACAGACACAAAAGATTTATTTCTCTAAAATGTTGTCAACAAAGTTGTTGGAAAAACTTCTCTTTTTTCAAAGATAATCTATACATCCGTTCAGCTTCAGAAGGATCATATTTTAAAATGATCTAAGTTAAATAATCTATAAAAAGAACAATTATTATTTAGCATTAATTATCCTGTTATTATCAATAACCAAACAGCTTAAATAGTCTCATAATCGCTTGTTCTCTTATATCAATCTCTACCAGATGTAATGTGATCAATGAAGGGATACATTAGTGCACTGGCTGCTTTAGTACTATATTAAACAGCACATAATACTAACACAACTTCGCTTTAAACTATAAAAGGATTTATTAACATCCAGGTGGCTGGTCTCAGGTCATCTTGCAGATGAAGATACTGGATGTGGAGTCACACCTGTGCAAATAAATTTGCTGCTTATATGCACTCCTGTAGGTAAACTCTGACCCATGCCAATGAATATTTTGGAGAGAGGTGAAACCGGCGACAGTGAGATGTGACAGAGAGTGAATTGAAGCCAGATGATAACAATTCTTCTCACATGTTTAATTTCACTTCGTATCAATCATTAATTATAGCTCCACTTTATCATACACGTATAGGCTGGCAGTCTCACTTGTGACTGAGCTATAACTATTCCATAAGCACCTTTCAATTTTAAAAGATATAATCCAACTCAATTCTTAAATCAAAGTCTGTTCAACATTTCATCAGCGCTGTCTCACCCAGTGTGCAGAGACATAAGCTGCTGAAATGAATCAGACAGGATGATGTCAGGATGTGACAGGTGGCAGGGTTCTGGGAAGTCTGTCTTACCTTTCTCCAACAAAAATAATATTTTGACTCCTTTTCACCTCAACTATGTTAACTCTCAAATTGAATTATCATCTGTTGTAGAAATCCACAATGATATCAAGAGACGTTAAATAATTGCAGAACAGAGCAATAATAGATTCATAATAATAACTTCTGATACTGTACATATGTGTAAAATCACTGCAGAATTCATGGTGCTGTCACTGGAGACTCTCAAACATCCTGCCTTCTCCAGCCACCTCACGTCATCACCTCCTCCACATATGGACTGTCTTAAATAGAGAAACATCTGTTTGTTAACATCTGTAATTGTATTTTAGATTTTGAGTGTGTGATGTAAAAACTACTTAAAACTGATTAGCTCTGAACTGTCCTGCTGCTTCGGTGCAGTAAGAACCAGAGATGGTTGACTTTGTGATCTACAGGAATGTTTAGTGAAGATAAATATAGTTGTTTTGGGTTACACATGGAACTTCAAGAAATCCAAAACAGGGAAGTCATACTGTAAAAGTCTACTTACGGCTGCTATGGCAGTCCTTCAATTTTAGCTGCCTGAGTGCAAGGGACAAGTTAAATAATAACTCTTGGGATTGGGTGGGACTTTTTGGGACAGTAGTTTCAGTTAAGTATTTTTTTTTTTAATTATTTTTTCCTGCATGTTTCATGTCTGATCTTCTTCTTTTATTTTGTAGCACTGTTCTATTGCTGTCTGACTATTGTAGGTTCCTGCCTGTCCTGCTCCCTCCTTGTCTGTGTGCACCTGATCCCTGATTGTGTCTCCCTCATCTGTGTCTAATCACTCCCAATCAGCCTTGTATATATTCCCCTTTGTGTCTTGTCTCAATGCCAGTTCCTTGTTCTTCACAGTTCATGTTCCAGCATTATTTTCTCACCCACAATCTTGTGATTTGAACCTTGCTTGTTTTTTGACCTTGTCTTTTGCCTCACATTTTTGGTTACCTCTGCCTGGATTGACTGCCTTACAGTGCACTGACATTCGCTTGGAATAAACCTTGTTTTCTGATTCAACCGAGTTGAGTTATGCACTTGAGTCGATACCATCCTGTGGTTAGTTCTTTACATAAACCAGTTTGAATCCTATATAAAGGCCAGAGACTTCTTTGTGTCTATAAAAACTATCTGAACAGACAAAATGTACCTGTGGAGTTCCCCAAGGCTCCATTCTGGGCTGTCTTCTGTTCAACATAAACAATGTGATAAAATGACACAATATATTACCATAATTATAGAGATGACACAAATTTACATAACCACCATCACCTGGGGACTATAATCCCATATAAGCGCTGAGTAAGTGCATTGAAAAAAATTCCATTAAAGAAAGATAAAACTAATGTAATTGTTTTTGGAGCCAAGGAAGAATGATTAGGAGGCAGCACTCAAGTTCAATTGGTGATGTTAAAAACCACAAACCAAGCCAGAATCATCTGAATTTAACAGACACATTAAGATAATTACAAAGTCAGCATACCATCACCTAAAGAATAAATCAAGATTTAAAGGACTTATGTCTCAGCAGGATTCAGTAAAATTTGTCCATGCTTTATCTTCAGTCAAGTTGACTAATGACGTCTTTAAAGGTCTCTAAAAAGTCGATCAGACACCTGCAGCTGACAGAATACTACTACTCCTCACTAGAAAGTGGATCACTTCACTCTAGTCCTAAGATCTTTTCACTGACTTCCTGTCTATCAAAGACTTGATTTAAAATACTGCTGTTAGTCTATACGATTTTGGGCCATTTCTGGTCTTTTGCTATGTTCTATACCATCCAGACCTCTCAAATCATCTGACAGGTCTGCATTTTCTTCCCAGAATCAGAAGCAGCTTTCAGCTTTCATGCATAACATGTCTCAAACTGGAAAACTACGGCTCTGCTGCAACTCCATTATTTTAAATCAAGGCCAAAGATCTTCTGTTTGCTGCTGCCTTGCGTTAAATCAAATATGAGGCTTTTGATTAATAGGTTACAGTGTACTATAATTTATATCTTATTCTATTTATGCTTATTTATAGTCCTATTTAACTCCTGTTCATTTTATTTACATTATAATCTTCTGATATTGTCTTTTGTTGCTTTTACATTTTGTCTTGATGGCTTTTATGTTTTATGTACAGCATTTATAATTGCCTTGAATTGTGCTATAAAAATACATTTGCCTCGCCTTAGAATTTGGATAGAAAATCCCAGAAAAGCCAATTAAAGAAACCCTATGTGTGAAACTACATTGTTATGGGAGGTTGGACTTTGGCTTTTCATAGTTGCCTTTTAAAATGCAAACCATATAAATAATTTGTAAACGCCTATTATGATTTAAAGATGGAGTAGTGTGTGAGAGCAAGCATAAATGGTGGCAGGCGAAGAGCCTCTCATCTAGATGCAGGATACTATGATTAACTCGTTATTCATCCTTGTATTATGAGGATATCTTCACCCCATCAAGGATTTAACATTCTCACATAGATTGTCTAGAATGAATCTCTCACTAAAGAGTCTTATCATCAGTGATCATTCATGTGTTTTATGTCATGTGTATTTATCATATAATTATTGCGTAAGCATTGCATAATTACTATTAAGAGTGTCAATAGGCATACAACTTACAGAAAACTAAGTTATTCTTTTTAATAATTGAAGAAGCCGCACCAGTGTTTCTAACACTTAATATGTCTGGGGTGGGGCAATAATCACTCTCAATTTGTCAGAATTTCAATGCTGAAAAACTAGAAAAAAAATTGGAAGCAAACAAGAAATGGGCCGATATTACTAAAGATCCATAAGAAGAGCAGACAATGCACCACAGTCATACATATAAAGTATATATGTGACCAAATCTCTTATCCCTGATTTGTCACACTGTTCTGTTAGTATTGTGGAAGGGGACACGCAGGAATGGTAATTGAAGTTGTTTATGGTTGTTTTGTGTTACTCACATAACTTCAAGAAGTCTGAAAATGGGGTAGTACGTCCCTCCATGGCTGTGTTGATCTTTTCTCCAGCTGCTTGATTACAAGTGACAGTGAGAGGGATGAGGCACTGATTCTTCACTTTGCTCAGGTATCTCAAGAGAGACTGATGGTGCAGTGAAAAAAGCACATTGGCCATTTATGGTTGAATGTGGGTGTGTTGAGGGCAGGACATAAGGTGGTGCCACATGTGCATATTTCCAGGTGGACAAAGGGAAAGTCACCTGCAATGTGGGTCTGCACAGTTTTACAGGTCTTTTATAGTATAGTATAGTTTTTTCCAGCTTTTAATAAGGATGCTGTTTTTTAGATGAGACTCCCATTCTTTTCTAGAGCTCCAGAGATAAGCCTGACAGAGAAGATGTAAAATTATATTAAGATGAGTTTCTGTTCTACCACAAATAGGCCTGTTTCTTGTTAGGATGTCACAACTTCAGATAAAACACAAGGAGGTGTACAAAATGGGACCTTTAACACATTTTTTAACACTCAGAGCAAAACAGAAAATCTGATGGTTTTCTGCCATGAATCATTAATAAATGTGCTGTCTTTGATGTGATGAACGGTAGCTATTAGGAAATGTCTCAGGTTGCTCTTCGAGTCCAATTGAACAATGAAAAATCTAGCTATACAGTGTTTAACAAGACAAAATGCATAGTTATAGAAAACTCATAGTAAGGCAAGGCAAGTTTATTTGTATAGCACAATTCAACAACAATTCAACAAGGCAAGGCAAGATACACACTATGAAACAGTTGATTGAAAGAGGAAAAATCTAAAATTAACATTCAAAATTTGAAAATTAAATAAGATTAAAACAATAATAAATTGAGAAACCAATATATATATATATATATATATATATATATATATATATATATATATATATATATATATATATATATATATATATATATATATATATATAATGTATTTTTAGTCGACAGCCAACCAGCTACCCCTTATAAAACTACAAAGACACTGCTACAAAGACCAAGGACTTTTGCCATATGATTATAGATAAGTCAACCAGAGTAGAGCATCTGCACTGGGAGTGTGCCTAAATCACCTGAGTCCATTGTTTATACCAACATAAAAGACTAAGATTTATCTGACTGAGATTTTGTTGCACAGTGAGTCTACATTTTTGCAACATACCAGATCAGAAACAAAAAGCTTCTAATTAGGGTTCAGCAGTCCCTTCAATCTTTTTTTCAGAAGGCTGGAGTTTCTCAGCAGGAGTCCTGCACGCTGCATGTGTAATCAGCTGTGTTTATGTGAAAACCAAGCAGCTGGTGGCCCCTTTGGCTTGGAAGCCCATCGGCCTGGTGTTCACATCTGTGCCTGTGAATGGGTATGACATGATTCCAAGTGGCCAAGCATGGTCTGACCATTCTACACCTATCTGGGAGGCCTAGTGTGCATACTAAACACAGCCTGCATGCTCATAAACCATGGAGTGTATGTGATTATGCCTCTGTGTAGGGAGGAATGTTTCCCTCTTTGGATATTGAACATTTTACACCTATCAATTGAGATTTGTGCAGTTTACCACACGGTAACACACAATTTCGTTTCCCATAACATCTGGGCAATATTGTCAGCATGCATATCTATGCTGACTTTAACTTATAATCAGACGATCCAGAAATTTGGTTAAGAGAAAAATGTAGTATTTATAAACTGCTATATTAACACCACAAAATTACAAATGTTCATATAAGCAAACAATACAAAGCAGCTTGACTCTACAAACACTGTCATTACTGTGTTAAATACCAAGCCAGGGCAGCCAAAGCACATAAGGAGAACTCCCCAGCTCTAAGATAACACAAACCAAGCTCTAACCAACCTCAACTGTAGCTTTTAGACAGTTAGTTGCAAAAGGAACTTCTGCCTGAAATCAGTAGGGATGAAGAGCAACTAGCAAACCAGTGACCCCTACCACTGAGGTGTCCCTGAGACTAATGGCCACTTTCATCATTATGTTAGAATATGAGCGGTAAGCTCCATAACCAGGAAAACACAAGATATCACAGAAAGAAATGTGTTAGAGTCACTATTAAAATCTCCTGGTTAAAGCTGGTTAAAGCAGTAGTCAAAGTTTGAGTACACATTTTTATTTTACAGCAGGATTTTGTAAACCTAATTATTTCCAGTAAACATAACAGACTGAGGTGTGAAATGTGTTATATTCTAGCAATAATATGCCAGTTCATAATTTTTTTGTATTGTGAATGGGTGAATGGTGGAGCGTGTTATGTGAAGAAAATTGTTAACAAGAAACTTATGATTTAAGAGACAAAAGGTAAAGATAAATTCTGTTTAATAAAGACTGACGATCTGCATGATGAACAGACATCTGACATCTCCTCCTTTCTGCATTAAACAGGAGCATGGTCATCTGTTCACAGGTCACTCAGGTCTGAGGAGTGTAACAAAGACGAAGGCACCGACAAAACAACCTCACTAACTCAATATTAAAGACTACTGAGCAAACCCTAAACAAAACTTAAATAGGACAAGGCTCCATTTTGTTACAGCTCAGGTTCAGTGGAGCGGACAAAAAGGAGAATACATTTGTTTTAAAGGAATAAAAAGGAATATTTAACTCATGAACTCATGAAAAAAAAAAGAAACTAACCAAAAGGAGCATGGAGTGTGTATATCTGTAACATCAGTGGTGAATGTAGTGCATGGCTGAGTCTATTAGTATAGTGTAAGTGTTGTATGCAAGGACAAAGCAAACAGAGCATCTGCCCAAATGAAGATGAACTGAATGTTGAGCTGTGAGACAAAGTGTGAGCAGCTGTGTTTTAAAGCCTGGAGTCCAGAGGCCTGTAAGATGAAGTGAGTTCAACATACCCAGGACGTCTATCCTTTATCTGGCTTTGCGTAACAAATCATTGGCTCAGGGTTTTCACATCCTGCTACGAGCACATTCATATGAAAGAGGCTTGGTTGTTAATTACAAACCACGTGATTCAGATCCTTGATTGTTGTATGAAGGAGTGACATCCCATACCTTACTGGGTTTAAAATCGTGTTATAGGGAGACATAAACAATAACCTCTTATCATACACCAGAATCAGACATTAAAACACTAGAATGAGATTTTTGTGAGCTTTGGATGATGAAGAAACTATTCTGAATTTGTCCTGCACACAAATACTCACCTCAAAGTAATGTCGGTTTGTTCCTGCTACTGTAGCAAAAATGAAAGTAGTTTCTGATTGATGAGGTCTGTCTGAATTAATTGATTATCATGGGAGCCAATTATTACTCTCATTATAATTATGAAATGATTGTTCTAATAAAAGACAACAGCAACTTTCATCTTTTTCCAATTTCCATCATGCGGTTGTCACATGTTATTCTTAGCCACAGTGATGAATATCAGAATGTAACATCAGTTACCATGGTGATGTACCCTGGTAGGAATTGAACTGGCCTTGATCAACCGGAAAACTGTAAGATAAACCTGAAATTACCTTGCTAAACTGATATCAGTCCATCAATATATATATATATATATATATATATATATATATATATATATATATATATATATATATATATATATATATATATATATATATATATATATATGGCACTGTTACCTTAAACTGACTGACATGCTTCACAATAGGGCTGCAACTAATGACTTGATTATTCTATCAATCATTAAAATTATCAATCAATTAGTTGTTTAGTTTACAAAATGGAGAAAGATCACTAATCACTGGTTCTGAAAGCCAAAGATAAAATCTCAAAGTCCATAACCCAAAGATCATCACTTTACTGCCATAAAAGACTAGAAAAAAACTGAAAATAAGCTGATTTGAGAAGCTGGAATCTGATGTTTTGCACATGTTTTTCATAAAAAATAATTTAAACTGATGAATTGACTATCAAAATCGTTGGTGGTTAATTTAATCATTGTTAGTTGCAGCTCTACTTCACAGTAATTCAACAGAGAGGTTTGGCTTGAACCACAAAGTGTAGCACTGAGCAAACTCCTGTAAGAGATGGACCTGAGTGGAGCCCTGTGTGAAGAGTCCTGAGTGGCTGTCATCAATGCGCTACTGTGCTTTTAATGCTTTTATCAGAATATATACCATTCCTGCGGTCACTAAAAGGGAAGAAGCTGAGCCACCTGCTGCCTGCCCTGATTCTGATTCAGCTGAATATGAGTCAAAGTTACTTGACTGGCATATTTCCCCTGGGAAATACACACTGCTTCGAAAAAGGCCAGTAGCGGTAGATCGGGTCCATAAGTGACGCAACAGTGGAAGAGATCAAGTAGTGCGCTTCCTCCAAAGCTGTTTGACCTTACTTGGGTGTCATGTAGGCACAGACTGACAGTACTGTAGTTTAGAAAATACATTGTCAATCGAAGGAGAACTGATTTATTTAGAGGTTTATCCATTTCAATCAACTTTATTTCATCTCCTAATGTTTATTTTTCATTATCTATTCTCTGATTGAGCATCAGTTCTGATTATTTGGAGAATTACTTTATAAGAAGCTTATTGTACAAGAGGCTCTATAGGAACGCAGCCACCGACTGAATTGATCTTTAAATCATGCAATTGACTTGGCCCGCATTTCACACCGTTTCTTCATCCTGAACTCCTTAATTATATGCGACAGAATGGACAAGATCTCTCTGTGTGCTTCAGAGTTCATTTGGCTGCCATTATGAGTAACATTAGTAGAATCCACTGAGCCAGGTCCAGAGGCAGCCGTGCATGCTGCAGTCGTGACGCTGCCTCCCAGATGCTTCACAGGTGAGAAAATGTGCTCTGTCATTTCTCTCTTTCTCCGTGTTTGGTGCCGTCCTTGCTGCTGATGAAAGGCTCACACACTGCGGTGTTTCTTTGTACTTGTGTTAATCCTCTTCCAATGGTGAAATATGACCAGGTCATCCTTGGGATTTGGAGATTGTCTGCAATTTCTCATTCTGTTTTCTTCTTGCAGCTGTAATATGTGTTTTCTTTCCGTCTTTGCCATCTGCTTTGGATTCCTAGGATTGTTCTTTCTTTTACAACCAAGTCCAACTGCTCTGCAAAGTGTCCATTTTGAAATTTTCCTAATCTTCTGAGCCAAGACATAACTTGTTTATGTAATAATATACTATTTTTAAATTTTTTTTAATCCACACACTATTTTATTCAATTAGGCCCCTGAACCACACCAACACAGTATTTATCCAGAGATGAACAAGTGGAGAGATTTGAAAATATCGGATCGACTAGATTAGTCTAGTGACCCCAATCTGGATCTTTTTTTTGGACTCATGACGTCATGTCTCTTATACCTGTGCTCTTGATACTGTTGGTATCTTTTGTAGCTTTACAGCTGAATTTGAAATTTCTACATGAACTGCAAGTAGAGCCACATATATAATCTGCGTAGATCCGTCTGTGTATTTGAATCACTACTCACTAATCACTACTGTTGAAAACATTCTTCCACGCAGGTATTTGAAATTTTGCTTATTGGCCACTACTGGCCTGGCATGATATTGCAGGCTTTTAGGCAGATCATATTCATGTTGATGCCTCCATGTAGACTGAGATGTTTGTCAATTGGCTCGGCGTATGGAAGGAGATTTTTTTTAACTGGTGGGTAAAAAAAGAAAAAAATGAGACTCTTGTAGGTGGAGCCTAAGGCAGATGAGGGATTGCTCCAGTGTTTGTATTGCCAGAACACCAACAATATATACAGACTACTTTACATTGAAAATACCTAATTCAACTAAAGGAGTTTTAAATATATAAATTGTGTTTTATTCATATATTGCACGACAAAACCTCAGCTATAACATTAAAGAATGTATTTTTATCTGTAGTAAAACACAATGTTACTGTTACAGTATCAACACATATAATCAATATCCACATCATCAACACAATAAGAAAATAGTTTAATATAATATCAGTATAAGGCCTGCAAATAACAACTATTTTGATGTTTAAATTAGATTTTTGAGATGTTTAAATGGGATGTTAAATCTCCTTTTTAAACATCTAACAGAATATATTCTTCATGTTCTTTAATGAACCTCAGTGATGAGATAATAAAGCAGGTAATAGTTTTTTTCCTGTATTGGGTCAGTTTGATCTTGATTTAATTAGAAAAAGTATTTATCTTTAGTAAAACAATTTTCATTTAGTTTTTTTTTTTTATTATTTTGCAGGATTCCAGGTGTATTTGTTCTGTAACAATAAATATTAACATAAATTGATTCTGACACTTGTAGTTTTTTTTTTTTTTTTTGATACCAGGTTTACGCACATAACCTTCATCATATTTCTTATTTATTGTGATTTATAGCAGGAAAACTGAAACATAAGCCTGGTTAAGTCAGAACAAATTTACCTGGAGATGGTTTGTATATGTTTGTATCTGACTGAGTATGGGTGTAATAACATATTACGATAACAGGCCCTACCTCCACTCCCCCTCCTCTTCAGCTGCGACAACATGAGACGGACACTTTAAAAACTGGAAGGAAGCTCATAATGAATAGTCTGCAGATTCTCCTTGATGAGGGTAATTTCTCACTGACAAACTTCTGTGGGATGACAAAAACTTCTGAGACATGCAATCTTTTGGGGTGATGATGACGGGGCAGGAAAAGGAAAGTAAAGTAGACAAAGAGAAGGAGGAAATTAGGTAATTGAGGGAGGAGTTTCAAACCTCAACTGTTCATCTGTGATGTTGGTTCTTGATGTGATCAACTCTCCCTAATTCAATGTAGATAAACAGGGTGTTATATAAATTACCTAAAAACTACAAAGTGCAGTGGGAACTTCACTTCTAAAAGCAAAAGCTCAGTACTTCTGTCCTTTAATAATTAATTTCACCTTTAATTACCTTGCATCAGCCCTGCTTTAAATACCACTTCTGTGAGAAGGAAGACAATCTCTGTAATTCTCCTTTACCTTATGAAAAATCTGCATGAAAGTGAACACATATTGCTGAATTGTATTCAATTCAATATGACATATTTGTGTATCTACCTTTGCTGTGGTGGTTTACAGTAATAGAGTGAATGGAGTTTTTTTAACGGCAGCCATATTGACATGAAGTAGGAGGTAAGCACAAGTTTAATTAATGAAATTAATTAAGGTCGTGTTTCAATAAGTGCAGCAGAGCCCTTCCATTGAACCAAAAATACACAATAGCTGCACACTAACTGTTTAATCTAAATGCAATGTAACTTTGTATCATTGGTAACATCAGTGCTGACTTTTTCATGTCAATATGGCTGCTGTTAAAAAACATTCTATTGTTGAGGTATCATTCACTGATAAATAGTAAAAAGAAGCAGTATCTTGTAGGACAAAAACTAACTAGTTTATACACTGCAGAAAAAAAATCTTAATGATAATCACCGATTTTTGTCAATTTAATATTGTTTTAAGGAAATCTTGTTATTAATATTGTTTTGCTAAAATAAAATTTACTTAAAACTAGATCAAATTGACCAGGAAATCAGGAAATAAACAACCCCAAAATATCAGCCATTTGAACAGGATAATTCAATTCAAATCTATTCATTATTGCATTAATTGTACCAAACAAGATTTTCACTTTATAAGATTTCCTTTTTTTTATTTTATACTGCACATTTTAGATGAAGATTTTTAAGCATTGATGTCTGAATTTAAAACATAATAGGCAAAAGAAGAAGGCTGGGTAGAAAAAAAAGGAGCAATTTCGACACAATCTCTCTACTTTGTTCACTATGTCGAAGTCATAGTTTAACTTCCTTTTTACTTAACCATTAGTCAAATGAGCTTAAAGACACTCTGAGCATCAAACTCATCCACCGTGCCTGTTTTTTTTCTCTGACTGCATGCTGTACAGGGCTCTTAGACCAACATGTCGACCATTTATCTGAATTTAAAAAGTGCCAGCTCTCTCTCAGACAGGCTGGCTAATTGGCAGCCATTAAAACCAGGCCAGCATAGCTGAGAGATATATAATGCACAGCAGTGAGAGATAAAAGAAAAGATTGAGAGAGAGACAAAAGAGAGCGTCGTCTGCTAATAAACAGGCAACTTGCAAAGCAACAAGCACTTCTTCAAATTAAAAAAAAAAAAAGAAAAGCTTTCATGAGAGCCACTAAATATGTGTATTACAGTGAGAATTACTCCGTGCAAGAGAGAGGAAGCCGGACAAAGTGTGGGAATGTGAGATAAAGAGCGGGAAGTAGCAGAGAGAAAATCTTCATGACATAAAACAGAAAGCTTGATCAATGGATCCCTCAGTCACCTCGTTAATAAAGAACAGCGCTTTTATTAGACGCAGAGCCTTGCAATATTTATACCATGAATATTTCAGAGTCCCCGGCAGGAGCCCAGACACAGAGCGCAGCCTTTCTGCAGTGTAGACACAGTCGCAGCTTTTGCTTCCACCCAAACGGCCAGGGGAAAAGAGTTAAGGCCGTTCGTCATGTTTCCTTCTTTCAATGTTGTGCATGAAAAGTTAAAAACTCTCAGAATTTCTTCTGAGCGTGACTATTCTGGGCTGTCACGGGGGTTATAGCCAAGATTTTTCAAATACCAAGGTCGACGGTCAACATTCCCAACCTAATATATACGTATATCTATACATATTTATATATATATATATATACATACAATTATAAAAATTGGCTCTGGGGATGTTGCCACTTCGCAGATGCTCTCAATCTGTTTTAGAGAATGTTTAATTTTTCTTCATCAGTAGAGTAGTGACTCTGGTTTTTGTGTGTAGCTGGGTCATGAGTTGGTCATTAGCTGGGCTGATAAGCTTGCATCTTCGAGACCTGACTCCACTTTCACTCACAATTTACTTTGTCTGTGTTTTGTCTCTCTCATGTCTGTATTCTCATTTGGGTTTAAAAAGGTGAGTAAAGCCAAAGTCCCTCTTTTATATCCTAATTCAAAATGTGTAAATTTTTTATTACTTTACAGAAAATGTAGAAAAATTTATATTAGGCTGTTCAAAGAAATATCAGTGTCTGCATTTCTCTTTACAAACTCAAATATTTACTGTATAAACTGAGAAATTCAGGATTTAGCATTCCTGTGAATCACTAAAGTAATATTTATTTGTATAACCGCAATCTCTTTAGAACTGCTTCACATATGTGTTGCATGGACTTGACCAAGTTCTGGTTCCTATGGACAGGTATTTCATATGGAGTTTGAGCTAATAAATGCTAACAACAGTTCAATCATTCAACTTCTATACCCGCTTATTCCTCATTAGGGTCACAGGGGTCTGCTGACCCTAATGCCAATTGCGCATTACAGGCGAGAGGCAGGGATACACCCCAGATGGTAGCCAGCCTATCATGGGGCACACACCATTCACTCACACACTCACACCTATGGGCAATTTAGAGTTTCCAATTAACCTCAGCATGTTTTTGGGCTGTGGGAGGAGGAAGCCAGAGAACCTGGAGAGAACTCATGCAGACACAGGGAGACCATGCAAACTCCACACAGAAAGGTCCCAGACCAAGGAGGTCTTGAACCTGCAATCAAAATAGCCTCTTATTGATGGATAATTTGGATAAATCATACTGTGAGACTAAAGATGACCTTAAAATATCCATATTCATTGCATGTCCATTCACATTGTAGCCTAGACTACATTTACAGTAGGTTACAGGTTAGCATCTCTTTGCATCTCTATTGACTATCTGTTGCATGTATCTGTCGGTATCTGTCTGTCATTCTCTTTTTTTTCTCACCTTTCCACCTCTCCTCCTGCCTAGCCATCCTCTGACTTTCTTGTTGTTATAAATGTGAACTTTGATTGATGCAGCATCTTACATTGCATCCTCCGATTCATCAATAATTTTCTATAATATTCTATACCTGCAGTCAGCAGTAAAGTTGCAACGTTTTTTAATTTTGCTTTTAATGAGTAGAATATATGAGTATCTCTGTCATTGTGAGACCATGTTAATGTCATGATAATTAGGTGGGCTTTATATATTTGTTTTTTATGGATTTGTGTTAGCATTTTTACTTTCTGAAATGTAGCCTAAAGGGAAAAATTCAAATTAAACAAAACTTCAGGAAAAAAAAAAATACTGATGTTATGACCTCTGTGTCCTCAATGGTGGCTATGGTCCTGGCTGTCAACAGATGAATCATAAAAACGGGATGATGAGGAAAACTGTGAAAGCAAAAGGAGTACAAGACAAAAAAATATGGAAATACAAAAATATATTAGTTTATAGTACATATTATCAAGTTTGATGCCAGACCAAGCTTTCTGTTGCAGGTTGACGAGTGTGTTGTTCAGGTAAGGTCAACCCAAAGATCTTTGTTGAATGGAGGGCTTCACAAGTCAAAATGTTGTTATGGAATAATGGAAAACCTACCTGATATGAATAGATACATTTTCAGGGAAAAAAAACCTTGTTCAAAAGAGACTGGAGAACAGTTGAACCAGATCCTCTAATTGAGAAAGATCACTGGCAGTAGCTTTGTGGGCCAGTAATTATTTTTTTTTTTCAGTTTACATTCTCCGTTTAAAAAGAAGTGGAGAATGGAAGTGTTACTCAGTTTGACCTAAGAGTGCTGTCAAAACCATCATGGTTAAGTGACTCTGGCTCATTCAGGTACAAGACCTATGTGTAAAACTGTGAACACATTTACATAATGAGGTGTATTTCTTAACAGCTTCTAACGCTCAGCTTGAAGCTTTCTGTCCATCAGTGCCTCAGGTTTCCCAGCGGTCTGCTGTTGGAAAATATCTTTCTCCATATCCTGCGGTTACTCAAAGTGCTACCTTTACCATGATCAAGGCCCTCCTTGTTGTCCTCATTCTGCCCCGTTTTATCCTGGAGACTTATGGACAGCAGAGGGGACACGGAAATCATCTTGTTCCCCATTTCATACCTAGATTGAAAGGTTGGGGTACTGCAGGGGTCCATTTAAGGGCCTTGGATATTTTCCTCTTGCATTTATTTTGAAATGTTTAACTAATTATTCGAAACAACATATTTGAGACCCATGCATGAGCTTGCAGGAGACCTTTTGTGTTTTCACTTTGTGAGAAACAATTATTAATGAAATGGGTTGATGGCACTGTTGCACTAAGTCATGCTTGTAAATTGTTTTTGTGAAATGGGCCCCTGGTGACACCTGTCAGATGTAGACTGATGACAAAATCATGCCATTTCGACAGAAATCCAAATCCAAACATTCTAAATTAATATTTCATGTCTACTTCAGTTCTTTTTTCAACTGCTAACACACTAAAATGACATGCATATCACAAGTATTTAAACTGACATACAGAGGGAAAAATATGAAGTCTAAATCCATTTTCTGCTTTACACACATTTTGCAATTACAACAGTACTTGCACTTGCATTAAATGCACTGAACATAGTTCTCTGCATAAGACACAAAAATCTGACATAAGGTCACAGGCTTACCATTGCTAAACACTACAATTCAAAATGACACTACATGAGCTAATCATCATATGTTCCACCTGGTCATACACCTCAAAGGTTAATTGTTACCACTTTAATAAGGAATTAAGAAATTTAAAATCTCCACAGGTGAGCACCTTTATTTACAACAAAGGAAGATGTGGCAGACAGGAAGAGATGATGCCTGAATACCTTTTTCTCTCTATTTTTTCTGCACCTTTTTTCAGATTAATGTTTTTTGTAAACATATTTTGTTCACTCCAATATGAATATATCTGCTGTGCATATATTGCACTTACTTGTTTGATGTTGCATTGCATGTTTCAACAGCATGTGTGTGCATCTCCAAATATTTCTGTGACTGATCTGAAGAATGTTTTACAATTTCAACTATTTTAGTATTATATCAAAGCTATAATGGTTTTGTGAATTGTGTTAAGCATTTGATAAAAAACTACCTATTTGGCAACATTGTGCTTTAGCAATTAGACAAAAAAATGTAATGGCTGTTCCATAAACATATTTTTGAAGTACTACATGAGAAAATATTGATGGGAAGGGCCAAGTTTGAAGAGAGTGTCTTCAGTTTCACACAAAAAAAGAAAGGTTATACAAAACATTGTAATAACAGAAAAAGGTGAAAATCACTTTTAACCTACCTCGCCGAGGTAGTCAAAAAGCTCCACGGCGGCAAGGCCCCGGGGGTGGATGAGATTCACCCTGAGTTCCTCACGGCTCTGGATGTTGTAGGGCTGTCTTGGTTGACACGTCTCTGCAACATCGCGTGGACATCGGGGGCAGTGCCTCTGGACTGGCAAACTGGGGTGGTGGTTCCCCTTTATAAAAGGGGGGACCAGAGGGTGTGTTCCAACTATAGAGGGATCACACTCCTCAGCCTCCCTGGGAAAGTCTATTCGGGGGTACTGGAGAGGAGGGTCCGTAAGATAGTCGAACCTCGGATTCAGGAGGAGCAGTGTGGTTTTCGTCCTGGTCGTGGAACTGTGGACCAGCTCTATACCCTTAGCAGGGTGCTTGAGGGTGCGTGGGAGTTCGCCCAACCAGTCTACATGTGTTTTGTGGATCTGGAGAAGGCATTCGACCGTGTCCCTCGGGCAGTCCTGTGGGGGGTGCTCCGGGAGTATGGGGTCCCGGACCCGTTGACACGGGCTGTCCGGTCCCTGTACTCTCGGTGCCAGAGCTTGGTCCGCATTGCCGGTAATAAGACAAACTTGTTTCCAGTGGGGGTTGGACTCCGTCAGGGCTGCCCTTTGTCACCGATTCTGTTCATAACTTTTATGGACAGAATTTCTAGGCACAGCCAGGGCGTCGAGGGGCTGCGGTTTGGTGGCCTCAGGATTGGGTCGTTGCTATTTGCGGACGATCTGGTCCTGTTGGCTTCATCGAGCCGTGACCTTCAGCTCTCACTGGAGCAGTTCGCAGCCGAGTGTGAAGCGGCTGGGATGAAAATCAGCACCTCCAAATCCGAGGCCATGGTTCTGGACCGGAAAAGGGTGGAGTGTCGATTCCAGGTCGGGGATGAGATCCTGCCTCAAGTGGAGGAGTTCAAGTATCTCGGGGTCTTGTTCACGAGTGGGGGGAGGATGGAGCGGGAGATTGACCGGCGGATCGGTGCGGCATCTGCAGTGATGCAGGCCCTGCATCGGTCCATCGTGGTGAAGAAGGAGCTGAGCCGAAAGCCGAAGCTCCTGATTTACCAGTCAATCTACGTTCCTACCCTCACCTATGGTCACGAGCTTTGGGTAGTGACCGAAAGAACGAGATCGCGAATACAAGCGGCCGAAATGGGTTTCCTTCACCGGGTGGCTGGGCTCTCCCTTAGAGATAGGGTGAGAAGCTCGGTCATCCGCGAGAAGCTCAGAGTAGAACCGCTGCTCCTCCACATCGAGAGGAGCCAGTTGAGGTGGCTCGGGCATCTAGTGAGGATGCCTCCTGGACGCCTCCCTGGTGAGGTGTTCCGGGCACGTCCCTCCGGGCGGCGGCCCCGGGGAAGACCCAGGACACGCTGGAGAGACTATGTCTCTCGGGTGGTCTGGGAACGCCTTGGGGTCCCCCCGGAAGAGCTGGAGGAAGTAGCCGGGGAGAGGGAAGTCTGGGCTTCCCTGCTGAAGCTGCTGCCCCCGCGACCCGATTACGGATAAGCAGAAGAAGACGAGATGAGACTTTTAACCTAATAAAAAAAAACAACAAAAAACTTGTTTTTAACAAAAGTTTTTAACAAAATACAAAACCGGAACAAGGGCTTGGCCGCAAAGGAACATGAAGATGGGCCTGGTGATCACAAGAAACAAAATAAGGAACTGGAACAAGACAAGAGGAGATGCAGACTGATATACCCAGATCAACAGACAATCACCCAGACAGGAGACACAGGAGGAAGGGGCAAGTCACCTGAAATGAGAGAAGACATTTTTTAAAGTAAAACAAGAATTAAACAACAGACAAGACTTATATACTCTATATCTATATATCTATATATATATATATATATATATATATATATATATATATATGGGTATATATATATATATATATATGGGGATGTTGCCACTTCTCAGATGCTCTCAGATGCTCTCAATCTGTAGAATGTTTAATTTTTCTTCATCAGTAGAGTAGTGACTCTGGTTTTTGTATGTAGCTGGGTCATGAGTTGGTCATTAGCTGGGCTGATAAGCTTGCATCTTTGAGACCTGACTCCACTTTCACTCACATTTACTTTGCCTGTCTATATATATATATATATATATATATATATATATATATATATATATATATATATATATATAGACAGTCATTCATTTTTATATCTGCTTATTCCTCCTCCTGTCAATCCAGCAGACCCCCATTACCTTAAAGAAGCTGCTGCGTTACTAAACAACATTTTGGCGTCAGTAGAAACAATTAGAACATTATCTAATGCACATGTGTCAAACTCCAGTCCCAGAAGGCCAATCAGATGTGTTATTGCTTGGTTGGAACAAAAGCCTGCAGCCACACTGGCCCTCCAGGACCACAATTTGTCACCCCGGGTAACAGTCACATGTTGTCTCAGGTGCTGACACGGTGGAGACTTGTATTAGAACTTATATATACAGTTAAGGCACTGTGAATATGATGTAATACAACAAACATAATAATAAAAAAGTTGATTTTGTGATGTTTTTTAGTGAATATTTTCAGGTATTAAATGCATACTATATCCATATAAAACACATTTTCACCATAACCTCACCTGCAGCAGTTAGGACATTGTGATTATGATGTTGTATAATGGTCAAGGAGACATTAGGAATCCACATAAGGTGCAAACTACAAACTTTATTCAAGCATGATTCCAACAGCGTACAATCACTTCCTTATACCGTATTTTTGATTACCCAGAGATCCCCAGCGACAGTCCGTACGTCACGTCACTTGTACACGTTGCCGGGGGCAACCACTAACACATATTCTACAGATGTACTACAGGAAAATAGAGTAGGGGAAATTCATTTTGTTTAGTTTTGGTGAACATTTTTCATCAGTCAATTCACACTTGTACACATTCAAACATGTAACTTACACGGACCACAGAGTCCACCGTGGCTGCTGAGGCCACCAGATGGACTGTATATACAAGTTCCAAGTTGCCATGTCTGCAGCTGAGGTTGTTGTTGCATTAGAGAATGTTCTACTTGTTTCTGCTGATGCCATAATGTTATATAGTAATGCATCAGCTTCTGTAAAGTGACTGGCGAAGTCCTGGGACGACATGTGTGCTCCAAAGCCATTTCACTTCCTATTTCGAGCCCCCTTCCAGTTGCACTGAAATATCAGTGGTGTTTGTGAGAGCATTTCAGTTGTGTGTGTGAGAGAATTTCACTTGTGTGTGAGGTTTTTACCTCACACACGTGTGTTTTGTGTTATGTCTGTGTAAATGGTGTATTCTGTATTATTATTATTAGCCCCTCATATGTGTGCATGCACATACTTTTCCACATATCTATCAAAGTAAAATTTGCTGTCAATTTCTGGATTGCTCCATCTGCAGCTGTGGCCCAAGATGCTGCAGGGAGACATTGGTTGATGTCTGGATAGTAAGTTTCATTTGTGTGATTGATTATCATGTTATACTTAATGTTATAGCATCAGCGTTACACAGTGTCACCTTAAAATCATGTGTAACCCTGGCTAAACCTATATTAAGCAGGAGGTAAAATATAAATATGGTTAAATGTATAAGAATGTAAGAATTACATATATATATTTTTACAGATAAACAGGTAAAATATTAGAGTTCATATTATGATAACCTGGGGTTGTCTGTTTATTGTGTTGTTGCGGTGCTTGTAGGTGAGGTGCTGTTAGTGAAGATGAGGCAAACCTTTGCAGTCTGGCTCACCTGGATAAAAGATGGCTGCCATCCCTGCTGCAGCCTGGGAATCCTCCAGCTCTCTCTCTTCTTAGTTTTTGATTACCTTTTCTTATTTTCTTATCCACTCATACTGATACCCCTGATGTCGCTGTAGTTATCTCGGCACTTATTAACATGCATTCATAAAAATTAAAAAAACATTAACCTTAAATCTGAAACTTCCTTTAAAGATTGAGAAAGTCAGCCAATTAAAGAGAAATTGCTGCAGCACCAAAAGACAATGGAGAAAAAACAAATACACAGTAAACTGTCAAATCTTCAGAGAACTATTTACAATAAAGCCATTAAACAGGCGACACAAGCCCATTTCTCAAAACTAATAACTGACAATCAGAACAACCCCTTTTTTTATTAAGTCAAGCAGTGTGTCCACAGTCATGAAATGGGAAGAATTTGTAGCCCTCATCAGTAAGAAGACAAACACTATCAGAATAAATTCATATCATTGTCAGCCTATGATTTTAATAAATGTGAACCACTGCTGTTGGGTAAGGAAACACTGAGGATACACTGGCCATTTCTATCTCCAGCCTACACTGAGACACTAATGTAGGCTTTATTACCAGTAGAATAAAATATTGTAATTCTCTTTTTTGTTTTCTCTAAAAAATGTAGCTCAATTACAACTCCTGCAAAACTCAGCTGCCTGAGTGTTGATAGGACCAAAAATGACTACATATTAAAGCAATTTTTAAGTCTGTGCACTGGCTTCCTGTCACCTTCAGAATCGATTTTAAAATCAGTTTAGTGGCTTATAAGCTCTTAATGGCCTTGGTTCTATTAATTTATTAGATCTGCTTTTAACCTATGTACCATCTTAAACCCTTGGGTCCTCTGGTGGGTGGTGTTTTAATTATCCCTATAGTTAGAACAAAACACAAATTGTTTTCCTTTACTTTAATTGGAACATCCTCAAAATAACAGCCAACCTAAGTCTATTATCGGGTAGAGGGGTGGGACTTAATAAACTGTTAGGTCCAGCTTTTATTGAAACACTGGACAGAAAAAAAGACATTGCATGTGCACCAGCAAATACTGGGTGTGCCAAATTCATTTTCAATAGTGTTACACCTCCAAAAAACATTCAAAGGAATGTATCTCTCTCGAATACAATATTATTATCACAAAACATCCAGGTTTTGTGGCTTTTATCAATAATGGCCAACTGCCAATGAACTGGTGTTATGGTTTGGTTTTTGGTTTTGTTGTGTTCTCTTTTCCCTTGTTTTTCCACAGCGCGGCGGGGCGTGGCCTGGGACGGTCTGCGGCTCAGGACGAGACACAGCTGCCGGAGATCTGCAATCACCAGGTCCCATATATACCCGGAAGCAACGTTACACCGGCGCCGGAGTATACTAGCCTATGTCGCCAGTGATTTATGACCAAGCCTCGTCCCGGTACCAGTCTACATGTTCGCCGACGTTTCCCTGTGTTTTTGGACTATTCCCTTTTTGCGCACTTACCGTTTTTTCCTTTTTCACTACAGCTCCTCCTGCCTTCTTCCGCTTCACGCCGTCCCCTACTCCAGAGAACTTGGCTCCCCCGTTCCTGGCTGCCTTCCCCCAGCCAGCGCCCTTAGTTTATTTGTGCACACCTTTTTGCTGGAATAAACCTCTTTTTGCACCGTACACCCGTCTCTGTCTCTGCTCTGGGGTTCCGCAAAAACCAAACCGTCTCAACTGGTTTGATATTGGATATTTAACATGTATTTATCTTCAAAGACACTCATCTAACTTGTGATAAATATCAACAATTCTTTTCAAGAATTTGTGACGTCTTTATAATCACCCAGGGGATGTATCACAACGAATTATTAAAAAATCATGAGTTGATTTAATGCAATTTGTGAATTAAGCACTCATTTAACCTGTGATACCTATCCCACACATTTCTATTTTCCTTTTATCTTTTAATTGCATTAAATTAGCTCATAATATGTTTTAATAATTGTGTTGTGATATATGCCCTGGATGATTATGAAGACGTCACAAGTTCTTTGATTGTTACATATTGTTACGTAAATTGTTACATATCACACACTTGTGTGAAATGTATAAAAAAAAAAAAAACACTGACAGAAATTTCCTGCCCAGTAAGATGAACATAGTGAAAAATAGCGTACTCCTGCACTCTCTTAGAGGCATAATGTATCCACATTACGCATGATCAACAAAGCTATTTAATCATCTGTCCTTTACTAGCTTAGCAGCAGAGTAAAGGACACGACGATATAGGTGCTTACCTGTACCCCCCTGCGCAGCTCTCAATTTAAAGGGCAAGATAGCGCGGCTTAGCTTTGAACACATCTATTATTTCATCAGAGTCCAGTTTCTACATGAGAAGTTTGTTTCATCACTATTAACAGCAATGCTTGCTGGGTGAGGGCTCACAGTCATGTCAGTAGGTTACCTGGTGCAGATATCGCAACAGCAATGTTTTTTGGGTGTGCTAGCTGCCTCTGTGGGCGGCTATGCCATTGTATTGAAATGCAGAAAGTTTTCATTTTTGAGTACTGGAATACGTAATAAGTACCAATAATAATAACCAATAATGTTCGTAACATAAGTTTAGGACTTTTGTGAGCAGTAAATAAGATTCCATGTGTTGTTTTATATCTTGTGACTAAGTGTTGTGTCTAAAGCAAATCAGATTGTGTGAGTAGCCGTTAGCATTAGCATAGTAGCCTTTAGCTTTGTTTTCGTGCTGTTAGCTTTACATTTGAAACAAGTGGTTAGGAAAAGCTATTGAGAGGTCGCCATTAAACAGTGTGCAGACTTGTTGCTTAACTGATTTGTCTGATTCAGGAGACATTTGGGACTGTAAGAGAGAGCATTGGAAAATCCTCCTTGGACCCTGAGAGATCTGCTTCTCTCCCGGGTGGAGTTCTGACCTATTCACCTTTTTCATCCCTTTTGTCCATACCAAGCCAAACCATACCATGTTGATTTGCCTTTCCACTACCAGTTTTAATGCACGAAGTAGAGCTGAATCGTGCCCAAGATGGACCATCTCTGGAGTTGGACCAAAGCGGATGATGAGTTTACACCAGACTTAATTTTTTGATGTACAATTAGCTGTTAACCCGCTATTGCATCACGTTGCCATATGGCAACAATGACAACAATATTCCTAAAAAGCAGTAGTAAAAACATTTTTTGAACCTCCAGGGCACATTTGTTGCAGCAAACCCGAAATGAAGTGCATTCTCAGTCAAAATTTTAAAGAGCCCATTAAAAAAAAGCTATGCAATAGAGGGATAAGATTCCAGAATTCCGGCCATATACTGAATAAAAACCTACCAGACATATTACATTAATTCAAATTTATTTCCAGCTCTAGTAGCCTAGCTGTTCGTCCATCAGAGCATATTTTCCCAGCCAGGTGTTTCTCTGAAAAGAAAATAGTTGGGAGTGGCTTTGGAGGTGGAGTGTTTTTTGAGTTGAGTGCTTTGGTTGCTAGGAGATGGAATATTCATGGAAAATGTGACAGTGAGGAGCTGTCACATTTTGGAACTGGAACAATTTTCAACTCCTGACGACCTTAAAAAAAAAAAAAAGTCAACAATAGTAAACAGCGTTAAAGGTGACGCTGCTTTTAAACGTCAAACCACTGCCACGCTGGGGTGATGTGCCAAGACACACCAAGACAGCACAATGGAGAAAGTCTATTACCGTAGACTGTTGCTTGTGTTTCTTCTGTGTGCTCTGCATGCCAACCATTTCCCTATTTCCCCGCTTCCCCTCATCTACTCTTATGACTATTTCCTCTATGTTTTAATATTAATCATAGTTATATAATATTGGTTTAATATGTTGCTATTTAAATTTTTTTAGAATTATATTTTTCACCCTCGGTTGCTCTGTCTGTTCCTTTTTTAATTGGTCCATGTGTTTTGGTACATTAAAAGAGGATAGCTCTATATTTCCCCAGCCGTCAATGTAACGTCTACACGCTGCTTTCAGAAGTCTGGTTTCTGTCAGTCACTTTGCTGTAGATTGACAAGCAAACTCAGTTTGTGCACGTCTCCTGGAATCAGCGCTTTCTCTATAGGCTCAGCTTTTTGTGGTGAGGATATGACTTTTATTCACTCTGTTATGAGCCAAAAAAGTAACTGAAAATGAAATTCAATTAATCATCCAGCACATAGAGATGAAAATGTTTCATAGAAAATGATTTAAGTTTTGTTTTTTTTTGAAAAAAGTAACAGTCATTGATTATAGATTTATTACACACAAAGTAAAGTGTGTATATATCTATAATCTATTAACATTTCCCTTTTTGAAAGGTCTTATGAATAAAACAAACTTTTCCAGAGTATTCTAACTTTTTGAAAGGTATCTGATATTTCTACATTCTGTTTATTATCAAAGTCATAGGGGCGTCATGGTGATGTACTGGATTGCATTATATCAAAATTGTTTCTAATGTCTTGCCCCCCACATGTTAATGGAACAAGTACAATATTAGAAATCTGTTCAATATAATGCACACCAGTATACCAGCACCACCCACTACGACTTTAATAATAAACATAAAATACAATTATTATGTGTGTATGTGTGTGACTTATTATCTGATTGGCCATTGTGTGATGTCTTATACCTTTTGTAATGCTTTTATACTGCTAGATGTTGGAAGCCTCATTGGCCTGAAATGTTATATGTATATACCAGTTGGGATATGTTTTAAAAATTGGCTTCATATTGGTTCAGATAAACTGACACTGCAGTGTAATGAAATTATGCTTCTATAGTCATATCTTATGCTACACTCCAGAAGACTACTGAGGATAAATGCTAACTTTTCAACTAAATACAAACTGAATATGCAGTAGATAAGGAAAAGATATGTCTTAACCAAAATTTAATTTAAATGTGTTCATGGTGCATGGTTCAATACACTCACCACACATGATATTTCTTGCTTTACAAAGAATGAATGAAACCAAATTACCATTTTACTAGTTCTTTCCTTATTTCTTTGACAAAATGTACAAATATAATCTGAAAATCTCTAAAATCATAGGAAAATTAATGTTTTAACAAGTAAAAAAAAAACTGCTCTCTTTGTTTCAAAGTGTTTCCCCTAACTCTGTAAATTAATTTCCAGGACATAAGACAAACATTTTGGTAATTTTGTTGTCACTAAAAATGCAAAAATGTTCCTTTAGATCTTTCTTTATGCAGACTACAGTGCTAAATAGTATTAGCTTGGCTAACACCAGACCTCATACCAATATTGATATTCGGTCTGGGAAGCATCCTGTCATTTGTTCATATTGGAGGCATGGTTTGAGAAAGCCCTGACCCACTTATTAGGCACTACTCTGTGCATAGTTTATAGTCAATCATGTCACAAATACCCCCCCAAAGATGTACCCAATACCCAATGACCATTAAATAGTTTAGAGCTATTTATATTTATTTTTCAAAATAAACTTGTGGTATAAGTTACTTACAACACTTCCTAAAGCTGCATTGAAAGGTAAATTACCGTCTGCCACCATGTTGGATCTACAGTTAACAAAGTCGCTTCTGTGTTTCTTCATCATCTATCTACACCCTCCCCTGTTTTATAATTGCTTTCCTAGATGAGGGGAAAATTGGGTCCTCTGTTTCCAGACTGAAATTCACAATGAAGTGAATACATGCGGAATGAAGGACGGGTATACTCAGGCTAAAACAGTTTAAATATATATATCTACACACAGGACCACTACCTTACTGAAAAAATTAGAAATGAGACTTCATATAAATAATATCCTCATTAAATGCAAGTAGGGATGGGAATCGAGAACCGGTTCCTGTAGAGAACCAGTTCCGTGTGTTTCAATTCCATGGAAACATTTGACACGCTTTGGAGTGATACATCTCAACCCAGCACCAGCTGCAGTAGCCAAGTCATCACCTGTGCGGTTATGTTGTCAGGCCAAGAATGAAAGATGCAAAAAATCAGGAGTACAGGTTTTATTTTTCCCCAGACTGCAGCAACAAGGCGCTATGAAATGCACAACAAAAAAATACACTTCTCTATAAACTAAATACGCAATCTAAATATACTAACTACACTCACGCTATCGCAGTGACAATCTCAAAAAAAAAAAAAAAAAAGACAATTTGCCAAAAGTGGGAAGGAAGAAAAGACTGGAAAGATTAACCAAAACAAACTCACTCCAGGAGGAGGAAAACACTATAACCATCCATCTCTAATCTAGGTATACTATCTAAGGCTAGAAACAAAAAATAGAAAAATAATAAACGAAACCCAAAAGAATCCCACAGGACGAAAAAGACTAGGAAACACTATCTTCTCTAAATCTGAACAAAGGCTATCAAACTTACAACATAACACTTAACACGGGCAGGGCAAGGCAAAAGGCTGCGGATCGCGCGCTGGCTTGGGTGCAATGATGCGGATGAACAAAAACACTTCGGCACAAGACAAGGGGAGACAGACTATAAATACACATGGAGGGAAATTGGGAACAGGTGGACACAATCAGGAATCAGGGCAGACGATCAGACTGGTGACACATGAGGAAGGGCAAGTGACCTGAAACGAGAGGAGAGTTAGACTTTCAAAATAAAACAGGAAATGTACACAAGACAGAAAACCTGCATTTTTCTGCAAATTGTTAATTCTTCATTGTATTTTCAGATTGCACTTTGCACTGTTCCGTCGTATTTGACAGTATTTATCTTTCTTTATAATCATTTTTGAGTGCGTAGTCAGCTCACATATCCTTTTAAAAAAGAGATTTTCTTTATTTCTATTAGGAAAAATGTGTGTAATGGAATCTGAATCGTAGAAATCTTATCAATTCCCATCCCTAGATGTGAAGCTGAGAGGTTTCAATATATATATATATATATATATATATATATATATATATATATATATATATATATATTTCTCTTTCCACCACTTAAGAAGAGAGCTGGTGAGTGGAAGAGGAGGCTCTTTCTTGTACATGAACACTTGGTGAACTGCTTTGTTGGACTTTGCTGGCTGATAAAATTGAACGTATAACAAAGAAGGTCCCCAGGAGCTTCCCTCTTTGAAGGAGGTTGGTTCAGCTCAGCTTTGCATGTATGGCTTTCATTATCTTGTGCTTCATGTAGGAGGCTGTCACTGGTATCACTGGCTCCTGCTGCACTCTCCTCGTCCTCCACACCAGTAGCATACAGGTGAGGTAGAAAAATATGACAGAATACAAGACAAACATAAAAACATCCATGCACATTTCTGGATTTGTTAATGAATAAAATATATAAGATAGTTATCTATATCTATAGATAGAACCTTTTTCATTATATATATATATATAATAAAAAAAGAATATCTAAATAATTTCTTGCAAAAATTTGATACCAAATGTAAGCACATAATTTTTAATCACAAATTTCTACCCCCCCAGTAATTAGTAGAAGTATGAAGTAGAAACAGAATACTTCACAAGTTCTAAAATTAAATAAAATTATTATTTTAATTAAAATATAATTATGATTGCATTAGTGCATTACTTTTATTTTCAGTGACACATTATTTTATTGAAATGTTATGGACTTCATTTGACTACAACATACAGCCTACTCATTATTAATCTTTTTTTTTATTTTTTAATAACTTTTAATTGTTAATCTAAAACATATAATTACATTAGTTCAGTCAGGATCACTTTTTATCTAAAGGAATCTTTTATTTTCCATTTGCATTAGTTGGCCACATTGGTCTGTTTTGCTCTGTTCTGCTCTGCCCTTCCATGTGTTTACATGGGGGAAAAAAAAGAATTCCAGGTACAGACAAATTGAACAGAAATGTTGCTGCAGCAATGTTGGGCAGACTGCAGCTGCTTACATGTGGCACCCTGCATGTAATCTGCCTATTGAGGCTGGGTTTAATCTGATGTACACTCTAAAAGAACCAACTTAGTTAAATGTTTCAATTGGTCCACCTAAATGAATTAAAGTCATTGAAAATGAATTAATAAGTTGAACTTAGGCCAATTTATTAATTTGAATTAAGTTCATTGAAATGAAATGAATAAGTTGGAGTAACTCCAACATATTAATTTAGGTGTTACCAATTATAACAATTCAATTAAGTAGGTTCGACCAGTGCATGGCTGGATTTGTGAGATGACATCTTGGCCTGCCTGAACTAACATTGTGCTTAATTAGTATTAAAATAGACATTCATTTAGGTTTAAATCAATGCAGTGTTTACCTTAAGTGGTATTAATGGCTTGTAACCATTTTTTTTTACCAGTCTGTATAAAAGAGTTGCTTTGGCGAACTGTCTGCAGCACTGCCTGCTGAGTCAGCTTCCTTTGTAGCTGGGAGTCCATTCGTGAAGGTTGGAACAACCTTTGTCCTTCATCAGCAGTGAGCAGACCTGTGTCTAATGTTGCTGAAGTCAGAGGTGATTGTGGGAAGTCTTAATCTTAAAAGAGGCCCTAGTGAGGCCGCTGTGAAGAAAGTTCTATCTGCTTAGAGCAGGCTACACTTGGGAGGAAAGTGCCGAGGAGAAGTTCCTGCAGCTTGTTGCTGCGGGGAGCAGGGGATAGAGAGCTGTTCCCCTGCTGATGAATCGTTTAAAAAGAGAGTGAAACAAAGGAAATGAGGTGACATTTTGACCCGGTGACTTTGGACTTTAAAAGTGATTGGAGAAGGTCCTTTCGGGGGAAGGTTTCACACGTACATGTGTGACCTGGAGGGGTTTCAGCGGCACGCAGAGTTCAACTGAAGTCACGCAAATGTCACCTATTCATCTGTGGGCTCAACAGGGGCCGAAGTCGAAGTGACCCTGCGGCACTGACAATTTGTAGGGAAAAGAAAAGATGTTAACAATGCTGACCTGAAATGAAAACCTTTCCTAATAGGACATGTCCGTACACTACAATGCATTAATTAAGAAATGTTTCATTAATGAATGTATTGCAAAGAAGGAAAATTTATTCAAGAAATGTCAATCTAAGCAGAATCAACAGTATGTATTGCCCTTACTCTGTTTCTTGATTTTTTTTAGCAACTCCATTTTCAAGGTTTCCTTGTCAACCTGTAAAGTGTGATATGATACGTGAATGCAATATCACACCAGCCGTCCTGGCATGCATATTTTTATGTAGCTGTGAAGAAGCTCCAGAAAATGTTTATCTTTGTACAAAGTGAGACCGACCGTGAAAAGAATTAAGCCTTTCACCTTCATGTGCGCATACTGTAACCATTGCAAATTTTACCCCTCATTCAAATGATATTTCTTTGCACCGCCTTTCTCTTTAGCCCATTTTCTATATGGAATGCATCACATTGCTGACTTTATTCAGATGTCTGTCTCCTTTGATGTAATAGGTCTATTCAAATGTATTCAAATGACAACACCAGAGAGAGCGGCAATGCTCACGCGTTAGTTATTAGCGGGTGACCCTGAATGAATGAATAAAACATTAATGACAAACAGACATTTAAACATTGAACAATATGTGTCGGAAAGCAATAAAAGCATCAGAGATTTGGCTGACAAACAGCCACAGGTGTGATAGAAGTTTTATTGTGAAATTTTTAATGAAAATCCATACTGCTTGCCAAGAAAAATCTGCCTAAATGTGTGAATGTGTCATTGTGTGCAACCAGCCCCCCTGCCCTGCTGCTTCATTCTGCAATTACATGCCTGCAACATGCCACAGAGCAAGAAAAAAACTACAGGACGGCAGAGTGCAACTGCTGCGTGACATTTACCTTGCATCAGTAGTCTTTGAAGTGCACAGTGGTGCCAGTAATCCAAAAAAGGTGGCTTGTGTGATGGTTGTAATTTTAAGTAAAGACAGTAAAGGTAATGCAAGAAGCAGAAGTTCCAACTGGCCCCTGACTTCTCTGGGTTTATCAATCAATCAATCAATCAATCAATCAATCAATCAATCAAACTTTATTTATAAAGCACTTTTCATACATATAAAATGTATCACATAGTGGTTTATGTAAAACATGTCACTGAAGTCATGTCACTGTTGTTTTCTTTACAGCATCAGGTGCACAGAAAATCATCTTCTGAGATATCTTTGAAATTGAGGACATTTTTCAGACTTTATTTATTTTAATATAATTGCAGCTCAATCATATCAAATCATCTTTGATCATAGCATGTATCATAATTTACTTATACTTTATCTGCATCATTATTTTGTGTCAAATCTTAGACTGTGTCTAGTCTGGGGCCACAATTACAATATAATTTTGACATTGGATTGTTTTAAGAAAGCTTTTCATGTACAATAACACACATGAATGTAATAACAGTGAGAGCTACTATGAGCATAGCAAACCTAACCTAACCTTGATCTTGATTCATACTGCTTCACATTCTCACTTTTTAATGGCGGTGATCCTGTCATATTTTCATTCAGGACATATGCTACAAAACAAGGGCTTTCTCATTCTTCCCAAATTACCTTAACCATTGTGAAAGAAAAGTTGGGAAGGGAAACTGTCAGGCAAATAAAAAAATAAAAAAAAATACTGAAAAAAGTGTATAGGAATCTATAATCTATGAAAGTTAACTGTAAACAAAGGTCACACACAACTCTGTTGAGGACATGAAAAAAGAGTTTTCAGATATAATCGCTTTTGTTGTTGAAGCTCATTTTTCATGTAAAAGAAAAAGAAATATACATTTTTTTTCAGCCTTGAAAGAGAGATACATGAAAAAATATAGAGCGATCAGACAGGTAAAGGCTCTCTTCTACCGCTTGTTATCTTCTACCACTTGTTATTGTCATGATTTATCAATCAAAACTACTTCTAATTTGACATTTGCTACAGTATTCTCAGCACACACATTTAACGTTGGTTAATTTATCTTTGATTATACCTTATACATGAAAGTGGTGGAATTCAACAAGGTTTTATGCTTTATTTTAAGTCTTTGTATAAAAGGCCTTTTGTCTCATACTTCTGAAGATTGAGGAGAGAATCTACATCCTTCCATCCTTTACACCCACTTATCCTGTTCAGGGTCATCAGAGAGGCTTTAATATGCAATTGTATTCCATTAAGATTCATTTTCATTTTCACAGACAAGATAAGTATGTGTGTGGATGAGGACTCTCAATGCGTGCACTTACCTTCTAATGGAATGGACCCATGGAGGTCAGACTACTCCCTTGGATTCTCCAATCAGCAGATTTACATATCGCAGAGTATTTTGGAGAAGTACATTATGATTTCAACACTTGCTAACACTGAAGTTTTATTTTAAACTGTTTTACTCAGAGTTTAAAAGTTGATAATTTCTGTAAGTGTCATTAAAGCAGGTACTATAGATTTGTTGTCCTTAATTATATATATATATATACAGTATATATGCTCCAAAAGCAACATTTATTTTATGTAATATGTAAATGACTTTTAATTGCTATTTGTAGCACATTTTGTAAAGACAGCACACTTTGTAAACCCTTATCTTCAGTGGTCTACAGTCCTGGGAAGTTTATCAGCGTTTCCAATGTTGACTTACTCATTTTCTTCCTGATGAAGCCAGTCATTTATTCGGGATTGTGCTGCTTGTTTCTACTCAGACCAGAACCAGAACCAGAACCGCCAGCAGTGGCAGAGTTTCTGTGCTCGTTGTGACATGTTAGCATTTAACTGGTATCGCAGAGTTGGTGCTTCTGTGATATGCAAACTCTTTTCTGCACAGTTTGCAATAAACAATTCCATTGCCAACACTTCCATCGGGTCATTTTTTGAACAGAAATTTGCTGTTCAGAAAAGCTGTGTGTGTCAATATAATTGATGTACCACGATAATATATATATAATATATAACACACACCAAATACCACCACCAAACACACACTGCAGAAAAAGTAGAAATGCAAGAACAATAAAAACAAGAAAAAAACATTTAAATGCTAATTAAAACGTTAATTACCATTAGTCTAAGGTGCAGTGAAAGTTAAAGGTGCATAAGGAATCATTTCTCCAAATGAGATGTGATTTTAGATTAAATTAATCCAAAGTCAACCAAGTTAAAGTTAAAATGTCTTTTGGAAATTCTGAGGAAAACAAACCAAGATAGTTTGCTTATCTCACTATGCAGAGTAACCAAGACCCCATGGGCAAATATCTGGACCTCCCCCCCTCCTCCTCATCAGTATTCACCTCCTATCCTCTGCACTCTCTGTTTTCCCCCCTTCATTCTCTGCAGACCTGAGAACGACCTGCACGGCTCACCGCTTCACTTAGAGCAAAGTCCTCCGAGAACCGACCACTGTTTAAGGCCCAAATGGACGGGAACAGTCTCTTCAACTTAGTTCCTTCTTTATCTCCTTCCCTCCCAATTTCTCATCATTAATCTGGTCTTTCACTTCGACTCCCCCCCTTCCTCTTTCCCCCTTTCTCCTCATTCACCTCTTTAACTCCCTTGCTCTCTCCCTGCGGACCGTTTCGGGCCTGTTTAGATATGCATCATCAAGTACACATTTAGGAGATGTCTGAGAATTGATTGTACCTCCCTTCGCTTTCATCTCCACCTTCTAGTCTTTGGCTTGTGCTCAGATCTCTTCTCTTCTTGGCGAATGGCAGACACCCTGACTTCCCCTCATTCATCTCTCTGGTTTCCCAGAATTCCCTGGGGTGTGACAGTCACCGTTGACATTTGTGACAGCAGCCATGGCCGTCGTTTTCTGACAAATGAGCTGCCTTGTGCATGAGTGTGTGTATGTCTATTTATTTGAGTGTGTGTGTATGTTTCATTCAGTGTCTATGTGCTGGAGTCAGTTAGTTAATTTGAGTGAGTCCATGGATCTGTGTGCATGTCTGTGAGCCAGCTCATTTTCCGTAAGTGTACGCATGATCTTCATACAAAATGATGTATGCCTTAACCTTCATGTGCATGTATGTGCATTCATTCAATAACATAAATGTATATGTGCCAGTACCAGTGACATTATTCATATGCATATTATCATATATTATCAAATTCATACTACTAATACTTTTCCTCCTCTTTACTCTCAACTGTTTTCATTAAACGTAGGTTTCCGACAGTGACACAGCATGCTGCAAGCTAACTGTAATGAAATCAGTAACACCACTTATGATTTGATGGAATGAAGGTGAGTGTTTGTTTTAATAAAAAGAAATAAACCCCCAAATTGAGCAATTGTCAACGTAATTTGTCCAAGTGGAGTTGCTGTATGTAGCTGTCCAAGATGGTGGACGGATTTGCTGCTGATTGGGTAGCTGTGCAGTGACACAGCCACAGATATATAGACATAGACACCACCTTTTCTGCTGTTGTCCATTAGATCAATACATCAGCCCTGCCACCACCTCAGGAGGGACAGGACTGCCCTATGAACACAGGAGTAAATAGAGGTCTAAAAGCACTATAACCTTTACATTTCTCAACTAATTTCTGTCAGTCATTTTTACATTGATTTGTATTGAACTTCCTTGCCTCCCTTCTTCTTAAGTGTATCAGTCTCTCCCGCTCTTGCTGTGTCTAACTATCTCCTGATATGTCTATGTTCTCTTATCCAATACAGAGTTGACCCTCCCAAGATGGCAGTGTTACTGATGTGGCATCTATGTGTATATATATTTCTATGGACACAGCCCTCACAAGACCAGCCCCTAGGAAAATCCACGACCTTCCTGTCATTCTCCTGTATTCAAAATGCACTTTACTTTCTCAATCACATCCCTGTTAATGTCTAATTATTTTTTTCAGTTGTAACTGATAGCCTTTCATGAATGAATGAGTTTGGTTTCATAGTTGATTTAAGAGGAAAGTACATGTATATGTAATTCTGAATAATGTCCATGGCCTCTCATACAGCATGATTTTTTTATATGCTGAAAGGGGCATGTATTTGGCTTGCAGTCAGGTTTTCAGCTTTAGGTTTTGAAGAACAATACTATGTGAAGAAATGTGCTTCTGTATAGGATGGACAGGGTGTCAGCTAAGTGTCTTCTGTTGTTCAAACCAGTTAAAACAGAGGGCTGGGTTGACAGAGCTCAGGTATTAGCAGTAGATCACTTGTGCATAAGATAGAAACCTTCAAGTGATTGTGCACTTAATTCCGAAATGCTGATGTCCATATTTATTTCATCATGTTTGAGCATGGAGCACTTTCTTGTAATTCTCATTTTACTGGATGAAATACGTTTCCATTATCTCCAACCCTCAGTCCCTTCCTCGTTTAATTGCTGTGTGCAGGAGATGAAGGTATAATTATGAGGGGGGGGAATACAAACTACTTTTCGTGAAAAGCTGCCATATAAATTTCTTATGATTTCATTCTGAAATACACCATTGTTTGCCATAATAAATATTGTATAGTTTTAATTTAATTTAGATCATTAGTTGATAAGCTATGATAACATTGTACTCACTAGAGATGTGCAGATGGCCTATTATTTGATGATGTGAGTCTAAAAAATTCTTGCACGCTCTTGAAAGCATGCTGATATATTTAAAGGCTAAAGTCTGCCATGTGCCAGAATTTATTAAAATAGTATTTGTGTATACAAGTGAAATGTATATTTTATTCATTTATTTCACACAGATTGATATATTTCAAATGTTTATTTGTTTTAATTTTGATGATTATAACTAATAAAAATCCCAAATTCCATATCTCAGAAAATTTGAAAATTAGAATATTACTTAAGACCTACAAAAAAAAGAGATTCCAAGAAATGTTGGCCAACTGAAAAATATGAGCATATACAACCCTCAATAGTTAGTTGGTGCTCCTTTTGCCTGAATTACTGCGGTAATGTAGCGTGGCATGGAGTCAATTAGTCTTTGGCACTGCTCAGGTGTTATGAGAGCCCAGGTTGCTCTAATAGTGGCCTTCAGCTCTTCTGCATTGTTCGGGTCTGGCTTATTGCATCTTCCTCTTCACAGTACCCCACAGATTCTATGGGGTTAAGGTCAGACGAGTTTGCTTGCCAATTAAGAACAAGTATACCATGATCCCTAAAGCAGGTAGCTTTGGCACTGTGTGCAGGTGCCAAATACTGTTGGAAAATGAAAATTGCATCTCTATTAATTTGATCAGCAGCAGGAAGCATGAAGTGCTGTAAAACATTCTAGTAGAAGGTTGCAGTGACCTTGGACTCAAAAAAAAACACTGTGACCAACACAAGCAGATGAGCATGAAACTTGACACTCAACCTCAAGCAATGTGGATTCGGTACCTCTCCTCTCTTCCTCCAGACTCTGGGTCCTTGATTTTCAAAGGAAATTCCAAAATTTACTTTCCTCAGTGAACATAACTTGGGACCACTCAGCAGCAGTCCAGTCCCTTTCTGTCTTTAGCCCAGGTGAGGCACTGTCTCTTGTTCAAGAGTGGCTTGACACAAGGAACGTGACAGCTGAAACCCATATCCTGCTTACATCCATGTGTGGTGGTTCTTGAAGCACTGACTCAAGCTGCAGTTCAGTCTTTGTGAATCTCTCCCACATTTTTGAATGGGTTTTGTTTTACAATCCTCTCCATGATGTGGTTATCCCTAATGCTTATACATTTTTTTTCTGCCACATGTTTCCATTCCTTTCACCTCTCCATTAATGTGCTTGGACACAGAGCTCTGTGAACAGCCAGCCTCTTTAGAAATAATGTTTTGTTTCTGGCCCGCAATGTGTCAGTGGTCAGTCTTTTGGACAACTGTCAGGTCAGCAGTCTTCCCCATGATTGTGTGGCTTACAAGAACTAGATTGAGAGACTGTTTACAGGCCTTTGCAGGTGATTAAATTTAATTAGCTGATAATAGTGTGGCACCAGGTGTCTTCAGGACTGAAACATTCCACAATATCCTAATTTTCTGAAATACCCAATTTGGGGTTTTCATTATTAGTCAGTTATAATCACCAATAGTAAAAGAAATTAACACTTTGTGAACTGAATATATATGTTATATAATTACTGAAATAAATCAACTTTTTCATGATATTCTAATTATATGACCAGCAATGTTACTGCCTTTTTGAACACAACACAGATCTTAATATGCAAATCAATGAGCGGCACTGGTGGACAAACAAAGTATGTCCTAGGTCAAGGGGGCCCATGCTGTTAAAGGACATCAAGTCATTTGTAAAAGTTTTTTTGTAAGAGAAAGACTTGCCGACCATTGATCCTATTTTTAGTTTTTATTGGGCTAATTTGAGAAAAGCAGAAAGAGGTTACAGCATTAGATCTTTACACTTGTTGCAGATGCAGTCCCATAAATCCGATCATGTTCCTTGTATAAAGTATACATTTGTTTTGTTTTTTCCATGATAAGAGATCCAGATCCAGATTACCTGTTGATACCATGATGTAATGCAATAGGTTGTCGATCATCTGGAAATTTCTAAATTCAAGACAGTTGCTTGGGAAGCTGCTAAGAGATTATTGCCCATACATGCCTTCCCAGAAATCTTGCTCTCCCCTCTTTCTCTTCTTCTCTTCCACAGTGAAGCAACTTCTACATGTCACCTGATATCATTGCCCTGATAAAAAGGTCCACTGTAAAGACTTTGGATTGGTTCTGCAATGCAGGGTTTTTAAAACTCTTGTTTTTTTTTTTTTTTTTTTTTTTTTTTTAATTTTCCCATGCAGTTTTAGCAACAAAAGCTGGAAGATTTTCCTCAGTCTCTAGTTGAGCGAAGCTTTTAGAGACTGATTTGTGAGTCTAATGGGGTCTTGGTTCCCGCCAGCACATTGCCCCTCATTTTGCCCAGTCAGTATATATGCCTGCCCAGTAACACTTGGCCTCTGGCAGGGTTTCTATTGTACTACTGAAGCCACAAAGTTCCAATTGCCTTCCTGCTGGTTAATGATTGCTGCATGATTTCAGTTTTTGTCTGCCTACTCTCTTTTTGTGTTGTTTTCCTTGACTGAAAGCTTCCCCTAAGCTTATTGCTGAGTCTCACCTTTGAGTCCAGACATTACTTACCATTGACAATACATCCTCCTGTGATTTAAATATGTTTGGCAGTAAGTTTGTTGGTAATAACTTATCACATGTATGAATGATGGCCAAAACTACAAAAATAAGACCAATATGTTGTTGTTCTATGTCCAAAGCAGAAGCATTAGCAGTCCATTAGCTACATTTTCTGGGTTTTATTTGAAGTTTTGATACCCTTAACATGATGTATTTGCAAATTCAAAGTACACATATTCTACTTTTTGTAGTTTGACAGAGCTCTCTGAAGCACTTCACTAGGGCTCCAGAAAGCAGGTGAAAAAAAAGAGGGTGCAGGTGTGCACTCCGTCCAACTCTGTAGGAGGAGGGAATATTGACATCACAAAGTCAAGGAAGTGCAAACTAGTCGAGAACTGGGAAAGTTTCCAAATCAAGGCTGTGTGCATTTCTCTGTTTTTCTCAGTGGTTGATGCATAAGGCAGTTTTTATATAACCCCTAGACTGTATCTAGAGTAAAAATGAAAGTAGCTATTTGCATGATATGGGAACTTTAAACAACAAATATGTGGCTATATTTTTAAACTATTACAATTATGCATAGCTGAATCACCATTATGCTTGTCACAATACTAGAATTTCTAAATCCAATACCCAGATCCCATAAAATGCAAGTTTTGCGAGTTTATCCTTGGACAATTCTACATGCTACCACCAAATTTCATGAAGGTCTGCCTAATAGCTTGTCCATAGTGCTGATCACACAATCAGATAAACAAACAGTACTGAAAATAACACCTCTAATTGGAAAAGGTTATAAACCAGGGGGCCAGTGCACAAAGGTAGAATTAAGAAATTCAGAATAGCTGGAAAAAGCTAGACTTGACCTAGTAAATTCTGTGCATCACGTATATCCTACAGCCATGTGTAAGTAGTCTGGATCAGTATGTATTCACAGTTTTCTTAAACAGACAATGAGGTGGATCACATTGAATGATAAAACTGTTGCAGCATCATTTCACCAAGTGAGCAACAGCTTCTCATGAAAGTTTATGAAGAAGCACTATGTGGCTATTCTAATTAAACAAAGAGAAAAAAAAGAATCAAATAAAGTGAACAGTGTAAGTTAATTTTACTTAGAAAATTTGTCATGACCACTAACTCTTGTCTATAATAGAAGAAAAAAAAAATCCTTGGCTGAGTGTCATTTCTCTACTTCTTTCCCCACATATTCCTGTCTCACTCTCTATTGTTAAATAATGGCACAAAATGTCCCCCAAAATCATAAAAACAACAAAAAAGATAAGTATAAGGACAATTTCAAGCTGGTTAGAATGCTTAAAATGATGTGTGCCTTTGCTTAGAAAGTACCTGCTCATATGTTTTATTGTCTAAACCAGGGGTCGGCAACTCATGGCCACCGGTGGCACGCAGCGGCATAATCACTGGCACGCACAGCACCACCGGTGCATCAGCCTTGTCAAAGAATTGCATTGCTAAACATGGAAAGCCATTCACTGATGGTGAATATACTATAAAGAAAGCTTTTCTCTGTTGCGCAGACTCTTTTTGACAACTTGCCCAACAAAGACACCATCAAATACTGAATAAAGGACATGCCTTCATCCGGGAGAACTATTCAGCGACCTGTCGATAAAATGGCTAACGATGTCCGATTTCAGCAAACAGAGGGACTGAATGATGCTAAGATATTCAACCTAGCTCTTGATGAGAGTGTGGATGTGAATAACATTTCGTGATTGGCTGTCATGACAAGATACTGCGACGATAAATCAGTAAGAGAGGAACTCTGCTGTTTGAAGCCTATGCCGGAGACAACTAGAGGTGAGGACGTAGCTATGGTGATTATGCAATATTTTGATGAGAGAGGGGTTGACATGAAGAAAGTTTTTGCAGTAACTACAGACGGCGCTCACTCCATGATTGGGAGGCAGAAGGGAGCTGTGAAACTTATTGAGGAAAAGGTCGGGCACCCCGTCATGAACCTCCATTGTATAATTCACCAGGAAAATTTTTGTGCAAAATTGTCAAATTCAGATCTCAATGATGTTATGGCTACGGTGGCAAATGTGATTAATTCCTCATCAAATGATCTGCACTGACACATCGACAGTTTCGATCCTTGCTAGAGGAAATGGACAGCGCGTACAGAGATCTGCCTCTCCACTCTGCAGTGAGATGGCTGAGCTGGGGAAAAGTTTTGGAGCTTTTTGTCAGCTGCATGGATGCAATCAAATTGTTTCTGGTGGAGAAGGGGCAACATTATCCACAAATGGAGGACGAGAAGTGGATTGTGAAACTTGCTTTTCTTGCGGACATCACCGGACACCTCAATGAGCTCAATCTCAGACTGCAAGGTGCAGGACAAACCGTATGAACTACTTTTGTCACCAAACTTGCGGTATTCTCAGACAACATTGCGTCCTCCACCTTCCGCTATTTCCGACACTTGAGGGAGTTCTCACCCATGCATGAGCTGGAGGCGGAGTTTATGACCTGCTTTGTGGATTTTAAACAGTACGGTCCGATGTTCTCTTTCTTGATCAAGTCCAACAGCTTTGATGAACATGACCTGGACACAGCTCTGACCGGTTGGATGGATGTGCAGGACGTGGAGATGCAGCTGATAGAGCTGAAGAGTTCATCATTGTGGGTGGCGAAGTTTGCAGAGCCGAAAGCAGTTGGAGTCCAGCTCCCTGCAACAGCACGGAGCCTGCATCCTTGCATGCTAGACGTCTGCACCAGAGAAGTTCAGCTGTCTCAAGAACATTGCATTGGCCCTCTTGTCAGTGTTTGGCTCAACATACCTGTGTAAGCAGGTATTTTCGCACATGAAAGGTGTGCAGCTGTTTGATGACGGACCACTCTGAGGCATGTTTACAATTTAAAGTGACAAACTATGAACCCCAGATAAAAAAAGCTCAGCCAAGAAAAGCAAGGACAGGGATCACACTGACTGGTAGGCAAGTTATTGAGGCATAGCCTATGATTCATTTTAGCCTCAGCCCCTGATTAGTTAAAGATGTTGCTTTTTCCTTATAAAATTTTTGGCCGTTTTTGTTTGTGAAGCATTGTAGGCCTATACCTCTTATCTCCTTAATTAGGCCTATTGATTCATAAAATGTTTATAAGAAAATGATATAAGAAGATTAAAACACTATTATCTCTCTCTCTCACACACACACACATATACACAAAAACACATACACACAAGGGTGCAGGAGAGTCATCAGTAGAGGAGAGAACAGAGACAGAGAAGTTGAAATGTTCAGAGAAAAAAGTTCTATATTGGGTTAAAAAATCACCTGTTTATCATAGAAGGCAAACATGTTTTTTTTCTTTGTTGCTGTTAACTATTTTTGTTTTACCTTGCAGTCAATCTATTTATCAGCCAGGAATGCTCATATGTTTGCCTATGTAGGCCTATAATAAAATTCCAAATTTATTGGAAAATGTTCTTTTGCATCATTTTTGCATCAGTTTACATCATTTTGCATCAGTTTGTTGATAGTGGCACATTCACTGAATACAAAAATTAAAATTGGCACTCGGTGTCTGAAAGGTTGCCGAACCCTGGTCTAAATCAGTTAAGAGGGACGGTGAGGACGAATAAACACATGTGATGGGACTAAATATATTGTCCTTATAGCAAGGCATTATGTAATAATGTAATAAATGTTCATCTCATCTCTCTACCTCACATCACTGATGACCTCACCTGGAGCAGCAACGCTTCCTGCCTAGTTAGGAAGGTATGGCAGTGCCTCTTCTTCCTCAAGAGGCTAAGGTGCACCGGACTCAGTCCTGACCTCCTTGTACAGGTGTATAGTGGAAAATGCCATGTGCTCCTGCATCAGAGAAGAAGGAGCAAAGAAGAAGCCTCTACAGAGGGTGGTTAAGGCTGCACAGAGGAGTGTCTATCCACCACCAAGGACATTTACACCCCCAGATGCAGAAAATGGGCCTAATACATCATTAAGGACCCCACTCACTCCGCACACACTCAGCTTGCCCCGCTCCCCTCAGGCAGGAGGCTGTGGAGTACAAACAGCAGGACCACCAGACTGAGGAACAGCTTCTTCCCAGAAGCTGTGAGACTGTTGAACTCTGGAGGCCCCTGTAGCCCCTGCTGACCAGCTCCTCCCCATGGGGACTAATTTAATACATATTGATTCAGTTATTACAAAATGTGGGTGCTGCCCTTTTTTAAATTAACAAAATGTTATTTTAACAATTAACAAAATTGTCTATGCAAGCCCCAACTGGGTATGATTGCAGGGCAGACTTACCTCTCCCCAGCCACATCATCCAGCTCCTTAATCTGAATCACAAGGCGTTCCCAGGCCTGCTGAGAGACATAGTCTCACCAGCATGTCATGCACACCCCTCGACACCCTGGCTGAACCTAGAAATTCTGTTCCTAATGATTATGAACAGAATCTGTGACAAAGGGGAGCCTTGGCAGAGTCCAACTCCCACTGGAGAATTACTACTGGCAATTTGGGCCAAACTCTGTCACTGGGCATACAGGGACCAGAAGGCCTGTGTCAACGGGTCCAGAATCCCGTATTCCCAGAGCACCCCCTCAGGACTCCCAGGACATGGTCAAGCACCTTCTCAAGGTCCAAAAAGCACATGTAGGCTGGTTTGTTGAACTAAACTCCTAAATCTGGGTTTTAACTCTTCTACGGACCCTCCGCTCTAGGAGCCCTTATTAGACCTTCTCCGGAAGGCTGAGTGTCATCCCTTGTAGTTGGGGCACACCCTCTGGTCGCCCTGGACCAGAGCACACCCTGGAGTCCAGAGGTGCTGCCCCGGATGTCCATGTGATGCTGCAGAGTTGTGTCAACCCAGACAGTTCCACAACATCCAGAGCCTTGAGGAACTCCGGGTGAATCTCATCCACCCCCAGGGCTTTGCCACTGAGGAGCTTTTTGACAATCTCAGTGATCTCAGCCCCAGAGATTGGCAAGGTCTCCACTGGATCCCCACACTCTGCTCAGTGAAAGATGTGCTGGTGGAACGTGCTTCTGAGGAAGTCTTTGAAGTATTCCCCCCACCTACCCAAGATATCCCAAGTTGAGGTTACTGGATCCAAATGCATGACTCAAGACAAAGCATAAAAATAAGAAGTATTTTAATGAAAAGTACAACACCAAACACTCCTTGCAGAGGAAAATAAAAGTCATTCTATACAGAGGAAAACAAAAAACTCTAATAAATAAAAACTGAAAATCACCCGAGGAAACCGAAAAAAAAGTTTTCAAAATACTAACAATGTATTAACTCTATAAAACCAGTGTGTGTGTGCACTTTGGATCACTATAATTACATGACAGTTTTCTCTATCTGCAAAATTCAAATGGTTTCTGAAAGCTCAGACCTTGTGCTTTACGCCAAATTTAGTATCATTATGGTAATGTCATTTGGGACTTTCCTGGAAGCTTGCGAATCAGCCCTTTCGTTCACAGGGAGTACAGCGGTGACAGAGCGGAGAAGGAGCAGTGAAAGAGTGTTGAAAGAGAGCAGATAACGAACGAAGATATCAGGAAGACAAATCTCCATTGAGTTTCAGAGATGGATTATTAAAAAAAGCAAGCACTTAAAGGGTTAAAGAAAATACAAAACCTGGACAAGGGTTGGAAAGTGAGAAACAAGGGGAGACACAGACTGATATACAGAAGGTAATGGGGGTAATGGTAAATAGGTGGAAACAATCAGGGCGGGGAAGACAATCACTGAGACAGGAGCCACAGGAGGAAGATGCAAGTCACCTGAAACAAGAGGAAAGACAGATTTCACAATAAAGCAGGAAATGAACAGTAGACAACACTCAACAAGGGCGCCTGGATATGACATTGCACACTACATTAACAGATGTTTCGACTAGGACCACTTTGATCAGGTACAAATGATAAACAAGTTACTTGCTTACTTTGCAACAAATAAGAGAAACATGCTTTGCCTATTTCACTATAAATGAGACAGGCCACAATTTTGTTTTTATTAGTAAGGAACAAATCTAAAAAAAAAACTGCTTACTTAGTTTAAAGCTAAAAAGCAATTTTGGATGATATGAGAAGGAAATATTATGCCAAGTTTAAAACCCAAATTTTTAAGAAGAAAAGGGGAAAAAAATGTACATGTCAATATTTCAATGCTCACCAAATGAAAGTTCTTAATTTCATTCGTGAAATCCCAGCGGCAAAGATCTGGGGTGGCAGTGGTCAGCTCTCCCTTCTCGAAAAATCTTTTTGAGGTTTGGAGACTGGAAGATCTTCTACCTTCCAGGAGGCATGTTTACTGTTCGCTCTCCATTCCAGACGATTGGGCGTGGAATCCTGCAGACAAAGAAAGAAGAAAGAAATAGGGCACTCATCGACAACTTTATTTTCTTTGAAGCTCTCCTGGAGATGTAAGTTGAAGCTCTTTCTGCCAGGAGATTCGGCCAGACGTTCCCAGTAAACCTTCACAGAATGTTTGGGCCTTCCAGGTTTGAACAGCATTCTCCTCCACCATCGGACCCACACAGAGCCGATCATTGATCATCATTGGTATCTCTTGTTGTGGACATTTTTCTGCTTGTGGTGAAGAAATAAATATAGACAGAGTGCTGGCCGATAAGTATATTTTCTTTGCAAATAGGTCATCCTCAACCAGGCATTCTAGATGGAGAAAGCCCCAGAGACTCTTTCAGGGAAGCAATTTATAGTTGAAGACTGTCCTATCCAGCAGTCAAACAAAAGCTCTTTAATCTTATTGTCCACCAACACCCCCTGTCTGCTGTAGAACTGTATATGCCCCCTGGAGTGATGTTTACACCTGATACATCCTGCCTTAGTCTGTGTCTGCAGCAGAAGGGGTCTGGGTTAATTATACATAGAGGTCAGAGTTTGAAATTGTCACTACACTCTCGACCTTGCGCACCAGCTCCGGGTCCTTCCTCACCAAAAGAGGTGACGTTCCACACAAAGACAGCTTCTGTAGCTGGGGATCAGACCACAAGGGTCCCTTCTGAAGGCATCAAAACTATGGATGAACACATGTGGAGTTATGTACTTAACAAAAAAAGGTGAAATAATTGAAAACACGTTTTATATTCTAGTTTCTTCAAAATAGCCACCCTTTGCTCTGATTGATAAAGCAAGAAGTTCCACTATTTAAACCTGATAAGGTACACCTATGAAATGAAAACCATTTCAGGTGACTACCTGAACCTAGTTCATCAAGAGAATGCCAAGAGTGTGCAAAACAGTAATCAGAGCAAAGGGTGGCTATTTTGACGAAACTAGAATATGAAACATGTTTTCAGTTATTTCACCTTTTACATAACAGTACATAACACCATGAACATGTGTACATTCATAGTTTTGATGCCTTCAGTAAGAAGGATGGAAATCTATTACATTGCATATTGCACTGTACATAATAATAATATATAGTATATAATAATAATTATATAATGTGTTGCTACAGTCCTCTTCTCTGACTTTGTTTGCAAATTCTTAACAGAGCTGTAAAATAACATTTATTTCTGATTAGAGTGACCGTCGACTGAGAGTCTTGCCTTTCTGCAATAGAAACACAGGTAGGATCTCAGCAGGATAACTGGTAAATGCTGTTAAACGGTCCCCGGAATTACTTTGGCCACATAATTTCAAAGACAATTGCAACAACTGATGTACCATTTTATACACTAGCCATTTTCTAATGGTTACCTACTTGAAAAGTAATGATTTAGCAGCAATGCTTATATGAATTATTAACATTTGTCTGGGAGGTCAAGGGAAGCTTCAAGTCAGAATAATCAATTGCTGTGCATGAAAGAACTCATCATACTGTTAGCTATTTTTAAAGTAATGGTTTTGCAGGACACAGAGTGAGGAAACACAGCTGCGAATATGCAGCAGGCTTAAGGGCAAAGGGTGAGAGCAGAGACCGAACATGCAATTCAGCCCAGATAAGAATCAACCTGACTCCATGCTGATGCTAATTTTTTAGAAAAAAGTACTGTGGCCATTTAAATAGCACAGTGCTAAAAACAGAAAGGAGATACTTTATAGTACAACAAGACTCAACATTAATTCCACTGCAAAATGTGTAGAATTGATTCTTTCTATATTTTCCTACTTACTTTGCCAAATGCTCCCTATTTTGACAATTAATGCAATAGCTTTGGCTTGTCCTCCTATAGGTTTAGAAGCTTTGGGTGAGGCACAGATTCCCAGGGAACATATGAGAATTAATCAAATGCCCTTTTACAACAATACATTGTTCATTTATTTGTAATATTTCACAATTATCAGGAGGGTTAAACATGCCTAAACACAAATCAAATAAAAACATGAAGTGTGACACAAGTGGCACATGTAAAATGATTTGCTTTTTTGTCCAGGGGATGTAGATGTAATTACCACTAAATCTTTTATTTCACATCATCTACTAATTAATTGACTTTTTCAATATATTGCTTTAATTTCAATACAGCAGTGGTGGGAGAAGTATTCCTTTATTTAAGTAAAAGTCTTACAGAAATGCAAAACACTGTGTACTACTACACATAGTTATAGTTATACCTCCACTCAACAATATTTGTTGTATTATATTATTTTTTGTATATATGTCTGGCTCTTTTGAACTAATAAACAGAATTTGCCGCCCAAGATGTGAATTAAATTGATAAAGGCAGCGGTGGCCTCAAGGTTAGAGAAATGAGCCTGTGACCGTAATTTCATCAGTTCAAAAGAGTAACTGTAGAAGCAGTGATTGCGGCTCCCTCATGACCACCACTGAGGTGCCCCTGAGCATGGCCGTTAACCCAACTACTCCAGTGGAGCTGCTCAGTGGCCAGTGGATCAGACCGTGGTTGTACTGAGCAGCACTCAGGTGTGAATGTGATCAGGGCCTTTCTGCAAAAGAGAGGCTTCATCCCAGTGAAGCCTTCCTGAATAAATATAGGTACATACAAAAAGGTATTTCCAGCTATTGAAGTCTACACTATATTTACACAAGACTGCTCACATACACATATCTTAACATATATTTGCTACAGACAGTATTGCAGATTTGCAATAAATCACTCCTACCGCTGTAGATGTGGAAATTTCTATTTTTCATGAAGAATACAAAATAGGACTTTTACGTGTTGGTGAGAAATTCTATCCCTTTTGACAGTGGCTGCTTGCAAGTGTGACAGACGCATCACAAACAACACATACTCACAAACACACACCAACTAATGCTTGAACACCAAGACACACACTGTGTGCTTTCTTTGCAAAATTAAAAAAAAAACAAAACTCAATACATTCTCAAACCCAAGAAGACACAATTGGCACAGGCAAAATATATCCCTTTGAACATATGTGTCCAAACAGTGCATAACTGTCAATATCTACAATTCTAAAAGCAGTCAAGACCATCCCACATTTTAGTTTATCCATTTTATGAAAAGTCAGACGTTTTTCAAAACTTTATTTAGAACACAGGTTTTTGGCTAGTAATCCCATTGATGTATTGCTGGATTCCCATTTCACCATGGGTTCTGCCCTTGTTGCGCTCCTATTTGCAAAAGCCTTTCTGTGTTTCTGTGAATGGATATATTTTCTGAAAGGTGAAAATACCATGCGCAAAGCAGCGTTTCTCTTCTGGGTGCCAGCTGGTGCAGGGTAAATCACAATAAACAAAAACACAAAAAACAATATTCTAGAGCACACATAGTACAACAACGTATTCTCTTTATGCCTAATGATCTATGGGATACTTCAGGGGTCAATTCTTGGGCCTATTATATTTATTTTAATCCAGTTAACAACTTTAATCTGTTTTTATGCTAATGACATTCTGCTTTGCATGTGTGTAAAAGATCTTTTACAGATCTTAACACAACTAAATGTGACAATGATACTCAAGGAAATGAAATGACTTCAGTTGCAGCCATCAGCAAAGCATTACCTTTGTACATGACAAAAATATTTTTAATCTAGGTTTGAAAGTGGCTCTGACAATGCCTGGCCCATCATAACTATACACTTTTATCATTTATAGGTGTGAGGGAAGTTAAAATAAATAATTACACCTTTAAAACGACGGGTACTAGTAAGTTGCCCAACTATCAATCTTAAAATCCCATCAGCTATTGTCTTGTGATGGATTAGTGTCCGGAGGCAAGCTCCAATATTGCTCTGCTTCTGGTGGAGCCAGGGGATCTTTGGTCCAAGACCTTTGATTCCTCTCTTTGGTCATTGTTTACTGTCGGACATAAATCCAGAGATAAAAGCTAATAAAAGGCTAAACAAGTTCCTGTAGGCCCTGAGATACAAGCTGATATGAAGCTAACTGAAACTCCCCTAGGTCCCAACATACCATTTGGCCAATGGTTCCACCTGGTGTGCAGCTCTCCGCATGGACTTGTCACTTGCATGGCAACCATAGCAACCACAGCCTGCTCAAACATGATTGGTCAATACTGCACAGATGGCTCTGGAACTGTTTCCAGGAACAAGATTATTGCCCCATGCCTACAGATTCTGTATATACAGATGCAGATATCTGTGTATAGTAATTGCCTAACTATTACTATTACCAAACTGCTACTGTGGGTCTAGCAAAATCATAATGTTAAAACTATGACATTAATTGGCAACTGTTTCAATAATCTATTAATCAAATTGATTATTTTTTAAGAAGAACATCTTATCTTAAGCTTCCAGGTTCATTTCATAATTTTCTGGTTTCTTTAGTCTTCTATAATAGTAAACAGAAGATCTTTGGGTTGTGGACATGTGGTCAGGACAAAAAAAAGACAGGGTTTGGACAATTGTGCCAAGATTCGGATAAGGGAAAAACATCAATCGCAGATTAATATAATATAATATATATATATATATATATATATATATATATATATATATATATATATAATGATATACTTTTTATACCTCCACCTAGATCATTGGAAGTTAGCTTTGTAAACAAGAATAGTACAGGCCTTTGTGAGTGTTGGGCTATGCTATTTCCCTGAAGCTCTATGTACCAGTGCAGACTTGTTACATCAAAAAATACATTAGTGGACATAATTACAAACAACAGTGCACTGTCAATAAATCATCCAGAATCATCTGTATGCCTCCCATGAATTGAATCACTACACCTGTGACAGTTAAAGGCCAAGGAAAATCATTTCTGACCTCACTCACCCAGCACACCAGGTCACTCCCAACAGCTTCTTCTACAAGCCTGGTTGTATGGTCATTAAAGTATCTAATCTAATCTAATTTAATCTGAACAAATAAAGTCTAACCTAATAATAAGTAATAAGTTTTATTGTAAGCTCTATAGCCTATAATTACAATCAAATCAGCCATTCATGACACCATACAGGATCATTTCAGTTTGGTTTGGTTGGTGTTATTTCTTTTACTTTGTTGGGTGGTATATGGAACATAGGAACCATGAACACAAACATATTGGCAGAAAACATAAATACACAGTAGACAACATATTTATTGAATGGCCACAGAAACAAATATCAAATATATATGCAAATCAAACCAGGCTTGTCAAACAATATCTTGACACCCACTTCACTCTGAATTTGAATGCTTTCTTCAGGCAGGTGCTACCGCGCAGCAAGGAACTGTTAGATTCATCAGTATTTTGGTGTGTAAGGCTGCTCGTGTTTTCGACTTCATTATCAAGCACTGGGTTGCCAGTTTTTTTTTCGATCAGCCTGCACCATGTCAAGTGATGTAATGAAAAGAAGTAACGTTGAAGAGGACTTTGACTGACAGGTGACATTAGCTAACAGGTGAAGTTACTCCCTGGAGCTTTTTCAAATCGTATGAAAATGGGAAATTAGGGCGGTGGGGAGGTTGTTTTAATTAGAGATGCACGGATCCGATACCGTTCCGATCCAGTCACACATCTAGTCACTTTAAGTGACCGAGCCATGTCTTGAAAACATTTCCAACTTCATACGCCATCAGGTCCGACGGTGTGCGATCTGCAACACAAAAATTGTTGGGGAGGTAATAACATCGCTAAATACAACAACCCAAACAACAACCCACTCTGACATGTACACTGGAGTCTAAACGACTCCATTCATCAGCAGTATCAGATCGGTATCAGATATCGGCTGTTATGGAAAGAGGAGGATTGTACTGTATTTTTTTTAAATCCTCAAAATAAAAATGAATGAACCAAAAATCTGATTTTTTTATTGTATTTCTATAATTGCATCAATGCAACACAACATAATATATTATGGAAGTTAAACTTAAAGCACCAAATATCACACAGTAGTCACGTGGTGTATCATTCTCACCAGGATGAGCTGCAGGGAAAATCAACATTTAATCATGAATGCTCATTATATATTTGTAGCCTACTTCGTCATTTTAATAGAAGGCTAATACAACTAATATACACTTACAGCCTGTATTGCCTAGACTTATATAAGGCTTTTAACTGTTTGCGGCTCCAAACAGATTAGTTTTTTTGTTTTCTTTTAGTCCAATATGGCTCTTTGAACGTTTTGGGTTGCCAACCCCTGATCTAGCATCTATTTCACCGATATTGACTCAGAATTTTGCTCTTCTTTGGTCACTCTGCTCCTTTGATGATGGTGCTTTGAAGCTGCTGCAGGACTTGCAGACTCAGACATTTTTAGCCAGTAGCCTTGCTGTGCCAAGTATAGAGACCAAATCTGGCAACTCGCAATGCCCCTGTCACTATTGGCTAGTATGCAGTGGCAGACTCACCATTGGGAGCTCACAGCGACTTAAGGGGTGTTCACACCGGACAAAAATTCACACGACAGCACGATGCGATTACACGTCAAGTCAATGGGAAGACGCGACGCGATGCGATGGATGCAATAGATGCAATAGACGCGATTTCGCGACACAATGGACGCGAGGTGGCGAAAAATCACGCTTTGCAACGCGAAATTCGCCTGTTGCGTCAAGTTGAAAAGATTGAACTTTTCAGGCGAATTTGCAGGATGATGTAGCGTGACAACCAATCAGCGTTGAAATTCGCTCCACGTCTCCATAACAACGAGAAATTCACTTATCACAAGTCTTTTACTTTTCAACGGACCAGGCGAAGCTCCAGTAGGAAGCATTGAAACCAGCCGAGCTCTGTGCACCTCCAGAGGTGTACCCAGAAATGACGGCGGAGCTTCGGACTTTCAGAGCAGAACAATGCAGTGACAGTGGTGATCTCACACACGGATGATGAGAGAAAACACAAAACAGGCGGGGACGCAATCTGGCAAATTTTCGCAAGACAATCGCATCCATCGCGCGAAAAAATCACGTCAATTGAGTCCGGTGTGAACACCCCTTTAGGACTCGTCCACACAATGACAAAGTTGTGTAAATCCACCAGACTTTCATGCCCTATTCTGCCTTACATAAAGATGGGTCTGGTGTTGTTGGCGACCTTCTCCGGTATTTTCTGAAAACGGGTTCCAGAGTAGTAAGATCAGACAACTTTGTTGTGGACTTGTCCAATTTTATAAATTATCGATCGTATATAGCAGCTAGCTGTGTTGCTAATGGGCATATTTGTTTCCCATAATGCTTTGGAGAACCTTTTGACCAATCAGAGGCTGATCCAAATGGAAATAACTCTTCTTCTCTTTTTCTTTTTACCAACTCCAATTACGCCACCTATCGGTGTGGCATATGTATTTATTCACTTGTTATCACTTGTTATCACGTTACCATGAAAATACTTTACACACTATACACTATATTGTGTGGACATAAAAACTTTGGAATCCTCAATAGAAAAATTTTATGTGCCATTGTCATGTGGTCAAGGCCTTAAACAGTCACCAGAGTTACTGGACATCAGGTAGCCCAATCAAATCCACTCATCTGGTCATGTAACCATGACTACACACAGCAATTTGCTCCGCTGTCTGATGCCCTGTCCCTCTCGTTAATTCCATCACCCCTGAAAGCAGCAATACTACAAGTACAATCACATGTGGTGCCCCAGCTTCTTCACACATACACACACACGTACGCATGCACGCACACACACACACACAAAGGCGCATAGACAGTCAATCCAGAATAACTCGAGATAAATGAAAAATAGGATTTTGTTGCATTAGGCTTGAGCCACAGGATAGTTTAGATATGCTGATACAATAAATCATTATCAAATACAGGTAGTTTGTTTTTTAACTTTAATATATTAGATTGTAGCTTTGTGGCTCCTGGCTCCTCTAGTCTATATATCAAATTTGTGAAAGTTTTCTGCATTGTAATTCTAAACAAATTATAGTTTGACTATCATTATAATATAATCTCTTTATAGTATGACTATAAACTTTATAGGTTGTGTTTCAAAGTCCAAAGGATGTGTCGATTTTAATGTTTGTGTTCCAAACCACGCGGAATATTTGTCAATCACCATGAATAATGAATGAAAATAATAATGAATAATGATAATGAAAGTGCTCAGTTGGATGGTGAATTTTGAGGGTGTTCTTTAACATCATTCATGATGATTCACAATATATATATATTTGTCATTTTAACATGTTAATTTGATTAATTAATTATGCCGCAATTTAACGCGTTAAAAAATTTAACGCAATTAATTATGACTAGGGCAACACGGTGGCGCAGGGATTAGCACTGTTGCCTCACAGCAAGAAGGACCTTTCTGTGTGGAGTTTGCATGTTCTCTCCATGTCTGCGTGGGTTTTCACCGGGTACTCCGGCTTCCTCCCACAGTCCAAAAACATGCTGAGGTTAATTGGCGACTTTAAATTGCCCATAGGTGTGAGTGTGTGAGTGAATGGTGTGTGTGCCCCACGATTGGCTGGCGACCATCTGGGGTGTATCCCTGCCTCTCGCCGTAACGCGCTGGGATAGGCTCCAGCAGACCCCTGCGACCCTAATGAGGAATAAGCAGGTATAGAAAATGACTGACTGACTGACTAATTATGACTATTAACGATGGTGAGCCCAGAGGTGAAAGTGAGTCGAAACTGTCCGGAACGACATTCCGTTAAAAGACGGCGTTCCGTTAAAAAAGGAGAAGAAGCTCCCTGTCAAAATCCCACGTTAAATAAAGAAAAAAATGTACTAAAGTCAGATTAGTTATATTATCCGAATGCTTGAACAATTCCAGTGTGCTTGTTTCAGTGTAATCTACGCTGTTTCGGTGTCTGTCTGCCGTTTGGCACGGAGCGACAAGTCTGAGCGCGTCTCTGGTTGCTGTGCAACGCGAGCCGAGCCAAGCTGAACAAATGCATTTCTGGTTGGCCGATGGACATGTAGTCACCTTATCAGCATCACTAATTCTGATTGGTTCAAACCACACGCGTTTGCTCTCACTGAGCAAAATTATGTGGCACAATGCAGCGCAAAATATACGACTTCTATTATTCATTTTTGAATTGCTATATTGAGCTAAAGTGCCTATTTGAGACAGCCTTATTTTATTTCAGAATTGTATTTATTTAAATGAATCGCTGTATTTGTTATACATTTTTGAAGACAGCTTTATTTTATTTATTTAACTGTATTGCTGTATTTGTTTTACATTTCTGAATAATGCACCTGGCCTAACTGGTTTAATGTGCTTGACCTTTACTTTTGAATTTCATTTATAAAGCACAGTTCACCAATAAAAAAATGGTTTTTCGATCTTCTCTTCTTACTGTATTCAATTGATAAGTCATGCACTACAATTTCTTAATGTCCAAGAATTCAAATTCTTTATCAATTATATTTTATTATTTTTAATAAATGTGTATGTTTGATGTATGTTTAATTCTACATATTCAACCTTTAAACTGACATATAACAAATCATGAGTTCTGTTTTACATGATCGCAAAACAATTAAATATTCTTTAACCACTATTTATCACATGTCTTTATGTCCATAACAAATCTGCTCACAATCATATAGTGTCTTTGTTGAACATGTCTACCAATAATATCCATGCCTTTATGTTCTACTGATTACTGCAGCACCTTATTTTCTCTTTTGTCGAAAATATTCTGCATTTGGTCCAGAGTTCAGCTACAACATTCCTAAAACTAATCAGAGGTGACAACAACCCCTGTTTCAGCTTCTAAGAATAGATTGTAAGACTCCTTTTATCATCTGCAACTTCTTAACATGACCTGGCACCTTCTTATATCTGTGACTAGTCAAATCCTAACCCCCTGACTCTCCAGCTGAGATCCTCCATCCAGCCCTAATTTCAAACTCAAAAGTCAAGTTATCTTTCAGCTCAGCACATAGAGAAAAAAAGTGTTAACACACATTTGTTGATATATATAGTCATGGTTCTTAATGATACCTTTTCTCCTCTTTTTGATATATGTTATTTGAGTCATGTCCGCTTTCCTACACACATTAATTTGTATTCTCATTCACTTAGAAACACAAACACACACACACACTGTCAGCCATACAGGCTGCAGTATCCTAGTATCTAGTATTCAGCATCGCCGGTGATTGAATTCCTGATCATTTGCACAGCAGAGCAGTACAAGTATTGTTTCCTCAGGAAACTTAATTTTGCCAGTGTGGAGCAGCTTCTGAAACAACATTGAGGCAGCCTTGGGACATTGAACCTCTCTGCTCAAACCCAGAAAAAAATGCATAATAATAATATGAACAACATGAGCACATTTGTTCTTCTGGAATCACTTCAGTGCCTCCCATACATAACCAGTTTTGATGAATTATACAAGACCTTGGGGGCAGTCGCTAGACTGAAAATGACTTCTGGTGCTGAAAATTCTTCCAACAGTTGCCCGCTGTATAGAAGTTTATAGTGTTTGGCATTTGGCTTCAGGGTTGATTTGAAAAAATAGCACATAGATAAAATGCTATTTAGGTACCACGTGTGAAACGCTGACCTCCTGGGACATGAGAAAGTTCGTTGAAAAGAAAGCATGAATGTGCTTGAGAAGGTCATCGTTATGAAGAAGGTCATTACCATTACAGTTTTTCACAAAAAAAAAAAATGAGGGGTGAGGGAAAGAAGACAGATACAAGGACAAGGTAGGAAGAGATGAGTTAGTTAGGTTGTGTCTCAAGGAAAAACCACAGCTAGAAGATTTTGTATTTTTTTTCTTCCTTTTGTGCTTTTTCTGTTTTTATATTTCATATTTTCACATAGTGGTGACTGGCGCTGTCCAAATTGTTCAAAATGACAAAAAAACCCTCAAAGTATTCAAACATCTGGTTGTGATTTTTTTTCAATGACCCACATTAATTTGCAGGACAGATTAACACATATCAGAGACATATCTACTTGTATTTTATTGAAGTTTAAATATATTTGACACTGTATTAACTACACAAAAACAAGGAAATCAACTAAGAAACATAACTACTTAAATAGGTAGTTTATTGAAGTTTAAATATATTTGCAAGTGAGTTATCTGTAGTTTTTCCCTCATGCTCGTATGTACCCAACAGGTATGTAAGGGTGCTTGGCTGTGGGCATATTTTTCCACATCCACATCACACTTTTTTTTTTTATTTGAATATATATTGGAATTTCAAATATTCATTGAAAGCCAAAGTGGTGACCAGCAACTATATTACATGAAATCTTGGCAAAAGATCAGCCAGAAAAAAACCCCAAAACAAATCATTTACTGTTTCGCCCTCTCAGGCTTGTTACATAACACCCAGGCTGTCAACTGTCCGGCCAGCTGGTCACATCTGCTTGTCTCATCTAACCAATGGCGCAGCGTCACATCCTCCCTTTTAGTCTATCATCTTGTTGCTGTCTGTTTAAAAAGGTTCTTTCTGCATGTTATTTATTCTGATCACATGCCCCTCTACCTCCACCTCCGTGTCACCGCCTTCTCAGTCCATCTGGTCATCGCCTCATTGCTATTCAGCTCTCAGCTCTCCCGTCGGTATCGGCAGTGCATCGGTCACTGCCACCGGTGTCTTGGACTCCACATGAGGATCTATCTTGCAGCTTATTGGCATGAGGCTGTCTAGATCCCAAAATGTGGAGACTTGTTCTCCACATTTCATAATCAATATTGCACAGTAAATATTCTTAATTTTTATGTGTATATCTCTCCAGATATTTCAGTTATCTTGCAGTAATTCTGTCCTTTTTTGATAAACATTTAATATTTTGGTTCTCTTGCACTAACTCCTCCTTGTAAATGAAGCCTTAACCTCAATTTTCTAAACCCAGCAAAAGAAAAAAAAAACAGACTTAAAATAAACTGCAGTGCAAGCGCCAATTTACAGTTGCAGTTTTTCCACAATTGCTCTCCATCTTTTGTGAGTGTTGAAGTGACATTTTTGAAGCACAGAGCAGCAGTAGTCTGTTCGGGCTTTACAATTAACACATTCTGTGTTACTTTGACGGAACATGCATACAGTTAACACATATTTAATGCTTACACACAAGCTCAAATAAGACCAAAACAATGTGGTTTTACCGCTGCATTTACATGTTCTTTCATACTGTAAGAACGGTTAACCTCATGTTCTGAACCCAAATGATAGGCTGAGGCTGAAGTGAACAACAGGTCACATTATAGAGTGAAAGACAAATACAGTCCTGTAATTTGATGCTATTGAGAAACAGCTGATTGAAGTTATGCAAAAAAGACAAAAAAGTATTTTAGAATACAAAGTATTGGAATTGTATTGCAAGAGAACAAAAATATGTAATATAGCTACTGGTGTGTATTTGGTGAAAATACAAATAAAACAAATAGAAAAAGGCACAGATGGAGAAACAATATATCCAAAGGTCTTCTAGCTGTTTATTTGTTCTTACAAACAGTGTGAAAGTGTTTGAAAATGTGGCAGTAAAAATCCACTGTTGGTTTTGGTTAAGCTCGAGTATAAATGAAGATGAGGCATTTTTAAACACTGGTACATACAGTCTAGTGGAGCAATAAATGTGTTAACTGAAAAACCCAGGCAGGCTGTTTTAACTGTATTAAGACTGAAAAAGTGAGTCTTTTGCAATGTGTTCATTCATGTTCATGTGTTCTTTTAGCATGTGTTTAAATCACCATGACAATGAAAATACAATTCATTGGTCAGCCCTAATCAATACAATATGTTGGCTATTGCAATAGAGAAAAGTCGACACTTATAAAGTAAGATGCTGTAATTCCATCTGCTGTAAGTGTTTTCAAGGCATTGTCCTATCATATATTAAATATTTACTAAAATGTTTTGAAATAATTATTTGAATATGTTTGCACTGTTTTGGGGGTCGGTCTTAGTTTATTAACAGTGTTAATATATTGTATTTTGAGAATTTGTGTTGGTGTTTAGTTTGCTATTTGTGATTTAGGTGAAATTAACCATTTTGCCAATTGTGTGTTGTTGCTTTAAGTGAAGTTAAAAATTATGAAAAACACTGACTAATAATACAAAATATATAAATACTATGTAATTTCAAAGAATTCATCAAAGTAAGTCTTCTTTTCATTCCAGTGTCTGCTTTCAAGAAACATCTCCCTTTGTCTCAAAAGGTATTTATTCTTTATCCCCCCCCTTTGACTCAATAAGGCCGACACATGATTGAATTAATTATTTGCCAGAAGAAACACATAGACCGTTTAATTTGTATTGGGCCAGAATCAGGAGCTCCACAGATCCATTACATGCAGGATCCTCAGGAGAGGAGAAACGGGACTTTAGAGAATATAATAACGGCTAAAGATAATACCTACCGGGCCCTGGGAGAGACGTGCTGTTTGTTCCGTTGTTATTAACCCCACACAAAAAAATATGGTATTAATTGTCCCTGCGAGGGGAAGAAGAGGGAGATTATACCGGCACGTGTAAAGAGGCCGCTGGAGAGAAATTTAAGGTGTTAAAAAAGTGATGGCATAATCTTATTTGTGGTCTTCTTCATCCTTTTCTTCCTACTCACGGCTGCCGCCTCTGCAGGAACGGAACATGTTGTGCAGAGAGGTGACATCTCAGATTTTTGTCTTGACAGGTGCGACAGCAGCAAGGCACAGTTAACTTTGTGAACATTAACACAACACTCACAACGTCCCAATTTATACCATTGCGGGTAGCAGCGTGAAAATCATTTTGTTTATTCCGACTTGCTTCATGTCTTCCCTCCCCACCCCCTTGGTTGATTCCATTCGTCTACTCGGCCGTTCTTTTACATTGCCTTCCCCTCGTCCTCCTCCTTATCATTATCAATCTTTCATGCCCTGATCTCATGTTATTCCCTCACGTTATCGTCTCATCTTTCTCCATTACAGTACTTCGTCCTCCTCTTCTCACCCTCACTCCTCCAGTTTATCACAGAAATCACTACTCTGCTATCTACTTTAACATTCTTCTTACACTTTTGCACCCCCCCCCCCCCCCCCCCCCCCACAGACACACACACAACACACACACACACACACACACACAAACACACACACACACACCACACACACCACACACACACTCGTCTCCCGTCACCACCATCGACCCCTGGCTGCATTCCTTGTGTTCATCATCCCTCATCATCCCCCTCATCATCTCCCCCGCAGCCCCTGCGGCAGTGTATTTGTATGTGTTGGATGTACTGTACTGTGTAAAAGCGGTATGCTAATGCAGCAGAAAGCTGCCGAGCATTACGGCGAGTGGACCAATTTCAGGAGTGCTTGGCCACATTTTATTACAGCTCATAAGCCCAAGGTCAGCAGCGTAAGATGAAGAGGCGAGAACGTCCTGTGCAGCACTCAAATCATTTATCACCCTGCTTCGGTCTGCTTTGCCTCTTTTTTCTCGTTCCTCTACTCTCGTGTTCAAGTGCAGCCTATGAGCGGTTCTTGCGTCTATACTCATTCCTGTCTCAGGCTTTTTATCCTGTCGCGTTTTCTCCCTCCCTCGCCCTCTCCCTCCCTACCTCCCTCCCTCCCTCTCTCCCTCCACATCTCCCTCCACACCTCTTTCTCTTTGTGTATCTTTTTTCTCCTGTCTCCCAATCATCTCTATTTATACTCATTGAGTCCTTCTTCCTCTTTGTGCTAGAAAACACACATTTACCAAAAGCAGAGTTTCTCTTCAAGCTTTTCATCACTTTATGATACTTAATTTTTTTTTTACGAACATTTATTGCCAAACTGTTTTTGCTTGTGTTGAAATGTTACATTAGTTTTAAAAATATATTTAAAATAGGGCTGTCAATGGCTAAAAAATAGGTAATTATTTGTATAATTTGCATGATTAATCATCAACCCACCAGTCAGTTTTATTTTTATTTTCTGAAATTCTATCATTAATTTAGACTGAACACAAATTCAAATATTAACAGCTTTGTTTAACTTTGAATACAGATTGCATCCTGTGAATACAGATTTCAAATTAAAACCAAGGCCAGCGACAGTCAGCTTGAAAGGTAGATTTCTTATCTGCTGAAACAGGAATAATAACAATAACTCAGGCTGATGCTTAGAAGCCTATAATGTTTTATATGCACTAATATAAATGATGATTAGCAATAATAAATGTCCTGTATTCATGTGCCAGTGGAATTTCAACAAGGCAACAAATGAAAAAAGAACAAAGATTCTGACTGACACATGAAGAGAATCCAAAGGCGTGTCATAGGAATGAATTATGACTTTGGAGCATTTCTAGCTCCTTTCCTAATAAGCTACACTTGGTTGCAGTGGACTCAGACTGTCAAACGAAAGGAGCACCAGCTGATTATGATGCATAGTAATAAGTTATTTTATCACATCTTGTCCATTTAAAGGGCTCTTTAGAGGACACATTATCACCTTCGGTGAAAACCCACGCAGACAACATGCAAACTCCACACAGAAAGGTCCCAGACCCCGGAGGTCTTGAACCTGCGACCTTCTTGCTGTGAGGCAACAGCGCTAACCCCTGCTCCACCGTGTCACCCTTGTTGTCGACATACAGTGTAAATTTGACCCAATGAAGTGACCTAGTTAGTAGTGGGTCTTGCAACTTGTATGTCTGACCATAATGATTTAGTGGTGTGCAGAACCTGCAGAGGGCGACATGGTGGCGCAGGGGTTAGCGCTGTTGCCTCACAGCAAGAAGGTCGCAGGTTCAAGACCTCCTTGGTCCTGGGTCTGGGACCTTTCTGTGTGGAGTTTGCATGTTCTCCCCGTGTCTGCGTGGGTTTTCACCGGGTACTCCGGCTTCCTCCCACAGTCCAAAAACATGCTGAGGTTAATTGGCGACTCTAAATTGCCTGTAGGTGTGAGTGTGTGAGTGAATGGTGTGTGCCCCACGATTGGCTGGCGACCATCTGGGGTGTATCCCTGCCTCTCGCCGTAACGTGCTGGGATAGGCTCCAGCAGACCCCTGCGACCCTAATGAGGAATAAGCAGGTATAGAAAATGACTGACTGACTGACAGAACCTGCAGATGCATAGGTCTAAATCTGTACATAGAAAGAAAATACACTATCTAAAGTTAATACTAGAAAGGAAGTCCAAACTAGCATGACTGTAAAACATGGCTATAGATTACTTGAAGATAAAGATTACTTGAAAACAAAGTTGCTATTCTAACAAGATCATCTGCAACTTTGTGACTGATATTGCTCATGTCTCTGGCATAGTGTGAAAAGAAAAGGAGCTATGCAGGTGCAAGATATTACTACCAGGTGGCCCCAAACATTGGCACCTGTATTAAGGTCCATTTATTGCGATGTTACCAAACCACAAAACATTCAAAGTGTTCCAAAATCCAGGATTTCTTCCAGCTCGTTACCAAAATTGAATCATCTGTTCAGGGTACAATTCACAAAATTCAATGAAAATTTTACAAAAATCCAGCCAAAACTTTTTGAGTTATCTTGCTAACAAACAGACAGACTGACAGACATACACTGGCTAAAACATAACCTCCTCGGTGGAAGTAACTATACTTCTCTTAGTTATGTGTATTTTTAATCAACAAGGATATTCATCTGCAAACTCTTAGCGGTCATCAAAAGCACTACAATTAGTAGTTTGTTTTTTGTGTTGTGTTTCAGTTATGTAAACACTTATATTGTAATTCTGATTGATGGAAAAAAAATGACATTCCCAATATTTAACCAACATTATTAGAGCTTATGTGGAGTGTTGAACACTGATATAAACCTCATCCAATAAAAAGTCTTTTTTTCTGAAAATTCGCTTTCATTAAGTTCATTGCGCGAAAGTACAGATATATTTTATTTTTTTCTGAAAACAATGCATGTTGGGAAACTTTCACTAATTTTATAAACAAAGTGCAGATAACTCCCCTCAAGCACAAACATTCTTCTTTCCTCCAGTTATAGATTTGTGTTTGTCACTAATACATTACCCTTTTCCATTTCCTAGCATTTCTGTCCAGTTTTTTCATCATGAGCTGTACATTACCTTTTCATTCAGACATGGTCAGTGGTCATTGCACAGTGTTGGGTTGGTGTCGGTAGTCGACGCTGGGTGAATGCAACATTTATTGAGTGCACATCATACAACAGCAGCAGTGAGTAAGTGAGTGAAGTGGCAATGGATTGTTTGCCACCGATATTTCAGCCGTTTGGTGAAATTGCTACAATATAGAAGAGCTAAATTGAAAATGGTATCGATCCTGCTGTCTCTGAAATCATGTCGTGTCAGTAGTATTGATATTTTGCCTACCCCTACCAAAGAGCAGCGCCATGAAACTACCAAAATATTGACGTATCTATTTAAGGCAGGAACGTATCTCATCATATATGTTTGTCTCTCCTCCTAGATTTAATTCCTCTTTCACCATTTTCCTCTTTTCCTCTCTTCCTCTTTCACTCGCTCTTTTTATGTCTCAGCAGGGGGTCGTTGGTGAGATACAGCTCCTCTGCAGCCACATTGCAACATGAAGCAATACGCAGCATGCATTTACACACAGGAGAAAGGTGTGTGTGTGTGTGTGTGAAAGAGGGGGGAGTGTGAGTGATTTCATTTTATTGGTCAAAACATAGGATAGTTTTTTCCTGAGAATTGGGAATAGACAAGGAGATTGTGTGTCTTCACATGCGCATTCTGTACTGTAAAGGGATTGTGTGTTTGTGCGTGCGCCTGTCATTTCATTGGTCTACCACTTTCTGAAAGTGACGCTGAGAAAGCTTGACGCTGAATGTGCGAGAGAAAAAGGGAAGGTGAGAGAAACCGAAAGAAAGACATGAGAAAGAGAAGGAAAGGGTGACAGAAGGAGAGAGAGAGAGAGAGAGAGTAAGAGTGCTGACACGTTGGCTGGCCAGGTGCCACTTTTTTTTTTTCAGGAGGTTGTTTGGAAGCTCATCTGCTAAATGGCCGCTTTGATTCTTCAACTCCAGCCGTCTCATAATTATTATTATTGTCACGGCTAAAGCTCAGACATAATAGCTTGTAGCCTCTACTGCTAAATGACTTTACACAGATGAGAACATCTCCTGCTGCGACCCTCCCAGCCTCTTCACCTCTGGTTTGATCCTCTTTTCATATTATCTCCACATTAAGCTGGTAACATTTATAAACATGTTTTATATGTGTAAACGTGTTAAGGCTGATTTCATTAAGAGCTCATAAATTCCACCTGAAACTCCATTTCAAGAGTACTTAACTTGTGTATTGTGATGTCTTTCTGGTATTAAATGGAAGGAATTTGACTGGACCATTAAAAGTTCTTTGATTGACAGGTGGATGCATATGTCTGACATCATTAACCAAACTGTTCAGTTCACGTATCAAGAAACTTCAAGGTGGCTGGACCCTAGAGCAAGGGATTCAATGGAGCCAACAAACAAAGAAAAACTTTAATATTCATCGGAAAATTCTAAGTACTGTTGTGTTATTATCTGGGTTTTATGTTCCAGGCCCCCGACTTCAGGATTTGAAAGTTTTGCGTGCGAAATGGGGAATATAAAAGGCCTCTGGAAAGGACCATTCTTTCCTTGAAAATATGCAGAGGACGATTATTAATTTCATTTAACATTGCAAAAAAATCATAATATGTTGAGAAGGGTTATCTAACGGAGTTGCCCTCACCAATGAGGGATTGACTATATAATACATACTATACATAATCATTTATGTTACATCTTAAGCAACATTAAACTGTTTTGTTCTCTCTTACTTTATAGTACTATAGAGCAGTTGGATGTGAGAAGTTTGTCATTCTGAGCAACAGTGTTGGTAGGTAAAGTATTTGTTTATTTAAAAACACCATTTGATAATGATGTTCATCATAATATGAAAATAAATTTTGTTTATTCTCTCCCTGCAGGGTTTTTACAAATCATGAAAACACTGAGAGAAACTAGATACTGAAAAGTTCACGCACACAACACTGTTCCACCAACACATTGTCCAAAGAAGTCCACAGGTGAAGACATTTTTGGAGAATGTAGTATATTTTAACCCCTTCGGACCCTGTGTCCACTGGAATGGACATGACATATTTATTTCTCTAAATCAATAAAAATCCTGTAATTGAATGATGTCAGTAATGCTGGTTACTGATTGGATCCTGAGTATCAAATCACAATCATGTCATGACTTTGAGCACATTCTGAGAGAGTGACAGACCTCAAACAAGACAAGCATGCTGGAGTGACTGCAGAGAGGGAGGAGAAAGCACCCATTTTCAATCAAAAATACACACAAAAAAAATTTGCTGTCAGCTTAATTGTAACTGTGATAATATTTAAAAGGAGTTTAGCTAACGCTCGCAGGTTTGGTGTAATGAAACAAAATATCTGCAGGCTTTCCATAGGTAAAGTATGGTGTCACAGTTTAACTATTAATGATTATAAATATTTTTATTGTACATAATGTTCTTGTAAAGTATCGAGTTGAAGACTTTCTTGAACTTAGAGTTATTCACTTAACTCCTTGAATTCAGGAGATGAGATGGATGAGACTGAGATAGGTGGTAAATTTGAAAAATAAGATCATCAATTTAATGTCTTATATGTAAAATCTAAAAAAGTAATAAATAAATAATTAGTAATAGTTCATAAAAGTAATTCATATTTAATATTTTATGAAGGAAATATTTGACAACTCCACGTTGTTTTCACACCTACATATTTATATACAGGTATTTGCAGAGTTCCGTCAAATTACAAACATGACACAGTAAAACGAAATGACATCAACACACAATGCACTCTGGTTTTTCAAGTACTTCCAATGTATCTCTGGGAGGATGATACTGACTACAGAACCGGTAATGTACTGTAAGAATACGGGTTGGATCAAGCAAATAAAACATGGATATTGATGAGTAAAACTCATCAATATGCTCATGCTTATGCTGAAGGAAAATCACATCATTCAGTCACATCATTCTATATTTGCTGTTATAGTTGATTTTCTTGCGTTTTTGTAGGGTGAAGATGAGATGGAGACACACCTCTAGCGCTCCTCTCTGTGGTCCTTGACTCCACTGGTACCATCAGCTTCAACCCTTGTGATAGAAGTTGAAGTTGTTATGAGCGAGCTTTCCAGGTTGGCTGATGTGTTTGTGGTGCTGTTTGGCTTAATCTATGTAGATTAGATTATCTGATGAATGCAGGCATGCATAAATGCGATTCATGCCAGCAACATTATTACAGCCACGTTCTGTTAAATGTCTGATATTATAAACATGGCTGCTAAAATGTTGAAAGCACTTTTGTGTATGTCCAGTGGGCTTTTTTATAAGTTTACAATAAGAGGTACATTTTTTGTTCTACTGCCTCCTTGACCTTATTGATCAGTAGGCCCCTATGTTAATGGCAAATCATTTATACACTACCATTCAAAAGTTTGAGGTCACTTAGATATTTCATTAGTTTGTTGCTAATGTGCTAAATGACTATTCTAGGTGAAATTGTCTGGTTTTTGGTGCAATACCTATATAGGTGTATAGAGGCCCATTTCCAGCAACTATCACTCTAGTATTCTAATGGTACAATGTGTTTGCCCATTGTGTCAGAAAGTTAGTGGATGATTAGAAAACCATTGTGCAATCATGTTAGCACAGCTGAAAACAGTTTAGCTGGTTAGAGAATCTATAAAACTGACCTTTCTTTGACAAAAGCAACAACGAAGGTTTGAAGAAAAAAAATACTATTTCAAATACAAATACAATATAAATGCAAATTATTTCTAACCTTTTCAATGTCTTGACTACATTTTCTATTCATTTTACAACTCATGGTGGTAAATAAAAGTGTGACTTTTCATGGAAAACACAATATTGTCTGGGTGACCCCAAATTTTTGAATGGTAGTGGATTTTCTTTCAATTATTGTATTTTATTCAATTTTATTTGGTATGTTTTTCATTCCCCTCATTTGCACAATTTTGCCTGTTTATGCTGTTACTGTCAGGGTTTAGCCTCTGTCTCTCCCTTTTCTCATGTTTCCTGCTTTCCCTTCTGAGTGTGTCATGTTTGTCTTTGTCTGTCCCTCTGTATTGCTGGGCAAAGCCTTGGATTCCCTCCTCCTATCTGCCCATGTGAACACCTGCGACATTCTCCTTCTTCAATCTTTCGTTGCTGTATTTTTTGGTATATTCTGTGTTTCAGATACTCCTTCCTGTCCTGACCAGAGCACCAGCTGCAACCTGACTCGCTCACCTTCCTCGCCTTTGCCTACCCCGCTCAACGGTTCCAGTCCAGTCTCAGCCTGACCACTCCAACCACGCCACTTACCATTTTACACAATAAACTGTTCTTTGACTCCTGGCGGTGTCTGCATTTGGGTCCAAATATTCAACCACCATAACAGCTATTTTTAGGGGTTGTTTTTTTAATTTGAGAAAATATAGTGCTTGATATATTGTTCTGCAGAGAAATGGGGAAAAAAATTGTGTAAAAATCTAATGCCTTTTTAAAAGGTAGGTTTTCAATCATTTTATATGCTAAATGATTGGAATTCTGACTGGAACATTTCACTCAAGAACATTTTATTGCATGGATGATGTTTCTCTTGCACCGTCATAAGTACATGGTTATAGTTCTACAGATATATGTAGACAACTGAATTTTCATTTTTTTCTTCACATGTGTTTGGATGGCAGAACCTCTTTGTTGTTCTATGAGCAATCATGGAATGGAAATATAGTTTAAGTCAGGTGAACACATATTTTTCAAGTATAGTGTAACTCAAAAGATGTATCGGCATAACAAAGGTTTCTTGTTATGGTTTACAAAATGTGATTGAATTTTGGTATAAGAAATATTAAGAACTGTTTTTTTTAGAATTTTCTTTGGTACATTTACTTATATAAACATGATGACCAGCAATGTGATCTAGAATAAATAAAAAGAAGTTGGACTTTAACAAGAGGAAAACACATAATACAAGACATTCGACATTCTTTCGAATTCAAGAAGAAATCTATTTTAAACAGCTGTTCATAGGATGCATAATGTATCTATTTATGGTAATTGGAATATGACGATGGAGCAAAGTAAACTTTGTTTTGTCTCGTTAGCAATGTAGGTCACAGCGAGGCATCCCAGGCATCAAGAGACTGTTTCATAACCAGTTAAAAGTTCCTTCTAGTAACGTTAATGAGCCGTCAAACTAATTTGTCACTGCAAGGCACATGTTTGGTTCGATGAGGAATTCTGACAGACGGCTAAGATTTTCCAAGCTCATCAGCATTGCAAACTACATTTTTCCAATTTATGACTAGTGCAGATTTGTATAAACCATCATCTCTCTGAGATATTGAATTTTTTGATCCGTTGGCGTGATGACTGGAACATTTTTTAAATGACCCCACCATCACAGTATTTTGAATAATTTCCCAAAATTATGACATTACGAGGCTCATTACCCGCACACATGACGGAGTGCTCTGTACTACTCTGAAGAGAGTTTTAGTGTTACAATATTTGTGTGTCACTTTTTAGACCAAAAAAGAGGAGTTTCTCCCATCTCACCTAGTTAGAATCTACTCTTTGGGTCTTTTTGTGAATACAGAGCCAGATCAGCCAAGATATGCCATGGACTGTGGGGAGAGAGAGTCACCAGTTGTGTTGACCAGCATACACATCACAGGAATTATTCTCACCCTTCTGCTGTGCACTCACACACTCCATATAAACACAGACACGTCATCTTTCTCACAAACACACACACAGTAACATATACTTCAAACACATGTAGCCTGACTAATGTAGCTCTCAGATCCAGACTCTCCCCACCAGCCTTGTTATCTATGCATATACCTCACCCTATATTCTCCCTCCTCCCTCCTTTAGCCCACCTCAGAGAACGGAGCTCTCGTTTGATGGCACAGCCGGATACCAACCTCACCGGAGCACCAGGGCTCATACCGATGAAGCCAGCCTATCTAGGCCACAGTGAGCACACATTCTCATCAAGTGCTCTCTAATTAGAATTCTCTGATACTGTAGGTTTCCAGACACTGGAAGGAAAACCTTTTATAGATAGAATGAAAAGAATGTCTAATTAAGGTCTCATTCTTCTCTGAGTCTCATTGCATTGCATTCTCCTCTCCCCCTCATTCTCTCCAATTATGAAACCTGTGTGGCCTTTTCGTCGATCCACGTGGGCTGGGAGTTTTATCTCGCTGGGGTGTGAGGAGACTGATAACGACGCTGGCGACGCAGGGTCAAATGTGTGGGCAGGTGAGAGGAGCATTAGTCTAGATGTTTTCCATGTGAATGGGTGTGAAATATTCGGAAAGAGAAGGAAATGAGCGTGTGTTTGCGTTCAACTGATAATGAGTTTACCTATGCAGAAATGTAAGTATTTTCAACAATCATCTGCAAGACTACATCAGCAAGACAAAAACACAGCTATGTATACTTGTACATGCTAAATATCACTACAACAGGCTCTACAACTGGCAACCAGTTAACTCCTCACCCACCACTGACAGCCAGCAACCAGCCCTTTAAAGACATGGTAAGAATAACCGCTGCAAGTAGGCATCACTCTGGCAAATGTCATTGAATGGTATACTCTTAACATCAAACTTAAAAGTGAGCACTCACACTCATACAGTTTGTGTGTGTGTGTGCTTGCCTATTTTAGAACCCTTGTCAAATAACACTTGTCAGGTGTTTTGCTGGGGAGTAAGTACCCAGACACATGTTGCCATGATGAACAAATATTCTGGTCTGTAACATTTGGACTTATTGTTCTTGTTTTCCTGGATCCTGTGAGTCTATCCATATAAGACACATCCATTTGCATCTATATAGCTTTTTTTATCAATTTGTCTGAATAATGTTTTTCACCATCTTCACAGATTTTGAGCAATCTCTAGACCGAGCTGGGAAAAGTTGCTTTTTCTAAATTTTGATATTCCGCATAAGTCTTTCACAAAGAATATGTTTTTTACTGTGCACCAAAGTTCAACACTTTCTCAACACAGCAAGCCATTTGAAATAATGGCTTTTAGAGTGCAGTTGTGCTATTGCCACATTCTGTATGAAAGCCATTACAGTGTTTCTATACTGTAGCTGGCCCTCAAACGTTCAAAAATTCTGTGGGCAGTGCATATATTACAAAAAAATACCATATCATTTCAATGTTTTTTGCTGTTGCAACTACCTTAAGTGGACACGTAGATAAGCTGTCTGACTACCTGAACAAATTTTGTATCATATGGACAAGTGATGGCGCTATAGCATCATCATCTGTCTATAAAGGGAGACTTTTTGGATATGTTTTCATGTTGTGATGTATTCTCTGGCTACTGTTTTTTTTCCCGTTATTTTTCAGGCTCACACTAAAGTTCAAATTATGCTTCAAAATGAGTAGGCAGTCAAATAATCAGAAGATGTACAAACTGACTCCTAATGTCTATAAATATATTTGTGTTATTCTCCCTTCAGGTCTAGATAATTTATTAGTCTATACAACATAAACAAAACTATTGAAACTACTTCTATAGCAGCTATACAATGCAGCTTTAAATACAACCCATAGACAAACTTGGCAACAGAACACATGTTAACTGCATCAAAAAGTAACACATTCTGGTATTGGGACCATAACATAATAACATAAAAGTATATCAGCTCAACTCAACCTCATGGAAAAATAATCAGTTACAATACAATTGTCAATCATTCTGACATTTAATAATTCACTGTCATTGCTTGCACATAATAAAATTCAAGAACACTATCATTGTTAGTGTCCTGTCTTGATTAAATTATCAATTGATTGGGAAGGCCTTTGAAGACTTTGACAAATGAGGCACGTCAGCCATCAGTCAATGAGCAGGGTAAGATGATGGATATGTGCCACTCAAATGTAAATTTAATATAAAATAATGGCTACATCTCCTGGATCATTAAACAGTAGTTTCTATCTCAACCAAAAACTGTTAGAATTACATTAACATTCATAATTTAAATGAAGGTTACTGAATTCAATGATGAAGACCACATTCTACTTCTTCATTCATCATGGCCTGCAGCAACACTTGCCTCTATTGTAATAAATTTCAATTGCCAGGATTTTCTTAGTCACCAGCATTGAGTAGAGTGAACCTAAAATTATCTTTGGGGATGTTTACTGAGGATCTGTTGCCACTTTTAAGGTCAAATTGCCCAAAAGGTCTTGTGCAAGTAAAATTTTAAGTGGTGCCCGTGAAAATTGCATGTTTTGCCTCATGCAATATGTATTTTAAGGTGTTCCTGTTCAGAAGGGCAAAATATGGGAGGAGAAAATCCAATCAAGACACAATGCACTTGATCCATTTCAGCAGACTGTGGCAGAGAAAAAGCAAATTTAATGGGAAAAGTTGATGTAACATCTGCGTCTCTTTTATCAGGCACACGCTGAGTCAGAGAGGCTAGCTGGGTCAAAGCTGAGAGAGAGAAAGAGAAAAGGTGAGACAATCTCTCAATGCCAGCAAAAAAGATGCATAATAACATTCACAATTGTCTGTGCAATATTTATTTGTAGTTATTTATAGTGTGAGATAGTTTGAACCACTGTGCTACCCAGCATCATAATTATTTCAATCAATTTCAATCATTTTCAATACTCATTTATTCCTTCTAAAGATCCCAGGTTAACAGTCCACCACAGCACTAGAGATCCACATATTTTCTGGAATAATTTTGCTAGATTCTACTTCCTTTTACAAGAAAAATAAAGAATAAAGAATCCCAATGTGTTTGCTGACTGCAGCAATAAAAGAAACAGATGTACAGTATCCACTGTCTGTCTCAGAATCCAGATAAAGATCTTAATCATACTATATAAGACTGGCTCCAAAGTGTATATCAGACATGCTCTAAATGTATGAACCCAACAGAAGTCTCAAGGTGCCCGCTGTTCCTCCTTCTTGTCCTTGAAGTTTGCTCCAAATGTGGTTGTGACTGCATTCAGCATGTATTCACCTAAAAGCACCAATCAGCCTGCTTACACTCTGTTCTTTTTAAAGAAGTCTCAAGACATTTCTATCCATGTGATCATTCTCATACTTGTCACAGTTACAGTTCCTTTGTGTCTAGAGTATTCCCATGTCTTTTTCTTCCCTGCTCTATCTTCATTCGCTGTATTCTTTGCTGTTTTTTTTAACCTTATAATGTAAAGCACATTTAATTGCAGTTGGATGCAAACCACACAAATTAATTCAATTTGAACTTGAACTAACCACTGAAGTCAAACCATGGAATGCAGTTGTTACAGGAATAAAACTGGAGCAACTCAATAGCCTGTAGCCATTTCTTTCAGTCATTTTTCACACTACGGTGGCTGCTTACTGTTCACCTTGGAAGCTAAATTTGGTTGCAATAAATGTCAAAGAAGCAGAGTGCAACATCTGTAAACTAAAGGTCAGATTGTAGAGTAGATTCAACAGCTGTGTCCCAATTCAAGGGCCACATCTTTTGAAGGAAACGGTAATGTAGATAAACTTACTACATACTGTGAATCTAAATTGATACTTTCTCACATGAAAAAAATAATAAAATGTAATCAAGTGACATATTAACAGTCCTACACTGAAAATTACAATAGCTTTTAGCCTGCCTCAAAATCTCCACCATAGCTGCCATTTGGTGTGAGATTCATTCTGGAATACCTTATGTCCAGAAGGATCCGTCCAATGGATGCTCCAAATTCTATAAAAGATGGCCACAATTTCTCTGATGCATTGGACCACCACTGTGATCCATACTGAAATGCTAATAAATATTCACAGAATGATCATACAAATATTTATCAGCCCCAGAAGATAAATCCAAATGGCTTTGGTGATGTCCTGACTGTTCCTCAAGCTCCACCATGAGGTGCATTTTATTGTGTATTGTCTGTTTTATCTTGACGACAAGTGGATTAACTGCCATAAAATTGCCAAAATTGCAGTCATCTGTGGATGGTAAAACAGCAGTTTCTTCTTCTTCTATTTTATTGTACTATATCCTAATATATAATCAAGATGAAAATAACGTCTTCACATCCCACTTGACCCTATTTCTAAAATGTTTTTTAGAGATACAGCTACCTCTTCCAAGCCAGTCTCTTGCAATTGTCAGATCAACTCTTGTCTTTGGTAGAAATAATTTCCACACAAATGTAAAACATGTATTGTAGTTTCTTGTCAACATTGTTTGACGTCACGCTGTATGATGGTAAACAGTAAGTTGTATCCATGGAGACTTATGTTTGTGTGGACTAGGCCTTAGTCTGCCACGATGGAATGGAGCCATCATTAGTCTTACTATTTACAGCTGTGTTTTTTCTGAGTGAAAAGATCTGCCATGAAAAGAATCTGATACAATCACTTCAGTAATTCTGTAACCTATACTCTAGCACCATCACGTCAACATTGTAATTAGTCCATCACTTTGGTGATTGATTAAATACCTGCAAAAACCTGCAACCTTGCACATTCATATCATACTCAGCCATAATAGTCTTATTTAGCAAATGATATCATGCTAATATACAAAACTAAGATTTTGTGCATGGTAAATATTATACTCCCTTAAATCTATAGTCTGTAGTTACTGGTGGCATTTAGTAGCAAGGTTGTAGATTGGAACCAACTGAATGTACAGCCGAAACTATGGTGACTAGAAAAAGGCTGTGTCTAGAGATTCTTTGGTTTGTTTGATCATGGTTACTGTACTATAGAAACGAGGTGGAGCACCACGGTAGGCTTCTTAAAGCTGTTCCAGCTACCCAAAGTCTATTTTTCTTTGCTGAATGACACAAAAAATTAACCTTTAACATTGATATGCTGACAGCATTCAATACATACAGACATGCTTATTCTTATTTGATATTACTTATATATATATATATATATATATATATATATATATACAGTATATATCATGAATATTTTATTTTATTTATTTATCATGAATAGCGAATTTATTTATCGCCCGTGTCGCCCATGATGCATGGTGATTGGAGAAAAAGCAGAATGAAGTTTGACTGACAGGTTTCAAAACTATATAAAGCAGACACCCCAGGTTCCAAAATCATTTCAGAGAGATGTTTATCGATCGCGTCTCTCTCGCTCACTCGTGTGCCTGCGCAATAGAATCGAAGCGATCCACGTACAATGCACGAGTTACTGTTTTGCATGCATGCTCTCACTCGCATTGCATATTGCCACTCTCAAGAACTTCCGGGAGACTTGGGATGTCTGCATGACGTCACCTCAGCTGCATGACTTCAGTCCCATCGCGGATTTTCCATGTGAAGTCAAATGACAAACAGAGACTATGTTATGGTTTGGTTTTTGGGTTTTGTTGTTGTGTCCTTTTTTCCTTTCCCTCAGTGTTGTCTCCGCAGAGCAGTGGGGCGTGGTCTGGAACGATCTGCAGCTCGGGACGAAACGCAGCTGGCGTTGATCTGCAATCAACAGGTCCCGATATATACCCGGAAGCAACAGTACACCGGCGCCGGATTATTACTAGTCAATGTCGCCTGTGACCTATGACCAAGCCTCATCCCGGTACCAGTATACGTGTTCGCCGACGTTTCCCTGTGTTTTCGGAATATTCCCTTTTTGTGCACTTACCGTTTTTTCCTTTTGCGCTACAGCTCCTCCTGCCTTTTTCCGCCTCACCGTACATCCGTCTCTGTCTCTGCTCTGGGGTTCCGAAAAAACCAAACCGTCTCAGACTATTTGTTGGCCTTTCCAGAGTGAAATAATTCACTCTTACACTGTAAATAAATCACACTCACGTATTTCATTGTTCTATAAATATTAAAGTTTCCTTATTCTTATTGTTATTGTTGTTGTTTTAATTACCTTTTGTTCGATAGTGCAATCATACTCAGCTAGGTCCGAGTGACCAGCTAACATCATGATGGCAAACAATGCTAACATTGGGCCAAGTCTCCCAGAAGTTCCAGTAAACATCTTGTTAAACAACAAACATCTCCCTGGAATGACTTTTTGGAACTTGGGATGTCTGTAAATAACACGTTTATGATGTACGGCAAATATGTATATATATATATATATATATATATATATATATATATATATATATATATATATATATATATATATATATATATATATATATATATATATATATATATATATTATCACTCTGGAACTAACTGCTCTAATCATCAAGAAAACATGGTTCTGTCAGCATAAATCTACCCTTGGTGCCCATCTGCACATGAAAAGCTAGCCTCCAATCTACAGTCAACCCTCCTTTTGCAGTCATAGATGAATAAAGATAATAGGAATAACATTTATATGAATTCTTTGTGAGGGTGGTTTTGTGCTATAAATTCTGCAGCTCTTATCTGCATAAGGGGCTTTATTTCTTTAGTAATCATTCTATTAATATGTGATTACATGTATCCCCTGGAGTTTTCATTGTAAAAAGGCTGATAGTCCTTTAATTAGACCTAAAGGGGATTGGAGCAATGCTTTTATATATTCCACTAGTGCAATGAATTATACAACACTGCTGTATGGACTCATAGGCCTTACATCACGTAACGACGTGCCAATTATTCAGGTCTTTATCTAAGATGGGAACTCACAGCCTTGGCTTTCTCACATAATATTAGAGGCGAAAAAACAAGAGTGTACATCTGGTCACAGTGAGAATACTGAAGTGCTCTCCACTTGACAGGCTCATCACACTCTGCTGTGGTTGATAGTATCAGGCCTGATCTTGCTTTAGTCCCTGTAAGGCAGTAGGTCATCTGTGGGAGGTTTTCTAACATGAATTTGTGTCCCATATTTATTTTATTTTCTATAGGTATATTCCTTCTGTTGCTGCCATGCTGACAGGCTTTGGCACATATGATACTACAGCAAAGCTGTTGTCCTGGTAACATAGCAAAATGACATGATATGATTTGATCCTTAGATTTACCACAAAGCTGCACTATGCTGTGCATTATGAGACAGAACCATAAGTAGACAAGGGCTGTTTTTTATTTGTGGGTGTGTAGGTGGGTGTATTGTATGTCTGTGTACTATGTCCATTAAGAAGACCAGATGCACTCACAAGAGCTGAAAAATGTTGAAAATGTGTGTCCATCTCCACTCAAAAATATGTTTTTCTTCTTGTACAGTTGAATGTTTGTGCTTCATTGTTTAGACTACGAGCAGATTTGTGACATCACAAATAATGTGGGGGCCAATACTGGTCAAATATTGAACTTATATGTGAATTGTGTGATTACTTTACAATTAAGTTGGCAATATTACCAATGAATGAGGAAGAATGAATAGATGACATTTTAAGGATTTTAACAAGATAATTATTTTATTATATAATTCTAAACTATATTATACAATTATACTATATTACTACTAAACTATATTGTATAATTTTACTATAGTATACTAAACTATATTATACTACCACTACCAATGAATTACTGTCTCCAGCCAACATGCAGTGGTAGAAGGATCTGAAGCGTCTGGTGCAGTAGGGGGTGAGACATTCTAAGATGTACTATATGTAGGGGTAAGAACATGAGGAGATTTGTAGACAATTAGAAGGATTTTGAAGTGTCTCCTTAAATGAACCAACACAGAGAAGAATGGTAAGGGCGATGCTGTTCCTTAATCTTGTTAACAGCAGGCCTAGATAGAGCCTGGGTATACCCATCCTTCATTCCATGCCTGTTCACTTCACTGTGAAATTTAGTTTGGCCACCATGGACCTAATCTTACCCTTATCTAGGGAACCAATCACAGAATGACACAGACTGCAAATGTATTTTAAAAAATGAGCAACTTTTAGCACTAAATAATTTCATTGTCATCAGGTATCAGGTACGTCATCGGGTATGTTTGATACACTTTGCTATAAGCTACATAAAGATGCATTTGATACATGTGTAGCACCTAATAACTCCAGGCTCTCATAAACCATACCTCCAATATCCACAAAGGAACCTTGGCTTCTTAGACCTAGAATTTCAATCTACATTGAGATGAGGTAAAGTCACACAACAGAGACAAAGACATAGATAACATGGTAACGTAAGCGGATGCACGTTTTTTCTGTAAAGCTTTTGCTAAAACTGGCCTTTCTGCACATATACCTATGGCCAGAAGAAAGGGAGGTGAAGTGCTGGTGGAGTGGGTGCTTTGGATCATGTGTGATTGTCAGATGCTGTCAGTCCAGACATGAGGTGACACAATTAGGAATGGGAATACCAGTATGTTTGCTAGCTAAATGAGTTATCTATAAGAGTTTATTCCCATTGGTGACTGTATGGGAAAAGAAGAAGATGTGCTTGACAGGTGACAGAGGATTTAGTTTACGGATGGCTGTAGTGCCATGGAGAGATTGGAAATAAATTGGAATTCGTTCCAATTAGAATTAAGCTGTGAGCCTTTGCCCCTTCATGCAGGTCAGAACTATAGAGTGTTTTTATGCATGTTTATCCTTCAAAAATGTAAAAAGAAATATATAGGGCTTATATAGGGCTTCACAGCGTATGTACACACTCACTCGCATCCTTATTACAGTTCTAATGGTAATTTTGTGCTGATTTAGTAGCTGACAATGGAATTAATCTGCCTATTGCATATTAGTTTTGCATCAAACATAACATCCAGGTTCTGGGCAGGAACAGTGGTATGATGTGTGTGGTCAAAGAGTCATGTCCTCATTTAACTAAAGGAATGTATGCACAAGTCTTTACTGGTTACATTGTCCTGAAATGGAGAGTTGAGTGGATGGTACGGGTAGCAGTGAAAAGAGATGTTCTGAGTTTGGATGTTTTTCCCAATGGAAGCAAGTGAAGACTGAAAAGATAGCGAGCCAAAACCAAGCCTGGAGAACCAAAGATGAATCAATCATTTCTTGGGGAGATGACAGGTCAACCAAGTTAAAAAAAAAAAAAAAAAAGTCCTCAAGATACAAAGATTCTGAGGCAATGTATTAGTAGGACAGTAGGACATGAATATAAAAATCACCTAAAATTAAAAGCATAAATCCTGCATCCAATGCAGTGACTGTATTTGAATATTGCTTTAGTGTTCATCTTTCAGCTGTGATGCCATTACATTTTTGAAATAGGCAACAGCTTTAGCATTTTACTTATTTCTTTAGTTCATTAATTTTCTTTTCACATTACTGGTTAACAAGTGTTTTCCAGAATTGTTTTTGGAGCACAGCAATATGGACCCAGAACACTCCTATATGCATGTAACACATTTTTCATACAGGTCCACTATTGCAATTCTGGATCATACACCTGCAATTATCTCTAAAATGATTTTAGACCTGACCCAAATTGACCTGTCAACTAATAGAGCATAGCATAGGCTCAGAGCCAGCTTCTGTATCATACATACAAAAGCTGTAGAGGTGCACAATACCTTGGGGAATTAAATAAATTGTATTAAACTAAAAATGCAGTGACAAAACAGCGGTGGTGAAAAGTATGCATCATCTGCTTAGACCGACTGCTGGCAGGGGCACAAACACAGACCTTTCCGAATTTCTGCATGTATTTACCAAGAATTATCAGTAACTGTCCAAACAACAGAAAGCTGTTCCAAATGAATTTAATTATATTTGGCGACAGATATGTAAATCTCTGAGACGCCTTTTTTTGTGTGAAGCTATCATGATTTGTTGAACTTTTCCAGTTGGATAATAAATCGTACGGAGCAATTCAATAAATAGAAACGGGACTATCATGGCTCCCTTGGGGAAACCTGCCCTTAGGGTCTTTTCCCTGTTTTTCTGTTTTGTCCTTGCTTTTCCCCCTCTCTTGTCTTTACCTATATCTGTGGGCGTGGCTGGTTTCTGGCTTGGCTCCTCACCTGGTTACAATAGTCCTATCACCTCTACTTAAATTCGTCTGTTCTCTTTCCACACATCGTTAGATTATTCAGTCACGTCCGATGCTCTCCTGACCGCTCTGGTTTTAGAGTTTGCTTCCTTATGAATGTATTTCCTTGTCGCTAAACTGTTTCTTCTGGGCCCAGGACCACACACCCTTACCCCCAAACCCCATTCCTCTCTCCTCCCTCTCAGCAGACAACACAGTCATCCAGTGGTTGTCACTCTTACAGTGAGAAGATCCTGGGAGCCCCAGGTCCTTTCTGTGCGGTGTCAGCATGTTTTCCATGTGCTTGCATGGGTTTTCTCCAGGCAGTGTGGTTTCCTCCTGTCATCAAAGACATATGCATTACAGTTAATGCTTTAATCTACTTAATTCTTCTTCTTCTCCTTCAATTATAGGAAGCACAGGGGGATCATATAGCTGAAAGCCATAGACGTGACCCTACTCTCACTCAATTCAATTCAGGTCAATGCGCTTTATTTGCATAAATATTAATAGTCATAATAGAATTCCATATGCAATTTGATAAAGAAATGAGAAATATTTAATTACATGAATTAAATACAAAATATTGATTAAAAAGAACGGAAAATGGAAGAAAAACAGTAAAACAGATGTGTTTATGTGAATCAATCACTTTTACTAGAAGCTACAGTCAATACACAATTACAAGATAGTGATTTAATTATGTGTCTCTCAGTCTGTGACATAGAGTCACATGTTGTCTGCTGCACATCACTGTCCTTGTAGACTGTTGCTATTCATTATCTTGTTTTGTTAAAAGGACAACACAAAGCAGCACAACAACACAAAACCTAGAGAAAGCCATGAAGTTAACTGACATCAGCATAACAGTTTTAGCAGTCTGTGTTAATATTATTATTATTATTATTATTATTGTTATTATTATACTCAGACTGCAGGTTATAGTATAGTATATCACAGAATGATGAATATACTTTAACCTGAACTCAAGTTTAGCTGAAACTGTCATGATGTCTGATTCAAAGCTCAGTCAAAAGTGATTGTCAATATCCAATGATGAGCCAACTTCACCACTGAGAGCTGATCATGCAGCAACTTTGTTTGTAATCCATTCCAATATTAACATAAAATGACATCAATTCAAAGTTGTCTGTGTATAGGAGTCAGCTATAGTATGTTGTTATGATGATGATGTCACTGACATGGATTGTAATGTGACCTGTCACATAATGGAGTAATAATTATTAGTCTGGTGACCTGTCTGTGTGTTTTTATGAATGAAGAAAGGGTGAGAGTGAGGATACTCACTTTGCTGGCTGCTTTTCTACTGTGTCTATTTTAATTAGATTACTATTTTTGAGGCATTATTTATAACCATTGTTATCAGAGGGGCTTCATAGGATGACTCTCCCCCATACACTAAAAAATGTTGTGTGGCCCCAACAAAAAAAAAAAAAACAATCCTTCCATATTTCCCTCTGGTGGTCCCTTCCATAAATACCTGACCTAATCTGACCTGAATTTATATTTGTAGTTTCATCCAATGTAGGGGATCCTTTGTTAGGTCAATAATTTGGTTTACTTTGGGGGTTCAGTGTTGGTTTGACTCCCTGGAATACCAGTGTGTCTTTGGGGCTAAATTTGAGATGTAACCAAAAATAAAATTTGCGTTTTATTTTATTTATTTTTAGGGTTTTTCTAGTTGGTGTTTTTCTTTGGATATTTAATATAGACCTAATGAATTCTGCATCCAGGGCCACTATGGAATGTTTGTCCTATCTAGTGAAGTCCTAAATGGACACCAAACTTCACTGCCATTAAGGGAGACTGGTTGGATTATGCTGTCAAATTATATAAATTTATAGATGCCCATATACATGCCCAAAGTTACCCGAGGCACTGATTACAAGCCTTCTTTTGGAAGATCATTATAGATTTGCTTAAACTAACTTTAATTACTTTAGTCTCAACCCTTGGTGCCTAATCCAAAAAAAAAAAAATAAAATAGAAGAGCACCTCAGAGATCGTATACCAAGGCCAATGATCAGTCTTCTGACATGCAGCTTAACCAAAATGTGACTATATTTCAAGAACTATTAGGAAGGTGCCTTGCTGAAGGCTATTTCATTCTGTCCTTACTCTAAACTGTTCATTCAACTATTAACATTCTATTGTCCAGCAGGAGGCTCTTATAGCCACTGAAAGACTGTTGGCACTAAATTGAATCTTTGTCTTTGTCACCAAAAGATAATACACAACAGTGATCCTACATCACAAAGTGTGACTGAATATCACCTGGGAAAAGTGAGAGGCAAGTGGACAGATAGGTATAGAGTAGGAGCACTCTCAGAATATTCATGTGTATATGATAGAGATCTGTGCATATTTTTAATATTCATGTGAATAGTACGAAGATCCATGCATAAAATAAATATTTGTACACTCTCGAATGAGTCCGGTCGTACATAAAAAAACAAGTGTATTAAATCCATATCACGGAGTGTGGCTTGTAATAAAGATATAAGATTACCAAAATCTCAGTCTGTTTAAAATGAAGTTGGTGTTACATCATATGTTTATCTCAAGGAATGAATATACAAATCCAAGCTACATCATAAAATATCAGCCTTGGCTAGAACTTAGTTCATGTTTGTGAATTGTTCATGGCTGTTAGGGACTGTAAAAATATGCTCCAAGTGGTGTTGAAGAGGCGCTTTGAAAGGGAAAGGAAGCTCGGCCTTTCTCGAGGAAACAAACATCTCAGTGAAGTCATCCATCCTACTCAACCCACGGTCACTTGCATCAGCTCTGAGGTCAGTAGAGCCGTCATGTGACAGGAAGCTGTGGTGAGGTCATTACCGGCAGTGATAGAACAATGGAGTCACAGTTGGCCTGAAAGCACCGTGTCTGAAATAGCACCCCCCCCCCCCCCCCCTTCTCCTCCCCACATTGCCATAAAATCTCACTTCTTGCCCCAGCCATTACATTGCACAATCCAAACGCTCCTGCAGAAAATAACAGGTTGCAAGGCAGCAAACAAATGGAGCCTGACTTTGACATCAGGGGAGCAGTCAAACAGCGCACTACCTCCTCGCTTTGCCCCACCTTTGCCACGTTCACTCATTCGCCCCCCTTCACACAAATCTGCTTGTCTCCAGTGCCCCGGTTTACCAGAATCTGCCTACTTGTGGATATGTCATCCTCAAACACACACACACGTAGAGGGAGTGGAAGGTGTGGCCCTGGCCTCAACAGAAGTTTATTCTCCACCAAAAGAAAGGCCCCAGGAGTTAACAAGACCCAGCAAATGCAGACGGTGCTCGTTCCCCCGTCTCCGCTCCCTCCAGCAAATTAATTTATGCAGCATCTTGCAGTGTCGTGGTGCTTGAAAAACAGCTGCGACAAGAATTCAAATTTGGGAGTTTGAGGGGGTACATTTTTAGAGTTAAAAATCATGGTGTTCTCAGTTGTGTGTGGGTGTACAGTGTGTGTGTATGTGTGTGTGTGTGTCCGTCGTTCTGCTCCAGTAAATACAGACCGAGTTCAATTTGCAGCACCGGTGTCTATTCGCTGATCTCTCAGATGGGGACTTAATTTTTCAGGGTGGTTGAGAGGGGGGTGGGGGAGGAGGAGGAGGAGGGGTGGGCACACATCTCTCACCTGAACTCTCAGAGGCTTTAGCGGGGGCCTGAGAGAAATAAGGGCAACTGTTATACATTTCAAATTTCGCTGTTCTCTCTCAACTGCTCAGCAAGACCCTGTTTCATCCTCATCCTGCTCCCCCTCCCCCTCTCTTTCTGCCTTCTTATCTTATTTCTCCCTCTCCTCAGGAAGCAATTTGAAGCAAAAGATGCTCGGTTAAGAGCTACGATGGCGCAGTATGCTTTTGATATGCTTTTGCTTTGCCTTATGAACTGTCAAGACATGCGGACAGGAACGGGATGGGAGGAGAAGTGGAGAGGGTGGGGGCAACAGGGAGGGAGGAAGGAGCTCAGACGTGAGTTTTGGAGAGGGATATAGGGGGGGAAAGAAAAAGCTGAGCTAAGTGGCGTCCTTCCAAGCGAGTCGGCAGTGGGAGATACACTAATTAACAGAACCATAATTAGAGTTACGCCCGACACGCAGAAAAAGGCTCCCATCCCCAGCCCTCTGTCTCCCACATCCACTTTGGGTGAATTTGCGCTCAATCATGACTCCTGAATCTCTTGCAGTAGATTATTTAACTTGAAGTACAAACTAATGGTAGGGGAATGAAAAAAAATCAAATCTTAACTAGGCCAGAGAATATTCCTCTTCACCAACCCCTCTCCCAGTTTCCCATTACTCATCTGCATTCTCTGAATTGAGATTGTTTCCATGTAAAGAATTGCTGCAATTTCATCGCTGACTAATGATGGCAAAGATAACTCCAACAGCCACGTTTGCCGGAGGAGGACAAAGCTAAGGTGAATAATGTTATTCTGCTGTCACTTCTGCTTGGATGCGATCATCAATCACGTCGCCTCATAAACATTGTGTGTTCACACAAAAGATGTGATGGGTCTTTCCTAAATTAGATGCCGCCTCTCTGTCATTTATCAAGCCTCCCTCATATATGAAGGCTACTGTACGTAGCGACGCACAGCAGAGGGGGGTCTCGGAGTGCGGTGCCGTCAAAATGTCCTGCAGCTATGTCCTTCCTTGAATTACATTTCAGGAGAGGCGTGAGGAGGAGGCGGAAAGGGAAACGGCATTGAGTTTCAAAGGACTAAGGTTGTTTAAATGAATTCCCAGTTTGAGGGGGAGGGTGGGCGTCAAAGCATGGTGGCATCGACAGTGAGATCATGGCGGCGTGTGTGTGTGTTTCTACAGGTGACTGTTTTTTTGATGCATGGGGCCTCAACCTCTTGCTGAACAGCACTCAAGTCGATCATAGAGGCAAACTCTTTCCAAGAGCAGGAAAATTGATCAAATGAAAAGGGGCCGCGTAGTTATTTTCACATTACAAATGCACCAGCATACCATGCATTAAGATTCATAATCTTGGGTATAATTTAAATGCAAAGTATTTTTTCCTCCATCGCCTCTCCCCTCTCCCTCTCGCGTAGAACAAACAGAGCATCGTGGATAACAAGAGTCATTGGTGTGCATGTCTTGCAGCAATAACACAGGGGTGGCTTTGTTGTCGGCCGACGGTCTTGCTCGACCTCCTCCTTGTGTCAGCACATCTTCTCTAACTGCTTGGGGCATGGAGCAGGAAGGAGGAGAGGGCCGAGCGTGTGACACAGCATTTCCTTTGTGTGAACCTGTTGCCCCGTATCCCCCTCGCATCGTGTGGACCTGTGCATCTGTGCTCGCTCGTTAGGAGTCGCGTGTAAGCGACTGTATGCACTCTTACGTCAACGTCCTGGACACTCGCTCTGATTAATTATCCAAACACAAACCTTCAATCTCTGCACACAGTGGGAGGGGAAATAAACAACGCAGCTGCTCGCTGGCTCAACTTTAAACAGAGAATAATGAGAGCTGGCACAGGAAGAGGTGTTTGTTAATTTGAATTGAAAAATGTTAAGTGTGTCTGTGTGTGTGTGTGTGTGTGTGTGTGGAGCGGAGGGAGTCGGGAGCAAGAGATGACTATCAGCCCGGTCAGTTTAGGTTGCTACTTCCTGTGCTGATGTGGCCTCTGTGATGTGATGCAATTGGCCAGGCCACTGAGTGACTGCAGGGCTGCCCTGCTGTCTGGTTGGTCAGCTCTGCTGCAGCACAGCAACGCCATCCTGTGGAGAGACGCCGAGCTGCAGCTGCAGGATGCAGAGACGCTGCCCCTGCGGATGATCCAGACGCAGCCCGTGGGAGTGAACATGGATGCGGTTCAGTCATAATACTGAGTGCCACTATCTTCATTTTCACATTTTGTCACAGGGGTATAGCCCTGAACTTCATTATCTGCTTCACAACTCCCATTAATAATCAACAGGTACCAGGAGTCCCAGTCTTATAAAGTACGGAGTCCTCATTCATGACTAAAAAAAGGTGATAACTAAGTGGCAGGTGAAAAAAGGAATTCATATTTTCTCATATCGGTTCAGAAGGCGGAAGCTTAAAACACAAAGGTAATGTCAGTAGACAGTAAAAGCAATGTCAAAAAGTTGTAGTAGTGATGGGAATTTCGTCTCTCTTTAGTGAGCTGGATCATTTGGCTCAGCTCAGTAAGAAGAGCCGGCTCTTTCGTTTCTCCATTTTACCACTTACACCTTTTGTAATTCAGCCAAATTTAGCGCTGTTCGACTTGTGATTTGTATTAAAAAATTAAATCCCCTGGTTAAGAATTAAAATAAAAATAAAAACACTAAAACCACTGATTAAAAATTAAAATAAAATCACTAAAACCACTGATTCAAACTAAAAATGAAAACACTAAAACCACTGATCTGTAATTTAAATAAAAGCACTAAAACCGCTGATTCAAAATTAAAAGAAAAAAAAGTAAAAAAAAAAAAAAAAATAGCTTGCGAACGGATGTGAGCTGGCTCCAGTCGTTCACTTCAAATAGCCGGCTCTTTGGGCACTATTTGGTAACACGCCTACTGCACAATCTCAAAGTTCACCGGAATAGTAAATATTTGAATGACACTTGATGTAAAATGCAGAACGAATCCGACCCAATAGTCTGAGATAAGTTCAGGATATGCCGCTTCCACTCCGCTGCTTCCATTAGTATTCTCCAAGGTGTGCTCACTGAAGAGCCAATTCCCAAAGCCCCACAACCCCCCGCTGAGACACTGTTACCAGCACTTACAGTAGATGGCGACAGATGTTTGAGGCAGGGCCAATAAGCGCCTCGCAGCAGGGTGGTCTCTTTGAGAGTCGCAGCCAGAACCTGTCATGCCTAATGCTCGCCAAGATGGAAAAGAGGTCTTCTTTTGATCCCGCCTCACCTACGTTGAAATATTTTCAGCGAATCCTAATGTGGCCGGAGTCGTGACGACAGGCCAAAATAACAGATCACTTCTGTCCACAGAAATGATGACATACAGCGAGTAAGCAGGTACTCGCTCAAAGACACTTCATAGAGACACCTGGTCGTTGATGGATGCATTAATGGATTATGGATCACACCTATAACTGTCTAATAGTAGCAGCAGAGGGATGTAGTGGGATTTTTATTCCCAGCTCCTGTGGCCCTTGACAGATATGGGTGATACGGGTGTACAATATTTATATTTTCTAATGTGAGTGATTTAGCTGAGGGAGTGTGGGATAAAAAAATACTCTATTGCAGCACGCTAGTACAGAGGCAGTCTTTTGTCTGTCTTCGAGAAGTATGATTAAAGCCAATTGGGCCAGAATTTGTGCAACATTATGAAGGCCAAGCTAGAGTTGAGATATCCTTTGCAGAAAGACAATGGCTTATATGAGTTATATGACTTTATATATGTTAAATTTTCTTTTAGTTCATTGAGTTTAATTTTCTTTTAGTTTATATCAGACAAATTCAAGTAATAATTAAAAGTAAAGCTTTAACAAAAAGGGATAACAGCTAAACAGGTAGCTGAAATAAAAATCCTCAAATAAGATTACTGTGACTTCTCCCTGCCCAGCACCAAACAGCTGACAAAGTTCATCGACTAGCTGGTGTTGGTGTCTGCATGTTGTGTGAATAGCGACCTTTTGCTTAACATGTGAGTTCGGATGAAGTGATGATAAGTCAGTGTTGTGTTTAAAGTTTGTTGCACCATGTGGCCAAGAAAAAAAACACTATTGTTTTATTTGTTTGGATTGTTGACCTCTCTTTCTGTTCTGAATTATTACAGCATTTCCTGCTGTTTCCATATCTGTACTTGGATGTAGTTTGCCAACACACCCACCCACATGCGCTCTCTCACACACACACAAACACATGCATGCACACACACACATGCAGAGAGTGGCTATAAACAAAGTCTGGAATATTTGCCGGGGAGTGGAGACCTGTGGACATTTGTGAAAACCACAGAGGAAGGTGCCCTGGTCTCAACAGTCGTTTATTCTCCAACAACAAGGTCCCTAGAGTTCATTTTAGATGCAGTGCAGAACAAATGTTTTTTTGTGTATTTCAACAACATCCTGGTTCTGCATTTAAAAGAAGCAAAAAAACAGCATGTCTGCATTAGGTTTAAATTATTCAATACAATGCTTTAGTTTGGATTGCTGGATCTTAGGTGTCATATACATTTAATGTTATTGTATGAATTAGATATTGAAGACAGCTAAAAAGTTTGCATCTCACTTTCGAATGAGGTAAAGAGTTCAAATACATTTATTCAAATATACAACAGTATGTGAATTGAATTAAGCCCAATCAAAAGAAAGAAAATGGCGTTTAGCTGCAAAACTGACACATAGTTAGATTTGATTGACAAACACCATTACATAGATTACATAGTAAATAGAAGAGTTTGATGCAGTTCAGAAAACACTAATAGAAGGTGATACATTTCCAAATGTTGCAGGAGACAGTTGTGTGGCTGGTTAGATAAATGACAGTAAGTGGACTTTGCTGCAGGAGTCTGTTCAGGACAGTTTTTTTTTTTTTTTTTTCAAATGCACTGACAACAATGGTTATGAACTTAAGTTCATAATATGCTACTATCATAACCTAACCTGCCATCTTTAATACCTCCAGATTCAAACATTCAGACATCAACTGGATTAACTGCAGATGCCTTCTCTGCAAAAAACAGACCCAGTGGTTAATAATTATAATTGCAACATTTGGGATAATTAAATGTTGACACACAGGTTAACACAGGTTTAGGCATTTGTAGAAATTAGAATATGCAGAAAAATTACATATTGAACCTTCAACTTACTTTAACCCACACCATGTTTTAAGTGCCTTTTTAACCAGAGATTTTAGGGTTTTGATGATACACTAAGCTCCTGATATGATTCTGGACACTTGGTTCACAATACAATTCCATCATGTTTACTTAAACATAATAAAATTGAAGACAAATTAGGAATGAAAGAAATTACTATGCATTATTTCTGGCATCAAACTACAAAATACATTATATTGTTACGTCATTTTTTGTGTTTGCATATTATGTTTAAGGAATATCGGCATATACATATTTTTAAGGAACAACGGGCCGATGAAATTATTACAATTCACAGTGCCAGGTTATATTCTGCTTATTGTGGCTTTGCTAATTGTGTAGTTAATTGTGTTCCAATGTTTCACTGGTTTGTTCTGGAGTACAGGTTACAATCTACCTTTGTATTCTCTTAATTATGAGGATGTCTTATTCTGTTATTTTCTTAAATTTACAGGATCAAGGGTGAATATTCAGGACTTATGCGATTCACACCCCTGCTAATTGTGGTATTGACATACCTGTTGACACAAAATTCAATGTTATTTTGTCTATCTGACAATTACACATGCCTCTTATTACTTGTTGTTCCTCCCACCTATCAAGTGTCTCCCATAACACTGTATTATGCTAATTCCTCCCTGCATGGATACTGCAGAGCTCGACATCAGCACTTCCATTGTTTGGAGTGACAGCTCCAGAACATGTGCTTGATGGGTTGTCAGCTCCTGCAGAAACACTGGTTCATTTCAGACATGCCATTCTATTTATGCATCACTCTCAGATTTAAACTTCATATTTATGCAAACCCACCACACCCCCTGCAGAGACATGTGCGCTTTCTGAACTGAGAAAGATCAAGGTTATAGGAAAAGGAGAAAAGAAGTAGGTGGAAACTCTGTCAGTTCTCCCCAACAGATACTGTTCCAAGCAATCTCAACAACACCCATTAGGAACACTGAAGAATAATATAAACAAATGTTTTCTTAAAGATTGCAGAAAAGATCTTCAAGCTACTTCATGAATTATTAAAATATTTGCACAGCATGACACTTTTATAATCGTGTGGCTTTTTCCACTTTGTTTAATTTCAGTTTTTCTTTGCTAAACACTGTGAATCTCAAAAAAACTTTAAAACATGGAAGTGTTGCCTTTCTCTAAAGGCACCCTACATAGGACTACAGAAGAATTCAATGAATAGAAAGAAATGAATACTATAATAACACTTTCTATAATGAAGCACATAATTAGTTGAGATTGTAACAACTGATTGGTGTCATTCACTGTGGGGAGGATTATTTTCAGATGTGTGGTTATTAACATTCAATCATACTGATGCCGATGAATAGCATGGCCCTTATATCCTAGCATGTACCACTCTGCTGATAGAGTACTCTCAAGCCAACACTGCTACTTCTACTAACCCAACCAACCTTCTACAGTATGTATATAAGCTTTTAAGGATTTATGTTCCTTTATGTTTATTAAACAGGGATTAAATGTCTCAGAGCTCTATCAAACAGCGGAGCCTTTCTGCCTAATCTAACTTTATAATTATTTGTTGTAGATGGTTGATTCCTTGATGTGTCTAAAAAAATCGTAATCTAAGAAAAAAATAGAAGAGTTCTGTTAGAGTTTCATTGATAGAGATACAACCAGCTCCCAGACCGTCTTTTAGCAAAAACCAGTGGGACAAAAATAACCACCAAACCTTTTTGTGTCCTTTTCTGTCCTTTCTCTTTGCATGCAAACAGCAACATTTTGATACTGTTCCCTGGTACAAGGATCCGCAAGATTGTCAGCGGCTTTGTAACTCATCACCGCTGAATTTCAGCATGCGACTGCTTATTAACCGTCTTCTGCATGCTAAACACAAACAAATACAGTGTTTCTTAGCAGTAAAAATTAGTTGAACGTAAATTAACTCTAAAGATTTTGTAATATAAACAGAAGCTCACTGAAGTGTCATCATCTCTTTTCTTTAATTGGACTGGATCTGATCATCCAGATGACTTATTTTCATGAATCCATTCAACCAAAACAACAATTTTACACTGAGGTAAGAATTATATTTGATACTCACACACTGTACGAGAGATACATTCAGATGAGGGGACTTCAAGCTTTTCCAAATGATTGTCCTCCCTGGTGGTGGGACACTGATGGGGTTGTGTAGACTTCTGATGTGCAGATTGGGGCTGGATTCTGACTTTGCCGGTAATGGGATTATTGATGGGTAGGCCTGATTAGTAGGGGTTTGTTGCTAGGTTGTCCGTTGCTGCTGCCAATATTCTGGGGTGGAGCTTGAGTGTGTCGGTCATGTTCTTCCTGTTCCAAGACTGTGGGGTACTGAAGGTTGTGCATTTTTGCAATGGGTCCTGTAGGAAGGGAGTCGGTTCAGCATGGCGAAGAGGCTGAGGGCGAAAAAGTTCCTCCTCATCTTTGGAACATGGACTAGCACAGGGACTTTTTCCTGCTGTCAGATTTTTCTCAGCAGCCACTGCAATTGTGGATCCCTGACTTTTATTTCGCCTTTCTGTCAGGCTGTGTGGGTTGTGTATCAAAGCCCTGATGACAAGGCTTCTACTCTGGGTGTGGTGGCAGGGGTGGCAGACCTCCGTATTACTGAGAGCTGCTGTTTAGGGGTGGCAGCCATCTGTCCAGCTCCTGTGGGTTGTCGAGAGGAGGATGTGGACCTCAGTGTGGGAGTGAGCAATGTGTGAGTCCTTGAAGCCAGTCCAGATGGTCCTGCCACCACCTCATCTTCCCCACAGCTGAGGTCCATGGGTGTGTCTCTGCCCAAATCTTGAGACTGGGGAGTTAAATACTAAAAATAAAAAAAAATAATAATTAAATAAATAAATAAATAAAAGAAACAGATACAGATACATTAGTAATATTATTAAAAGGGAAATGTACATCACTTATCATATAACATTGATATCATGTATAATAGATCATCTGTTTTCATGTCTAAATTTTCTCAAAAATAAGAAGATAGACTAATTCTCTTGCTACAGATTTGGAGGTCCACGCTGTCGCTTTGCACAGGATATACACAAACAACATGGACCATCTCATCCAAACATCGCTCAGTAGCACCACAAGTGATCAAGTGAACTCCACATGGTGCCTTTAAAGGTCCAATATCTTGTAAATTACCATTTCCATAGCTTTTGTGACAAGAGAGAAGGTCCAGGTGCTATATTAATAGTGCCCCTTGCAACACTCAATCATAGGAGAAATGCATCCACCTTGGATTCAGAAATGTTGCCTTAAAACAGCTCTTTTGTACATCTATGAATTTATGATGTTACACCTAGACAGTCACTGCCCAGCCCCCATTCATGGAAAGTCAAATGTGCCAAAGAGAAGGGAGGCGTGTGAATATTAATGAGACAGACAAAAAACACCTTCTAGAGTTCCGGGGAGATGCAAAATCAAATCAAATCAAAATCAAATCAAATCAAAAGTGCATGATATGGGACCTTCAATTCTCATACACCCTACTTCACTCTAACTGTACTTCACTGAAACCAGCTCATGAAGAGTTAATCCAGTTTTCATCTCACTGTTGCATCTAATTTTCAAGCAGACCTCTGAGCTGAGGAAGGTCATTTTTGCAGCAGCACTTTGACAACTGTTTATCATACTCTCTCCTGCTGTCTACGGGCTCATTCTCAAGTCGAAATATTGAGATCTAACCTCTTTCACATCAGGATCATAGTGCAATAAATTTGCGTAAGTGGATTCAGAAAGGTGCAGTCATTTTCTCCTTTTCTGACCTCAATTTCCTCAGGGTCAACGATGAATGCACATCAAATTAATCACTTTGGACATGTCTGTATTTTAAAATTAATCAATTCATTTATAATTGGATCTTTTAATATGTGTATAATTTCTATATTTTGAGAAATCAGCATTTTATATGTTAAGATATGAAGAAGCCAGAGAGCTCGGAATCGGAGTGTGATATTTATGGAAGCTGATATGCTGCCATTTTTAAAAAACTTAAATCTCCCACAAGTCCACAAGTGATCATTGCCTCGCCTTAAGCTTGTACCAGCCGCTTCATGGGTCCCAGCCAACACACCCAATTCCCCTCTACCCAAAAATCTGTCACTACCAGCTGGAGCCATTACCCCAACTCCTCCCTGGGTAGGCAAGGGCCTTCTCCTCCCTCACATCCTCGTCAGCCAACAGGGACAGATGTTCATTACAAGCCATTTCCTCCCACCAATATTATAACTATTAGCAATGATGCAGAGTTGGTTGAGTAGCAGCCTATTGTCTCATGACATTGGCATTGCAAGTAACAAGTGATTGGGATGAATGTGCTTAGTCACCTGCTGGCAGATCCTAAGTCATAGCAATATGCTAAATGTATCTGAGATGATGATAACTGACTGTGAAATGATCAGGCTCATTAGCCGCTGATGGTCATGGGTACCCAGTCCACTAAAGTGATGATCGGGAGCATTTTTGAGGTCATAGTAGCCAGTAGGCTGCATTCAATATCATCTAAATGATTCATTTAGCTAAAACTTTGACGTGAATTAGGTAAGGTAGGTAAGTTGTGTGAAATACTCAGTGAGAGTTATATTAATTTTCTGATTATTAATAATAGTCAGCTATAATTTATAATGTTTGTTACCAAATATCAGTGTTTCAGGCTCAGAATTGGACACAACAGGCTTTCAAAGAGGCATCTTTGACAGTCTGTATGAGATGCACAGCATCTAATAATTTCTTATACATCTTCAAATAGCATGAGAATATAACTTAATACAAGAAAATATAGTACAATAGTGAAAGACAGCTCTGGTCACACTGAAACATCGGTATTAATAAGATTAAAGGTTTATTCTAAAACTGCAACCATGCAAGGCGCTACACCGAGGCTAGGGGGAGCTATAGCTATAGATCACAAAGCTGTGTAGATCCAGTTATACATATGTGCGTATGTGTCTATCTGATTAATCACTAAGATTATGATAGCCAGCTGGTTTTACACGATCTGTGCATAGTTGATATGCATATATAGGTTAATGCATTTGTTGTAGCTGCACTGTGGGTATTATTGCTCTCATTGATGACATTGTGATAGGCATTTAATCTGTAATATTATAACCAATGCAGTGCAGGACACGTCTATGGTTGGCCTTCAGGTTACCTTTGTTTGCAATAGAAATATAATCACAATACAAATTTAATACATACAATACAACAGGCGTATACTAAATCCATTGCAATTCTCCTTTTGGCTGCACTTTAATAGCATCATTGCCAATGCACAGCTGTCTGAATATGCATCTGGAAAACATTTAGACATTTTGGATGTATTGTCTCTTTCTAGTGCTGAATTATTTCAATATTGCGTGTGAAAGACGTTCTTCTTATTACATTGTGGTCACTTATATTAGACTTACAGCTACTTTTAATAGTCTTTTGCCAAATTTCGATAAAAAACATATATTTATATGTTAAGACAATGTAGTTCAGTCACACAGGCGACTGAAAAAACACTTAATATCCTAAAAACACAAACACATTGATATCCCATAACTATAATTTATTGATTGGTGGTCAGACAGTGGCCTTCCCAATATGTTTGAACAATGGAATTTACTTATTAGGATATCTGTTTAATACCAATGGTCGTTTTACATCCCAAGGTTTAAAGCATCATTATAATACCTCTATTTTATTCTTTTTATGCTTGTAGCTCCATTCTGCATTGGTGTACGCATTTCCATGGAGTGGAGAATGCCTTCAACATGACCTTACTACTCAACTGTTCAATAATAATACCAGGGGAACTGCATCAATAATGTACTTCCAAATAATGCAAAGTTCCTTTAAAAAAACATTTAGCTTAAAAAAAAAAAATCAATGGTTTGACGATTCAGCTAAAATTCAGTTTATTTAAGGCCCAGAAACTACACTCTCCACTGTGTCAGCTTTGCAAACAAGTATACGTCGGTGCCTTTATATATGTTGGTACAGTCCTTTGGTCACAAGTTACTGATATATAGGCCAGTAGCCACAGAGATGGACTGAGCACTGCTGCTGCTGCAGCTGTTCTGTTAAATGACCTGTTAACAGACACACAGACTTGTACTAATTCACTGTTGCTGCTCAAAGTTTGAAAGAAAAAAAAATTGACTCTGAGATCTCCTACCGCCAGTAAACGGCTCCGGATCAGAGAAGTGTGACTCTGTGTTTTTTTTTATTCGCCCCAAAGCTCCAGCTCTGGCCCAGTCTCTTATCCAGGAACTCTACAGCATGCAGCAGCAGATGTATTTCGGCCAGCAGTGTCAGTTTCACTCGCACTTCCATTGTCAGTGAGCTGTATGTCTGTGTGTGTTTGTGTGTGTGTGTTGGCAGGGACCATCAGCATTTAGTGGTGTGACCGTCATCACTGCTTTTTCTGATGACTGAGTGGGCATTTCCGTTTTCAAAACCCAGAAAAATACAGTGCTGCACTCGCTCTGTAGTCAGAGTATTTGACAAAGTTGTTTCCAGCTCAAGTTTTTTTGAATCCTCCCATTTCCGTCAAACTTTTATAATGCGATACATAAAAGATTGAAGGTTTGATACTTAATAAGGAGACACCAGGCAGTCCTGTTAAGCCCTCACCCACATCACTCAGTAGGAGTATCCAGTGCACCAAAGGAGGGGACTTTAGAGATGGGATGGGTGCTAGTGCATCTCTCTGCCTCAGAGAGAAGGTCCTTGTTCCTGGGCGGCCGATGAGAGCTGGCCCGCTGACAGAAGGCCCTCTGCTACAGGAAGACACTATTGTGTGGGGGAGCTCTACACCACAGAGGAGTCACTTCCTCTAACTAATGTTTCACTCAGACCTCCCTGTACTGCTCTGTGTATATACACTACAGTATATCAGGATGAGTGTTTCTATGCACCCATGTGGCTCCTACATGTCAATTTTTCCTCCCTTTATGGGAATATGCATCTCCAGTTTGTTTTCCATTCTGCCCTCTGTGTGGGATTTATCTTCACGAGTGGCTGCTATCGCTCCACAGGGGGCATTCGCTCTATGAGTAGTGATCTCTAGATGTTACAAGACTCCGCTGTCGAAGTGGGAAGGCTATATTTTAACTGTCACTATTGTTGCACAGAGGAACCCTTTGCAGTGTATGTATAAAGTCTACATGCCCCTTTTAAAATGCACCTGTAAAAAAATTATGCCAAGATGAATTATTTCACCCACAATAGGCTGGCAACCTGTCTGGAGTGTATTCCTGCTTCTTGCCTGAAGTACGCTGGGATTGGTTCAGGCAGAGCCCTGTGAACCTAGTGAGGAAAAGTATAGAAAATGACTCACTGAATAATGTCACAACCTTTTCCACCTTTAATGTGACCTATAACATGTACCATCATAATTGAAAAACGAACTGAAACCTTTAAAGGAGAATAATAAACAATTTAAAATAACCTGCTTGCATAAATATGCACACCCTTAAAATAATAATCTGTTGCAGCAAATTTGGCTTTCATTACACCACTCTGTGTTTTTGAGGTAGGAGGTCTGTTTAGGAGGTAGGAGTCTGTCAGCCTGGCACATCTAGATGTGGCAATATTTGCCCACTCATCTTTGCAAAACCGCTCCAAATCTGACAAATCGCGATGGTATCTGCTGTGCACAGCCCTCTATATATCACCCTGGTACTGGAAGATACGGCTACAACAATGTCACCAAAAGCCTCCTAGAACAAGTGAACTTTATTTGAGGTTAATCAGGGGCACTTCAAATGGTGACAGGTGTGTGCTGACTCCAATATAACATGAGTTTGAATTTAATTGGTTAAATCTGAACACAGCCACATCCCCAGTTAGTAGAGGGTGTGCACACTCGTGCAACCTCATTATCTCAGTTGTTTATGTTTACGTCACCTCCCTGAAAGACTTCAGTTTTGTTGTACAAGTTACAGTAGAGGTCACATTAACAGTGGAAAAAGGTTTATTATTTATCTTGGTGTCCGTTTTTTTACATCACAAAAACCTGGTATTTTAACAGGGGTGTGTAGACTTTTTATATCCAGTGTATATATGAGACTGAATTCTCAAAAGTTTCCATTGCAGCACTGGAAAAAGGTAATAATAGGAACAGAAATCTTCCTTAGTTAACCTTATATTTAAAAAATTTAAAAAGAATATTCAACAATTAATAAGCCTGATAGAAATGACTACAAGGCAATAACAAAAAAGGTGAAAAATGTCAGCACTGCAGTGCATTTAGCCTATGCCTGTTAACTGTGCACACACATAGTTTAAAACAAGCTGACTATCATCACAATCTTGGTGATTATGTTTCTATTGCAAACAAAAATAACTTGTAGGTTGACCACAGACATGCGTCCTGCTGTGCGTTGGTTATAATGTTACAGATTAAATGTCTATCACAATGTCAGAAATGAAAGGAATAATATCCACAGCGCAGCCATAAGGAGAAATGCATTTACCCTATATGCCTGTCAACTGTGCACACATGGTGTAAAATGAGCTGGCTATCATTACAACACACAGAGACACACACACACAAACACAAATCGCACAGCTAGGGATCTGACTGGGAACCGAATGGCTGGTTATTAACTTTTACACATCTTTATTTAAAAAAAAGAAAATACTAAAGTGCTTGAGGGGTCTTAACTGGAGCTAACTGGTGTAGTGTTGTGCCTGTATTGATAGATCAGGCTCTGGTCTTTTTGGTAATTTTCGAAAAGAAATGGCCCCATAGCTTCACATTTACTCTATGATTTTTAAAATGCGGTGATTCCAGGGGGTTGTAAAGTTGGTTGGTTGAAAACTGTGTGATCTCACTACGTTTTAGCTTGAAAAGCAAAACTTTTGCTGAAGATGAGGTTCTGGCTCAATTGGTAATTTCGGAATAAAATAAAAAACAAAACAAAAAATTGGTTGTGTTCTAATTTGTTCAGATTGTGTAGTAAACCCTTTCAATACCATCAAGCTTCAATAAATGTTATCCTGGATATGGGAATGTTGCCATTTTAGACATGTTTTAACCATAAACATTGATACTTTCTTGCTTCATTCTTTTATTTTTTCCCTTTGTTTTTACTTAGGACAAGAGCTCACTTGTTAAAATTAATGTTTTCTTCAGGACAGTATATTGTTAAAACCTGGCAACCCTTTACCGAGTGAACAGCCAGAAATGGTTTATTGGTGGTAATTGCTGCTTTTCTGGCATTTTATCAGCCCATCTGTTGCTGACGATCGGAGCATGTGGTCTACTACACACACGGAACAGGAGTGTGCATGCAAGTGATTCCAACACATGAGTGCACACCAGCACATACAAGTTACATTCACCTAAATGCACAAACCCAAACAGGTGGACAAACATAAATATGTGCACACATCTGTCACCTGCACAAGCATGTGCCAACACACACACACACACACACACACACTCATACACACCCACTCACAGCCTGCACCGGATTCATTACTGCACATTATGCACATACTGCACCAACAAACAGACAAGACACACTACATTCTGCTACATGGGTGCACACCAATAATATTCTGCTAGGCTACAGATCACATGGACACATGCACATAAAGAGAAAAAAAATTGCTGCTATCTGATCCGTACACTTGACTGGAGGGTAAATAAACAAATCACAGACCATGCACATACATGTACGCGCATATGTAAATGCACATCTAACACACATACACATACACACACCCTGGTTCAATCATAGTCTGTTTTATGACGTTGATAAATGGATTTTGGATATTGTATCCTTGTGGGTGCAGAAATGGGGTACTGTGGTGCACTAGGGAAGAATGTGCTCAACCACACAAAAACACACACACACAGTTACTCACTGCTTACATATACACTGACAACTACTGATAACATCGTACTGTACATGTGCTTTAGCTGCACAGATGTATAAATACACACACAGGGATTCAGTCTCTCTGCTTGGGGAAGCCCAGTCTCTGCGATGATTAATAGGGGTTGTGTGGCTCCCACTCTTTACCTCATACTATCTCTGTGCTGAAGCTGGAAAAATAAGCAAGCTGTCAGCTTACATGACACAGACAAGAAAAACTCCCTGGCCGACCAAACAGCCTGCATACAGCATGAGCGTGATAGCACTTAGCATGCAATGTAGCGGTCTCAGCAAGCCTTGGAGCCAGAAATATGGCCCACAACTGACCTAATTTGCAAGGCTGTGTACACTTTACCTTTACTGCATTAGCCTTTTACTACTATTGAGACTACATTGTAATGTAATATTGATGATTTTTTTTTTTTTTTTGTAAAAAGTCAAGACTACTTCTGCCCATTCAGAGATATAATAATGGCCCAGAGCTACAACTCAAGAAGCTCACTTTTGCTATCCTGCAGAATTTTGAAAACCACTTAGAAATGAACAAGAAGACCTACTGGAAGACAACCTCTGTCACTTCTCATTCATGTTTGCATTCGCTTGGCACTGTTGGTTACCAACTAATGTCATTGTAGTATATCCTGTATTAAACTGCTTGTAGTGGATTCATCCTCTGGGGACCATGAATGCCTATATATAATTTCATGGTAATACATCAAATAGTTGTTGAGATATTTATGTCTGGACATGGTTGACAGATCAATAGACTGACATATCCCACTATAGCATCCCATGTGTCATGGTACTAATGTGGCTTAAAGGCTAAGTATTATGTTATGTCTAATGCACCAAGTTCACTTACACAGGGTTACTGTGAATAGACATGAATAAACGAGAAAAAACAGAATAGGTAAATGTCAGAAGTTGGATGACATCCAATAATAATGTTTTTTTGCTAACTTAATGATTATTGCAAATTATTATTATTAACTTATTTGGACTGTTTAATTTTTTTTTTCAATTTGAAGGAGCTAATTACACTGTGATTATAAATGACAAATGAAGAATTAATCATTCATTAATTCATTAATATTGAGACAAATTCACACCCATGTTGCCACAACTATTATCTAAACTGTTTGTGTTAAGATAATTAACCTAACTGTAGGAATATCAAACTGACAGAGTTCAGGGGTTCAGCAGGAAAAAAGGAAAGAAACTGAAAAAAAATGATTTTGATTGATTCCCAAACCTAGCAACTTGGGAGAGCTAAAAAAAAAAAAGAAAAAATGAAAATGAAAAAAAAAAAAACATTGAGAGAAGTCTGTGGAGAATGGGCAGCAGAGTGACTTTTACCAGCATCCAATCGCAAACTCACAGCCAGGTCTAAGCAGAAAGCATGGCTGAACTCATATTTTTCTCTGAGATTTCCAGATCAAACTGTCAAAGGAACCTAGTGAACCTCACACTGACCAAGAGGTGAGATCATTAACATGCAGCCAAAAGTGCAAGAATTTCCAATCACTGTGACATGAACTTTTACTGTCACAGTTGTTTGATAGGGCCAAGAGAATATTTTCTTATTGGTACGTCTTGGTTGCCTGCCCCAACTTTGCAATTCCATGATTCCATTTTGGTATTTTCATTGGGTGTGCAGAAAGCATATTTTCACTTAGACCCAGGTGTTTGGCAGCTTACCCCTGACTGTCAGTCCAGACATTCATAAGATCGTGACAGGCCTCTGAACTGTTTGTTTAACTCCACCCCATTAACTGGCACTGATTGACAAGCTTTGGAGTCTTTGGGAGGAGAAGGTGAGGTCAGGAGAGGTAAGTCAGGAGAAAATATCCATATTCGTATTTTCCCATTCCATACCTTTGAGTGCTCATCAATGATATCAACTGCTGAGGTGATAAAAACCCTGCAGACTGATTATTGATTTGATATCTCCACACTGATATAGTTGAAACTGAAATTGGTAGCTTGGCAATAGTTATTGCATTTTATTCTGCGATGAAATTGCTGGTGACATTAGAGGGGAAGTGGGTGTTGGAGGAAAAACCCTGAGTTGGAAGCTGTTGTTCAGCAGGCTCACTCCCTTAGAACCTTTGACCAGGGGGCATTTTGTGTGTGCACGTATGTGTGAGGGATGCACTCACATGGACAGAGAATGCACACCGCACTATGACATGAGTCTTTGTCCTTACAACTGATAGACAGGTTTGTGGCCTGAGCTGCAGAGTGGACACACACACACACACACACAGCTCTTGATCTTATCTCGCACTTACTCATATAAGTGCCATTGCTATGAAGAAAGAAACCGGATCCACTCTGGGCAATTAAGTAGAAGTCCTCCTCTACATTCAGACAGATAGAGAAGTATTTTTTTTCCATGCAAATGGTTAGTAACCCAAGAAAATTCAGTGACGCTACACTAACATGCAGATTAAAAGTGGGGAACTGACCACAAAAGCCACTGTTGTATTTGTGAAGTGACTTACTCAAGCACACTTGGCCAGTAGCTGCTGAAGGAGTAGGTGTTTCACTTTCCCCACCGACATCTTTCCAGGCAGTGTTCAACCTGCTGAACCTCCACTCACACTTCACCCCTGTTTCTTACTTCGAGGCAAAGGCCACAGCTATCCCCACGCTTGTTTGATAGAACATCACCATCTGACAGAGATTCCTGTGAATTCAAGCTCCTGCAGTGACCATTAAAACATATAGCCAGGAGGCGGTGGTGGCAAGGCACTCGAGTCAGGTCGGCTGCCCTACAGTCCCATCTCAGCTGCCATCCATCATGATCCGGTTATTTGAGTTCACCTGCAGCCGACTGGGCCAAGACAAGAGAGCTTGTCAGTCTATCAGTCACTGAGTAATGACATGCGGCCTGGGTGACCTCCAACACTTGCTAACGAAGCAAAAATTGTGCAGTGCACAAGTGCAGTCGAGAGTAAAAAAAAAACCTGCAGTAGATTAGTGTCAGGTAGTGAAAGGCAAAGTTTTGGAGGTTTCTATTTTTGAATGGCGGATGAGCGGACGAGCCGACCAGGCTGGCTGCATGAAAAATGTATTACAGACCCAGGTAATTATTCTAATCCCACTTGAGAACACGATAGGGAGGCAGCAAAGGGAAATAAAAACTCATCATTACAGCTTTACTCTGATCAATAAACTGCGTATAATTAAATGGTGACTCCAGCTGAAATAGGACTGCATACACCCCTAGCCCTTCCATTGTGCCTGGCATTATGCCCAAGAACTGAACCCACCCTATCTCCTCCCACGGGTCCGACACCAGCATCCGCAGGCTCATCCTGCATGGAAAAATGATCAGCCATGGAGCTGAACGCCGCCGGCCTCATAAATAAGACAGAGGGAACGGTTGAGAGGGTGTCCTGACACGAGGTATCTGACTGTCCAGTTCCCTCGACCCAACCGCAGGAGTGTAAATCAGACGTCTGCTAGTCCAGGGTTGGCGAGACTGTGGGGTAAAGGAAAGAAAACGGCGGTCGCGGGCGGTCCACTTCTGCTCTTTAACTTCCACGTCCCCGGGGAAGGATTTACTACATGTTCTGTGTCTGCCACCCAAAGTCACATTGTTTCAGGTACACTCATATACACCAGAGAGCTGCAGGGAAAATCCACGGTCCTCTGCTGTTGGCAATTAGCACCAAAGCTGGTGGTGAAGGAGAGGGCAGCCAGCGCTTATCTGCAGGGAACAGAAACTGAAAAACATTTCTGCCAGGGGCTACCCAAAGGAATTCTGGTTCCCTGTTCAGCACACATATGCAAATAAAGTACAAAATCCTACAGTTTCTAAAGACTTTCTGCACACTCCTCCTTGCTTGGCTACCATCTTCCCACTGATTCATCTCTCCCCTGACTATCATCAATAACCACACACTGGGAGTTTACATTGTTCCACTTCAGGTGCACTGAATTTAATCCAAATGACAGTTCCACTATAAGTTACACAACAGGATTTGACAGCTTGAAGGCTAGTACAGCTATCTTTGGATTGAAGTTGTGAATGACTGATACAGTGAGCTGTTCCTGGGCCTTTTTCTTCATTGAAGGGTGAAAAAGGGAATGGACAGTTAAAAATTTTCACTCGTGTTAATTTCATTAAATAGCTGGTAAGAATACCACAAATCTAAAGAGACACATAAGGGCTCACCACAAAAGAACTGGGGGTTGGTTAATGTCTTGGTGGAAATGTCAGTTTTTTTTTTTGTTTTTTTTTTGTATCAAGCCAACTAGTAAGGCAGTGATATTACATTATGTAGGATGTTCTTTATAGACAAATTGAGACTATAAACTATGCCCTGGTCTTTGTGAATACTCTTTTCTGATTGGCTGGCAGGTGTAATGCAAACATATTTCAGCTCAAGTTTAATCATTGGTTTTACATTCAACCGCTAAAGCACAGCTGTCAAACTAACTTGTCAATTGCAGCAGCCCAGATGAATAATCACCTTGATAAACTAATGAACAGACTGGGAAGGAAAAACACATCAATGGATGTATTTAACATTTTGTTCAATCTATTTGGAGAATACAGCAATTTTGAAGAATGGGACACAGCAGAGGAAAAAGAAATGGAAAAGGGACGAAAGAAATCAAGAGAAGAAAAAAAACAGCCCAATAAATGAGCAGCTGTTTTGTCTCTTATTCAACTAAATTAATTTAACAAATGTCTATGAAGTAGCACTAAAATCATGCTTAATTTTAACACTTTGTTAGGGTATTAAAGTGATGAAACTATAATCTTCATTTACCTTGCCCATGTGGCAGACTAGAATATCTCCACGTTGCTAAGTCGTATCAGAGATCCATCCTATTTATTGGAGTTGTGAGGAACGTTAAGATTGTGTGAGAACCTCACGGGATGATAATGATTGCATAATATAATTGTTAGTCAGGCCCTCAGCTGTTACCAGGGAAACTGACTTAGAGCTCGTAAAAGAAAAAAAAAACATTTTCATTGTATTTATTCAGAGGGAAATAACAAAAATGTCCCCTCCATCAAGACTGTGTAGGGATGGTTTGATCAGATTTGATTGACAGTGACTGGCAGCTTGTGTATTGTGTGTTCAAAAGTCGGTTCATCATAGTAAGAATCCAATTAGTAACATGGAAACTCTGTAAACAAACAATACATGTGATACATAGAGTAATTTTGGGGTCACCAGATGGATGCAAGTTAAATACTGGCATTCCTTTTTGCTCCATTTTCGATCTCCACTAACTCCCGAGGGAAATATCCGGCTGTTAAATGGTCCGCTATGTTCATTACAGCTGCAGTTGCTAATTCAGCTACTTACGGTACTTTTTTTTTTTTTTTACACTGAAAAAAGCTTCCTTTTGCTGAAAAAAATGCAAATGAGAACTGACTGGAACAAAAAAACGTAAATTTATGAGCTGTACCAGCCAAAACACAAAATTGAAAGAAGAACTGCACAGATAGGTGGGTTTTATCTCACTACACAAGTAGTGCAGCATTAATCAATATATGCTGTAGCAAAGACTGTATGTAATTGAACAAATACTCCAATCTATAATACATTAACTGACCCATATCCAATTTTAATATATGGCCATTATCTGCCTCTTTTATAAATCTGACCCTACAGTAGTTCACATGGCAGCACAACGGGCATCAAACGGTCAAAAGCTGCAAATGTAACTGAAGGTTCACAGGCACGGATACCAACCTCAGTGCTCATAAGTGGATCTCCTGCAGTGAAGAATGTAAACTGAAAAAAAATAAAATGAAAAGTGAACTCTGTGCAACAGCTGCATTGTAATACATCTTATTTTACTGCTGAGCTTTTAGTCTTAGGCCATTAGCAAAGCATCTGGTATGGCGTGTCCTGAGGATAGTCCAAACTCGAGAGCTCAGCAAGCATTAAATCAAGATATATTACAATGTGGCTTCTATGGGACATTTACACATTATATTTTAGGCATTTAGCTGACTCTGGTATGTGTGAGATAACTTTAACTTATTAAATCAACAAGCAAACAATAGTCAGGAGTAAAAGAGTCTCAAGAGTCTCAGCCTTGTTAGCACCAAATTGCATTGAGCCCCTTGAATATTTATTTTATATAGAGCACTTTTTTTTATTATTTGCACCTGCATATTAGACAAATTAGCTCTGCAGGCTTTGCTGTTTTCTATAGCTTTCCAACTAAAATCATTCATCATTCTGCAGTGTATGTGCTTTATTGTGAATTTAAAGTTGACAGATTAAGAAGAGGCAAACTTGAGAATCTTTGGCCAGCACTGCTTCCATAGGCCAAGGCTTGGTCGACCCCGAGGAAGCAAAAGCAACATGATTCCACAATTTACTGGCTCAGGGTTAACAAGGTCTAGTTGTTAGGCAAACAGCCTGTCCCTGGGATGCAGTAAATAACAGTAAGCGCTACGGTGTGAGAGGCCACAGGGTTTGTTTAGGTACATTATGTTTACATCTGGCCAGTAAGTATTTTTATGTGTCTGGGTGTATGTGTATGTGTGGGCAAGAAGGTGTCAGGCAACCCAAGATTGATATGGAGACGGGACAAAAGTGGAGTTTGTTTTTCTTTCTGTATTTCACTTGTAATTTCTGCATACAATCAGACCAACTTACAGCCTCTTCTGTGCAAGTTTACATCAAATCTGTTTATATCATTTTTAGGCCTAATTATGCGGTATCCAGTGCTGAAAGAGTATAAGAGTCATCTTAGGAATGTTAATGATGGTTAGCTTAATAGATGAGAAACAAACAAGCTTTCCTTTGAATACAATTCAATCAGGGTTTAGTGTCTGAGGGACAGCACGCTTTTGCATTTTGATGAGAGAAAACTCATTAAATGAATTGAAAATTGACAACAGTCGGTATAGCTTCGTGCCAAAGATATTAGTGAGTATGTTGTAAAACTCATCTGAATCGAAACATAATTTCAACCCACAATTCTGAATTCCCCCTAAACCAGAGCGGTTTTATGGTGGCGGTTTTGTGTTTCCGCGATTGCTGCTGTGAAAATGGATATCAATCAGTTCCTCTTGTCCTTGTGTTGATGCAGCAATCAGGAAACCACTCGGGAGTGAGGAGTCGCGTTGTTGAACAAGAGAGAAAAATAGAGCCACAGAAAAGACAGACGCTCACCTAAGTGTCCAGCTTATTATCTGATAAGAATCTGGGCAGCCAGATTCGATCGCCGTGCCCTCGCCATGTCTCTGACTTAATCACAGCTCCTGCCCCCTCCCCTGCAAAGATTATACCCTCCTATCAGGGAATCAATTTGGCTGTCACGAAAACACAGCCCATGCCTTGACAGGGTGGAAGGAAAAAAACTCTTTGATACAGGTAACTGGAATTCAGTTGTGTTCTGGTAGAGAAATCACATCTGGAATGTGCATTAAAATGGGCTAAAGAAAGACAGAGACATAGGTGTCAATTTGTATGGCAGCTTATCAACTTTGTTGTGACAGTGTAGTTTTCGGCCAAATTGCGAATTGGAATTCTGGTCAGTTGGCTGGTAAGCTTTGATCCAAACTAAAATATGTCAACAACTATTAGATGCATTTGCCGTTAGATGTTGTACAGATGTGCATGATACAGAGACAATGAATCCTAACGGATTTGTGATTCCCTCAGTTTTCCTCTTCAACCACAACCGGGTTGTGTTTTTGAGATAAAATGCATGGATTTACAAGAAGTTTTGACAGACAATTATGTTTCCCTCAGGATGAATTGTAAAGCCGTTGGTGAGCTCTTGACTTTACATCTACTCCCAATAGGCAGCTGTGGCTCAGGATGTAGAGCCGCCATCCAGCGGTTTGATCCGCACTTGCTCCGGTCCGCATGTCGAAGTGTCCATGGACAGATAACCTTACCATAAACTGTGTGTAAATTATTAATAGTACACGGTTGGCACCTTGTCTGGTAGCCACAACCATCAGCATATAAATATGTGTGTAAGGATGAATGAAACCACTTTGAGTGGTTGGAGGACCCGAAAGGTGCTATACAGGTTCAGTCCGTTTACCATTGTCAGGTCAATAATTTAATCATTCAATACTGATTTATGACCCAATTCCCACAAAATGACAAGATGGCATTTTCATTAGCCTCAACTGTAGTTGCTATTATGCAAATATTAGCAAACGGGTATGTTTGCTAATAGATGATGCCTGCTAAACATCAGCATGTTGACAACGTCATAATGACAACATACTCATTGTCATTATGAGTACGTTGCCATGCCGGTGTTGGCATTTACCTGAAATAATAAAGAGCTAAACATACAGCCTTTGCCTGAGTCGGGAGGATAAATCCGAGAAGATAATTTCATCGTACAACCACCTCTACCCCTGATCTATAGCATGTCTTTAATTAAATTAACTCAGTGTGGCTCTTTCTTACAATCAGCACAGCCATCAATGTCTTGCTAAAGGAAGCAGACTGCCAGATGTCACGCATGTAGTCATTTATTCGTCTGTAATGAGACACAGAGGTCCATAAAATAGTGACCTACTGTCCATGCTGATGACCTTCAGTTGACCTGTTGCTTGCCGCTACCAGTCAATTAACATTTTAATGAGTCAATGATGTCCCCCAAACCCTCACCCCTTCCCACCAGCCCAGTCCATCTCCTGGCCCACTCATGCATGGGACAGTTGGGGTCAGCTGCCAGTCCAATAAATCTGACCAGAAAAGGAGACTCGCTCACCACTGTTTACTTTAAAGTAAAGTCTCTCAGTCTCTCTCTTTCTCCCTTCAACTGATTCATAGCCCCAGGCATGAAGATTGATAGAAGCCTGAATGAACAATGAGCACCTGTGTGTGAGTGTGAGCGTGGGTGTGCGTGCATGTGCCTAACCATGCAGGAAGAATGACCTTGCCACCCCTGATGTCTCCAGTGTCTGTTAGAGAATTCACTCGTTCTGCTGCTGGAAAATCTATAGGCCCCTTTCCACCAAGAAAGTTTCTGGGGCAGGAACTAATACAGGAACCTTCCCATCTCTCTGCCCTCTCAGCCGCTGTGCTTCTATCAAGTAGGAAAGCTCCTGTGAAGTTAATGTGACATGTCATCATTGTCATTGAAGATGTAAAGAGCTGAGGATGGTTTCTTCGTTTACCTACAAAGGTATTAACTAAGGTAATGTAGTCACATCCCATCTTATGCATTGTCCAATTACCACTTTTTTTGGGCCATTCTTAGTACCTACTCCTTCGGGGATGGTTTCTGTGATGCAAACAAACACAAAAGGCCCCAGCCCTGCAAAATTACCCTGTTGTTGAAAAATTCCCCAGCAGTGTGTGTTCCAATGGTGAGGTCTGGGCCATGCACACATATATACACCATACTCCAGAGCTGGGGCGACATGGTGGCGCAGGGGTTAGCGCTGTTGCCTCACAGCAAGAAGGTCGCAGGTTCAAGACCGCCTTGCGTCCTGGGTCTGGGACCTTTCTGTGTGGAGTTTGCATGTTCTCCCCGTGTCTGTGTGGGTTTTCACCGGGTACTCCGGCTTCCTCCCACAGTCCAAAAACATGCTGAGGTTAATTGGCGACTCTAAATTGCCCGTAGGTGTGAGTGTGTGAGTGAATGGTGTGTGTGCCCAACGATTGGCTGGTGACCATCTGGGGTGTATCCCTGCCTCTCGCCATAACGTGCTGGGATAGGCTCCAGCAGACCCCTGCGACCCTAATGAGGAATAAGCAGGTATAGAAAATGACTGACTGACTGACTCCAGAGCTGTTTGCATATACTGGCTTCTACTGATCAATATTTTCATATACCCCTGGTATAGCCACTTTTTAGCTGCTTAATAACCATAACCTCCAGTCTTTTCAGCTTAACCTCTCTCTAGAAACTAGAGAGAAAATAATTATGTATAGTTTTTTGTTGTTGTAATTAGCACATTATTAGTCAATCACTTGGATTCTATGTGTATATTCCCTGCCCCTGACAACCATAGCCTCGGGTTGGTCAGAGTTTAACTGATGTGTGTTGCCGTTGAGCCAAAGGCCGGTGTTTAAGAAAGCAGAGATGAAAAAGATTAGGAACTATAAATCTTAGGTTAATAGTTATAAAGATGATAGCAGTTTGATGTATTCATGTCATTATTTGTACAAAATTATGATAGCTGCGGGCTAATTGTCAAGTGAAGCTATCAAATGATTATTATAATGATTTTAGTAAACAAAACAGAACTAAAGTTCTCTTGTGCTCTTTCTACTTGTATTTTTATGCACCTTGAGTGTGTGCAGAAAGCAAAAATGAATGGAAAATGCAAGTTTAAATTCCTTCAAACCTCACTGAACTCATCTGATCACCCAAACCATTGCTAAAGGTAATCAAATATTTTAGACACATGAACAACACAGAGATACAAAAGGATGACAAGCATTGACAATTTACATTTCACTAGTGAAACACTTACATTGTGTATTTTTGCTCCAATCTCAATTGATTCTTTATAGTAAAAGTAATACAGAATGGTGAGAGACAAGTGAAACTGAAAAGTCTGAAGCCAAGGATATAAACAGGACAGGGATATGGTGCGTTTCCTGAAGCCAGTTTTAGAAATCAAATTACATTTTTATGCTTATGTGTATTTTAATGCCCTGTGTAACAAGATAAGGTGGAATCGAGGGACAGAGACAGCCTAAAGCTACTCTCTGCAAAAGCAGATCAACAACAACATCAAAAGCTGCATAAACAGTTCCAGGTTGTGACATAAATACCTAAAAAATGTCTTTAGTCATAGCAAATCCACTTCGGTATCAATGAAAAACTAGTCATAGCAAATCCACTTCGGTATCAATGAAAAACATATGATAATCTCTCTCAGATTATCTCATTTAATTCATTCATTCAGTCATTTGTCATTTCCACGGTTCCTTTTACATTTTTTTAAGCATTGCTTATTTTTGCAGGGACAGCACATAATTAAAAATATGCAGAGTTATATTGCAACTAATTTACATCTGTTATCCCTGGGCAGATAGAGAAAGAAAACAAAACAACAAAACACACAAACAAAGCAAATACAAAGCAATCGCATCAAACAGCACAACACATAAAAGTCCACCAGTGACTTCAAGTGAGATAATAAATAGAATCAGTATGATAAATGTTCTCTTACCAGCTCATTAATAATGGTGTGGTGATATTGGTCTGCACTAGGTCTTGAACCCCAGAAGCCATGGTTATTTACCAATGAGACCATTAATATATGTTTTTAATGTGTTTTGCTATAAAAAAATTTTAAGTTTTCACAAGCTAGTAACTCAGTTTCCCTGGTAACGCCTAGGGGCTGTCTAATACCTGGAACAATGAGGTTCTCATGAAAAGTTAATAGTCCTCACTACTCCAGTGAATAGGTTGGAACGTGAGATAGTCTAGTCCACAGCTACAACAATTGTGTTTCGTTATTCTTTTTTCCTCAGCTGTGTTCCATTCTTCAAACTTGCTTTATTCTTCAAATATATTGAAAGAAATGTTAAAACCAGTAATCATGGCTGTGTTTTTCCTTCTAGGTCGGGTTGTTAGTTTTATCAAGTTGATAAGTCAGCTCTGCTATAGCAGCTTATAACAAGCAGTTTCAGAGCTGTGCTTCCATGGGTGAATTTAGAATCAGATGATTAAGCTTGAGCTGACCTACGTGTGTTGTTTTGATGCAGAGCCTGCCCCGCCAGCCAATCAGAAAAGAGGATTCACCAGACCATGACGAAAGTGTCCATACAGTTTGTACTGCAAATTGACTTTCATCTCTATGTGTAAGCACATTCGCCATATTGATCTCTCCCAGTACTTCTCTCAATTGTGTGTGTGCTGAAGTGTTTCTGACCCTCCTAACTGTTACTGTCATCACCTTCTCTAATGTCAGACCCTTCACTGTGCTAAACAAGTCCACATTTCACCATCGTATCGGGGCCCCACGTACAGACTCAGACACCCAGTGCTTTCAACTCTGACACACCTGTGTCACACAACATCACAGACCATTTCCCCTGTTCTCTGACAAACAAGGACAACCAATCGCACACACACACATACACGCACACACTCCCAGAGACAAATGGTGACATTTACTTTTCCTTGGGAGGGGATGTTGTTGTTGATGAAGGATGGAGCTTGTCTATTTGTGTTGAAACAATGCTTGCTTTGCTCTTTCATTAGTCTGAGTGTGCCATGGTGTTTCAGATGCTGTTAGAAAAAAAAGAACCTTGAGAGATACTGAATTAATAGGATTTTTTAAAATAATTTTTATTGGAAGAGGGTCAAATTAAAAAGCAATATTTGCAGAAAATATGTTTTTTTTTTTTTTTTTTAACAGCTTGGGTTCGACAGGCTTCGAAAGCCATTAGGTTTCTCGGATTCACACACACACACTTTTGTTTGGAGCCATAAAAGTTTTCACTGCACTAAACACACTAAACTATGACATTGCGTTTTATAAAGGTGAACCTTGTCTGATTTTTATTCTCTGAAAAATAATAAGAGAATTATGCTTTTCCAATCCATAGCTGTCAGTCTGTATATGAAATAACAACCAATTTCACCGCTCCATAAAGGTCACAACTCTGTTTAAATTCTGTGATGCTGCAAGTGCACGGTCTGCACAATAAACAGCTGAACATTATATTTTCACTTCAGACACAGTCTCCTCCTCTGTGTCTCTATTGCACATTTAACAGCATTCAGACCACTGAATTAAACCACTGTGGATTCATACATGAAAGAAGGTCAACCAGAATTACAGACGTTTAACGATTTTTGAAAAAAAAAACATAATTTCCTTTACATATTCTAACAGACACACACACACTCTTTCCTTGGCAGTCTTTGAGAATTTTTGCTTGGGTTGAATGTAACTTCAGAAAGGCCAGGGTGTGCAGGCCTCCCAGTCTTCAGCTCAGCCCACATCATTCTCCATGCATCATTACCGCTGCAGAAACCTTGAGCCAATAAACAGCTCAGTTGCGCTGCTCTTATTTAAAAGCAAGGAACTGGAAAAAATACACATGCACAGATAAAAATACTTAGACTGCCAGTCTAGTTGACACACACACTTGCAGTATATGCTTACAAATGGTAACACATCAGCATTTTATATCAAAAACACAAGTCTCGCACACAAACACACACTCACACACACCTTCCATTACTTTTCATTTAAATCCATATAGACTGAATTTAACCCGACACCCAATGCTATTAAAGTCACTCCTCAGGCTTTTCATTGCAGAGTAACTTTAAAATAATTAAAACCTGCAATCAGATTTGTGCATAAACGGCCGGCAGATAGATGCATGTTCTTTGTTTTCCCTGATCCCGAGACAATACTCGGCCCCGCACAGGAACAGAATGAAGAATAAATAAAAGAAGACATTGGCAGCGCCAGAATAATTATACACCGCTCTATCCAATCTACATAAATAAACGCTCACTAGGCGAGAGAGAAAGAGAGCGCTTACGGTTATGGTTAAAATCATTTTTCAGGCCACGTTTTGAAGCATGTTTATGGCTGTGAGCGTGTTTTACATTGTAGATGAAATATTTGGTTTAGTTTGGCCAAGCCGTGGCCAGTGACTCACAGCCCAGGATTGATGCAGAGTGTATATCCTAATGTGACATTAACCATTCATCTCTGACCCAGCTACAGCAAGCAACACCAGGAACTCAACACAATTTCCTCAAAGCATTATTGGATAATCTCTTTTTAATATTTCTGAAGGACATGTTCTGACCCGGCATGTGATTTTGATTGTTTTTGAAGGATGTGACAGGCCCTGAGTTTGAAGGGGTTGAGGCTGGATGATGACCTCAAAGCATCCAGAATATGATCACGTTTTTGGGATGAATGCATAAATAATTCACAGAAATAACATGAGCAATATCCAACTGATTGGTGTTCTGGAGTTGGTGTTTTTTAATAAAAAAAAAAAAAAAACTAAACTAAACTCTAAAAATAAACTTCTATGTATTTGTAACACAGGGTTAACTCAAGTTAAGGTCAAAAGAGGCTAACTGTGAAAACTGATTAATTTTAAATACACATGCTGCAAAGTAAGAGCATACTATTTATTGCATCATTGCAGTAACATTAGCCAGTTTCAGTCTAAACCGAGCAGCTCGGCTGATTAAACCATATAAATCCAGAAAGTGAAGTGAAAAAGTTGGGGCATCATGTTGCATTATCCTTCCTGCTATCACCATGTCCCCTTTATCTCATAGGAAGCTGTGAGTCCTTGTTCACAGCTGCTATCTGCTGCCTGATCGAGACACTTGTTGCCCTTAGCTTACACCTATTCTGAGAATGTGTGGGGATGCTGAGCTCCCCCGGGCCTAACATGGTCATCGATCAGATAACACGAACACACATATACACACACAAGCTAGAACACAAACAGATATGTGTGCAAACCCACATTCACAATCAGGCAAAAATAAGCAAAGACTGTGTGCTTAGACACAAACCTACCCACACACGCACACACATGCATATCACCTAGCAAGCTTGCAGGGGTCCAGATCAGCAGGAGCATGCATCAGTGGACTTGTAAAGCGGAGCTAGATGTCTGGATGGTTCATTGGCCACCGCGCTCCATCAGCCCCTCCATCAGTCTCACCATCATTCTGTCCATCATGGAATGCTCTGGTGTTCTGTCCTGAGCTCAACTGGCAGACTGAACAGGCTTTACCTCACTGCAGAGCAACAATATCGTAACAGTGATGTATATGTATTATTATTAATATTATTATTATTAAATTTATTGATACAGAGAAGCAATGAGTAAGAAAATATATATATACAGAGAGAGAGAGAGAGAGAGAGAGAGAGGCAGAAGAAATATATGCACAATATACAGAATGTATGACCTTCAACCATACCTTCAACCATTATGTATGAGTCATGCATTATGGTTGAAGGTGGAGGTATTTTAATAAATAAAAAAAGATAAATATTTTGTGCAAGTTTTTTATACAGTGACTGCAGTGGTGGATTATGCATTCCGGGGGTCAGGTCTGGGTGACTCTCAACGTCATGATACGTTTAAGAGTGCGTTTAACTGTTGTGGGTATGAAGGATAATTTTTAATGTGTTTGTGTTGGAAATCGTGCTGAGTAACATCATGATTTAGATGCAGCATGGATGTGATCTAAAATTCTGACTTACCCAAGTTTTGTTAAAAAAAAAACAAAATAAACAAAAAAAGCACTGGTTTGGATCATAAATGGAATAAATGAAACTCTTCTATTTGTACTTTTTATTTCATCTCATTAAAATGTAAATTACTATATTCGGATCACCATTAGCACCAGCATAAGCATTAGCTATTCTTCCATACATATGATCATACATAATTACACACTACAATCACATGAACACAACAAACAGTTCATCTCATTTAAAAGTCAAGTAAATTCCATTTTATAAAATAACTGAAAACAGAGTGCATAAAAAGGGGCAGGTACACAGAAATGATAAAACCTACAAATCAGATAAATATGGATAAAGTGTTATGGGTTTTTAAACAGAGTTTAAATAGTGACAGATGTTAACTAGTTTATACTTGTACATAGTTTAAGGTTACAAAACTGGAATTACCATCCCTGGCCAGAGGGTGGTGTAAGAGCCCCACATGTCTCTCCTCTCTCTCCTCTGACCTCCTATTCATCTGTGCAGACTTGTTGCTCCCATACATCTAAAGTTGACGTGGAACACCCTCACCATGACTATATAAGTACTGTATGTATATTAATGGTGATGGAAGCAGGTAGACTGGGCATGCCCCACTGGTGAACCTTGGTTGTTTGATTGACACCAGCAGCCTTTGGAGCTGGTTTGGATTCCAGGCGGCTGTTCCCTTGACTTTAAATTGCTGCCTTACTCATTACTGCAGCAAACAGACAGATATTTGTTAATGAATCCACATGCTCTAGTAACCCTAGCTTCCCCTGGGGCACCGGGAGAGCACCCACATCTTCTCAGAGGTCTCTTCTTGGACTGGTGACATAGAGGGGGGTCAGGGCAAAGGTCAAGGGCGGGGTCACAGGCTTTTAAGCTGCTAGGGTCCACCAGCCAGAGGTTATCTGGGCCTAATGGGCTGGTTAAAAGCAAAACCATGCAACAATGCAGAATGTCAGTGTAGTATTCAGTCCCTCTCATTTACACAGCAGAGCAGAGGACTAAAACATTTTGCACATACTGTTTGGAACAAATTGAATGTCTTTTTCTCATCTCTACATTTCCTCAATGTTTTGGCAGCAGATGTTCCCTGTAATTCAAATACACCGGATTTGAAATGAAAGGCAGCTGAAGACAAGACGATCTGTATTATTGTTGCTGTAATACAACAGTAATGAGTTTCATGATGAGATGTTTGTGTAGTGTGAAGAAAAGGAGAAGAAGGATTCATTTCTGCCGCTGCAACATGGGAGAAGATTAAGTGAAGTGCTGATACGATCTCAAAGCGTCACCAACCACACAGCTCATCATCACAAACAAACTGTGTTGGAAGCACTGGCTTATGTAAAGTGATCCACAAAGACAAGTGACTTTGATTCAAGCCTTTGAACTGAAGCGAGAATGTTGCCTAATAATAAGCCACACTGTGATATGAATACATTTATTTTCAAACAGGTGCAAGGCGAGGAGTCATGGTGGTTGAATGCAATAGGATTACACAACTGGAATTTAAGTAATCACATTCATTTGATGAACGCCAAATATGGAACAACCACCACTTAGTCCTGACTGAAATACTCCGGACAGCTATCGAATTGATTGCGAGCAAATTTTGTCATGATCCCAGGAGGACTGATAATTGAAATTTGGTGCAGACATTTAAGTTTCACTCAGGACAAATTGTAATGCCTTAAATTTTCATTGTGCAACAAGTAGTTCCAACCAAACAGTCTGATTTGTCAACAAGAAGTTTAGAACATGTTAAAATCAGCATAACAGCACAGCTGGCTCATCACCCAATATATTACTCCAACAAGTCTGTGACAGCTTTTGGGCTTTTAAATAACCAAAATGTTACTCTTTCATTACCTGTGTCTGTCACAGCACTATAGCGTTGAATAGCATTGTAGAGGCTACTTCTCCGAAAGAAAAAAAAACTTTGGTCATGAAAGTAGCATTTTTTTATTTGATTAAGCTCAGCAAAGTCAGAGATTGCATTAAAACATAAACATTTATAGTTAACTGGGACTAGTAAATCCTTTCTGCTAGGTTGTTACACAGAATTGGATTACTTGCTGGTGAAGTACCTTCAATTACGTTCAGAGCCCAGGTATTTTCATGGAAACAGGAAGCACACTGGCAAAAAGCTTCCAGTTTTGACAGCAAAAGGCTGATCAAAGTGAATATATTTTGTTTATAAATTGAAATTGCTTTATAATCACAATATTACCATCAAGGGTGTTCTATTAAGTCATTTTAGCACAATGCTTTATTCCTGACCACATCACTGTCATGCTAAAATTATTAAGACATTCTGCCTCAGCTGTAGTTTAGTGTTTAGCATTACACAATATATGGACAGGGTTTTTCATACTAGAGTGTGTGAGAAGGCAGTAGAAATTGAATATTAAACTGAATATTATTCAGTTTAATACTAAATATTAAAGTGGAAAAAAAATATTAAAATATGGCCCCTTTAAACAGTATACCTGCTAAACATCAGCATCTTAGCATTGCTATAGGGAAATTAGCATGCTCATGTTAGCATTTAGCTGCTGTGCATAGGTACAGCCTCACAGATCTGCTAGCATAGCTGTAGCCACTGCTGAAGGTGCTGGAGTTGTTTTTGAATCACAAGTGCAATAATAAACTACCTTTCATTTATCTATAGAGCAAAAAGAAAAACGTCCCCACATACAGACAATTTTTATCCTTTATTTTTTGAACTCCAGTCAGCAGAACTCCTGTGTTTGGAGGTGAATAGTTTATATCAAATCCTGTGAAAGGACTATATAATGAAAGCAACCTCTCCAGGACCGGTTGGCAGGTTGGCACACAGCTTGGGAGAAGTGTGCAGGAAGGGGCTTTGGGCCAGGATAAGGCCAGTCATGAAAGGCTACTGTGACGGTGATGAAAGACAAAACAAACCTCTGTGCCACCGGCAGGCTATCAAAAAATGTTTTTTGGGGGGGATCAAAATGTTCTGCAGTTTCCATAAGCTTTTCCTGGCCCTACGTCTGGCACATGCTGACACCGTGTCCCAAACACACACTAGGCTCTGCACTTTTAAACTTTTGATCATTGGACCAAATAAATTCATATCCACTGCCAGACCACAGGTTGAAAAATAATAGCTAATGGCCCAGAGGCACGGTGGGCCACAGCTCACTGCATACAGATACAATGAGACTATTTACTGTGCATGTATTTTTGCATGTTTGTGTATTTGTATTGCCTCGCGCAGGGGTGTTGATTTGTGTGTTCATTGTGTTTCTCTGCGTGTGCGAGCCAATAAAAGATACTTAGAGGCAGATGTATTTCATAACACTTCCTAAATTACCACAGTGTTTGCATGAAGCCTAACAAAGACACTCAGCAATGACAAATGAGTACGGGCCAGCAGTAGAATACGCTTCAACGCTTTCACTGTGCATCAGTGCATAAACAACACTTCTCAGCTCAGTGAGATATCACACACAGCAGCAAAACTGCAGTCTGAGGCTGATGACAACAGATTTATGTTGCTTCAGGCTTTATACGCAGATAGGCTCGGAGACACAAAAAAAGGCAGTCATGTAAAGACCAGAATACAATAATCCATACAATGCAATGCATTGTGATTTAATTATTCTGAAATATGACAGGACAATGTAACACCTAAACGATCCTTGGGTCATATCGGCTGTTTTCATCAATCAAAATGTAGCCATTTGTCATTTATCATATATATATATATATATATATATATATATATATATATATATATATATATATATATATATATATATATATATATATATATATATATATATATATATATATATATATATATATATATATAAACTATAATTATATAACTGTGCTGTCGGAACCCGCATTTATGCCATCAAACACTTTGAAACTTTGATTGTTCATAATTAAAATAATATTATAACTATGACCGCAAATCAAAGTAGAAAGTCTATTAATCCTTTGAAGCCTGCATAGATTTCACATGTGGATATAGTTTAAAATTTTTGCCAATTTTGATTTTATCCCGTAATGATATTATTTCAAAGTACTTATTAAACGGTGTTGTTATAGTATATTATATTATTTGTTTTTATTACTAAGAAACACATGGGAGTATTTTTTATATAGAGGCTATACAGGCATACTTGGGCTTGAATCCTGAATCATGCAGCCCCTTCCTGCATGTTGTTCCCTGTCTCCTCTGCCTCCCCCTTTATGTCATCTACACTTCACTATCAAATTAAGGCAAAAAAAAAAAATATATATATACTTGAAAAATATATTGGATAATATAAGTGTATCACATGTTGGTTTCATAGACTTTACATAGCATAGCATTTTTAAAATAAAATGTCAATTTAATCAGTAAAAATATTAAAATACATTATTCATTTCACATATAAATTTAGTAGAGTAGAATGTATGTATGTCTCCACATTATTATACTCTACTACCTATCCCTCTGACATGTAGTGGAGAAATATAAAGCAGTATCACATGGAAATACACAAGTAAAATACATGCACCTCAAAACTGTAGAGTACTTGAAGAAATGTACTAAATTATTTTAATATAGTATTATTTTTGATAATCTTTTTTTATTTTGATTTCTCAATTCTATTTTTTGAGTCGTTGAGGCACCAACTTGTCTCTAAAGTCCAAGAATGGTGCGATTTAGGCACAAATAGAAGCTTGTTGCTACAATGGTTCAAAAGTTATTTAAGTGTTTGTGGATCATGTCCAGAAGGTATTTGACCAGATCAAAAACAATAATTAATATGTACGCCATACTATAACATTTAGATTTAGACTTCCTGATAGAAAATGTTTCTATCAGATGATAGCTGCTGCAGTCTCTCTGAGTATCTTTCTTTTGCCAGAGATGATTTGTCTTATATATTAAGAAGTTGCTGTGGCCTGCATGAGAGAAGTTGGCCGGCTCGTCTTTGGTGCAGAGAGGAAGGTGAGCCGAGGCTCTGAGGAGCGGAGCTCATCCATCCAGGTGCCTGCTGACAGGGCCAGATAAGCATCTCACCCTGGGCAAAAATAACACAGCATCCCATTGAGACCTGATAATTACACAGGCCCACTGCCACACCAGGCCTGATGTATAGTCCCAGATAGCCATCTCACACCCGCTAAGCTGCTACACACACACACACACAAACACTTGCACTTAGCACATGGGTTGAATGAGTGCACACAAACACTCACACACACACACATACCCAATGAGATGTCATATCACTTCAATTATAGATCTGGAAAATGAATCCGCAGCTAACTTTAGCTGCAGCGGAACAGAGGTACAGTGTGATGTTTCATCTCAGTGAGAGCATCAGTACGAGTGTTGAAAAATAACGTTCCAAAAGCCGCAGGTGTACAAGACTCTTTCAACACAGACTCCCCCAAGATAAGAAATATCACACCTAGCGTGACAGGAAGATGTTGGCGCGCTATCTTTTCCTGTCACCAAACATGCCACTTGCTGACGATATACACTCAGCAACCTGCTCAGATCCTTGTCACAACAGATACCCCTCCCCATCAAATATTAGCAAGAGCAAGGCGATAGTAATTAAAACTCAAGCGTTTGTCGAAGCCCCTCAATTTTATTCAACCTTTCACCACTGCCTTGAGATATTAAAACTGAGACAGAAATTTAAATCCTTTTTTGCTATGCTATACTCCAAAGAAAAACTCCAGAAGGCACTTGACTTAACTAGACTTCCTGAGTTCTGAAATATGACTCTCCATGGAAAATACAACATAGGCCAATAAAAATGTTTAAACCTACATTAGCTGATCAGTTCTGGACACTTTGGGCAACAGAAACTGAACATGGATGTCACCTTTCTAATTTGACACGGCCAACATATCATTTATACATCAGGAGGACACAGAACATTAACAATCATTTGGTACTGTTTCTAGTCACCTGGGGAATATAGAGTGTGTCCAATATTCACTCATAATCAATTTTGTCAAACAGTTTTGGTTCAGCTTTTTTTCTAAAAATAATTTTGTTACCATCATCTGATTTTTGTCGCAAGTCACACATTTTGACGTATCACATATGAAAAATGTTTTGTAAACAGGTAAAATGAAAAAAAATATCTCCCTTAATTTAGAAAAAAAAGTTAGAACCCTCATGTAAGGTGGTTTATGGTTTGAATTAATGCATGAAACTTTGCTGAATAAGCTCTGACATAGTGAATGTTTAATCACTGATCAGCTGCTTCCACTGGATGTGTTTTCCTGCATAATCTCATCTCTTTGTCTTTATCTTGGAACAACATGAAACTAGCTGTCTTTAAACAACTATTACAACTTATTTGAATTGAAACAAATTTCCAACAATCTCTCCATTTTCTCTCGCAGATGACAGGTTTCAGGACTTGCAGCCTCTTCTTCTTCTACTCCGTTTATTACAGTCCTGCAGAACGTAGCCTAAACCACCATCTTTTGATGGAGGTGCTGCATGATTATTTCTAGTTTATTTGCTCCAAACAAGTTAATGGAAACCACAATAGGCTGGCGACCTGTCTGGGGTGTATCCCCCATGAACCTAGTGAGGAATAAGCAGGTTGGAAAATGACTGACTGACTGAAAGTTAATGGCAACTTTAGAAAAATGGAATATGTTCTTTTTTTTCAAGATTTTAAACATTTACTTAAAGAACACAACACAGCCTGTCTGCTGTTAAGTGCTGTAAATTTCAGCAGGTAAAGTGGGTTTATGAGAGCTACATATGTGCTGAAACAAACAGGGAAGTTGCAGGCCAGGAAACCAAAACTCCAAAATTCTATGAGATGAGGATCAGGTCATTTAAAAACACAACCTAAAAAGGCATAGGCTGAAGCTCTTGCTTGTTTTCACCTACCCTTTTTATCTGACCAACCCGTTCAGATCAATTAAATCAAACCATCGCACAGAAGTAATAATATATAATATAAAACATCATCAAAACATCAACCTTCTTTCTTATACATTCTTCAAAAGCCTACTTTTAAACAAACCTTTGAACTCAATTGACTGGCATGCTTTTAAATCATCATGAAGATCGTTCCATAGATTCACGCCACTCACAGAATTGCATTGATCTTTTATTTTAGTCCTGGCTTTTATTTTCTCAAAATTTTGCTTCCCTCAGTGCTCATATCTAGATTCTATTTTTCTTACTAATATACGTAACTATACTTATTATACATTATCTGTAAGTCTGTGACTACAAGCCACAATTTTCAAACCCAGTAGTTGATTTAATTCATTGTTAATATAAAATATATTAATTGCAGCAATTTCAAGGTTTAAATGAATAAATGATCCCTTCATTTCTTTTGCATGTTTGCATGCACAAAATGTTATTAATATAGACACTCCTGGACACCATAAGGAACATTATATTGTATATACACTCCAAATACTAATTCTCAAGAAGCAATTGCCTCTGAGAAAGCTAATGTCAGCCGTTGTGGTGAGCTAGTGATTGACAGCTTTCACAGGATCACATTAATGCCCATACGAGTCCATGAAGGGTTTTCCCTGCAGCACTACATAATCCCCAGTGTGAAGTACAAGGCCTGCCCATTGTGTGAACTTGCAGGTGAACCATTTTTTTTCCTAAAGTTGCCATCCTTTATCTGAGGAGCTGACGTGCCGAGAGCAGTGGCTAATATGGACCATTGTGCTGTTCCAGGGGACCAGCAACATCTGATATGGCACCTAGGGGCAGGTTCACGGAGAGGCGGAGAGTTCACGGCATGTCTGGCATTTCGCGGTCATCCCTTGGGCACAAGCACCTATGATTTATGGAAGGGTACTGTACTGCTCATTCATGTAGCTGGTCACTTCCTGATGTTTACTACAGAATAATCAGAACAGGGTTTCAGATAAGGTCAAATCAATACCAGCAGCACTAACTCACAATACCGGAATCCAGTGGTGGAAAGTGATCAAGTAGATTTACTCAAGTACTGTATTCAAGTACAATTTTAAGGAATGTGTACTTTCCTTAAGTGTTTAGTTATGATGCTACTATGTAGTTCTATTCCGCTTAACAGCTTTAGTTACTTTTCAGATCAACTTTTTACATGAAATAAGATGAATATGTAAGATTATAAATATATATATATACATATATTTAAGATTAAAACAGCAATTCCCAAACTTCACAACAAAACAATGTGAAGTAGTGTCTCCTCATCATGTTTCAGATGTCCGAGTTGTTTTTCTAAACTGTGTTTAAAATAAGATAACACACTAAAAGGTAAACTTTTAATATGGATGAGGGAAAAATTCTTCAAAATGATCCAAATTAATGTGTTTTTTTTCTTCATCTCTGCGCATATTATTGTCTCACAGTCCCCCGGATTTATCCAGATGCCTATAAACTTAAATAAACTCAATCAAATAAGACAATAAAATTCTGCTTATGCACTGAGGCGTTAGTATTATATAATGTAATTTATTTAAAGTATGTATGTATTTATCTGCAAAACTAGTAATTTTAACACTTCACCTTCTTTACTTTTTCTCAAGTAAGATTTCAAATGCTTTAACTTGTAGTAGAGTATTTTTACATTGTGGTATTTCCTTCTTCCACTATTGATTAGTTGGTATTTGATGCTGACAGGCATCATCTCACTGTCAGTGTACTATACGTGTTGGAGTTATCTATTGGTGCACCGTTTTTATTCATTGGGTTACTATCAGAATTCACCAGCCTGCAGTAAAATGATACAGAATGTAAACTCTTATGACCTCTAGGCTGAGTTATGGCCAGGCGGTGTGGAGAAGGAGGACAGCCGTGTGCAGCCTGGGGTTAACAGCATCAGGCTGACGGAACATGTGCAGCAGCAGAGCAGAGCCCTCAGAGCCTCCCAGCCACAGAAATAGTCTTCATTAATCTCAGCCTCCCTGACAGGACCATTGTAACCTCATAAATAGTCGAGGCCCATATCTGATACTCCACAGTGACGGGTGGGGAGATGGAACAGAGACGTACAATACTGGGGTTGTACATAGGTGATATTAATCTATACAGCTATGTTAGCACACACACAGAGAAAGTAATATCCCACCAGCGCTTTCACACAACAAACCTCTTGCCACTTGCCACCCAGTGGCGATCACAAAAGAGTTGAGGATGAGATTACAGCGGCTGAACCTGAACCTAGAGGTTTGGTTTCTGAGCACATGTTCTTCAGCATAAACACATTGCTCTAGGAAATGGGAAACAATAGTTGTGACTGTCAGTGGCATGTTCTGAAAAAATTCATCAACTGCGGACGGATACATTGACAAATTGCCACATTTCAAACTAAATAACTTGAGATAAATTAATGTGAATTAGATTTAATCCCTCAGTTTTTTTCACCACAGGATTTAAACAGTTGAGTCATGTTTTGGCTCACTGAAGCAGGGCAAACTAAACACATATTTCATCAAGATTAGATGTATATTTTGAAGCAACATGTGCTGCAGCTCTATAGGCTGATGTAACTGGCACCTCTGAGGTGAAGTCAATCAATATGTTCTTCTTCTCTGCTTCATTTTATTGCCTACTGAAATGAAAAATGCCTTTTTAATCCTTTCAGAGCACATCTATGGTCATATTGTTCACTTAACATTATTTGCATCAAAATAAAAAGAAATAATTTGTTTGTAGTTTATATCAAAATTCATTTGTATTCTGTTCTGTCAAAAAACAACTCATATTAACACAGTCGTCCAATCATATTTTTCCGACACTTTTTCCCACATGAATATTCAGTTCATACCCAAAAGATATCATAATACAGATGTTTTGTTTTACCAGTGTCATTCCATAGTAATGAGCTATTTACTTTTACTCATTGGATCAAACTAGTCATCAAATGGTTTTATACATTTAAAAGACTGAAAATTTAACAGGATGAAGCTGAAACTGTATTTAGATACTTTGAGCAAAACACTATCATATGATAACAAATTTACACATTACACCATGTTCACCAGCATCTTATCATTTGATAATTAAAATAAAAGTTCAGCTGAGGCCGATAATAATGCAGACATGACTCTATAGTCATAAACCAAAGAACTATTTAAGTCAAAGGATCACAAAATGAGTAGGATTCATTCTCTGAGGAACATGAATGTTTTACCAAATTTGAACTAATCTGCCTAATATTAAAATGTTAACGTATCCATAACATCAACTTCATGGTGGCACTAGATGAAAAGTCAGCCGATTAAGTCATTAGGAGTCATCCTCTGGGGACCATAATTGTCTTTTAATGGAAACTCCTCCGGTCATTGTTGAGATATTTCAGTCCAGGGGACTGACAGACATGCACAGCCACAGCGTAGGCATTGCTAAAATAACTTTCACACAGTAAATGAATGTTTTACATGCCAGAGACAAAGATTGGTGTTATATTATAGATTGTATTTGTTTTGGTAATTTCTTGTATTTGTATTTTAATGTAGAATAAACTAGACAGTCTAGATTTCTTATTCTTAAAAATTTCACTGATCACTTCTTTCACATCTAGAAGTGTTCCGTACTGACTGTCATAGTTTTAAAAGTTTCCTTTTTTTTTCTTTTACATTTTGGCTTCCTTTCTCCTGAAGACAGCCACTGTGGCTCCTGTTGCATTATCTCCCGCTGCTTTCATCTTGCAGATTAACTGACTGTAACAGCCTTTCCTCTGCTAAATGTCACTCTCCTGCTGTGTCCTCTCCCTTTTCTCAGCCTCCCGTTCCTGGCCGTTACACCTCAACACACGGCTGCCAGCAGGGAGTACATCCACACCACTGACACGTGAACCTGCCAAATCAGCCAACTCCCCCTGCCAAATAAACTGCCCCCCTGCCCATACCTTAAGGGTCAGGGTGTAGCAGTGTAGTATTTAGCTGTCAAGATGTACATGGAGGTAGGTTAGTACTGGTGTTGGCCCAAAACAAGGTGTGAAACATTCCAGTCAGAATAAGTTGTTGTATTTACATTGTAAAATCAAACATTTTTCATTCTTAAATCTGATCTGCTCTACCAAAGGTTGAATTACAATGCTATTACGGGTTAGAACAACAGATACTGGTCCTATAAAAATGTATATTTAGGATTCAGTGATCAGCTCCAATAAAATAGTTTCATCTCTTTTATTATTCTGCAGGAGGTCAATTAAACCTGCCTTGAAACTGCCTTTTCCTGCCTGAAGGAGCAAATAAAACATTAGCTTCGCAACGGAGACTTTCCTTTGGACTAAATGCTGTTTTAGACACATTTCCAACTCTGTCAAGCATCAAAGCAAGACTCTGCAACATTTGAAACAAGAAATAACATTTTCATCCTCTTACAAATGTAGTTTGACTTCATAAGCAATAAAACACACCATTGCTGAGCTCAGTGCACTCAGGGGTTTTGCTTCTACAGCCTTACTTAGCCTAGTATTATGGCTAATGTTAGATAATGTTAGCAAAAACAGGAAGAGTTGTTTGTCATTGTCATTACAGATTCAATCCACTTTTGCAAAACCTTTCAAACAAAGCCTTCAGAGCAGGTTGAAATCTTGGCTTTTGACTCACAGGAAGTAGTTTCATCTGCAACCTCAACTTTTGGACCTCTGACCATGTTTCACATCAATAATCAACAACATAAGACCATATGAATAAAAGAGAATCATTAAAAGCAAAACATGTCCCATGTTAACTTTGCCCGGCTCGATTCCCCAAACCTAACATTTTCTAACCATATTCCCAATACTAGCTTAAATGGGCTGTTTCTTTGGTAGTTTCCCAGGAACTTCCATTCCTCTTTCGTCTTACAAAAATTTTATAGAAAGCAGATGAAGTTCACTTAGTGTTTTTAATGGCAGAAGCCACAGTCCCATGCAGAGAAGGGTCAACTCTGGTGGAAGGACTGTGCTGCTTAGAGAAGCTGGGACAGAAAAAGCCTGACTGGGCTGTGACGGGTCTCTGGACCTCAACAGCCACCATCACTCACCCCACCCACCCCCGCTCCCGGCCCAGGAGCAGTGTGACAGGAGCTGTTGATGAACTTGTTTTCCAGACAGCCGTGCTACCTTGGCCTGTGGTTTCGAGTGAGGGAATGTACCCAGTGGGACCTGAAACCGAACCACCTGCTGCGCTCGCCCACTCCTCTCCCTGACTCCCAGCCTTCTCCGTTTACCAAACATCAGTTTCTAGGAACACTCAGCCACTGCTATTTGCCATTTGGCATGGTAAGGGGTGTGTTTGACGGGGGGTGGCGGTAGCGGCTGTATTTGTGTTTGTGTATAGTGTGTGTGTGTGTGTGTGTGTGTCTGTGTGTGTGTGTGTGTGTGTGTGTGTGTGCATGTGCGACTGTCCATCTATCTGTCCAGATCAGAGGTTATATGTGTATAAATGTGTGTGTGAGCATGTTATGAGGGGTGAAGAGACAAGCAGCTGAGGCCTAATGAGCTATAATGAGGTCTAATAGTGGAAAAGCCATCTAGAAGCCATGACCTTGGCATTGTGACTGATAACACATCTAAAAACAGCCTGGGAAACAAGCTTAAAAATGCTGTCGTCTCACATGGTGGTAAGTCATAGTCCATATTTCATGGGAGGCGTTGAATTACCTCAGAGTTAGCAGTGATTACAGATTTGATGGTAAATCTGCAAAATGGACTTTGGTGGTCTGTTCTGATGAGAATACCATTACGATTAGAGTGTTCATGAGAAAAACAAAGATAGTTCAGCATGTTAATCATGTTGACCAGGAGAAAGTTCCTTGCTCATAACATCCGTAATGCCATTTGCTGAGTGCCTTTATCCAAAGCTCCTTATATTACAGTGACTGCATATAATTCTCTATTTGACCACAGAGGGAAATGAACACTTGATACAGATGATGGCATTGTTGGCTTCATAGACTGCCTCAAACTGCAGGACACTCTAATAGACATTTAAAGTATAAGCTGCTAAACTGAGAGCATCTGCAGTCTGCAAATTGTAATAAGTGTTTATCATCTAAAATCTGCATGGCATTTGAAATAACTGCTGTTTATTGAATGTATGCACATATAGGCGTAATAATGATTATGGATTCATCTGTTTCTTTTAGTTTCTAATCCATTTTGAATTAAAATTAACCATCCATGTTTATTATTGAACTTGGAAATAGCAGCTTGACACAGCAACTCAAAAACCTCTTACTATTTTTCTGGGGCAATCAATCAATTACTTTTATTTGTCCTCAAGGGGTATTGGTTGCGCAGCAGTACATAAGATAACACAATGACATTAACAAATCTAAATGAATGCAAAAAAAGCAGAATGCAAAGAAAAAACTATATCAGTATAAGTAAGGCAATGGCCAGACAAAAAGGTCAATGAAGGACAATTCCGCAAAAACAACTGCAACAACACAACACATAATTGTTGTTTTCCACATTATGCATTATACATATATTATGTAACGGACTTTGAGGCCTAGGCCACTAAAACACTCGGCTAAAGATGTAAAAAAGGTTATTGCGAATGGTCTGGTCTGCTGCGAACTGAACATGCTACACTCCCATTCACCAGCCCACTCCACACCCATTACTTTACAGTATGCCTCACTACACAAAGGGCACCACTTCTTCCTGCAGTGGTGCCGAATATTGAACTTGCTAAATAGCATGGTGCAAATTAGTCAATTCTATTTGGACATAATTCTTACGAATTCCTGGCTGTGTTCGCATATAATGACACAGCTGAGGGCGCTGGAAAAAGCTAGTAAGTAAACCTTGATTTGGGATTTTTTTTTCTAACTATATTGCGAATCACACAAAGACACACATAACACTGTCTTTCATGCCAGAATAAAAAAAAAATAATGTTCAAAGATAGCAATCCAACAACTATTTCTTAATATAATAATATCATGGACTTGAGTTTTTGGTAGTATTGGCTCTAGAGCTGTTTTGAGTTTTCGTACATGAATACATTTCCCCTGAACTACAGCTCCCTGGGTGGATTTTATTGGATTCAATAACTGTAATAGTTTCCATGAAATTACTCTAAATGCCAACCATTATTATTGGTTAGTCTTGCATTTTGTGGGAAGATGTGGCATTTACTTACTATTATTTCTAATCTTTCTCCTAGTAGCTTCCAACTTACAGCTTTCTCTCGGTCCAGTGGCATGTCAGGCATGTGGCAAGAGGTGAGCTAAAAGCCGCTCATATGGGCTGCAGCGTGTTTTCCATGAGCAACACACACACATACACACACACACACACACTCTGCCTTCTTCCCGATTTAATCTGCACACTGCAGAAACTGACAAGGTGACGCCTTTTATGGGGCAGCTAACACAAACAGTTCACAGGCCATAAGTCCTTGTCTCAACATTTTTTGTTTGACCATAAATTACATGCTAAAGCACCCAAGGGACCTCATTCATTTATATAGCATGCAATACAGAATGAGACACAACCATAGAGCTGTCTGTGTGAAAGGGTATGGATGCGGAAAGGTCATATTTTGCTTCAAATCACTTTTGTGATACAAATTGTTTTTGTATGGTTATATATGTATCCTTATTGTATCAGATACTATATGTACACTAGATAGTATGTATCTGCACTGGTTTTCTGTACGGAGCCCTCAGAGTATCACAGACATCTTATATACAGTACAACAGAAGTAAAATTAAATTGCAATGACTCAAATAAACGAATCATGCAGAGCGAAATGTGTAGAGGTGTAAAAGGAAGTAAAAGGAATGTAATATCAATATCATAATACAAATATAATACCAATGTAAACCTATATACAAGAGGAAAAACAACCTTTAGTCCATCCCAAAAAAAAGTTAAAAATTAAAATAGGTGGCAAGCAACTACAACGATTTGTTTGCAGGTCTGTATAGCCTGGGGAAAGAAGCTCTTTTTTATGCCTCTGAGTCTTGACCATGATGGAGCAGAGACAGTTGCCAGAGGGCAGAAACAGTTTGTGGTTGGGGTGGATGATATTGTTTATTATCTGGTTTGGCCGCCTAATGAAGATGACCTTGAGGCAGGTCAGCAAGGTCCTAGTGATGCATTCGGCGCAATAGATCATTTCATTTTGTGAAGTGCTTTTCTTGGAGCACAGAGCCTATCATGGCGGTATAGGAGGATTTCTGCAGTGCTTTAGAAATCTTTATCTGAGGTGACACAAGCATTGCCTTTTTTCACAAGAGCGGTGATGGGAGAAGAGGACTCAAACTCGGGAAGCAGCCTTGAGGATGCTGTTTTTGAAGGTTCAAGTGCTGGAGGTGCAGGTTCCAGCTTTCATTACCTGTGGTCTGTTGGTCAGGAAGCTCTAAATCCAGGACCAGCGTGAGGAGCTCATCCCCAGGTCCCTGAGCATAGTGACTGGCTGTCTGAGGGAAACTATAGCAATTGGATAAGATATTCATCTTATTGAATGTATTTGGTGGCTCTCAGACCAGAAGCAATAGACAAGATAAAAGGTTAAAAAAACAAAAAAGAAAAAAACAATACAGATAACTTAAAGTATAAATTATTGAGGCAGTAAAAATTGAATAGAGTAAAAGATAATAGCAGCTTTTAAAATTTGATAATATGGTTCATGGGGTCATTGTTGTCCAAACACCAAAGTGTAATCAATGAAGAGCAGTCACAAATAGTTCTCATTTCCAGTGGGGTTGGACATCTGGGTGATGGTGTCATCAGTACTCATTGTGGGTTGGTAGGAAAACTCAGGAGGATCTAATTGAGCTGGACAGAGATGAGCAGATAAAGTCTTTGATGAAACTCTCAAAGCACCCCAGATGTCGTTGCTAGTCATTGAAGCAGACAGGGTTGGTGGTTTTGGGTAAGGCGATAATGGAGGCAGCAGAGTGTGCTTTCTCTGCCTCATAGCACAGCTTAACAGCTTCACAGTCACCACAGGAATGATATTGTCTATCACCTTGGATATGAAGCCCATGAAGTCTACTGTTCTGTAAACACACTTGACGTCATCAGAGCCCTTCTGAAACATTTCCATGTCACTCAACAGGTGTTATAGCATCCTCAACCAATAACCTTGACTTCCTGCCATTGCTGTTGTTGAATAAGGTCAGGAAGGAATAAGGTCTGATAAGGTCAGTCCAACCAAAAGCCAAGAGGTGGCTTTGGAACTGATCTTAAAAGGGTCCTATGTTTTTTTTTTGTTGTTGTTTTTTGATTTTTCGACTCCTGGTTGGTGTGTTCTCAAGAGTTTATCATAACCTATTTCAGGTTTAGGGCAACACAGTAGTGCAGTTGGTAATGCTGTTGTCTCACAGCAAGAAGGTTGCAGGTTCAATCTGTATGGAGATTGCATGTTCTCCTAGGGACTGCATGGGTTCCTTCCACAGTCCAAAAACATGCTGAGGTTAATTGGAAACTCTAAATTGCCCATAGGTGTGAGTGTGAGAGTGAATGGTGTGTGTGCCCCACGATAGGCTGGGGTGTATCCCTGCCTCTCTTGATTGTAATTTGCTGAGATTGGCTCCAACTGACCCCCACAAGCCTAATAAGGGATTTGTGGGTATAGAAAATGATTGACTGACTGTTTGAGGTTTACCTTATTAAAAACACAGGCCCCAAAGAGAGGGACAGCATTGACTGTTTGGTGTCACCATAGTTGATATTATCATGTAATGTTTTCAGAGCAGTATCTGTGGTGGAATATAAGCAGCTACGGTGATGACTGTGGCAGATCTTAAGCAGGTAGAAAGGGCAGCAGAGGATCAGTGTTGGAGACAGGATGAGCATGAGTGCAACACAACAGGAACAGTCTTTGGATCATGCCAGTTGTACTTTGTCATGAAACACACTCCGCCACCTTTAGATGTGCCGGCTTTCCCTGTTTTTTTTAGCCAAGTGGGGCCATCATGTGCAGCTCCAGAAAAAAGTAGTTCCACCTGCAGAAGTGCACTGAGGTCAGGTTTTTAGGAAACAATAAAACACACAAAAAATGGCATAAGTAACGAAAAAAATCACAGTCTAAGCAAAGCAGCCACAGCAGTGTCTGGTCTTAGTCATCTTGAGCCTGTGTGTGTGTGTGTGTGTGTGTGGCTGCCTGGCTAGTAAAAGTAAGCCCTGTCAGTGTGGACTGATGCTACTGGATGAATAACAGGAGAGTTGCTGCTTTAGCTGCATGCAGGGACTTATTAAAAAAGGTAAGGTGTGTAGTTCACTGTAGCAGATGCTTAAAAGCCCACATCAACCTCTCTCACACACAGTTGCACAATCAAGGGCTGTCTATATGTGACGATACCTCTTTGCTGTTTAATAGCTCTGTCAGGTGCATTCAGCCCTTAGACATTGACTTTATTTCAATCAGTGCTGGACAGGTATGTTGAGCACTCAGTGCTCCCCCTGCTTCAGGCCAGATAGGCTCTTCCACTAAATTACATTTGACTGGCAGGCGGCTGCGCTCATTCCTCACCTCAATATTCAAACAGAGGAAGCTGGTTGGTGCATCATCTTTAGCATCAAAGGTATCGTTGCTACACATCAGTCAGTCAGATTAACAGGAGGAATGTAGCTTCGGGACAGAGGTTTTCACTTCCTCCACCTGTAAAAGTGCCTGCAGGAGTGGAGCGAGCCCAGAGGTAAGAGAAGTGAGACTGTTACTTAAAGGTGGTAAATTCAAATTCCCCACCAGGGACCAGTCACAGTTGACCCCATCGGGTCAGGTCACATCGCAGGTCTTTTACCTTTGGTTACCTCAGTGCTCAGTGTGGATGTGAAGAAGAAATCTCCTGGAACAGTATATCATTCTTAGGCAGCCTTGCCAAAAAATAAATAACAGTTAGACCCATGGTATATCTACTTCTGATAAATGCTTTGTTCCATTTTACTAAAGTCAAACATCATTTGTGCCTTAAGAGATGTTTCAAAAATGAGACACAAAAGCAAGAATCTCTTTTCATGAGAAACTGGCTATATTATTAGTAGTAGTGGTAATTTTCCAATTGGAGTCTGTAGTGCTATTTTTTAGCCGGTCCTTACAATAAAATAATAAAATCTATTGATTTTTCTGTGCAAAACGACTAAGATTCCATTTTAAAATTATTAATGACTACTATTGGCATTTTATAAAAACATTTTCTTACAAACCAGTTTTAAATTTAAAGACTGAAAAGACCACTTCCATGGTAAATATGAAGCGTGAGTAAGGACACGATAGGAACATCAAACCAAGAATGTTAAAATGACATGTTGAGGTTTTACAGGGATTTACTATATGTTTTTCTAGGCTGGTTGCTCCTCAGCATCTTCTTTATCTTGCCATCTCATTCTTCCTATATATTATATACCCATTATTTTTTCCTATCCTGTAATTTGTGTTCTATTCTGTACACACACCATCTATTGCACATCTGACGGGGGGAGATGTTGAATTGTTGTACAGACTGTAAAGCACCCTGTGGGAAATTTGTCATTTTGGACTATAAAAATAAAACTGACTTATATTCTTTCAAGGTTTGGTTAATTTTAAGCAACTAAAAGTATGTGGTTAAGCTTAGTTGCAGATCTAGAACCAATATTGATTTGTTAAGAGGAGAGGGGATACAAAGTTGAAAGAAAACAGTTTGAAGTCTGTGTTTTAGCCCTGATTTTTGAGCAAATTATAGGTTCCTTAGCCCACTGAACCACCTAATTGCCCAGTATAGCATCCTTGACCATGGACTGGTCACAGGTTTCTCAAAGCTTTTTACTACCAGCCCACATGAGGACTAGTCACTCTTACATGCCATATAAAATGACATACAGCTCCCTGCTTTCTCAGAATACTGCCTTAAGGGGAAATCTCAGAGGGCCCTTAAACATTTCTGCCTGGTTGCGTAAGACTGTATGTTGGTCCCATAACAAAAGATGCTTTAGGCTAAATGTTTTGAAAAGGGGAGAAAAAATCTTTATGGAGCTGACCTTTGGTACAAAGAGATCAAGGCCACTAATAATTAATACTTCAGTCCCACAGTCCTTTTTCATCAGTGTCTATAGACACCACAGCTCTGGTCCTGGACCTGTTCTGGTCCTGTTGTAGATTCAGCTTTTGGGAATGACAGGGGCCTCAGTGGTGCATGATTAGCCCCTATAGTGCTGCTGATTAATAGCCATGGGAACAGAAAGTGCAGGGGCGGGCCACATGGGGCCACCTTGTGGTCCCGACCCGCAGTAGTTAGTCTGTGCAGCGCTGCAGCAGTACCTGTGGGGCTAGTTACATACAGCACTCAGCTGCTTCTCTGGGCCTGGTTTAAGGGACAGGCTGTGATTGAGATCCATGTGACTGTGTTCCTTCTCGTGGACACAGCGTTTGATCTCCAGGCTTTGATCTAAAAGAGATTCTTCTGTGTCATCTTTCAAATGTACCAAAAGAAAAACCAGAGATCCTTGAGATCCTTAGATGTGACTGTGAACCCTAAAATAACCTTCAAGCTCGGTGTATCCCCTTACATTTAGATAGCACGTTGACTGAAACCAGTGACTGGCAGTTTATAACAATGTCACATTTTTCTCTCTGACTGTCACACTGAAAACTCATGCCATTTCGAAAAAGGTGCATCAAATGAAAAAAAAAAAATCTTTCTTTTGCATTTAATCATTTATGCTTTCTTTCTTTAAGCAAGTAGACATTTGTCTACTCTGTCACTAGGTGTAGCTCAAAAACATGGCAGGCTTTGATCAGCATCGGATTTCAAGTTTTGTTTCACTTAACACTTATTTATTTTTTTCATTTAAGAATGCAGTTTTATGTAGAGATGAGAGGAGGATTGTATTTGACAGCCTGTCTGACTTCAATAGAGGTTAAAACATCAGTGTTTGACAAGAAGAGCTGTTAATGGAAAATTCCAGCACAAAAATACATTACTTTGAAATTGTTGTCATAGCCTTGTATTGTTATAGTGTATGCTGTCTGCACTGACAATGGGCCTATTAAAGGCAATGGCACTTTATTACTTTGACTGTCAGCTGATATACTTTTACAGGGGAAACTGCACTGTGGTAATAAAGTGAGCTTGAAGCATATTTATTTGTGTAACTTACTTTATTGTAGAGATTCCTATAAGTGTGTCTCCTGCTTCTAAGTGATATATATGTATGTATATATGCATTTGTATATATATGTGTATATGTATGTATATATGTATATATATATATATATATATATATATATATATATATATATATTGTCTGCTCTTTGTCTATTCAGCTTCTTTACCATCGCTTTTCAGGAATCACCATCCAAACATAAGAGCAAGATGTGGCTGAGGGGTTGTATTTGACTAATAGAAATGTGCACAACATTATGGAAAAACATGCCACACTGTAACAGTCAGTGTATGTCATGGTACACTTGTACAGTGGAAAAAGACATATCTGAGGAATCCAGACTCAGGCCATGTAAGGCTGGCATCCATCTGCTCCTCTGGCCACTCACAACAATACGCTCCAATAGGATGTCTGTAACAATATTTGTATGAGCAATTTTAAAGGCTCAGACAGCCCCCAAATAATACGCTGCACAAAATAATACAGGACTTCTAAACCATATCCACACCGATCTCTGTGTCTCTACACCAAGAATTACAAACCAAACCCTGATGGAAAGGTTTTCAGAAAAGAACATATTACTCTTTGTGAGATGCCAGTAAGATCACTTCAATAGAAATTTGGAATTTTCCCTAGATGAGATGATGGCCATATTGTCCAAATGTTTTGCTATTTTTTTAGTTACTGGGTCATACAATGCTCGAGCTCAGAGGGGTAACATCTAGCAAAATAAGCAAAATAAATAATTTAAACCAAATTTATAACGCATGAGCCACTCTGACTGGAACAACTACCTGAGTGAGCATAGGTGGTGCAACCTCAACAACTGTGATCTAAATCTAAATCTTTCCTATGAAAATTATTCCAATTATCAAAGTCTGCAGTTCCTTGAATGGCCACTTAAGGCTGGCTCCAGAAGTTAGTCAATCCCCATGGACCCTCATGGTAAAATGGCAATTTTACAGCAGAAATGTTTACAGACTTCCAAAAAAATGCCTCTAGCTTTTATGGATAATTTCCACAATAAGGGCAGCTGTGCGGCTGTGGGAGGGGGGTCTTTTTATTATTATAACTCACCTGTCTACACTTTATTAGATTTAAAGTTATGCATGATTCTAGAGTTACTGTTTTGTATGGTAGGTGACTCACTACTAGGGATCTACAGCTTGCTGCCTAGTACGTTTGGCTCCCACCCAGCTCCACACTCTCATTCAAAAATATTAATCGGTAGACTTCAAAACATAAATCCACAAACCAGCGGTGTCAAGGATGCTACATCTATTATTAATACAATCTATGGGTTTTAGAAAGAATCTTCTTTCTTTTCTGCATTGCAGTCATTTCTAAAAGTAACTGTTTTTAAGCGGGGCAACACAGTGGCCCAGGGGTTAGCGCTGTTACCTCACAGCAGGAAGGTTGCAGATTCAAGACCTCCTTGGTCTGGGACCTTTCTGTGTGGAGTTTGCATGTTCCAGATGGTCTGTGTGGGTTTTCTCCGGCTTCCTCCCACAATGCTAAAATTTGCTGAAATAAAGAAGTTGAATGAATGAACTGTTGTTAGCATTTATTAGCTTAAATTCCAAGACAATCTGCTCAGTTTCAGTCGCTATTGTTTGCAGTACAGGAATGCAAAAGCAAAGATAATGAAATGATAATGAAAGTCCCTATATATATATATATATATATATATATATATATATATATATATATAGTCTTTTGGAATGCAACTCTTAAATTGCACTCTTAGTATCTGATCCTACATATAAGATAGGCGGTCCAGAAAGAACAAATATCCCCTCTCCACCTTACCAATTACCTGTCCATCCTCACCTCTGCCATCTCTGTATCAAGACTCCGCTGATATTCTGACCATGAATCAGACCTTCAGTGCCCCCCCTAAATGACTTCCTCAGGTCAAGAGGTAACGTCTCATCACTCACTAAGCCCAGGCTGATGAGTTAGTGAGGTCAAGGTCCCAGAATGGTTATTTGCTTAATTGAATTCTATTTATTTATGTGAATGCATATTACCTAGTATCTGCATGGTTCATAACGATGTGTTTATTCCTTTCAGCTCTTCAGAATGCTGCCGTTCCTATAGCTAATTTTGCCATTGTGCTTGTGCTTTGTTGAAAATCTGAACTATTTCTACTCATTAATTATCAGCACTTCACCTATTTTTATACTATTTTCCACATGAGTTTCATGGATCAGTGTGTTTGAATGTCTGTTTCCTGCATTGCTTCAAAAACCTTTCTCACAATTTCAGACCATGGTTTTATTTTCCACAAGTGACTCAGCATCCGTTTTCTGTGGTGCATGCCTCTTCTGGGCAGCCCTTCCTCCACTTTTCTCACATGAATTGCTTTTCATGTGAACTGCAGCCTGCTGGTTAGATTGCGGCGGTGTTTGTATGCAATCTGAAAGGCTCTTGATGACACATTTGTGTCAGGAAGTAGCCCTGGTCATTGAATGCTATTCAGAAACACAAAGGCAATGCAGAAGGCCATATTTACATCAACAGCAACATTAAAGGCTGCAACAATGTAGCCCCCGTGCTGCAGCAAGTGTCAACAAAACGACGCTACAACAAGACTAAATCCCAAGTTAATTTGCTCCCATAGAATCCGGTAAGGCCCGGTGGGGTGGGAAGAAAGAACTGCCGATTGTGTTTTGTTTTTGCCTCCAGCTTCACAAACACTGGCACTAACAAAGTATCCTTTCTGTGCCGTTTCCTTCCACTCTGATTGGACTAATTGGGACTTGTTGACAGCGAATCCCATCCGTGCGGGAACAGGCCAATCACGTCCCGGCATCTGTCATCCCTGGCACACAGGGCTTCCACTCCCCTTATAAAGGCCTTTGTCTCTGTGACCTTGCTGACCTCTACCATTTTTAATATGGAAAGCCTGATTGTCTCCTAAAACAGGACATGAAAAATTCTGAAGAACAGAGAATTTGGCACAAAAAAGTTTAGAAATTTTAAGGCAGCAAACTTTTTTCATTTATGAAATAACATATTCATATAGAGATGGGAACGGGGGTTCGAAATGAAGCTGAAACTGTCCAATCACTTTTTACATCAATTTTGATCAGAAAGTCATGTGACTCATTTGCAATTCATGTGTTAAAAGACAGATGCCTCAATCCTAATTTGAATTGAGAGAATTAATGTTTCCTCTAATTTGACCAACACACAAAACATGGCAAAAGATTTTTTTCATTATTTTAAACAACTGGATATTCACTCAGCTTATCATTATATAGTTTTTTTTGTAGCAGATTACATCGAGTCAATGGTAAATGAACAGTTTGTTTAATAGAATTCATTATAAGAGTGAGATCCCAAAATTAGCCGTTTCCCCTGAATTTCATGATGAACAACAAAGGTTGGGGATTCAAAGTTATTAAATACATATTATTATTAGCTAATGTTTTTGAGACGTCAACCAATATTCATGCCAAGAACCTATGTTGGAGAAAAAGGTTGGTCTAAAATAAAATCAACATTGAAACTGTTCACATGGGTGAAATGCGTTTAGATGTCGCACACATTTGCTCTAGTGGAAATTGTTTGTGCAACACTGAGTCAAAGTTGAGAAATCCACAAAGATACGTCCCTTCTGCCTGAGTATTGTCTTTCTTTTGCTTTGAACATGCGTAAACTGAAAACGGCACCTTGTGCTCCAGCGGTTTCGGCTGAGACAAACAACCAGAGAGAAAGAGTCCGGCTGGAGCGACTGAGGAAGCCGCACAGCTCAGTGCAGAGTCTCTGAGAGCAACTTGTCTGTCAGCACCATTATGAGCCTCTCATATCTTGGCCTGCACCTGTCTTTGGTGGTTTAGGAGATTGTCTGGACTCCCCCTGCCGTACTCTGGAGCTGGAGGAGCAGCCATGGGATCCCCATTCAACCAGAATGAGAGAGAGAGAGAAAGACAGAGAGAAACAGAGAGAGAGAGAGAGAGAGAAAAGAAGAGTGTACCCATGTCCCCTTTGTGCTTTTGTGCTTTATCTACCTCCCCTCTTGTCTTCCACAGCCATGTCCACACAATAGAGTCTTAACAGGAGCTGTCAGCAGACAACACTACTGTGACCACCGTGGGCACCGGGGTTAGCCGGCATCACTTTAGCCCTGTGTTTGTATGGCACTGAAAGCCAGCTAGCTACACTTAAAACATGTTTTTGTGGTGTTTTCTAAAGGAGCCTGCGGCAGCTTTCAGCCTCATGTTTACCAGCACCAAACTCCAAAGAGGCAGAGATCATCACATCTCTCAAGAAATGGGGGAGGTTTTAAAATGCTTCAGGATAAAAAAGGACAAAAAAAAAAACGAGTTAGGTAAGGTGTCCAGCAGGGGCCTTGCACTCTTTGCACCTGGGGTTTGATCAATATAGTCAAGTGATGACATGTCAATTTGCACGGGCAGAAAAGAGATGATGAGGCCATGAATAGCGGCGCTGAGAGATGGCGGCAGGTGAATTGTTCCGACAGCGGATACAGTGTATCAACGTGCTGCTTTTAAGTGTGTGTTTATCTTACCAGCCATCAGTGACTCAGTATTTTCTTACATTTGCCACATTATTTGACCAGTGCTTGTGAAAACGATACTCTTTTCTATCCCCTATTGTGGCTTTGCTTTTGTGATAATGCAATGTTTATGAGTTATTGCACTGTACACACAGCCACGAGCCAGCTGCAGCCATTATTTGATGCTCGATACACGTAATTAAGCCACAAAGCCACTTAAGAGCTACAAGCTGCAGGTACAAAGGAAGCGGGCTGACATGATCAGATAAGGTTGAATCAGCTCATGATTTTAATTGTAACTAAACAATGATTAGCAGGTGTCTTAGCATAAAAGGATTAGGACCACACACACAGACACACACACAGAGACACACACACAAACACACCCACAAACACATAGTATATTTACTCACATACAATACTTAACAGTACAGTTTTTGGATACTTTACTTGAGTATTGTGATCCTCTACTCTCTTTTCTTTTTTTTTTAATTTTCTATGCACTGTGTGTCAAAGGAGCCAGATATCATGACACAGTACTAAGAAGGTGGCTCTAGATTGATAAAATAAAATATTAACACACACTCACATTTATTTCATGATTAAAAACAAGTAGTACTTTTTGCTTATAATACTTCTGTACTTTTACTTCAGTACCATTTTTAGTTCAGGACTTGTAATTGCTATTGTGTATTTTTTATGATGAAAGTATTCCTCCTTTTACTGAAGTAAATAATCTGAGTGCTTCATCCAACACTGCACACACACATACAGGGGAAACCATGAATTTGCTGTAATGAAGACCAATATGCCATCTGCGTGTCAAAAACGAAATCCTGCAATTATTTACAGGGGCACGGCTTATAGCTGAGCTGACACAGTTAACAGGATACAGAGATGGTAATGTGTAGAGCCAAGGTTTTATAGTTCCCTGACCATTAGATGGCAGTAATGCATAGCTGAGCCCTGTTATCTCCTAGAATGAAAGCTGCTCTCGGAGAAAACTGTTTTGCTGATCGTTTGTGTATTTGAGTGTGAGGCAGTGAATCAGCACAGATCAGTTTGGGTTTACTCTGTCTAGTACATGTAAACATTGGACTGTTTCAAATCCCTGCAGGCAAGGATATGATTACTTCATATTACATGTCATTTTATAGGTCCTAAATGACATGAAATAATAATAATATGTATATGCTCATATACATTTCATATATAGTTCATATGTGTTTATACACATTTCATATCTCTGTTCATATTTAGTTTGTTTGTATTCATAAGTGATCAAACCTCTAAAATGAAGTGAGTATTAACAGTATTAACATTTGAATTTAAAATCCTGTCAATTCTTTGTTTGCAGAGCCATTAAAAAAATACTAAAGACTTTAATAAAAACATGTTAAAATAATATGAACAATAACGAAAAACACTATAACTCAGTTGAAATAACATGTTTAAAGCTTCAAAAAGCAGTTTGATACATCAATAAGACAAAGTAGTACAAATAAAAAAAGTAAACACAGGAGTTTATCAATACTTCTGAATAATAATGTTAATATTTGAAAAGGAATCTGAAGGCTCCTCTTTTGATCTAAAAGCAAAAGAAACTATGCCATGATTAAATGAAATCACATCATTATCATAAGATTGTAAGCATGACAATATGCCAACAAGCATAGTAGTAAGATCTCCAACTAGTGTTTTATAGGAGGTGATATTAGGCTTTCAATAGATCAGCAATATCAAAAGATCTACATAAAACATGATACTTTTAAGTGTCATTTAATTATAAAACAATATGAGTAATGGAATTTTGAATTACATAATTATCCATGAAGCCCAGTACATCAGCTGTACTTTCTTCCTCACCTCCATTCTAATAGTTTTCTTCTGGAACAGGTACTAATCTTATAATTAATACACTTAAACGACACTTAAAAGTATTTTTGAAGTTTTAAACATGTTATTTCAAGTACTGGGCATTTTTTTGTTACTATTTATAATATTTTAACATGTTTTTATTAAAAACTTTATTATTTGCAATAATTGCTTTTTTCATTTATTTTGTTTTTGTTTTAAAGTAGCTCTGCAAACAAACAATTGACAGAAGAATGACATTCATATATGCATATGAGCTAGGCTTACTTCATTTTACAGGTCTGACCACTTACAGTATAAATAGGTATGAGCTACGTAGATAAGAACTGTAGAAGGAGACTTGCTTCATTTTACAGGTCTTTTCAATTGTAAATACGTATGAATAAAGATATGAATTACCTATGAACACAAATACGAACTATACATGAACTATTAAGGGAGACTCACTTCATTTTACAGGTCTGGTCACTTGTAAATACATATAAACTACATACAGAGATATGAACTACCTTTGAACACATAACTACATATGACCACAGTTCGAACTATATACGAAAAAAAATATAAACAATATATGAACTACATATGATCACAGATATTAACTATATGTGAACTACATATGAACACATATTAACTACATATGAACAGAGGTATGAACACTTATAGGAATTGCATATGAAATTTATAGGAGCACTTATACAACATTCATATGAACTACAAAGTAGTTCATATATAAGTTCATGCTGAACAACTTTGGAGTTGTCATTTTATAGTTAAGGACCTATAAAATGAAGGGTTTCTGATTACTTACTAAGAGCTTTATTTGGAATTTTAAAGGTCCCCTATCATCTGGATTTGATTTAAAGCTTTAATATCCCTAACATGATATGTCAGTTTCTCTGTCAAGCTTCTCTCTGGAGATCTAGAAAGTAATCTTGATCTGTCTCATTAATATTCATTAGCCTCTCCTCTGATTGGCTGATTTCAATGAATGTGAGTGTAGGTGGTGACTGTGTATGTGTGACATCATAAATTTAAAGAATTACAAATGAGCTGTTTTGAGGCACAGCTTCTGAATCCAGGCTGTGCGCATTTCTCCGTGTATTGAGTGCTTGGCGCCCGGGACAATATTTACAGAACACATAGACCTTCTCTGTAGTCACAAAAGGAATGAAAACAGCAGTTTCCATGATATAAGACCTTTAAAAAAACTCTTCCTTTCTAAGGAAATTTTAAATCTGTTTCCGTGCACTTAGTCAAACACACACATAAACAATGTACATATGCCACATTTACATACATATGCAAACCACCTATACAAACATTTGGAGTCAGTGACTCCTACCGGGAAGTTCAGGGTGAAAAGGGTGAAACAATGCACTGTTACATAACATCTTACCCATCATACCTATTGATAATGACACATTTCCTCTCTTGATCTTTATCTGTGATATCCAAACAGAGGAATCAAACAAAGGAAACCTGAACACAGCTGCCGCTTTGTTGTAGGGTTTTACTGTAAGCGTAGGATCAGAACTCAAATTCCAAAGGGACAAGCCACCAATAAACAAACAAGCACATCAACAGAAACACGTTTGACAGAGAGAATAACTCACTGTGGTAGCTGATTGCAGTGGCCTTATTGTGGTCTGCCTTTTATCTGTAAGACAACACAGAGACAGCATCAGAGTGCGCTTGGTCTGCAACGTGCTCAGTGGATCAAACCAGCCTTATCTGCACAGCTGTTTGTGTTACCTTAGCTTCCCCCGAGCTCCTTTTACAGTTCACTCCACTTTTATTGCTGCAAAGGATTTAGCTACGATAACATTTATTTATGTAGGATTAAGGTAACTTGCATATTTGGAAGATTTCAGAGTTTGACAAACTGAACATTCATTAAACACACATGGACATTTTTTCCAGAGTCTATTTTTGGAGTCGTGGGTAGTGAAATGGTAATAGCCTGTGCAGATCAGTAGAAGTAGGTCATTTCAGCAAGCAAATATTAAACGGATGCAAAAAAAGAAAAATAAACTGGTGATTAGTTCTGGACTTATTCGGCTAATTGTTTTGGGGCAAGAAATTTTCACTGTCGCTTGGGTTTTACTTGAAGTTTTGATATCCCTATCAAGCAATATTTGTCGTTTTAAGTAGGAGAGCTGCAAATAATGACTATTTCCATGGAAGATTAATCTAGCGACCATTGGAATGAATTTTGAAAAATGTAGATCAGTTTTTCTCAAAACCAAAGATAAAACTTCAAATGTTGTGTTTGGTCCTGACCAACAATCCACTAATCAAAGGTCATCAGTTTACTGTCACAGAAGACTAAAGAAACCAGAAAATAATCTGATTTGAGAAGGTGGAATCAAAAATGTTATGATTTTCTTCTTTAAAATGACTTGAACTGATTCATCGATTATCAAAATAGTTGGTGATTAGAAAAAAAATTAATGAAATTAATCACTTATGGCAAACCATCACAATATAGCTGAAAGAATAGGCTTTTCAAGCTTATCTCAAGAGCTGTAAAAAGCTCCTGAGATAAGCGAGATAAGTATGAGTGACCGTATAGTGATATCACCACAACACAAGTTGACGACTTGTCTAAGGCACAGTGTTTGAATACAGGGTATGTGCATTTCTCTGTGTATTGAGAGTTTTGAAACATGGGAGAGTTTTTATATAACTACTAGACTTTCTAATTAAAAAGTAAATAGTCCTAATCCTTAAGATCTCCATGATATTAAAATGACTATTGATAATATGGGCGACACGGTGGTGCAGGGGTTAGCACTGTTGCCTCACAGCAAGAAGGTCGCAGGTTCAAGACCTCCTGGGTCTGGGACCTTTCTGTGTGGAGTTTGCATGTTCTCCCCGTGTCTGCGTGGGTTTTCACCGGGTACTCCGGCTTCCTCCCACAGTCCAAAAACATGCTCAGGTTAATTGGTGACTCTAAATTGCCCATAGGTGTGAGTGTGTGAGTGAATGGTGTGTGTGCCCCACGATTGGCTGGCGTCCATCTGGGGTGTATCCCTGCCTCTCGCCGTAACGTGCTGGGATAGGCTCCAGCAGACCCCTGCGACCCTAATGAGGAATAAGCAGGTATAGAAAATGACTGACTGACTGACTATTGATAATATCTTCAACATTGCCGTTAATACACAACATTTCACATGAAATGACAAACCTGCTGAAAATGATCACCTCACTCTACAGTTGAAACGTTTTAGTGTCTTTCAGCCTATTGTCACTATATTTGTCATCGTTTGTTTACTGTTGCTGCTGTTATAAACTCTTCCAAATTTCAAAATTCTGAATTATTTTATATTAGCTGATAATTTACAAAGGTGAGATGCAGATCTGTGCGCAATGTGATGCTGAAAATGGAATTCAGTGAATCTGAATATAGTATTATGAATGAAATATGAAATAAGAAAATCAATCGCTCTATAACCACATAGTTATACATATACATTATATAACTGATATTAATGAACACTCTGCTCTCTATATTATAAATTGCAGTCATAAATATTCATGTCAGAATAAACTCTATTCCGCCAATAAAAAAGTGGCTATAATAATTAGCTTTTTTATCCTCTACATCATCTGATTATTCCGAAGCCTGTACCTCAAGGGTACTTTAGCTCTGCTGCCTTAACTTGCCATGCTTCAACTTTATTAAAAATTGTATGCTATTTGAGGATGGATTATCTAAACTCCAATAATGTACCATGAATGAAAGCATTTTCAGTTGTCAAGAACCTGTGGGAATTGGCTCATAACCTTGGTGTTGTCATTTTTCTATAAAATGAACCTCACCTAGGGCATGTTTATGCTCACATATGCAGTTATGCTTGCAGGTATGGCGACCAGTTTTAAATTTTAATGTGTGTGTGTGCAAAAGCATGATCCGAGTTACCAGGACTTACAGTACTCAGGTATGGATAATATTATCATTGGCCAAGTGAAAGCTGCTTTCAGAATGGTTCATAAGTTAAATGAGTCTTGTGTAAAAGCAAAGAAGTTTGAGGGGCTGTAACAGAATCCTTCTATTCAGTTGTACTTTACTGTGCGCCTCATACTTTAGACAGGCACTCAACACAGGTGTGTGTGTGTGTGTGTGTGTGTGTGTGTGTGTGTGTGTGTGTGTGTGTGTGTGTGTGTGTGTGTGTGTGTGTGTGTGTGTGTGTGTGAGCATGTGCATGTCTGTTCGCACGATTTATTCCTGAACTTATTTAAAAGAAATATGCTTTGCATCCTTAACAATACATCACTAAAGAGAAGCTTGACATTTTTAAAATACACTTTTTTTAACCAAGAGTTAAGAGTGATACTCCAGAATCAGCAGCTGCTTAGCTTAGCTTATAACACTATTGCTGAACACAGCAGCTAGATACAATAGCACCTTTAAAGCTCACAAAAAAAGGGAATAAAAAAAAGTTGTATCTCATTTGTTTAATCTGTACAAGATCCAATAGCAGTGACCTGCTATTTGGATTTGTATGTTTTAAAAAGACAAGTCATGTTAATTAGTGAGCCTAAATGCTGGAAGGGATTTTTTTAATAGACAAAGACAGGTTAATGTTTCTTTTGGCTAACAATGATGTCAAGATAATTTTGTTCAATGACTAAATTATAACTATGACCAAAACAAAACAATAAGTCTAAAATGTGCCTTTAAGTAAATAAAATGTTTATGTAAGTGACTAAGAATACACTAAACACCCTTGTCAGAGTGAACACTGTGAGAAAATATGATTGTATTGCACTTTTTCTAGCAAACTTTATGTATCCATTGCTACAATAGTCTGGTAAATGAGTAACACAATTTCAGCATAGTCAATAAAACCCCTTACAGTATCATGGAACTCAAACATTATGACTAAATTAAACTAAAATTAAATCTGTGTTCCATTGACTAAATCTTGACCAAAACAACGAGGCCAAAAATTATGACTAAATCCAAACAAAAAGACTAAAATTTAACTATAACTTATACATTTTTAAAGGCGACTAAGACTAAATAAAAAATCCTTGTCAAAATGAACACTGAGACATAGCTGCCTCGTTGTTTCCAGTCTTTCTGCTAAGCTAAAGCACAGACTTGAGTGATATTGATGTGTCCGTCTATCTCTCAGTAAGGAAGTGAATAAGCATAAGCATAATACAAGCATATGATTCTACATCTGTTTGGAATAACTTAATATGTTTAACGTGTTGATAACACTTTAATCAGATTCTGTTTTCCAGATGAAGTTGACAGACAGTGTGACAGATGGTCAGAGGGGTAGATGGGAGATGAGCAGCGGTGACTGGCGTTCCTCCGCCCGAGCCTCGCGCCGCAGTCGCTCCCTCTCAGGCTTTCCGGAAAAAGCAGCTCTCTCGTCTCTGCAGGCGGCACGCTGCCAAACGCTGGAGTTTTCCCTCCTTGTGAACGAGGCCCTGAACCCAAACCCTTTGGCCAAGTGCGAGAGAAGGTATTAGGGACCATGTCAAAACAGCTTACAGCCAAACACTGTGCTCTAAAAGGCCCGGGCCGATTCATGGAGTCATTCAAAGTGACAGGAGCCCGAGCCTCTCTGTCTCTGACAGCCCTTAGTGCTGCAGTGAGGAGGCTGGTGCTTGGCTAATGGTGGGGAACATGGTGTGGGTCTTTGTTAGCGTTGGCAGCTGAGGCCTATTTCTTAAAAAACAGGAGTTTTCCTTTAAGAGCAAAGCTCAGCACACACTGCTGGCAGCAGTTACATGCATGGCAGGTAGTGGCCGTACTTTGGTTGAGGTCTCATTCTGGTTAAGCTGTTTACTTGGATACCCTGTGGTTGAGTCTCCCTGCTGTCCCGGAGAAACCAGTTACCCACCAAATCCCCATGTGAGCAACAGTGGGTGAATTCCAGCAGGGGAAAGAAACAATCATCGTGGTCATGTGTGTGTAGGCTTGATGTTTGCCACCATGTTGTTTTGTTGACATCAAATTGTACTCAAAACCCTTTTTTTAGACAGAACATACACAAACTGACAGAGCAAGATGTTTCCGTGCCACCGTAACCCTCCCAACATCAGAGTAAACCTTAATCACATTTCTCATAATCAGAGCATGTTTCTATAACCTGGTTAACCGAGTCATGATGATGTGCACAAATACTGGCGCAACTTCAAGCTGCTGGCTAAGAAATTATATCTGTGTGTATTTATAGTCACTGCTGGCAGCTCTCTGCTGTTGGGAAGTTGTTTCTTCTTACAGGTGCTGCATCTGCAGTTACACTAATCCAGTTATTAAAAAGACAGGTAAACTTAGGTATTGTGCAATAGTCCATTTGAAGTTTTATAAAAAACAAAATGCAGTCTTCCAATGACTTTAGAAAGTCCAAAATACCTGAAGGAAGGAGGCCAAAATTCAATTATCTTTATGCCAAATTATTCCTTTGTCAATACTTGTCTTTCCTGTCAGTTTTTCTTCTTCTATTTTTCCGGATCCTGTTCCTTTGACCCTTGACCCCATTTGGCTGGGTGTAATGCCGCTGAACAAGGTGTCGAGGCTCATTCTACTCTCGCAGTTCCTTGAATGAATGAAACAGGACACAAAGGCACCTGACAAGTAAGTTTCAGTGTGACATTACTGGTATGTGCTGCGGAGGGGATCCGATATCAGTCTCTGCTGAGCGAGAGACAGATTGCCCTGGCAAGCTAAATAAACAGTAGATTAATCTGTCTTCTTACTGCGAGCTGACAGAATCAGTCATGGAAGAAATCAAGGCTTTTGACAGCTAGTCTTTCAAGATGAAGCGTTGATAACGAGAACTTGAGACAGGGACTCTGAAACTTGAAGCTTCTGTCAGACAGATAAGAACAAAATGATGAGATTCACGGTGTTACTCATAACACTGCGATTGTTATGTGGTTGTAAACAAAAAAGATGAATAACTCTAGAACTCCAGGTGGTGATTTCGCTCTCATTATTCCAATAGATTGTGGCTCATTCTATCAGGAAGACTAAATTTTACATCTACAGTGACAGATTCTAAACCAGCCTTCACTGATAGCGTCTTCAGGGCTAATACGTTGAGCTCAGGTGGGTCGACATGTTATACATTCATAGCAAGGAAATGTTGGTCAGATAATATCTATGTAAGGCTTCTTTTGACACTTTCCTGCAGCAGGAGCGGCAGCAGGTTTCAGCAGGGGAGCGCCACAGGGCCGCCCGGGCGCGCAGCAGGCTTGTCTTATCAGACGAGGCCTCATGCTGTCAGCACAGTGAGTGTTGAGTCTGCTGCACAACACTGACGACATCCAGACACACAGCAACTCCAAGAGGCAAGGAACCTACAGTATATGCTATATGCTGTATGTGTTTGAAGAAGACAATGTGAATTCTCTTGTTTTCTATGTCTCCCATGATGCTCGTTAGTATAGATTTTTTTTAAGTCCTGACAGTCTATGCTGTGCTGCAGTCAGGTAAATCTTTATCTTGTTGGAAAACAAGAATAATAGTGATAATGATACATCAAAGGGGGTTTGGAAAAGAATATACAGCATATTTGCTTTGCATAATATGCAAACCATGTGCATTAAACTAATATTTGACTTCTTCATAGCTATTATAGCCTGAACAATTAATGACTTATTTGAAGAAATGGAAACTTATCATCCCTAATGTGCATCATAGTTTCCTGAAATGCTGTAGAAATGAACTACTAAATTCACAGAAAAGATTTTGAACAGGATGATGTCATTTGTTACTAAACAAAGTACTCAAGCAAAAGTCCTAAATTCAAAATGTCACTTAAGTACAGAAGCACTATGAGTGAAATGTACTCAATGTATCATAAGTAAAAGTACTTATGTAGACTGTATTATATTATCATAGTATATTATATTATCGTTGTAATCACTAACAAACGCATTAGAGGATTTTAAGGTTGAAATTCATCACTGTGGAGCCAATTTCAGATGCTTTGGCTCAATTAATGGTAAAAGTATTGAATCATAAGCCTACCAACAGCACTAACCCCTGCTCCACTGTGTCGACCATTAATATATTATAGATTTTATTTATTTTTTTAATCTGCATCTGAAAATCAGATAAATGTAAGGTGTAAGGAGTAATGTAAGGAGCAAGTAGTGTACTTCCCTCTGAAAAGTATTAACAAAGTTGATAAATTAGATTTACTTCTTGTGTCGGTGTCCACATTTTTTTTGACTATTCCAACAATTCAATTCAATTTAAATATCTGAGATTCGTGCTGGAAAAGTGTGGAAAAATTGACCCCCACACCCCATGAAATATATAGTTCTTGTTGCACATCACTTTATCTACAGATAAAGGTGATGTAACTAAAGTAAAAATGCAATTGAAATTAAATTTGCTGTAATTTATTTGACAAAAAGTGAACAAATATGCTAATTCCTAATGAAGAAGAAGAACTCTGTGTCGTAATAGTTGGTACTGGACTCTAAAATAATCAAGACATTTCCTATAATAGTAAACCATGCAGAATCCTTTCAGCTGCGTGATGTTTGAAGGCTTTCTTGCACAGCCCATTTCAAATCATCCACAGCATCTCAACAGGATTAAGATCCTTGACTTGGCCATTGCAGATCTTTCAGTTTCTTACTTTTTGGGCCATTCAGTGGATTTACTGGAATGTTTCGGGTCATTGTCATGTTGCATGGTCCACATGCGCCTCAGCTTCAATTTCTGGACAGATGGTCTCGCATTTCCTCAGCCGCCATCCGATACAATAAAGAATTCATAGTGGATTTTCCATAATGGCGAGCGGGCTGGGCCCTGCTGTAGCACAGCAGCCCCATGCTCTGACATCATCACCAACCCCCCTTCATGCTTCACAGTTGGCATGAGCTTCTTATGTTCAAATGCTGTCAAACATGTCTCCTGTTACGGTGTCCAAATAATTCAACTTTGAAAGCATCTGTCCAAACCACAGTGTTCCAGAAGTCTTTGTCTAGATGGTATGTAAAATCTTAGTTTTGCTCTGAGTTTTTTTTTTTTTTTTTGACAACAAGTGTTTTTTTCTCTTTGCACAATTGTGCAATCTCCTCTTGTTGTGTATTACCTGTAGGTATGTATTAAACCTAGTATCTTTCCTACAGTCATGCTCTGTGTTTTCTCAACCCACAAACTGTGGTCACAGTCCAACGGGCTGCTGGTGACACTTCCATCTGGCTGTGGAGGAAGGAAGACCACATAAAGCTAGGATGTCATGTCTTATTCTGTTCTGTTTTATTGGCTCCTGGAAGCTGCTTGGTGTCCTGGCCATCTTGTTCTTTATATTTTACATATCCACTATAATTGTGTTATCCCGTGTTATTTTCCTTAATTTTCTCGTATCTTCTTTTTTAAAGATATTTTTCTGGATTTGTTGTTCCTTATTTGCATCAAGAGCAGTGGCATCATTTCAGTTTAAGGCAAGGTATGGCAAAAACACAACCATCCTAGGGTTTCAAGCAAAATCAAGAAACTATAGACTAATCACTATTAATGCATCACATATCAATTAGCCTTCACATTGAGCTCCTTGCCAATTAACCACACATTTTTATCTGTTCAAAAATGTACCTTAAAGGGATATTTTTTCAAATGTTTAACACTCTTAACATGAGCGGACAAATATGTTTCAGGCAAGTGTTTGGAATTATTGGAACAATGAGAAATAGTCTCAATAGCGCCAAATCTCAGGTTTGCTTTTAAAATTATAAAAAAATGTGACAAACACAAATGAAACAGGCTTCAGTCATATTGACCTGTTAAATTTAACATTTACAAGTCAAACTTATAAATGCAGTTATACACAACTAGGACTCTGGACTCTTAGATCTGTGATGTTTTATTTACTTTAGAAGAACTAATTATAATTGAAAATGTGCCTACTATAGTCAATGTATGGCGAATGCCATACCTTGCTATACTTGAAAGACACCTCTGATTGACAGTCTAGGAACTGGTGATGGTGTGTTGCTGTGAAGACTGTAAACTCCCTGTGGCTAACCCGTGATTCTATACATTGATATGTTGATACATTGACAACTTGATTTGATCTGGGAACTTCTCGATGTATCTGGTGGTGTCCTCTGAGGCTGAACGCTAATGCTAACATTAGCTCAGCATGTTACTCTGATAACTTTAGATCCAGATGTTCAATTACTAAAATCTTTCATCTCGTTAAAGAAAGTTAAAAAAAAAAAAAAAGTCCAATATGTAAACAGGTGTACTTTAAGCAAGAGTGGTCTTTAATGACTTCACATACACATTGAGGTGAATCCCTACTTAGATGGTACTTTTCATTTCTCACAGGTAGACAGCTACAGGGGAAAATCAACGAAAATCTCTCTGACATATAGGTTATTAATACTGGTGTTCCTCAGAGTTTCATCAGTTCTCCTACTTCACATTATATACAAATGGCTACAGGAATAACCATACGAAAAACTACATTATTAGGTTGGTTGATGACACAGCAATACTGTGAGGAACATAATCTGGTTTTAAATGTCAAGTAAATAAAAGAAATGTTTTTAACTGTAGAGGCTCTGGCTATCATAACCCTGTTTTTATTAGTGAGGAGAGAGTTGAGCAGGTGACAGTTGGATGGAATATATTATTCGCAAACAATCACAACACGGTCTGGCAATCTGACTGTCAAATTTAGATTGCAACTTCAAACTTTGATTATAAGAACAGGAAAAATAATCAGTCATCTGCCCCCAACCTTTCTGCAGGAGATTTTAGAGCAGACAGTGATGAAGCAAGGTAAAAAAAATCACTGCTAACCCCATCCACTTCTTCCATAAAGAGTATGAGAGAATTTCTTCAGGCAGAAGATACAAACAACCTAAATGTAACATGAATAGGTATATATTTTAAATTAAAAGATAAACTGTATGGGTGTGTGCATGGGTTGTTTTTTTTTTTGTGTGTGTGTGTGTGTGTGTGTGTGTGTGTGTGTGTGTGTGTGTGTGTGTGTGTGTGTATGTGCGTGCGCACAGGTGCATGTGAGTGTGTGTTGATTTTCACCATGTGAGTAAATATACAAGAGAACATGCACACACACACAAGATAGAGCAGACACAGGTGAATTACAAACCTCATTCTTATAATTATTTAGCAGCAACACACCAACATGCATGCAGCAGAGATTCTCAGTGTTAGTTCTACAAGACACTGTCATTTGGAGGCTTAGCGGAAGCAAAAAGCACATGTTACAAGCTAAATTCCACTGCTGGGGATGAGTGAGAATACCAAGCACACTCACCACACCATGCAGTGCAACATGTGTGCTTCCCATCTGGTCTACATGTTCACTGTAATCAGCATAGGAGCCTACACTGTGATTCGCTGGCTCAACCTCTTATTTGAAGGCTATCTGAGGAAGTGATCTACAGCTGTACATCTGAGGGTCGTCTGCCTGCTCCCTGTCTGACATGAAGTTGTTACCTGGTTTAAACCAGATGGCTTTAAGCTACGACAGCAGCAGGTGTGTTGAACATGAGCACTGTGCAGTGTCTCATACTCAGCTCTGGTCCAGGGGGGAACACTGGACATATGTGGAATTGTCAGCGAACGTTTTTGTACATTCATCACTTTTTTTCCTAGTTGAAATTTTACAAACAAGATGGTGAGTCGCTGAAAGTTCCAGATGATTTTTTCTAGAAAATTAAGTGCTAAGAACAGAGATCAAGATTTTTTTTTTTACAATATGACAACACACAAGTTGGAGTTATTAACAGTAGTGGATTAAATAGAAGTACTCACATACAAAATGTATTAAAAGTAGTATTAAAAATTAAAAGTGCTCATTCCGCAGGCTGTATTAAAGTATATTAGAGCATTTGTATTAAACACTGAATACATGTGAGAATATTTGAATGTTTTAGTTTATCAATTTTGGGCAAAAATTAAATTATTAATACTTTGGATAGATTAATGGTAATAATTCTGCATCACAATCTTAGATAATAGAAACACAATAGAAAGTATATACTTTTTAAACCATCTTAAGGAAAATCAATATTTGATCAATCTCTTTTAAATGACTATTTGAATACTTAAAAATTCATTTTTTAAAGTTATGGGGAGGTCTGTGGCCAAATTGAATCATGTGAAAGTTTGATTCTGCTTCATGCTGTGCTAAACAGATAGTAAACTGCTCAGTGGACTGTAAAATGACTAAAAACAGATCTTACTATATCTATTTCCTGTTTAACAGAAAACAAGTTCATCAAATTCTTTATATAGTAATGAAACTTGTTTCTCATGAATGTGTCTGACTATTGACAAATTATTTGAAATATTTTGTGGAATTGTCTTCATATTTCACTGTCATGCTGTGTTTGAATCGTTCTTTATTATGTGATGCATGCAGCATTGACAGCAACAATTCAGCTTAAAAGACACTTAGGAACCATTATTTTCAGTGGAAAGGTTTCAGCCTCAGCCCACACAGGCTGATCTCAGCTGGAGGACTCAGCCACAGAGACACAGGGTTGGAGGGGATGAACTCCAGCCTTGTCTGCTGTCTGTCTGTCTTTCAGCAGGTTTGACTGGAATCAACTGACAGATGCAGCACTGTGGGACACGTGCGCACGCACATACACACACACATTGAGCAGGTGGAGGGAATGAAAGAGTGAAATATTTTTTTTTTCTCTTTTCTCAGTGCTCTCCTTGTTCTATCACTCCCTCCTACCCACTTTTCCGTGAACCCTCTTCATCCCCTCGCCCCCTCTTTTAACTCTAACTTTGACCCTTAAGCCTCTCACCCAATAAGCCACTCGACAGACATGTGATGAGCTGATGTAATGAGCTCATCTTTAGATTACATGCTGTGTTAATGACTTGGGCCGACCCCAAAACTAACAAGAGGCCCCTAAACCTCGGCCTTCTGTGAGGGCCCCTCCTGATATGCCAGGGTCGGGTCCCAAGAGGAACCACGATCTGCCGTGGCCAGTGTCATTGTTCACTGGCCCTGACGAATCAGGACAGGTGGTGACGTTTCTCTATCTTTGTCTGACCCCCCCGACACCGTCCTGACACCGGATCTGAGAAGTCCAGTCATCCACCACCACTCTTCATAACTCAATACTAACGTTGCTTGAAGCCCTGTTACCAGGCAACCAAATGTTTTGCCACTTTTATTTTGCCTTTTTCTGTCAACCCCACCCCCAACCCCCTTCTCCCCACTCCTTGTGCACACACATTTAAGTATCCCAGGAATCAATAAAACACTTTCAAGGTCTCCCATGGATCATCACAAGAGCCATAATTCCTCCCGGGAGATTATCCTCCGCTTCACTTTCTCTTCATCTTTCAATCCCCTTCTTCTTTCTTCATCTTGCCTCTTCTTTTCTTTTCCTTTTTTTCTTTTTACTCCATATGTCCCTCGCTCATGGTCTACACTTGAAGCCATTGATCACCGTGATGCACTGAACCAGCCGGGCCTGCAGACTGACGGGTCTGAGAGCTGCGGCTAACAGGAGTGATGGATCGGAGCCACTCAGTAATAAACACAGAAAGTGTGCAATAAAAAAGCAATTCCTCAATCTGCATCTCGGCTGGTCTGAGATGAGTTTGGAGGAGACACGATGAGGAGATGAGCCCCCTGAAAAAAGCTCTCCAGCCTATAAATAGTCGGTGTCCGCCTCTCCGGCAGCACTTCAAACAGAGTGGGCCTGTGTTAATGATAAAGACAAATAACTGAGGTAGACCGAGGCATTATTGATCCTATCCATCATGCCGCAGGAGAGGCCTGGATGGTAGGGCGTGTTGAAAAGAGCTGGGAACTTGAAATCCAATTCCAAAGGGCAAAACCACGAGCTGTCGTCCACTCGTGACAACATCTCCTGTTTACTCAGCAGCAAACACAGGTGGAGAGATCTGAAGCTCACACAGATCCTTTTTCTTTTCTTTCCTCTTTCAATGGACTGAACACAAGACGAATGCTGCTCACACACACACACAGAACCAGTCACTATACGTGGAGATACTCACAGCTATACATTGTTGAGGTAATTTATTGCACTGTGGAGAGATCTGAAAGGAATGAAGACGTGAAGGTGATACATCTTTCAGTGATGTGCGCTTTTAACAAGGAATAAATAATATAGATGAAGAGAATGGAAAAGCAAAATGGAGAAAGGAGAGAAGGACGTGGGTGAGTGTCTGTCAGCGTGTCTCAGATAAGAAATGTTTTTAAAAGCCGCTTCGCTCAGTGTTTGTATGCCTTCCGCTTTTATCGTTAAGCAAAACAAATCTCTGTATGTGCTCTACAAATGAAGTGACCCGGTTAGTTTATGTGGATTATCCTTAAGACCTCGCACCATTTACACAAGGGGACATGTACATTTAACTTATTAGCTGGTGGCACACAACGATTATCCGACTTGTTTCTACTATGGGCCAGATTGTGCCTGCTCAGCGCCTCTGGAGGAAAAAGGGGGCCTGTGCCTGGTCAGAAGGGTATCAGGCTGGAGCAATGGAAGGATGTTGTTGTGGAGGGAGGATGAGGTCAGAGGGAAATGGATCTATCCATCCAGGGGTATAATGAGAGGGAGCAGCTGCCTGCCACTGGGTCAGACAGCACACAGATGTGAGGGAGCCTCAGGGCCCGACGGAGCCGAGGGGAACGCTGGAGTCCCTGTGCCATGACCTCATGCTCAGGGCTCCCACTAAGCAACGCAATCCGCCGCTCCAGGCCTTCCACTGGCTGAGACACGGATCGGCCGTACTCTTTCCTTAGCTATAATCACTACATAGCAGCCATGTAGTTCGCTGGCCCCCTGTCGGGGTGCGAGAGGAGAAAATAACGTCACCTTTATGACTCAGCGGCGCGAGTCGAGCGGATCGCCAAAGTCAAGGACCTCAAGTAAAGTTTCCTTAAAATTTAACTGATGAAGTCACAGAACACATCCATCAATCAGCCTTTGCTGTCACATATGATCAGTGTAATCACACTTTAAGTAACAAAAAGTCCAACAAGTAACAATTAACAGTATTATGTGCATGATGTTTACTAACTTATTGAAAGTTTCTTGTTTTTCTACTGTGTAGTGTTAGTACCTTTGCTGGATTCTTCTTTATATTAATTGTCTTTTTATCTAAAAGTCATAAATAAATCAGGAGAAAGTAAATTTTATAGTTTCTGCAGAGTGTCTGATGTTTGCAGAGTGGAAGGTCTTTGTCTTTGCAGCAAGTGCAAAACTCTAAAAGGGCTGCCGCTTAAAAACTATGAAACTTCACACAACCTTCCACAGACACCGTCAGTCAGTTCGGAGGCTATCATTGGCTTAAAGGGATAGTGTGGTATTTTGGACATCTAACTCTATTTCCCACATTCTTCCTGTATTTTCCTGTAGAACTTTCCTTCTGACATATTAAGAAAGGGGGAGGGATTGGTAAGGAATGTGGGAAATTGGATGAGATGTCCAAAATATGAAATCCAAATGCCATAAAGACACAGTGATGGGACCCGGAAGAAATTCTACACTCTCCATGGCCGCCGCAGACACCAGACACACCAGGGAACCATAAATCCTGTTTAAGAAGTAAACTATCTCACCAACAAGGAGTCAGGGACCATTCAATTGGCTGCCAACACACCTAGTCTACTATTGGCTGGGGGATTTTTAAAGTTTGTTTGCAAAAACAATTGCAGGCGTTTCACAAATGCACAGGAGGAGTGTGAGGCCTGAAGCCAGAAATCTGTGCAAGCAAAACTATGTCTTCAAACTTGCAGTTGGAGCAAAAATAAAGCAATATTTCTGCTCCAAATAGAGCTGTTTTAGTGTAAAAGCAGGGTTTCAGGGAAAGAATTAAAAATATGAAATCAATAACTCAAATTGAAAGCCCATGCTCTTGATTAAAAATACAAAAACAGCCCTGTAGCCAACCCGGTGGGTCACAACACGCCAAAGACTGATCTCAGCTTCACCTCCACTGCCTGGCACTAGCCGCTGAATCAAATATTCTCACGGGTGATTTCTTTTTTGAAGCTTCGGTGGTATTAAATGGGGTGTAGAGAACATTAAATTCTCTGTATATATTTTTCTTTCATCGAGAAAGTCAGCAAAAGTGCCAGTTGGTGCCATGGTGTCATTTTCACCTTTGGGCATTTTGTGCCATAAAAGTTTGCTTGTAGAAGACTCACACCAGAAACATATATGTTAAGCTTGACCTGCTGCATTTTATTATTACAGTTTTACCAACTTTTACTCCATGCTTCACTTTGTTTACACTGATCTTATGGAGCTTGGATGTATCTTTACTGTAGGTTCTGTGAGTCTTAATGCTCACAAGAGTTATAAAATGAGCTATAATCTGTTTTAGACTAAGAAAGCAAAATCAATCTTTTGCATTGCATTACTTTTCTTTTCCACAAGTCTTTATTTAATCTTTTTTTGCATGTATTAAGTAAAATGATTAAGTCTTTATATAAAGCATGTTTGTGCTGGTAGATTAGGAGGAGCTAGATTCTGCAGTGGGAATTGCAATATGATGAGTCCCTTTCTCTCTCAGGATGACATCAATGTTCCCTTGGCAGAAACAATGAGATGTACTCTGTGGTTAAAATAATGAAGCAGAAAGAGAGAGCAAGTGTGAGAAAGTGATTGTATGAAAGGGGAAGTTGGACAGTCCATCTCTTATCTGAAAATCTCAACCAATCGTAAGAGTACATTTTAAAAGTCAAACATTCTTGTAGAGATATGTAAGATGTAACGATTATTTAAAGGTAAATGTGTATAGAATGATTCACACAATTTCTTTAATATTTCTATTCATTTGAGTGACCCAGCCATTAAAAAAATATGGATGTTCATAAGATGTTTATTAAAAATATTATCCCTTAATAAGAAGATATTAGTGTTAATGAGAGCATTATAAACATACATATTTTTTAGATTATAAAATATTATCCCTTGCTTTGCACTATTGAGATCTAAACTTTATTATAGATTTAGTATCGCTTAATGAGGCTTTTGCAGCTATGGAACTAAAGTCAGAACAATGATTTTATTCAATGTAATTTAATAGCCTTAATTAGACATTGCTCAACTTGTTCCAAACTGTTAATAGGTGTCTATATATGTCTCATAATCTAACAATAACTATGTTTATTAAGTAGGTTAGTTAGTAAAGATATTATAAGGGCCTTATTGTATATTACCTATTGCTTATTGCAAGAGATTTAATATAAAGTGTTTCCTAAAAATCTGTTTCAATGAGGACAACAGAATAAGAAGATGTATTTTCACTAAAGGTAATGATGTTAAAAACCTTACAGTATGACTAATAGGTTGATCAGCCATATGCAACAAGCATATGCAGACAGACACACGCACTGACACACAGACAAAAAAATGGTAGATGATGACATGCATGCACACACACGTACACTTCTTCAAGAGACTGATTTATACTCATCAGATACCTCACTGGTGCTAGTGCTGAACGCTCAGGTGACGAAATTCATTTCACACACACACACAATGATTCTATGAGGTGTTGACACATGCAGCCATTTCAGTTGACTGTACGGCTGACAGTCAGTGGTGAGTTGAGTGTTGTTCCCGCTGTTGTTACAGGCCCCTGCAGTTTCTCTCTTTCTCTCTCTCTCTCTCTCTCTCTCTCTCTCTCTCCCTCAGACGATGACATCCAGCTTAGTCACTCAAGTGCTCCTGCTTTGTATTGCATGTTCCCTTGTAGCTGCAGATACTCTCCAAACAAAACTAGAAGCTTTTCTTGGACAAGCGGAACACTGTTGTAGGTGCTTTATCTCATTGACTCATGGTTGGATGGAGGCACAGAGAAGGAGGTAGACAGAATATATGTGTATATCTGTGCATATATAAGAATAAAATATTTATATTGGTTCACCCTGTATTGTATATTGTATATGTAGTGACATGCTGAATGCTTTGATTATATATTTTATATATAAATTATAGATATATAATATATTAGATAACATATTGCACATTAGGGGATAATTACATTTACATTACATACATTTTGACTTATCAACTATTTGACTAATTTTCAAGTATTTGATAAGTTGATTTCTTATTCAGACTAATCTGTAGAATTAGTTTTACACATGCAATAGTGCAGAATGATGTGTTTAAACCTAGAGCTTATCATTTGAGCCCAAATTGACTAAGTGGGGTCTATGAAGGGTCAGCCCTAATTACACAACCCATGTGCATTTTCATTATATTTATGATGGTTGAAACTGTTGCATATATTTGTCTTTGGTGCTCACATAAACTAAACACTAAACTTTCATAGTTTCAATATGAAAGTTTAGTGTTGCATGTCAAACAGACTCATCCCAAAGTAATGTGTACCTATTACATAGATACATATCAGGCATAAATGTCAAAATAGAATTTAAAACACTGCAGAGGAAATCCAACAATGCCTTGGATTTGGTGGCTTACTCACAGTCAGTCATGGATGTTAAAGTATGAACCACTGGCTTTTATGTAAAGAAAATACTCAGGTATGTTGTTTCTGCAAGCGCTGGATATATAGTTGCCTGGCAACGTTACAATTCAGAGTGACACAAGCAAGAAACACAAGCTAGGCTAAATGAAACCCAGAGTGCACTATTTGGGTCATTGAATACCTCTGTGTTTACCCTGAGCCTAGTGTGGGATTGATGCTCCGATCCCACCTCCTCCTGGGAGTTTTACCACCATGACATGTGGGATGGGGAAACTTAAGCCTCAGCAGATCTCCCAAACAGGAATTTTCACTTCTCTCCTTCATAATCCCATAACCCCCTCTGCCTTAAAACCACTGTGTGCGTGTGTGCTTGCGTGTGTGCACGCGCGTGCGTATGTCTGTGAGTGTGTGACAAGTCTAAATCTTCTTCAAAGAGTGAATCAGTATAGCCTTCTGCTCAGAATAAGCACCCAACAAAGGAGAGTATCCAGCCAGCCAATCAGCACAGGCCTGAGCAATGATTGGACATGCTGTTTTATGACCTCTCAGGTGAATCACACAAAGACTACTGGATGTTTACTTGATAGAAAGCTAGAAAGCTCCTCCACTGCTGCACTTGGCTGGCTCATATGAAATGTTAATGCAGAAAAACACATGGCAACATTTTTATGTGCAAACTTTATCATCGTCCTCCATGTAAAGAGCCCACACACAGTCATTCATCCGGGATCATTGAAAAAGGATTATACCAACAAAGTGGGGATGCTAAAAGGAACATCTGCAAAAAAAAAAAAAAAAAAGAAGAAGAAGAAGTATGTTTTTCCCATTTTCATTCAAGTCACTTTGGTGTCAAATCTTTAAACAAGTTGCAAAAGAAAAATCCCCTGGAAAACTTTTTCTAAAAAATACTAACCTTTCAAAACAACCAGCGGTTTACCAGCCACTCGGGTTGAAATGCACTGCATCGTTACCATACAGGTTTATTTGCAGAGAAGAAGTAACATTGCTCTATAATCTAATTCAAAACAGCGAATTTGCTGCAGTTGTCCATTTATCTCTGGGTCAGAGACCTTGAAAAGGCATCGGTGATGTGGCAGCGGCTCGAGTGAATCCATCCATCAAACTCTGCCCACGACTGGCAGAGCTTCCTGTTCGCTCCAGCTCAAATATAAAAGCACAAATCACAAACACTGGCTCAGACTGTAGAGGTTGCCGGCAGCTGAGCGTTGCCTCCAGAAAAACATCACTGGGAAGAGAAGCGTTCAATAATGGTTCTAAAGCAGCTGCAGCAGGTTGAACTGAGCTGTTATTGTTGTTGTGTTTATTTCCTTTAAGGTTTGCCTCTGAGGTGAAAATACAGTTTTTCCAGTCAAAGATAGCCAGCAGATCCCTCCGGGAGGTGGCAGGGAGTAAATGAGGTGGAAAACAGGCTGCTTACTTCATACTACGTATACATTTTTACTGGCAAGCTGTCACTACCGTCCCCCACCATCATACTTCTGAATTTCCAAAACAGAAAAGAGGGGTTATTACAGTTTTTGTTTTTTGTTTTTTTGTAGTTTTTTTTGCAAGATGCCATTTAAATAAAATCACTACACTTGACTTTAATAACAAGTCATCCACATGTCGCAGGAACTGGAAATTGCACTGCAAGTAATTGGTTGTCAGGAGAGGTTCTGTATATATATCTATATGTGTGTGTGTGTGTGTGTGTGTGTGGACGTTACATTAATGATAATCTTATTAACACATACCATTCATCCAAGTAATTCACATATTTGGTCTTAAAGTTACAGCACCCATGAGCCTTAATGGCTGCAGACTGGCCCACACACCTTCCCATTTAAGCACACAACAGACAAACACACACAGATGATGCATTACAGCAGTAAACTCTTTAACCTGTGTTGTGTTATTGAAGATTCCGCATTGGGCTGATCAATGAATCAATTAATATGTTGAGAAAGGATTAAGAGGATTTTAGGTGAAAAACAACGTCACCCACCGTGCCTCAGAAGCACTTGCTGTAGCGGAATGCCAACCTGCCATTACCAGGAGATTACCTGTAATCTCTTATAACAGGGTGGAGAAGCTTTCATGCAAGACATCTTAAAACATCAAATTGCGCTGTCAGTCGGGTTTAAGACTTAGTTTATACATGGAGTCATATTTGTAGAGAAACATGCCTGCATTTGTACCTGGACTACTCTGCAGGACGCCGTTTGAAATGGCCGCGCAGACACGGTTTTTTAGCTTAGACTTTAGAGTCAACAGAACTCAAAATGAACTCCCATTGCCTTTGGGGATAATAGCAGTCTCTCGCTGAGGGATCAGTCCATAAAGACCCTATGATCATCAAAGTGTTAAACTGTATTTATGCAAACACGGCAAACTGCGTGGAGAAGTTTACGGCGCAAATCCGCACGCATTCATCAGCGGGAGAAACCGCCAACTGTGCCACAAAAACAGAGGCAGGGAACATGTAAAGACAGAACATGGAAATATTGGTGTGTGAACGACATTCTCTCTCTCTCTCTCTCTCTCTCTCTCTCTCTCTCTCCCTCTCTCTTTCTATCTCTCTCTGTCTCTCTCTCTCTCCTAGATAATTGCTGTTTTGTCTTGACTGCATGTGCTGTTATTTATTTGCACAGGAACTGAGACAGTTTCCCTCGGGGCAAGAGATGTTTTTCGGCTAGGAGTGTTCCTGGTCTTTTACAAAGAAAAACACTGGTATTATTTCAAGCCCACATAAAGAAACTGAAATAGCTTTTTCAAAACCCCTAATTAATAGGTTTAAATTGTTGTGTAATTGCAAAGTCTTGAAGCTTATAGCTGCTGCATGGTCAATATTTATCCACGCAGCCAAACAATGGCTACTTGGTATTTTGAATGCAAACACAAAGCGGCGCCTGCAAACATCGGCCACTCTGGTCAGAAAAGGTCACATCTAACTTTTGCTCGATTCCCTCCTTGAGGGGAAAGAACAAGGAACGGAAAAGGAACAAGTAGGGAGGGAAACACAGGGAATAAAGCAGTGAGATGAGTGAGAGCAGAGAAAGGAGCAGGGAAGAGGAGGTAATGTTGGAAACAGGTCAGGTCATAAATTATAGTATCCCGACAAGCATGTTGATATGACAGCCTAAAACAACAATGAAAACCTGTATAGCAACAAAAGGGAAGATGACATGATGTCTGCAGCCTTTGATAGCTGCTTCCTCCATTGTTGTGTAATCACTCTGACAAGCATACAAAGTCACTTTCCAAACCTGTTTCCAGAGCTACATGCGCCATGCTAGGCGCTAGCTGAGAAATGAACCGCATTACCCGGCATGTATCGAGTGCACTCCCGTCCTTTCACCCCTCCGGTCTGCGGTCCAGATGTCACGTTCTTTAACCCCTCTGAAGTGAGTGCACCATTGGGAGGTGTCTGTTAGGCTGCGCGGGGCTGCACGGGGAAACAGGTGTCTCTGACATGCAGGGCGGGCGTTTGTGACAGGCATCTCCCCGGACGGATGTCAACAGGGGTGGTGAGGATGAACAGGACCGCAGATGAAAGGCCGCTGTGGCTCCACTCACATTTTCCTCCCATCATATTGATGATACTTCAGGTCTGCGAATGAAACATACCTCTGCGAAACAGCGGGCCGAGGGTGTTTTGTGGTGTATTGCAAGCGTATCTCTCCACAGAAAGCATCTGCGGAATATTTTGGAAATTTTTTTGCATGTGTCTGTACATGCATGCGAACAGATTTGCATTGTAGGCTGTGCATGTGTGTACATGTGCATCAGTGTATGTCTGTGGGTTTTATGTGTGGATGTGCGTTTGTAAGGACATCAAGCAGAAAAGCCCCAGGTTATTGCTGGGCCCCTCCAAGTGCTGTGTGGCACTGAGATGGACTGATTGATGCGTGGATGTCATGTTACACGATTTGACTATAGGCCTCTTCGTGTATGAGGGACAATATATTCTGAGACTCTGGTTAGATAGAGGCAAAGCATTTACTTTATCAGTTAATTGAACATGTTGAAAACAAGCAAAAAAAAAATTATCATTTTTCATTTACAAAAGGAGTAAGAAGAAGCTAAGATTATTGTCAGAAATATTATTTTTTAGTTGTGTAAGGAGAGCCATACACATATATGTATATAGCCTACATATCTGTGTATGAATCACCTTTGTGGTTATTTTGATATGCATATATTAATGATTCTTTTATTTTTTTATATATATATTTTTGTATCAATATTAGTGTTGTCTCATACATTAATCAATAAATACACTGTTGAAAAATAGAAGTTGAGAACTTCAACAACTAAAAAGAATAAGAATAAGAATTAATAAAACATGGGAATAAAGATGTGGTGCAGTAATAATATGAATAATAATAGGGAGCATTGCCAGAACTGTGAGATGCAGTAGATCTGCAGTTTGTTTGAGATATGTGGAGCATAAAAAACTGCTTCTCTATGATTCTCTCATGAAAGGTTAATCAACTTTCTTTTAAAGTCATATCATAATATGATATTTATTGAGGTGCCTGAGGTTCCTGATAAACTAAAGAGGTAACCTCAAAGAGAAAATGAGTGTAATGCTGGAGGATATAAAATCATATGAAATCATTTTCCATTTACTGTCAATCTGTTTTTACTGTCACTGTTTTTTTCACTAATGGCTTATAGGAGATTTTTAAAAGCTTCTGTTTTACTCCTATAAAGAACAATGACATCATCATACATGTTGATAGGAGACAACTAATTTTACATTAAGTCTGAAAGATATATTTAAGATGTTGTTCATCATTGTGCATTCAAGTGAAGTAAAGTCAACTCTGCAGCTTTGTTTTGTTCTGGTCAAAACTGTGCAGCTTTGTCTTCATGTTTGGCCCATGAAGCTATACAGTAATTTCCATATGTGTGCATGTGATCTGACTACATTGGACAATAAATTAACAATATTTAGTAACAGGATGGTTTACTGTCATAGTTAATTCCTCCAAACCATAGGCTGGTTGCTTGCTAACAACAACAACGGGCAACTGTTAACAACTGACTTCATGCAGGAACATTGTAATATGATTATAGGAAATCTTTTTTTATGGCTGTTCCAAGTCAGAGTCACTAAACTTGCTTATCTGGACAAACTTGTTGTAAAAGTGTCTGTTTCAGCCTGATGAATGCCACCTGTGTTTGTAAGATATAATCATTAACACAATCAATGACCCCCAAAAACGCACATGTGAGGTGACTTGTTCCACAAAGTTTCAGTGGATGGAGGTCAGTGGATCTGAATGTCACAGAGTTATTAGAGGAGAGAATATTAAGGCCTTCAGTAGGGGATGTTACACTGTCATGTACAGCAGACGATGATACTGAACAGAAAGACACTGTGCTCAGGTGCGTCCTGTTTCCACTGATCACCCTTGAGATGTTCCTACAGCCAATTTTGAGCTTCATGGCAAAGGCTGTGGAAAAAAAAAAAACTTCAAAAAACGTGATTTTCACATTGTCATTATGGGGCGTTGTGTGTAGAATCCATTTTGTAATAAGGCTGTAACATAACAAAATGTGGAAAAAGTGAAGTGCTATGAATACTTTCCAGATGCACTGTATATACTCACAAAAAAACTGAAGAGCTTTGTCTTAGACAGAGACATACAAATACTTATAATAATAGGTGGAGGCGACAGGAGGATTTGCATGGGTGGGACTGAGGCATCTCAGCAGCAATTTTGAACAGAGAAGATAATTATAATAGACACATGATCTCAAGAACTGAACTTTTGACTAATAAACTAACACAACAAGTAGCTATGCTTATAACTATGTTGTATATAATAATTGAATAGCATTTTGATAATTGAATAGCATTTTTAACTATCACAAAAAACAACATGAGCTAACCAAATGTCAAAATGTAAATCAATTTAACATGATAGCACCTGCCTGCTGAATAAATCGAATATTTAAATATTTACCTTGAAGTAGTTACATTACTATTACCCATAAGCGCTAAGGTTTTCTATGACAAAAATTGATGTTAAAACTAACAGTTAGCACTGGCTAATTGTTGATTAGCTAACTATGTTATGCTAATGATTGATGATGTTATCAATCATCGTTCTGCAACAGAAAGATAATATCATGACATCATCTATACTGTGACATTACCTTTTTCCTCCTCTTCTTTTCTTTTTTTCCTCCCCTGGGCACAAGACAGTTTGGTAATGTTTTGACATGTTTTAAAGTTTGATGACACATCAAAAAACAATGTAAAGTAGCAGGTAAAGTCTTATTAGTTAGAGAAGTAGAGGGGAAGGAGAAGTGGGAGAGTCTTAGGAAAGTAGCATATCATTATTAATATTACTACTGATAGAGAGTTAAATTAAGACATAATAATAGCAACTAGTTTTAAGAACAATGGAAGTCATATTTTTTTTCTTCCCCCATTTCTTGTGCTCCCTGGATGGATATGGATATATATATATATATATATATATATATATATATATCATCATCATCATCATCATCATCATTATGACACTGCAAACTTATAGTTTTATGTATATTATATAGTTATATAATTATAACCACGTGGGTAACATTTGTAAGAAACCAAACCGTGCGTAAATCCATCAAGTGTTTCAGGGAGATCAGAGTATTTAAGTTTTGCATAACGACATCTCTGACATTTATAACCAACCAACCTGTTTGAAAATCAGTTTGAAAATTGAGCAAGGTTTGATCATTAAAAAGAACATGCACCGTTAAAATACATTATTATGGTTGAGTGAGCTGCCTTTAACAAAATGGCAGCCAGTGCTGAGGTTCGACTCTGTTGGCCAACAGCGTGGATGAGAAATCTAGCCTTTCTCATGGAGATCTATGGATACAAATCTTTTGTTTCTGCAAATCCAAATACCTCACACAATGCATTTTGGACAAAAATTAGAAAGAAACAGATATGCAACAATTTGCATGGAGTGGGCATATGTCAACATTATGCAATAGAGGGCAGTTGAATGATACCTCAATGAGCAGCTGACAGAACTCTGCTGGTGATGCAGCTCAGTACCATCCTGATTTATATTTTTTGTGGTTTTATATCCACATATTTTTGTGGTGTATATTTCCATGTCAGATATATTAAGACTCGGGACGTCTCGGGATTAGGATGTGGTCAATTCTAAATTGATTGACAAACGTCCACATTTCAATTATTTAAGTCTATAAGTTTGTAATAGCTGGTTCTAAATGACATGGAACTAAAAAGCACAGTACGTGTAATCTCCAGGAGTCTTTGGGAGGCACACCAAAAGGGGGTATGTTCCCGGAAACATGGCTATGATTTAAAAGCAAATGTATGGAAACACTTCAATTTCTACATAATAGCAGGAGGAACCGTAATAGACAAGAGTCACATTGTTTGTAAGTTATTTTTCCATCACAACAAACTTTAGAAGCCACTTAGCTCAATTTCACCCAACAGAGGAGCTGGGCAAATGACAGGCCATTGTCACTTTGGCTACAAGGGCTCTACAGACAACGAAAGAACAATTCAGGAAGCAATTAGAAAGTTTGCACCCACACCCAAAGTGAATTATTATACTATTTAATACACCTGCTATATGTCAAACTTTCCAGTTTGCAATTATTTCCATTTATGTTTAATAAAAATATTTTGGAAATTAATTTAACTGTTTCTTATTATAAATTTACTATTTTTAAAAATGCAAAAAATATTTTTTTTAAATACGAAGAGTAAGTGTGAAAGTGCATCCCTATAGGTGAATTAAAGATGTGTCAATGATCGCTTTATAATTGAATTGTAGCCCCTGAATTGTAATCGTAATTATAATCGAATCATTGGGTGCCCAAAGATTTCCACCCCTACTGACCATAGTGAAGGTATGAGCGCTCTCCAAGTGACCTTCCTGTTAGTAATATAATTGCTTTTTACAATCTGCCAATCTTCCCAGCAGTGGCCTCATTTGCTTACAGTACTAATGTCTCCAAATGAAAGTGTTAATGATGTGTTGATGTGAAAATACTAAATGTAGCACCTACAGTATACACCTGAAATAAACCCACTGAGACATACATTGAGGAACTTGATCTATGCCTATGTTTAAATATATATTCAGCTTTTCAGAGGTTGCACCAGTGTTTATACGGCTTATAATTACCAAACAATACATAAATCACACAAGGTTAGAATTGGGTAATATGCATTAATATTGAGCTGAACTGGACTTGTTTAGGTTTCCTGCATGATTTATCATAATAACAGCTGCTTGGGTTAATGGTTTCTATTGAATAATCAGCTATATCATTTTGCTACACCACAAGTCTCAGAGGAACCATTTTTCAATTGGATGATTAATGTCATTGAACAGACAAATTAATACCTGCTGTGAGGATCTTCACCCAATTTGTAAAGATTATTTAAAGAGACTAAATGCTTTATTTCACAATTAATCAGTTTTTGATTAATATATTTAACTGGTCATTAGTTTCCTATGAACGACAGAGAGGAAAGGGAAAGGTTGACCGTTCCACTGTAAATATGGATTGCAGGTCTTATTTTTCATGGTCATGCTGGTACAGTATGTGTCTGGAGTCTGAGCAAGACCACCTGGGCCAGAGATTTGCAACCAGAGAACAGGATCCCAACTCTGCACACAAGTGGTGTTTCAAATGTCTGAACTCTCACATGCAGTGTGCCAAGATATCAAAGTGGCAATAACTCACATGTAAAACATGAGGTGAGATCTTTTTTGTGAATAGTTGGCCTTTTCCTGATATTGGGGATACTGGGGGTGCGCAACCAGAGCTACTGCATAGGTCCCCAATTTTTTTTTTCCCAAAAAATTGACCTGTGGGTGTTTGAGTGTGTTTATGGCTGTAAGTTATTTCAAGGACACCTAAGTCTGTATTATTAGCTTTTTTTTTCTTTATTCTTCAGACATGTAGCAAGTGTGATAGTTCATCAGCCAGACAAGTGAAAACACAGAGTGTGTTTCTTCACATTGCCTAAAGCCTTAAGTCTGACCTTGTCCCCTCTCCATCTTGCTCTCACCTTCCCCTTCTCTTCTCTCTGCCCTGGGGCAGCAGTGGGTCGGCCTGTAGGAGAGGTGATCGCCGGGGCCCCTGGCATCACCCGTACTTATACGCTTGGAAAAAGAAACAGAACGCTCAAAGGATGATGGCTGCCCCAGACGTTGTTAAGACAGTGCTCGGACGAGGAGAAATGAGGTAAATATCAATGGCGGTGGTCTCACATAGCCCATTCGTCAATGTCTCCCGCTCGCTGTCTGAGCATCGGCGCAGGGCAGCCCCAGGGTTTGCACAACCACTGTCCTCCCGGAGACTTGTACCCGGGCGAAAATAAAGCAACCCGACCTGAGCATAAATCATTAGGAACATTTTTTACCTCGGGTAATTGTGCTTCATTCATCTTCAGGCCTTTTTTCCATTTGTCAACTCCCAGAGGCTGCTGGGTGTCAGCTGTACAGGTCTACCCTGTCCTGCAGCTTAACCAGAACTGCAGGAAAGCCGGCCGCGTGGGAAACTCCAAGATACGCAGAGACGGAGCGTTACCCTGATACCGCACTTGGCCCCTATTCAGGTTCGACTGGAAATTAAACATTAGAAGCTCAAAGTCCATATGTGAGGTACTTCATGGTCTATTGTTGCATCTGTGATGACGCACACACAGAATTAGCTGCTAGTCAGTTGTCAAACTCTGATAGAGAACTGTGCTAATGTAGCAAGCTTAAACTGAGGAATATGCAAACAGAACCATGAATGGAAACGTATTAGTTCAAGTCAAAAGAGTGACCATCTTTATGTACATTTGTTGTACTGGTTATTACATTGTACTTAGCCCTAGGCTAAGCCTTATTCCTGTCTCTCTCTATGCTTACTAACAAATAAAGGTATGAAATAATTATCCCAAAAAACATCAGGATGTTAATATGATGATATTTATCATGAATAATTCTGTCCCATTTTTCACTTTTTTAGATTTGTCATGTTCATATTTGCTTATTAGATAAGAGAGAGAACACTTAGACACATCTGATTTTTTTATCAAGCTTTCTTTTGATCTCAGATTTATTTCTTGCGGATGTCTGTCTTTTACTTGTCTAAAGGTTATTTAAATGAAAACAAATATAAACCATTCTAGGGATGCAAGTTTAGTCACTTAATTGATTAGTGGATTAGTTTTAAAAAAAACGCTGGCTTCAGCTTCTCAAATAGGATGATTTATTGCTTTTCTGTGTCAAGCATGATGATAAGCTGGATAACTTTGGGACTGTTTGAATATGTAACCCTAGACTGTAGCAAACTACAACAGATATTTTTAACTGACATTTCATGGGCAAAACAACAATCAATCAATCATTCAACAATCAACCAATGACTCAAAACAATAACCAGTAACTTAACTGGTAGAGAAAGAGACATGTAATGAGGGGTCCACTGTAGATGTTAATTTATTTCAAGGGGTTGCAGACCAAAAGGTTTGGGAACCATTGACATGAATAACAGGATCAAATTTTGCAATAAAGGTTCAGCGATGGCTCTTCTCTCCATCAACTGCTCCACCAAAGACACCAGGAGCATCCCTGTTTCTCCAGACTTTCAGACATGAATACACACACTACACCAGGCAACAAGTACCTGCCTGCAGCTTCATCTGATAAAGAGAAAAGAAGTTCACTCTATTTGTAGTTGACAGCAAACACGTCCTAAAACACAGCTCGGCTCAGGCAAAGAAGAGGCTGGATGAGAGGAGGCTGGGAGGTGTTTTAATGTGTATTGTGATCCGCTCTTTAGGAAGGCATCTATTAACACCAATTGTAACCTCTCTGCCTTGGAACCTGTCTCCAGCTGTTAGCACCCTGCCACCTCCATTCACCTCAGCGACGCACTCATCTTCGACACACTGTCGTCTGGTAAGCACACGCTGTTTAACACACCGCTTCACACGCCACTTCAAACACTGCTTCACGCATGCATGAGGCATCAACAATACTCTACACTGAAAAGGCCAATATTGGATTTGATGATGTCTCATATGTATTTATTTTACCTCCCGAGTGCTGTATAAAGAAAAGATAAGAGGGGTGCAGAAAAAATGTGGGAATGAGACTGAAAGAATAAAGTGATTAAAGGCCTGAAGTATACTTGACACAAACTAGTTCATGCAGCATGTTGTTCGACCATGTTGGAAGACAAAAGTGTTTTTCAGTTACACTCAAACGCAGCTGCCATAGAATGGTGAGTCATTTAAATATAGGTGTAACAGCGCACATCTTTCTGCACTCTTTCTTCAAAAAGACTCATGGTGTCGCAATCATACACAAAATGTGACATAACATGTGCATGAAGAATAATGCTTACTGCTTCTGATATGGATGCTGGTGAGTACAGTGCATCTGAAGCAAAAGAATGAACTTTGCAGCAAAAGAATGCTAAAGCACTCCACACAGTACTGTTTCACATTCTATATTATTTTTTGAATAGTGCAATTTAAGAATTAAACAGATTGTAAATCAGATTGTAATCATCAGCCAAAACAGAAGGAGAAAAACAACTACAGAGACAGTCAGAGAGTGTTTTTGGCTCTTCTGAGGATCTGGCCCGAGAGTGGCTGGGTGGCTGCTGCTGACAGGTGAGGATGTCTTTTATCAACAGGTGTTAGGAAGCCAATGAAGATATGAGGACAGATAACAGGCAGGCGGGACAAACAGCGCAGGAAAAGAGGGAGAGCCGGAGAGAATGAGACGGAAACCGCAGACAAGAAGTGTGCACAACCGCAGCCACATTCTCAGCCTGCAAACACCCTTTCACCACTTCCAAGCCCCCCTCCGACACACACACACACACACATACTTATCACCCCCAAATCTCAAGAAGACAGATGCTCTCTGGAGCTACACATCTCCAGCTCTAGCATAATTAGTAGAAGACACCCAGCCAGCTCACTAACACACGTTTGGTCCCAAAACAAACAAGCAGCGACCTAGCACAAACAGCCATAATGCCCTCGAGTTGACGCAGCCTCTTATCAGGAACTCCTCATACACTTTGAAACACACTCCTAAGCTCTCATTATGGGATTCATTATTCCGTTAAATCAGATAGACACAAAGTTACACACAGACACACATCACATGGATTGATGCAACATGCACTAAACGCAAGCACGACACCTTTTATTAGATTTTAAAAGCCTACAGAGAGATGACCTGTTCGAGTTAATCTTATTATCTGATTGTTTGGGATTTTTTTTTTGGAAAAAAAGGACAGAATTCACACAATCAGTGAGAAAATAGTGGACTTTTATAGAGTGTGGGCGACATGAACAAAGTTACATTTGTGATCTGCTCTTGGAAATTGTATGCAAAACAATATGCATCATAGCATGAAGATCATACAGTATTACAAAGGACAGGAAGGATGGGTCAGGACACAGAACAAAGCTTCCTGTCTGCCCTGCCAGATGGGCATCTTCACTGTTGTGAGAAGTCCAAGCTGGCTTCAGTCCAGACAACAGGCGCGACCGTGACATCTGTCCCCTGGGAAACTGGGCTATCTCTTGGTTTTCAGGTAGCAGAGGGGTATATGTAGGGGTGTGTGCGGGGGTGCTTGGAGGGTCAGCATCCTGCTTCTAAACCTGGAAGAGGAAACTAATCCGGGGTTAAAGAGGGCCACAGTGTTGAGTGAGACTTCACAAGGGGATGCAGTGTGCAAAACTCAACCATCTTAATTAGAGCCCTGCACCTGGGCCTAAGACTGATCCATGGGGAACCCCCTCATGGCCACCGCCAACTTCCATAGCCAGTCAGACCCCTAAATCTGTCCCCAGCCCCTTATTCACTCTCCACTTATCTATCCTTCCCTCCTTTATTCGACCCTTTCCAACATTTTGGGTCAAGCTGAGAGCCACAATATTGAGCCAATACGGACAGGAAAGGGGTGAGATAGGATTAGGGAGATAACAGAGGGCCAAAATTGGGTTTGCCGCCTGCAAAAGGGGAAAAAAAAAGGCTTAGAAAAATGATCGCTCTGCTCTTTGCTTGTTGCTCTCACAATTAATAATGGATTGTAATCAGAGACATTTTTCAGTGCTTCTCCTGGGTTTCAGGAGCCTGGCTGCCAGTTGTCATCCGGTGTTGATAGAGTAACACAGGCCCAGACCCAGCTAGCACCTGATGAAAAGCCTCTGTTGGTGTTCATCTTACACACACACACTTTATCAAGTGCTCACATTTGGGACAAAACTAGGGACACACATTTGGCCTTTGCTATGATGAATTATATGACGAATAATATTGAGGAACCACATACTTGTTTGTGCCAGCGTTATTAGCATTAGCAGTACTAGCTGCTTGTCCTTTGAGTGTAAGAACAAGTTGCTTGAAAAACTTTAAATATGTTATGCTAGTATTGAAATTATTTAGCGGTTTCTTAACATACTGTATATTTATTGTTTTTCTTAATAGATTTAATATCTTGTGTCTATTCCTCCAAAATGAACAACAGTGTATAAAATAATACAAAATACATTGAATATTCAAGCTAAAAATGGCGAAAACAAAAGCAAAAGATAACAATTATGTAAATAAATAAAATGAATAAAAAATAAACTAAGAATACAATCATGAATATAGAGCAGCCTAAAGAACACATTTCTCTTCAATGTCACTATATATTACTACTATTATATTATATTACTATTACTACACTATTAGCAGGCCCGCCGCTCAGTACACGCAGACTACGCAGCCAGCGTAGGGCCTCAACTAGTAGAGGGGGGCCTCTAAAATTAAGATTGGGAAAAAAAAGATAATAAATATTACACTAATAAATATCAAAAATATTAATTAGTTCTACGGGAGTTTTGTATACCATCACTGAAATCGGGAAAATTAAATGTTATTTATTGTGTAATAAAAAGACTAAGACCCCAGCAGTACAGCGAGTGAATTCCGGCTCTATTTGGAGAGTCGGATCTTTTGGCTCAGCTCGCTAATACGAGTCGGCTCGTTCGGCTCCTCCGTTGCTCCCAACGAGGAGCCGGCTCTTATCTGTCACTTCAAACAGTCGAGTCGGATCGTTCAACTTCAAAGACTTGGATCATTCACGACGGCACAAAGCTTCGGAGCCACTTTTCTTACTACCCTCTGAAACGGCTTTAATAAGCAATTTTATTCAGTTAAAAACTTCAACAATTGAAATGAGAGAATATCATCCAAGAAACACCATGAATCTGGAGCTGAAAAGCGAAAGAGGAAAAAAGAGAAAGACGACAAACTTGCATCCCTTTCTGGTAAGTCCGTGTTATACCATGTTTGTTTGTTTTGCTAACACAGCATTACATGATAAACTCGACAAGCTAGGCTAGGTTAGCCCAACAGTAAACAGGATTGAACAGAGAATAAAATACAGCTGTAGCATCTTTTCTCTGCTCCAGGGGGTCGTTGGGGATAACTCCCAGTCTGTCCTGGTAGTGAGGAGGAGGAGGGGTGGGGGCGGTGGTTGGGGGATGATTTTACATCTGGCCACAGTGTTGTAGAAGGTGTCTTAAAGTCGTGTGTAGTGCAAAAAAATGTTTGGCCACCTTTGGTCATTCAGAAAATGCCACTATTGTTTTGTTTAATGTGTAGTATTAGAATATGTTAATTTTTAAGGTATTTGATTTTGTCCTACCATATTAATATCATATAAATACAAATGCTACTAGATAGCATAATATAATGAAGTGATATTTTTGGTATTTTTATTCAAGTTTTAATAATGAGATATTTTTTCATTTAAATCATATTCATAGGGTCAATATAAAATATATAGACAGACCACCACATCAGCAAGAAGATGAACCAGATGATGAACCATTGACAAGCAGTGCAATAAACAGCCAACAACCACCCAACGTGTCTGAAGGTTAAAGTAAACAGCCACAAACAACAACAGTCACCTTAGAAGAGACATCCACACCCACAACTGAAAGCCTGCCCTCGGAGGCAGTTGTTTTATTTATTTGTTGTGTTGTGTATTGTGTTGCTGCTCTCTCTGATTTATTATTTAACATACAGTATATTATTGTATAATAAAAAGTTAATTTTTTGATATCTACATGTCTATATAAGACTTATTTTCAACTGTAAATTTCGTGAGCTTCCAGGAGTTTGGTGGACGGGCAGGCGGGGGGGCCTCCCTACAAGCTGAGCTTAAGGCCTCCAAAACCTTAGCAGCGGCCCTGACTATTAGTAACAAAAAAGAAACATCTCCCAGAAGTTTTCTTCTTAACTATACTGAGTCCAAATTTAAATGCAATATTTGTTTTTCCTCTCATTTTCACGAGTTGAAATTAAATATTCTTTCTATACTTTTGCATCAGCTGTCGGGTTGCTGCTCTTGTCTGCATTGTCTGCAGTTGTATCCATTTTATTTATTTTTTAATGACATTGTGGTGACATTGTATTGTGATTAACTGTGTGTGAAATTGCCCTGGAACTGTTTTTGGGCACAAAAATGGTTGTCTCTTGCCTACAGGTTTTGTATATTTACATAATGTTCTCTATGGAGAAAAATCAATCTAAGGTTAGAATCCTGCTGATTTTCTAGCTCATCAAAGCTTGTATGTAATCCTCGTGGCAAAAAATACAATTTTCAAGTTTTCAATAACCATCACTTCTGACAAAAAGGAAGGGCCAGTGTTGGCTGTTGAGCCAGCAAAACTGCTAGAATCAAGCTCCTCAGTATCCTAACTGGACAATAGTTTACTTTATTTTTTTCAATTTTGCCTTTTTTAATGTAATTTTAATGATTATTCACACCCCAAATTTATTATGATTAACAAATGGTATTTGTGTCCGTACTCTTCAAGGGTGTAAAAATATAAATAAAATGAAATATCACCACTTATTTCAGAGCCATACCCATGCCCATATTTTAATATTATACTACTTATTTATCTTACTTACTACTGGAAATACATCATCTGGCAAAATAATTGAACTGGACTCAACTTTTGCTGCAGCACATAGCAGCATCTGGAAATGCACCATGTTGCCCAATCACATTCATGCAATTGCACATTCCTGATGGATGACTCTGTAATTGTTAGCACTTCCACCTATTTATCTCACAACCACTGCAACAAGACATCAAGTAGATGCCACCATGATAACGTCCCAATCCTGTCATGTTACAAAACATTTTGCTGCATTTTGGCATCTGATAAACTTTCAGATTAATGGATCCATATCTCAAACTGGACTTCATAGATCGTACTTCATGTCTCACCAGCACAGGAAGAAACTTGCCACTGCAGCCCCCTTCATCGTTAACATCAGTCCTCCTATATATATCACCTGATTACAGAGAAATCAGCAGAGCTATTTAAACAATCCGTCCATTCAGTCAAATCACCTCTGACAGAGAAGTTGAGAGGACAGTACAGCTCTGTAAAAAAATACTAAACCACTGCATTTCTTTCTGAAATCAGCCATCTCTACATGTATTCCAGCCATTCCAGTGCCATCCAGTGTCTGTTGAATTCCAACACATGCCCACCTCATTCTGCTTAAAAAGGTACTAATTAGGTGAATAACTGAAGAATAATGTGAAAGACTTGTGGAGGGTATGCCTAGACGAATGACAGCTGTGATTAAGGGTTATTGCACCAAATGTCGATTTCTGAACTTGTCTTAAGTGTAAACATGAGTATTATGTTGTTTTACAATGAATTTGATCTTGTTTCTTTCCATTGTTTGAAGTCTAAAATCATTGTATCTTTTTATTATTATGATCATTTGTCATTTTCTGCAAATAAATGCTCTAAATGATAATATTTTGATTTGGAATTTGGGGTAAATATTGTCAGTAGTTTATAGACTCAAACAAAAACATTCCTTTTGTCCAAACACATCTATCAGTAGTAAAATCAGAAAAAAAAATGATAATTTTGCAGGGGTCTCTTATTTTTTTTCCAGAGCTGTATGTCTTCACCAGGCAGAAAGCAAACACAAAAAAAACGCACGTAACATGTTGCTAAGTAACATTACACTGAATGACAGCAACAGTAACGCTACCATTGCAGTCTTTGTCTGGATACAAGAAACATATAATAATAATAACTCAAAGTTATTTGTGCTATGAGGTGAATGTAATTTAATTGTCATTCCAGGAGGTTTGTCTGCAGGCCCGCGCCATGTGCCCTGCCAAGACTATGTTTACATCAAGAAACATTCCCACTGAGTAGCTGTGTGCAGCCGGACAGGCTAGCGGCAGCGGCAGGGTCACGCAGCTGCTTAGCCGCAGCCCGGTCTGGATCTGTGTTATTGTTACTGGTAGCATTACCACGCTTAAATGCGACAACAAAAATTTGTAACAATAAGAACAAATTAGCTTAACTGTGTCTGTGTACAACATGTACTTATAGCTCTGTGAGCTGGAAAAGAGCAAGAAACAAACCACACACACACACAGACTGAGCAACAAGCCAGCACCCAAAACACATGTGAGCATAACGTCTCGCTACAGTTTGTCTCCTAAACACAAGCAAGCTCAGATTTCAGGCCTTGTGGTCTCCTAAATATATATCGAAGTACACATCAGGCTGCATGTCACTACTGTTTACAGGAAAGTGATTTATGGGGCTTTCTGGGGAGAAGAGAGAAGGGTGATATGGATTGAATGAGTCTCAGAGAGCAGCTGAGTGGAGGTCAAGCTACTGTGGCTATTAAGCAATCACCAGCAAATTCATTAATGAGGATTATTTATTTGGAGAAGAGAAAATTTGAGAGAGTTCATAGTATTTCACGTCCATTATGGCACGCAATCACATCAAAGAGCCATTAGTGAATTAGTCTATGCAGTTGTGTTTTTTGTTCTGTGGTTTGTTGGATGTGGAAACTCGACATAATGCTTGTGCAAATGCCAGGCATAACTGCATGGGAGTAAGGTAAACATAGTTTGCATGTTGTCAAATACAGCATCTGCACCAGGCTGTCAAAGATCTATTCTCCCCTGTATTGTCTTCATATGACGGGCTCTTTGTGTTGGAATTCACAGGGAGCAACTTGTCCGACTGGTAGGTTCCATTCTCTTACAGACTAAACACGTGTGTGAGTAGAAAGTTTGTATCCGTCTGTACAGTACACATCCACCCAGAGCACACGTGCACACTTCACCAGTCCCTTGCTGTGTATTCTCAAAACACTGACATCTTTGGCAAATATGCCATTATGGAGGCATGCTGGTGTATTGTCAGTGGAGATAAAGAGTGAGATAAAACCTTCTCGCACAGGAAAAAGAAAAGAACTCCACTCACAGCTTAACAGATGTAAAGGCATGGCGCTTTTCACATGCGGGGGTGACAAAAGTCGGGGCCTGAGCCTTTTTAACATGATACAAAAAAAGAAGTGGAAGTAGAGGGAGAAACATGATAATTAATTACCTGTATTGAATACTGTTTTAGTACCGCTCAAGAAGCTCCAAGACTGCTGACAATGTGTTTTGAGTCGTAGCCAAAACATCAACTCTGACTTTCATGCACTTGAAGTTTAAGTAAAATATGGATTGTTCGCACTTTTTTGTGTAAGTAAAATATAAACTGTAATTATACTGCAGCTATTGTGCTCATTTCACAATATGTTCAAATGAGATTTCCTCTTTTTTCAAACAAATATATACACTACCATTCAAAAGTTTGGGGTCACTTACAAATTTCCTTATTTTTAAAAGAAAAGCACTGTTCTTTTCAATAAAGACTAAAAAAGACTAATCAGAAATACACTCTATACTGTACATTGCTAATGTGGTAAATGACTATTCTAGCTGCAAATGTCTGGTTTTTGGTGCAATTTCTATATAGGTGTATAGAGGCCCATTTCCAGCAATTATCACTCCAGTGATCTGGAGTGATAATTGCTGTTTGCAATGAGCAAACAAATGTGTTTGCTCATTGCATCAGAAGGTAAATGGATGATTAGAAAACCCTCATGTAATCATGTTAACTGGTAAATAAAAGTGTGACTTTTCACTTTAACTTGTATATATATATATATATATATATATATATATATATATATATATATATATATATATATATATATATATATATATATATATATATATATATATATATATATATATATATATATATATAGTATAGTTCTGATAGTAAATCTGCATGTTACTTGAGTAACATTTCCAATTCAGGATTTTTTTCTACTTTTACTCAAATAAAGGATCTGACTACTTTGTCTACCAATGGACACAGATTTACAGAGTACATAGAAATGTTCACTTTGTGACACTGAGCCTGGTAGCTGTGGTCAAATAGTTTCTTCTTGTTCAAACCAGCTCCATGTGTCAGTGTGTTATTAGGTCAAATGTTACTATGTGATCAATGCCATTGAGACAAATTTCACTCTATTTGTTTCACTTGGCGATTAAAGCAATTTCGATTCTGATAATGAGTTTGATGGAGGTCAAACTGTCAGCAAAACAATATAAGCCACATGTGTCTTGCTGAAGTTACAGACCACATGAAACGAAAGGCGGTGGGGGTGAGAGAAGGAGCCGGGCACCAATTCAATCCAGATATGTTCGGATTCAAACATTCAGAGGAAGGTGGCCTGGGCTCAAACACCAAACGACCACCCCAAAGGCACCCTGTGGTCTCACTGAAGACAAATGGAGTGCTGAGGCTCGGTGGCATCACAGTAAAATAGATCCAGTTACGGTGATATATGGAATAGCTCCGTCTTTCTCAGACTGGTGTTGTAGCTTGTAAATGAGTTTTGATTGTTAAGTTTCCTGCTACCAAGTATGCAAGGAATTTCAACAAATCAAAGAAAAAATGAAGTGAAAAAAATGAACGTGTGCTTCGGCAGAACACAAATGGCCTTAGTCTTTTTTTTTTTTTTTGGAAGGTGAGACGAAGAAGGAGGGATGAGGGGTGGGAGTGTGGTGTTTATTGGTTTCTGCCAAGCCAGTCAGAGAAGCAAACACAAGCAGAGTGAAACCTGATCGACTGGCACCGTGCCTGGACCAGCGGCAGTGCAGTGCAGCGTCAGGGGAAAAACACTGACAAACATACACAAGCACGGGGCCCAGGTCTCCAAATAATCATAAGATGAGCAGGCCAGATTAAAAAAAAAGCCAAAAACATCACTGAATTCAGCATGTTTTATAGAACGGACACAGAACAGGAACGAGGTGAACGTCTAATTGAGGATGACTTTCATGCATCTCTTCGAATGCGGGGAAGTTTTTTTTCACGATTGAAGTTTACTAATTCCATCTCCTTGATCCCATCCCACTCCACTATTCCACCCCCCCCCCCCCACATACACACACACACACACATACACACACTCTCTGGCCCAGCAGGAAAATCCCTCTGTGGCCAGGCATTTCTTTTTAACTTGATATGCTTGTGAATCACCCCCAGTGCTGCTCCACTAATGAACACAGGGCCCACAGACGGAGCTGTCCATGCCCTGCTACGCTCCCCGATCGCACTGGAAAACAGGATCCAGCTGCCCAGCACCCTGTCATTACAGAAAAAAAAAGAAACTCCCAGAACACCCCCTGCATGCCCCTAGACCCGTCTCATCCTCTGACCACATCTCATAGTCACCCATCATACCTCCTGCTGCTGCCCTTGGTCTGGACTTAACCCCGGTAACCTGCCTTCATCCTCAACCCTGCCCCAGCTGCAGCAATGACCTGCATCTCTTCTTATATATTTGTCTTTTTCTTACTGGTCCCACTTCCTTCGCCGTGTCTGGGATGGCCACCCTGCAGTTGTGCGCGGACTCATGGTAGTCGGATGAGATCATTGCCGAAAATGCATTTTGTTTACATTCAGCACGAGTGTCTGGCTTCTTTTCAAAGCGTATCTCTATTTTCACACATAATGCCCATAGCCGCTGATTGTTGTCTTTATTTTTGTTTATGTGATGTGACTACGTACTATAGTGAAAGCGATAAATCTCCCAGCGACACTCTCGGATCTGTATCTGTGCCAGACACCAATATAAATATGAACGTGATGTTGACAGTGTGCGGGGGTGAGGAGTGGGAGGGATTCAGGAGGTTGGCATGAAATTCCCATCTGATAAAGTCATCAAAGTGTGTGCTTGTGGTGTGTGAGTCTCGGCAGTGGGGTGGCATGGGAAACGGCACATGAACACACACGCACAAACACTGACGATGCACGTGTGCACACACAGACACAGATAAAGGTGAACATGCACACATCTAGACGGACCTACACACCCCCAGCTGATACCAGCATCAGGGTAGAATGAAGGCATATCTAATATGCTGAGTGAAAAGTAAACACAGCGCTGTGGCATCAGGGCTTCCCGCTTACTGACAAACCATCTGACTCAAAACATGCCCGGGGCCAGGAGACTTCCAGGAGTCCAGGGTGGGGCTGGGAGTATGAGGCTGGTTGGCCACATGTACACACACTCATAAACATAAAACAGGAACAAGAGTCCCCTGGATTTAATTGCCCTACTGTTGTTGTCCTTCAATAGAAAGTATGGCAGAGGTAGGCCGAAATTGAGATCTGTATATTCAAAAATTTCTTAAGCAGGAAAGGCTATGGGTTGCTGCTATAACATATATCCACCATTGAGGCGCAGTGGGTAGCACTGTTACTTACAGCAAGAAGGTCGCAGGTTCAAGGACTTGAGCTGAGATTGCATGTTCTCCCCATGTCTGCGTGGGTTTTCTCTGGGTACTCCATATTTCACAGTCTAAAAACATGCTTGCCCATAGGTGTGAGTGTGTGTGTGCTCTGCAATAGACCCCACCTGTCTGGGGTGTATCCCTGCATCTCACCTGAGCTATGCTGGGATTGGCTCCAGCAGACTCCCGTGATCCTAGTGAGGACTAAACAGGTATAGAAAATGGATGGATGGATGGATGGATGGATGGATGGGTGGATGGATGGACTGTTGACTCAGAAGCACTTGTCCAAGTTGCAGACATTCAACCCTTCTTAATTCATTTTCTTGAGAGGGTTAAGGCTATCGGATGATAAAAAAGGAAAGCCAAAATGTGAAAAAACACAACATTTTCGAAGCACAAAGCTAATCCAACCCACAATCTACTCACTTTTTCCAGATATTTTGTTACTTAATATCAGCGTTGCGGGATCCTGCAGATTGGAATGTTTCTATAGAACCATTTGTCATTTAATGTTACAGAATCTTTACAATTTATTTACGCTCCTTCAACACATTTATCAACATTTTGTGGATCTTTGTAATCAGGTTCATTTGTTCATGGTGGACAAAACCATTAGTGTGGATGCATGTGGTGAAATTCGGTGGTGTTGAGTTGCAAAGTTAGACAACCAACTACTGGCTCAACATGTCTACTATTTCCAGTGATACTTTGTGAATCCTCGTGTATGATGAGCAGTAGCGAAAAGTACTGTCTGCATAGAAAAAATGGTTAGACTGCAATGAAAGTCTGACAGTTTCAGCTGCTTGTTTTCAAGACCGCTAACATTAAGTGAGGCCTTAGGCAACTCAGTGTCACGCCAACCAGTGGAACACAACCCATCGATCTTACATGCTCAAAGTTAACTTTTGTCTCACCTAGGTGTGAAAAGTACACGCTTCTACCAGTGTACACAGTTACCAGCAGGAGGCAACAGTTTTATGGTGTGGCAACACTGGTTGAGGTCTAGTAAGGTTGAACTTGAAGCAGTGTCATCATGGCAGCAGTAAACACCATGAGAATATATAATCTCATCTCATCTTCTATACCCGCTTATTCCTCATTAGGGTTGCAGGGGTCTGCTGGAGCCAATCCCAGCGCAGTACGGTGAGAGGCAGGGATACACCCCAGATGGTCGCCAGCCAATCATGGGGTAGACACACCATTCACTCACACATTCTCACCTATGGGCAATTTAGAGTCGCCAATTAACGTGAGCATGTTTTTGGACTGTGGGAGGAAGCCGAAGTACCCGGTGAACACCCACGCAGACACAGGGAGAGAATATATAATAATATATTGCAAATATATATATTCGCTTGTGCAACTATTTTGGGAATCAGGACGAGTTTTGGCTTAATCATGTGTCGTGTGGCATTGTGTCGTATACATGAGATAACAAGAACACCTCACAACCAGCCCCTGATCAGCAATCGTACGTTCGCATGAATACCAACTTTGTAAATTTTCAACCCCTGCAATTCATTCATACTGTGTGAGCATGATACAGTTGAAGGCTCTGGACAAAAACGTCTGTTTTCAAGGTCAAATACTAACTTTCATGCATAATAGAAATCAGGTTTATTTTTAATCAATTAATCAACCTTTTTAGGGTTCACAATCCCCAGGTTGTTAACCATTGATAGAACATAACTCTTGGCTACTTTTGTAAAGACATATACAAAAGAGTAAGTGTCTTACTAATACATGCATATGATTCATTTACATCTTGTTTGAATTCCTGAACACCCCGTCAGAAACCAGTCTGTTGGGTCAAGTCAGATAAATCTTTATTCACTGTGTATACAGCCCCATATGAGTGAGGTTCACAATCTATAGATCCTTTATCCTTCGGTCCTCATAAGCGCTGATCTGTGTTTGTGCAGTGATATTCCCTCTGTTCTGTTTGTTGATGTGTCAAGCGCAAACACCTCGTTGCTCTGTGTTATTTTGACAAAGAGCCCATGTGTGTGGCTGACCGGCGTTTAACAGACTCCCCTGCTGGCTGTGTTGTAGACACAATAAAGGAACCATCAAACGTGGCGGAGGGGGATCTGACTTCTTCTCCACCCACACACAGTGCATCGCTCCGCTGCAGTCGTGTCCTGTGGTCTCAAAAGTTTCACAAATCATGTTAACAAATATCCCGGGCTGAGTACCCTGTGGTTTTTTTCACTCCCAAGTACAAGGAGGCATGTGCTTTTGTTGTGGCCACGGAGATTCAAGATGAGCTCGGAGGATGCCAGCAGCATGTGAAAGATATTTGTAGCCATAAAGAAAGGCCAATTGGTATTAATGGTGTGGCAAGGCCACGGGAAGTGTGTGTGTGTATGCGTGTGCGTGCAAGTGTGTTAGGTCTGGGTCAGTCAGACAAACTTGTTTCCCAGTAGGATGGATCTGACGGGGGCCACAGGGCAAGGAGCAGACAGATTCATCAGAGTCGTCAGCTCAGGGTGTCAGGTATCCCAGAGTGCAGTGCTGCAGCTGCCGGGCCTGCAGTGGCAGCCATGATGGACTCCAGGTGGACCAACAGGCATCTTCACAGATACAGGAGGAGCTTCAGTCAGTGTTTTCTGCTCTGAATTGCTGAAACACTGATGGATCTAAACTATCAAAAGCACAAGTGGACAATTTTTTTTTAAAATCTCTTCTATTAGTGTTTTTCCCCCTTTTTTTATAAGAAATATAAAAGTAATGGCGTTTGACCTTTATACATCCAATAGACGTGTATATGCTGTTTTTGGCACTCATGTTCTTTTCACTATATAAATAGATGTATGCATTAAAATCCATTTAATCATGAAAGGCTGGCACTGTGCAATTCAAAGAGTTCCCATTCATTACATCATGACACATGAAGCACAGAACAGTCTTCCTTTGTTGGGTATTGTAGCTTTTCAACATGTTTCATGTGCTATAAAGTCTTGAGACCAAGACCAATGTGAATTTGCATGAATTTATTTAATATTGTTAAATAATAATGACATAAAAATGTTTCAAAATAAGAAAATAAAAAAATGCTCTGATGGTGTTGACTATTGTCTGTATTCATGATATACGGATCTTAGATGTGCCTTCAATGGTATGTACACAACCAACCCCTTTTAATAATGTATTATTTTATGTAGGCGAATACATTATTTAATGGACAAAAAAAGTTCATACTTTTTCAGACTATCCTATTATACTAACTGGGGTGTATAGGACATTCTGCCTTAAAACCCTAAAAACAATTAAAAGAGAGTTAAAACAAAAAAAAACTTATTGTAGCTTTGAGGTTGTTAAATAATAGTATTTATGATTCCAAATATTTTATGTGTCCTTTTACAATGTCTTCAAGAACCCTATCATGGTGGTATTTTTGGAAATGTTTACATATCCACTAAAATAAAGTATATAATTTTTTAGCAAAGATTGAGATTAAGACCCGTTTGTATCAGGATTATAGATGGAAGAGTCTACTGTACAATCTATAAATCACTCTGCATTCCTCAGGCATTACATTGTTGGTTTATTCTACAATCTGAGGTTGGGAATGTGCTTAATCATAAAGATTATTAGTAGTGAAAATAAAAGCTGATGGAGCTGATGTTTTGAACAGAGTGGACCAAAAATCCCCAGATGGATTGTAAATCCAATAGAGGATGCTTGTGTTGACCCCTGTGAACCTGTGACAGAACACACACTGGTCATTATCCACTGTACTCCCTGCAGGTTTCTAACTGGAAGAATAACTGTATGAATGTCAAAATGTATGAACTATGCAACAATTAAATCTGAGCAATTGGATCTGTAAACATTTTAATAAAAATACGTATATGTTTTGAAATATTTCTTCCTCAAAGTGTTTCAGGTGAATGGAATCCATAAATACACAGGCTACTTGTTAGTTTGTCAGCAGTACTCAAGGTTTTTCTTAGATCCTTATCACAGATTTGAAAAATAACCTTTAGCAAAGTTTGCTCATGATAGATTTTTTTCTCTTCTCCCTCAGTCCGGAATACCTTGTTAAATCCGGAAATTTGTGACAAGTTTGATTTAGGGCTGTTTTGACTGAAACAGCAGAAGCTCCTCTTAGCAATCAATCAAAACAAACTGAAAGCAGTTATTTTTCTAACCTGTCGCGCATCGCAAAGGTATGAAGGGGAAACCTATAAATATACTGATTCATTTACCTCGGAGACAACTTAAACTTACTCATGGAACAAGGTGTAAATAGGACTGGTTTTCTCTCTGTTTCTCAATGAATATGTGCACTGCAGCTACTCTAATTGGTGAAGTATATATAAATATGTAGTATAGAATAGTACAGTTTAGTATGTATAGTAGAGTTTAATCTAGATTTTGTTCTCTTAAGGAGTCAACCAATCTACACAGTCAAACCCCAGAAACATGGTGTTGGGTCTGGGTCATGATCTAGCAACATATATTTCTTTTTTTTTTCTTTCTTTTTTTTGTTTGTTTTTTTGTCTGCATGTGGTATCCTGTCAAGCGTGTGCACAAAATACAGTAATGCTCTTCTTCTTCTTCTTCTTCTTCTTCTTCTTCTTCTTCTTCTTCTTCATGTGCACGTTAGTATTCCATAATGCTGCAAATATAGAAAGTACCAGGTGTCAAAGTCATTGTTTTTGAAGTCATAAGTAAGTATCAAGTCGTCTTTACCATTAAATCCCTGACTTAAGGCCTCACTGACTTTGCGTTTCCAGATTAAACTAGTAGTTTGTAACTAATATTAAGGTACAGTATATCTAGCTAAATAAACATTTATCTTATCCTTAACCTAATGGTTAAACAAATTATAATAAATGAAACAATAAAACAATAAATTATATTTATCTTATTCACAGCTTCTCTCATTATTACTGCTCTCTCTCTTTTTTTATATAGTCAGGAAGTCAACAGCAAAGCTTAACTTCACTTTCATTCTCGTCAAAACAAAGAGAAGTGTCCTCCGCTCTTTGTACTCCCTCACACGTTTTATGCATTGCTGTATAATAATATCTTTATGCAGTCTAGGAGGCTTGACCACATTCATTCCTATGAGAGCTGCTCATTGGTGCATGAAGTCAAATTCACAAAGTGTGCACACCAAAGACTTTACATGTGACTTCTGCTGTAGCCCTCCCGCTAATCTGAATGGTGTTAAAATAATACAACCGTCCAGCTTTTCTAGGCTTTCCAAATGTTATCATACCACATGGATTAATGTCTGAAAATCCAGAGGGAAATGACTACAAAGCTTAATACTGGAGGAATTGGTGAAATTAGGGTCTTTATGCTTTAGACACATGCTAGGGACATGGGAAATGGGCCTAGATGTCCAAAACACCGAACTATCCCTTTAACTTACTGCAAACATTTATGAGATAAGTTTCGATCTTTGGGTTTGCAGAATTACATATGAAGATTCAGAAGTTTAAGTGAAGTTAAAAGGTGTTAAAGTCAAACTTGAGCCTGATTCATGTACTTGAATATACTCCTCTGTGATGTACTAAAACATTAGAAGCTTAAAACTGCTGATATATTAAAAAGCTACAGTTGCATTAAGAAAAATAACCATGAAAATGACATATATTAACAGTTTTGAGTTCCTTTTAGCTTTTACCTCTAGAGGTGTTTATTAGTGGCAACCCTGTATAATTTCTCATCTTGCAAAAAAAAAAGAAGGAAGCATAATGACAGAAGCTTTTACACTTGGCAAACCTTCAAGTAACATCAAACAAATAATTAAGATGAGGACAGCGGTGACAGAGAACAGATCCTGTCTTAAACCAACAACTGTGATATTTGCTGTTTGGATTTGTCAAGGATATCCTGAAGATGGAGTTAGCCGGTTTCAGAATGTGATATTTGTTTTTCACTGTGTAGTTTATGTCACTTTATTTTTATTTTTCTTGATGAAAAAGCACAATGTACCGGTAGGGTATGAAAACAGTGGTAGCATGACATGGGCACATGGCCAAGACCAGGCTGAGTGTAGTGTTCGTGCAGGGTGCTCAGATTCCTGCTCCTCCCTGGCAGGTGCTGAGAGATATCTTGTAGGTGTAAATGTGTTCATTGTGCTCTAAGCTTGCACGTGCTAAAGGCTTTGGAGAATGACAGCAATTGACATGTAGTAAGGCACCCATCCTTAAGTTATATGTGCCACACACAGGATGGTGCAGAAAATCCAAGCTGATGGCATAGTTGTTTGCAATCTGGTTTAGTTTGGCTCTGCTCTATGCCCTATTCTATTTGAACAGGAAACAATACAGATTAAAAGCTGTCAGTGCAGTATGGACAAACTAGAGGTCAGTCAGTCATTTTCTATACCTGCTTATTCCTCATTAGGGTCGCAGGGGTCTGCTGGAGCCAATCCCAGCGCGTTACAGCGAGAGGCAGGGATACACCCCAGATGGTCGCCAGCCAATCGTGGGGCACACACACCATTCACACCTACGGGCAATTTAGAGTCACCAATTAACCTCTGTGGGAGGAAGCCGGAGTACCCGGTGAAAACCCATGCAGAACATGCAATCTCCACACAGAAAGGTCCCAGACCCAGGACCCAAGGAGGTCTTGAACCTGCAACCTTCTTGCTGTGAGGCAACAGCGCTAACCCCTGCTCCACCGTGTCACCCACTCAAACTAGAGGTTCCCAGAATTTTTTAATTTAAAATGGGAGGCAGAGCCTTCAACTACCAGCCTCCTCTCCTATGGAATTGTCTTCCTATTTCAGTCTGGGGGGCAGACACCCTCCCTACTTAGCTTATAGTTAGGGGTGGCCTAGAACATTGTTATGCTGTGATAGGTTTAGACTACTGGGGCCTCATGAGATACTCTGAGCTTCTTTTTCTTCTACACTCATGACACACTGATATACCATTTTTAAATCTTGCCATTTTGTTCCCAGAGCCCTGCCCTCAATTTTCTCATTCACAGATGTGAATGAGCCACTGCAGGGAGCCTTCTGTATTCTTCTAGAGGGTCTGACTGCAATGGATCCCTGTCACCTCATCCATCAATTAATATGTTTCTGTTATTCTATTTAATGTCATAATCAACTCTTTTCCTGTTCTCAATGTATTGTTTCCATCCTGTGCACACATCATATATTGCAGCCTGTCTGTCCTGGAAGGGGGATCCTCCTGTTACTCTTCCTCTGTTTTTCTCCGTTTTTTTTTTTTTTAGGGAGTATTTCCTTATAAAATGTGAAGGTCTGAGGACAGGGGATGTTGTAGTGCTGTTGTACAAACCGTAAAGCCCATTGAGGCGAATGTGTGATTTGTGATTTCCGTCTGTACCAATATAATTGACTTGCCTTGACTGTAACACACCACTAAACAGAAACAACTGCAAATGATATATAGATACAAGTCTGTGTAGACTAGTACATATGTATTCTCTATGTTCATGTATTCTCTATCTAACATCGTCTTAGTCCTATTGCTTCCTCACTGTAATCGGACCCACACCCCGAAACCACTTTGATCCAGATGGGACAGATGTGCTTCGGCACGCGGATCTAAAAATTACCCAAAGATGACCGACACTGAGATGAGAACAAGGCTTCTTCAAACAAATGATTAAAACTTCAAGATCTTAAATCCTTTAAAAGCATTTTTGGTGTCATAGTAATCCAAATATTAGTCATGAAATGATCCCATTTCAATTCAAACATGCTCATGGCCTTTGGGGTTGCATTGAATTAATCAATGAATAGTTTTCATAGTGCCATTATTATTATTCTGATTACACACGAATGGATGAAGTTATTTCATGAAAATAAGAGTCTACAGCCTTGCAAGCAATCGAATTCTAAAGCCAGTATGGCAACATTTTTTCAATTAAAAGGCTGATGTTTGGCATTCATGATGTTTATTAAAAGTTTGTTTTTTTATGTTCAAAATGTTAGAATGCTTACATTGGCTAACACACAGCAGAGGCTGATGGGAATGTCATTAATTTGGATTTATTAATAAACCAAAGTACTGGACAAAAGTTGTAATTTTCATTTCATTCTAGCCGAAAGGTTAAAGGTGTGATCCACAATTCTCGAGAAAGACTGTTGATATTTGAACTAAACACAAACACACCCCTCATTTCGGAGGAATCGCTAACAACACATCCTTGTTGCACCTTATTGGATAAACATTTTGACTCTTGGTTGGGCTGCTAATGGATTTCAAAACAGACCGGCTGCCATCTTGTTTGGTGATTTTCTGTTCCATTATGAAAATGGTTCACTGAAACGTGTTTCTGAAAACATATTAGGTGAGAAAGAAGCAATAAACTTGCCAATGTTGTTACAGTTAAGTGTGAGAGGAACATCAATGTCAGCGCATATTTTCATGGCAATCCACCCAATTGTTGAAATATTTCATTCTGGACCAAAGTGGTGGAAGGACTGATTAGCTCACACTGTTGCTGGCATCGCTGAACATTTAGAGGCACTTTTGTTTCTTTGTTAGGGGACAGAAGGACACAGACACACTCTCCTAGTTCCCATTCATTCCCCAGAGTGTTGGTCATTGTAACAATGTGTAAATAAATATCCCCAGATGTAATAATGGTCTTTCTGGCTGCCAGGCACTGCTTCATATTAAGACCTGCTGAGGAACGGACAGCTAGAACAGCGCAGAAAGTCCACTGAGTCGTTCCAGGCCTGACGTTCAAGATGAATTGTGAAATACAGCAAGGCCATAAATATGGCAGACAAGACAAAATGACGTTTAAATGCCTTCACCTGTTCACCTTTAGAGAGGTGATACACAAATGTATAAACTATAAAGAGAAAAAGTAGATTCAGTAATAAACTTACATCATGTGCTGTGGCATTTGTCACCATTACATTTAAATATTTTCAGATCCACGCTCAGCTCCTTGACAGCTGGGGTGCACTGAGGCCAACGGTCTTACTCAGCAGAGGAAAACATGCGCTGACATGTCGTCATGATACAAACACAACTGCAGTGTTAATTCAATAGCAGCTTGTATTTCTTCTCTTAACAGGCTGGATTTGTAGATCAGCTTTTCTGACCTAGAGTAGTGTGTGGGAGCCCGAAAAGGGGGGAAAAGCAAATGTGTGAGTGAGAGTGTATGTGTGTAAGAGAGAGAGAAAGAGAGAAAAAGGGAGAGTTAACGTGGGATCCTGATCTCTCTGGGACTTACCCAATCCCAACTGTAATGTAAAACCTATGGGACAATAAGGGGCTATACAGCGCTGTGCCTAAGCCGGGGCCAGAAAGTCCACCCAACATGTTGTCAAACCATGAGGAATCTATTACTAATGTTGGTCAGCTGTAGCGACAGGGGGCGCAGGTTTTTTTTTCCACAGAGGAAAGAGAGAAATCATTAATTATCTCCACCACCACCCTTGATCATTCCCCCATTTTCAGCAGAGTTTATCTCCGAAGCGTGCATTTCCATCCTGACTTCAGCTAGCGTGTCCATTTATAAAGCTTGTGGCTTAGCGGCGGGGTCATCCACTGACCTAGCCATTGACAGCCAATGGTGTGAAGGATTGGAGGTAGAAAGGGCAGAACAAAGCAGACATGGCAGCAGCATATGTGCTGTCATCCAAACCTTGGCCTTCAACGTTGGCTTCCGGCCTCAGTTTTGATGGGAAAAAGCGGTCTGGAGCCCCAAAACAACCAACATGCAAAGAACATGAAAGCACCAGAGCTCCTGGAGTTCTTTTAACAGCCAAAATAGTATAAATAAGTAGTAGTAGTAGTATAGTAGTATAAAAAAGTATAAATAAACTTACCATTGTTCCATTTTTTTACTTTAACTGTGCAAGTCTCTGCCATATATATATATATATATATATATATATATATATATATATATATATATATATATATATATATATATATATATATATATATATATATAAATTTTCTTCTTCTTTTTCCCTGTTTTTTTAGTGCTCTCTTCTCAATGTATACAATGCAAAATGGGATTCTTTATGTCTTAAACCCCAACTATTACTCTGTTCCCCAATATATTTCATCTCCTTATCTTTAAGTTATTCATCTTTCCTTTGTATTCTGTATTTATTCTTAAATAATCAAAAAATAATAACCCAACCTATAGGTGGCATTAAAGGCCTCCCAGACTGTCTGGATAAGGATCTCAAGAGTCATATTGAATTCAATATACTATATGTTCTCATATTAAAGTGACAAATGTGTTATCCTTTAACAGGTAGGAAATAAAGCTCCACCATTTAGATTTAGATTTGAAGTGAAGTTCAGGATTGATCTTAAGATTCTACAATTCACTTATGAGGCTCTTCATGGCTTAGCTCCTGCCTTCATTACTGAGCTACTAATCTCTTACTCGACAGCGTGGTCACTTAGGTCATCTAATCAAAAAATGCTGCTCGTTCCACACACTGAAGTAAAGCAAAGGTGGCTTTCATCAGCCTGGCACCAAGACATTGGAACAGTGTAGCCTACACCCCCCTCTCTGTGTTTTAAAAAATACTTAAAATACTTAAAAAGTTGTAATATTTTAAAGTCATAAAATCCACATTTTCAGTTGCTGAGAAAAATCCTTAGAAATTAAATATGGTATGATAATGTGGTGTATGAATTGTTAGAATTGCCATATTATCAGAGCACAATTAATTTCTTTAGTTCAATAGAAACCAGATTGTTATTTGAAATTTTTTGTTTGTTTTGCATCACGAACAGACTTATTTTTGTCTGTGTAACAGCATTTTCTTACACCCTAAATGACACACAACAGACTAGAATCAAATTGTGCAGTATTGCTCTTTACCTTGTGCGTTCCACTGCCGGTTGTGTAATTTGGGTCAGGGTTTTATGGCGTGCTGCTAAACCTGGTCAGACTCGTTTCACTACATCTAAAGCTAATTCATGCTCATGTTTGAACACATGTTCATCACCCGGATGTAAGGGTCCAGTTTATTGGAGGGCAGTAACATTTAGTGGAAGAAAGGATTGGAGGAAAAAATGGATGAGACATTTTTCAATTCATTCTCTGAATGAGCCTCAAACATCTGCAATTATATGAAACCGTGCTGCTCAAAAAGTGAACAATACTAAAACAAAATAATAAAGTAACTTAGAAACTCCTCATAGGATGCTGATACAGTTGTTACATGTAGATAAGGTTATAATCAAAATGCTGCTGAAATAAAGCGTATACACTTTTGGTTGAGTTTTAACAGACAGCTAAAAGTCTTTTTTGCCTCTCAAATCACCAAAACCACAAAGACATGGCTATGCTATTATAAGCTGCTCCAAAAATAAACTTCAACTTTGTCGTTTGTTGAAGAAGTTTGAATGTGTTTATTTTAGACAATGCAAGCAAAATCCACAAGGCTGTGCTCCATGAAATCTGTTTGACTTTACTGCTAGAGATGAACTGTATGCCTATGAAGGGCTGATAATGAGCCATTAACAGTATAAACCTCAAGAAGGTCTGCCTGCACTGTCACTGCTGCTGCGCTTTTTATATTTCCAGTTTCACTTTTTTTTTAAATGATCTATTTTATTGATTATAATGCAAGAAATCATGTATTGTAGGTTTGTTGATTTATAATCACAAGCTGGGAAATATGAGTTTAATTAGTTTAGTGGAGTACACAAATGGAATGTTTTTTTTTTCTTAGAGCTGTCAATTGATTAAAAACAATTGAATCCCCAAACTTTCTGAAATTAATCACAATTAATCATGGGGCTAGTGAGGAATGTCAATCATCCTTAGCTTGTCTAGTTTAATATGAGAGTTTTTATATGAGTGGCTTTGGGACGCGTTCATCACATAAATCTTTTTTCATTAATGTGTTAATGATTTCAAATCAACCACAAACGTTAGCTTAGCTGTTAATTTTGACAGCTCTATTTTTTTTTCCCAAACTCCAAACGTTCATTTTGATACAGAAAAACCTTCACTTTCCTTAAAGTTACTTTCATCTGTGAGAGAGTGTTTTGAGTTTGTAATTAACTCAAAAAAACGGTTCCAGTGGTATTATGTCCAGTTCACTTCTGTTGGAGTAACGGCAGCGTTGATAGTAAATGCAGATTTGTCCTAATTTTTAGAGACAACCGGGCAAACAAGGATCCTCAATAGTGATAGTTATCTGAAGTAACACTTCACATTGCAAAGGAGAACAATAGGGTTACCAGTAAATGTCCTTTACCTAGCCGAAAGGACTCTTCAACTGTATTTTCAATGAAGTATGTTGAAGTTTCTTTGAGCAATAGATCACCCTGCTGCAGAAATACTGCTAAATTGCTTCCTATGTACACACAATACATACAGTATCTTGGATATGCCTCTTTAAATTCATTTACTAAAGTGTTGAGATGGACTCTTTAGAATTTGGCCAAGTCCTCCAGTCAGGCAGGTAAGGTGCTGGCTGCTGCCCAAAGTCCATGAGTCACAGATCACAGACAGCAGATGGTGTGATAAGTCAGCTCCTTGTTAACTTTGGCTGAGAACCTCAGAGTGCCTCACTGGATCCCATCCCACCCAACACCACCACCAGCATCATAAAAACAGCCATAAATCACAGGAAACCTAAATAAATATTAACAGGAAACACAATGTAAAGCAGTGTGAGAAGAGAAGTTATTTTTGGACTGTGTGCTAGGGACAAAGAAGAGGGGCATCCCAGGGAGGGACGATAACATTTTCTTAGCGGGTGTATATGCCTTGTGTTCATATCTTAGTTTGTTATTGTTGCATATTGCAATAATCTTTGTACAATCAAAGGGAGTGTGACAAATGAGTCTGGTGCTCACTGCCAAGCAAAAAGCACAAATTGCATAACGCTCCACTCCTAAGATTCATTAATGGCTGTCGTGGAGAAGAGAAGTGCAGCAGCTGTACTGACACTGTACTATATTTACAGCTTTTTCCTCACTTGACGTCTCTCAAAACTCCCAGAGATGAGACAAATGCCCTACGTAAATAACTATTTTGCTTCAGGCCGACACATTCCAGATCAGACGACAAATAGCCATTACCACCCATGTTATCAATCACACAGGTACAGTGCATCATCACTGGTTCTTTTCATGCATTCCAAGTGACAGACATAACTTTGACCTGACAAACCCAGTCAGCTTGAGCAACTTCCCCAATCTATCACAGCTGTCAGAGGCATAGCATGGCTTTGTTCTGATTAATTACACCCTTGCTGGTAGGAGCTGTCAGTCACCCAAGCAGAAGATATACACACACTATCAAGATGTTGTGAATGAGCATGAATGAGTGCAATGTCATGATTCAGACGCCAAATATTCAAATGAACATTAAGACATAGAGGGAGAAACAAAGAGAGAGAGCGTTAGAAACAGAAACAAAACAAAACAAGGAAACCATTTGGCTTCCCTCGGGCAAAACAATCCAGTCTTCTCTGTCCAGGAAAGCAGAAGAAGTGCTACCAGTGTCAGAGGATCAGAGCTGCTGCATTAGAGTGACGAGTGAATGCAATTTCCCCTGAGAGAGATGGTATCATAATGATGTCAGTATCGTTCTGTACACATAATGTGTTTGAATAAACCTGCAGGGGACCTCAAGGGAACTCCAACATGCTGCAGAGTTACAGTAATGTGTTTAAACTGGCATAACACACATCTAACCATGAGTTTCCTTGAGAAACATTTCAAAGCTCATAAACTAAACATTCCTCCACATACATTTCTCCTGTCATGCAGATCACATTTTATTGTTCCAAATTGGACACATTAGCACAATAAACAGCCGTTCCATGCGGGTGTGTGCATGTGTGCGTGTATGTGTTAGCAGATAAAGTAGTAGCAATGTACAGGCTTTACAGCATGCAGTAGTGGACATATGTGCACACAGTATGAATGCTGGTGTGTGAGTGTGTGCGTGCCAGTATTGGAGACAGAGCTTGCGGCCACTCACGACATGTGCTTGGCTGTGCAGCAGTGTGTGCGTGCTGGGTAGAAATCTAACCTCTGTTTTGTGCCTCTCTCATAATCATTCTGACATTTTACACATTAAATTGCAATCATGGGTAATGTCTTTTGACATAAGCATGCATTTAATTCTGTGATCCAAACAATGATGGCAAAAGAAATGGTTGCGATATTCACTCGATTGTGTGTGGTTGGCATCTTGGTGTGAAGGAATGAACATGCACCTTGAAACCAAAAGAAATTCTTCTTGACTCAAGTCTTTGTGGATACTGATTCAACGGAGTCCATTCATGGGACCTAGACCTATAAAACAGGTGGTATGTTATTTTAAGGAAAGTTCTATACAGATTTTAGGTCTACGAAAGTCCAACAACGCATGCAATCAAGTGCAACAGCGTATTGTTGTTATAGTAGTTGTGTATGTTTGACTGTTAATCATGTCTATTATAATGATATTTTCAAAGGCAGAATTTGCGAGGAGGCAGGGAGTGCACTGCCTTCCTAGTGGTTGAAATACGTCACATCATTGAGTCTATAACGGCCAATACAAATATTTGTTTTTTTTAAAATGGACAAATATTTGTAATATTTCAAATGAATATTTCAAATGAATTGTATGGAATAATATCAATCCTATTACATGTTATTTTGGAATAAATTAGTTTTTGAGCAGTCCTGTGACATTGTGGTGTGTCACGTTGATGCTTTCCTAAATCATGACACTGGAGGGCTTTTGTACTGTATATATATATAGCCTATTTTACAGAATAATGATAATGCACAAGAGTAAAGCAATACTTTCGTTGTACAGGGCAATGCATTTGCTTACTGTGCAATAGAGATGCATAGTGATGCATGAATACATACAGAAAGTAAGTAAGAACTACCTGAGTTGTGCAAACGCCTCTGTGAGGTTCCCATAGGTGCATTAAATGCTAATTACAGCACAATTATGTGCTAATATTTAGCAGGTATAATATGTGTCATGTTTCCCATCCAGCATGCTAACATTTGCTACTAAGCGCTGAACACAAAAGTTTAGCTGAGGCTAATGGGAATGTTGTTTCATCTGATGGTGGCACCATATGAAAAGTTCACCAAGATCACCAATGTTATTACAATTCATCCTAGGGAAAGTAAACGTCAGCAACAAATTTCATGGAAATCTATCCAATTGGTTGTGGAGACATTTCACTCAAAACCACAAATATCAGCCTCATGGAAACGCTACAGTAGATCAACAAAGTTATTAGGATACATTATGTGAGTATTATGATTGCCTCTACCTATTTTGTATTGCCAATTCATCTAGTAGATGTAGAGATTTCACTCCAAAATATAGAAGATTTGTGATCCCCTAATGATGCTGGAGGAAAAATCAGGGGATTTCTGAAGTCAGTCGGAATTCTCTTCTGGAAGGAGAATTAATGTTACCAATGTACCAAATTTCATGGCAGCCCATCCAAAAGTGGAAACTGGCAATTAAAGAGTAAAGGACACTACATCGATTGTACACACGATGATCAGTTTACTCGTTACACAGATTACTCCGTCAGCCTGTGTAAACAGTTGCATAATATCTTCAGCTTTAAAGGGGGCTCGCTAAAGTCTGAGAAAACGACACTGATGAAGTCATCGCCAGGGTTATCTCGGCTTAGGCCTGAAGACAGTTTTATAAAAGACAACCTGCATTACTGAAGCCTGTAAAACTGGCGCATTGAGCTTGAAAGACATAGATAGAAAGTCAGCCAGCTATGTTTGTCTGCTGCTATTTCAGATTGAGCTCCCACTGAGTGTGTGTCTCTCTGACTACTTACCGCAGTGTAACACGATCGGTGAATCTCTGCACCGATGTTAAAGAGCTCTGTGTGAATCCATAACACACCTTTCCTGTGCATCCACAAGCACTCACAAAGGGCAATTGCACCTGTAAAGTGTCGAGTGCGCGCATGTGCATGCTGGATTGTGCATATCTCATGTAGTATACATGCAGTGTGCGATGTAATGTGCGGGTGTGAGTCCCGTATTTACAGCAGGTCATGCCCGCCCTAATCCCCTTTCAGTTATCTGTCAGTTATCTACGACATCCAGCACCGTTCAAAACCAGAAGATCCAGTGAAATGCGGCAGTGGCAGCGGCAGTGGAGTGTCCCCTTGCACCAGGTGCAGCTGCACATGTGCTCAGCGTTTTACTCTCCACTGCACTTTCCACAACACCGGCATTCCTACAATAACCTTTTTCTCATGCCAGCACACTTTCCCTCGTTAATGTTTCATGGCTTGCAAATCGAGTAGAAGGATTTCAATGAGGCAGCTGCTTAGGGAATGGGACATGAGTACTTCTGTCCAAGGACAATGTGTCTCAGTTGACCACAGCGCACATAAGCACACCGGCCTCCAGAGGCTAAATGTAGACCACCAGGACGCAGCCCCAGAGAGTTTCCAGTGTTAAGACATGTCTGGGAGCAAACTGAGACACTTCTGTCTGTGTGATCAGATTGACTGGAGGGCCAGCAGGCCGTCTGCATGCTAACGCTGCAAAGCTCACACGACAATCATGCCTCCTGATCCTTATCTGAGCAACGGCGGTGCAGACCTGCTCTAAGAAGCTTTACTGTGCTCCGCTCCATGGGCAAAAGCTTTTTAAAGATTGAGCTCTTTGTGGAGGGGAAAAGCTCCGAAGCTCAAAGAAGCAGCACTGGCTGGTGTTTTATTACATTGTGTTTCTTCAATGGCCTAGCGCTTGAAAACAACTTTCCAGCTGAGCAATCCTAGCATTAACAAGTCGTTCATCTCTGATGAGCTCCATATGCAAAAAAACAAGAGGGGGGAAAAAGAGCCTCTGATCAGAGAAATAAAATCATATGTATATTCTGTCACACCCCACATTCTGTGGAGCAGCACAAAATGTGGTGTGCTTGAAGGAAAACAAATAGCATGTCCCAGTACAAGGCTGTGTTTGTTTCTGCTGCTTTCATTGGAATCGCATGAGCAAATGTGAGCCTTGAAAATAAATGTGCTGCTGCTAAAAAAAAAAAAAAAAAAAAGATTTTTTTTTGATGATTTATTTCTTTTATGGCGGATTGCAGGAATACTCCGTCTTATCTTCAGGAAGTCTTCCAGCCTGCTGCAGGGACATGTCAGGAGCCGAGATCTCTCTCGCTCACAAGCCAGCCATGTTGTTCCCTGCGGCTATATTCTCAAACCTGGGTGGTCACTTTACATTTTCTTATGCCTTGTTTCCACTCCCACTGTTTCAAACATTGCAACACAGTGATTATGAGTGGTGGTTTTTATCTCAGTTTGATGGGGCCTGCTTTGTCTTTCTTTGTTCAACTAAGAATTGTTTCCCCCAAACACACACACACACTCACACATACACACGCACATATTGTCTGCATGAAAGACAAACACATTCATGTCATACTGTATCTGCAAGACAAAAAGCCTTCCGTCGTCCATCCCTGCCCAGAATTTCACAGTTGACAGTCAAGTTCTGGGTCAGTCGAACTAGCAGGAGCACACATCCGTCTCTGCCTTTTGACAAATGTCACAGATGAAAAACAAGACAAACAGGATTTCCACAAAAAAAAAAAAAGGTTGGAGGACCTTTATTTTCTGAAGCGGCCATATATGAACACATTCGGCCTGCATGCTATAAGAACAAAACAATTTAGCTTGTTGCATTTTTCACAGTTCTCATCGATGCCTATTCTGTGTCACATTACATTATTCCTGTCCACCACCATTTAACCAGCTACTCTGCATACACTCTGCTGCAGCGTGTGTATGCGCCAAGCCAGTGTAGCAGAGCCCAGGTCATGACAGTTCTGCTCAGTTTAGCCCAGTGATGTTAAAAGAACACCAGCGCCCTGCGGTGAAGTTTATGCTTTGGCGGTGTATATTATGCACCAGTGAAAGGCGAACCAGGGATAGAGTCATCAGGATTGTGGGATGACCCTGGGTTCATGGCGTGCCCCCCTGCTGCTCGCTGCTTTCATCAAGCAGCCCAGTTGTTGGTTTAGCTCAGGCTCTGCTCAGCGGGCCTTGGCACAGGGGAGAGCCCATGGCCAAAGAGGATTTGGTCAGAGGAGGAGGGAAGTCTGCTCACGCTCAGCAGCAGCTTTTCCAGCATCAAGCACCACCTATTTCCAATCATGCGTTGCCCACAAATCTTCCCTGTGCCTGTAAAACCGGCCGGGCCAGACCTTGGAAGAGGTCTAGTCTAAATATATCCTGAAGTCAGCACAGAGAAACAAAGAAACAAACCCTCAATGGTCTACCATCATACCTTTCAAAACACACGAGTGTGTATCCAACAAAGTCAGCGACATCAATCACGAGAAGTCTTAGATGTTATTACAGCATTTATCTTTTAGTGGTGCAGTGGCACATCACAGGCGAGGAGATAATGACACGCTTTATTGAAATGTAGACGAATGCACCCTCTCCTCACCATGGGTGGTCGAGTCAGGAGCGTTGCGTGGAGAAGAAGAGCCCCACAGGCAATTAGCATGCAAGCCAGACTGAACATCTCTGGTTTATGGATTACACACAGCTGGGCTCAAGACATCACTCAAGTACACAGTAATACAGAGTGTGTGTATGTTTTTAAGGGAAGAGTAAGAGTGTGTGTTTGCAGTGCCGTATGTATGCAAGCGCAACAGTGATTGTGGAGAAGATCCACTTAAGAGTTGATCAAGATAGACTGTTTACAGCAGCGAGTCTGAACCAGCAGAGGCAGCGAGCCCTGTGGGTTTGCCCCAACTGGGAGAAAACACTAAACACAGGTAGACAGGAACTAATTAGGATTGCACAGATGAAGTCACACAAGTTGCAATAAGTGTTGTTTTCTTCTTGTCAAGTCCTTTTTACCACAGATGCTGCAGGACTGAGGCCCTGTTTAGACAACAACACTTAAAACCATCAAACACTTGTTGTGGTGCGGTCCTTCTTTTCATGTGCAAACTGCAACATTTTGATACCGTTCTTGTGCACAAGGAACAGCAAATGCTATTAAATTTGCTGTAGTGTGCATGCCAGGCCAGTAGTTGGCAGTGTTTCAGCTCTGTGAAGCTAACATGCTCAGGGCAATAATGCTACAATATAGCATTCTAGCATTTGCTAATTACCACAGAAAACACAAGGTACAGATGAGATTGACAGGAATATCGTTTCACACACGATAACGACTAATATGAACCACATGCTGGCCCTTGAGGAAACATTAGAAGATGAAAATCATGAAGGTTTATCCTCTGGGATCATGAATGTCTGCTCTAAAGTTCAGGACAATCCATCTGATATTAACTTAACCAAAATGATGAAGGGTCCGACTGAGGTGAGAAATGGGAAATGCAGTATTATGGTTGATATTTTTCCAGTAAGGCATAGTTTTATAGTTTCTGCTGAGTTTCACAGCAGCGTTTCTGCTTCTTTACCACCCGTGGAGTCACTCTGCCATTTCACCTCACATCGTGGTTGGATGAGGTGATTACATCATTTTGTGATAACAACTACTGTACAGAATGAACTGAAAACAAGTGGTATTAAAAAAATACCTGTTCCAAACAGGTATGTTTCACTGCACTGGTATAAAAGGCTAAGAAACTCAAACTGAGTTTACGCAAGTGATCTCACTTGCAGGGGCATAGCCGTCATTTTAGAAGTGAGGGGGACAAATTGTTTAGAGGTTTATTGAGTGTTTTATGATCCTCTCATTCAAATGTACCTCTCCTTAGCAGCTAAAGAACCACACAAACACCACAGCAACATGATCTAGGTCCTAGGTAATAATCCACAATATAGAATGCCTGTGTTTTAGTTAACATTTATCGACATGTAACAGCCTTGTTCAACTCACACGTTTTCTTCGGAAAAAAAATGTTTTTTTGCTTTTGGCTGGTTTGCTAAGAAGGTTTGAAGCACAGCCCCTGATGACGCATGTTGGTGGTGTTTGTTTGCCGCTGTATCTCCGCTCATGATGCATTTAGAAGCGGCTCATAAAAACATGCTTCAACATGTCAAAAATTAATTAAGTTGTAAAAGGTGTAAAAAAAAAAAAAGTGCAGGGGGTGGATGGCACAGTTACTGGAAGTGCGGGGAACATGTCCCCGGTGTGCCCCGCGTCCACTACGCCCATGATCACTTGACTTGTAAAGGCTCCTCCAGAGTCACAGCAGACATCACAAATCTGTTTTCACAGGCTGAGTAGTATGACCTGTTACCAGTAAATTCACTTTGACATGTACAAATTGTTGAGTGCCCCTTTAAGCACAGGGCATGCCGATTAACAGAAAGACTGTTCCCCTTTTTTTGATTTTTGACAAGGTATCAAAGTGATATCTGTGAATTCTGCAGTGTTCCAGTGTGTCTGAAGGGGGCTATCACTATAACTGTGACCCTGATCCTACTGTAATGATGTTGATTTATTTCACATGTATAGACTTTTGACTGCTCTATAGATAATCCTGGGATGAACATTTGGGTTTGGTTTTTCCAACTAAATAAGACTACACTTTATTGTCAAATTTGTCTCAGTGATCAAATGAAAGTTTTACCAGCTGCACAGTCTCCAAGATAAAGCTAAAACAAATAGAATCCGCAACAGGGAACTCCCTGTAACCCTAAACGGCACTTGAGACAGATTCAGATATATAGAGAGAAAAAAAAGTGTAACTATACAGCTATATAATATGAGGGAAAACAAGCCACACAACTGCTTGTGACTATAAATCCCAGGTAGTTGGTTTGTGCGAGTGGCTGTCCTGCTGGGAGATACCACATCATTCATCATCTTATTAAAGAGGCTTATAGGAAGGGAGAAAAATGGCTGGTTGGATATACTTTCTAGGGAGTCGTCATTAGATGAGACAGCCAAGTGGGTGGGACGTTCAGGGCACATGCTCGTTTCCATTGGTGCTGGTGACGGCAGCCGAGCTCTGGGATTGTGCATGGTCAGGTGCAGCAGTCAATCAAAGCTCTGGCTCCTACTCAGCAAGTTGGCACGCCGCCCCGAAAATCTCACCCAAAGCCACAAGAGATACCTGCAATTTGTCACCCCTATAAAATAACATTCTCCATATAAATTGTAATTTAGAAGCAGAGGAGTATGTGTTCCTACAGGGAACGACATTTAGCACCGTATCTATGTTTCTCTAAACGTGCTTTTTCATCAAGAAGCCCACAGTTGCCCCCAACTCTCAGCAACTCCTGGCCTGGTGTTTCTGCAGCAGTTGGCAGAGACAGAGGGAGGTTTTAAAGAAGACGTGTAATCTCTCCTGGCTGTGAAGCTTTCATACTAGTCTGCGTAAAGACGGGCAGGAAAAGCCCCGAGGGCAGTGCATCAATTCTTTGTTTGACGACCGTCTTGGCAGATCGCCAGGGCCTGATTTCTCACACCATGCATGCCACAGCACACCTCAGGCTTAAGAGACAGAAAGACAGATGGAAAGATTGAGGAATGAATTAAGGTCTTGAAATTTCACACTTTTCCATTTTCAAATCTTGTTGATCTTTTTGTCAAAAGTTACTGCAGAGGTATGATGTGAACTGACTGATAAAATATATGTTGAATACAACATCTCTTTGTTTGTTTTGTTTGGAAAATCTTCAATGTAGTTAGTAGTTAAGGCTGTCAAATGTGCACTCAACCAGAAGTAAAAAAAAATGGAGTTAAGGTACAGACTTAGAAGTGTGTTTAAAGGTGCTTTCAGACCAACAGCAGTTAGTGCACACCAAACGGTCTATTCAAACAAAATGCGTGTAGTTCAGTTCATTTTCCTTCGTGTGAAAGCATCAGTCGCACTCTGGTGCATTAAATCAAGTTGACTGAGACCTCTAAAGAGGTGGCCTCGGTCCGCTTGACTCTGCACCAAATGACAAACGTTGGTGCAGTCCCTCTGGTGAGAATGTGAACTTGGGTCTAAACAAGGAGATATTAATTACTCATAGCTACCTTGTGGGTCTTCGGAACATAGTACATATGACCTCATACGTGAAAATTGTGCATCTCCTCTGCCTGAAATGATGCACTATGTGTCTTCGGGGACTCCAGTGCATGTGCAGACTGTTCTCCAGATACAGTTGTGACTCATTTTGGAATTGGATATTTTGCCAAAAAAGTGGCCAATACAGAGTTTGTAATACATGACAATAAGAGCAAGTTGCAACGTGCAAAAGTGACACTTAATAATGAGTCAGAATTGGTGCTTATTTCTACCGGAAGATAAACATTGATGAAACCAATGATCGAACCAGTTTTGGTTCATTTGCAGGTGTGAAAGTGGACCACACTGGAATCTACAAAATTAAAAAAAACGTATTGCCTGGTGTGGACGAAATAATCAATCTAGTGGTGTGAAAGCACCTAAATGTTCTTGAGTATATAGACTTAGTTACTTTGCACTACTGTTCCTTCAGTGCAAAATATTGCATCCAAGTGTTGCCATCAAGGAGAAAAAAGCATAAATGCATGGACTACGTTGTCAATCTCATTATATTGTATTATGCATTATGCAGACTCCACTTTCCACTCGTTAACATGGATGAGATGACATTGTTGATCCCTGTGGAGAAATCACCACGGCAGAAAACGTCAGAGTGAATTTGGCAAGAATAGGCTGATATAGTAGAAACTTAAAATAGAATACAAAGTAAGCACTGAAGTGCTTGAGTATGCCAAGTGCTCTCAGGGCAGAGATAATTAGACAAACAGATGGGTAAAAAGTAAGTGCAGGATCTGCACTGCAATGAATAAAGACACTTTTCCTGAGAGGGATGGAGGGGATTCTGGAATGAAGAAGTATAACAATCACAACTTTCAAGTAAAAACTTTTCTTCTGAGTGTGCAGAGAGAGATTGGTTGTAGAACAGTAAAACAACACACATGATCACATGAGTAATCCCATGTATGATAAAGAGCAATAGCCAGACAGAAATATTTACCCCCCATTGCCTCATTGTTCAATCTTCAAAAAAGTCCTTATTCTGCAATACTCTACAAATCTACATTTAAAAAAGTATATTTTATGGTATTATATTGATATATCTAGTAGCTATTAACAACTATATATATATATATATATATATATATATATATATATATATATATATATATATAGAGAGAGAGAGAGAGAGAGAGAGAGAGAGAGAGAGATGAGATAAAATAGCCTACAGTAATAATAAATTAAAGTGTGTGGTGTGCTCACCTGTTTCTTTGTACTATGCCCATCTAAAAAAATGCTCTTAACCAACTTTAAGATGCAGTATTAACTTTTTCGTGTTAAAATTTCCAGAAATCACTAGACCTATGTTATATAATTGGCTGCATTGTGTACTTTCATTATCCCGAATGTTTCACGTCCACTCAGTGTCCATTGTGCGCATGTGGCAGTGTTGTCTCATCAGACGTATGGGTCTTAATTTATCAAGAGCAACAAGCTGAGCAAATCAGTCAGTATTAGCTTGGGTAACAGTGTCAAACAATGTCGGAGAAACACATCTTTTTAGCAAGAAGCTGTTTTATTCAGTGCTTTTACCTCTAATCACTGGGTCCGTTTGTGTTAAGTGGAAGACACCTGCAGAGAGTTAAAAAAACAACTCCTGAACATTTGAACATCCGCCAGGCCAATTTATTTTGGAGAGAGAGAAATTTCTGAGGATATTTCAACTCTACTTCAACTATAAAAACCTCTGAAAAAACACTGAAGGAATCCTAACCAACTGAATGCAGAGCTATGAAGACAACTAGAGTAGGACTAAAGCTAAGGGGTTTTAAATGTAACTTCCATTTAAGTCCAAATTTTTAAAAAATGCTGCTGAATAAATATGGGCCTTTGTTACTGAACTGTGAATTTCAGCTCCCAAGTCCTGAACACATAATGAATACTTTTTTTTTACCTCTGCTGGTCATCAACATTTGGAATCATCAGCCTGTGCTGCTTTGTCTGGGAGATCAGTTACCATTCTGTCATTGTGAATGAGGTTACACATGTTGTCATTCCTCATCTCAATCAATGGCTATTTCCCTTAGGACATTTTTTCCTCCCAGATTCTGTTTCATAAACTACTTTGTTTATGGTTTCAGATCTCCTCTACACAGGAAATACAGAGGTCGTACTATATGCTTTTGTACAATCCTGTGCTGGTATTTTTTTCCCATCGGCGGATAATTATTGTATCATTATTACACTGAACAAAAATATACATGCACTTCTTGCTCTCATTTTTCATGTGTGACACCATCTGCGTCAGAAAGTATGTCACATTAACTTCTCATAGAGTTGATCGGGGGCTGTTGGTTGTTGCCTGTGGAATCTTGGTCCACTCCTCTGCAGTGGCTGTGTGAAGTTGCTGGATATTTACAGTAAATGGACAACGCTGTCATCACACTGATCCAGAGGATACTAAACATGCGCAACAGGCAACACGTCTGAGTCTGCAGGTCATGTAGGAACTGGGATGTTTTCAACTTCCAGGAATTGTGTACAGATCCTTTTTAAAAGGGGCCGTGCATTATCCTGCACGGTGGATGACTGGCATCACGCTGGGCCTCAGGCTCTCATTGTGGCGAAGGATGGCGAGGATGATGAGCATGCAGATCAGCTTCCCTGAGATAGTTTCTGACAGTGCAAAAGTTCTTTGGTTGTACAAACCAACTGTTGCATCAGCTAAACGTACAAGTGTACTGGAAATGAAATTGGAGATGACTTATCCCAGTGAAATGAACATTGAATTCTTCATCTCTTTCCACACACTGATCCAGTCAACAAACATCTCCGACTACATAGAGACCTCAACATGAATACCATCTGCCTAACAACCTGTGATACCACGCCAGGCCAGTAGTTACCAATAAGCAAAATGTCAAATAACTGCATGAAGGATCGTTTTGTAATGGAGTAGTGATTCAAAAATACAGGCAGATCTACATGGATTCACTCTTGCACTTCATGCAATAATCTTAAATTCAGCTGTGGAGCTGCAAATTGTACTAAAAGTATCAAGAGCATGCACATAATTTAAATGTGTCTGCCACAGACCAACGCTTTGTCTGTGAGCATCTGCTTTGATGTTGTGAATCCGAAAAGGTCTAAGGCTCTACTTGATGTGATATTTTTGAATCTCTCCCACTTGTTTATGCGGTTTGACAAATCTCCAGATAAGTGCTGCGTTGGCGTGGTTCAGAGACTGAACTGGACAGAAAAGTGTCTGGATAATATGGATTTGTCAAGTTGGGGACAGAGAGGACTGAGTGACTCCTCTCTCCTACAGGATTTCTTCCTTGGTGTCAACTCAAATTGCTGCATAATCAACATTTACACAGTTAATTATCTTCTTTAAACTGTCTGTTAGTTAACTACTTCACACCTCATACACAGACTTCTGCCAGGAGCACATCATAACAATGGAAACAGTCATAAGGTAACTGCAATGGGCAAACAACTGTATTATGTTCCAAAGTGTCATACAAACATGAGGACTGTCAGTGCAAATATACAGTTAGATAAGTTGACTGTGGGCGTTGCTGACAATAGAGGAACTGACTGGTCACACACTCCTCTATATCTCTCCTGCCAGAGGTGTCAAAATTATTCTCATTCACTATTGAGGTACAAGTAGAGATAATATGGTTTTAAAATACCTCTCTAGAAGTTGAAATATGCACTCAAGCTTTTTACACAAGTAACTGTGGTGTATTGATATGGTAGTGGACCCAAAAATGAGGAGCAGAGTTGACAAATAAACAGCTGTTTATTAATCACTGGGAAAAAAGGGGTAGGAAGGTGACACGGATGCCAGGAAGGCAGCAGAGGCAGGAAAGCTCACAAGGGGGGGAGCTAGGGCCAGGAACGAGGGAGGTAGAGGCCGTCGAGGGGTTTAAGCTGAGGCCGACAGGTGCAGTAGCCTGGTGGTGAGGAGGGCGAAGAGCTGGAGTCTGTAGATAGAAAATAAAGGTCAATACTCGAAAAAATCTCAATTTGCAAAACCTCTAGGAGCCTGGGTGATCTACCTATCTATGTGGTGACAATCTGGCATCTGGCAATCTGGTGGCCAGCCTCTAAATACTGCTTGAGGAGATGATGATGATCTGCTTCAGGTGTGCGCAGACAGCTCCACAGCACACCCATCTCTGTAGCGAGAGCACCTGGAGCCCAACCCCCAACCTAAACACACCACAGTAACATTGTAATGTTATTAATGGAAATTAAGGGAAAAAGTTTAGGCTGTTCTACAGGGGCCTTTAATCACTATCCACCTCGCAAAAAACAATATTTTTATAAAGGCTGTAATAACTATAATCATATATTATGATGTTAATGTTGACACATTTGGGCTAGACAGGTTTCAGCCACAGATATGTCCACTAAAAATGAAACATTTTAGTACAATGCAAATGCATTAAAGAACCACGTATGTACTGCTGGGCATAACATACGTTTCATGAAGCTGTGATCACTTTTTGGCAAAGGAAATTGCAGTTTATGTGTTCTATTGTCACTTTAAAGCATTTGAACATGTAATAAGTACTGACTGAGCTAAAATCTATTAAATATAATACACAATAATGAGAACAAGTGATTTAGTTTTTTTGGCAAAAGTTATACTGCATTCATTATATTGTTTTGTCCTTTTAATGATGTTCATTATTATCTCATTTAAAAATATAGGTCTAATCAGCAACACACAGTCTATGACATAAATTACAGCCTAATTACACTATGAATTTTAAACACTTTTTCAGCTATAGTTGTGATAATTCAGTTACAAGAAACCTTACGTTTTCACAGACATTAAGTTATGATGACGTTTGAATGAAATAGGAGTAACGAGGTTATTTTTTCAATATAAGGTGTAGAAAGTACAGATAAATATGTGAAAATGTAAGAAGTAAAAGTAAAAAGTAAAAAGTAAAGTATAGATACCCAAACTTTCTACTTAAGTATTAAATACGTAAGTATTTGTCCTTTGTATGAACAAGTGACACAAACATCTTGAAAAAGAATCCAAGATATTCTAGGCTCTCTCTCAAAAATACCATCAGGTGCTGTTTAGTGTATGTAAGATTATGAAACAGGGCACTGTCAAACAGGAGAATGTGTACACTCGGCTATACTCCCTTTGAGGAAGAAAGGTTAAGAAAACAAATATAAGTACACACAGACATGGATACACACAGGTGTGCAGTATAAAGTAAATGTGTGCACAGGTGCAAACACATAACTGCTGCAAGTTGATTCTGAATAATTAATGAACTGAAATGACTGTGGCTGAATGGCACATGATAGTATTTATAATTACGTGTCTTTGCAAACCCATGTCATAACAGGATGGTTGTGTTTTTGTGTTAAGAATTGGTTTGAGTCCAAACAATTGAGAAATTAGTCTGCATCGGCAATCAAATTAAAATGATGAAACCAATAAATATAGATGAATTTAACTATTTCCCTGTAAAAGAGAAGGTTATATCACACTAGAGACTGTGGCTCAGATTATTACAGATTCAGATTATTTTCACAAAACAAAACAATGTCTTTATATGGAAGTGAGAAAAAATTACTAATTAATACTCAAGACTAAAGTGTTGATTCGAGGGTTATTGAAAGGTTAGTGAATGCCAGTGGGGAAAGAGTTAAATATACAACTCTACAGCCAAGTACACCAGCCAGTTACTCAAACTACAAAAAACATTAAACCATCACTTTTATAATTGATTTTGAGTATCAGTGCTGACAGTTTCTCTGAAGCCATTGGAAATGGTATTAGCCTTCAGACATTTGTATTGGTTTAACCACAGCAGGTAGCCTACATCATGGTACTTGTGCAATGGAAAGACTCCTGAAGAACAACATGCAGGGAACCATATGATGATTGGCAGGGCCCTCTGCAGAGCGGGTCGACTGGCTGATGGGCTCGCTGGCCAACTGGTTAGGGGTTTTCCTCGTCTGCAGCTGGAAAAGACAGAGACATAGGGGTGAGGAGAATGCAGCGGGGTAAGTGAGTGAAGAGAGAGAGGGTGGGAGAAAGGCACTAGGCCCTGTGCCAGCGATTTTTTCTGCTGTTGCCCTGGGATCATTAATAAACACGTCCAGAAACTCGCTGTGTCCCTTTCTTTCGCTGCTCTTCTTGCCAGACTGACCGAGTCAAGGCACACGGGGGGTTAAGACAACCAAACTCTGTTGGTACCCGTCTTTTACCCGACTTTCTAAGGAAATCAATATCAAAAGTTATGGAAACAACCTCTGGGCAAGGACAGTCTAACCAATGCAAATAGTTCCAAACAACCATTTTTATTTTATTTGAATCCTTGGATAATTTTTATTTTTTATTTTCTGTAAATACTCTTCATGTTAAGATGTTAGGATTTATTTTCAGTGTTAAAATCAATTTAAGTGAAAGGTTCAAACCACTGCTGATAAAATAAAATCTAAATAAATATCTAATTTCTCAATCAATTCATTATTATCTCAGAAAGGTTTTAGATTTTTATCTTAATGAATTAATGTCATTGTCATAAGTTCATACACAGCAGTGTACACCTACGTTCCATCTTTACATCCAGTATATGCCTACTAACATACAAATAGTCAGCACTGCAGTACTGCGAGGAGTAGTAAATCAAAGCAAAATACTATTTAATACTTTGGTCCAAGTCATCAATCAGGTCTTTGTGGATGTGCAGCAAATTCAGATTGTTCAATGGCACTTTATTACCATAAAACCTCATCATGGGAATCGTTTTTCCCTCATTTCGACACCAGTTGCTTGCATCATTAGCTGGGAAGTAACATTTCATATGGTCAGTGTAAGTAAATATGTCTTTTATTGTTGGCTGTCAAACCAACCTGTCACAAAATCATGGGAAACACAGGCTCAGATGTTCAATAGAGAGTGATCTTTTATTGGTAACAGCAGGTGAGGCAGGGTTTTGACAGGGAGATCAGGATCTGCAGCGTAGAGCAGAGGTGGCGTGTCGGGAAGTCAATGCTGGAGCTAATGGAAGAAGTGCGGAGAAATGAGCAGGAGCGGGGAGCAAGGAACCTGGTGGGCAGAGGCAGGGCTGCAGCCGATGAGGCAGCCCTAAGTGGAGCAGTGAGAGGAAAAGTTACTGAGAGAACCAAGCAAAAAATCACAGGGAAAGTACTTGGAGAAACAAGTTTTACCATTTGAGTGTGCAGAAGTATCTGGTATTGAGTGGACGGAGAGTTGTGGATTATACATTAGGGTTGATGAGCTGAAATGCAAACAGGTGTGTCAGAAATCCATCACTGTGCACCACCTCTACCTGAAAAGAAAACACAGGAGGGGGAGGGGCACATGTGGGGGACAGACAGACAAACTGGAAAAATTAAGGGAGTCACAGCTGTACACACAGCCTGTTTTCATAAAAACTGAGCTTTAAAACCTGCCCTCATGACTTCTGTGAAGTTGTGATGGCTTAACTATACAGTCAGTGCCCGCCCAGCCCATAAGTCAATCAGAGGAGAAGCTTATGGAGATTAATGAGGCAGACACAAAACAACCTGTAGGGAGAACCTTAAGAGAAGAGATTTCAAACTAAATTGAGATGGGTTTTGGTTCTTAAAACTGCAAACATACTGTATCTTGTTAGTGGTATCAAACCTTCGAATAAAACCAGGGATAAGCATAAAATATTGGAACTTTAAGATATTTATCAAACCTCGGCAGTGCCAAGAATAATTTCAGAAAGAAGGATTAGCTTCTCTTTGACATCAGAGCATGACTACCAAGGATCAGTGTTGTGATATCCTACACTGTTATCTGTATTTTTACAGATGTTTTAATTTTTTTTATTCACAGATTTCTCCTGTGTTTCAAAACACTAGAAAATGCAATATTACCTGTAAATGTACATATAAACAATATTGTTATCATTGGTATACCATTTTATTCCCTTAAATATAGATTGATTTGAAGTTTTTTTTATTGACTGAATTTACTACATTTCTGTAATTTTATTTGTCTCATATCAGTGTTATATTTTATATTAAATTTATAGGTGGGAATGTCCTGATTATCATTTTAATATAATATATGTCATGTCAATTTAAAGCATATTGAATATTTTTAGTATTTTATTCGCACCCCAGCTGCTGGAATATTACTGTTTTATATTGTCCATCTGGGCAGAGGAATCCTCCTCTGTTGCTCTTCCTGAGGTTTCTTCTATTTTTCCCCTCCCATTTATTTTTCTTTTTAAGGGAGTTTTCCCTTTATTGGATCAAGAGTTGCTGCTGTACAGACTGTAAAGACCCCTGAGGCAACTCTGTGATTTGTAATGGAATTTTGGAATATACAAATAAACTTGATTTGACTAGACTAGATGAGACTTATTCATGAATTTCTTCTAAAACTCTGTACCAGTGATTTATTGCTTGTCCTTGACAAAGCACTACCCTTCTTGCCTTAAGAAGGTGGTTCAGCAGCTCTTCCTTTTTCATTGATGGAGCTCACTTTCCTACATCTAGAGAGATCCTTCTTCACGAATGACGCCACATCGGCTTAGCTCACCACTGATAAGACTCAAATCAGGTTCTAAAGTCTTCTTACTAGTCAGTATACATGTAATGCCAATCCATCTATCCATCTATCTGTCTATCTCTGAAGTGCGTATGGCCTTGACCTGGAAACAACCTGTCTGGAACCTGGTGAACTCTGTAGATCCGTTAGCCCTCTCCCCACCCACACACAGTCACAGACCCTGCAGCTGTCCAAGCTCCCTCCGGGGTCAAAGGGAACATCCTAATGCTCGTCCCACTTGACACTGGCACCTGTTGGCCCCGTCTTAGCCCAGCCTTCATAAGGACAACAGAGAATTCAATAAAGCAGGCTTAGAGCCACGAGACCGGATGGTGCCTCTGTTCACCCCGCTGTCACTGCTTTGTTCCTCCCCCTCATTTCTATGCAGACGTGTATTTTACACAAACAAATTTGAGAGATCTAAGAGATCAGCGGAAGCGTCATATTTTGCTTAAAGATATTTAATGAAAACACCACAGATTAAAGAATGAACCTTAAGTTTTACATTGACTATCACATAACGAGGTGCTTTTCCAGGGACTGTTCATGCTGAGACTTGTTGAGCATTGGAATAAATCATAGAGATATTGGCGAGCAACATTTTCCAGTGTATAAATTAATGATAATCTTTTTAGGGCTTGACATTAAGATAAGAACAAGAAAAGCAAATGTAAAGGAATCAAATTATATACCTGTTCATCAAGGTACATTGTTTTTGTGGTTGAATTTCTCAGAACAGAAAAGGTTAAGATGGAGCCAGTAATGTTAGTTGATATTTTCCACCCCAGTCCCAGCCCTGTGAGACCTTGAGTGAATTTGAGTGCAGCTTCTTTTTATTAAATCAAGTTAGCGAGTTTCTTTATTCTTCTCTTTGGGGAAAATAAAATAAATGGGAACACAGCCTGTCACACTTTTAACATGATAATATGGCCATATCTCTGCCTTCTTTAAGATGGGCAGATCTTCAGAAGTGACCTTTGGATAATGTACACAATGTACCATTTGCAGACTGTGTAGTATTGGCCAATCATAGGCTGTGGTTGTTATGGTTGTGTGCAAGTGATGAGTTTGTGTGGAGACTGCACAGAGTTGGAACCATTGGCAAAATACTATCTCTGGTCTTATGGGAGTTTCAATCTGTTTTTATTTTTTCATTAGCTTTTATCTCTGAACTTTGCCGGAACCTTGTCAGAGGCCAAATAATGGGAGATGAACGGAGATGGTTGTTGGATCCACAGGAAACACAGAAATATTGGAGCTCGTCCCCAGAGGCTGATCTGTTGTCAGAAGATAGCAGATGGCTTCCAAGATTGGGCCAAAGGTAACTTTTCAAAGATAAATTCATCTACAAGCACCTCCAGAACAAACTAATTACCTCCTTATGTCTCATTTGATCTAGATATATTTCTCATAAATTCTCAAAAAGGAACAGGAAGTCAACTATTGTGTACCTCTAATTGTGAATGAACCTGCAGCACTTTCTTACAGTACAACCACACCAACCCTCGAACTTTTGTCCAGTGAACCTGTTTCTCCCACAGTCGAATGTCTCACTTCCTCAAATGAATGTCTTATTTTTAGAGAAATGTGTGCACTCAGCTACCCGAGAGCTTCATTAGAGGGCAGATAGATCCTACTGTCAAGATTGTGACTTTGACAATATGTGAGTCACTGCTCTGATCCTCTCCTTCATTAGAGCAAATCTCTGCCACAAAGACTAATGAAGAAGAGATTTAGTGTAGTTAGGGAGGTCTACCTAAAAGAGCCTAATGTGCCTGTGTGCATGAGTGTGTGCGTGAATTGTATCTGTGATGTAACTTGAAATGTTTCCAGGCTTTTTTCCCCCTTTCCGCTGTGTTTCTATATCACTTCTCCTCCCTGTCACTCACACTCAAAACACCCGTCCGCTTTGACTTATAATTAACTGCAGTTGTTAATGGGCTCAAGAAGAATTTAGCTTGTAAGCTGATCCTACAATTAGGGCTTGTTGACTTTGCATAAATGTTGGGGGCTGCCCTCCCCAGGGGCGCGGGGCAAAAGAAGGGCGTCTTTGAGGGGCTGCCAGGCCTGGCCAGACCTCCTGAGATGTTAAGGCCGGGAGGGAAGGGGGAAGGGGGCTCTAAAACACACACAGAGGAACCCCTTCCAAAAGTCTTCCTCTGAATCCTTTGGGGTCGCACAGGACATCAGGTTAACCTCCGGAAACTTAGATGGGACCCCACGGACCACTGATTCTCAAATATGGATCCTCAAGAGGCTTCCCATGCAGTAAAAACAGAAATACATGGAATTTGAAATATTTTAGAGAGCAAACAGTTGCATACAAGAAACTAAACTTTCCTTCACACATCAGTAGGTTTCGCCTGTAAACACACATCATATATACACACCACTGTACAGTTCAATAAAAGAAATGTATCAGTGCAATACAGTACAGTATAGCACCTGCACATTTTGATATAAAATCAATAACAAAATCTGTTTCTAACCTGTTATTGACATTGAATGGAGAAACAGGACATTTGGCACTGAAAATGATATTTGACATTGAAAGAGACATTTGGCACTGAAAAGTACATTTACATTTCTTTTATCTTCCAAAGACAACGCATGCACTCCACCTTCCTCTGCTCACTAACCAAAGCAAACCAGCCCAACCAGATACAATCTCATCTCAAATTTGCACTCTTCAACCCATGATCTCTAAACACCAACGGCCCCATCTTAAATAATTCATCACAGACAATAACCTGGACTTTCTCTGCCTAACTGAAACCTGGCACAAACCCCTGAAATACCATTACCTTCTGTGATCTCAAATCCATAAACTCCTCGAACCTCTCCCCCATCCTGTCTGACACCATCACCAAGCTTGCCTCCATCCCCCTCCCCCACTGACCTGGTCAACAATTTCAATACTGTACTCTCCTCCTGTATTACTGACATTTCCCCAACCAAAACCAAACTTCTCTCCTTCACTCACTCCGTCCTCTTGTACACTGCTCAACTTTGTCAAATCAAAGCCAAGGGCTGCCAACTTGAAAGACTGCAATAAAACCGGTCTCACTGTTTATTTGGATTCCTGCAAACTCCACCAACAACAATACAAAGATGCCTTCAATAATGCTGAAACACTCTTCTCTACTGTCAACAAATTTTTAAAACCTTCAATGCCATCTCAGACTCCTTCACAACCACCAACTGTAACTCCTTTCTGTCATTCTATCAATCTAAAATAAATACAATTCTCTTCCAGCTGACCACCACCTTCCCCACCCCCCTGCTTGATTTCCAAATTGACCCCACCCCCTACTTTCAGGTCACTCATTCTTGTCCTTCAACCAAAGATCACAATCCAACCTTGCCACCATTGTCACCTCCCTGAAATCAAGTCCTGTGTGAAATCAACCTGTGCCTTTGACCCTATCTCCATTCAACTAGTTAAGGCTTGCCTCCCATCCCTCTCTGCATTCATTATTAACATAATTAACTTGTTTCTGTCTGCCGGTTTCATTCCATCTTCCCTCAAGCTTGCTGCCATTACCCCCATTATGAAAAAAATCGGAACTTCATTCCAACATCCCTAACAACTTCCGGTCCATGTCCATCCACCCTTTCCTGTCGCCACCTAACTAAAATCCCACTTCAACATTCCATTGGTATCTCCACCTCGTCATACCTCTCTGACAGTACATTTCCATCAATAACTGCAAATCTTTTATTGTTTCCCAGTCAGTCATGGTATCCCCCCAAGGTTCAGTGTCAGGCATCTTCCTTGTCCCTATCCTCTTTCTCCTGCCAGACATTAACCACATCATCAAAACTGCCTTCTTTCACCTCAGGAACATTGCCTGCTTCAGTCCCTCTTTGTGCTTCTCTGCTGCTGAAACCCTCATCCATGCCCTCATACTTCAATACTTGACTACCGCAACAGCATCCTCTAAGGTTCACCCAACAAAATCCTCAATAAACTTCAAAATGCTCCAAATCCCGACGCCCGCCTGGTCACCTCCATCTGCCTCCAAGAACATTTCAACCCTGTCCTTCACAACCTACGCTGGCTTCCAATTAAATACCAGATTGACTTCAAAACACTCAAAATACTCACCAAATACAAAGCCCTGAACAATCTTATGCCCTGAACAATGCTACCTCTCTGACCTCCTCCTTCACCACACCCCCACTCCCCACCTCAGGTCTGCTGACACCAACCTTGGAAATCCCAAGGACCAAGCTCTGGACCTGGGGTGACAGGGCCTTTTCTGTTGTTGCACCCATCTTTTGGAACACCCTCACCATCCACATCCATTCAACTACCCTATGCTCTTTCAAACAGGCCCTCAAGATTCACCTCTTTAAATTTGCTTTTAACTGCTAACCTTCTATTCTGTTTTACTCTGTTATTACTATATTATTATTATTATTGTTGTTGTTGTTGTTGTTATTGTTGTTGTTGCTGTAAATGTTTGTCAGAAAAAAACATTCAGGAGTTTCATTTGTGAAAATTATTGAAAATAATAATTAATTCATTCCTTAAGAAATTTCCATACAAAACCAATACATTTTGGTACTAAAATGTCCAAATATGTGTTTTGTTGTTCTGTAATAGAAGCATTGCATAGCTCAGAATACTTACTGGACATGCAGTGAACACAATAAAACAGTAATTATCAAGGACAGCACACATGATGTCTGAATTTGTTCATGTTGAAAAAGTGTTGAATCTCAGACAAAATGTAAGAAAATCTAGTTAAAGGTCCAAATATCCCAGTCACATAAAGAAAGTCATAGTAGCAGAATAGATTTATTTGTTTTATTTTGCAGTATAATTATGCACTTTGCAATCTTGAACCAGAACTAAGTTAAAGTGTACTGTATATAAATATTGTGTTTGTTGATGTAGGCATGGAAACCACTGGAGCTTCCTTACAAAGTGTTTGTGCTCTTTCTGCAGAAAACAAGCTATGTAATTGCCTCTTTTCCTTTTACAGGATGCTGCGAGTCGTGACAAGTGCCTGTGCTTTCTTTCTTTTTTCTCTTCTCTCCTGTTGCTTCACAGGGAGGTGATTCAGCAACACAAGGAGAACATGCTGTAGAAAAACCTAAATGATCAACAGGTCTCTGGGCGCATGTGGACACACCTTCTCACCAGAGTTGTCTAGGACCTGGTGCTGTGCGAAAACTTACAGAATGAGCAACGTTAAATGATTGTAACAACCTCAATATAGATCAATCCTCCTAACAAACAAAGCTTCGGGTCTAAGTGGATTCTGCAAAAGTCTAAATGACTTATTTATGTCGAACCCTATTGAAAATTTTCTTTATTTTTTTCATCCCTTCCAGGGACGTCATTAATCAGGATCAGTTAGACCACAACAACCGTGAAGCTGGTTGTGTTTCTATGTTTACAAAACCCCAAAGTATATATATATATATATATGCCATGTTTTAGTACATCATATACATCAAGCTGTGATGATATAGGACATGTTAACTTTCATGTTTAATGTTTATATTATATTATATTTATATATATATATATATATATATATATATATATATATATATATATATATATATAATTAATAATAATTAATATAATTAGTAATTATAGCTGTGTCATGTAATTTTATTGATTTTTGACCTCTCCAAATCGGAGTCATATTTTTTGTAATAATACAGTTACTTCTAATTATTGTGCAATAGTTTTCTGTAAGAATTTCCAACAAAAAAAGAGGGCTGTCTTTCTTACATTTACTGCAATAACAAACCAACATAAAAACAGGCAATTTTGCAAATGCAGATCCCTCAGCTGAAAGATCATATATTGGGTTAACACATAGATTCTGTACTCTGCCTCTTCTTCACAGAATCATCCCAAAGACAAATGGCTTGATTATGTCTACATGCCTGTCTCATTTTCCATTCACGTGCAATAATCTGGAGAGTCACGGCCGAATGTACACAGCTGCTCTGTCTAGGTGAAGGATTCAGACACAGACACAAACAACAAGAACATTTCAAATTTAAGAGTGTAGACTACAACAGAAAAATATGAATTTCCATCACATTAACCTTTTCTGCTCCAGCGTGCAGATCATAATGTTAGTGAAAACATTTTTAAATGGGAAAACAATGTAGTAAAACTTGCCTATGTACAAACAATAATATATATATACAGTGTGTATATATATATATATATATATATATATATATATACAGTATATATATACACAGTATATATATATATATATATATATATATATATATATATATATATATATATATATATATATATATAGTTTGCCTGCCATTTCTTACTACTACTATTAATTTAAAAAATACCACCTTTCAGGACTTTCATGGCTCCATAGTAACTTTTACATTGTGCCTCTTCCCTCCCGCTTTCTTTTTCTCACATATCTACAAATCAGGTTCTAAAACTAACACTTGTCAGATAGTTGCAGATAACAGGTCTACTACTGCTGAAATTGATTTATGAGCTCAACGTTGACTGTAAAAGTACTTTGAGGATTCACAGAATATTATAAAACTTTTTTAAACACTGGAGACATTATCTTGCAGTCCCTCATAAATCATCCCGTGCACATAGGCTTTGATGGCAAACGTGTGTATGCAAAAAGACAGGCCCACTTCATTTCAAATGATCAGTAATTTATGGGGAGGTCTCCGTGCGCTGTCAGGTCAAAGTTCAAGCAGTGAATCAGCGTGAGAGCTGGGCGCTCACTGCTCGGGCTATTAAATTCAAATCCCTCCATTCTCACACACTAACAGCGGACTGTAAATCAATACTGTCAGCCAACACAAGTGGGTATGAGAGGCAGTGGTGATGGTAAGGATAAATCAATACAAATAACTGACAGATTAAGAGAGTTTTTGACACGTCTGCGTAATGTTGCACTTGAAATTGAGCTGCTGTGTTGTAGCTCAAGCAAGTAAATTCTTTGTCACTGTTAAATTCCCATGGCAGTGGGTTTGTCAGGCTGGTTGTGTTTGCCTTTCTATTTCATGGGACCTTGCTGCGCAAACATTTGTTCCTTAAGCAGTATATCACAATTAAGTAGATTTCTAAAACTAAACATATCAAGAAATAATCAAAAAGTGTGCAATATATTGCATGTTGTCTTTCATTCTTCAACTCCAGAGTAATCCTCTTATTTCAGATTTTGCTGAGATCAGAGAGTAGCATCACCTGCTGCAGTGTTTTAGTGGAATGAAGCCGTGCAAGCTGCCAGCTCTCTGCCCCACATGACTGTTCATCCCTGCGGAGCACGATTCAGACCTGAAGACTCCCAGGAGATGGATGTCATGCTGTCACAGAGCAACACAATGTTTGAACAGTTGCTACTAGACATTACAAGTTGAAGATTTTCTTTTTGGCTTCCTCTAAATATGGAACTGTCGGGATGCGGGCAAAAGCATGAAAGATGAATCAAAGCTTGTTATATTTTCCAGAGCTGCAGGCTTTGTGCTCCACCCAGGATACAAGCTGTTTTTGAATCCTGACAAAAACAGTCAAACGGCACAGTTTATACTCAGATTGGGTCAGTTATCTCACAGGTTGTAAATATGCAAATTTAGTCAGATTATCTAACAGGTCCTGTCTAATGTGTTAACATGTACGTAGCCTATACTTATTATTATTTACAGAAACAATGATCAAAATTGCATAATAAGACCCAGGTTGTTTTAACTGTAATTTCCCAGTAGAGCCTCTGAAGTTTCAGCAGGTGTTAAATAAAAAGGAATGCCATATGGGAATCAGTGCTAACATTAGCAAGCTCAGCTAACTGGCTTCCCATTCATGGCTGTAATGGCGCTTGTGAAAACATTTTAGATCGACAACAGATTTAAAGACAGTTAAAAAATGTGTACACTAGATTCCAGAGGTGGTGAGTCATGCTGAATGCCCACTTCAACTTCATTCAAATGCGGAGCAGCTCATCTCTTGAAATGCACAACAGCACTATCAAAATGCATTGCATACATAGACAATGAATGGGAAGCATCGAAACCATGGATGCAGTGGATCTGCATCTCAACAGTACATAACTGGCATTATGTGAACTTGAAAAGGAGAAAAAATAGTCTTTAACAGCATTCATTCATTCATTCTCCAGTCAGTATCACATCAGAGAAGCTGAGCCTGTCAGGCATCAGTCAGTCCAAAAAATGTTTTATCCTCTTACGGAAGATGGGAAAATGCTCAGTAGTTGTAGCGTTGTTATAATTTAAATTTCCTTACACGAAAAGTGAGGAAGAATTCTAATGTGATCAACTCTCATGTAGCATTTCTTTGTCTTTCAAAGGGGAAACCTCAGCTAGGGTTCTCCTGCACTGATCTAGTGTATGGTTGTGACTTCATAATGATGTCACAGTTTTCCACACCGCTCAGTGTGACTTATGCCTTACTGAATGTTGGGCCTCTCTGCTTCTTCACTAATTGCCCCATGTTTCTCTAAAAGAAAAAAAAAAAAAACTAACAGACATTTTCAATTGCTAACAATAACTTATCAGCATCCAAATTAAAATCCTTGTCATGGTGATTTTGTCCACCCTGCTGTATCTCTTAGGGATATTGTGGTCTACCATGTGTATGGAAGACAGATGAACATTTAGTTCAGCCATTATATCATATCTCCCAGAGAGACACATGTTTACAGGACAGCAAATCAAACTCTAATGAAGTCATTGCCTAGAGAAATGCCGGGATAGGTCCACAGCGAGCGTGTGTATCCGATGCCAAGTGTGTCTATACAGTGATAAACGACTGCCGCATGATTTTGCTAATGATCATTTTGGAAAAGCAAATAGATGTATCCAGCATCAATATTTCTTAATTACCGTTGTTTCCTGTGGAATGCTCTGTTGACGAAAACAGGGCGAAACAATTAATCAAGCAAGAAAAAGAGAGTCTGGGAAGCAGGGAAGTAAACCTCAAAGGGGTGGATTTAATCATTTGCGATGGATTTTCACCTTCCTTAAAGTGTATAACTGTGTGTGTACACATATCTGAGAACAGTAAAGGGAGGGACACCCACATTACAGAAAGAGTGTGCGGGGCAACCAAGAGAAAAACATAGTGACTTTCTCTGGCCTCTAAACCCTTTGCAGACTACATGCCAGTGGCTACATGCTGCACAGAGCCGCTTAATGCCCTGTCAGCTGTGCCAGTGGGAAAGAACACACGCACGAACACACACACACACACAAACACACGCACACACAAGAGTGAATCACTGGCACCCACACATCAACCCCACAGCACAAAGGGCTGCAGCTGCTGCCAAATGAATCCTGAGAGGGAGTGTGTGTTTGGAGTGTGTGTTTAAGGTTTGGCGATAGTGGCACGGAATGTGTATTCTGCATATGAGTGGTCTGTGTGTAACTGGAAGCAATGGTCGTACTGGAACTGTGACTGTGCATAAAGCGAATGTACAGTGACTCATGATTGGCAGCGACTAAATCATGCAAACCACACGAACACACACACACACGCACACAGATATTCTTGGCATCCAGGTAGAATGTAAAAGACTAAGCATGATATGAAAATGGTCACTAGTATTGAGAAAACCACAGAGAATGAATGTCCTTTTTTATTTTGGATTTCACAGCTGTAGGTTTACCACTGCTACTACTGTCATCCTCATTGTTTCAGAGAAAAAGCTCTGATAACCCATCTGTACATTTCCTGTCCAACACAACAACAAGCCACAGACAGTCATTTACTGGTGGAAATTGTGGTGCGTTTGGCAGGTGCCACATGTTTCAGAGCTAAAAGGAGGGTAATCTCTATAAAGATCTGTAGGTGATGGACAATTAATTTGCAATTGGAAAAAGTCCCAGAGCATTTGCATTTTGCATAATGTTGACCAATCATGTTTAAGCAGGCGGTGGTTGCTATGGATGTATGCAAGCGATGAGAGCTACACAGAGGAGGAACTGTTTGGTCAAATTAACAGAAAACTTAGACCAGATATCCCCTGGCTTCACGGGAAACACAGAAATATTGGAGCTCACCCCTAAGGAATGATAGTCACTGGGTTCCGAGATTGACAAGGAAGGTATATCTGTCATAAATTAAACAGATAAGCAATACTAACAGTACAGTAAAGTTTTTTTTAACTACCCCAAAATGGCCAAAATAAAATCAGTAAATGCAGTTTTATGAAAAGAAGCCAACTGTAAATCTCAGGAAGGAATTTTTCAAAAGTACATCCAGTATATTCAAAAACTGTTAAGTTAGTTTTGGATTGATTTTTGCAACTGTGAAAACAAAATATTCTGAGTTCGCCAACGCTCTGATAGGCACCTCTGACTGGCTTCTTAGTCACAACCCTGGTAACTGGCTCATGGATATTAAAGTATTTAAAGCCATGTGTGATACTGAACTGGTGAAAATGCATTATTGTTAGTTGTTGTTTGCACTTTCGTTCAAAATAACAAATCGTTCGGTTGAACAAACCAAAGTGAATAGTTTTAGTTTAAGTTGAGTTAGCACCAGTCAGACTGTTACACTTACTAAGCCCCGTGAACGTGAAGAGTGAGTTTTTGTTTTTTTATAGTTGTTTAGTGCTTCAACTTTAATCTCTTGACTTTATATTTATGTTGCACTACAGTTAGGCTATCTATTTTATGTTTGCTTGCATATTTAAGTGCATATTATATTCTTAATATTTTTTTTGCCGACAATAATTTTGTTATGAATTCTATTTGTATTGGATTTGGTAAATTATTATTATTATTATTATTATTTATTTTTTTGCACTGCAGTTACAGTCTATCTTTTTTTCTAGATGGTATTGTGTTTATTTGCACTGTAATTTATGGTTCTGTTTTTATTACTTCCTGTTTATATTTCAGTGGGATAATACATATTTAACAATCCAACTCTTATAGCTTCCGCATTTGATTTGACAAGGAAAATGCAAATTTCATACAGTATGTTGCACTAGATATTTCATTCTGAAGCGCCTGGCAGGAGTTTTGTAGTGTACAATACAAATATCTGCAATATAAAAACACATATGGCTGAGAACCCAGATCCTGTCACAGCGGAGGAAGAGTGTATGTGCAGTGAATTACTCAATGTGATTCACTGAACATAGACCGCACCTGTGAGTCCAGAGTCATCAGCGGCATAAACTACTGGAATCTGAACTACAAGTTAATGCCTTCTGAAAATGACACACAATCATTAAAAAAATAGTTTTCCTCTGCTATTCAGTAAGGATCTTTACAAAATATTAAGCTTCATAAACGAGGTTTGTTTTTTTGTGACAGCAGCAGCACCTCCGGAAGGTGGAAGCAGAGTGGGGATCATGAACTGAATCGTGAACCATTCAGCTGTGTTTCACTTCAGAGAGTCAGACTACAAAGTTAAAGCTCCATCCAATCTTCCAAACGAATGTTTTGAACAAATAGGTTCTAGTGATTCGATACACTGAAAAGTATTGGTCTATCCATCACTAAGTTTGTGTTAATGCATATTGAGAATCTCATTAACAGAAAATGTTCAAACAGCAATTTTTAGTTTGGGAAAAACATCCACTCTTTATACTTCACACCTGTGTAACTGCAAATAAAATAAGTAAAATATTGATTGGTAGTAGTTGACAGCACTTAAACTGTTTGTATTTTTTCAAACATGCTACTTTATCTTTCTGCCACTCCATTCCCCACCTACCCACCTACCCACCCACCATGCTCTCTGTTAGCTCAGCTCTCTACAGTGAAAGGCCAGGATTAACCTTGGATTTGAAACGGGCTGCAAGCTCATACACTCACCGATCCCTCTGTCAGACCCACCCTCATGAGCTCATCTCTCCCTAATGAAAAGCCTCATTCGCAGGTGAACACACACACACACACACACACACACACACACACACACACACACACACAGATAGACAGACACATACACACAACAAATAAGGGCAGACAAGCGCTCATACGTGCCTTCGCACACATGCAGTCGCACACAAACACAGCATCAGCATGTTAACCCTCTTTCTCTCTTTGTGTGAGAAAGCTTCTTCAGTCAGATCTGGTGGTATTGTTGCTCTGTCAAAGGAAGCTCTAGGAAGGAGGCAGAAATGTCAAACCAAAAGCAACACTGACAGGGAGCATGTCTTAACCTCTCTCTCTCTCACACACACACACACAGCCAGTATGAATATGTATTTTAGCAGCAGCCATTCCTCTGAGTAATAACTGTTCCTGGCTCGGAGCAGAGAAGCTTGATCTGTCAAAAGGCCTGTTGGGAGGAAAAGGCTTTACAAGTCAATAACTCCACATGTGTGTGTCTGTGTGTGTCTATGTGTGAAGTGTAAGTGTGTGAGTTTGTGTAATTCCCAGTGACCAGTTGCTGATTTTCAGCAATGCAGCTGAAGAGAAGACCCACGATCCACTGCTGTCATCAGATTGCAGAGATCCAGGACTTGTGCTTGTCTTATGTCCAGTTTTCTTGCTTACTGTAAACTGCTGGGATCCTGTTGAGTCAGAGCTACAACGGAGATTTTGATCAATAGCAATATCAGCTAAGAGATCACATGAAACCCAAACTTGTGACACTGATCTAGATTCTTCAAATGTATTAATTGCGAAGCCTGATTGTTGCTTCATTTGCCGGATGTAGGTTAGTGTTGCAAAATACAAATTAACATTATCAACAGATATTGCAGTGGATATCAACACGTCAGCATCTCATTTTGTCAATCAAATATTGTTCATTTTTCTATATGTCCAGAAATCACCTATATTCAGTTACTTTGTGTATGCTATTAATTTACCATTCCAATGTGACAAGATCTTACATGAAATACGCTCATACACTTACACTTATTTGTGACTTTGATTCGCTTGTTTCTGTCTTTCGTTCTCAGTCTCACACACAGACATTCACAGTGTTTTGCCATGTGATCTGCTGAGGAGATGTGTCCTATAAATCTCTTCTACCTCCCAGTGGGACTCTAAGTTGTAATTTACAGCAACATGTGCTGCTGTTGTCCAGGCTTCAGATAGTTGCTGATAGCCAACTTGAACTTTTTGCCAAATATGATAAATATTCAGAACAGAGCATAGGCCTTCATGAAATACAATAATTGCACAAAGCATGTTAAAGCATATTGATGCATTAACCAGGATTTCATGATATCAGAGATAAATAACCGATCCGTTAGGGATTTTGATAAAAGAGGATCGTATTGGCTCCATATATTAACTAACAGGCATATCAGTCATGCTGCTGTTTCCCAGGGCCAGAAGAGCATAGTGCAGTGTAACAGCAAAATTACTACAATCAACACATACCAGCACCACTGTAAAGACGACTCGAAATAGACAAAAAAAATCGAGGGGAAGAGAGGGGGAGTTACAAGAAGAGGAAATAGAAGGTGAAAAGGGAGGAGAGGAGATAAATCCTGTCTCATATATTCTCAGCGACTGCAGGTTGAAACATGACATTTATGTGGACTCGTATTGGCCATAACTCTAATTATGTCTCTGGAAAATGCTGACTATTTGTAGAATGAAAATGGGAGGGAGGCATTGTTGATGTGTGAGTGACAGTAAAGTAGCACACAATGTCTGGGAATAAGCCTGTAATCTGGGGTATCGGATTCGATGCGCTGGTAAAACGGCGTGCGGGGAGTGAATGGGGTCTTTGTCAAAGCTGCGGCTTACAGCCTCATTTGCATGCAGTGATAAACGTTGTTTACACTGGACATACAGCTCTGTGAAGTGGTAGGTAAACGCAGCAGGAATGATAGATTTACTGCCTCACATGGGAGCCAGACTGTTATGTAGTGAGCAGTGCACACACACACACACACACACATAGATACACACTCACAGACCAATTCATGCAACAGGTATGCAAACATAAGCTACAGAGAAACAGATATGCAAACACACACACTCAGACAGACCATTTCATGCAGCAGAGATGTAACATACACACACAGGTATGTACACACACTACACACACACACAATTTGTAGTGGGAAACAGTATCCATTCTCCTGGTGATAAATGCACACTTCTTTCCACTATGGCTGATGGTTCATATTTCCAGCCCGTCTGTCAACATCACGCTCAAACAATGTTTATTTTCACCATGTAGATTTGATAAACATAGAGATATAAGCTTAGGGCTGGGGTGCAGAAGGGGTGGGGGGGTGGGTTGGGGGCAGCAGGGGAGGGGGTTAACGTATGCGGCCGACCAGGTCCAATGCCTCATTCCAGGATGAGGAATCCCTTCACTAAGCAGACGGGGCAGGCTGCAGGGAGGGGACCAGGGGCCACACGGGGCCTCTGCCCCATTTAAGGAGCGGCAGGTGATTTGTCATCTTCTGGAAGCAACGGAGAGGAGGGTAGCGGCGTGGCGAGGGAGAGGGGTGGAGTAGAGGGGGGAGATGGGGTGGCGGACAGGGGCATCGATTTAAGGCAGTAAACGGATCTCGGGTCATTGGCATCGCACAGTGGGCCAGTCACTCAGCCCCACAACTGGACAGAGTAGGAGAGTAATGCAGACAGGTAGAGTGGGGAGGCGGGGAGGTTGGGGGGGGTCAGGGTAGTGTGGGGTCACCCTCCGCCTCCTTTATCCAAAACACCACTCCACAACCTCCAGGTCAGTAGAAATGGAATCCCATTCCTCCTCAAAATAAAGCCACCTTCAGTTCAAAGCTAGGCCAGGTATGAAAGTTTATTGCACAATATGTATAACTGCAATGTCCCTGGTTCGAATTCAGTCAAGGACCTGTGTTGTTTGCATGTATGTCACTTTATGTCTGCAAAATGAAGCAGGGCACATCTCCACTGGCTCTAAAAAGAAGTCTGATTGTATGGAAATCTATCAGATTGATTTATTACCTCAGTAATCATATTCCCTGATGTGTTTATGGTTTCAAACATTAGTTGCCAATTTCAAGTATTCTTCACACAGCATGGTGTTTATTCCCCCATCTAGAGTGATATATAGGATAAAGCAAGGTCGCTACCATAATTACATTATGTCTCACAACCCCAGGAATAAGAGTAAACGAGTATCTGTCACTATCTGTTCAGTTATATTGAAAGACCATCTAAGTTTTTCAGTTTTTTGGTGAGCCTGTTTTTCACTAATCAAAATTATCATTAGCATTATCAACGTTAAATATAGACTCTAAGACTCGGCTAAACAAAACTAGGAAGTAGCATTAGCGTCAACTCCACCCTCTCGTCTAAATATCGTCACTTTTGGCTCCAAAAATTCAAGATGGTGTTGATTGAGTCCACCAACCAATGGATTACAGTGATGACAGAGGACACTGAAGGAGAGACATGGGAACTCTTTATGCTGTGATGTACCCAATGTCTTTGGTATTGAGTCATGTTGTTAACTGCATCATCAGATAACTTCCTAACTTTCCCCCTACACCACCACGCCCCTTATGTTAATTACATCCTTCTATTGGTGGCAGGAATAATATTGAGTTTCCCACAGAGGCTCGTGATGGTGCAGGGGTCAGACATGTTTCTTATGTGCAGCTACTGGAGTTAAAGATAAATCAGCTGAAGGGTGAACAAAGATTGTGACAAATGACAGCAGAGTTCAGAGAGGTGACTTCATGCATTGGATGGTAAGGTCAAACTTCAGGTGATGATGCAGGTTAAAATGTGGTACTCTTAGCACATTTACAATTTGAGGGTGATTCTTAGAATAAGATGTCAATTTCAGCTGTTTTGAATATGTTTCCAAGTTGACAAATTATGCTGATTCTTAAGCTCTTAGCTCTGGCACTAACAAATAGAGTCTGTCACCAGTGAGGTATCATTGAGCGATTAATTCCACAGAGGGAGGTCAGGGTGTTTCAATGAAATTATTATTTCCTAACCATGGCAGTAACAAACATCATCTCATCTCAACATCTTTAATGTAAACACAATCTTTCCCTAAACCTGACCAACCTGTGATCTGGTTGGTTGGTTTAAGGAAACATTTGTCTACACACCTATATCCAGTCATATCTATTCTTTATTTATTTATATTTATAGCACATAGATTTAGAATGCAAAAATATCTGTGTGATGATGATAATGATTATAAATGCATAAAACAGATTAATCTGAGGATTAGTTGGCTGCCGTGCATTGAGATTCCTCTCTTACTTTTAATATATATTTTACACATGTGCATGCACAGATGCAGAGTGCTCTTGACTGACTTGATTTAGCCGAGTCTGACAGAGGCCTGTTTGGTGTCTCTGTCTCTGGGTGGGCTGATTTAAAGTGTCCCTGAGGTCTCGTTCCAGGTAGAGAGACAGACATTGGTCTGGAATCCCCCCGCTTCCCTCACACCCACTTCTACTGCAGCTCCCAGCGAGCAAACCTTGTCCCTACACCGTTCACACACACACACACACATACACACACATACCACACACATACACACACTTGCTCAACCATCTTTAGACACACAGGGTCCATGCTTTCTCACACTGGCCTGAGCTGTCCGGGTTCTTGGGGTTGCGTGGATTTCTCCCCCGTCTCGTCCCCAACGAGCAGCCACACATTCCAGCAGCACCCAAGCTTATTATTGAAGAAAATTTATAGGGCCATTCATTTAGCTGGATCTGAATGACATCGGTTCTGGATGAGTGGAGCTAGGGCAAACTGCCGGGCCATGTGGTCCAGGGAAAACAGAACAGGGGATAAATCAACTTACAGAGAGAGAGTGAGAGAGTGAGAGAGAAAGAGAGGGAGGGAGAGGAGAGAGAGAAAAGGAAAATCTTGGCTGAGAACAGAAAGTGAAATAAAAGATTAGATGATCTGTTGCACTACAAAGGCTCTTAGACCACAGACAAGGCTGGATTAACCTATTAGGGGGTCCAGTGCTAGCTGTAGGACCCCCTACTGCTGTCTGCATACACACATTTATTCAGGAATATATACCATGTAAGTATAATATAAACTAAAATAATATGGTATTAAAACTACAGAGAATTTCTCTGCAAATTGCAAAGTGACAGTGATCCTGCTTTTTGGCCTCCTGCAAGCCTGGAGAATTCATGGATGCTTGTGTGGAATCAAAATATGGCAATAAAGTAGCACAGCTAATGTTGTATAGTACCAGACACATTCTCATTCAAGGGGTATCCAAACTGTTGACTGGTACTCTACTGTATATTGAGAAGGAAATAAAGAAGCATTAAGAAGCTCAGAATATAATGGGAATGTGGAAGAAGCGTTGTGTCTTTCTGGATTGCTGATCTGTCTTTTAACCTCAACTGAAGAATCTGAAGTCTGGCTCTCTCACATCACATCACACACGTACACACAAACCCCAAGGCTCTCCTTTATGCAACAGTGAACTTTCAGGAATGAGAAGAAGCATATTACACAGCCAGGGGAATCTCACAGGCTGTTAGCATCTAGGCTATGTGTGTGGGCATGTATGTGTGTGTGTGCTTCACTTTCCTGAGTATCCAGTTGTCTTGTTGATAACCAGAGAGCTATGAAAAATAACGTTTGTGATATGTGTGCATGTCGAAACAGTTCTCTTCTCTAGCCCCTTTGTTACTGACTGACTGATAGATTCTATTCTATAAATTAAAAGAATGCAATACACAAATGTGCATACAATACTAAACAACATCACAATATAGTAATAAAGTCACATGATTTGATTTCATTGCGGTCCATGAAATTTAGGCTGGGATACAGGCAGCCTGCACCTTATACTGATACACCAAATAAACACAGAAAATGAAGAATCATAATATAGACAGTAAAAACATAAATAAATAAAAACACACAAATCCAAACAAAGCATAAATCTGTCCTAAAAAGATATTTCGTTATGCTAATTTACTCAGTTCCACTGAATAATCTGCTGATTATTTTTGCAGTTAATTGATGAATCTTTTAATCTTTTATTCTAGAATATTCTAAAAGAAATTGGTGAAAATGTGGCATTCATAAATGGCATGATGTCTGCTTTTGTTTGATTTCAAGTAATCAACAAACTGTTGATTAATCACTGTAGCTAAATAAATGTGGACACACAGTTGCTTTATGCAGAGCAAACAGAGGTGAAGATGCATCTGCTCAAGTTGAAAATGTGTCACACACATTTAAAAGCCGTATGACTGCAGTTATTGTCAAGGGCCAGTAGAGGCCAAATTGAAAGAGTGTGAAGGAAAATATGAGACAACTTAGGTTCCTGGTAAGTTATATAACAAAGAACACACACATATGGTGTTACTGCATCTTGATAGCTTGCTACAACAAATCACTGTGTTGCGACAAACTTTGGCTGTTTTTTGGTAATAAAGACAGACTGCATAAAAAACCCAAATGCTCAAATTCAGGTGGATTAATTGGAATAAAACATGTGTTACTGGAATTCCTCTACTCACGTGTTTTCTTTATCTCTTGCAATTGGTTTTGGCCACCACATCTCTGGCAGCTACTACTCATCAACTCATCTTTTTTCATGTTCTATACAAAGGACAAACATATAAAGCATTATGTCCAATTAGAACTGACGTTCTGTCACCTCTAACTAGCGCAGTGTTCACTCAATTTGTCAATATAGTTGAACACAGGATGTGTAAGACCAGAGTACCAGAGGATCAGCACAGTAACTGTCCATGATTGGCTAAATGTGATGCATTACTTTATTGTTGCCAGCTGCCATTAAACTTTTCAAGGACGGACAGGAATCATTTTTCGTTCTCAGCATGAATCTTGATCTGAACATGCAAATGTGAACAGAAGTTTTTGTATGTACATATGTATTTATGCATTTGTATACATTGGATTCAGTAAAAGAGGAACATATATACTGTTATTAATGATTATTAACTAATTATTAAGTGCATATTAAACACATTAACAGGCCCACACAGCTTGATGAGTTTGATCACTTGCCAACATGTGGTCTGACTCCTTGTTGCACGTTGCTACTGAGTAATGTACCCCACATTACCCATGTGATATTTTTCCACATTTAAATTGGAATGAATGACATGGAAAAGTCTTCAGAGGTAACCTGAACCCTGTTTACTCACCCTAATGCAAACAATCCTACACACACACACACACAGACACACACACTGCACTAAGTGACTGACACTCACGGCTGTCACAGGCTGCAGGAGTTGGGGGGATGGGGGGAGTAGAAGGTGGGGAGGGTGGATAATCGCTGTCCACAGTAATGACCTGCCTTCAAAGCAAACTCTCCTCCACCCACACACACACACTCTGTTTCTCATACAAATGCCTCATCCTGGATCTGCACAGATCCATCTGTACATCAGTAAATGTCAATTACACTCAAATCTGAAAATCAGACCATTATTGTATGCAGCTGTTTAGACTTTGACAAAACTTGGGGAATGATTATAAAAGTGCTCAGTTTGAACATTTTCAATGCTACTCCAGCTGGCCTAAAGGGGGTGCTACAATATTGGTGAAAGTTACACACAGTACTATGTCTGCCTGAGACCATGTATTGACGAAACGGAATAGAATGATGCTTGGGAAGAGGGGGGATACAAGATTTCATCAGATTATCAATAGATTTTTCTACACAAAACAGTTACGCACACACAGAAACATGCAGAAATAAATTTAGCACAAACCATATACAGCAATAGCTTCTTGCATCATTTCTTGTACAAAATATAGTTTCATGCACACACAACCTATAAACTGTAAGTACAATGCACAGCTGCATCTGTCATTCACACACACATTACAGGGCAGCGTGTTTGGGTCAGTAAGTGGGAAAAGGTGGAGTGTGGCGTTCTCACCATTGAAGGCAGCAGCAGCAGCAGCAGCAGGGATCCCAGTGGACCGACTCCTGTTTATTCTTCGTATTTGGTCCAGAACATGGCTTTCTGTCTCTGTCCCGGTATTAAGTGGATTCCTTTTTTATGCTTTCGCTTGGAATGCTTGAAAATGTTTTGGAATGTTAAACTGCTGCTATTTATGATGTAATGAAAGGTCTAAAGATTGAAATAAATAAATAAATAAATAAATTGAATCTTGACAAGTTATGTTTTTGTGTGTGGGGGGGGGTATTAAATAAGTTGAAGGATAGTAATAAATCATTTTATTTTTTTAGATATTCCAACAGGCTTTTAACTGGTTCATTTCAAAATCACCATATTGGAAGATATGTGGTTTTACCTAGACTGCAAAATTCCCATATCCTGCAAATACACACTTTCCTGTTTTGTTTTTCTCTATAACATCTAGAGGTTATATAAAACTGTCCCATGTATCAAATGGAGAAATGCTCACAGTCTGGATTTTAAAATTTTGCATTTCATGGCTCATTTGTACTTCCTTGTCCTTGTGATGTCATGCAATAACTCCCTGTAGAGGCTCTCAGCATGGTCCACCTGCCCCCCGAAGTCTTCCAGGTGAAAATCAGCCAATCAGAAAAGAGACATGACTATTTATGAGAGTGATCAGACATATCCTGCTGAGAAAGCACTGTAAAACTACATTTTATATTGTAAATATATCATGTTAGGGGTATCAAAACTTCAAATCATACACCATAACACAATTTTAGCATCAGGAGACCAAGCTGCTCCAGGCTGGTCAGTGTAATTTCAACCCCACTGAGGTCAACTCAGTCCGCCTCCAGAGGTCCTGCCAGGCTCCCTCTACCAGGTGAGTCCAGCTGAAAGCATTCCTTCACTGGGGGGTGGGGGGTGTTATAGGTGGAGAGAGGGATAGATGGAGGACGAGTTTGGGTGCAGTATTGGAAGAGGGACCCACCACCCACGAAGCTGGCCACGCTCTCTGCTCCTCTGAAGGTCGCCTACCTGCTAATTTGCATCAGTAAACAAGCAGCCGACAACTTCAAAGTGTCAACATCAATGAGGCTTGACATGGGAATGGACTTGTATTCAACTGCGTGTGTCTGCATTCATCTACCAGAATGTGTGTGTATGTGTATGTGTGTGTGTGTGTGTGTGTGTGTGTGTGTGTGTGTGTGTGTGTGTGTGTGTGTGTGTGTGTGTGTGTGTGTGTGTGTGTGTGTGTGGTTTTATATCACAGCAATTTGAACATTTGTGCACCAGTTGTCAGTGGAAACTCACTCATAGATTTTTTTACTGTGACTAAGATAATGGTCACAGTAAAAAGACACTGAATATTAGCTAAAAGAATTTGCTATTCACTCTAAACAGTATACATAATGCCTTTCAAAACAGACCCCGGTGTGTATATCTGCATGCTAGGAATTCATCAATGTGAATGTGTGTATACATGTTTCTTTAGATGGGCTGCCACCCACGGAGACATGTCAGGTAAATATTTGGAGGGTGAAGGGCGGTGAAGTGTCCAGTGTCCAGAGGGGGCACATGCCATCTGAAGCTATCCATCCACTCCGCGCAGGCATTTGATATGGACGGAGACACCTGATCCTGCATTAGGCTGCCTCTGAAGCTAAGCAACATCACGGCTCACCCAAAACATCAACTTGAACCAGAGAGCCTCTAGCCAAATGACTCGTGTGTTGATGTGAAGTATCTTAACTTGGCAACGTGTGCTCATTCTAGATCGTACGTGTACACCAGGTCAGTAAAAATCATAAAAATCCCAAAGTTTAGTAATTGTTTTCAGCTTCAGTCATTCCTGAGTGAATGTGTGTGCATACAGGCATAAGAACATGTGTATCGGGGGGGTGGAGGTTGTTGTCATATGTCATGCAGAGTGATGGGTGATGACAGAGGCTTTTCTTGGTGTGTTTTCAACAATAACAAGAATACAGTTTGAGGATTAAACATGCAGGGAAAAAAAGGGCATGTAATACTTGAACAGAAACTCATTGCAGCTAGAGTCTAAAGATTACCAATGATGCCTTGCTTCCAGTTTACTGAGTGCACTGATACCTGCAGCATCTCTGGAGGCAAAGTTCTGCTTCTTGCTATGTCAGTGGAGCTGCTCAGGTTATGTCCCATTTATGTCCTGGTACCCAAATGCCCACCTCTCCCCCTGCTGTGCCAGGTGCTCTTACACCGGAAAACCACACAGGGGAGCTGCTGCTTTTTCCAAGGCCTCCAGTAGACACACAAACACACACACACACACCCACAGATACACACACACACTCACTCACTCCTACTGTCTTTCCACCCCAGCATTCCCTTCAGTCAACCTGCTGCACAAGGTTCAGCAGGGCTCTACAGTCGAGCTGAAAGACAGCAATTTTCTTTTTAATTCACTTTTTCAATTTTTAGATTTTTTAAAAATTGGAATGTATATATACATGCTTTACAAATATTATTTGATTTTTGAATTGTTGTGCCAAAATGGATCTGTTCTAAAATCTAAAATCTGTTCTACCCTATTTTGTATTTATTCTGTAAAGATGACTCGTTACAGGGTGAATTCTGATTTGCTCTAACCATTGATGTAATTTTGCAGGTAGGAATTTTTCATTTCAAAAAAATTTAGATAGGAAAAAAAACAGGAATGAACAAAATTGATGTCCAACCCTCTTCGTCTTAGTCATATGTAAATACAACTTTGTATCTAGGAAAATGATGTCAGATACGGTAAGAGACGTACAGCAAGCGAGGACATGTTCTAATAAATATCATTACATTCAAGCTGGCTGAAAATATGCCAGCCTGCGAGACGTACTGTATGACTACAGTCAAGATTAATGAGCGGAGAACTCAGACCCAAACACAAGGGCTATTTTTTTCCACATCCAGCTCACTCTCATGTTTAGGCAGTCTCAGTGGGAGCCACATGGGAGGTTCCTGCAACAACAACATGATACCCGAAGAGAAGGATTTCTGCTCGTCCGTGTGCTTGGTTCTTCTGTCAGAGGGTCCACCCATATTTGACAGTGTCGTAAAGGACCATAGGGGCCTGTGGAATACCTGTATGAAAGAAAGAGTGAGGTAGAGTAACATCAGCAGAAACAACAGTGTTCAAAACAGTCAGAGACACAATGAAGGAGTTTCAGACCAACAGCAAACATGAGCTGGTGAAAATCTCAGGTGAATTTACTGACATCATAACCTACTCTGTGTCTTATAGTGAAACAAGATGGATCGCTAGTGCCTAAAATATCGGGTATGACTGAAAATAATCTTAAAAAGAATTTATTTGGATTATGAAAGATAGTTTGTTTTGTTTTCTTGGGTCTCTTTGTAATTTATGCTTATTTCTTTTTTTAATTGGTAACCCATAAAGTTTATATATATATATATATATACATACATATTTTTTAAATGAATGCCTATTTCATATGCTTTACATATAAGTAATTGTTCACTCAAATTTCATGTTTCTATTGTTTTAATTATTTAAACAAATCACTGGTCTTTACTCTTGGAAGATGTGAATTAGTTTGATTTAATTAACGTTTTTTATTTGCAAATTTTAATTTGAATTGTAAGTATTCAGCTTGTTGCAATGAACGCAATCTGTGAAAATATACATTTGCATGAAGGTAAAAAAAATAAAAGACATTTTTGATCACTTAAAAAGTGACAAATTTTTTTTATCAATTTAAAAAAATAAGGGGCGACACGGTGGAGCAGGGGTTAGTGCTGTTGCCTCAGCAAGAAGGTCGCAGGTTCAAGACCTCCTTGGTCCTGGGTCTGGGACCTTTCTGTGTGGAGTTTGCATGTTCTCCCCATGTCTGCGTGGGTTTTCACCAGGTACTGAATAACAGTCCACAGCCCACAGTCCAAAAACATGCTGAGGTTAATTGGAGACTCTAAATTGCCCGTAGGTGTGAATGTGTGAGTGAATGATGTGTGTGCCCCACGATTGGCCGGTGACCATCTGGGGTGTATCCCTGCCTCTCGCTGTAACATGCTGGGATAGGCTCCAGCAGACCCCTGCGACCCTAATGAGGAATAAGCAGGTATAGAAAATGACTGATTGACTGACTAAAAAAATAAGTTCATGTATATGTTCATGTATCAAGCTAAAATAAAAGTCACCAAATAGGATTATGGCTAAAAAATTATGTATAAATTGTGAATTTTTCTGATTCCTTTGTAATGAAACCAATTATAATATAAATAAAATATTCCACAAATGAAAAAGTAATATCTTATGCAAACAGAAACACTTATCAAAATGAATGGATTTATTAGTAAATTCTTTGCCAAAGTACAATAAGAGAGGGAAATTTTTCATTTTGCAAGGGCTGTATAATCTCTGGCCCCTTTGTTTTCCTTCAGCTCTCAAATGTTGCTTGCCACCTCGAGAGCTGGCTAATGGATGCAGATGGAGGAAGTGTTTGACATTATGGACACAGCAGTGCTTGTTTTAGAGGAGGTGGTCATGTGGTCTGCCTTAAGCAGGCCACACAGTACCCCCTTAATGTGACCCGGACCCCCCAGCCAACTCCAGGGGGTTTCAGGAACTGTCCGCTCTGGGGAGAACTGAGTGTCAGTTTAGCCCCCCAGTGAACACAAGTCAACATGCCTTAATCCCTGCATCACCTAAAGTTACACTTTTGGGTCTGCAATTAGCCAACTGGCCAACAGGCCCCAACACCCTCCTGAGCGCTTCCTGCACCCCAACATGGAGCTCCGGGCTGGGGCCAGTGTACGAAAGCGTCGTGCTGGGACCCAGAACTGCTTGTGCAGCCGGTATCTATGGCACGGTGCCGGCCCGCCACATGGTCCCTCATCTTTCACTGTCACTGTGCTGGAGAGGAAGAGATCAAAACAAACATGTGGTGGCAGGGAGCGCCTGACATGATGAATCGCTGTAATCAGCATCAGAGAGCCCGGCGCTCGCTCCGATTGGCGGAGGCCGCTTTCGACAGATTCTCCGACTGACTGAGTGACGCAACGCACAGAGCGTGATCTGTGACCTGAAGCGCAGCCGGCAAACTGAGATATGTCGCGTCCGAGCAAAAACCGCACTGAGCAAAGTCTGCAGCTCGTTCTGCACTGGGCTACGTTGAATGGAAACATTTTCTAAGATGGGGAAATGCTTGTGACATGGCAGCCGGGTATTCAGTGGGCGCCGCCGCATCCATTATCGACTGGCTCAGAGCCATGCCAGCAGCGATGATGGGGCTTAAATTCCAAGCCTTGGTATCGGCTCCATTCTGCACATTGTTTACCTTCTGTGTGACTTCCTGCTTCTTCATCTTGGAAGAGGAGCACAGGAAGGCCTGATATTCCCCCATCAACCCAAATCTCCTGTACGCCCAAACAAAAAGCCACATTGTGGCTCATTTTCCTGTCTCCTCTGTTGTGCAATTCCAGCCGGGGGTGTGGTATTGGCATTCCTCAAGGTCAAATCTCAGCATGTCTCTGATCCCCTAATTTCACTGTCTAGGGTTGGTGTGGGGGCTTCACTAATGGACATGTTATCCACTTCCTGCTGCTGGTAAGAGGCGATCCTGATCTTGCTGCAGAACGAATTGCCACGTTATAACGCCACTAAACACTTTCAGCGTTTCAAATCGGAGGACTCCACGTCGGGCATTTCTTCAGACAGGCCGAAGGGAAGCTAGCGGGTAAGCAAAACTGAGAAGGAGGAACGGGATCAAGCTCCTGAAAGGCGCATTTATAGGCCAGGGTGGTTTTAAAGGAAACATTCACTCAGATGGGTTTCTGGAAGAAAAAGAGCAGACTCTGGCCACCCCTCTGGCTTAGACATTAACTCTGCTAACACAGTTATTAATTTCAGCTAGGAAAGGAAAGTAGTTAATGGGATACGCATACATGCCCTTAAACACACTCACACTCATACACATGCACAGTGGGCCTGTCTCTAATGGCCTCTGACTAGAGTCCTGTGGTTCAAGTTCACGAAAGCAGAGGCTAAGCGAGGAGTGGACAGGCCAGGATGGCTGAGGAAGGACAGATGGAATGGGCAATGCGGGGATGGAGGGATGAAAGAAGGAGGGGGGTTGAGGGGCATGAGGTGGTGGTAGGAGGAGGGGGGGATCTCAGCTTTGAGCCCCCATGGCCAGAAACAACAAGCAGGCCTTCTCATATTCAAATAAATACTGAGGCAGTGGGGAGCAGGGAAGGGCGGCAGATAAGGAGGAGGCAAAGGTTTGAGAGCCAGGCTGGAGGATGGTTTCTCCGCTACACTGAAGCCTATTTAGGATCACGGGCCAGACCGAGAAGAGCAAAGCAGGCAGTGACAGATTTATAATGAGCGTAGACTCTGCCCTTGCATTTAATACTGGGCTTAAGACGTATTAGAGAGACAAAGGCCACAGATCCTGCCCGGGGAGAAGAAAGGCTTTAATTAATTTGGGGAGATCATGGAGGCCCCGGACCCACATCATCGGTTCTTTGTGGCAGGAATGCCAGCTATTTACCAGCGCTCCAATAGGACTGCGGGGAGAGGCAAGGTGATGACGACTGGGGCCGCTGTGCAACAGATAGGAAAAGGATACTTTTCAAAAGCTAAAAGCTTCCCAGTTTTAAAACAAAGACGGGAGGGAAAGAGAAGAAGTGATTTTGAAAAGGGATCTGACTCCTGCACCCCCACCCCCCCACCACCACCACCCTTCCTATGTCCTACACAGACATTCCAAACTGTTTTTGCTCTCTCTCAGCCTCTCCATGAGAAATGCAACTTGATTAATACTGATAACAAGTCTGACAAGAATATTCAGAATATTCAGCAGCACTGCATATAGTGTACTGCTTATACACATGAACTCATGCCGTTTCCCTGTTCCGGTGAAAAGATATAAGCCTCATTTAATTAAAAAGAGATCTTTTCCTACACTACTGGATGATAACTGACCACACACCTCTCTCTGCCCTGTGTTGCTTCAGGTGCGGTGGGAGTTAGCAGAGAACCGAAGTATGGAGACTGGCATGCCAGCCTGGTCGGGAGCTGTTGAAGGGCACAGTTAGCAGCTGGCAGGCCTATATTCCTTAACTGCACGAAGACGTGGAGCGCGAACCTTCCTTCCCAAAACAAACGAAGAGTGGTGACACACATCGTCCCAGACAATATCTTTTTATTTCTGTATAACACGGTGGCTTTGAGGAAAAGATGAGGATGTGAAGCTGTCAAACCTCAAAAGGTGTGGACAAATGTTTCTGTTAAATACTTTGTCGTGCATAAATCATGTAGAAATAAATGTTTTAAAAGTTAAAAAAAAAAAGTAAAGAAAAAAAAACCCTAACAAAGATTTTGTATTTATTATGATGTCATTTAAAATATTTCTTTGTGAAACATGAACCTAGGAAATATATTAAAACACAAAGTTTTCAGCCTGTTTGTCCATGTTTCATGGATGTGTGTGGGAATATATGCTGGAATTTGTCTGGAACATACACGAGGGAATATTGTTCACCTTCGGTCAGCCATTGTGTTCATTTCCATTGTGTTTTTTATGCACATGTCCCTTTTATGATGCGATGACCCCCCAAAATACAAAGAGAACAGGGCTGAACAGGAAAGCCACATTTATATGCCAACAAGGAAATGTGTTTGGGTTTATTTTTTTTCATTTCTTTTCTCTTTTCTGTTTCCCAGAAACAGAGGAACTCCCAACAAGATGTCACCATGTCGTTAGTCATATGCCAAATATGAAATATAATCGAATTTCTAAAGGTTTGTCCACCTCACAAATTACATGGATACTTTGCAGTGAGCTCTTAATAACATGGCCACTTTTGTTTGAATATTTGAGTCTGGTATTGCCCCATTTGTTCTTGTGTGGAGCTTTTCTGTGATATTAGTGTTATATATTTAAATGCATTAGGATTACTGTACTTTAGTCGCCTTTATCATGGCAGAGTCTCTATTATTGTAAGACAATGTAGATCTGCAAACACCTGTAACACCAAGTAAGAGAAAACTCACATCACCCTCTGCTACAAACGCAAACTGAAGCAGTGCTTTTTTCTGTTTTAGCGCATATTTGCACATAATAACAAGATCATTCCCCTTGGTCCGATGCTTATTTTATTTTTATTTTATTCACAATCCACGTCAACCAACCACGGAAAAAACGGATAAAATATCCAGCTAACCACTTGATGACAGATGACACAAATAAAATTACAAATAAGGAAAAATAAATAATGATAGATGTCGAGCAAATAGTCATCACTGTGGTCAGATGTTTGGACGTTTTTAGTGAAAAATTGTAATTAGAATTCGCGCTGATGTGGACGTTTCATTTTGGAAAAGGATGTGGATTTTTTTTAACTGGAGGAGTGAATGAACGCATTCACAAATATCCCCAAACGACTAAATTAGACCATTAACTGCGGCAATAAGACGGTGAACTGCTGCACCTGCGCACAAATCTAATAATTATCCTGCTATTCTTTTATTGGCACAATTAAAACAGATCGATCTTCGACTTTTTAAATTATAATGAATCAAAAGGAACCGGAGTCTTATAGGGTGATCAGCGATATCGGAAGAGAGAATTCTAATTAATCTGCACACAGTCACATCCATGTTTTTTCCTTTAAGTATTTTTTCTTTTTAACATACTTATTTTATTGCTGTTTTAATCTTGTTTTTACTGCCCTTGTGTTTTATTTGTTGTTGTGTGAGCTAATGGCAGTTTAATTTGATTCGGGATAAATAATGTAAATCTAATTTAATCTAAAAAAAAAAAAACAGTTTTCATCTCAGAACACCGCAGTGCCCCGCAAGAATATTACAGAAATTGTTACTACGTGGATTTTTTTTTTATACAATGGAATAATATTGAAATAAATGAACATTCCTCGGTTGTTTTGTCTGTTTATTCATTAAGTTTATTAATGGGGTGCGAATTCAAATTTTAGTGAAAACATATTACGGCAGATATTTGTTGATCACAGACCGGAGGTCTTAGATATTTAAGTCCCCCCCCCCACCTCTATCCGCGCATTTCCTAAAGCCCCGCGGAGAGAGGGACACCCCGGGCCTCTGCTGTCAGCGGTCAACTGCTCACTTCCTCTCCTTCTTATTCAGGGATTTAGACTAATATTTAGATAGGATTGGGTTTTATAGGCTACGTGGAGCGCGCCGCTTTGGTCCCTACAGTTTCAGTCCCATGGATGTGAAAATCTTTGCTTTAATGATCAGCGGATGAACCTGTGATTTATTATCTGCCGTGAAACGACCCGAGCGCGTAAAATCAGAATTACATCAGCCCGATGGTGGCACAGATCAGGCTCATTAAATTAAAGACTGAAAAGCTCCACGAATTAACGCGAGCATAAAAGCATCAGAGGAGATTTGATGCAGTTTTATTGTGTGTGAGGGAGAGAAAAGAGGGGGTGGAGGAGGCAGAAGGAGAGGGGAAAGGAGAAGAGAGGGCCTTCCAGATATACCGATGACCTAATCACATCTCTGTTTAATAATAACACCAGAAATTGCAGCCTCCGATCCTTGACGTTTACGAGATCTGTGCCATTTAATGAGGCATGGGCGGGAGCTTTTCTGTGTCAGTAATTTGTCATGTTACCACAACAGGACGCTCAGGACCACACAGGCCTTTACATGAGAAACAGAAGCCACCGGTTCTCCTGAAGAATACGACAACAACAAAAAAGAAAAGCAGCAACATGCTAGAATCTGTGCTTCGGCGTGGCTCAGTGTCCTAGCCACGTGCTACAGATCCGACACATCATTACAAACAAATCGATGGAAATATCAAAAAATATATATCCAGGCGCTCATTCGGGTGCGTAAAGGCGCGCGCCAAATAGCACCGAGGGTTCCACGGGTTTGTCTCCTGTTAGCCGCTGTCATCCTCGCTCTAGCCTGTCAGTTTCTAGCCTGTCAGTTCACCTCATAAAGAGTCTCAGAGCGTGTCCGGAGACAAGAGCACGTGAGGTAATCCGTTATAAAACAGACGACACGGCAGTATGATTTAAATTAGACAAGTGTATAAATATCCAACAATAGGAATGTGTGGATAAAATCGACGATCTGTGAAGATGAGGACGTATTTTCAGTTGCAGCGTTCCAAATGGTCAGATGAAAGAGAAACGTGTGCAGCACGTGTGCGTCAGTAAAAGCCGCATTTGATATTTCTCCACAGTAACAGGGCCACCAGACCTTGACATACGCGATTTAAATTTAATTATCTCTATATTCTATATCGATTATATAAAATATATTACCATATATGGTTGCGGAAAAAATGTTCAGTTTAATTCAAAGGTGAATTATTTAAGATGAATTTATCCCTAGTCACGCTGCACTACCTAAGATTTACAAATCATTTTAATACTTTGTAATTAACCAATTGTCATACAGACCACAATGTAAAAAAACAACATATTTCTGATAAAAACAAACAAATAGCGATGTGATTGTGTATTGACGGCAGAACAAACAGCTGCTGGGGAAACGTGTTTGTGGCTCGGTGCAGCCGAGGTGTTCAGGCCTGTTTCCTCTAATCAGTGAGAGCTGCTCCGGACTTTTGTCACTTTGTCTGGTTGTTAGGTTAGGATGGTCTGTACAGTTAAACGCGCATATTTAAATACCAAAGATGAGCTTGCTCTGTGCTTTTTAGCTACTTGAACGATAAAGTCCTGTAGTACGACTTGTGTATTAAAAAGTGTCTGTTGTACCAAACAAGTTAACGTCTATTTGATGTCATATCTCTGCAGAGATTTAGTTTCCTTGAACGTGATTCATCACTTGCTCCATGAAACAAAAAAACATAATAGTCGTATTCCTGTTACTTAAAGTCTGTATTTTACTCACTTCTATGTTGTTATTATATCAATCACATTTGCTTTAATTTTTAATTCTCCCCCGGTGCCTCATCACCATTAACGCACACACTTAAATAAGACGGGCCTGTTATTTTCCATGAAGGGAATTAAAATGTGAGCCTTTTTCCTCCTCATTCTAAATGCCTCCTATAAGTTTGTCTTTACGTCCTCAATTACATTGTTGAATAGCTCCGCTGTGCTTTGAGGCCAGCGACTGGATTCCAACGCAGTCTCTTCCCGTTTTGATCCGCTCCTGTATTTTGTCTGTTATCACCTGAGTATTTACAAAGGAGGCTTCCGACTTGGCAATGATGAAGTGAGTCGGTATCGATGGCATCATATCTGATAGAAACAGGCCTGCGTCCTCACGGGGAAGAATCTATCATGTGGGGCGATAGTTTACACTGGTTTTGACTGCGCCGTGCGTGATTTCTTTTAGAGTAACCAATGGGCATAGACCCATTCATGGTGGATAAACAGAATATATGTTTCCCAAAGTCATTTTCATATATTTGCATCCATCTACATATCTATTTGTGTAAATGTTTGACTTTAGAGACATATTGCAGTAGTTTATTTATTCTCGCCGGCTTCTAGAGAGAAACACCCAAAACAAATAGGGTTAATCCTCTAACTGCTTCATCCCATTAGAACCCCGCTGCTGCCTTCACACTTGCTTCAATGACTCCGGTGTAAATTAAGACTCCGTCCAGCCGTCCCAACGAAACACTTCATTAAATAAGCTCAACCTCGATAAGCTGAGAGGCTGCGAGGCGATACTTGGAGGCGCAAGGCGGAGAAGAGGTCAAGTCCAGCTCCGGCCTCAAGTGCCACGTGTGTTTACGTGCAGTGTTTACGTGACTGCGCTGACGGCGTTCTGCTCCGTAAAGAAAAAAAATCCGTGCGTCTTTGTGCGTAACGGTGTAGATCGGCGGTAATGGACTGCGTGAATTCGAAATACCTGAGCGTTCAATTACAATTTGACTTTAGGTTGTTTTGTTATTATTTATTTATTTTTTTAATTTTTTTTTTGGGGGGGGGCGCTCTGTAGAGTGCACCATCAGCGCGACTGGAAGACAGAATGCACTATCACTCCTTAAATAAAGTGAAATGTCTGAGTATTTTCACTTATTTTAATGTCTGCTTTTCTTGGATAGTGCCCTTTTGATTGGATTAAAAGCAATATTCTCATGTCTGTGTGTCACTTGACTCAGAAGTAAACTGAAAATGTAATAACTGAGGTAAATATTCCGAATTAAACTCGATATATTTATGTTTTCCCATCGTGTTTAAAGTAAATTATAGTAAACTACACTTCCAGACCGAATTATCGCGTAAAAGATTCGTGGGTTTATGTATTTTTTTTCTGGTTCTGCAGCACAGCCCCTGAAGTTCCTCGAAAATCCGGGGACTGTGCAGCGCTTTTCTGGGGGCTCGGGCAGCTAAAATATGCACTCGCATAAATACGGGGCGCACGATTTACTGGAAAAGTGGCGCACTTTGAAGCCGGACATCGTAATGACGTTGAGTTGAATTCAAATGACTGACAAGCTCTTATTGGAATAAAACATCCAGTGCAGAGCGCAGACACTTTTTTCCTTGTGGTGCAGGGGAGGCGTGGATCTCGCTCACTTTTGACATTCTCGTAGCAGTAGCTTCTCCTCAAGGCAGTACTCAGATGACACCACCCCGCCACCGACCGGAGGAGAAACACGGCTCGCTCTCTCTCTCTCTCTTCTCCGCGGATGAACTATATGTTTGACACCGGGACGTGTTTAAGGGTTAACCAGACGCGTCTGAGCACCGGGGAGCTTTTCGCGTCTTCACGGTAGCCGTGGGAATACTTTAAGAACTGTCGAACCCCAGACTCTCGCACCCGCGGAGCGCCGGTGGCGGAATGTGAAAACCCCATTTTGGCGCATGTTCCTCTCCATTGTACGTAGCCTTCTCCTGCTTTCTGAGCGGTTGGAAAGCGGAGGAGGAGGAGAAGGGACGGCTTTTCCCGATTCGACCCCTTGCCTATGGACGACGGCGGTCCCCTCTCTCCAAAGGCAAATGCTTTCAGTATTGCCTCTCTGATTTCGGCTGCAGAGCAAGCAGGAAACGCAGAGTTTGACAAACAGAGCGCCGGCCTGGACAAGCCAGACCTGCACAACCACAGTTCCTTTAAAATGCACTACAGCACTGTCACCCGGGAAATGGAAGGTAAATCTGTTTGTTGATGCCCAGTAGAGCTGCTGTAGCATGTGTACACCTCACCCGAAACCACACAACTAACACCATCTGCATCTGCTCGGTTAATCGATATTTTCAACAACAAAAACGCATAATTGAGTGCGACATGTTTGGTTGCATGGATGAAATGATTGTTAAAAATAAACACGCAGTTGGTCCACTATAATAGGCTTATATGAAAATAATGCACATTCAGTCCTTGTCAATAATCACCATGGAGGAGTAAGCTACACTCAAAGCTGCCAGAGTGAAGGAAAAAAAGTTTCCCATTTCCAAAAAACCCAAAGCGTTGTTCATGCAGTCCACTTTAATTCGTGGGCAGAATCACATACATTGAAAATGAAGCCAGGAGGAGGAGGGTTTACACGGGCACCCTGTGCGTAATGGTGAAAACAGACCATAATAATCCAGCTCGGAGGGGGCTGTAGGTCCATTCCATAGATCTGTTTGTCCAACAGTCACCTGTTGCCTGTTTGTTTGTTTGTTTGTTCGTTCATGCAAATCAATGTGTTTACCTTGTAACCCGTTTACACTCCGCTCTGCTGCCTGGTCCTCAATTGTTTGTGAACGGGCTGATGTGGGCGATACCCCTTATAAAAAAAAACTTAAATGGGTGCCGGAAAGCGCATTAAAAAGGGGCGCACTGCTCTGTCAATCAGTCTCGTCCCAAGGCGAGGAAAAGGCGCATTACCTGTAGTTCCTTACCTAAATAGAAATAAGAACCGGTTTTATCGCAAAGGGGAGGCCCTCTGCGTCAGATAAGAGCGGAGACTGCTGGGTCGCAGTTAAACACACAGCAGCAGCGCACAGCACAGGCCGCTCGCGAGCGCGATCGATTCAGAAGAGAAAAGGCGAAATCGCACGCGCACTTCGAAGCTCGTTCTTTACGGAACCGAGGCGCTGCAGCTTTTTGGAAACATTTCGTCACTTTTGGGACGTTTGTTATTTTAGATCAGGCAGACTGTAGCGCGCTGGCAGCGGATGCAACCACAGGGATTAATGAGCAACCGAGACGGAAACTTTTAAACCGAAAAAGGGGCGCACTCCTTCTGCCTGACATCTTCATTTTGGAGAACACTGAATCCTGCTTGTGTTTTTTTCGTTTGCTGTCTGTGTTGTAGCCGAGTCAAAGGCATAATTAAGTAAATCCAGTCTTTTGGGATGATTTCAGCCATATCCAGTCCGTGGCTGACGCAGCTGTCCCATTTTTGCGATGTTGCAGCCTTCACGACGAGCAGCCTGAGCAGCCTCAACACGCCGGGGGGCTATCACCTCTCTCCGTCCCCCGGAGACCCTTACAGTCAACATGAGTCCCACTTTGAGCCCTGTCCGGCCGCCCAGCACAACTACAACTACCCGGGGTCCAACCCGGGCCAGGCCCCGCCGAGCGACAACGGGACTCCCAACTGCTCCTCGTCTTCCTCCAACTCCACGCCGAACAGCAAGAGCATCGTGAAGAAGAATCCGAAGGTGGCCAACATTAACGTGCAGCTGGAGATGAAGGCTTTATGGGACGAATTTAACCAGCTGGGCACGGAGATGATTGTCACCAAGGCGGGCAGGTAAGCGCGAATAAACGCACGGTCTTGCCTTTTTCTCCGCAGGAGGAGCGAGGCAGTGAGCTGCCTGACATCGACAATAGAGAGAACAGAAAACAAACTTGAATTAACCTCCTGCTTTAAAAGAGAAACAACCACTATGTCAAATGATTTTTTATTATATTTAATAATTAAAAAAATAAATAATTAAAAATATATGTAATAATTATGTTGATTTAAGCAAATCACATATGAAGGATATATATTTCGATGTTTTTTAATTAGGTTATATAACTTCCACTTACAATGCAATTCAATTACAAAGAATAACAAACTAGAGGAGTATTTCATTAAAATAAATAATAATAGGTTTCACTATTAATTATTCAGAACTATAATGTATTTCTGACTTTAAATAATATATCGTCCCAGTGGTAAAACTCCTTTATGCATTATTGAACAACAAATCATCATGTTCCTCGCGCATTAAGGCCTATAAATGACTAATGACAATTAATGAAAACATCGACGTAAATAATACTATATATGTTGGTGTCAAAAAATATATATTATTCAAAAGCTGCAGTTTATGGAGCAGCGCGGGCCTGCGGCTCAACACGGGTTTAAAGACGATAAGAGGTCAAACGCACGGAGACTTGTTTGTGTGTGTGTGTGTGTGTGTGTGTGTGTGTGTGTGTGTGTGTGTGCTGTAAACACCGCGGTGATTTTATAGACCCACCAATCGTCTCAGCTGCTTTTCTTCACGTTCAGTCGCAGTTTTACGCGCCGCTGCGCCGCGGATCCATCGCGGCCTTTTAATCCATAGGTTTCCTCCATACGAGCTGATAACAGTTACAGTCCTGTTTGTATTTGGAGCTCGACACGTGTTTGCCTTTTCTCCTCATTTCCTCATTACACAGTAGGAGCGCCTCTTTCCTTTCTCTGCATGAATGCATCGGAATCTGGTTTGTATTTAGTTAGTGGTTAAATACAGGATATGGACATTAAATGTGATTGTTGGATTTAGCACATTTTCGGATTAGAGGGGTTATTTTCCTGCTACAAAATGTGCAGTTTCTTCACCTTTTTCTTTTTTTTTGTCGCACAGCAGACAAAATCTACAAGTTGTGACCTCTGACCTTTGTGGGGAGTCAATAAAATGCAACTCTGACATTGAGCGGCAATTCCTCCAGTTATTACTAAATATGCCTGTAGTCAATAACGAGGTCTCCCTGTATAACTATAATAATGATATTAATAATAAGAGAGAGAAGCTACAGATAACTGGTTGAATCCTGAGGCTTCTGTTTCGTCGCTTTGCGCTGTCTGACAGAAGAAAGGAGATCTGCACAGAGCACTTTAAGAACCCCTTCAGCCTCACCTAGCCACAACACTGACGTTAATTGAGCGTTGATTTTAGGATCCCTTTCACTGACTTGGCGGATTACTTCTTGTAGGATATAAATCTGCCCCACAGAGGAACATCGACGAGGTCAAAGGGAAAATATATATAGAGAATAAGATTTCTGTGCTTTCAGCAAAACAAACGCTTTTTTCTTATCTTCTTTCTGAGGATAAACAACAATTAAATGAAAAGAGATCAGCGGGATATTAGAGAATACTGTCTGTAAATGTTTCCAGACCCCCCCCCCCCCATAAAATATATGTTTCTGGACACATTTTTCTATATACCCAAATAACACCTCTGAGCGCGCGTGTATTTCCTCTACGCGTCTGCTGACTTTTGTGTGTCTGGAATTCGTCAAAAGAGCAGAAGAGAAATTAAAACGCTTTGACAGCCAGAAGTAAAGAAAAAAAGGCCAAGCTAAAAGGCAACAAACCCGAAGCTCCATTCACATCAGGCAGAGTTTTATCTGGTTACGCACAGACTGGATCACGTCATTTCCAAAGGCTTGAAGCCTTTTGACTTTTCGCAGCCTGCAGCTCAGGAGGCCAAATTAAGCTCTGACCGCCTGGAGCTGCAGCGTCTGTCTGCAAACATGCTGGCGTTCAGGAAAATACTTTGGCAAAAATCATTTGTTGGCTCCTTTCTCCGATTCCAAATAATTCAGACCGTTTTCTGTGTCAGGGTAACGCCGCCGTCACACACACCATTTTTTAAGTAGGACATAAAAAAAACAATAGCAACCATTTAAAGCCTCGATTTACCACTCGTTGTATGTTTTTGTCTTCGCCAGGAGAATGTTTCCAACTTTCCAAGTGAAAATATTTGGGATGGATCCCATGGCAGATTACATGCTGTTGATGGACTTCCTGCCTGTGGACGACAAACGTTACAGGTAATTTTTAGGCGTCTTTAACACACTGCAACACATTTCAAACTTGTACACACACACACACACACACACACACACACACACACACACACATATGTATATATATATATATATATATATATATATATATATATATATATATATATATATATATAGAGAGAGAGAGAGAGAGAGAGAGAGAGAGAGAGAGAGAGAGAGAGAAAGAGAGAGAGTATTAAAATGCATTAATTCCTAAATTTATACATATGCCTAACTGTTATTATAATAAGAAGTAAACGTAAAAGTATAAAGTAAATAAAAAACAACTAAAAAATAAAATATTAGACGGTAATAAATATTGGCTAAATAGGACACAGGATCGATTTCTCATGTCCCATCTGGGGCGAAGAGGATAAGTAAACTATTTACACTGCGTGACCCAAACATGTTGCTAACAGCCTGAATGACTTTTTACTGAAATTATACGTCAAAGGGTAATTTAGCTTTTTTTTCCCCCGAGCAGTCTATTATTTTTATACCCACATATCTTTCAGCATGCAACTTTTTGCGCGGGTCTTTTATTTGCCTTTGAGGACGAATTCAGTTGAAATAAAAAAAATAATAATAACGTGCGTAACCGAGGAAAGCGCATAGAGGTACAAAGAAATGAAATGATGCAAAAATTCCGCCTGAAAACTTGTGTCTGATTCACTTTTCTCGGCACCACAGGTACGCTTTCCACAGCTCGTCATGGCTGGTGGCCGGTAAAGCGGATCCCGCCACACCGGGACGGGTCCACTACCATCCGGACTCTCCTGCCAAAGGGGCGCAGTGGATGAAGCAGATCGTTTCTTTCGATAAACTCAAACTCACCAACAACCTCCTGGATGACAACGGACACGTAAGTGCGCGACTGGAAGAGGGAATGAATGCATTCATTTCAATAAACAGCGGCAAAAATATTTACAAAAACCCCTGTAATGATGAATACAAAAGACAGAACAAAGCTGCATATAATTAATGTTACTGACACATAAGGAGAAACTAAATGGCCAAATCTAAACTCTTTATTTAGACTACATAATATGTTCTATACGGACATGAAACCGTTCGAATCTTAAATGGACAAAAGTGGATTTAATATGAATGTAATAAACTTTGATATCGTTGACTAATAGTCAGATGTTTCAAGAAACTATTTTTATTCCACAAACAGGGCGAACGTGTGCGCATCAGGCTTTATTCCAAAATAGGGAAGTGAGGATTTTTCCAGTCTGCCTCAGTGTCTCTGCTACAGTTGTGCAATTAGAAAGCACGTATATTTTCCAGTTTTATAGTTTAGTAAATACTGAAAAACAATGACGCATCATTCGTCATCATTTCTACGCGTTTATATAATTATGCTGGTAAATATGATTATGTAATCAAATTATAGTAAAATGTTTTAGTTGAAAGTGATTTCTGAATTTAACATTTACCAGTCCTGCTCATGACAAGATATAAATATTTGGTAATTCATCTTTATTTTTGATAAGTCATCCGAGTCATTTTCTTAATTAATTTTTATTTGATTTATATATATATTCGATTTCATTTGAGTTGATTTCATTTTTCACCGTATTCTATAAATCAGCAGCGGAATGAAGCCTCTATCTCAGTGCGGGGCATCAGAGCCGAGGTCTGACGCAAAGTTTGTCTCCTCCAGATTATTCTGAACTCCATGCACCGCTACCAGCCCAGGTTCCACGTGGTCTACGTGGATCCCCGCAAGGACAGCGAGAAATACGCGGAGGAGAATTATAAAACTTTTGTGTTCGAAGAAACTCGCTTCACGGCGGTCACAGCCTACCAGAACCACCGGGTAAGACCCGCTTTGCCCGATGCTGTAGAAACACACTTCATCATCATCATCATCATCAGAAATATAGAGCATCTCTTTGATTTGGACGTAAAGTAAATATCACGATAATGTCCTCAGACAAAAAATATGTGATTATGCTGCTGTTGGGAATATCTGTGAAAGTGCAGGCTGCTGTTTGTTATTCCTGCTCCACATTAACACATCAGTGGGTTTAGTTGTGCAGCTGCAGCTGTATCTTTCCTCTGATCTGGGCGCACAACTCTCTGCGTCGGCTCTGTTCTGTTTTCCATCAGTGTCGCGTCTTCTGTGGTTTATATATATATATATATATATATATATATATATATATATATATATATATATATATATATATATATATATATATATATATATAATGTGTACGTATATCATACAGTTTTGTGCTAGTAATAGAGTGAGAATAACAAAATGTATATATTATCTTTTTAATGGAGATGAAATTAATTTTATTTGAAATTAAATATGATCAATATGAGATCATATGTGAGTTGTTTCAAATTCATTATGCCTGGGGTTGTGATGTGGTTGTATGGGAACTTACAAATAAAAGATGTGCAGCTGTCAAAGTTACAGTGCAGAGAAACAATAACATGAACTATGTGTTAGTTGGCAATATATTCATTTGCCTTTATCAGTCACATTTAATAGACAGGAAAAGATCTGTTCGTTTTATGGAGGAAAAAAAGTCTTTTGAATTAGATTTTATAAAATGTCTTTTCCAAATCCAGTCCCTAATGTCTAGTATATCTAATAGAAGAGAAACCAATATTCTAGCTGCAGTTTATATGCAGCACTGAGGTTTATTTGATCTTCTCTTTATTTCAGATCACGCAGCTGAAGATAGCCAGCAATCCCTTTGCAAAGGGCTTTAGAGACTGTGACCCAGAGGACTGGTGAGAGCTCTTATAACTCACTCTCTTATAACACACTATTTTTTGGCGTGTTTCCACATGATGTAAAAATGCACAAGAGAATCGGGGCCAGAGAGCATTTGCAAAACAGTTTATCACACAAAGGTGCCAGATGGGTGGAGTTTGCTCTGTAAAAGCACACAATAAGTGAAGTTTAGAAATCACTGGATATTGTTTCAAAGTTACCCGGCTGTGCTTTTCTGTCAGTGACAAATTACCAGACACTCTCGTAATTGTCAGTGTAGTAAACCCCACCCTCCTGGTACTGTAGGCAACTGAAACAAACACTTCGTCTAAATGCTGTTCATCCACCTCTGCAAATTACTGTTTTTCCTTCAAAGCATTCACTGAAGTGATTAAACCAAAGTTTATGGGGATTTTTGATTATTTTATAGAACAGGCCACATCTGAGTCACATAATAGGTTGCTTCACATTAACATTGTAAATTGAGGGCGCATCGATGTGTAAATGCTCATTACATGCATCGGTGTAAACTTAAAATGCACATTCATCATTTTAATATATAATAAAGAAATTGTGCCCTTGACATTCATTAAATGAGTGTGTAACTAAATCTATTCTCCCTGCTCCAGGCCCAGGAATCACAGGCCAGGCTCTCTGCCAATAATGAGTGCCTTTGCCAGAACAAGAAACCCAATGTCATCTCCCCCTCAACATAACGGCACAGAGAAAGGTCTGCAGCTCGCTTTCTTTGTTTCCTTTCAAAAAAGCCATGCCTGCTATCAAACGGGAAACGAAAGTCATGTTTTATTATTCAGCCAACAAAGAAATGCTTCTCTTTCAACTGGTGGCATGTTTCATCTCATTTTGTTTTACTTTCTTATCCGTAACTTATGGAGTCGGGATCGGGCCAATGCTGGCTTTTAATTAAACACCAAATATCAGCCAGTCATTGTCAGTCACTGCCCACATAATAGAGGTTATTCTGTAACTGATCACAGCTCTGTGACGCTTTTTGATTTTCTCAACAGAGTTTTTCTTGGTTAGTTTTGTTATAATTTCATCATTTAAATCTTTAGTTAAATGAAAGGAATTTTGTAATTACGGTTTCAGCTGAAGCACTGCAGTGACTGTGACTGTGATGCAGCATTTTGAGTTGAATGCACATTTTCTTATGCTTAAATGTTTTTTAAGTGATTAAACTGACCTTCCTGCCTGGAATATAATATATATACTACTATTCAAAAGTTTGGGGCCACCCAGACGATTTAGTATTTTCTATAAAGAGTCACAGTTTTATTTACCACCATGAGTTGTGAAATGAATAGAAAATTTTATTACATTAGCCTTCTGAAGCAATTAGCAAACACAATGCTCCATTACACTCTGGATTGAAAATTGCTGGAAATGGGTCTCTATACACAGTGTGATACACCAAAATTTGCAGTTAGAATAGTCATTTACGACATTAGCAACATTTAAAGTGCATTTCTGATTAAAAACTGAAAAAACAGTGCTTTTCTTTCAAAAAAAAGAAAATTTGTGACCACAAACTTTTCGTATCTGTCAAACAATACTTTAAAAAAATAGAGCTGAACATGTTTTAAGGCAAATGCACATAATCTGCGGGTATGCACAACAGGGTATCCCGCCTCTGACTGATTTGTCTTTGTCTTTTTATGTGCACAGAGGACAGTAGGCGGGAGTACGAGCGGGACCCTAGCGGCACGCCCATACACGCTGACCCGGCTCACCAGCTGATGTCTCGGGTCCTCAGCCCCGCCCTGCCCGTCCCAGGAGGCCTCCACGCTGTCCCGCTCACCAGCGGCCGACCCAGCCCACCGCACGACCTCCGGCCAGACCCCCACGGTCTACCGCCGGACACCCTGCACCACCACCCCTACAAGTACCCCACCACCTATGAACACTACCTGGGAGCCAAGACCAGGCCGTCACCCTACCCTTTACCCAGCATCAGAGGACACACGTACCACCACCACATGAACCCTGCCACAGCTAACATGTACTCAGCCACCAGCGGCCCCTCTAACTATGACTACGGGCCCAGATAATGACTGCTGTCCAGCGGGGCTAATGGGCAACAGCATTGTGGGAATGGAAACGGGCAGGAAAAGTAACACAGTCCTGTCTATTGATGGCTTATACAACCTGCAGGGTGCGTTCACCGGATCAAAAGTCCTTTCTGTTGGATAAACCCTGCCGTATTTATTTAAAGGAAATGCATCTTTGCGGGAAGTGCGGGGGCACCTGCTCTGAGCCCTTGAAGATGTCTGCGATGGATGACCTTTGAACTCAGATGGCAATAGCTCCACATCAGCACCTCTTACCCGAGCGTTGCGGACACTGAGCCAGCAAACAGAGGACGAGAGAAGTGACCTCTCCCTAACACAGGACAATACATTTGATCACAGACTGGAATTGACTTTTTTTTTGTGTGTTGGATGCACTTTTTGATTTGCCTTGTTTTTATTGCTTTCAAAAAAGCCATATGTTATATAGTCCTTCAACCTTCTAGGTAGACGAGATGTTTGCATGTTGAGCTCATCAGAGAGGGTGTTGAAACACATCGAAATGTTTTTGTTTGAGGGAGAAAAAAAAGAGAGCGACAGAGAGAGAGACAGACAGCAAGATTTGATTTTTAAACTGAAACTTCTGAACATCTTGAGCCGCTCTGAGAAGCTTGTACCATGGCACTGACTTGCAGCAATTCAAAGTAAATAAATGAAGCAGAATGACTGTTCTGTATCTGTAAAATAAACATTAAATTCTTGTAATTCATAAAAAAAAAAAAAAAAAAATCTTTGTGCCGATCTTCCATTGAAAAGTCCTTGTGCTGAAGGGGGAGGGTAAAAAAAAAGCTTACCTCACTGATAGCATTGTTCAGGTTTCTCCAACCGGATTTTCCCTGTTGAGGTGTCCGCTGCAGTCACTGGGACTTGGAAGCTGTCTAAACATTAGACTGCGCGGTTATGTACTGGAGTTCAAATGTTGAGATCTGCACCTGGTTTTATGAAACACACACACACACACACTGGTCTACCAGACTACACACATCTTTCTATTATATAGACCACATGTGCAACTAACGGGGACTGAAATCACATTAAAGAAAATCTGTAACAGGAGTGAGTTCAAAACTGTAATGTTAAAAGTTAAGCTTCTACATTTTAAAAATAAGTAGTTTATTTGAAATGATTAAAGCATTAATAATAATTCATATTCCTGTACATTTTTTGGTGTTTGGTAAAACATTTATTTAATTTAAAATAAATTCTAAAATTGCCCCCCCATGTCACCATGAACACCATGTCACATGTCATGTCACATACTGGAAAACAGCACCACATTTCCCCTGTGCCCCCAAAGAAGGATACCATTGCTCACTTTTAAGGGACAGCTCAGTGATATTTTAAGAATGTCCTATCTGTGCAGTCATTTCCATCCCCTATTTGAAGTCCTATGAGGAATGCTTTGTTGTCAAGGTTAATCTCATTGGAAAAAAACAACTTCTGCTTTGGGATTTGTGCCTGTCAGGATACAAAGGGAAATGTAACCTAATGATTCATCTCAATAATGTATTTTTTCTCCTTGAACACAGCTGCCATTGACTGGGCAGCAGGGGAAGAGGATGCCTGAGGGCGGTTGACCTCTGACTGGTTAATGGCTTGTAAAGGTGTCAAAGGTTAAATAATGTTTCCACTCATTTAAACGCAGACTAATTGGTTGCATATCATTTTTGGGGGGTTTGTTTGGTCACACGCAACTCAAGCTTTCTTTATTATTTATTTATTATTCTGTATTATTTACTGTTTTTGTTGACAGTAAACGTGATAACATTAAATTTAAAGCTAATTCAATTCACTTTATTGAACCGCAAGGAAACTGAAAGGGCCAAAATAAATAAACATTTAAAGAAACAGCATTAAACATGATATTAAAAACAACTATATCATAACACGCAAACAATTACTGAACCAAAATGTAAAAAAAAGGAGTGAAGGACGTTCCACAATGTTGCCAATTAGCTTAATGAAACACAAGTTAACTGTCATTTTGGCTATAAAGTGTTCTTTTAATGTGACTTCAAATGTATTGAAAATTCATAAATACATTTACAATGTTACTTTTTTTTTTAAATCCTATGAACGCATTGCCCATTATCGTTATTATTATTATTGTATTAGGTTCGTTCAAGTCGGTTATGCTAATTAGGCCGGCGGTAGCCTATTATCGTCATAATTAAACAAGCTGCTAGCTAGCAATGTGCAGCCTAAACGTATAGATATGAAACCTGCTTTCAACATTGTAGTGCTCAGCCTCTCGACCATTTCCCCAGTCTGCTCAGTGCTGAATTTAGCGTTCTTGTGTAGTCTGGTCAGGAAGCGGCCGACCGGAGACGTGAAACCCGCCCGGGGTGAACCGACGCCGGGCTGCAGGTGCGCAGCTGAAGAGGAGAAAACCCGGGAGCGGGGCTGGGTTCGAACCCGTGCCGCAGGGACTCTTAAACGGTTGCGCGAGGATAACGAGTCAAGGAAGAAACGTCAAAAGGCGATAATTTTGCTCATTATGCGCTTTTTTTTACAACGTATACAGCCTGTTCATCAGACTATAAGGTAAGGACAGATAGGTATATATTATTTAAAAAAAAATACATATAGTTTTCAATAGTTGTCATAGGCACCCTTCCCCACCACTTTTGCCTGCTTATGTAAAAAAAAAAAAAAAAAAAAAAAAGTTATCGTAATCAAAAGGAAATTAAGTTGTTGTTTAAAGACTTGGATTCATGTTGACACCCAAAGAAGATGAATTACTATGTATAAATATAGAAACTTTAATTATACTACATATTACACTAAGATTTACAGATAGATTTATAAAAAACAAAATAGAGAAAGAAAAAGTCTACTGGTTTACTTTCTCCATATGCCTTTTGGCATTTATTCAACAAACAATATTCATCTAATAAATATATTCGTCTTCTGTTGTGTTCTCAGAATAATGTGTCTTTGATGCAGTATCACCAGACTTGATATTGAAGCCATAGGCCCCAACTGTATAACCTGAGGAAAACTGGAAGTATATAAATAATACACAAGGACATATTTCTGTACTATTAGTCTTAAGCACAATAACGCACCTTCTTCTGCATTAAGCCATGACACAGATTAATTGGCCTAGATGACGGGGATTAGTTTGAAATCCATGTAACTAATTGACAGTGAATTATTTTTCTGGAGCTGCAAATCAAGGAAATTGCGCCTACTGGAGGCAATTTAATGAATTGCACCCTCAATGCAAACTAGTACAATCAGTGTGATGCCTGTACTGTAAAATATTTTGCAAGCTTCATTTACACACACATATCTTAATAACGTTTTAATTTGTTTCAACATTTCCCAACATGATATATGGACACATTATTATTTCCTCACAGAAACCGTTTAGGCCCAGTTACGCTGCAGAAACAGTCCAAGTGCTCAGATGTCGCAGGTTCCAGGAGACAGGGTGCCAAGGACTTGCCATTGAAGTATGAGGAGAAAGACGATGGATGATAATGTGACCTGAGGCATCATTTGACACTCAGCTGCATCTGGAACATCTGCTGTGACAGGCCTATCAAGGGGCTTCCTTGCCACGCCTGCCTGCCCTGTCTTGGGGGACACTTATTAAAAATAAGCCAGGTAAACCCGCCGGAGTCCTCCACCCAAACATTCGAACACGTGTTTCACATTTTACCCCAATGGCCACTCAAGTAATACAAAAGGTGCTATGGTTTATGGTTTGCGTGAGGTTGATGACAGACGTTTTATGCGGAACATCAAAACACATCAGCACCACAGTGCAAGAGCCTTGATACAATCGTTTTAATTCACAGTTGAAATAATAAATGAAACCAAGCTAACCGTGAGGGTTTGGATTTTAGAGAAAAGGATTTTAGCCTTATAATAGTTCCTTTTCACAATTTAATCCACAAATGAAGGCTCAGACACACTCATACGCTCACACACTAAACACAACCTAACGGATTATGTCCTATCCCCAAGTCAGGCTGACCTCCGACCTCAAAAGCCAAGGAAGACACACGTTGGGTGATAAGTGAAGCAAGGGGCCTATTGTGCAGCCGGCTCCCTGTCCCATTTATTGACTTCCTAAATGATCCATTATGAAGTGATTTATGAGCTCCACCAGCCACCGCTAGGACCAGGGAGTTGTTGTCCGCTCCATTCAGCAGACATCTGCACCAATGGACTCTGCGTTTGATTTATCAATAGAATGGACGGAAGCTGGCCCACGCCACCTCTGGTGTTTGTTCAAAGCCAACAGGAGAGTTAGGAAGCTATTACAAAAGCAAGATGTCATCAGAGAGGTCAGGGACAAAAGGTATGGATGGAGCTCTGCAGGGGAACAAGGAAAACATAAAAAAAACAAATTGGAGTGAATGGAAAATAAAATTAGTTCCCAACAGTGAAATAAAAGTTTTGGATTCAAACAAACAAACAAAAAAAATTGGGATTTGGACACTTTTTTTTTCCCCATGCCGGTAGTGTCATGGTGAGGCAGCTTGTCTCGCAAATGACCTTGTCTTTCCTGTTCACTAATGATTCGTTGGCCATTAAGCGGGTCTGGCTCTTTGATTTCTCAAGCCTTTCCTGTACAGCACGATGAGCTTCTCAACTTGGGGTTATCCCAGGAGACAAAGCATTTATGAAGCAGAACGTCTAGCATTTAAAACCCTGGCCCCTGGCCTCTCGGCACAGTGTTGTAACACATGAGCTCCCATGCTGCTCATTGACTCACAGAGATATTATTAGACAGTGGACAGAAAAAAAAAAAACACACCTCTCTATTTTCTCTAGAACTTTCACAACAAAGACCCTTAGCCTACTTTATGAAAAATGACATTTTCACAAAATAACATCATTAGAAAGTATTTAGTTTTATGTAAAAAAAAAAAAAAAAAAGAAGTTAACAGCAGTCTTCTTTTAATGTTGAAATATAGACATCCTTTTTTAATTAGGCTTTTTTAAATATATAATTTCACTTTTTATCATCTTTTTGACTTTGTAATGCTTGTTAAAAACAAGGAAAAAAAGAAAGTAAGAAAAATCTGTTTTTAAACGCATATTGAGCATCTACTGAACACCACCTCAGCTAAACCAACATCTATATGTCCCCACTGTGGTTAACCTTGTTTGACAAATACAGCTCAGGTCAGGCTGCAGGGCCTGTGTTAAGCTAAGACCTGCTAGAACAACAAAACAGGATTACAGAGCTGCTCAGGTGCGTCGTATTCCTCAAATTCAAGTCCACTGGAGCAAATCTCCCATCAGATAAGTCAACACAATCACATAGCTGCATTTGGCTTCAGCAAACTGTGATCCTAAACACAAGTTCGCCTGTCCGGCTCTGACAGGTAGCAGTGTCTATATTTGTATACAAAATGGAAAGAACTGCAGCTAGTTTAAGATGAGGGGGGAAAAAAAAGTTTCCACTATGCCAGAGAAAAGAAATGTATAGAAAAAAAAAAGTTTCAAACTAAGAGGGCTTTGCAGACATTAATTATCGACACCTTTTGAGAAATAAGTGGAATACATCAACGGAAGAGGTTACTGTTGTAATTTATATAAATAGCACAATTTAAAGGTTGATTCTAAGAGTGTTTATCGTGAGCTGCACATTTACCAATCTCTTTCTTTTCTGTCTGTATGAATCCTGATATATAATGATCTAAAGTTTTTCTATGAAATCAGGATAATTGTTCACCTGGTTTTTAGATGTAGCTTTTGCATGAGATGTCAAACTGAGTCTTTGATTTTAATGAATGTAAAAGACTAAGAATGGCCAATGTAACTGTCACATAAATGTTTAATAGTCCAGTGTAATAAGTGATTCAAGATTAATTAATGGAACTTTTTATACATCTGGAAACAGAATCCATGTGCCACATTTTTTTTAACCGATGCCATTCGCAACATAAACTTGGCAATATTTAGCTCTTTTAGCTAATTTATTTATTTGTCAGATTACATTGACAGATTGTGTCTGTTAAAACTAATAACATTACCCTAACATACTTGTCTGCTAGGGAAAAATCACATTCATAAATTAAGAACTAGGAATTTGGCCAATTTTGAACATTTTTTAACTGATATGGAAAGTCTCCAGAATAAGAAAGCACAACAGCTGCTACTCTTCTGCAAATCATTGATGTGTTTTACCCAATTGTATTTATTTATTGGTATCAATAATTATGTGATGTATTGTTTTATATTGTCCCATATATATATATATATATATATATATATATATATATATATATATATATATATATATATATATATATATATATATATATATATATATATATATATATATATATATATATATATATATATATATATATATATATATATATATATATATATATATATATATATATATATATATATATATATATATATATATATATATAGTTATAGTTATATATATATAGTTATATATATATATAGTTATATATATATAGTTATATATATATATATATTGTTATATATATATATATATTGTTATATATATATATATATTGTTATATATATATATATATATATATATAACAACATATATATGTTGTTATATATATATATATAACAACAAACAGTTAAATGCATATACTATGCATTTAACTGTTAAATGCATATACTACATATACTACATTTAACTGTTTGTTGTTATATATATATATATATATATATATATATATATATATATATATATATATATATATATATATATATATATATATATATATATATATATATATATAACAACAAACAGTTAAATGTAGTATATGCATTCCATGCAGAGGCCAAAACCATTGCTTTGACTGGTTGGCTACTGACATCAGTTTTTCAAACTGGCATCAGTGCAGATGAGAGTTAAAAAAGCAAAGTTTAATTAAAAGTCAGAAGACTCTCCATAGAGGTCGCAGGCTCAGTCTTTGTTGGTGCCCTCGTTATATATGGACCACAGACTGATCCTCTGGTCTTTGGATCCAGCAGCCAGCAGCCTTTGCTTGGGGTCCTCATGGTCAGAGAAGGCCACACTTAGCACCATGTCAGTGTGGTATTGCAGAACGGCGAGCGGTCTCAGCTTCTTCCAGGCGAATACTCGTACCCGATGGTCCCAACCTGCTGATGCCAAGAGCCTACCGTCGCCCCTGATGCATAGCTGGGAAACCCCAGGGTTGACCAGCGTCAGGCAGTCCTGGAGCTACAAAACCACAGACAGGAAGAGGATCTTATCAGGTTATGGTCATGTAGGAAACATGCAAGCTGAGACACCTGCGAACACCAGGAGTACTTCCAAATCCAACCTCACAAGGGCCAGCGTTGCTGAGCAGCAGACTCTTTGAGCAAATAACTATCTTACTTAAGTCAAATGAGCCAAAAATAATCTGACAAACTAATTGGGTTAGTAAACCAATTAATCACCGTCGTCTAGGAAACTGCAGCCAACACAAACAAAGATGTGGAGAGATTATCAGCTGATCTGATGACAGAGATCCAAGTGTGAGGCTGGATTCGTGTTGAACCTGGCCGTAGACTCCTGGGACTCAATCATCGGCCATAAAACATTACGGCACGAGGGCAGCGAGCAAATCTCTCGGCGTCCCACTATTTGGTTTGGAGTTAGGGAGGCCTGTTCTGGAAGCACGACGGGGCTTGAGTTACCTTTGTCACAGTTTGCAAGCAAGACAGAAACTGTCTAGCTGAAATGCTTGTTTGCAGAAGCGGTGTTGCTTTAAGCGCCTCTGATGAATTACATTTGCACTGAAAGTTCTGGTCAGCAGCAGAAGAGACCCGATAAATACGCTGTTGTAACGTCTGCCTGCTAAAGATTAGCCACAGTTCCCTCTCCCTGTGATCTACAGTGTCCCGAGGACTGTATTAATCTCTCTAAAGGGGCAACATTCTGACATATTATAATGAATGGCAGCGGAGATCACTATCTGAAAGGCCTGCTGTGGTGGGCATTCCTGGGGAGCGAACGTGCTCTTCCTGTGAGCTAGGGATCTCGGGCCAGATCGTTAGATGGGACACAAACATCTGGATGTGGGAGCTGAAATCAAACTGGACAGCGTAAAATTGACTTCATAAGTTGCGTATGGGGAGACTAATGACCCTGGATAGGAGGAGATGGTGGAGAATTTATCTGCGTGCTCCTGTTCCGGGCAGGAACCGTCCACAGGCTGCATGTGGAAGATATAAGCCAGGTACTCACAGCCCAAGTGGATAAAGTGGAATGCAAGGGAGAGAGTGAGAGCAGAGAGGAATGTCATTGATCAAAACGGAGCAGAAAATAGAAGTTCAGAACAGGAAGTCATCTGATTTTCTTTTTGGGTTAATCAAACCAATGTCACTGGCATCAATAGTATGAAACAGTGTGGCTGCTTAGACCAAACAAGGCAGATACAGAGAAAACTGGTGGGTGAAAGGCTGTTTGGAGCTTTGTTATTACCTCAAGAAGTTGGTATGCCCCTTCCTCTGTCCATCTGGTTTGCATTAGAGGCCTGATAATGATGGGTTTAAGTGTCTGTTTTTGTTTGTTTTGCTTCCCATAGTTTGTGTCAGGAAAAGGCATTTGTTTCATTAAAGGGTCAACTGTAAGCGGTACCTGGTTAATGATGTAGAAGTGGTCATTCAGCAGGACTAGTGGGCTAATTGTTTTTACTTTCCACAGTCTGAGAAAGTGGTGAGAAGTTGGCCACAGGGCTACACAGATGGGTGAATAAAGCAAAAAAGCAAATCAAGGGGAAAAGGCGAAACCTTTGATGGTGGCAGCTTTGCAAATTGGAGGATTTTATTCTTTTCACTCTAAACTGAAACTGAATATCTTTGTAATTTTGTTTGACATTTTGAACACATTAGCTTTGAATTTTTAGATTTTTACACAGTTTCCTGAAATAATAAAAGGGTCACTCTTAGATATATACTTTAATTGGAACAAGGGACTCAAATGCCACAGACACATTGCAGCAGGAAAAAAAACATCACAACATTTAGTCTCTGGTATAAGTCAAGCACCATAAAGACAGTATCCTACAGTTGTCATTATGCAATTATTTCAGTAGATATACAGCACATACAGAGGTGTGAAAAAGTGTTTGCCCCCTTCCTGATTTGTTTTTTTGTACATTTGTTTTTATTTGTGTTTCAGATCATCAAACAAATTGTTCCTGAATTTCTTTAGAACTCGGGTGTGATAAACTAGAAAATCTCCATTCTATGTTCACTGTGTTGTCTTTGACTAATATTTAAATTTGTTCGATGATCTGAAACATTTAAGTGTGACAAACATGCAAAAAAAAAAAATTGAAATCAGGAAGGGTGCAAAGACTTTTTCACACCACTGTAGTGGGACTAGAAAACCTCTCTTTGTTTTGTAGAAATTTCTAGTAATTATTTTGCTACCTTACCTGAACACGAGTGTTCTCTGACAGCCTCCATCTGTCCAAGGGGATCAATGACCTAACCTCTACACATATCCAAGTAGGGTTTGGCTAAGTGTTACCAGGATTTCTGTATATATTTTTTTCCCAACCAGCTACAGCCTTTCAGAATTTCTCCCGACCAGCCTTGGTGCTTGATGGTGTAGAAACCTCTCTGCCTAATACACACACACACGCCTTTCAAACTCAGATGTTTTCTGTTCAAAGTTTGAAGCCTCAATGTCGGTATTTTTTTTCCTCAGACTTCAGTACCAGGATTGAGTTGTACTACTCACGTTTGCATTTAAAGATTAAATGATTAATCAACGGATCAATTAATTTCATCAATCAAACGTTTCAGCCAGATTGTTATTATGATATTATTTTGGTCATTTAAAGCATCTGCCCATGTGTTGTTTGGCTGGAGGATAATGATATAACATAATAACATGTTAGGTTAGTTCTCTTCCGATCAAGGAAAAGAGTCTAAATTGTATTCATTTTAATTCCATGTTCTTCAGCAGCAGTGATGTTGTTCTTGCTGCAGCGCCACACCACTGCAGAATAAATACCAAGGAAACATTAGACTTCAAACACCGCTATTAACCAAGTCTCAATCTGTAATGAAATACATTAGGTCTAACCAGGGAGTCTCGGCTCATTTTATCGACGCCCCATTTTTCTTCTTTACTTGCTCATCACTGGGGTTCGTCTTTCTTTTCTTTTTTGTTTGAACGCTCCTTCCTGCGCACGCATGCACACACACAGACAGAAAGGCTAGCTGTTTGAACATCAGCTTTCTCAGCTGTCAGAAGGCTACTGGCTCTGCTCAGCAGCTGGGCCCGCAAGACTCTCTGTGGCCCACGACAGATCCAACACAAACTCACACTTCAGAATCCTCTTTTGGAGCATCTCATCAACGGAGGAGATGATCAAAAGGATCGTCCACTTGGCAGATCTCACTCAAACATTGCTCCACGTTGCGCCCCCCCCCCCAGACTTGGCAATGATCTTGGCGTTCACGCTGATCTACTGAAATGTCCCATCATCGCTCACTCACTTGAGCCTAGCGGCTGGGAGGCTTTTCGCAGGTATTTCTGACACACCCTGTCCCTGAATCACACTCGGCAGCGGGGAGATTACAGCCTTTTGTCACCTTGCCTGTCAGAGCTTGGCTCCGGCTGACGGGAGATGGATATGTCAAACAGGTGAGCAGACCCATTCAGAAGAAAACAGCAGGAGGGTGGGCGCTCAATAAAAAGAGCTATAATTTTTATGACAGCTCAGAGCTCGTACATACAGTACATAAGTCTGAAAGCAGGCTGAGGTCGGGCCTGATGTGACCTGGTTTCTTGTTCATGCAGATCAGGACTGGCTGATGAGAATTCCAGTTTCACAGAAGATGCTACGTAGGTGACTACAGTGGGGAGACAGTGGGAATATATATATATATATATATATATATATATATATATATATATATATATATATATATATATATATATATAATTACATTCAAATGAAAATGAAGACCAGGAGCTCCACCTGCAGAGAACTGTCAGCAGTCTGTCAGCCATGCTTGATTTACGCTAATAATCTTCCCCTGTCTGTACCTGCTTTCTCCTTCTCCAGTCCACGACCTCTGTCCTTTTCTTTCTCCAGGAGGAACCCTGTCACTGCACTTGTCAATACGTATGAGTGGCCTGCCTGAATATGTGTCCATCTGGCTTAACAGCTTGTAAAGCCCCGACACCCACGCCCTCATAGCCTCACTCTGACACATTGGCAAAAATGCACGCTGGAAGGAAAGGGAGGTAAAAAAAAAAAAGAGGGGCTGGAGATGATGCCTCGTTGCTATGAGGAGATATCAGGTAGGCCGGGTCAAACAGCAGATAAAGGCCATGTGTAATACATTAACCTCCATTCCCGGGGCTATCTGTCTTTATCTGGCCTTGATAAGCTCACTTCACAACCCTTCAACTTCACTAAATCCTAACTGCGCTGTGTTGTGTCACATTCAGTTTCCCCTCCATTTCACAAAAAACAAACCTATCTGCCTTCCCGGCCAGTTCCGCTGCACCTTTCTGTGTCGGAGGGCTACTTTTGTGGGAAGTGAGATGCTGAGGCACTTATAGCCTCCTCAGCCTTTATTGCAGCCTCCCACTGTGAGCTACTGTTCCCTTTACTGCAGATGTGTTTTTTGTTTGGTTAGAGGGGCCTCCAAGGTTTTGATATTTTTATTACCTCTCACGGGTCGTCCGTCAGGACCCGGGGCCCAGGTCTGCCACCCGGCAGGTCCCCCTCCTCCTGCCCCCCCGCCAGCCGCCTCACTGCTGCCACACAAAAATACTTTTATGGGAAGAACTGAGGATAGCTGTCTGGACGTCACACTGAGCTTCACTTCATGATAATTTAAAAGCCCCTGTTGGATCCTTTCCGTCTCCTTGTGCTTTTTTCTTGTCATCTTCATCCTGGATTACATACTGAATCAATATTTTGTTGCTTGAGCAAAATAAACCAAATAACCACTCCTCTTCTTTTCGGTATATTGAGTCAAATCCTTTGTATTGTTTTTATAGACACATTTGCAGGGTGAAAAAAAAAGAAACCAAGGGTTCGCAAATATTTCTAATTCAAGCATTCATTTGTAAAAAGCCCTGGAAAGAATAATACCCCTTCGCTGTGCAGGAGTGTAGTATATCAGCCTCAGGTTCCCCTCGGCTCTGATTCATGGCGGTTGGCTGAAAAATGGGAGCATTCATTTTGCTCATGAAATCAAGAGAAAATATAGCTTCTAATGAGGCGTCAAGTCTCTAAAGCACTGGCTCTTATGTAAAATGAATCATGAGTTGATGTGATCTCTTTTGGTGTGGCAGAAGATGCTCTGGCATATTCTTTAGTGTATAGTTTGGATCACTCAAGTAAATATGTGTCAGTAGCTGTATATCCTGTGTTTTCTCATAGTCTAAACTGATATAAATTAAAAAATATATATATAATATTGTACTTTTTAACAGCAAAATGCTTTGGTATAAATACATTTTCTATTTCAAGTTAAAAAAAAAATAATATATGCTATTATATTTTTATTCTGGACTATAAAGGACAGTATTTTGAACATTTCATCTGTGCTTATGCAACTCTGCGTCACTGTGTTTGTGGGTGGTTGTAGTCTGGAGTGACAGCCCCAGCCCGGCCCTTGGCCCCTGGCCCTGCCAACGCTGTGTAACCAGCAGCTGATTTATGGCCCCAAATCCTGCTGTGCCTCTTCCTCTTTGGCCCCTGATGTTTTCCAAAAAGAGCACAAAGAAAAGCAACGCTCCTCATTGACTATCTCCGCCATTGCTGTTTTAAAACGTTTCATGGCATTTAGCACTCTGACGCAAAGTGGAGCTTGCAAGTCGGGGGCTCAGGACCTTAACCGAGGAGACATCAGTTGGCCACAAGCACGATAGAATTCTTATAAACAGTACATTGCTAATTGATCTCTTTCACCTTCATAACTCAGAATTTCCATAATCAAACCATAATTGACAAAACTTTAAAACCAATAGTAGTTATGAAGGGTACTTCAGGTAAACAGCTTTTACTTAGAAAACTTACCATTTTGAATGGTGTGGTTGATTAAATTACTGGTTCTAAAAATGGGGGTTTTGTAGGGGTTCAAGGGGGTCTACAGCAAGAATGGGAATAATTTATTTTCACTATAATTCTATCCATTTGTAATACAATAACAGAATGTTTGATGATATTTGGTCATGGGTTTTAAACAGGTTCTGAAAAACATCTAAAAATCTTGTTAGGGGGACCCTGGCACCAAAATCATATAAAATGGCTGTCTGTAGTCTAATTTGTGTCTGATTAGGGTCCTTGAAGTCAAAACATTTGAGAAGCACTGAACTAGACAACACTACCCTAAGACTCTAAACCTGTCCTCTGCTGACCTGTAGGTTGTTCTGTCTGTCCAGCGTCCACAAGGAGAGTTTCTTCTCCGAGGATCCCGATACACCCCTCAGACGCTCCATGTCGAAGGTCATGCACATGACGGGCTCGGGGTGGGCTTTGGCCTGACTCAGCTTGGACCTCTGGGTTACGTCCCACAGCAAGAGGGAGCCGTCCTCATATCCGGCCAACAGGAGCGGCCCGGGCCCAGGGCCTGGCTGGAAGTGAGGGAGGACGATAAGAGGAAGAGAGGACACAAAATGCAACATGAGGTAAGACAGGCGTACAGTGAAAACCACAGAAACCGCCACCGAGCTGAGAGGAGCAGAGGTTATCTGCCTGGAAGCTCCTGCTGACACTCGGAGAGACGCTATGGGCTACATTCGTCAGCCTGCTGCTCCCACTTTCCAGCACTCCATTACACCACTCCTCACTTTACTCCTCATCTATATTACTGAGCCACAGGCCCCGCTGCCGGCATCATAAATATAGTGATAAAGACTGAAGAACCCATTGTTCTTCCTAAACCTTGCTTTACTTATTAGCCACATTTTGTAAATTTGTTTTGTTTTTATAAATGTAGTAATTCTTGTATATTTTCATGATTTATTTTATTTTCTGTGGCTATTTGATTAAACTTTCTCTTTGCATGAATGTGTTGCTGCTCTAGTGATAGTGGTTCCACTTTAATGCTTGAAGTTTAATTAATTCTTTACATACATGGTGCATTTTCTTAAACTGCTTTTCATCTTTACTACTGCTTAATGGAATATCCATGTTTTCCCACAGGGATTATTCAAGTTTTCTTTAAACAAATATTAAAATATAAATAAACAGGAAAGATTCTAGAAAAAAAAACACTTTGCCATAGTCAGTGAATTACACATAAAATTAATCGTCAATTATTTGGCCAATTGATTAGTCTTTTTTGTTGTGTAATTTTTGAAGAAAAAAAAACAATATCTTCTGGTTTTCAAATTAATTTAATTTAGTGCTTCTATGATGGCAAACTGAATATGTATGACAAAAAAAAAGACGCCTGAGAATGTCATCTTGGGCTTTGGGATCAAGTGATTAACATTTTTCACAATTTTTTTGATGTTTTATAGAACAAACGACTAATAAATTAATAAATAAAAGAATTAGCAGATAAATTTGTAATGAAAATTTTAACACAATTATTATAATATTATACACAATATATGCTTGCTCACATAGTTGCATAAACTTAAGTACACCATTAATAGAAAAGAAAAAAAAACATACAATAGGTCTCCATTTCACCTCAGGACTACACCACCTCTGGAAAACATACAGATTAACCAGCATACATATTGAGCTTGAATGTAGTTAATTGCATATATAAAGACACAAATAATCAATGTAACATTTGAAAAGAAGGATAAAGCAGTGCCTGCCTGCTGCTGGCAGTCAGAGATAACCTCTCAGTACCTGCTTGCTTCCTCTGCATTATGATGAGATGGGCACAAAGGTTGTAAGGACAGCAAGCTTGTAAATGACTTCAATGAAAGAGAACATAAAGGTGAGCTGATAAAAACAGGGGGCTTCATATATCTTTGCACTGCTAGAGTGGGGGAAAAAAAGGAAAGACTGAACAAGGGAGAGAAGGGAAGGACGCGGAATGGATAACGCGAAAGAGGGAGGGAGATTTCACCATCACCCTGCATACCCAAATTCTTCCAAGTAATTGAATGCAAAAAACACACTTCTTGCTACATAGAACACATCCTTCATATCCACCTCTGCCTGGAAAAATGATTTAACCCTCTTAGAGTTTAAGACTTTAAATTAACCTGTAGTACGACGACAAAACAATTCAGGGAGTATATGAATCCTCCACAGCACAAACTTGTACGTCTGCTTTAAAAACGCCAGCAGGCCCTGAGTTCTGCAGAAGCAAAGGAGGGAAAGAAATTTTTTCCATATGTGCGAAGGGGCCAGGACTGCCCGTTTTTACATCCATCTTCAAGTCCTCTTCTCACTTAACGCTATATATTTCTCCTCTTCCAGCTTTAAACAAATTATAGACAGGGCCATGTATTCCTTCCAAACACATCAGTGAGGACGAACACTAAGGGATTATGAAAACAAATAAAAACAAGTGAAAATCAGTGGCCCCTTCTTGCCGGCAGGGCCCAGGCTAAGCGTTCCAGACTTGGGGGCCCACTGTTTCACTTAAGTGTAGGACCTCCTTGATTGATGATGTCACGGGTCGGAGGTCAGGGAACCCTGGGTAGACACCTAATTCATTATATCCTCCACAGGCCTTTCTACAAGAGGGCTCTCGGTTGGAGTGGGGCTGGGGCTTTGGGAGGAGATTCATCACCATGGAACAGCTGGAAAGACAGATGGAGGAGGCTGGTTGGACTACCGGGGAGAGTGATGGAACTGGGGCAACTACAGTAGTTGGTATCCAACCTGTTCATTCCATTCGTCACTATCATTATTGACGAATAGAACTACTTAAAGACTGAAAGCTCTATTTTTAGACTTGTGGGAGATGGTCTGTCCAAATGCAAAGATCCGATTAGAAATGTTAAAGCTCTGAGGGCTTTTATACTTTATTCCCTTTCTACTTTTTTTTTCAATTTTATTCATCTTTTGTCTGCTACTACTGCAGCACAACAAGCTCCTGAATAAATAGATTACAACACAAAAATAACTGCTAAACCATTAGATCTAAATTGTCTTTTAGTCCTCTGAGGTTCCTGCTCATGAGATGCTCTCTGCACAGTTATCCAGGTAGGGCAGAAAATAATAATTTGTTTTATAACCAATTAATTCTTGTGATTATTTTTTTTATTAATTTTTTTTTATGACAAAAAAAAACAATAATACAACTGTTCATCGCAATTCCACAAAGCCCAAGTTTAGATCTTCCATTCACTAATTTTCTCTAACCACTCGTCTAAAATCCAAAGACGTTCACTTTACATAACACATGCTGAGGACTATTTGCTCCTGAGAAGCTGGGAGGTAATGTTGGTAATTTTCTCTCTATTGTTTATTTTTCAAATATAGTATATTTAATAGAAACAATGCAAATTAACATAGTGGCAGACCACCCTGTTACAAACAAGTTGAAGTATCTTGAGGTTTCCTATATAAAGATTATATAGCAGATTTATAGATTATAGATAGATTAGATTGTTTCAAACTCCTGTCCCTGGTTATGATTATAGAGAAAGAGGATGTTTTTAATCTAGATAACATACAGTAACAACAGAGAGCTGTGATAAAATAAGGATTTAAAAGCTAGAAGAAAGAGAAATTATCAAGGTTACATACAATTACAAAAAAGAAGACAAAACGGAAAAGACATGAAAAAGTACAAACAGTGTTACACAATACACAGTTATTAATATAATGTTTTATGTCAATCAATTTATCCATTATTTGACTAATTTATTCTGGCCCATCCAACAAAGTAACAAATCAAACCATAAATTAAACTGAACTGAATTCTCTGGCAACATGTAATTAGGTTAGAATAAAAGTGAGTTGTTTTTGACTTATCTTGATTAAATTGGAGAATGCCTTCATTGTCAAGAATTTGTCCAAAGATTACAAGAGAATCAAGGCAAGCTTTCCAATACTCAGTCCTAAAAATATGTTTTAAAGAGTGATTGCCTTGAAATGTCTCTCTAGGGTATGTGAAGGCTTAATATACATGGAAAGACAATGTTATGTCTTTTTTCCTCGCTGAAGGCGTTCAAATACATCAAGAACAACACATTCTGCCATTTGTTCATTGAAAACCTTCTTACCATCTCAAAGAATTCATGAAGTGAAATTCAAGTCATGAAGTACCAGTGTTTTTTATAGGCAACACTGGTACAGCAGACCGTTTTTATTTAGAGCACAGTTTTGTAAATTAAGGTCCTAATATATTCCCTGTTGTCACACAACATAGGCAGGAAATGACATCGTCGACGTCCATAATCACATACTGCTCAAATAAATAAGTCTGCAGCCGTCCAACATACAGGTCACCCACATGTATCTGCCACTAGACAGAAATATGTGGGTGACAACCTGAATTTATTGCAATTCAGCAAACATTTGTATATCATTTCCTTCCGTGGCGAATCCATCCACAATCATCAACAACCAAAAGACTGAGCGCTTGTTTGTTGATGTGGCTGCCACAGGCCGCAGGCAGGCACTGCCTCCACATAAGGAACCAATCGTTTTCTCCGGTTTTGTATCCCCGGTCCGCCATGATGTCATGGCCATGAGGCTGCAAGGTGATGAGCTGAGAGTGATGGATATCTGTATAGGAACATTTCCTGTTCCCCGCCAGCCTCCGTTCACATTAAAAGCCTTGCACATCATACATCACCGCTGTCCCCCTGGCCGTGTGAGCCCCTGCATCCCCGCAGACAGCAAGTCAAACGCACATGTGGAGGCACTTTCTCCCTCCGCAATGCCGTATTGTTCGCGGCTTCACAGCCAATCAGATTCCGGGATATCATATAGCAAGCTCAATCAGCTTCTCGATGGAGGTTTGAACCGAGGGCTTGGCATGAATTTTTGGCGAGGGGAAGCTAAACTGAGAAGGAAGTGCAGTTTAACACTGCATTTAATCTTTTCCATAAATTCCAGCCGAGAGAGGCTTTAAAGGCCGACAATAAATCTGTTGCTGGGTCTGTCTTAGGAATAATAGAGGATAATCACTTCTCGTCTCAGGGGTGGCAAGGAGAGACGCAGTAGATAGAAAAGACAGAGAGAGGATAATTGTCAGTGGCTTCTTCCTGGAGTGTGTGTGTGTGCGGCCCTGTGTGTGTGTGTGTGAGTGAGTGAGTGAGTAAGACAGGGTGAAGAGAGGAGGATTGACTGTCAGCTGTGGCCTCCTGCTGTGTGAGGTGAAGGAAACAGTGGGTAGTATATGAGCATTTGATATGAAAGACAAGATGAGCCTTTTTTTCTTATGACTGACAGACTGATAGAATGTGTGGGTAGAGTTTCCAACCTCTGTGTGTGTGTGTGTTTGTGTGCATGTGTGTGAAAAAGATGGAAGGGGAGATCAGTCCAAGTTTTACACACAAACACAAATACACACACAGAGCGGGATTTCAGCCTCTTCCCCAGTCAGCGTAACAGATGAACGCGCCGCTGCTTTGAAAGGACTCAGCTTGAAATGATTTAGGATCACCTGGGCTCTTTGGCTTTGAAGCCAGACAGCTGCCTGTACTGTATTACAATAGCATTATATAATTTATAATGATATAATTGATCATTATGTTTCCTGGCGCTCAACGCTGAAGCAGCATTGGTTCATAAATCAGATGATGAAAGGTGGGTGTAACACTCGAATCAAAGGGAAAGAAGAAAAAAACACAAACGGAGTGTCAGCGTGCAGACTGTAACTCGTCTACATGTCTCTGTAATAATATCACAAACATGGTGTCACTTTTAAGGCTTTCTAAAGTCATTCTAATCAGCATTGCAGAAATATAGGACAAGAAGAATAATGTATGTTTTGATTTCTGTTGCCTGTAAACTGCGCAGCTCATAAAAGTTATTCAAAACAATCCACAGCCTTTGCATGAGCCTAAAAATCTCCCTGAAAGCCCCACACCCAAAGACTTAATAATTAACCATGAAAATAATTACAGGCTAATGTTAATGGGCGGGAAATAAAACTTGGTGCTCAGATCAGATTGGATGTACAGCTGCAGGCTGATATATGGCTGTGAACCCCCGGCCCTTCCAAAATGCTCTAATTACAGTGTTGGGACTCTCTGCCAGTATGAGAAGAATCGCATGGAAAAATGGCCCAGGACGAGCTGTCGGCTGTAAATCATGTGCCACGTCTCACATGTGCATTTTTGTTGAATTTTCTTCTAATGCATCTTATTATGTGGCGCTCACCAATCGGAATAAAGCAGGCAAGTCCTTATAAACGTTGCATCAAAAGTATGAGGAAAGAGATGGTGTATCTGCTGCTCTCAATAATAGCAAGGTGAACTCATTGAACTTGAAATGTGGTCAGACTGGAACACAAGGGTATGGCTGTTCTATAAATACTGACAGAATATGTGCTACAATGACACTCCTGCCTGGCGCTTACCTGCCACAGTTTGACACACATCACCATCCCCAGCTTAGCATCTGGTACCAGGGTGCAGACTGTCTTCTTACTGGGCAGCTCAATAATCTTGATCTGCAGAGAACACAAGACAGTGAAAACTTTAAACTCACAAGTGGAATATTGTCCCATGTAGTGTGCAACTTTCCAAGATCACATCTGATGATTTATGGGTATAAACAACTTTTTGCACAGATTTAGTCTAAGGTAGTGGTAGACAATCTTGGTCCAGATGGGCCGGTGTGGGTGCAGGCTATTCTTTCATCCAAGCAGTAACACACCTGTTTCTACCAATCAACCACTGGAGCCCTTACTAAGGACGTTCATTAGCAGAATCACGTCTGTTACTTTTTGGTTGGAACAAAAGCCTGCACCCACACTGGCCCTCAAGGACCAGGATTGCCCACCCCTGGTCTAGAATATTTGCGTCACGCTGATACTCAGACAGATTATTAAATGCTAAGGCTAAACCCGACTGATCGTTCCACGGGCATCTTTGGTTTCTTGGAGGGTTCCTGGTTCATTTTATTTTTACATTCTGTTTTTTATCTTTAACAGATTAAACCAAGGAGCTAAAATGTATTAAGACATTTTAATAGGTTCTGGTAAGTGGATTTTGTTGTATTTGTACAGAGCCAACATAGCCATTTGCCCATTTTCCAGTCTTTAAGCCAATTTAAGCTAACCGGTTAACAGGTATGGCATTGACACAGGGGTGGAAAAGTAAAACTTACATTTACTGTTGTTACTATAATTGAGTAGCTTTTGCTAACATGCTATGTTCATGTTAGGGATATCAAAACTATATATACACAAGCCAGAAAAGTACAGATATAGTACAGATCAGCCATCATATACTGTTCATATCCGGAGTTTTTCGTCTCAATATCAAACTACTACAAATGAAAGAAAGAGACAAGAATAAAAGAAAGAGTACCTTCTAAATGAGCAACAATTTACTTTTACTTGAGTTTTTCAAACCAGTAATTTTACTTCTACTTAAGTAAAATTTCATCAAGGTAACATTATTCATCTTGAGTAGATATGATTTATGCATAAACATAAGAAATAATCTCCTGATCGAAATCTTAGCAAAAAAATAATGATTTTCTTAAAAGATTTCCTGGCTGATTTAACATTCTGTTACTGTAACATTGTTGCATTGTGTGCTTTGTTTTTTTAGTATCAACATCAAAGCATCAGATCTAGTGAAAAACCTGATGCCTACACTACCCACAATGCAACATGACCCCCGTACCCACAGTTAGCCATAAAATGTTTTTTACTTCCTACTCTTTGAGGAATTTATCCATTACATCCTAATGAGTTTTTGTTTTAATTTACAGTATATGTTTTCATTATTGAGAGTGAGACCCTGTTGTATGTATATACATCTACAAGCAGTCCTATCCATCAGTGCAGAGCAGCCGCCACACTGTCTATAATAAATCCTGCTAAAGGCCGACCCTGTGACATGAATAGTGTTTTCCTGCACACATTGGCACTGATTCTGATAAAATACACAGCCTAATGAAGCCAGTGATAAACGTGTGCCTGTGTGTGCGCGTGTAGCCACATACAGACCAAAACCCATTCCGTCGATTTCCTGCGCGCTGATGATCCCCATATTCATCCTCATTAGGCCTCAGATTAAACAGCCCTGTGAGGAAGCGATCTGTATTTTAGCGCTAGGCCACATCTGTCCTGCGTGTTTACCTCTGCGTGCCTGACAAAGAGGGCCTTTAAGGACTCCTCTGTGCCTCAGGTGATCTGCTGCTCTTGTGTGGCATCGCACTGCCCATAAATAAAACACACACTATTAATTAATGCTTCTGCCAGGGCAGCAATCCGCTGGCAAGGATCTCATTGTCAGCAATAAACAGTAAAAAAAAAAAATACCTGAAATAGCTGAGAAGGACAGTCTTTCTTTGTGTTCTTGGTTACATATCTAAATATTGACATACCTGCATATTGTTTATAACGCGTATATAAATTGTTTCTAGGGGAATTTATTTGAGTGGGTGTTTTGTTTGCGGATACATGATAAGCATCTGTCATGGCCAGTTATGTGTGTGTGTGTGTGTGTGTGTGTGTAATGGGTCGGCTGAGACAAAATGACAGAATCGGCTGTGGCCTTGTATGTGTGTTTCTGTCTGTCTTGTGTCTGTTGGGACAATGGCATTATTGAGGTGCTGGGAGTCACAGGCGCCCTGATGCCTGGCCTGCAGGACCGGGGTTAGCAGAGGCACGTTTGGCCGGATCAGGTGACCGCTCTGTCCCTTTTAAGTGTGGCTCCTCCGCAGCGGAGCAAGTAACATGAATCTGAAGGCAATAAAAGATGGCTGAATCACTGGCTGCCCTCACCCCATCCTGCCTCGGTGCTCAGCCACTGGCTCTACACAAATCCCTACAGGCTCATGGGTGTTTGAGCATTAACTGCGAGAGAGAGAGAAGTGTTTTCATTCCAGTCCTCAATCTAATCAGACCAGGAAATTCTCTGTTCAACCTGCAAGGCTAAGCAGGCACATCCTTGTTGGTTACCTTCTGAAAAGGAACTAACTAAGGCCGCCGCAGCGTCTATTAGCTCAAATACAAATACTGGGTGGCGCGTAACTAACCACAGCCAAAATTAACCGACATTTAGCCGTTGACTGTCTGGTATTAATTTCCAATGTGGACTCTGACTCATGACATGAGAGTCGGGTTTGTTAACGATGCCGTTTAAGATTGTCGTTTGCCAGATCCTGCTGCAAACCACATGGTCACATATCACCTTCACTTGTTCTGACAACTGGATAAAAATACTATATTTGCCACCTAATTAAATACAGGCCATCATAGCAGATTCTTGAGAAGTTGTAGTTTAGTGTCTCAGCTTGTTTAAAGACATTTTGCCTCTCATCCAAGAGGCTAACCTTCTTCAAACGGGCTAAGATGTCCGGTTGCTTTTCTACTTTTCTATTTCAAGAGAGAGAGAGAGAGAGAGAGAGAGAGAGAACAATTCCTGACAGTTTGTGGGACTTCTAGTCGACTAAAAGCCACAAATACGCTTTAGTGGAAATGTTGAAAGTCAGTCAAGCAAACTGCCAACAGCAAGTCTGGTCAGGTTCATACAGGTTGGCTTCTTTTTTTTTTTTTTTTTTTTTTTACTCGATTCAGAATGCTTAACCAATTAACCGGCCCACCTGCAATCTGATATTAAATTCTAAGATGTGTTCACATGTGCTAGTTGACACTCGTCCAAATTAAAGTGTACAAAAGTGTACTTGTGACTGGAAGTCATTTCTGCCCAATTAAAATGGTAAATAAAAATCAACAACTAATTCAAAGAAAATTATATATCCCTCCAGTCCTGTGTTAAAACATATAAAACACTTAAAATATGAATTGTCTGAGAGGGTTTTCAAGTTCAATTATCTTGTTAATATCTTTTAAAATGACATCTACTTGCCCTTCCTCATTTGAAATTCCATCTATTCCAATCTATAAATAAACAAACATTAATTTATATTTGTGATTTTGTATTTTTTACTCTCCTGTAATTGAACCTCACTTGCAACTACTACCTCTGTCACTCCAGGAATTGGAGGGCAAGAGGAGGGTTAAAATATTTTGTATGTACATTTGCTACTGTGAGAAAATAATAAATAACATGCAAGAAAAAAAACAACAACAGGCAATCTGGATACATCACTTTTGATTTTGGGAAATTATAAGGATATGTCATTTTTTTGGGAGAGTACAAACTTGATAGGTGGGCAGTCTATTAATAGATACAAAACATTTTCAGAGTTTCTGGTCCTGAAGACTGACCTCTTCTGTCTGTTGTCCTGCAAAGGCGAGCAGGCAGGTCCCAGAGTTCATCTCCAGCAGGGAGCACTGACAGAATCCAACGCTGCCAGTCCACACCGAGTCCACCTCCTCACTACGACCTTCGCTCAGATCCCACAGACGGACCTGCATGTCCCGTCCTTGACTGATATCCAATGACATAAAACAGGAGCAGTGTTTTTATATATATATATATATATATATATATATATATATATATATATATATATATATATATATATATATATATATATATATAAAAACGCATGTATGTGCTCAGAAGAAAGCTAAACTCGAGAAAACTGTCCAACTGACCTGATGAGGTTATCTGTGGACTTTACTGTGCTGAGCCAGATAACAGAGCTACCGGAGTGACCTTCTATGATCCTCTCAGCCCTCCTGCTGTTCAGGTTCCACAGATGGATGGTACCCTTTCCTGACCTACAAAACCCAAAACTCTGCTTTATGAATTTTTTGATGTTATTCATACATTATATAACATTGCATCTGCTCTCATTTGCACCTACAAAACACTTGCTGTCAAGTGTTGACTCTTTAAACTAACAGAGCAAGTGTAGTTTCTATTTGAGGAAGAAGAGCAGATAAATTGTGAAAATATGCAGAAATGAATGACTCACCCAGAAAAGAGGAGGGGGGTGCCCCCTCCGTGGCAGCTAAAGTGGAGGGTGTTGAGGGGTCCACCGGCCCCCCTCAGGGTGTAGATGGGGGATGGAGCAGGACAAGACATCCCTGGGTCATGCAAGGAGTTCACGAAGCCACATCATGATGCCCACTGAAACAAAAAACAAGGAAAAGTGAGTGGAAAAAAAGGCGCAAGCAGATTCTGGGACTCATCTGCAGAATTTAAAATGCTGTTTGAGCTCAGCCTAAAACTGTCACTGAGGGGCAGGCGACACTGTTTTAGCAAATGCACTAACCCAAATCTTTAAGAACCATGTTTTTGTTTTTTCTCCAAACACTGAGCAGAGATTGCCTCAAAGCTTTTCTCCTCTACACAGCAGACAGTTATGTTTAATGCAATGTCTGTATTTTCACTATTGTTAGTGGCTACAAACCCTGTGGCTGTTAGGTGCAGGTTCCTCTCTTTCTCCGTCTGTCTCCCTCCCTCCCGTCTACGTGATAACACCTCTCTTACTCAATACGTCATAAATCACATCCTCTGACAGCTTAATTACAGTAAACAGAAGGAGATTCAAGCTTCTCACTCCTCTTGTGATCAACAGCCGTTGTCCCAGAGGCAGAGGTAACAGCTAAAGGCTTTTATGTCGTTTGTAGGCCGGGCAGCTGAGGAAATGCAGCCGACCGCAGGTATGCTGCAAGGAAACGATGCGTCAACATTAAATTGCAGGAGAATCACGTGTGAATAACTTTCTATGATTGGATTGCGAGAGTGAAAATCCATCAATCCATTCACTTTCTAAACCACATCCTAACACATCACGCCTACTCAGAGTTATGAGCAACTAGATAGACAACTTTTACAAGAATCCACACAAATATTACTGAACAATGAACCTACTACTCAAAATAATAAGCTTGTGGGCTTGTTGTCCAACATCACATTTGAATAATTTCTCTATCTGTCCATCTACGCAAACTTTTTTTTTAAGAAGATCAACATCAAAGCACAAGAATACAAGTAAACTGGCTTTGTCAAAAGGAGTCCAGGGCAGTATAAATGGCCCTCCTCTACTTTTACTTATCATAACCCTTGCTCCCTGCAATCAGGAGAGACTGAAACTAGAGCCTGAGGCATTCAGGAGCAGCTCATTTCAAGAGGTTAGTGGTTAAATTGTCCATGTGAATCTGTGAAGCAGAGAGATGGAGACCCCTGCCCAGCGAGCCTCATTAAGGACACTAACACAGCTTTGTCATCGTCTTTAAACTTGTATACTTAAACTGCATTTTTACCCCCGCACTGCAAAAAACGACAAGTAAAAATTTCTTGTATTTAGTACAACTAGTGGAGTGTTGCAAATATTTAGCAAATATTTATTCCTTTAGAAAAGTGGAAGCTTAAGTAGATTTTTTATTTTTGGCCAAATGAAGGTTTGGAACTGTTACATAATATAGACAAATTATACATTGGGTAAGACATGGACATACATCGAGATAAGTAGAGACATACAGTTATTGTAAGAAAAAGGCCACAATTTATGTTGAAAGTATAGATCTCAATCTACACATCAGTTTTGAAATTATGTTGAAATCAGACTTATGATTTTTACCTGTATAGTGTAAGAACCTGGGCATGTCACCGTTATGAATTTATAAATAAATGAGTTGAGGCCAAAATTCTGTTCTGTTAGGTGAGAGTATTGGATTTCCTGAGGGTCTATGAACGTGTCTTGGAGTAAGACCTGTGTTAGTGTGAGGAATAAATTATCAGCTAAACCGGCTAACATCTTAGTGTGGTTTTCGAAAGTAGTTACAATACTTTCATTACGTTCACTGCATGATCGATGCAGGAAGAAATGAAAGAAAGAAAAAGAAAACTGAGCTTTGAATTGTAACTAAAGCACTGGTAAGCAACATGAGGAGGAGCTTTACACTCTCACTAAAATGCTGCTGCAGGATAGTGCTGTGATATGCAAGTCTACATTTTATTTAGTTTTATTGTGATATAGATGCTTTTGTTATACAGTAGCCAGATAGTAGGTAACGGGAGAGATAAGGGGAGACATGTAGCAACAGACCGCTCCATGCAGAACTCGACTGGCGTTGACTGCTTAATAGCAAGGTTCTAAAAAGCAAGCACTCTACCCTTACACCACTGCTTACACACCTATGGGACTTTAACTTTTAATGATAATGATGTTTTGAATATCCATCCAAAAACTTCAACAAAAAAGGATGCACACCATCATGCCATGAGCAAGCTATATCCAAAAGTTGAGGTTAATATGACAGTCTGAGATACGTGAGCCACAGACACACAGATGCTCCTACATAGATAATACATAGATAATTCCAATATTGGGCCAAATTATCTCTTTCCATTGGCAGATACTTTACCTTATTTTAGGTTTTTGTCCTTTGTGTCAATTTGGTCATTTTAAAAACATAAGAATAACATTTTCCTTAAAAAAAAGATTAAATTGACTAAAATCAAGAAATAACTTGAAATAAGATATATTGTCTGCTAGTGGAATGAGATAATTCTAATCAACATTGGACTAATTGTTCCAAAAATAAGACATTTCACTTTTTAAGATTTCATTTTTTGCAGTGAATGTTAACTGAGATAGCTCAAACCTCTCCTTCCAAATACATACAAAGGCCCCCCAAAAATTCATTAATATTTATTTCTGGGATGGTTCAAAGCATTTGGCTGCTTTGTATTAGATGTATATATAGTGGATATTTTCCATTATGTATCTTTGTACCGAACCAGCAGGAAACCTTTCGCCCAACAACTGTACAAACTTGGTTTTGTGCGATATGACAAAAATGACAAAAAACGTCAACAGTGATTTTGTGAGAGCCCTTCGGTTAAGCTTCACCTCCTGTGAGTGGGTGGGTAAGGCTGCATTCCTGAGCTAGAGTCCTGTGCCTGTGTGAGTGCGTGACAGGGGGAGGCTCACCCTGATAACAGGTGGATTAAGCGTCCTTTATTGTCCTCTCGCAGCAGGCCTATGTGGAGCTGTGAGTCACGAACACAGCAGCCTCAAACTGTCTGTTTTCATTGACTAAAGTCCAGTTATTTTGAAACTTTCCGTTGGCTAACATGGCTCCTGTGAGTCGATGACACACAGTGAGAGGTGTCACTGGGATTCGGGGACTGCAAAAAAAAAAAAAAAATCACAAAGCGACGTTCGAAAGGTAAGTATAACGGACACTTTCCCCTTCCGCTGCGTCCCTGGTGGACTGCTTCTTCTGTTTGACCAGGCGTCAGCATTTCCAGTCGCTGAACTGCCCCCAACAATGGCTCTGTTGTGGTGGCTGGTCATGAGTCACCCTACAAACCCAAATACAAACATGCAGCAAGCTCAGGAAGAGAGAAACAGATACTGTAAACAAACACCACGGTGGCAGGATGTCACTCAAATCTATTTAGAAAGACCCTTAAATTGTTTCTTTCAGACCCAGAAAGGGGGGGGGGCAGAGCAAACAGCTGAACCCATCGCTTGTCAAACTGAAATGTTTAACATGACAACACAATGGAAAGGTGCCTTACTACTGCGAACGGGGGTAGATGTGATCTTCTAGACAAAGATCCTCAAGGACAACGAACTGGTTCTCTTTAAAGCTTCAATTTTCTTCTGTGCCTGTCAGTTTTAATGAACCTGACAGGCTTTCATAAAGTTGAGCAATAGATAATAAAGACCAGAAAAGCTAGTGCATTTCTCTGTGGAGTCTGCTCTTCTTATTAAACATGTCTCAGAAATTACAGAACAAGGTACAAGGCAGAGCCTAATTAAACCTGTGCGGCTAATAAATCAGACTGACTGATTAATATATGTGAGCGGGATGTATGGGAGCCAGTGGGATGAGGCAAAAAAAAAAAAAGAGGATTGAGGCTCATGCTGGCCCTGTAGCAGATAAGACAGCTCTGGGTAATCTGACTCTAAGTCTGTGGATAAAGGCAGTTTGTCTCTTCTTGGGCCGTCTGTCCACACCTACTGGGTAATTAGGCCTAATTATGAGAGAAAGGTCTGCTTCCCCTTCATGTTATTAAATAAGAGTCAGCCTCGTCCGCCAAGGATCTCTCAACACCAGCAAGGGGCTGGCGACCTTCAGATCAAACGCAGCCACTATCTGTGCCCCCCTCCCACCTCTTCAGGCCACAGCACCCATACCCCTCCTCGGCATCGCTGCGCGTATGAGGGCTTGGAGAAGGAGGGGACAGAGTTATGATATGGGGCATCAAAGTTTTTCCTTTTTGAGTAGAGGTGGGGGGGGGGTGTTCTATCCACATTCCTCACTTGGCTCTATAGTACTGGTATCATGTGATCGGCAGCTACCCACCTAAGCTGCCCCCTTGTCAAATTCTGCCATTCATGAATAAGTGCAGAGAGGGAGGGATACACTGATCACAGGGTTTATTATAGAAGCTATATAATGCCCCAGCTTCACAGGAGCCAGTATGGAGGCACTGGATCCCAAGATCCCCTGCTATGATGTCAATGTCGTCATATATGTGATCTGAGCCGCATGATGAAAAACTGAAGGTAGATCATGCATTGCTCAAAAGCTTGGACTCTGGATAGGCCTTCCATCGCAGAGAGCATTCGTCAACACAGGAGCATTTGTCTACTAGAACATCTTTGCCAGCAAACTTGACTCAAAATGCAGGAAGATGCCTGCTCCGTCCATGCCCGCTGAATCTAATCTGCTTGTTTCCCTATTTTTCACCACTGTCTCGCCAAGGGGGCACTTCCAGCTTCCTGCTGGGCAGTGGGTGGTGGCACTGGCCCTGCAACCCTTAGTCAGGCTCTCTGCTCCCTACCCCCCCCAAACTAAACTAACGTCGAACACAGAGCCAGAGCCCATTATAAAAGTCCAGTTAGACAAACAACATGGGAAGTGGCGAGGAAGACACACGCCCTTTATTGTGTCTTGGCGGTGGGGGTATCTGGACTGGATAAACAGCCCAGCGTCAGATAGAGGCTGAAGTCAGACACAAGTGCACCAACACCCACTGTCAGTCACAGATCCAATGAGCGGGAAGAGGTGGCATTGTTCGCGTGAATGGCGTGAATGCTAAGCAGGGGCCACTGCAGATAAGGGCTCAATGCCTTGTGGGTGTCATTGAGGCAGGCACTGACGGAGCACTGTGTCGGAGGGTCCTGATTTAGGAGGTCCTGACTGGTCAACAGGTACTAAGGGCCTTATCTGTTTGCATTATCACCCATTTCCTCCATAAGGTCATTTACCTGGACACCGGAGGATAAAGGGACACAAGAGGGTCGACAGCTCAAGTGTCATCATACATCACCTGGCATTTTGGGTGTGATGGCCTTCCGATCGATGAGGATTTTTCTGTCCATACAGCAAGGCTAAGCCAACAAGGACATGTTGATTGTGCTATAATCTGAATAACACCTCATGCAACAGGGGATAAGAACAAGATGTGACACCTTGTTAGACAGCGCAGGTGTCAAGCGTCTGTCATCTTCAGGGATGTGATGAGTGAGAGCATGAAGCCTGAGTAATGACTGAGTGTTAACTGTGTGTACATGACAAACAGCCCCAAGACCTCAGACAGGACTGCCCTACTGAATTCACCAGGCTCTAATAAACAGGAAGCTGAATAAAAATAATCACTATTGATTGAGAAATATTATGAAAGATACCTTTATTTCCTTGATTGATACATATCTTTTAATAATATTAGCTGTGGTTTTATAAATATGTATGATTTTTTATATTACTAATAAAGTGTTGGCTACATGTTAAAGTATTGGTACTTTACTTAAGTACCAATTTAGAGGTACTTGTATTTTACACGAGTATTGTGATGCAATATTTTCTTCACCTCACTACATTTCAGAGTAAATATTGTCCATTCTCCACCACTAGATGTATTTGACAGCTTTTAGATGCAGATTTGACTTAATGAATAATATAACAAGCTTCTTAAATCCAACATATTAGAAAGGATCAAATCTGTGGTTTCAACCTTTTAGTCTCTGACATCTTACAAATAGCAACATACAGTTAGTTCATATTTCATATGTCTATGAATTGTTAACATCTCCACCAAACAGAGATTTTCCCTCTAAACGTCTCACATGGTTTTATTTCAATAAATGTACAAATGATCCAATATTTCACCAAAATTCAAAGATTAGAGAAAAAGTCTAATAGGGGAAAACGGTTTTGTGAAGCGGAACTTTGTTCTTCTTTCTTCTCCCATTAATCAAGTCACGACCCCTCACATTTATCTGCTGACCCTTTGGAAGGGCACAACTCCTAGGTTGGGAACCACTAGACTAAACCAGCTAACTGTATATAAAGTAGCTAAACTAGCTCCACCTCCAGCAGCTACAATAGCAATATGCTGCTCTATCACTGATGCTTCATAATATTAATCTAATGATGTAATATAGAATAAGATACCAGTCAAAAGACCTAACCTATACTTTATGTGCATTCTGCTGCTTTTTTCACTTCTTAATGGAGTAATTTTACACTGTTGTATTGGTACTTTCACTTAAGTAAATAATGAATGAAAGTAAGATTCTGCTGGATATTTTCAAATCGGTAGAAAATTGTTAAATAGTTAGAACAGTGAAACCAAAGCATTAACACACATGTTGGGCCAAGAAAAGCTACCATAACTCTGCATATTACACATATACACTTATATTTAAATGTAATTGTTATTTACAAGGTTAGCACCAAGCTAACAACTACCCACGACAGCTACAAGCATGAGTTACCGTTACCGCGTTCTAACTGAGGAGGCGTTTACCAGTAAATAACGTCGCTACAGGAGAAAAGAAGGTTTAACAAAACTTAACAAAATACCATTTCAGTGGGACAGCGGCGGTTTGAAAGATGTCAGAGACTCGCGTGGAGCAACAGATACAAAACATCCGCCACACCATCAGGACCCCTGGTCACAGCAGTGGAGCTGTCCATGAAAGTGCCTGTGCAGAAGAATTTTTCGTTCTTTCTGCTCTCTCTCTCTCTCTCTCTCTCTCTCTCTCTCTCTCTCTCTCTCTCTCTCTCTCTCTCTCTCTCTCTCTCTCTCTCTCTCTCTCTCTCTTCTCTCTCGCTCGATCCCTCGCTCTCCCAGCTCATTGTGGTCTTAATTTCTCACATTTTCTTACTAATATACTTAGATACAGTTTTAAGGTACTTTTCGTAAGGTATTTTACTTGAACTCGTTTTAATTGTAAACGGTGTTACAAAGTAAAAAAATAAATAAGTGGTGCAATTATACTACACTATACTTTTACTCTTAATCTACCCAAAGCAGTAAATTTAGCTTTACATTGAACCTACTTTTACTTCAAGTACATATTGTATACTTATAGCAAAGATCTCTGACATAAAGTGTAATGTCATGTAATTAATTTAGATTTTGTTATTGATACAATAAACAATAAAGTGCAATTTATACCAAAAATAAATAAATATACAACAGCTATTAAAAAAACAAAGTATCCCACATTAATATTAAGATGTAATTACCTGAATTAAAACATATATTTTAGTGAATTTGATAAAAAGTAGCAGAAGAATTTGAGAGTTTAGGCTTAAAAATCTACTTAATTACTACTACTTTATAAATAGGCTACTAAACACAACCCAAAAGACATCACTGAAGCAACAATATGACTTGTAGAATACTGCATGAACAGGAATCCTTTTTTTTCATTCTTTTCAGTCTAATTGAGAAAAAAGAGACAGAGAAAACACAGGGTCCTAATCCACAGAACACACAGACTCCTTTCATGCCAGTGCTGGGAGAGACCTTTATTTGTCCATTCCTATCATAGAGAAAGCGGGTTTCAAGCTCGGCTAGTTCTGAGCTGGAAAGATTAGATGAAACCAGAGTGTTTTAAACCGCTTCTGTGGCCATGGATTAGAGTCAGCCAGTACCCCTGCACTCCAAAATGAAACAATAAGTAATACAGGTGGATCAGTGGGAGAGGGCACATATAACCTGTAGAGAACACAGTGGGTTTGAAACCTGAATGAAGTTGAAGCAATATTAAAACAACCAAAACAATGTAATGTCTAAAACTATTCTCACCCCCCAGACATACCATTATCCTAAGATATAGAATATTTTAGATTTAAAGTGGAGGAAGATTATTTACATAGTTTTCTTTATTTAAAAGCCAATATTTCAGGAGCTGGGATGCTGAGAAAATACTGTAAAATAATAGAAAATAATCATATCAGGAGAACAATGATTTTCTGTAGCTAAGATAAAGATTATAGCTTTAAACAATCATGAAATCATGCATCTTTGTTGCCTTTTTAATGATAAATAATGGTATTTCCACCATAAAAATGTATTAACACAGCTATAATGTAAATAATCAGGGTTAAAAATTAAAGTAATATGTACAAATTTTAATGTAAAAATTTAATCACATAATTGTATGTAAAATCTTGCAATCCTCTATATTAATCTATATTTAATGTAAACAAATGATATCAAATTTTACAATATGTTATTAGACATGTAAATTCACATTTTTGTAGTTTCGTGTACTTTTGAAACACAGGAAAAATATAATCGAACTGTATGTAATTTCCTAATAAGATATATCGACCACATCAGCACCTAATACATAAAAAGGCAGAGTCTAAGTAGTGGAGCAGCAGCGAGTTTGAACCAATTAGTGCAAATGGAGTTGCAGGAGTGTAACCCCTCAGCAGGAGGTAGGAGAATGTGTCTGCTGCCCTGCCTGGACAGATACCATGGCCTACACAGCCATCAATTATTCCTGGCATCTCAGTTTACCCCGGGGCGGGGAAGGTGTATGGGACAATGCCAGGGTGCAGTTGAGAGCCACAGTGCCTTCTCGGACCACACCACCCGTGGGTCTGAGGAGGTGGATGAGGCGTGCTTGGGGTTGGGGTGTGTTTTACAGTATTGTCCATCCGACCCACGAGAACGCCTGGTAAGGAAATCCCTGGAATCCCACTCTCGCTCCAGCCACCCGGTCGAGGGGGCAGGCAGGTCACTTTACAGCTCATCACCAAATTAGAAAGGCTGCAGGTCATCCTGAGCAGCAGCCAGACCACAGAGCTATAGAAATAACTGGCACTCCTTCACCACGCTCCCCTCTCTCATCATGGAGAGGTGGAGGAAAGGGCCGTACACCATGGAGGGCAAAACTTCAGGGAAGGAACACTAGACAGTGCTTTAGGTCTCCTGAGACTATCCATGAAGTAATGAATATGCAGTGTGGACACAGAGGAACTACTCAGAGACTGATGAACAGGAGGAATTTTCCTTTACCAAAATACAACATGAGAAAAATAGACAATGATACAGATTATGTATTTGTTTTTTAATTATTGTATTAAGGATATAACAGAAAAACCAAATAATAATCATGAAGTAATTATAAAATTATTTAAGTGTATATAGTGTAGGTTCATTTATACAGGCAAGTACAACAGAAAAGTTGTCTGTAACGACGTTGGATTAAATGTTCAAAACAAAATAAATAAATTAATAAAAAAAAATAAATAAAATAAATTCACATCACAGACTGGGATATATTGGTCAGGTATCCTAGCATGCTTTACACAGCCAATTAGTGTTTGTTTAGACATCAGTGATTTCAGCACAAGATGAAGCTTTTGTGACGTTTAGGCCTTTTGTTTAAATGACACCAGTGTTGCAGCTTCCTGAAGTGGAATCTTTCAACACCACAAACCCTTTCTGTCACCGTGTGTGCTGGCAAGACAAGATTCTAGTGACAACAATGATGACACCACCCCGTTTCAAGCAGGTTTATGATGTTTTTAGCCCGTGCGGGTGTAAAAAAAAAAACAAAAAAACAACGGGCTGCTGTTTTCATGCTGTTACAGAATCTTTAGTTTATTAAGCCCCAGTATGCATGCACATGGAGACATTCAGTGTCTTGATTTGCAAAGTTTCACTGCAAACTACTGGGCCTGTCATGCATATTACAGCGTTTTCATTAGACTTTGTGGATTCTTGTGCATGAAGAATAGTATAAAAAACACAAAAAAGCTTGCTGGATACAGAAACCTGTTTTAAACAACAATAAATGTGTTTAATTTAGTAGTATTTATTTACCCTTTGCACATGAATTACTTTGTATTTTATATATTGAGGTGAAAATGAATGGGGGGAGCAATTACATAAATAGATAAATACATTTAAATATTGGTCAATTAAAAAAAATAAATGGAAAATCAAATAATTGGGAAAATAATACACAAATAAATATATTTCTGAATTATTTAGATGGAAATATGGACATTTAGTGCTATATTTATTTATGTCCTGATTTATTTATTTATTCTTGATCATAGCAGTTTAAATCCTCCATAATTTGGCCTTGGATTTCCTACAATGTCTTGAAGCAAATATCCTATGAGATGGGGTCTGTGGTCTAGTTTTTTGACTTTAAGAGTTCTTGACGTGAAAAAAATTTGAGAACCACTGATCTAAACTAGGCCTCAGCTGATTCCCAAAGACAATGAATGGGTGCAGATTTTGCCACCAGTCAGTTCATGTATAGTAGCAGTGCATCATTAAAAAAGAAAAAAGAAAAAAAAAACTATTATGCATAAGTATGGTGAATTAGTGTTTCACAGTCCACAAGACAAGAACAAAACAAGATTTTTATAGACTTCACTTACCCAATAAAACTTGAACACATTCATTTGTTTCACAGTGTTTATGAGGACATTATGATGATAATTATAGTACTATCATAAGATGACAATATTTAAAATTTGCATCAAGACTGGTGAAATGAAGCATTTGTCGAGACTAAGATGGATTGTCCTTCATGGACACATGCATATTTATGCATTATGTTATCAGAATTAGAAGGAGAAGATAGCGTGTATGGGAGGACGAGTTGGAGGTGCATGTATCATATCTTGATGGAGAGGCCTCTGCAGCTCATGTTTTTCTTGGGCATCTTTGCAGGTGTGAAAGGAGAGATCTCAGTGAGGGCGAGGAGTGACTGGCCTGCCTGTCACTTTAAGGAGTACAGACCAAAACATGACTTTAATGATCCGGTATCTGGCCTGGAAGGAGAAAACAGATGCACAACCAGTATCTGCCCTGCTGAACCATCCTCCCTTGGACCGGTAAGAAGGGGGAGGCAGCCAGTGTCTTAACTTAATGTTTTTTATCAGTTCTTTTTGAAACTCCTCTTTAATGATGAAGCTACGTCTCATGGTCACGTCCACTGGAGCAGCGGGCAGGAAAAGTTACCTTGACCCTCAATGTTACACAAAGAAATAGACTAAGCATTTTTATATCGTTTATCTGTTATTAACAACTGTTTCCTGTATGTGGTGAAATCATTTCTCTCATTAGACACATTGTGGCTCATGGTTATTGAACCACAGCTGTGATTAAAGGCTTTCTACAAAATGTTGTCACAAGATGATGCACAAATTCAACACGTTATTACCAACTTTTGACTGGAGACAAGGCTCAGTTGGCTTAGAAGAACTTATGGGACCAGATGATACCTAGACTAGCTTTAAAAACAAAATTATGAGAGTAGACTAGCTGTTTCCTCTGCTAGCTTTGTGCCATGCATAAAAGTCCTTTGAACAGATACAAAGAAGTGTAAATGTATTCCTGTGTAAATCAGTGGTGGATGAGTTTACCAGATCCTTTACTTAGGTAGAAGTAGAAATGTTCTAAAAATTACAAATAAAAGCCCTGACTTGTTACGTAACTAGAAGTACAGAGGTACAGAAGTATTATCAGATGTACTTAAAGTATCAAAAGTGAAAGTACTTGTTATACAGACCATGATATTGTAGTATATTATATTATATTATTAGCCAATTGGATAGATTAATAGTAAAAGTACAGCATATTATATCACATGTTTGTTTAAACTTTTTACACATAGTGCATAACACATTTTAATTTAAACAGTAACACGTTGTTAACACTGTAAAGCCTGAACCATGAAATAATTGACAGAAAATTCTAATTCTTTGAAACTGGAGTCTTTATTGGTCCTTCAGACATAAACAAAAAAACAATTATCATTTTGGAAGTATATTTTTCAATTTTACTATATCTGATACATCAGGCCTTTTTTTCTTTTGCAAAACACAAGATTGTTTAACACAGTAAACAATGAATAATCCACCTATGGAACTGGCAAGGTGGAAAAGCAAACTTTCAGTTATATTGCCTCATTTTTTGGTTTGCAACCTCTTTATTTTTCATGGTGGTAGTCCATAAAATATTGTACTGATGATCAGAGGTGTCAAGTAGGTGTCAAGTAACGAAGAACAAGTACTTCGTTACTTGACTTCGTACCTTTTTAGGTATCTATACTTCATATATACTCCATTACTATTTTTTCCTGCCTACTTCTGACTTCTACTCTTTACATTTTCACACAAGTATCTGTACTTTCTATTGCTTATTACTATTAACGGTCTCGTTACTCTTGCTGGTGGACCGTTAACGGGTGAAAACTGTTGCGCTGTGTCGGATGCCGGCCGGAAGAACCAGGGCATAGGTCTATCTGCGGGTTACAAATGCGCCTTCACAAAATAAATATTATACAAACATAAAAAAAACTTTTTATGTGTCCATGGGCGCAGATAGCACGGGGGACACATTTACAGTGACACCGATCTGTCCCCCTCTCCCAGACTCTCTCCTACGTAAGTCGACAAACAGGTTAAATAAAGTTCGTGATCGCCGCGGTGTTTCGGCAACAAGGTGCGTTCAGGTGTACTCGTAAATCGGAAGTTTGAAGTTTGCCTGTACTGTATATATATATATATATATATATATATATATATATATATATATATATATATATATATATATATATATATATATATATATATGTGTTGTGTGTGTGTGTGTGTTTTCTTTATTTTCATGACCATTCACATTGTAGATTCTCACTGAAGGCATGAAAACTATGAAAGAACACACGGTTACCTGAAATGGTTTTACAGTGTAACAAGTAACCCATAAAATATAATATACTACATTATCACATTTTTATCACATTATCATCTTTGTTTTTACATTATCATCTGGAGACCCAAGTCATCATGGAAGGCAAAAGGAACAGAGATAGAGACAGTTTAAAAATGCATTTGGGTGGACATAACTCAGATCAGTGAGTGGTGAGACAAGCCAGGTCTCCTCTTACAAGCAGACGCCTCCACATACAGTAATGACCACTCTTCATGCTGCTGCCGCTACTCTGTCCTGCACAATGACGTTAAGGGCAACGGTTCCTCTGTGAAGACTAATTACTGAGCTGGTTATATATACATTGAGCGTGTACCATAATTTGGCTTCGCCAGGCAAACTCCTATTATAGAACCGTCTGAAAATGCTGTATTGGTTTTGGAAACACTGAGTAAATGTATAGATTTCCAGGACTTTATTTTTAGGCAGTATTCATTTGCCCTGAATGCATGCTTACAGTATATTCATACATGCATTAAGTCTGGACACAAATGCAAGACATAGCCTACACAAGTGAGCTCACGTTGCCGATACACCCACGCATCTACATTCCCACCTGCCCCCACCTCTTTCTCTCAGACTCTCTCTCACACACACACACCATGCAAGCCATCTCTCATCAGATCAGTGACCAACAAATAAACGCATGCAGGCATAACTGTGAGCTGCAGAAGCAGAGCTAACACATAGTTAACGCATGCAGAATGTGTAGCTTGCGATGCATTCAGAGGTCGCTCGTTCCACCACGCAGCTTTTATTGGATAAACAGGAAAGACGAAATCAATCACAGAGGCATCGACAGCAGCAGCCTATATCTGCATCATATGACATGCCGGTCCCTGCAGCTCAGCCAGCCTGCATGTTTATGGACGGGCCAGGCCATCAGCAGGAATGGTGATACATCTCTTTGAAGCTCCAACCAGATGTTTTTTTCTTTTTTGCAGCCAAGAGGGAAACCATCATGACACTGGAAGGTATACTTAGATTTATGTGATGTGACTCAGGCTGATAACACCAGAGCCCAGAGCAGACCTATCCAGAAGGAAACTGTCATCCCAGCGTTGATACCGATGATTTCTCTTCTTTGCCAGTGTTTTAGGGAAGCAGAACAAAGTAGCTTCGTGGTTTTCTCTGTGACGGCTTGTTGAGCTAATTATCACTGTCAGTTCAAGGGGTTTGACCGACGTGACAACACCTGTGAGTCTAAATATAGCACCAGACAGGTCTTGTTTAGATTCAAATATCAAAGTATGTTGATTTGCAACACATCACATCACCACTATTGACCCAACCAATTTGGCATGCATTGGCACATGAACAATTAGGGCTGCTCCCTTATAGTCCATGACAGGAGTCTGAGTTGACCAGGTTTTTATTAAGTGGTTAGTCACAGGACCAAAAATGTAATCACACCTCAAACTCCATGCAGGAGCTACGGCTTGTCATCAAAATTATAGATGTGCAACAACAAGTTGACGAATGGCTTGAACCGACGACGACTAGCCGAATTGGAAAGATTTTGGTTAGGAGCAGCCTTACAAACACTGTCCCTTTGTTGTATGCAATCATCAAACATCAGCTCAATAAATCTCTGCGCTGCTTCCAGCGGTAATAACATGGCTTCCTGTGTGGCAAAAGACATGACTACATGATTTAGGAGTTGAGGTTGCTGATGGTAATTGCTCTTAGTGATGTCTAGGGGATCAAAACCACAAACTATGACACCGTTGTACACCTTTTTTCGCTGTTGGCCACATGCGCTAGTGTCGTACACATGGCTGTGGTCTGCTGGACATGTTTAGATCGGCAAAACTCTACCGCGGTGCTACAGCTAGCTCCTTTTCGAACACCCACATCCCCGCAGATAAAGCCTGCTGTGGCAGGCATGTGTATTGAATTTAGACCATTCCTGAGGGTATCCTGTTCTTATCAGGGGGTCAGATAAGCTCATTTCACAGGCCTTCACCTCAACTGGGCTACCAACAGGACCCCACTCTGACAAGCGCTGACCTTTTTTCTCAGTGTTTGTGGTTGAATGAGGAGTCAAGAAGGTGAGGCTACTCGTTGACTGAATCTTTCTGGAAGCAAGAGTTGTAGCTAAATAAAATATGTCCTCTTTAGATCTGTGAAATAAGAAAGCCAACCTTGACATTCCTGATAGAGAGTATCCAGACCACAGACACTGTCCACCAAAAGAGAAATTAAAATGGGCCTCAGAAAGTAAGTGAAGAAAGTGGTGTCTGTGAATTGTGTACATTTGTACAACAGATAACAGTGAAAGCAGACAACCACACATCAACACCCTTGTTCCCGTGGTTGTTTTTGTGAGCCTACCATTAGGCTTATTGCTTGGCTTCAGTGGGTACTTTGAGCTAATTGTCTTGAACTTGGGAGGCCAGATGAGGGAGTAAGCACCAAAAACCTAACAGATCAGTTTGTAGACTCATCTTGGCTTACTAGTCTGAGGACGCCTTTTCTACATCAAGCCTCCTGAGGACCCCATCCCCAGCCACCGCACCCTGTCCGGGCCCTGCAGGCATTTCAGGCTGACAGCTCTTGAGCCAGATACTGGCAGTACAACAGAGCAGTCATAATTGGCCCCTATTCATTTCTCAGGGATAATCCTCGCCTCGGTTGAGCCTTTTCTGTTCATAGCGTTATTTTTTCGCTGATGTTTACACAAGGCATGTATCGGTTTCTCCTCCTCCTGAGGCTTTTGCGCCCAACATGTGTGTTTTAACGTGTGTCTGAGCGTTGTGCTCCTTCCAGCATGGCTGATATGGCTCAAGACCTGAAGTGACAAAGGGCCTCGTGAATGTCTGACTCACCGACAACTGTCAGTATTCAATGAGCTGGATTAAGATGGAGCATAGCACCGAGCGCTCCCTGACATGTTGACATGTTCTACTAAGTGCATTTCAAGGTGGATTTAGCCTGTTTGCTCCATTGTGGAGGGACATAAGAGACACAATTGCTAAATGGGGCTGACTATTCTAGAGACAGTGGGTGAACTTTACTCTTGCTGTCTGGGTTAGGACTGACACCGGCTTCATTCTCAGGGTGAGTGAGGCTGCTGTGGATCCTGAGGAGGTTCAGGGGTTTCAGAGAGCTCTGTCCTTAACCAAACAAACACACTGGAATTTCTGCCATTGTTGGTGCAGAGGGTTGAGTGACAGGGCCGCATAGCAGAGCTGCCTGTCAGCAGAGACGACTCAGGGTCAAAGTGCGACCACCCCTGGTGACGCTGCTTAATATAAAGGTTGAACCATGTAGCATGTTTTAAGATTAAACCTGTACAGATCCAGAGATGCATATTTAAACTGTCATGATCAGTGTAATTTTTTCTTTACAGGAAGAGTTTGGCATTTTGGGAAATTTGCTGATTCACTTTTTTGCTGAGATTTAAGAGGAAATGCTCAATACCACTCATGTCTGTACAGTAAATATCAAGGTACAACTGAAACAAAAACTGGAGTGTAAAAATTACACCAAAAAGGAAAGTCCAAAGCACTCTTCAGTAAATGAAGCTAGTTAATAACCAAAGAATAAAAACATTGCCAAAAAATTGTAGAAAATAAATATCAAAATCTAAAAATTACACAATATCCTTAACCAGGATGGCTATTTACACTTTTCCAGTGTTTGTGCTACTCTAAGCTAAATAACTCCTGGTGCTAGCTTCACATTTATTAAACAACCCATTAGAGTGGCATCTATCTTTTTGTCTGACCTTACAACAATAAGAATAAAATGTTTCCCTGAATTTTGATTATTTGTCTTTTGTATCACAGGTAACTTCCATCTTCCTTAATTGAGGATGTAAATCTTGATTTTACAAAATGAAAACAGTTAAACTGTATTTAAAAAAAAAAAAAAAAAAAAAAGATTCGTACCATAAAAAATGCGTCAGACAAAAGCACTCATGCAGTCACTCACTCATGTAGAACACAGGACACTCAATCAGTGGACATCATTACTTTAATAGTGACACTGTGCATTCAAGTGTGTTATTACTTTACATATAAATTATGTATAACAAAGCTTTGATGGAAAATTACACTTCTCTATTCACAACTTCTAAAAGTTGACAGCCAGGTGACATCAGGCCAGCACTCCCCAGTTTTGGGTTTTAGTGCAGGCCATCATTAGCTGGCCGACCTGAAAGTTGAACCCTGACCCCCCTGTGGGGCACAGCTGAGGCTCGCTGGACAAGTCTTGGGCCCCGGACTGTATGAATAACAATGAAGCGACAATCATCCAAATTACACTGATGCTTCATTTTAAACAACTGAATTACCGATGCTTGTGTTGAAGTCATACTCTACTGTGTATATAGTAACTAAAATGACTAGATGAGCGAAAGCTGATAGGAAGTGGAGGGTAAAAAGCAAACAGACATTGCAGTTACACCGATGGCCTCAATGACTTCCCTCATGTTGCCTTGGGCCCACCCTGGGGTCTCTGAAGTGGCTCGTTAAGCACAGGAACATAGACTCAATTACCCGGGGCAAACATGCCGCTACCGCTCAGTGTTGTGTTGGTTGGCTCTGTCAGTCCCGTGGCCATCCTACACCCCCTTTACCCCCCCCCCTCCACCCACATCCCCCCCCCCGAGGCCCCTTGCCGTGCAGCGCCGGAGCATGTGAGCCCTCTGTGCTCCGAGTGATAGAGTCAAGCTGTTCCTGCTGAGCGGAGGTCAGGGTCCTTCAGTCAGCACCTCGGCCCTGAACAGAGCACACAGGAATCCCCTCTTCCCTCCCTAACCGGCCTGAAACTCGGCTCTTTCTCCTCCGGCCTGGGTCCAAATAAACCTGGTAGCCCGCTCTCTCTTTTTCCCCCCTCTCCATCTCCTGGCACGCTGTCAGTCCCCTCATCGGAATCATTAATCAGACGGGGCAGATTAGACTTCAAATAAAAATAAACTACACCCACCAGGCTGCTCTTAGGTCCCCACGACGTCTGTAGCAACATGGTTTATTGTCGGCCTTCCGTCCTCTTCTACCTAATAAACACACGGTTACGTGAAGATGTCCAGTACGGCCAACAGGTTGAACATTAGCGCAGTTTGGCAAACTGGGGAGGGGAGGGGAAGGGCAGGGGAGGGTCCATTACTGCATTATTGATATAAACAACTTGGCTTATCTTGAGGATGATGACTCTTAAAGAGCTAACTTGCCATCCATGTAAATATACAAGAGATAACCCTTATCCGTTCGGCACCAATAAAGCCAGTCCGCTTTCGAATTTCATCCAAAAGCACATATCTTTTAGGGATTAAAGGGATTAAATGTGCAACCTGAATGTATTTGGGCTTATGTTTTATCCAGTGACTACTTTACAGTATCCTGTCTCTCTTGGCTCAGACAGCCAGGAGAATTGGGAGGGCAACAGTGCCACCTTTGGGTGAGGCTGAGCAGTGCAGCTGCAGCACAGCTCTCATCGCGGTAACGCAATCGACGGGTGTGATCACCTTTTGCACCCGCAGGCCTTTTCGCAGCACACGGCTGTAGGCTAGGCTACATTCCTTCCATTTGTCGGGAGGGATGAAGGGCATGGGAGGAAGAGGAAGAGGTCTGCCGGACTCTGCCGGGCTCTCAAGAAGTCGCGGCTCTCTGGCCAGGTCCACACTGGCTGACTGACAGGCGGCCCGCTGACTGTTTGTGTGTGTCCATGGGAAATGGGGCGGTGTCACTGCAGCGACGGCCCTGGGGCCATCCATCAGTGTCATGGGGGGACGGGTTGGAGTGGGAGGGAGGTATGGTATGTGTCACCTCCAAGACTAATGGACAGGAAGTACAGCCGGAGAAACAACAATATTTGCAGAATATATATTCAGGAAAAAAAAAAAAAAACGCTAGGGCCCAGTCCACATTTCTCGTATGATTTCAACAAAACCCTGAGCGCTGGCCTTAATCCTGATTGATGAGCTTGTTTATTTAAAAGACGCTCACTCTGCGGCCGAGGCTTTCACCAACCTGATCTATAGCCCTCTGCTTTTAGAGCGGGCATGCACGAATTGCATGTAGGGAGGATAATTATCATCTCGGGCCATGTGATAACCTGACGTGTCAGTGACACTAACCTGGGCAGCCAGTGACGACCTGCATGGCGGACACAGGAGAGCCAGACCTATGAAGCTGGGGGAACTTTGGGGGCCACGATAGACAGAGGCAAGGAGAGAGCAGGATAAACTCTGGTTAGTCTGGAGGCCGAACTAAACTCTTTCCACTGTCACAGAGGGACCCTGTGTGCTCGCTGCTGTTCAGAGACCAAGGGGCTTTAACCTCAGCAGCCAGTTACTGTGGCGTCCAAGCCGGAGCGTTTAGTGATGTTGACCTTGATCAGCTCCTCGGCGCAGGTTGGGTGGATGCCTACGGTCTTCAACAGGTGGGAATATGTTGCCCCGCACCTGCGACACACACAGAGACACACAGAGAGGTCATTCAGGTTGCCTCTGCTTAAACTGCCTTTCATTAATTCTGCATCATCATCTGTGTGAGCTAAGGCACTGATATTCAGTTATTTTAATCGTTTAAAGAGTCCAATTAGTATTCAGACCTAATCTACATGTGATGTTACTGTGGCACACCTAGTAATTTACTATGTAATTTCTTTTAATATTGTGCTATTGTGTCATTTTGAAGTGAAAGCTTGAGTCTACTACCGCTGGGAGCAGTGGGAAATTCCAGTAATATGAACTTCTATTTCTAATTACAAACAATCTATCAAAAGGGAGTGAAGAAGACTTTACTAAGAAAAGGTGTTTTTAAATTAGACTCTTGCAGTAAATACAGAATATTAAAATGTCTATTTGTGATGCAATAAAGTCCACTATTGTGGTCCAAGCAGGCATCCCATCATATGGAGTTACAAAAAAGCTAGCTTCCACAAAATACCAGTGTCCTCATGTAGTCATAACCTTTACTGCATGTTAGATTTCCTGAGGACCAGTAGGTCTCCTCTCTCCTCTCTATAACTCCCTCATAACAGGGACCATAATGTTGCTTTTCAAACAAAATTTTTAAAATTAAATTTTAATAAAATTATTACTTCTTCTGACTTGTTTTTTCATGGAAACGCACACACACGCGCGCGCACGCACACACACACACAAATATTATATAATAGAAAAATGTATAAAAAAAAAACTAACTTTTTTTGTGTTAGATTTTAAAAAAGTACACTTTTATCCATAATGACATAAATGTCTCCAAGACTGCTATAAAATATTACATAGTAATATTACTTTCCACTTTTATTTGGTTAAATGTTTTGAATGCCAGTGTGATTAATGACACAATATATACTTTTCAAATGAAACTGACGAAGGGGAGATGACCTGGAACACTATGTATTTTTCATGTGTCTCACATTTCCACGTTTGGCTCGCTGTAAGACGTATAATGTATTACACTTTAAATGCAGCATTATATGCAAGTCTTACAAATATACTCCTTCTGCATATCCTATTGAATTTAAAACTTATCAGCTCAACACCTTCATTATTTCGATAGTTGTCTCCATGAGGCATTAATGAAATTTAACCTTTATCTTAAAGTCTAGGCTGTATTTACAGTAAGCTTACTTTAAGCTCAAAGCAAAGCCCTGTGTGACTTCTCCAGCATTTGGACCAGTGAAGTGCAAACCCAGGATCTTCTGGTCTCCACCCTGCTCGCATATCACCTGAAGAAGCAGGAAATCAGATTTACATTCAGCAAGTGAAGCCAAAGTTGCTCTGTACCTAACATTTATGGGGTTTTGCTGTGAATGTGGCATATCTGTCAAACCAACCATCAACTTTTACGATTGGGTTGAGATGACACTCCCACAGACAAATAAATCAACTCAGCAGGGATTGACTGACGGTTAAACTATTCAGAATATTTAATTTCCTCAGTCAGTCTCTCCTAAAGTGTCCTTGAGCAGCAGTCTCATCTTCACCCAGCTGCTGCAGGACATTTGTCACTTATAGGAACACTCAGTACAAGGAAATACATTATATGGCGCATAACCTGCCAACGAAATCTGCTAACACACCTACGCTAAAAGAAATTCATTCAACCCTACCTTAAGGTAACACTGGCTGGCATCGCGCTCTGCAACGGTGAACTCTAGAGGCTTGTAGAAGGCATGGTAAACCTGCACACACAAACACAGAGGACACGTCACACTAACAGGAGGATGGATACGGTCTGTTACTGTGAATAACTTCAAGTCAGATCACTTTTATTCTGCGAGTAGCCAAACAATGTTTTACAACAATTACATAATACCCTCTTGTTGTTCTCTGCTCTGACTAGCTGAGCTTACAAATGTGCTAATAAAACCACCGAGAAAGTTTCCAGCAGTGATGACGATCTCCTGCTATGCACATTAATAGATCAGCTCTGGCTGTGAATAGCAACTAACAACAATACAGCTTGATCACACGCACACACACGCACGCGCACACGCACACACACGCACACGCACACACACACGCACGCGCACCACACGCGACACACACGCGCGCGCACACACACACACACACACACACACACACACACACACACACACACACACACACACACACACACACACACACACACACACACACACACACACACACACACACACACACACACACACACACACACTATTTACATGATAGATCCTCACTGAAGGCATCAGAACTATGAATGGACACATGTTTATGGTGTTATGTACTTAAAAAAAGGTGAAATAACTGAAAACATGTTTTATTTTTTTATTTCAGTGGAATTTCTTGCTTTATCAATCAGAGCAAAATGTGGCTATTTTGAATAAACTAGAATATTAAACGTTATTATGTTTTCATTCATATTACCTTTTTTATTAAGTACATAACACCATAAACATGTATTCATTCATAGTGTTGATGCCTTCAGTGAGGATCTATAATGCAAATAGTCATGAAAATAAAGAAACACATTGAATGAGAAGGTGTCCAAACTTTTGGCCTGTACTGTGTGTGTATATATATATATATATATATATATATATAACCAGAACAAATGATCTCTTTTTCAAGCAAAGCCTGACCACAAGAAAAAAAACAAGAAGCACAGAAAGACAGGCATTAAAGTAGAAGTCCCAAAATAGTCACACTCCAAAGAGCAGTAAAGTACTTCTCAAGCCAAATAAAAACCCATTTCCATGTTCGAGACTGTGTGGGACCGGAAATGTAGACTATTCTCACATATCTTGCTCCTAAAATTTTATATTTTGGAAAAAAAATGTGCATAAGGAAATTGTTAAAATGTTGTGCTATGATAGACCTAGGACTTAAAAGGTTGATGAACTTTAGTATTATGGGAGGAGATATTGTGTCACAAAAAGATATTTGTCGGAGGATTTGCTGGCAGTGTGTAGTAAGGCCATTGTTAAGAGATGACACAAGACGACTGATGGTTGAACATTGTGAAGAGAATGTATGATATGGAACAGAGAAATGGGAGAGATGGACAATTCACATGTCAACAACAAGATAAGAAAATTAATCACATGTCACAAGAATAAGCTGCATAGAGACGACGCAACCCAGGCCTTTATGTTTCTATGTTTAGTTTGGGTTTAGTTCTCATGTGGATGTGCTTGTTCAGGATGGAAAAGTTAAAAAACAACAACCATTGATTCTATAATATATTCAGAAAAACAAGCATTGATATTTGGTATATAGTCAGGTAACTGTACTACCTTATATACTTTATGTGATTATTATACCACAGTTTGATTCTGCCCCCAAACAGTGCCGATATAAAGTCTTATAAACGTGAATTCAAGCTCACGAATAAAAATATAACATCTGAACAGAGAACTCAGCGCTTTGCTTGTCAGGGCGGCGGCTTTTGTGGATTTTACGGGTTTCAAACTCCTTACCGAAGAAGTGTTTGCATTGTGTTTGATTCTAACGCATGAGCGTGCCAACACAAGTTTTGAGGGCCGTGCAGCTGTCGGGGGCCGGTGCTGCAGCTTCTCCTCAGATCTCGACTTGCCTGTCATCACCCCATACACACCTCAATCAGGCCTCCTGCTCGCCTGTCAGTCACGGCAAGGAGCCCCACCCACGCCAGCTAAAGTGTTTATCGATGGCCTCGTACAGGTGTTGGCTAGCATCTGGCACATTGCTCGCGTGCACGAGCGTGGGGGGAGACCGAGTCACTCGCTTATACGCCGTATGTGCGTCTCTGTGTGTTTAAGGGTTAGGGGGAGAGTTTCGCTCTTAATGCAGGTTGATGGCAGCATCGGCAAGCCACTATCACTGCCTCTTTAACTTTCTTTGTGTCTACACTACTATTCAAAAGTTTGGGGTCACCCAGACAATTTTGTGTTTTCCATGAAAAGTCACACTTTTAATTACAACTATTATTTGTACCATTGCGCTAACATGATTGCACAATGCTTTTCTAATCATCCATCAGCCTTCTGACGCAATGAGCAAACATATTGTGCCATTAGAACACTGGAGTGATAGTTGCTGGAAATGGGCCTCCATGAACCTCTGTAGATATTGCACCGAAAACATGTGCAGCGAGCATAGTCATTTACCACATAAGCAGTGTATTTCTGAGTTTACTGTTATCTTCATTGAAAAAAACAGTGTTTTTCTTTCAAAAATTAGGACATTTGTAAATGACCCCAAACTTTTGAATGGTAGTGTGTTTACATTTAAAATTTAAAAGGATAGTTCAACATTTTTTTTGAAAACGATTACCCTGGATGAAAATCCTTGTGCAATCATGATAGCACAGCTGAAAACTGTTTAGCCTGTTAGAGAAGCTATAAAACTGACCTTCGTTTGACTGAAAGTTTGAAGGAAAAAGATATTATTTCAAATACAAATCATTATTTCTAACCTTGTCGACGTCTTGAATATTATCACATTATCCATTATACAACACTCAGTGGTAAATAAAAGTGTGACCTTTCATGGACAACACAAAATTGTCTGGGTGACCCCAAACTTTTGAACGGTAGTGGATTTTATCGAAAACGACAAATATACATTCTGGAAATATTTACGTTGGGATTTTCTCTCGGTATCCCAGCAACATGTCTTACCTCTATCCCGTCTTTTCCAAGCTTCTTCTCAGCCTCCTCCTCAGACACACCCACACAGCCATACTCCAGAGGGGTGAACACCGTGGTGGGCACCTGGCACACACGCATGGAACATGAAACCTTTACTCTTTTTTTCCTCCAAACTTTTCCAGTCTCATGATCGTAACAATTCCGTAATCATCCTGTAGTCATGTATATTTGAGTATGTCATATTAATAAATGTGTTTCAAAATTTTCAAACCTATATAAACAAAATCATTGTAACCCGTCCACGTTTTTACGCAAAAATACTCCACATATGAGCCTACCTCTAACGTAAGGAAACTCGTTATTATAATGACACAAACATAAAAGCAATACTTCTATGTTTTGGGAACTATGCTTATTTGTTTTTGTCGAGAGTTAGATGACAAGATCAGTATGGTACCAAGAGACAGTTACCTTAAACGACATAGGGGAAAAAGTCAATCTGCCTAAAGCTCACCAATTAAAATTTGTGACATTTATGAGAAAATTTTGAGTACAAAAAGGCCTCAGAGACATTTTCAGGTAAAATGTTTCTCAACAGTTTCACAATAAATATAAAACACTAATGTGGGTTATTTATGCTGTGAGTCACCACAGCATCACGGGGGCGGAGGACAACAGAGACTCTGACCACAGGAATTTTCGTTCAAATTTGCCTCAAATGAAGAATGGAACAATTGTCTGTAAAGGCCACATAGATGCAAGCTGTGGAAAGACGGAGGGAAAGAACAGCCTCCCAGAGTGTGTGTGTGTGTGTGTGTGTGTGTCTTACATTGTCGTAGTCCATGAGCTCTGTGGTCTGACTGGCCAGTCTGCGGGCGAGGAGCTTTCCTGCTTTAATGGCTGTCGGGGTCAATTCAGGACGACCCTGAAACGACAGAACACTTCACTTTACATCACTGTACCTGTACCCCACACACACGCGCACACACAGACACTCTCAAAACACCCACACAGCGCAGGAAGCAGTAGGGCTGCGGGGCAATTCTAAAGGCATGTTTAAAACCTGTTAAATTACCACAGCACATCCTGTTGTCCAAAACATCTCCTGCACCCCTGCATGTATGTGGAAGGGTGCTCTGCTGTTCCAGTAACTGTTTACGTACCAGAAGGATTGCGTCATTATAATGCATTTTTTGGCTCTCTGAAAGGTTTCTCCTTTTGCCAATGAGAAGAAAAGAAAACAACAGAGCAGTAGACAGCACTGAACGAGATATCAAGCGTCGTTGTTTGTAAAGAGGGGGAGGGGACGTCTCCCGCTGCTTCGAAAAACTGAAAGACAGATTGGGGTGAAGCACGACTCATCAAAGTGAGCTGTCAGTCACGAAGAGTGTGTGTCATGAGGCCTGGGAGGCAGGAAGGAAGCACACAGCTGGTTGTGGTGGAAATATCTAAAAAAAAAAAAAACAAGTGCAACATTGACATCACGTAAAGCAGCAGGTAGAACTAGTATTAATGCAGCTGCTGCAGCTCGGAACACTGCATCAACCCCAATGATTATTTATGGGCCTCTCTTGGTATTCAAACTGGAAAAAAAAAAGCTTTCCTATTATTATTAGCTTGGCCACAGGTTTGTGGTGGAAAAATAAAACCACTACATTAATTCTACAATAGTTCAGTTCAACTGTTTTTACACTGTATTTCTTATTTCTTTATATCTGACACTTCATAATAAAGTTAATTCACATTATGGATGTATGTATTAGTCAAAGAAAATTGACTACTTTAGGGTAATTATAATTTTATATTGGTGGCTGTTAACTTTGTAATGATTATCAACAATGTGTATCAAGAAGACTTTCAGTGCTGATTATAATATTTTCACAGGAATAATATTAAAATATATTTACCAGTTGGAATGAGCCAGAAAGAACTAAAAATGGACTAGACTGTTAAACCATCATCTATTGCCATTTAAAATTTTTGAACGTTTTGCTGCCAATGAAATTCACAAAAGTAAAAGAACAGTTTAACAAAATATATCAAATAATAATGCAGGATGTGTATGGGAATTCCACTCTCGTCTTAAATTAAAATCAGTCTAAACAAAATCTGTGTCATTGTTCATGGTCCATGGAAATACAGGACAGTCAGAATTAAGTTTGAGTGTTGTGCTAATTGGTCGTGTACTTAATGAGAACAGCCCAGGTGGATGATGTAAATTCTGAATTTTATATGATAATAAAATGAGTGCAATTGAAAACAAATGGATCATAATGGTTCATTTAGGCAATACTGCATAATTTAATGAAAAACCGCAATGAAAATGCACATACATTGGGTAGAAACGAGAAGGATCTAAACAAAAATTCTTCCAGACAGTCCCTGATTTCAGCTCTTTTACTGTTAAATTGCCTTATGTTTCAAACTTCACCATCTCATAATGAAGTAAAAATAACGTTAGAGGATGAACCTCACTGTCTGACTATTGAACTCTGAACTATCTACACCTGTTTTATCAGCCTGCATATTTAGGTAAATCTACAGGATTAATGATGAAAACAGTTCACACCAACAATCAGATGTATTTCTGGTGATTATGACCCAAGATCTGAAAGGTTAACACATAGTCTGTTCATATCCAAATAATATTTTTGTTCAGACCCCTGCAACAATTTATTTTTATATACCGAAAATTTGCATGAGGAAGAAATGGATAAAAAAAAAATGTAATTAAAATTCTGGTAATGACACAAATCAAATCTGACGCTGATGTGTTTTCATGTTTCATTCTGTTGGTGTGAAGTCTCTCACAGAGTTGACAGACTGGTTCACAGTAACTGTGTTATAGGTGTGGCTTCACAGAATTTATTTGCACCGTCAAATTAAACTAATAATTATATGTGTTTGTGTAGGAATGTTTTTTTTCCACCTGGGCTGTTATTAGGGTAGTTCCTATTGTTAGTGTGGTGTCAGTTGACACTACTTACCTCACTGATGTCACCAAAAGCATAGATGTTTGGCACAGAGGTCGACTCGTCTGCGCCCACGACTATTTTGCCCGTCTCTTTGTCGAGTTGCACACCGAGCTTGTCCAGACCCAGGGCCTTCGTTTCTGGGGCTCTACCTGGGCTCAGTGAGTGGAAACAACAGAGGGAGGATATTTCTTTACAATTTAAAACTCTATGTAGAATTGCCATAATATTCTGCTGTGGTGTGGAGGCTGCCACTCTGTCCAACACTGAAAACTGTGTGCAGGAATTCCATTATCACAAGCCCAGATACTGCAGTGTTGGAGCACTAAACCAGTTCTCAATGTGGGGTACAGGGACCCCCAGGGGTCCTTGAGGAGGTGCCAGGTGGTCCCCGGAAAAAAAGGGGAATCCTTTATTTTCATTATATTTCACAATGACAGAATGTAGCACCGTTTTTATAGTACTCTGTTTTATTTTCCTTTTGCAACCAATTTTTTAAATTACAAATTTTACTTTACATTTTATATAATGAGGTGAAAATGAATGGGGTGAATGAATAAATGAACACATAAAACTTAATGAATTACTAAATGGAAAGCAAAATCAAATAAATCGGAAAAAATACACAAATTAATTTTAGAATTTAATTAAATGAAATAAATAAATATAGACATTTACTGGTACATTTATTTATGTATTGAGTCATGTATTTATTCATTTATTTATTATAAAATGTCTTAAAGCAAATATCTTACCAGATGGGGCCCATGGTCTAGTTTTCATGAATTTAAGGGTCCTTGTTGTGAATGAGAATGTGAGTTTGAGAACCACCGCACTAAACAACAAAGAGGCCTAAAACCAACAGGATGGTGATTCTTTTCCACCCGGACAAAATTAAATTAAAAATAAAACTGAACTAGTGTTGAAATAATATATCAACTTATTGATTAGTTGATCATGAGAAAATTCATTGCCAACACTTCAGTTACTGCTGTTTTTTGATTTTATATAATTTTACATTATACTTCATTACAGCTTTAACAAGCTACAATGAAGTTGTCACCATTGGTTTTGGGGAAGTTATGATGAACATTTTTCACTATATTCTGACATTTTTAGCCTAAATGCTTGGAGCAGCCGATAACGTAATGCCAGCCGATAACGTAATAACAGCCTAAAAATGTAATAACTGCCAATAATTAAATACATTTTCCCTCTTTAAAATGTAATAGGACAATAATGTAACAAAAGTCCTAAACTGAAAAGATAATAACTTTTTGCCAATAATTTACTAACTTATAACATATTTGTCTCAGTTATTACATTTGCAAAAAAGTTTTTCTTCTGAATAACATAATAAATTATGTTATCAGCTAAAAGTTATTACATCATCTTTTCATCTTACATTTTAAATAGGACAAAATTATGATGTATCAGCCATTATTACTTTATTGGTTGCTAAAATGCTTGATCAAAAAAGGAAAGACTAATCAATAATGCAAGTAATTCTTACTTATATGTTAGTATTTATGTAGTTATATATTAATATTAGTGTTTTTCCTTCACATATAACCTGAAGATGAATCGGAGGAGAGCAGGAGAATCTGATGAGCATCTGGGAGTCGGAATCCCATTGATCCCCAGGGAACACCCCCAGGTGCAATTTATGACACTTCCTGGGGGACGGTTGACTGATGCTGTCAACATCGAGTCTCCATGGTGATGGAGCATGGACCACACGTTACCCCCCCCCCCCAACCCGGTTCTCTCCATAGCTCCTCACAACTTGCCTGGGTAGCATAATAAACACCCGGCCCTGAGGTACCCATGTAGATGCTATCGGAAAGCAAAAATAACAAACCCCCGAAACCTTTTTCCTGACTGGAGCCAAAGAACAACGTCCTCCCCCCTCTTCTCAGACCGGGGGGCGGTATGGGTGGTTGGAGGGGTTGGAGAGCACAGAAGGGAGCAGTGATCATGTCCAAAAGCAGAATTTGTAAATATATTCTTGTCTTAGGTGTCCACAACACTGGAACAGCCTCTGAGTTTAAGCGCCATAATTGTTGACATCCTGTTTTAGGGGCGTAACCGCAAAAGAATATATTTTTTGCAGGTGAAACATTGACTACTTTGCATTTTCCGATTTAATAATAATATAATTAATTATAGCATTAAATATTGCCAAAAAAGGTGTGGTCACTGCTGCAGGAGCAACTACAGCTCCATTGTGTGGTGAGGACACAACAACGGGGTGATAAGGGACTTGGACGGAGATCGAACACACACACACACCATGATCCAACAGATAGGCCAATAAGGCCAATATGAACAAAACCTGTTGTGACATTAGGAGGAAGTCTCTGCACCAATGGGCTAATTAGACACAACAAAACTCTGCAAGTTGAAATGAGAGCTGAATGCTTATCTGATCAATCACATGAACCAAGACAAAAGAGATTGCAGTGTAAATGTGAGGGGGTGGGCGTTGTTTTTCTTCGAGGGGACGGATCATACAGGATGTCAGAAATTGACTACGTGTAGCCAACTGTTTCAGGCCAAAAGGAGAATTACTGTTACTGCACGTCCAAAAAAAAAAATAATAATAATAATTGATATTTAATGTTATAGAAAAACATGTCTGAAAACATGTAATTTCAGACCTTTAGACTAATTCTGACCCTTTTACCAAATTTGTGTTGCCTTTTTCCACTAATATTTACATTCAAAACATATATGTATATTTATGTAAAACAACACTTATATTATTAGGTTATGAACCTTCCAGAACCTCTCGGATCATCTGAGACAGTTCTGCCTTCTGTCCCCAGAGTGAAAACCAAACCTGGAGATGCACCATTTAGTTTTGCTCCACATATCTGGAACTGACAGAAAACTGCACATCTGCTGCAACTCTGTTTGTTTTGAATTAGGTCTGATAGCTTTTGTGTTTGCAGCTTTTTATTCATTCTCATAATTATTTATCTCTTATAGGGGACACAAACTTTTACTCTTATTCTATATTAGCCTGTTAAAATCCAAAAACCCCTGATCTTGAACTCTCTTATTAATTTTGTTTGCAACTTTGTTGCAGATCATTTAGCTGATTTCATTTTTTTCCTGATATGGGTCACTTTGTATTTGTCATTTTATAATGTGTTTTAATGCTTTTAATGATGTATAGCGCTTTGACTTGGCTTGTTGTTGAAATGTTCTATTCAAATAAACTTACAGGACCTTTATTTAAGGGTGAAATTAATCAATTTTTGTATTTTATATCAAAGTCTCTATGTAGTAGTTAATATAGTGTATTTTTGCACCATTCACACTCTATAACTTTAAGAGTTTGTGAACCCAAACAGTAAAAAAAGCTGAGAGACTGATGGTCGTCGTTGAAGAATTAACAATTAACATATAAACAATAAGAAAGGCAATAGTGTTTCATTAGAACTACATTTGAGTCTAAAAATCCTGTAAAAACAGGGGACATTCTTGAGTGCTGTGGAGTTCAGTGATGAGGAAGACTAATGTGCCCACTGTCCACATGCAGACAGGAAGTGTGGAAATGTTCTGTTTCCTGGTGTGTTTCTGCAGGCACACCTGGACAGGGGAGCGGCCGCGCGGCCAGGAAGGAGCAGGGGGGAAAGGTGGAGGGAGGCAGGGCCAGGGAGGAGGATGTAGCAGACAGTGATACTGTCCCCCGCTCCCCTCTGGCCTTTAATAACTCCACAGAGGCCTGGGACCCCGCCTGGCCTCTAGTGTAAGGTCACAGTAAAGGGAAGTGGCCTTGTACTCATAACTCCTACATCTATACATCAAAGAGCAGAGGCCATGTTGTTGCTGCTTTCTCACTAAACTGTATGGGAACAAAAGCTGTCATGGATACAGCAGCTGAGTCCTCACGTGGCTTTAAGCTCACAGCACAAACAGAGCACATGCTGCTGCTGCTGGTGTTAGTGGAATTACTGAAAGCCTTTGTCATGTTAACTTTGTTTTGTTAAAAGGATAAGGGATTTAATGGCCCAATATGTCATTTTTACAGATTAAAATTTCTAAAAAAAATACTTGAATTTTATATGTTTAAGAATGTTGGACCACACTCTGAACAGAGCAACTACAGCAACTGCCTAGATCCCACGCCCCTGGCCAAATTGGGTCCCTAAGCGGAATTTTATTTTGAGCACCCCATAGTCAATTAAAGAAATGACTATCACAAAATGCCATATAGGTTAACCTTCATTTGGAGGGAACACACCTGCATTTGTGGGATGCAAAGTCATCAATTACTTACTTTTAATAGATTATAATATATGAAATGATTTCGACAACATAACCACCTTTAAATGTAGCATGAGGTTCCTCTTGTTTTGTTTCTCCTTTTACTCGCTCCTGACTCATACTGTCACTTAGATACCTCATTCAACAACTTGTCGGTGCATCTGACCGCTGATTGGTTAGATGCCGAGTGCTGTCAATCATTGTGGCAAAATCAGATTACACTTCTCCTTTTTCTCCCTCCTGCCTCTGGCCAAATCGGTAGTCAACGCATGCCCCAGCAGCTGTGCACTTTGTGCGCATTTGGTGCACTGTGAATTAAATTTTGGGTGAAAACGCTCACTCATGAAGATGATGAATGGAAACATGATGCTGCAGCATCTCATGCCTGTCAAACACCCACTGATAAATGCACTCAAGTGCAAATATCGTTGTCAACTCCAGTCTCACGCAGCGGGAGGGAAGACCCAACATCATCTCAGCTGCGGGGTCACACACATCCTTGTTTCTGTCACACGCACAGAGGCACAAGGACCCTCTCTCGAGACGCACACGAACGCACATGCACAAATACAAATAAAAGGTCAGCCTGGTGAGGTAGGAAAAGCCTGGTAGTCAGACTTTCGGAAGCACAGCGTTGTCTTTGAAAGCGGTGGCAGCGTGGCCCTGACGGATGTTCTCTCCATTGTTACTCGTGCTGCTGGTGGAACGGCGGGAGTGAAAACGGTAGGATATGGGATGGATGGATGGAGAGGAGGGAGGCTGGCAGTAATAGCAGGCAGAGGGCTTGCGGGCAGGGATGGCAGTGACAGATGCGGGGCTGGTTTCCGCAGGGCTGGCACGGGCAGGAAGAGCCCAGAGAGAGAGAACAAAGAGGGGAACGCTGTGACCCCGTGCCTGGGTGCATCCTGCCCCTGTGCAGCCATGCAGCCACAGAGCCAGCGTTGGGTGATTAACATTTCCCCCGGCCGCCCCCATCACTCATGCTTTATTACTTTGTTTTCAGCCTTGATTCCTCTGCGATCTGCTGACACTGCATTCTATTGAGGACGACAATGAAACTGATGGCGGTGGGGGAGAAAAACCGTGATAGCGGGGGCTTTTATTTCAGGGACGTATTGTGACATCAGAACAAGGCGGCGGATCCCGAGGGATGTTTTTAAAAATGGAGAATTTAAGAGTTAATTACTGAACTGCTCTACTGATGACAGTAGATTTTGTGTAAGTGCTGCTATTTAAAGGGGCAGTCCAGCAAATTAATATTGCAGTGGTTTTAACCAGATGACAATTTGGTTAAATCTAATTTGACTTGTAGTTACCAATATGGGGCAGAGCTCCAAAAACACACGATTCCACATCCCATAATACTATTTAAGAGTATAGTGTGGTAGCCCCTTATTTCCTGTTAAAAGTCCACATCTTTCAGATTCCCTGCTTCGAGTTTGCAGTGCATGCTCTTTCCTAAATCCGTAGACTTTGGATCCAAGATGACATAACATGATGACATCATTGGGAATATTTTTTTTCCAGAACCGCAAGAGACATTATACAACTGTTTTGACAATGTGAGCAGTCTTCTTCATGATGAGTACACTGATGTGTCCAAATCAGTGGAGAGTGCCAGTAAAGGTTCTGCCTACCTGATATAAATAAGCAAAATAAGTTTTTTCTGTTTACTGAACTTTGCATAAAGTAAACTAACCTAAAACTTGTGCACAGTACAGTAGGCGCTGGTTAACTGTAATGTGGAGCATGTGATATGTTTTTCTTTACTTTACTGGACATTCAGAGATTTTGAAAAATCAGTGCAGGATAATGTAGTGATAGGTACATTTTTTATGTTTCCTTAATCATTGGGCACCCACACTTCTGGTTAAAGATAGTAGAGAGTGATAAAGCAGGTGTGAGAAAAGAGCTGATCATGTTGCCAAAATATCACACTAAGGTAAAGTTGATGCATATCTAAATGAATTAACCCAGAGACGTGAGACCCACACACAGACAGATACTCACCAACTGCCCACAACACAGAGTCGTAGGTGTCCTTGTGTTCGCTGCCTGTCTGGAGGTCAGTCCAGGTCACTTGAAAGGCTCCTGAGGAGAGTTTGTCTACTCTCTTAGGGACACACTTCCATGCAAACTTGGTTCCGTATCCCTCCATGTAGTCTGTCACTAGACCTGCGATTTGCTGCAACCAAAAAGTAAATATCCAGCGTCAAACATGACAAAAATCACTATGATGTCAGAAATATACACAGACACCGAGCGATACCTGATCGAACCCCCTGAGGGCAACGCTGCGGACCATCACTGTAGTGTCCAAGCCGATGCCGGTGAGGAACCCTGCACACTCCAGACCCACATCTGAGCAACAGCAGGTTGAGGACTATAACGCGTTTATGCCATATGTGCAACTCCAGTTGCACATATGGGATAATGAGTTTAAAACAAACAGTGGCCAATAGGCATTTTACACTGGACTGATGCCAGCGCGAAGTTTATAAAACTTTACTCTTCCTCTGGTTAAAAGCTCTCTGGCAGACAAAGGATACAGCTGGCTCCGACCACGAGCCTGCAAAACACAAATAAAGAGAAGCTTTTTAGCAGAACTAATAACACAATCAAAATACAGGTCGTGTATATGACAGTCAGTCTGTGCGGTGCACTTTGGCCAAATAAAACAAAGCAAGTCCAAAGCTGAAAATGTTTACTTTAAATCCTAGAATTAGAGAGGTGATGAATTACAAAACTTCAGTACCCTTTGCAGGAAGTGAAGAGGTGTGAAGAAAATGTAGAAGAAGGGGACAGTAAAAGCTATTTGTGTGTGTGTGTAAGTGTGTGTGGTCCAGGTGAACCACACTTCAAATCCAACCCTGAGATCTGTGCAGTTGAGGAGGGCTAATTGCTAGCATTTAGGCTAATCCCTGCGGATGGGGTGTGCCATGTTCAGGGCTCAAGTCCTTCACTCAGCAGGAGTGAAGGCCGTCGCACGGAGCTACAACCCAGACCTCTGTATCCACCTGACAGCTCGGGCTGCCTGCAGCACATCCTGCCCTTGCTGTTATTGCTAAAACTAACCGCTAAAAGCCTCAGTGCCCATCCTCCCAATGTCTGTGTAATGCACAGCTGCACTTAGCACATATTGTGCAGTGGCTTAAAGAAGATTAGACAAAAAGCTTTAACTTGATTCTTTACTTTCATCGCTAAAAAAATGGCCGCTTAGCGCTTCTTCTTCTCCGACTGCATTGGGTGTCGACTGTATTTTTCCTTGGTTCTGGGGTCTGTACAGCTGCAACCCATGGCGACAAGAAGGTTTGAGAAACTGAAGCAACAGCTTCACTGCAAGTCCACTGTATTTGGATACAATATTAGCATCTATATCAGTGTTTCATGAATATGTATTTATTTATTTATCTCTACCACTTTGTCCTCCTATTGTATATATTATATCCATTATTGTCATTATTATTACTTTTTATTTATTATGGATGTGCATGGATGTGTATATACAAAACTAATACAAGAAAGTATACTTGTATATGTATCTATGAATATATGTAAGCAGGTATGTGTATAAGGTGTAATGTATGTGTATGTATAAATATAGAGATATTTTTTCAGATTTTTTTAACAGCAGTATATGGGTCTCAAAGGTGGGTGGGATTTGTTTGATTTAAGTTAAAATGCGTATTTTGTATAATTCCTGTACTGTCCTCTTTGAATAACAAATACAGTTAATCTTTAATCTGCACTTAATTTACTTCCTTATTAATTATTAAACTTCCATTATTAACTTCCTTATTAATGAGTCAGTATGAACTCAGGGGAACATGTTAATAAAACAAGGGTGAAAACGAACATAAAAAATAGATGCATGTGTGTTAAAGAGTTAAACCTGTGGAATAAATGTGGGGGGAAAAGTAAAATGTGTAGTTCTATGTGAAAATAAAAATATTTTTTTTTCCCAAATCTAAAGGTGGTATTTAAATATAAAAAATGTTATATGATCAAACTCATGTTTTTATGTATGAAACTTCTGGAACTGCTTGTGTTTTTTTTTCATAGAAAAATTTAAAGTAAAAACAGTCTTCATAAGCCTCAGCTTCAGCCTACACTTTTAGTCGATTTCCTGTTTCTGTACCTTCTAATAAATGTGTATCGTATCATTGTAGATTCAAAGATAAGATAAATCAGACACATCCAGATAAAAACTGGTCATGAGAGCTTAAGTACATCATATCCATCTTATACTGTACCACACACACTGAAATGACTTTATAGTAGTATGAATTCAAACACTGTTGTGTGGATTGTAATGAAGACAAATGTCGAAACCGTCATTTAAGTGCTCTAGTGAATCTTTCTTTGCTAGAATGTTCGGCTGACGTCAGGATGATCTTAATCTCAGACAGTCTTGTGTTAACGATTTGATTTTAAAGTTTAGGGAAAGTCACCTCAGCCTAAAACAAAATGCTGCACAAAAATGTAGAAACATCAAATCATTTCCTGCTTTCCACTTTGATTCCCATCTCTGTTTGACACAAAGTGTCACGCTGGATTAAGGAAAGCAACAGAGGCAAAAGACAGTCACAACTAGAAATGCAAAAGTTACTAAAGAAGAAAAGTAAGGCTGTCTGCTCTATACATGTGGTTCTTGTGTGATACAACTCATTTCATTATTCCAGTTGGACTCCAATCTGAGGTAACAAATTGGACAAAGAGCCACAAAACAAACAGAAACATTATAAAACCCTGGAGGCTCCGCTGACAGTGGAGTGGTAGCGTGTGGTTAGAGCTCCGGCCAAGGTCTCGCTGTCTGTGGCTGCTTGTTAACCTTGAGCAGTTCTTCAGAAGCTTCTACTCCGATTAAAAACCCAGCATTTCAATGGATTTGGATACTCTTGTGCGTCTGTCGAGAGCATGGCTGGGTTTTGTTGCAAAAAGCTTGATGTGAGTCCAACTCCGATATTTTTATTCAACGTTGTTGCTTACATTTCCTGATTGTCTTTCACTTTGACCAGTCTCATGGGCCACAGATTAAAGTCACTGTTTGGGAGTTTAGTATTGCCAAAGTTACATATGCAGCGATAACAATGTAACAGAAGAGTATTAGGGCCAAGGGGCTCGAGAATAAACTTGACATTTCGAGATTAAAGAGGAACGTGGTGAGAAATATCAGGACTTTGAAGAGATTGTGTCTGTTCAAAAGGAAAAACCACACAAACTTGGAAGAGCTGCCTCATTCGTGCAAACTGAAATAATGGACAGATGGAAGGGTATCCATGGCTACAAGTGTCTACAATGCAAAGAAGATATTTTTGTACACAAGACACAATAAAAAAAAATTGATCCACTTGATTTATTCTGAACACAAGCAGCGAAGTGGTCAAACTCACACATAGAACAAAGCACATTTACTCATGTACTGTACTTAAATACAATCTTCATGTACCTGTACTTTACTTGAGTGTTTCCACTTTAGCAGATTTCTTAGCATGTTTTGTTTAAGAGTTAGAAACTCTTAGATCTTTTTTGCAGTTTGAAGAAAACGTATGGCTGACACTTGCTGTATTGCTTTAAGACACATTAAAATAAGTTTCTTTTCATATCAAGAAAACAATGTAAACCATGTAAAAGTAAACACCAAATTAAGGTTTTTATTCTTAAGGGAGAAAATAAATCCAAACCTACATGCCCCTGTGTGAAAAAGTGATTGCCCTCTGTTAAAACCTAACTAAACTTAGGTTTATTACACTTTCATTCAACTTCTCTAGCCACACCCAGGTCTGATTACTGCCACACCTGTAAATCAAGAAATCCCTTAAATAGAACCTGCCTTAAAAAGGATCCTCAAAAGCTAGCCATCTGGCCAAGATCTAAAGAAACTCAGGAACAAACAAGAGAGAGAGTCATGGAGATCTATAAGGTTACAAAGCCATTTTCTAACACAGTGAGAGCCATTATCCACAAATGTAGGAAACATGGAACTGTGATGAACCCTCCCAGGAGTGGCCGGCCAATTAAACTTACCCCAAGAGTAGTGACGACTCATCAAAGATGTCACAAAAGACCCCAGAAAAAACACCCAAAGAACTGCAAGCCTCAATTGACTCAGTTAAGTATGTCGGTATTCATGACTCCAGCATGAGAAAGAAACTGGGCAAAAATGGCTGCGTGGCAAAGTTCCAAGACAAAAACCACTGCTGAGCTAAACGAACATTAAGGCTTGTCTCAAACTTGCCAGAAAACATTTTGATAATTCTAAGACCTTTGGAAAAATACTCTGTGGTCTGACAAGACAAAAGTAGAACTTTTCCCCCATTACATCTGGCGAAAAAGTAACACCGCATTTCAGAAAAAGGTCCTCATACCAACAGTAACATATGGTGGTGGTGGCGTTATGGTCTGGGGCTGTTTTGCTGCTTCAGGACCTGGACGAATTGCTGTGATAAATGGAACCATGAATTCTTCCGTTTACCAAAAAATCTTGAAGGAGAATGTCCAGCCATCTGTTTGTGACCTCAAGCTGAAACCAACTTGGGTTCTGGAGCAGGACAATGATCCAAAACACACCAGCAAGTCCAACTCTGAATGGCTGAAGAAAAACAAAATAATAACTTTGGAGTGGCCTCGTCAATGTTCTGACCCGAATCCTATTGAGATGCTGTGACATGACCTTAAAAGGAGGTTCATGCTCCAAAACCTTCCAATGTGGCTGAATTACAACAATTCTGCAAAGGTGAATGGGCCAAATATCGTAATTCTATTATTTATGCTCAAGCAGGATTCATGCAAGAGAGGCCCTGTGATTACGTTTTTTCCTACAATTGCAGGTATGTGCATTTATGTGTGGCAATATATATTTTTTTGTCTTTTTGGGATGTTTTTTTTTGCGTATACACTCTCTTCCCGTTTTAGTGCTGGACTTTTTTTCCCTTCGAGAATCAGACAGTATTGTTGCAAAAGAGACGTTAACCACTGCTTTTGTGTCTCTAAAGGTCTGGGAAAGTTATGCTGGTGTCAGCTTTGCAATAAAATCACTGTAAGATAATTGCAATGTTAGGCCCACTACTCAAACAGTCACACTGCTCCAACTCATTAAAATACAGGCCTATTCCGAGACCAGTATCAAAATCCTGTTGGCATGTATCAGTACTTACTGGCAGCCAGCTCTTGGCTTCAGCCTCGGGGCTAAATCTGTCATTCAGGTGCGTACGTGCTCCAAGGCCCATTAGACACCCTTCACTCGCCCGGAACACACCCCCACCCCCCCAAACAACCTCTCGAACCTCACCTGCACGGCTGACAGCCCTGCAACACAACAACATCCCCAGCTCGAGCTAGAGTGTGCGGTTTATGGAGGAAGCTAAAGCTAATGCTATTCCACAGCAGGCCACTTTCTGCCTCCAGGGACGTGCAGGACTCCTGCATCAAAGCACTTCCTGAGCTCAAGTCAGGTCTCTCGGAGTGGATAATTCTGCTTGGTATACAAAGGGGGTTTGTTGAATGGCTAAATGCTACAGTGGTAATTGTTTAATGATGGATACAGTGCACTCACCTTGATCATTACGGTCCACAATAAAAGACTTGCTCGTTATGAATGATTTTGCATTGCCACCAAGTGGTCAAACAGCTAAATAGCAGACTACACACACTTTATTTGATGGAAAGATTATTAAGGAACTGATGAACCTAAACAAAATCGAAAATGCAAAAAAAAGGGCTATAGTGTCAAAAATACACCAGCTCCAACTACCAACCAAAACAATCAATCTGTATTAATATATATATATATATATTGTAAATAAAAACTATTAAAAAATCCCCAGGCAGAGACAACCAAGATTCATATGCAGTTTGAATATCGCAATAATTATTTATGCTTCTCTGTCACCATGCAGCAAACAACCGCGGCAAACCCAGGTACACCACAACCACGAGTCACCGTCTGCTCTTGGTGCCAAGAGGAAACGTCAGGGAAAGACCAATTAACCAGGCGATGACAGCAGCTAAATGGGTGGATTAAAGGGCTTGTACTGTAAAGGTCAGGATGCACGCTGCTAATCTGAATCATGAGGTGAGGATAGACTGACAGGAAGAGAGAAAAACAAACTGCATGTCACCGGTGAGTGATTACGGTGCGTGACAGCGAGACACGGCGTGTCAGCAGGGGTGAGTTGGCGCGGCGGGCGGAGCGAAGCATTATTGCCGCGCATGGTGACAGGTTAGAGGTTAGGTTTTCCTTTGTAGCTCGTCGTGTAGAGAGCGACGCCGGCCATGCGAGGGTGATATCATTATGTCAGGACTGAAGCAGTCGCTGAATAGTTTTTGTCAAGATTCACTGTCGACATAGTCAGGGAAAAAAAAACAGTGTGGCGGCAGGATGGAAACAGTCAAAGTGATCGGTTAATATCTGCTTAATAATACAATTCAATATTGAGTGTGTGTGTGTGCTAGTGTGTGGGCTGTGCTCACGTCTTTCCGGGTGACTTTTTCAGCCAGAATATGTCATCACTGGTGATGCCGTGCTCCATTGCTCCTGGGATCTGGAATAATAGTTAAAGCTGTGAACAGGACCAATAAACCTACACATTAACTATAAACGTCTTCATGTTAAATTCATGTCTTTTTAGGACCATTTATATAAAATGTAATACCTATTACACAGACCTACTGACAAAGAAAAACATTTTTTCCATTTGTTAATTTATATTTTTATTAATTGCCTCCTACTTCCATACAGAATACCTTTTCATTAAAACCTCACCAGTAGTAGTTAAAGCATTGTGAATATGATGTACTACAGCTAATGCTGATATCTATTAATCCATTTTTAGTGAATATTTTCAGGTATTAAATGCATACTACATCCATGTAAAATATTTATTTACTAAAATCTGCACGGTGAAATTACATACTGACTTACTTTTTAAGGTATCATTTCCAAATTCATAAATTCAGTGCTTTTAAGACTTTTTAAGACCCTGCATAAAGAGATCTGTCAATAACGGTCAACAGAACAAAGAGGGTGTGTTGAGGCTTGTACATGTGCTCCAACCAGTATGAAGCATTCACGGCATTATAATAACTCCCTACTCTTCTCTGGTACTGGAGTTTATTATTTCTTATCAAACCAGCCACAGACAGACACACGCTGGGGGTGAATGATAAAAACAAAACTAACGTTTGTGGGGTATTTCGGCCGTCCGCCTGTAGCAAGAACAATATTCTTGGCAGTCAGGATCGTCTGTGAGAGGGGAGGAGAAGTGTAAAGTTATTAACAAAAAAAAAAGTGACTTTTTTTGCTGACTGCTCTGTCTTTTTGTTATATATTTGTTGCATTTGTTTATTTTCAATCAAATACATTTTTCTATGTTTTAAATATTGAATAATGTTGGGTAAAAAATATGTAACAATATAGGATGTAAAATATGTAACATAACATTATATCTGCAACCTCCCCCAAAATAAATAAAACAGCTCAATACTGTATAATATTATAAAACATGTTTATGGTCATTCATAATACGTCTCTTCCTGGTGTATGAATACACACGTCTTTATGGGATTCAGCAGCTCACCTCTTTCCCTGCTCTGCTGACTCCTCTGACTGTGTGCTCATCCTTCAGGCTTCCTTTGATGTTCAGATATCTCACCTTCCTGCAAACAAAGATAAACAGCTGGTTGCTGGTCCCTCAGCTCCTTATTCTTAATGTAATTGTCAATGGGCACAACATGTTTTTATCTGAAGCATCTAACACCTGTAGGAGGTCAGGAGATGTGCAGTGGATATTTAATGTTCCCATACTCTCTGTTCGTGGATGCTATCACATGCATATTATGCTGCAGGGGCAGTTTGAGAGGTTTCAAATATATAATCAAGAATTCCAGTTGACCCTCAGTCAGTGATGAGTTATATAGCTGAGCACATTTACTCAAGTATAATTTTGAGGGACTACTTTATTTGAGTATTTCCATTTGACTACTTTACACAACCTTCCCAATCGCTATTTTATATATAAAATACACGATGGCTTTATACAATAAACTCTGTATTCAAATGAATGGATATAACATTCATTTGAGTACACAACAAACGATAACAATAGAGTTAATTTGACAGAATTAAAATATGTATTAAAATGCATTAAAATATAAGAATACATATCACTGAATGAGTATTCAATTCCAATATATACTGTATATTGTTAAAAAAGAATTAAATAGTATAATTATATTATATATATATATAGTATTTATTTTTATTTTTTTTTTATTTTAATAAAACTTGTGTACATGTTCTCAATGAATGGTGTCAGAGCTTAACTAAAGGCAGAGCCAGAGTGTCTAATATAATATATTTACACTTGGAATGGTGTGAAATTGTTATGTAGATAACACTGGATTAGAAAATGTTAAATTAAATACTACCATGCAATCTTTTTGCAGCATTTGGCAAAATTTAAACTGTTTTTAACCTAATTCAATACAAAGACATAATATTAAATATTCATCTTGTAACACTGATCAGAACCGCTTAATTATTACTGAACAGAACATTCATTAAACATCGGCTTTAATTTATTAGAGTTTCTACAATTAATTAATTTATGTGAAATTACAGTTAAACATTTTCTCTCCACTGTTCTGAACACACAGAGTCACATTGCTAACTGCTCATTAAAATCAAATAAATCCTATCGGGACCATTACTAATGTGCCAAGTCCAAGCAAAGGATCTCAGTGAATTCATATTATTGCAGGTTAAGTTGGGGCACATTCACACTGAGGTTAACACCTGTTTGCCCTCCAGCCAGCAACTCAGTCAACATGTGGTTGCTGACTATCAATCCTTCTGTGCGTAGAGATTTCACCTCATTTCCATGCCATAAAAATGAGCAAAGAAGTGAAGGAAAAGCAAATAAGATGTAATTTCACCTTCAGCTATCGCATATTATACATACACAGAAGTCAAGATCGCTTTTGGAGGTCAGTCAGGTTGATATTTTTACACCTCGGTAGGTAGGAAGAAAAAAAAAAAAAAGGTTGAATGGGACACTGGTGGAACTTCTTAATGACACCTGAACGAACCCTAATCCCAACTTCCTTTAAACTGATAATCAAATAAAACATCATAATTAAAATCCATAAATAAACTAAATGAGCATATCTGGTGTCACTTACTTTTCCTGGAGCTGAACCCTGTGACCCCAGTTGAGGGACCGGACGTGGTTTTGAACAGCCTCAGCCATGATGGCCCTAAAATACAGGCAGGATGGAAAAGTATAAAGATATCGTACATTAAATAATAATAATAATAATAATAATAATAATAATAATAAAAACAGTTAGCTTTATAATGAGTAAATCTTTAGGACTCCTTTTTTATGCCTGATCTGTCTGGTGAGAAGGTTTACATTTCAATATGAGCCGCCCAGAAAAGACCACTCAAAGGTTATAAATGAATGGAGGATGGTGAACAATTAAATTAAAATAGAAACACATAATGGAGGCAGCAAAAATATTTACAATGATAAAAAAGGAGGGCTAAGAACACAAATGGGTGATATAAGGGTTAAAAACACAGGTAAGTGATGTCATGGTGGTCCAGCTTTAGTTCCTTTTTAGGTTTAACTCAATGGATAATATAAGAAGCTTTTTTAAAATACAACATACAATGAAACCAGCATGTGGAACATGTTTCGGAGTTGTTAACAGCTCCAACAAATGAGTTTCCCATGGTTTCATTTCAATAAATATTCAATGATTCAATATTTCAATGAAAATCAAAGATTAGAAAAAAATCCCCAAAAGATAAAACAGATTAGTTAAAACAGAACTAGAAGTTTGTTCTTCTTATATTATTAAAGGGTAAAGGGTGTGAATTCTTCTTCCAGCGCTGGCACTATATATACCTTTAGAAGGAAGTAATCACATTGTTCCCATTCAGAAATTATATCCTATCCTTGAGTATTGCTTCTGTGACAGTTCCACCACTAGATGGTGCTGCTGAGACATGCCTTCTACAATGTTGAGCTTGGGTGAGACCTACCACTCATGGCTGATGGGGCCTGGCAGCTGCCAGCCATACTTCTGAGCATCTTTCACTGCTGCACCAAGTAGAGCAGTTTGGTGCATGAGCTTCTTAGGAATACAGCCAACATTAACACACGTGCCTCCGATACCCCACTTGGTGCCTGTTTGAAACAGCATTAAGTGGCGTCCTTAAATCTCCATTCTATATGTTATGTAGAGTGGAAATTTGTAGTTTTTAGAACTGGCAACGCAGGAAACGTTTCTTACCTTTAACAGATGGCTCCACATAATCTAAAACAGCCACATTTTGTCCCAACTGTGCAGCTGTAAACCACAACAGAAAATATTATCAGGTAGGGGATTATTACATGAAACAAATCATTGTTCCGAGCACAGAGGAGGAAACCTTGACCTCACCTTCTTTGGAACAGGCAAGTCCTCCCGACCCACCACCAATAACCACCAGGTCATAGTCATACTTCCCTGAGTGAGGATAATTAATAGCAAATTAAACATATTGGTTTAACCTGATAAAATCCAAGGACCCCAAATATAGAGGCATCATATGTTTTGCACACTGAACAGGTTGAAGCACAGGCTCCTCTTACAAATCATTATGTTCAATTCATTAATTGCGGGTTACAGAGGTTATAGAGGTTACAAAACAGTTCTAAAATGCTCTAAAATTGCACTAGTTCAAGTTACATGTATCTATCTTGGGGTAAATTTCAAGCAGGAAAACTAAAAAAACAGACTTGGAGCTGATCTGGTTAACTTGGTGTTAATAGATTAATTTTGAACCTATCTAATCCATAGTTAGATAGATTAAGGATGTTACAAATAAACCAACCTTAAAGATTAACACTGTTTAATCTTATTTTAAAACAGTCAGGTGTTGAGTGAAAGGGGTTTTCTTTTCAAGTTAGTCCTTGGTACTTAGAAATCAATAGTTTGACTACAGAATATCCCCTATGTTGGAAACGTTATCATTCTGCATTAAGTTGCTGCTGCCTGCTGTCAGGTGAATGGAGATGCGTGAAGTGAAAAAGCCCCAACAGTAACTGAATGAATGATGGGACCGTTGAGTGACAGCAGCTTTTTTAACACGTCTTATCTAACCGCTGAGTGAACAGTTAATATTAACAACTAACAGCAACAACACGATACCTGTTAGGGTTCTGTTTAAAACATGCAAACAGTTAGTCCTTGTTTTCCACCGGTGTCTGTATATGCAGAAGGCGGCCATGTTGTTGTTATGAAAGGACCCCGCCTGGGATGTGGTGTTTGAAGAATTGCCTGATTAAAATAACTCGACTCAGAATTATATTTATTCAAAACAATCTGTTGGCACATTGCATAGAAAATAATAGAAATTAATTTATTACTAAAACTAAATATAATTGGAAATATAATTTAAAACTAAATATAATTGGACAAATGATGCTCACTAATGCTGGTCGAGCAGCGTTTTTCGAACTGTGCGGCGGGTCCGCCTCGTGGGGGGCGGAGGTTACTACAGGAGATAAGGATTTAAAAATCGGTACGTACTTCAGATTCAATAAGGAAAGTGTGGAATAATTGTCAGTATGGATACATGTCGTGTGCTTAACAAAGGGAAATTCATATTCAAAATTAACTCAATAGTTTTAATGTTAAATGTCTCATCCAGGTCATTGTAGTCAAGAGGTTTAAAAAGTAGGCAACTGGACTTTTTCTTTGAGCTTGAAGACGCCTTTCGGATGAAAGGTGAAACGTCTTCAAGCTCAAAGAAAAAGTCCAGTTGCCTACTTTTTAAACCTCTTGACTTTTAATGTTAAAACACAATTCCTTAGAACCACATACCTTTTAAAATGCATTAAACAAACTCATATTGCTGCTAACAATGAGTTTGAACAGAGAACAGAACAGTTATGTCTAAGTTTGTACACATGCTAGCAAATTTATATAAACAAGTTAAACTATCATTCACAAAAGCTAGCGCCTTGTCATATGTACCAAGATACACACCCATGTTCCAAAAAAATAGGTAATTATATCAAACAGCATTATTTCTGATGGATGCTATCAGAACAGATATCATGCATAGTTTTCATGTGCATATTTGTTTTTTTTTAATAGATGTATCATCCTTATAATAGTTTATTAGATTTGGCATGCCAGGTTACTTACCATGCACATTTCTGGTACAGTTTAGATTTGAAGTATTGTCTCACCCACCACAGAAACCATGGACTAATCTAAATAGCTGTTACTTGTCAAGCACAGTTATATCATACCAGTTTGAAATCCTTTATAGTCCGATTTCCAGAAGGGCTGGGACCCCCAAACCTTAAATGGCCCATTTTACCTGATATCACCCTATATATAAAAATACTGCTGCTTTTCAATGATTAAAATTTAGAACTTACAATAATATTAGAAATCCACTTAAAAACTATCAATTAATTTAATTAATTAATTTAATTGCTTAATTGCAGATTGCCAACACATCTGATTTCAGTGATTCACACTCCCACTGGATATTTTTATAACAGCATACGAAATAAGGCACAGAGTCAATGGACAGCTTCTTTCCAGGCATGGTTTATTGAAAACACACCAAATTTATACTCTACAAACCAGTATTTTTCCGTTATGTTTAACAAGCGTAATATTTGCCTCTGGGTATTAGTAAAATTAACATAATACATTCTGTCACTGTGGCATCGCTTCTGCTCGCTACCAAAGCATTAACAACTTTACTCCTCTAGGAAATCAAAACCCATTTTTTAATGACCCCCCCCCCCATTTTATTTATTTTATTTTTTTTAAGTTTATAATACAATGTGATACAAGGCAGAAACCCACCAACAGTCTAAACTACTTTGGGGCCGGGGGAAGGTGGGGGTGGGGTCAGAGAAGGGAGGGCGTAGGTGTATGAACGAGTGAGTTGAAAGGATGTAAAAAGGGAGGAGAGGAGAGGGGGAGGGGAACAGAGAGGATGGAGAGATGACAGCTGAAGGGGGGGAGAAATAAAGTTATATAAAACACACTTATCTTTATCTACCATGGAAAAGGTTAAGGCACATGATAGGTACAAACACATCTGCTACCGAGTAGTACAGTTACTTTATTTTGACGGTCTTGAATCGGTTCTATCTACACAGGTAGGTTCGTTCGATTGGATGCGTGTCCGTGTCCTGCGTTTATTTTACAGCACAGTTACTTGGCTCCTTCTTGTGGAAATGTACAATGTGCTGTACATCCAAAAACCAACATTTACTTATTTTTTTTTGATTGCATGTAAATACAACTCCAGATCCTTTGGTTGTGGCACTGCAGAGCAGTCAGGAAATAGACAGTCATGTGGTTACTTGTCGAGAGGGTTTCAGTATCGTCCAATGAAAGCACACACTTCTGAGGACACACAAAAGGGATGCTGGGTATTATTATAACTTTTTAACCTCTGGAATTTATACAGTAAGTTGTTTTTTTTGTTTTTTGTTTTTTTCTCGTAGTTTATTGATTTTTACCACAACGTACATCTTTGTAAACACTGTAAAATATGCAAGCTTTATAAAGTCACGTCACAAAGAAAAGTCAGACTTCAAATGCAGGCACATGCCGTTCGCCTAGATGACGCATGAGTGGATTTGGATTCTCCGGGGCCCTCTCCCGGTTGAGCTGATTCAGGAGAGCGGCTCAGGCTGGAACAGACGAACACGTTATTACCAGGTTTGTGTGCGGTCTCACCAAGCAAGAGGAAAGAAAAAAAAATGGCAATATGATTCTGTATCTATATCTTCTCGCCCTAAAGCGTTGTAAAAATATATACTATATGATCATACTCAATGTTTTGTTTTTGTACAGCGTGATGCAGCTTTTCTTTTTGATTCTCCACGAGGCGCATTGCGCCCACTTCCGCTCTCTTCCCGCGTGTGAGTGAATTAGTTAATATCCAAATGACACCACAAAAAAACTGGCACTTGGAAAGAATATACTATGAACATTTGTACAGTTTTTCTTCATGCTCACAACTGGATATTTCTGAAGTGAAAGGAGGGTTCAGTACAGAGCTAAATCTGTCTCGCCAGATTTGGACATTTGAAAGCCAAGATAAGTTTTTGCACCAATTTTTATTTTCATTGATATATTCGATCAGAATAATTTTTATTTATTTATTTTACCTTTGAATTAAATTCTTAAAGTATTCAAAAACTCATTTTTTACTTGTGCTATCAATGTTCACAAATTCACAGAATCCAAAATTCATACATATTCATATACATATATATATATATATTCATGTTGCTTCAAGTTTCAGTTAAAACAGCTGGGACACCTTTGGATACCAAGGATAAGCAATTGATTCTGTCTCAAATCATTTTTTTTTTATTTGGTTAATTGATTTTTTTTTTTTTTTACTGTAACTTGGCAATCTGTATTTGACATTGAATCAAAGCAACTTTTAAATGGAATTTAAACATTTCTACATGAACTCGTGAACATTGAGAAATAAAAGTAAAAACAAGTTTAAAGACTCAAATTCACAGGTTAAAAATTCAAACATCAATTCAGTGCTGGAATTTCAATGGCTTCTCAATTTTAGGACCCGGCGAGACGGATTCGCTTCCATATTCCCGTTTTTTTTTTTTTTTTCTGGCGGCTCAGCCTGAACGCAGCGGGAAGATAAACGAAGGGACTGTTATTAACACTGCCATCTCTCCCTTTATCCTGTTACCCCCGTTACCTCCACCTCATCCTTGGAAACTCCTCCGGAGTCTCTGTTTGACATGTATCCATCGCCTTTAGAAAGAACACTGCAGATAAACGTTTTTTGTTTTTTTTTCTGTCATTTTTTTTTTTTTTTGACAATACAAAATATAAATAGGTGATCGTCGGCATATCTCGACAATATCTGACATACATTTAAGTTACGTGGTTATTTCTTGCTTACAAACATGGTGAGCCTTTATCAAATGAGATGTGCTTTCCAAACAATGGTATATTAATATACAACTAAGAAGTTGGTCATGTTTTTTTTTTTACTCTATTTTTTTTTCTAATTTTTTTTCTTTTTGACCCTAATATACATTTATATAAAACCCAACAAAAAATAATAAAAAAAAGTTTTTAGATCTATCCTTTCATCAAGAGAATCCTCTGCCTCTCCGTTTCTTTAAAAACACAAATCATTTATAAACAAAATGCCTTATATCCTCTTTAATACACATCATTGACAAAGCGCAAACCCGACCAGGACCCACGTCCGACCTGAGGGGTCACACACGTGACCACGGCTCTGTGAGCGGGGCTCAACGCGCCCCCTCGGCTCATACAGCAACACAACTTCTATTTTAACTTACTTTTTTTTTTTTTTTTGCAATGCAGTGTGAACAGAAACTGTTTTTCCATCATCAGGCATACACACCATGTCACTTTCTTATCTCCAGACCACAACTTGCAGACTCCTCACTTTATAAAATGGACATCATTCACCTGTTAACCACTTTTGATTTCAAAGCATCTCAGTGCAGTTTTTTTTTCTTCTTCTTTTAAAAACACAGTGAACCGAATGGATTGTAAGTTCGTGAGAGCGTACTGCTGGGAGTTTGTGTTTATCCGCTATGCTACAGCTCTTCTCTTCTCTCTTCTTTTCTCGGGCTCGAGTCTCTCTCCACTTTTACTTTCCTTATCCTTGTCATACGTCGCCGAAAACTGAAAACAAACGTCCCCGTGACTTTCAAGCGCACCAGTCCAAAACCTGCTCACATCCAAAAATACCCAAAGTCTGACAACAAACTGAAAGTAAAATTCAAACAAAAAAAACCCCAACAGAATTCAGATCTTCCGGATGTGAAAACTGAAAAAAAAAAAATAAAAGTCATTTAAAATTTCTTGTTGTCTTCTGCCACAGGTTTCCTTCCAACACGTGTTCCTTTTACCCTCCATTTCACTTCCTCCGCCCCTTCGCACGTCCGTTGCCTTCATCCGCACCGGCCTTTGTCCGTTTCTCGTCATCCGTAGAGCTCAATAAGAGTCCACACTGTAAAATTCACATGGTGTCCAGTGGGAATGTAGATATGAGAAAGTAGTAGGAGTAGTCACTTTTTATTCATTTTTTTTTAAATGTTTTTTTTTTCTTTTTTTTTTGAAAAGCATGAGAGTGCTGGCTGCTGCTGGGTAGTTGCTGTTGTGAGTATTTTTTTTCTTTTAAATCCTCTTTTCTGTACAAAGTCCAACTCCAAAGATGAGCTCCGTGTGAAATGGCAGTGATGATATGAGAGATCCTCCTCTAGCTGGGGTGTTGCACTGGTTTTTATATTAGGCCTGTAGCGTAACAGAAAAAAAACAACAAAACAATATTAGACAAACTATCTTCTCGGTTTGAAATAACAAATGAATAAAAGAGTTTTGGTAAATACTGCAACCTTTACAGAGACTTAATGGAACGACTTGATGGTTCGTTTTTTTTTACACTTAGTCGCTTTCTTGCTGAGAGAAGATCAATACCGCTCTCGTTTCTGTGCGCTGAATAGAAATTTGGAGCCCACGTGTGCTACTAGCTTAGCACAGTTAGCATAAAATCTGGAAGGCACACCTGGTCACTGGCCTGAAAAAGGAAAAGTAAAGCGATAACATCACTTTTGATAGTAGTTTTTACATTTGGCCATTTTCTTTGGACCCGGGCTGGTTGTTACTCCCCTGTGTCTAGTCTGACTTCGGAGCTAATCTAACAGTTTGTAGATTTACCCTCACATTAGCGTTCAGACATGATCAAATTTTTCTCACTGCAAGAAAGTCATTACATACCAGTGTTAATTCTGTCAGCGATTTTTTTAAATTTAATTTTAGTCTTGTGCCAAATGCATTAGTTTTAGTCATATTTAGTCAACCTGTATTCTTTTTTGTTTAGTCACATTTTAGTTCAGGGTTCTTCAACCTTTTTTAGCTCAGGGACCTTTTGGGTGTCAGAAGAACAAAGCAGGGACCCCCACTTAAAATTCTTATTTTATTATTATAATTAGTAAAAGTAGTAGCAGTAAAGGTAGTAATAATAGTATGATTAGTAATTAGGAATTTATCCATCAGGTCTTTAAAACAACTCTATGTGTCTTTAGCCAACAACAACTATGGTAGCTAACTAGCTTGTTTTTCCGCTCTGAAGTTGACGTTGTGGACCTCCTGTTTTAGTTGATGGAAAAATCCTGGTATTTTAGTCCATTTTTTTTATCATCAAAGATAAAGTCTTTGAAAGTCTTCATTTAGTAATTGACAGCAGGATGATAGAAATGTTGATCACAATTCTTCTAGTCAAACCAATAGATTCATTGTAGTCTTTTTCTCAAGATTTACTGTAGATTTTGTATAGATTGTAGTGGAGCAGCTGCAAAGAGTCAACACATGTTGTTTTCTGTCACCCTTGCCTCACTAACAAACAGAATGTAACTTTTTAAAGTAGGCAGGTAAATATTCATATCGACGCAGAATCAGCTACAACATCTAAAACGAGGAATAATATGTTTTTATCTTCTATTTTTCAGTGTGTTTCAGGCAGGAATACATTTATTGAAACTATTGATTGGTAGCACATTTTACCAGAGAAGCACTCTCAGCACCAGTGGCTGCTCCTCACACACAAGTACAAGTGACACGCATCCAGTGAAGGCACTTTTAGGATTGTAATTTTAAAAGTCTGTGATGAAATAAGACATTTTTTTAAAAGTTTGATTTAATTTCTGTTTTGTTTTTTTTTTGTCAACAGAAAATGTGTGGTAACTACATCAGTCAGTGGTTAAGGGTATCGATTTTGTCTCGTCTTTGTCATTAAAAAAACATTGTTGAATATGTTTCATCTAGTCTCGTCTGATGAAAGTAACACTGATACATACAATACATTTGCTTTTGTTGAACTATTCCTTTTAAAACGTCATGTTGATTTAAAGGAACAGGCTAGTAACATGCTGTACTTTTGTTTGTATCAACAAATCCAATGAAAAAACACAAATAGTTGTGTTTCCATCTCTCAAATCTTGCAAAAAAGAAAATTTGAAGAGTGAATTGGGTTGATTTAATGTTTGTAGGATTCATTTTGGTCTTTTCATGGGATTTTTTGAAGAATATCAGTATCCTTGAAAATTTCATCTACTTTTTTTACATCAACAGATGTGAATTTGAAATGACTTGCTCAAGTTCTATTTTGACATGTGACGGCTTTATCACAGTCCACCACGAATCACAACGAATGCTTCAATCATGTCGGATTACGATGGTGAATGGAGAAAACGGAAACACAGGTGTTTGATGAAACCTTAATGAACCGAAATGAAGTGAAATTGACTTACCTGATGGCTCATTCCTACTTTTACCTGCAGCTTTTTATGTCTAACTAAAGTGGCAAAATTACAATGAATAGCACAAATCAGACCGGTGTGTCACTTTGCGTTTTTCCTAGAACAATGGATGTAGATGAGAGACGTGAACACATGGCTACAAAGGCAGATGACTGAATAAGAAGATGATAATGAGGAAGACAGCAAGTTGTAACAAGGGGCTTAATACAAGGCTTCTGGATAGCGGTGAGGACGAGGCAGAAAGAGATTAAAAAAGAATGCTGCTGATAGAATGATGAAACTGAAGCTCAGATCAGCCTGCAATCATGTAAAATTTGCTGTGATTGAGTCACTAACGTGAATAAAAGTCTAATTTGGAAATATGCTTTTAGATTCTTCTACTTTGCTCCAGTATTTGACATGAACACATGGAGGAAAGAAATTAAACTGTTGTTTATGGATGGGACCAGAACTTGTTTCAAGAGAAACCTTCATTTGATTTCAGTGGCTTCACTTGTGTTCCTGTTCACTGGAATGAATGAAAGATTCCTGCTGAAACACATCTTATTCTCTTTCTTTAAAAGTCACAAGCGAGAAAATTTCGTAACCACAAAGACAAGCCGAATCTCGGATTGAGTTTTCTTTGATATCTTTTATATCTTCACCCTATAAAAATAATGGCCTATGTAATTTTTTTTCATGTTTTTGGGAAAACACAAACCACTTTATCAAATGCAGAGAATATTATATTTATTAATTATTTCAATCAGAAAAGGTTTTAACAGTGGATGACTGTGGACATACATAGAACATTGTGTGTAACTATTGTAACATTTAAGAATAAAGTAACTCAGGCCACTTTTTGAACCTTATAGTGTGACTTTAGGCAACTTTAAACCTTCATTCCATACTGCAACTTTGACAACTTTTTGAAACCTGAGATGTGGCAAAGTAGAACTTGAAATTTAGACTAAATTACTATAAAACATTGTAACCTAAAGCCTTTATCACTCACCAGCAGAAATTGATTTAAGAATCATGTTTAAAGCTTCTTTTGCACCATAGATTCTTGTCCTAAAGGGCATAAAAAGTATGATCTTTTCAACACAGAATTACAGTGATTTTACCAGACGTGGCAGCATCATCAAGATATGATTTAGGCCTAAAAGCTTGATTTTGTCAAAAATGACTGGCCATTATTTTAATAGGGTGACGATATACAGAATTTTCACATATGACGTGTGATTTGTGTGTCTGCCCAATATATGTTTTGGTTCCCACCATTGACTTATCGACTGATGTTAATTATTCATCATCTTTGACCCGAGCGATGGTGGGTATGATGAACGTAGACGGAGAAGAGTGGGTGCATATCTCTCCTTCCTTCTCCTGCCTGCTTTTCATTAAGGTGAGATAACAGAGTCCCAGGAGGATTCATTATTCATCTCCAATCTCGGCTAAGGCTGTCAGGGAGCAGTGGCAGCTGCTGCCAAACTGCAAACAAAGACCTGAGCCTGTTTACTTTTTTGTGTGTATCATAGAGTGACTCCTCCATAGTATAGCTGCACCTGAAGTACTTCCTCTGGGTTTGCTGTGCTGCTGTACTGTGTGTGTGTGTGTGTGTGTGTGTGTGTGTGTGTGTGTGTGTGTGTGTGTGTGCATGGTGTGTGAGATTGTGTGTGCTGCAGGGGTTTGAGTGGCAGCATACTCTGTGTTAGATCTCCTATCTTTGTGTTTCTCGTTATTCTTGTGTTTTACTTGCATTAACTTGCTGTGATGACCTCAACCTAAAGGGAGGATGGAAACTCACTGTGGGCAATAATTTGGTATATTTACATGCACTATTGTATTTGTTCATTATACACGCTGTCCCTGTTTCTACATTCAGATATAACTGTTGGTAAGAATCACATAAAACATCGGAAATGTTTGAACCTTTAAGAAACATTTCAGGTGGCATAATAACCATCATTTATTAACGGTTAATAGATAGCTAATTACAAGTTAGTTAATAGTTATTTTACTCAATGGTAATATTTGGTTTGTAAACTGTCTATAAATTCTTATAAATGGTTGCTATTATAAATGATTATAATATCACGTTAAATGCTTAATAAATACTTTTTAAAATCTCTATAAATGCTATTTGGACAGATAGTTCATACTTTTAACTTTTACTTAATAATTGGTGTAATAAGTATCTTTTGGATATTGTAACATTGCAACTGATAATTATAAAATTTTGTAAATGTGTCAAGATTAATGTTCAGACAGTGACCAAATATTAACAATTAACTAACAGTAAAATCACAAGGTTAATTAACTATTTATTGACGGTTAGTATAAAGTGGGTTTGAATGGCAAATGAAGTGATTCATTTTTGTGGAACGAAGCAGATGATGAGCTGGTCTACATGGTACACAGTGAAGGGAAAAAAGAGGGAACAGGTGGAAGATGATGAACAAACAAGGAATGAAAAGAAGAAAGGATGCTACAATCCAACTGGGAGGTGAAGTTTGTTATGTCTGTGCTTTACTTTCAGACCTACCATGCATGCATTTAGACCCAGGAGTCAACAGGCTGGGGCTTGACATCACAAGCGTCCACCAGACTGACCGCAGGCCTGTTACTCCTGATATAGTGTTTCCTATTTGTGTCATTCTGTGGCCACAGGAGGATGGGTTAAAGAAAAAAACACAGCAAAACAAAAAGAGGTCAATACATTTCACAAATACACATGCGCATACACGCAAACGCACTCACGCACGCACGCACGCACACAGACATACAGTACACATGCACCCAGGATCAAGAGAAGCCTGTGTTAGTCCCCTGCCTGAAGGAAGCTTGGAGGGAAATCAAGAGTGATTAGAAAACAGCGAATTAAAACATGCAAATGAAAAAAGGGAAAGAGCAGTTTCAACAGCCAAGTTGCATTCAAAGTGGGCAACACCTCTGGGATGCACACGGCAGACTTAAGACAGATTTGGAATAACGCTCCAGCGACTGTAGACGCTGAAGACGAACGCAGCTGTTTGCTGCGATTACGTCCGTCTGCAGCTCAGGAGCTGGTGACACAATCTGCCCTTTAAAAGTGTTGCAGGATAACTCCAGCTTTAAATACTTTGACGAAATTAGTTCGGTGTCCAAAAATAGAATATAAAAAGAGTGGGTAGGTGCAATAATTCCCCAAATTCATTTTCGGCTCTGAATATAATGGAAAACTTCAAATTCATTTGATCTTGTTTGACGTGATAATATATACAGTATATGTATATATATATATATATATATATATATATATATATATACATATATACAGTATATATATATATATTGTAATATAATGCAGTTCTATTACTTCTAATATACTCAAAGTATCTACAATCGGCTCCATATTAATAAACTATAATATTAAAATGCTGCTATGTGTATTTGTTACTGATAAAAACAACCAATATACAGTGCTACAATAACACAGCCCGCATTATGAGTACTTTTACTTTTGATACTACTGAAGTTCATTTCACTGATGAATATTTTTGTACTTTGACTTGAGTAGAGTGAAGTAATCGTGTGCATATCTAACCTCTCTTTAGGTCAGGTGCTGGATACAAAAAGATAAACTGAAGACAAAATGGAAAATCTGCCCTAATATCCTCCTGACTTTGCCTAATACAGATCTTTAGAGCTTGTTTAAACCTTTTCCAGAGTAGTATATATAAAAACACGAATAAAGCCAAAATTCTTATAATAATTTTGATTTTGATGCATTGGGAACCCTGCATTTTATATCCTAAATTAAAACCTGAAGGAAAATGGGTCCAATCTCTGTAATCACTTTAGAAAAAAAATGAAGAAGAATTAATATATTTAGCTGCTCAAAGAAAAAGCAGTGTCTGCATTTTTTTTACAAACTCAAATATTTACTGTATAATACTGTATACTGTAAAAGAATCTCCAGGATTTGGCATTCCTGTCAATCACTAAAGTAATATTTAGTTGGATAACCATGGTTTTCCGAGAACAGCTTCACATCTCTTCCGCAACCAACTTCTGGCTCCTATAAATAAGTATTTCAGTACTAAGTACATGCACTTAGTATTCATTTTCTGTAAAGTGATTAAACAATGGACACGTGTTTCTTCACATTTTGATTTAGGATATAAAATGCAGTGTTCCCAATGCATTGAAATTAAAGATACTATAAGGATTTGGGCTTTACATTTGTACACACAATGCTATTACTTTGAGCAGTCACCTAAAAAGACATTATGTTAAAGCAGGTCACTTACTGCATTCATTTGATAATCCCACAGCTGGATCCACTCAGCTAGTATGACAGTAGATCAAACCAAAAGTGCAAAAAGCACTTGAATCATTTGACACATGTCCGACATGCTATGAAAGCGCTATCCTGTGATGCTTCTTTTAGGCTGGATCGCCAATCAGCTCGCTGAAAAACAAACTTCCACTGTGGAGTGAAACGTCTGTATAATCAGCAGACGGCCGCTCCACGATACAGCAGCCCGTTCACCGCCAAGACGAGGGTCATCGGCGCGAGGGGCGCTTGTTGGCGGTTCTTTTAATCAGCCTCAGATTAATTACTTTACAGACGCGGAAAGCCTCGACTCAATTAACTGGCGGCTCACAGATCTAAGGCCGCCCACAGAGCGGAGCTGCGGAGGGCAACTTTAACAGAGAAAGACAATTTCCAGCCTCTTGAAAAGAACCGATAGGATTAAGGGCCTATAATGAGGACCACCAGAGAAAACACGAAGAAGGAGAAAGAGAGACACAGAGCGGGCGAGGTCATGTGATGACATTTTCGATGAGACGTCATCGTTTCTCAGCATCTTCTATGCCCCGACTCCCCCCCCCCCTCAGAAGTGGTCTTGCCTGTACCTTTAACGGCTCCCGTTCCGTCAGGTCCACTGAGCCGTCGCCTGTCTTGTATTTGCAGTCCTTGTCCCTCTGATCAATGGTGGAGTAACCGTCTAATGAGGTGAGAGGACAGTGATCAGACGACACATATGGTGGTTTATGGTGTTGCATAAAACATCTGGCTTGTGTTATTTAAAACAGTAGATGGAGCTGTATTTGACCATATCCCCACAAGTACCTTTAAAATCCATTTTCCATACATTCATACATTCCATTTGAACTATGAATTTGGCTGGACAGAAATTCTCAGTTGCACATATAATTGTTCTTACATTCGGGATGCATCCAAAGTCATTTTCCTAAATCAGAAAATGACTCCTCTATCTGTGCAGATATTTACTAGATGTCTGACCTGTTAGGAGTCGCTCAGGCAGAAATAATGTGATCATCGGGGAAGCTTTTGAAACCATTTAGTGATTTGCAATGCTCTGTTACAACCGTCGGTTTCTACAGTACTAGATCAGAGTTCACCCCTACATCTCCACGGCTAAGATGCAACACTCAGTTGCTGCTCAGTGGCTAAATGTTGCAATGCTACAGCTGATAAGCATATGTACAATGTAATTACAAAAGGTCAAACTGAACATTTTTATTGTGAATTCAATGATTTCAATTTACAGCAAGGGTTGTAATTATTGAGATATATTTCCAAAGACATAAAAGGATTTTCACACCGGTGGAGGACACACAAATGATCAGGGAGTGAAGTTAAACAGGATTAGTGCTGATTTAGTTTAAGCAATGGCACTGGTTCTCAACTTTACCAACCTCCCTCTTCATCAGCACTTTCTGTTACGTTCCAAACATGGTCATGCAAATTGATCTTTTTTAATCAACATTTTAAGGGTCAAATAATGGTTGACAAGATGAGAAACTCAAAATCTTTTTAAAATGCAGTTTTAAAAGCATTCACCAGGTCTCTCAAAATGTACATTTTGTGTTCATGTTGGTTTCATTTTAACAAAAATAACAGAATGTGCAATATTTTTGACACAAAATATCAAATTTAAATGTAAACATTTAATCCACCTAGAATATAAAACTAGTTGACAGCATGGGATGGAAACTGGGAACTTAAAAAATCCTCCTTTCTATTTATTTGAACAGATTCTATGATTATTTATCATCATCATCATTTTCCTTAGAAAAAAACATTTTTTCAATACTTTTAGTTATGTCCTTCAACTGTCTTTGGCTAGGGAGGATGAAAAACATTGATACCTCTTAAAGAGCTTCTTCAGGACACAGCGTCCCACATTCGCATGGCACACAGTTTGATTTCATGAATTCAAGAAGAAGACCGTTGCAGTTATGTCTTTTTTAACAGAAGCAGGAATATTCACTCTGTAGGGGCCCAGCAGAAGAAATCTGCTGTGTGATAGATCAGCACCTTTCAATGTGGAGCTTCCAATGAAGGCCCAGCTTCGTACAAACATTTTGCCAAGAGAGGGGTCTTGCATACAGCATCAAAGAGCGTCATGTCCGAAGCTCTGTCCAAAGCCATCGGACTGTTTAGTGATTTTCAGATGAAGACGAAAAAAAAAACGCCTCGGCAATGGTTAAAGAACTAGTCAAAAAGATGTTGATTCAAAGGAGACACGATTGGACACTGGAGAGAGATTAGAGGGGAGCTAGCTCTTTTTTGGCTAAGGACGGTCATGCAGTCTGGCTCTTACCTGGACCCAGCTCATCCATAGGTATCATATCACCACTGCCACATTTCCTGGTGCCTGAAAAGCATTTCATATGCCATTTGTACAAAAAAAAAAGCAGCGCGCACACACACAAACTTGAGTCATTGAGCCAAAAACGTTGCTGCTGCTGCTTTGCAGGGTAATGGTTCCCGGCCAGTGATTGAGGAATGCAAACTGAGAGCTGAGAGCGGGCAGGTATGGGCACCATGATTCATGTGCAGGTATGAACGCAAAAAAAAGGAGAGAAAAAGAAAGCTGGCACAAGGTCGAAAATTAGGACGTTTAATTGCTGCTATGCTACAGACTCCTCTGTTGAAAAGATGTTTGTTGTTGGGCCAATGTTTCTGCAACACATTCCTCCCCCCACAGATACTGATGCTGCTGCTGCTAGGGAAACAGGTTCATTTCAGGCTGGTGCGATTTTTACCCTCACTGACATCAATTTAAAACCTGACTTCCAATCAGTTTTTCTCTAATGTTTGGGTTTAGAATCCAGAATCCTTGGTATGTGGTTACTGCAGCATACAACACGCCGCAGCGACGCCACCACGCAGGAGATGAGAGGAGGAATGTGGCAAGCGTAGTGCTTTAGTATAGCAATGTCCTCGGCAACACACAGCCACACACACAGCCACACACACACAAACCCAATGAACCAGATGCTGTTTCCAAGTAATTATTAGTACTGTGTTTAAACCTGCTTGGAGGACTGTGGTAGGATACTTCACTTATTTTTATTTATTCTTTTTATTTATTTATCTTTTTGCTACAACTTTTATGCTTCCTTTTATGCTTCCTTTTACAAACTGAAGTGGGTCTGGTGATATTCCATATTTTTCCTATTGTCAACAAATCCCTACAACAATAAAAAATCTGGAAACCAGGTGAATTTGCAAGAATTTTAAAGGGTCAATGTGTAAATTTCCAGATTAAAATGTCTACAAAATGCCACACAAGTCATTTTAAATCACATGAACAAAAGATTACAAGTGTGAAAGGGACAAATTATTTTGCTATCAGGTATGTTCTGATAATATACAGTATGTACACAGTATTATTTTTCTGTTATCTGTCCAAAAGTCAAATGACGTGCAATGTTGTAAAATGTGGAAGATTTCAAAAAACACAGTGGATGGTAATACTTCCTATAAATGCTGGATATCTGCATGTGTCCTTTTTTGGAAAAGTTCAAGGTAGGGCAGTCTAGCGACCTTATTAAAATAGTAGCCTAAGTCATTTTTTGACCAAAATGAGTTTTTTGGCCTAAATCGAATCTAATCTCTTGATGATGCTGCCATGTCAGACATTATCGAATCACACATCATATGTGAAAATTGTGTTGCATACATTTTGAATATTGCTGAGTTGATCCAAGTATTATTTAAGTTATTGATATTGTCACCCTATTAAAATAATGGCCTGTGTCCTTTTTGATAAAATTGAGTTTTTGGCCCTATAGGACAATGGATATTTTATTTTTTGCCTATTTTTTGTTCTTTAGGGTAAAATGCCTGACTTAGGCAATTTATCAAGCCTTCATGATGGTGGCTGCTTCAAGAAGCAAGAAGAAGGTCAAAATATGATTATTGAATCAATTTCTACTGGTGAGTTAGGCTGGGCAATGTGGACTAAAATTCATATTGATATTTGCTATATATCTCAATATTTTTTTCTTGGCAAAAGAAAAGCAAAGAAAATGTTTCTATTTATTCCTAGTTTGAAGCCACATGTGCCAAATCTTGCCCAGGCACTTTTACTCAACATGTACATGAAATTGGTGCAGAAAAAAGAAGCTACCAGCATAAATTAAATAAAGATACAAAGAAAGAAAGAAATAAAAATACTTCTTATTGCGTTTCTCTACGCCACATCTGACAATGACTTTAATTTACAATAAATTAATTTGAAAATGTAGTTTGATTATATATTTGCATCAACAATAAAAAAAAGAAAAAAAGAAAAGAGAAATTTAGAGGAACTAGCAACTTATTTTAAGACATAAACAATTTATCGAAATCAACAATATGATGTAAATCTATATCGGGCATGAAAAAATATTGAAATAAATTAAAAACTCAGTGTATCACCCAGAGCTATGAGTGATACGGTTTAATATCATAACTGACACAGTTTCTCCACAGTCACCCATTGTCAAGGCCTTTTTGATTGAAATGACATAATATTCTCTGCATTTGATAAACATTTTTTTTCCGTTTTCCCAAAAATTACTTGGGCACAATTTTTGAATAGGGTGATGGTATGTTGAGTTGTGGACTCACCTAGAGCTTAACAAGATCTAAGCACGGCCTCTCAATGTCACCCGTGCATATGCGTCACTGTTGTTGTTGTTGTCACTGAAGATGTCAGAAATGTACCTTTTATTCAGTTTTAAACCACATTTTTATGGTTCATTTTTTTTATGTCTTGGTCATGTTTAATTATCTTTAACTGGATAAAGGATTTTAGACATCAAACGTCTGGATTCAGAAGCTGAAAGCTCAGTAGCAGTGTAGAGCAGTGACAGAAACAATCAGAGAAACACTGATTTTTAAAGTGAAACCGCTTTTTTTATTTAACGTTTTACCGATTTAATCAGTGGCTCCGTTTGTTTTGGAGCGAGGGACCTCTAAGGATGATTTGGCTCTGAGTAAAAACCTCCTGAACGATGAACGCCTAAGGAATCCTCACAGAGAGAAGCTAAACGCAGAGCAACAACAATGTCATCAATCTGTCTTTTGTTGTTGTTTGGACTGAGTAACCCTTAGCAGCAGAAAATACACTGATTGGTATATTTTCTTAAAAAAAAAAAAAGAAAAAGAACAAACCACTGCACTCGAAGGTTTTGCTGATAAGAACGATGGTTCTGGATAATTTGTGTTTGGTGATATCAGGCTACAACAACAATGAATTGATCCCACAGAGTCTGTCAAGAGAGACAAAAGTTTTCTTTCCTGGTTTTGGTCTCAAGGGATTTGCTCACAATAACAAAGATGAAAAAAACGAAATATCTCCAGCCTTATCCTTCATTTACTGGATCCCCGTCTGCTCATTGTTCCAACATGATTGCTAGATGGTATATTCTCTGGTGAATGAAATAACAGCTCTGTGTAATCCCTCCCTCTGGGTACTCTAAACAGGCCCAAACAGCAACGATCACATCCACACACACACACTGACTGACCTTGGTTCTTCTCCATCAGGGGCAGAGTGGTGTCGTCGTAGCCTGGTTTGCCGTTCTTGGTCGCTTTAGGGGTTGCCGTCACCGTGGGCTGAGAGATGAGACGAGAGCGAGCAGCACCATGAACAAACCACCACAAACTCAACGCTACTAGGACATGACTCGTCATTCTACAGCCAGAAGTTATATTTCATTTAAGTTTCAGTCAGTCAGTCATTTTCTATATCCGCTTATTCCTAACTAGGGTCATGGGTGTCTGCTGGAGCCAATCCCACCATATTACAGGTGAGAGGCAGGGACACACCTCAGACAGATCGCCAGCCTATCGTGGAGCGTACACACACCATTCACTCACACGCTCACACCTATGAACAATTTAGAGTCTTCATTTAAACTCAGCATGTTTTTGGACTGGCTGAGATGATGCTAATATGTTTTTGTCAAAAACAACTCCCACTGTCGGTCGTTTGAGTTGATGGTGGAGTAGTTTTGAATATTTTTAAATAGAAAATGATTTTTAAAAAGAAACATTCATTTAATAAGAAACAAACATAACAGCGCTGATCTCTTACTGGAAAAGTGTATATCAGTTTATAGAAGAGGTTCTTCAAAATGCTCTCTCTTTTAGACTTTTTAATATTCTATACTTAAACAACTTTCCGCAAGAGACGTGGTGAAGACAGTGGCTTTGTCCACCTTACTGGCAGCAAGTAAGAAGGCCATGAAATGGCTGCAACAACAGCCTCCCTTGACAGATGCTTGAATTGATATTGTTTATGAAATATAAAAAGTGAAGAAATTTACATATTATCTCAAATTTCACCATACAATGTTGTTAGTGTATGTTTTCAGTGGACTCTATGAACTCAGAACAGCAGACCTTATATTTTAAATGCAAATATTCATATATTTGAGGACATAGGAATTAGGAAGAATAAATAAGTTGCCACAGTTCTCTTTTTTTTACTTTTGTTTCAGTATATAAAAAACAGCAAGTGATAACAAGGAGGGCGACCTTGTGATGGTATTTCTTTAAGTATCTGTACTCATGATCTGCTACTATGCCTTCACTGTTTATTTTTATTTTTTTTCCAAATCCTTCAAGGACACCCCTAATCTGTAGTGTAACATTTATGCCGTAGTTGGAATGTACAATTGTAAAGTTCTTTGCTCATTTGCTCTGGATACCATTTAAAAAAGGTTTAAAAATAGGAAAAGAATAATGACAGAGGCACAAAACATATATGTTTATAACAGCCAAAAAAATACATTTTGCAATAGTGGATACTGCTGTGTACCTGGAAGTGGCTTTTGTTCCAGCCATCTTTTGTCAGGGCGTTCCTCAGCTCTTTATAACTCCACACCGTCTGCAGTACGTGGGACGCTGCCTTTGTTTCTCGAGCTGATTGGCTGAGGGAGCCGAGAGCAGGGGGAAATATGAAGAAGTAAAGCACAACACTCAGAATCAGAAACCTCCTTTCCCTGACTCCCAAACAGCGACGAGTTGTTGGTGCCAGCGTGATGCTGCCGCCGCCGCTGCAGTCAATCAACTCATTTAAAGACGCCGACTCCCCTGAGTGGCTCCAGGGTCTAGTTTTAATTCACAGCCAGATGAGCGTACGTTTTACTTTCATTAACTCCCTCAGAGCCACTGCTAATAATTACATGTGGGTGGGGGGTGGGGGTGGAGGGCTCGTTTCAAAGAAGGCTTATTTCAGGGGGTGGAGAGGAAACACGGCTATTTGTTCTAAATGTATATATTCACTCGCTCTGTTGATCAATACTGTACTGCAGCCTTTGAAAAGTGTTCTTGATCTTAAATCAAAAGTGTGGTTGTTACGGCTGCCGTATGTTTGTGTGTATCCGTGTGTTTTTGTGTCCTGCATGCCGGCCTCGCCTCCGCCTCCCTCCACCATCCGGGATTGATGCGACTTCCGGCTCGCTGATCCCGCCTTCGCTTCGCTCTGCTATCCAGGGATTGGTGCGCTTCCCGGCTCGCTGGCCCCGCCTTCGCTTCCCTATGTCGCCCAGGATTGGTGCGACACCTGGACCAATGACGGCGCCTCGTTTACTCTACCGCTGAAAAGGCGCATCTCCGCAGACACTCGGGGCGGCTGTCTATGACGGACGGTTCGCCCCTCCGACTCCGTTTGTGTGCTTACGATCTAGAGACTTTTGACGTTGAAGTGTTTGGTGCTTCCCCTATTGTGGGTTTTTGGTTTAGTGTGTAACCTGTTAGAGTAACAGCGTTTTGTGTTTAGTTTGTAACCTGTTAGAGTAACAGCGTTTTGTGTTTAGTTTGTAACCTGTTAGAGTAACAGCGTGATTTTGTTTGGTTTTGTATAACCTAGTGTGTGTATGTGGGTTTTCCACCTAGGCTTGTTTCAGTTCTTTTCTATAGGTTTTTGTTTTCCGTATTTTTTTTCTCGGGAGCCGGGGTGCCGGTCACTTTTAGTTATTTATTCGCCTTAGCAAAGCTGTTTTGATTTCCCTTATAATACCTGCTCGTAGTGTGCCCTCTTTCTGTTTAAATAGAGTTTTGTATATACCCTACACCCGCGGCCCCTCTACCTCAGTTTGTTTTGTTATTATTATTATTATCCTCACATCTGTTCTGTTGAACGGCAATAAACCTTTCTGTTGTGCAAATTCCACCTTGCATTGTGTGTTACTTCCCCCTCCCTAGACAGGGTCGTAACATAAGTGGGGGCTCATCCGGGATCTTTAAAAGGATTCCCGGAGCCAAACGGTAAGGATAGCATTGCATTTTCGGAATTTTGTTTGGATAATTTGTTTTTCTAAATTAGAAACGGGAGGTTGGCAGCATGTCGCGGTTTGACGCCGCCGAGTATTTGGCTTCTCCATCCCTCACTGTGGTCGACATAGAAGGCTGCAGTAAGGAGGAATTAACCGCTGTCGCCAAGCATCTCAAGCTTGAGCTACCCTCAAAAATTTTAAAAGTAGAGCTCAAGGCCCTGGTGATAGCGAGGTTGGTGGAGGTGGGTCTTGTGAGACTGCCCGCACCACCGCCTGACGCTGTCGGCACAGAGCGCACCCTGATTGAAGGGGCTGGTGAAGCGCAACGCGCTCCCCTGCCGGCTGCTGCCACTGATGGTGTTCCCGCCCTAGATGGGGAGTCTGTGACTTCCCTGGAGGGGAACGGTGCTCTACTCCTAGAGGAGGAAGAGCTCGAGGAAGAGTCGGTGGAACTGAAACCTCCGCCTACTTTGCCTCGGTACGATCCCTCCCCTCTCCTCAGTAATGTTGGTGCAAGAGAGCAGGCGCAACTAAAGGTTCGCCTGGCTCGATTAAGATTCGAGTCTAATGAGAAAATGCAGAATCGACAGGTGGAGTTACAATTTCAGCACCAGCTCGAGGTAAAGAGGTTAGAAATAGAGGCGGAAACCACCATACAGCTCCGCAGGCTGGATCTGGAGGCGCAACGGTTGGCTCTTGCTGCTGGCGCGTCTGCGGAACAGACAGCTGGGTCTCCTCCTCCCGCCACGCCCCCACCAGGTGCCTTTGATGTGGGTAAGAATATTATTCTTGTCCCCATCTTTCGTGAATCTGAGGTAGATTCGTATTTTAGCACATTTGAACGCATCGCGAATGCGCTTCAGTGGCCTCGTGATGCATGGGCTCTTCTGCTGCAGTGTAAAATTCACGGAAAAGCCCAGGAGGCCATTGCTGCTCTCCCAGTGGAGGACAGCTTAAATTATGAATCGGTGAAAGCTGCCATCCTCCGCGCTTATGAGTTAGTGCCTGAAGCATACCGGCAACGATTCCGAACCCACAAGAAAGCCCCAGCCCAAACGTATGTGGAGTTTGCTCGAGAAAAGGGGATTCTGTTCGATAAGTGGAGCACAGCATGTAAAGCCAATAACTTTGAAACTCTGAGAGAACTGGTTTTACTAGAGGATTTTAAGAAGTGTCTGCCCGATCGTATTGTGGTGTATATTAATGAGCAGAAAGTTTCCACGCTGTCATCTGCTGCTGTCCTGGCAGATGAGTTCATTTTAACGCACCGAACTATTTTTACGACCAGTTTTGGTGATAAACCTCGTCAACCCGCAGTCCGACAAAACACTTCCCCTGAAGTTAGTCCCAAGAGGGAAGATAGGGAATGTTTTTATTGTCACAAATCTGGGCACATAATTTCCAACTGTTTGGCGTTAAAGCGCAAACAGCAGCTCACCTCACCGCCTAAAAATGTTGGGTTAATAAAAACCCACCTGCGCGCTGCGCCCGTCAGTGAAGCTCCGGACGTGTGTTTCACCCCGTTTATTTTTGATGGTCTGGTTTCACTGTCAGGTGAGCCCGAGGATCAGCGATCTGTGCGTGTTCTACGGGATACTGGTGCGTCCCAGTCGCTGATCCTCCAGAACACACTGCCTTTTTCTAATAAATCTTCCTGCGGTTACAGTGTTGTACTGCGTGGCGTTGAGATGGGTTATGTTCCTCGCCCCGTGCACAGTGTCCACATCCAGTCTGAGTTGGTAACCGGATTCTTTCCTGTCGCTACCTGCTCTGCGTTACCTGTTACAGGTGTAACGTTGCTATTGGGTAACGACATTGCAGGCGGCAAGGTTACTCCAGCGCTGGAAGTGCTGGACAGCGCCCAGTGCACAGAACTCACTCAACCCCTTCCTAATCTGTTTCCTTCGTGCGTTGTCACCCGCGCACAAGCTCGCCGGTCTAACTCAATCTCTCTCTCTGACAGTTTTTTAAGGTCGACTCTTTCTGGGGATAACGGAACTCGGGGGAGCGCAGAGCGCCTCGGTGAGGCTCAGGGCGAGCGCGCCGCCGAGCCTGTGCGCCCTGCCGACCCTGAGATACATTTTCCTGGCAGCTTATCTCTTCCAGTGACCCGTGAACGCCTGTGTGCTGCGCAGAGAGCGGATCCGAAGCTGCAACGATGCTTCGCCAATGTGGTAAGTGCTGACAAAGCAAAAGGTGAAAAAGTAGCCTATTTGTTAGATGGTGGAGTATTAATGCGCAAATGGTCTCATCCATTTTCAGAGTCTGATTGGTGTACAGTCTTCCAAATAGTGGTGCCCGCTGAATATAGACATCACGTCTTATCTGTAGCACATGATAGCCAGTGGTCCGGACACTTGGGTGTTACTAAGACATATCAGCTCATCCTTAAACACTTCTTTTGGCCAGGAGTAAAGGCGGATACAACAAAGTACTGCCGCACCTGCCATATTTGTCAACTCACTGGAAAACCAAATCAGATCATTCCTCCCGCTCCTCTCCAACCCATCCCAGCTGTAGGTGACCCATTCGACCGTATCATTATAGATTGTGTCGGCCCCTTGCCTCGGACAAAACAAGGAAATCAATATTTACTCACCATCATGTGCGCCGCCACCCGTTTCCCAGAGGCAGTTCCGCTGCGTAATGTCACTGCCAGATCCGTAGTAAAAGCTTTGACCCGGTTCTTTTCTACCTTCGGACTTCCTCGCGTAATTCAATCGGATCAGGGTACCAATTTTAAGTCCACTGTTTTTAAACAAATTTTGTCAGTACTGAACGTACAACATGCTGTTTCCAGCCCGTATCACCCGGAGTCCCAGGGCGCGTTGGAGCGCTGGCACCAGACGTTAAAGTCTATGCTCCGCAAATACTGTTTGGCGACAGCTCAGAATTGGGATGAGGGAATTCCCTTTGTTGTTTTTGCGGCCCGTGAAGCCGTGCAGGAATCCCTCGGCTTTAGTCCAGCTGCGCTCGTTTTCGGCCACACGCCCCGTGGTCCTTTGAAGTCCTTGCAGGAAAAGTTCCTATCCTCCGCTCCGTCCCCTCCGGTTAATGTGTTGGACTTTGTCAGTCGGTTCCGTGAGCGTTTGCACCACGCCCACTCGTTCGCTAGGGAATCCCTCGCCTCTTCGCAAGCCGGCATGAAACGCCGCTTTGATCGGACCGCTGTCCCTCGAAAGTTTTGTGTCGGGGACCAAGTTTTAGCGCTGCTTCCCGTCCCCGGTTCCGCTCTCGCCGCCAAGTTCGCTGGTCCGTATGAAATCGCTGAGCGCCTCAGTGATACGGATTACGTCATCCGTACACCGGAGCGTTCCCGGAAAACTCGTGTGTGTCATATCAACATGTTGAAACTGTATCACTCCCGCGAAACCTCTCCAGAGATTGCGTTACTGTCCGATCCTCTCCGTAGCTGCGCGCTTATTGTGCCCGAGCACTGCGAGCAGTCTGACGACGTGACCGTGCGCCCGTCGGCACCACAGAGTGCTCGCCTGTCCAATTCGGACACGTTAAAAGTTTTGCCCGACCGGTTATCTCACCTGCTGCCAGCTCAGAGGGCTGACGTTGTGGATTTAATTAAACGCCTCCCGTGTCTGTTCAATGATGTTCCGTTTCGCACCCCTATCGTGCATCATGACATCGATGTACAGGATTCCCGCCCCATTAAGCAGCACGCATACCGCGTTAATCCCGCAAAACGTGAGCTAATGAAAAGGGAGGCCGAGTACCTCCTGCAGCACGGGTTGGCTGTACACAGCTCCAGCCCCTGGAGTTCACCATGTCTGGTGGAACCAAAGCCCGACGGATCGTCCCGCTTTATTACTGATTACCGTAAAGTTAATTCTGTTACAGTCCCTGACTCCTATCCTTTGCCTAGGATGGAGGATTGTGTGGACAATCTAGGTAACGCCAAATTCGTCTCCAAACTAGACCTGTTAAAAGGCTATTGGCAAGTGCCATTGACCGAGCGAGCGTCCCTAATTTCTGCCTTTGTGACCCCAGACTACTTCTTACAGTATACTGTAATGGCGTTCGGCATGTGCAACGCACCCGCGACTTTTCAGCGTCTCGTCAATACTATTCTCTCGGGTGTTACCAACTGCAACGCGTATTTGGACGATCTGATTGTGTACACCACAACATGGGAGGAACACATGCAGATCTTAGAACAGGTGTTTACACGTCTTGCCGCTGCGTCCCTCACGATTAACCTGGCGAAGTGTGAATTTGGTCATGGAACGGTCACCTATTTAGGGAGGCAGGTTGGACAGGGCCAAGTGCGTCCAGTGGAGGCTAAAGTTGCTGCTATAGTCGATTTTCCCGTTCCTTCTAACCGAAAAGCCCTCCGCCGATTTCTCGGCATGGCTGGCTATTATAGGAGCTTTTGTCGAAATTTTTCCTCCGTTGTCCATCCGTTAACCTCACTGATAAGCCCCAAGGTTGATTTTAGATGGTCTCCCGAATGCCAACAGGCTTTTGACAGCGCCAAGTCTCTCCTGTGCCACTCTCCTGTGCTTGTTGCACCCGACCTCTCACGCCCGTTCAAATTAGAAGTTGATGCCAGCGCCGTTGGGGCCGGCGCTGTGCTCCTACAATCCGATGCTGATGGTGTAGATCACCCTGTTTCATATTTCTCCAGCAAGTTCAATAAACACCAGGTCAACTACTCCACCATTGAACAAGAAACACTTGCTTTGTTGTTAGCACTGCAGCATTTTGAAGTTTACCTCGGGTCTAGCTCTCTGCCAGTAACTGTTTTCACTGATCATAACCCTCTCACCTTTCTCGCCCGCATGTACAACCATAACCAACGGCTGATGAGGTGGGCTCTGATTGTGCAAGATTACAATTTGCAAATTCACCATAAAAAGGGCACCGATAATGTGTGTGCTGACGCATTGTCCAGGATGTAGAGTTCTTATTGTAATATTGTGATAATTATCCCCTGGGGTATAATCTTAAGGGGGGGAGTGTTACGGCTGCCGTATGTTTGTGTGTATCCGTGTGTTTTTGTGTCCTGCATGCCGGCCTCGCCTCCGCCTCCCTCCACCATCCGGGATTGATGCGACTTCCGGCTCGCTGATCCCGCCTTCGCTTCGCTCTGCTATCCAGGGATTGGTGCGCTTCCCGGCTCGCTGGCCCCGCCTTCGCTTCCCTATGTCGCCCAGGATTGGTGCGACACCTGGACCAATGACGGCGCCTCGTTTACTCTACCGCTGAAAAGGCGCATCTCCGCAGACACTCGGGGCGGCTGTCTATGACGGACGGTTCGCCCCTCCGACTCCGTTTGTGTGCTTACGATCTAGAGACTTTTGACGTTGAAGTGTTTGGTGCTTCCCCTATTGTGGGTTTTTGGTTTAGTGTGTAACCTGTTAGAGTAACAGCGTTTTGTGTTTAGTTTGTAACCTGTTAGAGTAACAGCGTTTTGTGTTTAGTTTGTAACCTGTTAGAGTAACAGCGTGATTTTGTTTGGTTTTGTATAACCTAGTGTGTGTATGTGGGTTTTCCACCTAGGCTTGTTTCAGTTCTTTTCTATAGGTTTTTGTTTTCCGTATTTTTTTTCTCGGGAGCCGGGGTGCCGGTCACTTTTAGTTATTTATTCGCCTTAGCAAAGCTGTTTTGATTTCCCTTATAATACCTGCTCGTAGTGTGCCCTCTTTCTGTTTAAATAGAGTTTTGTATATACCCTACACCCGCGGCCCCTCTACCTCAGTTTGTTTTGTTATTATTATTATTATCCTCACATCTGTTCTGTTGAACGGCAATAAACCTTTCTGTTGTGCAAATTCCACCTTGCATTGTGTGTTACTTCCCCCTCCCTAGACAGGGTCGTAACAGTGGTGCAGACACATTCATTTCAGGATTGGTAATATACCACACATCTTGAAATATCTGCCTTAATATCGGTTATTTTTTCATGATCCAGAGGATCAGTAGAACTGGAGCATTAGAGCAGCAGCTGCTCACTCATTTGTGTAAGTCCCATCTTCTGAGGCATGAGCCCCTCCTATATAACAATGTCCTCCAGTTCTAAAAGCCTGTTAATGAATGTGTGTGTGTGTGTGGGCAGGAGGTGGGGGGGCGATGGGCTCGTTAGTATAGTATAGTATTGCAGTAGCTGAGCTTGGGCTGTTAGAGACACATTATAATATCTGCCATGAATACTAATATAAAGGATCATGATGCAAATTGCATTCAAGGTCATTCTGTAATTATTGCATGTATGAAGTCTCTGTGGTATACGCAAACTTCTCACACAATTTACGCGACATAGCTTATGTTTGACTTTGACAATATTCGGGCTGCTCTCATTCACTGTTTGTATCTATTTGTACACAACAAAGTGAAATGAGACCAATGATTCTCTATATAAGGTGTTAACTGTTGCATTTTGAGAGTTGGTGGGTTGGGTGGTGGTTAGATAACTTAAACAGCACAGCACCAGACCACTAAACACACATTTTTTCTGTTATGTTGGGACATGTTTACCCATCAACATTAAAACTCATCAAACATTGTTATAACGTATATAATTGAAAGTCATACAGATGCCAAAGGGTATCTGTAGCACAGTCCAGAGCAACCACCATAGCAACGATGCGCAGGCGCACTTGATCACTCATGTTGCTGGACACTTTGTAGGGAGACGCATGAAAAACTGTGCAGAAGACAGATGTCTTATCATTATAACGTGAAAATACCACATCATGAAATAACGTGATACTTTCATATCACTTCTCTTCCGGTTCACGCAACTTGCAGCAAATGTAAATATCCGAATGGGATGAAACGCCCAAGATTGCCCGTTATCCGATTTTTTGATTTTTGCATTTGTGCACAGAATAGGAAATCGGAAAAAACATTTGTTATCCGTTTTTTCCTTTCAGTTTTCGGAACGAATATTGAGAAAACAAGGCATTATTTCGTTTTTTAAATTTCGTGTCTTAAGTCGTGTCTTAACAATGACTCACCTGGTCCTGTTGATGGCGACCAGCTTCTCGATGGCTTGGGCCTGGATGAGGGAGCGAGCGTTTTCAGAGCTGTCGGTGACAATCTCATGGATGGTGTTGAGGATGGCCACCACAGTGTCCTCCTCCAGGTTCTTGGCCGGCCGCTGCTGGCCGCTGGGCAGGTTACTGACTAAGTCCCGCATGGCGTAACTTCCTATAAATGCAAACCAGTTAAAGAGTGTTTAATGTTTTAATAATAACAGTTTTTTTTTTATAATAACCTGGTTTTATTTTACAAATGAGCAAATCAAACTATGTGTACTGATAAAAATGTCTTAACAAGTGATTATGTATAGTAACAACACTTTAAATGTTGAGATAATTTTAGCTGTTTCTCCAAACATGACAGATAGTTTCTGTGTCTTTACACCATTTAACACAATTTAAGCTAAAAATTCCATATTTTACAACTTTCCTGGTTTTATCCCTAACAAAAAAAAATAATATTAATGAGCTTCTCCTCTGATTGGTTGATTTAAATCACAACTTCACAGAAGTTCTGATGGCTGGTTTTATGGCTCAATTTTCTGCTTACAGGCTGTGAGAATTTCTCTGGATTGACAGTTTTGCAACATAGGATAATGTTTATTGAGCACCTAGACCTTATATTAAAAAAGGTATTAAAATCTCACTTTCTATGATGTGAGACCTTTAACTTAATGTGGAAATAAGCAAGCCAAAGTTCAACAAGTAAGTTTAAAAACTTAATATTAAAGTAAATTACTTAATGTGTTGCAATGTTTCTCTGCAAACAGCACTTGCATGTAAGTTGACTTAAATTTATGTAGTATTAGTATAAAGGAAACATTCTTATTGATGACTTATCTTTTTAGAAAACATTCAAAACCTGAAATAAATCTTAGTAATCAAGCAAAATATTATTCAATAAGGTACATATGCGAATGAGTCTAATTCGAAAGCGGCATCCTATATGAACAATAACTAATCAGACTGTATTTGATCTTAATTGAAACAGCTATGTATATGTAACATATGTATGTGTGATGGTGCTGTTGTTTCAGTACCGATCAGGTCCTTGTTGCGGCGGTCGATGGACAGGTTACGTAGAGCGATGGCCACGGCTCGGACCACCTTGTCGGAGTCAGATCGCAGCAGCTCCACCAGAATGGGAAGCCCCTTCTCCTTACGCACCGTGGCTCGGATGTAGTTGGACCACTGGAGGATGGACAGAGGCCAGGGATTACATTTTAGAATTTCAACCTTTAGCCTCATTGGTCAATTGAGGGGAAGTCGGGAGAGACGGGGGAATTTTTCATATTTGCCTCCATGAACACAAGTCAGGCATGTTCTCAATCACTCACTACCACACTGTAAAACAGCTCCTTGTGTATGACTAATTCAACAACGTTGCACAGGGGACGTTCTGAATGGACATGTGATATAATTTGTCTTCATTTAAACATCAGTAGATTTTACTTCTCATTTTTTTGTAACATGAAACATTAAGTTTGACATAAAAGGGTTTCTCTTCCAAGCAGTGCCACCCCCAGAGATGTAATTAAGTGGAGGAAGGGTGTAGCTCAACCAGCAGGGGGCAGTAGTAAGCCTTGAAAAAACAGCTACATCCAATGGTCTTAGGTAATAGCAGGGAGAGAGGAGGACTAACATTGACACTCTGGGACGAGCTTTGTCTACCTGGCGATTGTGACAGCGTTAATGGGTTAATGGCTGAATGGTTTCCAGAGCCTGCAAGGATTCTCTGATCAGCTTCAACATAAGAAAAAAAAAACACATCAAAGGAAAGGTGGATCTCTCCTCAAAATGCTTCCCTTAGCTGAAAATCACTACCACTGATTTATTCAGGATGTTATGTTGTAATGTGAGACTCGGGGCTGGATGGTAACCAGAAAAAAAAAAAGAATCAAAAGCACTCAGGTGTTGTTTTCCAGTCCAGATAGAAGTGCCTGTGGCCGACAAACCAAGGACCGAGTGATGAGTTTACAGTCTGACACATGGGTGTTAAGAGAAGCGTTGCTGTGATAATAATGCCGCTGTGGGCTGACTGCAGCCAGCGTACTGAAAAAAAAAAAAAAAAAAAAAGATAAGTGACCACTCTCGCCTGAGGTGCCATGATGCAAACTGGAATCTTGACAAGCAGCCTGTTGATAATTCGCCGCTGCCTGAGAGTCAGACAGATGCTGTGCGGCTGCTGTAATTGGAATAAATGTCCTGATCCTGGTCGTAGACATTCCCTATGTCAAGGATCGATCGAAAGCAAACATCTACATAAGTTATCCAATCCATGTCCGATCACGTTATCACGCTTGATCTCAATAAATGGACATTTATATCAGAGACATCATTCAAATATTACACTACCTGGGGGGAAAAAGGCACCACCTGGATTTAACTAAATAAACAGAGTCTCCTAATGGATAATTTCTACGAGGGTGATTATCTTTCAGGTCACAATAAGTTATTAAACCCCATTTGATTCAATGAGTAGCTTCTCATTTCTTAAACAACCATGTTGAAAGACACATTCTGTGTTTGTGGAAAAGATGTTAGTCTGTTTGAGAAGGGTCAAATCATTAGCATCAAGCAGAAAAAACATCTAAGGAGATTGAAACAGAAACTATTGAAATGTCCATACAGGTTCTCTGTTATCCAGGTTCTCTTTTTCTTGTGGAGCTTAGACTTAGTTGATTTGAACCCATTATTGGTCCGTTGTTGGTTATACGTATTAATAAAAGCTGGAAGGACAATGGGGAACCAGAGTGATGGGTGCATCAGGGTAAAACGAGAAGCAGGTGAAGTGAATGACCAGGTTATCCCATCAACTTCTTTCTTCCTTGACGGGGCAAGCGTATTCCAAGATGACTTCAGTGAGCATGAGACATCATTTTCACACATGGATTGGCCACCACAGAGTCCTTCATCCCATCCAGAATCTTTGGTGTGTTTTTGGTGAGAAGACTTTTTTCAGTGGTCAGACTCTACCATCATCAATACAAGATCTTGGTGAAAAATGAATGCAAGAACACTGGATGGAAATGTGACATTGCAGAAGCTTATCAAAACAATGCCACAGTAAATGCGTGCCATTTTTAAAGCTGAAGGTGATCCATTGAAATGTGCGTGACCTAATATTTTTGTTTTTTTTTGGCCATGCAGTGCATTTTAACTTTCAGTTAGTACAACTTGATACTGCTCTGTGCTGTTTTGCTATTTACTGTATATGCTTGAAGTCCGACAGTCCAGTTCATCCCCTTTCATTTTACTTCACAACTATTCTGAGAAGCTTCAGATACAGATTTGACTCTGTATTGGACTGAGCTGCCAGCTGCCTGTTTCATTTGTGGTTATTTGTGCTCACACAGGCGCTGTACACTTTCAGAAACACAGCGAATTTACACCGTGTTCAAGTGATTCTCAGCACCTCCAGATGCTTGTTTCCCCTTAATTCACAATCGAAGATATATGTTACCGCAAGGTCAATAACAATCATAGAAGTTGCGAAAACACAATACGCACACAAGACGCCACACATGCATTTAAAAATAACAAAGAACACAGAGTCTCTGTGCTGCCTCCTGCCCGCCCCAGGACTCACGGTCCACTGTCCAGCGCTGAGGTTCTGCAGGGCCCCGGCCGCGGCCTCCAGGGTGTTGTAGTTCTGGCTCTCTGTCAGCAGAGATAGGTAGAGCCTCACCACTTCCGGCTGATACAGCAGCTCGAAGCCTGCAGGGAAATACAAAGACACACACACAGATTAGATCTCTGACAAGATAGACAGGCCAATTAGGCTGTGTGAAGGTACCGGCAAGCACATAGTGAGGTTTATTTCACACCGTAGGCAGCGTGGATGCAAAGGGAAAGTAGTTATTGTAGTATTTTTTTTTTTTTCTAACATTCCACACGCTGGAGATTCGTAATAAGCTCACCTATGTTTAGTGAATACTGGAGCAGTGCTCTGTATCTTGTAGTGATACTAAAGCATTATGATTGAATATACTTCATAAAAAGAGGAGGACATGAGAAGGAGAAACTATTGATCCGACGGCCTCGGACAAACTCTCTGGTGTTTGAGAGGGAGGATTATCTCGCTGACACCTCGCACATTCCACCGCAGTCAATCATTAGGCCTCGCTCTGATGGAAATGTAATTACATTATCAGGCAGACACAGAGGCAGGAGAGACAGAAGCGTCGAATTACATCAAATCAAACGTACTTGTCCAGGCTTTTTCTTAAGTTCACACGAACAGGTTTGGCACTAAAAGTGCTTGACAGGGATTCAATTAAAATGTAGAGGCTTTTATTTCCTCTGTCAAGGTTATTCTGAGCTGTTCCACATCCGTGGAGGGAGTCAGACCTGACTTGAATGGTGGGATACATCGCACAGCAAGAAGGAAAGACATCTTCAGATCAGGCGGCTTGAGCAAACAATTCTTTACTGTTTAGCGGGGGGGGGGGTCATCCCCTCCTGTGCCCTTTATGTTTTAAAAAAATTTCCACAAAAGCAGCCCTCATTGTGGGCATCTGAGAGGCTAAATAAACCCTCTAGACCAGAGGGCCCAGTGTGCGAGTCAACTTGATAAAATTCCAGTGTAGAAAATGTGATGAAATGACCTCTGGGTGCCCTTCCAGTGGACAAAACACAATAAGGTTCCTGCTCTCCATGCTTCATGGCTTTCTGCACATACACATACAGCTGATGCCCTTTTTTTTATTCTTTTTCTACCCCTCCAACTCAACCAGTCTAAGTCCATACTGCTGTTTAGCTATTAACTGAAAACAACTATGTTCAGGGTTTGTTTAGATACAATAGAGATATTTAGGATGGAAACATGGAACATAAACACAAGGTCTATATGTGGTTGTCACATCAGCAAAGAGACATGTCTTTATTACATCCAAGAGTCTGAAGCTGCTGCTTAAACTGAGAGTTAACAGTTATTAAACAGACTTGTGCAATCCAGATCTGGTGACTAAAATGGTCTTCTGCAGAAATACCAGCAGCTTCTTCTCCCATCCTCTACTCTACCCTCTCCGGAGCAAATGAACATTCAAATTCATCATCTATCCCTCCGGGCTCAAATTAAAGAAAATAACCCACTGCTTCTTCGCATTGCATTGTGAGGCCAGAATTTCCAAGGTTCTATTTGAAAACCGCTGTATTATGTGGGTAGGGATATACAGTAACCCTATTTGATTGATGTGCAAGGGCTGACAAATCCCTGAGTGCATTCTTTGAAAAAAAGAGAATCTCTGTAATATGAGCGTGACTCAGGTCAAAGAATGAAAGCATGAATCAATGCCCATAACAGGACATCTTAAGGTAACATCTCCTTTTTTTATTGTCTGATTTTTTTGTTCACTGGAGGAAAAGAAAAGCGTGAGAAAGGAAAGAGTCTTATTTTTTATGCTCTTGAGAGGTACAGCGGAAACCCAAACTGACATTTGCGCCTGTAAAGCCGCATCTTGCACCCATAATTTGCAGAAAGCAGGCAGAGGTTGCCAGATTCAGATACAGTAACATAGTTGTTAACACTCAAAAAGCAAGGGTTCCCATCTCTGTGGCGTTCTCCCCCTCCCGACATCATGCCAAGCCAGCTCCAGACTGTGTGTGAGAGGTGCTGCCGGGTTGTACCGTTACTGTTCCTGTTGGTGCTGCTGGAGAAATCTCATGACTTTTATTTCAAAGGAAGCAGGTTGAAGTCTGATACAGATTTGACTCTGTATTGGACTGAGCTGCCAGCTGCCTGTTTCATTTGTGGTTATTTGTGCTCACACAGGCAAGACGTCCCAGGTTGCAACCACGTGTTAGAACATCGATCATAAGACGTCTTTCACATGGGCAACGCAAAATGGGAAAGTGTGCAAACCAGACGCTCAGCAACATTCTGCATGCTCCTCATATTTCTGGGCCTACTGGGTGCACACTCAGCAAACTGGAGACCATCCTGTTGGCAGACACTTCATCTCTAAGGCAGATTCCCTCTGCACAAAAAACGTCAGCCATGTTGAACCTTTGTTGCCGAGTTCATCCGCACTCCAAGACTGTGCCTTTGGATTATAGAATCTGAAAATCTACATTTCCCCCATCTTTTTAATTCCTAGAGCTTTTGGTTTTGCGACTGACTGGACTAAATAAAACAAACAGGCGTTTTACAAATAAAGAGACAAAGAGACACAATTCAGAAGTGATGAGCTGTCAGTGTCATGTGACCCTATGTTTCAGCAACAGACTGCAAACATGATGAGAATACTTAATACAGATGTTTCTGGTGATGCTGTTTGAAGCTTATGCAACTGTACTTCTTGTCCTGTATTGAGGTCCCTATGTTTTATTTTGATATCCCTAATGAGATATGTTTGTGGTTCACCAAAAATACCAAAAATCATCTTCAAATCAGTCATATCAACACAGTTTAACTTCTCTCTGCAGCTCAAGAAAGAACAGGTTGTTTTTTGTCTGCCATTAATATTACTGAGCCTCTCTCCTCTGATTGTATAGTCCGTAGACTGTATAGTTGTGACATCACAGATTCACACAAGTCCTGATAGCTTATTTTAAGTATTTAAATAAAGTTTCAATGTAAAATAGAATAGAAGCATTTTATCAAAACATGCCTAAAGGGGATATAGTCAATATACTAATGGATCAAATGATTAATGTTGCGTGTAAGTGTTCAACTGGAGTGACAAACCCAATTTTAATAAGCAGTTTATTGTTGCATTTAAAGTGAGGGGAAGATTATTCTGTATTTTTTATTTTGACCATGTTTTATGTTTAAATATTAATTTGTAAAGTAATGGTAGCTCAAATAAGAGCAGTTAGGTAATATTTTATTTTATGTTCCCCTGTTTTGCATTTAATACCTGATTATAACATTCATAACACATAAGGACATGATAAAGTGTCTATTAATATAGATTGTGTGTATATGAAGACTTATTATACTGTATATTTTTTACAACTGTGCTTTACTATATTATCATATGATATGTTGATAAACAAGCCTCCATTCAAATGTTATGTTATAATTGTTCACAGTTATATCTGCTACAACATTATTATAGTACATTACAAACATTTTTTTTAGCAGTTTATGATAAATATGAGGACTTAAAGTTAAAGTACCAATAAAGGTTCATATGCAACAGTCAGTCATCGGCCTCCTCTAACCACCTAACATACACACAAGTCAAACATCCAAAAACAAACTTCTATTTCTAAAATAGTGCATAAGAGCATAAATAACACTAGTGTCAGTGAAGTCAAGCTCATGTGTGTATTTCTCCCGCCTGTTTGATGGCTTGACAAACTCACACATCTGTGGCCTCTTTATGATCCTCCTGCACAACACACAACTTTGCCTTTACAAATACAAATACAAAGGTGTGCAGTGGATACGGGCAGCTACATTCATCCCATACAGTGAAAAAGGGGGGAGCAGTGGGTCATTTTTCAAAGCAGAAGATGCCGGTGACAACTCCTCCCGACTTGAAGCGAAGCTCAATTAGTGACCGTGGCTTTGTGGCGCTGCGGGGTGTGAAAACTGGGTTAGGAATAAAGTTAAGTTGAAGTGATCGAGTGATGCTCATTGCAAATAATGCGTAGCGTTAATTTGGTTCATGTAGCTTCTCTACTGGCTGAAACTGAAGCCGAGGTGTGATGCACATACACAAACCTAATTAAGAATTTCTGACTCACATGAACACCTCACTGGCTTATTTATCTCAGCACTTTGCCTTCCTGCAGGATGCTTGGCTGCATTTGTACAGAACTGGATACACACTTCTGCAAATGCCTCCCTACACACACACACACACACACACACACACACACACACACACACACACACATACACACATACACACATACACACATACACACATACACACACACACACACACACACACACACACACACACACACACACACAGATCCGTGGGCAAGGCCTGGTCAAAAAGTGATATTCATTGATCCAGTCTCTCGCTGCTCTATTTCCAGTGCACTCACAGCACCTGGCACATCCATTGAATTCAGGAGACATGATGGCATATCACTTTCTACAACTCACGGGGGAGTTTTAGACGGCCGTGAGAGGACTGGAGAAAGATGGGCAAAGACAAAGAGCTTGGCAGACAGAAAAATAGAAAACAAACAGAGCAGAGTATAAAATAATCTGTCTTCTTTGTTGTCTTTCTCTAATAGGTTTTTGCTCTAAAGGGATCATTCTACTCTGACAGGAATATTGTCATAACACACAGCCTTCGACCCCTGCATTCCTGACTTCTGGTCAACTGTAATCTTGTCGAGTAGCTGAAGAAGGGAGTTTTCTGCCATAGTCCTACTGTTAAAGGTACAGTGTATAAGATTTAGCAGCATTTCATAGAAGTTATTCAATCAGTGAGCCATCTTTTCTGGTGTCCGTTTGTTTCTACAGTAGCCCAAAATGAACAAACCAAACGATGGCTCTAGAGATGCCTTTGCATTTTTTTGTGGCCATCGTAGGTTCTCCTACATGCTTGGGATACTCAAAGTTATCCAAAAACCAGGATTTCTTTCGTATCATTACTAAAATTTAATTATCTGTTCATGATACCAATTCCAACATTCGCTGAAAATCTGACGAAAATTGTGCCAAAACCTTTTTGAGAAAATTTGGTGACAGACAGACAGACACCGGCGAATACATCACTGGTGGAGGTAAAAAGAGGAGCTGATAGAGAGCAGAACTGACCACAGGATCACATCCCCCCTTTGAAACACTGCAGAAATAAACAAGGCCATTCTGTCGTTTAAGCCTTAAGTCAAGTCTCCATCCTCACATCTGAAACTCAAGCAAATTTAACCCTGGCCAGCACCTTTTTTATGTAAGTGTCTTTCTATAAGTACATTCAGGCACATGGGGGAGTGCTTTGGTACTAATGAAGATGCTGGGCAGAGTCACAGAGGGACAATGACTAAAACGCCACATCATTAAAAGAAGAATGTCATCGGTAGTATAATGGTTGTGACCCTCTCGGGTTCATTAAAAAAAAAAAAACAGAAGGTAAGCCACGTAAACAAAACAAGTAAATTGGCAGGGTTTGCAGCAGCTTAAGAAATGCCTTCAGCTCTGTCTGGCCGTGAGTCCTGTTTTCTGTTTTGCTGCCTGAAGGAGCACCAACTGGAGTTTAACACTTCAGGACAAAGATAGTGTCACCTCTCCTGTGCACAGAGGATAAGTGATAAGTGGACAAACCGAAATGCACGAAATCTATCTGCAAACCCAGACAAGCCAAATCTGAGGTGACTCATTGGGCCATATTATGTTTGTAATCTAGATGGCCGATGGTATAGGAAGGGCAATGGTAAAGGCTTTATGCTGAAAAGTGTCAAAAAATGCCCACGAACTGTTCAAGATGCAACTTGTTTTTGTAAATAGTGCAGTGCCCGTAGGAAGTTTGCAATTTTTCATGTTGCTGGGAAACAATATAAGGGGGAGCACCGTGATACAGAGCTTTACACTGTAATGAAAGTGCTGCTGGAGGATCACCTTTAGTGATAATAATGATGTTTTGAATACCCTTTAAAAATATTCCACCAAAAAGGATTCACACCCCCTTGCCATGCGCAGCTATATATGAACGCTGAGGTATCTCTGACAGTCAGAGATATGTGAGCCACAAACACACAGGCACTACTTGCTTTTATAGATAGATATCGTGTCAAGTTTCCTTGCTTTTGTGAAAACAAGACATACAGAAACCTTCAATGAATGCTTTCAATCAAAGGAAGCATATATTAATCAGTTCAGATAGAAATACTTACTAAAATTGGATGGCACTATCCTTGGAGAATGGTATAAAGGATCTTTTCTATTGATCATATCATATTAGAATTCCTCTTGTATGCTGAAGATGCACCCAAGTATCATGTGTGGGTGTAATGGGGCTACAAGGTTAATGCTCTATACAAATCACAAAGAAGTCAACGTAATTGGCTTTCACATTCTTTTTCTCATGTGGTAAACCAGAGCAAAAACACACTCCTTACGCCGAAAACAAACACTCTTTCGCAAAATACAGTTTGACCCATGTCTGGTTGAACTGATTGACACAGAGTGTCCTCAACCTAAGTTTGAGGGAGACCATATGACAGCTCACATTCCCCTTCTATCTGCAGCCCTCCTAACAGACTCAGAGCTGAGGCAAAAGCCAGACTTTGCAGCAGGGTCACAAAGGGTGTTCACCCTCCCGGTTACCCCTTCAGAAGGACAGGGTCCAGGAGTTAAAGCTTCGTTCATCCCCATCTCGTACGCAGTTTGGCCCTGCTGCAGATTGGCATCTCTATGGGCAGCTCCCCCAGGGCACCGCACATTAGCATACACCATAGTGGTTGGCCTCAGTTTGTTGGGTGTTGACAAAAGGAGGCAGAAGGTGGCAGTTGGCACATCTCTTGGACAGCTACCCATCAGCTCTGGGCCACAAAGATGTCCTGATGTGACGGGGTGGCCGAGCGGGGGGCAGGGGGTGTCGGAGAAAGAGACAGAAGGGGGAAAAAGATGCCGCGGAAGTCACAAGACGAATATGCAGCACAGACCCCTCTGCCCTTCTCTTCCTTCATCTTTGCCATATTCACTGCAGGGGTCCAGCTTCAGCTCTACCAACTGTCTGTTCCATGAAAGCCTGTTTCCTACCATTCTACACAAAAGGGCCCTTTTCAGCAAGCTGCTACTGCAATGACAGGGTAGCGCTCGCACTTTCCTGTGCCGATAGGCCAGCAGAGTCCTGCTGCGGGCTTTTAGAAGCAGAAAGGACACATCAACACCGGTATCAAACACACGATGACAAGCTTGGACCAGTTGTCCCAAACGACCAAAGACTCCCTTAACTTCCTCTGTCAGAAAAAAAAACTCCATCTCTCTGAACTTTGGACAAAAACGCGGAGGCAGTAGGCCTTTCACTCTTGAGAAATGGTTGCATTAGATCTTCTGTGGCTCACTCAAGAATGTGCCTCTCAGCTATTTGGCTTCTCAGTGGATCAACGGTGGTAATGTGCTGGTTGTTTGTTTCCAATCTTCCTGCAGGGCCTGAGGTGGAGGTGTATGAGTGTTTTATATTAGAATCTCAATTTATTTCCCCTTGGACAAAAAAACACATTGACAACATACGTCACTTTTTTAGATTGTGTTAAGTATTTTAAAAAAAACAACCTTTCATAACAATTTGCCCCCATTCAACAAATGTCATTCGCAGTTAATATTGCCTACTGCTTAGACATAGATGTGAGAGAGAACAGATGGCCTGTCTGTGCACAGCCACACAGGACATGTGTGGGGTACAGATTTGTCTTGCCAGTTTCTGTTTATGCTGCAACCAAGAGCTCCTGCTTCTATGTTTGGCACAGGCTAATGCTTCATGTTATGGCTGTAGGTGCTTTCTCGTTGAACTTAATAAAAAAACGGACTGAGGGGAAAAAAAAAGTGTATCTCCCAAATTGTATTTTCCACTTTGTTGTTCTGTGTACTCAAATCTAAATTACGTTACGTGTGACAACGCTTCGATGCAGTTTTGCAACCGCACTTGTGGAAGATATATCACTTTAACCTATAAAAGTCAACATAACCGAGATAAATGTGCTCCCCGCTGGCATGTTCATCATAATTAACCTCTTACTTCTAATCACTGCATCATTGTTATGCCGAGTTCATGTTGTATGGGAGTTTCTGTAATTACCAGTTTGCTACTTAAATGTGATGGGGAAATCATTCGTGTCAACAAGTGGCGTTATTTCTTTTTAGCAAATCTTGCACCATTGTATCATGTGCGAGCTCATGCTCTCACTCTCTCTTGCTCTCGTTGTGAGAATGTATTGCGCGTACACGTCTCCTTCAGAAATTGTGTAAAGAAAATTGGCAAAAAAAAAAGTTTCAAATCGATTATAAGAGCTTGGAGATTATCTGACAAGCCAATCGAAATCATGATCAAAATTCAATTCATGGTAGAGTCTTGATCGATACCATCTCATGCCAGAGAAAAAGTGGGTTTGATGTGGTTTATTGGTCAACTGTGTGTAACTACAGTACAGAGTGGAGGCTCTGTTTATAGTGACAACTACAGATTAACTTCACATCTGCTTTCTGATGATGTGAAGCCTCACAAGTCTCAAAGCCGCAGCCATTAAGCGAACAGAGAAAATGCCAGGCTACTGCCCAACCTACATGCTACACACACACCGTGCCGATGCATGTCTGCAGATAGAGAACAGTCACAGATATGTTGCCCTGCAGGGAACATTCATGTTCTCTCCCCTCCGTCCTTTCTTTTCCCTTGCTCACACTGTCTTCCTCTCTTCCATCTCATGTTCGTCCGCAAACAGAAAAATGCAGCACAAAACGCTAGGAACCGTATTACCTATCGATGTCGACAGCATTTTGAGATAAGAGAGCACACGAGAGCATACTAGGGTTGCTATGGAAACTACTCTCCACCGCCACTAACGAATCGGTTCATGTCGAGATGGCCGGGCGTGAGGAGGAACAAACTGCTTTTCTAGCTGGGAATTAAATAGCGCTGGAGCTTGGACGTTCAGGCGTAAGCACAGTGAGCGACACAAGAGAACTAGAGTCTGCCACTATGTGCACTTACAGGTGATGCGTTGAGGACTGGCGAGAGAAATTGGCAGCCAAAGTAGCTTTAAAAGGAAACCTTACCCACAATCTCAGACCTCCACAGCAACCAGCAACAACTTCAGCCTGGCTGAAGTTAGTGGCTGAGTCCCTCTGGTGCCGTAAGTTTGTGTTTGACAGTAGCAGCTACCTGAAGTGGGGGCGGTGTGGCTGCTTCTTGAATGTATGAAGTGTGTATGACTGTGTGCGGGAGAGCGGAGTGTGTTCCAGCATCACTTTGAGTGCTTGCTCTCTTTTTCTCAGGCAAGTCACGTCCTCATCCAGACACAAATGGAACAAGAAACTACGGCAACGGCGAGAGCCCACTAGAGACGGAGATGGAGAAATGGGTGGAGAAAGAAAGAAAGACGCGAAGATAAAAGACAGCGAGTGCTCATGGAGGAAAGCCGGAGGGGCGCGGCGACGTTTCCTGTACAGCGATCCACCTGAGTCCGAAAAGGCTGAAAAACAAGCTTAAGTTGGCGGGGCGGTGTTGTGCTTTTCACCACAAATTCTAACTTTATTTGATTCTCTACATGCTACATGTCTGACGGGGAAACATAGAGGAGAGAGGAGGGAAAAAAGAAGAGACGGGGAGAGAGATAGGGATAGATGGAGGAAAGAGTATGAGGATTGGGAGGCAAAGAGAGGAGAGCTTAAGTAAAATGAAGGTAGAAGGGAAAAAAAGGAACAAGGAGGGAGGGAACAACATAGAATAGAAAGGAAAGGTAAAGGGAGGAGTAAAGTGGGTAAAGGGTGAATAGAGAGAAATAGTGAAATCATGACCAAGTAGATTCATGTGGTGGGCTGGAAGACAGCTGACTGATGAATAGTCGGGAGCAATAAGGTGGTAATATGAGGGGAAATAAGAGAGAAAATGAATCTAACCTCCAGCTAATGTAAGAAAAACCGATGAACTGCAGAGCAAGCTAAATGATGTGCTTGGCAGTTTGGGGGGGAGGGGGGTGGGGCGGAGATTGGGTGTCCAGCCTTTGGGAATAAGCCTGGATAATCCTGTGGACTGCCGCTCTGTTCGATATAGGCTAGTGTGTGCATGTGAGGGAGGGTTGGGGGCTTAATATAGACACGGCAGGGACTGGAACAGGGATCGGCGATAGAGGTATAAAGACTGAGGCGGATCTGGACTTAGGAGGGTGGTGGTGGTTGAAGGGGGGCACGCATACTGGGTTTGGAATGATGTCTCAAGTCTGTTAGATTTTTGTGTTTGAAGCTGCTGATACATGTAGTCTGTTACAAAATAAAGCAAGCATAGGCATGTGTACTGTTCAATCTGAGGCACCTTGTTGGATTCTTGGAACCTGACATGTTCACGTATAAGAGAACTTTCCGGCCCCTTTTACTCAACCAGATGATTCTGCCCTCCCTTGCGTTTGCTTGCTGTGTGAATGTATTGTGCATGCATGTCTGTTTCAGAAACTGTGTGAAGAAAAACGGCAAAAAGGTCCTTTCAACTCGAGGTTGGAAATCGTTTGACAGGCAAATCAAAATCATGACCAACATACCACAGAGAAGAAAAGAATACCAACGTGAAGAGGAGTGAAAGGTAAATTTAGCTCAATTTAGCTTACTGTAAAATTTGTATTTTTTACCTTTTCAAAGGTGACTACGTTAAAAAGTTCTTATTCCTTCATTGGATTCTGAAAAGTATTGGTGAAGGATTTTGGTCAAGAGAACATTTCTAACCAATGTATTATACTTTGTTGTATAATTTTCATGCCGAGAGACCAAATCAATATGAATCATTCAGATTCAATGACATTGACGTTGAATGTCGATATAAAATGAAGAGAGTGGGTGTAACCGTTTATCCTTGACACAAAATACACTTGGTTGCATGTAGTTCTTCATGAATCCATTTTGCTCTGAAAGTGCACCAAACTGACGCATTTGCTTTCAAATGTCAAAAAAAATCAGCATGATCTCTCCAAATGGTGTGGGAAACAGTCGAGATTCCAAATGGTGTGGGAAACAGTCGAGATAAATGTTCTAATGAGCATGTAGTTTGTACATAAACATGTTCCTAAGTATGGAAATAAAGGTTTTCTCGAGTATGTACTGTATTTCCCGATGCAATCCAATTTTCTCTTTAATCAATATATTAATAACCGAATTCAGCTGCGCGCAACCGAGGTGCAACAAAATCCACAAAGAAACCTGCGTTGACATGACTTTTTGAGCCAATTTAGCTGGTCAAATGTTATGTTTAAGTCATCTTAGGCTGGTATTTGAATCGATTTTGTGTTTATAAGGTTATATTATAATTTCACAGCAGGCTTACAACAGAGACTCACTTGAGATTGAAGGTTGAGATTTGAAATTTGCACATGTGACTTGTGCCGGCCTTACACCAAATACACTGGAGCGATTTGACTCTCACATAAATCCTGTCTGGAGTTGGGCGCTCCCGTCAGTTTGATTGTTTGAGGTAAGGTGGTCATAAAAGTCAGTCCGAGCTGTCTTAAGTCTTTTTCTTGTCTTGACTGATGAAGGGCGCTTTTCATCTTGTGTGTCTAGAGTTCTATGTTTCAAGGACAGGTAAAGAAATGATAATGTGTCATATTTCTTTAAAAGAAAGAGCACAGGGAGCTTCAGTTTAATTCAAAGTGTTAATATGTATATTTCGCCAGTTATCTATGATTATTTTGTTTTTGTAGGCTATATATTTCCTAGCAGCATTAAAAAAAAGAAAAAAGTTGTTAAAAAAATGAGTTAATAACAGGCGCATAATAACAGTGTGAAGAGTGTGTGGCTTCTCTTCACAGATGTTGGTCAGTTACACCTAAAGACATTAATAAATTAACTACAGCTGCAACCAATAGTCAATTACTTGATTAGTTGCCAACTATTACATTAATCGGCAAATATTTTACGTATCATTTTTTAGAAGAAAATGTCCAAAATCTCTGGTTCCAGCTACTCACATCTGATTATTTTCTGGTTTCTTTAGTCTTCTATAATAGTAAACTGATCATCTTTGGGTTGCGGACTGAAAAAAAGGTCATTTTAAGTGGAATCTTCAGCTTTGGGAAACCAGTGATTGACATTTTACACCATTTTATGAAGCAAATAATGAATCGATTAATTGTTTCAATATCAATCAGAATATTTGTTAGTTTCCAGCCCTAAAATCAACATTTTCTTTTTGGCTGGTTTTGCAGAATAAACCGCAGCAGACAGTTTGGAGTGAGTTTCTGCTCCACTGTTCAGCAAATCTTCTTCCCATACATTTTCAGCAGGAACAGTATGGGAAATAATTTCAAAAGGAATCTAGTTATGACCCTGCAAGATCCCCGATCTTTGCCAAATCTCATAAGCTGTACCACGTTTTTCTATAGCTGTGAGAAGGTGTCTTTAGACCTTTCTTTTAAAGTCTTCCAGTATAAAGGAGACTTCCCTCCCCCCCTTTGCCAATTAGTTGAGGAGCATTCACCTGTGCCTCCACAGAGCAGCAGTGCTGTACCCACACCCACATAGGTGTGACCTGTGATGCCTAATTAAATCTCTACTCAGTAAAGTGTGGTTAGTACATACGGACAGATTTTTCTGTCGGTTTGGCTCCACCGTTAAGATTCTTATTAGTCTAATTGGCCAGAGTAATCGTTAAGGCTGTAGCTGTCCAGGACCTCAGGTCGTCTGCTTTGCTCGCACATGGAATAAGTTTGGTGGCACTTGTAGTTTTTAAGTGTAAAATAGCTTCGCCGCTCAACATTAAGCCATTCACTGTGGTATGAGCCTCAGAACGGTTGAGTTGATGCTTAAGCCCTAACGTGACGGATGGGAGGAAGAGGTGTGGCGTTTGGTGAACATGGGGGGGGGCTGCACTCCATCATGCTGCTGCACCACATCCTGGCTAGGGAGCCCATCTTCTTTGGCTAGAATCTGGACTCTGGACGTCATGTCTTATGACGGCTGTGAAGGTGTTTGGCGGGGGAGGGATTTCCTGCGTCTGGGTCGGCATCAGCACCCATCTCTCATTTAATGCTCACTCCACAAACCCACCCTCCTCTGCTGAAGTGTGATGGATACTCTGGATTAACTTTAGCCTTGGAGGATGACAGCCCACGCTCTTTCCTTTCACACACACGCAAGCACGCATGCACGCACACACACACACTTCTATGTCTCTCTGTAAACACCCTGACAAACACCACCTCTGAAAGCCACATAATACCATCCTCACAGTCAAGAGCACACAGTGCACTGCCCATTATATCTGCATATGTGTGTGTGTGTGTGTGTGTGTATGCAGCTGCATAGACCATGTGTGTGCTTACAGGAGTAAAATTAAAAGTGGAACCCAGTGTCCAATCAAACTAATGCACACTAAAATATAAAACACTCCTGTTAAAGATTTTTTTTGTTTTTTTTGTACAATGTGAGGGTCTAAGGACCCATTGGCTATACAAATAAAATTGACTTGACTTAAATATAGACTCGTCAAACAGACGCTGCAGAAATCACTCTAAAGGAAGCACTTTACTTTCACGTTGCCCTCTCCCGTCTCCCTCTACTCACTGTCTTGCACCAATAGATTCTTTTATCTTCTTCCTTATTTGATATTTCTCTTTCTCTTGCGAAACAGAAATTTTGGCAGAGCGTGGAGACCTTGGCCTTTTCACTCAGTCACTATCAAGATAAAGTTGTCAGTTAATGTCCTAAATTATGATGTAAGATGCAAGCCTGATATGACTGATGTTATCCTCCTCAGAGTAAATGGACAGTTTGATTTGACACCAGCCAGTACTGAACTCTTCCTGTTTATATCATTCCAGATATTTTATTCACTATTTACCAGTAACGGGATGGTAGCAAATTCTTAAGGGGGACTTTTCTTTTCCCTGCTAAGCTTGTGTTGCAGTGCCGACAGTCAGAGCGCCATTAATCTGCTTTTAATTAGATTAAAGTGTCCCTCGCAGCAGCAACAGGAAGCAACGCTCCTGTGCCTTGAAGAGGCCAAACAAAGGCTCCAATTGGCCAGTTAATCTCACTGCTCTTCCTCCTCCTTCCCTGGAATCATTCTTGTCTCATAATTATCACTTTTGCTCCAACGTGCTCAGGTTTTGGTGGAGAAGGGGGAGGCGAATTACATGGTTGATGTTGCAGCACTTTTTAAAATCCCGCAGAGCCTTGTAGGAGGAAAAACACTGGTCAGAGGAACTTTTAGTTTTTTTAGTTTTTTTTTGGGAGGGAAACGAAGTTTAGAGAAGTCGAGAAACAAGTTGTTCACTGATGTGGGTGGAAACTGTGTAAAGTTTATGCACCACAAAGGGGCAAGTGTTAGGAATTAGTGGCCCTGCTATCACTGCTAAACATAGGTGGATGAATGATTCCGTACAACACAACGCGCACTAATTTGCAAGGACATGTCCCACTAATGATGTGGAGAAGCCACTCATAGTGAGACCTCCAAGGAACGGCATCATTACGCAAACCTCTTTGTACTTTCAACACAACACAACGCAGTCTCACTTAAATAAAGCTCTCACCCTACCCATTTGCTTTTTACTCCTCCTCGCCTTATTATCGCTCCTTTTCATCACTGCCCATGTGAAACGGCTCATGAGAAGAGGGGGGTGGGGGTGGTGTGAACTGAAATGTCAGCTACAAGCCGCAGGCTATTCACATAATTAGTCGCATTTTCTCTGTTGTGCTTATTTTTTATTATCGACAACAAAGGCTGTGAAGGGTTTTGGCATGGGAGGAGTGTCCGGCGAGCAGGCTTGGAGGACGGCAGCGGGCGTAACAGTTGGCGGTGGTTCACCTTTAATCTGAGGTGAGATGGGAGGGGAGGAGGTGGGGTAGAGTGCAACCTTTAGCATCTGGAACGAGCATGGCGGTATACTTCATAGACAAATACATTGTTACTTCTTCTTCCAAATGAATGGAAACTGAAACTTGGGGAATTTAACCAGAAGCCCAGGAGTGACTTCTGATCGAACTGGAAAGCACCATTAGCCTCTCATTTAAGCAAAATACACTATTAGAAATCCTTCCAATTAAGTATAAATCCTACCTTTGTGGCTGATAGAGTATGTTTTTGAGGGTGGTTTCGCTGGTCTATTCGAACCAAATATGCTTAGTTCGGTTCGTTTTGGTGTGAAACGCAACAGTTGCACTCAGGTGCGATAAATCAATTGGACTGAGAGCTCTAAAAGGAGCGAAAAACGAAAAACTTTGGTGCAGTCCCTCTGGTGATAACGCAAACTTTATTATTTTTTAAAGAAAAGACTTGTTTTTTTCAATGAAGATAACTAAACTAATCAGAAATATACTCTATACATTGCTAATGTGGTAAATGACTATTCTAGCTGCAAATGTCTGGTTTTTGGTGCAATATCTACATAGGTGTATAGAGGCCCATTTCCAGCAACTATCACTCCAGTGTTCTAATGGTAGGCTGTGTTCGCTCATTGCGTCAGAAGGCTAATGTAATAAAATGGTGGTAAATGAAAGTGTGACTTTTCATGGAAAACACTAAATTGTCTGGGTGACCCCAAACCTTTGAACGGTAGTGTAATACACAAAGATCAGAGCAAGTAGCAATGTGCAGAATATGGATGGGTTTTTTAGTTAATTTATGGCAGTTAATTCAAACAGGATCACAAAGTAAGTTTTCTCTCGCCACTGACCACCATTTTGTATTCTTTTTTTATACATAAGGTCCCATGGGAAGGTGAAAGTTTATGCTCTGGGTGTTTACACTCATCAGGCACAAGCAGCACAGATGAGGCAGTTCTGGCTGCACTCAAGAACCTTGACAAGTCTCACAAAGGTGAGATTCATGTTTTATTGGAAGCATCTCAAACCCCTCTTGGCTGCCCTTACCATGCACTTAAAAAAACAAAAAAACAACAAAAAAAAAACCAGTATCTGATTAACGGCTTATCATACCTAGATTAATGAAGTGTAAATGGGATAATAAAGTCCTTCAAACTTAAACTCAATTATGTCCGGCTGCCACATGGGGCACCAGCTTTCAAATGTGTTCCATGCGGCAACCTATTAGAAAAAATAGAAAGGATATGCATGGAAATGCCAGAGGAGCACGGTTTAGTATGAATGTCTGTACTCACGCTTTTGTTTTTATTTATCCTGCATTCGTTTGCGAGGTCCCTGGAGATAGAATATCTCTTCTTTTGTTTGTTTGTATAGAGCTTTGCCTCCCGTTGAAGGTTATGGCAGAAATAGAACAGAAACAATAATAAGTCATTCATCACACCTCGTGAATCACTGGCCTCTATTTTTCAGAGCAGGGTTTTCTCCTTCCTCATGGCAGACAACTGTAAAGGTGTCTGCCATGAGGAAGGAGGAAGGAGGAAATGTGATGAAAATGTGATGAGAAATGCTGGGAAATGATTAGCTACTTGAGGGAGAGGGAGAGAAAGAGAAACGCCATATGCTGTAAGTCATAACATGCGCTCTTTAACGCGACAGCAAGGGGAATCCTGCGAGCCGTGCAGGTGTCAACCCACCTGCACTGCATTGCCTTTTCCATAATTTCCCATAATTTTCCCACTTGCTTAAACATCTAGTGTGTAAAATAAGAAACCTTGTCCGATTCCTCTTTGCTTTGACGTCTTTCCCTGCGACTCTGCAATTCGGGTCGGAATTCAAGGGCCATTCTATCGCACTTTTCCGATTCGGAGGTCATGCATGGAATGCAGCATTAGCAGAGGAACCGAGAACGACAAAGTACGTGCGGATTTGTGTGTGTGTGCACGTGTTACATGTTTGGGATGCTCATTTCGTTTGTGTTCGTGGTGCATTATGTGACATTCTATCTGTGAGAGGGCGAGGCAGCCGTAATGTTTCGGGGTCTCACCATGCTGTGAAATGTGACCGTGGGGAGTGAGGACGCGGATGCTGTGGATGTGGGATGCAAAAGGGTAAGTGATTCATCAAAAGCGGGCGACAGGCTGACCGCAGCTAGTGAGAAGGCGGCAAGACCGGAGTCAGCATCTGCCAGGCTGGTGTTAAATTCCACACCAATGAAAACAGAAAGCACCTTCACGAGAATGCCGCTTGGAATTTGGGACGCAGGGTAAATCACTCACATTATTCCGCTTTATCTTGGAGCGTAGAGTAGACACAAAATGGGCCAAAACTTTCCCTCCCTTTGAAATCTTATTACTCCGAACAGACTTGGCAACGGTTAATGATGCAAAGATGCTTCATTTTGAAAAATGGATCTGCTTGAGCATATTTGCTCACTGCAGCAAGACGTTCATCGTGCCTTCGGGCAAGACTATCGCTTTTCTTGATGCGGCTTCCGAGAGATGTAGAGAGATCGCGGGGAGGACGAGGAGAAGCAGATTAGTACCACATAGCCATTAAGGGAAGTATTTCTCCGCTGCGAGGCGACAACAGCGGAGAGACAAACAAAAAAATTGAAGCTTGATTTTCCTTAATTCAATTGAGGCCCCCCTGACTTTTTCAAAAGCCGAGCTGCATCAGAGACAGAGATGACTCCGATATCAACAACAGTCGATGTTCATTACGCCAGGAATAAAGGTCTCCTGTGGGATCGCATCAAAAAGTCGCACAGTGCGGAACATCACAGCTCATACCGGTGCTGGTTGTCAATGCTAAGACCTTTTCCCGGCTCGCAAGACAAAGCGGTGAGCTACACAGTTGTCGTCCCGCCGCTGTTTTCTTAATCGCTCGATGTGTGTTTGCGCGGGGGGATGGAGCATAATAAATCTCTCAGGGATGAGAGAGAAATGAGAATTAGTAGGCGGGGTAGACAGAGAGGGTGAGTCGGTGGAAAGGACATAGGCTTCTCTGACACAAGGCCTTTACTGCTTTGTCAGACTGGCCTCATTGTCAGAAATGACTAATAGCGGCACGTAATGCAGCTGCGATCAGTCGGCCTCGCTTGGAAACGACCAGCAGTTTGACAAAAAGATTCATCATGGCGGGAATAAGCTCTGCCAGAGGAGACCGCATTCACCCGGAAACTTCCCAATTAATTCCCCGTACAAAAACATACAGTAGTACTACAGCGGGAAGCGTGCTGACCTAGAGCTACGTGGTAAAAGCCAATTAGGGTGTGGTTGATGTGGATTTTTCAAGATGACAATGCGTGCATACTTTTTATTAACATCAGTATAATAGCCTACTGCATCAAGGTCAGCCCGGTATATGAACTTCCTGCGGTCAGAGAATGTTCCAAGCGCATCTGATGATTTAAATTCGCCACACTGGTAGGTTGTTGGTCGTTTTGTCCGGACTGAAACATCTCATCAGGATGTCCTCGCAGACATCCGTGTTCCACAATAATTTAACTCCAAGCACAGCTGTGCCAAGTGCAGCCTCAGAGCCGTTAGCATGGCTGTATATTCTACTTTACTTTACTACTACCTTACAGTTTTTCACTTGTTGCAGGTTGCATGGAACAGAATTTCCTGCATCTTGACAGTAGCACAAAGCAAATCAGTCTCAGGCAACACTAGTTTATTTCATGAAATTAAGCTAGCTTGTTTTCTTGTTCTAACGAAACACACTTTTCTGTTGTTTTCTCATTGAATATTATGATTTTTTTCCTTTCTGGCACTGGCTGGTTTAAGCTTTCATTAGGCTCTCAGGGTGCTTTCACACCCTAAGTAGTTGGTGAACACCAAAATGGTTCATTTGAACCAAAGACTCATTTCATTGGTGCACTAAACCATGTGGACCGATATCTTCAAAAAGAGGTGGTCTCAGTCCGCTTGACTCCGCACCAAATGACAAACTTCGGTGCGGTCCTTCTGATGAGAAAAAGAATTCAGGTCCAAACTAGGGAATTAATGGTTGATTGATAGTTTTATTTCTATAAACGGTGCACCCTCTGCTGGATAAAGGGTATGGAAATTTAAAATTCATACTGTGATTGGTAGTGATCTGCAATCAGCAGATCAAGTTGTTTGGGGATCGGTTTCAGTGATCGGGCCAAAAAATGCTGATCGGTGCATCACTAAAGGGAATACTAATTATTTCATAACAACAATTCCTTGGAACGATGTTCATCCCATATGACCTAATTTGTAAAAAACAATGGGTCTCCTCTGCCTGAATTGACACGCTATGCATCTTTGGCGACTCCAGTGCATCTGCAGATTGCTCTCCAGATGCAGCCGCGACTCGCTTTGGAATTGGATATTTTGCCAAAAATAGCCAATTCTGTGGACGTAATACAGGACGATTATAGCAAGTAGCAATGTGCGAATGTGGCGTTCCATGATGAGTCAGAATTGGTGCTCATTTCTACAATAACCAAACCAGTGGTGTGAAAGCGCCCTAACTCTCTGGAGCCATATCTGTGCAATAGTACTTCATCAGTACTTCATCAGTACTCATCATCTGTTGCACTATCGAAGCGTTTTGATTGGCTGGTGCCAATTGAAGTTGCTTGCAACTCAGTTTGGCCAAAGTTTCACTCTGTACCCACAGAATTAGTCTCAGTGATGAAAATAAAAGAAACGGATCACACATACTTAAAGTTATGTCACCGTGCAGTCTGACTTCCCTGATGAAATATGTGTAGTCGGAGGCACATGCAAATCAATCCCGTTTATAATCATTTTACTTACTACAGCAAACTATAGTCATCTACTACTGCTCTTACCAAGGCTGCTGTTGGTCGATGCGCCGAGATTAAAAAGAAAAAAGGCTTCTGCAACTGTCGAGGTGAAACATGTCACGTCTTCATTTCACCAGAATCTGAACACTTGTTTTCATGGTTTTTGGCTGTTGGGGTGAATGATGTTATGCTTGAAGCGGATGATTTGACACTGAATCCAGCTGTCAAAGTAAAAATATCGCCGTGAGATGTTTCGGAACTTCCCTTTATTCACCACGCCATAAATAACATGACCGCCACCCCGAACAATCACAGCCTCATTACACCACCCCTTGTATCAGAGCGGTGTGGTGATGCTTTTGGATACAGGGGGATAAACATTAGAAGGCACAAATATACTAATAAATATATAAATAGTAATTTCATCTGTAAAAAGAAAATTACTACACTTTTACACAGAAATACATTTTACTAAAATTCCATTGGAGGAAAAAAATACAACTTCTCACATAAGTACTTGTTATAACTAACGATTTGAATGAAGTAGGTCTTGTTTGAACTTTTCATTATTGAATTTCCAATATTAAAAATGTATTAATAAAGCACCTTTAAAAACAGCTCATGCTGATCAACGTGCTGTTCTAGCCAGAGCAGGTAAAAACAATAAGACATTAATAAACCAGTAGGTTTTCGGCCTGGACTGAAAAGAAATTATTCATTTTGAAAGTAGTTCAAGTTTTCTAATAAATAATGGGAAATAAGAAATGGACACTTGCAGTTAGCATAATACCTTATTTTAAATAAATCACATTTTACTGCCTAGCTTTTTAAAGTTAACATTTTGGATTTATTTCACCCTTAGACCCATTACCATGTTGACTGCATTATCCAATTGAAAGTGAAACCATCATTCATTATGATGGTTATGATTATGCTGATTTCATTATGATTCCAAATTGTTTTCTGTCTTAATGTCAAACAGTGACAGCGACTATAAATACAGATAAAACAAGGGATATGGGATGTGTGTCTCAATCTAAAAAGAGCTGCATTTTGTTTGAATGATCTGTTGAGGTAATAGACTATTGAATAAAATCACAATGAAAGTAGTAAGATCTCATCTCAGCGTCTGATTTCTTTCCACAATACAGATGTAATACCAAATGTTTTCCAGCAGATGTCGCCATTTTGACTGTCAGATAATTTGAAATAGTTTCATGGTGATTCGTGCTTCAGAAAGGTTTGTTTCCCTCGTCTATTGCCTCCTGCGTCGTGACACCGCTGTCAGCGAGAGACGAGACTAAGACAGCTGATGAAGAAGCAGCCTGCAGAACTGATTCTCTCAACCTCAGTGAAAAGAAAGAGAAAAAGAAAAACATTTTTCATCAGGTACTGGAGGCAAAATCCATGCATTCACTCACTCACTCATCACCCATGACACCTCCCCCCGCCGCCTGACCTTTTTACAATCTAAGGGTTTATGCAGTGGTTTCAATTAACTGCTGGGAAAACGGTTTCATCATCTCAGGGGCCGCTGCACTCACCGGCTCTTTAATGAAATGCATCTTTTCACACTTAATTACTTTTGTTACAGCCGACCCGCTCTATCTTTGGCATGAATAATGCACCAGACATTAACTCGCGGGCTCCTCTAATGATGTATTTGTCTGCAACAAGTCCCCTTACTGGTGCAACTATGGTATCTAAAATAACTCGCTTGATCGGGATGGAAGGAAGTACAGAAAATAGCCACATAATCGATGAGAAGAAAGAGTAAACAAAAACCATCTGGCAAAACCAGATTACCGAGTGAATTAAAATGCAGCATAGAGAGATACTGTTGTCGGTTCGAATAATAGCTTGCGATGAGGGTGGGACGAGATTAGATGTCGATGTCTGGCTTATGATAAACAGATATGTCCAATTTTTGGCTCCGTCTGTGTTTGCGTGCATGTTTTGTTTTTTATAGCTCTCAGGATTTCACATTTTGCTTCTTATATTGGACCTTAAATTTTAAAAAAATATTTCAGGCTTTTTCCTCCGTATAAACTTTCTCGGGGGGGTCAAGAACCTTTTGAGGAACTAGACTGGAACTAACTGGGAGGAATCGGAAACTGTGTTTGGTTCCTGTAGGATAGTAAACTTATTTTATTCAGGAGATTTCACAGAGGAGCAGTTTCGATGTCTCCTCGTATCTGAAAGTCAAAACAGGTGTTTGTTGTGTGACTGTTAATGCGGGACAGGATGGGATCCGCAGTGTTTTCTGTTGAATTCAGATGCTTTTGTTCACTTTTTCTCCTTTTTTCAGAGACGCTTTCCTGTTTACACGACACGCAGAAAAGGTCACAGAACATGAGGAAATTGCAAACGTTGGTCGATTTAAGCATTTGAGCAATAACAGTCAGTTTTCCCTCTGGTAACCTGTACCCTGCTTCGCTCTGCCTTTAAACCTTAGTTTGATATTTTGGCAATTAGACTTACTTGCCACTTACTTTTTTTTTTTTGGCGAAAGTTCAGATGAGAAGATCAATGCAACCCTCATAAGTGTCCATTAAATATGAATCTACTGCCAGCAGAATGACAAGAAGAAACAACTTTTCCTGGCTCTGTCTGACGCTGCAAAAAAAATGTAAGTACCCGCATCGGTATCTTCTGAAATACGCAAAAAAGTTGTTTTGAGTTTGCAGTGTAATGATGACCCAGCCATTAATTATTTCATCAGCTGTTGTGACGGTTCTTTCTTGACGCTTAACGCGTCCAAAACAAAAGACATGGGCTATTGATTTCAGAATGCATGCTCCAACCCATGTTTCCACCATCATTAAGGGCCAGTCCGTAGAAACTTACAAGCACCTTGGGACGGTCATTGACTGTAAATCGACCTGAAATAAGAAGTGCGAGGCCGTGTGTAAACGGGGACATCAGCACTTGTTTTGCATTTAGTAAATGTGTTGACCGCCTTTTATTGAACTTTTATTGAATCACTGTTGTCCGTTTCCCTCATTGCTTGGTGACCCATCTCTGCGAGACAAAAGCTCCCTTAAGCAAATCATTAAGCAGGCTGGTCGGCTGACGGCTCTGCCAGTCTGCTTCACTCCCATTGTCGTTTTTTGCCGCCGCTAAAAGTTAAAACAAAAAAGCGCCAGGAAAGGTTTTGTACCTGTGGTGATTGTATCATTGAACAAGACCGGCACGAGGTGACAAACCTCATCTGTAGCACTTTAAAGCACTTTAAGCTCAGGAAGGAGTTGGTGCATACGGGTGCGGTGAAACCATGGTTGTTTGTTGCTGTTTGTGGTGTTGAGGTGTGCAGGAGAGCCTCCTGGTTAAGACTCCAGAAATGAAACAGAATCTCTCTTTCTCACCTTGTTTCCCATCGTCTTTCTACATTTGATACCAGAGCTGCAATGATTAGTAGATTAAATAATTAGTTATTACATTAATCACCAACTATTGATAAGCGAATAACTGATTATCGGTTGTTATCGATCAGATGAGTTATTTTTAAGAAGAAAATGTCCAAATTCTCTCATTCCAGCTTTTGAAATCTGATTATTTTCTTGTTTCTTCTATAATAGTAAACTGATGATCTTTTACATCATTTCATGATGTTTTATTATTTAAACAACTAATTGATTAATCGTTTCAAAAATCGATGGATGTACCACCTATGAAAATGGTTATTAGTTGCAGCCCAATCCCTACAACAAAAGTCTTAAAATGCCTCAAATAATAATAACAAAAGTTTTCTTGTTTTATTATGAGAAAAAAAAGAGGGGGAAGAAAAGCAAGCTGTGGAATTACAGGGCATCAAGCACTGGTCTATTTCTTGCTGTGATGAAGCCAGACACAGCAGTGAATGTTAATGTTTCTCCTCGGCTGGACGTGTAAATAGGTCCGCTAACGAGGTTTGTGCTGATAATATGTCAGTGTTGTGTTAACAGCTTGTTCTTCTCCCGACGTGCCGCTCGCCCGACGTCCTCTAATTAAAAATACTGCTTCCGACCTTCAAAACATGCATCAAACTGAAGTGGAATCAAAACATATGTGAGGCTGTAATCACATGCAGCCAAGCACCAGATTTTTCTCTCACACACAAAGATTAATCGCTGCCCGGTCCGGCCCGGTCGCCGGGTCGACCTCGCTCTGTCTGACATCAGATCAGGACCGTGATACATGTGTAATCTCCTGTATCTCAGCTATCAGCAGCCAATGAGAGCTACTCTCTGACCCCCCCCCCCCCCCGCGATTTCTCCACAGACGACCATGGAATGTGGTCCTGGCATCCGAGTACAAGAGTAACAGCGTATTTTCATAGACAAACAAACAAGGTGGACCATATGACTTTTATGCTCTTGCAGTCGACACTGACGCACTGACGCGAGTTTCCCGGCGAGGGGGGGAAAAAAAGTGTGATAAATGTGTGATGTGGGGTTTTTGCTCTGCGGCTTATTATCCATGCATCTCGCTGTTGTTGTTACTTGTCTGTGCGCCAAGCTAATAAACGTCAAACAAGATTTGTCTGTCTGCGCACGGGAAAGGCAGGGCGCTCGCTCCCCGACGCAAACCCACACACGCACACATTTCAACTGTGGATGACATTAAGGCCTATAACGGTAATGGCTTCATCTGGATTGAAAACCGTAGGGTGTTGTTTCCACATTGTGTATCGTAATCGTGCCGCAGTTGTAACTGCTATATATCTGTGGCCTCGGTGTCCCGGCTTGATTTTCAACCGTGAAAACCCAGCAAGTGGAAAATATTGACAGCCGTCCTCGTAGCTCGTCTGCTTTGCTTTTACATTAGTCGCGATAAAAGGTGAAATCGGATTAACTTTTGAAAAGCGCGGCAATTAATTGTGATTCAGTTTAATGAGAAAGCCTCTTTGTGCTGCGTTAACAAATTAACAGCCAGACAGGTAGTGGTGTTGACTTTGAGTGCCTGCCACCAGACATTGACGAAGGTGCTGATGTGTAAACAGCATAGAGGGTGTGTAACAAGTGCATGCAAATTCTTATATAGACGGACAGACAGCTCACACAGACACCTGTCCACAGAGGTAGGTATTACACAGACCCACACACAAGCAAATACACATTCTATTGCCGCCTGGATGCACTGATGTGTGCGCTGCATACTAATTTGCTCCTGCCTGGTTACTATTGCATATCACTGCCCAAACACAAAAGCAAGAAGAACATGAGCACACACTTACACACACACTCACACACACACATATCCCAGCTGCAGAGACATTGGTTTGTCTCGCTCATCAATGTTACAGTTGCCATATCAATGAATCCAAGGCTTGTACAACAGGCTTGGTTGAAGTTAAGCACATTACAATATAGACTCAGATAAGACAGAAATGTGTCTCACATCAATGCTGTTTATACCAAGGTTATAATCTACCAATGCTCCAAATCAATAAACAGGCTTTCTTTATGGAAAATATTGGATTCATCAGACTTTTTAATCATTGCGATGAAGTACCTTGAGTTGTGGAGGATTGATATATCTGATTTAGTCTGTCATCTACTGTATAAACACTTTCTGCTTTCAAGAAAGTTCTTTGCATCATGACACATTTCTATGGGTATATAAACTACTGTTCAAAAGTTTGGGGTCACTTAGAAATTTCCTTATTTTTGAAAGAAAAGCACTGTTTTTTCCAATGAAGATAACTTTAAACAAATAAGAAATACACTCTATACATTGCTAATCTGGAAAATGCATGCTTTAGCTGAAAATGTCTGTTTTCTGGTGCAATATCTGCATATACTGTACGTATAGAGGCCCATTTCCAGCAACTATCACTCCAGTGTTCTGTATTCCAGTGTTCTGGTACAATGTGTTTGCTCTTGGATATTAGGCTAATGGATTATTAGAAAACTCTTGTGCAATCTTGTTAGCACAGCTGAAAACAGTTTAGCTGGTTAGGAGCTATAAACTACTTTATATATACTTCATTTAAAACCATGTCAATGTCTTGACTACATATTCTATTCATTTACAACTCATGGTGGTAAATAAAAGCATGACTCTTCACGGTAAACACAATCACTCATTCAACCTTTGCTGGTGAACACAGCAATCACCCTAGGACAGGGGTCACTAATCCAGGTCCTGGAGGACCAGTGTGGGTGCAGGTGTTTGTTCCAAACAAGCAGTAACCCACCTGATTCAACTAATCAATCACTAGAGCCATTGCTAAGTACCTTCATTAGTTGAATCAGGAGTGTTACTGCATGGTTGGAACAAAAACCTGAGACCACACTGGCCCTCCAGGACCAGGATTGGTGACCCCTGCACTAGGATGTTTACTTTTGCACCGAGTTTACTTTTGTTTACAGCTTTGGTACCATTGTGGATTCTGCCATCTAAACACAATGAAACGAAGCAACGTCCGTATCATTGTATCATTTTAGCTACTGAATCGGAACAAGCCACATCCGTGAAAAAAAACAAACAAAACTAAAACTAAATTGCAGCTAAAACTGTTGAATTTTTATGGTTTATTAGGCTGTTCATTATAGATTAATTGTCTAATCAATACATTGTTTAATCTATACAATATCAGAAAACTGTGAAAAAAATGTTCAACTCATTTTCATTTTTAAGGTAATTTGTTTGGCGCTAACCGAGGGCAGAGATAGGGGCGATGTGCAACAAAGAGACAGAGACAACTCCCAACCTGCAGGCACCCAGCACGCACCTATCTGTCTGTCTTTGCATACCCAACAGTTCAAATCCCATAAAAATCCATTTCTCCTGATTTAAAACAGAGACAAATCAGCAAACTGACACACTTGGAAAACCAGAACCACATTTCTGCATGAAAAAAATAGACTCAAAACATTTCAGATTCATCAGATAAAGTTGCCAATTAATTTTCTATTGACAGGACTAACCCATTGATAATTTGTTTCGGCTCTTATCTCGTTTTGATAGGTTTTATTCATACCAGCCAGGCCTCGGCTCAGTAGTCACTGATTAATTACCAGTGCAGCAGCTCTGTGGACAACACCAGGCTGCTTCTAGGCACAAACCACCAAACAAAATCCCATCACTATCATCGCCTCTCTGACCACCAATGCCCACCTGACCTGGCGCCAACCGAACATATCGCATGGACGTCTCTAACCGGTGTTGTTGAAGATGTGACTCATTTCCCCTCTGTAACATCAATGAGTCATTTCCACAAAGGGGTATCGTCTCGTAGTGTGAAAGGCATTAACAGAGGGGGTGTTTCGCTTGTCAGGCGACTCCTACCTTTTGATGGCTCTGTGCGCTTGGGCAGATCCAATGTGTCGTAGTTTTTGTCGTTCTCACCGTTTTTTCTGCCTGGAGGAGGAGAGAGGAAAGGAGTCATGTCAGTGTCATGTCCTGAGACGAACGGATCATAACGGACAATGGATCAGACACCAGGATTAGACCACTATGGGCTTGGTGTGTGTTTGTTGCAGCTGGAAACACCTTGTATTCAGCTTCTGTAAATGGAATCTCAGTCTGCTCAAGCCTTTCAGACACAGGAACTGTCAAAGGTGAACCATTAGCTGCTCAGACATGACATGTTCTTTCTCTTTTTTTATTGTAGGACATCTGAAAAAAATCACGTATGGGTCTAATCCATGTCTACACACCAAACCCATGTAAAGCATGAATGTTTGCATGTACACACAATACGATACGGGGAGCTACAAGCGTGATCTGCTCAAACACACACATGGATATGTATTTACTCCAAACTCTGCACTGCTGTTCGACACATCTTTTCAAAATCATTTAAACACACTTTCTTTCCTGTCATAGGAGTTCTTCCTGAGCAGGTAAACACCTTAAATAATGCAGAGCCGGAAGGGAAATGGGGTCAGTGGTGGTGTGGTGGGATGAGGTGATTACCGTGCAGACGGATAATGGTCAATTCACATGCACATGGACATGCTCAAGGGACGGCACAGGGTTACACAGACAGGCTAGACGGAAGTGAAAAATTTCCGGTGGCTGGAGTCGGGAGGATTTCTGAAGAAGCGCTCCCTCCGGGCAGAAGAACCACTTCCCTTCAGGAAACTGGCTCATACATTTAAGATGCCCAAATCAAGGGAGGATATTAGGCTTGAATTTGATATAAGAGCTTCAAATTCAAATTCGATCATCTTTTCTGCGTTGACTTCCTCAAAAAATGATCAATATGGTGCCACATTTACTTTTAAATTCATATATAATTGATCAACGCTACACTAATTGGGAAGCTCAGTCTTAATTATGGATGGCTCTTTGTATCAGTACAATATTTATTTGGCATATTTTGATCCCTCATATGTATTCAAACTGGGCCATTCGATGGCTTTACTATTACATGACCGAGTGAAACTTTCAGCCTGTGAGCAGTTACTGCTGCTGCTGCCAGTCTTTGTCGTGTCTGTTCTCCAAATTCCTCAACATGAAAGAAAGAGTTTGACATGTTAGGAACTACTGGGCATATTTTCACTTTCTTGCAGAGCTTGATGAGAAGATTGATACCACTTTCATGTCTGTGCTTTAATAATGGACTTAGAGCCAGAAGGCTATTAGATTAGTTTATCTTAGCATACAGATTTTAAAAAAAGCCAGTCTGGCTCTTTTCAAAGCTCCATAATACACCCACCAACATTTCTAAAGCTCACAAATTAATAGGCCATTCACCTTTTGTTTAATCTGAACACAAATTGAAATGTCAAATTGAAAATGTGAGCTATGTGCTGAATCTATTTATTGCTGGTACATTGCTAGGTTAGCAGTTTCTCTTGCTTCCTGTCTTCATGCTAAGCTATGCTAACTGTCTGCTGGCTATAGCCATATATATATACCAGGCAGAGTGGCATCAAGAAGAGGGGTTAAGTAAAAGCAGAATATGAATAATTATACATCTGAGAGAAAAGGTTACGGTGGGCAGTGTCTTTAAACTCATTCAGCCTTTAAACACAGCCAGGCCAGTTGCTATCTTTCATGCTAAGCTAAGTCAGAACTTTCCAAAGTATCATAAACCTTTGTGCAACGTTTTGACGTTTAAAAGGCATCTGAAAGCGCCTTATTGACAATTTCTTTTACTGCCTAGAATTCACTGTATGAACACTCCAACATTTTAGGGAGAGTGGATAAGTGGCACACATATTTGGATATTGGCAGCTTTAATACAAAAATCCATATCCAGCATAGCCTCGAATACATTTGTACAGCGTCTGCAGCGGAACTTGATGGATTTACCTTGTTTACCACATTTAGCCTTTCTTAGCGGACTGAGGAATAACTAATTCTAACAACAGGTGATGTCTGGGACAGGCAGAGTCTATGCAACTCAGTGATACACTGGGTAAAGTAGGTAAAGTGAGGGAATGTTTGTGAAATGAGTGAAACACCACAAATTTCGTGCGTTCTTGGATCTGTCTAATATACAGTTTGTGGAGGACACCCAGAACTACTACTAACTATATTCTACAGCCAAGAGCAAAGGAGAAGGAGAGAAGGGAGGAGGGTTGAAGGGGGGGGGGGACACTCACCTTGATTAAACCATTCCTCTATAGTTAGCCAAGGAAGCAGCAGCAATGCCAAAAAAACACAAAGCATAGAGAAGAGAGAAGAGGCATGGCGGGTCAAGAGGCAAAACATGTGATAGACAAGTTTTCCACAAACAAATCCCTCATCTTTTACTAAAAAAGGAAAGGTAAGAGAGTGAGATTAAAGGAAGGAAAAGAAAAAAAAGAGGAGAACGGGTGCTAAGAATGGAGGAGGAGGAGAAGAGGGAAGTATTTTAGAGATAGAAAAGAGGCACGATAAGGAGCCATTAGCAGTTCATAGGCAGAGGTGGATGAAGTGGTACTATTCTTTACTTGAATAAGTAGAAAAAATGTTGTCAAAAAAAATAAGGAAAAGATAAAAGTCCTGAATTGAAAAAGATAAAAGTCCTGAATTGAAAATGTCACTTAAGTAAAAGTACAGGAAAAGGTACTTAATGTTAAAAAAGTGCTCTTTATGCAGACCTTGTTAAATTTTCATAGCATATTATCTCATTTTTAATCTCTAAATACATGTGAGAGCATTTTAATGTTTTAGTTTATCAACATGGAGCCAATTTGAGATAGTTTGATTAGATTAATAGTAACAGTAAGGCATCATAATACTTGCCACCTTTCACAAAAAGATACAAAAAATGTTAAAGACAATTTAATAGAAGAGTTCAAATAAATAAAAGAATATTAAAATATATTATTGTCATGTAAAATATTACAATATTCATCTGGAAAGTAAAGCTGTTAGATAAATGTAATGAAGTAGAAAGTACAACATTTCCCTCTCAAATGTAGTGGACTGAAGTATAAAGTAGCATCAAATAGAAATAGTAAGTGGAAATCAAGATCAGCGTGTATGAAACACAAAGGAAGACGAAGCATAAGATAGTAAGTGTTAAAAGGACGAAAAAGAAAAAGAGAAGAAAGGAAAAGAAAGAGAAAGAATTAGAACTCACAAATTGCAAGTTATTCACACACATGGACACACATACACGACAGCAGCTCACGCTGCCAGCATTTATACACGTGCTTTATTAAAACCACTGCAAAGAGAAATGGATGAAAACAACAGAATATGTTAGACCGTGCATGACACTAGAGTGAAGAGGAGGCCGATCTCTGCCCACTTAACGCAACAAATTACTGAGCATATTGCAGACGGCGTCGTTTAACAAGCTGATGCCCTGCTCCTTTATAGCTGTGTCTAATGCTTCTGTACCTAAAGAACACCTTCAGGGTCTGCAGCCGCTAAACACACCTCATTATTCAATGTGTGTGTGTGTGTCAAAGTCTTTATGTGCTTAATTGGCTTCTTTAAAAACCTGCACACGTGAGCTCTGCGTGGCCCCCGCCGACCCCCTGAACCCGAAGGATTCTCCGACGAGTCGTTTAGGAGTCAGGGGTCGCTGGCTGGTGGTCACATCTCATTGGCTGACTGATTAATGGCCGCTGTTACTGCCGTACAGCGGGGAGATAACCATTGCTCAGCTGACAGCCTGGGAGAATGCTGATTAAGACGTTGCTAACAACACATATGAACACGGCATCTGTTAAGGGGGAAGTCAATAATGACAAAAACCTCCTGACACAGCATAGCGGGGGCGTGATAGTCGTCTGTGGATCAGAAACACATGCGCAATCCCTGTGGAGCGTTAAACTGAAGTTTTATATTCATTATGTTGTGCAAATGAAAAGTTTGGTTTGTATTATACCATAATATCCGCACTATAAGCCCCTACTTTTTTTTCCGCATGCTTTGAACCTGGCAGTTATGTATTGATTAATTTATGGTGCGCCTGTTGTCTCTCCTTTTAGCAGCAACAGCCGCTGAAACTCTGACGGCAGGACACATAAAAGAGTTCTACTGCCTTGTCAAACGCAACCTTTGTAATTTTGTTAGATCACTGCTGGGACTCAGTGCTAGGAGTGCGCCGTTTATTATTATTTGTGCTTATGGTCGTCTGGTGAGTTCGTGAATAAAAGAGAAGTTTCCCTAAACAACTCATCTCTGTTCCGACAATCCCCTCTATGGTAGGAGGAACCCCTACATAGAGTAAATAAAAAATTAAATCTGTGTATAGTAAATACACTACCATTCAAAAGTTTGGGGTCACTTAAATCATTGTTTTTTTTTTTCAATGAAGATAACTTTAAATTAATTAGAAATATACTCTATACATTGCTAATGTGGTATTCTATGTGGCTATTCTAGCTGCAAAGTCTAGTTTTTGGTGCAATATCTACATACGTGTATAGAAGCCCATTTCCAGCAACCATCGCTCCAGTGTTCTAATGGTACAATGTGTTTGCTCATTGCGTCAGACGGCTAATGTAATAAAACTTTCTATTCATTTTACAACTCAAGGTGGTGAATCAAAGTGTGACTTTTCATGGAAAACACTAAATCGTCTTGGTGACCGCTAACTTTTGAACGGTAGTGTATCTCATTGCAACGTGGACACCTTCATCTTATCATCATAATTGCTTACATTAAATTATATTTAGACACATTTCATGATATGTAACATATTTTGCAAGAAAGACTTGCCTAAAATTTGCCAGAAAAAGTGCAGTACAATTATAAAGTGACCCCGTGGAGATTATTTTTGGTTACGAAAATAATCTCATTTTAATGTGGGCGAAATTACATTACCCACACCTGATTATACGTCCATTTTCGACAAATATGTTGTTTTTTTTATTAGTAGTAGATTTTTATCATTTCATAGTCGGGTCAGTCAGAACTTCTTTGGAATGATTAAGCAGTTTACTGACAAGAGACGCTGTGAGCTGCAGGGAGCCGGTGACAGATGGAGATGAAACTGAAGACAAAAAAAAAAAAAGAACTGAACAACAACTGGAAGCCAAGAGATTGTCAGAGAGACAATGAGCCAAAACAAGAATCCAACTGTGGAGGTCCAGGTGGAGAGAATTACGGCAACAAAAAGTGCTAAACTGAGAATTGGCCCTGTTCTTCCTAGATAGGTATGTGTTTGCTAACATTAGTTAGTGAACATAATGTAATGTAATTACCTCAACGGTAGCCATTGTTTAAACAAACAGCACAAATAGCTAAGCTTTGCTAAGTAGGCTCATGGGAAATGTGGTCTTTTTGGGCAGAAAACACTTCCTCTTCCCTAAACACATTTATAAGACCTGTAAAGTCCCATTTTACTCTTTTTTTTGTTTTGTTTTTAGGCAAATTGTAGAACAAAGAGAGGTAAAAGGAGAGGTTACAGGGTACTAACTATAGCTGTATTATCGCTGTCACTCTCAGTTATTAATTTTTTGAGTGTTTCTTTACGCACATCGGAATTTGTTGTTTATCTGAGGTGGTATGTGATGTCACTTCCTTTCTGTTGCTTTTGTGAAACAGATAAGAGTTTCTGTCTCAATCACACAATTTAAATTATAATTTATCTTAAACATGTCGTCTATATGCGCAGCAGATGTGAGTTTATAACACTGCTATCACAGTTGACGGGATCTGTATGAGCTCAGCGCCGAGGACTGACGAAGAAAATACTAGTACCTCTGCCATCCAGCTCTTTGAATAATTACTTTGCTGTCTGTCAATTATTTTCTCATCCATTTCACACAAAAGAAAAACATGATGCAGCTTCTAGCTATCATTTTACCAAACAAACTTTTTGAATTTCTATTATGCTGCCTATGAAAAGGAAGAAAACGCGACTTGCGTGCACTCCTGCCTCACCTTTGGCCTTCTTTCCTCCGAAACAGCCGGCGTCGTCCTTCTTCTTCCTCTGTGGTCCCGCCGAGCCGGGGGCCTGCGGTGCTGACGGGTCCAGGAACTTCTCGGCCCCCGGAACCTCTTTGTGGACGTGATAGGACAGGTTCCTCATGATGCACACGCAGTTCTCCACAGACTGGGAGGAAACAGAGGCAGAGAGGGTGGATCTCACCAACTCCTCGTCACAACACTATATGCTGTGTGTAATGTGCAGCAACGAGTACCTTATTGTCCATGTCTTTCTTCCCTACAGCCGACTGAAGAGCGTGTAGCAGAGCGTCCACCAGACCCTCACATTCCCTCAGTCTGCGTCGAGCCTCGGCCCCGTCTGAGCTCACATTTCTAGAGGAAAAAGTACAAATACACACATACACAGTATAACTACACTGTTGAAAGGACAGAAGTTGTTGTTGAAGTAGTAGCAGAGGATTCATAAATTCTTCAGTTAATCATTACGATTTTAGAAAATAATTCTCTGTCCATATTCAAGATGATTTTAAAAGTTGATAGCAGCAGACATAGTTTATGAGAGACTGTAATTTGTGACTTACAAATCAAATGTAAGTTGCAAATCTCACAAGACTTACTACAAAACTCTTAAAGCAGTTTATAGAACATCACGTAAAGCACCTAGTGTTGTTACTACTTCAACTACTCGCTGTAGAACCACCAGCCACATGATATAAATATATCAATGTACATTTGTAAATATAAAACAAACTTGTATTTGATATGTTTCTCGCAGGAGCATAGAACAAATAAGTCAGTGTTTTCTGCTTCTCCCTCAAGTGCATATTATTTATTATTTTTGTCATCTTTGGTCTTTACACTGTATAACTTTGCTGAGAAAACAGAAGCTATTTACTGTTAAACACAGTGCCATTACTGTAAATGATTATGACATAAGATTGCTGTATAATTTACAATAAAGCACAGTAGTGATAATAACAGTGTTAGTGTAGAACATCACATTACTAAAGGATTGCTGTAGTAAATCATAGTAGTCAGAGTTACTGCTGAAATCACAGTATTCAATTATTTTTATTGTACAATTACTCACCCAATACAGTAAATACAACTGAAATAACAGTATTTCGTTTTTTTATTAGATTTTATTTTACAGTAAAGACACAATACTGTAAACAGAAGTACAGTACTTCTGTTTACAGTACAGTAAATCTAAAACACAATATTTAAACATGACATCAGTAGCACCTCAGGAGTACTGGTCCCAGGCGAAAAATAATCGTGAAATTAGTTTACAAATGGATAGAACCTATTCCAGTCTAAACTCACCATGGGATTTCATGACTTTGCATGTGACCCATGGCCTTTATCTTCGAGTACAACGTGCAGAGCGATAAAGCCAGACACGCTTTAGGAAATAATCTTGAAAATGACATATATAAATTTCATTTTTGGGGTTCAAAAGGAGATTCTATCCCTGTTACATCACCCAGCGCCCTGAGCTCAGCTGCCGAGTCTTAGTGACTGACTGTGAAAGGCGAGGCTTTAAAGAGGGTTAAGGGATAGCTGGGGCTCCCCGCTCCTCACCAGGGACTTCATTTATGAGGGCTTCCAACCCACATAATCCCATTAGCCGACCCCCAGTAAGGCCTGTATGAGAGTAGCAGCCTTGTGGAGGTAAGTGGGGCTGGATACTGCTGCATGGACTGAAACTCACACCCAGACTGCTGCACTGCACATGTGCACATTTGGATTTAACAACAATAGAAAGCTGTGAAAAGTCATAATCTACTGTATGATCTGCCTCACGGCAATAGCCTGCACAGACTAATTATTCATACTCTACAGATACTCATTTTTCAAAGTAATGATGGAACTGGGTTTTTTGGGAAGTCACCTAATGTGTAGCATGAAGACGGTAAAGCTGAGAGGAGCTCATGATACCATACTGAAGTTTTAACAGAAAGCTGAAAATACAACTTGCCTTGTACCACCAGTGTACTCTCCTAGGCATATTACATTATCAATATAGGTATCAATATAATGTGATTAACATATAAAGACTATTCAAGGGGGATATCTATATTTGAGGCCTAATGGTAAAGGTAAGTAAGGACATTTACTCAGTGCTGTACTTTTTTTGTACATTTGATCGACTTCAGTTCAGCAGATTTCAGAGGGAAATATTCTACTTTCTACTTCATTAATTTATCTGGCAACTCTAACCCTATCTGACAGCTTTAGTTACTTTTCAGAGGAAGATTTTAATATGTATTCTATTTACTTCATGTAAAAGCTGCCAAAAAAAGAGACCACTGAAAAATTATTAGTTTTTCTGATTTTAATACTTTTTGGCAAAAAGAACATTGTTGTTTGAGTCTATTGACAACATTTCCCCCAAATTCCAAATAAAAAATATCACTGTTTTGAGTATTTATTTGCAGAAAATGACAAATATATCAAAATAACAATAAAGATGCAACGTTCAAACCACAAGCAATGCAAAGTAACAAGATCAAATTCATTTTAAAACAACATAATACTAATGTTTACATTTCAGAAGAGTTCAGTTCAGAGTTCAATCAACATTCGGTGCAATAACACTTATTTTTAATCACCGCTTTCTTGCATCTTGGCATGCTCTCCACAAGTCTTTCAAATTGTTCTTGGGTGACTTTATTTCACTCCTGATACTTCTTCATGCAGAATGAGGTGTTCATGTGTTGGAATTCAACAGATGCTAGAATGGAAGGGCTGGAATACATCTAGAGATGCTGATTTCAGAAAAAAAATGCAGTGGTCTCTTATTTTTTTTTTACAGAGCTGTATTATGATGCAGTACAATTAATCTACCCCTTAATTATCTCATATCGGCTCCACAATAATTAACTTATATAATATTCTTATATACTTATTAATATTCTCACTCTTATTTAATGATTACAAACTAGTAGAATATACTGCAAAAAAACAAAGATTCAAATTCAAATAAAAAAAAAAAATCAAATCGATATTTAATATTTAGTGTATCATTTAAATATTGCACAGAACCATCATGCAGTTTTTGCCAATTAAAACTAATCTGAGCAGGCACCAGGCAGACAGCACCTGCCATCTGGACCCGGTCATAAACCAAACCTATCCTTCTGCAGCTGTCAGAAATCGGCCGCCACCGCCCCTGTAAACGGATCCAGATGAGCGCTCGCCTCGGATTTATTTGACAGAAAGTGTGTTTGGGCGCCAACAGACACAAGACTTTTTTTATTGTCAGCTGTTTCATTTCCAGGAGTCTTTTTTTTGGGGGGGGGGGGGGGGGGCAGTCACCTCTAAAGGTTTATAGGCGGTGTATCTGTCAGTGGCAAAGCTGAGCAGGAAGGTGCCTCTGGACAAGTGATCTGGCAGTGCTGCATTCAGCTCAGGGGACTTATAATTATTGATATATCTGACAGGATCTTTCATTGCGCTTAGCGTTGACGTTAGCTTTCCTTCTTAGTGTTCCAAGGCTGAAAAACATGCACACATGGCACCGTGCATTGATTCTGTTCTGATAGTTACTCTGAGTGTCCCTGCGGTGCTGACAAGGTTCCATCGGATCCGTCTCTGTCTGTGTTTCCCTCCTGTTTCGCTAGCTTGTTGCATCACTATGGCAATGAGCAACTGCTAGGTAGCATGTCACAAATTTTGTTCATTTCTGGAGGGTTGATATGTTTAGAAGCATAATGTACAAATGCATTGTTGAGTGTCGAGAGATTATTATTTACTGTACTGCAAAATAAATAAATAAATAATATAATATAATATAAAAGGCCCCTTAAGCTTGTTCCTGGAACCAACTTCGTTCCCTGCTGCTTCACATGAATTGTTTATGACCACAAATCATGAGTAAATCTAATAATCGTTTAGCAGGATTTGGCAGTTCAGCAGGATATGCATGTGTTTGAAACATGCTGAAGAAAATCTGTTATTTACTGGTGCATTTCCACATCCTTTTTTTCAGAACCTGGGCCATTTTTAAAGGATTCGCTGAGGCAAAACAGTTTTCTTTCCACATTAGCTACAAACGCGTTTCCTCACTGTGACGGCACTGACAAACACATATTTTTTGATGGCCGATATATGAAGACAAAACGCCAAAACAGGAGCAATACTGCTTCGAGAAAAAAGACAAAAAAAATGAGGACATTCTCTTTTCTCACAAGGAACTACTTAGTGACAAAAAAAATACTCAACATTGATTTCCAGTCTGCTGAGCTCTTCAGTGATGCTACTAATCCAGGCAGCCTGTCTTTCTACTTAAAGCAGAGTTACAGACATCACAATGGATGAGCGCCATTATAAAAGGGTTCCAATTTTGCACACATCGGGGGCCACGATTTAGACACCATTACACAAAATCTGAAAAATCTGACCTGGCGAAGAACTGGCGACGGCTGTGAAGAGTGCTCTATTGTTAGAGGCTAAAAGAATAAGTGGATGCGCGTATGGAGCCGTGTCTGTGTCGTTCTGTGTCTGCACAGACCAGACGCTGACAGCCTGTCGCTGTGATCTGGATGTGTCTGCTTTATCAGATGACGTTTGGGCGTGAAGGTCACTCGGAGTCATGTGGCCGTCAGAGGACAATAGAGCAGCTGGTAGGAATAGAGCGGACTGATGGAGATGGATGGGGACGTGGCTGACCTCTGCTGATAGCCTGCAAGGTCAACACACCACCCGCCTTATATCTGGCCCTATAGGGTCGGGTTCACTTTGATTCGGTTTCTATTTCCGATTCAGCATATTGATCCGCCTCTTTGTTCAGAATCTTCTCACGTAATTTGAGAACAGGGAAAAAAAACAAAACAAAAAAAAAACGTCTGTGTTTATTTGAACCGTGCCCTTTCTTTTTGTTAAATTAGCCACAGTACTCAAGTCTACCGCGTTTCTGACATTTCATAAAACAATATATACACGTTCCTGAAATGATGAAGAAAACTCGCAGGGCTGAATGTCAAATTGAAAAAGATATCTACTCCCATTTAAATTCAGAAGCAGCTCTTGACACCCAACCCTACACACACACACACACACACAGCTTCCCCCTCCTCTTTCCCCACCTTGTTAAACACTGTAAATAAAACTGCGCACCGATCGACAGCAGACGCCATTATAATAAAACTATCCCTGGCTTTATTGAGGTGTAAGCTGTCGGCGTGAGTAAACAGATTCTCCCCGGGCGTCAGCGCTTCTCCCCAGTGCACAAAAAAAAAAAAATCCAGCGTCTAGGCAACTGCAGGCTTGGTTACAGTTACCATAGAGACTATGACACTGAGCGAGTGTGGGCGACGAGAGATACGGTGGTAGTGGTGAGACACGTGGGATCAGAGGTGATGCGATGTGGACGTAGTGTACGGGGAGAAGGTGAAAAAACACCAAAATACACACTTAAAGAAAGAAAGGGAGGAGACTGAAGGAGAACGGAGATTCATGAGGGAGATGATGAGAAGTAGGAAGAGGTGGTGCTGATATAAAATTCCATGACTTCTCTATGACTTTCCTCTATGCTATGTCTGAGTGCTTTCATTTATTCCCTCCAGGTTCATTAGTGCTGCTTCCACACTTTCTACAGTCTGGCTGACGGTGGAGAAAACAAGCAGGAAACCAGCTAATTCCATAAAAAATTAACGCGTGAAATATATTGTGGTCTGAGCTGCATGTGGATGCTGTTTTGTTCAGGATGTTTCAGGCGTTTACAGTCTAGACACATGATAACGCGCATACACACAAACTCACTTTCCACCTGACATTTGACTGTAGTCGGCTGTTCTGAGTGGAAGCCAGAGTGACAGATATGACAGGTAGAAGAATAGAGATACCCAGATAGGGGAAAACTACCCGGAGGTTAATGACAGGAATTTGAGATCACCGCACTTGAGATGTCTGTCGCACACGGTTGATGACAGCGCTCAGCTGATAGAAGGCAAAGTTGTACAACGTTTGAATCCGATTTTGACGTCTTTGAGGTGCGCTTGAATTCTGACTAACAGTTAACCCTGTGGAGCGCTGGCGCGTCAAAATCACGTGACAGGTTTTTGGCCATCATAGCTGGAAGGCGCAACTTCGCAGAGTCCCCGTTTCAACTCTTGTTGAAAGTGCAGACCTCAAACTCTACATCAGTTCATAAATTGCGTTGATAGTAAAAATAAAACCAGAGCTGTGGTAAGTTATTTACGCTGCACTTGACATGCATATTTTCATGCATATTTTCTGCACCGATCGTGCAGCGATCGGTATGACATGCCATGATATGATCAGGAAAATATGCCATGACAACCCCATGGCAACCCCCCATGACAACCCTGTTATACATAGTAGTCAAAAATGGCCAATTTGACCCTAGACCCCAGAGGGTTAAATTATCTTGAATGTTAAACACAAGGAAGGTCACAGCAGAAAGATAAAGAATATACATGAAGCTCAACATACTATATATATATATACACACTCATACATTCATTCATTCTTCTTCTATACCCGCTTCCCCCTCATTAGGGTCACGGGGGTCTGCTGGAGCCAGTCCCAGTGTATTACAGGTGAGTGGCGTACACACCATCCACTCACAAACTCACACCTATGGGCAATTAACCTTAGCATGTTTTTGGACTGTGGGAGGAAGCCGGAGAATGCAGCCACGGGGGGAACATGCAAACTCCACACAGTAATATATATATATATATATATATATATATATATATATATAGCGCGATTTTACAGCTGAAGAAACAGTTATTAATTAAAATACAACATTTCTATCTGAAATATTTATTTTCTTTCATATTTAAACTTTTTAAAAAATCTATTCATAAATTTTTTGCTCAGTAATTCACGAGGGAAGGAATATACAGTATATATATCAGGATATGCTTGAGTGATATCCAGAATATCGAAATGGCGTCTAGCCCAAATATCGCAATATGATATTATCTTGCGGGGCAGTGAGAAAAACACAGACAAAACAAAACAGATATCATATGAGATGAATAATATTTAAAATACAGTCCAGCCAGCCCAGCGTATATCAGGACTGTGGTAAGATTGGATCACTGATGTGAGCGAACTGTCAGGATCATACAGGACACACAAACAAGAGCATGTCTTTCAAACAAAGCGAGCTGCCTAGTAAATTAATCATTAACAACCAGCTCTTTTGAAAAATCTGTCGTTAATAATGTGGTCACTGGTAGAAGCTGCAGCCACCTGCAGTGACCGGTCATCAGCAAATCCAGATTAGTGTCCATCATGGTCGATGAGTGGATCAGTTGTGCTTTGTGGTCGACCGCAGCAGGCCACTTTTGTGCCTTATTTAAAAGCAGAGTATATTTATATATAAACTCAAACAGCAGTGATCCAAGTGTTGCAGGTGTGTGGATGTGCAGAGACCCTGCTGCCCTCTGCCTCCGCCTTTCTATTTTTCCTCATCGTTTCGGTTGCATGGGGGTGTTGAGGGGAGAGCGACCTATGGCCAGCGTGCGTGTGCCAATAAGATTGCAGCGTGTTGGGCGTCAGCGCTGCGGTCTGGTCCCTGTGCTTTGCTCTCGACTCAGAGACAAAGAGTGATGCAGCAGCAGCTTCTGCAGCGATATGGAAAGAAATCAAACTTAATTGCTGTGGCAGAATTAAAAATCCTTAATTTATTTCTCTGTTTTCATAGATTTGCTCCAAATTCTGCAAATCCTGCATGGAAAAGAAGCTGCCATATACTGTAGTCATGAACTATGTGGAAAGAAAAAAAAAAGGTTTTGTGTTGTTTTTTTTGTATGTTTCAGTGAGGATGGTGAACTTCTAGAAAACAATCTGCAAACACTGACTGCAGGTCAAAGGTCTGAGGCAGCAGTTTTCTGTTCACTGAGAGATGAAGCTACAGTCACTCTGACAGCATCAAGCTGCTGCCTCTTCTCTAGAGGATGCACACGTGGACCAGGCTGAGCAGAACGGCTGAGTGAGTCATGCCACTTTAACAGGCAGGTTTGTCTCCGTGGAAATAGAGACGCTAACAGTAGGGCCCGGCCACTGAACATCGACCGTTCTACTGAGTATCAAAAAGATTCCTGTCTTTTGGTTCCAAATATCAGTTCCTGAGGAGTTAATCCCATGCTGCTGGTAATTAACTGTTTACTGCTATGCATTGTAGAGGCATGCAGGATAAATACTAGGTTCAGAGACGGTGCTCAAGTGTGTGTTTTGACAGGCTTGACTACAGTGTGTGTCGTGTGTAATTGGCGACCACGAGGGGACCCCGTCACATTCATGATGGGGAGCTTCCATACAAATGTTAAGAATTGATATGATTCCAGTTGTCGAGATTCAGAATCGATTATCATGATTCAATTCAATTTGATTTGATACAATCTTATTAAGGTTTTGCGCTGTTAACTGAATAACATGACTGTCTAATTACGCCGTTTATTAATTCTAGCGCTATACTGATATTGAACAGCAAATTAATTGAAGTATTTGTAATTAATAGTGGCTGTAAGACGGGTGAAAAAAGATAATGATCCGCCTGGAGCCCTCGTTTGCAACAATGGAATATGGGCGCATATCTTTGCAGCCTGCAATTGCCTTGGTTATTCTGTGAAAACGTGCAGAATTGGCTGGTAGTTGTAGAGTCTGCTTGAGTTTCCTCTGTTGCAATCCAGTGGACGGCTTGGAGATGAGCTCTTGGTGATATCGCAAAATGTGGTTTCTGAGGTTGGTTGTATTTCTGCCATAATTCATGTCCATTCAGCAAGCCTTGCAAATCGCTTTGTTTTTTGCCAAGCTCAGTTTTGTCTGTCGTTCCTCAAGTTCACTGCCGATCCTTGGCTGTACGAATGGATTTTTGAAATTAACATGAAAACCAATTTAGAATCTGAAAAGTAATTTTATCAATGCAGGTCTACTGAGAACACAGTGGAAAAACCACTGAAATAAGCAGGGACAAACAGCAAAAGAAGTACCTGTATTGCCCACCTAAGATAAAATGTAAACTGCTAACCAACAACCGGCTGCTGAAAACAAACACAAACTTACTGAAGTGAACTGCAAATAAAGTTTAATACTGAATTTACTAGACTCTCGATAAGTTGCACCTGCCCGTCATATGGCAGGAGTCGCTGTTTTCAACCAATCGCATGCCAATAAGGGAGGACGATACATACATACCACATACACTGCTGCAGCCATTTAGTGAAAATCAAGTAGGAACAACAACACCCTGACTGGAGGTGATGCTTGTTACTATGCCAAGCGAAACAACTATTCCATACACTCAACTTCTTTGTCTATGTTGCATGCATGCTATGAAGAAAAAAAAATCTATAATGGACTTCAGGATCGATTACCATGGCAATGATGGAAGCTTCGAAGCTTTTGGGGATTTTTCTGGGTCAGCCCTAGAATAAACTAGTTACACTGGATCCTCTCAGACTTGCACATCATTATAATAAACAAAATGATAAATTACCAAAATACATTTACATAATTTACCAAACAATAGTCGAGTTTAAACTATCTGCTGGGTTCCAATTTAAACGCCGGGTGAAGGTGCATATTGTATTTTGATGAATAACCGCCGGTTCCAAATAAACGCTGAGTATAATTTATTAAATAAAAAATAAATAAATAAAAAATCACCACTGATGCTACACATTTTTCTTCTTCACTTTTTTTTCGCAAACGCCTCTCCTGACAGCATCACTATTGTGCTCAAATATGATATGACATGAAAGCCCACCCTCTTGTTTAATGTTAATTAATTGTTGATTGGCATGGCTCTGGTGCAGTGAAAAAACTGTAAAAATGCTGGTTTAATAAAATTTGTTTAAATTTAAAATTAAAATTTTTCCAGTTTTACAAAGTGAGATTTTTGTCAGGAAGGAATTAGTCACCTGTCCCAAATTGCTACCTGGTCTTAAATAAACACCCGCTCTGTTAAATGATTGAAACAAAATTCATGTTTTAAAACTGCCTTGAGTGTAAAAATGCCAAAATGCTGAACCATAAAACTTAATGATTGAAACGGACAACTTAGGTTACAGTAAATTATATTGAATTGAATATGTTTATATGTTATGAAATTGCTTTGATTGTGTAAAAAGAGCCATGAAATAAAACTTTATTTTTTATTAAAATGCCCTCAAACACACCTGTGAGGAAGGTCAAATGGAGGTGGCGGAGCACGAGACGCTAACCTCCCCCAGCTCTGTAATGGCATCATGGAGGAATGGAAGAGGTTTCCATGGTAACCTGTGAAGCTCTAGTGAACTCCATGTCCAAGACAGTTAAGACACACCAAAATGTACACTTTGGGCACAATTTGGACATAACCGGCGTACTCACATACTCCAGCACACTCTCAGTCACTAGCAAAAGATTAATTTAATATCACATTGTTTCAGTCTTTTGACCCTCATTAGGTAATGATTGTTTCTTTTAAGAAAATTTGTATAAAAAAGGGTATTATTCAGGAACCAGTATGAACATCAGGATATCAGGGTATCAGAACCAGTATCAAAAAACCAAGCCATTTGTAGGCTGGTCCACACCTGAACAGCTAATAAATCCTAAGCAGAAAGTTTACAGCTCGGACATCAGGTATGATGACGAACAAATTCAAAAGTCAATAGATTTATTTGTGTTGTTTTTCTTGGGAAAAAACAGTGTGATGCAAAATATAGTGGACAAACAAATGGAGTTGCTGTCATGAGTAAACGATTTGCAGTGTGGGCTCAATTGAGCTTCACTCAGCCTTAATAAGCTTGAGACTAACTTCATTTCTGCGATTATTTAATTGTAACTTGTTTAGTTTGCAGCTTAATGCTGCTTGTTGGCCTCTGGTGTGGTGACAGAAATCATCCCTAGGCCGTTTCACAATGACACTAGACAAATACAAACATTTACGCACAATTTCCCATGAACAGAAAATATCCAAAATGTGACAAAAAAAAAATAACATTCTTCATTTCTCTTTTTAACAATGTCGCTTAGGGCTTGTTTCTTATAAACTGGTAAAGTGTCTCACATGGCTCCAGACAGACTGAGCAGTGCAATACAATACATTAAGCCTGCCTGTCTGAAGGTATTAACACAGTGGTACAGTTTATAAGGCACTCATCACAGGTAGGAGACAGTTTTATTAGCCTCTGTCGATCAATACAGCAGCAGCAGCAGAGAGAGGACGCACACTAAGTCATTAAACTGCAGAAAAAAATAAACAGGTCTTATTCAGTCATCCGCCTAAAGATGTTATCTAACTCTACAAGTCATGATGAAATGTGAGGAAAAGAAACCACAGTCTCTAAATGAATAAAATATCTGTTCGATAAATATCTTATTTTACGGGCATTTGCCAACTCCGAATATCCAGCATGATCTGAAGACGTATTAACATGTGCATGTGGTAAAACGGGCGGGTTTGAAAAATCAATGCAGGACTTTCAGGTCCGTCATTAGTAGCTTCTTACAGCCACAGACTGGCCTGTAATACTGCTGCAGACAAATTTGCAGCCATCTTCCCATACCTGCCGATATAAAGCAGCCGGACATGAAAATTGCAGCATTTGCCATTGCACGAATTTCCAAAGAATCTCAAATATGATCCTGGCCCGGTGTCTGCAAGAGGATATTGTGATAAAAAGGAAACCTAGTGGTTTGTCTTGTCATTCACGGCCCAGGTCAGGTTGGGTTCTGCTCTAAATACAACCCAGCAGGATCTTAAAAATGCTTAATAAACCTTATCAGGGTGATAGTAAAGTATACCCTGATCAATGGAATTGTCAAGTGGGATACATGGGTGCGAACATTTTGATAAATAGTCCATTATATTAAAGATTCTGGTGGCTTTTGAGGAAAAAAATAGAAATGGACATTATTCTGACATGAGATGAACAAACCCCAAGCCTATATCCCATTAGTATCTTTGTGTAGAGCACCAGAGCTCTTGGGACTCTGGGCCTGGTACTGTAGGCCTGTTCAGGAATCCATTGCTGCTTTTAACTAGTCACACACCTGCATACGTATTGCTTGTAGCATACTGAGACTATAGGTGGCGATATAATACTTAAAAGTAACATGGAATTGATTAGTAGCCTAAACATTGACTAAAGTGAACGAAAAATATGCACCATTTATTTTAAATATTTTTGAGACGGCTAGAAATAGTTTACTTTGCCTCTGTGGTGTGAAAGAGCTTTCATCTTCTGAGATTTCCAGGGATTTAATTTTTATTTTAGTTTTATTATATATCTGTGTTTCATCACTTTTTGGTCAACTAGAAGCGAGGCAAACACTTTAAAGTTTTTTTAATGCGTTCCAGCAGATTAAATCACTCCTTAGCTGTTTTGCATGATCACCGCATTGTGTTTTATTTTGAAAGGTGATGGAATTTTTATTCTGGAACTGTACCTGACTTCCTATCTGGTGTGAACCAATGAACTGAAATTGATACAATTTAGAAACACCTGGAAAAAAAATACACTTGCTATGGATTCACAGCGCTGCGGCATGGGGAGTCGCGGCCGGGCCGTTGCTAATCCGCTCGGGAGCGGAACCTATCTACCTGATTTTAACATTGGCTCCGCCATTCTGCGGAGCTTCTGCTCATGTTGGAAATCTCCTACCAAACATTTTGGAATTTTATAATGGATTAAATGCACAATATGTAACTTTCTGTCGCTATGCCGTTCTATCGCTCAATATAAACAATAACATGAAATGGAGTTGGTGTTATCTTGGTGTTATTATGGTGTGACGTCGGCTCATGGATGCTAATATTCCGCTTGTTTCTCTGATAAATTAAGATTTACATATGTACATATAGGTTAAGTCAATTTTAGACATTTTAATCCAGAGAACTTATTCTGCCTTTAAATGACTGAACCTGAAACAGCATTCAGTCGAGTGATCAAAGCTGGTGATCACTCGACTAATGAACACTTCAAAACTGAGGACTCTCTGTAAATGGAAAACTATGTTTAATGAATGAACCCACCTCAGGCAGCCGGAGGTGTTTTTGAACACGGTGGTCCACTCGGCGTCGCGTGGCTTGGAGTCTTCATTTGGTTCGTGCTCCCATCCCGAGTGAGGGATAATGACCTCATTGGTCAGGGTCTGCAGGCCGTGGTTGATGATCACCATCTTCAGGGGTTCGTAGGATGACAGATTCCACAGTGTTCCTGCAGGATTGGAGAGGAGAGGAGAGGAGAGGAGGAGGAAAGAAATGGGAAGAGGGAGAGGAAGGGGATATACGGGAGAAGGCAGCAGGAATAGGCGATAAGGAAAGAGGATTATGAGAAGGATATAAGAGGGATAAGAAAAAAATATGGGGAAAGAAAGGAATGCGAGGGGAGAAAGAGACAGGAAAATAAAGGTGAGGAAGAAGAAGATGAAGATTCAGGGAGAGAATAAGAAGAAATAGAAAGTGAGTGACATTGATGCAAAAACAACACCATAATTGTGCTAGATTTAAATGTTACAATCAAAACCACATTTAGATTGGCAGTAAACCATATATTTGGAAACAAATCCGTTATCATTTGTCTCCCATGATGTGACTATATACATTATTATTATTACACTGCATTAAGCCACGGTTTCATAATTCGATTGTGAGGCTTTCGATCACTACCGGTATGTTGCAATCAATTCTGACTTTACAGCAGACACTGATATTTTGTGGACTTTCTCAGAAATGAGAACACTTTTTCTTCCCAGGCTAAAAAAGAGGCAGCTCCCTGCTACAGTTCTGTCCCTGCTAATCTTTGGGGACATTTTGTACAGGAGCGCATCATCTCAGTGCTGCTTCCATTCTCTGGACTCTCTATATCACTGAGCGCTGAGAGTCGTTACCAGCTGCAAGGTCCTCACTCATCGCGGCACTGCACAGCGGGCTCGGGCTGCTCAGCCCTCATTGATTTCTCCGAGACTCCTCTGTTGGATATATTTTATTCATAAGGCTGTCCTTGGGCTTTAAGCAGCGTGGCTGTGTATGCACATGAAAACATGAGAAGGAAAACTTGCAACAATTCTTGCTCTTCACTCACAGAGCATCTGGTGACTCTACCTAGTGTATGAGGCTTTTTTTTATTTTATATATCATCATCATCATTATTAATTAATAGGTTATTAATGCTTCAAATTGCTGTTATTTCTCAGTCCAATTCTAGTTCAAGTAACAGAAGCATGTTTATTCCTAAATTAGTTTTCACTTACAAGGAATTTGCTTTGGTGTAGTTGCCGCTTGACAAACAACAAAATGTGGGAAGTGGGAAGCACAGTGTAACTTGTGATACTTGTCCCGTTATACAATACTATCGCCATTGCCATTCTGCAATTATTGATATGCAATTCATATAAGATTCATCAAAATATCTGTGAATGAAGAAGAAAAAGTAGCCCTAAAAATTTTAAATGCAGCAATTGTATACATATTCATAAGGTGAGACTCTCGGCCAGGGACCTGTGATGCATGTTGTGCTACTAATATTTGATGTTAGTGTACTATTATCGTACGAATTCTATGCAAGTATTGTGATATATTGCAATGTCAATATATTCTGTCCCTTGTATTAATGTTGTATTTTTACTTTCTCTTTTATTGTAATTTTAAAACACTAAGGAATGATCTCTTTGTACTGTTATATGTTGTTGACCTGAAACTTTTCTTTTCTCCAAACCAACAGCATAAAGATGCAATGTGTGCGTCTATCTATATTTGTGTTGTTGTTTACCTGCGCGTCATTAACAGGCAGCCTGCTCTCCACCTCTGCAAACAGCTGAAGTAATGTGAGCTGAGCCTGTGCATCCAGAGCTTTCACAGAAAGAGGCAGACACATGAAAAAAAGCAAGAGAGGAGGAAAATCTGCTGGCGAAAACCCGGAAAACATACTGCACTGGAGCGTCGGCATCAGATGGGTTTTCACTTAAACACACGGAGGCTCTGGAGCGAAGCGGCTTCTGAACAAATGCAACGCACCAAAGGAAAAAAAAAACAACAACAAAAAAAAATTTCGAGGTCCATCTTTGATGCGGGCTGGAGTTTCAGTTTTTATTAACTCATTCCTCAGGTCTCTGCCTGACTTCTGTTTCTCATCATTTATCACCCGCCTTTTTTTTCTTTTATATCCAGGCGTTTAGCTGACGCTCTTATCCGGAGTGACTTACAACAAGAGATTTGTTAGTCTAAAGGAAGAACAGCTGGGAGCTAGAGCGTTAAGATTAACCACACACACAGACGCACATATAAATTATTCAAAGATACACATTTTACATACATAAATGCACTGAATCACAGTCTGTGATTCCCTCTTGTTCCATAATAACGGACCATTAGTGGAGCAGTGAAACTGTCATATTTCCTAGCCCTGTTATTTTTAAACATTTTTATTTTCCTTCAAGTATTTCATAGGGTATTTCATGCATTTATTAGAGGGACATGGTAGGTATGACAGAAAATGAAGGGCCCTCGCCATGTTCTTTAAAATACTGCCTGTACATTTTCCAGACGGTCAATATTTCCTCTGGTAAATCATGCTCTCTGCACACAGGATGAGAAAAAAAAAAAAAAAAACTCTCCGCGGACTGGCCACGGCTAAAAATAACTCTGGTCCTTGTGTTGTGGTCGCGCCTGGAGAAAACTGGCTTCATCACCAAGAAATTGAAAAAAGAAAAAAAATTACTCAAATTGCACTGAACAAAAATATAAACACTTTTGTTGTTATTCTCATTTTTCACGAGTTGAAATAAAAGCTCACAAATTTGCTGAAATCCATCTCATGGAGGTGTGACATATCCAGATACTGATTAAACAGCTAATCACAATAAAACTACTCTGAAATGTGCTGCTCTGAAATATGCAGTTTTGTTTTGAAAAAAAAAAAAAAAAGATATTTATCAGGCACTGAAATATGGATTCCAGTCTGAGCTACAAATTTGCATTTGTACATTTTTTGTGGGAGGGCAGAAAACCAGTCTGTATCTAGAGTGACCAACATTTGTATCACACAGTGGCCGTTGAAAAGGTAACAGCCAACCTCTGCTTGATTTAGCTTTATGCTTTACAAAACAAATCTTGAGAGTAAATTTTGCCTGACAGGCTAATTTTAGGGCAAAATTGTTCCCAATTAGTCATTCTTGAATGAAACTGGCTTAATTTTGTGCTTCATGCATTTAATGAAAATTTCATACGTCTGCTAATTCAAAATGGATTTTATTTTCAAGCACATTAATACATTTCAGGGTATATTTAAGCTTGAACCTATCTCGGCAGCATGATGCGCATTGACCCCGGTCGCGGTCTCTTTCTCTAAGTGTGGAACTAGTGGTTAGTTGGGATAATTGATTGAATTTTGTTGCGTTTGTGCTGCAGCTTTCAAGCATTTGAAAGAGGGAGTATCGTCATCCAGGCATGAAGCAAACAACGAATGTGCTCTCGCAAACATTCCTGCCTGCCGCCAGCTGCCAGCTTGATTAGCTCACATGAGCAGCCAGTTAGTGACACACAAGACAAGCAGTGAATAAAGATGATTGAAATAGATTTGTCGTATACTGTATGCTGCTGAGTTTTCAGAACCGACCCTTAAGGAATAGCAAATGAATTACAAGTATATAGGTAGTTGTAGTACTTCTGTACTATACTGAACTGTACTTCTGTTAGCTAAAGACAGTGGTCATGTTTGCCCTGTTAGTTAGAAACAGTGACCATGTTAGTCCTGTTAGATAAAGACACTGATTATGTTTAGTCCTGTTAGTTATAGACACTGATTATGTTTAGTCCTGTTAATTAGAGACAACGATCATATTAGTCCTGTTAGTTAGAAACAATAATCATGTTAGTCCTATTAGATAAAAACAGTTATCAAAGATCTCAAGTAATCACGTCTGACTTATTAAGGTTAAGTTAAAGACACATAATCTAATGCTGACCTCTGTTGAATTTGACCGGATGAGGCTGGTTAAATGAAGACTGCTCTGCAAGTGTTCAAATGTAAATGGAAGTTTGGATGGTAAATTTGTTTTGCTGCCATTAAAAAAACAGATAATTAACAGAGATGGAGAAATGGAAGAAGGGAGGCGGAGATAAAGAGATTGTTCATATCTGTTCTACTCCAATAAAAGTGTGCTGTTTTTTTTTTTTTTTTTTTTAAATTTTCTTGTATCCTAAAACGCATTCAAAGAGAAATACTTGTAGCTTGTGTACTTCATCTATTGATTTTCACTGGATCAGTCCCTGCAGCCGTCTTCGATCTCCTGCCGAACAGGTAAAAACAAACGGTAGATTAATAAAACACTAAATGAATCCTCTTTGTATGTTTGTTAGGTACAAAATATAACATTCAAGCCTAATGTAAAAAAAAAAAAAAAAAGCCTTGACGCACGCCTCGCTGTGACTGCAGTATGCCTCTAATTTACGCTGAGCGTGTTGAGTGTTATTGTTTCTACATCATCATTAAACAGGTTCAACAGCCCGTATCCAACCAACGTCTGTATATAAAACGTTAAATACGGCAGCATCTGTCTCTGACTCATCCTGGCCGCCACATAAACCTTCATACTTCACAGTAACGAGACACCTGAGACTTTGTTGCGCTACATTTTTTTTTCTCAAGTTTAAGTACAGCGCAGGTTTTTAGAAGAAATATCCGCCGATATGATGCTACTGTAACGTCTGCCGCTCAGCTCTGCTGAGATCGCATATGTCAGAAAAGGCTGGTTTTTGCCGTGGCTATGATCCATCATGTAGGACAGGCGTATGGCCCACAGGCCACAGATTCTTATTAAAGATGACAGAGCGCCATGGAAGTGACGATTCCCATCCCACGTCCTGCCACTCCTCAGCGGCTGGTGACGCGGTAGCAGGTTCAGTCCATTTGCTGTCAGAGGTGGGTGTGCTGTGGGTCGTCCTGCTTTGACATTAGAATCCTGCCTGACATCTTTAAAGCAGATTTATTGTCCTCTAAGTAAAGATCATTGTTCATTTGGATATAAATATCTCCTGTCAAATATGTGCCTTTAGAACAGAGGGTATGCATAGAGAAACAGCAGACAGGTGAGCATGAATGAGTGGGAGGCGTGGAGCTGAAAAACATTCTGCATCTATTTATAAGCGATATTTTGCAGATACAGTAGCTGCACCTGCAGGTGGAAAATTGCGAAACTGTAATTTGTTCATGCTGAGGATTAAGTGAGTTTGTTTAGATCCACGCTGACTCCTCTCGTTATGGACATTTTATGCATAACACTAAATAGTAAAAGAAACCATCAAAGGAAAGTTATGCGTAGCTATTGGCTTCAGTACCTTAAATGCAGGCTGAATGTATAAAGGTCTTCATGGGTCCAAAATTAACGGTGCTTCCTCGAAGCGACTGGATTAAACTTGATTACAAGAGTAAACTATATGTAACCAATTTTGCCAAAATATAACAAACTTTATTCATCTAACTATCCGAGACTGGTCGGGTATTTCACAGAACTAATGAATTTCCAATTGCCCTAAACAAATTGCTAAATGCTAAATACAGCCTTTAATTTGCATACAAAGAGAAAATAATAAATTGCAACATAGACTCAGCAGGATATGAATAACCCACTGCTTCAAACTTGATTGTCAGGTATTATGCATAATCAATTATTACACTGAGACCAGAGGAATTGGACAGAATTGGACCCGACCTGGTACCGTGGCTACTAAAAAAGCATGGACCCAGACCCATGAAAACCTCTACTTGAATATACGTTTCCAAAACGCATTCTAACTGGAACTCGTTGAAACTTTTTCTCCTTGTATCAACCAGCTATAACTTCTATACATTTGCAAATTTGCCGAGAGATAATTATCATTATAATTAGTTTAATGCATAGTGACAAACATATTTAGTCAAAATACCAACTAAAAAATAAAATAAATAAAAACTCTTTTTTTTTTAAAAAGTGTACTTTACATCCTAAGTATTAAAAGGAAAATGATTTTAATAAAATGCCATCAAATTCACACATTCATTATCTTTTTTGTCAACTCACAGCATCACACTAGTTGGACTGAAAACTGGAAACCTGTATGCAAAGTGGCCTAAATGCTCATACAGTCTATACATGTAGCCCCTGAAGCTGCTTTTGATGGACCTGTATCACATAAGAATAGCATTAAAATTAACATCTAGTAAAGTGAAGTGAAAGTGTAAACATTTAACACCTGAAGCCCAGCTGTGTGGGATGTGGAGGAGGATTATAATCTGGATGCTATTAGAATTAATTACAAAGAGACGGGCCGTGTCAACACAATATCACAAATATGATCCGAAGCTTTTATCCACTTCTGGATCTGCTGTGATGATCAGACCTTGATGCTTCCTGTTCACATACAGGATGCTAATGATGAGTGCAAAAGGTTCACGGGTTCAAACGCTAAATCGTAACCGCCGTCACGTCCTCGCTTCCCTCCTCGGTGTGCTATCTAATTGAGCCAGGACTCCCGGCAGGGACATCATATCAAAGTCCACGAGTTGCCACGACCTCCCATAACGCAGAGTAAGCAAACTGCTTTCAAGATCTGAAAGTGTCGTTTTTTTTCCTCCCCTTTCTGGTTTGTTAATCTTTATGAGAAACATTCTAAAGGGTTGAGCTGGACGTCTGAAAAACAGCATGTAAAGCAGAGCGTACAGCATAAATATATGATGATATACTCCTGTAAACATAAACCCTTTAAGCAATGAAAAACAGTGAATCAATACACCATGCTTTCTATAAATAGGAGGATATGAGGAGAAGCTTGTGGAGATATGACTGGTCTTATATGTATGATGGCAGGTCTGGTAAAATCGCCTTAATCCTGAGTTGAAAGGATCATGCTCTTTATGCTATATAGGACAATGGGAATTTTACTTTAAGATATTTTATTTGTTTTTTGTTTTTTACCAATACCAATTTAACGAGCTTCCATGGTGGTGAAGCAAGATTCTATGGTGCAGAAGAAGCTCTAAACATGATTCTTAAATCAGTTTCTACTGGTGAGTGATTTAGAGTAATTTATTTCCTATTTCACCAGTCATACTTTAATAATAATTTAATATAAAGTACTGTGCATATCAATAAATTTAATAAATGTGTAGCCAAATATGAAGAAACAAAGGAAGTTCCAGTTCACTTCAATAAACATTGAAAGCTTCCTCCTTTCGACAGCTTCCTACTTTTAATCTCTCACTTGGGTCAGACTGTGTATGGAGGGATTCAACTGACTTAGTTAAATGTTTGGCTTGCTAATTTTCAGGGCTTCTAATGAGGATTATGATGTTTATGGTGCTTTGTCATAAACAATGTTGACGGATACAAGAAGCATCATCATACACCAGTTGTTGTTGAGATATGTTGATTCAGGACAAAGCAGGAAGTAGAAGACAACAGAATCGCTGTGTCCTGGTTTGAGTTATACTGACTTAAGCCAGTTAAATCTGATTACCTTGTATTAGTTTCAGAATACAGAATACATGTGTATTTTTATCTCCCCTGCTATCTGCTCTGGTCAGGCTTTCTCACACTATGTCACAGTAACCTTTCACTGAACATCACGACCTTCCTGCTCCATCATTTACTGCCGTGGACAGATTCGATTTGTCAAGATATTTTTTGTCAGAGATGGACGAGACGATGCTTCGATCAAAACATGACAAAAGGCAGCGAAGCAGATGTGTCGCCTCTTTTTTTTTGTTTTCCTTTTTCTGTGCATAGTCCTTCTTCTGATAGCTGGAAAGACAGGGACTGGGACTGGGTCTGGAGCTCAGGCTGCGGCTAATTAAATTTTCCAGGCAGCACTGGCAGGCATGTTGCTCTTCTAGCGGGGCTATTAACTTAGTTCTGCCCATTACCGTCCTGCCCGTCCTCCTCCTTCCTCCGCCGCCCTCCTGTCCTCCTCCTGCTCGCCCCTTCTGCCGTCCATCACACCGACAGTGGGTAAAAGGCAGAGGGGGGAGGGCAGGCATGGGAGGAGGAAGAGTTCTCAGTAAGTGGACTCACTCTACTGCCTGCCTGTGTGTGTGTGTGTGTGTGTGTGTGTGTGTGTGTGTGTGTGTGTGTGTGTGTGTGTGTGTGTGTGTGTGTGTGTGGAGGCTGAGGTTGATCCCCAGAGAGTGATTAATGAAATGAGGCAGGGGAGGGCCAGGCAAAGGATGTTGGAGGGGGACCGCAGGTATGACGCCCTTCTCAGAAATGACTTCACTACACTCTTGATTATCATAAGGGCCACGTCCATGAGTCACGACGCCGTGTGTACGTGCGTCTTCTGATGGAATCTACTGCTTCTCAAGCTGCTGTTAAATAGCTCGGCTTCCGACATGGCTGTCCTTTTAGTTTTAAAACAATAATGGTCGGAATATTAATTTCAATGTGATTTGTATCCTCCAGCTCACAGTTAAATTTGAATAAAGTATTGCATAGTATTCGCTGCCTTTCATTGTCTTTTTCTTTGTCCTTGAGTGTCCAGACAGCGTCCACCACAGACAGCTGAAGGGTAATTTATTACTGAGTGATGTGTCCACATGTACATATTTCCAGGAGCAGCTGTAGAGACATCCACTGAATCCAGAGCATTTTCCTTAATACTGTCACCCTATTAAAATAATGGGCTAAGTCATTTTTTTTTCACAAAAGTGTCTTCTCTTGATGATCATCAAGAGATGATGCTGCCAGTTAAAAATTGCCTTATTTCTGAGTTGAAAGGATCATACTGTAACTATAGGGCAATGGCCATTTTATTTAGCCAATTTAGTTTTTTGCCTAAATATATATATTTTTTTACCCCAAATCAGGATAAAATGACAATATAATGAAGTTGTAAAGTGCTCTACATATCAATAAATTCAATAAATGTGTAGCCAAACATAAAGAAAGAAAGGAAGTTCCAGGATCTTCAGTCCATTAAACAGGTTGATGGCCATTGACTTTCATCACTTCATTGAAAATTGCCACATCTCAGGTTTCAAAAAGTTGCCAAAACTGGATTTTGTAACGTTCAATAAAAACAGGCTAAGACAACCTGGAAATGTGATGAAAAAGGAAACCGCCTCCTGACCAATTTATTTTCCCTGACATTAGTTTAATTTATCTTCATCTTCTCCCGGTTATGGATTGGATCGCGGGGGCAGCAGCTTCAGTGGGGAGACCCAGACTTCCCTCTCCCAGGCTACTTTGTCCAGCTCTTCCGTGGGGAACCCCAAGGCGTTCCCAGGCCAGCCAAGAGACATATTCTCTCCAGCGTGTCTTGGGTCTTCCTCGGGGCCTGCCGCCTGGAGGGACGTGCCCGGAACGCCTCACCAGGAGGCGTCCTCACGAGATGCCCGAGCCACCTCAACTGGCTCCTCCCGATGCGGAGGAGCAGCGGTTCTACTCTGAGCTGGGTGAGTGAGCTTTAATTTAACTCAAGATAATCTTAACTCAAAGTAATGTTGCACTTTGGAATGAATAGGACAATATTCGTTGCCTAAAGTCAAACTAGAATGTTAAAAATTGAACTGAAATGAGTAAGAAATATAATATTCTCTGCGTAAAAAGATAACGTTTTTTTGTGTTTTCCCAAAAACTTGAAAAAATGACTTAGGGCATTATTTTAATAGGATGCCAATAAGGTTGTTCTGGACCATGGGAAAACTTTCTTTATATCTATCCAGTTTGGTTTGAAATATAAAATGTATTTTTCCTCATCATGTCATAAATGCCCTGTCCAATGCAGAACAAGCACATGTGTAAATGTGAGAAAGATACATTCTAATTAAAGAGGTAGTAAACACTTGTCATGTCTTTTGAGCTGTAAACTAAATTATATGACTATACTCAAGTCATTTTCTATACCTGCTTATTCCTCATTAGGGTCACAGGGTCTGCTGGGACCTTCTGTGTGGAGTTTGTGTGTTCTCCACATGCATGCATGGGTTTTCACCAGGTACTCCGGCTTCCTCCCACAGTCCAAAAACATGCTGAGGTTAATTGGAGACTCTAAAATGTCCATAGGTGTGAGTGTGTGAGTGAATGGTGTGTGTGCCCCACGATAGGCTGGCGACCATCTGGGGTGTATCACTGCCTCTCGCCTGTAATGTACTGGGATTGGCTCCAGCAGACCCCTGCGACCCTAATGAGGAATAAGTGGGTATAGAAGATGAATGAATGAATGAATGAATGAATGAGATTAGAGGTACAAATTAGTAACTAACTGATGAACATAACGGAGCGTTAAGTGTTGCTGGAAACTAAAACCGAGTGAATATTATCATTCACCATGTGTCCAGCAGCACGATGCCAAATTAATGATAATGATGTTCTGTCTGCTGGATGTAAAAGAAAAACTTCATTAGCTAATAATATAGCAATGCTATGTTTACAACTCGCTGAGCCGCTGCCAAGCGCCCGAAATATAAATTATTTCAGGTTAAAGAGAATAAATTCATTAAGTTAATAATTAAAGTAATTAAAAAACACTGAACGTCAAACTGGCGGTAAATCATCATCTAAATAGTACTGTATTTATTACATTACAGACAAAAAAAAATCCCAGACAACCTTGGCACAGTCCTACAAATGTGTCTAGACATCATCGCTCTTCTGGTTTAAAGGTCTGCCAGCTCGCCCTCCCGTGGGCCTTTTTTCTGCCGGATGACAAAGGAGCAAAGTGAGCACCTGCCTTCCTGTCAGTCCACAAAACTCACACAGCTCCTGCTGCAGGAAAAAAAAAAAAAAAAAAAAAAAACAGGAGAGAAGTCCGCCTAATAATCTTCATTTTTCCAGAGTGGGACTTGCTGGAGGGCACAAACAGCCCCAGAGCCTGTACCCGGAGAGGGGGGGAAGCGAATTACCAAAACGGTACAAAGCTCCAAAACGGTACAAAGCTCTAAAAATATGAAGGACTGCTCTGTCTGTCTTGTGTGTGTTGGAAAAAAAAATAAAACCACTTCCACGTCACCCGTTTCCCCTCTACAGAAAACAGAGCTCTCTGTGGTTTTTGCAGGGCCGGCACACACTCCCAACAGCAAACGCTTAAAACACATGGGCTAAGAAAATGGGCCTATATTTAAAACCCCCCAATTATAGTTAATTGTAGAAAAACACGGCCAGTTCTAGCCACACGGACTGAGGCTGTAAGCTGAGCTTGCATTGTGAGTGGCCTGTTTTCGCTGAATGGAAACCTGAAGCTACGGACAAGGGAGGGGAGGGTGGGTGGGTGGGTGGGAGGGGAGGGGAGGGTGGGTGGGTGGGCGGGTGGCGGGGGGACAGCAAAAGCAGAGACAAACGAATTGAATGAAAGAAAGAAAAAAATTTGATTGAATGAGGGAGGGCAGATAATGAGTGAGAGAAAGAGGAGACAAGAGAAGCCTCCCTCCGCTCCGTCCTCCCTTCCTTGTGGTGCAAGGTTATTTTTAGCTACGATTGGGGAGCAACACGGTGCTGTAAAGGCAATCATTTCTGCTGCGGCACAGCCATCGCTCACCACGACATCTCTGTCACAGCAAAGCACGCACACGTACACACACACACACATCACGCATGAACACGTGCACACTACAGTGTAACAAGCATGTGTTTTTAAGGACGAGTATCCCTGCTAACACCTTGGATTTGCAGCTCTCGATAGAGATTGAGAACTGTGTGATCGCGAAATGACGTCCCGCTGGAGAACCACTGACAGCTTCCAGCCCTGAAAGTGACCCTCCTTCCCTAAACAGTGAATTCCCTGAACGGTAACTGCTCTTAAACTTCAGGGTGGGACATACGCTGGGTTTTGTACTGCACTAAGTTGGAGCGCCTCACTCATGAAAACGGCGAAGAGTCGATGCATCTCAGCTGAAAGCCATATCAGGTCAAACCGTTCCAGTTGGGGATCGGCTGAATGCGCGCACACAAACGCGTGTGCACGCACCATTACAGGAAATTCCCCAGTTGACATTTACCAGGTCAAGGAGAAGAAACCTAACGATGGCGTCTAAATCAATACTTTCTCCTGTTGCTCCTCTTCAAATAATTAAAACATATTTCATCACACTGTGGAGCAGAAAGCTTCTTTTCTAAAAGTATGCTTTTCTATATAGAATCTGTCCAGAACTGTGTGTGTGAATTGTTTGTTCTAGCTGTGACCCTGTTTACCGTTTACTGAAAGTCTCTATGACCGGCTAATGAGCTCATTAATATTTCATACTCTTAACGAGTGGTACAGAAAGAAGACAATTTACTGAAAATGTGTCTTCACTGGAATTGAAAGAATGAATAATTATAGCTCGGAATGCTTTGTTATCTCCCCTCACCACGCTATACAGTGTCAGGGAGTTACACCAACCAATGCTAATTCAGCAGCTACTACTGTATTTCTATCCACATGGGAAGGCTGCAACACAAATTAATCAAATAATGTGAAGAGGGTCTGAGATGAGAAAATAGCACTTTATATTTAACTTTAACGAGCGATATTGTGAAAACCGCTTCAAACAAATAGTGTTAAGCACAAAAGAAAAACCTGCTTTATACATAGTAACTCGTGGCTCTGCATTAACTCGCTGTGCAGACCATGTGAACAACTTAGGATATTCCTGTATGGAATATATAAGCGATGATGGGAAGAGTACGGTCAGTGATTGGAAAGGACTGGCAGCTACTTATCAGATTAAAAGGCTTCAAAGCAGCACTTTCATACTTACTGTACACGACAGAGAGTAAAGAGCGATCAGGCAAAAAATCGGTGAGTTGTTTTTTGGGGGCTGATATAAGGAACCTTCACCTTTAAGGCAAGTGTATGTACTGTATATATGTATACAAAAATAAAATTAATAAATGCTTTGCTTTATAGAATATTATCATTTTATCATGCCATAATTTTATGATGTTTATACTTGTTGCTTATACTTGATCGTGATTTGTTAAAATTATTCATTTGCCATTTTTCTTTACAGTTTCTAAAAACAATACACATGCACAATACATTCCCTACTGACCTTCACACTATTAAAGCCCCTCAAAATGTTTTTAGCCTGAAAGCTAACAGTTGTGCTATTCCAACGCTGCCTTCGATACAATTGTAGCCTGTGTCGAAGGTTTTCTATCCACCTTGGAACGTCTCTTTCGTGGGGGCTTTGTAAAATAAATCCATACAGATAGATTGAATATTGGCCGTTTTGTTGTCCGTATTTTATCAATTATCGATAATATACGTTGCATCTAGCATCGATGCTAATGGCCACATTTGTTTCCGATAATGCTTCGCTCTTTGGCAACACAACAAATCTGTTTAACCATCTCAACATTGCCCAAAATAAATGTGATAATGATTGATGATTCTTACTTTTAGAACATTTAGAAGTTAATTTTGATTATTTGCTCATAGCTATAATGTTTATTTGCTTTTTTTCTATTTGCCATTCATTATTTTTGCATGAAAATCTGTACTTTTTACATATTCTAAATGAAAAATATCATTCATTCATTCAAGTAAATGACGGTAGAGAAAATTCGACAGATTGTGTTCCTCCTACAGAAAAAAAGAATATGACTTGTGCCAACGAATTCAAAATGATAGTTTTGTTGCCTGATGGCTACTTATAATTTCTAATTAGGAATAGTGATTAAATATGATGTTTCTGGTGTAATTTCGGTAGCATATCACATTATTTTATGTAGAGCTGCTAATTATCATTTTTATTACCCAATAACCTCCCTGTAATTGTCTTTCATTATCTTTGGGAAAAAGTCAGAAAACGATCTAAAGAATATGAATTTCCTGACCAACCCAGAGATATCCGGTTACAGGAAAAAATCCTAGAGATGTTGACATTTGAGAAGCTGAACATTTGCAGCCGTTCAGCCAATCAATCAATCAATAAAAGATTTCATCGGTGCCCTTGTGGTTCTGCTGTTGTGTGTAACATAAAGACGTCGGCCCTTACCGGTGATGAGCTCTCGGACCTCCATGTCATTGGTCTTCCTCAGCAGGCGAACCAGGGCCGGGATGCCGTCGCAGTTCTTGATGGCCACCTTGTTGTCATTGTCCTTGCCGTAGGAGATGTTGCGCAGGGCGCCACACGCCTTGCGGTGCACCTCGGACTTGGGGTGGTCCAGGAGCCCCACCAGGACGGGAATCCCCTTCAGCTGGCGCACGTCCTTCTTGATCTTGTCATTTTCGTAGCAGAGGTGCTGCAGGTAGGCAGCGGCGTTGGACTTGACCGGGTCGATGGGGTGGCCAAGCATGGCGATGACCTCGGGGAGGTCCGGGTCACGCCAGCGTGGGTCCTTGCGAATGCTGTCGATGGAGGGCGAGCGCCGGCCAGCCATGCGGTCCAGGCTGGCCATGCTGCCCCTCTCTGGCTGGGCCAGCGGCGCAGAGTACATGCCGTGGATGTACGGGTGGCGCTCGTCGATCAGCTCGGCCTCGATGGGGTCGTCCGGGTACGCTCTGGAAGACAGGACGAGAGAGGACGGTGAGGACGAGAGAGATGGACGAGGTGAAGGGAGGATGACTAAGGCGGATTTGTCTGAGAGAGGAATTAGGCAGCCGGGGAAAAATAAAAGACTCTGAGAGAAGCGGGCTGAGGGTGAGAAGAGATGGAAGATGGGGTGAGGGAGAGGTGAGGAGATGTAGGCGGAGGAGGAAGGACACACTGGCAGAGGTGGAAAGTAACTAAGTACATTTACTACAAGTACTGCACTTAAGTACAATTTCATGGTATTTCCATGTGATGTCACCTTATACTTCACTTCATTATATTTATCTGACAACATTACACTTTTCAGTATGATGCAGATTTGAATCATTTATATACAGTGAATGCATTAGCTTCAATAATCTTTTATATTTATTATATATATATATATATATATATATATATATATATATATATATATATATATATATATATATATATATATATATATATATATATATATATATATATAATCACCGGCCACTTTATTAGGTACACCTGTCCAACTGCTCGTTAACACTTAATTTCTAATCAGCCAATCACATGGCGGCAACTCAGTGCATTTAGGCATGTAGACATGGTCAAGACAATCTCCTGCAGTTCAAACCGAGCAACAGTGACTCAAATAACCACCTGTTACAAGGTAGGAAGGAGAGCATCTCTGAAGCACAGTACGTCGATCTTTGAGGCAGATGGGCTACAGCAGCAGAAGACTACGCCGGGTGCCACTACTTTCAGCTAAGAACAGGAAACTGAGGCTACAATTTGCACAAGCTCATCGAAATTGGACAATAGAAGATTGGAAAAACGTTGCCTGGTCTGATGAGTCTCGATTTCTGCTGCGACATTTGGATGATAGGGTCAGAATTTGGCGTCAACAACATGAAAGCATGGATCCATCCTGCCTTGTATCAACGGTTCAGGCTGGTGGTGGTAGTGTAGTGGTGTGGGGAATATTTTCTTGGCACTCTTTTGGCCCCTTGGAACCAATTGAGCATCGTTGCAACGCCACAGCCTATCTGAGTATTGTTGCTGACCATGTCCATCCCTTTATGACCACAATGTACCCAACTTCTGATGGCTACTTTCAGCAGGATAATGCGCTATGTCATAAAGCTGGAATCATCTCAGACTGGTTTCTTGAACATGACAATGAGTACTCAAATGGCCTCTACAGTCACCAAATCTCAATCCAATATAGCATCTTTGGGATGTGGTGGAACGGGAGATTCGCATCATGGATGTGCAGCCGACAAATCTGCGCCAACTGTGTGATGCCATCATGTCAATATGGATCAAACTCTCTGAGGAATGCTTCCAGCACCTTGTTGAATCTATGCCACGAAGAATTGATGCAGTTCTGAAGGTAAAAGGGGATCCAACCTGTTACTAGCATGGTGTACCTAATAAAGTAGCCGGTGAGTGTATATATATTAAAGGGGCAGCTGTAACTCAGAGGTAGAAGAGTCATCCACTGATCAGAGGGTCAGTTGTACAATTCTTGGGTCCTCTCTCCTCAAGTTACTTAACCCTGATTTGCCCCCAATGGCTGTTTCATGTGGTGTGTGAATGCGTGTGAATGGTTACCTTGCCAATGTGTGGGCGGCAACTTGTATGTCTGCCACTGCCATCAGTGTGTGAATGTGAGTGAATGAACGCTTGTTGTGTTTGAGTGGTTGAAATGACTAGAAAGGCGCTATGCAGTCCATTAAAATTTGCTCTGTAATGAAGGTGCCAAATACTATGATGCATAAATATTACTATTAATTCGGACTGACAACTCATAGTCGATCAGTTGATTAATCATTTAGGATTTGTTTAGGATTTTGTCTATAGATGTGTTCATGAAATCCATTCATCAATTAGTCAAATCAATTGTTGAATACTGATTAGAGGAAAAATCTGTTTAGTCAAGGACAGTTCTACTATTAATCTACAAAATGCATCTCTAATTGGTTCCACATTGATAAAATTAACATTAAAATGCTCTCACATGTATTTAGTGATTAAGACTAGTAGTATAATATATTATAATTAGGGATATAATGATTCACCTACTGCATCAATTTCGATTTATAGTCCTGCCATCCAACTATATTGATCTGTGCTCAGCAAGTTGGTCTTCCAGACGTATATCATTCTAACAATGATTTAAAAGGTTATAAATCGATTGTATTGACACTAGGACAGAATGTATTGGATTTAATCACAGCAAACCTTATATGGATGTGTTTTCTTAGTTAGTTTAATGATAAAGATGTTAAGCGCTGCCTGTTGGTGACGTCTTCACCACACACCAACAAAACATGCAGCAGCAGGGCAGAACCGCGGTTAAATTGGTTTTATATTGCATATTGGATATTTCACACATATTCAAAGACACTTATTTGCTGTCCTACATGAATATGTTTTTTGTAGTGTTGGTTGCATTTTATTCAAATAATACAAAATTTGAATGCATTTGTTATTAGTTGTTTAATATCCATAATTAATTTATACCCGACTCCCTTACAAGAAACAACAGAAATCAAGAAAACTTCATTTGCACTGTTGTGTATCTAGGTTTTTATTTTACAGTCACACCGGTTAAATTTTATGCTAAAAAGTTACTGAATCGATATCAAGTCCCTGAATCGGATCAGTCTGAACAAACCAATATCGTCCTTGAATCAAATTGGCGCCCACGATTCATGAATCTAATAGAATGGCCGTTAAAATGAATCGTTACACTCTTTAATTATCATAATAGTAGAGTAAGAGTATAAGAGTAACAGCCTTCATAATGAGTTTTACTTTGGATAACTACATTTAATTCCATTTTCTGATAGTACTTCTGTAACTTTACCTAACTTTTAATTCTGATTTTTTCTGCTAACTACTATACTCATTAAGTATTTATTTGACGACAGCATTTCTATTTTTTTACTCGGGTAAAGGCTGTGAGTCCAGCTCTGTTATCAGATGCAGAGTGGTGAGTAGGATCCTTCATGTCAGGTGGTCAGCAAACATAAAGTCTCCAGTGAGAGATGACTGTGGGACAGAAAAGGTTTGCACAAAGGAAAGCAGGCAGCTCATAGAGAAACAGAAGCAGGAAGCACCAAAGACAAAGCTTTGAAGGGAAAAGTCTTTTTTTTTCCACTGAGCCACCATATACAGTAGAGGATGGATTTGATGTCTTTTTTCCCCCTGGAACAAAGAAAGGAGCTGTCCTTGTCCCTCCGGGGAGGCCTGTGAGCCCACTGAAGCCTCTGGGGTTCCCTTCGCTCACAGCGCACAAAACAGTCACTGAAATCATCTTTTATTAATGGCCGTCTCTCTGGGAGTTCTCTGCTAGCATTAGCCTCATTAGCATCACTACTTTCAGGGTAGCGGCGCGCTCTATGAGTCTTCTGTGTTTAAAATTAAGTGTCGCCTCTGGGGGGTGGGGAAGGGGGAGAAGAAGGGAGTTGCTCTTTGAGGGTTTGATGAGACGCTTTCCTTCAACCGATCTCTGCTCCCCGAGTTTATCAATTCGACGACGCGTTTCTCAGGGGGGAAAGCGATTTCCAAAGACATCAATTCTCTATAGGGCAGAAACATGGTCGAAAATATAGGTGCTCAACTCCGATGACGGATCATTTGTTGCCAGAGCGCAGGCTACTTGTTTTACTTAAGGCTCTTTAATGACAGCGACAATTTTTCATTTTTAGGGCCGACTCGGAGGGACCGAGTCGGGGGAGTCACAACTCACTGTCGGGGGAAAAAGTTGCGTGTTGAAGAAATATTTTTCGGAGTTCTTCTCCCAGCGAGTTGCTCAGCGAAGAAAGTTATGACATGAGGAGAGGAATGTAATTGGGGTTGTGTACTTATGCACAGCCTTTATCATTCCCCCTGACCCACCGCCCCTCCCCGCCGCTGCAGTTCGAGGCTTGTTTATTCTCGTTATGTAACCCAGCTGGTGTCCCTTCTCACCATCTTTTGATGTATGGCGGTTGCTGGTGCAACAACATGGTGGCCGAGGCTGACGGTTGGCACAGGATTTCCACAACCAGCTCAGATTTTAATGAGTTTTATGTTAATTAAGTGTTTTTACTGTTCTTCCCAGGCGTTCCGGGGACGAAGAGGGGAGGGGCTCGGCGTGCCGTCCTTGGCTCTGGCACGTTCCTGTGTTTTTTCACAGGAGGCCCGCGGTAACATGCCGACGTTTATGGCATGACTTAATGTGTTTTACTATCGAGGAAATCGATATGAGATGAACTGGGAGAGAAACTCCTGCCCGGGCGATGTAACGAGACACTAAATCCTCTATTCAGACGATGGAAAGAGGATTAATAGAGATGGAGTGAGACTGAAAAAGCACAGGCCCTGCGTCCAAATGCTGTCAGGAACACGAACAGTTCTAAGAAGCAGAGTAGTGAACAGTCACTGTTCGTTCGTTTCCACATGACATGAGCAACTGTGAATGAAACACGGCGAAACTTAAAAAGTCAAACTCGAAATGAACATTTGATCTTCGCTGTGCAGAATAACATCTTCAGTGTTTGAAAATAAAAGTTTAATTATCGAAAACCTGATTTGTACCTGGAAGCTGTTTACCGCATCCTCTATATACATCATCCATCAATATATATCTGCTATTCCATCATCTAATCTTTTCATGTTCTATATGTATTGTATTCCATTCTGTGCACACATCTTCGATTGCAGCCTGTCTCTTACTCTTCCTGAGGTTTCTTTCGCTGTTTTTTTTCCTTTTTAGGTAGGTTTTCCTTGTACGATGTGAGGGTCTAAGAACAGAGTATGTTGTGTTGCTGTTTTAAAGCCTGTAAAGCCCATTGAGGCAAAGCTGTAAATTGTGATTTGGGGCTGTACAAATAAAAATGACTTGACTTGACATTATTTTTCCATGAGACACACAATTTGGTTCCGTAGAGAGTATTTAAATAGGTTTTACTAAATGTCCAAAAGAGAAGATCTGCTATATCATAACTTTTATTCTTCCTTTTAAAAGTAGTTTGCTAAAATTTTATAATAACCATTTTCCCATCTATAAATGGTTAATAGATGTTATTTATTATGTTTTTTTATTAATGGATATTATTTATTATTGGATTTTATTTTATTTTATTTTATTATTTTATTATTTAGTTTAATGAACAATCTATAGAGGATGGTTATTATAAAGTGTTAGCAGTAGTTTTGCCTCCAGCTTGTGGAGCAATGTTGGAGAACCACAAACCTCTATAAGCTGCCTGCTGACCACAGTATGGAAGGAGGAGCCAATCAGAAGCCTGATTACACAGCAGCAACTGAGGAAAGGCTGCTGCTCTGAGGTCTGGCCAAAACATGACAGACTGCACAGAAAAAAGAGGGAAATGTGCGAGCTCAGTGCACACGTGCTGGTGGTCACTAAACGCTTCCCTGCACACGTTCCGGGCCTGAACACATACACACACTCCCACGCACCCGGAGGTCATCGTCCGGCTTTTTGATTGCTGCAGGATATTGGACATGACAAGCCGATGGAAGCCAGCGGGAACCCTTCGGAACAGAGGCCACTACAACAATCTCTGCATCATCGCCGGCCTGAATACATAACCACAAATCTCTTTCGCACACATCACGCCTCCTTCTCTGTGACTCCCGCTCTCATTAGCTGTCACACTATGTGTCTCACACACTTTCTACACACACATACAGTTGTGCAGATCCTGGCTCATTTAGTTCCAGGCCGATGGTGGCGGGGCTGTTTTTTTTTTTTTTTTTTTTTTGGTAAAAGCGGGCATCATGAGGCCGAGTGATGGGAATGTCAGGATTTGCATTTAAATTGGCGCCTTTGTGTGCACGGGAAGGGGTGTATTCATGAGATGTGAAAAGGGCTCTCTGCCCGCCAGACGCGACGCTCCGAGCCTGATTACAGCAGATCACTCTCCTCATCTTAATAGAGCCGCTAAACATCCGGGGCCGTTTGTATGGGTTTTGTCTGCGGATGCTCCGTTTGTTCAAAGGAGACAAAGAAGAGGAGCGATACGGGAGATGCGAGCTGCGTATGCGTCCGCAAACTTCCGCACGTTCTCGCCTATTCTTCCTTTTCCTTCATCCTCTGTCAATTACTTTCATCATCCTGTCAAACCGCGGCTGAGCCTGGACCTGTGTCGTCCGCATGTCCCATGAAAGCAGATGAACTGGAAGGGATTAGAGACTCGGAAAAGGAGATGTTTTGCATCTCATATTTACACACGTAACATCTCTGCAGCATTAATGAGTTCCCCTCACTGACGGTCCCTGCCGAGCTGATCGTTCATTTGGAGTTAGAGGCAATAATTGTTCATGCACAGAGGAGAAGAGGAGAAAAATCAAACAAAAAGAAACAAAGCTGTAGTGTTTAGTGATTTCGCTGCTTTTAATGCTGATGGCATTATCCATTTGTTTTCATTCAATTAAAGGGACAGTGACACCACTCTGAAGTGTCTTTTTTTAATTTAGGCGATGCTTCTGAGAAACCTCAAACATGACAGAGGGGAAGTATTATATTAAACAGAGTATTTGGCTCTCAGTAAAAACCTCTTGGCAAGATGGAGGAGGAGGAGGCCAGGCCAGCTAGTGACAGATCACTTCCACAGGCATCACTGGATTAAAATGAGCCCCCTTTCAATTAAGGGATGAGTCTGTGTGTGTTAGTGTGTGTGGTGACCCCTGGCTGCAGGTGGGCAGGTGCAGCCGAGCCGGTCGCCCAAGAAAAGATGACCCATTAGAGATTGGCCTAAAGACGCCTCTGTAGTCTGACAGAGTTCAAAAGCAGCGATTAATCATGCTGGGATAAGTACACACACACATACAGAATTGTGTATAAGCAATGGATTAGGTTTGGGGGGAAAGGGAGCGAGATGCAGTCCAGAACAGAAAAAATAATTTCAGATGAAATACATTCGTCAACAATTTTTTTTTAAGATGAAAACGAGATGACAACAAGATGAAATCAATGCCCTTAACCACTGACTGTGACAAAAAATTAAGACTCATTTTTTTTTAATTCCAATTCAAAAAGTGCCTTTACTGGATGCGAGTCACTTGTATTTCTCCTTTGGGCATCTGTGTGAGGAGCATCCACCAGTGCTGTCAGCACTAAATGCAGCGCCGTGGCGAGTGCTTCTCTGGTAAAATGTGCCATGTGTCATTTCACGTCTTAATCCGTATTTCACCAAACATTTTCCTGCCTGTAACACACTGAAAAATAGAAAGTAAGACTCTATGCTGTTATGCAGCATCGCAAACTGCTGTCAAAGACTAAAGAAAGACTATTGACTAAAACCAGACTAAAATACTTTGGATTTTTGTCTAACTAAAACTAGACTATAATACTAGACTAGACTCCCTGCCTAATATGGGCATTTGAAATGAGACGAATAAAAAAAATAGCTGACAAAATTAACACTGCAAACAACAAAAACTGCTATTGCATCACACTTCAATATATGATTATTATTATTTTTTTTTATTTCTATATATGCATTTTTAATTCTATCTATAATTTGTATGTAGTTGGACAGAGTTCTCTCTCAAGCATCTCACTGGAGCTCCAGAGAGCACTGGTCCTGTTTGGTCCGTCTCATTAATATTCATGAGCCTCTCTTCCAATTGGTTGAATTTCACTTGGAAGACTGACAAAAGTCGTTGTGAGGGTGGAGGCAGGTGGGCCGTGCTTGGAGCCTCTACAGGTGAAGGGAGCTTCTTCATGACATCACAAAGTCAAGGAAGTACCCACACTCCATGAAAAGTTTCTAAATCCAGGCTGTGAGCATTTCTCCCATTTTCAGAGGGTTTCATGCCTGGAACAGTTTTATATAACCTCTAGACCTTATCTAGAGGGGGAAAAAACATGAAAGTGATTATTTGCATAATATGGGACCTTTAAATCTGCCTCAATTCAGCATCCAAACTATGTGCTTTGATGTCCTTCTGCCATTGCTATCACACTTTCCTAAATCCACACATCTCAGTTTAGACACCAATAAATACTCTGAATGAAAGCAGTAAAATGCCAGCAAGGCTGGTGAAGTGAGATCCAGCAGCCGGCACCAATCTGCCCTCCACACACCCACAGACAGCTGACTAATGAAAGATTAACACAGAGAAATGTGAAAAGAAACAAAGTAAACAGATGATTTCACACTACTGCGTGTTGTTATTATAACTATAACACAGTCTGCACAGTTAGTACTTTTGATACTTGCCGATAATACATTTGTACTTTACTATCTCTACTTTAACATTTTCAATTTATGACTTTTACTTGTTATTGAGTATTTTTTGACAACAGTATTTCGACTTTTACTCAAATATCTGAGTACTTTGTCCATCACTGCTTATGGATATAAAAACTCAAGAGTGACTTTAAAGAGGATCCCTGTACCACACTTAACATGGATGGAATCTATAAATCAATTTAAAATGACTAATTAATTCAAGTTGTTGCTTAAATCAATACGTCTCCATTATGAGCTTACAGCAGCAGTGGAAGAGTTTGCTACAGATCTGTAAAAGCCTCAGACACAGACTAACAACATACAGATATTTATAATAACTACAGTAACTGGAGTGTCTGCAGTAGGCATGAGACAATATTTAAGGCTTTTTAATACCCTTTCAAGCCCAATTTTAAGGAAACTGTGTTCAATTTAACGACAGCTGTGGATTATGAAGCATATGATTCATTTTCACACTCATCACACCATGCAGTGATCCCTTCTGACCTGTCTGGAAACCTTTGCATTCGTTATGTGCCCCTTCATTAATTCATGCTCTGGCTTATTTGTCACCCATCTGTATATCTATCTATAAAAGCAAGAAGTGTGTGTGTGTTTGTCAGATCAACCTCAGCTTTCAGATATATCTTGTGCATCGCACAATAGCGCATATCCTTTTTTGTGGAATTTTTTTGATAGATATTTAAACATTATTATTATCATTAAAAGTTAATGATAGACTGGAGTATCCATAGACTGGAGTATCACAGTGCTACACTTCACAGGAAAAAGTCCTAAGTAAGAGATTTATCATGAGTCTGGTTTTACTTGGCCTATTAACACAACTTCTAAACTGATATGTGAATTTAGATCCATAAACTACAATTTATGGATCTAGACATGCATTTATTTTTCTTACAATAAATGCATGTCTGTCCTTATTTTAATGTATATCCGTGGCTTACCTAATGTACAATTTGTCTCTTAAGACTATGTAACAATCCAACACACCCTCATTTGGACAAACATAAAAAAATCTACTTAAGCTTCCACTTTTCTATAGGAATACCTACGGGAACTGCACTAGATGGAGCAACAGTGAAACCCAGGCGACAGAGGCAGGCACAAACACTGAGGAACTCGTGCAAGAAATCGTACATCAATGTTCCCGTCTTCATGCTAAACACATGCCAGAGTCGGCGTCGACATAACGAGCGCTCGTTGCCGTTTTAGTGCTAAACATCTTCATTTTTGTCAGCGCATAATTGAAGGCTTGCAACGTAAGCAGTAATTAAAGCGCTTTAATTTCCAGATTCATTACAGCGCTTTGGAGTCGCTGTTTAATTCTTGGAAGGATACTGATGGCATGCTCAGGAGAGGGCGGGCACTGGGAGAGAAATCAGAAGGAAGGAAGAAGCACTATACACGTTTACCAGACTGATGTTTTAGTAATGTGAGTGCAGGACGAATGGAGGAACGAAGAGGGGGGAAAAAAAGCAAATGCTTGGGATCTGATTTATCCTGCAATTAACTAGACATCAGTCAGTCAGCAGCACCTTCAAATGCATGTGTGTTTATGTTTGGGCATTCACTGGCGTGGCTGTCAGTGTGTGCCACGATGGTGTATCTGAAGGGCTGTGTGCGGCTGTTAGGACTGTGTTGTGACATGTACGGCAGGCTACAAATTGCCTGTCACAGCAAGCACCTCTCAACAAGCAGACGGGGGAGTGACTCATTTTTTGAAGATGTGGATTTATATTGAGTGTGTTTGTGTGTGTGTGTTTGTCAGAGAGATTCTGAGCGCAGAAGTGTCAAAAAGTCTCAAGTGTGTAAAGACAGAGAGTCTGATTAGGAATCTGCTTCATTCCCATCAATGCAGGAGCTTTTAAATCCAGCTAGTTGCATATGCATGAGCAAATGCGTGTGTCAGAGTGTGTAAGCTTAATTAAGAAGAGTCCAAAAGCGAAGCTCACACGATGTCAAGGAGCTAACATTTGTGGATTCAGCATCACCTCTGAACCGTCATTGAAGAAAAGTAATGAAATAGTGCCAACTAGAATTAACAGGACATTATAGTAAACTGAAATGAAAATAAAAACTAGGCTTTAAAAAAGGAAACGATAACTAGCTAAAACAGCTTGTGGGGTGGTCAGAACACTAATGAAAATGAGATAATGTCTTTTTGTCTTTGTCATCTTACTTCAAAATTAACAACTTCTAAGAAAACAATGTTCAACCAATAAACTGCAAAGAGTTTTACTGTTTCTTTCTAAAATCAAAGCTTTAACATTTTTAAATAAGACTTATTCCATAATTGAAGCATGAACAGAAGTTTTTAAGTCGATTAAAAACTTAAGTGAGCGACAGGGTGAGCAGTGGGTAGCACTGTTGCCTCACAGCAAGAAGGTCGAAGGTTCAAAACCATGGGCTGGGACCTTTCTGTCTAGAGACTATAAATTGGCAATAGGTTTAAGTGTGTGAATGGTGATTGTGCCCAGGTTGATGGGGTGTATCCCTGCCTCTTGCCTGTAATGCGCTGGAATTGGCTCCAGCAGATCCCCGTGGTATAGAAAATGACTGACAAAATTTTGTCAGTCCAAAAAAAATATTTTAAGTGTTGTATATGTAATTACCATAATTATGGAAACACGTTTTCAAGTTGACAACTGTTTGGCATCTGATTGAGAATCATCCACAAGTGCTGTTGGCACTAAATGTGCCAATGCGGTGAGGGCATCTCTGGTAAAATGTGCTGCCAGTCAATACACAGTTATTTCACATGTTCAATAAAGTATTTTGGCCTGAAAAACACTAGAACACAAGTAGAAGATAAAAATGTATTATTCCTCATTTTAGATGTCACAGCTGCATCTGGATCGATGCAGCTGTGCTGATCTTTTGCATTCAGCAAGTCTTCACCTACTTCAGATGTCACCTCAGCAGTGTTTTTGGTTCATAACGGTAGTTTCCTAGTGTGAGACAGTCCGACAGGAAACAGCATCCAAAACCAGCAACTTCGTCTGGATAGGCTTTCAACAGGTAGGTGAACAGTACCCGGATGGTTTACTACATCTGGTCATATTTTGCAGTGTGTAAGCAAACCACACTACAATATCCCAGAAGTCACCGGGAGGGGCAAGATGGCGGTGCTTTAGTTCGTCCGAATTGTTAGCCAACTTCCTATATAGCAGCTAGAGTAGCAGCTACTGGTTATTAGGCAGTGCCTACTAAGGCTTTGGACGTGGCTAGAATCTTTTTTTAAATCTTTTTTTGTTGTTTTAATAGTTTACTACAGCCTCATAATACCTTACACATAAAACCAACAATAATAACGAGAATAATAATATTCAAGCACAAAGAGCTTTGGTTTTGGACCAGTGTCTGGTTTGGTCTATCTAAATTCTGGTATTAGAATTGGATCGGAAGTGAAAAATCTGTACATCTCTTTTGGATCGAGCTTTGGGCCCAAACTGAACTTCTGTAACCTATCACTACTCAAAAAAAAATCTTTAAAAACACGCTCGTCACAAAGTCATCTTCAAAACTCGGCTTCAATTCATCTTCGGAAGGACATTTTTTTTTCCAGACTCCCCTTCCGGTGGCAATGAAATAATTGGAAGGCTTTTAAGAGACAAGAGTCAATTTGAGGATCTTATTGTTAGAGGATAAAAGGTTTTTTCTTTTTTGAGTTCACGGTGGAGCCAGGGGTTATACTCCGCTCTAAAAGGTTGCTTTAAACAGAAAAAAAGAGTTTAAGAGATAAACTCCTACCTTTGCCTCCATCGTTACAGCTTCAATCATTCCTGCCTCGTTTCCTCTGACAAACACGTTTGCTATCCATTTGTAGGGAAATGGCAATCAAAGACTTGCCTTTCCTCCCTTCCTTTCTCATAGCAAGTTGCTCAAGAAGAGCAGACATCTATGTACTTGCGCAAGGTGTAATGTAGTCCTTTTTATGGTGGGAACAAGACGAGTATTTCTCATTCTCTCTCATCTTAACAGGCCTGATCTCCGCTCATGTCAAGGCAACGTCTTCGCTCATGCATATGAACGAGAACTCTGTCCGACATGAAAAAATGCTCTCTGAACTGTGCATGCCTTCAGTAAACTATTATCTCCTGCATGCTCCAAGAAGCTGAATCCTTCAACACAATCACAGCTTTTTTAAGTATCAATTTTGGGGACTGTTGTAAAAGAAACAGCTATTATGCAGAAGAATATGTGTAACATGTTCGCTCTAACCCCCGGGTTAAAAAAAATGCCCATCCACACCACAGGTGCGATAAAAAAATATCCCTGACGACATGAACCGGCGATATCCACCTCAACCAATGTCATGCATAGGCCAAAGCAGTAGGTGGCGATAGCACTCTTGAAAGACAATTTTAGCTAATCCCAAGGTTAGGGCGTTCCTCAAGTCTCCAAGTCGCCCTGTAACTTTTTGGATGCCGGCTGTCTTCAAACCTCACAGAAAAAGAAGTTTTCCCGTCCCACACGTGACTGCTAAAACTGGACTTTTTGAAAAAGTTCACCCTGGACTCTGGATATGAAAACCACAGAAGTGCAGTTACATATGGATGAACAGCAAAAATCGTGCAGAGGTACACAGTTTCAAAAATACCCACGCTGGTGTGGACAGCCCCCAAGTGTTCCCGCCCCCGCCCAAGTCATTTTTTTTGCGGGATTTACCCTCACCTGACTCTCGGCCCGTCCCGAAGCGGCTCCCGGTGGGTGCGGCCTCGGTTGGCACCCTGCAGGGTGCGGCGGTTGGCGGTGGAGTAGTCGGGCTCCAGCTCGTAGGGCTCCTCCTCCTCGGGGCCTAGGCTGCGGCGGTCGTCCTCCAGGCCGTATGGCTCGGCCTGGAAGCGCTCCGGCTGTGAGCGGTTCAGGTCCACGGTGCTGCTGCCCATCGGCACCTGGGGCTGCGCCACGTGGCCGTAGTCATCCTTGCGGATTGGCAGCGTGTAGCTGTTCTCTGGTCTGTAGCTGTTGGGCAGGTAAGGGTAGCGTGGCGGCCGGAAGTTGACGCCGCGAGACAGGCTGCCGTAGTTGTCCGCCAGGTCGGCGTAGCCATCGTGGAGACCATAGTGGCGGACGTACTGGCTCTCGGGCGTCTCACCATAGGAGTCGTTGTAGGCGTTGTTGTAGGAGCGCGTCAGCGTGGAGGTCGCCTGGGGCGTGATGAAGCGGTCGCTCCCGTTCTTCATGTAGCGCCGGTCGATGGAGTCAGTGTAGCTGCCCAGCGGGGACGAGCCCTCTGGCAGGGGCAGGCCGTCGGGGCCGAGTGGCACCTGCCGGACCGTCCGTGTGGTCACAGTCTTCACCATCTTCGTCACCTGCAAGAGGAAACAGACAAAGCTTTCAAGACAGTCGGCATGGCGACGGGACAGAATTGTGTTAGAGTAAAATCTGCTGTGGAATTGCAACACACACACACACGAAATACACTGAACACAGGTAACAGCAGTGCAGTCAAACAGATACAGGATAAAAGTTAACTGTGTCCATATTAAAACATGCATCATCCATTTATGTTACTTCAGTCTAATTAGCTTTGGGTGTTAGTCTGTATAATTCATTGTAAGACATTGTATGTTGCAACTTGAAGTGTCAATCCAAAAGTTTTTTGACTACCATAAATTACCAAAGTTTCAATTTCTGGGTGCAGTTGTATATTTTTATTAATAACTACTGGTTCCAATTAAACAAAGACTCTAATTTAGAAAAAAAATTCAAGGAAGAAGTTTTTCGGTTTGATTCTTTGCCTTTTTTTTTAATTTGTTTTATGCAAGCGTCTCGGTCATGACATTAATGAACACCCTCTCGTGTAATATTGCTTAATTGTCCATCGCCATGCCGAAAGAAAAAAGTACAACATGGAATTCAAATTTTCTGTTGTAAAATATTCAGAGGAAAACTTGGAGAAGCCTTTAAACTGCAATACTGTAAAAATGTAAGTTTTACAGCAGTCATACTGGTTTCATAAAAGAATTTTACTAAATTACCGTATTTTTCCAGTTTTGCTGAGCAAGATTTTTGCCAGGAAGGAATTCAACGCATGTCCCAAATCATTGCCTGGTCTCAAATAATTACCTTGATCTATAGTGATTGAAACAAATTAATACCCAAGCTATCTAGTCATTTACAGTATACTATACTACTCTTCTATAAATCAAGACTGAAGACTTTTCTCTAGATTACTGCCTTTTATTAAATGAAGCAATGATTTATTCTTTGTGCTGTAACTTTTAATCTCATATTTTATTTGTCCACTTCTATTTTTACCTGTTTCTACTTTAAGTCTTCACTGATTGTTTTTTTTTTAACCATCTTTCTGTTCATATTGTAACTTTGAATGTGAATCACCTTGAATCACTGTTGAAATATTCTGCTGCACATTGGCTATAGCAGATAGTTTATTCTGAAACCAGTAATTAACACCTGGTTGTTACCTTTCAGTTTAAAGTGGAAAAAAGTCAATGTGATAATCTGTTCTGGGGCCTAGTAACCGGAGTCTGTGCTGGAGCTTGAATCCTTTCTGTCCCTGTGATGCACAGCAGCATCACAGTGGACCAGCAGACCTTGGTGTATCCATCTCTCACGTTGACTTGGTCCGATGCTAAATAACTCCACTTTCCCTGTTGTCTCCCCTCCTCGCTCACTGTGCTCGCTGCCCATACAGAACCAATTTGCTGCCCAGTGAATTCTACTGTGGCCGATAATTGGCTATTTTGTCCGCGGCTATGAATTCATCTTCAAAATTAATGAGGTTGATGGAAATTAATCGTCATCTGCAGGGGTGCAGGTCTCATGCAATCCGTGTTGTGCCTGGCAGAGAGGTTCATTCCCTCTCGACGAGCCCAGACTGGCAGCCTTGAATTTCTCAAGGAAAAGGCTCGGCTCATTCCCACATATCTGATGGCTTCAATTTTCAACGCCGGCCCTCTTAATTGTAATACACTTTCTTTATTTTCCCCTTCAATGCTGAACTTTTGATTTCGATCAAGACGCAGACACGTAACGGCATCGGAAAAAAAAAAAAAAACCCACAGCGAAGCACGAACGCTTGCCGCAGGAGTGGGTGCCAAGAGCAAAAAGCGCGAATCACATATCAGTTCTTCAGTGCGGCGTCCTCATTAACTTGGTTGAAACAAATTGGAAGTTTCACTGGCCTTGTTCCTTGATTACACACAGAGTTGCATAACAAAAAAACTATTTCAGGAGCACCGAGGTTCATTTCCATGTTGAGAGTAATCGCTGAGAGTAATTTACGTTCCTGATGACACTCACCTCCGAGCCGTTAAAAATAAAGAGTAGCGGCAGCTACGGCACATGTATGACCTGAAAATAATATTCTTGCTTCTATCCTCTTGATTCATCTGCATGTAGATAGACTGGAGACATGGATGTGTATGTCCAAGTGTTCAAAAATAACCACAGACAGTGAAACACAAGCCTTAACTCTTCATCAAACTGTTAATATATGCAGAAAGGAAGCAAGCGTCAAACTGTCCACTTTATAAGACTGTAAGTGATTTCACAACCTCTATGGCATTCGCTTTATTAAAAGTTGAAGTGGACATGGTGGCTGTGGGGTTAGTGGAGGAAGAGGAGGTTGTAATTCAGGTTTTAAAGAAGCCTTCACTCTAAGCCCATCTAAAGAGCCTCTGTAAAGCCTCTGTATCAGGAGCAGAGGACTGTAGGTTTAGAGTCGGGGTCTCCAACCGTGGTCCTGGAGGGCCACTGTGGGTGCAGGTTTTTGTTCCGACCAAGCAGTTACACACCTGATTCTACTAATCAACCTTTAGGGCCCCTGCTAAGGACTTTCATTGGTAGAATCAGTTGTTTTGCTGCTTGGTTGGAAAAAAACACTGCTCTCCAGGATCAGGGTTGGAGACCCATAGTTTAGAGCAGGGGAGGGTAATCCTGGTCCTGGATGGCCACTGTGGGTGCAGGATTTTGTTCCAACTGAGAAGTTACACACCTGATTCTACTAATTCAATTCAATTCAATTTTATTTATAGCCCAACATTACAGCATAGTTGCCTCACTGGGCTTCACGAAATTCAGTCAGTAACCCAGACATCCCCCATCCTTAGACCCTCCTTCGCAGCAAGGAAAAACTCCACCCCACCCAGTGGGAAAAAGGAGAAACCTCGGGGAGAACCACAGTGAAGGAGAGATCCACTCCCATGGACAGACAGGCTATAGATGAACCAGGACAGACAGACATGCAACTGATGAAGATTTATCAGTCTGTGAGATGTAAAAATGATTAAGTCTGTAGAGAATCAGGGGGGCCTTGATGAGTCGCATCAGGAGTCGTCATCATTGGGCCTCATGCAACTGAACTGAAGCAGTAGCCACTCCCAGTAATAAATGTGTAGTGGACGTCGTCAACTAATGAAGGCCTTAGCAAGGGCTCTAGAGGTTCATTTGTAGAATCGGACGCTGCTTGGTTGGAACGAAAACCTGCACCCACACCGGCCCTCCAGGTCCAGGATTGCCCACTTTTTGGTTTAGAGTAATCCTCAGCAGCTAAATGTGAGCCTCTTTAAAAATGGGAAAACAATTAGTGAAACAGGGGAGGGGACACAGCAGACATCACACAGGGTTCAGCTTCTTTTACTGGCTCTGTCTCAGAAGGGGTGGGGCTGGACACAGAGACTGGGGTGGGGGTCCTGGTGGCAGGCCGGGAGTCCACCTTCAGGCTGTCAGCCACCATCACTGGGTGGTAGGTGCGGCGGGTGATGGTTTTGACCACTTTGGTCACCTAGAGGTGGAGGGGTGGATGGGTACAGCTCTCAACAAACGGCATCAGAGAAAACATAGCATGGCTACACATCAACCCTGGTTTAGATACGCTTTACACACCTTTAAAGGACATTTTTGGCATTTTGCCCACCAGGTCCTATTTTCCAATGATTTACTGTCTATTAGAGCAGTGTACATGTCCTGTCAGCCTCGGTTATAGCTTGAATCTGTGAAGTGGGCAGCTGCTTCTCACTCAGTACTGGACCTAACTGATCAGGTTCTCCTTTAAGCTACACATAGCTGGATGCATGAGAGGACCGTGTGGGTTTTGCTGTGTCATTGTTTGTAGAACAAGAAGAAGTGGTGGTTCACTAGTGGTTCATGGTGTAATTGCTCACAACGGCATAGGGCATGCACCTAGGTTACAGTGTTGGAACTGTGTAGACCTGATGTAGAAGTATAACTGATGCTTTAAGTAGAATACATCTTTATTATGTTTTAGTCTACAACACTGACACTTTTGACACGTCATTTCCACAGCAGGTGTACCTGCAGGAACATCCTGAAAAAGTGATAACTCGCTCCTGCACACTCTGGACCGGCTCCCTGGCGTTCAGGGGGTAGCGAAAGTGCTTTTATTTGTTTGTGCGGTCTGCCTCTACTCTCATTAAGCTTATGTCCAGAGGGGGGAAGAGGAGGAATCCTGCTTTTATTGGCTTCAACTGAGCTCTTCCTCCAACATGAGTGGTGTTCCACTCGGGACTTTCTGCCAGGAGGAAACCGGGGCTGGATGAAGGCCAGGGGGAAAGCACGGCATGCCAGGACAGGAGGACGGACATGGAAGCCCATCTAATTGAGCGTGTGCACACGTTCAGACTCGGACGCGTATGGGTCTGTGCCAATTCACTTTGAGTTGAATTGATCGAAAGCATAAATAGAACAAGCGGTTCAAATCTGCTATTGAAAGGCTGTTCAAAAACTCCTAGATGAACTATATTTGTCAGCCAAAACGCACATAAATTCCGCACATGACCTTGACTTTGCTGGCATTGTCTTGCATACAATGCAGTGGCTCTACCTTCCTCCCCCCGGTATGGTAATACCGCTGATACTAAAATCAGCTGGAAACATGTTTACACTGGTAAAAAGCCTGCGAATCGGGAAGATGGGGAGATGCTTCCATGTTTCATCTTCCAGCAGTCTGATGGGGGATAACCATCAAGGGAAAGGATTGCGTTAGCATTAGACAGTATGGCAAGACTTTGGTTCAAAAGAACAGATAAGCACATGAATAAAAAATGTGAGTCTCTGCGAAATGAGGAGAGAGGGGGGGGGGGGGGGTGGAAAAACAACACATGAAAGTGAGTCTGAGGGGAGGTAGACTACAGAGAGGAAAAAAGAACGAGGGAAAGCGGGGGGAGACGTGTTTCTTTGTGTAAACTTTCAGCTAGGTCTGAATCCGTTTGCCACCACAGAGCCGTCGGCGTCCAGAAGTTCACCCTGAACATTAATCTGCTTTTCTCCTCAAAGTGACTTCCAGAAAACGCTCGATCCCTCCTCCCGGCGGAGTGGCGGGTTCTTTAAAAAAAAAAAGGCATTCTTCCTTCTGTCTTCCTCAGCGGCAAAGCCTCTGATTAGCGTGATGTATTACTGCACGTTTGTATGCATCATCCCTAAGAAGTTCTGTGTATGAATGCATAAAATTGTGTGTGTGTGTGTGTGTGTGTGGCCGAGCCCTTCGCAGTAAACAGGCTGGAGGGCAATGGGCCCTCCCTGATGAGGGATTAGCCCAGGCTTTTAATTACAGTTTCACAGTCTCCGGAGCAGGATCTCCATGCAACACTCTCCTTCCAGCAGCAGACTGTAGCTGTGAAGTAATGTTTGCATCCCAAGCAAAATACTGAAGTGACAGAAAAGACCTTCCAACCTCCGCCTACAAAATCTCATACATTCACCGTATTTTTTTTTGCCGAGTGTAAATCTGGCAGCGATTGTGGAGGAAATTCTTCTCTCTGCACGGAGATGTGATGCAAACTATGATGAGAAATGCAGACTGCCTTCCAGAAAGCCCCAAACACATTCACTTCTTGAAACACTTCAACACTCCAACCAGACACCAGGAAAAACATATTCTGGCCGGAGCAGCGTGCGAATTACTGACAGACACCGTTGCTGCTCAAATACGGGGTCTTCAAAATGGAAACTAATGCATTTTGAGAAGCCAAATTGCAAAACTTCAGAGCGCTGCTTCACATTTTTCAGACATCAAACTTTTAAAAGATCTCATCATAGCTGCATGTCCATCAACATTTTGATCCATGTTTTAAAGTATTCCATATTAAAATATTTCGATATGATCAATTTCATATTTTTACGCTTGCTTGGGGCTGTTTTTGACTTTTTCAGAAAAAAAGAGTTCATGCACTAAACAGGAGATGGAAACAGGTTTAAGGCAGCTAATAAGCTCTGATGTGGCCAACAAAGCTGTAGTGCTGGTCGTGAAAAGGAAATTACAAAAATGTGAAAAAATATATAAAAAAGCTATTATTGTGGCTGTAAAATGGTGAATTAGTTGTTCATAATGTCACACAACCCACACAAAACAGCTAGTTTCACTGTCAGAATTTCGACCAACAGTCACTGTCTCCACAGATACAAGATTAAAAAACAGAGAGATGGCGGCGAACGCGAATGAATTCCTTTGGTAAGGGATATTTATTTACATGTGATAGTTCAAACTGCAGCTTTAACTTATTACTTACAGCTGTTTCCCTGGAAATTACCATATAATATGCAATTCTTTGTCATTCTCTCCAGACAGCAGGAAACATGACCGATACTACTACTGTATATTAAATTCCCTTCATTTCTCTGTCGTAGATGACTGGTTTTGTTTCCTAGTTCACATTGTACTTCTTCTACTCTATTTATTACAGCCAAGCATAATGTTGCTTAAAACTACACCTTGCATGATTGCATCGCCTGATCAGTTAATATACACACACACACTAATTCACATTTTCTTCTTTGCGAGAAAAAAAAGAGATAAAGATACCATTTATAAGAGAAAAAGGAATGACAGAAAGAGTTTCGTCCCAGGAGGTGAAAGCAACAGCAGCAAGCAGTGAATTTAGAAGTATTTTAGAGGATAGACTGGAGCATTATTTGGCTTGTGACAATGCGGATTGTGTTGCAACGCTGCTGCTGGAAATCTAAACGGGCACACGTGAAATGGTGGCATGGTGGTGGGTAGGGGGTGGGAAGGGGGAGCCGTACTGGTATAAAAGTGGCACTTACCTTCACGTTGGACGACACATCCTTACAGATAAACAACAGAACACAGTAAAGGACGGATCAACAAAAGAGCAACAAAAACGAGGAGAACACCAAAGGGGAGGTGGCTCATAAAAACACAATCATCAAATAAATGAAGCCATGGGAGGGAGATGAAAACCACTTAGGGCTGGAGGATTATGGGATTTAGAGTTCTTAAGAATGGAAGTCTGGGAGAGGAGGTACAGTACCATGCTGTTTGGAAGCAGTAATCCATAAACATAATTTGAAGCAATATTGAGATGCATCCAAAAGAGTGAGCTCAATTGGATCTTGGTGCCACCATGACTGCTCTGAGGTGTGCTGCTCAGCTCCGACAGCAGGTACCAGGCTTATTATATTATATAATATAATAAACAGCCGACAGCGTGTCTAATGTTAATATGATAGCAAAATATTTGGTTAATCAACACTCCTAAAAACACCCTTTTTTGGGGATGGACAAATGTTACTTTAGATTTAATTATCATTTCAGTTATTTCCATCATCCATTTTGCAGGGTTTCTGCTGCTGAGCTGTAGCAGCCCTGGGTCTCACCTTGGTTTCTGTGCGCCGTGTGGTGCCGTCATCGGAGGTGACCACTGAGACGTGGGAGGTGGGGGTTCCGGGGTCCTCCTCTATGGTGACCGTCTCCTCCACCATCTCCTGCGGCTCCTGCATCATGGCCAGGGATGTGGCGTTACTGGGGCTCTGCTCCTGCACGGAACGGGACAGGTCAGGCGATCGGGGGGGGTAACGACAGGCGCTTAATCGGTTAAGATCGTGTGCAGAAAAACAGCCCAACGCCCAGGTAGTCTTCCATTAGAAATACTACGTCATGAAACTTTATTTGGGGCACTGCAGCAACAAATAACATTAGAATCCAGCAGAGAAAAAGAGAGCATGAATAAGAACATTGCTAATGAAGGGCATTAAATATAATGCCAGCTGCAATTTGCAATGCAACACTTGTAGTGTAGAGGAAGTGTGAAACACAGGACATGAATAATAATGTGTGGAAAATAACGGCATAGAAATTTACTGAGACAAAGACGTGATTGAGAATGAAATTTGGCGACTGTGACATATATGAAGAAAGACAATCAACGTGCTATTCTGCAAAAACCTCAGATCACATTTAAAAAAAGAACAACAATTTCAGATGATAAATGTTAATAATTAGTTATTACTACGACGCAGCATTATTTAGATGTACAGTTAAAGGGTTATGGAAAGATCACGATTATCACATATAAACTATACTGTAGATCAGTAAGGGGGCATTCTTGGTTATGGGAAAGGGAAAAAGTCGAGGTCACAGATAAAAAAAAAATATATAGTACTGAACATATAGTGTGAAAAATTGCTGAAAAATCAATCAATATGAAGAAGATTCTGAGCGAGAGTATTTTTTTCCACAGAAAACAGCAGCACTTGAAATAAGACATATGCGAACAAAACTGGACGAAGCCTAAACAGTCGACAAGACCACATTGAAGATAGCTTCCTACTTTGTTTCTAGCCCTGACACTCCATGATTTATTTGACTCTGATATTAAATTATTATATTCAAACACTGCAATGCAGGGTTGAACTAGAAACTCCTCACCTCTTGAGACTTCGAATCGAGTAAAAGCTTCTTTCAAGGTGAGTGAAAGGCCTGGAGGACTGTGTTTGATTCATATTTCATTGAGGCCGTAGATTTTGAAGAAAATGTGTTTGCTGTCCGTGGAGTGCGTGAGAAAAAATGCACTTCCCGCCGCATTTCCTGCTGATGGAGAACAATAAGACGACACTGGTCAGGGCAGCAACGCCCCAGAGTGACAAAATTACAGTTGTCGTGATGGAGAGGAAGGAAGGCATTTGAGGCAATCGCTGATAACCAAAAAAACAGCAAGAAGCCATGCAAGGGAGAGGGAATCAAAGAGTAAGGATGGTTTAGTGGAAACTAGAGGGGGAAAAAAAGGCAGCGGGGGCTTGTTTACTCCAGATAGCTGTAATTGATCATGAGAAAAGGCTTCTTTTTTTTCTTCAGGGTGTTTGACCTGCCGTTTTTAAGTGTACACTTCCTGTCCCTTTTAGCGGCAAGGGAAAGGTCACAGAACACTAATTTATGTTCAAAAAGTCCTTTTTTAAACTTTGATCCCTATTTATCTAAGGCCAGAGATGCAAGAAAAAAAAAAGGTCATAGTCGCGGCAATGCTCCAGCTGAATACAAATTCACCTCACGCAGGAAAACGGTGAAAGCAGCTGAACTATTTTAGTCCGACCAATTACCCCAAGCTGGAGACAGGGAACGAAGAGCGGGGTAGAAGTTGTGGTGTTGTTCTTTACTGTGTTTTGTTGAAAACACTGTGAGCAGCGCCTACAGAGCTTGTTTTCCTTCACATCTTTGAAGACAGTTAACAAGTGTTACAGTCCTCCATTGATTGGCCGACTCCTCTCCAGCTTCAAAGCCACACACAGTCTTCATTGATCTCCACTTCTTCTCGCTGTTCACTCAAAAGTTTGCACTTTTCATGTTGTGGATCTTTTTTTTCCTCCCTAATCCCACAACCCTGCAGCCTCTATATCCCGTCAGAGCAAAAGACCTGGGCTATATGTCTGTATTCATACGAAAATGAAATGAAAACTTTCTCCTTTTTAACTATTGCGCTCTATCCAATAATTTAGCATCAATTAGCACTCTGAACTGAGCCGAGTTAGGTCATTACACTTGGAAAAAGTCCCTGGAGTCCCATTATCAGGGTTAATGACTGAGAAGGCTGTCTGCCGCATATAAAGAGATGCTTTTATTTATAGACAACCATTGCTGTGCTGAGGAAAAGGCTTTTTGTTACAAGCAACCAGCGACAGGCTCGACAGTATGGTTCTGCTGTCATGGTGTTCACAAGAAGTCAGAAAATGACTTAAGTCAATTAGTCATTTTTGATAAGTAAGTCATGTTGAATGTGTGTATACCAATGGTAGAAGGTAACAAAGTACCTTTACTCAAGTACACAACTTAAGTAACCTGGCTTACACCAGACCTCATCTTAGGTAGGATTGAGATAGCGTCTGGGAACCATCCGTTCATTGGTTCGTAATGGAGGCAGGGTTTATGAAAGCCCAGAGGAAGTTTATTGGGTGTTAGGAATGTCCATCAAATGTGTCTGTACTTAGCTCAGAGCCAATAATATCACACAACCTGATGACAAACCCGATACTGAATGATGTGCATTTTGGTGCCAATACTCCTGTACAGAAGTATTCACCATATATTAAGGGTCTCCGGTCCAATCCAACCAAGCAGTAACACACCAAATTCTACTAATGAAGGTCCTTAGTCAGGGTCCTAATGGTTGATTAGTAGAATTTGGTGTGTTACTGCTTGGTTGGAACAAAAAACCTACACCGGGCAGGATTGGATACCCCTGCGTGGTGCGTTCAAGTGCACCCTGTTAAATCAGAAATCTGAACATAAACAGCCATGAAGATTGTTCAATTTTATTTCTCACTTTCCCTTGTTGAAATACAAAGATTTGTCATCACTCTGGAGTTCTTTCACTGCAGAATTTTAATTTATTATTTTGAGAGTCAACACACACCTCTTGAAGCCGTTGTGCAGGAAATATGAATGTGAGTGTTATAATAATATGATTTATTAAATCTAAGTACTTGGTAAATCTTAAATTATTTTCTTGTGTTTAAAATCCATTTTAAATTCCATTATTTCATACTTTTGCCTGAAGGGGTGTAAAGTTGCCTTTAAAATTTCATTGTAGGCAAAGCGGCCTTTCAATGCAGTTTAAGCTTGAACACAACAGGCAGAGCTGTTCGCTCCAGTGCTACCGTTAAGTTAATTTAGAGCCCTGTTGTGATATTTCTACTTCTTTCACCACTGGTGTGTACCAAGCTGAATACATGGTATATTACCTTTCTTCAGGTACCATGTGAATGAACTTGTCTTTACTAAGTAAGCACAACCGGTCTAGAATATTTCACTTCCTCGGCTCTCCGCTAATGAAATCTGGCCAAATTCCGACGCTTCCTTCCTTTGAAGGCGCACTGGCTTGAACCCAGAAGAGAGGCTGTCAAAACAGGAATATGTAATAAAAGCAGCGACTGTCCAACACTGGTGTAGAGCGCATGGTGCTTGGCAAACCATTGGACAGAGAGGCGGGTGGTGGGGGATCCTTGGAGGCTCACTGACAAACTGGCTTCTTGATCCAAGCTTAATGCGGTGCCTCTCGCTCACTCCCCTCGCTTGCTCGCTCGCTCCCATCTAAGTGAGTCGCGCTCGAAATTACAGCCCCTAAATAAATGATTAAAAGCCGTCTGGCTGTGGGCGAGCGCGGCTGTCTGTCGGTCTCGGGGGGGATACGAGGATGCTTCTGAGTGGAGGAGGCTCAGGGAAGCGTACCCTTTAGTCAAGGGCAGGAGACATGCGGCATGGAGAGTTAATGGCTGATCTCAGCAAAGATGAGTGATAAGATGGTGGTGGGGGGTTTCGGAGAGATAGCGGGGGGGCTTGACCACATGCAAATCTTGTTAAAATGTTAGACAGCAGAGTAATGGCCGCCTCAAGGTTAGACAGACAGGCTCCTGATTAGACAATCATAGGCTGAACTTCACTGAATAGGCTGAATCGGAAAAAAACAGGAGACTCTCAGCGGTTCGGGGGGGGGATGCCCCCGAGCACACCTGCCTCCACCGGAACTTCTCTGGCTGAACTCAACAGCATTACATGGAAATGCGAAAGTGCCAGCAAAAGTTGGATAAAGAAGATAAGAAACATATTAAAAGGGCCTGGGGGGGGGGGACAACAAATCTGAGTTTTATCAAAAGCGGAGACGGGGCACAAACACCTTAGGGTTCCTGAGCTCAAGTAAATGAATCGACAAGAACGTTTGTCTCAGCTGCACCGAAAGCTGAACTTCTGATGACAGAAAAAGCGCTCGCGAGAGCTTTGCCAGTTAAACCTCGATGGTAGCAGAGCAGCTGAGGCGTTAAATGGCCACCGGGGATTTGACTGCGAAGGCGGCGCAAGGATTTGTCCGGACCTGCGCCCCCGTTCGGCCCAGTGTGGTCGGCTCAGAGGCAGAGCACCACGGAGAGGGCTGGTTTCGACGGATAATGAAACTTCACCTTTCTTATGACGCTCAGACTGAGAAGTCTATTACACGGTGAACTCCTGAACGGATGAGGCTCGGGGGCTGTGTGCTACAAGATAAAACCCAAAGTTTGTTTATTGGCTTGTATGGATTTTCAGAGCCACTTTTGCTACAAATTATACATTAAAAGCATCGGAGACCGAGAAGTGACTGAAGTGTAGCTCAGCCACGTCCGGCGCGATCAATACCTCCAAAAAAGCTATACCCTTGATACCAGCCTGCAATCTCCTGTGGAGGATATTTCATTACGATAAATCTCGCGGGGTGGGGGTGGGGGGGGACACACGCAGCTCCCTAAATGCGACTAATCTGGACTGTAATGGATTACTGTGCTTAGAAAAGAAAAGATGGGGGGGGGAGTGATACAGCGGTGTCAATTAGCGGCACCCTGATTATCTGCCATCAATCTGCACCCATTTATCATCTGTGCTGCTCCGTGTTGTCTGAGGATGGTGAGATAGAGTGAAATGATGGAGCAGGGGAACGCCTGAGCAGATAAGAGGCTCCTTCACGTTCCTGCACTCAGGACATAAAGTGACAAAGGGAACTTCAGACCGAACTAGAGAAAGATTGTGCAATTGTACAAAAATATATATATATATATATATATATATATATATATATATATATATATATATATATATATATTAATGGGAGCTACTAGTGGCAAGGCAAGGCCAGTTTATTTATATAGCACATTTTAACAACAAGGTAATTCAAAGTACTTTACTTATAACATAAAAAAGCATGAAGATGCAATTTTAACAGTTGAGTAGACGGGGAAAAATGTAAAATAAAAAGCAAGAAAAATGAATTAAATTGAAATAAGATGGAATATCAGAGAAATGTAAATAAAAAAAAATATAAAAAAGTTATAAGATTAAAAAAAAGGCGATTAAAAGGGGGAAAGAAATCAAAAATTAAAACAAGAACAAAGTTTCAGTGCAGCTAAACTGTAAATTTGTAGTGGAAAGTTATTGTCTATATTCTATTACATCATCTCTCTTTCCTTTTTTTGTTTGAAAGCAGCCGGCTAACCTCCCCATGAGTATCTCAAACTGTCTCAACATAATTAAACTAAAATAATAAAATGCTCTAACATGCGTTTAGTAAAGTGATAGAATTTGCTAAAATAATATAGCACAAAATTGTTATCATTTTACTTTTTATATTTTATCTATGTTCTGTACTTCTACTTAAGTAAAAAATTGCAATTTGAATCCCATTTGCTGCATTTGTACATACGTTATTAACATTAAGGAAGACGATAATCAATAACAAAATCTGTATGCAGTATTGTATTGAATGGAACACAAAAAAAAGTATGTATAGAACATTGTTAGGGTCGAGTCGATTTCATTTTTTATCAATATGACTGCTATTATTGATACTCATCAGTTTGGTTCTTTTTTGATAAACTTGTATAAAATCTGTTCTTTTACATTATTGAATTATTGCTTTGTAAAACAGGTATTATCTAGACAAATAATACAAAATTATTATAATGTAGTTATAATTTAAATAAAACATTTTTTTTAGAGCAGCAACAATAAAGTCACTATATAAACTCTGATTATTTAATATCTGACTGGAAAATAATCATGTCAGTGACATAAAAAAATCAATAATTTAAATACTGAGTGAAATTTAAACAGAATGAAGAACGGACTCGTGGAGGTTTGCATGAACGAGTTGAGGTACTGGTGAGTTCAGCGTTTTATTCCAAAGAGTGCCAACCACAACAACAACCACCGTGCATTTAAATCCCATAACACATGCCTTAATCTAGTGACGTTACATCATCACATTGTCTCTGTCTGGCGTGAGACAACCCACCCTAGAGTCCACCACAATTTCAAATTTAAGGTAATTTACCACATTTATAGAAATGTGCTAAGCTAACACAAGCAGGTTTCATACCGACAGCTTGATGACTCAATGCAAAAAGTGATCTGATCCATTCCCAGTGGAAATTGCACCTCCACATATATAAGATTATACGTCATCTCAGATTTGGGATATTGGAACATGGTGATATCTAAATTCATACCCAAAGATAAATTTGTTGTGCAGACAAAAGATATAGGACATCACAACTCTAACAAAACAACCTCAATACCACAAACAGCAACCGACACAAACATTCCGAAAACAACCGTGGCAAAGTGCTTCAGCACCTCTGATAGGCACCAGCTCCCTCCTGAGCTTAAAGTGCTTTAGAGTGCTGCAGATGAGGTTCATCACCTTGTGCTGGTCTTGTTCAGTGATGCAATCGTTGCAGGTACAAAAGTTTTTTCTGTAGAGTTTTGTTTTAGTCTTTAGGGGCTACAAACCCACACCTGGAGCAAAGGAGCAGGAATTCATTGTGTAAAGGCCGATATGGTGCAAGTGTTGTCTTCTCCTGGTTTTAAAGGCTGTGTTACAGTAAACTGACGTCTTTGAACTCACCGCGATCTTCTGGCTGGCAGACCTTAGGCTAAAACAACAGAATTGGCAGAGCTGAGAAATACTCGTGCAAGAAAGAAAATAAGAAAAACAACGCAATCTATTCATCTACAATTTACAAAACGTAAAAGAAAAAAGATGATATTCATCTATATTATGTTACCGGAGCCTTTACCTGGTTCTCGTGTAAAAATCTTTGTGAAAAGCACCAAGGTCATCTTTACAATACACAATGTCTTTGTGTATGTGTTTGTGTGTGTGTGTGTGTGTGTACGCATGTTTGGGTCAAGGTAAGATAAAATATAATATTATAAATACATGTAATATTATATATTAAAATATAATACAACAAAACAATATAATATACTATAGTTTGATATGTTATGACAAAGACCCCTGTATACTGTCACAATATTAATATCAAGGTACTTGGTCAAAAATACTTTAACCGCCCAGCCCCAATTTAACGCGTATATTCAGCATTAATATAATCAAGGATGATATGTTGATATATCAGCCTTAAAGAGTTCACCAAGTCTTAATTAAGCTTCATCTCTAAAAGCCATCAATGGCATAAAGTAGGAGGTTAATTAGTTGCAAGACGTTAACATGTTATGTTTTCTGATGCAGGTGTGAATGTGGGCAACTTTCCCACTGACTCCTACACACACACTGAGCTGAAATTACATCTGTTTATCTCAATCTGAAGCAGTGGGAGGGGGGCTATGGTTACTTTCAGGTTAAAACAACAGAACACCACCTTGTCATGTAGACTGAGGGGATCATAGTCATCGTCCTCACACACACACACACACACACAGCATGCTCAGTCTTAGCCTGACCCCTGTGCAGTGACTAACAGGATTTCACTCCGGAGACATGCCAGCAATCATTACATGGCTCTTACACAATTAATCCTCCGGCAAAGATCGCATGGCTAACCTTGGGTCGTCGATTTTCCCATCAGCCCCTTCTGTTTCTACCACCTGCCCTCTCGGCAGTTCTCCGAGGAGGAAGGATCGCACAATGAAGCTCAGGGGAGAGCGCGAGCGAGCGGTTCGAGGGGGGGAGGGAGCGTGGTGCACTGGGATGACCCGTAAAAAAAAACAACTGTGAACTGTGTCCGTGTGATCCAAACGTCCAGCCAAAACAAGGGTTGTTTGTGGGATAGAGCGGAGGCAGAAGGGAAGTCGAGGAAGGGGAACTAGAGAAACTGACAATGCGTGGCAAAGGCCCAAAACAGCATGCTCTCCCAGGGTCTCCCAGTGTAAAAAAAAAAAAAAGGGGGTGGTATTCAGAAACATGCGAGGCTCGTCAGGCAAGCCTCGTCTCACTTACAGCTGAGGGCTGAGGTCCAAACGATGTGGAATGGTTTGCGTTTGTGCATTTTGTAGTCTTCTAGTCAACTGTTGTAGGGTAAAATAAAAAAAAAAAAAAAAAACACACAAATAACCGTAGGCCTGGGCCTTGATGATGCAGCTGGGAATGATGGGACCTTAATCTCTCCCTCCCTGGCAACTGATCTTGAGCCAAATCTGGGCTCCTCTCTCATCTCTTTCACGCTTGGCCTCCTGGTTTCAGACGCCTCCATCTTATCCCCATCCCAGTCCGGCTTTTTCTACCTCTATTCGCAGACTTAACCACACTCCGGCGATGTGCCCTTTTGTTCCGATGCACCAGACAAAACTCATCCAAGCCGAGCTTCACAGACTCGCGACCCACAAGACCAGAGGCCACTTTCAAGCCTCTAAACCAATCGGCCCAGAGAAAAAAAAAAAAAAAAACTGCAGTTAAAGCTTGATTGTTTCCCGACGGGAGCATTACGACCACATTTTCCTCATGAACCGTCTATTTAGCAACAAGACGGGAACCCCAGCCCGACCCTCGGCAACATTCGACACCGTCCTAATCTCTGGAATGGTTGATATTCCCGTTCAAATTGGCCAGGAGATGTTTTGAAACCACTGGTAATTTCTTACATATGCCATCAATTATACACCATACATACAAACACATTTTGCACACATGGAGTCACATACCACATATGTTTTCCTTGCTATTCATTGCCTGAAGACAGATTAGGAGTCAAACTCGCAGAAAGGCGCTCGACATGGAATTCATGGCAGCATCCGGTCAAGAAAAGAAAGAAAAAAAAAGAGCAGCTCGGATAAATAAGTCACGCAGGTTTCCAGTAAGTAGTAGAAGCCGCGGAACCAGGAGGACGAGGATGATAGATAAAAAAAAAGAGGAAGAGAAAAAGCACTGCAGAATAAAACTAAAACAATGAGCCTCTGAGAGGGGTCAGCGCTCATGGCCGGGGTTTGATTGTTTGGACAGCGGGCGCGGCAGCAAGAGAGCGCACGAGAGAGAGAGAGCGAAAGAGAGAGAGAATAAGACAAATTCAGAGCTGTAGAGGCAGCTTAGCGGTAGCTGGCCGCGGTCGGCGGGTGGTGGAGGTGGGGTGTGGGGCGGCGGCAGTGGGCTCGCCTTGATGGCATAACTCTGGGGTTCCTGGAGGGGTGGTGTTGTTTGCAGTACCCCTCCCCTCAGCCTCTGGATCCCTGTCAGCACAACTCTGTCAAAGGACTGGTGATTGGAGGGGGGGGTTCAGTTGTATGTGGAGGAGGCTGTGAGGAAAAGCTCTTGCCAGAAGCTCAGTTCATGTGAGGTCTATTGGAGATTTAGGGAGTTGGGGAAAAAAAGTGACATATGCTCCACTTCCTGTCAGGCAACCGTCGCAACATTCGTTGTCCCCCCTGACACTGTTTCTCCTGGAAAAAAACTGCATGTGCTGCCGTAGGGTCTATCCATTTAACAGACACCTACCCCACCCTTCCCGCCCCTCCCCAGCTTTCTTTCTGTCTCTCTTGGGTAGAAAACAGTGAAGCCGGTAGCCATTATAATAGAGCAGTAGTAACAGGCTTAGCACGGCGCTCGCACTGTTTTTGGAAAGATACAAAACGTCCTCCTCTGGGAGTGAGGTGCTAGTGATGGGAGGCGCATTCCCTACGAGGGGAAGGCAGGATGTCATCAAAACAATTATGTGTTCTCAGGGAAAGCCAAGAGTTCCTTAAAAAAAAAAAATCAGGTCAGTCGTGAACTCTCAAACGGACCTTTTGAATGTCCCTCAGGAGGTAATAGCGGTGGTGTTGAAACCTTTGACTACATTTCTCTCCAAAATATTCTCTAGTTGGGATATTTTGGAGCAAATAAAACCACTCCTCACTTTGACAGGAAAGTCCTGCCATAACTCCCGAAGAACCTCCTTTACACACCGGCTTTCTTTCTGCCTCTCTTGGGTAGAAAACAGTGAAGCAAGGAGCCGTTAAAATAGAGCAGCAGTAACAGGGTTAGCACGGTGCCAGGACTGTTTTAGGAAAGATACTAAACGTCCTCTTCTGGGAGTGAGGTGCTGGTGATGGGAGGCGCATTCCCTACGAGGGGAAGGCAGGATGTCGTCAAAACAATGCTGCCTTCTCAGGGAAAGCCAAGAGTTCCTCAACAAATCAGGTCAGTCGTGAACTCTCAAACAGACCTTTTGAACCCATCCGGCAAGATCCCCTTTGCTGATTTCCTTCCGAACTCTATAAATGTCTGCAATGTCCCTCAGGAGGTAATAGCTGTGGTGTTGAAACCTTTGACTACATTTCTCTCTAATACATTCTCTAGTTGGGATATTTCCGAGCAAATGAAACCACTCCTCACTTTGACAGGAAAGCCCTGCCATAACTCCCGAAGAACCCTCCTTTACACCCAGAGGCCCCTCGGCTATCAGCGGAACCCCGGCTCTGTAGTAGGAGCGCCATTGCGCACAGATAGCGCCTCACAGGGCTAACGCGGTCCATCACCGTAACTGCGACCGCTTTTCAAATATGCACTCAGTCAAACGTGATTAACCTCCCTCTGGGGATGTTTTTTACGGCCTCGTGCCAGCGCCCTGGTAAAGGATTGGGCTCATTCTGTGGGCAACGGAGCGCCATCGGGAGCCAAAGGCGGAGGACGGGCTGCAAGAACCCGGCCGGTAGAGAAATCCCCGCCAATTTACTGCGGACCTACCGACAGGTCATGAAATAAGGTGAGGCTGGATGTATATGTGTCTAAGGCAGCCATTGTGCAGCTGGATAAATCCATCAGGAGGCTTGAGCTATGACCCCGGCTACTTTATTTATTATTCTCCCTCTGTCAGATGAAAAGAAATGTGATATTACATCTACTCTGCCCTGCTTTGCTCGAAAGGCTCCGCTAATGTGTGTGTGTGAGTGGGTGAGAGGGTAAGTGGGCGTGCATAGTAGCAAACATCAGGTCAGTGCATGTCCTCTCATCCTGAGTTCTGCCATCTGGAAGGAAACACTCTTCATAAAGAACAGGCTCTGATTTGTCTCAGTTAGAAATCTGTTAATTCATGTCATCAAAACTTTATTGTTTCGCATTTCTTCCTACAAAAGCACTGCTTGCAAGACTAAATAAGTGGATTAATATGAATGTTTATGGACCATTACCAATACAAATAAATGAGCCTCTGATAGACAGACACACTAATTATTTATCATGATAATATGCCTGTAATATTAATCGTATTCTTTATATCTGAGGTTAATCATTCTGACAAGGCTAATGTATCAGTTACGGCTGCAAATTGATATACATGATTATTTCTCATTGTCAATTATCTACAGATCATTTTAGATAAATCTATTGTTTGTTTAATCTTTAACATGTCAAAAGTTGTATTTTTTGGTTTCCAGCTAAATACAACTTTAAAAGTATAAATTGTTCAATGCTTTAATAAAATAATAATAATAATAATAATAATAATAATATAATATTATTATTTTTTTGTTTTTTTTGTTTTTACTTATTACTTAGCATTATTTTTTTTCCTTTTTCACCAAGAAAAAGGAAGAGTTCTAGAAGTAAGAATAAATTTATACCACTAAAAGTCGTTTAATGGAATCTCTTGGAAACACTCTTTAAAAGGCATTTATGCTTGTTACAATGATTTTTGGCATTAATGTTATTTTTCACCTACTATGAAGAGCGTTATTATAATATTACATATTCACTGGATAACAGTAAAAACATCCCTCCAGCAGACAGCCGTCTACAGTTACATCAGTTCGATAATGACAGAGGGCTGGAGCGTTACTCCGCACAAACACAGGATCCCTCAGAGTCGGAGCAGTGTGGAGCCGGAGCTCAGGCTTTAACACCGCCACACATGTGAAACATGCGGGTCAACCAGAGTGCACAGACGCCGTGGCCTCCGCATCACTCCCGAACGAAGATGCAGCTCCCCCTCATCTCACAGTGTTGGAAGTGGGGGGGAAAGCAGAGAGGCTGCATTTTTCATAACAAGACTCAGAGAGGAAGGCGGCCATGTTGGTATCAAAACGGGACTGCACGTTGCTGTATTAGTTTGCTGCAGATTTTTAATGAGAGATTAATAACGCCACGAAAAACAACAGCTCATTTACACACTAATGGAAACAAGTCTACCTGATTTCCTCTGGATATTGAGCAGCAAATTAAAAAAAAGCGAGCGGCAGACAAATCAATTGCTCTGGTGATGTATGCGCATGCCTGTTTAAGTGTGCATATGTGTGTGTGTGTGCGAGAGAGAGAGAGAGAGAGAGAGAGAGAGAGAGAGAGAGAGAGAGAGAGAGAGAGAGAGTCTTTTAAGCTCACTTTCAAAGCTGCAGCTGAATATTTAAAGCTCGGCAGATATCTGACATATAGTTTTGGTTCTGTGCCTTCTCTCTGCATGCTAAATTAGCCCATTTTCAGCAAGAGCCATGGTATGAAAATAAACAGCATGTTTGAAGCTGGCTAATTTAGTATGGAGTGTGTTTTTCATCCCACAAACATTTGTTGGATGAATTAGAAATATGAGGGGAAAAAATGCTTTTTTTGATTGATCAGGAAAGCGCTCTGGAGAGCATATATTATGAATGCGGAGTAAAGCCTTTTGGCTGGATCCAAACTGACTAGGTGCCCGCTGTTCTGCTGCGGTAGGAGGATGGGCCAGTGGGTGGGTGGGTGTGTGGGTGGGAGGCCCAGTAGTTTTGAATCTCGCTGTCAAATGGAGGCATTCCCGAGCTTTGAAGAGCTCCCCGAGGTGCCAGGATACGAGGAGGCTCCTCTCTCTGCCACTCAAGACTCCGTGCTTCTCAAATGTTATTTCTGTATCATGCACTATTCATGCTCGTGTTGTGTTGCTCTGCAGGTGGTTGGGAGGAAGAGGAGGATGTAGATGAAATATGGATTATCTCCTCTCAGTGTCTGGCTAAGCCCCACTTTGCTGGCACCACTGCTTTCCAATGTAGCTCCCCTCCCTCCCACGCAGCCAGCCAGCCAGCCTAACATCTGGCTACACCCCCCCCAATAAAAAAAGAAAATCCTTTAATCAACCAAACATCACACTGAAGCATCTCTATCTCCCCCACGCCTGTGATGAATTCCCCCCCCCCCCCCCCCCCCCACTGCATCGGCTGCTGCTTTCTGTGCAACAGGAAACGCTGACTTCTGAAGTTTTAGGTTTCCAGTAAACAGGATCTTGACCTAAAATAGCAGTAAGCTGGAAAGAGGAGTGATGACAGGCAGCCGACTCCAAACTGTCCTATTAAGAGATCGCTCAGGCTCGTCTAGATGACAGATCCGGGTGATTGCACGACTCCCTACAGGAAGGAAATCTCAACCCAGCCCTTGGGGACCTGAAACAGAGCTGCTCCTGATCCCCAACACACACACACACACACAATCAGAAACTTAAGCTGGAACCATTCACACTACAGATTCCCACCTATGAATCACTCTGCTTTAATAACCTAGATCTTACTTCTGTGGTGTTGACCATCAATCATCTATAATAATAACACTCATCGAAGTAATTGCTAAAAATAAAATCAAACAATACACATCAATTTCACATCAATTTCAATTCAGTTTCACTCAAGGTTGCATGAAAACAAACCATGCAAGCTCCCTCCTGGGCTCATTAACAGCCTGAGAACATGAAAACCCCGAAAGAGTTTAAATTAAAGTGGTTAAATTCTTATTAAGTATTACAACAATTATTGATATCAACTGACAAGAGATATATATTTGTAGCTATATCACCCGACTTTGATGTGTAAATAGATCTCAGCAATTACTTGAGAGAGTATTATATTAACATATATAAATTATGGCAACAGCTATGATAAAGTAACCCAATGAAGTTGATATAAACCAGAATAAAAAAAGGTAAAGTTTAACTTTTTAACGGTAGCATTTTTAAATACTCTTATCAATATGGGAGTCGACAAATATGCTTTATGTAGATGTTATTTTATTATTACAAATGCGATGCCAGTATCGGGTTTTTAAGTAAATGAGAACAACGAAAAAAAGATCCAGCAAAAATGTCGAGAAGGGGTACACAATCTACCACTTACCACACAAGCAAATTAATTAAACATTTGAAATCCCACAGCGACGCAGAATCTAGGGAGTTTTACTCGAGACACCAGTAACTTTCAAGCAGACATTGGCAAGAGAAAATATCCAGTTAAAAAAAATCACAGTTGCTCTTGCCAAGTATATTGCCTTGGATGACCAGCCACTGTCTGTTGTTGACGAGAAGGAAAAATAAAAGAAATTAAAAGCAACTCCATGTGTAAAGGTGTAAATACTTGGTCGGTGAGTACTCAAATACAAGTACTTATATGGTACTTCATTTGGAAGAAAAGTGTTATCAGTGCATCCTTATTTATCATTTTTGAAACAATGGCAAATTATTCTCCAGAAAAGTCTCAAAAGACTCAATAGCCATAAACCATGGCAAACTCCAGGCAAACAAACGTACTCATAGATGGTTTGTGTGTTTGTCCTGGATCGTACTTGACCCAAACAATTACTGTCCAAATAGTTCAATAATACACTTACACTGACTGAGTACAACACTATATTTAAAATATGTTCCATAGTAAATCAATACGGCATCTCCCCCTCCCCCTGTCTGTGACAGTCCGCGTTTCGCTCGCCTTTAAATGAAGCCGTTTGCATCACACAAGGACAAGTTGTGGAATATAGCGCCGTCTGCGAGTTGGTCTAATACAGAATGTCTCCCAATGACCGACCATAACATAACATGATCCTTTTGTCCACTGCAGACACCTGAACGATCGGATCGGCACGATCTTAAGCCTGAATTTGCCATCGTCGATTAGCTAAAAAAAAAATGCATTTCAATGGGCCGATCACACAAACCTATTGATCACAGCACATGTTAAAAGTAGGGCTTGTCAAAGATGACAGCACTAACTAATTATTTTAATTATTGCACTGTGCTTTTAACGCAGTTATAAAACATTTTATAACTGCATTAATCGCACATATAAAATAATATGAATGATATGAATGCATGATTATAACAGCCATACTATAGAAACTCTACAGAGGATAATTTGGAGTGAGTAATGGAAGCCCCCCCCGACTTCTCAGAACCTCATTTTGGGGATCCCAAGACTCCACTTTGTAATACATCCACACAACAACTATTTCAACCCAGGGGAACGTGGGTAATCTAATAGTAATTATGCAAAGAACATCCCATCGACACACACTTCAGTGAGTGGTGTGGTGCTTCAGGCTAGTCCGTAAACTGAAGGAGTGGCGGCAGCAGCAGCTTCAGCAGCAGCATTAGCAGCAGCAGTAGCAGCAGAAGCAGCAGCTTCCCTGTCTCCTGCTGTGATTAGCAGGGACAGTGAGGAGCTTGTCTGATTTTGTGTGTGACAGACAGAGGATGTCCGGTGCTCGCCAGCCTTCTGATTACCCACAATTTTGATGATGTGGAGCGAGTCCAAATCAGTTTAGCCTCGTCTGCTGTTATAATCCTCCATTAATTGACCAAAACACTGTACTTTTCTGGATCGAGAACCAGGACTGTTTGGAAAACCTGATGAAACACAAAAGGAGGATGTTTTTCATTTGTGTACTTGAGCATTTGAGTCGTATTTCTAAATTAAATACATGATGCATCTTTCGGATTAGATCAATATGATCTGATAAAAGGCACTTGAGCTCCAACTCAACTGTTATTATAGCAACTCGACAGGGTGTCTGCGGAGCAGGGATGCCCTGGTCGCTGAAGTTTCTGCTGTTTTAATGGTTAAGTTGTGCACTGCTGAAACAGCATTATGAACGTTGTGGGAGACGTGGAGGCAAAATGGACGGCAACAGGAAGGAAACATGGGCGCTCGTTGCTTTCCTGCTGTCTGCCCGCTGTGGAATCCAACCCCGCCCTGGTAGAATAAACTCATGAAAGAGGGGCAAACTGGTGGAGTTCAGCAAAAGCTAAACACCACACATCAGTATGGCTGCTTTCTTTCTGAACAAATGCAGGAATAGAAGGTACATATAGGAACACATATTCCTGGCTGTCTAGGAAAATATGTGATATTCTGCAGCAGCTATTGTTGTAGCTGCGATTCAGCCAATTATTCATTACCCTACAGAAGAGGAAGAGAAGTTGGCATCAAAACGAAACGTCTGCAGAAGCTCAATCCAACTTTATCCCGCTTGGGCTCAAATTGTCTGGGACAGCCCTGAAAAAAACATGGCAGCTCTCCTGTAGGAAGGGAAACTTCAACAAGCATACTCCTCCTATGTCTCACCAGGATTCTATCTATACCAGTAGTTATCAATACATGCCTATTATTTATTCAATATTGCTGGAGAACAAATAAATCTCTCATTCAAATTACTGTATATGTAACATTGTTTCTTTTAATACTATCTTTACATTTGAACGCGGGAATGGGATTCCCCTAATTCTCATTTTAATGAGCAGACTGTGAACACATCATAATAATATAGAACACTTTGAATGCTTTAGGTTTGGGTGTGGCTTCATTTGGTTTAAGGCTGCAAATTTAGGCTGATCACTAACGCTGACGTAGTTTTGAGGTGTTGCTGGTATTTCCCTCTTTGCACGATGGCCTTTTTAACATATACAACGTTATTGCGTGTAGTGGCATTTTTTCACACTTTTGAATATTTTGTCTAAACATGCAGTTACACGGTGTCATTTCCTTTCCTCATTAGAGGATGTTGAAATGCCAGAAAACAACGTCATTCTAAATACCGATGGGGGAACTGCTTGTTCTGAAAGCTCATCAGGACTTTGGTACTGACCCAATGGGCTCTTTGCACATATCTCTTGCCACACCAGAAATGTGGCCTGGTATTTTCCGGGTCCTGGAAACAATGGTGCTTTTCTATACAAGACTTGCTGATACTTGCTGAAAAAAAAAAAAAAACAACAACATTGCATTTGTAAGGCACCCTCCAAGGTACGAACCAGCAAACTTGACAAGGGCTTTAGGTCTTAAGGAGCTGTGTGTGTTCAAGTCTTCTAAACGCTGCGCACACACTACCGTTCAAACATTTATGGTCACCCTGGCAATTTAGTGTTTTCCATAAAAAGTCACACTTTTATTCACCACTTAACAAGATTGCACAAAGGTTTTCTAATCATCCATTCGTCTTCTGATGCAATGAGCAAACACATTGTACCATTAGAACACTGGAGTGATAGTTGCTGGAAATGGGCCTCTATACACCCATGTAGATATTGCCCCAAAAACCAGACTTTGCAGCTAGAATAGTCATTTACCACATTAGCTGCATATAGAAAAGCACTATTCTTTCTACGACCAGGCCTTATTTTCAGCCCAGCAAGGAGCCTATTCAAATCCAACACCCAATCCAACAATTCTCGGTACCCATGCTACCCTCCTCAGACTCTCGGTACAACTAGGGCAGAGATTATATGAGGCTGCACCATCCAGGAAGTTGCACCAGCTGGCAGGAGCTGCTTTGTATGTCTGTGTAAATGTCTTGGGTGAACAGAGGCCCCCACGCTCTGGCCCACACAGAGAGAGAGAGAGAGAGAGAGAGAGAGAGAGAGAGAGAGAGCGAGAGACAGAGAGAGAGAGAGAAAGAAAGAGAGAGAGAGGGGTCCACTCAGGGGGGACCCGGCCTCTGTGTGAAGGCTTAAAATAGAGCAGGGGGTGTGAGATGACTACGGCCAGGCCAGTTCTGTGGAGGGCTTTTGTCAGGCCGTGGGAGGAGGGGAGGGCGTACCACATTCAACAGTTCTTGCCGCTGTGCAATGAGTTCTGCAGCGTGTAAGTGAGCCCAGAAATAACTCCCTACAAATGTTGTGGATCTGGATCCAGATATGGGGGTGCACTCGATCACACACACGGACACGAGTCCTCTATGGTTAGAGCGGAACTTCCCGGAACATTTTCCCAAACTACATTCACACATATCCAAAAAATCCTGCGCGCAACAAAAGAGTCATTAAATTAAAAAAGGGTGAGGCAGCTTTCACCGCAGAGCAAAACTCCTTGAACCGGACTCATTAGAATAATCTGCATGGTCATTTTTTTTTTATTAGTTATTATGATAGTAAAAATGCCAAGAATCAATCAGAAAAACATTCACGAGCTATGGCCACTGTAAAGAAGGTCCTGAGGCCGACAAATATATTTTTTTAATAAAACACCCTATTGTTCGCTCACACACACACACACGCAATATTTCTGTAGAGGCACACACACACATTCACTGCTGCAGGACTTTATTTGAGAGTATGAAAAAAAATCACTGGACAGTGACAACCTTTTCCAATAATCCTCCATGAAAAAGAGGCATAGGTAGCCAGCTTTGGCAAAAGAAAAGGCAGCATACAATCGAAGGCGAATCGTTTTCTGGGAAAAACGGAATATAACCACAGGGCTTTTTGTCACACTTTTGTTACAGTGCGAGAAAAGAGGCAGATATGCGAGTTTCTCAAAAGGCCCTAGTCAGCTTTTCATGCAGGACTGCAGAAGTTACAAAAGCACTGTGTAGGGACTGACTTGAAGTATTGGACCATCACCAACAGCAATAACTACAATACACGCCAACATCCTGTGCTTTTGTGGCCAGAGCATTGTCCTCTTTGCGCCTCAACGGGAATGTGAACTTCATACACAAAAGGTGATCTGTTGCACATCACAAAACCTTCTAGGAAACAACACTGTCTGCTGGTGTTAAGGTGAAGGTCATAAGTCATAAAGAGAAAATCCCTGGCCGTTCACAAACAACTGAGGAGGCAGCAGGAGGGGGAAGGAAACTCGTGCCTGTAAAGACATGATAGCATACAGATGAACATGTTAACCATGTGAAAATGTTATCTTAAAGTGTTAGTGAAGGTTTTGGGATGTTTAACTGTATTTTAAAACCTTTCTCCAATGAGGTAAAACATATAGGCATTCCATCTCACAACCTTTCAGTTGCACTTCAAGAATGCTGTGTTCAGCCTTGCATTTCCACAGCTGGTTTTTGCTACACGCTACATTATAATACGCATCTGTCAGTTGGAGCTAGTTAGCATGACATGGAGTTCCATGAAGAACACCTGCTAGCGGTAGACTCTCAGATTACATAAAGTTAGATCTCGCAGGTAGTAATAAATGACCTGCGTATCAAATCAATCAACATTGGAAATGCTGTTTTTTGTAAGTAATGTTATATGAATATGCTGCTCTTGTTCTATTGCACAGGTTAAGAGCAACTCGGTGTAGATGAAAAAAAAAAGGCTCAGTCTAAGGTAATAAAAAGATAACATTTCCTGTTTTGAATTAATTATATATGAGAGACAGGCAGCATTTTTTTTTTGAATTGCAGAGTAGTTGTTAAATCATAAATATTCTTATGGTTTTTCATGTCCGAAAAAAATATTCCTTTGTTTTCCTGGCATCTTCCGCACAGGGACATTTGATGCGCTGTGTGACAGGCCGTTAGATGCTGCTGTAGAAGAAGGGACAAACAGGAGAGATGGAGAGAGTTCTGCAGCCGTCAAAAACATATGAAACAGAGGTGAAGTGTAAACTCTGCGAGGTAAAGCTTGCATGTCACAAGTGCACCACAGCCATGTACAGTCATTTGAGAGTGAATCACTCAGTAGAAAGCGGGCGCCCATCATCACGGCAACAGTCAATGACCAAATTTGTCACGAGACAAATTATATTTAATGGCAGATGTGGGAGAAAAAAACGACATCCATCATCTCAAATATGATAGCTCCCCACCAGCTTCGTTAAAGGTGAGAGTTTTCAGTTTGATGACTATTGAACCATCACTTGATTTAATCTTTGTCAAGAAGGGCATGTTAAAAAAGTCAGCGGCACTGCTGTCTCTAAGGTATGTTCATAAAAACATGTTCCCAATCACTATGACTTAATAGTTTGTTATTAAGCGATTTAAAAAAGATAAACCAGCACAAGCCTTTTCAGTTGTAGTTATATGTGAGAATGACAATATGTGCAATGTGTTGGGCTGTGTCGTTGCCATATGAGTTTTGTTAACTTTTGTTGGTCTTGGAGAGTGAGAAGTATGTTGCTACTCAGTCGTAAAATATCAGGCTGATTGCCAAGAACCTATCCTGTGGAAGAGAATCGCTGTTTAACAGTTATAAGAACATTATGTTGCATCAAATGCCCATCCCTATTATAAACTAATTAAAAGACACTTGTTATATTTGATTTCTGAAAAGGTCTGGATGGTGCTAAATCTTACAAACTGTGCCTTTAACACATACGGGTCATTGTACAAAGCTTACTGTGGAAATTAATTCACCATCTTAATAAAATCTCCCGGGGATCTGACCAGATTGGTACTCATAGCTCATTTGCACTCTGGGCTAACAGGGGATACTCAACTTTTTCCACACATTACTTTTACATTAGGAAAGTTTAAAGCATAAAAAAAAGTTCCCCATCAAACCCCAGTCATTACAGTACAGATGTTTTCACCCTGAGAAGAACTGAGTGGTGAGATGTTAACATTTTGCCCGGTTACTTTTTATACTTAATCACCAGGACAGCGGCTCTCAAAACTAAATATTGGTAAAGTGCAATCTTTAAAACGTGTTGTCATGACCAAGAGCTGATTTCTGTGAAGTTCATACTGCTTTAAACCCTTCATATTCACACGAGTTAAGAGTGTTTTTTTGCGGCATTTATGTGCACTGGATCAACACCTGACTCCTCTGGTCTGCATCAGCTGTGCGACTGCTTCCTTAATCAGAACAAGCTCCCGTTTGACAGCTGTGTTTGGAACATGGGAAGGCAAACAATCTCCCCTACCTTTCACCCAAATTTCACTGCAATTACTGTGAACATCTGCACACATCCAGACAGCAGCCACCTGAGCGCCGTGAGCCATCGCCCTTTTCGCTGAGACCGCCGGAGCTGCCGGCACCGGTCCCTCTCTGCTGTGGCAATTTCAGCAAATGAATAGGAGATGTAACAATTGTTTCACCTCTAATTGAGGACTCTGCGGATGCACCCTCATTTTATTAGGCTGAAATTCCAACTGAGACAAAGAGGGACGAGACGGAGCCATAAGCATTGCGTGCCAGAGTGGTGAGATAGATAGCAGGCAGGCACCGGCCAATAACAAAATAACACTCAATCTTATTTTGGATCCCTGGAAGCATTGGGGTTGTTTGTTCTCTTCAATCGCAGCAGATTTCTATCTAACCGCTTAACTGCCGAGAACAGATTGACTGTTTTGCTGGAATGCCCCAGTCATGGTGAATATTTCATATGCAGCCTATTGTTGTCTGCCCCACTGGGGCCTCCGCAAAATGGCCCAAATGAGGGAGAAATCACTGGAGTGGATTCCATAGAGCAAACCCCATTAGTCCGCTGGCCTCAGGAAGGAACAAGGAGATATTTCAATATGATGAAAAGAAACCTTTTTTCAGGCCAGTGATGCACTGAACGAAGATGGAAGAGGGATGATATCTGAAGACCTCAGCTAAACCTGTGGAATGTATCCGACAGGGAACAGCCTGGTCCAGATTAGGATTCAAGGATTCAAAAGAAAAACTTGTTAGCAGCGCCACCACAAATGGCCGTGCACACACACACACAAGGAAAACGATGACTCTTAGGGTTTGACTGTGTCGTGTAATAAGAACCTAACAAACCCCCACCCCGAAAGCCTCAAAAACACAACACAGAAATGTGTCTTACAGATCGAGTGGCCATGTGAACAATAACATCTCCCAACAAGAGTGACGCTGTAGAATATAAACTACAGTCATCTGTACTGACTCAAATTGTACCACAAACAGAAGCCATTATCTGACTGTTCCATGGGAAAGTAATGTTGTAATTTTTTTTCCCCCAAATGCATATGTATGTCAGCAACCTAATGATAAAATGTTTAATAGGACTTATTTGTCATAGTTTATTCTGCTATATCTATTTTAATAACCACAAGTATATGTAAAGGAGGATGGGTATTGTTAAAATTTGTTCTTATTAATACTGATACAAAGCAGAAGCAAAGACTTAAAAACCCATGAAACAATTACAAAAGAAAAATGCTGCAAAATCACTCCAGTGAGGTTTACACGTTTCTATCATTTGTTCAACAGGCCGTACATTCCATTTTTTTTATTGCTGGAAAACAAATACATTTCTTATCCAATCTGTTTTATTCAAGTTTCTCACCAAAAGCGAGATTTTTACTACTGTTACATTTGAACACATCATAGTGGCGTTTTATTTACTCTGTACCAACAAAAGGCCTGTTCTTGGCAGACATCCATAATGGAAAATCTAACAAGTGACGAGGAATAAGCATCGACAAATTGTTCAAGAGATGTAAAGGTACCCTGGGACCGACCCTAAAAACATTATACCATCAAGATGTGAACTTGAAATGATGAGTAATGCAATATGTTGTTTTGCAAGTTACACCTCAGTTAAAAATCTCCTAGCAGTCACCAGCAGGAAAAACTGGAAACAGAAGAAGACTTTTGTGGGTCTGGGAAGCAGACAGCCTTGAATCACCGGCAGCCATTTAGCGAGTCAGTGAAGGACCTCTCAGTCAGAACAAAAGCAAAGCTGCTAAACTGCTTTGCTGCCTGGCAGTCCATCACACCTCTGCAAGAGGACAAGCTATCTGGCACATAACTACTTTACTTGAGCCATGACACCACTTCTGCCAAGGCCACAAATCAGAAACCATACATGCACTCACAACTCTGCCCTGTCCCGGTCCAAATGCAAGAGAACTCAAAGAAAAAGTCTTTCCATGTGTTTCAGTGTTCAGTTGTAAAGCTGCAACAAAGTGCCCTGGAAATCAAAAATGCAGGCAGGGTAGTTCCCAGGGAGGTGTGCGTGTGATTCAAAAGTCAAGTGCTGCTACAGGGGTGTTATACCGCTTACACGCCGCACGCTAAAGGAGGAGCCACATGGTGCAAGACTGTTATTTTCTGCTGAACAACAAGGGCTCCGAATTCCAAACACGTTGTGGAGATTAGAGAGCAATTCTGTGCAATTCAAAGCCCCATATGGTGACAAGGTGCTCCTATCTCCCGCTATTCCAGGTCTGTTTCCAGCACTCGTTCCAAAGCTAAAATCAAATATTAAGCAACAGAGGGGAGCAGAGAGGAGGCCATGAGTTTAGTTTGGTCTGAATGGTTAAAACCTTTCACTCATCAGCTGGGAAGTAGGTGTGGGAGGGACGGGAAGGGTGAAAGGGGGGGAGTTAGGAGGGTGAGGGGATCGTCATGTGGATCATGACTCATTTAGGGTATTAGACCATTGCAGTTCCCGTTCCCAAATCTCCTCTATGGACTTGCAAGACGAGGCACAATGAGTCAGGCCTTGGACATTGTCAGTGCAAACGCAGTGACGCTCCCGGTTGTGTCCACAACGAATCCAGGGAATGAGCAATAAGCTCCCATTATGCAAATCCCCGGAGTTTTACAGGAAAAGCCTGACTGTAATCTATACGGGACCTTTTACCTGTGTGCATGCGCAGCAATGCCAAAGAGGATTAACGGCTGCTATGATCGAGTGTTTACTGAGCTACCCTACTAGAGTATGGAAAAATCTGCAATGGCAACAAACAAACAATCCCCCCCCCCAGTGGCATTTCTGGAGTCACATCAAAACAGATTCTCTGTGCATTCTGCTTGAATTAGGTTGTCACAGTCTGAGAAATTAGTCTGTGTAACTGTCTGAGTGCACGGCTGTCATATTTCATCAGGCTCATTGTTTTCACGAGACCAGCCTGGCGACACATGCAAAAAAAACAAAAAAAAGAAAAAACAAAACAGACCCAGCAGACATTAACATTAAAACACCATCTCTTGATTGATACCCAGTTTGACATCAGATGGCCTAAAAGCTGCACGAAAGAGATATTATTCCTCCAGGCCAAGGGACTTTCCGAGTGGCATCGCCCAAACTAAAGCAGCCCGGGGCACGTCGTTGGGGCACACTCCACTCGCTCTCCATATTACCAGAGAGAAAACACGGCGCTGACTGATTGGAACTCCGGCAGCCCCTATTAGCGAGGCACGTTCCAGAAGCATGCAACAATTAAAGCGGCTCTGGGTGCCAGGGAGGACCGAGAGGTCCACAAGCAGCCAAATGCTCATCAGTCAAAGCAGCCAAGCTGAAACCCCCCACCCCCCAGGCCAAAAGACGTAACATCTAGAGAGAAAAATACCCACATAAACAAAAGAAAGAAATATTGACTACAGCGACTCCGTTGCACTTTTACAACCGCTTCATTATGAAAACATGCTCATAGTTAAACTTCTCATTCCAATGAAAGCGAGGCTACACTTGAACAAATCAGACCTACTGTGACACTGGGGAGAACTGGTATAAAACACATCTAAACTTTTAAATGTATGGCAAAGGCAGATGGGTGAGTTCCTGAATAAAACCCCACGGGAGCATTAGTCCGGTATGCAGGTATCTTGTATTATTTTTTTTAGCTTCTCTGTGTCCATAGGGGACAGAAATCTGTCCAATCACAGTGATAGTAAAGTCCGCCTGTGGCAGATTTCTCCTCGCTGTACGCTGTTGTTGTCTTTTCTAACACGGTCCTCTGAGAGGCTTCAGCCTCACAGAGAGGATGACCCACTTCACAACCTCAACACGCATTACTGCGATGCCGCTGCTAACAAAGTTCATAAACACAGGCAATTATGCACAGGAATTCATACATAGCAACCTCAACCAGCATCTATAATACGTACATACACAGAAACATGCAGCCACTGTATAGCAAACATGCTTAAAGAAATACTTTTAAACTTATTCCTGCAGACAACAGCGTCTCCCTGGAGAGGTTATCTGCAGAAAAGGCAGAGACAGAGATCCTCTGCAGCAGAGCTCTATATACCGCACACCTCTGCACCTCTCAAACACCCAAAACAGGGGGAGCTGAATATAATATCCGTAAGTTTTAAACTTTAAACAAACCCACCAGATAGCTGATTCCGAACACAGGAGTAAAGTGTATTCAAAGTAGCGAGGGCTGCGCAGCTGTGGTGGAAGAGAGGCAGGAGCGTTGGGGCTGAAAGAGAAAGTTAATTAGGTTCGTCGGTGTGTGCTGGAGAGAGAAGACAGGTGGCCTGTTCGCTGCCGAGGCCGAAGCGTCAAGCGGCAACGGCGCAGCTTGTGGCTCCAGGGTCGGAGGGCCGGGGACGCCATGCCAGTCCTGCTGCCTGCGAGCTTCAGATTGCAGAGCGCGGATGGGAGGCCTGTAATTTCGGATCGGCCTCTGTGCACGTGCCCACTGTGATTACCACACCACAATGTGGCAGGGGACACAATAGCTTTCCCCTTTGAAGGCTGTCCCACAGATTCGGTATCCAACTTTCAGCACATGCTGCAATGACCATATTTCAGATGAAATTGGTTGGAATCGTTCTGGACTCTCGGGAGAATGCAGGCAATTTCTCATCAATGATTAAACAGGCACAGTCATCATTTGTAAAACTGCTGCACTACAACAAACACAGCAGCAATAAATTGGATGGACACTGTCCATATGCTGCTGCTGAGCAAGGTTAACCTGATATTTTTAGGTCACACCCAGTTGCTTGATGTCAATGCTGTTAAATTAATATACTCTATTTATGAGCATGTTATCTTGTTGACAGAGTTGGACTGTATCTCAATATACAATGGAAGTTTTCGATAGAGGCAGCTATCCCTTTGGTGTCTCTTCTGGAGTAGGATTTTGCATCAGTATAATCAATATGTACATTGATTTTTCCGAGTATGTAATGTATCAGCCAACCACCAACATTCAAATTCGATTATTGAAACTTTTCAGAAGCTTCTCAATTGAATTTCTAGAAAATTATGAAAATAGTTGATAAAGCCCTCACCTGTGTGAAAATTCCAAGGTGAGTGGTTGCAATCATGGACCAGGGCCTGCTTTGAATAGAAAGGACTTTATGTCGACTGATATTCAATTTCCAGAGAATTTGACATATTACTGGCTTAAGCCCTCATCTCTGTGGAGACATCCCAAGTGAGGACGTGGTGGCCGAGCACTCTTGGAGTCATGGCTGGGCAGCAACCCAAAAGAATAACATGGGGCTTCTGCTGTAGTATGCAGGCATGACACCCAATGATGAAAATGGGTCGTGGGCAATACATGCCAGAGTTAGAAAAGCTATTGTCATGTTTGCAGCTACTTTCAAATTGCACTTTATAAAAAGGCAGCTAATTGTTCCCTGGACAGGTAAATTCCAGATAGCACACATGGATTCAACCAATCAAACACGGCAACGCACCATGACACACTGCCTGTGTGTTTTTTTGCTTCCAAAAAGTTTTCTCCACCTATAGAAAGGACCATCAGAGTTCATGGTGGAGGTGAAGAACTCAGCACACCTCACTTTCCATCACCATAAGGAGCAGTAGACCATAACAAGACCTTGTTACAGTCACAACATGAGCGGCGTGAGAACATGAGGGATCAAGGAAAGGGAGCACTCAGCCTGGTCTCCCGTGACTCCTGGCTCAGCGGTACAAGGAGACCATTGATACATGTTCTGCTGGCCAGCTACAGACACTAATTAGCACCAGTGTTTCAGGGACAGTGCTTGACAGACTGTGGGTTAGTGACACAGTGAAAACAGCGGAGGGCGGTTATGGTTTGGCGCTGGCTAAGAAATGAGTTCTCCCTTCTGATCATTTGAGTCTGGAATGTAGCTGCTCTATGACCCCAAAAAACACTCCTCGTGTCCCCTTGTGGCCTGACAAAAACAGAGGCTGCAGCTGGCCACTCCTTCACAGGAACTTACCGTTACCCCCTCACCCCCCACATTCTCATACAGTCAGTGTCGGATTCAAGAGAGACAGAGCACAAAACAGGCGAAGAGTGGGTTTTATTGGATTAAGCCTCTCTTAACTGTACTAGAATATGATGGAAGGAATTTTGGAAACTTAAGGAGGTCTGTGTCAACAGGCCTTGTTTGCATAACTTTGAGAACTTAGTGGGGTTTAGTGTGCTCTTTTCCACACGTCCTAAATCTGAGATAAATGAAAAAAGAAAAAGAAAAAAAAAACACACACACTCTAGTACAGCTGCTGACCAGCCAGGGAGTTAAATCGAAACCCTCCAACGAATCTCTAAGGACCCAGGAAAGCAGCTTTGTAACCAACAGCAACTTAGAACATCCGTAGTGAAATAAATACCTATCTGAGTGAAACTGGGTTTTAGAGGCAATGTACTAGCACCATCAATCTTCAGAGGTTTATTTTTGTAGATAAAATCACTGACACCAGCAGGCAAAGAGGTCGGACCTATTTATATTAGTCTGCCATTTTGAGACATGTTAGTGGCACAAATAATGAAAGAAAATCACAAATTCTTGTGACTCAGTAGCTAATGTACCAGTGCTGGTACAACAGGTTATGACTGTCCTCTCTCAATCACATCATCCCAGCAGGATTTTACGATTTTTTTTGGTCATTTTCGCAATCAAAATGACTGATTTTGTGTGGATATAACAGTGACATAACAGAACCTATGTAGCAACGTAACCACGATAGTGAAAGTTACGTAGCAGCAGATGCAGCGATAATGGAGGGAGATGAAGCGAGGGAGGCATCTACAGATCTGATACCAACATAAAGGTCTGGAAAAAACACTCAACGGTACAATATAATGCTTGTTTTGATTGGCTGCCAAGTGTCGGTGCTCAGGGCTCCGATGGTCAATTGTTGTCTTTAAAAAGTAGTAGTAGAAGAAAAAGCATTCCCAGTTCTAATGTTCAGTTCAGTCACTCGCAGACATAAAAGACGGCTAATTGGGATTTGTTCCACACCTTGCGCTGTGTTCCAGGTCTCCAACCTTTGAATCCCGACACAACCTTTTTCGCTCCAAGTCTCGCCCACCCTTTCTTCAGACAGATAACACACAGCTACAACGCCCTACTAACGAAACTAAAAAAACTTGCTTGGCTGGAGCAACCCGACACTGGCAGCTCTAAAAGCCTCCACCAAGGGGCCAGGATCGTACACTCTCCAACCCTGCGTGGAGTGTTAAGTATGGCACCTTGCTCGGACGGCTGGCACCTGTCCCTCCATATCCGCAGACCTGGTTGGCACAGATCAACACTGCACCACGCTCCACTCCGCAGCCTATTACACATTCCAAACAAATTAAACATAGGGGGTGGGGGGTGTGATGGGCGAGGTGGTATTTTCGTGGAGCCCCAGCAGCCATCTCAGGGCCACGTATGCAGGAGGGGGTTCATTAGACAGCCCAATGGACTCCTGTGGAATGTGCGAGGAGGCGCATCACTATTGTTCACCGGTGGCTCCTCCGGGAATAGGCTGGGCACCTATCAGGAGAAGAGGAACAGATCCGTAACAATGCTGTGCCATCACATGTAATGACACATGACAGGCGATCCAGTGTCTGGACGATTCTATTGTCGAAACCGTTGAACTGTACAAACCCTTGTCTGCGTGGAGAATCAGGCAGTGCTAAGAATGCCAGGAACTCATTTATCTTTCCCATTTTAGGAGGTCTGTTCCTGGTTTGGCTGAACTCTTGCCACTGGTTAGCATAATGTTTGTGCGCAGGCAGGATTGGGGCCATGGCTGCTACAGCAGTGGAACGGGGGCCCGTTGTGGCCCTGAGGCCGGTCGACTTACAGCGGTTTGGACTTTCCCTCTTCACTCTCTTTCTTTGGCTTTTCTTCGGCTATTGCTCTCTTTTATTTTTCTCCCTGGACCCCAGCCACCAGCAGTAACAGCCTCCATTGTGTGTGTTGCAAGGTTCAGAACAGCATTCTAATGAAGTGCCGGACCTCATCAGTGCACTTCAACCGCCAGCGGGTCAGCAACGGCCAGTCCTCACTTCACGCTCCCTACAGGCTTTGTGACTGAGCTCTGACTAAGCAATATGCATGGATCTTCTATGGTTAGATGCTGGCTGCTTTTAAGATACAGGGAGCCAACATGCGCTGTACAAACATGAGGCTTTTGCCTGAAAAAGAATCACAAAAAGCTACTCAACCGACTCACAATTCAATAAAAAAATCAAATCTGCTCTTGATACAGTGCATCAGGATCATCTTCACTGCGATTTGGAGTTTGTTTGCCGGCAACTGCTGCAAATTGAACAAAAAAAAAAAAACTGGATTTACTGAATTTATTTATCTCATTTCTTTTTAATTTGAAATTGATCCCGTGGCAAATCCTAATCTCTATGGCTGCGATGGCTCCTTGCAGCAGTAGGCTGTTGATGGTGATGAGGCGAGGATGCCTCATTGCCTCATGCGAGCCCGGCGCACCGCCACATGTCAGAGTAATCTGAATGGTCAGCCGGCACCGATAAAGAGCTGTCAGAGGGAATCATTAATGCCGAGAGGCAGAGACAGATGGTACAATGATGAAGGATCGATTCTCTCCCGTTGCATTCCGGCTGCTTCCAGTGGAAGGCCCAGAGGCAGGAAGTGGGCTAATCCCTCAAAAGAAAGTTCCAGACTAAACACACAAGACAAGCCTGAGCCATCTTTTGCTTCCTCAGCCCCCACGGCTGTGCTGCATGTTCTGCCTCATACAATGTGGATAGGACTAGAGGGGGGTAAAAAAAAAGGAGAAAGGCAGAAGTAGGGAGGCATTTGTTTCAGTGTTTCTGGTTGAGGGAAGCTTTATGAGGACTTTGACCTTCCCCCTCAGGGCCCCTCTTCTAGGTCCCCAGCTGCAGGACAGAGAGGGGCGGAGCCTATATCAACTATACATTACTGTCAAAAAAGCCCCAGTCCTTTCAAAGGCCCCAGAAGCAGATCCCTCTCAAACTGAAGGTCTGGGTGGCAGCAGTATTCCCAGTGCAGAAATCCTCTGGGCTATCATGAGCACTTGAGTGATTGTTTTCTTTGCCTTAACAAAATTAAATCTGCATTAGGGCTGAACAGTTTTAGCAAAAAAAAATTGAACCGTGACTTTTCTGGTAGATGTTGAGATTTCAGTTTCACTCACGACTTTCTTCAAATCAAGTGTCAGGGCACAGCAACATTAACAAGCATCACAGTAACTCACATTACACCATTAAAACAATACATGCCATAACTAATAAATCTAATAACAAGAAAAAGGCTATGCATAGACCAAATCGAGTGCTTGACCAACGGCAGTTATTACAAATGAAGAACTAAAAGAGCCATTTATGCCTTAAAGCAGTGCAAGCTCAGGGAGGTGGAATATGCATGCAAAATAGTTAATGAAAACAAAACATTGGTTAAGAAAACATCAAATAAAACCGAAGCATTGACGATTTCAAGATCGCATTGCCTGAAATCGTGGTTTTTGATCTAAAACGATAGATTGTTCATGCCTAATCTGTATCACCAGTATTGCGTTGAGACATCTAGTTACAGCATATGTCATCCTTTAGGATCATATCCTGCTACAGCACCTCTATGCATTCACAATCACAGCAGCAGCACTATGTTATGTTTGCTGGGAAAACGAACTTGCAGCCGGTGGTGTCACTACTCACCGGCCTTTTTCAGGATCACCCTCACATTCCTGCCTAAAAAAAAAACAAACTGTCAGATCCATTGAACTGATCTGCAACTTCAACCACAACCCAGGCCAGAAATCCAGTCACACTGGAGATTGGCATGACAGCAGACTCGCCTCCTTTTTCAGTGACAGTTCTCGCCATTTCCAGCACCACAAACATGTTTTGACAGCGTCTGTAATTTTCTGAAATGATTGATCGGGACTGTACCCTATAACCGGGCGCTGTTTATATCTCTCCAAATCAGAGCATCAAGTTGTGCAATAACAAACTGTTGCCATTCTCTAATCACACCGATCCTCAGGATATGAGATCATTATGTAAATGTTATCACGACAATAATTACAGCCTTGATGTGGCCGCGAGCGCAACTTTATTTAAAAACGTAATGAGTCTTTACTTCCCCAACTTCCCGGTCAACTGTGTGACGCAGATTCTTCTGCTTTTCCTTTGAGGCGGGCGGTTTCTTATCTGCCCGATCGAAAAAACACAGCTCCCCGGGGCGCAGATGGGAAGGTGTTTATTGGACACGGTTAGGGAAACCGCGAATCCCGCTCCCTTATAAACAAGACAAGCCCTGTCCGTATCCTGCAGACAAACAGTGAGTAAATAAGCTATGGATCCAATTGATGTTCCTCTGCACCCTCCAGTGTGTGCGTGCGCGTGTGCGGAGGGAACAGCGGGCTGACACTGTGTCTGTACCTCACTTCTAGAGGATTAACCGAATTCGGTGACGGGGAAAGCGCAAACAAGTCGTGATCGGCTTGAGTCGTCGATAATAACTGACCGAGAGTTGTTCATTTTGCTATACAAAGCCACAGAACGGTGGCGGGGACACATGTGGAAGAGTTTCATACTGTATGCACTCATGCAAACGTCTGTGGCAACAGGCCACTGTAGAGCTGAATAGGGAAGAAAAAGAAAGCGAGATAATAAGCTGCCGTTTCAATCCTTCTGCTCAATGCGGTTTCCAAACACGGCGAAATGAAAGCATCCATCTGCAGCAGCGATCACCCCCTCCCCCCCTCCAGCTTTCCAATTTACTGCCACTCACCTTTTTTTTTTTTTTTTTTTTTAATTCCATCAGCGTGATGATGAAAGCTGAGAGAGCATTATGCTTCTCCCCAGTGGTCAGACAGTGAGTGAATGAGTGCAGGTCTGCATCGGTCACACTGTCAGCCAGCCAAATGGGTTAGGACAGATAGAGGGGAGGAAGCCAAAGGAAAAGGAATGGGGGGGTGGGGCTGCCATAGGTTGAGTGGCACAGACCCCTACTAGAGTTCCACACCACAAAGTAAACATCCAAAACCTGAGGGCGTGTTCATGTATGTTCTATGTATAGCGCTGCGGTCAAACAGCATGTACATAATTCTTAGAGTTTGTTTTAACCCACTTGGAGAACCAGATGTCCGAAGGGTAGTGTTGCATCAGGGCATTTTGCATGGTCTTTTGAAAATAGACTACAATGACGGTTGCATACTTTTAGAAGCATAATATATGAAAATATACAATATAAAATAGGGGTCCAATGAGAATTTTTATCATCAGCTAACCTGTTGATTATTTCAGATTATTTTCTCTGTTATTTTCAGAGCTGGAACGATTGGTTTGATGGAAAATTACTATGCAGTAATTTGGATTTCGATAGCTGAGTAGTAAAGTCAGTAGAAGTACCAAAAAATTCACTGGTTCAAACTTTTTCTATGTGAATTCTCAATAGAATTCCTCATGGTACCCCAGTGATACTTACAACTTACTTGCCAACATGTAAAAAAAAACAAAAAACATATATGCAGGCACAACGAGACAATTTAATCTGCACTATGGTAGAAAAAAAGAACAACAGAATGGAACAGAAATGTTTTCACTATTTCTGCCCAAAGCCCTTCTTTTTAACATTTACATTTACTCTCCACTTTTACTTATACCATAAAAAAAATAAAGAATCGTAAACACAGAGGTATTGACATTGAAAATACATGACAAAGACAAAACACATGCACACCTCTTTCTGCTTAAAGAGGTACTGAGAGCATGCCGAGATGCATGAAATCAGTGGTTAAAAATAAGGGTCATTGCACCAAATATTGATTTCTGAACTCTTTTTAAGTGTAAACATTAGTATTTTCCTGTATTAAAATGAATTTGATCTTGTTTCTTTACGTTGTTTGAGATTGCATCTTTGTTATTTCCACCAAAATATTCCTTTTGGCCAAACACATACCTATAAATGGTAAAAATCCCCAAAACGGATAATTTTGCAGTGGTCTCTTATTTTTTTTCCAGAGCTATATATAAGGTGCTGGTGAAGGATCCTCATGTTAAGCTACATATATGCTCTCAGCTGTTCGCATGTAAACTCGGCTCATGTTGCTTGGCGCATACTGTAACATGTCAAACTGTGTTGTGTCATGGGTCATGTGGTAAGAGCGGGCATGGGAGCGGTACGGGAAAACATGGGGAGTATGGCCCGGTATGGACAGGCTGCATGATGGGAAGGCCATCTGCTCCCACCCACCACCATATGATCATACCTCTTCCAAGACCTTCTTCCCTTTAAAACACTCATGACCCCCACCCCCCCCACCCCTCCAGTAAATTGGCCCCTTGCGTTAATGCACTCTCCACAGCTATCGACGGTTCATATGTTTCCGGTCACTGATGCATTACTCTTGTATGACCTCCAACTCCCCCAAACGACGCCACTGCTCATGCTCTACATGTCTTCAAATATCGATCGGCAAAACAGCATCTACTGCGGGGGGGGCAAGGAGGGGGGGGGCAAGGAGAGGAAGGTAAGAGAGAACACACAGCCATCATTCAAAAAACACCCCTGCGGAACAAGGGAGAAAAGTTTGAAGGCTTTTTTTTTTTTTTTTAAATTTTCGTAAGAAATCAAACAGCATCCAAAGAGGAGAGAAGAACAGCCGAAAGCCCAAAAACACGGCTAGCTGTCAGAAGTCTGGCAGCGACCAGCAGTCTGAACACAAGACCTCTTTTAGTCTCCGGCTGAATTACAAATGAATTATTTTGTTATTCAAACTGGCCCTTTTTTTGTTGCTGCGGAAGAAAAGCAAAATTCTGATAGATCTTGGCAAGACGATGACTACTGGATAATTCATGGTGTTTTTCTTTTCGTCTTCGTGATAAATCTGTTTTTGTATTTTGCATGAGCAGGGGATGCGACGGGCCTTTTCGCGACCGAACACAGACGGATCTGGGCGTGACCGTCCCTGCGCGAGGTTCTAAAATAAAGAGCGGTTTATATATAACTCGGCCGTGGTCTGGTGCAGGCTCCCCCACTAATTGAGGGCTGTGCAGTAATCTTCAGCGGGTGAAATCTCATTTGCTATAAGGTCTGCTGCGGTATGGAGACGGCCGATCAGCGTCCCTCCCGTCTCCGAGTATAAAACCTGACCGTTTGGGCCATCGCACTCCCGTACGGGGCGCAGGAGAGCGTCGTCGCATTCACACGCCGACCTCCGTCCCCCCCAGCGCTGCCAGGCCTGTGTGAGGAATGTCCACCCGAGCCGAAGAGGTCACACTGCATTCCTGAAGTGTGTTGATCATCCCTGTTTTACAGGGGTCATGGATGCGAGGGGCAGCACCTCCACAAAGGGGCGAAAATCCTGCGTCGTTGATGGGGGGACATGGAACTAAATTTTCAGAGAATCGTTTTTGGAGGGGACAGGAAAAAATACTATTAAAAATACCATACTACCACTACTACTCTCTCTCTCTCCCTCTCTCTCTCTCCCTCTCTGCCTCTCTCTCTCTCTCTCTCTCCTTAACACTCCTTTGCAACTTGTCTTTGTGTCCTCAGTAAATTTGGCTAATTGCTTTTTTTCCTTTAATGAGCAATTTTTTATTCATTTTTTTTCCTCAATTGTATCTTTTTTTTTTAATATAATGAGTGATTTAGAGACACACAAATATGGCACAATATTAGTGCTCATTACACAAACCGTACAGCTGTCATATAGTACCATATAACTGTCATATGTGGTATTTTTAAGTGCTGGAACAAGTTTGTAGCGAGCAATACTTGGCCTGAAGAAGCAACAGCAGCACGCCATGCTCTGCACAACACCTGACGCTGCGCAGCATCTTTTCTTGAAACAACTGTTTCTAACTCTTCTATTGAGCCAGAGGCTGTTGCATGACAGATTAAAGGGCAGCATGAAAAGTTGATGCAGCCCAGTCCTCCACTAAACTGATCGTGTTGTACTCGCGCATGTTGCGGTTAGAAAATCATGTTTTATCATACTGCAATGTTATTGCAAATTGCAGTTAACAGTTCAGCCCTACTCAGCATGTTCAAATGTTTTATACACTGTTATTAAAAGTCATAATAGCAGTTAGAGCAATGTTCCATATTTATTTACATTTATACTTTACGCAAATGAGATCATGAATGAGGAAAAAACTGAAAATCTTTCAACTGAGGACACCTCACATTTCCCTTCTCTAGCCTTTTTCCTCACCTCACCGATAACATACATCTTTTGAGATCATTAGGTCTGATTTTAACCAGTGTACTCTTAAAAAAAGAGGCTTATTTTGGACAAATTTTGAACAATTGGTGTGATAACTTACTGGCTTCTACATATTAGTTTGATTGGTTTCCTTCCATGCAGCTAGCTACTAGCTGGCACATTGTTTTACATTCAGCAGCACTTGTGTTGTGTTTCTCCAATATCCAAAATGATTTATATGCATTTACAAAGACTTTTTTGGGGTCACATCCTCTGTGCCCCCCCCCAGGATTTCCACCTTTTTTTTTGGTGATCCATCTAGACAGGACCCGGGGTTGTTGATGCGCTTTTCATCCTGTTCACGTCGTCCCAAAGCCAGGATTCCCCTCTGGCAAACTCTGAGTGTCGAGCACCGCGTTTTGATCTGGATCAGCTCACACTTGGCATACGGCCTTCGAAACGAAGAGCGTGCGAGAGAAGGGAAACAGCTCCTTTCTTTTTTTGGCCGCAGCTCCTCCGGTTATCTAGTGGCGCTGATCCACGGGGGCAGCGATATCAGAGCAGTAGAGGGGAGCTGACAGAATGTTTTTGTCTGCCAGACAAGGGGTTTGGTAACTCCCCCCCGTCAAGAGTGGTGCTGATGAGACCTCATATCCTCCACTTTCTTCCTATTTGGGTGAATTTCTCATCTTTCTTTCTTTCTTTCTTTGTGCATCCCTGCTGCCGCACACGTTTGGCAGGGAAAAAGTGATTTGTACCCGTTATGATAACGTGTGCCGAATAAAAGTTGATTGATTGATGATGTAGGCCACCCGTGTGGATGCGCTTCAAACGCAGGGAACTCTTCCAATAACGTATGCACATCATGCCCCTGTATATGCACTCTCACACACACCCACACACACATGCACAGCAACATACTCGCAAGAGCTAACAAAAGCACATTCCTGCGGTATCTGTGCAAGCGAAAGACAAAAGGGTTTAATGCCATGTCTCCCACACAATTGGCACCACGGCCCAGGCTATAAATCCTGGCCTGGGCTCATTCAGAGCCTGGCAGGCGATTATCAGGGCAAACTTACAATACTTCACTGCTTGTCCATGATCACAGCAGTAATTCTATAGGCGGTAGTGACATGAATGTGTCAGGAAAGTCATAAGTCACTGCTATTACTGCGAGGCACCATCCACTACACGCGCACACGCACGCACGCACACACTAAACATATCTCACGGTCACGACTATTTACAGCATGAAACGGTCACTAAGTGGTGTCAGTACAGCCTGACTGTATCTGATGACATGCAGCAGTCTGTGTTATACATGCATGCATGCATGCCGCGCGCACGCGCAAACACATACGCGCGCGCACGCATACACCATCATCCTGAAGGACATCGAAACATCTGAGAATTTCTGCTCTAGTGTATTAAACTGTTTTTTAATAAATAAATAACTATATAAAGAGGATGAAGGGATTTAAAAGCAATGAGAGATGTGCAACAAAATGAGCAAAAACGAGGAATCAATTAGTGTGTGTGTGTGTGTGTGTGTGTGTGAGGAGAAAGACAGTGAGAGTCAGAGAGAGGCTGAGGATCCGATAAGAGGAGACAGGACGCACAGCGACACTAACCTGTTTCACTTCAGCAGGCATGGTCCGAAATCCCCCCTTTGGTTCCCGAAGAAATAAAAAAAACTCCCGGGGAAACGCGTGACGACTGTTTCCCTTCTCTCTCGAAACTTGTATGTTGTTTTTTTCCCCTCCTTTCTCCTCCTCTCGTCTCCTCGCCTATTGACGCTGAGTTTTCCCCCCTGTGTGAGCGCAGCGACGGCAGCAGCTCAGACGCGGGTCGCCATCCTCGAGCAGCCGCGTCAAGCGCCCGGAATCAGCGCGACGATCACCGGAAGCGGAGCCGGGTGCGCCTTTCAAAGTAAAGCGCGACCGTTCAAGACCCTCCGTTGTGCAGGCGGGCTGAATATGAGATAGCGAGTTGAATATAAATATCTGCAACGATGGAAGACGTATTCAGAGGTGGTACTTGCCCGATGTAAAAACAGGCCCGCTCAATCACAAAAAATTAAAAATCCTATGGAAAAATGTAGTGTAAGTAAATGTAAGTAAATGGTTGTGAATCACAATTGTGAAGAAAGAGGTTCTCAAAGGTCCTCCCCAAAGGTCCTTGGGGAGATGCCACGGGTTCCCCAGTAAAAAAGGGAATAATTTATTTTCAATTTCAAATACCACAATGACAAAATGTAGGATCATTTGTAGAGGACTGACAGAATTTTTTTTTTTTAAGTATTTAAATTAATTGTTTTTATTTTAAATTATTTGTGTATTATTTTGCACATGAATTTATTTGATTTCAAATTTGACTTTCTTTTTATATTTAAAGGTGAAAATGAATGTGGAGAACGAATACATAAATAAATGAACACATTTAAATATATATATATATATATATATATATATATATATATATATATATATATATATATATATATATATATATATATATATTAAAATTAAATAAACATGGACATTTACAGGTATATTCACTTATGTACTGGGTCATTTATTTATTCTTAATTATGGCAATTTCAGTCCTCCAAAATTTGGCCTTGGGTTTCCTACACTTTCTATTATAAAACATCTCAAAGTAAATATCTTATCAGATTAAGTCCATGATCTAGTTTTTGTGAGTTTAGTTTAAGGGTCCTTGACGTGATTAAGGGTCCTTGACGTGAAAAAGTTTCAGAACCACTGCATTTAAGAAAACCGTGCCTTGGGAGTCCATATATTTCGGAATTCACCAGCGATTCACCAGCCTTCACTTACATTTAAAGCATATGGAGCACCACATTCTTTGGAATTTCTGAAAAAGGTCCAGTAGCCACTTAAAATTAATGCTAAACAGCATAAGTGATGTCATGTTCCAAACAGAGCAGAGGAAGAGACACGGCTTCTGCACGATTTGTGAATTCATGCTTTGTGTCACAAATCGTGCAGAAGCTGAAGATCTCAAGCAGATAAACATTGGGTTGATGTCTGCGTTTTGGGCGTTTTGTTTCTAGTTCATTGGAGAAGATCCTTAAAATAGAGTTTACCATCCAAAAAGCTTCACTTACGCTTTAACTAAAAGTAGATATAAGTATTAGTATCAGCCTATAATAAAAGACCAAGGGCTGAAAATACCACTGCCATTCTTCTTATCACGCATCCTCAAATAGAACCGTCTGTGGTGAGCAAGGGTGGTGTGAAACTGAAGTGAACACAGCCTGACAACAAATTTGTCAATGAAATTGTACAAATAACATATAAGTAACTACAAACTACATAATTTTTATCCTAGACAGAATAATTCAATTCTCTTCTACTGGTCAGCACGTTAGACACGCAAATAAACCTGCTGCTCAGATCAAAATGCACATCCCAAGCTTCTTACAAAGGTTATTGTTAAAAGTTATAAGATCCTGTGACTGAAGAAGAAGACATCTAGTACACAAGCAAATACAATTATATACAGTACATAGCAATTTTTACTCATCATATTAGGAAAAAAAATGTCAATTTCAGAATAAAATAGACCAATTAATGGCATATTTTCTGTAGAGGTCTGAACTCTGACAACTTTTTTTTTTCCGGAACAATATATTCTGCTTAACTTGAGAGCAAGCATTTCCTGCTTGGTAACATAAGAATGCATAATTCACAATAAGAGAAATTTGGTTTCATTACAAAACTAAATATCACAAAGTAGTATTTCCCTAACTTCGGGTGGCATGAGCTATCACTTCAAGCAGACAACTGTTCCAAGATCGACAAATGTATTTATTTATTTTTTTTTGTTAAGAATCATGCTTTTATTTTGAAAGCAAAAATGCCTTACATCCAGTGTAATTCTGTCTATCTCAGGCTGGTTTGACACAGCTGAAAGAGGCACCCTGCTTTCTTCTTTGCTGCTGTAGATGCTGTATGTATGGAATGGAAAGAAAGAGAGAGATACAGTAGGGGGGCAAAGGGAGCCGTTGTCCCCGCAGAATCCCCCCTCTCTAACGAAAGCAGCGGTCCAAGAAAAGTAATGGAGCTGAAGTGAACACACACACACACAACAAAAAAGTTACCCAGAGAGAGAGAACAAAAACCTCCGGGGCTGAGAGAAAGGGGGGGAAGAGGAGGTGTATTAGTAGAATGGAGGGTTCCCAGACAGGCAGCAGTAGTTTTCTCTCTCTCTCTCTCTCTCTCTATCTCTCTATCTCTCTCACATACACACACACACACACACAGAGGGTTGAGGTCCCCCGCTCTATCTCTGGCATCTTGGTGGGGTGGGACCTGCTCCCTCTAAGCCCTCCAGCTGCGTCTGTCTGTCAGCCCGCCGACCCCTCCCCCTTGTTGGCATAGACAGAGAGCGATGAGGAGAAAAAAAAAAGAGGAGGGAGGTGAACAGGGGCTCACACACCAAACAAAAAAGTTGCCCCTATTGAAGCGAAGGCTCCCCATACTCTGCAAATTTTTACACCCCGCACACACACACACACACAGCTCCTTTTTCTCCACCTCTTTGTCCAGTTCCCACTCACCGCACTTGATATAAGGGAGGGGTGGGACGTACGTGAAAGAATTTGCATTCAGATATCTATGACTGTGACTGAGGCTTGAGGAGGAATGTTAATCTAATAACGGAGATGGAAGCTTAACTAAGGACAACTTTGAGAGAATTCTGGACAGAGAGGAGAGGGGGCAAAATAAAGATGACTGGACTGTTAAAAAAAAAAGAAAAAAAAAAGAAAACAGAAATGAGAAATCCCAAACGGAGGGGAAATGGCTGGGGTTTTGCATTCCACAAGCCTGCCAGTGCTGTTTCATCTCCCCGATGTTACTGCTCCATTTGTCCTTAATGAAAGACCTGGTCGACCATGCGCCATTACCCTTAGATCTATTTACTTTCAACAATGCCATTAAGAATTTATCCAACCATTATCTTCAAAAAGTGGCTTTAAAAATATTGTTTTGATTTTCAACTGCTGGTGCATTTAATTTCTCTTGTGCAAATTTATGTCTGATCATTACTTATTATCTTCTCTATAAATCTGTACATGTCTTATATCTGTGTCAATTTGATGTTTTAATGAGTTTATTGTTTTAACGAGTGTTTGCCAAATTTGGAAGTTTTTTCCCTGTTGATGACATTCATAAATCTTTGGGGGGAGTCTCACTGCGCGACTAGAGGCAGGAAGCTTCGTCCTCTGGAGATCATGAATATCTGCATGAAATTTAATGGTGCTTTATCCAATAGTTGTTTAGCTGATCGCATGACACACTGACCAACAGATGGTCAATGAGCTTCCTGCTCTGGTAAATGTAGGAAAAGTAAAAGCAGGAAACAGGTTGCGGTTAACCGGATCCATAAAACATTTTAATTGCAAAATAATTCCCTGGAATGTGTTCAAGCATCACAGGTTGCTGATACAGTAGATGCAGTTTTCAGGAAAATACCTGTTACTGCCAGACATATGCTGCATCCTCTTGAGTCTAGCCAGCCTACACCTGGGTCTTGAAAATAAATGCACAAAGTTGTATGAATAATCCAGGAGTTGCAATCAAAGCTCCTGCAAGTCAGCTTTACTCTGTCAGGATATACAGTATGAAACAGATGGTAGAGAGGTTAATGTTCAGCAACAAGGTGCGCTGTGACAGCCAGACACCTCCATTGAAGCCGCATCTGTTAAAATCATGTTTTTTTCACTTCCATTCAAGATGCCAGCTGCAAGGAAAACTGGAGAGAAAGAGAGGGGAGCGAAAGCAGGGGTACGAAGGAGAGAGAGAGAGAGAGAGAGAGAGAGAGAGAGAGCGACTAATGTTTTGAAAATATATAACAGGCTGTTTCATTACAGAAAAAGAATATGTTTTTATAATCTTCAGTTTCAAGGGAAACTTTAATGACATCTAATTTTGAAAATAACCTCAGATGCTTTTCCACTCTGCCAAGGATACATTTCTCGTGAAACACAACTTTACCCTCAAACTCTAATCGAGGGTTGAGTAAATTTGACCAAATCTGCGCATTACGAAGCATTTCTGTGAGTGAGAGTCCACGGGGCCAAGATTATGTGCTCTGCTACAGGCTGACTGTTGTTTATTCTAACAATGGCATAGCCTGCAAAAAATTAAAATAAAAAAATAAACATCTAATGACTTTTACTATCATGTTTTATTTTCCCCTTGAAAAAATGGCTTACTCAGCAATGCAGAGGATTAGAGCCCAATCTATCAGAGGCTTTTGTCTTGCAAAAAGGCAATTTTCCCTTCATTGAGGGAAATGAAGCTCTGTTCAAATGACATCACTTCAGATCAAAAGGTTCTATTTTCTGTCTTGTCTATGTCACAATACTGTAATTGCACAGCAAGATGTGTAATACTATTATAACAGGATTAGGCTTTTCCCTAGTTTTCCATCTTGTCGTGCGTAATTGGGATGCTGAATCAGGCATAAACAACAGAATCTGAATCAGTTTGGAGGCTGACATGGAGGAAAATCTTCCCTTTGTTTCTTTATATTTAAAGATGGGCAGCAAGCTGTGGCTCAGCGGCAGAGCATGTCTATGTTTCCTTGGGAGAGTTAACCCCAGATAGCTCCGCCATTGGTGTATGAATGAGTCGCTTCTCCTGATGAGCAGCCAGGCCCTTTGTGTGACAGCCACTTCCATCAGTGTATGAATCTGTGAGTGAAGAAGTGAATGTACTTGTAATGTAAAGCGCTTTGAGTAGCTACACAAATGCAGTGCATTCACCATTTACATCCCAAGTCATATTTTCTATCACCTTGAATTTTATTTACATATACAATACGTCTCCTTTTTTAACAGCGTCTTTAATCTTTTCAGTGTAGAAGGGAATTTCTAATCATCAATACTGATTTGTTCCATGTGGATCAAGTCATGTTTAAGTGCTGCAAATTGGGCAGTGGCTTTTGGTTTTTCTCACCCCACTCCAACATGGCGACCACTTTTTTACAGCCAAGCAGTACACTAAAATACGTTTATGAAAACATTTTAAGCCAACAATGGGCAATACAGTAAGCGAATATTGTTTTATTCTTTATTTGATCTGCACTGCCTAGTTTTAAACTTTGAGCTGTCCGACTGTGTTGCAATGGATAGACAACATCTGCATAAAGTAGAGTCGAGATTTAAAACTGTATGCTACAAAATACAGAGTGACATCTGGGGGTGACAATCCTTCAGTTTCTTACATTGATCATAAACAGTCCACCCATACACAAAATTTGTTTATCATCCCTTTTCAAGAGATAAAATATCAGTTTGCATATGCCTCAGAACAGATTGGCTCTCGAACCCTAGTTTCCTGGAAGTTTCTTCAGCCGTTGGATCTGATAATCTGCTTGGTAGGAATTTGTTTAGTTGTGCCTTTTTACTTGTAGATTCGTAAACAGAAGTAACAATGGCCATCTGTATTTGTGTTTTTGATTCATCTAAAGTTTTTTTTTTTTCTATCATACAGAGACTGTCTGATTGGTGTCTACTGTTTGCCTTATTCGGTACAAAATAACCAGTCTGAATGAGGTGCTTTGAGAAAGAGGTCTGTCAAGAGCAGTGCCAGTCTTTTCACACATTCCTGTGCTATTAACATCACCCTCTCAACCAGAATCACTCTCAGACCCTCTGAGTGTCACAGTTCACATACCATTCCACTTCACCCAGTGGAAATGCTCAACATATAAAGGGGCACCCACTGCCTTGTGGCTTTTGCTTGAAACAAACTTTTAGAGCAAGTGAGTTTTTAACTCTGTGGCACAACATTTTCAGGCTGTGATGTCAGTCCTTTCACATCCTGTGTACAGTGTGTACAGTAGCAGGGTGCATTGCAGTGTGTGTACATTCACTGCAGGTGGAAGAGTAATAGTTTACAGAAAATAGTGAAGCACCAAGATTCTTTATGTTTCTGTTGTGCATCTAAGTTGTCTCATTTATTATTTAGTTTGCAGGTCTTTGGAAGACTTGTTGAAGTTGCAATGTCAGATTTAGCCAAGTTTGAGGGGCTACCTGCATGTGAGTGCAACTCCACTATGACACTGAACATATTCACAGATGTCAGTCTGGATTTTTTTTAATCAGCATGAGGCCAGTTCACATAAGTACAGCGATAACAAATGTATTCTGTAAGGGGCCTGGCTGAAACACTTTAATTTACAGTACTTGGCAAGATACCTAAATATTCATGTTGTACAGTAGTAACCTTCATTTAAAAACACACTGGGGTGCAATTGAATATAATTGTTCAGCTCTAAATCCCTTTCTCCTCTTTTAGCCTTAAGGAATGCTCTGTCCAGTAAAGTGCGATTTACTTTCACAAACCCCTGAAATGAGGCTGAGTGCTTCTGTTTCTCATTTGATGACCATTTACATGCTTGTAAGTCATGTCGTAAAAATGTCACACTCGTATTTTAAACTCATGAGGATAATTAAATCAAGGCTTTGAAGAACACCTCTAGCCCAACCAGAGAGGTCTAAGACTGTTTTCAATTTAGTCTTTTTCAGATGAATGGGGTCAGCATCCAACCTTGTTTGGTTATCCTGCTGGACACTGAGGTCACATTCCTCAGGTGGCACTGAGGAAAAGTCCTGTGAAGGGTTTTTTATTTTAAACACATGGTCTACAGTTTAGTGTTTGAACTTAAGGGCCAAACCCTAAAGTCAATTTAGACTACCATGGTCATCTTCAACTGCTTCCATACTGTCTAGAGACTCTAAGACTGCGGCAGAGCCCTTCAAACATATTTGGACTGTTCACCTCTGCAGGTACACAGGAAGGATGTGTGGTAAAGGAAATGAGAGCAGTTTTCGGATACCCCTCTTAGTGCTTTTAGTGAGCATAATGGTTTAATGGATTGTGATCAAATGGCAGGGAGGTACACCAGGACAGGCATTAAATCCACCAGCGTTGTGGGCTGGTTTAAAGAATGAAAGTTGGAGCGGCCCCAGAGGAATATAAATAGCCAACAGTACAAAAGGCTTTTTGCTGCCTCCCTTCAAACCTGTCTTTCCCTGTTCCTCTGAACAAGAGCAATATGCGCAACCCCAAACCTTGAGTAACAATTCCCGTCCTTCCGTGTCAACCCCTGGACCGAGCTGAGACATAATAAGGACCTTCCCCCAATCTTGAGCAAGTTAGTGTGTGATTCATGGGCCATCACTTCAAACTTGACTCCTAATGTTGAAGTGTGGTGAATAAAAGATCACCATTACGGCTAAGCAATGCAGGAAAAAGAAAGTTGTTTTTCCTTGATAGATGATAGATATGTTTATTTGATTTGTAAATTAACTGCATTCCCTTTAGATTCATGGAACGCAAGCAGTTTAAACCACCCCTCCATACCCACCCCCCACCCACATGATATGCATACACATTCAACTTTTCCTCATTCAACTAATGAGAATTTATTTGAGCACAACAACAAAACAAAAAGGCCCAACCATTACCTAATTTGTAATAAGAATGTCAATCAAATCAAGTAACTACAGTGGCTTATTCTGAACTATTCTGAATAAAAGAAGTAAATAGTTTTTGTTGAGGAGGGGTCACCCAGTCATTAGGAGTAATCATCAGGGGACAAAGGCTCAGTGTTTTTCAAATTTCAAGCAAATCTCTTCCATAGTTGTACACATATTTGACTAACACAATAATGTCAATCTGCTAGTTGCAGTAAATGTAAATTCAGGAAATCACCAAAGTCAGTAGGATTCATCCTTGGTAGAATATTTCATTGTAACTGCAATCCATCCAATAGTAGTAGTTGAGATATTTCAGTCCAGACCAAAGCCAGACTGACCGACCAACTACCAGATAGACTGACCAGCTGATACTATCATCCATAGAGGCTCCAGCCGATGGAAATCACCAAATCTTGTGGTACCATTGACTCATCCATTGGAAATCACCACTTTAGATGTGAACTGTTGGCAGGAACTGAGCGATAACTACTTATATGACGGGTCAGTCCACTCTTCCAGCTGAACCCCAGTTCTGCTTCTCTCTTTGTCTCATTTACATCTGCTCTCTAAATATTATTTGAAAATTATAAGCGGAAACATCTGCAGCTCAAAATCATCTTCCTATCCAAAGGACAACTAACCTTTAAACCACTGTGAGACATATTAGGTGTTCCGTATTGAATCAAGCAGCGACATTGTTAGAATTGAAATCCATGAAACTACATTATAAGAGAAACGTGCTGTAGGAGGGCAACGGGAACAGTATGGGATACAAAAATAAACAAAAGAGGCACTTTCACACCGAGGTAATTAGGGTGTTTATGAAAGGCGAGAAGGTTCCTGATGGCGTAGTGAGAGAGGAAGACAGGGAAAGATAGAAGAGGGAAGGGGGTAAACTAAGCCTCATTGTTAGGCAGGTGATTTATGAGGGTACAGGGGCTCCCGGGCTCTGCCAGTGGAAGGATAGATCTTCTGTCACTATAGCACCCTCAGCCCTTTGTATTCATTGTGCCTAGACAGGGCTGGGGGGCTGTGGGGATCAAAGTGGGTGGAGGGCGACTGGAGCGATTGTTGGTTGAGTGCTGTGGTGCCATCGCAGGGCTGGGGCCTGTACATCTTTACCACAGACAGCAGCACAGATCAAAGGCTGCACTGTTCGGTCTTTCTAAAGCTCACAAGCCTTTGAAAACTTCCCACAACATTTGCACAAGGGGGAATGATATGTCTCCGCAATGCTAGTGTAGAAGACCACTGAATAAAGCATCTGAATACCAAACTCACCATTTTATGATATCCAAAATGAGGTAAATTTCCTCTTTAATGAGGCTGGGTGCACTACTACATGGCATATCTGCATGTCCTGTGCAGCAGCCATAAGTAGGTAGAATGAGGTCACCTTCTCCCTTAGTTCCAGACAGATGTGGTTATCCTAAGTGCTGTCTGCTTTTCCTCTACACCTAGAGCTGTCACTGTGCACCACTTGACCTTTCAGAGCCTTGGCGATGGTGCTCCTCCAGGCAAAAATCAATTACCACTGGCAAATACAATATCAAATAGAGAAAGGGTATGATCTTAGCATGTGAGTGGTCACATGTCATGATTGTCGATGGATGTGAATTCAAAAGCAACTCGATACGTGTCACTGAATCTCTACTGATAATTTCATCAGGGAAGCTAATGCAGTGTCCCAGAGCATTGTTCTGATGTTCCTCATGGTGCAATGTAAACACTCTAATTCTCTTCCTTGGCAGCCCTTCATAAACTGTTACACTGAAGTGAATGAGGATCAGAATTCAATTAGTAAGGTCTTGGGAAAATAGGCCAGTGCTGTTGTTGCAGTTGTTACTATACAGGGGTCAAGGTTTATTTTGTGGGTTTGCATCCTTACACCCTGACAACACCGTCCAAAATATGTATCATAAAATAATATTTAAAGACAGACACGTTTCTTTGTCTGCTTTTGAAAAAAAATATATCTTTTTAATCGTTAGAATGATGTCTTCTTCTCTTTCATTAAAAAAATCAAATCAGTGAATATGCAAATACAGTTCCTTTCAGAAATATCACTGCTGTCACCTACTTCACTGTAAAGGCCATTCTAAGTGTCTAAGTGTACTAGGCACTTCAAGCTTCCACACCACACTTTTATAAATTGAATATTGGATACGGATTTTACTATTTTTATCATAAATCATGCACATAGGGACACTCCTTTAACTTAGACTTTTTATGAGCTCACTGAAACTTTCCACTTCCAGAGATGAATGTGAAAACAGCTTTCTAGCGTCAACCTCTGCAGTTGACACTAGTGACTGGTGTTAATATCAAATGGTGATTTATGGTCTGGACAATTCTTTTGACTCCACTCTATGTATAGCACCTACTAACCATAGAAAACAATGAACCCTACTGCATCTTCAAAAAGAAATCAACATTTTGACTCCAACTCCAGTTCTTTTTGCCTGTGCCTTGGTCAATACAAGTCCTTAACATACAAATCTTTGGTGGTGGCAGTGAACTTGATTACATTGGGTCGTGAGGATCACGTGTTAATACAAGACTCTATCTTGCCAGACTCAAATTATCTTGTGATGGGCAAGTGGATTCTCCAATCACATGCCAAGTATGTTTTGAATGTGCCAGCCCTTTTCCAAACAGTTTCCAAATAAGGTGACCCAGATAGTTATAGGCTATTGGAAAAATGTGCAAACTTCACACAGAAAGCACCTAGGGTTCGAACCCAAGATTCAAACCCAGGGCAATCTTGCTGTGAGGCAACAGTGTTAACCAGTGAGCCAATATGCATTTTTTTAAAGGCTGTACTGTGATGCTTTGAACTAAATGCTAACATGGTCACAAAGACGATACTAACCTGCTGATTAGGAGGTACTTTTGTGTACTATTTTCACCTAAGATGTTCACCGTCAACATTTGCAACTATTCATCCTGAGGAGCACAAGAACCAAATTTTAATGAAAATCCATCTAAAAACACAAAGGTGAACCATCATGGTAATGCTAAAGGAAGAAACAGAGGATCACCAGTCATTAGGAAACATCATCTGGGAAACATGAATGTCTTTTTATGAATATAAAACCATTAATGGTTTATCTTAAAGATGCTCTGGTCCCATACCATCCAAACAGAACACTTCGCTCTCAGAATGCAGGTCTACTGGTAGTTCCACGGGTCCATAAAAGTACAGTAGGCACTAGAGAATTTAGTTAACAAGCCCCGGTTTTATAGAACAACTCCCAACTAATATTAAAGAGGCTGACACAGTCTGTACATTTTAGGTTAGACTGAAAACATTCCTGTTCTAAAAGGCCTATGGTCAGGCTAGCTAAAGGTAGACCTAAACCCACAGTTCAGTCTAAACTGCCCCAGAAGTGAGAATGCTGGCGGAAGTACAGTGCACTGAGCCCATCATCTCTTCCTGGTACCATGTACCGCTGTCTGTCATTAATAAACAGTATCTACTGTAGTTTATACTTGGTCTTTTCATCATTATTCACCTGGAGTCCCTCTCCCCACTCCGCTTCGGGGGAGTGGCTATTGTTTCAGTTCAACCACTCAAGGCCCAATGATGACAACTCCTGATGCGACTCATCAAGGCCCCCCTGATGAACCTACTCATTCACCTGCCTGGTTGGACCCACCCTTCTGCCCCCATCCTACGGCATCTCTACAGACTGAAACATCTTTACAGACTAATACATCATCATAAGATGGATGTCTGTCAGTCATCTGTCAGTTCATCTATAGCCTATCCGTCCATGGGAGTGGATCTCTCCTTCACCGTGGTTCTCCCTGAGGTTTCTTCTTTCCCACTGGGTTTTGGAGTTTTTCCTTGCCGAGAAGGAGGGTCTAAGGAGGGGGGATGTCTGAGTCACTTTGGACTGAATTTTGTGAAGCACTTTGAGACAACTGTGTTGTAATTTTGGGCTACATAAATAAAAGTGAATTGAATTGAATTGAAAGTTTGTGTCAATGCAGATGTTAAGCTATTTCACTGGATAAGTAAATAATTTTATCAACTGCTGCTGATGCTAGACAGAAAAGTCAGAGGATTACCAAAATCAATATGATTCATCCTTTGAGGATAGTGCAGAATTTCATGGTTATCGATCCTATAGCTCTTTAGCTATTTCACTCAGGACCTGGATCTGCTGTGTTCAATTCAGCAAACTGAGGTTGGGTGTAGAGCTAATGTATGTGTAGGAACCTGTTCCAATTGGTGTGAGCTGCAGATACATTTTTTCATGTTTATTGTTGTCTTCAGGGCCAAAACTCTCCCTCCCAGTGTTAAAAAGCTGACAATTATATATCTAAATAATGACGACAGTTAAAAGTGTTAGCTGCTGCCTGCCGGCTGATGTTTAGATCCAATCTGTTCTGCTGTGGGCACCGTCTAGCAAATCGCGATCTAGATAAGTGTGTTATCACTCTCATTAGCATGCATTTGATTTCATTAGTCAGACTTGGTCCACTTTTCTCAACTTTAAATAATGGCAGACCTCACTGAATGTGGCCCTGGGGTTGTGAATCTCAACCTGCAGTTACTGATCCATGCTCCATTTTAATCCATCATACTACCTGGAGACTTTGTGTGTCTGTGTTTGTGTGTTTGTCTCTGTGTGTATGTGTGATTGTGTGTGTTTGTGTGTGTGTGCGTGCGTATATGTGTGTGTATGTGCATGTGTGTGTGTGCATGTGTGTGCGTGCGTGCATGTGTGCATTAGTCTGGAACTAAGCAAGGAGAAGATAGAGAGCAAGAGAACGACCTGATGCATTCCTCATAACTCATACGACCTCATTATTGGAATAGAGTGGGTTTCGCAGTGCAGCACACCCACACACACACACACACACGCACTCACACAAACCCATACACACCCAGCACTTTCTAACTCATGACTGAGCACACATGCTGGCAAGGGCTCAGGCGCTGTTTGCCCTACAGCAGACAGCTATCAACAACCCCCCCCCCCCCCCCCCCCCCCACTCGCACATGCAATTCGCTTTGGCATTTATTGGTGTTTATTATAAAACCGATGATCCAATGCCTGGGGTCCAAACGACATTTTAAAGTGATGTAAAATGGTGCATAGTTACGAGAGTGATACTCCATTACGCCCAATTGACCCCACAATGTGTGGCTAGGGTTGGGGGTGGAGGGATTATCTATGAGTGTGATATGTAAGTGATGGTGTGAGGGAGTGTGATAGACAAGGTTAATTCATTGCCTGCCATGTTAAGAACTGTCCAGTAAATCAAGGAAATGTTTATGAGAAGAGGTGGGTTCCCCTCTCTCTCTCCATACAAACTCCTATTAAGGCAGTTGGTTATCAGACCTTGTGTTGGATATGTTGGGTGAGGGGATGACAAGTATGCTTTATCCTGCTATCCTTTTCCTGCATCCTCTTCATTACCTCTTCATGAGGCCAAATTGGCATCAAGCCCTTAAAAATGAACATTGACACTGACTGTTAACAAAATGTGACTGCAGGCAAATGTAGGCAAAGCAGTTTCATCTCTGCAAGTCTTGCGGCATCAATAATGCATTAGACTGCCTCCTTTACCATGATTAAAGGTGAAGTATCTAAGTGTTACAGGTGCTGCATCACCGAATTGTACTTTCAAATTCGAGTTAGTAAAACATGTGTACAGTCTGTAAGAGATTCTTCAAAGAAGTGATCATGCCCAAGAGTACAAACAAGAGAAAGTGCCCTGACAATATCAGCAGAATAAAAACCATGCATCCGTCAAACCTTCAAAAGCTGAAAATACCCTGAACAACAAGATGTTATGTTGCCTGACCGCGGGAGTTATTAACAGAGGAAGTGTTGACTGTAACATTTTCCCTCAGCAGCTACCAGTTTGAAGTGTGTAAATCAATGCGCTCTAGTGACTGCTGACATTTTTAGAGGATTACAGCTGTCTCATTTCTAGATCTTACATTGCCTGCTCTTGCAGTCAGCCAGCATTGAAAGGAGCCCGCGCCAGGATGTTAAGGTCCTCCAGATGCTGGCCAGAGCTGGGCGAAAGGCCACATCTAATCAGCAGCACCACCAGACAATATCAACGAATAGTGGGCAAAAGGAGGTGAGATTGGATGGCAAACATTGGCGTAGAAATAGGAGGTGAAAGAAAACAGAATGAGAAGCTGAATCTCCTCAGCTTGCCTTTAAAGATGAGCCACCACAGAGCGGATTATTCAACAACATCCAGGACAGTGGGTTCAGACAATGGGAACAAGGGTCTCAAATCACAGAGAAATTGAACAGAGATTACTGACTCCCATCAATGATGAAAAGCAATGACCGTAAGATAACAGCACGATGGAATGAGCTTGGTCAGATGGAAAGAAGGAGCAGGACAGTCACTTCAGAGAGGTAGGTAGACATGTGGCTGGTGCACATTGGTAGTTGAAATGGGGGGATGGCACCATTTACCTGCATCACCACCTGCTGCCACGCTAGTGGTTGGCTGGTGGGGGGGTTGGGTGGCACATTGTTGCGTTCTAGTTGCAAGGTGACGTTGCGACGCTCCTCCTCAAGGGCTCGGGTCAACTGCTCGAAACGCGCCTCCTGTTCTTTCACTGAAGCCAGGATGCTGGCGGCTGAGCGAACATCATAGTCCTCCATGTCCAGTGTAGGTTTCAGTTGTACAGATCTTCCGAATTTGGAAGGAAGAGGAGAGAAGGGGAAGGAGGAGCACCAGGTCATTAAACACACTCGGACCCAGAAGGCTGGGTGAGTGTCATCAACAGCATGGTTTAAACTCAAATACTACCCTTTTTTCTTGGCCAAGAAGGACATTTGGGATTAGGAAAACAGTACAAGGCTCTAAATAATCTTAATGAACAAAGGGAACAAACAAGGTACATTAAAATGCAACAATTAGAATGGTTGACTGCATGTCTTGGTAGTTAGTAGTATGCAGGGAAATGGTATATATTCCACTAAAATAATAAGGTAGACTTTTCCCACACCAATACCCTGAAGGGACAAGCGCAAATTCTCCCCACAGAGGGTGATTTGCTAGGGCAACTCTATGATGCTCAAAGTCTATCAGAGCAGCCATAAACAAGGGTGCACTGCTGGGTGCCAATTATATTTTTGCTCTTAGAAGTTTGAGCCTTTCTTGTAGTTAATAAAATCCTGGCAGAACAGATAAAACCCAATACAGTTTCGTTGGAAGATCAGTGCACAACAAAATGGAAACATGATCCACCAATTCAAAGTACAACAGAGGGGATCAAATGGAACAGTGCACACTCACAAAAACAGCGGTTCTTTTTTACCTGGACATCCAAAGATGAGAAGGAATGGTCTTACCCATACAAATGAACGATCATAGCCAGTGTGGAGAAATGGCACTGACAGTGGATAAAGCCATGCACAGAGCCATAATGCATACTGACACACAAGCACTGTTGCAGGCACAAATCCAATACATGCATGCTCCCCATAGTCACCCATACAAACACCCTAGTACTGTACACACAGACACACACATACACACACACACACTGTCCATCATAAGCTCTTGTGATTTCCAGATAGTTGCAAGCCACGGTGCATATCACTGTCACACACACCCTTATAACCATAACCGATGGTGGCATGATATCAAGGGGGTTGACGGCACAGTAACAAATGGGGTTGGAATTACTAATCCACAGCTATACACACCTAGTAGATAAGCAGGCTGAGAGGTGTTAGAAAACAGACATCCCCCACTCTAACACACGCAGAGGGATGATACGGCTAGAAGGAACAAGAGCTGGGAGAGAGAGGAAAAAGAACAGCAAAGAGAAGACAAAAGAGAGATTAAAACAGAAATAAAAAGCAACATACAGCACATATGGTTCTTCTGTCAGGTTGTACGTAACAACGTACAACCTGACAACCTGACAGTGCAAAACATGTTTGAAAATTAGCACAGCATTATCTATGAATATTACTAAATAAAAACAATCAGAACATCTATAGTGTGTTTACCATATTTGTTAAGATATTCTTAACAAGAGTCAGCTTTTTATTACCACTCAGAGAAATTCATATCTCTAAGTACATATTTGTTTTTATACCCCCAGGGCTGCAAAAAGTTTACTATATGCCAGTCAAGTAGTTGGTAATTTGATGAATTGAGTTTTTGAAAACCAAACCTTGATATTGGATGGTTTTGCAAAACCCTAGATTATAATCAATGATGATGCTTTGCAAGTTACAATGCCAAAAATTTTAGCTGCAGCCAGCAACTCTCTACTCGCTCTGTCAGTTAGTTGGTCCATGAATATTTCACCACAGTTTTTGCCCAAGGAGGCTGATATTTGGCAGTGTTCATTTTAATTGGCTAAAAGGGTGTATGGTAATGGTAGTACATTCATGATGGGTCTAGAAGTTTATAACGATAAGAAGAACATTTTTCAGCTGCGACCAGCAGCTTTTTTTTATCTCTTTATGTTTGCCCTCAGTCCACAAAGCCACCCTATAGCCACAGCAACTTTCGATCTATGAGGCAGAACTTTATGTAGGTCAAAAGTTTGTGTGTTGGAATGCATAAATGTGCAGATGCATGCGTGTAAGTGTTGCAGCTATATTGAATTTGAGCCTGTTTAAATTATGTTCCTTTTCAATACCATCATGCCACAACCTCAGCATGGTCAAGATTTGTGAATAATCCTTTTTTGGGGGGATAATAATCGAGTTAAGGTATGCTCAACATTGGGAAACTTAGACAAGGTTGGGTGAAAGGTGTTACATGCTTGTCTTTGACCTTGGCTGCCACCTTTACTTTTTACCTCTGTATAAACTTCCTATGCTGATGCTTGGCTTTAGATGTAAAGTGTGATAATGGTGGGATTGTCAAATATTAACCTAATTCCTAAGATACAACACTAAATATTTAGATCCAGTGCTGTGGACAACTGTCAAAACCTAACTTCACATGTTGCACATTACAAAAATAAATTGGCTTTTCGTTCATGTGTCTACATGTACTGGTTACAGGAGCGAAAGGTACATGGGGCATCAGTTGGGAGAAGAAGAGATACACCACAAGTCAACGGCTTATATGACAACTTATTTCTGAAAATAAAGAAACACAGTATGAAATGAGTCTTATTGTCCAAGATATATCAGAGGTTGTGATTATGACTTAGGGCTTGCAAAGAGAAATGTTGCAAAGGGAGTGCTTATTTACTGCAGACACCACAAGGTTAAATGAGGAGCTACTTTTCAAAACCCAGAAAATGACACTGAGTCAGAGGGGGCATTATATCAAAAAATAATGGGCATTTGCTACTGATCCTGCCACTGACACAGACAGAGATTGAGGAGGGGTGGTTTGGCTCAGTGGGGGATGATCAATGCAGATGCAACCATTAGAATCTCAAACAGGTCAGATTACAGAAACAGTGTGTGTGTGTGTGTGTGTGTGTGTGTGTGTGTGTGTGTGTGTGTGTGTGTGTGTGTGTGTGTGTGTGTGTGTGTGTGTGTGTGTGTGTGTGTGTGTGTTTAAACAGGACTCATTCTTCACTATAGGATCCGGTGAGTGCGAGGCCCTTATTCCCTTTGAAGCACACAATCATTCTTTGAAGTTTGTTGTGCGCTGATCATTTATTCATGTGGAGTAGAGTCTCGTCTGACATGGCTCTTCCTTCACTTTTCCTCACAAAGACATACATGGTGAAAAGCATGTGCTTTTTCAAAGTTTGGAGGAAAATTTTGCCATTTTTCAACCTGGACCCTATTTTTCTAACTTTTATTGTCTATTGTCTAGTGATATGAGCAGAAAGTTCTGAATTTGGCCCATTATTGAGAGAACTAGCGGCCCATTTTACTTCAACATACTATAATGAAAGTAGATGGCCTCTAATAAGCATTATTTTTCACCTCTGCCAGGCTCATATTGTTATCAGGCAGACTAGTGAAAGTAGAATCATCCCAAGGTCACACAGTGAGCCTTGGGGAGTCCAATGAACCAAAAACCAGAGAAAGACAACTTGCTGGCTGTGCTGGAGACAATTTTTCAAAATGAACAAAAGACTCAGCAGTCACGCTTGATAATATGGAGCCGTGTAGCAGCTGATAATGTAATAATAGCTGATAACATAATAACAGCCAATAATGTAATAAATTTACCCTCTTTAAAATCTAATAGGCCAATAAAATAATAATTAGCCAATAACGTAATAAAAGTTCTGAACTGATTCGGTAACTTTTTGCCAGTAATGTAATAAATTATTAATTTATCGGATCAGTTATTACATTTGCAAAAATGTTTTTTCTTCACTAGGTCAATAACGTAATATATTATTACGGGATAGTTTCAGTACTTTTATTACGTTATTAGCCAGTTATTATGTTATTGGCCTATTAGTTATTACGTCATCAAGCTACAAGTTGTTTCCTGCCATTTTTTTAACTTCACAGGAGTTTATTTTTGTATATTTTGGGATTAAAATAATTATTTTTTTTCACTTTCACCTTTCAGCTGGACAGTGGAGAAACACAAGTGACACAAACCCATCAGCTGCTTTTGGTGAGTTTAGAAGAAATTTTTGACTTTTGGTGTGAAAACAACATTATGATCACAATCTGAGCCTGACAAAGGTGCAAAATAACAACAGAGGACAACAGACTCCACTATAGAACGTTGCTGTGAAGTGGGCTCCTGCTTTTTCACTCAATGCACCAAATGCACCAAAATATCTGCTCAGATCATTTCAATAGGTACTAAAAGTTATAAAAAAAATAGGGTTCAGTTTGAAATAATACTAAAACTCTCCTCTAATTCCACATTCATTTGAATGACAGGAAGACAGGCTTCTTTATTTTATTTCCCTATGTGAACAGGCTCTCTCATAACTTTGCAATTTGGAATCTACCGTTTTGATATATATTGTTCTAGCTAAGATTTTCCTGGCTGGTATGAGCTGACAGTCATCCGGTGGTAATGGAAATAGTGCCGGGTAATGACTACTTACAAAAATAGCATCCTTGTCTATTTGCAAAGCTATCTACTACTTAAGATAACTGCCAGCAATAGGGTTCCATAAGCCATGTTGATTGGACATACTTGATGACGGGCTCCAATGATTCACACCCCTAGAGGGGTGCAGGCCATGTAGCCATTGCTTCCTGAGTCATAAAGGGAAAAATATGGCAGGCATGTCAGCTACGCCCCACAGCTTATCATTAAACACCAACTTCTGGGCTTACTTTAAATAGCCTAAAATGTACAGGGAGGGACATCTGAAGAATTCCCCTCTGCCACCATGACTGCCCTGTTTTTTTTATTTTTATTTTTTTTATCTAAAGCTTTAGTTTGGCAGATGTTTGCTAATGGCCAGGGTCAGAGGGGATAAACGTGCAGCCAAGGTCTGCACATTTAACCCTATCTTCAACTACACACACCCCAGATAGTCACAACTTTATATAGCAGGAACATAAAAGTACAACTCTAAGGGCAGGATTGTCATTTGTGTGTTTTAATATTGGAGGCTTATGTGTGGAGGGGGTGATCACTAAGAGATGTTTAACAAAATAAAAGGAAAATGTTAGATTTGAATATGCTTAAGATGTAAACATGTTTATTTAAAATATGTGTAGAGTTGATGCAGCACCTCACTTGTGCTGTTGCAAGGCTTTTCCTCAAGGATAAATGCACTTCAGCACAAACCCTCGGCCCTAAAAATAGCTCAGTAATAAATATATCCACACACACACACACACAGCCATAATGTTGAGTGTGGATCGGCAGATGAGATGCAGTGGTGGTTGCTCACTTCAAAGGCTTGCTGGAAAATCCAGCAATAAATCCATGGCACCTCATTCATCAGGTCCATTGGACTCCCTTAAAACAAATCTTCCAATGACAAGACTCTCTGCCACCATACCCCATCACTGTAGTGAACTGGCAGGCCTATTTTTTACTGATGTTATTCTCAAGAACAGCTTCAAATAAGCAAACAGGTTCAAATTTGGTTTGCAATATGCTATGAGCTTGCAAAATGGCGATCCAACTAAATCACACAAGTAAGGATGCAAGGAAGGATTATTATTACTGAAGCATGGGTAATTGTTTCAATGCAGATGTAAATTCTTGTTTTGTCTACATAGAAACTTGTTCTGCCCTGAGCAGCAAGCATACAGTCTCATGAGAGAACAAAAGAATGACCAACATGAAATCTTTTCCACATTTGCATGCTTTAAGCCACTGAGGGCTTACATGAGTCATGCTTTGCAACCTGTATGTGGGTAAGTTTTGGGAGAGTCAAAGGAGTGAACACCATGTGAGGAAAGCCATTCAGTACATTTCTGTAAATATGCTAATTAACTTTTCTGCCAAGAATTAGATAAGAGCAATACCATTCGTCAATATTTGTCCATTGCTCAATATGAAGCTACAGCCAGAGGTTGGCTAGCTTAGGTTAGCATATGGAAATAGGGAAAAAAGGTAACATAATCTGCCTACCAGCACATCTAAAGCTTACTAATTAGCATCTTATACCTAATTTGTTTTATCTATACCAACAACAAAGCATAAAAGCAACACTTTGTAGTTTTTATGGGTGATTATGTATCTTGCCAAAACACAGTGAGCACAGATCAAACAGACAAATAATTCATTAGTGAGCTGGTAGTTGGATTTTTTGTTTTCAGTCTCTAAGTTAAGTTAAGCTAACCAACTGCTAGCTATATTTCATATTTACCCGATAGACAAGAGTGGTATCGACATTCATATCTTTGGGGTGGCTGAGGCTCAGATGTAGAACAGTTGGAAGATTGGGTGGTGGGTTCCTAGCTCCCCCAAAATAACCCTAAACATGGTCTCTGAATGATATGTGAATGAGTACGTTGTTCTAATGAGCAGCACACAGCCATTCAGAGATTAAGGTTTTCCCCCAAATCTGAAACTAATACTTGTCTTGATTCAGATATGAATGGCCTGTAGGTGCTGATGAGGCTGCCCAGACCAGAGGCAGCATGTGGCGCGTGTCTTAAGGGGCTTGGATGTTTTTTGTTTTTTTTTAGGAGAATGGAGGAACAGATTGTGAGGTAAAGGATGAGGATAATTGAATGTGACCATCAGTGCCCAGTATTGAGTTAGAGACATTCACCTGATTAGGGACTAGGTGGGTGGTGGGGTCCTTCCGCCGCTTCACCACTAATTTGCTCCTTTCCAGAGGCTGTAATCGCAGCTGAAATTAATTCCTTTTCTAAACCCATCTGATGTCCATCTGAAGATGAAGCTCTCAGTGGTACAATTGGGTACTTAAAAACACCTGCTCCTCTGACTCTGTGTTTGTGTACACGTCTCCTCTGCATCTGCAGGTCAGAGTTCGTTGTTGATTATAATACATTCATATAGTCAGAAGATAAACTGGAGGAATTAGGACATAAACTGCAATTTTAAAGCACATAATTTCCAATTCTTTAGAGATTTTTTTCCTTGGTTAAGCTGTCTGCTATCTCAAAGCTGTTAGGGAGAGAGTGACTGACAGTAAAGTGATTTATCATAATGACAGTCCGCTGTGTTAGGAAAACACAACAGATTTATGAGTTTTGCAGCTCGTAAAAAACACTTCTCATGAACATGAAAGTCACTTTCAAACAGTCGTAGCTCGGATGAAAAGCAAAGCTCTTTTGTCATCGCTGCATGACAGACATGACAATTTCATGTAATTACATATGTGTTACCATCGTTTAAAATGTGTTCAACAGCTTAACTGTAGCAAAGCAAAGCCTTGAACCATCTCTGAGAGGATGTCATATGTTAATAAGTTTTCCATTGTCATTGTCCAAAACAGAGTTTTGCACAATGGCTGCAAGTGCAAATGTCACATAATGTCAGTGGGCAAAAATCGGCATATTCTGGATGCTACCACAGAATGAATGGTTATTGGAATGTGACCGTTATTCGCAATAATTATCTTAATGCTCTAAGTGGCTCAAGATAGATACAGTAAGTGACTGACCTTTGATGCATCTGAACATAAAAAAGGAACTTATTGTCAACAAGAATGATTGTCTCCTTAGTTCAGGATTCCAGTTGTTGTTGCATAGTCTTTACCCTAATCATTTATTATAATATTGTACAATAGAGCTGAGAGACAAACATAGGTTCTTGATTATTAGGTCAATATGGTGTAATCAAAATGCTTCAAAAGAGAGATGACTGATGTCTACAGGTCAGTCATAATTTTGTGTTGCATCAGCCAAAATATGCACTGTCTTACACTCAATTATTTGTCTTCAGTTGTATCTGACTTTTAAGTGAAGGAGTTTTGATGCTCAATTATAAAGTTAAATCTGCCTTCTCGTCCTAAAGGACATAAAAAAAATACTGTGACACAAACTGCTTTCCAGCTGACACTTTACCTGAGCCAATTCAACCGTGTGAATTACTGAAATCAGCGCATATTTCCTGGAGGAAAAAGATCCTGAATATAATGAAATAGAAATCACACAAGGCATCTCAGCGACAAAGTGGAGTGGAGTGAAGCTCCCTCGAGGAGAGATGACAGAGAAAGAGTCTTGGATTTGCAAACCGTAAAAAAAAAAAAACAGGAAATGTAATTACTGCAATGATGAGTTCAACAAAGTGATTAAAGGGGGCTGGAGGTAAAGAGATAGAGGCGGGTGTACCTTTGATGTTGGTGACTGCCGTCAGACCACAAGTAGACTAAGGACATGCGAAGCTCTGTAAAAGTCGAATAGTTTGTTCAGTCCACCAGGGGAGATCTGTGGATAAAAAACAAAGACATGGAGAATAAGTATTCAGCCAACCCACTGACAGTGCATCGTTGATGTAGAGCTCTTATGTAAGATAGAGACACATACAGTCACAATTTGTGCAATCTCCAATATTATATCAACCGTAAACTAATGCCATAGTCCAAAAATGTGCTTAGATTAATCGGAGACTCTAATTTCCCCATAGGTGTGAGTGAATGGTGTGTGTGCCCCACAATAGATTGGCGACCTATCAGGGGTGAAGTCCTGCCTATCACTTGCAGTATGCTGGGATTGGCTCCAGCAGATCCCCGTAAACCCTAGTGAGAAATAAGCAGGTATAGAAAATGACTGACTGACATTTTGTAGTCTCATGATTATTATATAAAATATAATGATATTCAGATTGGCGACATGGTGGCGCAGGGGTTAGTGCTGTTGCCTCACAGCAAGAAGGTCACAGGTTCAAGACCTCCTTGGTCCTGGGTCTGGGACCCTTCTGTGTGGAGTTTGCATGTTCTCCCCGTGTCTGTGTGGGTTTTCACCGGGTACTCTGGCTTCCTCCCACAGTCCAAAAACCTACTGAGGTTAATTGGCGACTCTAAATTGCCTGTAGGTGTGAATGTGTGATTGAATGATGTGTGTGCCCCACAATTGACTGGCGACCATCTGGGGTGTATTCCTGCCTCTCGCCGTAATGCGCTGGGATTGGCTCCAGCAGACCCCTGTGACCCTAATGAGGAATAAGCAGGTATAGAAGATGAGATGAGATAATGGTATTCAGTAGATCTGTAATAACATTGGTAGGAGTCGGTTAATAAATATTAAACCTGTAGCTAGAAATCTGGGAGTACTATTTAATTCAAGTCAAGAAAGCTGCACATCTCTGCTTTCTTCTTTTGATAAATCAAATGTATCAATGCTTTCATTTGGGGTTTTCAAAGGACTGACATTTGTTGTTGTTGCCATAGATACAAAGAAGGGACCACGGCAACCCGACAATCGTATGCAGGATCTCAAACGCTATTATTGCTCCAATGAACTTTACAAGAAGTAGTCTATTGATCAGTTCCCCAGTTAGTATGAAAGGTGAAAGGTTGTCAAGCCAATATTGGATTTTTAATAATGAGGCAACACTTACTCAATACTTCTAACAAACCAATATGTCAGCCTGACCTTAGTATGTACACTGCAGTGCCTGAGAAATTTAGACATCACAGGCACAGAGAGAAAGACCAGTGTCCAATACTGCAGCACAAATTGGTTTTGATGCTTCATGCCATGGGATGAATCATTCTGCCGTATACACCAACCTGTCTAGACACTCGGCTGCCTTTGATGGCTGAGGAAACAAAAACCTGGCAGCAAAACCTCTGTATCAACTGCACCCTTGAAGATGTCACTGATGATGAAATCAAACACACCCTTATGCACGCGTCCTCGCAGGCCATCCTTCATTTCAAGACTATGGTTTAATTAGGAGGTAATGGTTCCTTTACAATTGCCTCATATGTCAAGCAACGTTACTCTAATGACTTTTTTTATGCAATGAAGCTATATTTACTTTTTTTAATACAGCATTTCCTAAAATAAAGGAAGATACCATTAATTCATGGTCAAAATCAAAATATGAACCACTGCTTTCAGCTTTAATAGATATAGACAGCTCCCCACATGATAGCCATTTCTACTAATGGCAGTGACTTAATGCCAAATTTGCATGATTCAGCAGTAGGTAGTGAAGCAATACAATGCTTTATCAACTGTGATCAAAAGACATCTACAATAAGTTTTTAAAAATCAATACAAAGTCAACTTTCCTTCACAGGTTTACCTGGCTATGGGATTAGAATATCTCCCCTTCTCCAGGGATTCCGTGGTCTGTGTTCACTCCAAGGACAGATAGACTCGGAGCACCTTGGATTTCTGGTACAAACATCAAAGGTGAAACTAAGCCCTGCTGCATTAGTTATCACCTCGTCTCTCCGCCTGACTTTTTCCCCGGTTCAGGGCGAGCCTTTACATCGGTCCTGAATGGAGATTACCTCACTACACAGTCACAGCTCACAGTAGCAGATGGATTAATAGACAGTTAATTCTGGTTAACATGATGCATTGCTCTTGTAATTGACTTCCTCATGTATCCAGCAGGTCAGCAACGCAGCAAAGCAGTTTAAAAAGGGGAAGAATGTCAGTGATGATGAATGAATGCTGCTCCTGTTAACTAATTCACCTCACATCTTACACTGAGAATTGATTTTGCCTGTTTAACTCAAGCTCAAAGAAAAAAAAAAAAAAAAGAGCAAATCAAAAACAAATATGTTGTGTAAAAACCAAGGCCAGTACAATTTTAAGCCAGATAAAAGTGACTTCAAAGAAAGTTAAAGTTCTAGTAAAATCAGGGAAGGCTCTCTGGTAAAATGATGCATTAATTAAAGGAACTCGGCCGAGCTGATGAACACGTTGTCCCAGACCCTCAGGAAGTTGATCTATAGCTTCTGGCCCAGGTTTTTCAAACAGTGGGTTGAAACATACAACCATTTTAAAATAATTAGGGATACAGAGAGCTGTTAAAAGCAGAAAGTGAACTCAGCCCACCAGGTTACATACTGTAATAAAAGCTTCATTGGTATTATATCAAAAGGGCTGGAAGACACTCATATATATTATACTGTTTTATACCGATTTAAAACAGAACAGAACTTGTTGCGGGTGAAGGACATCCGAGTAAGTAGCAGTAAAGATTCTCATTAATTGCATTTTATCCTTAAAATAAGATAAAGACATTAATTGCCATCAAAATGCTGTTATCCGATTACGCAGGTTGAGTGCAGCCAGCTGTGGAAACTCAAATGTGCAGCTGAAGTGACCGACACCTCGGATAAGTAGGGAGGACCAGAGATGTAGAATATGCATATGTATATATATATATATATATATATATATATATATATATATATATATATATATATATATATATATATATATATATATGCGTATGTTTGAGTATTTTTGAGGTCTGACTCTGGGAATGTCATTACAGCCAAACAACATCACGGGTGAGTGGATGATCAGTTAAGATTCTGGGGATTTTTTTCCATGATGTCAGTCCCCTCAGTGCCAGGAAAACAGAAAGTTGCCTCGGAGAGTGGACCGAGTGTGGTGGTGACAGGCTCAGTGCAAGTAGCGGTGCCGGTGTGTACTGGACCGAAAATGATGGCGTCCAAAAACTGCTCAGCCTCTGGGATTCTGTATAGTGTCGGAGATTCGTCCTTCTGACCTGTGCAGACTCCTGGAAGTCACTGGAGCTAATAGACTGCTGGCTCTATCTCATACAGTCCACAGACATGAGGGTGCTGTCAAAACAAACACTGTATTACATATTTCCTAAAATGATCCAAATGATAAAGAGTACCAAGCAGATCAGTATGTGCATCGATATGACACAGAAAAGGGTGAGCCTAGTGTTGTCAAACTTAAATAACATTCACTGGCTTCCATTCTCTCTCTTTTTTTCATGTGTTCTTCCCTCTGTAATATACAGTCTAATAAAGCACAAAATGCATCCACTGACAACTGTATTTCCACTTACTGGTTCAGCTGAAAGCAGAGCAAAGACACACTGTACTGCCAAATGCTCTGACTGTGTGTGCAGACTGTGTTTGCAGAGAGAAGCAGCTAATTGAGTATTCCAAAAGAAAATGAGGGTCCATCATCATTAGTCTGGATAAACAGGGAGGCTTTCATCATATCAGAGAAGGGAGAATGGTCTCAGTTCTTGAACTCACTCCTCCTACTGAGCAAACCTTGACTCTCGCTCCTTTAATTTAGGACAGGAAGAGATGATTCCCATCAGAACCCATCATTTCTCATGACGTGAATGAAATATTTTTTTAAAAGACCCCGCAAAGGGTGGAAAGATTTCTTCGAGATTTGCCAAAGCAAAGTAGCAGAGCTCACGGAGGTCTTTGAAGTGTATACGGAGAAGGAGGAAAAATGCATTTGGCCTCCTTTTTCTTTGGACTGTGCATAGTTTTATAGTTTCTTCCATATTTCAGCAGGTTACCCTGACAGATGAATTTGTTACAGATTCATAGCAGCCAGCTTATGATCTATATTGCAATCCGCAAGCTGTGGCCTTTGTACCATCATCCACCCAATGATGACACAGGCAACCCAACATGAGGAACCATGCAGCATGATGTTTGACATCCATGCTGCATGCTTTGATCCTGTGAATGTTGTTGATAATAGATCCTTCAGGGTAAAAAAGAAGACGGATTTTATTCACAGCAGTAACTTTTAAATAAACAGTACGAATAATACCCAATGGTTTCAAGATTCAGAGCTTAATAATAATGCTGCATAGGTCTTAAACCAGCCACAATTGTATGAATATCATATTAGATGGTGAAATATTCCAACTAAAGCAATAATATTGAAATAATTAATTCTACATATTGTCTGTTCCAGATTGTCTTTTCTCTTTAATGCTTTATTTTACTTTGGCTTGTTTTTTGCTTTTCTGTTTATTGTTTATATATATATATATATATATATATATATATATATATATATATATATATATATATATTGCACTGTTTCACCATGACAGTGTCCTGTGATCCATCTTGTCATGTGACTTTACCACATGACTACTTGAAGGTTTAAATTCAGCATATATGTCAGGGTTTCTTGCAGGGCTTTATAGTTAGGGCGGCCGCCTCTCTAACATATGCCCCCCACCATTCCATAGAAGCATTTGAAAAAAAAGGAAACATAACCACATGCTAAGATGCTAGCCAGTTTAACTGCTATTTTATTCCTCACACGAACATGAGCTACTGTGGGTGTAGCCAACGCCAGAACAATGAACTTTGTAAGAAAAGTTCACGAGTGTTCTTCTTTCAGAGAACCCCTCTACGCACTAGCTGCAACGTCTTACTCCAAGACATGTTCACAGACCCTTAGGTCTTGCATAAAAGATTTTTAACTGCATTAGAGTGCCTCACATGTTCTTCTGGACGCCCACTCTCAACACTTTCACCCAGCTGGACAGTCACTGCTTTTAACACAGGATTTTCATCTGCAAACATTGACTCAGTGCAGCACTCACTATTCCTTCTTCATTAAAGCAATGATAATCTGGATGTGAAAGTCCTTAATGGAAGTGGCAGAAATGTAACTAGTTACAGATGGACTGAAGATAATTCATTTTTATTTCTCTTGTAATAGAGAATTGTAAGAAACTTGGGGCAGATTACAGATTTGGTTACAGTATGATGGCAGCACTGTTCCTCCTGGAGATTAAGGATGTGATAAAGACTCTGGGCACAACTGTTTCTACCCTTGGGAGCCAGCTTGCAGTGGTGTCCACACACCTGCTTCAATCTATGCTTGCCAGAGTCACCGCTTCTTCCGCCGCTCCTGCCGCCACTTCTTCTCCCCATGCTTCCACACCGGAACCCAACCCCAGTCTTTAAACTCAAGTCCTACACCTACGCCACAGACAGAGCCAACCCCAAAGGTCATCTTTCCCTTTCCAGATTATAAGAATCTGGCATATCTGAGGACAGCCAAACCCCCCCGAAGGCCAGGTGGGCCTTTTTCTGTAGGCATTTTGATTTCACCATGTCCTACCATCCTACTTCCCACAATGGAATGCCTGACACCATCTACCGTCAAGCAGATCGTCAGCCAGCCAGTACCTCATCTGAGACCATCTTGCCCCTCCTGCTTCATGAACTGGCGGACTTTCACCACACCCTTGCTCCTGTCTACTGCCCCAGGCCAGGAGGTTTGGCATTCCACTATAGGTGGATGCCAAGAAGATAGGCCTCCACTACAGGTCTGTATTCAGGTCTCCAGCACCGATGATGAGGTACCATCTACCTCATCATCTTCAGTGTGCTACTCCCCACCGATCCTCGCCGACTATAAACCAACCTCACCTCACCACAGCCTGCTTGGCCCCTGCTCCTCATATTGCCTTTAAAATCACCTTTTTACTCCTCTCTGTCTCTGTCTGCTCTTGGGTCCAAGTACAAACAAATTGTAAATTAGCATGTTGCCGGATAATGTGACTTTGCAGTTACATCAGCATGCCCAGAGTCCCAACGCAAAAATGTGTTATACATGTCATTGTACGACATTTTTTTTTTTTTTAAACATTAATTATGACAGTTTTACATTTCATACATTAGGTCGATAGACATTTTCTCTCCTTGTTATTACTGTTTCTTCTTGTTTGCTTTGCTAGTTTTTATCTGCTTCGAGTTTCCACTGTGTGTGTCTGTTTGACTGACACACCCGCAGCAGACAGGGTGAAGCTTTGCATTCACACAAAATCCGGCAGTGCAGCACCCTCTTGCAGCTTCGTGTGGGTGATTTAGAATGTGAAAAAAATCCGAAATTATGCTTTATTTTTCTGTTGCATCTCGATACTGCCACTCACACTTCACTCTCCAGCTCGCTCCGAGGGGCCACGTGTGAATCCTGTGTTTGCAAACGGCAACCAACAAATCCTAACAAACGAAAGTATGAAAGTACAAGCACCGAAAGTACAAACACATTTTTGATGTTTGCAGTGTGTTTGCAATTCCAAACACTAGACACTGTTTCTTGCATTAACCACTTAGTCCAACAATTAAATCTATTGCAATCTTTGGCAAAACATCTAAAATTGGTCACACTCACATTTAAACACATGTACATTAACTGACAAAGCAGCTTCAGCACTACAAACAGACCTTAGGTAAGATGGCCTCTTTTATGAGAATTTTGCAAACATGGAGGCAGTGAGAGCGTGAGGAAGAGGAGTACAAGTACAATATATTGCACCTGACCCAACCCACCCCATCCCTGTGGGACGATGTAGATATCGTAGCCCTGTGTTATAGTTACACTATGTACTGTGTGACACAACGAAATATTACAGAATAAAGAGCTGTTGTGAATGTCCCTCAGAACGGGGGAAATATTAGTCTGCAGGCAGTTATCCTTCACTATGCAACTCGAGGTCCCTACAATATTGCATGCATAATCACATTTGTGGAGCCACTACATAATGCAGTTGTACAGGATGGATCAGAGCAGCCCGGGACCTTGTGACTTGCCAAGAGACTGCAGATGAAAATTAGCTTGAAAGCCTGAATCTGGTAGAGTGCTTCAAATAGTGACATCTATGTTTGCAAAAGGACATAAAGAGAAATTTAAAAAAAGAGAGAATAAAATAAAAAAAGGTTTATTTTTATCTTTTCACCAACCATGGATTATTACTTTACTCTGAGTTTTTGGTCTTGGTACCATGTCTCCGTCTGTTTGCTTATCTATGAACAGGAACATCTACGCCAGTTCTTATGAAACTAGGTGGTAGAATTGGCAAAAGATCAGACGTGTAAATTTTGCACAATGAATGTTTTAGTGTTTTAGTGGCTATTAGTGGCTCCTGCTGGTCAACAAAATGGTCATATTTGAGTGAGCAGTAGGCAGAACTTTGCTCTGGTGATCCATCCTATTAGTTTTGGAAATCTAGCCACAAATTTGTTGCGCTGCACTATTGCATGTCAGATAGAAGATATGTGCTGTCCCTTCTAATAGATTTTAATTGCAGTGTTTCATTTTGACATAGAAGTGAGATATTTATCTCCAAATGTTGAGTCTTATTTGGTATACGTAGTGTTTTAATACAATGAGCCAAATTTCATGTGCAAAGAAATCACAAAAACTGTATTAGACAACAATTTTGGTTTTAAGTGGGTACAAAGTGTCATCCACAGCCACATTCACAAGAGATCCACAAGAGATCTTCAATATGCATTGTAAAATCATATCACAAGGCAGAACAATGTAGACAAAAGCAAATTGAACACACGGGTGATTGTGATCTGCATGTCCTGCTCTCTAGCTGCCGGACAGCAACAAATAACATCAAAATGAATACTATACACACACATATCCAACATAACAGTCAGATATATGGTTGCATAAATCATCCAAAAACATTATTATACTACAAAACACACAGCAAATTTCAACAGACAGGAGCAAATATCCCAAATAGGAATGTGCCGTGTTTCACTTTCCGACTGTCGTATCCTGTTTCTCATTCCCATTCTGTCCGCTTGTGTCTTTAGAGAGCAGTAAAAAATAATAACCTGCCGTACACAGTGCTAACTTTCAGCTTCTTTGCCTCTCATTTCACCAGGTGCCAAAGCCCTGCTCAAGTGCAGAGAGTTTAATAAGGCCTCTGGCACCATGTGAAATCCGCTACCACCTGAACCGTCTCAGTTTGCTGCTTGATTCCGCTCACTGACACACAGTTTTAACTCTATCAGCCGAGGGACAAGCAATCAGAAAAAGATTTCCAGGTGAGGTTAGAGGGAACTTGTAAACTCCTATCTAGGTTTAAATCGATATATTGTTTGCTTGAATCATTCTTATCATGAATAGGAACTTCTACTATGTCAGAACTTGACATGGTAGCAATGTTACTATCAGTTCTGCCCTCTGCTAGGTAAGTAAGGAAATCAGTCATCATCATTTTCCACAAAAAGAACATAAAACCCTCACTGTTGGAAAAAGAACATGCATGTGTGCGTGTCTACCCCAGAGTGTGATTGTAAATTCAATCCCATCATGCTCAGCATTATATGGAACATATGGAGGATCAGTCTCTCTGATGGAACAGCAGAACTTGGAGGATGAGGAGATTTTTTTTTTTTTTACGCACTGCTGCTTTGAATAAAAGATCTGTGTGGGGATTTGTGCATGACGGGCAACTCCAACCCTGCACTTGTCAGTTATGTAATGTGCTCCACTGTCGCCCGGTGAAACACTCTCCTCTCGTTGGTATCCACAAAGACAGCGGAAGACTTTATCTGGAGCAGCAAAAGAATGAGAAGTAGGAAAGAGGGATGAGAAAGAGAAGGAAGGAGGCAGGTGGATGTGCGTGTCAGTGGGTGTCAAAGCCGTGACGAGATCAAACACTGTTCTGGGATGCTATGGGCTGCTTCTATTCGCAACGCTGGTGAGAAAGAAGCACCGAGCCAGTCACACTCTCACAACCAGCATATATATGAATAAAGTGGGAAAACTGTCATCAAAAAACACTTATATGGGCAAAAATGCATTACAATGTAAGAGAAGCCTTAATTTATATGTTTCTATTATTGATAGGACTTTAAATGATTTAAAAGATTTCACACTTTTCACACCCATTTATGTCAGGCTAGTTGTTTCATAAGATATTCTGCAAGAGGAAAAATTGACTCGAGGTATTTTTGAACAATTTGCTTCACCCCTGTTATCAAAAGAGACCGAGATGCGTCACACTGCATCACTTTGCCACACTTTGCCACACTTTTTGTTTGTCTTTTTGCAATGAGCCACAGTTCATTACACACCAGTAAACACTTTATTTACGCCAATTACTGTGTAATTAAGAAGGACGTATTGTTAGCAAAATCAAGCAGATACAAACTCCAGGAGAGAACAACTGATTGTTGACAATCCTAAATCTAATTGCAGTTGGTGAAAAAAATACACACAACACGACCATTGTGTGAAGTGTGAAGTGAGGCTTGAAACTGCTTGTGTGTGTGTGTGTGTGTGTGTGTGTGTGTGTGTGTGTGTGTGTGTGTGTGTGTGTGTGTGTGTGTGTGTGTGTGTGTGTGTGTGTGTGGAGTGTACTTTTAGCATGACAGGGGACATCTCCCATCATATAATCAGCCTTGATAATTGACTTTTGTCCCAAAAAAGGAATTACATCTCAATGTACTGTATAACAAGAGCAACAATGAACCTGACCCCAGTCTACTTAAAATAAGTTTAACAAGCTCAGGATTACTAATCAGTCAAAGCCTCTAACATCAACTGAGCAATTGCACATTCCCAAAGGAGGAAGGGAATTCAGCCAAATGTAATTGTCCACCACCACATTTCTGGTCAAATAAAGAAGCTATTTTTAGAAACACAAGTATAAGGCCCAATTTCCTGAACCAGGCATAGAAAAGGCTGCTCAACCAGAGTGAAACTGGCCACTGGAGACTTCAAGAACATACCAAAGTAACGGCAGCAGCCTCACACAAGGGGCCCTTGTCTCATTTTTAGTCACGTATGATTACACTGCTAAGCCAGAGCCACCTTTTTATTCGTACAGAAAGAAACTCATGAGCCATTCAGCCATCAGACCTTCTTTATTCAATAGATTCAATTATATGACTTGTGCATATTTCCATTTACGGGGAGTGATTTGCTGCAAGTATGAAATGTCTTCAAGAGTTCAAAAGGAAATGTGTAACAGGATTCATTGTGCTGTATTTTCATAGAGTTAGGACCACTCTTACCGCATGCTGCGTGGTGGCCTACATGAAGACCTGCTGAAACAGACATGTTTCAGCACAATATGTTGGGTCAGTGAAAAGTCAGCAGTGATAGACTCACGGCTGCTCAAATATCAGTTGTGGGGGGAGTACTTGTATATTTTAAATTAAATGTATTCCTAATTTTTAAAAAAATATGTAAATTGAAAATCCTAAAGGAATATTTCACATTTTTGGAAATACACATACAGTGCATCCGGAAAGTATTCACAGCGCTACACTTTTTACACATTTTGTTATGTTACAGCTTTATTCCAAAATTGATTCAATTCATTTTTTCCCTCAAAATTCTACACACAACACCCCATAATGACAATGTGAAGTTTTTTTGAGATTTTTGCAAATTTATAAAAAAAAAATTTAAAAAATAAAAAAAACAAAGAAGCACATGTACATAAGTATTCACAGCCTTTCCTCAATACTTTGTTGATGCACCTTTGGCAGCAATTGCAGCCTCAAGTCTTTTTGAATATGATGCCACAAGATTGGCACACCTATCTTTGGGCAGTTTTGCCCATTCCTAGTTTCATATTGATGCTCCCAGTTAGCTTAGCTTTATGATGATAAAATGCTCTGTGATAATTCTCTGTGGGTTCATCACCTTTGACAGATACCTTTTGCAATTCATGCAATCCAAAGAAACATTGGTTATAGATTATATTGCTTTTATAATCTCTTCTTATTTGCACAAATTGTATGTCCATATTGTAAGTAGCACAGTTCGCACATGTCAAATGTCTTTCAAAAGCCCTGGCTATTGGGTATAAGATTTGGATGGTTTCATGATGGGAATTGCTGTCGCATTGCTGTCCATTAAGCTAAAGCTGGTCAAATTTTTGTAGTCGGTCCTCATTGGCTTTCAAGCTCATGCATCCAATTAATGCGAAACAACTACACACCAAGACCATAATTGTTGTGTAATTCATGCATAGACACCAATGACTGAAACATAGTTTTACCGTAAATGAACCCCTGCCAATCCCCTGTACTGCTCATGGTACAGTGTGTCTTAAGAGACAAATAATGTGTTATTTTTTGCCACTAGGGGTTTCTCAATTTCTCAATCTAAACAATAACAAAAGAAAAGGTGATGACCTCAAAAGTTACGTTGGTTCATTAATTTAAGATCCAGACATATCTCTCCAAAAAAATGAACCTCGTGATTGAAACCACTAAAAATGCAGATTGAAGCAGTTTCACATTAAAAAAATAAATAAATAAAAGTGTTTCGATAATGTTGTTCGGCAGGTGGTGGACATCCAGATGTAGCTGTGAGCTGAATTGCTGTTAAAATTAGCTCAGCTTGTGACTCTAACAACTGAAGATCCAGACGTTCCAGAAGTTTTTACTGGGATCCGGATTACCTGCAGATGTTAGGGTTAGCTTAAAGACAGTTAAAAATCAACTAAGACAAATATTTTTGTTAAAATGTGGCTCAAAACCAACACATGTGCACAGGAAATATTGATGTCATGGATCCATTCATTCTTGCCGCCTCATTATGAGATCCATTTAAAAGTATAAACTTATAAAAGTTCCACAATTATTTAATTATTTGTAATAATTATTCAACTCAATAAAATATTTACTATAGTCATTTCTAGATATTTTAAACTTGAAAAAGTACAGTTAGTTTACAGTTGAGTTAAAGCACAAGTTGAAGTTGAAAGGGAAGTAGTGTATTTTTTATTTATGTATTTATATTATTGATTTATATCACTGTTTATTTGATGTATTGGTGCAGAATATGAAATATCAGTAATGCAAAAAATACAGTAAAATATAGTATTTTAGTACTGTATGCACATATCAATAAATTTATTTTCCACCACTGTCTAATATTGTAGAGAAAAGAAACTACTTCAGGTATTTCTGTCTGCAAATAAATCATATTGCTGAAGCTGTGATGAGAAATACTTTATAAGATGTCATGTCAACAACCCCCCAAGTTCTCCCTGCTTCACTTTTTCTGCCACTGTCAATTTTACTGTGAATCTTCCACGAGGCAGCAACAGAGAAAGCTGCACTTAAGTTCGGAGAGAGGTGGAAGGTGATGGAACAGAGAAAGTGAAGAGATGAAAGTAGCAGTGGAGGGTAACGATGTTCTCATAGCTTATATATTTATTGATATTCTCGCCAAGGGTGCAGACAGTGGCAGGATGTAGGAAGGCTGAGGAGAGAATGAGGCTGCTAACACCCACCGTCTCTGAGCCGTCACCCTGCCAGACAAAGAGCCTCAATCATCACCTCTCGCACTTCAGCACAGTCCTGCCCACTTGGCTCCTTCACTATTGATGAAAAAGTCTCAAGACCAAGACCCTGAATCTCCACTTTGTCTTTTGAGTGTGCTTGCAGAGCCATAAGTCAAATCAATCTCACTGAAATACAACTAGGACCAGCGTTGTATGATGGTCAATGGGGAGAGAAAACTTAACTTTTGATCCTGTTTGAATTGTGCAGCTATTCACCCATATGATGTTTGTCTGTCTAAAAGATAACTTTGCATATGGAGAATGTTGCATTTTATTGTAAAACTGATTAAGTATTAGATGTAATTAAAGGGCTACAGACCCAATAATACAGACCTTCGCTATCCTGTTATATCCACAAGCTACTCAGAGCCACCGAAGCTAATGTTAACGTGACAAGCCTGTTTTGTATCAGGGTTTATCCACAGCAACAAGGTTTGTTCGTTTGTTCACGTCCTGTCTGATAACGTATCCCGGTGCCATCACTCACTCACTCAGTCACAAAGCGTGAAGCTGATCTGATATGTGAATATATGCCATACATACAGACAGATTTATTCCTTTATAGGTAGATGATGGTGTTACATCACCACCGAATAGTACAAAATTTGTCATGCTTGTCACTCACACATCATACCTCCATATGTCCACGGATCAGATAAGCTCTGTCTACAACATTTGAGCAAACTTTGAGACTCAGCTACAACAAAACTGAACTCTGAATATCATGAATCTGAAGCCATCTTTTTCCAGTTCCAGTTCTGTTCTGCATTTAGTCATGATTGCTCAGAATTTGTAGGAGAAGTGATAAAAAAAATGATTTGGAAATAACCCACAATGGAAACACAAATGGACATGGCTTATGCCCCGTTTTTTTCTATGTGGAACAGTACAGGAGAGTGGTATGCTTATTTTCATTCCATTACCATTATCATTTAAGTAACCCTTTTGGTTGGGGTACCACCACACAGTACTGATACCTAGTGGAGGAGCCCCTAGTTTAAGTGTAAGGCCCCCTTACACAGTGGAAATGAAAAGGTGTCCATTATTGACCCAAACTGTAATGTACTGTACCATAACATACTGACAGTGGAAACAAGGCTTTATATGGAGAGATTTGTCTGGGTCCACAGAATCCATTTTGATTCTGAGACTTACAGTTCAAGAGTTCTATACCAGTTGTTTTGTTATCGTGACACCATCTGGTCAAATGACACCAGATTCAACACCACAATTCCTTGGGTCCCCGGCAATAAACCTGCCGAGAGTGTCCTTGATCAAGCTGTGGTCAAGATATGCAACAGAACAACAAAGATCCCTCACATTGTAGACAGATAACAGGAAAACTTAGTGGTGCCGGTCTTTCTCTGACATCAATGCAACCATTTTTCCTTACCTCATTCCAGTCCAGATTTTAATTGAACAGGTCCCACATGCTATGCCAGCTTGGCACTGAGATGCCCCCGAATGTTGCCCAGAGTTTTACAGCTATTATTTAACACCTAAAGTCAGGGCTTTGTCCTCCTGCCTCACCAGAGAGACAATTAAATCCTTGTTTACCCAAATGAATTATTAACTATTCTGGAAAAATAAAACTCACTTCTGGTAAAGAGCTACAACGGGCCATCTTGTTTACAAAAAGGCTATTGTTGACAGTGTTTACCAGAGTCAAAGTGGCGAATTAAAAAAAAAAAAAGTCCTTTGTGAAGATTTGCATACTTCCTTTGTTGCGGATTCTGGATGTTTGCAGCTTTATCAGGGCTGGATGGAAAACTGGCTGCAGTGCGATAGGCATCATGTGACACATATACATCAACACTGACAAACAACTGACCATTAAAAGAGTGGAGGGATCGAGAGGAAAAGAGAAGTCAATAAGAGTGAAAGGGAGAGGCAGTTGCTGCCAACGATCACTGACGTTGATGGGAAAGACCTGAAGTTACCTCAAGCTCTGAAAAAAAAAAAAGAAAGAAAAAAAAGATCCTTCGGCATCAGTGCATGACAGGAATTCATCCGACATTTAACAGTAGTCAACAAAAACAAATTGACATGGCCAGAAATGTCAGGAAAGCAGGAAAAATATGTTTCAAGGATTTTGACAGTGTGAAAGACTAACAACATCTTACTGTACTCAAGCGCTGGCATAAAACCACTGTCTTTTCAACCATGTTCCAGGAAGGCTGCTTATTTTGTTTTTTAACTGAAACTCTCTCAGCTGCTACTCAACCACCACACTGGGCGGCTCACAGGTGTCAGTGTGTGTAAATACATTAATATGAAAGTTGGGAAAGAAAAAAAAACAGCATGCATGTTCTGCAGAGCCTGTTCGTGGATAAATATAGGCAAAAGCAAAATTACAAAAATTAAAAACCCATAAGTCCAAGGTTCTCCAGTGAATATTTAAAATCCCATCGACCATATTCTCTCCCTCATTTCTAGGTAATGTCCTCTTAATCTGTGCAAAGCCCGGATGAATCTCTCAGTACTATCTGGTTGATTAGCGCTTCTTCAGCTGCAGTAGAGTGGAGAAGGCAGCTGGTCCAGAGCTGCAATTAATATCTGGGAGATAGGCAGAGAAGCAGATCGCATGGAGGGTAAAAAAAAAAAAAAGGGACTGAATACCGGGAACAATGGATCAATGCGGAAAACACAAATTTCACCAAACCAAGGGCTGGCGGTTGATGTGAATCAATACTTTCTAAGCATCTCGGAGACGTGTTTACGTTGATTCATTCGCTGTGACAGAGAGCTGTGATTGCAGCGAGCAGAGGGAGATGACTTTGCTAGATATGCGTTACTGAAAAGAAGCAGATAATTGAGTCTTTCCTCAACTTGTTTAATGTTGTCTTTACTCTCAACAATCTCTGCCGACATCACACACCTGCGAGAGGAAGAAAAAAAACACACGAGCCTCGGAAGCTGACCGACAACATATCTTGCGGTCTCCAAGTGTTCCCTCTGTAGTGGCTGCTCGCGTGCTGCCTTCGTGAAGTGCATGTCAGCTATGTGCTAATTATGGCGGCTACATGCATAGGCACCATAACTGTGCCCTTATTGTAAACTATAAATCCGGCTTGGCTTCGTGTGGCTTACAGAAGAGGCAGCAACAGCCAGACAACATTAATAAGTAGTAACACTGCTGCGATTTGTGAGAATCGTATAACAACTAGACAATAAAAGGACAACAGGCAATAAATGGCAAATTCTACTTACTTAATTTTCGATTTAAAATTACTAGGGATGTGACTTGATTAAAAAAATGTATTGAATTAATTACAGGTTTTGTATTTAATCACAACTTATTGCATAACAATATTTACCCCAAAAGCAACATTTATTATATGTAAGTGAATTTTAGTTGCTATCTATAACACATTTTCTATTTTCAACCGCCTGATATACAGGTCTACAGTTCTGGGAAATTCCTTGAGTTTTCGATGTTGACTTATCGTAAAATACCAAGTAACTGCCTAATTTATAAAAAAAAATGTAAAAAATCAAGGAAGAAGATGTGACAACTTTCATTGTTGTAGTGAACCACGACATGGTTACGTTCCGAGTTGTTTGACACTATGTTTTAACATGTTAGTTATGTTGTAATTAATTAATCGTTATTTTTCTTTAATAATCCTATATTTTTCACTTTTCCTGGTTTCATTTGAAATTGTGGTATAACTAACAGAATATTATGCCTCCTCTGTCAATTCTGGAGCTCTAGAAAGAACAGGTCACTTTGAGTCTGTATGAATGAATGAATGAATGTGGAGCTATATGAAACTTTTAACAGGGGCCCTATCCATCGCAACAGATGAGCACAGCCTGGCGGTGGTGACTGTGTATTTGCGACATTACAATTTTTTCCTGTCGATTTCCTGTGGATTGAGAATTTTGGAAAATGGGACAGTATTTAGATGAAACCCAGACCTTCTTATAATCCAAGACAAATTTAATCCCACCTTCTGCGACATGGAACTTTTTTTTTAAAAAAAGGCTGTCTAATTTATCGGAGTTGAGGAGTGATGCTCATAATCCTGACATATTTTTCTTAATCGTACATAAAAACACCATATGGTGTTATTTATGCAGTGATGTTGGAGAGAAATTGCACAGTAAAAGCATCACATCTGCAGATGCACTGATTATAATTGGCACTTGTGTATTTGTTTGCTTTTTTTATTTAAAAATAATGAAACCAAATGTAACAGTCTTAATGTCTCAGCCTAATGTGATCATTTGTTCAGCAGCCAGGAGACACAGGGAGAGCGGTGTACTGATCAGCTGGCCTTGGCGTTGCTGCGGCAAGCTTGCCTGGCCGCTGATAACAGGGCCAGAGTGGAGGGGACAGAATCCCATTACAAATGGCTGAATTAGGTCTGTCAGATTGTGCAGCTGAGGCGCTACATCTCCATCGACCCTGCACTGCCTGGGCTCCACTCTGGGGTCAGAGCGTTGCCCCCTCCTGGGATAAAAAAAAAAGTGTTGTTGCGCTATTCAAAGGAAAAACAAACACATGCACAGTAAAAAGTAACACTGCCAGAGGCTACATTTCATGACACATAACTGTTAAAGCGAACAAATGAACACATGCAAACTAATGCTGTGTTTTCATCGCATGCTCTCAGCTCCACTGTCACTACGATCTGTATATTTAGTTACATATGAGCAACCTTTTTTGTGAACGACCTTTTTTTGACATCAAGCGTAACGATTATTGCATTAATAAACAAATGAATACTGAGGTTCCAGTCAATTTTGACCTCATTTTATCACTTTACCACTGACTTTCACTTACATACTTTAGTATGGTTTTAAAGGAGTTGTGGATTTTTTTTTTTTCGGGATAAGTTATGTAAAGTTTACACAGAAGAACTGCTTCATTCTAGCCATTGCCAAGGTTGCCATGATCTTTATATAAATAAAGATTCTTATTCTGTATTTGGTGAGAATGAATGACCTTCAGGTGTGTGCAATTATTAGGTCATTACATGGCCACTACATGAAGGCGATTTTACCACTGTTTTTTAAAATTGTGTTTGCTCTTCAGTTGCTATGTTGTGTGTTTCCACCATTCTTTCTCAACCAAAATAAACGTTGGCCCTTTATATTCTAACCAAGCAATCGGGCATGCTGGAAGCCATTCATAGTAAATTGTGGCGTGTGTATGTGCCCACAATTTCAGAATGATTGAGATGTCTTAGGAAGAACTCCATGGCAACAGATGTTTTGGGGTTTTATAAATCTGACAAAAAGACTTTGTTTCCTGATTTCTACTTAGATTTAATGTACCCAAAGAGTTTTATAAATTTAGTCTCAGGTACCAGAAGGCACATACTAGTCAGTGATAGAAAACAAAGTGGAACAGGAGCAGTAGGTCACCAAGGCCAGATTCTTACATGAGTAAAATAGCTGCAGGTCTATTTCAGCAAGAATAACTCCACTGTAAAGCACACACTAAGAATTCCATTGGAACAACATGCTGATGATACTTTGATCAAATGAGGATCCTGTAGCCAGTGTTTGTATCGGGTCATTCTTTCCTTTACCTGCAGCTGGTTAATGTGGTGCTTTTAACATGAACTAGAATGTATGTAGTGTGATTAATTTATTTTGCTGTCAGAAATGGTCTAGTAATAACTGTTATATATGAACTATTTTCAGACAAGAAGCCTGTAATATTGCTGCCTTTTATAAATTCACTAGGTCTCTTAATAAAAAGTTCCGTGTTGACAGGAAATACAGACCTGGCATGGATTGGGGCTACAATGCTCACACAACATTTATTATCTGACAAGTGATATTCAGCATTGCAGGAACTTACTGTGTGTATATTGTAGAGAGATTGTTTGCTGCAGCATGTCACTAAGCTGCCTTTGTGTCTCGTTGTCAGTGCAGGAGAAAGGAAGCAGGCTGCTGTTCGACTGTGTTCAGGTTCAAATGTAGCTTGTTAAAACACAGTGTGGAAGTCACACTGTGACTGAGATAGTTGCATTGTTAAAAATTTAACTCAAAACCCACAGCTCTCCTGAGCAGGTGCAATGTCTTCCTTTATTAACTCTTGTCACAGATGAGTGTGATTTTATTCAAAATGTATTTTGTTATGTACAAATGAAAGAATCAAGAATCAAAATTCAAGAACAGTAGCAGAAATATACATTTCATCCTTTATCCAGGAAATACTCTTTATGTCACAGCCAGGCGTTCCCTATCATGACCCGGTTCTTGTAGCCAGTGGAGAGCATCTGTGGTGCCTGACTCAAAAAAAAAAAACCTACTTCCAGCTTGATCTCATAAGGTTATCGCTGCCCGAACGTGCATAAATTTAACCAGCACGCATTGTGCAGTGATCGATTCTTTGGGAGCCGAGCTCATCTCGAACAAGCCTAATGACTGAGGCCAGTGCGTCCACCGAGGAGTTGATGAGGGAACGGGCAGCAGGTGCAGAGACAGATGAACACACAAGCAGCTGATTGGCTGGGGAAAACAGTGGGAGCAGGGCAAGGCTAATGAGGCGGATGCAGGGCAAGAGTGGAAGGAAAAGCAAGCTGGGGAGGAGATCGGGAACTTGGGAAACATACTTCACGACATTTCTGAATAAATATTGTACTTTCTACTCCACTACATTTATATGACAGTTTTAGTTACTTTTCATATGTAGATTTGAATGTTTTACATACAGAAAATATACTATAATACTATACAGTATATACTACTATACGTGTTGTATGTAAGTGCATTTAAATGTCCCTAAATGTATGTAGTGATTTAAATCAATATTGTATAATATTATTATTAATTAATAGTCTGCATCATGAGTACTTTTACTTTTGATACTTTTAAGTACATTTTGATGATAATAATAATATGAGAAATAATAAATAATATACTTGTTACTGAGTATTTGTGTGCCAACAGTATTTTTACTATGATCTCAACAGTTTATCCGCTACTGTGTATAGTTATAAACACTACATCATCTGTTAGCAACTATGTCAGAGATAATGCATTTGAATTTATGATCACACTTTAAGATGGTACCAACTCCAGTTCTTTCATTTTAGCACCACACCAATCTTCACCCATTCTTACAAAGTACTGTCTGTGTATCTTGCAAAAGACTCTTTTTCAAAAGTAGGTACTTTGGTTGAGAAAAATAAATGGTCAGGAGTTCTTTTCAAACATAATGCTAAAAAGTGAAATTGACAGAATGTTTCTGGAGCACAGTGAATACCTACAATGTTATAGATGATCACTTATCTTGTGTTAATATGTATTAAACTGCTGCATATTTATAGGAAGAGGAAGGGTGGACAGGAAAACAAAATAATTGGTGCATATGTTCGTGGCAACAGGCGGAGTCAATCACGTTATCAACGATACATGTAAACAGCACAATCCAAAAAAAAGAGCTATGGCCAATAGCCGGAATTCTGTGTGTGTGTGTGTGTGTGTGTGTGTGTGTGTGTAAGCAGAGCTACTGTTATCCTGCACCTGGAGGAGGTGGAGCAGAGCAAAATGAGCCGAGACGTAAGTGGCATTGATTGAACTGGCGCATGTCCGCCCTCATTCATAAACAAGGATAACCTGCCAAACATTTGTGGATGATCTGTCCTGATGACAATGAGTAACGCTGGCACACAGCCCAGCAACAGCTGTGAGAAACGCTCTAATAATCCTCTAATTACTCAAAACAGCAGAGACAAAGAAAACCTAAAAGGTGCTGGTTTGCGCTTAGCGGGTGCTTAGTAAGAATCTTAAGGAGGCAAGTTTATCATGTCTATATTTTTTTATTACTGTAAACGTTTAACAAGAAATCTGTGTACACACAGAACATAGTACACAATAGCAGTATTATAATAGCGTAATATAGTATTGATGAGAAAAAATGGAGTTTCTTTGTGGTGCACGTAAAAGTGAAATGACTCTAGTGGAGTAAAGATAACACATCATTCAGCACTAACAGACAAATCCGATCACAGGAGCCGTATCACTCTTTTGATGAAAAAGATAAAGTTCAAAGAAAGATTTTGAAATGCATATCTGCTTTGATCACTGTATCAAATTTTCACAATCAAATCAGAGCAAAGATAGACATGCTCCATGCTTTCACAACTGGAATAAGGGGTTTTATTCTTTTGCACAGCAAATGAGCCAAATGCTTCCTGACACAGCACATACGTATCTGCCAGAATCTGACAGCATTTTTGGGATTGGTTCTATAATAAGAAAACAAAGAAGGGATGTCAAGTGATTTAATTGCGTTTAATTTAGAATTAAACGCAATTAAATGCAATACTGCCCATGGTTAATCACCTATTAATCACACATTTTTATCAGCTCAAGATTTAGCACAAAAAGACATTTATAAGTATTTTGTCAATATGAGAGTGAACAGGATATGCCTGCTTTATGCTGTAAAGATTTCTAGTTGCCTTGTTAATCGAAACCCTTCCAAGTTTGGATAAGACCTTTTCAGTTTTCAACGTCTACATGCAGAGTCACTGTAGCCTGCTTAGGAAACCAAATACAGTCTGGCTTGCAACAACAGCTGCTGTGAATCACATACTTCAGGCCCGTGTAACAACATAAATATGTGCAATAGACTGTTTTTCATAGCAGCCATACCGGCATGAAATACTAGGTAAACACAGGTGTTAAGGTTCTGTTCCATTTAGTAAAGCAACATGCATGATAGCAGCACCCTGCCTCTGTTTGACCTGAATGGAATGGAGCCTTAAACCAACCAGAGACATCAGGTGGGCGGGTGTTTACACACAAACCCAGCACATAGCAGCACACACACGTTATCAGAGATGGCGAGTTCGGACTCGATGAAGTAGATGAAAATCTATAGAAAATACTTTAACCTCATCAACGTGCAAAGTAAAAGGTAAATGTTAAGTGTACATTAAGTCATCCCAGAGCAGAGAGTTTGTCACTGGCTAATGTAAGCAACTCCAATTTAATGAAGCACTTCTTGACTGTACTTCTTCTTCTTCTTCTTGTGACACTTGCAGAACTTAATGAATTAGGAGGTGCAGTAAATATTAAAACCACTGTACGGGCACCTGTCTTTGCTGTTCTACTCAGTTACTAAATCAATTACTTTTTGAGAGAAGTAACCAGTAACTATAAATAATAACCTTTTTAAAGTTACATGCCTAACACTGGTCATAACATATTTTTAGTTCCCCTTTCCTTGATTATTTTTCTCTATGATCGATTGCTAGAAGGCTAAACTAGAGGTGAAGCAAGGGGTCATTATAACAGAACCTGCATTGACGCCATCAGAAACATGTGCAGCGTTTAAACATATTCGTCTTAGTGCTTCATTACCGGTACCGTTGAGAGTCAGCAGCTGTAGAGTTTCACCAAGACAAAACACAAATTAGGCATGTGTCTTAGCTGGGAAACAGGGTGAGCATGTTTGCTTAGACAGGAAGCCTCATTCTAATCACTTTGATCAGAGTGCTGACAGTATCTGCAACAGACTTCTCAGACTGCGTAGGCTAAATCCCAAATGTAAATTGAAACAAACAAAGAACTCCTAATTAGCGTTAAGATCACAAAGGTTCACAAAAGCCTCCTCACATCAGTCATGCAAGGTTGAATCTGACATTTGTAAGTCAGTTATCCAGACGTCCTCGCTTGTTTTCCACTCTTGGGTGTCAGATTTTAGGGCTTCCTCGAGGGCACCATGCACTCAGAGCACTGTGGTCCATGACCGGAGCTAACTATTACCCATAATGCCTGCAGACTTCATCTCTCTGGGATCTAGGAGTTGAGTTCATGCCACTCCGAGATGCCCCAAGAGCTACTTCAACCACAAAGCACCATAAACAAACAGAGCAGTCCGTGTGACACTTGAACATAGCCAGAGCTAATGCCAACATACAAAGATAAAAACAAATCAAAGTGGATACAATGCAGGGGTATGTATATTTACTGAAGTACTGTACTTAAGAACAATTATGAGGTACGTACCTGTAGTTCTGCATTTCAACACCGAGATCACAGGTGATACTATTACTATTATTGTTGTTGTTGTTTTTATTATTATTTCTTATTACCACTTGCCATCATTTTTATTGTATGTATTCAGTTTCTGTTCACTACATTATAATTATAACTGTATTGAATGGAGGCTTCAAATAATCCTCTTGGTTTTGTGCCCCTCTCTGCCCTGAATATTATTTATTGATATCTCTAAACTCTACTGGTTGAGTATTTACATTTTTCTGCTACTTTATACTCTATACGACTGCAAAAGTTATATGTATTACAATGATGTGACACCATTTATCCATCCATCTTCATCCGCTAGTCTGGGGGTCAGGTCATGGGGGCAGCAGCCTCGGCAGAGAAGTCTTCCCTCTCCCTGGACACTTCATCCATCTCTTCTATGGGAACCCCAAGATGTTCCGAGGCTAGCTGAGAGACATAGTCTGTCCTGAGTGTCCTGAGTCTTCCCCAGGGCAACCCTAACCCTTACACTAACCCGCCCAGGGCAACAAGCCCAGAACGCCTCACCAGGGACACTCTAAGCTCCTCCTGGATGGACAAGATTCTCACCCTACCTTTAAGGGAGAGCCCAGTCACCATGCACAGGAAACTCATTTCGGCTGCTTGTATTTGCGATTTCATCCATTCAGGCCCTACCCAAAGCTTGTAACCAAAGACGAGGGTAGGAATGTAGATTGACTGGCCTTTCGGTTTAGCTCCTTTTTCATAATGGCAACACTGCACCAATCCACCTGTCAATCTCCCATTCTTTCCTTTCCTCCATTATAAACAAGACCCAGAGATATTTGGATACTTGTACTCTTCCACTTGAAGCAGGACTCAGACTTGGAGGTGCTTATTCTCAACCCAGCCACTTCACACTGTGAACCGCTCCAGCAAGAGCTGAAAGTCATGGTCCAATAAAGCCAACAGTACCACATCATCTGCAAAAAGCAGAGACCCAATGCTAAGGCCACCAAGAGCGAAGCCCCTCAATGCCCTTGCTGCACCTAGAAATTCTGTCCATAGAGGTTATGAACAGAATCTGTGACAAAGGGCAGCCCTGGCAAAGTCCAACTCCCACTGGAAACAAGTCTGGCAATGTGGACCAACCTCTGACACTGGGCATACAGGAACCAGACAGCCTGTGTCAGCAGGTCTGTAGTAATGTGATACCATCACACCAGTTAAGCTGCTTTTTGACACTTAGCTGATAATACTGTTGAATTCCTACTTATGTAAAGTTTTGAAACATAATACTCAGTGAACAAGCTCTCAGGATTTGATCAGAAAAAGGATGTGAGCATTCATATGACAGTAATTTAATATACATCATTGTTTATTCCTTGTAGTAAAACTATGCTGTTTCTATACTGAAAAGCTTCATTTTTCCTGCGCATTTTAAATTGGAACAAATCTTCAGGAAATCTGATTATTTAGTAAATACTTTTAAATTTGTGTTCTGTTTGTTCTGTGCTGTATTTCATTGACATTTCAGTTAACGTAACTTTAACCTGCATTTCTTCTTTGCTTTTCACTTTTTCTCTACATCATACTTTGTTAGAGCTGAAATTCCTTTTATGCTTCATTAAAAACACATTAAATGGCCATTTGTATGGAATGTACTACTGTATATAAATAATTTGCATTGACCATTTATTAAACATGTGCGCAGTTATGACACAGAGACAATTAGGAGGTCCCTAGTTTGTAGAATGTTAATGTTAGTTAATGATTGTGAAATTCTTTCCAGGGTTTTTGGTGAGCAGATTAAGCAGTTTTTTGATCAGAAATCAAAGCCTGCAGCAGGAGGAAAATCTTGGCGCCATGTAGCTATCAGTGTGACAAAATGCCAAACACACCGCCCTGTTTCAGAATATGAAAACATGATGTAAAATAATGAGTAGGTGAGAAATGGACCATCAGTCAGTAAATGCTTTCCTAGCTGTAGAAAAACAGTGAAGCATATTAAAGTGGTAGTTCTGGATTTGGGGCATCTAGCCCCATTTACCATTGTTTTAATTGTTGGCCTATATCTGAAGCATACTGTAGAGATCATAATTTGACAGATACCTCCAGTATTAAGCTTTGTAACATTTTCCCCTCAGCCAGATTTTCAATATAATAGAAGTGCAGAGGGCAGGTTTAGTAACTCTTTCCCAAACCAGAACCTCAACAGGAAGCTCATGGTTTAATCTTACTTATTGTCAATATATTATCCTGCAATTCATAGACAACTTGCTAACCGAATATTGAAACCAGAGATAGATTTGTTCCAGAACTATTTTCAAGACCACAGTACAGCAGTGAACTTTTTTGCTATTCTGTCACAAATAGGTTAGAAGTTGTCAGACAAGTAGCCTATGGACACTAAATAAAACAGCTTTCCTTGTGTCGAACTAGCAGCACCACTACCAAGCACATCAGCTAGGGTAAGTTATCTTGCTCATATATCATATCACATATAATAAATCCCTCCACGGGAGCTGTCAAACAGATAGGAGCAATGCTCATTGCCAAGATTTATTAATTTTACTTTTACTAATTTTACAAAGCAAGTACAAATTAATGAAATAGGAAACATTGAATGGTGCAACTCACTGAAACAATTACACAATGAGCTTCCTACCAGTGTTTATGTAGTTTTTCACAGCTCAATACTTGAAGTATTAGTGAAATTATGGTCTCCAATACCTGCCAGGAACATGGGAAATGGGGCTGGATGTCCAAAATACATGAACTATCCTGTTAAACTGGAATTAAACAGGGGGTACATATCAGTAGGGTTTTTTTGTCTGTTTTTTTTTTTATTAAAAAACAACATTTTCTCTCCCACAGAATCAAATCACAGTGCAAATGTACTGTACCTTCCTACCGCTGTTGTACAGTCAGCATTGCTGTATGGGCAGCAATGGTAACAGTAAAATGAATGGTGAAACTCTGGCAAACCAACATTTCTTTTTGTTTGTATTTGAGCCTTTGAGTTCCTTATGGAGCATAGGCTGCTGAGAAAGTGCTTGCATCCAGCCCCTTCTGTCTTAGGCCATCTGGATGCAGGCGATGCCATGGCAGTCATCCCGCCTTCATCTTCCATTCAGGGCAGCAAATTACCACCAGCCAAATGCAGATAGATTTCGGACGTGGCCAGTAAATCTGTCTCTGCTACCAGCCACTTTGGCAGGTCACCAACCTCATTCTGAGGTCCTTTTTCTATGCTAAAAATCTAGTTACTTGGCAGAATATTGAACGATTTGGGTAGGTTTTGATGGCTGGACAATTCAGAGTACTGTAGCTCCTTTTCTTGATCGAATTGTTTGATTTATGTCAAAGGATTCCTTGTTGTGGAATCAATAGTGATTTGAGACTGTTTCGTACAGTTAGCACAACTCTGTATTGCACACACTTTTATGAGTATTAATAATGCATTCATTCCTAATCGTTTGCTCAATTTCAGCCTTCATTGGCTGAGATAATAACCTCCCCTGAATCAGTTCTCCATCTCGGATAATCTGAACTCATTATTCCATCAGTTATCTGTGAAAAAGGATTCTGCCTCTGCGCCACTTCCATGTTTGGCTTCTCATCATAGCTCCAGTGTTTTTGTTTTTTTTTTATTTGTTTTATTTCCCTCAGTTATGAGGAAAAGACAGGCCAGCTTTCCTGTTCAGAATGAGCGTATATGGAGTCAGTACAGGCATGCTTACAAAACAAATGACAGGAAAACTGTGGTTATGCTAATAAAATCTGTTCTGCTGCATCACACACCACAGCAATTGAAGGCGATTCCAGCTGCAACACCTGTGCTCGGTGAGTGTGAACAAAACACACGTCTATCTTGCTGTCAGATATGACACACGCTGTTCCTCGACATGTGCCGCTAGTTCCAGTCTTTGGAGAGCCTTGTGTGAAACAAGTAAAAGCTGCAAACTATCACCTTGTGTTTGCAACACATTGAACACAGTGTGTGAGGCCACATGGGAAATGAGAGATTAATCTATTACAAAGGTTGGCACTGAACAAGGAGCAAGGTCACTCCCAAAGACTGGCTGCATTGTATTTAGACACAGAGATGTGAGATGTTTATCTGAAAGAAAGAGACAGGAATGTATTAAATGAGCTCCATATAGAAGCTACAGAAGTGCAATATAGTTTCAAAGGTTTATGTTTTTCCATTATTATAGATCATGTAGGTGTGGGTTTACATATATGGGAGCTATAGAAACACTCAGTTGGGTTGACCCACAAAACATGAGTAGTCACTCAACATCATCTCATCACTTGTCCTCAGAACAGCAACTTCTATTTTCTGTACTGAGCCTATTTACAGAGCGAATGATAGAGAAAAATGGCTCATTGAGCGGAATCTCTTGATAGCTTGTCATCGGAAATGTTGAATATTGATGAAAAACTGTAGGGTTCATCCATATAGATGAAAATACATGATTCTACTCTCATTATTTCATGCATTTGTGTGGAGACAAAAACGGAAATTCTAGTAAAAACAACACATTTCGATAATATGGTACAAACATATGTTTTTTTTTTTCCTTTGGTGCCTGTTTATCTGTAAACAGGATTAAAGGGATAGTTCAACATTTTGGAAAATTTGCCCATCATTATGATTCCCATTGTCATAGAAATAGGTACTTTTTTTTTGTCGATACAAGATGTTTCCAGACCAACAGAGCAGGGCCATGAGCTGCTCAGCTACTACTATGCAGCTAATGGTATTTTTTGGTTTCCCTCATCAAACTTTGCAAATCCTGCAACTCCCACAAGCTGTGACCTGCACATTAACCGCACTATGAGATAATCACCTAACGTTACGAGACAAAGCTGTTTTCAAGGTCAATGTAAAGCCGGAATTCACACTCGAGACATAGCTGCTCAGTGGAGTGACCTCAAAAGTGTGTGTTTAGTGCAGTTACTTCTGTCAACAAAACACGTACGGCATCGCCAGCATTGCCTGAGGTTGCATACGCTGTGTCAATTCGACCCAGTGTCTTACTGAGGAAGTAGTCCTGAGTATTTATTTGCTTCATGTGTAGTAATATTACAGTTATTATCTTAGAATCTGGAGAATGTGCAGGTCACAACTCTTCCACCACAGGATTTGGTGGTTGCTTGATTGTGTGTTTGCTGAAACCAACAAAATACTTAATTAGCTACGTAGTCATAGCTGAGCAGCTCATGGCTCTGTCCGCCTGGAAAAGCTCTGGTCTGGAAAAAGCTTATATCGCCAAAAAAAATGGTAAAGCACCTATTGCTATGACTATTGGAACCATGATGATCGGCTAATTTTCAAAAATTTTTAAACTATCCTTTCGATGAAATAACCCGGTCAAATTGGTGGTAGGATATTGATTTTTTTTTTCTTTTTCAATGCAGCAATTTTGACCTTGGCAGCCACTGTAATTTTAAACCTTTATATTTGTAACTTATTATTAACAATATATGAAGACTTTGCTGTTTGGAATGAATATTGTTTTGTACTTAGTGATTTTGGTTGTGCAATTTGGAGTACATGTTATGTGGCCCTGGAAGTCTGTAAACAGGACCCTGAGAGAACACATCTATTAGAAAAGCCAACAACATAAACAAAGTGGCAAAATATAGAGAATTTTATCAAAACAGTTATCATTAGCCGCTCCTAATAGCCAAACAATACATCTTCTTCTCTGCTGTTTATAAAGAGTCTCATGAATTTATGCTTCAAAGTTCAATCCAATACATGATATCAAACAAAGCAGCAATATGAGATGACTCATATACACACATGCATACTAAGCTCAAAGTTTCACCTTCCTTTCACAGCATGTCAGTATTGCTCACTAATCACTGCTCATTGCTGGACATAATGATGCGCACCAGTTTTCACTCTCCCTCATTAAGCAGATGATCTAACACAAGATCACAAAATACACACATACAAAAACTAATGTGTACATTTTGACTAACACATTAGACTAAAATTAATCACAATAAGTAAGTAAGTTTTCTATCATTTCTGAATTCTATTCAATTTGCAAGTACGGCATACATACACCTTTAATTAAATACATTTTTGTTGCCTTCTTTCATTAGAAACTCCTCTGTGTTGTCTGAATAGTATGGAAGCTAATTAAAATGCATAAACAGAAAACATTTTTAATTTATTAAATTGGAGCCGCATTCTTTTTACTTAGAAATAAAATGAATAATCAATATTCCAGACTGCATTTTAATTTCCTTTTTCAAGACTGCTCATTCTGTGACTAAATTAAATTTAAAATGAAAGTGATGTTTAAGATTTATTTTTCAAAACATTCTCCAGCAAAAAAAGGTACCAAAATCCAATTTGAAATGTAAATTATGAAAATTCAAAAGCATTAACAGATTTCCTTTTTCATTTTCAAAATGAAGCTGCATTTTAAAACTACGTTTTCATTTTATCATTCAACACTGCTTCTGTGATTTAATTAAAATGACAAAGAAAATTACATTTAAGATTTAATTTTCAAAATATTCTCCAGCAAAAAGGGATTAAAATCCAATTTGAAATGTCAAATGCAAAAATTTAAATGCGTTGGCAGAAAGGCTTTTCCATTTCAAAGACATCGCTGCATCATTTGACTCAAAAATTAAACTAATCAAAAATAATCCAAACTTTCTTCTTCATGACTGCTCAGTCTGTGACTTAATTAAAACGAAAAAAAAAAAAAAAAAACTGAGAAATGCTTTTTCGTTTTCATGCTCGCTCTGCAAATAGTGTCTTATTAATCGATATAATTTGGCAATTCCAGGCGAGTGACAGCACTGGCCTCTCTACGTCTTCTGGGTTGGTTCCCTTTCTAAACTCTTTGACTACACAACATGGCTCTTCCTGCCAACGTGCAATCTTTGCTGGTGTTAGCTTTTCTATTCCTTATTCAGATGCCTGGGAGAGACTTGAGAAAATAGTCTGCTGCCACAGATATCAACGCCAAAGCAGTGACTGCTTATTAGATGTTGGCTTGACGTCTGGTTTTATCTGTGTTTTAATCAGAGGCTAAGACAATGTCCATGTAAGTAAAAAGTGTAGTATATAACAACATCATCATAGTCTGATATACTATAACATTACTGTCAACTTCACTGAAAATTTGACCTTTTACAAGAAGACAGCATCTCCAAGTTGCCAGACTTCTGTCATTTGCTGTGGTCCGTGTTAGGGACCGTCTTTAAGTTACATTTCAGTCTGAATTGGTTGATGAAAAATGTTCACCAAAAAATGAACAAAATGACTTTTCCCTCCTCTGTACATCATATTCACAATGTCCTAACTACTACAGGTGAGATTTCAGTGACAACATATTTTATATGGATCAAGTATGTATTTAATTCCTGAAAATATTCACTAAAAGTCAATAAATAGACTTTTTATCATTATGTTTGCTGTAGCATATATAATTTAATTTATATTATGAGTCACATTTGCCTCCATTGAGGAGTTGTTTACTCATCCTCTAACCTTATGAAGTCTTGATTTTTATTTGTTTTGGTTTTTTTGAAGGTTTAAGAAAAAGACTCTGGACTGACCTTTGTTTATATATTTCACATGTATTGTTCAACTAGCCTGACAGTTCTTTTTTAATATTTGATTGGCATTGTGACATACTGTATACTTCATGTTTATGTTCCTACCAACTTCAAAACTGAACCTATGCTCCTGTCACAGATATTGATGATCAATGCATCAGTATTTCCTCTACTTTTTTCTTCTTGACTGACAGAGAGAGAGAGAGAGAGAGAGAGAGAGAGAGAGAGAGAGAGAGAGAGAGAGAGAGAGAGAGAGAGAGAGAGAGAGAGTTACTCACTCAACACTGTCACAGCTGGAGCCTTTGCTGGCACTTGTGACTGTAGCTGCTACTTTACAGGGAGGAAGACAGGTTAATGAAAACTATTGATTCTCCCACTGTATCCCAGGAGATGAAGGGAGGTAACACTAATACTTTCAAACTTTGTTTTCCTCTTCTTTTGACACCCCTGGTGATTCGGTGGCCAGTCTGAGTCTTTGGAGACGGAGGGAACTGGGAGGCGATCCATGCGAGCGGTGATGCCGTCAGCGTCGTTTAGCGAGACAACAAAGGCAGAACAATGAAGGTGAGGCGGAACGGAGGAGGAGGTCAACCCTGGTGGAGCTCTGCTTCTCTCATCCAAAGAGAGAGAAAATGAGACTGAGAGAACCTCAAACTCTCATTTTACTCTGTTTTACTAAAAGAAACTGTTCATATCATATGGCTGCGGAAAACAAGGGAACATTCCACCAATATATATATATCATCTGGTACTTCTATATATATTGGATATCTGCCCAAAATGTCCCCATATCATGAAATGCATTACTGCGCTGGCTGTCTATGATAAAAATGTTACATTATGGGAGTGTGTCTATATTTCAGCTTTAGGGAAATGCAATACAAAACCACTGGAGTACTCTTAAGCATGAAGTAAAAGTATTGAAAAGTAGTGACATAGAAATCGCTAGTTAAAACCCTTTATCAGTCAGTCCTTGTTGGACGAACTACTGTAGTTACTGTAGTACTGACACTGTGAGATGGGGATAGATAGTTTTGGCTGCAAAACATGTTAGACCATTAATATAATTTGTCAGTGTCAGTTTAGGCACCGAATGCTTAGTGCGTTGTGGTGCTAAGATGTAAAAGGGGAAAAAAATATATTACTAGCTCTCAAATCAGCATCCCAAATGTCGGCTGCTCTAAAGGTCAACAGAGCAGATTTGCATGTCAGGGTTCACCAAAGTTGAGCTTGATGTAAAAGAGTCATGGGTATTACTCTTACCCCGTGTGCAAATCTCCTTTTTTGTGTGGCTGTGCACTGACTGTGAGACAGACATTCCCTCCCTCCTCCATGTGTGGTACCCTCTGGAACCAAGAGGTCTTGCTGGGGGCCCATGCTGGGACTCCAAAGGGAGGAATCGTCACCCGTCAGTAATCAAACAGAAGCAGCTCCTGTCTGGAGAACATCCCGGTGTCACGTTTTGATCCTCCGGTAACAATGTACCATCAAGCCATGAATCAGACGGAATAACTGGAGAATGCGTCAGGGGGAGGGGATAAACTGGTAATACCGTCACTTCCCTCCGTCTGTTACCAAGATACCAAGATACACTCCATTCAGCTACTTCATCCACTGACTGCAACACTAGAGCTGGCATTTTCAAGTGGAGCCGAATTGCAGTCATCATCCATCAACATGATATTGTGAGAGTCCTTCTTGACCCATACATGCGTCCTTCATACACAAAGTGCTCTTAGTTGCTTTGTTCCCTTGTTTCCACTGAAGGTAATTTATTTCTGTAGGTCCCTTCAGTGTTGAGCTTGTTGAAATTAGAGCTCATTATGCTTGAGTGGCGGCCCCCTCCCTGATCTCTACAATTACAGCTAAGAGAGGCTGTCAAAGGACTGCAAATCTGACATTCAAACAATGAACACACTAACAAGCACCCACACGTGTTTCGGCACATGCAGATTATTGTTGCCGGAAGTCGATTACTTGCAGCCTTTATTGACGCCATCGTAATAGGCGAGGCAAGTTTATTCGTACGGCACATTTCGACAACAAGGTAATTCAAAGTGCTGTACATGAAACATTAAAAGCTTCAAGATACAATTCAAAAACAGTTGGTTTAAAGGGGAAGAATCCAAATTAAAATTAAAAACAAGAATAAAGTTACAGCGCAGTGAAAAATAGCAGCAAACAGTGAGAGTCTCCAGTTCTCTGGGAGTTTGTTGCAGATATGTGGGGCATACCAACTGAATGCTGCTTCTATAGTCGTTTGAAGGAGAATTTCTGCATTTTTCAACCAGGAGCATATTTTCCTTTTCCTGTTCCTTTCCATTTTTTTTTTATTTTCCTATCCCATTTCACAGAGAACGGGCTATAGCGGAGGCATGCAGGCTCGGATTCACATCTCTGTCATCATTATTTGTTACCTCTGTCAGGCCCAGATTGTTATCATAAAGCAGAGAGGTGAGGGTGAAATCCTTCCCAAATCTCCCTTAAGCCAAATTAGAGCTGTATTGTTGCAGGAAGTGAGAAAATGTGACTTGCTGTGGACGGAGCCATTTACAGGCGGGGAGGGGGTTTATTTTTGTAATTAAAAACATTATTTGCTTTCACTTTTGCTTCCAGGGCGACACGGTGGCACAGGGATTAGCGCTGTTGCCTCACAGCAAGAAGGTCGCAGGTTTAAGACTTCCTTGGTCTGGGGTCTGGGACCTTTCTGTGTGGAGTTTGCATGTTCTCCCCGTGTCTGCGTGGGTTTTCACCAGGTACTCCGGCTTCCTCCCACAGTCCAAAAACATGCTGAGGTTAATTGGTGACTCAAAATTGCCCGTAGGTGTGAGTGTGTGAGTGAATGGTGTGTGTGCCCCACGATTGGCTGGCGACCATCTGGGGTGTATCCCTGCCTCTCGACGTAACACGCTGAGATAGGCTCCAGCAGACCCCTGCGACCCTAATGAGGAATAAGCAGGTATAGAAAATGACTGACTGACTTTTGCTCCCCAACCCATAGAACAACAGGGTTTTCATACACCCCGCAGCTGCTGCCGGTGAGTTTGGAAGACATTTTGTAGCATTATGATAACAATCTGAGCCTGGCAAAGGCAAAACAAATAACAATTAGATGTGCACAGCCGGGCATCCATGCCCCATCAGTGCAACTTCTGTGATGTGAACTCATTAGTGGTCCAAATTTAGATATTTCTGTACAAATCACCCACATTAACACTAAAAGATAGGGAAATAAGGTCCAGGTAGAAATTTATTTTTTAACCTTTGTACATCTGATATTCTGTTGACACGTGTAATGGGATAAAGGCAATATGATCTAGAGAGGTTTTTTAAAGTTGATACTTACACTGTAAAACTTTGCTGTGAAATCTACAGTTATTTACCTTGTTTAAACACAGTACCATTACTGGAAATAATTATTACAGTACAGTTTGCTGTATATTTTATAATATATCACAGTAGTTGGAATACTACTGTATTATAATACAGTTCACCCAATACTGTAAATACAACGAAAATCACAGTACTTAATTGATTTTTATTTCACAGTAAAGACAGAATACTGTAAACGGAAGTAGTAATTGTATTGTAAAAAAATAATTACAGTAACTTTCTAAAAAATTGCTGCTAGTTACCATATAGTTATCATAAGTTTAAAAGGTAACTCTTTTACAGAGTAAATTAGAATTGCTCAAAGTGCTCTGATGTCTTCATATTCAAAACAGCTTTCCAATGAATGTTTTGAATGTGTGAAAGCATCTGAAAATTCTGAAAATAAAAAATGAAAAGACAGGATTCACCTCGGTGTCTGTAAACAAGCTCCTGCGATTTTTGAGTTATTACATACAACGGAGGCATGCCTCAGCCACCCGCCGTGAGGTTTACACGGCTGCTACAACAGTATAATCCTTGGCCCTCTTTCACATGAATCAATAACTGCAGTCAGAGTGCAGGTGCTCCAAAATGACTCGAAGAGCTCACCAAATCTAATGTGGGAGAGTTTATTGACACTGGAAGCACTGGAAGGCTGCAGAGTCCAAACACAGTTGTGTTTGTTGTTATTACAACTTATTTCATTCTGCCTCTGGGTGTAGAGAGAGTTACAGCATCTGAAGTGTAATAATATAGAAAACACCATGACTCGACTACTGTTAAGTGAAGACCAGAACACTGGCTGCGTCGATTGGTACATCAAGAAGAAATCTATGAAATCCAGTTTCTCTACCCCAAAATGTATTGTATATTTTTATGCCAAATTAATGGCAAGGTAAACACTACCTTGAGGTAGTTGCCTCTACAAAACCAACAAAACAACAATAAGACCATTTATTTTTTATGCTTTTTGCAATCGTAATTTAAAGATTTTCAGACCCTAACTCAGTTTACCTGGAATAATCATAACCATCCCACAAGGTCCTCATGCAATGTTAACATTCTTCACTAAATCAGTTAATAGAACAGACCTTAGATCGGGCCTTAGATATTCTAGACTACAATCCAGAGTGAGGAAAGCGAAAGCCAGGGCTCCATCACCGTATAAAAATTAAGATTGATTTTGACGCTACTTCATAGGTATTCAATAAGAGACGTACCTCCCGAAGGTGTTCACGTATTGTGCTGTTGTTCACTTGGTTTCTTTCTTTCCCTCTTGATTTTCTGCATCACATAGTTCAAATTTGTTGCATTCCCAAAATAGTTTGAAATAAATGTTGCGGTTAGCTCCTGATTCAAAATGCTTCCAATCTGACACAAAAATGTTTCACATTTTAACTCAGTCAAAGCACACAGGGACATTTTGCTTGTGATCAGTTGGCACCAAAATCCTCACCTGACCTTGAACTGTCTGTGTGATCTGTTGACCACATCTCAGCACCATCAGCATCTTCTGCACCTTTGCCTTACTTTCTGAAACATATTCTACGACAATAACAAATAAGTTTGACAGCTGTACTGTCTAGCTGATGAATTTAGAACAAGTGATTAAGCTTGAATTGAATTTCGAGTATGTTCAACGGTTTTGATGCACACCAGCCAATCAAAAAGTATTATTAGTATCACCCAGAGAATGACATAAATTATATTAATGGAATTTGTCCCGATTACTTACTTCTATTAGGGGGATGAGCATATTCTGTGTATACTACACAATATGATATATTGCAATAGAGAGAGTGAGTAAGCTGTGGGCTACATCTTACAAACTGATGTGTGTTTACATCTTGAAAATATGAAAGGTCATGTTGGAGTAGCTTTTATTTCCTTTAATGCTCCTTGAAACAACTATATAATATTCATCACAAGTTGCAGAAGCAGGTAAGTTAAAACCATTTTTTTCTCTGCTATACTATATACACACTATACTATGTACAACACGCTATATATTGCTACTGTACTGGCTGTCACATATATTAAGTTAATTATATAATAGGAAATTGGCAAGACAATAAAATATATTTTATCAGAAATTGGCAAATAAACATTGATTATTTATGAAATAGTTGATATGATGCTGTTTGTTTGATTATATATTTATTGCATAATGAATAAATTATGTACTGTATGCTTGTCCGTGAGGGTTCTGCTCTTAGCTTGAATATATTTTAATGCAACGTTTTGATCAGATTTCACACGTAAGCATGAATAATTCAGCAGCGGTGGTAGTATTATCCTGGAGTGTTTTAGTGGTATGATTGCTGCTTCAGAGGCTTTCCTGCGCTGTCGAAACGAACAGTCTGGGGAATATACGTAGGTACGTGATGGCTTGCAATTCTCAGTGTGTGAAATTGCCCTCAAATTGCTCAGCTTCAATTCACAATATGTGGGTGTCTACCGGGTTATTGGTTAAATATTGTAATGTAATACATGCACATTCACATGCAGCGTCATGTGGATGGAGAATTGCTCCTGCTATGCGTTGCCATGGTTAAATGTCTCTATTTCATGATGGATAACCACTTAGGATTAGGAACAACTTTTACATCCTTTCATCTGTGTTTAGATACTGGTGATTCCGTTCAGGTTTAATGTGTACATACAGCACGTATGCTTTCATTCACGCTCACGGTACATCCGTATGGATCATTTTTATACTGTGTGAGCTCTATATAGATGTGTGTGAATGTGGTGGAGGACGGAGGTAAACATCAAATGAGCTATTTATTATAGATCGCATGTGGGAGGAGAAGCCTCCAGTCAATTTAGTCTGTGTTGAGCTTCCTGTAGCTGCTGTCTAATCTACCATAACCTCCCTTAAACAGCATGTGCACAGCTTCATGCCAATGCCGGGTCCTTGAATGTGTGACTTGTGCAGAAGAACGGAAAGAAGACGGAAAGGCGTCTGAATGAATGGGGGGGGGCAGAAGGGACAAGCAGATAAATTATTCAAATTCCGCTTAGATTTGTAGCACCATAAGGCTTCTCATTACCATAATGTTAAAACCTTGAACTTGGCACCGGTCTTAATAATACATGCACTTTCTCCCCTTGAATCACCTCAGCTCCTGTAATATTTCTGTTTTCCTGTTTTTCAGGTTTTGTGGGACAGAGGCCAGGAAGGAAGGAGGAGGGATTCCAGCAAACCCACCCCTCCCATTCCATCCCATCCCATCCTTCGTCCTCTCTCTTGTCTCGGCGGGGTGAGACAGTGGGACATCCTGATCTCTGCTTTATTAAAAGCGGCCTTGTGTCTTATCTGTGAAGCAGACCAGTCATACCAATTAACATTCCAGGACAGTGTTTCTGTAGCCTGAGAACAAGAGGCTGAACTCTTGACGTTCCTTCTCTTTCTCTCCCACACAAACAAACACACACAAACGCGCACACACACACAGACTTTATAGATGTTTGAGCACACACATGTGATCCCTATACTATCCCATACAATCTAAAACACAATTTAACACATAGTCGTACACAACTATGGCCGTCATGAGAGATGAAAACACACTCGTGTTCGGCTGGTAAAAGAATTTGATTCTTACATCAAATATACATTAAAAAAGACCATGAAGGTAGCAGACTGTATCTGGAACCACTGGGAGCAGAGTCAGCGCTGAGAGATTTATCCTGGCCCGGCTCCACCAGAATGCTCCATCGACACAGTAACAATGAAAAAGAGATGAAGCGTCCAAGTCTTAGTTTCTGGTATAAGTTTGAAAAGATGCTTGCAGCCCTAAACCAAACCATCTTCAGTTTTTAGTTTTTTTCTTTGGCTCCACATTCCCACAATCATCCAATTAAATTGGTGTTAACCACACATGGCTGATATCATTTGTATAACAATGGTGGAATTTCAATAAAATCCTCCTCCAGTCAAGTATGTGTTTTTTTTTTTTTTTTTTGTTCCAGGAGCTTCATTGTGCAGAGTTTAACACTAAGGAGGACACGGTAATAGTTCAAGGCTTATATATGGAAGCAAATCTGTCTTTTTCATTGAAATCATGTAGCAGAATGTTTAGCCTCTGATATTATCTTTTTATCTAAATTCTGAATCAAATAATCCTAATAATATATACCATCACATTTTTTTCAAGTTTTTGGGAAAGAAAAAAAAACCTTTATCAAATGCAGATAATATTCATTATCCGTTTCATTAAAAAAGGTACATAGAATGTTGTGATACTTATGTAACATTAAAGAACAAAGTGACTCAAGCCAAAATTTGAACATCGTAGTGTGACTTTTGGCAAATTTGAACCTGGCTTAATCTGTCCCTTCATTCCACAGTGAATTAAATCAAATTAAACAAATGTCAAATAAATAAATTGGTCTGGAGGCAGGTCCTTTTTTCATCACTTTTCCACATCTTATTTGCTTTCTTAGTGACATAATTCATTTCCAACATCCGGTTTTAACAAATTTTTTAAACCTGAGATGTGGCAAATTTTCAGTGAAGTGATAACACAGGTTTAATGGACTGACGATACTGGAAATGACTTTCTTTCTTTATATATGACTACATATTTATTGAACTTATTGATACGGCCAGCACTTTATATGAAATTATTATTAAAATATAACTTGTGAAATTTAGACTAAATTACTATAAAACATTATAGCCTAAAGCCTTTATTACTCACCAGTAGAAACTGATTCAAGAATAACGTTCAGAGCTTCTTCTGCACCATGGATCGTTGCTTCTTGAAGCAGCTGCCATCATGAAAGCTTGTTAAATTGCCCAAGTGAAGGCTGATTTGGGCATAAAAACGTTTACTTAAGCAAAAAATAAAATGGCCTAAGTAAAATGATCATTGTCCTATAGGGCATCAAGAGTATCTCATCATATTTCATCTCAGGATTAAGATGAATTTATCAGACATGGCAGCATTATCATGAGATGATTGAGGCAAAAAACTCACTTTTGTCAAAAAATGACTTTGACCATTATTTTAATATGGTAGATATTTGTAGATATAATTATATTCAAATTGTGTTCATTATATTCAGTTTAGTTGTTAACTTGTATCATATTTTGTTCATGATTCCCCAAAAAATGGTTGTGTAAAACTCACAAAATTGGTTCATAAAAGTCTACCAGGTTCATTGGTTCATCGCCACTTATAATTACTTTGTTTCTTTTCTTACTGTCTATAAAACAGTTGGAAAGTCATATAATTAGTCACCCAACGAACGTTGAGGTTTGTAGGCTTCCTGCTAGGCGCCATAATGAGGGTGTAAACTACACAGTATGCGGTGATAATGCACTGAAACCTATATGCAGCACTGCTTTCCCAAATGTCTGCCACCACCCCATCAGTGTGTGAGGCCACGGGTGTGCGGTTCCCATCAGCGAGGCGTGAGGCGTGAAGGACAGCCAGCAGCACACACCACACAGGAGATTCCCGGATTAGTTACACTCGCCGGTTCTCCACCACTGCCACCCTCTGCTGCATCGCCGCCACGCATCCAAATGCGGTCTCAACACAACATAGCACGGGCAGCTCTGCACCACCCGCCATTATACTCTGGAAATAAGCAGCGGGCTCTGTGACAGCATGTGGCAATAGCTGATTATTGCTATGAGAATATGTGGCAGTGTGTGGAAAATGCCGTGGGTGGAGCATACATATGTATTTTTGTTGTTAATGGGCATTGCCATCGAAGACCCATTTTTTTTTTACCAATTTTTAATGTGAAAGGTTTTTGATCAATGCTTTCTGTGGAGCAGCAGAACTACATTACTGCACTAATGACATTTTACATATCAGTGTAATGCTGTGTTGATATGTTTCCTGTTACTCACAGCAGACGGAAAGAAAATATCCTGCCATTCATGTTATGATAGCTTATTAGGGACATTTTCATAAACACATAGGTAAACCTTCACCAATTCAAAACTAAATATCTGTCATTTCCATCAGTATTGCAGGCTGACTGATGCATTTAACTAATCCTGCACTTCCTAGCTAATAGAGAGGTTCAATGTTAAATATTTTGTTGAGTTGTATACTTTCTTCATCCCAAATTTTTCCAATTTTCAAACCCAGGGTAATTTGTAATTCTAATATCATTTAATCTAATATATGTTACATGACTCCCTCTAAATGCCCTTTGTGCTCTTGTGTCAGTGTTGTGGTTGTCAATCCAAAACTGTCAAAAATGTACCTTTTATTCAGTTTAAAATCTGCAGTGTGGAGATTCTGTCTCCCTCTGCTGGTGGTCAGTGTTATTGCACAAACACTGAGAATTAAAAAAAACACTGATGCAGGCTTGTACGGCTGTAAAACCATCAATTTATTGTTTATAGCATCATGAAACCCCTTTGAAATGACTTGTGTCACTAGCTGAATATTATGAATTCGGTCTGATAACAGTTGGAGAGTTGTAAAAGAACTGTAAATGTGCATGATTTTATCCACAATCCAAGTTAACAGAGGGTGACCTGGACATAATATCAGAGCAGTATGCATTCATCCGGCCAGCAGGGAATGTCTCCACAGACACAAGATTAAAAAACTCAGTCTGCTGTGCAACAAGATTCTGCACCAAAGACTCGGATGTCTCAGATATTGATTTATATTTAAAAGTTCTGCAATTCAGCTTTAGTGCACAACTTTTAAATATAAGCCACATTTTTAAGATGCACTTTTTTACCTCTCGATCTCAAGGATTTACAACAAGCAAAGCAAACCTTAGCATAAGCTCTGGTAGCAACAGCGACTAGCATGATCAGAAACCTATCAACACTATGCCATATACATTTTCTGTATATTTATTCACAATATATGTATGTGTCTCTTTGGTATTACCATGCCATAATGACCCATCGTCACTACAAACCAGCATGTTCTATTTCACCTTACATTTCCGGGATTGTTTGGGAAACTGCTACAAGCCCTGAAGAGAAAAGAAATTAGAAACACGGTCAGGGTGGACGTTGACCTTTCCTGCCACCACAACCAAGAATCCAAACTCTCCATACCAATACTACAGAGGAAAAGCCCGGGGGAAATACTGACCCTGTCACTCTCCACTACTGCACCGACGTCACAAACTGCTGACAGCAATCCTCCCGGGATGGCATCATAATTTGTGACCATTTACACCCACAACTGTGCCTTCCTTAAAGAAAGTCTCACTGTAGATAAGTACACTGGAGGATGTAATTATTACTGAGAGCAGAGGTAAACAGATGCATGAATGCTATACAAACATTTCCACGGCATTGGATGCATTGTGGCACAAGTGACAGAATGCGAATATATTTACTGAGACAGGTTGACTGTGAGGCAAATACACGGGGACCTCAATTTAGAGCAACAACTGGAGCTGACCACATTCACGTCTGGAGCCTCTGCAAATATCAGCTTTACACCACCACAGGGCCAACACTCCTTTTTCCTGAAGTCAAACATGCAATCTTCTAAGGAAGCTCTTTTTTTTTCTTTGCCGAGTGCTCTGCTGCAGATCAAATGTTGGAAATGCCACATTATGAGCAAGACTCATTACTGTAGTAAATCCAGACAGGAAGAACTTGAAGGCTTTATCATTACAACCCGTAATTTCCTAAAAAGATCGCAAATTGGGCCGTAGACTGGAGTTGACGGCACAGCGGCAAAACCCATTTCACCCTCTGTCTCAACCAATTTATGGTGCTACATCCCGTCATAAAGCAGAGCTCCTATTTGGTGTACATTAACTTATTAAAGTCATATTCCCGTGGCCATTAATATGCTCTCAGTGCACAACATAATACACAGCGGCCTCAGGCTCAGGCTGACACTGAATGAATCAAAATGAGTAATAAACAATATTTGAAGACTTCCTGCAGCATTTCAGAAGCGACGTGGCCTAAATGTCACTTGGGGTAACAATTCTCTTGTGGAATTGTTCTTATTAATCACACAAAATCCAATAAGGGTGTATCGGCACTTCAGAAAAAACTTCATTTTTATTCCAGTAACAACAACATAAAATCATATACACTTTTTTTCCTATCATTTCCTATCATTTCTACTGTACCCATGGTCTATGCACAATTGAACAAAGGCAAGCAAACAAAACAAAGAAAAATAAAAAAAAATAAAAATAAGGATAGAAGTGAAGGAGGGTGGTTATGTGTGAATGAATGTTGTGGTACAAGCGCAATCATGCATAAAGAGATGAGGTGAGGAGCCACAGAGACATGTATGATTCAGAATGTGCAGAAGAATTTAGGTCGCTTCACTGCAGTAATAGAGACATGACAGGGCTCCACCTTTTAATAAATAAATCCTTTTGGAGTTTCAAAGTAAGTTATTTGTTCCTTCTGATAAATTTCCTACCCGTCCCACCCATTATATGTTGAGGGAATCGAGTTTTAACAGATTGTGATGCATTTAATTTCTGCTGTTAGCAACATTTGTAAAATTTATTTTAAGCTCTTCCATCAATGCCCTAAAAGTGCCAAAAGAACTGTTATTGATTCTAATATGTCCTCCATCTTCCATATGTCTTCCATCTTAATTAATTGTAAAACAGACCATATTACAGAACACTTGGCTGTGGGACAGTGTTCTCTTCCTTTGAATGAAAACAAAACGCTGGCTTCTCAAAGGTGTCAGCGAGAGGAAGAAGAAATAAGGTAGCGCATTAGTGAAAGTGTTGGTGAGCGGTGAATGGGCCTGTGTGCTGAAAGTCTTCCTCTGCACATTCACCACCAGTCAGGGAAGTAACTTTCATTTCCATTCAGCTGAAGTGCTGAACCTATTACATAGCTCTAATAAAGCCATTTAGTTATCACTTTTCCCCAAAGACCAGCATCGCCATTTGCCGAACCTGTCTGAAAATATCTATAATATCTATAATCATAAAACATCATCTTTAGGTTCTAAATGTAATTCTCTCATGCATGTTCACATAAGCCCTCACTGCCATTTCCCTGGCTGTCAAATTGACAAACCAACTGATCACCCCTGCTGATGACATCTAGCCAATAGCACAGAGACACACCTTCCCTGTCAGCCTATAGATGAGAGCGGTCATACGCCACTTCCCTGCTCTAAAAATGACTGTGGTATCTGTGGTAAATGAGTAGTATCAGGCCTAAAAGCTGTTATTGACATCAAACAATGAAACAGGTCATGCTTGTGTTCGTTCGGTATACATGACATCACTGTAGCCATTTGCACAGCTGAGTTTGACAATCGATTGCACTGTCCCATTGAACAACACATGTCCGCTTCAAGTAGGACCAATCACATGCATTTTCTGACCAAGTTGTGCATTGGTCCTGTCACACCCCTGGACTTGGTCTCAGCCTTGATCTCAAATGGTCTTAGTCTTGACGTGATCTGTCTTGGTTTTGGTCTCGGTCTTGATAGGCTTGGTAGTGTCTTGGTTCCGGTTTAGGTGGTCTTGACTACAAGTCTAGTGGATCATTATTTCTTCCTGTCACTGTTTACCCGCACTACTTCTTCGAAAGCCTGGATTAAAGAGCACAAACCTTTATAATTGCTTTCCTTGACCAATAATAGCTTAAGATGGATAACTCGTAACAGACCACCATGACCTGAAAGACATGGTCACAGACTGTGGGGGAAGCTGAGACACTATCACTGTTAACTAATTTGCTCTTATATTTTCTGCCGGCCAAGCAGGCCACCTTGTTGTCTGCTTTATTGAACAAGTAAAAATAGACACATTTCAGCAGGAACTGAGAGAAAATGATATTTGTTGCTGTAGCCTTGTTGATTTTCTGATATTTGTCCTGACATTCTGAACTGCTAGAAGTTCTCTGCTGGGTGATGGACCCACAGATTAAAGGCTTTCCTGGGATTCTAGACAATGTAATATTGAAACAACTTATTTGGAAGAGATGATTAAATGTGAAAAGTAAAAAAAAAAAAAAAAAAAAAAAGTTGGCTCCCTACAGTTCTTTGGTTTGTTTTTTCTTATAAGTATTGGTTTTATATTTCAATATTTTTTTTTTTGCATTTTTAGACAGGGTTTTAGAATTTGATTGCAAAAATCATCTTTTTGTTTTACTGGCAAATGACCACAATGGCATAAGTAGGTTAATCAATGAGTAGGTGTGCATTAAAAGATTTTGGTGCACTTTGCAGCAGCAACCGCCCTCATCTCCGCCTCCACTTCATGCAGCAAAACCATTTAATGCACAACCACTAATTTATTAACCCTTACGTATATCTTAATTATTGTGATCTATTATACATTCAATTACATCAAATCTGAGAACATGGAGTTCAAATCAATGAGTTTGCAGTTGGAGAAGTCGTAGGAGTCTGCACAATGCTTGCACACACAGTAACATTCAACTGTAACTGTCCCCCTGTCTGTAGATTAATATGCATTCTCCACTATTAAAATTGACTTTCTGAGTGAAGCTCCAGAGAGTTAATTAAACTGATGGCATTTTGGAGGGCTGAGGATTTAAGAATAAAATGACCTTCATTTGAGAGGAATGGCTCCTGGATGGATGACAACACTGTCCATATGTCAGCATACCTTAGGGTGTGAGGGTTAAAAGCTCAACCTGATATACAATGGAATCTTCTGCAGGTATAGTGGAGGCTGATTATAGAGTTGAAGGGCAGCTGAAGCAAAGCACAGATGTATGTTAAGAGGTTAAAGGTTATTATTTCTGTTGCTATGCAACTGTATGGAAGTGTGGGAATGTGCCACAGAAACAAATCACTTTTGTGTGTGCCACAAAAGAAAGTGATTGCTCGGTGTGATCTTTAAGTCAAGTGAAGCGGAGGATGTTTCTGAAGTTAATATTAATGGATTGGTTTTATTTGTTGATTTAAATACACTAACTCTTTAATGCATTAGCTAAATTCCTCACAGTTGAAACCCAAAGACATAGTTTGATGGCATTCGCAACCAGACTACAGATAATAACTGATATGGTCAAGTGAGTATTCTCTGCAGTCACAGCCTCATTTTGCTTTTGCTTTACATTGAGTTTATGGGCTTATGTAAAGCGACGTTATCTCTCAGTAGCTTCCCTCGCATGAGAAATGCTTTGATAAATAATTGCCTCATGTTCTAATTCAAAAAATTCTAAAATATAATCCATTGAATGCATGTCCCTGATTTGACCTCTTTTAAAGCCAAACCACTGTAAACAGTCGGTGCACAGATGGCCCCTTATTCCCACCTTGATGAATCATGAAGGAAGGATTTTTAGGGCTTCGAAGAGGTAGAAAATGAAATATGAAGTCATAAAAAACAAACCAACAACATTTCTTCTTTTCGTTGTATATGAAGTGAAGCAGCAGATGACAGTGAGGAATCACAGTGTGGTTTTGTCCCAGAAGCCTCTCAAGGGGAAAGCAGAGACTGAACCAAACGAGGGAGAATCTCCACCCAAAGGAGGTGGTGGAGGAAGGTTAATATCCCCTCCATGTGCTTTCAATAACCACATGTAAATTAACTGGTAAATGGGTTGAATTGATACAGAGCTTTTCTAGTCTTTTTGACCACTCAAATTCACATACATTGATGGCAGTGACTGCCTACAAGGCGCTGACTGCACATGAGCAGCTGACACACACCATCAGCCTGGCGTAGCCAGAAATCAAACCTTACGATCCACTGACCTGCCCCTCATGATCAGCCTTAAAGCTGAACTCTCATCTGAGGCTGTAACTCCTGGTTGAGATGCACAAATGCAGCTCTGGTGATGTACTGCTCCCACAAGAACAGCCAGAGCAGTAGCTCAGTCCCATTTGACAAAAAAAGTACAAGACCACGACAAAAACAAAACATGACCTAGAGTTGGGATCTAACTTTTTGGCTGCCAAACTACGCAAATGACTGGTTTAAGCTGCCAGAAATAAAAAGGAGAAACATACTGTAGCGACTCAGCGTTCTAGTAAATCAAGACCTGAAGAGAGTCCTCTTGTCAAAGTCACTAAAGGGAAGGCTGACCCTTTTTTTCCCTTTGTAAACCAAGCTGCCACAAATAGGTTCAACTCCAGTTTAAGGCTCCCGGGCAACTGACATCAAGGCCTGAATTGTTGTCAGGTGGCAACAAAACATTACATCTTTGGAGCAAGGATTCAGTACTTTTGGAGAATATTTTTAAGAACCAAACAAAGAAGCTCACAAGATCTTAGTCAAATATGGCGGTTACTTAGATCTGCGTAACAAACAAAAATAGGATATAACAGCAAAGTTTGTGTTTGCTCTAAAAACTTTCTCTTTTATGAGAGTAAATGGGGCCTTAGCAGCACAAATTACTTATCTACGTTATTCTCAATGACAGACTGAGCTCTTTCGTTCTAAAAGAGATATCCGCTACACAAATATTCAACCCGAGTGTTCTGAAATTCTCAAATGAATTCACAACTTACTGTGATATAAATTCAGTGGAAACAGTATACTCCAACACAAAGAGAAGAGGATGAACTCACCTTGGGTTGAAGAAAAAGACCCATACAAATATCAGGCCAGGTTGACATTTATCAAGAGCCACAATACTTGAGCTGCACCACCTGAAGAAAGAATGAAAGATGTGTAAAACCTCCAGGACTAAATACAACCAGAGTAAGATACATGATGCAACAGTCTTATCTTGTATTAGTGGTATAACAGTATGACATTTTGCTGTGTACCTAACCTTAACCTGTGTGTTTGTATGATAGCCTTATACATAGAGTTTCTATGAGAGCATGGGGAGGGGCATGCTTTGCAAACAGTGCAAACAACATCACAGTTGTTTATTATGTTATTATGAGAAGTGTAAGTGAAGAATTTATTATTAGGACCCGAACTTAAAGAGAGGTCAACTAAACAATGATGCAACTAAGGCTTGAACTGCCTGAACACAACTGAACAAAATGGACAAATCATGTGGGCAACTAGCGTGTCAGGTGCATTATCGCCACCTTCTGCTACAGATTAAATCCTACCCATTAATCTTCTCTGTCCATCTGATGGACTCATGGAAAACCCTGTTGCTCGACCAACTTGGCAGGTTCATTAAGGGTTTCATTCTGAAATCAGGAAGGCTGAACTCAAGCCTTCCCGAGTTCTTCCTTCATATGCCCCGTCTTTCTTGATTATATGTTTTACAGTCTATGATTGCATGTGTACTAGACTCCTCAATCTGACAATGAAGTACCTTTACTGCAGAAAAGATGTAAGTCTAAGCTGTTAGCGATTACTTGATTCCTAAAGATTGATATCTCTGTTTGTTGGGTCGGGTAGTTAACTGCTTATTTTTGTACCATTTAAATTTCCCAGATTATACACTTTCCTGTTTTTTATGCAGAATTTTGACATCCCTAACAAGATTTTAAGTACCAAAGATCATCCTAGTATAGTTTTACACTTCTTTTCTCAAGCTTCCTTCTAAGCCTCTCCTCCTCCTCCTCTTTAAATGGCTGTGGGGGGTGTTGGTGGTGACTGTATAGTAGTGACATCACAACTTCATGTAAGTCATGACTGCTTATTTTAAGGCACAGTTTCTGAATACAGTCTGTGTATGTTTGTCTGTGGATTGAGTGTTTTTTTAAACATGGGACAGTATTAATACACTCTCTCCTGTTATATATACAGTAAAATATATGAATCTATAAGGTATTAATTGGAATTAAACTGCTTAAATCTAAAAAAAAAAAATGTAAAAATGTGTGTTTTAGAACACACATTTTTACATTATTGAACTGTAGTGTGTGTGTTTTGTACAAATACCATCCAACAAATATCAAATATTCACAAATGAGAAATCTTTAAGAATGCTGTGATTAAGAGGCCATCTTAGCTATTAGATGTTTTTCCAGGGGAGATCGGTAAGAGAAAAAGGACCATGAGACAGAATGTCAACTACAATGTCTGCACCTGATCTTTGAAAACAAACTGTATTAAAATGTGTCACACCAAAACAAAAGACAATGTTAATTTGTGGAACATTCTTTTGTTGCTTAATGTGATCTGGTGGTGGATGGTAACTGGCGTGTGTCTACCTATCCAAGTTAGTATTATTGATAATATAGTTACATTTAGACCTAATGGATTTTTAATAGGACAATTCACCTGCATTAAGACGAATGGATATATGTTTTAATCATTTTTATCACAATTTGAGTTTAAGCATGATTTGTGACATCACAAGTAGTGCAGAGTCAATCACAGTATGCATCTTACACACGTGTGAGAAAATTGAAGCCTTCACATACACATGAGAATTAATGATAGACCAGCACTACTACACCATACTTTGATTTGTCATGTGATAATTAATTGTGAAAAGTGCTTCATATGAATAAAATCTATTATCAACCTTTTATTTACCATGTTTAAACTAAGGAACCAATGAACAACCTACGATAGGAAATTTAACCAACAAAAAAGCTTGTGCCCAATAACATTAATGATTTAATACACAACAACTGGAACTGCAGGGCATCTGAGCGGAACACATTTTCTATTCCTCACAAAAAAAAAAAACGCAAATGTAAAAAAGACTTTAAAAGATGACACAAATTTTATTTTGGTATTAGCTATATTTTTAAAACAATCTCGAATGGCTTAAGGCAGGATGAGGCAGGTTTCACTGCACATCTTGAGACCGACTGAAGCTGCTGAGTAAAGCCCCTCCAGGCATGTATCACTAATAGTAACATCAACATATTGATTGGCTGCCATCAAAGAATAAGCTCCAGCATATCAGAGGTTGACAGACTGTCTGCTATCAGATTTAGAATTTAAAGGCACAGTACACAGAGATTCCCTAAAAAGCAATATATGAGCTCTTAGAGCAGTAATCCCTCTCAGCCATCACTCATGACCCACTAGAAGGGTGTGTTGGGTGTTTGTGTGCATGTTTGAATCCTGTATTTTCTTATCAGTTTGAAAGACACCAAAACAATGAGTGTAAAATAGAGGTGGGGGGGCAGAATCTCTGCACATAAACACACCAAAACACATAACCTGAGCAAGCATCTTGAGGCCAAATTGGATAGAAAAGTGTGTGGATAAAAAAAATAGATTTGTGTAGTTTCGGCCTAAAATATAAGGAGGATTCTGGAGAACATTTAAGGACAGGAGGAGTGGTAAAGAAAGTTCCCTGAGTAAGAGCTCTGAGTGCCACATGAGGACAGCAGCAGCACAGCCGGTGTGGCAGCATGTGGTGCTGAGGCTCATGTCCTGTTTGGTCAGGGAGGGTGAGACCATGACAAGATACTGAGAATACAGGATTTCCAGCTGAGTATCTGACATATCTCTCCATCCCTTTCCCTCTCCCTGTCCCTCTGTATCGGTCCTCACGCTGAGCTCTTCAATTCATTCGACCTCCCTCTCCTTTAACTGTGCTTGCTGAGCTCCATGCAACACTCGCAGGCATCCACCACATCAAAGGGAAAGGCAAAAAAGTATCCGAATGATGATGAGAGGGATTCTTTGACTGAACTGTCTTATCATCTCATTTAGGTCCTGTCTTTCCTACAGAGTTATATTAGTACTGCTAATATGGAGCTGATATTCTGACAAAAATCTGAAGAGATAAAGCATGCAACTGAAAGAAATCTGATCCCATACATCAAAAAAATAAATAAATAATTTGTTCAAACCAATTAATAGAGCGGATCATAATTATATTTAACCTGAAACACAAAAGTGTACACACAGTGTACGTTTTGATTTTGAATACGTTGACACATTTCTCAGAATTCAAGATCAAAGCTTAAAATTTCAGTTTCAATTTTTAGTTTTTCCGAGTACAAATCATTTGACCCATTATTAGCTACATATGCAAAAACCTATGGCTGAAGAATGTGACGACATTTACAGCTTCAGCGAGGCCTGTAAAGGAAGACAGGGGGCTTACAATCTGCAGCCTTATTCACTGGTGTTGCTCATTTTTCAGGATCTTTCATGTTATGTTTGTTGTATGTTTTTTTTTTTTTTTTTTTTTTTGGGGGGGGGGGGGTTCTTCCAAAGGGTATGATTCAATGCTTTATGAAAAGAACAAAAAGAAAATTGGCTCTACAGTACAAGCAAATACAGACTTAAACTTCCCTCTATAGAACCCCCAGGGGCAGATTAGTTTGAAACAACAGAATCATAGAAAATGGATCCAACAATCGGCAGCAGCATTTATTACTCGTGCACGTTGCACAGTAGCTGCTACCATGAGACTCAACACTGGGGATCAGACTCAAATAGAATCAGAATCAGACTCAAGACACTGCAGCCTGGAAAATGATCACGTTACGGCTTTGTTGAGCTTCTATAAAAACAGGTGACATGTTTGACTGTAGCGCTGTGGTGTTTCGGATGGTGGGGAGAGTTGTTTTTGTTGTTGTTGTCAATAAAACAGGCTCAGTTGCTCATGTATTATTGCCCTGGAATCGTTTGCCATCAGTCTCCATGTTGTCTGTAACCACATGAGCTCAAGGCCCTTGTACTGGTTTTTAATGAGCAAAAATACATCCATGCCCTTCTTTAGACAAGAAGGAGTGGAAACATTATCATGTTTTACTGATGGGAAGTGGTCAACAATACACTCCTTCTCACTCTTACACACGCACACACACACACATTAGTCAGGGGGTGCAGGCAGTTTCCATAAATAGAACGGAAAGAAGGCAAGTGACTGCTTGGAGTGGCTTTTACTGGGAATATGATCGATTAAAAGGCAATTTGCTCCTCCGTCCAAGTCCTGCACTCCTAAATGACAGCCCCCCCACGCCTCAGATGGAGCTGTGAGGGGTCGGAGGAGTGTGGCTCTCCCGCCTCCTGCCTGAGCCATAGTCCCAGTCTTCTAAGCGATCAGGAAGAATCAGGCAGCCCCTGCTGGACTTACAAAAAAAATCTAGATTCTGTTCTAACAGAATCACGATATTAAGGTTAAAACAAACAGGAAACAGAATGGTGCACAGATGAGACATGAACTGGATTCAGTTTCTTGTGTCGGCAGAGCACTTGTGCACTTCTGCAACCACTGCATGCAACACAGAACTGCAATATGATGATGTTTGCACTAATAAAGTTATTCACTGGAAGCTATAAGGTTACTCATTGGAAGCAGCATTTGAGATTGCAACCTCTCTTACCTTCAAATCATGCAGTTTACTTTTGGAGGGCATTGATGTGTCAGGTCTTGAGCTTATTTTATCTCTGAGATGAGGAGAGAAAAGTTCCCATGCTGAAAGAAACGTCCTCTTCTGCGAGTTTATACAACTGAAGGAAGAAACCTCACCGGGGAAGTATGAGGTATGTAGGGAGGCTAAGGCTGGTTCATTTTTGATAAGCTTGAACTGACAAATGAAAAAATATCTATATTTAAAAAAAATAGGAATGCACCCATCCGATTTGGGTATAATTTTGGGATTATATAACCGATACTGACCTTATTAAGCAGATCCGGTATCGTTTGTCAATGTCATTATTAAATGCACCGAAGCATTTCCAGGCCCAGATACAGATATTTTTAAATATGGGGAAATGAGAGCAATTCCTGTGCCTACAGTATTATGTTAAGTACTTTCCTTGCTGTCATTCATAGACACGATGCCTCCCTTGGCCCCCGAACACGCTGCAATGTCTGATCCCCTGCTGGGAACAGCAATGACTGGGGTGAAGATGATGAGGATGAGGATGGGAAGTGGACCATATGGGCCTTAACTTTGCTGTTGCGGCTGTGTGGGAGCACTTGTCGAGAGATTGACTCATTGGTGTTGGCGATGATGACAGAAAACAATTATCTATGTTTCCCAGGCTGTGGGAATGTGAGTAGAGAAAACTAAATAGAAAAAAAGTCAATAAACGTATTACTTACAAATCAAAGGTATATGTACAGTCAATGCTAACATTTATCATAAATCTGATCGAACTAGAAGATTCATTTCTCCCTGTCCTCAATACTTGAGATAAATTGATGTCTCTACCCTGCAAACCCTGAGTGAAGTTTCTATTTATATTTTCATACATACAGCAAAGAAACACTTGCTGTTTAATGATAGACATTCCAGATCCTGATCTATCAGCAGGGGTTCTGCTGTGAAAACATATCACTGACAGAGCTAACAGATAAACACTATTTTGAAGTGCCGGGAAGGACGTTCTCAGTTTCCATAGGAACACAGGTAAGTGATGGTGCCGGTGGTGGAGACATTATTACAGCTAAAAGCTCTATCATGGTTTCTCAGCTGAAAGCTGCTGTTACATCAGATATAGAGTCAGGGATCCTCTTGGGTTTGGTGAAGACTGAAATAGTTTAACAACTACTTGATAGATTGTTATAAAGTTTGTACAGACATTCATGGTCCTCAGAGGACGACTCCTAATGACTTTTGAGATCCTCTGACTCTCGGCCATCTACAAATGTGAATTTAACTCATCCAGTGAAATATCTCAGCCTGATACTTGATGGATTGACACAGAATGAACATTTCCTGAGGATAAATCCTACTAACCTTCCATTTCCGTGACTCTGCAGCCAGCACCACCATTAGGTTCACATTTATGTTTTGTAGTGAAATCTCTCGACAATTATTGATTGAACACTTTTGTACGGAATTCAGCCTCATCATCTGAGGATGAATTGTAATCACTTTGTTATGGTTTGGTTTTTGGGTTTTGTTGTTGTGTCCTTTTTCCCCTTCCCTCAGTGTTTTCACAGAGCAGCGGGGCGTGGTCTGGGACGATCTGCAGCTCAGGACGAGACGCAGCCGGCGTTGATCAGCAATCAACAGATCCCGATATATACCCGGAAGCAACAGTACACCAACGCCGGATTATTACCAGTCAATGTCGCTAGTGACGTATGACCAACGCCTCGGTATCTGCCTACGTGTTCACTGTCGTTCCCCTGCGTTTGTGGATTACTTCCCTTGTGTGCACTTACCGTTTTTTGTTTTCCTTTTTTTCTCGCTACAGCTGCTCCTGCCTTTTTTCCACCTCACGCCGTCCCGGTTCCGGAGAACCTGGCTCCACTGTTCCTGGCTTCCTCCTCCACCAGCCAGCGCTCTTAGTTTTTTGCACATTCTTTGTTTGAATAAAACCTATTTTTCACCGCACTCCCGCCTCTGTCTCTGCTCTTGGGTTCCGCAAAAAACCAAACCCTCTCACACTTGGTCATATCCTAGTTTTGCATCTTGATCCATTTTTAGGTGAAAACTTCCTCCAACACTTTGTTTTATAACCAAAGAGGTTCAACTAATGCCTTTCCCATCAGCCTAAGATGCCAAACTTTGAATATTGTAGACATCCTTTCCTGCATTCAGGTGGACTTTTACGAAGTGATTTTGTGTCTTTTCAATTTATTTTTTGGGGGGGAAATGTCAGTGTATAGAAAGAAAACATAAAATTTATACAACAGTTAACAATTCAATACTGCAGTACGGGTATTAGACATTCTGTAATGTTTTCAAATGAATTTTCCTAATCTAGTTTAATATATTCCCTGCTGAGTCAACATGCATACAGATATGCATGATTTACTCCCTCAGTAACTAATGTATGATTTACTGTCCATGTTGGGGGAAGTAACCACTTTAATGTGTAGCTGGCACCTAATTATTCTTTAATTGACAACCTTTCCTTCTTCAGCTTCCAGCCCAGGAAGACAACAAAGGAGACTTATCTGCTGCTCCAGGGACAAAGTTGTCCTTAAAGAATATGTAGAAGGGCACAGAATAAAAGTATAGCTTAACAGAAAAAAAGTGTAGTGAATTAATTATTTTTAAATTGGGGATCAGTTTGACAATGGCTTCATGTTTACATGTGCCAACCAATAGTGACAGAGGCATTGCGAGTTGCCAGATACAGTCTCTATGCTCAGCATAGCAAGGCTACTGGGTAAAAATGGCAGAGTCTGCAAGTCCTGCAGAGCTTCAAAGCCTCGGTGAATGGTGAGTCAATATCGGTTATGGCATCAAAACACTCACAAACCTAAGTTTAGCTAGTTTAGCAGCTACAAAACACGATCGAGGATTTGCAGCGATATTTACTGACTTCTACTGAACTGCTTCTTTCACAGCTGCTGTATATTATTTGAGATCTTTTAGCTGACGATTTTGACAAGTGTGTATATTCATTTACTGTTCAACAAACCTACATGTCCAAGTAACTTTCTAACTTTCTATCTGAGCATTTGCATTAACTTAAAGGTCCCATAGCATAGAAAGTGAGATTTGGCCTAGGTGTTCTATAAATACTATCCTGTGTTTCAAAACTCTCAATCTACAGAGAAATGAATAGAGTCCACATTCAGGAACCGTGCCTCAAAAGAAGAAAGTCAGAATTTCAATGAGGTTGTGACACAACTAATCAGCCAGAGGATAGGCTCATTAATATTAGCGAGACAGATACAAAACAGCATCTCCGCTCTGTGTTTATTTCTTTACAACCTGCTGCACAACAGATTTTTGGCATTTTCATGTTTTTCCCCTTACGTGAACACAATACTTTACCCCTAAAAGGGGCATGGTTTTGGTGCTTGTCACTTGATGATTGTGTGTATTTAAGCATGCTGGTGTTAGCACTTAGCTAACAACAAATGTGACAACCTCCTGGTAAACTGCATGAGTCCACCCAGGTCAAATAAAAAGGCACAACTAAAACCTAGCACTAGACAGGGCTTAAAGGTGGAATGAAGCTCTTTATCAACCTTTACCATATTTGCTGCATTGATTTCTCCACAGGATTCAAACCTGCAGTATGTCTTCTTGTTTTTATCCTGTCAGCAACATTTCCACAGATTATCTTCAATGCCTGCCTCTCCTGGCTCCAGCAGAGCTTGGCTTCAGACCTCAGACTTAGTGACTGGAAGTTAATTGATACTGACAGATGACTTAATGTGAAAGTCATTTTCAGGAGGATCTGGCTTCTTTATCAATGATGGTAGGTACTCCTCTCACACATGGGCGGAGGGAAATAAAATAACAGAAATTAAGGTTTTGTTCCCACATAATGGGATTTTTCATTCGGCTGATTTCATTCATGCTAAACTGGGTAAATTGCAAACTCAATATATATATATATATATATATATATATATATATATATATATATATATATATATATATATATATATATATATATATATATATATATATATATATATATATATATATCATTTTAATTATTAAACTACTCAAATTCTGCTCAATACATATACATCTGTCTTTATGCTGAATAGGAGCTGATTAGCTCAATTTAGTATCAAGAGGACAGGTAGCTTAGCTTTGTCTAACAGTAGTAAAATTTTACTTGCAGGACCTCTAAAGCTCACTTATTATAATATATCTTCTTGTTTGACATCCTGGCTGGAGCTTCACATTTAACATCAAGTGATATCCATCATCATCTAACTGTCAGCAAGAAAACAAACTAAATTGTATACATATGAGGCCCTGACTTCACTCATCTAAAGACTATTGGACCTTACTGCCAAGAATCGACCACTTTAACTGATGTCTTTTGTCAATGACTCAGTGACCTTGCATGGTTGATCAGAGGTCCCGTGAGTTTACTGCTAATGGGATCAAGGGATAGTGGCGGTGGGGGAATGGTGTGTGTGTGTGTGGGGGGGGGGGTTCTTACGGGGGGTTCTTACGAGATTTCAGTGAGGAGAAACAACCAGAATTAAATCCCCTCTGGGGAGAAAGAAAAACTATCAGAAATTTTGTCCCTTCGTCTTTCACCCGCTCAGAGCGGCTGGTTGATTATTCCTATGAATGTTATTACTAAAGTACCTCTTCCAAAGCTCACCTTGATAGAATTGATTTTCCTGAAAAAATAATTGCAGCCGAGGCTTAATGGAAACTAGTAAAAGTGCCTCAAAGGCTGGAACAGATGGTTTTGAAGTGAAAAAGTTATACACTGCAGATTCAATCTTATGGAACAGATGTAATACAGGTACATCAGCTTTTGACTTTATGACCAATTGTCTCCTGCTCCATATCAAACATAAAATATTCACATTCAAGGGTGTGCAGATTATTAAGGAGCTTATTGCTGCTGTTGCAGAAAATCCTCCAAACACTAATTTTTCTGTTCTCAAATGAACATAGGTTTTTTTATGAATAATTTTCTGACACAGAGGCCTCTTAAAATGAATGATAATGCTGGAAAATAGTGCTTTTTCTTTTAAAAAGTGTGGTCAGCATCTCTATGTAAACGTCTGGTCTCACCTGTGATAGGTTGGAAAATTAATAGTAAGAGAGACGCCTCCACTGACATTTCTACTTGATATGGCATTAAAAGCTACAGCCTCCCGTTATTATGGTTTATGGATTAGCCAGTTGCAGCTCTCCCACACACACACACACACACAGCTTCCTCTGGCACAAACAACATGTCAAACAATAGTTGCCAAGTCTGCCTGCAACAAAGGATGGAAAGAATTAGAGAAATGGAAATGGTGATTCAACGCTTTTTGTGAAAACTGGAGCGCAGCATGCTCCGACTGAATGAAAACCCATTCAGACGGACTTAATGCGCCATGGAATCTCTTCCCCGCCCGACCCCCCTATCTGTGGCACTCAAAATTGCAAACAAAAATCCACTGTATTGTTACACACACACACACACACACACACACACACACACACACACTCTCAGTCTTACTACATTTAAGAGAGATAAATCTCAGATAGACTGTGGCAGACATTCTGGAGTCAAATGTGAAATACAGAAAAAGATTTAGCCAAATTATGAGGTGGCTCTATTATTTACTATTCATTTCCCTTTGTGAAATTTGTACTTGCCATAAAAGAAAAGTTAAATCTAACTTTGAGTTTGATTTTTAAACTCCAAATGTTTGAGTCCATTTATATCCTCAGCCCACTTCTCATCTAACCGCTCTTTTCAGTCACACCCAACGAAGTTACACCATATTGAATTCTCCATAGAAAGTGCAAGTGCAGACCTTTCTGACATCTATTTAAGCCTACAGCCATATATCAGAATCTGGAGCCCATCCAGGACTGGTAAATACCCGTGCAGCGGCAGTGCTACTGCAGCGCTACAGAGGAGATTGGTATTCAGAGTGGAAATTGAAGCTGCATAAATAGCCCAAACTATTACATAAAGGTAAACAAACTGCATTGTGCCAAATCATATCAGCATATCAATGCTGCAGCAGGTGGATAAACTGACAAAGGCTGCTCTGCTAATCAAATGGTAAAATAATGTTTTCTGTGTTATCAGTCTCTTTGTGTGTGGAGGACAGACCGAAAGCCGCCAAGATCAAAGCACAAAGAGAGAGACAATAGGAGAGCAGCCACAGAGAAGATGTCAGCGCAGACAGAAAATGGGCAAAGCAGCTCAAAGTGAGCTGTGAAGTTTTCAGTGATGAACTTCTTCGCTGGGGTAGAAAACTGTAGAGTAATGCATGGTAGATGATGTTTCCCAGTCGCTGTCAAACCCTTTTTTTCTTTTTTTTTTTGGAAATCATAGCACATTGCTCAGATAATGAGCCTCAAACCTTTGGATGAAGGAACGCACACACACACACACACACATTGATGTTGTATCATCCACAGCAGCTGGATTAATTAAATGGTGTCTGCAGTTTGCCAGGAGAGAGAGTCCAAAATGAGAGAAAATTGAAAGAGAAGGTATGCTGATTGAGTAGTGGAAGAAAGAGATAGAAAAATATTCAGCGGAGGGAGGAAGGAAGGAAAGATGAGGATATAAAAAGATGTAGAGAAGGATAAAGGAAGCGTTGATGGGGATTTGGGGAGCAGTATTGGACTTCCACATGTCGTGGTTATTCCTCGTGAGGGAGGTTTGTGGCAGGCTGTCTGTGCTGCTGTCAAACAGCATTAACACACCCCTTCTATCTGGAAACAAGAGTCATGGTGGTTTATCTATCCAAATCCTGCAGGACTGTAGATCCAAATGAAGCACACATTGAAAAGCTGTCTCTCGCACAAACTACACAGTCACACAGTCATACAGTGTCTGTAGTGGGATGGTGGTTTAGTGGTTACACTGGCACCTCAGGGCAGGAAGGTTCCTGGGCTTGTATGCAGCTGCCAGGGCCTTTCTGTGTGGAGCTGACATGTTGTCCCCTGCTCTGCATGTGTGTCCTCTGAGTGCTCCAAATCGCCCCGAGTGTGAACGGTTTTCTGCCAATCATACGATGTCAAGCCTCTCAAGGATGAACCCCTCCTGTCACACAGTGAGGACCACACCCATAGGCTACACCTGTACACCACCACAGCAAAATGTGAAGTTTCACCACTGCACAGCAGAGGGTTGACTTGAGGTCTATTTTTTTTAAATCAGGTTTCTCATTTATATCTCAGTAAGCATTATCGTTTTAAAGATACAATCCTAACATCCACCTGTCAAGTTGACAGTTAGGTGATTGACAGGCGGATCGGTGCAGTGTCTGCAGTGATACGGTACCTGGAAATCATCCAGATACCGTTTGCCTACCTGTTGAAACCCTGAGGTATTTGGATGTTCTAGATAGTAAAACCGCTTTTTTGCCTACTACATAAGCGGGTATATAGTAATTTGTCAGAAGCAGATTGTTGTTTTTCTGGCCTGGGAATGCCTTGGGGTTTCCCTGAAAGAGCTGGACAACATGGCCGAGGAGAGGGAACTGAGCTTTTCTGCTGAAGGTGCTGCACCCCGCGATAAGCAGTAGAAAATAGATGGAATCCTTAAGATTTCAAGCAGATTACTTCCTAATTGACACCCATTGTGATAACAGCATGTGCACCTTAATACTATACTACAGCAGTAATCATTAGTCTTTTTAGCTTGTTCCTCATTAGGGTCACAGGGGTCTGCGGGAGCCAATCCCAGCACAGGAAGCCAGAGAAAGCCAAAGGGAGGACATGCAAACTCCACACAGAAAGGTCCCAGTTCAAGGACTTGAACCTGCAACCTTCTTGCTGTGAGGCAACAGTGTTACCCATTGTGCTACCCACTCCTCACAACAATAACTTTTTTATTCTCCAGAAGAGAAATCAGTGCACAGTGTCAATACTAACCACAATAACACATATTCTGTTTGTGTGGTTTATTCATAATAAAAGTCATCCATGTTTTCCCAATGCTTTCAAAGTGAATTAAATGCAGTAAGCTGTTCACATTTAACACTAACATAATAACTTGAATATGTTATCAATGAGATCAAATTGGATTACAGGAGAGCATTGTTTTTTATGTAACCCCTATGCTTAGGTGGCCCATTTGAAACTGGTGAGAGAATGGTAGAGTCTGCCAGACCAGTAAAATCTACTAGAGTTACTTCCTGAATGGAACAATGGAATAGCTATTGCTGATTAATGGACCAACATAAGCAGCATCAAAAATCAGGCTTGATTTGATTGTGAAGTAACTCTTATAACTATAATATTCCTTAAAGCTATTACAGCCTAACTAATACAAGAGACATTTACAAATATGTTATAATATATTTGTGGAGCTGTACAAAAAAGCAACAGGACTTCTTAGCTTGTTTGAAGAAGTTTTGCCTGTCATCCAAGAGGCTTCTTTAGTTCTAAGACTAATGCAATAAAAGTGCAGATTTGTGAACCAAGAGTAGATGAAACTTAGGCACAAATTCAATAATGTTGTGTATGCAGACCTCAGAACTCAGCTGCATATCTGCATCTGAAGGATAAAGGTCAGTCTTTTGAGGACTCCGATGTCCTTGTTTTGGACAGGGAAGACAGAGGGTTTGAGCGAGGAGTGTACATCTATTTCCACTTGGAGAAACCTTCTCTAAACAGAGGTGATGGCCTAAGACACAATCTGCCACTATGTATGTGCCTCTATCTGCCACATACAATGCTGTCTTGGAAGATCTTCCTAGGAAGTTTAAACCTCATACACTCTTGGGGATATGGGACTCTTCATCACATGACCACTGCCCCAGTTTCAGGGTGTGGTCATATGACTCAAGTTTCAGGGGTTTGGTCCTATGACTTTGGTTTTACCCAAACCACACACAGGAGCACCCACTCTTGCATCAGTCTCAGAATTGAAGAAGCTTCTTGAAATGAGAGGCCAAACCTCTTCAAACAAGCTAGGAAGTACAGATTTTTTTATAACTCCACAAGCATAAGATGATCTGGATGACTGAGAACCTTCCTGGATGCATTACAATACTTCCAGTCAATCTTCCAATATTAATTTGTACATACTTTGAACACATGCATGAATATTTTCAGGGCTTTTTGACCAACATATATTACAGTACATATACATGCAATACACTAATGTTGGTTAATAACTTCCCTGGAATTTGAGTTGTCCTTGTGCACTAAACACTGAAACAGAAAATTAAAACTATGTGTGGTACCAAGGTTGTAAAAGGTCACTATGGTTCTCTCGTCCACTGCAGACACATTCAACATTTACAGGAAGTGAGCATTAGCATTTTGACTGATAGCTACTCTCAGTGACGGATGTGGATGCACAATGGAGTGCTTGAATACACAATACACAATAGACACCAGTTAATCATGTTTTTGTTTCTACTCTGCTGGAAGCCAGATGGTTCTGCTGCTTTTCACTGGCTGGTTTGAGGTACATGATTCATTCTAACTCGAGTACCAATCATATCGCAGCAACGGGCCGGACATATGGCAGCGGCTGCATGTAATTGGTTGCTGATGAATGCTGCCTCAGGTTTCAGACTTTCCTGCACATTTTGCCAGACCAGAGATGAGAAAACAGACTTTCAGATCTATAGCTTATTGCCTTGTTGTGCTGTAAATGTATGGTTAAGACAAAAAATCATTTGCATGTAAACCCGCAGGTCCTCTTTCAGCACTCATAGATGACACATCTTCATCCCTGTTTGGAGCTGTACAAACTCGACTGTGGCTAAATTATCTACGAGTCGTTTTCTCTAAGCTCTTAAACAACAGGGGAAGCAGAACAAAAGTCTGCCATGTGTGACGTGCAGTACAGTAACACAGACTTAGCCTCTATTTAGTGCATCAAGAAGGGATAAAACACAGCCTGTGCAACTTAATTTATGACACAGAGTAAATTAATGGGTGCTGACAAGCTCAATAATTTGAGCGACAGATAACAGTTATAATTATCAGATGTGGAATTAAATAGTCAGTGGAGAGACAGCAGGCATTTACAGTGCTGTGTTTCCATGTGTGTGTGTTTACAAAAGTGTTTGAATGTTCAATATTGTCTGCTGGCCAAAGCCTGGCCCCATTAATGGTGGACCTTGAGTGTTAATGTGATATTGTTTGGTTTATTACAGTCCGGTGTCTGCCAGGACTGTGGCTATAGAGAGCTGATTCCATGCCAGCTCTCTCTCTCTCTCTCTCTCTCTCTCTCTCTCTCTCTCTCTCTCTCTCTCTCTCTCTCTCTCTCTCCACTATTTGACACAAACATATTACGAGTCTTATTCCTGAACCAACTATCGCCAGAGAAACAACAGCTCAGAGCTGTAGCCACACACTGTGAGGAGCTGCCATTTTTTGTAAGGCTGCATTGAATACCTTAGTGTCAGGAGTGTTATGATTTATTACCCCCAGTCATTTAACCCTTGGTGTGTCCTTCAAAAAAAGTTCATTAAAGTACCCTCCAACACATATTTGATGGATATAATTATATGACTGTATAAGTTTGTTGTTGTTGTTTTTTTTACCAATGGTTTTCATGACTTCTTGGTCATGAAAACCATTGGTAGCATTTCAGGGTTCTCTTAAATACAAGTTTGCTTAAAGTTAAAAAAAAGTGTCCAATTTTAAAATGTGCACTTTGAATAACCTCCAAAATATATTCTATGTATGACATATTTATATGAATATAGATGTTACCTTCATTTACATTTTTTGCTTTTTTCTTTCCAACATAATTTACAGGATTTTAACCCATTTCCCGTTAATAGAGTTGATGTTAAAATTACCAAACATTACCAGAAAACACTGACCTTTGCAGATAATGAATAAATGTGCATCAAAAACAGGTATACAATCAAAACCCAAATACACAAAAATGTGTATCATGGTGCAATCAGGGTTAATACAGTAATTAATAGTTGCTCTTCTGGAATGAAAACTCATCCATGTTGTTGGCTTTTTTTGTGAGAGAGCTATAGATTTTTTATGTGGGGACAGAGGAAGACACAAAGTATGTATAAGCAAGCTCAGCATCAAAACAAGCCTTTGTATTGTCTGTGGCAGATGCCCGACTTCATTGACTTGCAGGCTGCCTCACACACACTGAAATAAGCTGAAGCCATAAATAACAGAAAATAAATGGACTCTTTCTGGGCACTATGAGCATGCCAGGCCAGTCACAGAGGCAAACACAACACCTCTCCTGGAAACTTGTGTTATCTCTCTCTCTCTCTCTCTCTCTCTCTCTCTCTCTCTCTCTCTCTCTCTCTCTCTCTCTCTCTCTCTCTCTCTCTCTCTCTCTCTCTCTCTCATGCCTGTGAGAGATTGTGGAGAGCACAGCTGCCCTCTATGGGTGTGAAAACATTCTGACATGCTACTAAAGAGGTTGTGATTTCTCCTGCTGCTGCATCATGGCTGGAAGACACAGAGAGGTACTATTATTGGATCTTAGCTGTTTAACACAACTTAGTGTGCTTGCCTTGCTAATGTTCTTGCAGAGTCATCAAATACAGCTCCAACCCCATGGAAAAAATAGGAGGATTTCTCAACATAGTATAGCATATTTTTGAACACTGAAATGTGTGTGTATTTTTTTAACACACACACACGCACGCATACACACACACACAATGCTGTAGTTTCAAATTCAGTACCTCTGCCAAGTTCAATATAGTAAAAGGAACAGCAGTGTTTGTCTTTGCTTTGTCCTCAGTGCCCCACGCAACTGTAAAAAACAAGGTGGAAACACAGGACAGAAAATGGAGCTGCCTGGTGATAGATTTTATAGAGCGGGCCAAACAAACGGCACTCACTGAGCTTTAAACAGACAGCGGAGGCTGCAGTTCATATTTCTAAGTCAGCTGGCTCCTCCGCTGCACCGCAGAAACCCCTGAGGATCTAGGAAGCATGTTGCTCTGGAGGGAGAATCCTCCAGAGCAACATGAATCCTCCCAGCGACACAGAGTTCTTCCCATGATCATAACCAACACGATCTGCTGTGTGATCCAACAAAGACCTGAGCGGATGAAACGCTCTCCATCTCATAACATTCATTACCATGTCAAAGGTGGTCAAGTTCTGTTTTTTTTAAGAGAAAAATGTTCTTTTGCTGGAAAACCACTGGTAGTGGATTTAGGAGGTCTTAGTGAAGACCAAGGAAGCTGAAATATGATTCTAGCTACCAGTCGCTTCCCGTTTGGAAGCTGAGATTCAAAAAGAGATGAAAAACAGCTGTCAAAGAAAACACTGAACGTTAGGACTCCTGAAAGTGTTAGTTGGATGTTTTCAGGGGAGCAGAGTGTTGAAACAGCCTGTTGTATGGAGAGATCTCAAGAATATTGTTTTGTCCAGGCGAACAGTCAGCAGTCAATTCACTCAATTTAGTTGGTGATTAATGTATGTTTTTATCGGCAACTAATTGATTAATCGACTGATCGTTGTATTTCAGATCTGGATTTCTTAACCTGATAATTTACCCGTAACAACTAACAACTCCAAGTGTTTCTTTTGACAAATTGAGACTTTTGCCCATAACCTACCATCCCTATCGACCTTTTGATCTTTTTGGATTAATTATGTTTTATATGATCCAAGATCTTTATTTGCTCTTAATTAATTTGTCATTTTTTTGCTTTTTTTTAGCTTTGGAGATGCGTGGATGTTGCTTAAGATTTATTGTGTATGTTCGGTGCTATTTTCTGACCCATATGCTTTGCAGTAATTCAATGCATTTCTCTGAATGCATGATTGAGGCAGTTTCTATGTGTAGTATAAATCGAATTGATGTGATGGTACCCATATACCTGATGAAGTTCAGACAGACAAAACAAGATTCTATATTAATCTGTATAATACAAATTCATCAGAGGTAGGCTTCTGCAGTGTATACCTGTATAACTATTAGATACATATCTGTGTAGATTCTCACTCATCCAGGTCATTGTAGTCAAGGGGTTTAAAAGTAAGCAACTGGACTTTTTCTTTGAGCTTGAAGACGTTTCACCTTTCATCCGAAAGGCTTCTTCAGTTCTAGCCTGATGATGGAAACCAGGAGCTATATCTCTGGATCACAGAGGATGGAGCTATAGACCACACCTCCCATCCCATAACAAAGGGTTACATAGGTTACCCTTCAAGGTGTGAATTTGGATGAGAGTCGTTGTGGTAACGACTCTTATTCCAATTCAAGGTGTGACTTGGAATGAGAGTGGTGGTCACGTGATCCAGAGAAAGAGTCCTGCTCTGATGGTGAAGAGCAGTTAAACTTCCTGGGATGACATCTCAAGGCAGGATGGTATGTAGCAGATGTTATGACGCTCTGTTCAAAGTAGGTTGTTCTAAATGGACATAGATGGCCTCTTTCACTCCTCTCTTAAACCATCTGTCCTCCTTATCTAAGATGTGTACATCAGTGTCTTTAAAGGAGTGTCCCTTTTCCTTCAGATGCAGATGTACTACTGAGTCCTGTCCTGATGTGGTGGCCCTCCTGTGTCCATGCGTTTGCGGAGTGGTTGCTTAGCTTCTCCAATATATAGATCCGGGCACTCTTCACTGCATTGTACTGCATAAACCACATTGTTGAGATACATAAAATACATGTCAATACATGTAAAATAGTCAAATCTGAGATCACATTGTCACAATACAACACTGCATCCCATCGATATTTCAGTTTTGGAACCAAATGCATGAGTAAGCTAAATCAGCTGGATGCTGAGTGAACAAAAAAAACAATAAAAAAAGGAGGTTTGAACTATTTCAGTGAACTAAAACAGAATTCTTTTTTTTCCTGTAGAAAAACTGTCAAGTGAAAACTCACACAGGTACCTGATGTGTAAAGAACAGGGAGGTGCATTTTTGTAGGGAGTTGCAAATATCGAAAGGAAAAAAGAATAAGGCAGCTCTTAGCAAAAAAAAGTTAAAAAAAATTAAAAATACATAAATATCAACTAAGACATGCCCGCGTATGTTCTTTTAATGAACTAGCCAAGCAATAAAGGCTTTTACCCTTTTCTATTGGAAGAACTGCCTTAGTATTTTTTCTACTTTTTTAAGCAAATGAATGAGAAAGATAAAGGATGTGAAATACACAGCTAAATTTAAACATATTTAAACCATCATGAAACAGGCAATTTATTTTTGAGACATTGAAATATGGCAAGAAAAATAATATATTGCTGATATGAATGTGCTGCAACAAAGTAATATTATTTTTAAACATAAATACCATCACAAATGTAATGCAAAACAACAGAACACATCCAAATGTATTATTTAATTATAATTAAAATTTTATAATTATGCACACATAATTAATCTGCAATCATGCAGCATGGGTGAGTAATAGGAAACTTCAAACACTAAAGTTATGATATGATGATCACTAAGTGCTCTGCGACTTAAATACGGCTTTGGCACTTTGGCAAGAGGGCAGAGGTGAAGCGATTTCCCATCCCCCCGGTGTCAGGACGCCTGCATAAACTCCCCCATAAGAGTCGGGTAATGGAACGAGAGGCTGTCCTGGCTGCTGCTGCCTTGTCATCCATGGCAAAGACCTACCGGCGGCCCAAGGAAAAGCCGAGCCGCTCTCGAGCGAAAAAAGGGATGTGAGCAAAGACCAGTGCAGCATGGATGAGGCTGAGAGCTGTGAGCGGAGCAGCCACTCAGGCTCTAACACCAGTTACTGCAGCAACACGCTCTATTATACTGGATCGCTAGACCTTTTGCTGCCAGACAATATTAAACACATTGTGGTAACGCTTACAGTAGCACTGAGGGAAAACACACTGTATAATGAATCACTCAAAACACTCACTCAAACATGTCTTTTTTTTTTTTTGTTCAGCCACTCGCCCACACACACTCAGCGAAAAGTCACTTTCTCAGGCACTCGCTCGCTCACTCATTTGCTCATTCATCCGCTCTGAGCAATTCTCTCATCCATTCACCCACAAAACATACAGAGGGATACGCGCAAACACACACTCAGGACATTTAGCTGTGTTTTATCAAAGATGGAAAGACACTGAAAAATTTTACTAATACATAAGTTAAACCTGTGGCCAGGGCCGCTCCGGGCCCTAAGCAAAATCTTATTTTGAGCCCCCTCCAAAAAAATGCCACCACCACAAACATTAAAGGAATGACTATTACAAAAGGCCATTTTATTTGGGGGGAGCAAAAATTTACATTTTTCAACATTATACTGTCACATGCTCTTTACAAAAGAACACGTCTGCATGTTTGGGACGCAAAGTCATATATTACATCATCATATGACAGCTGCTGTGGCAGTTCAGAGCTCACACTTATAATAGCCAGGGTACTCAAGCGTTCTTGTGCCATTGATAAGTGAAGGTATGTTTTGAAGAGCTTCAATTTTAAAACGCTTCACTCAGCAGAGGCGACTATAACAGGGAAAGTGACTGCAATGAGATGGGCAATCCATAGATTTTGATAGGCTAGACATACAAGCAGATAATTAAGATTTGTATTGGCCTACATGGTAAATTACACAATAAGATTGAATGTAAATAGTAACCACACAGAGATAAAAATGCAAATAATTCAAATACAATTACATTACATTAATTATTTTACACTTAGATTCTATATTCATATGTTGCCTTTTGCTGCTGCAATGTTTTACATTTCCCCATTATCTATAAAATCAAGGATTATCTTAATTATCTTATTTTATTTCATTTTATCTTGTTATGAATTAAGTTCACTAAGAAATGGTGATATTTTACCTTCATAAAATAGACAACAACCTCTATTGATAGTATAGAATAAACCTGACCTAACATATGACCACCAACTGGTCAGTTAACTACTTTTATCTCTTTTGTTGTTGTCTGAGAGTGTGATTTCCCCTTGTATAAAATAAAATGGAGGCCCCTCATTGGCTGTGGGGCCTTATGCCCAATGCCTGTTCTGCGTGTAGGGTGGGGCAGTCCTGCTTGTGACTATTAAAGGAAAAAGGCCAGCGATATTCAAAATGTTCACTATTTTCAACAAACCCTGTGAAAATCAAGAGAGGGATAATCCAACCCCACAATTTATCTATATCACAGTGGAATACGACCACACAAGCGTTGAGTTCTTTCTTTCATTGCGGTTTGACTCCTGGCTTCAGTGGCTATTATTCATACAGGTCACCTCATCCCTCGGCTGCACATTGTTTCATAAATATACAGCTCATCAAGATGAGTGACAAGTTCTGGTGTGGGAACATGAGGCGTGTTAGGGGAGACTAACGCTTGACTTCACAGGAGGAAAACAAGCTAAATAATAAATTCCCAGCATAGTTACCTCACATTTAGGTTTTCATCCCAAGCAATAATTATTTAAGTTTCATGTTTTACTGTCTTTTTACCTCTAAATCCAGTCATAGAGTGGTAATATACTGTTTAAACAGCACTTTTGTCTTATTTGTGTCTCATAAAGAGACAGTCGTACACACACATACTGTCCAGCTCCTATCTGTAATTCTACAAGACTACTTGAGGTTCAGATAGAGGAACAGCCCAGAGTAGATTTCAGTGGCATTTCATTTTTTTTCCTATTTATGCAAGACTATCACTCTACACCACATGATTTCCCGCAATTCTGAGTTCCTCAAAAAAAAAAGAAAAAAAATCGCTTTTCACTTAACAGCCCGGAGGGCAAACGCATCACTGGTGGTCGATGACATGTTTACTGCTCCCATGGCTTCATTACAATCATACAGAATGAAATACAGCAGAAAAAAAGTGTTTGTTTTTTTTCCATATGTAGAAACACATGCAACCACATACAGAATCAACATTGCTCTTTAAGCCACTGCGATATCATCTAAATGTAAACAAGCCTCATGTTAAAGCCAGCACCTGAAATGCAAGAGCCACAAATCTACAGCACAGAATAATGACCTGCACCATAATACTTCAAGAAAAACACAGGCTACATGTAATTTACTGTATTTTTCTTCCAGAAATATGCAGACCTGCTCCAAGTTCAACAGTGAAGTAAGTCTTCAGAGGAAACCAGTGGCTAAAACAACAGTTAAGCTATCTGGCTTGGAAGGGCCGAAAAAAAATCATCATGAAAATATTTAGACATTTCTTGACTGCTGAAACCTCCCGTTGTTTTACATTTTAATGAGCATTTGAATTCCAAATACTCTACATGTGATAAATAGGCGCACGATACACAGAAGTCCAAATTATGCAGTGAAACCTAATTGACATTTTAATCAACTCTTCAAATGTCTAAATGAAGACACTGTCCTCATCAGCAATATTAAATTGAATTGAATTGAAATTGAATTTTCTGAAATGTCCGGTTTCAGCAGTCATGCATGGATGGGAAAATCGCAGTTTCTTCTTTTTCTTTAGGGTTTTAAGGTGAACGGCATCCAAAAAGTTGCATTGCTGCCATCTACAGGACGAGTACTTTATTGTACTATATCCTACTATATAATCCAAAAGAAATATCCTCTTCCCCTCCCACTTGACTAGATATTTTTTTATCACATCAGTGGTGTGGGGACGGGAATCTTTTTATTAACTGGGGGCCATAGAAGGTTTGTTTAAAAAATACCTGCGTTCGTGTGGACTAGGCCTTACACTGATAACCCCTTTCCTGCGTCTTGTCATTGAGTGTTCTCCTCATCTGTCTTCTCCCATACGTTAATCTCCATATACCAAATTTGTCTTTCCTCTGCAGAACAGAAAATCCAATGTACACTAGTCATGCGTCTGAATTTACAATAATATAAATCTTCTATTAGGTATTTGTGATAGATGATCGAACTCTGCCTCTGACTGAGATCCTCCAGATGGCTGTGATCATTGTGGTTGTGAATAATTTGAAGCTTCTAGCCCATCTTGCCCTGACATTATAGAAGAACAAATTCAAACCAGTGACAGGGCATGGATGGGTTATCTCTACATGCTTGCAGTAGTAAAAAAAAAAAAAAATACAGCTGATGGGTTTGAACCTGTGTGCTGCCAGATGTCTTGAGTGTGTAAAGTTGGGCTGTAGCGCCCTGCTGTTCATTAGCGCGCACAGGAGCAGGTGGGCAGAGCAGATTGAGGGAAGAAGAACCAACAGCAACCTCAGAATCCATGATAGCGAGTAAAAGCCCCACCGATCATCCATTTTGTCTTCATGCATAATTGATTATTAACCATGTAACCATTTGAATTAAGTAGTTAATGGGATGGACGGCTTAGAGCTAAAGATTGATCAGTGTTACACTTGGCCAGTTGAAAGCTCTTACCCTTAAAGCTGCACTGATCAATATCTTTATATTCAAGAATATTCACTCAATACAATTTTTAAGTACTTTATACTTCCACTCCACTACATATATTTGATCTGATGATAATCTTTAATGACTTTTGGATGAAGATTTTAATATGTAACAAAAAAAAACAATATAGTTTATTGTTCTATTGTCTATATTCTATTAATCTGTCTCTTTTAATTTGTTATACACTGTGTGAGGTGCCAAATATTACAGTATGATGTGGAACTACTGCTATTAATCTATCCAAAATATCTCAAATTGGCTCCATCTTGACAAACTAAAATGATAAAATGCTCTCACGTGTATTAAATGAACACTAACAAGTAATATCATAATATAATATAGTCTGCATATTACATCCTTTTACTTTTGATGCTTGCAGTACATTTTGCTGGTAATATATTTACTTTAATAGCATTTTGAATTCAGGACCACTCTCATTAATCTTTTCATCCACACCATCCAGCTGTTAAAAGCAAAAAAAAAAAAAAAAATTCTAAAACGATTAATTCAGTGTAGGTAACCTCCCAGTAACAATCGGCAGACAGACAAGACAAAACAGCCAAAGGAAGAATGAATATTGTATTGTATATAGTGTTGCCTTTGCAACTGTTTTCATTGTGTAGCTGGCACCAGTCGAACAGCTGAAGTATCCCGCTGATTCAAGTCTTGGAAAATTAAAGCAGACACCTCCTGAAATACCATCCCATGCATCGCTAGATTCAAGCTGGCACCTGGCCAACGTGAATACAGGTGAAAGAAACTGTGGGGCATTTCATGGGAGCCGATACAAGCGAGGCACATCAGGGCTGCGGCGAGCATCGCGCACGCTGCCTCGTTAGCTACGGATGGATGGAGGTTCAGGGCCAAGGAGCTGTCGAAGGCTTTGTCTAGTCCCACACGAGCAAAAGCACAAATTAAAAAGCCTCAATGGTGGGCATCTTAGCGTGGGGAGTTTCTTGACAAGCAGGTGTCATTTTTCGAATACATAACAGCGTGCAAAACAACTTAAGCACATTGATAAGATAAATGTAGGGGGAGTCAGCTCTGTCTGATTTGCCCAACTTCTTCTGGACAACGTTAGTCATAGCTGTACTATATCAAAACCTGCAGAGACCGGAAGCACCCATAAGACCACAGTCATCAGGTCTGATGGGCATGTTCAGTAAGATACACCAGGGAAGGTCGGGATCCTGCATTAAGAATGGGGCGATAAACCATACCGTGAAAAACGCCTCCAATTCGGCACCAAAGCAGTTAATCCAAATTAACTCCACCAAGGCTCCTCTAACACTCCTACACCTGTCAGTTTGGCCTGGGCTCTGAGCCCAGCAGCCACACGCTATAATCTTCAGACCTCCACAGGAGAGGAAATTACCCAGGAAAGTGTTCCGGATTATGAAAGAAACAGGAATAAATGATGTCCAAAATATCCTTGAGTACATTTAAAAATGTCGGTATTTTTCTTTATTGTGTTAAAACTTCATTGCCAATCACTCACATTTGACTGCTACTGTATATCATCCTCCTTTTTTTTTTTTTTACAACCAGCTAAGCTCATCATAAACCCCTCGGATCAAAAAATATTGCCCAGCCCTCGATGAGGAAGTGAAAATATCTGCTGAGCCTGTAAGCAACACCTTTCAGAGCATCGCAATCTGCAAAAAAAAAAAAAAAAACGAGACGGAGAAAAGTGCGATAGAATAATCTAAGAATCTAAGACCGCTGCTATGGAATAGGAAATGTGATGGCATGGAAATAGTATCTACTTTAAAGGCAAGAAAATCCTTGTACTGTGTTCAGAAGAAAATTCCGGGACGGCCAGATTTCATCTTAGTGAGATATGTAATTGTAAACAGGTTTTTCACCATAGATGAAAGTGTGGCTATGGCAACGGTCTGGGTTTAGAGAAAGAAAGGGAAAAGAACAGAGACGATGAAGGACAGATGAGAGACAATGGAGACTTAAAAGGCCTGGTACAGGTGGGAGGAAACTGGCAGTTTTAGCACAATTTGAGGGCAATCTCAGCATATTTCAACAGAGCAAAGGAACAACTTTTTCTTTGAGGAAAGATTAGTTTAGTTTATAATTACTTTCATTTTGATCTTGTCTGATCTAAAGTAAACAAAATGAGAGGGGGAAGGGGGTAAAATACACTATAGTAGAATATTTCTTCTCCTTTTAATCACCTCAAAATCTCTCACACTGATAACACTTAAGTACTTTTTCTTAAGTAGGATTTTTCATGGATGATTTTTTTTTTTGCCTGTCATGAAATCTTTTCAACATGCTGTTTTGGTACATTTACATGAGTAAATGATCACCAGAATATGTCTTTCACCACATATAAATTAATTCTGATTGTCCTCCCTCCCTAATTAAAACGTGTTGCACAGAAGAGCACAGATGTTTCTTTCTAAATGTGATCCAGCCCTGTATATCACACTTCAAAATACTGTCAGATAATCACTAAGCTGATATGTCGGCTTTATCAGTGTCCCAGTTGTCTTGCACCCAGGCTACAGTTATATCACCAATCCTAAAAATCCACATACTGTATGAAAAAGAGAAAAAAAAATATCAGTCTGAATTTCTGTCAGATTATTATGTCCAAAGCTTTGAAGGAGGAGGGGAAGAGGAGGAGATTAGAAATTCTCATTTTATATCAGAGCTGCACTTGGGGAAAAAAAAGAGAAATTTGCTACCATGACAAGTATTGATGTGTAACCTTTCACAGGGTGATAATAACCTGCGAGCTGCTGTCCCTTAAAGCCTGCCTGAAAAGAAAAAAAAAGAGGCGGAAGGAAGCCACAGTGTGTTCCCTATTTTCACCTTCAGGATAGGAGGAACATTTCAGCATTTTATGAGTGTCAAGCCATTTCATTTTCTCATAAAAATGGCGCTTGTAAGTCAGGAAGAAGCAGGGAGCAGTTTTCCTTGTAGTTGACTTACATAACGCTTTTTGTCACCGTAAAAAAAGGCTGACAACTCCCACTCGTGAAAATATAAGCAGATTCTGTGCAATTTGAAAAAGTGCAAGTCTCCGTGTATGGATGAAAACGTGGAAAAAGGGATATGAGGAGATTTAACCGCTGAGGCTAATGCACAGACACTTGTCCGTATGTGGATCTGAAGAGGGCTGCGCGCTTCCATTCCAGTGCTCCTGTAGGTGCTGTCAAATAGCATTGTGAAAGGTTCCATCCCACGGCGCAGCTTAACCACTTAACCGCACGCAGCCTCCGGCGGGGCCCACTCGCCCGTCAATTGGGCCCCGCCGGAGGCTGCGTGCTGCTCGCCCGTCAATTGGGCCCCGCCGCACGCAGCCTCCGGCGGGGCCCAATTGACGGGCGAGTGAGAGGAAAAAACGGCCCCCGCCAGAGTTGTCCGTGGCCACGTGGCTGGTTATGGAGTGGGCAGGATGGAGGCGGGCGATAACGTACGTGTTTGAGGGACTTAGCTGACATCACGTACCTCCCCCCAGCTGCTGTTGTGAACTAGATTTCAACTGCGGTCCTGATGCGTGTTTGTGCCCTAGAAACTGCTACAGAGTGGCTTAGCCTGACCTCGATATCTATCCAGACAGGCCACATCAACGGCTGCTGGGCAAACAGGGGACAGAGTCGGAGTCAGAGTTGTTAAACGACTTGTCACTGCCAGGGAGAAGGAGCGGGCTCTGAGCCGCACAGGGGATTGGTCGACAGCTTTAGGATTACAGAGGTCAAACAAAAAGATGTAGTCCAGTACCGAAGTAAAGGAAGGATGTGTATCTGGCTCCCAGGATCCTTATCCTAATAAATATCACAATAACATACATATTTTAGGTTACATGCTAAATGGCATGATTTTTTAATGAAGTACCTTGATTCCATCCCAAAGAGAAAAGATAAAAGCAATCCAAACACCCAAGTAGCACTTCTGCTTTGTGTTACTCTCTGTGGTTTTCCAGTGTCCGTTAGACAGCACAGAAGAGAGGACACAGTCCAGCTGTATGGGCCAGAGTGAGAAACACATCTGGCCATGCTGCCTTCAGAGAGAATACAGGCCAGAATTTCATAACATGCTAAGCAAACATAGGAGAAAAAACAATAGGAGTGAAATATCTACCAAGGCAGTTCACATAGAATATAGCAGAATAAGCAATAACAAGTGAGTGCTGGAGCAGTCCAGGACCTTGCTTTGGTTTTATTTTTTATTTTTATGTTTATCTGTAGCCAAATAAATCAACCAAGACTTCAATAAGGCTAGTTGAGGGTAGGGCTGATTGATTTTAAGAAATAAAAAAAGGGTTTCTGGCAGATATTGAAATTTCAATTTTATTCACGTTACATATTTTCTTCAAATCAACTATCAGTGCACAACAACATCATAGAAATACATCATACCATTAAAACAATAAATGCCATAACTCTAATGCAAGAATAAAAAGTAAAGTCAATCATTTTTATATTTAGTCCTATTTATTAAAGGGATAGTTCAGTATTTTTGACATGAATCTGTATGGCATCCCTATCATTAGTGTCGTACACTCACACTGACTTACCTCCGACAGTGTCCTGTGACCCAGGTTCTGGTCAAAACGAAAGTAGTCCGGCAGGACTTAGCTCTGGTTGTCTTGTGGCAGCGCGCAGAGATACAAAGGGAGAGAAAGTAGGGCCAAGTGATTATGAGCTGGGACTTTTTTCATGGATATTGTTTTTGTGATGCATATAAGTGATATACAGTATGTGATGCATATATCACGCTTTTGAACACATGCTGTATGAAGAAAGATTTTTTATTTTAGTGTCCCCTGGAAACCCGCCGGACTACTTTTGTTTTGACCAGAACCGGACCAGAACTCGGCTCACAGGACACTGTCATTAGGGTCGCAGGGGTCTGCTGGAGCCTATCCCAGCTCGTTACGGCGAGAGACAGGGATACACCCCAGATGGTTGGCAGCCTATCGTAGGACACCATTGACTCACACACTCACACCTATGGGCAATTTAGAGTCACCAATTAACCTCAGCATGTTTTTGGACTGTGGGAGGAAGCCGGAGTACCCGGTGAAAACCCACGCAGACACAGAGAGAACATGCAAACTCCACACAGAAAGGTCCCAGACCCCGGATCAAGGAGGTCTTGAACCTGCGACCTTCTTGCTGTGAGGTAACGCTAGGTAGCGCTAACCCCTGCGCCACCGTGTCACCCAAAACTGTATTTATGCTTGTTCATTTTTAAATATTATTTTTTCTCACATGCTAATGCACTGGCATAGATGTAGGCCCACTGACATTACGAGTGTACAGAATTTAGTGCTACACCCCTGGATGAAAGCAGTTCCCAATTAGTTATTTACTTACTGCACAGTAGAATGTGTGCATGTGTGTGTGTTTATGTGTGTGTGCATGTGTGTATGCATTTGTGTGTTTTTGCGACAGAGAGAGAGAGAGAGACAGTGATCTGGGTGTTGAGTGCAAGTCCCACTCTGCTATAATTAGCCTAGCTCTCTTTTCACTAAACCGATTAATCTTTAACACTTGCAGAGCAGCTCTCACTTACCCACTCACACACTGGCACCGTCTGCCTGTTTATTTGTACATGACCACATCAACTTCAGGGCATGTAGTTTCAATAACATTTCACAGAACAAGTTATGAAAGAAACAAAAACTCGTCTAGATGTGAACCTGAATGCCTGCTTTTAATTCCTTTCTCGCCAGCGTAGATTTGTTACAAAAATAAATACAATACAGACAAATTAACGGTCTGAAGACAACAAAGATGCATTAAAAAGCAATAAATTAGGAAGGAAAAACACAGCCCAGGGCAGCTGTCTAGATCCTTTAAAATCAAATCAGCATCAAATCTTCTACATTGTTGCCACTAAGCACAAAAATAAACCTCTCCCCCCATTGTCACTTCATATGCTTAGGATATTCAGTCATGCTTTACCAAAATATGGCTGAATACAATGTTTCAGTCTCAAAATGCACACGACTTTACTGGATGAAAGCATTCAGCATTAAAACACACTCTTCTATTATTTTACATGTTGTATTTAGATTGATGCTGCAGTCCTTTAACAGAGCAAAACCTGTGCCATCATGCAATAGGGAAAGTTCAAGTAGACACATCTTAATAAGAAACTTGATTTTTGAAGAGTAAAGAACATTTAACTACAATAATCATAAAGATCAAGCAGCCAGGAACTGAAGTTTTGGCATATTGTCAAAAGTAGGACTTGGCTGGCTCAGAAAAGTCTTTTTTATGCAGCCATCCCACCATAATGGTGCAATGAAGACTCCCCATTATTCCCTCTCTGCCTCAGTCTGTGCATTTTACACTGCACCAAACAGACTGGCATTATGCTGCCCTATGTGTTGAGAAGTAAAGCCGCTCATATTAAGTAAAATGTAAAAAATAAAGTTGTTTTTTAAACAAAAAACAGTTAAAGAGAGTTAGGCTCTATATGTAGAGACACTCAGAAGCTCCACACTTTGTTGTTGAAGCATTTCACAGACATGACAGGGGCAAAACACAGCAAACAGAAATGACACAAAACCCAAAACACAGAAACATATAAAACAAATGCAACAACAACAAAAAAAAAATGCTGCAGGAGAAAAATGCTGCAATCACAGAAACAAAGCAGAAGCAAAGACTTTCAAACCCACAAAACAAATGCAAACGAAAAATGCTGCAAATATCAAAACACTACTAGCGTTGTGTGTCAGCTGTGCATGTACGGAAAAAAGGAAAATATTGGAGGATAAACTGAAGAATGTTGCTGCTTATATACAGACAGCGTAAGTGAGCTACCACTTTCTCGGACCTCTGACCTTCCTACCTTATACACGGCAGTGAGCTTAAACAGGGGGAAATGACTTTTAGTTCTAAACATTCCTGCAATCCTATCAGCAGATAAAATCTCCAACACTGTAGATTTCTGCAAAGTCCTTGCTTGAATAAATATTTCTCCCCAATAATATTATTCCATATGGTGCACTTTTTCATACAAAGTGATATTTATACAGTGCTATATTTCATGCAGTTCCTGATTGAAACTCTTCTATTTAATTCTGTGTATTTTTTTGTATTTACTGTGAATGTGGACAGATGTATGGGCAGGTGGAAACTACAGCATATTTATGGCCAGTCAATTATGGATAAACTGTGGTTAATAAAACCTGTGTTTGTGGTCTATGGACACTAATTCCCTGCATGAAAGTCAGACATACAACTTAACCTATGATACACACACATTTTGGCACTGGATACTGATACTGTGATCTGTAATATTCAAAGGATATTTAATATACAAAAGCACTCAACATTTAACCTGTTCTACCAAGATTCCTAAATATAAAATGAAGGCTGAAAATACAATTGATTTGCTTGTAAGGAGAATAGTTCTCCTATGGTCTACAGCAGGCTGTGAGTATCCTCTGCCTATATGGCAGCTCAGTAACATGGTCACTGAGGATCAGTGTGACTTCCAAATAAATGCAAATCAAATTAAGCCCAAATTAGAATTGCATGCTTGCATTCTGATGCTGTGGATTTAAATACTGAGCTCCATCACTGTAAAATTGTGAATCTCAAAGAACATCCCCCCCACCAGTAGGGTATTTCTTTCTCTTTTGGTCTGACCGCTTTCTCAGGCATTTAAATAAAAAAGAAATGATGTGCTCAAAATAAAACCATTATGTTCTATGCGATTGGTGCCAATCCGCTTTTATTTCCCTTTTTTTTGCACCGTGAACACTCATAACTACTGTACAGAGGGTGCCATGTCTTGGGAATAATCATCTTCATTTTGACCATGTAACTCCAGTCATAAAGAGGACCATTATCTTATAGCAGGAGTTCAAAAAAGAAAAGGTCTATGCTAATTGGAAGCCTTTTAAGTTTTCTTATCATTTCAGTGGAGCTGTAAGAGCCATTTAAATAATGCCCACATTGGCTAGGTAGCCTGAGATTGAATCCACCAAACTCCTCTCTCCTGTGTGCTCCCTGCCTGCAGCTGCTTGTCTTTTTAATATTACTGAGGCAGGTGGAAGGTCATCACTGCATATAAACACCAGGTATGTTTGAAGCAACTTATGCAAACTCCAGACATGTCCTTAGGTTCTGCTTATTTAGCCATGTGTAAACAAAGCAATGCCCTTCTTTTACAAAGAGAATAATTGGTGCTTTTTTATCAAAACCACTTCAAACCAACTCCAAGTGGATACATGGGGGCACGGGGGACATAGATGTGCACATCTAAGAGATCTGTTATTATGATGAGTTCCCAGGTCAATGCATTTGGCATGAAAGAATATCATGGTGTTTTTCAGAAAAAAACAGGTTTTAGCTGTTTTAGCGAAAAGTCAATGGGAAGGTCAATACTACTGTCATATCTGCCCTTTCAATGTGAACGTAGAGCCACCGGCTGCTTAGCTTTGCATAGCATGAAAATCAGCCAGCCTGTCTGAAGGTAATAAAATTCACACTAGTCCTCTGCATGACTCGCTATAAAACCAGAAATTGTCTTTAAACAAAAAAAAAAGGAAACTAACATGTTATATAACGTTAGTTTGTGAGCAAGCCATTTCTCCATGTAAGTTATCCTGTTAAAATACAAAACCTCCATTTTACGTTTTATGCATACATTTCATGAGAAAACATCAACCTACAACACTAAATAAAATATTTTTTATCGGTAGTAAAACACAATGTTACTGCTGCAATATCCATATATATCAATAATATCCACACCATGAATACAATAAGAGAACAGTTTAATATAATATCAGTAGTAGTGCTGCAACTGACCTCTATTTGGAGATTTACTTTAGATTTGAACTGTTTGTGCAATTATTTACTTGGGTCCTTTATAATCTCCTTTTTAAACATTTTATTTTTTGTGATGTCTATATGATTTTATAGACAAATAATTGATCTTGGAACTCTTATAAACTATCGGGAACTCTTAGACATTGAACTTTGCATTACAGATACTTTTGCCCCACTGTACTGAAGCAGAAACTGGGTCCAGGGCAGTCATCCACCATAACAACCCCAAAGACACCTCCAAGATGGCCACTGCCTTCCTAAAGACACTGAGGGTAAAGGTGATGGACTGTTCAACATGTTTCCAGACCTAAAACCCTATTGAGCATCTGTGGGGCATGAAATGGAAGGTGGAGGAGGTGTTTAACTTACACCAGCTCCTTGATGGCAGCATTCAGGAGTACAAGAGGTTTCCAAGAAAACCTCTGACGTTCTAGTGAACTCCATGTTCAAGACAGGTAAAGCAGTGATGGAAAAGTGGTAGGAACACAAAAAATGACATCTCGGGCACAGTTTGGACATTTTCACTTTGTTGCCATCATTTCTGACTTTAATGGCTGTGTGTTGAGTTGTTTTGAGGAGACAGCAACTACTTTACATTGTATCAAAGTGTCATATATCCAGTGTTGTCCCAGTTCAGTTACACTGATTTGGACAATTCTATAGTTACCTTACATGTTCTAGATTTCCCTTGATACCCAATTCAAGTACACAACATTAGTGATTATATAGATATTCCATTTTCATTAGTAAGGAAAACTGAAAAAATAGTCCAGGGGCTTAAATCGTTAAATGCCTGATAATATTCAATGAGCATATATAAAAATATTTTTTCAGCAAAAATGTAAATAAGCATATTCGTCAGAATGTCTCACATTATTCTTTCACTTTGATTTTGGCTTAAGAGGAACCCAAAATTCCTCTTAGATCAGATAAGAAGTTGTAAAATGTCTACCGACCAGTGTTTGCTTTTGTTACAGTCAGATCCGGTGAAGTGTCAAAGTGGTGCGTTTGGTTTATTGGGGCTGGACAAAGCCCTGTTTCACTTGTGATTGTGCCATTTGAACCTGAAGGCTAAAAAATTGCATCAAATAAACTACTGACCAAAAGAAACAAAGTGTGAATTAATTTTGCCCAAGTCAAAAACCTTAAAGTAATTTGCATGAAGTAAAGTACTTGTTGCACATAGTTTGCAACATCTATAAATCTGTAAACATGCTCTGTTGCTTGGATAATGCAATCGCTGGCAGAACATGGCCGATGCGCATAATGATGACTGATTATATTTCTCACAGTGTGATATGGAACGCAGCACACACTGTACAAGGAGAACATAATGAACTGAAATATAAAAACATGATAGTCACTGACTTCCATAAGGTCTCTGTCATAATGGCAAATTATAATAAATGGTTCCTTCAGTAGTGGTTTCCCATGAACCCTGTGTTCATTTGCCACTTCAAGCCCGAGTTAAATGAGCTATAAACACAATCCTTAGAGACACAGTCAACCTATAGTATCACTGATATTCAGAGAAGAAGCCTCTAGCTCCCTGACATTTCAGTACATTCTCAGCAAACAGATGACAAAAGGCATAACAAGGTAATAGGCCAGAATCATTTAATTAATCCCTTGCTAGCAGCAGATGGGCATGAGCTTAGCGGCTCCAAGTAAGAGCTAATGTATTTGTGCACTCAATGTAATGATGGTCATGATGGCTCAGGCGAATGGGGCTCTGGAGCCTGAGGACTGACGTAGGGAGACCAGACTGAAAATGGAAACCACCCCAGGGTCAGGAGTGTCTGTGACCTGCTAACTCTCAGGATGTAGTCAAGGAGAGTGCAGGCAGATGAATGGAAGCTTTATGCTTTGTAATCCTCTGAACAGTGAAATCCTCAGCACTACAAAACACTTTTTTCATAGAAATGCTAGTTGTTCAGAAAATATAAAATTACAATTAATATTCATTTACTAGATTCAAATTGTTGCAGGTAAATTATTTTAATAATGTCAAATTGCAGCCGTGTCCTTCATGCTACAGCAGTAACATGCTAATGCTAACATGCTCAGTAATGCTAGCATGTAAATGCATTAATACTGACTGCAGAGGCAGTTAATTTAAAAAAATTAGATAGATAAGACATTGTTTCATCACACAGGAGAGGTCCTGAATCTGTAGTTCAATTTTATTTTATACATTTTATTTATATTAAAACCACAGAGATTTAAACCTGCAACAAGGAAGGTTTAAATATAAATGAATGTCTGATATGTTCAAAGCCTTAGTGGAGTTCATAGAATGCTGATTCAGCCTGTCACCACCAGGTAAATCCCTCTGTGTTAATCTTGTGTCTGTTGGCCGGATGAATTATACCGAGTAAGCTCTATGCTGTCTTTCCACGACACAAATGGATCAAATTATAGTGAAACACACTGTATAGTGAAACACGCCATTTTGTGCGGGTTATGTGACACTATAAACAATTTATCTACCATTACACATCCACAACTGCTTTTTTTTTTACAGTGTTTGGGAAACACATTCAGAAAAAGTGTAAAGTGTAAAGCTAAGTGTAAAGACCCCTGGGGGTCCCTGCACCCCACTTTGAGAACCACTGATTTATAGAACCTTAATGCCGCCTGTTAAAGATACAGTGTAGTTTAGTGGGATGGATTTGGCAGAAATAAAATAGAAGAAATATTTGTATGTATGTTTCAGTTATCATAGTATTTAATCAAAACAAAAGTTGTGTTTTTATTGCATAAGGTTTAGCTGTTTTATATCTACATTATCTACATAGGGAGCAGGTCTCCCTCTGTGAAGCCTGCTATGTTGCACCACTATGATAAGTAGCCCAGACAAGCAATGGCTCTAATGCCACCCAAACTCATATCTTAATGAACAAAATGTTGTGAGTTTTTTATTTCTTTATCGCAGTGAAGATTCTTTCCTACATTATTTTGGCCAAGAGATAAAAGTTTCACTTTGACCATCAAGGGGCACTTATTTTTGTTTTAATAGGGTATAGGAATATGCCAGGTCAGCATGGTTGGTACTGAATAGGCCTTTTCTTTGACATCTAAGGCCATGTAAAGAAAAAAAATTACATGAAAAAAGAACTATAAAACCAGAGCAGTAGAAATGGCAATTCCTTACAAGTAGTTGAATTAGGAAGTTTAAATCTAACATTCAAATATTATTATTATTGAAAAGAATAAAAATGTGTGTTATCAGCACACTAAACAGATGCCTCCTTGTGACATTTTGCAACACATTGACTACTGAATAAATAAGCAAATAACCTTTTCCATGGTACCTAGGTTCACCGCAGTTAACTGAATTGAAAAGCCACAACAAGGTTTGTACAGGGACCAAATGTGAAAATTCTGCACACTTGAGGGACAGCATGTATTAGCTTAGTGCATGCTCACTGAGAATAATCTATCACCCATCCTCCAAATTCCCTCCGAACGTTACCAGGGTTACAGCAGCCCTGAGATTTCACATGAACTGCTTCAATTTCCTTCATGTGCCAGTGAGGCTTTGCTCTGTGTCGATGTAGGAAAATATGTTCCATGGCATGACTTAAATATTGTCTCTGCACAAAAACTGTATGATTGAAGTATTATAGCCTGTATTACATGGTGTTACCAACAGATAACACAGCTCAGTATAGCAGTAATATTGTGGTAGGTTCTCCATCTGGTATAATCCTTGATATTCATTTTCATGCTCCTATTAATGGGTACTTTTTCAACTTATGTGGCTTTCCATGTAGGAAAATTAAGGGGAAAAGCAGAGAAAGGAAAGAAAGCATGCTACTTTATATATCCTGTTTAACATGGCTGTAGGTTTCTCTAGCACTACAAGGTGAAGTACAGGACATCCACGCTCATTTATTTGGCTGTGAGTCATCGTTGGCAATCGCAGCCATTAATTATGAACAGCTAATATGAGGTGGCAGGCATTCCCCAGAGGTTGGCCATCATGTCCAATCCATCTTAGACTAGAGTGGATCACAATGATTTCACTGCTTTATTCGTGTGGGGACTTTGGATGAGAGCTCATAAAAAATGAAGAGGAAGAAGTGAACTACATGAAATTGACATATTACAAGAAAAAAAAGGGGGATGTCAGGGCCAGTCTGTCCTCACAAAGAAAATGACAGCATAAGTCTAATCTCAGGCCGGTAAATGCAACTTATGTTTACCCCATCTCATAACTGTAGTAATTATGACCCGGGAAAGTAAAGTAGTTAAGATGACACCAATATATGATCACTTCCTTATTAGGAGGAGACGGTTGTGGGAGGTTGGCTAGATCAATGGATAAATGTATGGATTAGCTGCAGCAGACAGTGGCTAACTTCCTGTTTCCAACCACGAGTCCCCCCCCCCAGAGCAGGGCTCTTAGCTCTATGAGAAAAGATGAACAATTTGGAAATAGAAGAAAAGAAAGAAACATGTTCACTGAAGACATCAACTGAAATTTTCACAATTGTAGATTTAATTGAAGAACAGGAAAAAAAAGTGATAGCATAGTTTGAGAAACATTTTTCTCTACAAACAGCAATGGAGGAGGAAGTACCATTAGAAGAAAACATGAGTAGAAAAAGATTCAGTTTGTTCAATAATTGTCTATTTTTTGTGCCAATCAAGACCTTATTTTCAGGCGTAATCCAGCCCATGGCAGACAGATTGTAATAGTGAAAGTGAAGGGTAAGGGAACCAATCATGTCACGTGTCATTATTTTACACGACATTACCCTGAATATTAAACTTTACTTCATAATGATAATGCATAAAGCAAAAGAAGTAGTCTACTTTTACTTTAACTGCAACATTTTCACAATTTAACATTCAACAATGAAATAGAAAGTAGCATATAACTCTCCTATGGGTTGTTATGTGGTCTGGTCAATCATATAAACAGCGCTAAAACAATCATGTTGTTTTGGGAATCATTGGAAATAGACCTTTTCTATCATTTTGGTATGAGGAGTACTTTATATCTGCAATAAGGATCATACCTGTACTCAACCAATCATAGGACTGCACCCTTATCAATCCATGACTAGTGGGATCTACTACATTGAGAACTTTACTTCATCTAGAGCCCAAGCAAGAAGCAATCAAAGCAATCGGTTCCTCAAGCACCATGAGCCTGAAAGCAGCTGAGCCTTTTATCTTCATTGAACAAAACAAAACTGATAAGCTCAACAGCCACCATAGAGTTTCAAGAGGTCTGTATGTAGGTTGGCATGTGTAGGAACCCCCTTGCACCCACTGGGACTCAACTGGGTTGGGAACCACACTGGATCAAAGACAGTAGCAGGAGCTAGAGGCAGAGAGACATGTGGGATTCCTTCAGGGGGCTGCGAAGACTCATTTAATCTTTCTATACCTCTCAGTCCTCAGCAGCTGTTGGAGATGGAGGGGTTTAAGATGCCATGGGCTGAGACCCGTAAGAGCAGATTAGGATGCAATAAGAACAGGGGAGGAGATGAGGGGGAGGACAACAGGCGGCAATTTTTCACAAATATGGAACATGGTAAAAGCTGGTCTGTCGCCGTGTCAATCATTCATGTAGAGAAACAGGAGTGAAGGCGCGACACGGGTGAGCAATGTGGGCCATCACTGACAACGGGCTGCCTCTCAGCGTCTTTTAGCAAATGCCATCATTAATACGGAACTGTTTGGGGGGTTTGCTTTGCTTTGCTCCGTATGCAAAATAAACTGCTCAGAATATTCATATCCTGTCCCGAACAGCTGAATGCAGATTGCAAACCCAGCGGGAGCAGTTACAGAGGGGAGAGACATACAAGAAGATGGCATGGCATTTGGAATTGGTGTCAAACTGTACTCAGATATCTGTGTTGCCTGCGGTCAACTAATTGATTTGCAATGCTGTAATATACATGATAAAACCCTCTGGTGCAAACAGTGTTGATTCTGTGTGGGCAGTGGCAGTATAGACAGAGAGTGACAGGAAACAACAGATAAACATACGGCCTTAATATTGAGGAATTATTCAAGCTGTGACCATTTTTGCTTGAAACAGCTTACACAGACATAGGGTCTAAGGATTGTTTTCTATTTAAAACTGTGTTTAATCAGTTCTCTACACTGTAATTGTATGGAATTAACTTAATCTACACCATTTAGCAGAATTAATCTCTACAGGGGAATAAAAGACAGACAAACACACAACAGTGCATCAAAAGAGAAAATCCATTTTTTTCCAATGAGCTGTTTACACTTTGTGTCCAGAGCCTAATCCTGATTAGGAAAAACAAGCTCATATTCTGCAAAGAGCTTGACATTTGCAGTGCACAAACCTTATATTTCAGTTCTCTTGTCCACCGTGGCTGCTAGCATGAGGTAATTGGGGTCATATCACTTGTCGTAGAGTTTAATTATTTTCAGATTCTCTCTGCATATTAAACAGCGCTGGCAGAGAAACATCTGGGCGTTTAATAGCAATGGGGTGAAGTGTATATTTGCGCTAGAAGTGGGTAAGGTCTTTTAAGATCTCAGCATATGGGGTAGGATTATCACATTGGGCTTACAGATCTTAAATTGAGGCAGTCACTCACTGGTGGATTCGCATGGAAATCAGGATTTCGCCCTTTATTTTAATCTCTGCGCTTGGCAAAGTATTAAAAAGGTCACGAATGAAGATCTCAATTACGGAGGAGAATTGAAGGCCCGGACAAAAGTCATACAAAGTCTTATTAATTATTTAGTCATACTCTCTTTTAAAATGCCTTAGTAAAACAGAGCTTGACATGAAACTGCTGTGCAAATCTAAAACACATTGAAAATCATTGACTTCACCTCCAAAAAGAATCTAAATGTGAAAATTTACATTAGTTTTATGGATTGACTGCGAGTAGTTTTTGCTTACTCCAAAGGAAATAACACTAGCTTATGCTGCTTTTAAAATATTAATCATCAACTCTACTACAGAGAACGTTGTGGTTATTAATTTTCTGACAGCTTATTTGAAGTAAACCTCCTTCATGTAGGAAATGCTTCTCAGATTGTAAATTGCATAAGTGAATAAAATGGCAGCTTCTAGAAAGATATGAAAAGGGTGTTTGAATTTGTTTTCAGTGGTGTGATTAAACAGAATGAATTAACAAAGTAGTCTAAACGTAGCCACAAATCAATAATATCATTAATCAGTGTCTCTGATTAAAAAAATACCATTTGCTCTCCACTCTACACAATGTGAGGTAGGCAGTAGAACAGGGTGCAGTTTTTGAATCAAAGGTGGCAGCAAAGATTTCAATCCATCTAAATCCCACACAGTTGTTATTTCAGTGACTGTAAGGTCGGAGGCAAGCGTGGTTAAAGTTGAAATGATATGAACTTTGAGAGCTGCGCTCGGGGGCGATTTTCGACGCCAAGGGTAGCAGTTCCACCTAGTTGGGCAACTTTCCTCATAGGAAAACAATAGCACAGCCAGCGCAGAGTGGTTTTACTGCATGTGTGGGCACCTTAAGTCTCATAAAACACAGCCTGCTTAGGCTCACCACCTGGGGCAGTTACACATCCAGCAAATGCAGAATGACATTAGCATTCATTTGAAATCATGTTTTTTTTTGTGTTTTTTTTTTTTTTGGTCACCTCTCATTGAGCTCTGTTTAGAGCTCAGAACTCCCTCAGATCCTGAGGGAAATATCTGCCGCTTCAGCTGCTGAATGTTTTCACCATCTAGCTACTAAATTTGTCTGCCTGCATTTAGTGCAGGGCAGTTAGCGTACAGTCAATTTATCGGGTTCTTCAGTGACAGGAGCTTACTGTGGTTGGGGGAAAAATGTTTGTGGGAGTAAGTCCAAACAGTTTGCTGCTATATCATATTAACCCTTGTCGTTTTATCCATTGGTAATGGATAAATATGCAGGTTTATTATGAGTGAAGATGGCCAGCAATATTATTAATATGATCTGTATCTGCAGGGATTGAGAGGAGGAAATCCCAGCGTGGCTCCATGTAAAAAAAAATTGAGGTGCATATATGCCCTATATAGCCCTATACATACAAGATATGTCTCCCATATATAGTTCAGTTACCCGGTGGCAAGTTATGGTCATACATATTGTAGCTTATATCTCACATTGGCAAATGCCAAATATGATGCCTAACTCATATTTTGTATTATCAAGGTAATAATTTGTCTTAAGTTCCGAACAGGAAAAGAAAAATCATGCTATAAATTATTAATATGCAAACATTTGTGTATTGTTGGATTCATTCCAAGAATACACAAATGTATTCTTTTTAGAGGCGGATACTAGTCAAGTGTTGCAGAGTTCATATACCATATAGGTACATATATGTGTCTATATATAGGTACATTTATGTACATATATTATAGGAAACATACAATTTCATATATATCATATATATTCAAAATCTATATTAAAACTTCTATGTTTAAATAGGTTCTTTCCATGTGGGAAGATGCCTTAGTACATGCCTCACTACACCACTTTATGCACGCTAGCATTCTACTGCATACGGCTGATGCCCTTTTTACTTTTTTGCCCCTGTCCCTTGAACAGTCTCACACAAATACCGTACGGTGCCTTACATCACAGATCATTCTTACTTTAAAACACATGATCATGATCAGAGATCTCAAGAAAGCCCCTGACTATTAAAAGCTCACACTCAAATCTATTCTATACCCATAAATGATGGTTTGCATGACAGGTCTAAAAACGCTTTGGCTTGCATAATATAGATTGGTTAAAACCAGATACGTACAGTATCTGGCTCACAGTGTGATAAGCAACATGAAAAGATGAAGAGAAAGAGCGAGAATATAAATGCTGATACAAATTTAAATTAATTCATCCGGCACATAACGATGCAGTGAACATAGGAGTGAGCTTGTGTTCTGAGGAGGGGAGCTTATGCACACAGCCGTACAGTTCGTCAGTGCAGTTCACAAATAAATCAATGCACACAATCCTTTAACAAAGCCCATTACATCATTCACCGTAACAAATGCTTTGGGCTGACTGGGTCCCTGAGGGAAACGGCTTCAGCCTCTGCCATGCGATGCCAACTACACCACGGGATAAGTTACCATTCGCTCCCATCAGCCCCTCCACACACCACTCCCTCCATTTCATTCCCGTACAGCCTGCCTCCACTACTTATTTTACTCACTGCGCTATCATTCGTAGTGCTGGCATCCACTTAAAGTGATTCAGTAATGAAAAAAGGGGGGTAGTGAGAGTGCTAATGACACAGTGACATACAGCATATTGATATCAGCATATAGAGGATGAGTGCTTGAAAGAAGCCTGAAAGAAATATAACGCAGTGCTCGTTCCATGTAAGGGTGCTTACGTAAATATTTGTTTTAGTTCCACATTTTAATCCCTTCAAGGGTTTACTTTCATCCTTAAGGCTACAGTTTTAAAAGTAACAATGTGATGGAAGCACTCTATAAATTTACTGCATTTCTAACAAATCAATGTTCAGTAGCTCTACTGTCTTTCAGGTAACTCTTTTGGTTTTACAGCTGAAAACCATGTAGTTGGGTTAAATGTTTTGTACTTGAAAAAATTTTAATTTTTGATCTTGAATTCTTAGAAATGCATATTAATATGTATTCAAAATAAAAACAGGTGTACGCATCTTTCCAGGTTAAATATATTTATCACTGCCAATTAGTGTGGACAAATTATTTATTTTCATTTTTCACTTATTCAGTTTCAGACTTTTGACCCTGATCTAGCATTGGGGGTAATGGCATCAAGTGAAAGGGGTGTGGAATCATGACCGACAGGTTAATTAAAAGGCCCCAGACCTGCCCCTATCATGTTGCCTTCAGGGGATGTAGGATTTGAAATGATTGGCAGTGAAAAAGGATTTCAGTGACAAACTTTCCTCTTCACACAATGCACAAATATCCTGCACAGCTAAAACTGTTTTAATTTCTTATTTTTAGTTGATGCCTGACTCTAACCTAATGTGTAGCATATGCTACACATTAGGTTAGAAAGATAAACTTGCTGGTGTACATTACATTTAACCCTAAACTAGTCCTTAGTGATGTTCATACAGGTAGGGCTTAATATAAGGCATTTAATACTCATATATCCCTCCAAAAAAAAGAGTTATTATCAATTTAGATATCACATTGAGTTGTCTGTTCATACTTGTGAATTGTATTTAACTGCAAAAAGATAACACTGTCAAGGTTAGAGGTTTGATTACAATAACATGGAGACTGGGAATGTAGACTGCCTCTCTCATCAGACCAGAATTGGTGAACCTTTTGTTCTTATAGCCAATTCTCCTAAGCTCAATCTCTCTACAAAACACACACATGCACACACACACCTCAACAAATGCACTGACTGATTAAATAAATCCAAGCTCTAGTAATACCAAGCTTTCTCTTCCATGTCTGTTCCCTCTTTCTCTCTGTCGCCCCCTCTATCCCCACAGAACTCCAGTAGCTGCGGTCCCCTGCTGGCTCTGTATGTCATGGACCTGCAAAAGAAACATCACCCATACACAGCACCCCCAGGGGCCGTTCAGCTGTAATGGAAGAAGCGGCCATGCAGGAACCGTTTATCTACATGTAGGAGCTGCCCATTTGGTTTGCACGGATCGATCCACATCAATTCATGCCATGGTGCTGCCTGCAGGCTTCAGTGATGCTCTTTGGTAGAGCTGCTCCAGGACAACTTAAGAGAAGATGCTGAAAAGCAGGTAATGCATTCCCTAACCCCTTGATACAAATATGTGCTCACAAACAGCATAAGGTTTCTAAGGCCTCTTGCATTAGAGTTTGAAGTGAGGAAGCCAGCTGAATAAGACGATTACTGTGTTTCATGCTAATATGATCATGAGTTGGCGCAGCTACCATGGCAACAGCAGAAGACATGCGAAGTGGAGGAATTTATTCAACACACTTGTCAAAGTAGGGCACAAAAAAGCTTAGCCAAGCTTTTCCTGTTGTAGAATTATTAACCAATTTACGCTAATGAGGAGGATTCTTGTGCTGACTAAGCTTTAGTTTCACATGAAGCCTCTTGTACGTTGTGTGTAGCATGTATGCATCTGCAGGAGAGTGTACATGCAGTTAAGTTACTAGTTTGACTACGAATTGCAGTGGTTGGGTTGTAACTTAAATCCAAGTTCAAGTTCAAATTTATTAATGTCTCAATGAGAAAATTGATTTGCAGTCAGCATAGAGGTGTAAAATCGCATAAATCATGGAAACACAATACAATTAATGTGTACACCATGCAACATTGAATTACAAGCAGGTAGGCAACCCTGGTCCTAGAGAGCCGCAGTGCATGCGGGTTTTGTTCCAACCAAGCACTTATACACCTGATTCTACTAATGAAGGGCCTAATCAAGGACTCTAGTGGTTGATTAGTACAATAGATATAGATGCTATAGTTGTAAACACACATTGTCTGGTACAGGTGCAAACCACTAGGACTAGGGCCAGTCAACATGAAAAAAAAAACATCAAAGAAACATCAGCAGCAGCAGAAAGATGATCCTCTTTTCTCAGCAGTATTCAATGCTTGAAAGGAACAAAGGAGTTCTAGTACCTGTTTTCTTTGTGGCCAATTTATCACGAGTGAAGGGCAGATGAAAGTAGCCTGTACATTCAAATTTCAGTAGCTTTTCCAGTAAATACCAACTTTGGGTCAAGAGATTAGGTAGTTAACAAATTACATTTTACTACCAGTATAAACTACTTAATATTCTCATGTTATTTATTTTCTACAATATAGAACCATGTCACAGATCATTGTCATTTATTGACAATTGACCAAGATGTGTATACTCAAATACTATTTTCCGTATTCCACCTCATTGACCATTCCCTCTCCTCTCCTTCACACATCCGCTGAGACTGTGATCGTTTCCCATGGCGTAGTTTGGATATAGTTGAACTACTTTTTAAAAACAGTTTTCATTTGACAAGGTGCATTTATGGAGGGTCGTTAAGATGAACATAGTAGCTAGTCGTCACAGTTTTAAAATAGGTTCCCTAACACTGTGCATCTGTTTCCATGACTGAAGGCGCCTCATACATACTGCAGCACTGCCCTCTATACCGCAAAGCTCTGCAGCAGCCAGAATTGATTTCATCACCACAAACATTAGGTGGCACAGAGACCCTCATTTGCAGTGATCCTCCATGGTGCACCGAGCTCTGCATCTAAGAACTCTACATATCAAATAGAGAGAGAGATACAAAGAGAGAGCACATGCTTTATTCATGAGCCAAGTCCCAAAAAGGCACTATAGAGAGTTTTCCAATTAAGCTGTCACAAGCTCACATCGAGTCACTTCCAGTGACCAAAATCCCCCATCATTGGACGGTACGCTGTTCCTCTCCGCACTCTCGTCATTTCTCCTTGAAGAGTGTTCCGCTGTAGGAGGCAGGAAAGACAGCTTGCATCCACCATAGTTCAGTCCCAGCTGGGCAGAGCTCCTGGCTTTTCCCTGCCACAGAAGACCACTGCGGCGTGAGCCCTGCACATCAAAAACCCTCCCACACATAAAGCACTGCATTGATGAATACGCTGGCATCTCCTCCGACACATTCATTTTCTGACAGTGTCTCTTTATATTTGCTGCCAGCTCTTAAGTAGGGGAGAAAAACATTTTCCTGTCTTTATTTGACAGCCTCTTCATAAGGCCATCTTGCATGACCTCCACATAAATTAGCTGTCATGTTGCTACTTAGCCAGAGTGGCAAACATGGACGTGGATACAAAGCATGTGTATATGCCCTTGCTACATATATGCAAGAATTAAAATGTGAGATGTAGGATCATTTCAGAGGATAAAGGAGCCAATAAGGTGACTTCATGGAGCACCACAGGCAATCATATATGCTACATGATAACAGAAATTAAAGCGGCACATTAAACGTTTGTGTATAAATATATATGTAAAATATCATAAATGTGTGAAACATCTTTCCTCAATAAGAATTAAAAAATCTATGAATGTGTAAAACTATGTGATGAATTCACTCATTCAACAAATTATATCTTGCAATACAGAAAATATGCTTGTTTGCTCAAAACAAGCAAAGCTTTTAAAACCAGTATTAAAGAACACATAAGCACCATTTGTAACCACAAGCGATGAGGGACTTATTTTAAATACATAAAGGTGCCACTATCTAAATCTAGCTTTCTACAAGGTATGACAGCATGATAAACCTGATGCCTGATGATAACCAAATTTCTGCTGAGCCCTTAGAGTTTTCTCTAGAGTTAATTGTTTTATATTTCTATGTATATATTACTTTTGTTTCTTTTCACATTCGTCTTTGATCCAATACCTGATTTAAAACGTATGAGATGAGCTTCCACTAATTTTTTAAAGAGTTCCTTCAATCCTTTAGAAAAATAAAGTGACTGTTGCGAGTTATTCTTCATATATTGTATGTGAACATTTTAGATGCTTACATAACCTCTTTGTTGTGTTTGTCACCCAGTCTAAGTAATACATTACTCACTACACATTTCATAGAGAAATTCTTTAAGATTTGTTTTATTACCCTATTAAAACTGCTGTTGCTTTGATTATATGTGCAATGATTTTTTTTCCAGCAAAAGCCTCAATTAAACCTCCCGTGGCTGCTCTGGAAAATTAAATAGTGTAGCTCAGCACGGCGGGAGAGCAAGCATCAATGCAGTCAGAGAAAAAGAACTTAAATTTCTAATGAAGTTTCACACATCTCTGCAGACAGTTACACCTGTTGCTGTTCTATCTAACAGTAAAACCCTTGCTGGCTGCTTCTCTGTTTGTCCTTTCAAGTCCAGTTTCATGAGCCCCATGCTGTCAGTGGGCTGTGCGCACTTATTCTACATGTTCATCTTTAAAGCTCAGTAAATTTTAACTAGAGGACGTTGTCTTCTGGTTACATTTCTCATCAAACATTAGAGTGAAAGGACTGATTATGGTAAATCACTCTCAGGGGTTCTAGTTCTTGGTTGACTAAACACTTAATAGAGAATAATAAAAAAGACATTAACACATCATTGATTAATATAGTATCACAATAACTCCTGGTCAATTATAACTCCTCTCCTAGTATTAGCATTCATAGATTCAGAGAGGGTAGTAATTGGCTCTGACTTGTTCTGCACCAAGGGCAGGTCACTTGAGATCTGACCTCAGATCTGCCAAGACTAAAATGCCAGATGGCCAACCTGTTCTGCTAGACTGCCTTACAACATTAGGGTTTTTTTGATTCACTTTTTTCACTTAATATCTTCATTGGAGTCTTTTTTTTTTGGCGTAAAGACATCAAGCTTTTTTTAGAAGGCCAAGCTTTCACAAGTTAGGAAGTTCAGAAGGAGAGGGTTTTCCCGCACTTCAGACCATCTATTTATCCTTTACTGTACTTCCAGCACAGAAAGGTGCAGAAGCAATGTTGAGGTTAAAAAACTCCGCCTATAGATCCTCATGGATGGTTTCGACAGAATCCAACATCAACTCAGAACACACACAGTAAGAGCAATTAAAAAAACCCTTGTGTATGAGCTCAGCTGAACAGGGAAACATAGTTTAGCACTCACATCACTTGATGGTCGCTACTGCTCAGCTTGAAAATAACAAACTAAGGTCACTGCGCTCACCACCCACGCACGCACGCACGCACGCACGCACGCACACACACAGTTACAGAAAACGACAGATGTGGCACAGAAATGCTCAAGTGTTGTTCTATCTCATCACACCTTTTTCTCTGGAGCAATTACTTACTTAACAAAGCAAATTACAGCTACTGTTGAGGGGCCTCACTCTCCACCCTCTTGAACCGTCTAATGAAGTGCCAACATCATTTCACACTTTCAAGCTCCAGTGCAAACGTCAACTGGAAATGAAGCCACCAATTATCGCCAAGAAAGGCTGCAGGAAAATGATCATTGTGAAGATTTGCAACCATACACATAAGTCAATCAGTCTCCCTGGGTTATTGCAGAGATCTTTTTTTGCGATGATTGATTCTTTCTGCAGAGAATCACAATTTTTATGTGCTCTTCCTCGTGGTAAAATTGCAGACATTGGGAAATATTGCAAGCAAAGGAATATAGTGTGATTTTTTTTTTTTACAGCTACTAGTAATAAAGAGTCATATGTAATAACTTTCTTTGATAAAAAAGCATACTGATGATCATAAAAACATCTATATTTCTGTATAAATTTGTATTTATTTAGAAATCAGAACCAGGAGCTAAAAGTTGCCTAAAAAGTAAGTTACCATGATACAAAATTAGACAATTCCAAATCAACAGCGGTATGTTGATTTGATAATTCCATGCATACAATTATCGTGATCACAAAATGTTGTTTTCCTGTAGGTCAATGAATTAAAATGTGATCATATTATTTCCATTAGTGTTATCAATTGACCATTGACACCACAAACAAGCATCGGCACCATAGATTCCAATAAAGTTAGATGTATTGCGCTTTTTAATACAAGAAATCTGGCCTGCCTGCCTGCCTGTTTTATACCTGAATGTCCAGGGATAAGAGCTGCTTAATTTTAATCAATGGCGCTGTCCTGACTGAGCAGCATAAACACAGAACCACAGATTAGTCCAGGCTGCAGGTCGGCAGGTTGGGAAGGTTAGTGAATGAATGAAAAGTAAATGTAGAAAACTTCTCAGATTATTAACAGCTCCTGCTGACGTCCTCTTGGGTGGGGCACTGGTTTGCATAGCACTCTTCTGTCACTGTGCATTGAGGACACAGAAATAGAACAAAAAGTCCAATCAATTAGATCCATTTAAAACAGGTTAGATTATGAATTTTCTACGACTAACAAATGAGCACAGAGGCAGTCGATGACATGAAAAAACAAACACTAACACAGAGAGACAAACCAGCATACGATCGCGATGTGGTGCCATCTCGGAAAGCATCCAACAGATAACAACAACATTTATATCACAGAGACAATGCCAAGTCTAAATGAAATCATACTGCATTCCTCACAGTTCAGCAATTATAATTGAAACTGCTTTGGAAATTCCACTGAAAGCAAATTTCACTGAAAGCTTACAGACAGAAGTGGTTAGAAAAACATGACCTTCTTTGCGGTGGTAGTCAATTAGTAAGAAAATCACTTCATCTGGTCTTTCTCAAGCAAGTTTGCATGTAGACATTTGCATGTTCCACTGTGTAATCAGCTCCAGTGTCTGGTTATGTGCGGTCTGGAATGATCCATGGTTCTGTGTTCATGCTGCTCTTTTTTTGTGTGTGTGTTCATGCTGCTCAGTCAGGATAGCTCCAGTGATTACAGCAATTCTTATCCCTAGACATAATCAAGATGGGCTAGAATGTAGAGGACGGTTTAATGTGTTTAATCCTCCCAAGTCTGGGAGAGGCGCAGCAGGGGTGGAGGGGTGAGATTGTGGGTGAAAAATCTGGACAGACGGAAAGTCACGCTTCTGCTTAGCCAGTGTCTTAAGTGGCAGCTGACAGATAAACATTGCATTACCATACATGCACTGAAAAATGCAGCGCATAGCTGTGTGTGCTGTGCAGAGGCAAAACAAAGGTGTGGACCTCCTTCAATCCACTGAGGGAGAGGATGGACACAGGTTTCAGGAATCACCAGGAAGAAGATTTAATCAGCACTCCGTGTTAATGCACCCAGAGCCCATGACACAGGGAAGGGGCGTAAGAAAGCGGAGTGGATTATCAGTAAGTCAGCATGTTACAAAGCAGCAGGCTTGATATTCTAAAGATGATGCAATGCAAATCTGTTTTAAAACCAATTGTAACACATCATTGTCGTGTGCCTGGCAGCAGGGAGCTGCCTGCCCTGAAACCACCATTTAAGGATGCAAAATGCAGCATCAAACGGAGAAAAAAAAATTACATTTACTGAAAATATATTACTCATAATAACATCAAATGACTGGAAATATCTCTGCTGATATAAACAAAGTTGTGATGGGAATAAAAAGGAACGCTTGTCTACTCCTTAACTGGAATGCATTTTTTAAATCCTGTGTTTGTTTGGTAGCTTCTTCACTGTCCCAAATATAGACATGATTTATATTTATCAAATCAAACAGTGATACTGCACAGTGATATTTTGAAAGTCTGCAATTGCCTTGATAATCTATAGGCTAATCTAATCTATGGCTGTGATATGTGACTTTGGCATAAAATGTATGGAATAGTGGATGTAACCATGGCGATGTTGCCCATTAGTTTGTGGTTTGAAGCCTCGAGTTTGGATTTTGGCCATCGCCTTCTTGGATTTTTGGAGGCTGCGTCTGAAAAAGCAAACTATGCATTACATACTCAGCAGTCCTATCATTCAACATGTGTGATTAAACAGCAGTATCCAACTTTTCAGATGCACTAAGCTGTAATTATCGCATCACTTCCTGACGCCCTCCTTGTCAGTTAGATACATGTAAGCATGGCAGCCTCTGCCAACCTGGAGCCTGAACTAATTTGCATATATTAGCAAAGTCAAAACTTATCAATTATTCATTTTTTTACTACAATTGAAGCTTTACTGATGTTACGCCTGACCTGCTTTGCTCGCTATGTGTGTTGTCGCTGTTGTTGTTGTTGTTGTTGTTGTCGTTGTTGCAATCACCACTGTATTGTAGAACATCTATGCCAGTGTAGTGTCCAGTTTTAGGTTTTACATACTGTAATATTTCTCCAGAAACAGTGTGTACATCATTTACTATTGGGTATATACTATGGTTCATAGTATCATATCACTATTTAAAAAAATGCTAACATTAGTGAAACACGTCCAAAATTCGCTGTAAAGCAAGGCTTATTCACAGTAAAGTAACTGGGGATCCTTCTCTCTTCTGTTTCAGTCTCTGAATGCGGTAGTAGAGTTATGATATTTCGACCTTCTTTGCCTGACAAAATGATTTAGTCGCTTCCAGACACAGCAAACCATTTTTGAAACCTTGATAGTGTCCTATAAAACAAGTAAAAACATATTTTCACTCATCACCTCAACCCCCCCCCCCCCCTCCCCCGTCAAAACAAAGCCACACTGTCTACCTTTTTAAAAACTTCTAAATTTAACCCTTTGACAGCGGCAATCAATATCATCCTAACACAGGTCTAGTCATGCTGTGTTGCTGCAGCCTAGACAAAGACATGAGTTATAGCCTTTGCAGGATGGACGATGGAGAACAGGTGCCAAAACAACAGGGCTTTGCCAGCACAGGCGGCCGAGGGAGTGGGAAGGCCGGGGAGGTTGGAGGTGCATGTTAATCACTTCAGGAGCTGGAGGCAGATCGCTGCAGGTGTCCGTCCCACAAAGACGCTTTGACTCTGGGTCCGGACCGGCTATCCCCGACCGCTCACTATCACAGACCGCTTCAGTCAGCCACCGAACGCATCCCACCCAGGATCCATCAAAGCACAAACCAGGAGAGCTTTCAATCACAATCATTTTTTACTTCAGTGTCGGCCGAGGCTTTATGAATTTAAACAGTAATACATACATGTGCACAATGGCCGACTGTGTCGGTGTTGGTGAGTGCCCCTCTGTGACTCAGTCAAAAAATAGTGGCTGCATTTTCGACACTTTATGCATGAGGCACTCAAGGGTACAAAGCATATAATTTCGCCTCTAATCGAAATGACAAACACATAATATAATTTCTAATATAATACTGCTCCTTCTCTATACTTCCCATGCACACTCAGTAATGAAATGCTACACCGACTATGAAACTGTAATGAGGTAGGTACAGTATAAACCTAATATGATTAACATAACAGGCTCTCACTGTCGCTGGCAGTATATTTATGTTGATATGCAAGAGGATTCTTTCAATAGGTCATTTTTTATGTGTTGCCAGTGCTGAAACAACAGACTCTTAAAAAAAAAGGCACAAGGTCAAAAGTTTCTCTCAAGTGATTTAAACTTTCTGTTCAATTTAGCCACTGCATGTCCACCAGACCTGGTCTCACGGCTATTCGTGGTAACATCACGAAAATAGAATCTATTAAAACATGCTGTCATTACATTTTGTGCCTTTTTTCTTCATGAGATAGCCACGTTTTCCTGTCCTTTGTGTTTTAATGGACAGTGTGCAACTCGGCCACTGTGAGCATTAAAAGTCAATTGTTGAAAGTAAGTTTACGTCTCATTTAATTTCCAAATCGATCAAAAGCCCACACCCAGAATTCGCCGTGAGATGACATTATAAGAGAGTGCGAATGTATCCCTTGACAGTGTTATTTGGGTTTCCATTCAAATCTATTGAAATTTTAGAGTAGATTTTGTGAAATGCACAAAAAGAAAATGTTAGCTGATACCATTTCCATTTGTCATTGTTTTGCGATTATTGGGAGAGTTTGCCATGAGATGATGTCATAAGTGAACACGAATGTAGACAAATACAAATCTAGTTGCATATGATTCAATCTGAGATAGAGATCATCAATATTACCTTATAGGTAGATAGGGATACATACTATTTTAAATGAGACGTCATGGCATCACCTCCACCTGCCTCCATCGAGTTCTAGTACAGTTTTTGTGCTAAAAATACAAATTTTCCCAGGCTCCTGCCAGGTCTAATACAATTGTCAATAATCAGATTCATTGTAACTGATCTGGGTTTGGGGTCTGTGGGTCATTTAATAATAAATGAGTAAGTAGTAATATACAGAGTAATATACAGGAAGTGCCGTCATTCACAAATTGGATTTTTTTTCCAACTTAAAAAGCGCCAGCTGTCAGACTATAAATAAAATGCTGTGGATATATCACACATTCACATTTAAATAGTGCCTGCTGCCAGGTTGTAACATAAAATAATGTTTGTCAAAAAGAAGTAACTGCAAAAGTTAAAAAATATCAATAAATTATGAAATAAAATAAATGAAACAAAGCATGTTTTTTCCACTTCACCAAACCCCAAAACAATAGAATTATGTTTGTCTTTTCCTCAGGTGCTGCTTCTCTCTCATCAGCACATTAAGAGTGAAATATGCTCTACCTTGCTGCCTACCTTGCTGCCAACTAGCCATAATAGTATATTGAACAGGAATGATAATTCAATGTGCTATTTGTTCACTTTCTAGGATTCCCATTACTAAACAAAATGGTAATTTAATACCAAGAATTCATCTCTTTCAAGTGTTGGTGAGCTTAATTGTTCATGGACAACAGGCTGGAGATTTCTCGAACCGCATCTTCATACAGAAAAAAAATCTGGCAACAAAAGCTGTACTGAAAACGTTAAAAATGTTGTCATTTATTTGTTTTAAAAACAGGTTTAATAAATGTTTGATTTGCCATGCTGCTTTTTTTGCTTTAAATGATATGATCCTCTCTGAGGAGACGAAATTCCTGTGAGGAAACTCATTATCTGGATGTACTAAATCCCTCGAAGTTTTTTTTGCCTCTTCTATTGCAACAGATTGCAACTGCTATTGCACTGTATTGCAAAATAGACTAATACATGAAGCATTTTTACCTCTTCATACTGTTTACCACTCTCCTTTTTCAAATGCTATGAATGCATCTGATGCAAATAACAATCTTGGCTTCTGGCTGTTTGAAAGCAGAAATGTTGGTATCACCCATCAAAAGTGTGACCAAAATCAAAACCCCTTTCCCAGCTCACATAAAACCTGCTTTTGTCTGTTTTTTTTTCTTTTCAACATGTTTCACAGGTTGCACAGAGAAAGGAAAATATTTCACAGTCAAAATCAGCCGCCATCTTGGAGCAGGTTACATGAGGTAATTCTACCCTGAAGACTCCCATACAATCCCCACCATAGCGACTCACTTTATGCACAAAGAGAGAATCTGACAGTAACCGGCTTCCACATTCACTTCCAAATTGCGAACATGCTGCAGGGCTGACAGCTGGGAATAAAACATCTTCTCGAGGTGTCATCTTTCTCAATAAATAAGTACATTAAAGCCTGAAGTGCTCCGGGTGGAAGCTGACCTTGTTGGATCCAATCGGGGAAAAAAAAAATACATTTTAACCTATAAGATCCTCAAATGGTGACACGAGTACAACAATCGATCAATATCCATCCACCTTTTGCTGGATGTTAATTAGTTTGTTAACTTGTGTTTGTGTGTTTGCATTTTAACAACTGTGCATTTTTGCCTCAGGAAAAATGGACTACATTAGGCTAAGACAAAGCTTTTATATTTTGTCAGCATATAAAACAAATTCAGATCGATGAGGCTGTTTAACATTAACATTCACAGGAAGTTGTGGTGTTTATCCCTGGTTACTGAACATTCAGCACAGTCACGGGTGGTGTAGAAATGTTCTTTCTGTCCAGAGGCTGCTCTGTGTTTGAGTTGCAAATGTTTTGTGTTCCAAATGAGGAAACCAAATTGTGTTATGATTGCTTCCTCGTTGCCAATTAGCCCGAAATATCTTCTTTCTGTTGGTATGTGATATTGAGGATTCGCGAACAGAAGTCTCTAAGAAGCTCAGTGTTAATTAAAGCTGCAGGTAAGAATTCAATTCAGCAACACAAATTTGTATTATACTGGTCAAAGTTGACACTCCAAGCACTGCAACATGTCTTTACAAACAGAAAAGTTAAAAAAAAATTGAGTTGGTTCTGTGCTGCCTCCATGTTGCCACAGTGTTCTGTGCGAATCAGTATGTTTACATGACACTCAAGAAAATCAAATAATTGCTAATCTGACTATGGCTGGATATTTAAAATTCATGTATATGGATTGAAATCGGACTGTGTTGGACTTCCTATAGTCAAATTAATGCCAACAATGCCATTCAAAAGTTTGGGTTCACTTTGGGTTTCATTTCCTTATTTTTGAAAGAAAAACATGTTTTTTCATATAAGATACCTTTAAACTATTCTGAAATACACTCTATACCTAGCCAATGTGGTAAAAGAGGCCCGTTTCAAACAACTATCATTCCAGTGTTCTAATGGTACAATATGTTTGCGTCAGAAGTCTAGTGGATGATTAGAAAACCCTTGTGCGATCATGTTAGCACAGCTGAAAACAGTTTAGCTGATTGGAGAAGCTAGAAAACTGTCCTTCCTTTGACAAAAGTAAAGTTTGAATGAAAAAAAAAATTATTACAAATACAAATCTTTATTTCTAAGTTCGTCAATGTCTTGACTACATTTTTTATTAATTTTACAACTCACGGTGGTAAATTGTCTGGGTGACTCCAAACTTTTGAACGGTGTAGATAATGTGATTGGAATTCGATTTTCTCCGGCATGTATACTCCTTAGCCGGACTGAAGCTGAACAATGCACGAGCACATGCTCATCGGTAGAGACGGGACAAGAGACTTTTCCCCGGGGCCGAGACCTAGAAGTGGAAGGAGATGGTGTTATTGTTGATGAGAATAGCAAATTAACAATGGAGCGCTTGAGAAGCCGTTGTACATCTTAATTGTGTAATTATTAATAAGTAAACCATGGAAGACATAAACAAAGACGCAGCTTAGTTGTGCTCTTCATGCTCCATCTTTTAATAGTCTATTGTTGTTGCTGCTGCTGATGTAAAGAGGTCGACAATAAATGGCTCCATTGCCACCTATCATACCTGGTTATGATGTGTTTCTGCAAATAATTTGATTTTCTCTCAGGCAGGTATACTCACACAATTACAGTTGTCCATCTAAGGAGCACAGTTGAGGTATGGCTATTATCCAGCTAAACTGTGCATGTCAATGTACTGAATGTGTTTTTTTTTCCTGCCAGTGCAACCCTTTTTCTGGTTTTGCTTGCAGTAGCTTTCTGTCCAATATTTCAGAACACCCCATTCTACACCGTACAGAGAAACACAGAAAAACAACAGCAACATCATTCATTTTAGCCCAAAACAACATGTCAAACAATTAATTTAATGAGGACAAAGGATCTTAGAAAAGTGGTCATTTTAAACCAAAGAATCTATTTTTTTTCTGATATACAAACTGTTCTTGTGTCTAAATTTAACTAGAGCTTGTCATATCATGAAACTGATTTATTTTCCAACATTGATTCATAACAGTGTTGGAAACTGTTGTCCTGTCGTGCAGTCTGATCAGAATATGTTTTATCCCTGCAGACACTGGCAAACAATGTGCTTCCTTGCTGTTGATTTTGGAGTATTTGTTGAACACATGTAGGGCATTGGATGGTCAAAAAGCATCAGAAAGTCCCTCCCAACACCTCAAACATGAGATGGCACAGTGATTTTTCAGGTATGCTGAGGTGATACGATGGGCAGGATATTCTCTTGCACTCTCCTTTTTTTCCCACTCTTCACACGACAATGCTGAAACGTGTTGACAAGGATTGACTGGAGGACAGGTCTGGTGCCAGCAGCCGTCGTGACTCCAGCTCTAATAGCATATCTAAAAGTTGCTTCAGTATTTCTGTCACTTATTTGTACATAAAAACAAATAGGGGGCTGAAAGTTTATACCATTATCCCTGGCATTATCACATCCTGACCCCTCTTCCCCTGTGAAATGTTATTTCATTTTTGCCTTCCACTGTTAGTCAGACTAGGGTTTTGTATGCTCTAGTTGTTTTTGAGCATAATTCAGCCTTCATGCACTCATTAACACACCTCACAGCCTCACATATTTGTTAAGTTTAGTTATTTAAAAAAATTAATTCAGCTTTTGAGTGTTCATTTTCCAATCTGTCATGGCCATATACAGGTATGATGATATTTGAATAAGAATGGATATAAAATACTATACATGCCTTCTATAATGATCAAAATAGACTATTAGATATCTTTGAGAATTGATGTTAAACATATTAGTCACTGGCAGAGCAATTCACCGAATGGATCTGTGTTTATTTAGCCCGTCCATTTTTGTCACATCCATAAAGCAAGGATATTTTGCCACTAATCTTAAAATCCACATGCTCAAAAGATTTCATATTGTAGGCTTATGTTTATCCCAATGAGTGTAAGTAAAATATGCATTTTAAAGGTTCTAAATCTAATCCATATATTCAATGTAACGCTGGAATAGTGTAACACTGCTTATAATGAGCAAGGTGCCCACACAGTGCTATAGCTCTGCAATTGCATGTAGTTATACTGTCACTACTAAATTAATGTACTTTAATATGTCAAGATCCATTTTCAAATTACAGCCAAATTACAGAAAAAGTTAACCAAATAAAAGGCTTTTTTTAAACAACAGGATGTGTACCTCATACATTAGGAAAGAATTGCATTCAATGTAATAATGTAATGTAAAAGCAGCATTTTAATTATAAGGTCATAAGATTAGTCTGAGGGGTTTGAGATGGTATAAATATAGTTAATATAAAATTTTAATTCATTTTCTATAAGTTTCTTTCTTTCGCTTTTTATTTTATTATTTTTTAATATCAGAGAGTTTGATCTCTTTGGGCCTTGAACAGTTATATATTTGAAACTATGTGAGGAAATATTCAGAGGTGAAATGTGTCTTTGGTGGAACTGCTGACAACCCTGACAACGAATACATGAGCAGCAGATAGAACTTTACTGATTGCTTGTAGGAAGCCGGAAGCCAGAAGAAATCATGCATGTAGGAGCTAAAGCTGTAACATAAATATAGTGGACTTAAAAGTACAATATTTCACACTGAAATGTGGAAGTATAAAATAGCATGAAATGAAACAAATTTCCTTAAAACTGCACTTAAGCACGTATTTTATTTAAATGTAATTAGTTAGGATCCACCGCTGACTAGAAGTCGCCTACGTCATTCTGTAGCGGGTAATAGAAGCAATTCATGACCATGAACCTTCCTGCTGAGTGTGAGTTCAGGATTTCAATGGTTTTCTTTGGCTCACATTCAAATTCAAGAACAAATGCATGCAAATTAAGTGTGCATGCAGAAAGTTAATTGCTCTAATTGGATCCGAGTACACATCCTCAGGCCATTAGCGCTGCTGGTGGGGTATGAAAGAGCTGACCAGCACCAATCAGTGTCTGCAGAGAACTTCATCTGAAGGCTCCTTAACGACCTGAGCTGGGCTCCTTATTTTGAAGTGTTCAGTCATTTTGTCGGCGAACACTCAGGAGACACAGCAAAAGAACTCTGACAACGACGATTCACGTTTATTTGGGAATTCTGATGCCATATGTAGCCAAGATTTTTCACTGCAGATGATTCCCTTTTGTTTTATGGATGTTTTCTTTGATGTGTTTGATTATAACAGGAAAAAGTAAATTATCTTTTATTTTTACTTGCTAAATACCACAAATGCGGTGGTTGTAAACCATTCTGTCCTGTTTTTTAAGTATGAACTCAATAAATATGTGGACTCAAAGCTCAAACAACTGTGCAAATGTAACACTTGTGACCCCTGGGACAGAAAATGTTCACGTATTGCTATTGGTTTCTGTGTCTGTATATATATATATATATATATATATATATATATATATATATATATATATATATATATATATATATATATATATATATATATATTACATTTTAAAAGGAACCAAAAAGCAGCAATGGGCATAGCGCTATTACACCAGCAACAGCAGTCCGGTCCATTCTCCAAATATGGTAATGAGAGAAGAGAAACCGGAAGACTCTCCATGGCAACTCACTCACAAACAGGAGGGGCAAAACAATGGACTAGAGAGGATGAGATGATTGGCGGCTCGCTGCCTTTGACCGCATCCATTTACGAAGAGGGCTCACAAAACAAAACCACACGGAGATAATATTATATTTATATACTTTATAGATGCATTCAACGCAACAAATCATTTTACCACAACAAATTGATTTGTTTTCCCGTCGCATTTAAAACACCGAGTAGGCTTTGTAATAAAAGCGTGAATAATCTAATTAAAGCTCTCACGCACTAATCAACCTCACCTCATCTGCACCTACTCACTCGCCTTATTCCCCCCCCCCCCCCCCCCCCCCCCCCCCCCGTTATCAATGTCCGTTTATCCTATTATTACATGTTTGTTATCACTACATTGCTGTCACGCCCTCTCCTGAGTTGTAATGGCCCAAAACTTGATACAAGATAAACACGGGATGCGTTCGAAGCTGCGTCGCATTTACCTCAGTTCCTCCCGTTCATCCCTTGTTCTTACAAAGCGAAGAGAGGCTCCAGTGATGTGCTGTAGTCCAAGCCTCAGCTGAATGATTCTGCTTGCAACTTGGCTGCTGCTGCTGCTGCAGGGCTACTACTGTTCCAACCGCGCGAATCTCTGATTGTAGTTGTCAGCTGCTGCGTTCACGTCCCTCCAGACAAAACAAAAACAACAACAACAAAAAGAAAACGAAGTATCCTATCTGAGGTAAAGTTTAAAACTTGTTCCGAGAGAGGTATTTCCGTTAATAAAGACTAATTAGCGACTGCGACGTTGCGTTTATATGAAAGGCTTTATCCCCCCCTCATCCGCTACGGCGCTGGATGCTGTCGCTCACGCGCTGCTGTCTCCGCCCATCACCGCTCGCGCATTATTGGAGGAAGTGTGTGATTGATCACTTAATGGTTTTATCTGGAGAATCCTTAATTAAGAAATACACTGTTATCATTAGGTACTTCAAATTACTCTCACTTAGACGTAAACGTCTCGTATATTTTATAAAATAGAATAAATATAATATACATTATAATTAAACATGACAGAGCAGAATATTAATTTGTCAATCATACGTTATATATTTTAATTTCACTATTATCAATTTCTCCCAATTCTGCTGGCAAAATAATTTACTGGTACTGTGGGATTGTCAAATCAGTACAAATAACAACAAAGAAAATATCTATATGGAATCATTTTTTAAAAGTGAAGGGAAACAGTGCAGACAGCTTTTAATTTGGTTTGATTATTTAAGTGATTGTGATGGGGAATGCTCCCATAGTGCAAGTGATTACAGTATCATGTGTAGTGTTAGTGAATGCAGACCGGGGCTTAACTCCTCCCCCATCGGATTCTCTAATCAGGCCCAGATTATATGTTGCACCTGTTGGTTTCTGATAGGATTTTATGCACACCACTCTGTGTGCCAAGCCAAACTGTAAAATACAGAAAGCCGTAGTAATGAAAAAGGCCTTAGCAACTCCCAATTAAGAGTTAATGCTCCTCATACAATTTATTATGGCCAGTGCCTTGATTGCAAAATGGATCTTTGTCAAATCAGTCCATTATGTTTAGAGGACAAACACAGGTGATATCAATGATAGGCTCCTAATTATAATGCTAGTGTGCATCAATAGAAAAGCTCAGTTATACTGAATGGAACAGAACCTTAAAGCATATCACTGGTAACCTTTACTATTCAACATGAGACAGTTGCTGCGTCAAGCCAATTTACCACCTATGTAGTAGGCAAAAATGAGGAATCCGCTATCTAGAATGTCCATATATCTTAGTAGGCTTTCAACAAGCATGAGTTTACTACATCTGGTCATATTTTGCAGTGTGCAAGCGAACCACACTACACTATCCCAGAAGTCATCGGGAGGTCAATAACTGTAGAAGAAGAACTTTACATGATGGTGCTTTAGTATGTTCGGATTGTGCCTTCTACTGACTACATAGAAGCTACTATTGTGGCATTGGAGTAGTAGCAATTGCAGTTGTAGTTGCAATTCCCCAGGTGGCATTGTTTTTTTTGTTTGTTTTTTTTCCTACAGACTTAAACCCTTCTATGAATATAACACTAAGAGAGCCCATAACAGATGTTGACTTTTCATCCATATTTCACTTTAAACTTTCCTTGTGCCTAAAGAAAAAACAGTTTACTTACTTACTGGTCACACTTCAAGAAAAATATTCTGTCTGTTGGGTGTAAGAAACAAGTTATAGCCACTAACTGAAAGATTATTAACAACATAAATGAGAAATTATGGCTACAAACCTATGAAACATTACTAGAGAAAATGTCTAATTCCATACATACTCTCTCCTTTGAAAAATGGACTTAATTAGTTCACAGCAACTTAAATAATTTTAAGTAACAACCTAATCATCTTAGTATTGTATTTGAAATATTGTTTTTTTGTTTCTCTGAACTTGACCTGATATATTAAAATAGACGTTTTTGTAAAACAACATTTCATAATAATAATAATTATAAAATAATAATAATAAATGCAGTTTAAATTCTCAAATCATCTTCAACCTGAGTTCTAATTTAACATGATTCCCCATTTTTTTATATTGAATGCAGTAAAGCATTGTTGTTATTATTATTATTATTGTTTTGTTTAGTTTTTTTATTTTGTATTACGTTATGAATAACCGGAAATCCCCTCTCGTTTGTCGTTAGTTGTATTTATATTGGTTCTAAAATGACCAATCAGAGAGAACTTCAGAGCAAAGCTGGAGCACTCGTTTTAAGTGTGTGCAACGCCGCAGCGGGCGGGATCGAGGACAGACGCATAGAGAATAAATAATCCGCACCCGCTTCTGTAAAAATCGAGGACACTCAATGCGACCATTTCCGCTCAGTTGTCAATACCGAAAGCAAAGGGGCAGTGAGCAGGCAGTGAGTACTGCTAGCAAACAGCACACAGCAGCACAGTTCAGGAGGTAATAAGTAGTCTCATAAATATTAGTTTAACGTGTCGCTTACTTACGATTACTGATTAGAGGTAGGTCGTTAAAGTTTGCTGTCCTGTCAGCCAGTGCCGTTATTGACTGTAATAACGTTAATGCTAACGTTAGCTTGTTGTTGTTTCTGTTAGCAAGTTATGTTGAAACAGAAGTATGTAAAGCAGTATGTCACAATGATTAACCATTGTTTGTCAATTTGTTTATGACTAGCTGCATAGCTCAACTCTAAGCAGAAGTAGGGCATCATTGATAACGTTAGCTTGTATTATGCTAGTTGTTAACACATTCAGTCAATACAGATGTCACATCAGGTAATGACATCAAGCCAGCCTGAATGACAAGTGGTTCATGTTGACTGGCCAGAGTTTGATTTGTTTTTACAGTTTTATTAGTTTTTGACAAATAAAAAAAGAGAACATTGTTACATATATGTCACATTGGGGGTTTATGCTAAATTTACTCCTCATTTGAAAATAAATCAGCTTGGCAGTTTTGTTTTTTTGGGTAATAGCACACAATTTTTGTCGTTTTGTTTACATTTCCTCAACATATGTCATAGTTATAACTTTGTTGGTTAGGTTTAGCAACATACTATTTGAATAACACAATAAAATAATTGAGCAGCTCATTAAATGGACTGCATTTTTATAGCGCCTTTCTAGTCATTTCGACCATTCAAAGCGCTTTACACTACGACTATTTTTATATTCTATTCACACATTAATGGCAGTGACTATACAAGTTGTTGCCTGCACATCAGGAATATAACCATTTATACACATTTATAATCCAATAATCAATTCATTAAAGAATTGTGGTCAGAACAGGTTAAATGCAATATAGGACATGTTATTAAACCAATACAATTGTTAAACGGGTTGAAACCTACCTTTAGTAACAAAAAAATTTGAAAGTAGTCAGCCCTGTTACACCTGTCTACCAGGTACACCACCATTTTGGAAATTGTATCCTGGATACACAAATTCACACATTGTCACATGACCACACCAGGTTGTTCAGTATATGTCACTTAAGGCCTTTATTTGTTTAAGTTAAGGATAGAGTTAAATCAAGATAAATAATAATAAAATAAAAACAAATGTGTTGCTTACATATGAATCTGTTCATATTTATAGCATTTGTACAAAATCTATGCCTTATAGTGCAAAGGGAAATTAAGTAATAAAAAAGAAAAACAAGAAAAGGAAAAACAAAATAAGATAAAAACACAGAAACAAAATTAATCTGCAAAAACCTGAAACACTGAAACCTTATTCATATTAATTGTGACATATTGATATTCCAATTATTGATTTCTTATTCTATGAGTATATGGGTATTTATTTTCATTTGTAGAATGCAGTATATATATATATATATATATATATATATATATATATATATATATATATATATATATATATATATATATATATATATATATATATGTATATGTATATATATACACACAATCATACATTAGGCTACAATTGCCTGTTTAATTTGGAACATTCATAGTAGAACAATAATTAATCAGTATAAAATGTTTTATTCATTTTTCCTTCAGCATATAATAATAATATTGTTAATATTTCAAAGAAAGGTGAAACTGAGTTATTCAATGCGTGGTTTGTATTCTTGTATTGTAAACATCTGGAGTAGTCCCAGACCAGTGGCAGCATAACATCTGAATGGTGACAGTGAAGAAGCCTTTGTCGTCTGCATAATATTGCACAATCTGAACACCCAGCTCAGTATTCCCAAGGTTTTCTTTATGTAACAGATCTCAAATTCTATAATCCTCATCATACCCACTCAAACGCCAATCCACAACATAGTTGCTTCATGTTTCTTTTTTCTGTTTTCTTCTTTTTGCCAGATATGAGTAAGATTTGAAGGCAGATGTGGACTGAGTGAAACCCTGTCATCAACCCCTGTCCCCCAATACATCCATGTGTATTATTTTCTTCAAGTTTGACCCCCGGCCTGCATCCAAAAATGCCTACAGGTAGAGCAATTACCTTTTCATCAAACAATGGTACTTATACTGTACAGAATGTAATGCTGCAATGCAGCACAGGAAAAAGAAGTAGAGAATTGGAAAGGAAAAATATGCTGTCACCAAAACAAATCATGCTCCACAAAAATCATGAAATGCATCGCATACAGAAATCTATGAATATCCTTTCTTAACACCCATTGTGAGATACTACTACAATTTTCCTGGGTTTTATGTTTTTAAAACATACTGAAAACATAACTGTGCATATTTTGACTGAAATTTCCTCTGTAATATTATATGATAATAGTTATTATTCTCCTTTTCATTGAAAAACATAGTAGTAGTTATAGTAGTTATTGTGTAGTGTTCCCCTTAGAGATTTGAGTTGAGGTGGAAACAAAACACATGGAGGTGTTGTAACATGGGAACAAAGGATGAAAATATACTGTACTTCTCTGGAGTTTTATTCCCTATTTCATACCTATGGGGATGGGACATTTGAATTTTACAGCTGTGATTTGCCTCCTTCTTGGACAGGGTCATAAATGTACTTTCAAAATGTCACATTTTTTAACTCAAATCTTCCTCTTTAAATGTGCCAGGTGGATCTTTGTGCAACCTACATGTGCCCTACCCAGCAGTAAGCACTAACCTTTCTGAGTTGGCAATATAGACCAGTGCACGATGAACAGTCAATGTGAGTTACAGGAGTCCAGCTTATTATAATCCCTGAGAGCTGGAGAGCGAGCACTCTACCTGGTCATAGTCCATCTCTGTCCTTGCTGCTGGGAGTCTGACCCCACCTAAGGAGATCACAACAGAGGTGTGTTATGAGTACTGACTCAGACCTGAACCTGGGGAAAGGTCCTAATGCGGTTACATCAGCGCTATATATAGCAGACATAGACCGCTAGTTGCTTAAGTAGTTTTCTTGTGCTGCAATGATGTGTAAATCACAAAGACTGGAGCATACTTACCAAATTCATTTGAAACGCAAGATTAAAGTTTCATTAAGCGCAATTATTACACTCCCTCAGCACAAAACGACAGGACTATACCTGCAGGGGTTAAATGGGTTCATGTTCAGCACAAATGACTCAATGATTTTCAGCCTGCTGACATTTTTGTATTTCCAAACTCAATTTCTAGCTGGTGCTTTTATTCCTTCAACATTTTCAGTCGCTCGAGACGAGAGCACCGCTGCAATCAACCACACTGTTGCTGAGCATTGTAATACAGTAAAGATCTGACCTGTAATCATAGCACTTCCTATTAGGCAATTTACTGTAATTTAAAAATCCACGGCTTCACAGCGCTTAGAGGCGTACTCCTGTTTTTTTTGCTGTTCATGGAGCCTTAGCAGTGACAGGACTGAAGATGTTTATCTTGTTATTGTGAATCAGGTTTCGCTTGCCATCAAAATATGATACATTTTCCGAGCAAGATGACATTTTTGTCCAATGGTGGAACACATGCGAAGCGAGAAAACACTGTGTTCCAGCTGTTACTTTTCCAAAATACCTTGTTTTTGACCAAATGGTTGATCAAGCATAAAGTGAGGGTAATGGGAGATAAAAGGTATGAATTAGGAATTCTTCAATGGCAACCACAGTAATTCCTGAATGCCAAAACCATGTCAGTAAGCCGCTGTATTGTCAGATAGAAAGGAATACAGAGTAAAAGCTTTTGAAACCTCTCTGCTCCTCAGTACCCTTCCCTACATGATGCAGCTGGCTGTTACTCTGATCAGAGCTGTTTGCATGTAATTTTCCCCTCAGGATCCGATAGCAGATGCTCTCTTGCGTAGCATCATTAGTGTTAGCTTTGTTTTCCGCAGCGGCAGTAGCTCCCAGAGTGCCATGGGAACATGCAATCATTAGCCTTTGATGCACGGAGGTCACCCCCTATTAGGTCAGTTTGGTCACTTTTTGCTCTTAACAGGATCCAACTGAGGAGCAACAGGGGCATTTGCTCCAAGCTCAGCATTTGAAGAGGTCAATAGATTTCATTGGCCTTTATAATTTTTTTTTTTTTTTTTTTTACTTCTCTGATGTTTGAAGACATTTCTCAGGAGTGTTGAATCCATACCAGTAATTCTATAAATGCACAATGATTAGGTTTATTTGCAAAAGGCGCAAACGTGTTAGCACATTGCGTGTGAAATAGACTGGAATGGAATAGATTTCATTAGTCTGCAAAGTGATTCTTTGCTGAACTGCTTCACAACTCGTGTTTACAAAATTCACATCAGAGGTCATCCTTTCCCCTGAGCAACGGAATAATTGTTCCCTGCGTTTCACAACTGCCGAATAGTGCAGATGAGCTGGATGAAGATTTGTGTGCAAGTGGTGCTGCAGTAGTATAGGCAAAAAAAACAGGAACAAAACAAGATGTGCAAGAGTTCAGCAACAGGCAGCAGCAAACAGTGAAGTCTTCAGCTCTGACTTAATTGCAGCGAGATTCGCAGGCCGACCCACAGTTCTCTGGGAGTTTGTCTCAGATATGTGGGGCATAAAATCCTGAAAGCCGCTTCTCCGTGTTTAGTTGTGACTCTGGGAACAGACGATCCCAGACGATCCAAGAGGCCTGCATGGTCCAAATTGACAGCAGTGACCTCGACCTGCAGGTAAAGCATTGTAGAAACTAATGGCTTGTTTTGCGTTAGACACAGGACACAAAGCAGTCTGACCATGAGGACACGTTTACTCAGCGGCACCCTGAGTGATAATACAGGTCAAAGTATAGTTCAGTGCTTATCTGAGAACCTGCGTTCGACTACAGAGTCTCATTCAAGGGGAATTCAAGTAGCTTTATATGGTTGAATGATCTTCCTTATTGTTCTCTATCCGCTTGGAGACTATTATGTATTTATGGCTTCATTGTTCTACTGAAGGTAGATTTATTTTTTTCCAAAATTCAGTGTGGCATTTTGTGTGGCATAAACCCAAGACATTGTTTACAGGATTTTGTTCTATTTAAAGACTAAAAAATATGATTTGGCACAATGAGACCAACATTAGATTCACTTTCTACCAGAGTGATATGGTAGATGATATTAATTCTTTCACTAAAATGAACAAAGACCAATAGCTGCCTGAATCAAAGGAAAAGCTTAAAGGTTAAAGGTTAAATTAAACATTGTACTATAGGCCGGAAAGTGTCATAGTCATTCAAAGTATATGTGAAAAATGCCGACAAATTAAAAGAACGTAATTTAAATGTAATCTACTGGCACAGAATAAACACAGCCTGTGACTGTTCCATTTGATCCTCGTCCCTTTGGACATCATGAGAAGATGTCATCCTCCTCATTGTAACCACGACCTTTTGAATCCTCAGGCTGCTTCCTGCTCAATCAGTTTGTAAAAATACTCTAATTGAAGATTCCTGGATATAGATTAGATTTAGATTTTTAGGTTTAGATGTTAGATTTTTCCACTTTTTAATCAACTATTTTTAAATCGTATCTTGATGCTTTTAATGTTTTATGTGAAACATTTTGAATTACCTTGTTTTTGAAATGTGCTATACGAATAAACTTGCCTTGCCTAATTTGAATTTATTGTTGCAGAGATTGTTTTTTATTATTGTTTTTTTTCTTATTAAAGAAACATTTGATAAAGCATGAATTGATTATTTCAGGTCTAAATTTAAAAATTACTCAAGTGCTTACCTGACAACTGGCAACACAGTAGATGAAAGGTGAGATGTAACAGAATGTCTGGTGTTCTCATGACCCAAGAATAATCTTTAAAAAAACATGCATATAGTCAACTGTCAGGTGAGAAAGAAGAAGATAAATGTCATGTCTTCATGATAAAGGAAGAGCTGCTGATAATGGATTTATTGCTGCGGCTACTCATGGCCTTCAGTAACACCTCATTGGTTCACGTCAACAACGGATGAAAAATACTCACTGAATGAGCAGAAATAACAAAACAACCCGCCTGCAATATCTCTCTCTCTCTCTCTCTCTCTCTCTCGCTCTCTCTCTCCCCCCTTCCCTTAGGCTAATTTTGGCTGCAAACAGAGATGAGTTCTACACCAGGCCGTCCAAAGCTGCAGACTTCTGGGGGACCAACAATGAGATTCTCAGCGGTTAGTATTTACAGAAACACAGTTTCTCATGTATCTGGAGAGCAAAAAAAAAAAAACTGTCTCAATACACTCTCAGGCTCATTGCAGCATTTTCTCTTGGCATATGGCCACATTTTTCCTTTTATACCTTTCCACAAAAGCCAAAGTATGTGCAGCTGACACAGTCATAGGTTTAAAACATGGAACATGGTTTGCCTCATGGCAAAAATAACATACTTACATGTGTACTCTTAATATCTCAGGCTGTTATATCCCATCTGTCTTCTAAGAAATGTGATGGTATAGACATTAAATGATGAGTTTTACGTATTAACTTTATCACATCTCAAAGTGGACATCAAGCAAGTCAGATCTGTTGTGTTGTGCGGACCTTGTATCTGTTTGGCTTTACGTGACCAGGTTAGATCCACAGTAATCTCTGTAAATAGATACCTGCATGTGAATATGCAGAACCTGTTGGCATGTGACAATTATTTACCAACTGGAAACTATTCCAGTTTCTATTTATAGTCTGAGTAGTATTAACCAAGCATTTTTGAGCAGGCAGCGACTGCAAGTGGCAAGTTCGTGTGGAGCGCTGCACAGAGGCAGAACACATTGGCCAAATTGCAATCTCAGAACCAATCAGCTATTCTGGCGATGGATTAACCTCTGGGGGCGAGCTCCAATATTTCTGTGCGATTCACGTCCAGAGATAAAAGCTAATACAAAGTTAATCAAACTGAAACTCCCATAGGTCCCGAGGTACCATTTGGCCAATGCTTCCTGCTCCGTGCAGCTCTCCCCATGGCCTCGTCACTTGCATGCAACTATAGCAACCACAGACTGCTTTGAATGTGATTGGTTATTACTACACAGACTGCAAATGGCTCTGGAACCATTTCCGGTCACAATAGAATTGCCCCCTGCCTACAGAATCTGCAAATTCACATGTTCATGAAGATTGGTCAAATGATATCCCGGGCCATAAGAGAGTCTTGTCTGATTTTGCTTTTTATTACCTTCTTTTGTCTCAACTTACGAGTCAAACTATAAACAATGACTGAGGAACTGAAGTAGAAGTCTGAGAGCAGATATTCAATGGCTAGTTTTAGTCAAGGGTAAATTTATTTTTAATAATCAAGGAAAAATCTGTCTCCTTCACCTCAGTGTCCAATTCTCATCCGCTCCGTCACAGGAAATCCCCACACCTTGTTAAACTATATTTAATTGACTGATGTCCAATACACATTATACCCAAGCAAAGGAAATCAATCATCCCTTTTTTTTCTTCTTCGTCTACTGAAGGAAGAAATGCGGAGATAGCCTCGTTGTTCATCAGTCTCCTTCGCCCCTCTGTAATAGAGGGGTCAGTACTCCAGTAGTGGGCCCTTAATTGATGGCTGCTTTTATGCGATGTGACAGGAATAAATGGCTCTGCCTTATCTGCGGGGCTCGGGGAGGGCGGAGGCAGGGCCCTGAAGGAGACATAGCATGACAAGAGAGGGAAGTAAACTATAGCTCCCAGCGGGAGCTATAGCTAGCGCTGCATCCACGCCCCGAGGAATAAGATCGTTTGGCGCTGTAGGCCAATGTCAGTGTAAGTGGACCTGTCTTTATTGATCACCAGGAAGTGCAGCAGACTCGCAGGGCTTCTCCTTTTTTGGAGGAATGTGGAAAGAAAACAACAATTGAGCGATCCATGCAAGTTTTCATTATCTTCTTATCAGTCCAATTAAAAGACATTAAAATAAATATATATTCCATTTTCTTTTACACTTTTAATGTACTTTGTGTTTTTTATATATATCAACAACTATTATTCGTTTCTTCATCCAAGTTATTCAAGTCTAGGATGTTTCATTACTCTCTTTGCCAGAATATTTTAGGGAACGATTTGTTAAGTAAGGCCCTTGTGGAAAATCTGCAGAAATATGGAAATTACTTTGGTGCTAACAGGATCATGTGCATTTTTTGTGTGTGCATCTCACACACAATGAGGTTTGATATATTGTTAGTTTTTGCATTATTTTTGCACCAGTAGAATGATTCATTGATTGTTGCATTTGGACCAATGCTACCCCAGCAAATGAAGAATGATTCACATTGTTGCTGGGTTTAATTAACATTCTTTCATCTACACTATGAACCAGGCCTGGACCTGGAATATGGTAAGGAAGGAGGATCATGGCTAGGCATCAGCAAGAGAGGCAAGCTGGCCGCAATCACAAACTACATGGAAGGACGTCCAAACCCAGATGCACAAGGAAGAGGTGAGTCAGCTGCAAACAGGTTTCATTCACAGATTTATTGAGTGCATAATTAAAGAAGCATTTATTCAAGTTCTCGTCATTTTGCAGGTTTCCTGGTGTCAAACTACCTTGTAGACAAGGATCTGGACAGTCAGTCCTACCTGAAGAAGGTGTCAACAGAAGGTCACCTGTACAACGGCTTCAACCTCATCACAGCAGAGTTCAAGTGAGTAAAAGGTGTGGTGAAAATTAACATGACTAACTCATTTCCAAAAAGTAAAGTAAGAAATATGTAATATGGTTAACTGATTGTAAGAAAGGTTCTTTATTATACTCTGTGGTGTCTTGATGAGACATCAGCACATTTTTGCAGACCAAAGCATTTTAATTTGGGATTTTTAAAAATTTTTTTAACAAATTAATTGAAATTGTGTTGTAACGTGGCTCCTTTGTATTCTGGCCTTTTCTTAACTCGGAATGAAACTGCAAATGCAGCGTCTTCATCTCTGGAGTGCTTAGCAGGCAGAACTGAAACGAAACCTCTGATGCTTGAGAGAGAGAGAGAGAGAGAGAGAGAGAGAGAGAGAGAGAGAGAGAGAGAGAGAGAGAGAGAGAGAGAGAGAGAGAGAGAGAGAGAGAGAGAGAGAGAGAGAGAGAGAGAGAGAGAGAGAGAGAGAGAGAGAGAGAGAGAGAGAGAGAGAGAGAGAGAGAGAGAGACAGAGAGAGACAGAGACAGAGACAGACAGAGAGACAGAGACAGAGACAGAGAGACAGAGACAGAGACAGAGACAGAGAGACAGAGACAGAGACAGAGACAGAGAGACAGAGACAGAGACAGAGACAGAGACAGAGACAGAGACAGAGACAGAGACAGAGAGAGAGAGACAGAGAGAGAGAGAGAATTAAAATTCTAAGGAAACACCTGTTCATATTCCAGGGCTTTTAGACAAAGAAGATCTGGACAGCATTAAAAATAATGAGTTTTTTTCCTTCTCTCTTTTTTTTCACTTTTTAACCACCAGGCTGACTTAAGTGGATTTGGTAACCTAGGGAGGACAGAAAAATCAAAGAGAGGGATCAGTGCAGCCCGAGATAGCTGTCATGGTGGAGGCCCCTGTAGACAGTTGGCATGGACACAAATCTCAGGTTCTGCCAAAGAGAGTCTGGAGGTTCAGCTGCAACACTCCCCCCAACCACACTGTAGTTCTGCTGTGGGAGGGGAAAAAAATAAGGTTTTCATTGTGGATTCTGGTGTCATGATCCATGTATCCGGGTGACATGGCCTCAAGCAGGATCTCCTCTCAAAGGGATTTTCATATCCTTTCTACACCTTTTCCTCCTTCCTTTTACCTTTCTTCCTCCTTCCTATATTATGATGGGTATGAAAAAGCTTGATTAGCAAACATGCAGCAGGCAGCAGATCCCAGGGTTAGGGTTGGGGTTAGGGTTCCCATGTTCCCATGTGTTTGCTTTTTGTAACCCACTTGTTAACTAAGGATGTGTAGTCTTGTTTCTAATGCTATCTAGTTCTGAATTTTTCATCCTGCTTAGGTCAATTAACGGCCCAAGAGGTTAATTTGCCAGCCATCTTGAACTGGTGCCAATATGAGTGGTATAAATACAGATTTTCATAACCCCTGAACCAGACAACAAACACAGATAAATGAACCCTACAGAAAAATGCCATACCGGTGCATGGGAACCTACATACTGTATATTTCTTGCCAGACCAGTTTGGCTGTGGTTGCTGCAGCTGTAAATTTTATTAAAATTACAGTAGCATCCAGGAGCAGCTCCAGCACAGTGGGGAAATACTACTCAGCGGAGTTTTATGGAGATGGAAATGGCCATGATAACCTTGGATATATTGTTGGATTATGCTACTACTATAGGGTAGCAAAAATATAGTTAGCTAGATATGATAACAGTTACCACTGATGTAGCGTAAATAGCGCATAGAGAAACATACTCCGTAACATTTGCCTTACAGTTTTGCTCTTGTACTTTTGAACTAAAACCTTTTGATCCGGTAGGGAATGTATTTTGTGATATCATTTTTTTAGACAGCCATACTAGAGGTATCAGTGACCAGTATGGCAAACTCTAGTCTTGCTATTCCAAATTCCTTTACACATACTACCACATCCAACCAAAGCTTGTCTGGCATGTTAGAGTTGCTAAGCTATGATTGAACTGTTGGGGGGAGGGGGGTTAGGTAACTGTGAATTGTTTTTGTTTTAGTCTCCATTGGTCCCCTGTATTTAGCATCAGCACAAAATATAGACTAGTTGCAGCTTCACTCGTGATGTGTCAAAACTAGGGTTGCAAAATGTAAGGAATTTTCAAAGTTGGAAACTTATCATAAGAATTAATAGTCAGGAATGTATGGGAATTAACAGGAATTAAAGGGAATAAACTAGAACTTTATACTCACTGTATACTAACAACACCATTGCATTTTTCAATCATTTTTTGCATGCAAATATTTCAAATGAATTTACTCATTCTATTGTGAGTAGAACTTTATTTGATTCTCTCATTGAAGAACAATAGAATGGTCCATTTATTTCATTATTATTTACATATTTAATGTATTTTGAATGGGACCTTTTTTTGGAGGGGGAGAATTTTATTCAGTAAACATTCACTAAAAAATATTAAAGTTCTATTCACAAATAACAAACTTAAATGTCAGAATTGCCATTATTATGTAATAGTAATGCTCATTCCCATTGAAAGTCACCAAATTTAAATATTTGGAAAAACTAAATAAGAAAAGTCAAAATATTGAAAATTCCTGAGGTTAACTTCCCATGGAAAATTTCCCCCACATTTTCCACCATTGTGAAACGTATTTCAGAATTATTAAATACTAAACATAATAGCAATGGATGGCTCAGCTGTCATTTATCTGATCAGCTGTAAACATCAGGATATGCAAATATCCTTGTTAGGTCTTGTTCGACTGGGTGCTGTTGCTATTCTGCCCCGATGGCATTCCTCTTTAATGAAAGAACAAGCCGGACCTGGTGTTCACGAGACACCAGCAGAGTGAAACACGGTATGTGTGTCGATGTTGTGATGTTGCCTCATGTCCTCCTCGTTTTCTGGCCTGTCATCTGGGCTTGAAATCACTCAACAAAGCCTTTTGTAAGGCCTGTATGTTTGTTTTTTTCCCCTCAAATGCTGGGAGTCTGTTCACTGCAGATAGAGATGGCACACAGTGACATTAAGCAAGCGTACCCTTTTTTTTTATAATAAACACCATCATTACCAGGAGCTATTTGTTTTCCACTGTAGTGTGTCCATTAGCTCAGAGGAAATAAAGGCGTCTGGTTTCTTTCCAAATCAATAACTACATCCTGGTGGATAGATAGATGCTCTGTATTACAATTAGAGGATTTCTTGTTCATCTGCAACCGGAGGTGTGATTTACGATGTAGGGGCGGCGGTGGGGGGACAAGTCGTGCCAGCCATTTTAAAAGCATTTTCTTCCCGTCTTCCCCTTCTAGTGTGTGATCATCCTCATTGAGATGCATGCGAGGGAAAGTGTGTACTCTTAATTCACAACCCAAAGGAGCAGGCAAGCATTCAAACATCTTAGTCTGGCCATGATTCACGTGTTGCTTGTGTTGAATTGTGTTGCTTGTTAAACTAATACTCCCTTGATTAATAATCCATAACCGTGAGTTATACATGCGAATGATTTGGTCAGTAGCAGGAGTGGGTTTCCCAGAACATCCCAGAGTGTCGCCTCAGAGGAGCTAAGGCCATATATATTTCAATTTGATCTCAGATATTCTCCCCTTGATGCTCTTAAGGCTCCGACATTTCATCTGACTTTCTTATAGCTTCGCTTTTTTGATCCCACTTCGTGTCACTCTCGCTTTAAAGTCAATGCCCAGAGATTATCCATTTTAATGAATATCTCCTCTGATGTCTTCCTGCAAAAAAGAAATGTCTCGCTTAATACACATTCTGTTGAGCAGAGTGCAGCTCTTTTACAAAAACAACTTGAGAAAGTGGTTCAGTTGTATGGCCTCAAACCATGTGTTGTAATTCTTGGCAGAAACTTGTTGGAGGAGAAAAAGGAAAACAGTGGTGCAGCAGAGACGCACATTCCAGAATATCAGGGGTGGATGAACATTTTGATGAGAAGTAGTTGTCTCTTCCAAAAGCTAGCATGGTTACCTATGGGGAAAACATGGCCTCTTTTATACACTAGAACATGAGTTGTTGTTTTTTTCCTTAGAATAGAATTAGCAGTGGATGCTTACGGTAAATAGCCAAAATATACTGTAGCACTGCATTGTTCATTAAGTGGACCCAGATGTCCAAACATAATGTTGATTTTGGCTTTGGAGTTGTTAGTATGGGGTCATAGTTTATATCTTGCATTTTTCCAACTTTTATCTTGAAAGTCTGTCTGATATCCAGTGGTGGACAAAGTATTCGGATCTCCTATTTAAGTAAAAGTAGTAGCTATTGAAAAATACTCAATAAAATATAAAAGTCCCGAATTCAAAATGTGACTTAAGTAAAAGTAATTATCAGTATTATCAGAAAAAATGTAAATGTAAGTATCAAAAATAAAGGTTCTTGTTGTGCAGACTGTTACATTATTATAGTACGCTATATTATTTGTCGTCATCGCTAACAAACACGAGAGAAATTTAATGCTGTGCTGCCAATTTACTGCTTATCTTTGTTTTATACACTTTATATAGGAGCCTTTAAAGGACAAAATTTAAAAAAGACACGAATGACATTAAAAAGAGTTGGAATAGTGGAGTAGAAAGTAGAATATTTCCCTCTGAAAAGTAGTGGAGTTGAAATAAATTGCATCACATGGAAATATTCAAGTATAAGTACTTAAAGTTGTACTCCTATAAATACTTGAGTAAATGTATTTAGTTTCCACCACTACTGATCTCATATTGGATCAAGTTTAAGTTTCGATTATTTTTTTAATAATTAAGACAAGTTCATAGTTGTTACGTTGCATCTAAGAACATAAAAATATTGCTTGTGCTTTGTGTTTCCATGTGAGGGTGTGCATGCTCAGATGTGTGTGACCGAACCGATAATGTTGCAAGCTCATTTGGCCATCTCCAGGCAACGACACCACAGCTGGTGATGGGGAAACCGCTCTGCAGCTTCAGTATAGAGGACTCTTCATTAGAACATCTCCCATCCAGCATACTGATTACCTCCCTGACTGAGATCTGAAAAAGCCTGTTTCTGATTCTTCCCTCCTCGTTCCCCCTCTGCCCAGTTGGCCTTGACCTCCTGCTGTTCCCTCATCTCGGTCCATATCAACCCCACAGCACACCTGAGGAGATTTTCAATATTCTTGCCAGATTCAAATAGAAGAAATAGAGCCATCTCTCTGCAAATCCCCCACCTGCTACCACCATGGTCAATTTGATGCATATCAGGCAAAGTGAAGGCATCAATGCCAGGCCTCGGTGAGTATTATTAAGCCGAGGTCACAATACCAAAAGTCAAAGCAGTATTTTTAAGATACGCTATCATGAACATTTTTTATTTGACTATTAAAAAAAGGTCTCGGCCTTATATGAATACTCCTATGTAGGGTTGCTTGGTAAAGGCAAAACTTATGATCATGATTGTTTTTGTCAATATATAAGGATCACAAATATTTGATTATTTAACCCATCAGTCATTGGCTTTGAAGAAATTCCTGTGTTTTTTTTAGCTAAAAACAAATATTTGTTTCAGACTTTTTTTTTGTTTTTTTATTTTTGTACATACCCACACCCAACAGTTTTCAGCTCTCTTTCTGTCAGCTTCATTTGGGCTCAACTATACTCTGAACTATTTTCCAAAAAAAAAAGTTATTTTTTTTTCTCTCAATTGTCTTGTTTTCATAATCTTTGGAAGCCAAAATGCACACAGCCAATTCGTGATGTCACACCTATCCATTCTCTGCCCAGCACCCATTCAGGGGAGAGACTCATGAATATTAATGAGACAGACCAAATTACCTTGTTTTTTCTAGAGCTCTAGACAGAAGCTTGAGAAGGGATAAATCTAGAGTGAGATTTTTGGTTCTTAAAGCCACAAATAATCAAACAAATAGATAATCGCCTTAGGGATAGCGCAACTTCAAATAAAATCTATGAAACATGGTAAACAATTACAATCCTTTAAACATCATGTTTGCCCCCTAGCAGATCCAACAGCAGGTACAAACTTTCCACATTCTTCAGCCTCCCTTCGGAGAACAGTGCCATCTGGTTTCCCATTGAGTATCTGCTATGTACATGAGTGTTTGAGGATTGACTGCTATCGCTCCGTGTCAACATTGGCCAATATGCTGTGCTCATAGTAACCCTAGGAACATACAAAGACTGTTTGTTTATTCAGACAGTCTTACTGTGTTTGGGTACAAGTCCGGGAGCAATATTAAGGCCTCTGATTTGTTGTCTGAGAGATAGTGACATGTCAACCTAGAGCTTTCGGGGTTCTCTCTCAGCTGCTTGGACACAAAGCACTCAGGCAATTTACAAAAGACAGATAGCAGAAAAAGGACACAGCGACAACACATTTATACTTAATTATTTTTAGCTAATAAGAGTGATTGAAAGATTGAGAGTCACTCTGTCATTTGCTGAGGCGGATAAGAAAAAGAAATAATGCAAGAAATCAGTCCTTCCGTTTTTGTTTCACTTGATGATTGTTGATCCGATCGACTTCACACTAGTCGGGTGTACTGCTGGGGACCTAAGGAAGTGCAATTTTGTATTTGGTGCGATTTGGCCAGATGGTAGTGCTTAAAAAAAGGGTTTAGATTATGAAAAATGTCAGACTCCTTACTGCTTCGTGCTATTGCAACCACTTTTGGTGAGCATATGGCGGTGTCTGAATAACCATGAGAAATTTGGTGCCATTTGGCCATTTGTGGTCGAAGCCAAATAATATTAAAAGCTTGGACAAATACTGAATATCAAATTGCTTGGCAGGTGTTAAGTTTTTCGCTATTTTTTAATACTGCATAAATAGTCTAGAATAAATTTTCAGACATGTTTTTCAAAGAGACGTCTCCGGTAAGCACACATCGGAATACCGTCTACTCTGTATCATGTAGCAACAGGGTTTCCCACACATTGACCATTGTGTCAATTTGTACCACAGAATGAAAACCTAGTGTCACAGATTGAATCTGCCTCCCAAGTCTGGCATTCTCAGTCACAGCAAGAGAGCAAGTGAGAGAGATCAACAGCTATGCACATGTCAAAGGCACAGTGCTTTTAACAGTGCTTTCAACCCCCCCCCCACCCCCCCCCCACCCCGCGGAGGACGCTGTTGTCGGCAACTACGCTTCCCACCATGTCGTCACAAGGCAACTCGTGCTACATAATGCTACTTGGTCTGTGGGAAACACTGAAGGGCCCAAATGTGCTCCGCAAGCATCTGAAAGGCAGTGTCCTCCACACTGAACGATTGATCATCCAAAGCCTTGAACTCCATCATCTTGTTCATGATTCTGTCTGCTCTGGCACTGTCCTTTGCAAACTTTTTCGACTGTTCAAACATGTCGGCCACAGGCGGAGTGGACGCGCTGTGACCAGCTTTCCTTTTAGCTGCTGCAGCCATCTCGCTCTCATACTCATATGCTGCTGTTCAGGGCGGTTGGCTTTTAAAGAGGGCAGATCCAAAAAAAAATCGAAGTTTGGAAGTTTCAGTCGTTGCCACAGTAATTGATCATGAAGTCTGTGATAATTTTTAGTTTTGTTTTGTTTTTTTTCAATAGCGTGCATATGACAGACAAAGAAGAAGTGTCTGGAAAATTTTAACTCAACTTAACTTGAGGTCTGTTTGTGGTTGTTCCTGCTCAGCTTTCACTAAACAGCTGCTGCTGCAAACTCCTACTGCATTGTGTGGTTTATGTGTCGTCCTCCTTTACTGTCATGGGTTGGTTGAAAATGGCGACTCACGCCCCTGATGAGAGCGTCTCATTTGTGGTGCCCAGATTAGTCTTTGTGTGGTAAACACTGCACATATTTTAGTGAATTACTTCACCGGGGTGTACCCACCAGCTGTAAAGCTTCAAACTAAATTTTTGAAAACTATGTTTTTTCCTCAAATGATCAATTCTCAAAATCTAGTAATTGGGTCAGCCATACTTCTAGATGCCAATGCAGTATTGCTAAAGTTCTTTGCAGAGGAACCCCATCTAGACAGTTTGGTTGAACACTCGTTGCAAATTGTGATTCTTTTCTCGCTCTCCAACACCTTATAAATTCTCTACATTTTTTTGACGGTGTCATTGCGTCACACACCTTCTTCTTCCGAATATTCGGTGCATCCTTAATTTAGCCAGTAGTCGGAACCTTCCATCATGTACCTATAAAGGAATGTGGATCAGATGAGCAGTTCAAGAATCAGTGCTTCCAACATGAAAATCCCCCACTATGCTGCAAGCAGCCATCCCACGGGCCAAGCAGCGGGATGGCTGCTTGGCCCTTGGAGGCACCGCACTTGTGGTTTGAATTACATTAGCAATTTATTAAAATGTGCAAAATATATTAGCACTTTATTATGATGTGTAATACACAAGCACTTAAGGACTTTACCATGCTCCAGCGTAGCACTTCATATATGAATCTTTTCCCCCTGGTTTTACTGGGCATCATCACTTGTTTTCAGTATCTCTTATTTGTGATGTACTCATCTGTATGAGGAGCCCTTATTGGGTACAGCATGACTTCTGATATTGAGTTTGTAGGCATATTTATTGTCCTGTACTAATATTACTTGTTTGCTTTCATTCCATCTTTGTGTCTCCATTGACTTTTTGGTGGAATCTGTTTTCCATTAACACACATATTAAATATGTGTGTTAATGGGTTATATGGAAATATCAGCTGTTAATGGTGATTTATGGCATAGATCAGGGCTATACTTCTTTTGCCCAATTTGTATTCTGGCTCTTAAAGCTGTCCAATAAATTGTTTCGCAGCATATTCCGCTCCTGTCTCGCCAGCTTTCAACTGGGAAACTTTCCAAGAGAGATGTTGAGGCAGTGTTGCGCCGCATTTCAGATTGACTGATGCCACTAGTATAGCTGTCATTAAATTGACATCAAAAATTCCCCCCTCACTGGTTCAAAGGATTTGGGTATAATTCATTATTCACTCTCCTACACCAAAGCTGGCACTGATGACCTTGGATGTCACAGATTTTTCGGACTGAATAAGTTCCCTCTCACTGAGGACTAAGAAAAAAGATATAGCACTGTAATTAAATGCTTTCGTGATAGTAAAAGCTGTTTGCAGAACTAATTTGTATTTCGAAGCCTTAATTTTACCCAGCTGTTTCTTAAGATAAAATTTAAATTATGCAATTAAATGTAGTGTTGGGTGTTATCCCATTTGAATTGTGTCTACAAATTAAACTGGCTTCTTCTATTTCCTATTTTTCATGACTGCAAAGAAAATCATTCATTAAAGAATACTGTATGGTGCCCTATTGATATTCTCTTTCACCCTGAGCCTTCATTTCACGCGAATCCCTCGCGAGGGCTTCTTTGAACATCATCTTGCTGTATTTGCATTTATTTCGAGAGAGTCAGAACATTATGACTCTTGACCCAGCCCTCCTAATTAGGCAAAAAAAAAAAAGTTTAATCGTCAGTAAATGCATTCTCTAATTTTCCATCTGTACTGTGTCCCATGTAGAGCCAAACAAGATATTGTGTGTTACTATGGAAACAGAGGCAGCCCTGAACCCATCCGTCTAAAACCAGGTCTGTATTTTTAATATGGTTGCTGTGGAAACTGTTCATTTCACATTTGCCTCTCCTCGGCCCATTCATGTGAAGCTGTCATTTCCATGTTAATGTAGCTCTATTTATTGGATGACGTGCCACGAGGTCACTAGCTGTGCTGTGCACTAGTATATATTTATTGGTCTGTGTGTCTGCATATTTTATAGTTTTTCATGTCCCCTCCCATCAGCAGGAATCTACAGTTTGAGTAATTCGTTGCTGGACACACCGTGGAGGAAACTGCTGCAAGGCAAGCGTCACTTCACCAGCGTTGTCAACGACCAATCTCTGTCCTGCGACGGCCTGGTGCAAGAGCTGCTCACTGTCCTCAATAATGAGGAATTGTAAGTCGTCGATTCTCACATCATAACAAAACCTCTCATCTACGTTTGTGTTTGTACATAACTTTTTGAATCATTTTCAATATCATTTTCATTGCTTGCACATGGCATGATGGTGTAAACCCTTTTTTGGTATTATTTTTGATAGATGTTAAAAACATCATTATTATCAATAAAAGTTAAAACCCCATAGACTTCCGTATCACCACACTATTCTGCAGCTTCATTCTGCATAAAGCTCTGTGTCACGACTTCTCCTCATGTTGTTTCCTAGCATTTCCCCTTATGTTGTTTCCCAGCATTTCCCCTCATGTTGTTTCCCAGCACTTCCCAGTTGTTTGGGGGGGGGGTCGGTCTTATGTAATAGCCCAATTTTCTGAGATGCTGAAATCAGGATTTTCATTCGTTTTTAGTTATAATAAATAAATTAAAAGAAATAAAATCTGAAATAGATCAGTCCTTGTGTAATGAATGAATATAATTACAGGTTTTACCTTTGGAATGAAATTACTGATATAAATGAACTTTTTCACAATATTGTAATTATATGACCAGTGATTGCAGAGAAGGTCTCCTGTTGCATCAGTTATCAATCGACAATAAAAATGTGCACAGCCTGGAATCAAAAACTTGCATTTAAACAGATCATTTGTTCTTTTGTACTGTGAATTTATGATTTCAGTCCTATATGGCCACCACCCGTTCCCCATTCACAGCCATTCAAGTCAGCCAATCAGAGGAGAGGTCAATGAATACTATGAGACAGACACAAAACGACCTGTTCTGTCCTTTTGTGATGACTTGTAATTTTGAGCTTCACCCAGTGTTTGATACCTCTTTATAAACACAGGAACTTTTGCATAATGGTTTGTTATGCTACTAAGATATTTTTTTCCATAGAAATGACTTCAATCAAACAACAATACACTGTATATGCAACCTTTTCTGTGTTTAATGTCATAATTTTCCTTTCTAAAGTAGTGCGCATACAGTATTTGGGTTAAACTGAGGATTTGTCTAATCAGTGGTGTTTTTGTGGTGTCACGCCTCATGCTCTATGGCAAAGTTTTGTTTAGTCCTGATCACCACATATCTCAACAATCTAGATTGTCAAACCTCAGTTGTCTATTAAGCAACTCTGAGCACAGATTTGCAAACAAGTTTATGAATTATGTTTTTGCTGAGATGAGTAATCAACAGAATAATCCATTTCTAAACTATTTCAACTCTCAACCTTCATGAAGAAAATGGATAATTAGCTGTTGTCTATGGATAAAGCAAAACAAGACCGTATAACTGCATGCCTTATTTCTCACATAATATATTTTCGAAAACAGACAAGTGAGATGTGAGCCAAGAAAAGCTTTTCCATTGAAAGTTTGGACTGTAACTAGAAACAGCCTCAGTGTGGTGTGGTGTACAAACCAGGAGCCAAATACATAAACACTGTCTATTTGGATGTAGAAATCTGTGTACATACAAAACAGGGAACATGCAAACACAGTCTTTTCATCAGATTTATAAAAAAAACATGCATATCTTCCCACGTGTTATCTAACAACGCCTACAATTTACTATAAATGGCTTCCAACACATCCCAACTGCCTGGTTTGCATGTAATGGGCCAGGCCAGCACTTATTTTAATTTTTTGGAGAAATGACAGAAACATTTAAGAAGCAGTAAAGAGGAAAAGGCAATTTTACTGACTGTGAACATTGTAGAGTTGGCACAGCCATTACAACCCAACAGGCTATATATAGTGGTGTTTGAACCATCTGGTAATTGGTCACACCTCAAGGTATGCCCCAATAATATAATAATCTTTATTTATATAAAAGGTTGTATATTGTCAACACGGTAACCCAAGCAATGCCTTGAATGGGTAACAGTCCCTGGTCGTTTTACATATGTGCTCCAAATGTTATAAAGTGATTATAAATGCTGGAAAAAATGATTCCATAACTCAAAAAGTATTAAAAAAATAACTGAATATATATAATTATTCATAGGTTACACAAATCCATTTAAATCAAATGTAACTCTTAACATAAGCTATATCATTATTGTTATATAATGCATAGTGACAAATGTTAAAGATGAAATAGGTTTATACATTTGGTTCAGGCTGAGAAACTGTGTGCAGCTGTTATTGTGAATGAATTGGGTAAAAGAGATTGATAACTTTAATACGATATGCTGACAATATGACAGTAATGCAGTGAAACACACATACCGTACCTATGAACCTTACTAAAAAAAATTGTTGTGTGCATGTGTGTTTATTTAACAGGAACACACCTGATCCAACTCAGGAGAGCCAGGGTGAAGGTTACAGTAAAACAATGATTCAGGCTCTGTCAGCAGTGTGTGTTCGTTCCCCTCATTATGGCACAAGGTCAGTGACTTCCACCGACACAGAATCTCTCTCCACTGGAGAGAACTGACATGAGCTAGCCTATGCTAGCTGGCAGGATCATAGTGAACAGGAAAGAAAAATAAATAAACAAAAAACCCCAGTATATTCAATCCACCACAGTAGCTGTGTTTCCATCACTGTATTTTGAAGCACTTGTACTTTGGGTAGATTTATTTTAATAGTACTGCATCGTAATATTTGACATATGGTGCATAGCAAATATAAAAAAAGAAAAGAGTGAATTTAATATCATATAGATAATACAATATTAAACCATATTCATGTATGTAAAATATTAAAATCTCCATCTGAAAACTAAAGCTGTCAGATAAATGGAGTGAAGTATAAAGTAATAAAATAATTCCAAGGTTTTCTTAAAACCCCCTTGACAAATTGGATGGAAACATGGCTAGTGAGAAGAATGAAGGGGGTCGTCTGCAATCTGATGCCACGGTGGATTAGTGGATGCAGAGAATTTCCTATAGCCAAAAGGTCAGAGGGTCAGTCTCTGCCAGAAACCATCAAAGGCACCTTCTACCGCTGCCTGCTCATTGTAGATAAGGGCCAAATGCCTCACATGTGTAAATGTGCCTGTTAAATGGTCATATTTTGTATTTCCAAGCATTCACAAACATTCATTTGATATTTTTATTTGTGTGCGTTTGCCTGTTTGTGTCCCCTGTTCCCCTGCTGGATCAGGACCAACACAGTTATCCTGATAGACACAGAAGGGAACGTGACCTTCACAGAGCGCACCATGCTTGACTGTGACACAAGCAAATGGAGCACCAGTTCTTTCCAGTTCAAACTGCAGGCGTGAAGATGTGATGGAGGAAACCTGCTTTGTGCCTTTCTGCATCACCTTTCCCCCCACCCCCCCTCCAGTCCACCTCCACTAGCTGCACTTCAGCATATCGCAGCGATGTGAACGTGAAGACTCTTCTTATTCTTGGTTTAATTTAAAATGCATCTATTACACAGTTGTGCTAATTTAAAAGATTGCCAAAGAACATTTGTGATTTTGTAGGGAAAAAAATTTTGACCTCAGTGTTACAAAATGACAGGGTTGGGTTATAAATCAAATCTTTTAAAGGTTGTTGGTGTCCTGCATAGAAATGAATTCACTCACAAGATCATTTTAATGCAATTATCTTTTCATATCAGTGTCTGATTTTTTTTTACCTTTTAAAATCCATATGTAGACTACAATTTGAAAAGCTTTCTATTCTGCATCAGTTTACTTGTAACAATAATTCTTTTGTTTGATACATTTAGTAATTCACATAGGGTCACCACTATTTTTCTAGAGAACGTGTGATCTGAATAACAAACAGATTAAAATGACCAATTATTTAAACATAATCACTTACCCATTACAGTTAATTGGTGCCCCAACCCTGCACAGCAGTAGGCTCAGCCCGGGTCCGACAGGAAATTGAATGTTGAATGTAAACTGCTTTAGGCCTCTGTGCCTCTGAAGACTTCCACGATAGGATGAATGCATTTTACAACCGATTGACAATAAAAACTAAATATAATCCAAACAATCACATTTGGTTTGCCGCATAATGACTGCTGATTGTTTTTGTGATAGACACACACAAACACCGGAAGGAACCAAACTTTCATGGTGATCACTTCATCTTCTGATGTATTTGTGCACTTGTCGGGTACATTTAAGTCTAACTTCAAGATGACACATGATCCTTTCTTTGAACTGGAGGTGTTTCTTTTCACTACCTGTAATGCTAAGGTGTCACTAATTTGAAAACAATTGCACAATAATCATACAGAGAAATATAGATAATTTATTGTCCTTGTCATTCATTATATCATATATTAAGTGTGTTTGTTAACATTATTATTCAGTGTTTAGTACAATTATTGTACTGGGATGTATTTTGTTTTTTAGCTGGTTTGGTCTTAACTGTCCTATATTGCTGATCTAAGGGTAGCAGCTCAAAAAGTGTCCCAGGTGTGTTGGTCTTTGAGGATGTTTTTTTGGTGCGAACCATGAAGTTCCTCCAGAGTGGGTAGAGGGCAGCAAAGATTTTCTAGGCTGTGAAGATGACCCTCTGGAGCGGCTCCTTCTCTGCTGCTGTGCAACTGGCGTCCCACACACAGACACTGTATATGAGCACACTTTCAATGGAGCAGCGGTAAAAGGCCACAAGCAGCTTCTGGGAGGGATGGATTTTCTCGAGGAGAGTCTTTGTTGTGCCTTTTTTATCATCTCCATGGTTTTGGAGCTCCAGGTCAGCCTGAAGTAAGCTGTTAAACCCGAACTAGAGAAAGTGGCATTCAATCATTTGACCTTTATTGTCATCACTTCATAGTTTCCTTTTAAACACTCCGTACATACGGAGGTTAAACTAAATTTCAAAAAGGCATAGTGTAGACTATTTTGCTACAATTATGATCACTCTTAAAGCACCTGCAAAACTTGAGAATTTACACCTGATATGACTTCTGATTAAAACCAAAATGAAATTTGATCTATCACTTTTTTAATCACCTTTTTGTAGTGGTGTGTGCTGTCCCAGGTGGCAAAGGAAAGTGTAGAGCAGATTAGCTTCTGGTTTCAGGGTGCTCATTGATGTTATCAGTGACAACTGTGCTTTTACTGCTATGATAAGTCAAAGTGTCTATTGTGGAAAGGGTCTATTGTACTATATTTATGGCAAGCTGACAGAATATACAAAGTTACAGACATGGCCAATATCACTACCCTGATATAAACCTATATTATATACTGCATTCAATTTTAGATAGATTTTATTTACAAATTTATCTCAGTACATGTCCTAAAGTTGGTGTAAACTGATGTAAATTTTAAAATGATAAATGTTAAGAACTCATCTCCATTATTCCTGTATTTTTAGTGCAAAAATTGCGTTTAAAACAGCACTGGTTTAAATCTGTTGTGATCAATTGTTGGTGAACAGCTACACCAACTGTATCGCTGAGGTATTACCTTTTACACAATTTTCACAAGACTTTCAGTACATTTCATTGTATTTAAAGCTAATCTGATAGATGAAAAGTAACCTATGGTATGTACCTTTTATAGTCACCTGGATGAAACACAGAACAAACAAACACTGCAGAAAAGGTAGACAGCTTGACAGCATGGTTGAATTAAATTTACTTGTTAAAGGACCATGGTTATAAAGGTGATAAATACACACACATATGGGTGATTCCAACTATCAAAGAATTTGTGTCCCGGGTAGAAATAACATGTTTGTCATTTTTTTATTCATGCTGCACACAAAGACAAACTCACAAAAAAATAGAGATAAATTACTATATTTACTATATAAAATATGGTTTTATATTGAGTGTTTTTGCTATATGTCCTTTGTCCCTCAGCCAGATTTGGACTTTCAGTCCCTCAAAAGACTGAAATTAAATTTGAAATAACAGTAACTTTATTGACAAATGGCACAGTTTATTTTAATGAAAAGTATCAAGTGCTTGAAAGATATATTAGTATTTTATATATTTCTCATAAGAAAAGGTATTATTATCATTATTATAATATGTTATTTCCCACATGGTCTTCCTTTAACTGTATGTTGTATTTATTTTTATTCTTACAAAATATATGTAATTAATAGACGAATTGTTAAATATATTGTTTGTATTATTATTATTATCATACTGTGTTACTTCCCACCTGCCCTTCTTTTAACTGTATCTTGTTTTATTTATTTTTATTCTTGTGTAATAATTAATTATTATTAATACATTTCTTGTTAATTATGACATTATTATCATTATATATCATTCTGTTTTATATGCACACAAATAGGTAGTAGGTTTTCAATGTTGCGCACTGTCGCACTGTGTTAATATTTATACATTTATATTTAACAAATCGGAATTTAATAACTGATAGACCTGTCTCTGTTGACTAATGCGGTAAATATACACGGCTTACACCTGCCCAAGATGGCGGCCGCGCTAACGCACCGTTCCGATAGACTGTAGCGTCAGAGGCGGTGTCTACATGTGTTTATGGTCGTAAGAGAAGCAGCGTCATCAACCAATCAAGAAAGAAGCCGGTTCCGGGAGGTGATTTCTTTTTTACTAGGATGATTCTACGACGAGCCGCCTTCCTTCACCTCTTATTGGTTTATCATCTATTCCTAACCTTACCCCAGCCAATCTTGTTCCTTATGCTCAAACCTAACCAATCCAACACATAAAGGCAAAGGATACTAGCCAATGAGAGGAAGCAAACGGGCGGGTCATTCCAGAATCATCCTAGGAAAAAAAACGTTCGTTCCGGAAGGCAGGGCTTCGGCTGGTTTGTCGTTGAGGTTTTCTTTTAAGATGGCGGCGCTGCGACTGAGGCCGTATGGTGACGCGTCGAGGATAAAATAATTTAGAGAGGTAGCTAATGTTAGGTGCCCGAGAGGAGACAGACATATATCGGTGAGTATTCCTGCCGTTCATTGACCAAACATTTCTGGTCTAGCTCGGTGCTTCTGTAGCAGCGGAGAATTGCAGCAGCCTGATGCTCGGTGTTAGCATCGATGCTAACGATTCCAGGGGCCCGCTGTGCATCTGCAGAGCGGACAGATGCGCTCAAACGAGATCTTTTCCCGGTTTATTTTCTCTGCTGCAAACCGTTATTCAGACTCCGCGTAAATGATCCGTCCGAAGCGCAAACTACAAAACCAGCTAACAACGCTGTTACGATGAGACTTTACAAATCAATAACATTTTAACTAATAAATATCATTAAAGGAACTTCCCCAGTTAATGGCTTATATTAATACAATTGTTTTTTGTGTTACAAGTTTTGTAAATTTGTATCTTTAAATAGGCAAATGGTGCATTATCTAGTCTTAATCAAAGGTTTAAATTAAAGGTTTTTAGATGTTTTTTCAGCGCTCTATAAATACTGTCAATACTCAATTTCATCCACGTTTTTAGTATTGCAATGTCAAAATGTCAGTGTTGTTTAAATCAGCCTAAACTTGATATGTGAAAAAAAACACCAACATAATATTGTTATGATTTTACAGTTGGGAAAACTGTTGAAAGTTTGATGCAGGTATGTCCTGTTGAAGTGGAGATTTCTGGCCCAGAAAAAATAATGGTGCTGATTGTTGGTGAACAGCAAAATTTTTTTTGTCACATTCTTGGTGGGAGGCACTGTTTGCACTTTTTAGGGCGTTTGCTATGCCAGTGCTAAGCTGTCCAAACAATATCTTGTTTTTATTGATAACTGTCTTATTATGACAGTAAACCACTGGATTGAACACATGTTTTGATCTGTCAATTAAATTAAATTACTTAATTAAACTGCTGTATCACTGTGTTCAGTAGTTTGGTTATAACACAGTGTTGAAGTCGATTCTTTTTTTCTGACATGTGCTCTCACTGCTCATTTCTTCCAGCTCCCAGAGGAACCCAGTGGAGGATGATCAGTGCCTAGATCCCATATTAAGCTGAATGCATTGTGATTTCCAATAATTGAGACAGTGATTCTGAAAGCTGTCTACATTAATGAAAAGAACAATGTAGTCAGCTTAGCATATTCACCTCTGGTACGTGGTCTATACAGGGATGTGCTTCTGCATGCATTCTGGTTTTAGAGGAAGTCTGTGAACAGGTTAGGTTTTAAAATAAAGTATCGGTCTGTAAGTTGTAGTGCTAAATAGACAGTAAAATGGAGATAGATGATGTTCTACCCCCTCTCCCCTTGGAGCCACCTGATGATTTTGGCCAAAATGAGGGCAGAGCACCTCCACCACCTCCCCTGCAAACGTCCAGTGACGCAGAGGTAATGGACGTTAGCTCTGGTGGTGATGGATACACATACACCCCAGGGGACGGGGAAGCCGAGCCACAGCAGCCCCTCAGCTCAGTCACTTTCTGTAGCCACCTCTCAGACGAGGCCAGCTCCAATCCGCCGTGCCCTAGAACGGCCCGCCACGCCCCCCCGGTCACCAAGTTCCTACCAGACCTCAAGTTGCTCCGAGACGTTAAGATCCGCGTAAGCTTCACCGAAGCCAGCAGTAGCAAAGACAGGAAGGTTCTGTATACAGGGGAAGGGCAGGAGGGAGGTAGCGATGACGGCTTAGACAGTTTGAACGGTGAGTTGCATGACTTGACTAGTGAGCAGGAGGTAGCTGAGGGCAGCTCTGCAGTGAGGAACGCAGCAGGCAGGTCAGAGGAGGCTGAGGGCGACGAGAACAAGGTAGAGTTCGCTGTCCTGGATGAGTTGGAAGACTTCTATGAGAACTTCCTGGATCATGACGACGGAGAACATAGCGGCTTTAAGTCTGAGGTGATAGTTCAGCAGGAGCAAGCAGACGACGAGGCTGTGGCTTACGCCTATGAGGTAGGTCTGTCCTTTGGTTTACATTTGGTTTATCACTTGTCACACATGCCACATGCCAACATTTTCTTTAAATGTCAAACAGAAATCATGTAGAGTTAAATTTCCCATATAATTGTCAATGCTTTTGTGACTATAGTGATGTGTCCTATGCATCAGTCATTACACAGAAATGCACAGTCAGGATTCAGAAACTGCGGGTGTGTTTTTAAGCTACAAAGATATCTTGTTAGGAATATCACAAGTTCAGTTAAAAGTGTCCACGATATGACCTTTTTAATGCAGCCCATAACGTGGGTTCAGATTGACATTAGCACTGCATCAAAAACAGCACAGGATTGTCATTCCTTTCCAACAGACCCCTGTGTTGGTACAGCAGGGGTGTAGATGCAGCACAAAAATAAGGATTGCTTGCCAAGAAAGTTGAACCCAGCTCAACTTTTGCTGCATTGCAACACCTACACAGTACTTGACAACTTTGGCAAGTAGAATACTGTACATTCAAGTAATTAATCAAGGTTAATTAAGATTGAAATATCAGGTCAACACAGTCTGTGATATTTTTACACACTAGTTAGTTTTAGAATTCATATTCATTATATAATTAATTAAACAGGAAAAATGCATGAAATTAACTAAGTAACAAATACTTAGTCGACTAAGACCAAAGTCATCCCTAGTCATTATTGGTCACTCTAAATAGACATTTTAATAAATTGTTGGATCTTTTGATAATTGTGTATTTAACTACACTTGATGTCCCTGGAGTCAGGTTACCCACATTACAAATGCAAATAGTTGTATCTCTGTGCCTGTGCATTAATTAGGGTTTTATTTGATGATCTTAGGAATACAATGCATCTGGTTGTGATTTGGTCTGTGATCTTTAAAGCATTTGTTTATAGAATGTATAACATAGTCTAAATAAGTCAGTAACTCAGAAGGAATTCAATAAAGAGGACCAGAAAAAATAATTATTTTTTATTTGCTGCTTTTCCTTGTCCAATAATATATTTGAATTAAAAGAATACAAATAATCACGATCTTCTATATAAAGTATGTTAACTCTGGCTTTATTTTACTGTGAAATCTTGTATATTTAAAGCTGTATTGCGCGAGTTCTGTCTTCACCTGCCATTTGTGGCTGTAAAACAAGGGATAGTTGTTGAAAAGCATTACACTAAAACTGACTTGTTTCATCAGATTATGACCCATTTGGTCTGATAACACTTGGGAGTGTCTAGAAGAGCCTTTAGATTACATTATTCTATTTACAAACCAAATTAGCAAAGGGCTATAAGAAAGTAGCCAGCGGGAGTCCCTACTGACCAGCAGTGAGTGTGAGATTTTCCTGGTGGTAATGTCTGGTTATTTATATATATATATATATATATATATATATATATATATATATATATATATATATATATATATATATATATATATATATATATATATATATATATAATTTTGTTGTTGATGAAGTGAGATGCTGAAAGAGGTCAGTGCCATCTTAATATCTCCCATTAAATGCTGGGTTTCCCTCTGACACAAAAGCTCTTAAGAACGAACGAGTTAATTTTTTGTATATATATATATATATATATATATATATATAGTGGTACAACGTAGTATGATTGTGGCTGTTTAATCGGTTTTCTTTTTTTCTCTGATGTGAGGCATTCAAAGCCCCTTTAACATGGTGACCCGTCCCTCTCTGCCTGCCTTAACCACTGCCTCTTCCAGGAGGAGTTTGACAATGATGTGGACGCTCTGTTGGAGGAGGGCATGCCGGTCCCAAAAAAGATGCGTCCGGCAGAAGACAAATACGGTGGGGACAGTGATCATCAGTCAGATGGTGAAGGAGGCGTTCAGCCCATGATGACCAAAATTAAGACTGTCCTGAAGAGTGAGTGGTGGATCTGTCTGTTTCATGGTCGGGTATTGTGTGTGTGTGTGTTTGATGTTAAAACATCTACTATATATACATTTTTTGGTGTATTGTTAAAACTTATAGGATGGTCGTATTGTGATTCACAACTATCTGTATTGCTGATATAGATATACAATGCAGGGCTCCCCCAGGATATTGGTTAGCAGATGTGGTAAGCTCTGCACAACCAAATAGTGGTATCACTCATGTGGTAACACATAATTGTCTCCTAATAATTCCGAGTTTACGCGGTGCAGTGAGAGAATAGCAATTAATTCCGGGGGTTTAAATGAGGTTTTCTCTATGCCAGGTCGAGGGCGTCCACCCACCGAGCCTCTACCTGATGGATGGATCATGACATTCCACAACTCGGGCATTCCAGTCTACCTGCACAGAGAGACCAGAGTGGTGACCTGGTCCAGGCCCTATTTCCTTGGGACTGGGAGTATTAGGGTGAGACACAAGTTTCACATCTATAGAAGTTAGCACTATGAAATGACTGGTGTTTCAGCTGATTCTGAATTGAACACCCTAAGGTAGTGATATAAACTTTTTTTGGGGTCAGTGACAAATAATGGTTCACAACATAAGTACAAAAACCTTTTTTTAAAATACAGTTATATTCATCAGATCTCTAAAAATGTACATTTTCAGTTTCATGTAATATGAAAGTCCATTTGAGCCTGATTAAAAAGAATAATACATTTAAATATCTACCTAGATAATGAAACTAGTTGATAGCATGTGTTTTTAATTTTTAAAAAACTTTTTAAGAGAGTTAAATTATCTGACATACCACATGACATTTTTGACATCGCTTTTAAGTTGTAGGTTTATTACGCAAAGTCACAGTGACATCGCATCGGGCAAATGTTCTCCTCGGGTAAACAATTTATGATTTCAAAGGAGTTTTTGCTTGTTAGGAATCAGGCTTCACTGCGACTATTGGCCGAAGTCTTCAGGAGAAAATGGGTTAAAATAAATCAATGAACAGGAATTTCCAACACACATTTATTTTTATTTTCCTAATTTTTTGTTCTTTCTTCTCTTCTGACCAGTGGTTTACCCCTTCTGGGGAGTTTGATTTTTAAAAATTTACAGATTTGGATAAAGATGGAAAAATCATCGGTCCTTCCAGACTGTTGGCCCTGTTCTATTTTTCTAAAATATAAAATTTTATCCAAGTGAAGTGTTTTTCCTGGTGCCGAAACGCCAGTATGAGAAGGGCACAGGCCAGAGAGTTGCTAGAAAGCAAATGCCGCAATATGTTTGAACTGCATATATTGATTATCCAGTAAATAGACTGTTTCCAAAGGAGATAAAGATTGATTCATTTTTTGTAAAAGAAAACTCTTGGCTATGTTCTTCTTAGTTTTCCATGGACACAATGAATGAGCAAAGCCAAGATATTTTAACTTTTACATTAATTTCTGGGACAATTAATCTTTGTTGTATATTAATGGAAAATGACCAGTTATTTGTATTAAATGGTAAATATGGTCTGAAAAATCTACAAAGAAGAGGAGAACCATGAAAGTCAAGGACAACTCACCTTACTGTTGACACATTCTGTTACAAGTCTTGGTTCTTTTTTTTTAATACAGAAACATGACCCTCCCACCAGCAGCATCCCCTGCCTACATTATAAAAAAATGAAGGAGCGGGAGGACAGGGAGCTGAACGGGGAGGTGATCCGTAACACAGACGAGTCTCCGGGGAAATTCAGCGAGGAGGCCAACGGTGACGAGGGAGCGGGCAAGTCCGACACTGTGGCGGAGGAGCAGGACAACGCCTCCGCTTCCAGCCTGGCCGACTGCGGCCTGGACGGGGAGATCACGACCAATCACACGCAGTCCTGTGAGCATGCCCAAGGAGCCTTAGGACAAGTCAAGGCCAAGGTGGAGGTGTGCAAGGACGAGTCCATAGGTAAGAGCATGTTTGGACAAAAGGCAAAAAAAAAATGTTTTAAATTTGGATGGTGTTTTTTTCTGCTACAAGAGCTTATTTACTCAATAACGATGGAAAACCTCCTTGTAGAACTTGAAGATTTCCGCCTGTACCTGGAAAAATGTTTCGACTTTGAACAAGTGACGGTGAAGAAGTTCCGTACCTGGGCCGAGCGAAGGCAGTTCAACAGAGACATGAAGAGGAAGCAGGCGGAGTCTGAGAGGCCCATCCTGCCTGCAAACCAGAAACTCATCACACTGTCAGTCCAAGATGCTCCCACCAAGAAAGGTAAGTTAGCTAAATGTGTTGAATTCACGTAAACAAAAAAGAATCTTGTAGCATTATATATCTTTTTCCCCTTGTCCCTCAAAAACCAAAAAAAAAATCAAGCATTAAATTGAACATTGGTTTGAAAATCAAACTTGAACTTGTCTTTAAAACACAACGCATCTTTGCTAAAATTGTTGACAACATTTCTGTGCATTATTTATTGACACAACTCCATCTTCATCAGAATTTGTCATCAACCCGAACGGAAAGTCTGAAGTTTGCATCTTACATGAATATATGCAACGCGTCCTAAAGGTTCGACCTGTTTACAACTTTTTTGAATGTGGTAAGTTTTCCTTTTGGGTATTTGAAGTTGTTTTGTCACCCTCCGATCTTGATCTTGTTACCACCCTCTGCAGCCACAGAAAAGACTACTTTATAAAAAAAAAAAAAAAAAAAATAGCACATTTTCTAAATAAACCAACTGAGTTTTTGTGTCCCACAGAGAACCCAAGTGAACCCTTTGGTGCGTCAGTCATTATAGACGGAGTGACTTATGGTACAGGAACTGCAAGCAGTAAAAAACTTGCCAAGAATAAAGCTGGTAATTTCTCTATTTATTGGCATCGTGGTGGTTTGTAGGTGTCAGTGCTGAAAACAAGTCCAGTGATTATTTCCAGGTGTGCAAGATTCATCATACTAGAATCATGATCTTGATTTTTCCCTCTATATCCAATCTCATCTTTAATGCAACGATTCTGCCTGTATTTCCATTGTGGATTATGAGAAATATGATCTTGTGAGACTGTTGCACAAAAGCAGTGGTAACACAGGATAACACCACAAACATCACCTTAAATGTCACACCAGTTTGTGTGAGTGCACAAAAAAACATAACGTCATAGGTTGTAAATTATAATATAAAGTAAGAAAAGACAAGAAACTGAAGTTTGTTTTAATTTTCATTTCCTTTCTTGTCCTATATCAGGAACGCTCATATTTCTACTTATTTCTATCATATTTCCTATATCTGTATGAACTAAATAATGCAATAAACAAATATCGGAAGGGGGAAAAAACTGCGAGAAACTAATAATCTCAATTCAAAGAAAAAAAAAGTGATTCCCATTTTATGGAGAACTGTGCAGCACTAAATACTTAATGTCCCATCCTTCCTACATTAACAATATAAAGAATAGTTGCACTGTTGCATGTCTATTAAAATGTGACTGTCATTTGACTCTGACTGGTAATTTGGTGTTAACCGCAGCTCGAGCCACACTGGAAATCCTCATCCCTGACTTTGTGAAGCAGACCTCTGAGGAGAAGCCTGTTGAAGGCGATGAACTGGAGGTACACTACCAGTTTGTAATATTTCTGAGGTTATTATTAAAGCATAGATGAGGCCAATAACAGATGTAGAGTTTTACCTTGAAATTAACGTGGAGAAAAGGCGCCAATGGTAACGCTCAGTGTTTTCTGTCCCTCAGTATTTTAACCATATCAATATAGAAGACTCAAGGGTGTACGAGCTGACCAACAAAGCAGGACTACTTTCGCCATATCAGATTCTTCATGAGTGCCTTAAAAGGTAAGAAGCAGCATATACAACCCCTAGCAAAAAGTATTTGCCAAGCACTCACTCAGACATTTTATTTTGTAGAACAAACTCGGATAAAAAGCATGAAAAAATAATGACGTTTTTCAAAAGTGCAACTCCTTGGCATTCAGAAACACTAAAAGAAATGAATCAAAAACATTGTGGTGGTCAGTAAATGTTACTTTTACAGACTGAGCAGAAGGAAAAAAAATATGGAATCACTCCATTCTGAGGAAACTTGGATTGAGAACTGGGCTATTAGCAGGCCATGACATTGACTGGATGCGTCTTTCTCCAAGCAATGCTTTCACAGTTTATGGGCTGTGGCATGATACATTGTCATTTTGGAAAATTATTTCATCTTCCCCAAACATTTTTTTTCAATCAAAGGGATAAGAAAGCTGTCCAAAATGTCAATGTAAACTTGTGCATTTCTTGAAGATTTAACCACAGCCATCTCACCAGTGCCTTTGCCTGACATGCAGCCCCATATCATCAAGGACTGTGGGAATTTTTTGTTTTCTTTAGGCAGTCCTCTTTGTAAATCTCACTGGAACGGCACCAAACCAAAAGTTCCAGCATCATCACCTTGTCCAATGCAGATTCGTGACTCATCACTGAAGATAACCTTCATCCAGTCATCCACAGTCCATGATTGCCTCTCCTTAGCCCATTGCAGTCTTGTTCTTTTCTGTTTTTCTTTTAGCTTTCTTGAGAGAGTAAAGTTACGTTCTTCAAAAAGTTTGATAATCCTGTCTTTGGTCTCGAGACATCTCTCTTGTTGGAGCCATGATTATTGCCAATCCACTTGGTCCAGCAGCCCTCCAAGGTGTGATAACTGCACTGTTTTTAACTGCTGACCAATGAGCAGATCTAATCTGAGGCAGGTGCCCAATTAAGGAAAGGAAATTAACTGGGTGTGTCCTTATTTTCTACTCAAAATTTAGTGATTCCATATTTATTTCCCTGCACTTGCTCGATAAAAGTGACATTTACTAACCATTGCAATGTTTTTTCTTCATTTCTTTTAGTGTTTCTGAATGTTGCACTTTGAAATGACCTTATGATTGTTTGTAATCTGGGTTTTTTCCTACAGAATAAAATGTCTGAGTGCTCGCCCAAGACTGGTGATTCCATATTTTTTGCTAGGGGTTGTACAACAATTCCACCAAGACTGTAAACTTTTATTGTAAATGTTGAACCTGGTATGTGCAGTTTATGTGCCATGTTCATCTAATTTATATAGCAGTGTTTATAAAAAAACAGAAACCAACACAACATATATGCAGTGATTATAGTACAAGCAGTTTATTAGTTGCTATAAGTCAAAACATTGTCCGTTCTCTGCAGCTAAGAAATGTTAATTGGCCAGCAGTCCTTGTGGCTAATAAAGAGAAGACACTGGTGATCAGGCTTCCAGTTGCGGAGTCAAAGGTTTCAGATATTCCTGTGAACTTAAAACGCTTCTTTACCTACAGAAATCACGGAATGGGAGACACCAGCATTAAATTTGAGGTGATCCCAGGAAAAAACCAGAAGAGTGAATATGTGATGACATGTGGGAAACATACAGTGCGTGGATGGTGTAAGTAAACGCTCATCTACACACAGCAAGTGTGTTTCAACAGTTAGAGTTAACAATTCAGGCATGGAAAACGAGCTTGATCAGACAGGAGAGACACAAGTGCTAGCTTTCTTTATTGAAGAATTTTATGCTTTTTTTTTTTTTAAATCAGTTACTGTGATATTTAATCACATACACTGGCTCCCAAACATAAAATGTTTAGGAGTCAGCTGGTCTTCTACAGTATAATATGTAGCTTTCAGTGACAGGTTTTGTCCATGTGTTTTATTCCCAGGCAAGAACAAGAGGGTTGGCAAACAACTGGCATCTCAGAAGATCTTGCAGATGCTTCATCCCCACGTCAAGAATTGGGGCTCACTGCTGCGAATGTATGGCAGAGAGAGCAATAAAATGGTCAAGAAGGTAGGAGCCCGTAGTAAGAACTGCCACAAAGCTTCCTTGGATATGGATGAGTTTAGTACAGAAACCTGTATTTATTTTTCTGTTCTGCGTTGAGGTTTATTTAAGGAGATATCTAATGTGTCCAAAGTCTTTCTGTAGAAAACTTTCTGAAAATGGCCTGTATTGATGTATTAACATGATTGAAACATGGCGATACTCTCATATCCGAGATGGTTCTCCATTTTACAAGCACACGTGTGACTTCTCAAACGCGGTCTCTTTCAGGAGAGCTCTGATAAGAGTGTGATCGAGCTTCAGCAGTACGCCAAAAAGAACAAGCCAAACCTTCACATCTTGAACAAACTGCAAGAAGAAATGAGGAAACTAGCCAAGCAGAGGGTAAGAATCGTCCCCGTCTTGCTCCAGCACAGAAACCCCACCGCTGGATTCTCGAGTAAACGTGAAATCTTTTCATACAATACCATAAAGATGTTTAGTTACCTTTATCGAGGAGGTAATGTTCAGACTTCATTTCACCTCATTCTAAAGCCTAGTTTATACTTCGGGGTACGTAGCTACAGCGTTGATGCCGACCCCTATGCCGTAGGCTGAAGCACACCTCCAAAAAATCTTGAATACACATCACATAGACGCGAATCTCCAGGGCTGCGATTGGTCAGCTCAGCCGTGGTGGTCTACAAATCACCTTTGTAGAAGGCGTATTTTTGTAGAAGGCGCCTTCGTATTAGGACCAGGTGGAAAAAAAAAAAAAAAAGTCCGGTACGAGGGGAAAAAGTTGAAAAACAAAACAAAAAGAAAGTTGGTACATACAGTCCAGAATATGTGTTATTTAAGGGGAAATGTGTTTGGCTATTTTTCTCTCATCTTCGCTTCAACACTTACAATAAAAACATTCGGTCTTTCACTAATATCAATAAGCTCCAAACACACGCTGTGTGTTTTTGCCTGTTTTTTTTTTTTTTTTTTCCCTTTCTTGTGCCAGACTTTCTTTTGACCAATGCATTCCCTCTATGTGGAACTCTGAATGCACAAGGTCTGCGACGCGTCAACTGTGTAGCTACATACACGTAAACCCGGCTTTAGGTCGGTGTAGGTGTGCGCTTTGAGTCCTCTTCTAGTTATTCCCTTACTTTAATTTTATGATTTGTATGTCTACACCAGGAGGAAACCAGGAAGAAACCCAAGATGACCATTATGGAGTCTGCCCAGCCAGGGAGTGAACCCCTCTGCACTGTCGACGTTTAACGTGTATCAGAATCACTGATGAAGCACAGCACTGAAACCCAGTCACTGTCAGACATCACACACACACACACACACACACACACCATCTGTCACTTACTTATGCATCACTGAGATCTAATGGCAATACAGTAAGACATTGAGAAAGCCAGTAGAACTGCTCGCTCGCTTCCTTCACCCATGTATTCTTGGTTCAGCTGGTAGATGTCAGGTTAGAACTAAATGCACTAACAGACCGTAGAGCAAACATCATCTACCTCTCTAGATGCACGAGTGCTTATGAACGGCACTCGGGGGGAGGGGGGGGGGGGGGGAATCGCCCAGGGTGCAGAATAGTTCCCAAGACTTGATAATCCGCAGTAAAATGCATGCTCCTTGCTCCTCCAACTTCAAACAGCCACTCCACAACTTTTTTTTTGTTTCTGAAGCCACAATCTTACAGTATCAGCACCTGTAGTTTTGTTTGTGCTTAAAGTATTTGAAAGGGACTACTAATACTTGTGTATTTATACCATTCATTTAATTGGAGAATTAAATTTATTGCGTATTTTAATGGTTGGTGTTATGGATATTTTTTTGTTTTGTTTTTTTTTCTTTTTGCTTAGAATGGACAGTTGCTGTGTTGGTTTGCACGATTTTAAAACCATGCGTTGTGAAGTGATCACTATTCAGAACTATTGTTATGCACTCATGTCCTGTCCTGAAATCACTGCTTTTAGGATACTGGGAGGTGACAGTTTGTATTTAGAGGGTCTTGTTGCCTTTTTGTTTCATTTTTAATGTGAGGGGAGGGCGACACAAGCTACTGTCCCTGCTCCCCATGCCAACACTGCAGAAGCCCTAAGCAGCACAGAGTAGGCCACAGTACTGTAACCTAGGCGATCAGTCATTTCTTTCACGCTCTTAGTTCTCGCAAGCATTTCAAACGTGTCCACTTTATATTAAAGTACTAAAGCCGTGCACACCAACTAATCACATGGTACATTTCAGTTACTTTTCATTTTTGGTGCCCTTTTTAAAAGAAAAAATAAACCTGTTAGCTACATGTTGCCTTAGTTAATCCATTTCATGAAGGGCTCAGAGTATATATATATATATATATATATATCAAATTGGACCTAAAACACCCTTCAACAGGAAGTGGAAAGACCAAGCCCCCTTTACTTGATAAAGCATTTGTTTAGCCAATTAGTATTTTTAATGACAGCCTATAAAGACAACTGATACTTTCAGAAAATTGCCTACAGCATGTGCAGATTTTTTTAATACTGGTTTTAATGGATTGCGTATTTTTGTCTGTGTACGTTCGCCATCTTTGTGACAGCCGATCATGCGTCTCGATATTTTCTGACCAAGAGTAGATCTTTCAAAAGGCAGCCTCGCAAAATTAAGCCGGTACACGGACGTGAAGAAAAAAAGACACGCTCAAGTCATTTAGTCTGACACAAGCTGACAAAACTGTGTAAACCAAAGCTTAAATACAGTCTTATGCATTTTATAGGATACTTATTGTTGCTGCAAACTGTACAGTAGAAATTAAACTATTAAACATTAAGGAAAAATAGACGCATCACTCGCTGGAAACAAAATAGAAACTGCTGTGCATTCTTTTGTCAAGTATTCGGCCTGTGCTTTTTCTACTTAACATTCATGGACACATCTCAGTTTAGACTCGAGGCTGATGTGATATTGTAGATTGCTTAAAGAATGTGCTTTCCACTCTGCGTGTGTTGTCTTGCCAAGTGTCGGTGTGAGAAGAGAAAAAAAAATACTGCATTTACATGTTTTGCTGTTGAGTTGTACCAATGACTTGAGATGTTTATGACTAGAAAATGAAGTACATATTGCAACCTGAGCTCCATGACTTAAGTGATATTTGTTATGCAAAATAAAATGTCTTGACTAATAACTACACTGGTTTGTAGCATTTTGTTTTATTCAGTTGAGATGATGAAACAAGGTAGTTTATAAACTGAGGTGCTGTTTTCTTCTGTAGAACTTGCAGCAGTGTTTTCTTCTTTTTACACTTTAACAGCTGAAGCTGAAGGAAATACAGTGTAATTCAAATCCAGATGAGATTAAGCTCTTATTTTTAAATTAATGATGAATTAAAATAAATGGGCATACTGAGTATAGACACTGACATTAATCCAAGACCACAATCTATACAGCTCATTTAAAAAGCAACAACAAAGCATACTCTGTTAACTGTTTAACCAAAGCGACAAATTAATGAAAATAAAAAAGACTAAACTGGATCAGACACCTGACTTAATGTAATTGCCAGGACATCTATAGATGCAACGAGTTGAGTGGTGACAGACAACTGAAATGCCTTACAGCTGGAAAATGACAGAGCAAACAGTTATTTTTCCTTGGTAGTACTGGGTGCGCATACATGTTTCTACTTAGGGAAAGCTGCATTAGGCATCACGTCCCATGCCACCTACCAAACTACAAAACAGGCTAGGAACCTGTCTCTTCCTGATTGCTGCAGGCCTGCTGCTGGGTGTTGTAGTCCACCCTCTCCAGCAGCAGAAGAATCTCCACGTGTATGGTCTGAGGGAACAAATCCACGGCCATTGCTCGCACGGGGCGGAACGGGGTTCCGTGAACTCTGTTGGATGGTGCTCTGCACAGGCTGAGGAGACAAAAATGCCAACATGAGATGGATGAATGGAGTACAAGGAAAGAAAAGCATTAAATGTTAAATGATTTACAATAACTAAAAACACTTTTTTTTTTATATCAGAGCGAAGATATAACCAGTGGTGGGAGAAATACTCCCGAAGTACCCTTCATAATCCTACTGAAATAATATAGCCTATAAATATATACATACTATCTGCAAAATATACCAAATACAAAAGTATTTCTTTTGCATATATATTAGAAACATTGAAATGTTAATGTATGATTGTAGCTGGAGGAGGCAGAGGTAGTTTATGCTGCTTTATGAGGTCACAAGATAAATCTGAGGGCTTGAGAGCATATAGATCGGGTAGAAAATAAAACTTAGTTCTGCTGCAAATATTTTGATTCATTTTTCAAAATGTTTCTTTCAAATTTTCGAGGAAATATTGGATGATTTGACCTTTTTGTGCAAAGGTCACTGACCCTGCTCCTGGAGAGATACCACCCTGTATTTTTTTTTAAACTAACATGTATCTATTTATCCATTTGTTCACCTCAATATATAAAATGTAAAAATTTGAAATTAAATAAGTTCATGTGCAAAGGGAAAATAACAAATAATAGGAATTACATTTATTTATTTTAAATTATTTGCTCTATACAAACAGTTCTACATTCTGTCATTGTGAAATTATAGTGAAAATAAATTACTCCCCATTTTTCTGGCAACCCCCAGGCTCTTTCTCACCTTAAAACTCTACACACAGATTTACCGTTTATATAGAATTCAGTAGATAAGCAAGTAGAATTGTCTAATAAAAGTCAGTTGGTGGATTGATTCAGAGACAAGAAAAAAAAAAAAAAAAAAAAAACTCACTCGATAAAGTTAGTCATGGCAGCCTTGGCGTTGCACGCCACATAAACCAGCCGCTTCAGATGCTCTGCCCTCCTGATGGCGAGTATCACCTTGGGATCTGTTTCATTAAGAAAGGCATTTGCTGATGTGTGAGAGACTTTTGTTGTTGTTCCATCGTTGTGTTTCAGTTGTTTTACTCACGTAGTCCGGCCCTCGGCGGGTCCACGATGGCTGTGAGGTTGGGCGACACCAGTGCATTGAGAATGCTGGGGAACACGTCCTCGGCTTTTCCACAGTGAAACTCGACGTTATTTAGACCTTGAAACGCGAACAGATCAAAGGCTGATCAATAAATCAGAGGCGGAGGATGATTGCGGCCTGTATATGTGGTATGTGTCGGTAGCAGGTGAGCATGTTGGAGTGCCTCTCGCTCCTTACCGTTGAGCTTCGCGTTCACTTTGGCATCCTCCACCGCTTCCTGGCACAGCTCGATGCCGATCACCTTCTTCACCCTCTGGAGACAAAAGCCAGGAAAAGTCGGTGTTATTGGAAGAAAATCTGTGTCACAAAACATTGAAAGAGCTAATGAAATCCTGGGACTGAATTTCTTTTCACAGAATTTATGTCTGAATTTTATAATATTCACAAATTCTGCATCAAAAAGTGTCATTACATACTTTACAGGCCAAAAGTTTGGATACCTTCTCATTTAATGTGTTTTCTTTTTTTCCCCTGACTACATTGTAGATTCAGGCATCAAAACCATGAATGAACACGTGCAATTATTTAACAAAAAACTGAAACTGAAAACATTTTTTATATTTTAGTTTCTTTAAAATAGCCACCCTTTGCTCTGATTGATAAAGAAAGAAATGCCACTAATTAACCTTGATAAGGCACAAGGTGACTTGAAGCTCATCAAGAGAATGCCAAGAGTGTGCAAAGCAGTAGTCAGAGCAAAACATGTTTTTGGTTATTTCACCTTTTTTGTTAAGTACATAACACAATAAACATGTGTTCATTCATAGTTTTGATGCCTTCAGTGAGAACCTACAATGTAAATGAGAAGGTGTGTCCAAACGCCTCTACCGTCTATGAAATATTTAAATTCAGAAAGGAGAAATGTGAAGAGGTGAAACGTGTCGACTACATGTCCCACAGATGTGAAGCAGTTACAAAAAAAAAAAAAAACTGTGGTCATACAACTAAATATTATTTTAGTGATTCACAGGATTGCTAAATCCAGGAAACAAAAATCTTTGTACAAAATAGTTTTGAGTTTGTAAAGTCACACAGCCCTTTTAATTAATTGTCCATTTCCAAAGCCTTAAGAGCGTCCACATCATGACGTTTTTCTGAGAATCTCCTGCACCTACTGGTAAATCGTTTGCCATGTAGCAATAAAAAAAAAATATCATACACCTCGGACACCTGGATTAATCTGCGCAGTCACATTGAACTGCTATTATTTTAACACAACTGTATGAATTGATTCTGACATGTCTGTTGTAGCTCTCTTTTGATACCAGACTTGTGTACAAAAGCCCTTGTGGTTGTGGAGATTTTCCATATTTCTTGTGGGCATGTTACGTCATTTCAAGCAGGAAACCTGAAAAATAGGCCTGGAGCTTAAGAGGTTAAACGCTTTATTTTGCTGGACTTTCCGAAATCATATTCACAGGTGGCTGACACAAACCTGAGCCAGAGAGATGCCGATGGTTCCCGTCCCGCAGCACACGTCCAGCACCGTGCTGTCCTGGTCCAGCTGGGCCCACTCCCCCACCGCCGAGTACAGGACCTCTGCTGCTGCCGTGTTCACCTGACGGGCGAAGCACGCGCTTTAGCAATATTGCGATGGAGAGAGAGAACACGGACGGTCCCGGGAATGTTTGAGGTTTGTTATTTATCGGGCAAGTTTCTCTTCCTTACCTGGAAAAAGGAATGAGGAGATATTCTGAATTTTAGTCCGAGCAGTTCCTCATGAATGCAGCTCTCTCCCGACACCAGTTCAGAGGGCAAGTCTCCGGGGTTCGGCGAAGTCCTTTATAGCCAAAAATAGAAGTTTAGTAGTAGAGATTTATATAGTGTACTTCACTGTTTCTCCAGTGGTTATTCTAAATGCTTCCTTTCTCACCTTTGACCCTCTCTAACAAAGTAAAGGGAAGTTACGCCGCTGTCCTTTCCTTCTCCTTCTGTGAAGTACTTCCTCATGGAGCCCTTTAATGCATCGAGCTCCTCCTCCTCGAGTTTCTGGGATCAAGGAATGGGAGGTCAAGAGCAGAAAGTCAGAGACAGAAACACATCAAAAAGGCGTCCTTGCTCAGCTGTGACTCCAGAACACACACAAAAAAAATCATAAGGTTATAATCCACATGTCAGGTACTGACTGAACAGACAGAGCTGGTCTTTACCTGTGGGTTGAAGAACACCACAGCCATGGCCTGTTTGGTCCTTGTCGTGCGAACGGTCAGCTGCTTCCAGTGCCCTTCATATGTTTCAGGGCTGTATACAGAGTATGGTGTTGTTCTGGATGTTCAAACAAAGGAAGGGGCACGATTCGAAATGTGTTAAAATGACAAAAACAAAGGGACTGATTGTGAGTTTATTCGTTAAATTCAAACAGATTTCACATCAGCTAAAATTATAAAAGAATTCATCCTTATGCATCCATGATCCATGGATCCCTGTCACCTATTCCATATACACCATGAATCTATACGTTTGTTATCCTGTTTAATGTTACATTATCTATTACGGCCTGTCCATCCTTGAAGAGGGATTATATATAATAATGACTTTTTATCTCACAATTATGGCTTTGTATCTCATAACTTAAATTATCTAAAATTTCATAATTATTTTAATTCATAATTATCATAATTATTACTTTTTATCTAATAATTTTGACGTTTTTATCTCAATTTTGACTTTTTATCTCATATTTAAGACTTTTTATCTCACGATTATGACTTTGTATCTCATGACTATTAAATTATCTAAATCTTTATTTCATAATTATTTTAATTCATAATTATTACTTTTTATCTAATAATTTTGACTTTTTTATCTCAATTTTGACTTTTTATCTCACAATTATGGCTTTTATCTCATGACTATTAAATTATCTAGATTTTTATTTCATAATTATTTTAATTCATAATTATTACTTTTTATCTAATAATTTTGACTTTTTTATCTCAATTTTGACTTTTTATCTCACAATTATGGCTTTTATCTCATGACTATTAAATTATCTAGATTTTTATTTCATACTTATTTTAATTCATAATTATTACTTTTTATCTAATAATTTTGACTTTTTATCACAATTTTAACTTTATCTCACAGTTATGGCTTTGTATCTCATGACTTTATTAAATTACCTCAATTTTTATTTCATAATTATTTTAATTCATAATTATCATTATTACTTTTTATCTAATAATTATCTCATTATTTCAACTTTGCATCTCATATGACAACTTTTTAATCCCATAATTTAGAAAATTTAATTATAAATGTATATATGGAGTCAAATTTGCCCGTGTGTAAAACCCATCAGTTGACCTACTTTCTTTGCACATACCTGATGAACTTCTGAAACTCGCTGACCACCCTCTTGGCCTCGGCCGGGACATGGCACGTCTCTGCTGGTCCGACCACAGCGCATGAGCCTCCTTTATATTTCCCCAGGCGGAAACCGATGGTCTTATCTTCGCCATCTGCGCCCACTGAGATGAGGAACTCACACTTGTTTCTGTATTCTGTCTGCCGTGATGAAGAGGATTAGAAAGATTAAGACGTCTGGCACGGGTTTGACATTATTTACTTAACAATTAAAGGCCCCGTATGGTAGAAAATGAGATTTCAATATATTTTAATCATAAGAAAGTCCAGGTGTTCTATCGGCGTTATGGGAATTAATTCATAATATTACAAGAAAAAAAAAAGTTATTGCTTCCGACATTTCCTTTTTCAAAACCTCTTTTACAGGTCGCTGCCTCGAAGATGGAAGGACAGCAAACAGACACAGAGGTTTCCCAAGATGACGTCCTTGAATATCTCCGTTTACAGTGATATACATGGATGAGCGGCAAATCCTTCAACCGGCGAAGCTACAACCGGCTAACTTCTAACATTTCTTGCACGTACCAATGTAGGAGATGGTCGAATAGCTTCCAGAGGACAACACATTCCGTTGTATTTGCCTTTCTGTGCAAACAGCCAGGGCAGGACGGCTTTGTTGGTGCTGCCGATCTCTCTGGGAAAAAGAACATCAGCTTGAAAATTATCTGCAGGTATCACGAGTGCTTGGACATAGAGATAGTAGTGATAGGAATAATAATAATGATATGATGATAGACATGCTCAAGACATTATTCCTGTCTGACATATTTGCTTTTTTCCCTTTTATGTGAATATACATTCTATTATGTTAGTTTTCTTAGTTTAGAAGTTGTTTGAAAGTGTAACAATATGTCAAATCTCATCATTTCGTCTTATGAAAGGAATTTACAGTGGGTATAAAAAGTCTACACACCCCTGTTGAAATGGCATGTTTTTGTGATGTAAAAACAACCACACTGAAGGAGCTGTAGGAATATCTGGCTGTGTAGTAAATTTGACAACAATCTCCCATCTTCTTCTTTTATCTAGACTATAGAGTAGGGTGGATATGAACATTCAAGCCCGCCCTAATTTCGCAAAAATACATTTGAAATCTCCCAAATGCATGTGGGGAAACGGCGCTATGGTCCGATGAAACCGAGGTGGAACCTTTTGGCCATAAATCCAAAAGGTAAAAAGATATTCAGCACAAAAACAGATTTCCAAATTAATAAATTCAATGCTGATAAGACATTTTAAGACCCTGGAGTAACCCTAAATAACAACAGTGACCCTGAGCCAATTGGGAGTTTGAGACCCAGGTCTAAATACAGTTTCAGGTGTTGCTTGTCAGCAGAACGTAAAAAGACAGCGCTCACTTGGCCAGCCGCTGCAGAACCGCCACCACCTCCTGCTCCTTCCTCTTCAGCTGCTCCCCATACGGAGTGTTCCACAGGGGAGTCACCACGTTGGCGATCTGGACATCGAGTGGCTCCTCCTCCTCGTTTGCGTCCGCCCGCTTGGACGGCGGCTGCCCTCCGGCGGCCTCTCCCTCCTCCTGCCGCCTCTTCCTCAGGATGGGGTCGGCTTTGGGCTTGGCCAGCCGCACGCTCAGCACCTGGCCCTTCCACTGCATCCCGTGCACCATCTTCATGGCTTTGTCGCGCTCCTCCTCGTTCTTGAAGGTGACGAAGGCGAACGTCTGCCTGCCGAACAGCTTGATTTTGTGCGGGTTGAGGCCGTGCTTGGCCAGGAACTTCTTCAGGTCGTTGAAGCCGATGAACTTGGGCAGGTTCCTGATCTCGACTTTGTAGATCTCGGACGTGAAGAGGTCCTCCTTGATGTAGCGGTACATGTCGGAGGCCGCCTCGCCCTCCCCTTCGGCTTTGGTGTCGTCGGCAGCAGGCTTCTCCTCCTCTGGAGCTGGAGCTTCATCAGCTACAGCGCTGATACTAACTTCTGCCATGGCTCTGTTAGTGGGGAGATGAACTAACCGGTTAGGGGGGGGGGGGACAGACCTCAAACTTTTTTTTTTTCCACATCAAGGACCCTTACACTCATGAAAATTAGACCACAGACCCCATCTCATAAGAATGATGCTTTATGATGTCTTATCAAAGAAACCGTCAGAAACCCAAGGCCGAAATTAAGGAGGACTCTGACTGCCATAATCAAGAATAAGTTAAATAAATGACTATGTACATACACACATACACATAGTATGTGTATAGTCCCATAGTATAAGAGACGCTATTAAATTAAAAGGTATTTATTTATATGTATATATGTACATATGTATAAGTATATATGTATTGCAGTCCTCTATATAAAATAGCCCTAAATTCTGTCATTTAAATATGTTGTCTTACATACGCTGCATATCTAATGTGTAAACAAAAGTTTGAATTCGCTTTTTTCAAATGCACCAGGTAGACCTGGGCGATATGGCCTAAAAACAAAATCTCAAATCTCTCTTTTTTTTTTTTTTTTTTTACAAAAAATCTGATTTCAGATTTTAATCGATTTTTCTCTGCCCTAATCAAAAGCAAATAAGAGATGATGAAAAAAATGGCTCAAAACAAGTTTTAAGTTTATTTTTTCCCCCTCGCTGCCATGCTTGTGAATCTACAGTGTTTGTGTGCGCCCCGCTAACTTAACCGTGTAGTAGAGCGTTGCAGCGGGTTAGTTCCGCTTTTGAAGATTTCCCCTTTTTTTAAATCATGTTGACTAATAAATCCGATTTCGAAGTTAAAATAATGGTCTATGTAATTTTTTGACAAAAGTGATTTTTTGGCCTGAATCATCTCTTAAATGATGCTGCCACGTCAGGTAAAATTGCCTTAACAATGAGATTAAAGGATCATAGTATTTATGCCCTATAGGACAATAGCCTAATTAAACATTTTTCTATTATTTGCTAGTAATGTGTGTGCATGTGTTGTATTTTTTCGGTCTTCTGTTTTCTGTTGTGTTTTGATTTCTTATGTGAAGCACTTTGTCCGATGTTCTTAAATGTATGAAAATTGATAAATAAATAAAGATTGAAATTCCAGGATGTGTCATCACTTCACACATCATAGGTTTTAAAAAGCCGTCAAAAATGTTAGAAATGAGAAAAAGGAAACTGCCTCATAAACGATTGGATTTACCTGAGAATTGTTTAATGTATGTCCTGCTAATGTAGGTATTGAGTTTGCACTATGATATGAAAGAACTGTTTAAGGTTTAAAGTTGCCTAAAGTTACATTAGAATGTTCAGAAATTGTCCCGAGTCACTTTATTCTTTAATGTTACATAAGTATATGTAAATATTGATCCCACATGGCGGAAATTTGTGCGCATACGTGCACAGAGAAGCGACGAATACGATTTTTTTAATGTAAAAATATCTAGAGGCAGAAAAAATACATACACATTATATACAGAGTACAAAAGTACTACTACAATTAATCACGTCTACGTTATTGATCCATGTCATGTTACATATGCAGAACGGCAACACTGACTAAAAGGTTCCGGTAATGTTCTGGGGGGTTCTTACCGTTTTTTATTCCATTTATTCCACTCACAACTGAAACGTACAGCGCGCCGCCATGCTGTTTTAACCACGTGTAGCTGTAAACTTTGAACTTTCTTAAAGCGGTAATGTCACTCAAGGGTGCGCATCCATTTAATTCAACCTTAACTTTATAATTTTATTCTATCATTATAACACCCAAGAGACATAAAACATAATAAATATGGAACATATAATATGTGAAACATGCTAAATCCACCATACAACCGTCACGATATCACTGCTCCATGTACATTCCAGAGATTGAAAGTAACTCAGATTAAAAAACAATAGGCATAGAACATCTATGTTCTATGATCTATGTTCTTTGGCTATTACACACATACATAAATACATATTTTTACGTTTTTTTGTAATTGTTGAAATCAGAAACGTCAAGTACTTCAGGCAGGAAGATGCTGAGAGAGATGGAGAATATACATCATTGTTTTTCTATCTACTCTAGAGAAATGTGGGTTTTGGCTTCCATAGAAGGAAGAAAGGAAGAAGGAAGAAAAATATATTTTTAATAAATAAATTATTACATATATTTATAATATATTTTTAAATAAAAAACGAAATAATACATTTATTTCATTTTACGCAAAAGTAATGATTTATATACACAAATTCAATAATAAAACAACAGTAATGGCAACAAGTATTTTTACATAATCTAATCAAAAGGCTATTAAAAGGCTAAATATATGTACCCATCATAAGCTATTTGTTTAAAGTGATGTACATCTGTAGTTGACGTTTTACTTGTATACTGCTCAGTGTATATTTGTATGTTTTTCTTTTATCAATAAATAAAAACAATTTAAAAAGATGGAGACTATACAGTAATTGAGTTGTACTCATGTAATGGATCTGAGTACTTCATCCAGAACTAAATCCAACCTGTCTGTTTGTAGATATAAAATCATAAAATAAATGACAAATGGCTTATGATTTTTAAAGTTTTATTTAAAAAATTAAAGAAAAAGAGTAGCGAAATCCATTTCCGGTATTGTGATGCGGGCGATGACGTGCAGTGTACGTTGGAGATTCGGCGCGCGAAAAGCTGCAGCCGGAAGTGAGAGCAGCTGAAGGGAAACGGCGGCCAGTTTGGGATTTTGAATCTACCAAACAACTTCTATAATCTACAAACATCTACATTAATATGGCAGACCCGAAGGTGAGGTGGTGCATTTCAGGTCATCTAACATATTATGTTCGCGTTGAAATCACAATTTATTCTTATATTCGGTGTTTTATGTGTCTTATAACGCGTCAAAGTTTGTAAAGGAAGCTGTGAGACAATGGTGTCCATCGTGATGCCAGAATAGTTATATCAGTTAATTTTTTCGCTGTAAGGTGTAATAAAAGTTTAAAAACTGCCCGACAGACAAATCAAATATATAAAGTAATATATTTCACTCTAAACGGATTCCTACGTTCAGGAAATGTGCAGCCAGTCAACGTGTTCCGTTTAGCGTGTAACGTTCCTCTCCGGCAATCTGTGGAACTCTGATAACCTCACATTTCACTGAAAGTCATTTAAATAAGAAACTCTTAATATAACGATAACCATAGTAAAAGTTAGCTAACAGTTGGCTCTCCTACCTTTTGTCTGCGGAGCACAGCGGCTGCTAACTTAAATTAGCTCGTGTTATATTAGCTGGGCGCCGGATACTGGATTATAAAACCGATTAAACACTAACAAGCAGACCTTGGGCTATTATAGACAAATTACCTCCCGTAAGTGTAAATAACACATGGTGTTAGCTCAGTTAGCTAACACACCGGGCTTCTAACAGAGCAGCGTTAGCTCCGGGCTAAAGGCCTCGTCACCGAGCTAGCTGAGCTTATCACTGTAATAAAGTTTAAAAACTATTTACACGTGTTATAGAAGTAATGTGTAAATGTGAAAATATCAAATATTCTATTATATCCACCCAGTCATTCAAAGAGAGACCTGTTTCAAAGTATTTTATACAGATACTGCGAAATGTTTAGTTGTAGCATATAGCGGTTTCTCTCTTTAGCTAACGTTACGTCACGTTGGGATTCAGTGAACATGCAAAGAAGCTAAACTAAAGCACAACATACCACCCTGCTCAGCAGAAAGTAAAGGTACATTTGATCTACTGAAGTAAAAGAACTGTAATCGTAAAATATCAATTTACAAGTAAACGTACCGAGTTAATGTTACTCAAGTACAAAAGTGGTACCAGCAAAAATGCTTCAAGTATAAAAGTAAAAAAAAAAAACTCATGAATTCATTGTTACATTATAGAACGTGTTTTATTACTTAATAATATACGTAAGATCATGTTAATGCTGTAGTTCATCATGTGAAGGAAATGCTGGAATTCTTTGTACATTAGTGTTAATAGTAGTACATCATACTATGTGTAACATGTTTTAATAATATACAATATTAATATACCTTTCACACAATTTGCATTACATTAATAAAAAACAGCTTAGAATATTAAATGTTAAACTGTCACTTTTTAATTTAAAAAGTGCTAAATATTTTGGAGCAGAAATTACAAGTTCCCTTTAAAATGGAGTGGAAATATGTAAAGTAAAAACACCTCAGAATTGCACTTAATCACAGTACTTAAGTAACTTTACTTGGTTACATTCCAGCACTGGTGAATGTTGGATCAAACATCGCAAGGCTCCTTTCTCACAGTGTCACCAGCTATGAATGTGTTTACTTGTATGAGCACTGTCGTCTTTGTATTCCTTCTGTTTTTTAAATTGATTTTGAGGACTAAACAATTCTCATATTTGTAACCACACAGTTAAACCTCCACACTTATGTGAGACTGTCCTACCAATCTTGCATTAAAGATGCTTGGCTCAGCAACAGCAGTCACAAAAGGCTTTACCAGTCCCCCCAGCCCCTACAAAAGCTATACTTCACCAGTGAGCTCTTAAATCCCCCCCCCCCCCCCCCATTGAGGGATTCATCGCCTGCTGGTCAGTTGTCAGAACTCACTTTGTTCCAGTGATTTTTAAAGAATCTCCACCCTATAGGGCATACCCAATTACCATTGCTACCTTTGATTGTCTTGCACAGATGAGTGAATTTATTTTTGCTTGGAGTTGATGAGAGATTTTCCATTTTAGGACCAGGAAGACCACGATACTACTGGCGAAAGCACAGAGGACTCTAATCATGATCCCCATTTCGAGCCCATCGTGTCCCTTCCTGAGCAGGATGTGAAAACATTAGAAGAGGATGAGGAGGAACTCTTCAAAATGTAAGTTCTAATAGTCTTATTCTCTCGCACATTGTCTGTATTGTGATTTAATATTCACATTTAATGGCTTGGTAAGCCAACATTACCAGAGGCCACTAAATAAAGTTTTTCTTTTTTTTGTCCTCACTTTCAGGCGGGCTAAACTATATCGGTTTGCCTCTGAGAATGACCCGCCCGAGTGGAAGGAGAGAGGCACTGGTGACGTCAAGATGCTGAAACACAGAGAGAAGGGCACAATCCGCCTCCTGATGAGGAGAGATCGAACTTTGAAGATTTGTGCCAATCACAACAGTAAGTCAAGTTGTCGTGTATACTTCCTATGTTGTCCTATGTACACAACCACACTTAGCAAAAGCATTTGTCAAACTGTAGAATGTTGAGTAAATTTTTTTTGTATAGCTCAAAATAACAAATTAGATTCACTTTAATGGGCTTCACAATTTGTACAACAGCAACACAACATCCCCTGTCCTTAGACCCTGGGGAAAAAGGAAGAGGAACAGAGGAGCATTCCTCTCCTGGGTTGGATAGACTAGTTGATGTGTGTATAGGTGTAGTAAACATGGACTAGTGTTTGGGAATAATGCAGAAAATGTGTCCAAGTAATCACAATGTTGTGATTTTACAAATGACAACAAAGCAAATAGTGGTGCAGAAAAATTTGTGCATGCTTTTCTGTCTCTGCCTTTTTATACGTTAACCTTGCCCCCCCCCCCCCCCTTGTGAACCACAGTTGTACCCATGATGGAGCTGAAGCCTAACGCAGGCAGCGACAGGGCCTGGGTGTGGAACACACTAGCAGATTATGCCGATGAATGCCCCAAACCTGAACTTCTGGCAATACGCTTTTTAAATGCAGAAAGTAAGTGTTACCTCATCAAAAACTCGACCACAGTGAAACATTGTCCACAGCATGTGTAATTAGGATCATCAGGCTTTCACACGACCGTGACAATACACACATAGTGATTATACTCTCCAGGACCCTCCATTCTTCTTTACCTCACAGGTTAGCATTTAGCTGCAGCTGGCACGGCAGTGCAATGGCTGGATAGACGGCCAAGCTGCATCTCTTGGTTTTATATATTATGGGCGGGTAGTTGGTGCTGTGGGGTTTTTGTTGGTAACTTCAGACAGATTGTGTTTCACAATTACCACTAGTAAAGTTTCAACCAGTAGAGGGGAGTAGCTGTATGTAGCAATACGTAGAATTCTAAAACTTTCCACTAAAATGTCAAGATTTTGGCCTTAATTAAAAACACTCTAAATTACCATATACACTGGTTTTAAGTGTGTTAGGTGTGTGTTAAGTGTTTGGAGTTCATTTACTCTTTAAGCTGCTTTGTGGTGCTATTATAAATGTTGTGAATATATGCTAATGTTCTGTTCACAGATGCCCAGAAGTTCAAAGTGAAGTTTGATGAGTGCAAGGAAGAGGCCAGAAAATCTACAGGGGGAACAGGTGCATAAAATGAACACTAAAACATACAGCCTTTTAATAGAATGTTAAGTTTTGATATGTGGGTAATATTATGTTGCTGCATAAATATGGTATTGTTTTTTTTACATGGCAAATTAGTTATTTAAAATTTGAGTAATAAGATGTATACATATTTAAATTTGGTCTCTCCCTACGATGTCTGTAAGTTTTAAAGACGAGGTCGGCCTACAGGTGAAACTGGTGGTTCCGTTCCAATTTTTACTCTTCCATATTCACCTGCTTCGTGTGCAGACTCACTCTGTTCTCTGCTGCTCACTCCAGCCTGGAACTTTTTCTGTCTGCTACATGACCATGCAGAATGTAACACTTCACTGGTTTACTGAAAGGCTGGTGTCGGTATGTTCTGCTACATTACCACCTCAGATCGTAAATTATTTTAGTGACGGATGATTTTAGTGATGGGGTAAGAAGTGTTGCAATGATGACACATTTGAGGAGTAGATGCTAAGTGAGCTGATGTTGTGCTCCAATCTTCATAGCTGTGTTGCTCTCCAACCTTTGTAGCTATATTGTTGATGGCATGTTTCACTTTTTTGACACAGGCAACACTGATAGCGCAAACAAAGTGGCAGAGAAGCTGGAGGAACTCTCCGTGAAGGACAAGGCATCGGAGGAAAAGGAAGAGGACAAAACGACTAAGAAAGAAGATGAGAAAAAGGAGGTGAAGGCCGAGGAGAAGAATTGAGAACCAAGAACTTGCTTTGCTGATCTTCAATTTATCAGTTTTTCCTCTTTTTCTACAATAGACTCTAAACGAACTGAATTTGGACACTTGCATATTAGTTTTTTGTTTTTTTTTTTTATCTGTTTTGCCTCAAGATCACAAGTCCTTGAAGCCACTGAGGGGAAAAATATAGTAAATAAAAAAAAAAAAAATAAGCAGTTTTCTTCCCACCCTATTTCCTCTTTGCACCATGGAATGCCATGCTTTCCATCCTTCTATCATCTACAGTTCAATGTTATTTTTGACAAACTGAAGAGAGGCTTGTGATAGGTATAATTCCCACATTGGGGTATTTTTTTTTTTTTTTATTTTGAAGCAGAGTTTGTTTGTAGGGGGAAAGGATAATGTAGCCTGCTTGTTAGCAGCACAGGGTCAGGGACCAGGCATTAGGTGCATTCAGAACATAAAATCCCATGATGCATCTCAGTGGGCCTTTTTACCCTGTCCACTGTCCATGCTTCCACTGTTAGAAACAGCAAGTGAGGCAAAGACTTCTCAGTGGATGCCTTGTAGAAATAGTTCTTTCTAGGTTCCTTCTTTCATCAGCTCTGTTGGGAGCTGTTTAGAAGAGGAACCCCCACTCCAGACAGTTGAGGGGCAACAGACGGATGCTGCAGATTGCAGTTTCCGCTGATAGCTGACTGACGGGATCAGATGCACTTAGCTAAGAATTTCCTTTTTTTTCCTCCCCCCTTTCCTTGTTATATCTGAAAACTGAGTCCAAAGTCGACGGTTCATCAGAGTTTGGTGCAGCTACTCTCTGACTTAAGATCCTCACCAGGAAATCAAGTGTGCGTGTGTGTGTGCTCTTTAGATCATAACATTCCCAGACTTAAAGCATGTAGAGTATATGTAACAGAATGTGCCCTATCTGATCTGTGTGCTCATCACCCTCTCCTTTCTTTCCACTAATTGAGTTCTTAACCTTGCCTCTAAAGTGCATCTAAGTGCCAGTGCATCTGTAAATACATGTACATGGATGAAATGTTACTTCTCATTTGCACTCAAATGATTTGAAATGTTTCCTCCACCTTCGAATAAAACGCTGTCAAAGACCATGTTTGCATTCATATCAAAATCGCTTGTTTCCCGGGATGGGTAATGATCAAATGTGCCCTTCTAAGAGGAGCTGCAGCTGAAATATGATTGTGACTGTGCATGATAATTCTTTAAAAACGTGTATTTGCATTTTGACTTGAATGAATGGTCTTTATATTGATGTGCAAGAATCAATCATGTGCGCTCAAAGAATTGGAAACTTTTATTTACTCCGCTCAAGTCATTGGGAAATATTTCCTCTTCACAAAAATAGGAACGCATGTACATTTATAGTATATTCTATGCTTTAATACATATTCAACTTTCTATTTTGAGTTTCAAAAAGCAAAATCAGCTTGCGGCCGATGGAGCAGGTTACCGACTGTCAGGAATGGTCCCTGACCTGCAGTGATGTCCATCCCAATCAAAGAACATTGGACTAATGGCAGTCATCTTAAAGAGGAATGACATCGATAGTGTTTGATATGTGATCAAACGGGGTCTGAAAGTCATGATAGACGGGGATATTTTCAGGCAGTGTTGACAATATTTGCCTAAAAAGAAAAATGTAGCCCCGTATACCACAGCCTTACAACAGAAGAAACCATTTAAACAATTCAAAGACAAAGATGACAGAACATCCTGTGTTACTTCACATTACTGTGTTCATGGTAAGGCAGCTGGGTGAGACCTTAAAAGGGAAACCATCCTAGCTGACAGTTGTAACTATAACACTTGAGTTTCCATAGCATGCTCAACGCTATCCGTGAGCAAGAATTCACCACAGCAACTTGCCTTTTACGTTGATTTTTGGAGACGAAAAAATCTGTGAATGTATCCGAAATGGGAAGTTTACAAAATACCTGGGAAAAAAGTTATTTCAGAGTGAAACCTGTACATTAATCTTTCTTCCAGAACATTGTAAGTGTAAAAACTCAAATGTACCCAGAGTCAGTCCTGTCAATTTTTTGAGTAATATACAATGTTTTCACTCCATTGTCCCTTATTGTAAGAGCAAAATTATATATATATATATATATATATATATATATATATATAAACAAAGGCAACAATGGTTTATTCTTAATGCAAATGTTGCTGGACCAAATCATACATGTCCATGTAAATTCTAGCATGTTTTATCATTTTTAGTTGCTGCAAAACATTAATAAAACCCTCCCACTTAGATATTATCACGTTTTTTTATGGTCAAAAGTAATGAAAATATGAGTTTTTGTTTTGTTATATCTGCAAAATCACCATACATTCTGTAATTTGCAGAATGCAGATTATGAGACAAATACTGCAAGTTGATTTATGGAACACATGATGTCACTGTTTTCAGGAGTAATAACGGGGGTATGTGGCCATTTCGGGCACTAAAATCTCAAGGCAGTTTTTATTTTTTTTATTGAAATCCCAGTCCTTGAGTTGTGAACAGCACGTTTTCTGCCAAAACCATCATGTCACATCAGAGGCACAGATGGATGTAGCTGACAATTCGATTGGAACCATGCGACTGCTCATCGATCGATTAAGCCTTGTAATATTTTAGTTCCTCATCACATATTACATTACACATCTTTTACACTGCAAGGTAGAACAAGCTATATTTACTTATGGTTTTACCCATTATTAATGATCTCATTTATTTACTGAATTTATAATTTATCAAAAAGAAAAATAAAACTTCACTCAAAGTAAAACATCCATTCCAGGCATTCCAAGTATAAAAAAGATGCATCAAACAGCTTTTGAAAGGTTGGTTATATAAAAAGGAAACAACCCATTAAAAACTAAAAAAAATAATGAATGGATGATCGGTTATCTTCATTTTACTAAATGAACAATGGCTTTTTTTTTCTCTCTCTCTAAACCTATCCCTACAATTACAGAACACACAGAACACAAAAGAGACTCAAACATAACTAAACATACTAAACTTTTGAAATGAACAGAAACGTTGTTTTGGTTGTGCAAGGCCGGACTCATTCTGAACTCTGTAATGGGTTGAGGTATTCTGATCTTTCAGAATGCAAATCTATCTTCCCAGCACTTGTGTCATGGGTCACGTCGCAATCACTGAACTTGGCTAAAACAAAGAAGCCTGTGACGATGTACTGCACCTTCCTGAAGGGAGTAAAGGGGGATGAGCTGTACTCATAAGCCCTAAAAATCTGCACTCGGCTGAGACAAAAGGAGACATTCACTGTACGAATTAACTTTCAACAAGCCCCTCTGCTGGTTGCTTTCATTCCTGAGAAAACCTTTTTTGACAGTTGAAACGGGGAGTTTATTTTACTTTTGCTTAATTGCGTTTCTCAGTGAATTTGGAAGGCAACCACCAGACATGATACGTGAGTTTTCCCTCTCAATATCCCCTTTCCCAGCTCCTCACCTGCTCTACAACTCCAACATGTACGCCGGAGATGACCAGAACAGTACAGGTTAATATGAAGCACCTTGACTTCTTGAGGTCAATGAACTTAGAAAAAGGACAGGTCTTCTCACAGAAGTCCGTAGTGAGGATGTCGATGTTTAAATTCATCTGTATCTGTGTTTTGCCCAGCCTTTAAGCTTGCCGGAGCAGGGTTTGTGAGATTTGGAACAACGTACGCTTCATGACCACAACTGAGAGGCGACAGTAACAACATTGACAATCTGTTTGGACGGTCCACTCTCACGATGAAGATGATGAGCCACAAAATGTTAACGACAACACACGCCTCACGCATACAGCTCGCACAAACACACTCGGGCATTTGGCTAGACAGGCCCACACAAGAGACGGATCCTGTGATTGGACAGTGACTCCAAAACAGAGCGTAATGTGTCCCTGACTTGCCATTATCTAGACTTCCCAAAAATAACAGAGGGGAGAATCTCTTTGCAGCAGGGCAGGTCGTGGTCGTTGCAGGCGTATGTGGCGTCCCCGCTCACACCGATATCTCGTAGGTGGTGCCTCCTACGCCTGTCACCTTTTTGACGCTACTGTGGCGACTGGGGCTGATGGCGACACCCTGGGCACTGGGATGGCAGTCCATCTGCCCGTTAACTTTCATGGCCTCTCTGAATGGAAAGAGAAGAACAAGAACACGATTCAAACCAGAGGCGAAGAGATTCAACAATATGAAGTGATCATTGGTTGGTAAAGCCAATAAATTAGGATTGTAGTAACAAGCATTAGTTGCGCTGGCAGTCGTTAGTGAAGACTTGGGCATGTTAGATGATTAATTGAAAAGCATGCAAAAGAAAAAAAAGAACCAAGAAGACCATGACTTTATTCATCTGACATTTATGAAAAAATACAAAAATGGCAATTTTTTCTAGAAAGGCAAACAAATCCATTAAAAGAACACAGAACTTGGGAGTATATGGACAAGCCGTGATACACCATATATATATATATATATATATATATATATATATATATATATATGCTACAGGACTAGACTAGGGAACTATAGCGCCCATAAAACACTGGTTTTGTCCAGTAGAAGGAGCAAGACTTCCAGTGAAAATACATTCAAAGCCCACCAGTCCCCCCCCTTGGCTCAGTAGAATGCATGCAGTTCCAGAGGGTTCGTTAGTATTCATACCTTTGGCCCCCCAGACGAGGTGAGTCTGTCCTCTCAAGGGCACTGATGTATGAGAGTTTCTGGTGGGAGTAGGGGGGGGATCGGGGCATAGCAGGGGAGTGGGGTTGGTGGCCTGGGGAGCGATATAGACCCTCTAGGCCAGTGGCCCTGCCCTGGCTGCTGTTGGAGCTACTGTGATCTGTATGTAGGGAGGTGGATGAAGTCCTAGGGGCTCTGCCCAGAGTGGAGCCGGCATGACGCAACACAGGGGTTCGCTGGCCGTAGCTCACCAGCCCAACCCCCATCAGGTTGTCTCTGGAGCCTCCGTAGGCCGGGGGTGTTGGTCCTCTGGAACCTGGTCCACGAGGTCCATCTGGGTAGCAAGGATTTGGGGGTAGGCCATAGCCCCCTGAGCCTTCAAACATGCCAGAGTCCTGGGCGTAGATGTGGGTCTGGGAGTGCCCATGCAGCATTTGTCGCTTTTCCCTCTGCTCCATCTCCTTCCGCTCCTGGATGGAAGCCATGATGGTCTGGGAGAGGTTGTCATAGCGCACCGGGGATGGGTCCCTGTCCCGCAGGTGAGGGGACTGCCTGCCCACCCCCCTGGGTGGCATCACTGGACTATAGGGGGGAGGGACCTGCTGCCTCTGCATTTCAGGCTCCTGGATGTGGCACATTTTGGTGGGCAGGTACGGCGAGTGGAACCCTGTGGAGGGCATTCCACGGTGGACCATGCACTCATTGGCAGTGGCAGGGGAGATGCTGGGGTTGAGCAGGCTGTCATAGGACAGGCTTCCATTACGGTTGGAGAGGGTGTTGGGAGAGAAGACGCTCTTGTAAGGGGTGGAGGTGACCGTCTGGGGCTGCAGGGCTGGGAGCTGCCCCTTCTCTGGCCGGCGGTGAGCCTGCTTCAGGCTGAGTGAGCGGGAATTGGGCTCAGAGTCCAGCTGGAGGGGAGAGGACTTGAAGGTGCGGTGGAGGGGAGTGTTGGTGTACTCAGGCAGGTCCAGGTTTGGCTCAGATCGGTAATCATGACCACGCACACCCTCTTCCATGATGGCCGAGGTTTTCCGGTCATCGGGAATAACAATCTGAGGAGCAAACAGCAGAAAGCCACGACAAATCAGAGTCCTTATCTTCAACAATTACTGAGGTGATTCTTTTGCACCAGACAAAAGAATCATCAAACTTGAACTGTTAGGACAAAGCTTACCTTTTCTCCAGCAGTGTGGTAGTGGACTTTTGGCATGGTGCCAAAGGATGGCCGGAATTTGTACATAGCTGGAGTAGAAGGGTGGGTTTTTCCAGACAGAGAACTTTCTACAATACACACAAATAAAGAGGCTGGATTTTAATACTAATGAGATGACAGAAATGATACTAACATATAAACTCAGATGCCAGATCTGAATTCCATTATCAGAGTAAAGACATTAGAGGGTTTTAAATCTTAAAAAGCCACCCACACCATCAACATTCTTACAGAAAAAAATATGTATATGAGTGGAAGACAAGTCTTCCAGTAAGAGTCCATTCTCTACCTCATACATTATGTAACACATTAGTCCTGAGCTAGCTTGAAGAGCTACCTGAGCCTTGAGCAAAATACAAAGCCTCTTCTCAACAAGTAGCTACTCCTGTACTGCCCGGTGTATGAGTGTTCCTGAAGGATATGCAAGCAACTACCTCCACAAATGACCATTGCTCTTAAAATGTATAAGTGATTGATGATAAGGGGAGCAATCCATTTAAGACCGACTGCAGTACTTTAAAGTGCCAGCAGGCATCAGTCGTGCTCCATGGAAGAATGGAAAGTGTTCACTCCCTAACATAATGCACCATGACACTGAGGATCCTCTGGAGGGAACCTTCTGTTGCAGGTTCACATGATATATTATTAACAGTAAAAAGACCCACTGACTAACACCCTTATCTATGAGCAGCCATCACAACAGCATCCCTCACAATTCCTCATTGGGTGCAGGTGACTTTCATTTTAGTTACACTCCTGATTCTAAAACATATTCCTCTCACACACACCTCCATTTGGCAGAGCTCCATTATGACACACAATTAGAAAAAAGGCTGTGAGTCATGTCAAAATGATTCACTCTGAAATCTCTCCATCGCAACCCAAATCTGGTACTGATTCAGTGTTGGCCTCTTCACTACAAATCATGCATATTCTCTGGCTCGGCATAAAAAAGACCATGGGGATGAACATTCATCAGGGTAAACTAGTGCCAAATCACACATTGGGGCACCGGGTATATAAAAGGGAGTTTGGGGAATTGCTGCTTGGTACAGCCTCAGCAGGAAAGAGAAATAGGATCAACGATGACTGAAAGAAGAAGGAAGGGGGGAGGGAGTTCCTGTGTTTTGTACCTTCGCTGGAGATCAGGGGGCTTTTCAGCTGGTTGTACCGGTCAGCTTTGGGCGGCAGTGGTGGCTGGGTTTCTTTTTCATCCAGGCAGTCCAGGCTTCCTTTGGACTGTAAGGGAAGAGACAATGATGTTAAAACCATCAAAAACAGGTGGAAGAACGGCAGATGAAATAAAAATAGACGGTTGCAGGGGTAGCAAAGCTGCAATGAGATTAAATATGTTGTTTGTAGTGGTCGATGATGAGCTGGAAATGGCGAAAAACCATCAGCCCAGAATTTTGTCTGTCAACCAAGCATACATTTGTTCACCTTGAGTTTGTTTTGTTCTTTCATTTAAACTGAATTGCTTTCATTTTGTGGAAAAGATGTCAAACATGAAGGTCAGAAAATAACTTGATGTATGGGGTTTCTCTAAAAGTGCACCTTCTCTACCAAAGCCCAAAATCTAGTGAAGCCTTAAAGTACCACAGATTACCTTTCTGAGGCAATTTTCAAACCTCTGGAAGTTGTTTACCACCACACTACAACTTTAAGTAAAACCAGTGGAAAAACATGTCGGGCAATGGTCAGCTGATAGTGGCCTTAAAAATACAAAACAATTTCTTCAAATTTCTCAAATAAAGTAATTTATTAATTTTAGTAATCAAACAATTGAGGGCACCAAATCTGATATTAGTAGGAGTATAACCATAACCCATTTCCTCCCACTGATATCTTTGTTACATTCAACTTCTCCAGCTATGTGAAGGACAGTTACACATACAGACGGACGGAGATTCTTTCCTTTATAGCTTCATGATGCTGCTACAGCACCACATATTGGCCAAATGGCACTAAATTTGTTTGTTATTTTGTGTTTGTTGTCAACCAGACACCATATCTACATGTTTACCAAATGTGGTTGCAATAGCACAAAGCTTACAGGAGGTATGCCAGTTTTTTTTCTAATATAAATCCTGCACACAGCATTTGAGCTACAGCAAACCTGTATGGAATATAATAATCTGAAATCATGTTTGATCTCAGCAAGCTACCTTCTTACTTTTCTGCCTCCACTGAAATGAGAAACTAAATTAGCAACAGGACTGGGGATACACCATGTTAAAAATGGTTGACACAAACATTATGCAAATGTCTGGTCGACTCACCTTGGAGCTGACAATGGTGCTATGGATGCCGTTGTCACTGATCTTGATGGTGATTTGTCTTTCTGAGTGGTCTGGTCTGATGAATGGGGGCTGAATTTTGACATGGGGCTTTTTCTTGGGGTCCAATGTGTACCTGCATGAAAAATGTGTGATTAAATGAATCCAACCCATGTTTATTATATATATCTATATTATAGTGCAGATTACACCAGATTTCTTGGATAAATCCCATTTAGATATTTATGCCGTTACACAGGCATTTCAAACAATATTACTGAATAGAAAAAGAAGTCATTAAGAGGACTCTCTGTGTTATTTTTAGGATTGTTTGTTGGTTAGCTTGGAAATATTATTTTATTATAGACATGTTTCAAGTATACCAAATCTAAATAATGAATGTAGTGTACTCCTCTACCAGTTAGTTCGATATAATTCAAAGTATCCATCCTGATAGGATGTAAAAGAAATGTTGATGGTGGTTGGTGTTGTGATGGAACGTGTGTAAAAAAGCACATGAACTAGTTCTCCTCTTCGTTTCCCATTAGCTGTTGTTCTACAGAGTGATTCAAATTTCTCAGCCATCTGCCTTCCCCCAGGGTTGCTGGCAGCTTTCAGGCAGAAGGGAAATACTACGCAAACTACCTCAAATCACGTGCACACACTTATACACAAAACACACACAATACAGTAATACACTTCCACTCCAGTTAAATGGTGCTGCTCTGGTGTTACTGTATGATGGCCACAACCCTACTGCACATACATGATTATACCCACAAATCTGCATAAATACACACATTTTCTCAAGTGCCCCAGGTATCTATGAATTATTAAAAAGCAGCACTACAGGACTATTCATCAAGTACTATTAGAAATATGTACTGACAGAAAAAAAAAAAAAACAAGAAGTATCTCCTGTACATACACACATGTCAAATCTTACCTAGGCGCCAGTGGACTACATAAGACGTACTGCACGTTGCCACAGCAACCCCTAGTGAAGGGATTTACTCCACCACGAAACTTCCCTGTCACCTGAGGGACACAATGCCTTGTTTAGCATCAGGAGCAATGAAAACACAAGGGCACACACACACACACACACACACACACACACGGGCACCAGTGCTTTAACACAAAAGCAGGTAATTTGTTACAACATCGCATACCTTGTGAGTTTTCCTGCTGGTCATTAGTATTCATTTCATTACTTTCACTGAGTGTGTGTTATCTAAAGGTCTGTTCTCACCTGTTCGTTGGTTGTTCGACCTCGAGCCACAAGCACCATGTGGAAACCTGTGAGACCCATGACAGGAATAAAGAACAGCCCAGCTATACACATCACCACCAGACTGGACATGGAAAGGTCAAGGGGAATAACAGCGACAACATTTAGGCAACAACAACAGCAACACCATGACCGGATGCAGAAGGATACGTGACCGTGGTGTGCAGCGCTCCCAGTCTCTCCCTGTGGTGGAGGACGAAGATGAGGCCGAAGGTGAAAACTCCCACCATGTGGACGCTCAACGACAGCAGGAAGAGGAAGAAGTAGCGGTAGTTTCTCCGTCCAATGCAGTTGTTCACCCAGGGACAGTGGTGGTCAAAGTCCTGAGGAACGGAGCAAGCAACTTATAAATAATAAATACCTAAATACCTAAATACTAAAAACATCATCATCCTACCACTGGTCTGGGATTTGCCTTTATTTTAAATTGTGAATTGAAGGTTAGAAACCTGGGTATACTTATTTAAATAAGATAAAAATATACATTATGAAACAGATATTTCCGGGTTTGTGGTTTAATGGAGACACATAAATCCTAACAATCTAATGTAAATCCTTAACAACCTAAAAGAATGTTCAGTACTTTCCGCTAAGGATCAAACATTGAACCTAAAAAAGAAAAAGAAAAATCATGAAGAAATGATGCTGTAAAATCTGTGCCATGCTGCATCCTGTGTGCAGACGTGTATATTCATATCTGTATGTGTGTATGTATTTGTGCATTTGTGCTTTATTATCCAATAGCAGCCATCTACCATTACTACAGGCCCAAAAGGAGGATTTGAGAGCCCACACTGACAACAGTAATTTAGGGTTGAAGCTTTCAATAGCTGATATTTATGCCAGTAATCAGGATCAGAAATATCTCCTTGCTAAAAAAAATAGATATTTAGAAATTATTTAGACAAATACATATTCAGCATTTGTCAATTGTTTGACAGGGTGGACAAGATAGTAATCAAACACACTGCATTATTTAACACACCAAACATGCCTAACGCTAGCAACAGATTGGTAATTAAACACCATTATTGGCTGTTTTTTTGATGCACTGTCCTTGTCCATATGCTGAACACCCACCCGCACATACACATATATATATGTGAGTAATTCTGTGTGCATTCACACCTCCACGCAGTTATCGCAGACGCTGCAGTGTGAGCAGCGGGGCGGTCTGTAGAAGTGACAGGTGGCGCACCACTTCATCCGGACCTGGATGCCTTTGATCTCTACGTTTTTGTAGAGCGGGGCTCGGAAGTCGTCGTCCTTGTCCTCGTCTTCATCCGCTGAGGAAGGAACACACACACACACACACGTGCGCGCACACACATTAACCTAGCACATACGGTGGATTGTGAGGAAAAACTAGGTGTGAGAAAAAATATTCCACATTGATAAACATTGCGATACTTCCCCTGATACAATATTGATACATAAACTAAAAAATCTAAGCTGGACAGTCATATAAACTCTCATTTTCCTTCACTTATGATTTCCACCAATTCACCAGTCCATCAGATTTTACCCTTCATTTACTTCACACTTTTCATAATAATATGTATGATGTTTGTGTTGTCTGCTGTGAATTTCAATTGTATGCTTCATGTTTCATTTAATTGTATGCATTATATATATTCTCTTCTGTAAATTGTCCTACAAATAAAATGAATTATTGATGTCATCATTATTCACACCCCTAAGATAAATACACCATGTATACTCAGACATAGATTTCACGTTAAAAAAATGGGGTTCTGATATCCGGTTCCATTCGAAAGGGACAACAGAGGAGCACCTTAAATGAAGCTCGCCCTTCCTGTTCTGTCTGCAGCATTTATAGATGTGACCTTTTCACTCAGCTTCTTATATTAGGACTGATTAACAAACAGCTGTTTAATTCCCCACAAGTTCATACCTGATCAGAATAGTAGGATTCCAATGGAAATTAATATAACCTCGGCAGAATAGCGGACATCTCTATCTGGCAGAGTACATGCCAGATAAATACAGTAGATAGGAAATGAACCCATAACCCCTAAATTACAGTATGACAGAGAAAGTGGTATTTCCACTGTCCTTGGCGTGACCCTGCATTTAATCAAACTGTTTATGTGATGCTTTACACACACCACTTTCCTGCTATGGAAAGCTTTTTTTTGCTTTCAGAGCTGCTGTGGAGAATAAAACGTCTTTCAGCTGATCAAAGTGCGCATTCAAAACGATCCGCTCGGAGCCCCGACCTGAGAAAATAATTTCACAGTATAATAAGTGTTTGGAGATCCAGGTAGCCGAACACACATACACTCGCAGGGAGAGAAAACAAGAGAGAAACAGAAGGTAGCACACAGAATCACCTCCATAGCGGGAGACTGCTCTGTTATTATAGGTCTCGAGTCTCTTCGAATAGATTTGAAACGTAAACCGCCTGCCAAAACCCGACCGACACAAACCGCAACTACGTTCAGTCTCTCCTCCTCCGATGGCTTCGCTTCTACAAACAGTGGCCCGTTTCATGCAATATGCATGTACACGGAAAGAAATAACACTCGGTTATCAATTACAATCCATTTTGCATTCAGTCCTAACATTTTGTTACGCCTGAAATAAGTGAAATAAAGGAACTGTGACTTGCAAATCAACAAATTCAGCGGATGGGTTGAAAATATTGTATTGACAACAATAACAAACAAATAGAAACATCTTATCGTATCCTTACGCACCCTTGCTCGATAAACACTCCAGGGATGTTGCTGCAGTACAGCTTTAATTGGTGTGGTGTGACCCTGTAGCTCATGATGGACAGTTAGCTACATTTAGACTGTATAACTGTAATTATGAATTGTAGATGCAGAAAAGTCATCAAAAAACATGTCAAAGTAAATGTTACTTAAGTAAAAGTATAGAAGAATTATCAGTAAAACATGCTTCAAGTATAAAAAGTAAAAATACTCATTATGCAGACTATGTTATTATGGTATAATATACTACTTATTTTTAATTACTGAATAAAAGTGAGAGCATTTTAATGTTTTAGTTTATCAATGTATAACAGATTTGAGATACTCTGGGCAGATTAATAGTAAAAGTACTGCATCATAATATCACCTTTACACAAAATGCTAATTTTGGAAAATAAAAGAGCAAAGGCAAATAAATATAATATAATAATATATAAATATAATTTAATATTAATATAATAAGTTGTAGTAACTTTATGTAAAATATTAAAATCTGAAAGTAACTAAAGCTGTCCTGCTTTATTTCCCATATTTCCCTCTGAAATGTAACCGAGTATAAACAAGCATCACATGGTAATTTATGTATAGTAACATAGTCACTTTCCACCACTGATGAATTGTAGCCACAAAGTCACTTAAAAGACAATAGATTAATAAATGAATAGATTTGTAGCCACTTGGGGACAGTGAAATAAGGTGCAAAAGACAACATCAACTTATTATATTATCTTCTGTATTATTCTCATAAACGTTTTGTGAGGAATGTGCTTATCAGCAGACACAAGACTACTAAAAATTACTACTAGCATTCTGGCCACTTGACAGATATGAGTCCAATATCCAATGTCTTCTGTCAGCTCTATTGTCTAAGTGTGCAACATCTAATGGCAATGTTAGTTCTTTTTTCCCCCACTGGTGAGTCTGCTGCCTCTGAGATATAACAAGCTGAGGAGACTACTCAGCCTTCAGGAGTCTATAAAGCGAAGCAGGGCAACGGCAGCAGAAGGCCGCTATCAGCCCCGGGGAGGCAGATAACCTCACTTTATACAATCTAATGATTATTACATCTTTATGAGCATAGAAAGTGGTTTCTATAGACAGGTGCTTATCATTTACACATGTATTACAAACATCCCCTGGGATGGGTTCAATCATTATTGCTTAACCCAGATAGAGCCGAGGTCAAAGAATCTGCTTGGTGAGCATAAGTCAGTGCAGCTTGGGTGCTGAGAGATACTCAACAGGCCTTGTAATATGGAGAACGCTTTTCTGCATGTGAAGCAAGTGGACTTGTAACAGGCAAATAATATGGTAGTGAGGGTGCCATATTGAAATATTTGTATATTCTTTACACACACACATATATATATATATATATATATATATATATATATATATATATATATATATATATTATTTGCCTGTTACAAGGTGTGTCCCAACTTTAAATAGCAAGAAATTCCACTAATTAACCTAATTAACCCTGATAAGACAAAGCAGTAATCAGAGCAAAAAGTGGCTATTTTGAAGAAACTAGAATATAAAACATGTTTTCGGTTATTTCACCTTTTTTTGTTAAGTACGTAACACCATAAACATGTGCTCATTCATAGTTTTGATGCCTTCAATGAGAATCTACAATGTAAATAGTATTGAATGAGAAGGTGTGTCCAAACTTTTGGCCCGTATTGTAATCTTGCAAACATGCATACAAACCTCTGGGGTAAACACCAGGGTCCATGAACGTCGCCATGCTGAAGTTGGCCAAGACGAAGAGGAAGACCAGGCCATTGTAGAGAGGCACAGCAGGAGAGATCACCTTCGTCAACCAGGGGCACCTAGAGACACATGAAGAAACTGACATTAGGACTATGCTGGAACGATGCAGGAACGAAGAATGAAGCAAAAAATGTAACTGGAAATGAGGCAGCATAGTACGTCGGCCATGACGTCAATTCAGTTAAAGTCACACCACAAATAACAATCACTCTAAATAAACACAAACAAAATTAACTGAGACATTACAGATAACTTTCCTCTTTTTATATATATATTTTTTTGCCACAGTATCAATTCAGTACTGATATTAAGTATTTAAGATTGGTATATTATCAATGTATGTAATGTATATTTTAAGATAAATCATCCATAAATTGTAAGGTATTGTTCTCACGTTGCTAAATTGTGGTATCGGAAACAAACCCAGATCATACGCTTCAATCCTGTGGTATTTATCCACACACACTTTGATCATTGAAGTGTTTTTGGTGGAATTGCATTACTGGCAATTGCACGATGCCCCAAGTCACATTCAAACGCATTCCGTTAAATGAGCCTTCTCATTCTATTCTTATCAGTCCCGATAATCACTGGAAACACTATTACTGGGGAGTGAATTAGACAGCGCATGGGAGTCCAGTGTTTGTGGCTGACAGAATACGAAATAATTAAACAGCCGGCTTCATAAAAGCAGATGATCAGGACGACTGTGAGTTACCGTGAAACCAATTAAGCGAAGATGCCTGATGTTTCATGAAATAAAAGACATTTCCCATAAAGCTGTCTCACAGAAGATTGCTTGCCTTGTTTCTTTATATGCTTTCATTCTGTAGAATAAAACATCTGCTCACAGCTCTTTTCATCACGGTGGAGGGTTGCAGTCAGAGTAATCAAGTAATCAAGTAGAGGTGGTATGCTGTGAGGCTTCCCTGCTTAGCTGCGGGGTATTTTCCACCCCATACACCTGATATAACTCTCCGCTGTGGCAGTAAATTCTGCAGGACAATTCAACGGAAACCTCAGTTCAGTCACCGGGTTATCAGTAGGGAACCTCCTTTGAATTCCATCGACAATTTGTACTAAGGCCGACCTTCTCCTCTGTTTGCAAGTCATAATATGTTCGGCGTCACGAGATATTCAACCGCACCGAATCACACACCACGGTGCTGCTCGATCACCTGGACAGAAATGTCAACACACCGTTTGCATCCAAGGGCGCCATCATTCAAGCAAAACTGTTTGTGCTCTGGGGGATAAAACACTGTCAGAATGAAGATGTATTGTCGCCTAATGCATACGGTTGGAGAAGCAGCAGGTCACAGACACACAGGGAATTTATGAATGAATAAGAGATCTTGCAGGGGAGGGAGGAAGGTATTTCAGCTGCACAATGGACCATGAAACTCACACCCAAACAGTTTTTGAGAGAGGGATCAGTCATGCAGTCATGAGCGATCGGTTGCTTTTTAAAATGTGTTTTTTAATTACTTTTTATTCATTTCACATTCTTTTTTTTTTTTTTACGTAGCATCACTGCAAGTAGATTCACATCACATCATATACATTTAAAGCAAAAAGGTTTTGCGGTATGATTGATAAAGATTTCACAGCATGGAATTTCCACAGTTTTTTTTTATGACATTAGATTAAAATATTTACATTTGAGCATGGAAAGCTGGAATCCAAAGTATTACAGGAAATTAAGGGGGGATACAAAGAATAAAGAGATAGCTGTGAGATGCAATAAAATTATATTAATTACATTATACGCTTACTCATTTATCCCAGCAACTAAAATCTGTCCTTATAGGTTTAATGTACTCCATCTACTTGGACCATATCCAGTAGCAGGTTTCCTTAATATATATTTAATATACTCTTATTCCTATCTATTCATCAATGGTGTCTGTCTCTGGTTTTAGCCTCTTTGCTTGCTGCAAGGAGTATTTGCACCAGCTTCTTATCATTTGTACTCCACCCTTTATATGAGCTGTACACTATCACATCTAAAATAATTGTTTACTCCAAATAGGAAAAATAACCTGGCAATTCCAAAAAAACATTGACATTATTGGCAGAGTTCCTTTCTTCCCTGAGTCATTTTTGCAGGGGTGTGGTGCTTGTAGTTTTCAGTAAATTTTATGGCTTGTTTTTTTATGCTTTCGTATTTTGTGCTTTTTTGTATGGCCTTTGTTGTTGAGTTTCATGTCACAATGTGTGCATTTGTATTGTTGAGTCTTGTGCAGTTTCATATTATATTTTATCACAAACTAGCTTTGGGTATAATGTATGTGGCATAAATTCATACATATGCTTAACCCTCCCTGTATGAATAAACATGAAAAGTAAATAAAGTAAGAGACCCTCACTATCACTTTTGGTTATACAATACACTCACACCCAGTTACACACATGCAAACAAGCCCTTCCAGCTCATTCTGACGTAAAATAGTCAATTTTCTTTACTCATTGCTCTGAGATCATCTTCAATCCACATCTACTCTCCTGCTCCACCCTTCCTCTTTGCTTTGTTGAATTATTCAGATCCAAGGCTGTAGGGAGCCACTAACAGAATAGAGAGGTGGGGATGAGGTGACCTCTCACACAACCAGTCTGTGCTGGTCCTCCGTTTTGTGAAGGTTAGTTTTGGCTTGAGTTACCCTTCATAAGAAAATGTGGCTCACATTACAGTACTTGTCACTGATGTATTACAACCATGTCAGAGCCAGAAACACACACTTTCTTATAATTAAGAAACCAATCAAAGTTTTTTGTGATTTTCATCATGAAGGAGTTTTATTTGTGATGCCCTGATGATTCATCTACACTATACAAAATGTTAGTACTCTATTGAATAACTAACAAATGAACATGCTAAAGCTGGACAAACCTGCAAAACATCAGCATGTGTCACACTTCTACATAGAACATGGTACAGAGAACATATCATTGGTTTCAAATAATACTGTTTAACCCGTTAAACTTCAGGGTCCCCCCATGAGATTGCTCCACTAATCGTGTAGAAATATAGTCAAGCTATACATCAAATTAAACAGGAGAAACTCCACTACAAGCACATATAAGTCATATTTACACACACCAAAAACAACCCCAACACCAAGCAAATTAATTAACAAATACGAAAATCTGTATATGATCATAACGATCATAAAGCCAACCCACTCGTCACATTTTGATGGCTAGAGCTCTGATATATATGAAAGCTGAGACTGTGACGAGTCCAACGGTACCATCAGTGTAGCTTTATGACAAAAACTCAGTAAAGTAGCAGCCAAAAAATAAAAGTAAAAAGTCACTTGTTTGAAGTGAGAGATATACTTACTATGGGTATGTCAATATTGAGCAGAAACCTAAAAAAAAGGGCTGGAGTTCAAGGGGTTAAGTTTTGGTGTCACTTTTCTATCTATAGAAGACAGCCATTCATCTGATTGACTCCCCACTTGGTGAGTGTACTGGCAAATTCAATGCAATTTGGTCAGATGGTGACAAATGTTTCCATGTAAACATCTAGGCATCTAGATATTCCACCAATGTCCAAATTTTCATCATTCATTTCATCATTTTCATTTTTCATCCCACAATTTTTTAGCAATTGTCACCAAATTTTTACCCAAAACATTACTATTCCGAACACTTCATATACCATAAAAGTTTGTTGAGCTGAACCTCAAATTTGCTCAAATACTGTGGGCAGGGCTTATATCATAAATAACTGTTGTATCTCATGAACACTTTGTGCTATTACAACCACATTTGAAGAACCTCTGTATGTTTGAACGGCCATGAGAAAGTCTGTGGTATTTAGCCAATGGGTGGTGTTACTACCATCTTGTAACTATAAAGGCCTCTCTGTGTGTATGAGTGTCCTTCACATATCTCAAGAACATTGACTTCAGGCAGGTGCAGCGTAGAGTGTGATGTGGATAGGATGAGTGGTTTTCAAGAATCAAGATTGGTTTTCAAGATTCTGGGAGGGCAATCAGCTCGTTCCAAACGGGCACTGCACTAGTTCTCTAAATATAGTTTCACTTGCTTATTTTACAGAATATATTTACTTCTGCTAGAAAACAACAGAGTACATATCAGTGGAATTACCTTTCCCATAGATGCCCATAGAGTATTGTGCTGTCTCATCACAGCTTCATAGATAGGACGCAAACGTTTTTTTTTTAAAAAACTGATCAAAGAAAAGCAATAGCATGCAGCTCCACTGCTTTACAAAATCCCAATTTACACGCCTGTCAAAAGATCATGTAGTTTTGCCCAGTGTGATGCAGCCGGTCCTGAAAGAGGAAGGAAAAAAAATGTAGTGCAGCTGACAGCAACCATTTTAGGAGCCTAGAAGTAGACAGCGTGGGAGGAAAATGTTACAGAGAGTAAGCTTGATTAAGGACACAGACATCGGTTAATTGTGTAGGAGTAACAAATAACCACAGAGCGCTTACAGTATATCACTGTTTACAAGCCACTTTTTTTCTGCTTGTGTAACCATGATACTTGAAATGGGGCAGAAAAGCCTCCAACTTCCAAAAAAGTTTACTGAAAGGGCTTTTGCTACCAAAAGTGCTGTAATGTAATGAGTTTATTTCTGTCTTAGCATCAAGTCCTTAGGCTGGCTTAAGTGGAAGAAGGCCTGGATTCTCTGTGGTAATTAAAATGCCTGCAAACAGGAGCTGGAGAGGTGACAATGCGGGCACCCTCCAACCGATCAGCATTTAAATCACCAGCTTTACAGACCCCTAAACAGACTCACCGCCGTCATTCATGCTGAGGAATAAAAAAAAAAAAAAAAAAAAAAAAAATGAAAATCACATTTCATCTCCTGGCTGAGATGAGGCAGAGAGGAGCAGCTTGAAATTGAAGCTGCAGAAGTCACTTAAAGTGCAATACCACTGACAGGCTCCAGAAAGTCCCTGGCTCCAATAGACTCCGCAAAAAAGCATCACCGTCTCTCATGGCAGCCAGTACAGTTCTTCATCGAGTCATCATAGTCTCAATTGTTCATTTTGGGTGGTGGTCATTTTGGAAAAAAGTGGACTGTTAATTATATTTGAAGGCTTGGCGCAGCTTAGATATCTGACATCTGGGTTGATTGACAGTTTCAGGATGCCCCCCCCCCCAAGAATGGCGACGAAAACGCATGCCTTACTCTGTCTCTGATTGGCTAGTATTTGCCTCCTTTATTGTTTTTTTTTTTTCCAATTTAAAAGGTTTAAGGACAGAAGACATTGACTTGACTTCATTGGTTGGGTTGTTTAGGCATGAGTGAGACTTGTTAAAACACTGACACTGACGCGCCATTTAAATGTTGCTTAACTGTGGAGGTGTTTATCTTCCATTTATTATGCTTCCAGGGAGAGGGAGGGGGATACGATTAAAAAACAGCATATGATTGGCTGTCCAGAATATTGAAAAAAAGTTCAGCAACAATAGATTGCGGGGCCTCAGTTTGTAGCTTCACGGCAACAGCTTCCACTTAAAATGAAGTGAAGGCTGTTGCTGTATAGCTGGTGGTGGGAACACACAGTAAGACAATGACTATCCTATTCTAGGAAATCCTTTTTTTTTGTTTACCAGTCAAGACTTTTAGTAAAAGTGAAACAATATCAGCCTCCCTCAATAGATTCCCAGACAGTCATTCATGCCTTTATCACATCTTGTTCGGACTAGTGTAATTCTTTGTATGGGAGTATTGAACAGTCATCTCTTTGGACAAGATGGCGCAGCAGCTCCTGGGCTCCAATGCAATCCAATGACATCAAACCCTTCTACATCCATCATCATACACACTCTATGGGCACGACAGAGAAAGGACGGATTAAAAAGGAATAATCCACTGCTTGCTGGCAGACTGTCTCCATAGTCAGATCAATATAAGGCAGACAGCAAGCTAAGGACACAGCATCCACAGCCAGCACCACACTATATATTAGCATTGTTAGAGTGCAAATGAGCTTTCTCTTTCTGCAGCTTTACTCATTTAAATATGACTCATTCATTTCATTTGGACCAGTGGACACTTTTATCCAAAGTGCTTTGTGATGGGATCGTATGCTTCTGTTTTGATATGTGATCTGAGCGGCGGGTGGAGCTACAAAACGCAGGCTGATGGAGCTGGGAATCGAACCACACCAGTGGAAGACATGCCGCTCTACCTCCTGAGCCTACAGCAAATCACTGAGGGGGGATATATTTTTGTCCCCACCAGGGATAAAAATAACTCTGCAGAGGCAGGGATATATAGGCTGGAGGGGTGGAAATCCCCCACCCTCCCCAGGCAAGTTGCACCCTCATCAGAAAACCTGAACAAATCCAAATGAATGCTAATGTTGCTAGGTGTAGATGTGTAAATCAGCAACTGGATGCTAACATGTTCAGCATAACCACGTCAGATGTGATAATATGTAGATGATGTGTCTACAGCTCGCTGCACTGTCCCAAGAGGCCAAAAACGCATCCACATTGCATCAGATGCTGGCTGTAGACAAAATGATGCTGTTTTTATAGGGTTAAGTAAAGACTTTGGTTATTTTATATGTTTTAAATAATATTTCACTGTAATGCAGAAACTATTTTATTTTCCAATAAAGATAATCTGTCTTTTGCAGTGGGGAAGAATAACTAAGTGCATTTACTCATGTACAATTTTGAGGTACATGTACTTGAGTATTACCAAATCTTGCTACTTCATACTTCACTATAATTGAGAGGGAAAAGTCATACTTTTTACTCCACTACATTTACCTGACAACTCATTCTACGAATACTCTATTGTCTCTATTCTATTAAAGTGTTGCTCTTTTCTTTCTTAAGTGTAATATGCGCTTTATGTGAAGGGTGCCAAATATTATGATGCAGTAGTATTACTATTAACCTACCCGGATTTGATGAACTAACATTTAAAAGTTATCATATGTGTTTAATGATCGAAAACAAGTTGTATAATATACTTTAATTAATAATATAACACAGTCTGCATAATGAGTACCTTTACTTTTAAATGACCCGAGAACTTTGTCCACCTCTGGTCTTCAGCAGAAACCATCACAAATTAGCATTGTGAGCATTGTGAATCCGAACGGCAGCTTTAAACTAACTATATTTGAGGCAACACTAGCTCTCCCCTCTGAATCTTTTTACTCTTGCTTGTCTGATCTCACTTGTGGACAACAGCCATACTGAAACTGATATCCGCACAGAGATGTAGTGACATCATATAATACATAACACACACACACACTGGTCCAGCCAAGCCTAGCCCAGGGACTGAGCCATGAGTATCTGATAGCTTTCTCAGTCACTGCAGCACTAGGGTGTTTGCTTTTTTGGTATTAAGATTAGAGAAAACACTCTGGCTTCCTGGTGATAATGATAAACCAGCTGTTTTTCAAAAAAAAAAAACTGGGCACAAATCCTGACATAAAAACTCATCTGCCACCCGGTAAACAAACACAGGCTTGTGTCTGTTGATTGAACCAAATGTGGATGGAAACCAACCCGCTAATCCCCTACAGAGGGGAGGAAAAGCACTGCAGTATTTTTTATTAAAGTAATAAGGTTCCTGGTGGTGAATTTAAAGCTTTTTAAAGAGGTGGTGATTGGTCTGGTTGGCACATTTGCAGCTTTTAACAGAGCTGCAATAATCAATCACATCTACCACAAAAAGCCATGTACACGCTCGCTCCACAATGGCTCCCAAAGCTATTTGACTACTCAAATCTGCCTGTTCTTCATTTGCCTGACATTGGACTGGAGCAGAAAGAGCAAACGCTGCCTTTGAAGTTGCTCTTATCTGTTCTATTATAGCTCTGGGAAGATGAGGAAGGGGGTGTGCGAACAACCATCAAAGAAGAAAAACAGAGCCGATCCAGGGAGGCACTGACACTGTCGGGTAGCACTTTATTTAGTCCAATATGACTTAGAAGGACAAGACGGCAGACACGTTCAGATGAAGTCGTCCTGAATTATGGGAGATGGACTAACGTGTGTCTAATTCATTTAGTTGTTGAGGCTGGTCAGATATGATCTTGTCAGTGAGCTGAAGTCTGTGAACTTAATGAATTCATGAATTCGCAACTGGCAGTTCTCGTTCTACTACAACTAGTACCAGATTTTAGCTCAGCCTTTAAATCAGGGGTCGTTTAGTTTGATAACATTTTGAAAGGTTGTATTTTTGTCACAAACATGAGAGCCCAGAATTTTTTTTTTCAAAAAATGCATTGACTTTTCATTCATTGCGAGACACCCTTTAAACTATGTAGTTCATTGAAGCTATGATGGATATGATGCACTTTTACCAATAGCATAAATACATTCATAACACTGTAACGCCAGCTGTCTGGCACTTACATTGAGTTCACAAGATTAAATACATGAAGAAAATATCACGTTATCAGAAATAGAGCTGTGTCAGACAGTGGTGCTTGTAATGACACCTGTAACACTAAGGTAAGCTGCCGCTCCGCTGGGAACACTTACAGTAATGTATTCAGCACATGGTGAGAACACCATGCCATTGATTAGTTCATTAAGGTTGAACCCAGCGGGACACAGTGAGGCCTGCTGAGGCCGGTGCTCCAAACAAGATGCGGTGTCATTACACCTCCCGGAAAAGTGGATTTTCTTCCAAAAAAAAAAAAAAATGGTATAAGGAATGAGGGGGAGAGCACTGATCCGCCTGCCATAAAAAGAAATCTCTTCACATTAGTCTCACCGGGCCAGTGAACGGTCAATCATATAATTCTTCCCCGTCTTTGCTCACGAACCACGCTGGCTCAAACACTGTTGGGGTTATTTCCAGATTCATCCGCACTCCTCGAATCCTGTCAAACCTTTTTTTTTTTTACTCCATATGGGATTCTTGAAAGGTGGCAACATTCACGGCTCGCCTCCTCTGGGACCCGCCAATCTAACACAAACACAGCCCAGAGACTCTGCATGTACACACATGGCGTTTAGTATTCCACGCACACACACACACACACACACACACACACAGCAGCAGGCCCCTAGGAAACAGGGGCCTGTTGGAGGTTAGCTGGAGGTATGAATCAGTGCAGTTGTGCACAGGTTGATCAGGCATCAGGAAATTCAAGAGGTCCTTTAGTCCTGAACCATCCACCCCAAGATTGAACATTAACACAATTTTTTAAAGCTACAGTGATCAATATTTTTTTTTATATTAAAGTCCTTCTGAAATGAAAAATGTCTTTTAGATGGCATCCCTGACTTATTTAACAATAATTCTGAAAAAAAAAGTTTCTAAGAACATAAAAACACTGCTCACTCTTCTTGCCCAGAGCAATTTAAACCAATCATGTCATTACATCCGCCTGTCAATCAAGGTGAGTGGTTCTAGACGATAGAACATTAGTTGCTGCCCAGTTCATCTTACACATGCCAGGATACACACCCTTACCGATTGTCCAATCGAATCCCTCCCAGCATTTAGTTCCGCATGTATATACGGTTCATACCAGAAAAAAAACATCATAATATGGACATTAGATGCTATCAAAATGTCATTTCATTTCATTAATTGTATACAAGTAATGTGAAAGGGTTCACTCCAGTGACAAACCCACAGAGAATTAGGCTATCACAAGACTCTGCAGTTCTCCTCAGCTCTACAAAGTTATAGAGAATGTTTCAGCTCACTGGTTTTATTGCTGCAACTTTACTATTTTCCCCCCATTCTCATTGCTTTAAATGCACCTGTTTTTGGCTGCAGGAGACAGTTTTCAGCAAAAAAAGGTGCTAAAAGCTATCAAACGAAGTCGAGCATTTGGCAGCTATATATCCTTCAGAATTTGGTGGAGACCAAAAGCAGTATAAAATATCTTGTTATTGGTCCAAATCCAATATCGAGTAGAATTCTATTGAATTATTCCTTATTCCACTGGCAGATAATTATACTTTTTTAGGTTGTTTTTTCTTGATTTTGGTCAATTTAATCAAAAAAATATTTTCAGTTGTTAAGACATCAACATGGTTTGATGCTTTAACATTGGGCACAAATATAGACACATAACAAGCACATCTGAATTAGTCAAGAATATCTCAATATGACCACCTTCAGTTGCTTTAACAAACTCCACTGGAATGTCCACAGCTTACAGATAATACTAACCAATTAATTTACTAATTGTTTCCACATGAATTAAGATCAACATTAATTTAAATGTTTAATATGCATGGACGTGTTAAGACTGGAGAACACTGTATTAAGAGTATCAAGCCCACTTCAGCTGTTTACTGAAGTGGAGACTGCCGTGGGAAACGGTTCACTTACTGCACCGCAAGACAGAACGGAGGAGGAACCTGTGCAGCTGCAGGGTTCACTGTTCACCATGTGCATTTCAGCTACGAGGTAGATGTAATTTGCATTTGCGTAATTGCCTAAGAGGTCCGTTTCGAATGAAATAAAATGCTTTGCTCCCACATGCAACCCTTTGGAATTAACATATTAATAATTTCCTTTCTACTGCCTGCTGAAAAAAAGGGGAAGCAGGAAACCTGTCCCACGAAGACAAACATTTTTGTTTCCCTCAGCCACAAATGTTTAAACAGCTTACCACACTAATTGACATCACACTATAAATAAGCGCACTGATACTGTTACAAATGCTGTTTGGCTCCAAACCTACGAGGCTCATGTTTAAATTAATAGCACATTTCCAAAGCTATATATACAGATGATAGATAATATATCTTTGAGCTCGAGATTCAGGGTTTTTTTTTACTTGGCAGCAATGTCCAGGTTCAGTGAAAGATGATCTGACTTCCCCGTTAAGTGACCTAATGTGGCATTTTTCAAATGGTGAATCTCACTTGGTGAAAACAATTGACATTTCCATACGCAAGCGGAATTAATTAAGTGTGTGTGCTCGCAAGTGTGTCAAGGGGAGGAGGTTATATATCGCATTTCTTCCCTTCATCCTCCTACTCAATGTGTAGTGTAAGGAATACTCTCCTAAACACCATTAATCCATGTTTAGTTCCCCTGTAAGAGGAATCTACGAATGCACAAATATCTTTCACACACACATACACACAACCAAAATATCCTCATAAACCTTCAACGTCTGCTCTCATAATCCAATAAAACAAACGTTACTCAATTTTCCTGATAAAAAAACGCTTGTGTTACCAAACTGCACAACAAGCACACCGACGTGCATGCATCCGCAACCATGATGTGCTGTTGTGTGGGCTGCTGTGGAGCATAATCTCCGCGAATCAAGGCGAAATTTGCTGCCTTGTCTTTCAGACTCCCTGTGGGAAACTGGAGACCAGTAGAGTGCCACAGGTCAGTTGGAATAAATGAGGCTTATGGGGGCTGAAGACACTGAGGCTTAACTAGACAAGTACAGTAAATATCTGTGGATAGCCAATTTAGACCTCAGCAGCAAGGACAGTCAGCTCTGCCAACGTGCAACTGTTGCCCCCGTGTGTGTGAATGTTAAGCTCTTGCAGTCTAAAATATGCATCTGCGTGAAACCCAATCTAGATATTAGCTGTTATGGGGAGGGGAGAGAGCGGGTAGATTCTAAGAGTGTAGCGCAACGCCCCTGTTTCAAACAACAGTTCAGTTGCCGGGTTGAAATGTTAGGGAGGGAAAGCAATGCCTGCAGAAGTCAGCTTGTGCGACATTCCTGGCCACCCTTGTTCCAAACCCTGAGCACTGCGGTCTGCGTGTGTGGCCACCGTTAAGGAGCTTCAAGAGTTATGACTCACAGAGGCAACAGGTGGAGTCGTTTAGTCTGTTTCAGCAGCTACTTTTCAGGTAAATGGGTGCTAGACGTGAGCAGGGGGACAGTGAATGCATCAAAGATAACGGATTGCTTTTAACTACAAAAAAAACGGTTGAAAAACAGAGGTCTGAGGAACAAATGTGTTGCATCTACCTTCTGGGAAATGTAATTATCAAAGTATGTGATGTAAGACTTAAAGGCAGAGTGGGTAGTTTCTGGTGGCATCTAGTGGTGAGATTGCAGATTTGCAACCAACTGCACATGAAAAAAATGAAAGCTAGCAAAGATGGCAGCCTCGGTACTGCAGTCAATGAAAGCCATTCCGGCATATCTCTTCGCACTCGAGTCTTTTACCGTAGAGCTATTGTCCACTTTACACTGTTCTCTATGCCTATATTGTATTAGTAGTACAAAAGCAAAGAAAAAAGTCAAATTCCTTATCTGTGTGAAGATTTGGCCAATCAAGCTGATTGTGATTCTAAAAGTCCATCTCTAGAGCCATTTAATTGCTTTGTTTGTCCATTCCAGGATACTGTAGTAACTCGATGATGCAACATGGTGGGCTTCATGGAGGCAGACCCTATACCCTTCTTATTTTGATTCAATTTTATACTATTTGAAATAATAAAAAAAATGTTCTAAAACCTTTCTACTTAATTATAATTTTAATCATGGTAACAATACTTGAGTACATTTTTGTACTCTTCACACCTGGCAATTCTGTAACTCTTCGCATTAGCAAGCTTGCTAACACGGACTGTTAGCGAGCTAGTTAGTCACTAACAGGACATGTCACATAGTTTGAGATGCATTTGTACATTCCTGTTTCATAACTGTCTGCAAACCAATGTTGCTTTTTGTGAAGCAATTTATACTGCAGCAGAACACAGTTATATAAATGTGATGGTGCAACACAGCTGATAAGATTTGATAACTTCACATTCACGTCACCAAAGTTGAACTTGCAAGGATTAACAGTACTTTGCCCCCACAAATGTATCCTCTGATAGCAGAGATTCCTTTGAAATTCATTTTGCAATGTAATTTTCCCATTTTAATTGCTGGTGTGTGTTAGTGTGAAACATGTTTTTTTCAGTAAGTGCATTATCAAAGATACTGTAAAAGTGGATATACAGCTCTGGAAAAAAAATAAGAGACCACTGCAAAATGATTGCATTCTGATTTTACTACTTATTAGGTATGCATTTGGGTAAAGGAACATTTTTGTTTGAGTCTATAAAATAGTGTCAATATTTCCCCCAACTTCTAAATAATAATATTATCATTTAGAGCATTTATTTGCAGAAAATAACAAATGGTAAAATAATAAATAAGATACAATGTTTTCAGACCTCAAACAATGCAAATAAACAAAATCAAATTCTTTTTAAAACAGCCTAATCCTAATGTTTATGCTTAAAATGAGTTCACAAACCATTATTTGGTGCAATAACCCTTATTTTTTTATCACAGCTTTCATGTGGCCACTTTATTAGGTACACCTGTCCAACTGCTCGTTAACACTTAAATTCTAATCAGCCAATCACATGGCGGCAACTCAGTGCATTTGGGCACGTAGACATGGTCAAGACAATCTCCTGCAGTTCAAACCGAGCATCAGAATGGGGAAGAAAGGTGATTTGAGTGACTTTGAACATGGCATGGTTGTTGCTGCCAGAAGGGCTGGTCTGAGTATTTCAGAAACTGCTGATCTACTGGGATTTACAACCAAGGTAGGCAGAAGAGCATCTCTGAACGCATAGTAAGTCGAACTTTGAGGCAGATGGGCTACAGCAGCAGAAGACCATGCCGGGTGCCACTCCTTTCAGCTAAGAACAGGAAACTGAGGCTACAATTTGCACAAGCTCATCGAAATTGGACAATAGAAGATTGGAAAAACGTTGCCTGGTCTGATGAGTCTCGATTTCTGCTGCGACATTCAGACGGTAGGGTCAGAATTTGGCGTCAACAACATGAAAGCATGGATCCATCCTGCCTTGTATCAACGGTTCAGGCTGGTGGTGGTGGTGTAATGGTGTGGGGAATATTTTCTTGGCACTTGTTGCTGACCATGTCCATTCCTTTATGACCACAATGTACCCAACTTCTGATGGCTACTTTCAGCAGGATAATGCGCCATGTCATAAAGCTGGAATCATCTCAGACTGGTTTCTTGAACATGACAATGAGTTCACTGTACTCAAATGGCCTCCACAGTCACCAGATCTCAATCCAATAGATGTGGTGGAATGGGAGATTCGCATCATGGATGTGCAGCCGACAAATCTGCGCCAACTGTGTGATGGCATCATGTCAATATGGACCAAACTCTCTGAGGAATGCTTCAAGCACCTTGTTGAATCTATGCCACGAAGAATTGAGGCAGTTCTGAAGGTAAAAGGGGGTCCAACCTGTTACTAGCATGGTGTACCTAATAAAGTAGCCGTTGAGTGTATATAACTTTGGGAAGACCGAAATCATCATCTTCCATTTCAAAAATGAAAGTGAACAAACTCCATGGCTATGGAGCCATTTGCTGATGCACGTAAAAGCTCTGAAAAAAAAATAGAAAAGGCTCAAGAATAAAGATATAAACACAAAGTCTTGACAGAATTTTAACAAGAAGCGAGGCGAGCCTTTGACCTCCATGTCCATGTCTTAATGAACAATGACCCTTCACTAGGTAGTTCCCCCAACCTCATCCCTCTCCGACACAATTACTACTGTTATGGTTATTTATCTGCACGCGCCATCTGTGAGCTGTTCTATCCAAACCACTAAGGTCAGTCCAATTCTCTTTCCACTTCCCGCAGGAAGCTGAGGCTGAGCTTGGGCTGGGCCGAGCAGCAGACTCACACAAGCTTCTCTCTAGAGTACAGTGCAATCCTCTCAGTTTGCAGCAGGCACCATGTGGGGACGTTGGAGACGTTTAATCAAAGATACACTTTAAATACATGGTGCGTTTTAACTAAAAACACACACAAGCATGTAGCACAAGACATGCCTTGTGACTCAGTTTGACTAATAAGGTCTCAACCAATATCAGGCTGATGTAAGGTGTGAGTAAATATGAATGGGACAAAGAAGAGCAGTCAGAAAACACATGGTATTTTAACCTCCTGTGGCTAAACACATCCACACGCATGCACACCATGCAATGTACTGTACGGTCATGTGCTGCTCTGTGGGCAGCGTTGGCAGTTACTGGTGGATCAGCTGCTTGCCATGCCTTCTGGTCCTGGTGATATTTACAGTACAATAAGCACCAGCCATGCAAAACAAAACACTGATTAAATGGGATGAAACAGCATAATTTTTAAGCATATCCCTACTGCAAATAATGATCTGACACTTAATCATATAACTGACACACATAACCTACAAACTGTCCTGCACAATGTCATGTGTAAAAAAACAAAAAACAAACAGCAAACAGCTACTTTTAATGATTCTTTTCCCTCTTCTGTGACTAATACCAATAATGATGTATTTTTACATGTAAGCAAATGGTCCTGATTACACAAAATTTATAACAAAGTCTGCAGAGTCATGGTATACTGCTGACTCAGCCACTGGTCAAGCCACGGCAGATTCTGGTTGTATTTTAAATCTACTTGTCATTGCTGCCAGATGCCTGTCTGCCCCTGCAGAGCCTATCAGCCTAATGGACTGTTCATCAATCAGTTTAATGTACAGACACAGGCCCTGGCTGGTACAGAGGTCGGCCGAGATGGATGGCATGAGCCTCAACTGGTGATAAAACAAGGGGAGATCTCTTCCTCCATACAGTCAAAGCTTCAATCAAATACCAGAAGAGATAAAGGAAAAAGAACAAAGCGTGATATTGTAGCCTTTATGTCTGCTATTGTTGGATATGAAGGTGCTTTCAGGTAATGTATGTGTGAAGCTTTTGTTGCAGTCTGGCGCTTCTTTTTGTGTGCAGATGGGAACATTCCTCATGCACAAGGATCCACAACCTATATAAAACGCTCCATTGACATATGGTTGCACTAAGAACTTGGCGGATGTAACTAATCTGTCGATCATAAAACTAGTGCGGCATACCAACACTTTGTTGATGGAGCGTGAACCCAACGATTCAGTGATGTCAGCAGATAACAGCAGCTTGCTGAGGCGCCATTGTTGCCGTTTACACTGGCGCAGGCTAAAAATGTCAAGTAGGGCAGTATCATCATCATTTTTATAAAATTACATCTTTATCAGTACACACAGTGATGGGTTGCGGTGTTCAAAAAATTCCACTCTGGAAACGGATATCAAAAAATACCCAACGCTGTTGTCATGTCAACAAAAGCCCCAAGCACAACAAAAGTTTTACATTTTGTGGCAAATTCATTGCTTATACATGAGGTCTCAGTTACATACAGCAATAGCAACGTAAACCTTACTAACATAAGCTAAACATAGCCACAATAAAGTGCTGGCAATACTAGACCAAATATGGGTGTTTTTCTTCCTTATGTACTATTTCATTTTTTCATTTGTAAAAGGATGAATATGTCATTTCCTCTGTAAAGGTTTACATACATAGGCTCCTTTTTAGTTGTCAGTACATGTGTCTCTGAGCATTAGTTTATGTTAAAGGCATAGTTCAATATTTTTTAAAATTGCGCCCATCGTCATAGCATAGGTGCTTTCCCATTTTGTGTAGGTACATGCTGTTTCCAGACCAGACCTGCTCAGCTACTACCACGTGGCTAATGGTATTTTTTTTCCCTCATCAAACTCAGCAAATACACAATCCGGCAACTCTCAAACGCTGTGGTGAATGAATGGTGACCCACGGATTCACCACGCTATGAGATAGGAATGAATGTTACGAGACGGAACTGTTTTCAAGGCAAACATAGGTAAATCCCAGACACAGCTGCTTGGGTGGAGTGATCTCAAAAGTACACATGGTGAATGTGCAGGTTACAATTCCTCCACCACAGACTTGCTGGATTGCTGAGTTTGATGAGGGAAACCAAAAAATCATGGCTCAAAAAAAAGGTAAAGTACCTATTGCTATGACTATGGGAATCATGATGATGGGCAAATTTTCAAAACTGTTAAACTATGCCTTTAAGTGAATGTCAGGAACCACCCACCAGAGGTAACAGTGGTCATCACTGCTGGGAATGACTCATTCGTACTTAGTTCAGAAACAGTTACGAGCCTAAAGCAGCTAGAACACAGAGGTCACTGAGGCCGGACGAGACAGACTGATCAAGCCCTGAAGCCTGCAGGGACTCCAGAAACGGAGCAGCTCTGGCAAGCTGTCAGACGGTTTTGGCATTGTTATTCAAGATGCTCAACAAATAGGACAACATTCTAAATTCACAACACAACCATCCCTCCTGTTTTGTGTGAAATATTACGCCTTCAGCTCACCTAGCGCCTTGCAGCATTATAAATGAATACAGAGGAAGGACAGCCTTCCAGTAAACTCTAAGATAATACCAACTTCCTTTTTTAACTTCCTTTTACCATTCAACTGCTACAGCATGTTCAGATAAACTGAGTTAATAGCAAAGTCAGAACACACACATACAGTATACCTGTACTGAGCAGAAATGAAATGCCTTTTTTCCCAGCTCTATCGTGTGCACAGTCAAACCTAATCTCCAGGTTTAACACCACATGCTTTTTCATTTCCAGTAATTTGGCCTCACGCTCACCTTTGACATCATGGTAAAAAGTCATTATTGGACTTTCCCTAAAGACAATATTATGTGATATTCAGAGCCGAGGTTGGAATATGAAATTCTTAATCCTAAGCGATTGTACATATGCGGCTCATAAGGCAGCACTTTCCAATTCAATACAGGCTCTGACAGATGTGGAAAGAGATTGAATCCACAGTCAAGACTGAATATAATATCATCGTGAACCGTGAGGCCAAGTGCTGCAGCACAACACTGACAAACACTTTTGCTGAATAGAACAAAAACGATATTAAAACTGAAACACAAAGGGACATGTCTTCCCACATTTTCGTTTCCCATCAAAGTTAAAATTGCTCTGGAAATGTCTCACTGTGCGAGGTGGCTGCTTAAAATATGCAGCTTAAATAAAAGAGACAAAAGAAGGCTTTTTTTCATGGAGAAAACACTGCTGCCTCCCAGGACTTACAAAAATGGATGAGACAGTTAAAATATATTTTATTTACAGTGCATGTGTCCCATTTATGGTGCATGGTCTCGGACTATGTGGGGAGGATTCTGTGGTGTGCTGGTGGGCTCCATAATAGCCCTAGCCTCCACAGCAGCCCACATGCCCGGGACTATTATGAGAGACATGACCTGGACTAGACCCGTTCTCCCACCGCTAATGTCCAGATGTGCTTCCCTGTGGGTCTTTTTCTGATGCTCACCATTTTAGGTGGAAAATAACTGGTCAGTGTTTGAGTGTATATATTATGTATTCCCTGTAAAGGTAGGTACCCAGTGGTTCATCAAATTACCTGCGGGCTGTATCTAAAATGTAATTCTGTGATGATGTCCAAAGGTTGATATTTTTGTTGAAAAAACAATTTAACTGCATTGTATTTTACGTTTCTTTATTTTCTCAATGTTGAATAAAACAAGTGAGAGTTGCGCTGTAAAGTAGCTCAGATTCACAGCAAGGCAGAACATTTTTTATTTCAAAATATATATTTTTTAAAAATCAGAAATATTTTAATACGGTGAAAAATATTCAGATTTTTCAATATATCGAAATGTCAAACATAGGCAGAAGCACTCACCTGTGATCCCTTGGTCTTAATTAGTTAAAACGCTTAGAAACTTGAATCTCTACGATATTGAACTATTCCTTGGCACAGTAACTGCCTAAAAGTTTGTCTTCAACATGAGATTTTTACAAACCAGCCAAAACATTTTTTTTTTTTTTACTTTTGAACAGAGTCAGGTTGCTGTTCCCCCAGCTTCAACTATGTTAAGCTAAGTTACTTTTCTCTTGGCTGTAGCTTCATGGGAGAAAAAGAAAAATCAAACATTTCTAAATTATTTCTTTAAGACCACACTTTTACTGTCTGCCACAAATACTAGCATTTTTAATGTTCATGTTTTTAATGTTAATTACACTGTCGCTTTACTGTGTAGCTAACACTGATGGACGACTACGAGGTTTGCAGGTCGCTCTGAGTCACTCAGTCAGTTATCTATCCAATATCAAATTTGCAAAACAACATATAAGAGCAGCTGACAGCTACATACATACATAGACACACTCGGGCTATTATTGAGAAAAGATGAAGTCAACCACACTGACCAGTGTTTTAAATTATTTCCTAAAGGTTAGAAATTGCAGCATTAGAAACAAACATTGTATTACATGGACCTCAGGTGTCAGGTTTTTAGACGGAGCTAGTCAACTCCCTAACCTGTGTTGTAACATTAATAACCATTCATGCCATGAAGCAATCCGAGCCAGTTGGCCTGCAGTGTGAAATCCAGTTAAGACTCAGCATAGACTGCCAATCTGGTTGTTTCTTTGGGGTAAGGGTAGCCCATGTGTCAAAATGAACGTGGTAATGATTTATTGATGTTGAAACTGTAACGTCTTCCAAGGCTTAAACATGAGAATTTGATTCAATTAGGGAAAAAAAAATCCATCTTCCCGAATTCCGTGGATTTAACATGAATTAACCCCGTCCCTGGTGTCTTTGTGTCTGCGCGGCCTTGATGTATGTGCTGAACAGGCTTAAAGTGAAGAATTGCAGGAGGACAAAATTCCTTCATTTCGAGCTCAAACCTGCTCGGTCCCCCTCCCTTCTTCCTTCCTCAGTTGTTCCTCTTCATCCATCATGAGCCCCCGAGCAGAGGCAGGTGCTTTCACTAAACCTCCCTGATGAGCTCCCCTCCTCTGCCACCTCTTCCTCCACCCCTCTATTTCCTCTCCTTCATCTCTGTCTCTATGCCTCCCACTTTCTCTTTTCTCTCTCCTGCTGAAGTAACTCATCAGTAGCCCCTTTCACATCTGCAGGAATCTTAATTGTATATTGTCAAACAGGGATTTTTTATCTAGCAGAGGGAGGTGATCTAGATCAGCCGGCGGACTGGAGGGACACTGGGCCTGCACACACACGCGCATGCACATGTAGCACACGCAAATGCAGTCACACACATCTATGAATGCATTTTTCAATACAGGCATAGATGCACTTGCATACACACATCTGTACAGTGCATATGGATGAGCAGGCCTGCATATAGTGCATATAGGGGAGCAGTCACATACTTTACAATCACAGGGTTTTAGGGAGGAGAAAAGCAGGATGTGAACACTCAGAGGATCTGTGACGTCAACGTTCCCTGTTCCTCTGTTTGGGTAGATATGGGGACTAACCCTTTTGTAACCTTTCTAAAAGCACAGAAGACTCGCAAATATGATTTGCTGAGTCTATGCTCATGAGGCTGCAATCATAACACGTCAGTATGGGGCTCCACATCCTACATGCCGCAGAGGAAACAAAGAGTCCCATTGATTTCCCAAGCCGCAACAAGACAAGACAATGATTCCTTTTAGCAACAGAGGCTGGCAGCACTGGGCAGAATCCCACCAGTGTTCTCTGGGAACATGGAAACAAAGAGGGGGACAGAGAGAGGGTGGGAGGGTCAATAAACTGGGCTGACCTGTCTTCAATGCAGGCTCTGTAGCCCCGGCATCAAGCAAGTTACAGCACAGGACGGCATGACGCTACATACATGACTGGACACATTCACTGCAATGCCAAGCACTTGCATAACTGATATTACAGCAGTGTGAGCGTTTAACAGAGAGCATCAATATGTTCTTTCAGATGGAGTGCCAGTTCACATGCCACTGCCCAGCGAGACCTTGCTTAGTTGGCAAAACTTCTTGCCAACACATGTAAATATAGGCCATCGACATTAAAACCTTGTGGGGGACAGTTACAACATTTAGCCTCCAACACCCAAAAAAAAAATAGCAGTGCAGAGGACTTAACTGAGCATCCGTTCTTTCCAAATGTGCATTTATAAACCTGCGGAGTGAAATGTAAGATGGATGGAAAGCAGTGACAGGAGCTTGGGCTAAAAATGTGCCCTGTTGCAATATGTGGCCAAGAGGTGGCATGCAACTGTATAGGTAGGTAGCAACTATGTCACAAAGACTGGCTCCATATATAGATGGTTGGGTACATTTGGGAGGGGGTGGGCTTGATGCCACATTCTGACAGTGAGAGACAAAGAAAGGTACAAAGAAATGCAGCTGGACATATTCTGATGAACTCATTACTGAGTGCAGACCACAATATTTATGTGTAACCAGTGGTGGATGAAGTAGTCCTTTACTTAAGTAAAAGTAAAAATACAGAAATACTTACATTATCAAAAAGTCTGTATTATTATAGTATATTATATACTTTGTATTTAATTACTAAATACAGGGTTAGGGTTAGGTCCATTTTAATGTTTTAGTTTAAAAATGTGGTTAATTTTAGTCCATAATAATATTTGGCACTATTCCTACAAAGTGAAAATTAAAAAAAACAGCACCAATTTAATAGAACATAGATGATATAGATGATATTTAAGTATATTATTTGTATCATTTTTTTTTATCTGCATCTGAAAATTGTACTTAAGTACATTACTTGAGTAAATGTATTTAGGAGAAACAAGGTAAGTAGGTAAATATTATATTATTATAGCAGCATTACAGATATTCAAAGATATTTTTGATGAGATCAAACACCATCATACTTTACATAAAAAATGGATGTAAGCTCTGTTACAAAAATGTTCCTAAAAAATGAAATCTTTGCTCTCTGACTCCCTGAAAGGCCGAAACCAAAGGTTTACAGTTTCACGCGGCTTTACACACACACACACCGAAGGATCTTGTGAATATCATATGAAAAGTCAGGAGTTATCTTCTAAAAGTGCCTGCTGCTGGCCTACTTCCCTCATTAAGGGGATTCCTCTGTATGTCTCCCCCGCCCTGACGCTCGGGTTGCGCCATCTGCTCCGGCTGCACTGGGGGATTTTATTATGGCACTGACAGCCCTGCGAATTGTGACCCTTAATGAAATTGTGGAGCAATATGTAAGGTCTGATCCGCTTAGGGGCTGCGGGGTCTTTCCTCCTGCAGCGGTGGCAGGCAAGAGCTGGAGAATCAGAGCAGTGGGAGCCGAGCTGGAGCCATATGCATGGATAAACGCTGATGTCAGGTCGCCACTGATTCAATAAAAGGAGACTCCGGGGCTGCTCTGCGAGGCTTTTACCATAACAACATATTTATATTAAGAGTGTGGGATTTCATTAGTGAACTGTTAAGTGATTCCCGGGCATGTCTTCTGCTGAAAGGCTGAACGCTGCAATGGGGGGAGCAGCGAGTTGGTGACATGCTGGAATGAAAACCGATGGTCTTTATTATGATAAACGTATTTTGTCCTTTCATCGTATCAATTAATCTGAGAGCTCACAGCCCCGAAGAAGATGAGAGGGATAACGATTGATTTGCTATGCCGAGTAACACACAAGCCTTTTGTTTCCATATTCCTTTCTGGCAGTCATCATTAAAGTTTAGCCACAAGCACTGAACATGCAGATCCACCGTCCGAGTGGTTTATTCTGGGTGATGCTCTGAGGGGTTGTTACGCGGGACGCTAATGAGAGAAACTGATAATAGCTGGTGTTTAGTTAGAAGGACTGTTCAGAGCGTTTAGCGCAAGTACCTCTGTTTTGTGTTCGGAGAGACGGATTCTGTCTATAAATACACACGCTGACCCAATTATAGGTGGAGTAGAGTCATATGTGATTTAGTCTGTTTGAAGCCAGCCAAAAAAAATCCCCTTCTGTAGGCTGGGTGGGGCTAGCCAATAGTCAGAATCCATTCAATATGCCATGGAGGAATTTGTTTTTTCGGCCCTCTAAGCATCAAAATCTAGGTTAAAACCAGAGTCAATATGTTGGAAAAAAGGGGATAAATATTGTGTTTCAAAACAGAACAATGTGTGGCAATTACCTGCTACCTTCCGCTACAAGTTAAATGTCAAAATACAGAAATAAAACAGTTTTTGAAATCATATGTCGACAGCTCTAAATTCTGGTGTGAGTGTACCCAGAATGCACTGAAAATGCAGTCACTCAAGCCACATTCTGAGGTGGTCATATATCCACGTTCTATGTACTGAACATGATGTGAATCCAAATTCATCCCAGCCCACTGCCCACACAGAAAAACACCTCGCTGTATGTCTTGAGTGCACATGTGCACCCTTTCATCGTATTTCTAAAGGAAGTCTTTTGAAGCCTGGATTTAGGGTTATTTTTCCATTCGCTGTCATCTCTTCCAGATAATACCGAATGCAGGAAATCCTAAACTGGCCAAAGGGGAGGAGGCCCTGGATGGTGCTGAGGTGGGGGAAGCCACCAATAAGGGAAGCTAGTAATAAGCTGGCAGCTCAGAATCACCACCAAACCATGCAATAGAAGAAAAATTCTTGTGAAAAAGTGGATCCAGTTTTTTTTCTGGAACCAGTACAACTAAGCAAAGTATATAACATAGAAGGGCACTCAGAGAGTGCATTCCTTCTCCAAGGCCAATGGCTAGTCTTCTGCCTTACACACAAATGTGAAGCACAACCAATATATGGCTAGATTTCCAAAACTGCAAACTTGCAAATTGCCAGCAGAGTTCCGTCAAACACTCACTTTATTTATATAGGATGGTAGACAGACAGGAAAAGGGTAAAGAATAAGAGAATGACATGCCGAAACGATCCAGCAAGCCGGGAGTCGAGCTAGCGACTTGCTGTTCAGCACATTTGCCCATATGGTGTGCACCTTATCCACTCAGCCATCGGGTCACCCCGTCAAATGCTCACTTAAACTTATCATTCCATTGACCAGCAGGAGCCACTAATAGCCAAATGGGATCCTCCCCAAAATCAGATGGGTTCATCTTTGGGCCGATTATAAACCCCTACAACTAAGTTCCCTGAAAATTGTCAGAGAAAATTGGAGGTAATAAGCAAATCAAACATCATAAGGCATTTTCTTATTCATCTCTATTTTTACGTCACCTTTTTTTCATTACATAGTACAGGCTTGACTCACTTTTGTTTTCCTTTTCCTATTACTAGATGGCACCTGCATTCTAGTACCTGGTGCCCATTTTTCCGGTGTCATCTCTGTCAAGGATCCAGGCAAGCTGCTAAAAATTAAATAATTAAATGCTGCATTAACACACACAAGGAAAAACACAAGTTTGTCTTGTTCTTTGTTTTTAACCACGGCATCTGTTGTGTGAGTGAATGGAGAAATGCAGAAGAGAAAAATAAAATAGAGAAGAGTTGAGTCGAGCCAGCACCATGTAATGGAAACAAGGCGATCGTCTGAACTCTTTAATGCGACAGTTTTTCTCATTCCAGTGTTTATACAGCATTCTCGCAGTGGTCATTTATGACCTTCACTAACCAACACCTTTTCCACTTTTCCAACCCGCCTCTTTATCACAACATCTTGCCTGAGGCACTGTTCCTTGAAGACCGCTCACATCATTTAACCTGCATTCACCCTGATTATACATGCTTTTTCATCACTGTTGCACTTGTAATTAGCACACTAATGCAAACATTTGCTTCTGGGAGCTGACCATTCGTTCTGCTGATAACCCGGCAAGTGTTTAACTCCAGGGCATCGTAATAGCATTTGCTGAGAAAAGAAATAGTGTCCCACAGTTGGTCCAGGCATCTGCACCACAAATCTACTGGTCCCAAGCCAGAGCCATGAGTTCTCACACACCACAACCCCAAATCAGACCAGTGGAACTCTGATTCACACCCAGGCAGCCATTAGGACCCAGGGAACGATGGGCAAATATCCCCAGTGAACCGAAATAGAGCTCTGCTTCCTACTAATCCCAGATGAACAGGTGCTTCTATTTAAAGGTCCAAATCCTCTCCAATCCACCCGCTAGAATCCCAACCCGCTTTCTCCTCTCCCGCGCTCTAGTGCATGCATTTTTTTTTTTTTTTTTTTTCCCTATTCTTGCCTTTCCTGGATTATGGACAGAAAAACAAAAAGCATTGAATGAGCTGTGGAAATCTGCATGGGGAAAACCACTTAAGAAACTAAAGCTTTCACCACCCTGCTCCCTGAGAGCATGCCAGTGTTTGAGCATGTTATTGTCAAACACAATGGTGAACTGCCACTTGTCATTTAATTTATTAGCCTGTAACTTTTTTTTTTCCTGCGCTACAAGTTAATAAAACGTACAGATGATTAGTACTATTGACCAGTCACAAGCACAGGTGCTTCTGGGCCTCAAATCTAACGTTATGGGGTGTTAATGTGTCTGAGTTGTGTTTACAGCTTGTTGTGATGCCCCCAAGAGTCCAAAAATAAAATAAACCAGGTTTTATGTATTTGATTCACACACTGTAATGAATCAAGCATTAATAGTATTACTGACTTCAGAACTGGCCCTCAGACTACAATACATGCAGGTAAATTACATGAGTGAACTGCTGACATCAGTGTGTTAGAGCCTGAGTGTCAGGAATAGAAAAAGGTGATTTTTTTTTCTCCCCAACATACAGCCAGTTAAGGAGAGGATATAGTCTAGTATTTCTGGAAGGGCTCAGTTTTATCACCTTTATCTGCACCATCTGCGCTTCTATTCCCATTGTACAGTTGAGTCAAAGAGTGGAGATTTCCTTTAGCCCAGACTGCGGAAACGTCTTAGAAAAGTGCTGAGGTACCACGGATGACAGAAAAAACATTGAAGGAGGAAGAGGAGAAGGAGGAGAAAGAAGTGGAAGGAGCAATGAGGGGTGGGGGCACAAGGTTTTACTCTAGACTCTCCTTAGACTTAACTGTTTTCTTTGACATTAAGGCCTCTTGAAATCCTGAGAGGCCCACCAGGCAGTGGAACACCTGGCGGATAGTGAGTGACGGGACAATATGGTGCGAGTCTGGCTTTGACAGCAGCCACAGGACGGATTGATCGCACCCCCTTCGAGTGCACGATCGTCATGGCAAAGACACAGGGCGGCGAAGCTCTTATGAAAGCAGCCGAGTTTGAGCTCTGCTAATTATAATTTTCCCCCTGGGCTGCAAACCAATTTGTCTCGTTTTCAATACCACCAAGTTTCCCCTATCACGCTGACAGAATAGCTCAGGGCACTGCTTGAAAAGCTGTAATGAAAACAAGAACCACAAGGGTCTGGATTCAGCCTTGAAAAATGCAGAAAGAGTAATCCCTCCTCTCTTATCGCTCTAAATGGGTGGAGGGAGCCAGGGAGCAAACAGACATAAATTCTATCGTAGCAGTCCAAATGTGTTACGTTGTTAAAGAGGGAATAAGGTTGACAGGCCCCCGGGGCTACTCGGGAGCCAGCTATTCACACAAGCACAATCACAACCTTTCTAAATATGAATTTTGCACGGCCTGTGCGGTCTTGGCTTTTGTTGTTGACACAATGCGACATGCTTGGGCTGCGTCGGCTCAGCGACATACAAAAAAGGAGGAAAAGGCCGGGGGTGTCCGAGTATGAGATAGTGTTCCTGGCTTTCTTAAAAGCCCTCGTTTTCCTTCTGTGGCCCGATGAATTCACCATGAACACAGAACAGTGCAATGTGAAGAATTGACATGAGATTTGAAAAATGGAACAGTTCAGTTTTTGTGTTAAAGCTGATGGCTATTATTATAAGTGCCAGCGCACAACGTGATTTAATTCTTGATAAAAGGTCTTCATTGTTTCCTGCGCATGTTCATTCTAATCAGACTGAAAAGAAATCCTGATAAAGTTGAATTTAAGCATTCTAGGCAAAGTACAGCAGAGGCTAACAATGATGGATGAAAAACAAAACTACTGATGAATGTCATCAGTCGTTTTGTGGGTGTTTGGACAAAAAACACAAGTATAGAGAGCCTAAATACTTCACCTTCAGGTAATCCTATGGGACCTAATTATTTACATATATATATATATAAAAATAAATGTCTCACAATAAAGGCAAAGATTTGATAGCACAAATCTTTAGAGTAATCAGTGTGAATTTATCATCCCCCTGATTAATCTAACCGTTAGCAAGCCAGCTAATGTATTGTGGATCAGCTAGCTTCCACAGCACCACCTTTGTTTCAAGGACATTCAGATGAACTAAGCTGTGGACTATGTTTCTGCTATAACCAGAACCTCAGGCTGTGTTCAAATAGGACTTTATCTCTTGATAAAAACTTGCAACTTGTTACACATCACAACACGATATGCTACATCATAGATGAACATTTTTTTACGGATAGATAACGGTGAAATTGATGAATCGTGACATGATTTTGTATGGCTAGCTGTGCAGTTCTCCATCAAGCTACCTGATCTCTTTCCATGTCTGACAGCTGACAGCAGGAACATGCAAATGTTAGTTAAGATGGCCATTTATGATTACTGAGAAACAAAAACGTCATTCTTTGAATGGGAATCTGCACACAAGGGACCAGTGGGCATGACATATTTGCTTAACTTTCTCTCTGAGAGTGCATCTACAGCATAGATGATTTACAAATTAAACAGATTGCCAATTGCCGATTAAATCCAAGTACATTTTGTTTACTGAGTCAACATTCTGTGAAAATCTACTAAAAGTAGAAAGTACAAAAGTACAAAGCAATAAAAGACCAAATGAGTGGGTGTTGATATGGAACACATTAGCCATATTTCTGAAAATCTGTGCTGCGCAAAAAAACCCATCTCTTTTTGCATTGAGTTCATGCAGAGGCTTCTCAAATCTGAGGCTCAGCTGACCTTAACGGTTTGGACACACGTTGCTCTGCTCCTGAAAATCAAGCACTGCCCTTTTGCAACATTATCCATGAATGGTGAGCTAAAGCCATGCTGCTCTGCCCACCAGGCCTGGAATGAACAGGGCACTCATTGTGACTACTACTTCAGGCCAGACACTAGCAACATGCCCCGAGATGCTCCGGGGATCAAAGAATGAAAAAAAAAAATCTCATCTCAAGAATGGAGAGCAACTACGAGTAAAGCTGCTTTCTCCTCTCTGTGAACTCGGCTGTTTCACACGACCCAGTTTGAAGTGACAGGATGCAAAAGTTATTTTATGATCAGGTTTCCAATGAAATCACTCTACAGGCCAAGGTTTTCACATACTCCCCCTGGTCTTGGCAGGCATGAGTTCAGGCTAAAGGAGGCTCCAATGAATGAGAATTTTTATTTTCTTAGTTGCACACTCTCCTTGCAGGACTATACCTGCTCTCTCTTTCCAGCCGTATCCCTGCCAGACTCCACTGTGCATTGCCTTTCCCCAACTTCATAGAAGGCAAATAGTGCCTCCGTGACATCCATAAGTCTTCGTCTTGTCAGCAAAACACTTGCCGATGCCGTTTATCACTTGAAAACACACCTCTCCTCTGTCTTCTTTTGATATTTCTACATGTTAAAATCTTCTGTTCCTGACAGGTGCTGAACGCTTGCTACAGTTTCCCCCTTTATCGTATCAGCTTGCTGCCTAAAATGTTTCAGCAAAATTCCCTGTGTTTATCTGACTTGTAGTACTATCCTACTGGCAAAACACAAATTTATTTTGCAGAAGGCTTATGCAGGAGGACTGAATCAGCAAAGGGATCCCTAGAAGTGAAATATTGTTTCCCCGAAGGCTGAACTCTTGGCTCGTCATATATTGTTGGTTTATAGCAGGGAGTTGCAAAGATCTGGAATACAGATTAGGGCGTTGACATATTATAAATACCTAACAATTGCATCTGCCAAAATAATGCAAATATTTTTGTGAAGGTGGCAGGCAGCCAACTTGTGTAGAGTCTTCACAGTGCGTCTCTTATGGCTGGTTAAAAGAGATGGCGCGTGTGTGTGTGTGTTGGGGAGGTGTTACTGGCAGGTAAGACTCTTCACAAGTCACTCTCTGTGAAGGAGAAGAGAGAAATGTCAGGTGATCATAAGAACTGAAGCAGAAATGTTTCCGCTACCTGGGTGGACTATAAATAAAACCTGGTTGAAATAAATCGTCTTCCCACTCTGCAGCCAAAAAAGATTTAATTAGAGGATTATTTGTCTTGTTTACTGCCCCTGTGTCGTCACGCTCAGCAGTTTTCTGAGCGTGACGTTTTCTGAGTCAATGGAAGGGGGAGGGGGGGTGCTGGTGACGAGGGCTCAGTCTCGTTCTGTGTGCGCGAGAAAAGTGGCGGAGTTCACTATTAATTGCTCCAACCACAGGCGCTTGTCTTATCTCTGAACCATTAATCATAAAGTGAGAGGCAGGCAAAGGGTGCAGGGCCAAAGTCACATTATGCATGAAGGCAATTTGTTGCACAAGGAATCTGATCAGAAAAAGCATCAGGTAAAATTCTCCCTCTCTTTTTGTGTTTCTTTTGAGATCCTCAGCAGAGCAACACCTTGCCTGTCAGTCCATTTTAAATTAACCAGCATCAAGTGCTTACAGTAAACACACATATGTGAACAAAGAATCTCATTAGAGATGAAGCATGTCTGTCCTTCCACCTCTCTTTTTTCATTCCCTGGAGTCTGGTTTATGCCCAATGCTGGTCTCTCCTTAGCCATGAATAAAACGAACAGCTCATGAGTCAGAACTTTTTTTTACATCCGCACCTATTCACGAGGAGAAGAGAAAAGCAGCCGTTAGTGGGTGAAGCCTCCACCTCCCTCCCTCATTTCAATGAATGAATGGAGGCTCTATTGAGCCCGGATGGCCTGTTGCTTCAACTCATGGTGGAAAATATGACAACCAAGCAGCAGGTAGGAGAAAGAGGCTTCTGGGACAGCACGGGTGGGAGGTCCAACCACCAATACTTGCACTTTACACACTGCTGTTTGTATGTCTTTGTAGATGTTTAATAGAGTTATACCCAGAGTGACTCCAACGCTTGAGGATAAGAGTTCCGGTTTGCCTCAGAATTGAAAAAAAGATACAGAAACAAAGTCCAAAGAGCAAGAGCAAGAACATCACCCCCCGTTTGCACCAGAGGAGCCTGGTTCTGGTGCTGGGTCTTTAGTTATGTAGCCACGTTCAGACAGACTGTAGCCCTGCATGAAAAAATGCAACCCTTTCATCCGTTTGAATGAAGCCAGTCCGGCAGCACGGCGGGGGGAGGCCGTTGAGAGGGCTCCGCCAAAGTCCCGCAGAGCCGCCCGGCAAAAAAAAAAAAAGTTGAATGTGGCTCAACTTTTGCTGAACCGCAAAACAACATCACCTGCCAATTAAATACATCCGAGAGAAGGTTCCTGATTGTGTTATAAGGATATACGCCATCTACAAATAATGCCCATTCAACACGGGCAAAAACAAATAGTTGAAGTCCCAAGAATGATTTTATTTAGGGACCAAATTATCATATATTTAAATCCAGAGTGCATGCAGCAAAAGTTTCATGCAACATACAGTGTAAATCTGTATTAAAAACCTCATGTTATTTTCTTGGCTGTTGACCCACACACATCAACATATTGCAGAAAAGCAAGAATTTCATCACATTTATAAGGCTACTGTGCATTGATTATTTCTTCTGTCCATATGGCAGTTGGTGCTCTTTACCTCTACCAGGATCTTTTATTGGAAAAAAATTATACGAGTGGGGTCAAGTGCCTCCTGTTCTCCTTCTCATTTCCTCCTCCTCCTCTTCATTACTTTCAGTAGTTTGAACTACAGAGTCTGCCAACAAAACAACGTCTAGTAGGTGTCTGGGGTGAGAAGGGTAAAGGTTATGGCATATTCTTACCAGGATATTTTCTGTAATTATTGGGATATATTATATTCATGGAGTATGTACTCTGACGGATGAGATTTTTTTTTCTTCACTTTATTGTAAGCGCAGAGAATCGCTGTAGGTAATGAACATTTACAGTGTGATGCTCTGCAAGAAGTCACAGTAGTAAAACACATTTTTGTCTTATTTTTTTCTGCTTCAGCCCCCACTTTCCTCTTTTTTTCCGCCCATCTACGCCAGCATTAATGCCACTGAAAGTTCGTCACACTTTGAATGTCACCTTCCTCTACAGTCACACAGCTCTTTGGTTAGGCAGCATTGGGACACTCTGACTGGAAGAGTATGGCTCTGACACATTTTCCGTAAAAAACAACAACCCACAGTCAGGTCCTCTTTGTCTGTGAAAACCAGCAGCACCGTCATTTCTGAGTGATTAATACACAAAGGACTAAACTCTGACTGTTAAACAGTAGGCCCATTGGCTGGTTGTAATGTCTCTTTGGATAAACTAATTCCATCGCAATACTTGTCCCATGATGCTGTGCTGCAGTATCAACTATCGGGAGCTTCTCTTCAAATATGCTGGTTTCAGTCCATAAAACACATATTGGTTGCACTCTAATGGGTTTACTTTATTCTTTCTTCATTTATTCAGCGCATCAGATGCTATAGGACATTTATTTGATATTAATCACTGCATCAGCATCGGCTAGCATCCTCAAACGTGCAATTTATGCAATTTGTTACGTTATCTCCCATGGTTATCCATCTCCCCCAACAGTTACACCATCCGTTCTCGCCTAACCAAGCAAAGCAAATAACTTTTCAAAGACGGTGAAGGAAACAACATGACAGCCTCTGGATCTCCCTTCTACCAGTCAAAAATAAAAAAAATGGCTTTATTGTGTTGTTGTGTGAAGCCACAAGCCTGTTTTAAAATATACGCTTGCCAAGATCCACAGGAGTTCCTTGATCACAGAGAGAAAGAGAGAGCGAGAGAGAGAAAGAGAGAGAGGGTCCTGTTGCAATTGTGCAGAACAAAGACAAGACGAGTGGTCTATTGAAGGGTGTGAAAAATTTATATCTACCAAACGTTAGAGGGACTTGTTCTATTTCAGTCAGACGGCTGAAATGCCACTTAGTAACCTAACTGACACACGCTCAAGCGCCATCAAGCACTTTTAGGCCACAAGAAGACGCTTTGAGGGTGTTTACTCGTGTAGCAGCAGCAGTTCAAGGGCTATGTCTTATTTGATTGGCTGTATCAACCCTGTTCACGATGCATCACATCCAACTTCCAACAGCAGCTAGGGTGAAACATCCAACGATGGTGTGGCTCATTAAACAGTCTAATAATGAGCAAATTTATTAGACGCAGATGACAGAACTATGTACTCTCGTCCTTTTAAGAGATACTCTCACACGAGAAAGACACATTAATTTCTCAGGTAATTGAGTTGAGCTAACACCGCTGGGGTTAAGAGTTCAGTGGCTGTTCGGTATAATGGGCGCACACACACACACACACACACACACACACACACACACACACACACACACACACACACACACACACACACACACACAGGCTGCACATCTCCCACAAACATTTTAAAATATTCTACTGATACTACTAGCAGTTGATGAGTTTCATTTTCTGTAAATAGAAGTACCATTTTTTCAAGGCAGTTTGCACTTAAACATGCTAACAACCTAAGCTGAATAATTATCATTAATTATGACAAATTATAGTACTGAAACTCCCTTGTTTCATCAGTAATGTAATTATACATAATTATAGATTATGAATTATATATCTATTATACACCATAAAGGAACAACTGAATGGAAAGTAATTGTCTACATGAACAATCTGTGTGAATGTTTCATGTTTCAGGTAGCAGGAAGCTCAGTAGTTGTTTACTGTAAATAACAAAGAAAGAGTGGATAGAATCTCCTAGAAAAAATATCATCATGTTTGAGCTTATGTGAAGCTAATGTTAGGTGTCTGTGTAAGGGTTGAAATATTTTTTTCTCGCAATACTCATTCCTGTCCTGATATTTTCATAATGCACTTATCATGTGGTGAAAGTGGTGAAAACCCACGAACCTCCTCCTGTGAAAAATGTATTTAAAAGTTGATCTGAAACTATTTTTCTGTTACAGTGTTTTTTGTGCCAAGGTCTTTTTGTTACTATAAATCCACCACAGCTCAACAGGAAAACACTGAAACACAAAGAAACACAAAGCTAAAAACATGCTAAACAAAGATAGCTACTTGATATATATATTTTTTAATATTTAAATATTTACAATTTAGTAATATATCCAGCTAATGCAATATAGCCTTAATAAATACATTACAATACATAGTTTTTCTATAGATAACAAGGCAGCTTTATTGTAAAGTCAAAAGGTAGATCTCAACATCAAGAAACTACTAGTAGCAACATTTCATACTATGAAGACAGAAACAAGACGCATTTATTAAAATGCTCAATAAAATCATATTATATCTATTAGAATGTAGATCACAAATATGGAGCTGTTTTTTAATTTACAGAAAATACATTTTTACGATTCAAATTGCAAAAACAGTTTGATTTTTTTCCTCAAATTGTTCAGTCCTAACCTGAAACTTGATTGGCACTCTCAGATTCAAATACTACAAAAAAAAGTGTTTAACTTGATCCTGCACTTCTGTCATGCTGCCAGATATAGAGTTGCCCTTATTCCTGAAGCCGCACATACTAAATATGTACGCCTAGTGCCTACATGTTAGGAATGGGAAGCACCAGAAATATGCTCTGGATTAAAGCTTCTATTAAATAGCAGATAATATTATATAGAGAAGCAGAATGTGCTGATACAATTGGCGGCAACAGGAACATAATCAGTACAACACAGTGATTATGTGGAGTCGTTCCATCCTGCAGGGATTAGTCAGGGAAAACTAGGCCTTGCATTCACTATCACCTTGCCATGACTTCACACCTTTTTATAGCTGACAGGTCACACACGCACTCACACATGCTCACAGCAGCATAGCCAAAAAAAAAAAAAAAAAATCATAACAAGCTAAAGCTTTAGTTAAGCACCTTGCCCTCCGCTTGGCCCTGCATTGTGTGTGAGCAGCTTGTTGGGTAAACTTGTATGTGTGTGTTTGTTCGGTCTTTTCATGCCATTATGTGTCACAGAGAACTGTCACAGCGACTTTGTGTCTAAATGCCTGCATTTGGAGTTTAAAACAAAGCCGACACAACGGTCCAGTTTCTTCTTAACGCTGACTCAGCTCCTCTGTCAGCCTCAAACCTCACCTCTGCCCCATGGGATCAGTCTAATAAAACACCTGCGACACCGAGCGTCATTCTACGAAGGGGGGGGGGGGGGGGGGTTATGGTTTCTAGCTTGCTGATGCTTGTATAATGTCAGCTTGACTTGGCAAAAGGACGAGGAAAAGCCATTAAGCAGATGTCCCAGGTTTGCATAGGTGGTGTTCAACCAGGTGGCCAATAACCTGTGCTTCTCTAAGTGCTGACACACACACAGAAAGGTATGACCCTAGCTGCAGCAGTAATTCCTTACAGTGCTTTAGGGAAGGAAATGCAGCAGACTAACATGAAAATTCTGCCGCCAGCAGTTTAAGTCTCTGTAATCTCACTCTCCTTCCCTGTAGGCAGCTATTTTGTTATGTTTCAGCTTTAATCCCTCTTCCCTGTCTTTTACTTTACTTTGCCTAAAAACGCTCCGTAACATTCAAAACTTATCTCCACTGATCGTCACGCACACTCCATGTTCTTTTGTACTTTTGCTATAATGCAGGCTATTTAATTGACCTAAGTTTGCCTGACAAAATGTCATGTCTCCTTCTTTGTCACGGCTTCATGAGCTAGATTGTGACAATTAGCAATCAATTATCTGTTTTAATTGTCCTTTCTATAACACAACATTACTGGGCTTCACTAAAGACCCAATAAAAAAATTGAAACCCTTCCAGCATCATTATTTTAATGAGTTTCATGTAGAGCTTCAGAAATAAAATCCATTATCATGCAGCAACAAAGGTTATCAACTCGCCTGCTGTAAGGTTTTATATTTGGTACAAAGGGAAACTAGAACTGTAATTGTAGTTTGTTTATGGTGCGAGTTGTTCTGACTGAATTGCTTTTTTTTTTTTTTTTACCTGGCAGCAATGAAGCATTGGCTCTCAAGCAGCATTATCTTATTCATGCTCCAAAGTATGGGACAAAAGGTTACAACAACCTGCAGCATTTTACTGCCAGCCTCTGATTTGTAAAGCTGCGTCCAGTTTCTACCAGCTGCATGCCACCTATACATGATAATTAGCCACCGCTGGCTGCTGTGTGTTTTTGTAAATGTATAAGCATGACTGGAGGCAGATGTGTGCTAGGTTGTGAGCATCAGCAGTAGGGTGTTCCTTCCAGCTTGACACAAACCTTCCACAGAGCTCTTCTTGCTGCTACTGCCTGTATTCCACATGAGGTGCTGTCATGAGTTTGTATGGAAAGAAAAAGCATATCTAAAAATAGCTGAATGTACTCAGTCCTTGCAAACAGAAGACTGGAAATAAGGTCATTATGGTGATTAAGTAACCTTGAGGGTAAAGGCTTGACCAAAGATATCCATGAAACACAGCAAATAAATACGTTATAAAAAGAGAAGAAATATCGACGTCGACTGTAAAACCCGCAGAACCTTCTGTAACATTTCATTGCCTAAATTCCTTCCTGTTCTAAATTCATCTTCTAAAGTGCAGCTGTCAACTTACTTATTATCTACTGCCACAGCACAGCTGAGTTATCAACTTGACAAACTAACGAGCGGACTGGGGAGGAAAACACACGGATGGATGATTTCAACATTTCTTGCGATCTGTTCGGAGAATTCAACAATTTTGAAGAACGGGACACAGCAGGGTAAACAGAAACCAATAAATGAACAGCTGTTTGGTAGTTATGTTTCTAATTTTACAAATTAATTTAGCATCAATGAAGCAGCACTAAAAACAACCTTCATTTTAATAACAAGTTAGTTAGCCATGACTTACTTCACTTACCTCACCTAGTTGCAGACTAGAAAATCTCTAGAAAATCTAAAAGTAACGATGCATGACAACCTTTCGGGATGGGAAGCATTGTTCCAGGTATTAGTCAGGCGCCTCAGGGAAACCGAGTTACATCTTGTGAAACACTTTAAATTGTGATTACCGCAATGATAAACACTTACATAACAAATACAGACATACATATATATATATATATATATATATATATATATATATATATATATATATATATATATATATATATATATATATATATATATATATATATATATATATATATATATATATATTTATATATATATATATGCTCCTCTTGTAATGTTACATGCAGTGATGACATTAATATATTTTGTTTCATGATTAACTCGGACATACTGAAATATGTGTGTGTGTCTGGACAAGGGGTCCCGGAATGGAGACGAGGCTCCTGCAGAGTCCTGATCCCCATCTCCTGAGTGAGTATCCAGTGTTGGGACCAAGCCTCCACCAGCTGTAGCATAATGGAAGCCTCATTAGTCCCTGGCATCAAAGAGACTGGCAGCACTCGAGCAACAGAGTGCTGCAAAGACCATTTCCGCTCAAATGCAGCAGGTGTAAGAGGAGTACACAGGACTGATCTCCATTACAGGCTAATGAGGAAGCCTGCAATATTAACATTGATTCAAACTGTGATGTGTCACAGCTTCTTTGCAAAGCAATGTCTTCATTAAACAAACTATTGCCTCAGCATCCCAGAAAAGATAATATTCTGGTATTTTCAGTAAGCTAAAGTCCAGCATGACTCAGTGAATACAGGCTGAAACAGATTGGTATAAATAGTGAGCCACAGGGGAAATTCATTGTTAGAAATTAATGGAGTGCCAGTGCTTTTTCAATGAAAGATCGCTGTAATGGAATGAAAATACAAATTTTCTCTATCAGCCTTATAGCGTAGTAGAGGAGTGTTGTCACACAGCAATGAGCCGCACTGTTAATTCATTATAATGAACACGGGAACTGTAGTTTATTTAGAGTTAAACTGGTAGAGACTGGTAAACACTCACTGGTAGAGAGCCCCAGATGTGTAATAATCCACAGCTGGAAATAGTCCCCCCAAAACACACACACAATTTAATCCTGCTTGGGTAAAGTATATGAAAATGTTCAGCCACTAAAAGAAATTACTGAGCCTCTGGCTAATTTAACTATATTGTTTATATGTGGTTTGTTTTTAAAACTTTAGAACTTCACTGGGAATGATAAGCCAACACAGTGGTTCTCACAGAAAATGTTTTACTAACATGTATTTGTTTTTTTTTTATCAAATAATAGTTTGTTATACTGTGTTGCAAGCAAACTTGTATTTATATAAACCACATTTAAGCTATTTCATGTATATTATTGTGGATGGATGCAAAATAACTCTGATGAGGTTAGTGCACATTTTGTTTTTAGGTTTTCAGGCGACCCCATTTAATTTCTACTTGACCCTACTTGGGGGTCACGACCCCAAGGTTGAGAAACCCTGGGCTAGTGACTAAGTACCACAGGTAGGAAAGGGAAGTTAGAAAAAGTATGGAGAGGTGGATTAACACATTTTGTAGTTTGGGCCTTTTATGGAATCTGTGGCTACATCCTTCAATATTGAGAATGACTAAATTTACCACTTTAGAAATTTGATTAATTAATAGTATTATTCCGATACTGACCCTGCTGAAAATACACCGACATCACCTAGATGATGTGACTTCAGCCTGGAGCAATACAGTCACATCAACTAATTATGCCCATCTGGCTGAGACTGATCCCTCCTCAGCTTACAGTCTGAGATCAGTGTGTGTTTGTGGGCACGGCTTGTGTGAAGTGCTCCCGGATGCACAGGTGTCATCAGCAGAGTCACCCCCCCTACACACACACACACAGACACACACACACAGACACACACAGACACACACAGACACACACAGACACACACAGACACACACAGACACACACACACACACACACACACACACACACACACACACACACACACACACACACACACACACTTAAACCCCATGGTCCATCTGTTCCATTCATACTCAAAGGAGACAGGTCACAGCCACAGCAAGGCATTACGCACCGACCGATGAACACCAGGTGCTCAGACCTTGCGGGGAAGAAGAGCGTAGTGACGGCTGTGGTGTCGCCTTGAGGTAAACGTCTCTATCGAGATGCTGTAAATTTATTCACGTTTGCTCCTTTCTACACCCGATGTATTAGGGTGGAGTGTTCAAGTGGATGGAGATAAAACAACAAAAAAAAATAATCTAGATATTTGCTCAGTACACCGGCCAGGCCGTGTTGGCCTCTTGAGTTTATACACACAGAAGATGATAAAACCGCCCTCTGTATATGGTTTGAAGATAAGAACCGGCAGGCAGCCAACTCAGCGAGCCCGAAAAGCTGCTGAGATCCACACAACAAAGTCTTGCCGCCTCGCTAAGTGTTCCCAGAAGTGATGTTTATAGTAAAATGCAGGAACCCAGAGCCACTTCATGTAACCTACATAAACCTTTGTCTATCTGTCCGTAGTTGCGGACTGATAACTACCTGCCTTCAAGCTTTTTTTTTTTTTACCCATTTCAACGAGAGCGCTGTGCTCCAGTTACAGGGGGCGAGTTTAAAAATAGGCCTCACTCAGTCACCACTTAGCCGTGGCAATGTGGAGAGCAGATTGTAAATGAGCACAGTGAAGTGCTTGAATGGCAGCCCTTGTCGGGCTCTCTGGGACCTGACACACACACACACACTGAATGTAAAGCAGTAACACACACTGGTAACGACTGTGCAGAAAGCACACTTGTCATGCATTAAGGGTCTGCACGCAGGGCAGATAAGGGCACTGTATTGCTCTAGGAGAGTGTGAGAAGGAAGCCGGTTGTATGGTTAGTATCATATTGGCCTCTTACTAAACATATTTTCACACTGAGACTTCACCCGTTGCCCTTTGCTCGGGGGCAAGTGGAGCAGCTGAGGACGTGTCACTCTCCCTAATAGTGTTTGACAGATGATGCGAGCCCAAAAGTGACCGAAAGATGGTTACGGAATAACAAGCTTGTGGCAGGAGGCCTCGCAGGTGAGGCATCGCCTGACACAAACGGGTGAAGCGGTTCCTCTCGGCTGTAGGGAATGTGAGAAACCACTGCTCACTGCACTTCTCTGGAGCTCATCAAGTCCGCCTGTTAATCCGCTAGCAAATTAAATGTGAATTATATGTTGAAACGCTGACACGTTCCACCACTGCCTTCATTACATTTGCCAGTTGCAAAGTTGAATATACAGTATGCAGAAGCATGACGCTGTTTATAAGGTAATGGCTAATGCGGAGGTTGTTGACAGCCAACTTCGGTGGCTACGAAATAGTGATGGAATGGATCGTATGGTACGACCCCATGAATTTCTTTTTACCTAAATATCAACGCAGCATCAGAGTGAAAATATCAAAACAGGAAAAAACAAAGATTTCAATTAAAACCTGACAAATATCCATTTGTCACCTTGATGACCTTGATGAAAAGGCGGTAAGTACGATTCATCCAATCACTCCGCCTTCATGAACTTTCTCTCATCTCTTTTCTTGATATCAGAAAATAATCAGCTCCCGCTTCATGCCTAGCCCATTCAGGGGAAGAGCGATAGCCCTGCTCATTCTGCCTGTGCTTCGTTAGGTGCGCCGCAAGACATCACCTTGACAGGACTAAAAAAAAAGTGTTGGCAGCGCCAGAAATCCCGCTCCTGGTCGATGACCCACCTCTCCAAAACACTCTGCTTTAACACTCAGCTCCGCCTCGGAGGCAGACAGAAGCACGTCTGGCTGTGTCTGCCACACGGCTAAGTCACTTTGAGTTTTGACCCCATGAGCCATGGAGAAGTGATTATAAAGTGATTATACTAATGAAACACATAGAAGTGCAGAGGTTTACAGTAAATGGTGCTTTCCTGCAGCTATTTTTTTTCCTAATCATAGTTCTAAAACAGATGTTTACAGTGCCAAACAAAATATATCTGAGCTTCTTAAGCGATCGCAGTATTTTACGCAGGACCAGGTGTTTTTTGTGTTCGCACGTGTGTGTGTGTATGTGCGCATACAAGGCACCCGACATGGACGTGACTCAGAGTGAGGCCCCGACTGAGACTTTATTTGCAGGAGCTGCTTCTTTGCTGCCATTTGGCCCTCAAGTCACTCCATTCACATGCCGGGCTTGCTGTGAGAGTTAGTGGCTCAGATGTCAACATGCAGGGCTGATATGAGTACGCTGTAGACAACTGGACGTCATCCAATCACTGAAAGCCACGTCTGATAGGAGCAATACGGGATATCATTTTACAATTCTGCACAGTTTAACATCCAATGCTTCATTGGTTGTCTTGGAGAAATCAATGAACCTAATCTACTGTAAAGTGCTGTTTTGCTTAAGTACATTATAAATGTGTGGTCTGTTGCAGAGTCTTGAGTGTTGTGGGTATAAACCAAGGTTATTATTAAAAAAAAACCAAAAAAAACAACAACTAATGAAATAATAATGAAATCATTTTAAAAATAAAAACTAAGCATTAAAAGAAATGATAACTATTGTAACGGTATTGTATTTTTTTAATTATAGAGTTTTCCATTTTTGCATTAAGGTGCATCTGGGTTCAACTGTTTGACTCATTGTCCTTTAAGGATGGTTGTTCACCTGTCTTGAGAGAAGACATGTTTTATAAATGATTTGATGTTTTGGGTTTTTATTAATATTAATGCAGCCCAAATTAACAATAAAATGAATAAAAGAAAAACAAAACTAAAAAAACTAAATTATTATAACCATGACGTAAACACAGACTCAGAGGGGTTACCTCTCTCCCAAGAATCTAATTATAAATGCTTGAAATTTTCTGGCATGTAAATTGTTACACTTAAACTCAACTCAAGATGTTATCAGTTGCATAAAACTTGTTCATATGTATGTATTTCTGACATGTTTTCTTCTAGATTTCATATGGCTTTTGAGCTATTTTTGAAACGATTAATCTACTGTATGTGCATATTCGGCCAATAATATATTCAGACATATCTCACAGAACACTGTCTGTATCTTTCTCCCATGCGAATGGTCTCTTTCTGCAGGTTTTCTTAACAAAGTATGCATTACTAACATTTTACAGACTGCAGTCCGCGGTGACACACAAATTTGCGTAAGCCATCATGACGAATGTCATGACGGGCACATAAAATTGCAAAACAGGTGCTCTGATTTATATTAGCGATGGCCTAAAAATCTATTTGTTTTTTTTAGTAAAAAGCATCCTGTTTTCTCTTCTTCTGCCCCGGTCCTGCATGTATGCATCAGTTCCTCCCGTTCCAGCTGCCGCCACACCTCAACCCACACCACATTAAAGCATCTTCTGTGTGCAGCTGTTGTCACATTCCTCCTCCTCCCCCCCGCTGAGCGACGGACCTTTTTTCAGCCTCCCCAGACACAACACCATCGACCCCTTCTCCGAGCAGAGTCTGTGTTCGGCTGACGTTTTGTGAGGGTCCAAACTGAAACTTGACATTTGAGCTCCACTTTTGCGTGCAGGCTTCTTCGGGTCTTTACTTAGCTCAGAGGTTGAGGCAGCTGTGCTGCTGCCTGACTTACCACCATCCTCAACAATTGTTTAAGTTGCTTCTCCAAGCCAGGTGTAGTTTCTGGCTACTCAGCAGTTTTTTGTTTTTTTTCTGACAATTCATGCTCCTTCTCTTCCTCCTCCTGTGGGAAATCATTTATTTTAGCTTTCCATCCAATCATTAAGAAGATTATTGATGGGAGTTGTGGTATTCTGGTTTGTTCCTTCATTGACTCAAGTCTTTCCAAAGAAACTGTCAATCATCAAAGCCAAGTTAAGCCAATGGGTCAGTGACAAATCATGGTTGGAGAGGAAAAAGTAAAAAAAAAAAAACTTGCAAGTTTAAGGAGCATTCATAAGGTATATTGAATAGTATGTTTTGTGTTCATGTTGGTTACTTGTCACTTAAAAGTCAATTTGTTTAAATTATTATTTTTGTGAGATTTTTTGACACAAAATGTCAAATAGTGTAACCAAAAATGAATGATACATTTTAAATATTTAATCCATTTAGAATATAAAAACGTTGTTAATAGTCAGTCAGTCATTTTCTATACCTGCTTATTCCTCATTAGGGTTGCAGGGGTCTGCTGGAGCCTATCCCAGCGCGTTACGGCGAGAGGCAGGGATACACCCCAGATGGTCGCCAGCCAATCGTGGGGCACACACACCATTCACTCACACACTCACACCTACGGGCAATTTAGAGTCACCAATTAACCTGAGCATGTTTTTGGACTGTGGGAGGAAGCCGGAGTACCCGGTGAAAACCCACGCAGACACGGGGAGAACATGCAAACTCCACACAGAAAGGTCCCAGACCCAGGACCAAGGAGGTCGTGAACCTGCGACCTTCTTGCTGTGAAGGCAACAGCGCTAACCCCTGCGCCACCGTGTCGCCTGTGTTGTTAATAGCATTCATTAATTTATTTTCTATACCTGCTTATTCCTCATTAGGGTCACAGGGGTCTGCTGGAGCCAATCCCAGCACATTAGTGACAGTTTAAACTATCTAGTACTAGATTTTTAGGGTTACACATGACAGTTTTGACAATGTCCAAACGACCAAATCACACTGTCGGTTCTCTGCATCATAGACGACTGTGCTCACTGTGACTTATGCTCTGTCTTTATCATGCTGAAGAATTTCCCCTTTTCATTCACATGAAAATGTAGAAAGCTGAAGCTGAAAAATGAAGCTCGAAGCCTCACTGATAACACTTCTGCACAGATTCTCAGGCTGAACACACACACAAACACACACATATTCCGACAACCTTCCCTCGTCACTAATTGAGCACAGAGTCTCAGTCACGGAATGAAGCTCGACATGACAGGGAGATTCTTATCGCAGGTGTTTGTGCAGCACATGTCACGGCGACGCCGCTTTAACCCCAGCATCCCGTGCTTCGGTTAGTCTGTGGCAAAGACTTTGGGCAGATTAACACTCAGCTCCAGAGAGGTGGATCTAACTGGGAGAAAAACATGAATCCATATCTTTGCTAAACCCGTGGCAGAGGAGGACGTGCCGGGTGTGGAATGTTAAATGAATTATGGAGGGCAGAGAGTACAGAACTTGGTATTGCCTCGTATCGAGATCGATAAAACAAACTGATTGATATTCATGGGTTATCCTGCCTCATATTCAGCGATGCTAAAAGCCAGTGAGCTCATGAGAATAATGCAAAGATGTATATTATAACTGCTGCATTATTAACCAACATAAAATTGAAGCCGAATGTCAGTCAGAGGAAGAGAGATGAGTACTTGGCCCGAGATACTGAGCTGAATAAATACTCGATTGGAACTTCAACACAGTCCACATGGAGCACTCTGGTAAACATGCCGTCCATCATACAACACGCAGCCTGTGTGGAAGGAGGAGCAGTTTGCAGGGTGGAATGTAACTAAGTAGATTTACTCAAGTACTGCAGGCAAGTGCAGTTTTAAGGTAGTCTAACTATATAACACTAAGGTATTTTAATTTTTTCCTCCATTTTTAATGCTACTTGATGCATCCATTCCACCACATTTCAGAGAGAGAGTACTATAAAATAATATAATAAATAATATAAATATATATATGTTTCTTTTGCTTCTATCATCTTAGACCCTCAGATTTATTTGTGACCTTATAAAAGCAGTTAAAACTAGCCCTGTCTCTACTGGCTAAAACAATTAAAATGTCTAAACATTAATTGTTAAATGTTTTAATTAATCAATCACAACACAATTTTCTGCAAAACAAAACACTGTTAGTACTTTCATATATGTTTAGCTGGTAATACGGATGTAAGCAGGAGTACTTTTACTTGTAATGTAGTATATATTATTATGTTGGTGGATAGAAGTGCACTGTACTCTCTGCTGACACTGCTACATGAGGTCTCGTTATTTCTGGATACAAGATTATAATTTACCCAGATCACTACTTGGAGTAAGACTTAAACATTATGGCGGTCAGTATGGCTGCAGGGGTCAGTCTCTTGGTGATGCGCCGCAGCCCTTTAACAACGTGGAATATTGTCAAAACAATTTGAGGGATCAGCTGGATTTGGCCTTGCGGCTAATAGTTCCACAGCAGTTTAATCAGGACTTTAGCAATTATTCACACTGCTAAGAATGCCCACGGTGGCAGTAGTGATGGGGGTGGGGCACCGTGCAGCAGCAGACTTAGAGAACAAACAAGTCTGCCGTTCATGTCAGTTCTAATCAAATGGTTTAACATAGCAGAACCAGCTAGGGGCAACCAGGTCACTGAATTGGATAAGTGCCATGTGCAGGTCAGATTAAGACTCAGACTAAGACCCTAATATGGAGTAAAGTGAAAGCATGGTGCTCCCGGCACCAGGATTCGGGTCTATTGCCATTCTGTCAAACAGCACATGTTTGGTGCGTATGGGCTGAGCTTGCATCACTTTACCAAAAAGGTCATGTTTCGGGTTCCAGGCCGAGATTGATAATCATCTCCTTGAGATAAGAGGCAGAACAAACAGAACGCATCCTCACCCCAGAACAGATAAAACAGGATGGAGCACCAAAAGCACTTAAAGCACGCACAACCAACACGGCACAAGCTAAATTAACAAAAGGAGTCCTGACCTATGTGAACAAATCAGCAGGAAAAAAAAAACATTACCACTCAGTTGCCATCCCTGATTTTTTTTTTTTATTATTATTACAAATTATGTTTGTATGTAAATTATGTTTTCTAAATTTCCTGTACTAAATACACCAAAAAAAAAAAAAAAAAAATCACGGATCATCAGAAAGTAAATTCACAACACAATTTTCTGCAAGACTTTTAATACTAATGATTCTAAACTTTAGTGGTCATATCTTGAATATGGCTGGGCACTTAAGATTTGACCGGTACAGTCTGTATCATGAAATCCTAGGTTTTAAATGTCTTTGTGACTATTTGGAGTAGGGATGCCCATTTTGAATGTTTTTTTCTGACCGACGGTTGACACCCGTTGACAGATCGCTAACCGTTAACCGACGAGATTAAATTGTACGGTTTAGTGGGCTGTAGTTAGTGCTCGGAGGGGAAGGGGAGACGGTGAGGGGGCGGTAGTATAGAGAAGCTGTGTAGCTGGTGCTTACTCCTCTTCCTCTTCTTCGGCAGCAGTCTCAGTGTGTCTCCGCTATTGGGGTTTTATCGTCTCCATTCGGCTCGCAGTGAAGTTTTGAGCTGCCGTTTTGGTTCTTCTAGTGGACCAGGTAAGCCTTCTCTCTCTCAAACAGCCACAGCCGCCTCTTCCCTGACCCCCCCCCCCCCCCCTAATATATGAGCAGATTAACAAGTCAGCAAACACACACTCAACCGTCTGGCACGAGAACACTGTGACAAAAACCTCCTTTGCAGCAGATGAGCTACAGAGGTGCAGGGATGTAAAATCCCCCCTTTCTGTAAGAATCAATAATTTCGAACAGCAAAGCCAATTGTCCAATGGGGCAACTTTATTATCCAACTATGCTCTCAGGCTTATAGGATGGACCTGTGCCCATATAATATATGTACAATATATGTACAATAATAAGGTTTTAAAACAATGAGTCCTTCATTTCACACAGAGATGGCTCCTCATTTATATTTATTTAGCAGGGGAGAAATGACAACTGCTGCTGATACACTTTATCAGCTGTAGCTAGCAAGCTAATTATGCTAATATTAGCTCTATGAGTTGGTGGATAAAGGCGTCTCTGGCTGACTTCAATATTTCCAGCTGACTCGTTTTAAATTAGAATTGTGTACACACAGACTCCAAATCCCCAGTTTTTTACTACAGCTTCATGCACACTGCTTGATCTGCCGTGCCTAGTTACGGTTGCTAAGCTCTGATTGGACATGTGCTTTTCCTGGGAGGGGTTTCTAGAGAGCAGCCAATTCCACTGAGACATGATGCAAAATAAACGGAACACATTCTAATCCTGACAGAGATAAGCAATGCTTCCTCGGACCTTCAGGCGATAGAGGACCTAAAGTATTAGAGCTACTAAAGCACACTAAAAAAAAAATCAAGACCAGCCAATTATTTAAAAAAAAAGTGCTTGACTGACCTATATCTAATTAAAAGGTGGAAAAATTGCTCTATATACACTACATATACATAATACTAAGGGAGCCAGGAAAAAGTCTTATTGTTTCAATTACACATAGTTTAAGTTTCAGTATTAAGTATGAGTGAGTAGTAAAGAATTCTCCGCTCACACATCCTGCCTTGTTTTTCAGGCTAAGATAGAGCAGCTATGACCTCATCAGTCGAACATGGATAACATGAAATTGCTGGCTTTTCGGCAAAATTTTGCACACTGCTGGGCCAAAGAAAACAGTGTAGAGGAAATCCACGGCTCCGAGTTCGCTGGCTGCTCTGCAGGAGAAGCTTCAGAATCCCGTCTCTGTCACAACTGCGGTCAACAACTTCCTTCCCTGAGATCAAGAGTATTTATTCAGTAGACATTTTTATATTGTCTGTCAAGCTGTATCATAAAAATAGCACAGCCGCGTATGTGGGTCTCTGTTGCTGTTTTGTTAAAAGAAACTAGTGTAGTCAGACAATCCTCGGGACTAAAATTAAAGTCACTTAGTATGTCGCTCTATATGTGTGGGATTCGATTTAAATCATCGTTAGTGAAACACTGTTGGTCCCTTCAATACAGATATTTTGTCGTCTCTCCATAGTTAGTTAAACAGATTATTGAACATGTTGAAAAAAAACATCAGTAAATAAATAAATTAAAATCAAAAGCAAGTAACATTGAGTCATTTGTCTTAACTTTTAGTAGTGCTACTAATGTTTTGGCAGTTTACAATTTCCTGTAATTGTCACTTAGTGGCATAGTGGCTGCTGTAAAATAATAACATATGTGGGAGAAATAAACAGCCAAAACGCCTAACATGTGGGTGTATTTGCTTTTCCTGTTTCCATATTGTCTGAATAGATTATGGAAGGTGTGGGAAAGCTTTCTTATGAGGCACAAAGATGAAGGCTCAGGTTAAAGGAAGAAAGCAGCTAACGAGTCTCTAATTGCATAATAAAGGGTCTTGTTTGTAATCTAAATTAGTGCAGTGTCCATTCAAAACATGCCTGTTCTGAATGGCCATTTCTTAATACCTGAGAACAGTGCCTCTCCCCTAAATGCCTCACGTGCAGGCTATCAGCAGAAGCTACAAAATACCAATGTTCTCTAAACGCCTCACATGCGGGTTCTTGAAGCTACAACTTTAAGCCGAAGTAGATCGGATGAGCTCCAGACATCCTGCACTGTGTCTTGAATGTGAACAGTAGATCTTACCTGAAGGTTTCCACTTCATTCTCTATGGTAGTTATTCATCACTACAGATTTAACCCCCCCTCCAATGGTGTATCACACTCCGCAGTGATGATCAAATATGAATTAAGATTATGCATTGCCTATTTCTTGCCTCAAGTGTTTTCAGACACATTTTTAGTGCCTGTTTGGCTGTAAAAGGACATTTTATATGAAGTGGCCATTATGTTGGAAAAAGCATAGAACATGGCAAACTCACTGTAAGTGCATCACCACCATATCACCAAGAAAGTGTTTTGGTGATCCCTGATTGATACAAAGTGTATTATTCTGCAGGTGTCACATGTCCAAATTGCACCAAATTCAACACACCACTTACTTAAATCACCAGCAATATACCCCACATGGATGTGATGAACAGTTCTTGAGATATGGGACACACAACACACACACACGCTGGTAGCTGAACATGACGAGATGGGTATGTGGCATTTGGTGGTCCATTATGATAATATTAAACTGATGCATATTAATAAACTGTCCTGACAGGAGTGAAATAATAGCATGTGACAGATGTTGCAGGATAAGGTCGCCTCTAGAGTGAGCTACAAAGGGACTGAGAAAAAGTCAAAGAGAGGTGAGGCAACCTGGATCCATGGCTTCAAAGACCTGAGCAGCTACTTGTAGTCATAGAATGTCACCAAACACACATTAGACTGCAACAACACTAGTTTTCTACATTTCCTGTATGTTATATATTTGACATGAAATTATCAAGTTGAAACTTGTTTGTTTTTATTCTATTTAAACTTTCAGTGTTTTTTCTCACTATAGGAAATGTAGAAATATAGTTTGAAATATTTTGAAAACTATCAATTATCAAGATGTAGAATAGTAACATAAAACACATAAGGCTACATTCAGGCTGCAGGGCTTAAAGCTCAATTTGGACTTTTTTGTAAAACCCATCTTTTTTTGCGAGGTCGTTCACATTTTCAATTTAATGCATCTGGTATGATGTCCAGTGTGAACTTTAAACCCTCCAAAAGTGTTTCACATGCATACTGGAGCAAGTATATCTACATACATACAGATATATACACACACACGCAAAAAAAAAAACACACACACACATATATTTATACATAATTATGTACGTATCTATGCAGTGAGCTCGCTCAGTGTTTACGAAAGTAAAAAAGGAAGCTAGCGGTGAGTATCTGGCGATTTTAAAGTTGCTGTCCTACTGGAGCCAGCACATGTACAACACATGGGAGGAAACTAAAGAAGAAAAAAGCAAGGTTTTTTGCCATGGTTGTTGCTTTCTTCCTGCTTCCGCCTACTTCCGCACAGAATACTGACGCTTGCCGCTTGATGACGTGTAGGTCGGCTGAACGGGACCTGGCTAGTCAGACTGAAGTCGTTTGCCAAAAGTCCAGATCTGTATCAGTTTTAGAGCCACATATCCAAGTGGCCTGGGTCGCATTTGAAAAAAAAAAAGAAAAAAAAAAAAATCGGACCTGTGTCATTCAGAGTGTCATTAAAAGAACAGATACGGGTTGCATAGGGGCGAAAAAAAATCTGATTTGAGTCACTTCAGGCTGCGGTCTGAACGTGGACTATGATGGGGAAACTGATAAGCATGTCAAAGTTTTCAGCGCCACTAAGCAGATGAAAGTTGACCGGTTTTGTTCGCAGTGTTGACTAATCCCCGCTGACGGCTAAAACCACGCACTTCACAAAGTAGCGATGAAGCGGAAGACCCGCCCTCATAATCACACAGCGCCACATCTGCCCATCTCCCTCGGTGTCCCGGAGATGGACGTAGCTTCGCTCTCGTAAACGAGGAGCCTCCGGTCGACCACAGGCTCCTTGATCTCTCAGAAAGCTGCTCCAGCAGAGGGTGTTAAGAAGCAGAGCTCTGTTCCTACTTATTACCAGTCGTGGTCTCCCCTCTGCCAAAACAACATGAGGGGAAACAGGGTGGAGACACCCAAGGAGGGAGAGGCAGGAGGTCTAAATTAATCCCACATGTTCCCTGCGAGGAGACTTTCCAGGCGTCCTCGGCCTATTTGACTGGGAGCGCGGTAGAGTTACAGCGAGCTCTGAAAGCACCTCGCTGCACTTTCCCGCACTTTTTTTTTGCCCACACTGCTGTGCACGGACTCCACATGGATCCGTTTAGCTAAACTATGGCATCACAAGGCACAATTTACTTTTTTGGCAAGCACCAGAACTCCAGAGAGTGGCTGCTTCAGAGAAAACCAAGAGGACCTTAAATAAACAGAGAAAGGAACAGCCTCAGGCTGCAGTTGGAAACAAAATGGTTGTAAAATGTTCGTCCAACTCTATTTGCTCCAGGGTAGAGATTGTTCTGTTCTTCAAGGCGTTTGCATTTGTCTGATTCATGCACAAGTGAAAATCACATGTTCTCTTGGCGGAAAGTGGCTGGGCTAATTTTAGAAAGCACAGATTTCTATTAAAGCTTCAAATAAGTATAAAATCATGCTAAGAATAGGCCTGTGATTCACATTCTGAATTCTTACTCTTAATCAACTGCTGCTGCAGATTCGGGTTTTATTGCTTTCATTTCACTTACCAAAAAGACTGGAAATTGGGATTCTGTTACAGTGTACAGGCTGACAAGCTTATCAGCTGTCAAATATGATTAAAATTAGGCCTGGGTGATTTGGCCTAAAAATGTACTAATGTACTGATTTCTTCTCTAAACAAACCAAAAGGTTTACAGAAAATATTTGCTGTATTAACACAATGATATAAATGATTTCCAAGGCCTAGGCCTATGTGAAAAAGAATAACAAAGAAGAAACAACAGAGCAACTTGGCTCTTATTGTTTTGCTTAACAATTTACAGATAGAAGTAAAATAAAAACAACAAAACAATAAAAATAATAAAAAAAACCAGAAATGACAGAGAAATAAAAGCAGATAAACCCGCTGCAACCTTTAGATACACAGAGTATACTGTTGGCACCGGTTTGTGTTTGTGTGGCAGTGCCCTGCTCAAGGGAAGAGGATCTGTCAGCATTATCTTAACCTAGTTGTAGAGCAGTGACAGGAGAGCTGGTCTGGAATGGGATTAGATGACCCAGCCCTTTATTCTCTGGGCTGCTTTCACTCATCAATACCAGTGGAGGCAGACTGCTCCAACTATGAACGCCCCGCCTGCAGCCTGCTTCTCAGTTCTACTTGAGCCCCACTGGAGGGAAGACAGAACTGTTTTCTTCAGTAGAATTTTCCTTTGCACCACAATCCAATAAAACACAGGCCTCTAACTATACTGCTCTCACTGGCCGCAACATAACAACACCCACTGCTGTAAAATATAGAATGTTGGATGCATAAAAGGTTAATGGCTAGGAGGACCTAGGTGATTGTGATTCTTTACTAGGCTCCTGGGTGTAATCAGCATGCAGATCGAGCCCGATCACACTGAGCAACAGGAGAAGTGATGGTCCAGAAAATCTGAAGTCAGAGAAATGCAAGTTCTACAAGGATAAACAATGGTCAGAACATTTTATAATGACTTTAATGTTTCTGTAGTCCCTCCAGGAGTCTTTCAAGAACTGCCGACCCCCCCCCCCCACACACACATACACACACACACTCGAGAACCTGTACTCTACAGCGCTTCTCTGAGGAGACACAACAGCTGGACATACTTCAGCTTGACAGACATGGCTGATATACGGCTCTACGTGGCCCTGCCTGCTGTATCCTACAGGAGTCCTATTCAAACCCCTTAAGATCCACACTCAATGTTAGCTCATTATTAGATCAAGAAGTGTCTCAAACTCAAATTTGATCCTGTTGCTGTCAGTTTGCCACCAAGTATCCAGAGAAACTAGTTACGTACATGACTTATTTTTGAATGGTACAAAGGTAGGTACAGCGAGTAGTTTCTGGTTCTGAGTCTCCCAAGCATGTCAGAGAGCCTGCGGTGGCCACGAAAAACATCAAAAACACATTTGGTTTGTCTGTTCTGAGCTACTGTAGAAACATGGCCGACTTCTCTGAGGCCTCTCTGCGACCCTGCTGCCCTCTGCCCGTACCATTTATTTTTCCTAATGTTTTGTGTGTTTTGGATTATATTTGTATAATTTTATACATACATCTCTATATTTTTAGAGATATTTTGCATACTCAGCCTTTAATGATGTTCAAATATTTGATATCTGATCATGTATGAGTATTTTCATTGAAGGATACCAGAATCCACTCAAGGACACCTGGCGCAAATGTCGAATACCACCGTGGCACACTGCTGTCTGCCAGTGGTATGTGCGTATCAACTATAGCTGAGTCTCTAAGTAAAAATGCTTCACATTATAAATGGAAACAGCCACACAGCAGATGGATTTAAATAGAGAGTATTTCAGTTTGAAGCTACATGCTGTGCATCAAAGTTACCAAGAAAAAAGAGGACAAAGGAGGAATGAAATGGGGACGTAAGGGGTGGGTCAGTCTACAAGGAGGACTATTTGCAAGGATAAATCCTTCAATAAACTTAGTCCCCTGACCTAAATTGTGGTATTTTAGAAAAACTTCTGTTTTTCGTAGCACCTGTAGTGATTGATCTACCATCTGAAATATTACAGGGTCTAAATTTACCATCCCCTTGAGCACCTTGTTAGACCAGAATTGACACAACACCACACTGCAATTGTCAATCCTCGAGCCCTCTCTCTCTGGAGCCGATGGATGAGGATGTACAGAGGAAATTACATTGTTATCTAATCTGACAAAGCTAGCCACACCACGCTGACCTGCTACTGGTTTTGTCCTCAGTGGGGAAATATGCAGCAGTTATCTCTACAAACCAGGAGACTCTGCCGCTTGGATTTAATGAATGAGCCAAAGGGAAATTTCGAGCCTGGTGAGCTTCTAAGTCCATCGGCTACTTTTGGCTTTGTCACTTTTCAGTCAAGATTATGATAGTTTTTATCCTCTGTGTGACATGAGGACAAGATCTCTCCTCAATCTCAACCTAATGCTGTGACTGCATGTGAGGTCAGAGGTTTACAAGTATTTCAGTGAATTTCGGGTAGGACATGTTGAAGCCAAATACTGGCGAGTTTGCCTTAAATGTACAATATGTAGTAGAGTTCTTTCAATCAAAACAATAACAAATTATGGATACAATGACACCACAAAGGAGTGTGTCTTAGGCCCCGCCCATACAATGATGGAGTTCTGTAATTCCGACAATCTTTCATACCGATCCCGCCTCGTTTATTTTCATTTGTGAAAAGCTCTGATAATGCCGTTCTGCAGTTGCAGTATATACCTGGTATTGTTGCTAATGATGATGTCACTGTATCATGTGACGAAGCACTTATAACAAAGGACTTCATGCACCTGCTCATTGCATTCTTCTACGTTCTTCTGGTGGGTTTCTCTGTGGGTTTTTTTTGCAGCGCCACCTATCGGCGTGACATATATATTACACCCGTATCACTCCTTATCGGGTTGCCATGATGATGAAAAGACTTCTGGTAACGTAAATGTGGACACAAAACCACTGTCGCGTCGACAGGGCCTTAAACCTTGCCAACAGAACCTCCGTCACACATTCAAATGAACAAACTATACCAAAAATCAGCCAAAATTCATATGAGGAACATTAAAATGCAGGCAGCCATGATGGCCTGGCTGCCACATCGAGTAGAAACAAGATGAATTAAACAATTCCCTTCACTGCAGTCAAACACAGGGTGCTCCACAGCCACTAACGTCACACAGGAGGAAGGCAAACAGGCTCTAATGGACACTAATACCACGCAGCGAGGCATTGATGATTACAAGCTTGTTTACTGAACCCCTTGACAAGACGACAACAGCAGCTCAGCATACATAATCACATGCAGAACGCGGATTAGGATCAGTGAACAAGCGTGCTTTTAGACCTTCAATTAATATTGGGGAAGGTGAACACAAGAAGGCTACTTCCAATGGAAGAGCCAAGTGTGAGAGATTACAGACGCTGCAATCCATTTTTTTATGTAAAAATACAAAACAGGAAACATAAAATGATTAAACTGGGGGGGGGGCCCTGGTTAGTCCACATTATTACAATATGAACATATTCTTTAAAATTATCTACTGAACCACAGGGAGTTCTTTTCCCAAAATAAAAATAAAAAATAAAAAAAAACCTTGTGCCAGGAAAAGAGGTTCACTATTAGATATTGAAGCATATAAGAGCAGAGCTTTTGGTAGCACTGTCTTTATTAGGGGTCTGAGTAGAGCTGGGGTTTTCTATTGAGACATTTATTTTGCATTTAATCATCTTTCGTAATCTTTAGTAAAAGCATTTCAATAAAAGATAGATGCATTTAAATAGAATAAAATGTCCTACGGCACAACGGCACATATGTCAAACTCTGGGCCTGGAGGGCCAGTGTGGCTGCAGGCCTTTGTTCCAACCAAGGACTTATACACCTGATTCTACTAATCAACCACGAGAGCCATTGCTAAGGACCTTCATTAGTAGAATCAGGTGTGTTACTGCTTGATTGGAACAAAAACATGCACCTATACCAGCCCTCTAGGACTACAGTATGACACCCCCTGTCCTATGGTATATAAATAAACTAAGCAGCATATTGTAAGTTTATTAATGTGGAAATGGCATTTCTTTTCTTGGGTTTAACATGAGTTGCTTTAGTTCTAGGAAGTAACTTGCTCGGTTAATGTTGGGTAACATGTATGAAAATATGAAATGAAAAATCCCCTCTAGACATGCATCAATATACATAAAAACACTCTGAACAATACACGCTTTGGATAATAACTTGTACAAAGGTTTATATTCCCCCATTAAAATCTTAAAAATTATATCTATACCTTCTCTTTCATTAAAAAAAGGAAACAAATCTATGAATATGCAAATATTGTTCATTTTTAAAAAATTTACTGCGTAAAAGACATTTCCTACTTCAAAGCAAATCATCTTTTTGAGTGACGAGGGATTTGAAGTGGTAGAAATGTGAAGCTGTGAAAATAAAGACCTAGATACATAACATTTGCTTTTATGTTAATACATTAGCCCAGATGCCTTTTCTTGACAGTCAGTTCCTTCTATGCTTTGCTTCTTACAGGACCAAAACAACACAGCACTTCTATTACGACCGCTGTTGCTGCAAGACAGGTTACTGTATTACATAAATGATGTGCCTATTGAATGGTCTCACTCCAAACAACAGTTTCTCAAAAGTTTTACAGTGAAACAGAAGTTCTAGATAATGAAACCTGCAAAATGATTCAATATGACATATATGAACCAAGATATAGGATAAAAAAGGTTCAATATAGGACAAGAAGGGCACTCCAAAACCACATAGGTCGAAGGTCATTCTCCATGACGCAAATGTGCCGCACAACCAAAGTGTGGCTATATTAGTTTAATTTGGCCAATTCTACCACCAAGGTTCATGAAAGTCAGCCTGGTAGTTTTTTGCATAATCCTGTTCACAGATAAAACAACAAACAACGCTGAAAACAAAACCTCCTCGTGAAGGTAAAACTTGTTTTGAAAGGTGAATGAAGGTGCGCCGTCACCCACTTCTTTCACATCATTCTGCAACTCTGCACTCCGTCACATATCGGAAATACCTTGAGATTAAAAACCTGCGCAGGGCTTTCTGGGCGCTGTAAAAGTGCAGAACAATGTGTTCTGTAGCATCTGAATGAAGTTTGAGTGAATGGATGCGCGATGAAAAGGAGGAAACAGATGTGGAAACTGAAGATTAGATCCCTGTTCTCATACGCAGCTCTGCGCTGCCTGGAGATACGCTGGCAACGAATGCCACTGCTGACTACCGAGCTCTCATAATTCACCACCACAACACAAAAAAAAAAAAAAAAGAAAAAAAAAAGTGCTGAACACAGGTCTTGTCGAGATAATCAATTAACAAGTTTCCATTCATCCATGCTTGCATACTATAAAAATGTGGCCGATTAGGCTTGGCAATAAATGATGTCTGGCTTGGTGGTTCTGTTTCCAGAACAGGTTTATTCATCTGGCGTATAACCAAGGGCAGTGATTAAGCCATTCTGAGGAATTACTAAAAAGTAAAAGAAAGCTTCTTCAATGCAAGCACACAGAGCTGGGCCACTTTTAGACCGAGCAGGAGGTCTAAGCTGCTGTATAATAGAATCTCGTTATAGACCCAGATAAGACTGGGATAATATTTTCATGACTAAACCATGACTAAAAGCTTAATTTATCAACAGGGTTTTTTTTTTAGATGAGTCGTCGTCATGTTGCGTGGAGATAGAAATAATTCTGTACTAATGTGTTCTAATTCAATCTCGGTGGGAAACGCTAACAGTCAGGCGTCAGTAAGCCAAACACAGCAACACCGTGGACAGTGTGTGTGTGTGTGCTAGGTCTCACCCTCCACTGCCCATATGACACCAAGTGGCCCGCTGGCAACAGTAAGACCTTTGACACACTGACGCCTGCAGGCATAAAAAAGATTTTTGTCTCCGGATTTGAATGAGTCCTGGAGAGAGAACGGACCAGGCGAAGTGTCCAATCAATGGATGAAAAAAGTGGACACAGTGTTGGATTTTTCAAGAAAAAAAAAAAGTGGACTACTTCCTCCTTCTTCACAGAAATGGAAAGCCGGTTGAATGCTTGTTGTATTCATAGCACCTCTGAGTGCTCAAGAAATAAAAGATCAGCCTCATCATGGCCAAAAATATGAGACGTTTTGATTTATAAATGGTTTGTAAGGCGGAGGATAACTTAAAGATCTTCTCTATCTTAAAGCTGCATTTGTCTGGATTATATATGAAGCTTTGATACTCCAAAAACTATATATTTGCCATCTAAAAACGCTAAAAATTCAGCCGTACTTTCACAGGGTTCTCCCTCAAGCTCCTCGCCAGAGCTCCAGAGAGTACAGATTCTATTTAGTCGGTCTCACAAATATTATTGAGCCCCCCTTCTGTAGACTTCGGTAGACTGAAAAAAGTGTGTGTGGCAGTTGGGCCCGTAACGGAAACCTTTATAGATGGAGGGAGCTACTAGCATGACATCACAAACGTCAAGGAAGAACAAACAAATCATGAAACAAGAAAATGTCTAAATCCAGGCTGTTTGCATTTCTCTTTTTCTGGGTGTTTGATACAAGGGACAGTTTTTTATGACATTTATTGCATGATATGGGACCTTTAAACTTCTTTGGTAACTTCCACTTTAGTTTATTGGGTGTGCTGATGTCAGTATTACTACATAGGAGTTGCAATGTAAATATATCTTGACAAACAGTTTGACCCATAAAGATGTAAAATACTATATTGTTCAGTTCCAAAATATATGTGACAAAATGTGTTGTGTCTTTAGAGATCCACTGTAATAACAGTCGACGGACTGACTGAATATGGAAAAAATGAGACATCATTTACTTAAAAAAAAAAAAAATCACACTAAATCTTTTAAAGGGGCCCTATTGTGGGAAAAAAAAATTCCTGCTTGTGACATCACAACAGGAGTGGATGTCAATAGTAACTGCTGCATGGATCCCTGTACCCACCCCTCCTTCAAGAGCGCTTGTATTTGAATTAATACAGCACCTTTAACTTAATCTCAGGTTGTTCAGTGCGTGTTTTATAAATGAATTGTTCATTAATTGTGAAAGTATTCAAAATGTCCTTCTTTACATGAAAAGAAAGGGAGACACTTGGATGCATTGTTATTTATACAGCAGGTTATTATGCAATGATTTATGTTGTATGTAAACCATGAAATAAAAGGAGTTTGAGTAAAGGTCACACACACACAATTCTGTAGCTTGTACTGTACATGTGAGTTAAGGCCAAGACCAAAACCAGACCAAAACCAGACTAAGAACATAGGACTCACATAACATAGGACTCTATATGTATGTGTTTGAAAGAAGTTATCCATGGCCTAGTTTGGATGTGTTCTGATCCTCAAGGGGTTACATTATACCAGCCTCAATCCTCTGGGCCGTTTGCAGTGAAAAGAGGGAGCAACAGTGAAGTCTTAAATCCTCACCCTTCAACTATCAGCCCAAAGGCGTAAGTCAATGTGAACCCCAGCAAAAAGAAGAATATCTTCGCGAACCTCTGAACAGCAAAATCAAATCAAATCGTGACACATCCATTGTACGAGATGTGTAAATCAGGCCATTTGTTTATGCAAAGCCCTCCAGGCAGCACACCAAGGTGTGATGGGATTTCAGTGCTACCTGCACAACATACACCATATGTTTCCTGCAGTCAGGCTAGCAACGGAAGCTTTGTCAGTGTCGCTTTTTTCCCCCTGCTTCCAAAACAGATTAGTGTCAACAAGCAATAAATAATTTACACAAACAGAATTAGACCCACGGCAGCTATTAAGTGTCTTAAAATATGCAAAGTACGGTGACACATCATCTCGACACCCAACGTTGTTCCCCTGTGACGCGTGTTATAGAAACGCTGCAAAAACACCCAATCACACGCAGCCCTTTTCATTCTATACAGGAGGGATGATGAGTCCCTAGAGGTCTTGGCGTCTGGCTCAGATGCTCCCAAACTGATGTCCAGGACCCCCTTTGTGATTTCTTGAGGATGTGAGATTGAGCGTGACGATGATCTTTTGGTGCTCAGGTGAACACTATAGGGGAGAATGTAGGTGGGAATGATGATTCAGAGCAGACTCTCTCTCTTTCTCTCTCTCTCTCTGCTTTTACGTCATGGCTCCAACCGCCTCATTCATCCGATGGACGAGCAAAAGGAAAGCCTTTCTATATGGAGGTACACCTGATTGTGGGTTGTATTGATGTGTAATCCTCCTCCTGATTGGTCGACAGCTTGTCAGCTATTTATTCTGACTTTAATAGGACCTGTTGGCCTGGATCAGAGCGGGTTATACACCTCAGCTCAGCAGATCACATTTCCTCCAAGAGAATAACATTAAAATTGCTATTAAGAGAGTAGTAGATTAAATCAAACCAGGCTGCAGGATTCCTCTTTTAGGGTGACTGTAAGGATTCTTGGTATAGGCTGTGTGACACTGTAACAACCCCACATGGATAAATCAAACACAGCCTCCTGCTGGGCCAATGCAACCATTTTAATTCTATCAACTCCCTGCAGCTTGCTTTTTTTGTTGTTCAATGGAAAGTGAGTATGCGGCCTAAACTGTAGGCTCCTGCACGATCCCAGCGTTGGTAAACTTGCTTATTGTAAGTTTCCCTTGCATGTTTTTACTGCTGCACGGTCTTCCTGAGAGGCTGCTTTCTTTCTTCCTTTTTTTTTGCAAACCTCTTTCAGAACCGCTGCGAGACTCGTTCCCCGTTGGGACAATACAAAAAAAGAACACTTATTCCGCCTCAAGTGACTGAATCCAGAGATGCAAACTTCGAGTTGATCCACTCTCGCCTGCGTAATCTCGGTCACTCACTGTATGGAAATCCCCGGTGTGCAAAGAGTAGGAGAAAACAAGAAACGATGTAACTTACGTGAAAACGAAAAATAAAGTGGTCGATCCCACAAGGAGTGTGGCAGCTGTGGACACTGGGATGTATTTGGTGGGTTTAAATCTCTTTCCAGCGCTGTTGGGCATTCTGTAATTTCCACATTCCTCAATTATTTATTCCGATTGGAGTCGCGTGTAGAAAAAAGATCCAGTGTTGCGGTGGAGAGGCGTTTCTGTGGCTATTAAAAGGAACGGGCAGTCCGTCTTTGCAGTCGCTGGAGCCGCACAGATCCTGAGATAGAGAGGCAGGAATACATAGAGCTTTCCGAAAGCCTGGAAATCCCACCCTGACAATCCAGCCCACTGCTGAGGTCACTGAACCGCTTGAAAAGGTGGAGCCTCTCCGCTTCTGAACCGCGTCTTCACAATCCGAATACGAGCGCTGCTGCAACGTTGATCACTCCGCAGTTAATCAGGGAAAGCGAAAAAACTGAGAGATTTTTAGAGATATAAAGATCCGTTTTTTCCCACAAATGTTTATCTATTTAAAATGTATTTAAATAGTTCGTTATCATAATGTCTCTATAAAGTTTAGTAAGACGCGGATTTCATGTCTCGAAAACACCGGAGGTTGTTCCATTAGCCTTATATGAGACTATCTCAGGCTACGCATTCTGGAGAGTCTCCACCTCCCTTAAAATGAGATAAGGGCTCCGTTCATTTCGCCCCTACTATTTTTCTCTTCATGTACCAATCCTAAAATAACTGTTTTTACCTTAAAGCTGAAGGTAATGTCCGTCCCGACGGGGTGTTTGTTGCCTTCAATGTTGAGGATTTCTTAAATAAATTGCCGTTTTATCTCGCGTGTGACTCAAATTTCTCTGAAAATGTGCAGTTCCGGGTTTCACCTGCTCCAAAGTGAACGGAGGTGGGGGTGCTGTGGAGCAGATATTACACATCCGACGGAGGTTTGTAGGATAATTTAGAGCCACACGCGATATAAAACACCCTTTTAGTGGTGAATGCGCAATATTGAAGAAAAACACCCCGTCGGAACGGACATTAACCGCGACTTATAAATAATGTTTTGTGTGATTAGTACATGTAGGGTTTTTTGAGGAATAACGTTGAAAGTGAACCTAGAGTCTCACGTGAGGCTAGTTAATTTTGTTCATTATCACAGTATATTTTGCTTTTCCTATATATAAATGTACGTATGGAGTTATAATACGTTTTTTTTAAAAGTGTAGTTCCGCATTTAATGTTATAACAACTAAAATAGATTGTGGGGAAATGATTTGTTGATTTGTGAGCCTTTAAACGATTAGACTCATTTATTTGGCTCCACTGAATTGTAGAGTGTTAGACTGAGTTTACAGATATAGGAATAAATCTGCATTTTATTAAGAGGTCCTGGTGCTTCTGTGAAAACTATCAAATTGTGCGCGCTTCTGTTGAATAATTGAACGTGGATTTAATATTATGTTATTTTCCACATTTTTATATACACGAAATGCAGATATTTTAAAGACAAACCTCAGTTTGTACCATTGGAAGAATGGGTAGAAACTATTGAGTAAATCACTGAAAATGATTTACTATATATATATATATATATATATATATATATAGTAAATCTTTTCAGTGATTTACTCAATAGTTTCTAACCATTCTTAAACTAATCTCAGATAGCCCTATATTTTTTCTTTGTAATTATTAATTATGTATTTTATTTAGGTTTGATGACTATGTACTTCGTATATTGTTGAATAAATCATGAAAATATGATATTTGTAATATTGTCAATAAAAAGATAATATAAAAAGTTAGTGGCTTTATGGATTAAGGCGCCCCACAGTGGCACGGTTCTGAATTTATGCGAAAGCAACTCTTTTGGTTCAGTTCGGCCACCGTAATGTTTGTAAGATACTGCCTAGATTAGCTCGCGTCTCTTGTGTAGATTACATTTATAGTTTCTAAATAATATCCGGAGAATTTGAGATATTTGAGCCATAAGAAGCATTTTTATGTTTCTTTCTCGAGTTGAAATTAACAGCTGAAAGCCTTTTAGCAGCATAACTCCCTGTGAGGACAGCGGTGCGCGTGTCGTTATCAGCAGCTAATTAGCTAGCAGCCTGTGTTAGGTGGCTCTCATTATGTCCTACAGGAAAACTTTCAGACTAATTTGCGGGTTCACCGGAGGCTCTGCGGTGGTGGTGTTCGCCGCCGCAGCTGCGGACGCCCGCGGGTACTTCGGGGAGCATCGCGGAGGGGACGCGGCCGGCCGCTGGTCGAGGTTCGCCGTCGTTCAAGCTGCGCAGCCGGCGTGGACATCAGCCGGCCACACGCCTGTCCCGACGGGACACGCCTGGGACTTCAACTGGGATAAGTACGAGCCGCCGCCGGCAAGGGTGCTGTCATTGCTGCGTGATTATATTGACAAAGACCCGTCCTCTACCGCACACTTCCGTTCGGTGCGACGGCACATATTGTCTTTCATTTTAGATCTTGCTGAATCATAAGAGTTTTACTTGACGTTTAGGAGGACTTCCTGGTCCTCTTCTTAAAGATCCCCTCCAGACATGTTTGTCATACATAAATGATAAAAATTGATAAAATATTATCAATTGGATAATAAGTTGTGTCTTTTTATACATAACATGTTCAACGACATTGTAAACATCTTTAAAATGTCTTATTTAAAGACACAAGATGTGTCCTACTTCACTGTTAAAGTGAAGTAGGACACAGAAGTTAAGTGTGTTTATGCACTGGAGGCTTCGAGTTTCTGTATCACACTTGTGTAATATTGCACCAGGATTGGCTCCAAACTATTTCTGGTGTCACAAATCATCCGTGTAGGCCCCTTTAAATCAGATTTTTAATGAGCTGAGAGAATGTTTTCCCTACAGCAAATGAATATGAAAACAGACATTATTCTGACAAGTGAAGCTCAAACATTCAAATGAAGGAAAGTATATTTTTGAGTGGAGGGGGAATTTAAACATTAGATATGTTAACCCAACGCCACATCTAATAAAGATCACGGTTGTCTTAACTCTTCCCAGGAGAGACCCATCTACACTGTCCAATGGGAAGAAGAAAGAAAGAAGAGAAGAAGACCCCAGCTCCGAGCAGGACAACGGAAAACCTAAAGCGACACGCAATATCCTCCTCATCAGACACTCTCAGTACAACCTGAGTGGGAACTCGGACAAAGAGAGGATCCTCACTCCATTAGGTCAGCAGGTGGTTTAATGTCTTCTCATTGTCCCAGTGGGAACCTCAATCAGGAACACATGTTGCAGTTTGGGGTATGGTATCAGTGAAACTGAGGATTGCAAATACACTTCAATAGCTTTGGTTGTATCTTTGTGGAAGCTGAAGGATGCAGTATAAGTCTGGCTTCCTTTAACCGGTTGTAGATTTAGTTACAGCTTTTCCCACCAAAACGTTCCCCCCCAATAGTCTGGGAACCGGAATTGTCACTGAAACGTCTCTGAACATGTGTTGAATGTCCTGATGGCTGTTGTGTCCCCTGTCCAGGTCGTGAGCAGGCTGAGTTGACAGGGAAGCGGTTGGCAGCATTGGGGCTGAAATACGACGTTCTGATCCACTCAAGCATGGTCAGGGCCACAGAGACGGCAAATATCATCAGCAAACATCTTCCAGGTAGTGGACTGATGTCACACTACGCGGACAAACGGCCAGGCCTCTTGGTTTTTCTATCCCTGAGTTTGGGAATTTTTTTTTTTTTTCAAATATCACAATATTTCTTTTTTTTTTTTTTTTTTTTTACTGAATGCCTTGATATTGCAACAATATTGCAGTAATGAATATTGGTTCTATTTATTCTTTGATAGTTTTGATAAATAATCAATAGATGTAGATAAAATGACTTAAAGTGATAAAATCACTTTACTATAATGCAGCCTTTAAAGAACAGGAGAACAAAAAAAGACTGAAGATAATGTTGCTACTGAAGTAGAAAAATGCTTTTTCAAACAAAATAAGCATAATTATGTAATTGTGCAATGAGCCCCTTTTAATATATTGAGATATTGTTAAACTTATATTCATAAATTTTGTGTTTGACAGACTATTGAAGTTGATATTCATGTTTATCTTTGTTATAACTTGTTAGTATTTCCTATTGAGTAATCTAGCACTGTACCCATCAAGCCTGGTGCAGAAATGCAGAGCATTAAATTAACATGTGTTTTCCTTCTGAATGTCACCCGGGTCCAGACGTGGATCTGGTGAGCTGTGATCTGCTGAGAGAGGGTGCACCTATTGTGCCGGTCCCACCCGTCACTCACTGGAAGCCGGATGCTGTGGTGAGAAGTTGCACTCGCGCCACATCTACAGCGGCCCGTGGGGACCGATGTCTGTATATACATATCCTTGCATTTCGGTTAGGTAGCTTTCTACTGCTGACATGTCTGTGCAAATGTCCCGTCAAGTGTTTGTATTCGGCTCCGAGCCTGAAATCTGCCAATACATCAGTGCAATGCTACAGGAATGGACCACAGGAAGAGTTCATTTCCAAAATGCTGACATTTACAGAAGGATAGCAGCTATAGATGAATGTGTTTTATCATATGACACTAATTTAGAGTCACTTCTCACTGTTGTTAAATCATCTCTATGATCTTTCCCTGAAATTTAATGACCTAATTGTATCTAGTTTGATTCTTGTCACAGTCGTTAGGATTTTCAAATGGTACTTATCAGTTGGCCTCATTTTGGAGTGAAACTCTTCATACATTCCCTACTTTGCACTGCAGCATCATGTATTGACTGTGTACTGACTGAGGGGTTTGGACACTTTCACCTGACAAGGCAGCTTTCAACCTCTCTACGTCCTCCAGCAGTACCACGAAGACGGAGCTCGCATTGAGGCAGCCTTCCGCCGCTACATCCACCGCGCTGACCCCAAGCAGAAGGAGGACAGCTATGAGATCATCGTCTGTCATGCCAATGTCATCCGTTATTTTGTCTGCAGGTTTGTGTCGCCGGCGGCGGACTCGGAGCTTTGCCTCGTCGCTGATAAGTTCTCAGCTTCTCGTTGTGCCAACCGTCGTCGTGACAGATCCCCATAAGATTCTTTTTGATTGAATATGTGCTTGGCTTGTCTCATTATCCTGTAGCAAACAGTTAAACCTTCCCCTCTGTGTCCAGTCGTTAGGCTAAGCTAAGATCATTAAGCACCTCCTCGCAGTAACTCCACGATTTACCACACAAATATGACCGTGGATTCAGTCTTCTCATCTAACTCTGCAAAGAAGCTAATATAGTTCTCTAAAAAATAAAATACTTTGTTGTAAATATTCCAGCTGCTACATATGTAAAGCCTCCTCATGACTTTATGAGTCACTGTGGATATGAAGGGTGTCTACATCTAAACATTATTGTGTCAAACTTAACTCATAAGAACCCGAACCCATTTCTCCTTAAAGAAAAATTATGGGGGAAATAATACAGACCAAACAGACCACATGAAACACATTTCTGAAACTTTTTTTTTAAAAATACAAACTCCCAGTGTCAAAGAGCTGTAATGTTACATATGTCACATTGGGCATTTTATAGTAAATGTATTTCTCATTTGAAAATGTATCAGCTTGGCATTTTTTTTTCTCAGTACCCCATATGTTGTCTTTTTATTTGCATTTTCTCAACATATAACACTTCACTAGTTAGGTTTACCAAAAAATTATTTGAACAGAAACTATATTAATTTAAAAATAAGTGAATCGCCTAAATTGAGCAGCTCATTACAGTTTTTCTTACTGTGACATACCTCACAAGGTTTTCCATGACTTTTTAAGGTTAGAAGCCTGATGTGATGTATATATTACCAAGATACATTTTTCTACCTCGTTTTATATTCGTTTATTCAAGAATTGTGGTCAAAGCACAATAAATGTGACATAGGATATGTTATTAAAAACTATTTTAAATGCGTCAGTCCTCTCACACACTGTCACAACCATGCATGACAAGTTGTTGGGTATGTCAATCAGGGCCTTCATCGGTTTAAGTTAGGGTAAAGCTTAATGAGGAATTTTCCAGAACATTTAAAGGGGCAGTGACACCAGTGTCACAGTGGGTTCTTATGGGTTAATCCCAAATACTTTTGCTTGATTTCAGTCATTTTCTTAAGGTGATTGATCTTAAGGTTCAATAAAATTATATATCCTACAAAATGATCTCATTGACAGTATCGCATACATATAAACCCTGTTATTCCTTCAGTAGGGCTTAAAGACACAGTGGCTCCAGTAATGGCTCATTCTTAGCCACTGTTCTTTCATTTTTGTTTCCTCAGGGCTCTGCAATTTCCTCCAGAGGGCTGGTTACGTATGGGCTTGAACAACGGCAGCATCACTTGGCTCACCATCCGCCCTAGCGGCAGGGTGGCTCTCAGAACTCTCGGAGACGCGGGATTCATGCCCCCGGACAAACTAACAAGGACTTGATGGTCCCGACGCTCCGTAGGTTTCCGGTACTCATTCAGATGTCCAGTTTGTCGGTCGCAGGGTCAAAGCTCAGTTTTCTCCTAAGTGTCTTGAAAATTACTTTTTTGATGTTATTTTGTAATTTAACCACATCATGTAACAAGGGACTCTGTGGTGGCGTCGTCGTGATTACTTCCGTGCCATAGGATGCCAGCAGAAGTGAAATACAGCTGCATAGCAATTCCTCCTGAATGTATTGAGGGTTTTTACACAAGTGGCTGATTTTTAAACCAAAATAAAAGTTGTATTTATATAGGTGTTGTAAATGCAATTATGCGCTTATTATGTGTCACTGAAGTGAGGATCATGTTGATGCTGTTGGGAGTTAATAAATTATGAAGGCTCATTTTCTGTCATGTCTTTTCTTTAAAAAAAAAAAAAAAAAGCACCGACACTGGCAATAAAGTAGGAGTGATGTTTTATTGATTAATTGAAAGCAAATGAGGTCTAGACATACAGAAAGAGAATTCACCATGAAATTTTTTTTTTTTTTTTTAATAAAGCACAAGAAGCAGGTTGTAAGTTTTTCTTTTTTTAGGTGCATTTGCTTTTTTTTTTTTTTGCAAAGTTCCACATTCATAAACATTCAAAGACCAGAATTAGATCTGTTGTCACCTGAGAGCACACCGATGGCAATACAATCTTCTCAGCGAAGTAATTTGTGCTCTCAGATAAAGGTTTAGTTCACACACAAAAAAATACATTCAGAACAGTTGTTTCTTTCAACCAAAGTAGTGTGACAAACTGACAATTTAAAATGATTGGCTCTTTTTTGTCCTACTTGGCTCATAAGCCCTCATACAGCAGTGAATGTATCCCTAAATTACATATAATGTGGATACTTCAGGTTTTAGTGCTTTCACTTTCCACCATTAGACTAGAACCATTCATGTTTTATGAGTTTTCTGTTTACCAATTTGAACTTTCAAAGAGATTCTTAATGTCGGCCATAAAAGCTATATTAAGCGCTATTTGTAAAATTTAACATTAAATTACTTATTTTTAATGTGAAGGGTTGTGAGTACTCTGAGCCCACAGGGACTCTATATGCAGCTCTCAGCTAATCATGTGTGTTCTTTTGTAAGCATAAGGCATTTTTTTTAATGTTAAGATGGCCATTATAGGAAATAGTAAGTTAATATATCAGGGTTCTGCAGCTGTTCATTTTTTCCCCCAGTGGACAAAAGAAATGTTTAATGTAGATTTACGGTGGTTTCAGACTAGGCAAATTTAAGGTTCAACTGAAATGACACTTTCCAAATGGGTGTTTTTTTTGCCTTTAATTCTCACACTGTGGGAGGTGCTTGTGATTGAAAGTTCTTTTTTTCCTTTAAATAAACAGAAATTGTGCAGTCTTAAGGCCGCTGACAGTGGCAGAAAGTAAAAGTCAAGACATGTCCAGGAACCACCGAGAAAAGATGTAAAATATACCCATTTATTGAAGAACAAAATAAAAGCATCTCAGTCTTATCAGTTTTTTTTGCCCTGGTTGTCTGTAATTACCTGTGACCGATGCAGTCAGTAAATTTCCAGATATTAGATGTATGAGCTAGAGTGTGTCCAAACTGACAGATCTGGTCCATCGCTTCGAAAAATTAAGGCAATTCCTGAACTGAGGAAAACATAGGAAATGGCAGTCGGTTTTAACACCATTAATAAAAACATTTAAATTTTGTGCTACTGACCCAACATACAAAAAATAATTTTTAAAATATTGACATTTTACTTTTTTTTGTTTTTTTCTTTTTAATAACATCTTCAGTGACAGAGTCCTGTTGAGGATTCCACACTAAGGTTTAAGTGACCAACTAACTTTGGGGAGTGCGGCTTGTATTCACGATATCCAAAAAAGTTGACTCGGGCTATGATACAGGTGCGTCACACTTAAATAACATTACCGTCAATTCAACATGGTCCACACCCATACAGTACATACATCATCATGGTTGCTTTTTTTCCTTTTTATTGTTTTGAGTGTACATCACAACCTAACGTGATGAGGATTCCTGTATTACATAAGAGTAGTACCATACATCATTAATACAAATCTTCCACACACTTGTGCATATTTCTGTTAGGTATGTGGTTTCTGAGCTCTGGTGTAGCCACCTTGGTGCAGCTGGGTTGGGGGGGGGTGTTAGGGCTTGTAGAGGGTATGGCCGCAGTGTTTTGGAGGCAGGGGAGGAAGCGGGGGGGTTAGATTGGTGGCTCGTTCAAGTGCTTGAGGCGGATGCGCTGGATGTAGCTAGCATTGGTAGGGCTGTAACGGCTGGGGCTGAAGTCTGGCGAGACGGCGTGCCGGGCGGGACTGAAGCGTCCGCTGGGAGACATCAGGCCGCTGACCGGGGAACCGGGAGTCTGATGCTGCATCCTGAGTCGTGGTTTTACCCACGCAGGGCTACTCCAGCTACACACATGTAACACATGGACACCAGTCTGTGGTTACATTTTCATACATGTGCTATATGACAAAATCAGCTGTGTGTGTATTTATATCTAAATATATGTTGGTTTTTTTTGCCTTTTTCTCTATCATCATTGTTTAGCAACTTGTTTAGATCTAGTTCCAAAATTCATTTATAAAATACTACACAGGCAGATCATCTTCATTTTTTTAACTAAACCAAACATGCTCATCACATGATGTGTAATTATTTCTATATGTATTTTCAATATACATCTTTGTTTTTCATTAGATTGTTGTTGTCTATTTAGTGTTTTTTTCTGCTTTTTTGTGTGCTGCTTGTTAATTATTTTTAATACCATTTGTTGTTTGTTTTTTCTTCCTATGTTGAGGGGAGGTTGGAGTGTGAACAAATCTAATAAAAACTGTTCCTTTTCTCTTCAATACTGAAACATGAAATGTGTACTAATGTGTACTAATGTAAACTAATGGTGAATTTCTGCTGTAGTAGCCATACATTCACCAGCCACTTTATTAGGTACACCATGCTAGTAACGGGTTGGACCCCCTTTTGCCTTCAGAACTGCCTCAATTCTTCATGGCATAGATTCAACAAGGTGCTGGAAGCGTTCGTCAGAGAGTTTGGTCCATATTGACATGATGGCATCACACAGTTGGCGCAGATTTGTCGGCTGCACATCCATGATGCGAATCTCCCGTTCCACCACATCCCAAAGATGCTCTATTGGATTGAGATCTGGTGACTGTGGAGGCCATTTGAGTACAGTGAACTCATTGTCATGTTCAAGAAACCAGTCTGAGATGATTCCAGCTTTATGACATGGCGCATTATCCTGCTGAAAGTAGCCATCAGAAGTTGGGTACATTGTGGTCATAACGGGGTGGACATGGTCAGCAACAATACTCAGGTAGGCTGTGGCGTTGCAACAATGCTCAATTGGTACCAAGGGGCCCAAAGAGTGCCAAGAAAATATTCCCCACACCATTACACCACCACCACCAGCCTGAACCATTGATACAAGGCAGGATGGATCCATGCTTTCATGTTGTTGACGCCAAATTCTGACCCTACCATCCGAATGTCGCAGCAGAAATCGAGACTCATCAGACCAGGCAACGTTTTTCCAATCTTCTATTGTCCAATTTCGATGAGCTTGTGCAAATTGTAGCCTCAGTTTCCTGTTCTTAGCTGAAAGGAGTGGCACCCGGCGTGGTCTTCTGCTGCTGTAGCCCATCTGCCTCAAAGTTCGACGTACTGTGCGTTCAGAGATGCTCTTCTGCCTACCTTGGTTGTAACGGGGGGTTATTTGAGTCACTGTTGCCTTCCTAGTTCAGCTGGAACCAGTCTGGCCATTCTCCTCTGACCTCTGGCAACAACAAGGCATTTCCGCCCACAGAACTGCCGCTCACTGGATATTTTTTCTTTTTCGGACCATTCTCTGTAAAACCTAGAGATGGTTGTGCGTGAAAATCCCAGTAGATCAGCAGTTTCTGAAATACTCAGACCAGCCCTTCTGGCACCAACAACCATGACACGTTCAAAGTCACTCAAATCACCTTTCTTCCCCATACTGATGCTCGGTTTGAACTGCAGGAGATTGTCTTGACCATGTCTACATGCCTAAATGCACTGAGTTGCCGCCATGTGATTGGCTGATTAGAAATTAAGTGTTAATGAGCAGTTGGACAGGTGTACCTAATAAAGTGGCCGGTGAGTGTATATTCTTTTCTTTTTCTGAAAATTAGTCATTTATTATTTCAGCTGTCTAGCCAGAACATTCATGTCAGTTTGTTGTATGAGGACATTATGATCAACCTCAGAGGTGACAGGCTATAAAATCAGATTCTCCATTGCCAAAATTATTTAGCTTGGCATTTAATTGACAACTCTGCATTTCATTTTAATATTTGAGAGAATATTTGAAATATATCCATCAAGCCTGGATATGAACGGCTACTACATATGTAAATACTAATAGCATGTGAACCATGCATGTCTCTGAACGAATGATCCCTACACAATATTTATTGCAATAGAACTTATTAGCCTTACGTTGGTTGATAATCTAATTTATTCTACCACTGAAAACCAAATCCTCATAAATATACAGTATAGTTAGCAGGCCAACAATATACAAAAATATGCAAGGAAATATAATGTCAGCTAAGCTTACTAACCTCTGCATGTCAGATGCAGAGAACGACTCCATTGTGCTCTTCCACTTATGAATGCTGGGATACTTTTGGGGGTCGATGTCTAGTCCCTCAATCGCTGAAAAGACCTCTCTGTCCAACTTGGTTGGTGAATCCCTGTAAAAACATGAAAGATGAATCACATAATGGATCAGTGTAATAACATATAGAGGCCAGCCAACAGCATCATCTCTGACCCCAACCATGATCTAAATGGTGAATACAACGCTACCTTCAAACAGGAGATATAAGGCTCCACAGTTTAACTGGGTTACAGTAAAGCACTGTTGTGCGTTATCGTTTTAATGGTTGTCTTTTTTTTTTTTTTGTAAATGGAGTTTCTGTGATGCAAAAACATAATACATGCTCTGAAAAATTATATTGTATAAGCTAGTATCTATGGTGCCATACAAATCATATGTCCCTTTTGTAATTGCTAATTTACAATATCAACTTAAATACAATTACACATTTATTTATTAATCTTTCATATAGGCCTATGGTTTATATTTACATTGTATTATATAGGGAAACTTAAAATCTTATTATAAAACTGCTCCAGCATTAAGTTCCTGCTTCATCTATGATTCCATGACGTAGCGGAACTAGTCACTCACCCATCGATGAAAAGTCCTTTCCTACTGTGAGGAGGGGTCCTGGGGAGGAACTCGTGGGAGTTCTCTAAGGACTTATAGGAGGACCCCGATGATCCTGAGCTGCTCAGGTCCCTTCCCCCGTGGTCCCATGATTTGGACCGAGCGCAGAAGTTGCGTCCCCCTGATCCAGACCCCCTAGTCCTGTCCAGCATCTCCAGGCTCTCCTCTGCTTCAAAGTACTCCTCTGAGCTGCCGCTGCTGCGCCTCTCCTCCTCCCCTCCTCCTCCTCCTCCCTCCGTTCTCCAGCCCAGCCCCTCCCCGGTCTCGCCGTCCTGGCTGCTGTGACCTAGGGACAGGCGGGTCAGCCCGGTACTCAGGTCTGTGGCTGAGGAGGAGCTGTAGGAGTCCCGGAGGTCCCTCTGCCGGCTCCCGCCGCTGCTCCTCCTCTCCCTGCAGCTGGTGGGGCTGTCCAGTGGCTCCTGCAGTGACATCCGCTCGAACTCCGCCATGAGGTTGGAGATGGGCGACAGCAGGCAGGAGGAGGAGGATGGGGAGGTGCGGGGAGACACCTTGTCCCCGTTGTGAGTCCTATCTCTCGAGCAGGAGCACAGCCCGTTTTTGCAGACGACACCGGGCGACAAGAGGCCGTCATCGCAGCAGCACAGCAGGTCCTGCTCGGCCGCCGTCTCGATCAGGTCGGCCCCGCGGTGGTGCAGCGCGATGGGCCACATGTGGAACTCGCGGCCGCCCACTGCTCCCTTTAGGCCGTCCTTGGACGCAGCGGAGGAGGTGATGCTGGTGAGGGCAGCGTTCTGCCGGTTCTTCATCTCCTCGAGGCTGATGTCATCGCCCTCGTCCAGGAAGGCGCCAACAGAGATAGAGTTGCAGAACTTTTTGGGCTTTCCTGCATAGAGATGAACAACCAAAACTGAACAGTGACTTGTCATTAACATAACATTCTTTATGGCAGTAGATTATGTAGCTTTGCAAAAATCTCCTCTCTGTCAAGAGCCTATGGCTGAGGACTTGCAGTTTCTCTGATATAGGGCAGGAAAGGGTACCTGGAGAGGGTGTTTTGAACCTGTTGCTGGTCTCATTCTCCCCAGCCTCTTCATGAGCCCGCGGACTGAAGTCCCTCTTACTCAGGAACTCTTCCAGCTTGTGGAGCCCCTCAGTCGATGACAGATCCACAAAACTGTCGAGGAAGTCCCAGTACTCAGCCCACGGGTGACCCAACTCATGAGCCAGGTCTCTGCAGAAAGAGAACAAGAGAAGACTATTACCTATAAAGTTAAGTCATAGCTCTGTATCTAATAAAACTAAAAACCTTTGTTTTTATAATTACAATACTGTGAAGATACCTTTCACCGATTGGCTAGAAAGGTAGGCATAAGATCGAGTTTCATTCCAATTTTCCTCACAATCTTTATCACTGAGAATTGTGCAATGGACCCTTTCTTAACAGAAGTTTAATTTTCACCTAATATATTTGGTTAATATAATCTTAATTTAAGCCAAAACATTATCTTTTCTAACCCTGACCAAGTGCTTAACGTTAGGGGTGGTTAATCTGTCCTGTTTCCCAATTCTATTCAATTATTGAGGTCCCAAATCAATTCAAGCCACCCTTTGCTCTGATTACTGCTTTGCACACTTGAAATTCTCTTGAACTTTTCACTTCAACCCTTATCAGGGTTAATTAGGTGTCCTCACAAATATTAGTGACTCAATAAATATATTGGTGAACAAGTAAATTCTCTGTCCTTGCCTCTTTTATTTGTTTGAAATCAAATCTTGGTCTAAGAAGGTCTAATTGGTCTCACTTTATTAACAGTTTCCCAGCATCACCTCTAAGTGTCGCCAAAGGATCAACAGCTGTAGAAACAGGTGTACGCCAACCATGAATTTGGCACACATTTCCACGGTCATTTTGCTATTGACAGCTTTATTACAGCTGTACTTTTCTGTGGAAAAACAAGTATGCCATGCACCCTTTGTACATGAGGAGACAAGAATCTCGGGTCGTCAGCAGAATGTAAACAGAGTATTATCATAATCACGTTAAGATTGGATTACTAATGTGCATGCAAATGTGGTCAATGACAATTTTATATTCAAAACATTTTTTAATTCTCTGAGATTATTTTGTTGCAGTTGTCTTTGTACTGACTGCATAAGTTGGAAACTGAAAGGAACTGTGAGTGAGTGGAGACAAGCCAGGTTTGAACCAATCGTGTAAAGAACATGACCTGACATGTGTAAACAGTACTTTTCCCAGTGTATTCTCCTCTTCATATGTCAGAATAACCCCAATAAGCTGGGCAATATTTTGTGCCACCTTTAGCACAGTACACATTCCTTTTGGAAAGGTAGGACATCATGCAGGTTTATCAGTCTGAACTTTAAAGATCAAATTAGCTGGATTGTTTAGTTACCTGCCCACTCTCTCTGCCCCACGGTCAGGATCAGACTTGAGGATGTGATGGTAAGCGTTGGCTCGGTCTCTGGGCGGTGTTTTCCAAGATCGACGGAAGTCATCTGCCTACAGTTGAAGATCATTATCACTGGTCATTTTATGTTTCAAATGGTAGAGTAGTGTTCAAAAATAAGGGTCCAATGTAACAAACCAGATTAACCCAGATTTTTTAATGCTACATTGCAAACAATTTACCAGTAGGTGGAATAGATTCTCTGAAAACCTATAAGCATTCATGATATGCACACTCTTAAGCTGTACAGTTTGGCAATTAGTTAAAAGGGGTGTGTTCAAACAAATAGCAGTGCCTGCAGTTGACTACTATTTGCATTTCTTGGTTTTGCTTCAGAAACAGCATTTTTGATGTCACCCCATTGGTTTGGAACCGAGATTTTGCTCGTTTACTAGTGTGTGTAGTGGGTCATTGTCTTGTCACATTTCAAGAGCATTTCCTTTTCAGCATAAGGCCACATAACCTCTTCATGTAATTTGATATATGCAAACTGATCCATGATCCCTGGTATGCGATAAACAGGCCCAAGAGAAACATCCACATATTATGATGCTTGCACCACCATGCTTCACTGTCTTCAGAGTGAACTGTGGATTGAATTCAGAGTTTTGGGGGTTGTCTCACCAACTGCCTGCAGCCCTTGGACCCAAAAAGAACAATTTTATTCTCATCAGTCCACAATATGTTCCTCCATTTCTCTTTAGGCCAGTTGATGTGTTCTTTGGCAAATGATAACCTCTTTAAACAGGGGAACTTTGCGGGGGATTCTTGTAGGGATGTCCCGATCCAGCTTTTTGCACCCCCCCCCCCCCATCCGATAAAGATATTGTATTTGCCCTTCCGAGCCGATACCGAGCACTTGGGGGTGCGCAAGCTAAAAAATGTAATGGCGGTCTGGAGTGTTTTTAATAAAGTTTTTTCAAAGTGGGATTTTTCGACAAAATAAAGACACCTAAATAAACGTTTTATTTGTCACATTGAATGGATATTCAACATCCTGTTATACATCTTCTCTCTGTTTAGACATGCTGGTTTAACATTTTTTTATTTACTTATTTTTTGGTGCGTCGTTATTCCTGCATCAGGTGACACAGTCGAGTCCATTCACCGGAGTCGTGCTCACATTTCCGCAGATTTGCGAACATGCGTTCCGTTAAAAAAGTCAAACTCCTATGTTAAATAAAGAAAACGATGTACTAAAGTCACATTAGTTACATTATCCGAGTGCTGGAATAATTCCAGTGGCTCGTTTCAGTGTAATCTACGCTGTTTCGGTGTCTGTCTGTGCCATTTGCCACGGAGCGACTAGTCTGAGCGCGTTTCTGGTTGCTATGCAACGCGAGGTGAGCTGAACAATGTGTTTCTGGTTGACTGATGGACACGTGGTCACGTTATCAGCATCGCTAATTCTGATTGGTTCAAACCACACGTGTTTGCTCTCACCGACCACATTATTTTACACGGACTGAGTTCCAGCAAGAGTTTTTAACCGCTTTCACTCCTGGTGATTCTCCTGTGTTCTAGTTGAGCAGAATTAAACATGCTGCCTTAAGACATTTAGTTGTGTTTTTTGGAAGGTGTGGGAAATAGAGGGTGCGTCAACCAGGTAGGGATATCGATGGGGGTGCGCAGCTAAAAAAGTTTGGGAACCGCTGATGTAGGCGATGTCTCAGGTAAACTGGGAGACGCTAATGCTGGTGTGCTGGAAAATGCGGACCACTACAAAAAAACTGGAATGGATTATCTGATTAGGTGCGCTGGAAAACCCGGACTTTTTTTAACGGATCGGATTTTTTCCGTGCTGCTGCGCTGATACCGATACGCATATTTTTGCCAATATCGGTGGCCGATGCCGATATTGGATCGGGACAAGCCTAGATTCTTGTAAATAGATTAGCTTCACACAGACGTCTTCTAACTGTCAGAGCATTTACAGGTAACTCCGTCCTGGAGCTGATCATTGGCTGAGCCTTTGCCAATCTGGTTATTCTTCAATCCATTCTAATGGCTGTCTTTTGTTTTCTGCCACACGTCTCTGGTTTTGCTTTCCATTTTAAGGCATTAGACATCATTTTAGCTCAACAGTCTAGCCTAACAGCCTCCCCTCTTCAATCAACCTTTTATGCCAAGCATGCTGTTCCTCTGAACAATGTCTTGAACAACATCCTCAGGCGTTCAAAGAGAAATGCATGTTCAACAAGTACTGGCTTCATCCTTGAACAGGGGCCACCTGATTCACAACAGTTTTTGGTTTTTTGTTTTTTTTCACAAAATTGATGACGTCATTGATTAAAATTCCACACTGCTATTATGAGTTTGTAAAGTCAACAGCAGACACTGCTAATTTTTAAACACACCCCTTTCAACTAATAGCCCAATTGCACAGCCTTAAGAGCATGTATATCATGAATGCTGGGTCTTGCTGTTTTTTTCAGAATCTAATGCATCTGCTGGTAAATTATAAATAATAAATAAAAACCTGGAATGATCTGGTTAGTTACATTGGACTGCTATTATGCTATTATTATATTATGTAATTGCAGACAGGTGGGTAAAGCACTTGCTTTAGAGGGGCTCAGCGGGCCAGCGAACGCTGTGACGGTCATCACTGGATCCATTGGGCTTTTTGTATGCCGTTGGATAAGCAGGAGACTTTCAGAGGTCTCTGGTGACCATGGAGCACCGATGATGGGCTGAGATGTGTTGTCGGTTGCCCTCAGCAAAGGAATATAGCAGCGGTCTGTAACAACACATCATTTAAAATAATGTATCACTGGTTAATGGACTACTTAAAATACATTCTCAATGAGGGTGGCACCAATGGGAGAAAAAAAAATCTAAATATGTGACATACTTTGCTGTTTCTACTCAACCAATAAAGGCAAATGTATTCTAAATGGCATTTGCCTGTATCCTTCAAGAAACAAGAAAACGGGATCACTGAGAATTAATGTTTAGAATTTATTTGAAATGAAGTTTGTGTCCTTACCCTCTAAATAATCACATATCTTCTGCTTCACTTCTTGGGTTTTATTTTTTCTGGTACAAATAAGCTGTGGGAAGTAGAAAAAAAAGAAGAAGAAATAGTGATATATATATACAGCTGACAACATACAACTGTTGCTGGATTAGCTGGGGAAAGAATTTGCTCATGCTCATCTAAATTTAGCTTCACTGTGCAGTGGGTGGTTGTTGCCAAAAGATTTAAAAAGCAAGATAAAAGGTCAACCTGGTTGAGCTGAACAGTCCTCCCACAGCTGTTTCTGCCAGGATATCTGTCAGTGTTCAACATTACTGTACAAGGCTGCTACACAGCTCTCGTGTACACATTCAGCACAACTCAGACTTTGTTGAAATTGCTCTAACTCAGTGTGCATGTTGCTAAGAGTTGCTAAGAAAAAAATAATAAAAATAAAACTCCCTTACGTCACAAGGCTTCTGGCCATCCTTGTTCTTGCAGTTCTTATCGGTGTCAGGATGTGAGCACAGGACGTTGACCACCTCTGGACACCCGAACTTACAGGCAAAGTGGAGCGGGGTTTCAAATCCCTTGGGACAAACGGGAAAACACAATATGAACACAGGCCGTTACACTTTATGAAAAAAAAAAATCTAGCCTAATCTGGGTTATCTGGTGTGGTTTAAGAAACTTACTGCCTTATCTGGAGTGTTGAGGTAAAGATCTACAATGTAGCGGATACGTTTCTGCAGCATGACTTCCTGGTCGTCCGGGTACATCAAACGCATGAACTCGGGGTTCTCCAAGGTATCCAGCAGCTGCTGGGCGATGCCTCCCTGGTTCTCCTTGGCTGCCACGTGCATCACGTTGTACCGGCAGCCCTCCTGAACACACCAAACAGTGGAACAACTGTACGGATCAGGGCATAATCCTCTTTAATCTTCTGTCAACGGGAAAGGATGCTGCTTTATTTTATCCAAAAGCTGACCTTAACTTCACCTGCCGAAGTCGCCCAACCTTTACTTTATTAGGGCTTAAGAAACAATGGTTAATATTTATAGTGCAGTGGTAAAGCTGCAGGTTTAAAATACCAACTTTAATAGACTGATTTATTAGTCCTTCGAATTTATTTTACAACACAAAGAAAAGAACAATCATGGCCAACTTATTTTTTGATCCCATGTAATTTGTGCCATGAATTATTATTTTTCTATGTAAAAGGTAATTTTTGCAGTCAAGAAAGTTACAATTTGACATAAAACTGTGTGTATGGGATGCTTTCCAGAGACACTGAAACCATGTTGGTGACGTACAGTATATGAGACAAGATAAGTTGATCACTGAGCAGTTTCACACAAAACTAAAACTTATTTTTAGTGATATATGTTGACAAATACTGTGTGTGATTCAAGGCACAAATCAAACAGGATCAAAAGATAATATGTTTCTTCCCATTGTTATATATATATATATATATATATATATATATATATATATATATATATATATATATATATATATATATATATATATATATATATTTTCTATATACACACATGCAGAAATCTTTATCTTCAACATAGAAACTGCAAGCTTGATGATGGCCTTTTCTAAAGTTTGGTGCTGATATTAATGGTTCAACAAATGACAACGATTTAAGACAGGCGATGCATCTCTATGAGAGAGGTTCCACAGAGTTTGTCAAACCACATCCTCACCAAAGATAAGAAACAATTCCATTCAGCTTCATACATCCTAAATATGGAAAAATAATTCAGAAAATGTCAATAAAACTGATGCTAGGCACAGGAAGTTGCACTTCGTATTCTTACTTGCACAATTGTGGGATTATCCCCAGAGCCAATGAGATAGCGGGGGTTGCTCCAGACCAGCTCGCTGAAGGCCACGTCATCCCCCTTCTCCACGGCTCTCCTCAGTTTGGCCGTCAGGTCTTGGGTGCGTGGGCTCTTGAAGCTGTTGGCCCGCTCTCGGTTAATGGTATCAACCTCCATGTTGTCTGGTGTGGAGAGGCAGAGGAGAGTCTGCTGTAAAAAACTTCATTTACTGTCTAATTGGGTAGCACCCCGGCGAAACTGTGGCCTGGCTCATGAGACTCGTGTGTATGTTTTTTTTGGGGGGGTTTTTGACGTGACTGACTAAATGATGACGACGAAAGGAGAGGATGCATCCCATCACTATATTGCTGGCACTTCCAGAAGATGGATATATCAAAATTAGTTTCCCTGAGAGATAGAAAAGCAACTTCATGACAGATATAGGATTTATTAAAAAAAATAGCAATTATGAAAAGCAGTGTGACTTTGGTCTCAGGACAAGTAGCGGTTTTTAAGTCAATTCTCAGGAGGGAAAACAAGGGGTGGGCTAAGAAATATCAGCAATTCAGTGGATGACTGGGGGAAAAAAGTATGAATCCAACTTTTAGATTAATGGCAGTGATGGAAGGGTGTTTCTAAAGAGACAAACAGGACAGAGAATGATGCTGCAGTAGATAAAGCCGAGAGAGTAACCTGGTGACAATATTCAAGTCTGTTTTCCTACTCTGGAGCTGGATACCTGAACTCAGGGAGTTCCTGATCACCACTCCGTTCCGCAAACACTCTACCAATGGGAAACTTTAACAGCCATTTTCCATAATCCTGCAAAACAAGCCACCATAATGGCCACCGTAATTCTACCACTGACAGCCCCTCCATGATTCTGTTCCACTATTTTATTTTAGTTATTTCATCACACACACGTAGACAGCTAAACAATAACACAAAAGCAAATAAGCCCCCGAACTATCAACCGGGGTCATGAACTAACAAACAACCTAACTGGTTTGTATCTTGAGGAAGATGGATTAAAGTAGGATAATGACCCCAAACTGTATGAATGAACACAAACATATGAATCAGCGAGCCCCCTAGTAGAAAGTCTGGGTTATTCTATCACACGTGCATGTAGAAATTTATTCAGTGAATTGGCCAGTGCAGGCGAGGAGGGCATGTTGACGTTTCTAGTGGGTGGCAAGACACAAACCTGGCTTTGGTCTTGAGGAGTTGTAGCCATAGATCTATGAGGTTATAGCATTGATTTATTGACGAGCGGCCTAAACTTAGCTCTGTCGGCTTCACAATCTATAAACAGACCGACTTTCGCGCTAGCTCTATCCCTCCCTACACAAGGACCCGCGCCATTTTTACAACTGTCTAATCAGAGACAACAACATTCATTAACTGTTGGTCAGGGCTGATGAAGAAATCGTGCAAGAGACTGCATGATTTTTGGATTCTCTCAAATAATGGACTAATTCAAGTAAGGGTAAAAAAATAAGCTCTACTTACCTTTACTGATGACCAGGCCTGGTTTGATAGGAGACACACAGGGCGCAGACTTGTTTGGAGAGGGGAAATAGTCACAGATCCCCTTGGCAAACTTCTCAGCATCCTCACGGTTGGGAAAGGGTTTGAAGCGGGCTCCCTTCATCATCTTTACAGCTTGAAGGGCATCTTTCTTGTCGGTATATACATGTGCTTTCTCTACAGGCAAACACAATTTGACATATTTGTTTTGCGTTTTAAAAACGAACAAGACAATTTTTTTTCTCCATTAACTACAGCACTTTTTTGCTTACGCCATGTTACATCATTGTCTGATGTGAGTCTACAAATAGCTGCTGCTTTTACAGTTACAAAAGCCTGCCTTAACGATTATCATTAACAGCATCGATTTTTGGAGTAGCTCAAGATTAATTTAGATCAATATGCTATTCCATAGAGGTCTAGCTGTACTACTACTGCCCTGCTTCTTACAACAAAACGAACAGCACCAAGTACTCATGAAGCCTGTATCTCACAGCCATAAGAAGGGGTTAGGAGCTAAATTCAGGTGTATCTCTGGATTTTCAGTATCACAAAGCTGGTTCAATTTTTACCGGGGTAGATCACCGTGGCAATTTCTGCTGCTTAGTTTCAGAGAATAAGATAAAAAATGTTTAAATGGGCCGCACAATGACCAATCACTTCAGTGGAAAAAGGAGTCATCATTCTTGTGCAGTTTATTTTATGACAGGAGTGACGGCGGACAGTGTGGATGATTTTACTCTGATTCACTCCAGTTCAGAATAACATGAGACAACTGGAACAAAAAGGAAACGTTACTCTTGTCTTTTATTCAAACAATAATTCAGACTGCTTATCGGCTCCTGCGATTAAAAAAAAAATGCAACTTTCGGGTCAAATAGACCTCATCAGTTCTTAACTACTCATTTTTTAGTCTCTTTTTGCTTAAGCAGTAACAGTCTGGTGACAGAATAGTTTCTTTATCATTCAATTTAATAGCATAAAACACTCACTCTCCACACACACACACACACGCACGCACACGCACGCACACACAATTTCATCTCATATTTATGAGATACTCGGTTATGATTCTGATGATGATGGTCGTCTTAACAACCAACATGGACACACCCGTAGCTAGAAAGGGATATCCTGGAATTCCAGAGTGAGCCGACATCCAGCTTTGTGATATTGGTTATCATGGATCACCATTGTTAGGTTTGGTGCAGCCAGCTAAGTCTAAGTTAGCAGGATTCATTTATCCAGAATTTTTGATACAGGCCCCTGAACACAGAAATACAGAAACAGAACAACAGAAACAGGACAACACAGTTTTAAATACAAAAAACAAGCAGCAGGACAATGTGTTATGGCAGAGTTTGGTCTCAGTTCAGTGTAAAGACAAAAATCAAAAACGATCAAAGAAATTAGTGCTCATCGGCATCTTGTGTAGTTTTTGTTTACGCTAAAGGGAAGAATCAAAGTATTCATAACAATGACTAAACATGTTAAAAAGAAAAGGAAGCTCCTTTCAACAATATAAGCGTTAAATCATTAAGTGCAATAAAAACTATAATAACCAGCAAACTGTTATTTCAAGAAATAAGGAGATATTCTGCGAGTATAGATGTTATTACTATATTAATTTTAATGTGCACTAACAAAACTAATAAACCTTATATCCTCAAAGGTTAAAATCAAATCAAGTGAAATTATTATGGATTTACAGCTAAACAAAACTATGTATGTGTAGTCATGTCTAAAACTATTTATTTTGCAGCTGACAATTCTGAGCATTGATGTAACTTTTGCTACGCCTCAAAATGGTACGCTGTAAACTGACACACCACACAAATTAACAAGCTTATTCTCGCTTACCATTTCTAGCCAAAACATCCTCCCACATCGGACATACTCCATAATACAAGGTTGGGGACACTTGTGCAATCTTTGACGGAGTTTCTGTTTTGGACTGAGAGTTACTGCCTCCAGCAGAGCCGTTTGAGGGCGCCTTTACTGAGATCTCTTCTTCCTCTGGAGGGTTGAGACCCACACCGTAGCCAAAGTCCAACTCTTCACTGGCAGCCTCGGTGCGGCCGCTAGACGCGACAGTAGATGCGACTACTGAGGTGGCACATGATATGGGTTTGGCATGTTCAGCGACAGACGCTACACTCGTTGAGTCTCCTGCAGACAATGTATTGTCTGATTCGGTGACGCTGCTCTCTGGCCCAGCGAGCACTCGGGCCAGCTTCCTCTCGAAGGTGGCTCGGGTGGTCGCTGTGATGGGGCCGCACTTCACGTCTGCCCGGGCGAACTCTTCTCGCAGTTCATCAGCACTCAGCCCTTTCAACCTGCTTAGAACCGCCTCCATGCTTCAGCTCCCTAAAACACATCAGAATACGTTTCAGCAATCCTGAGTAGCAGTTAATGAATGAAATAACCATGTAGGGAAATATAATGGACAGTTAATATGCAAAAAGCCACGTCTTCCTATTAGATGTGGGATTGTGAAGTAAAAAGTACAGTTCTCGGAAGACTATAGTAAATATCTTTTCGAACACCTGCTACCATTACTCACAAAAAAATAATTCATACCCTTTGCCTTTCAATGAACATGAACGCAGACCTTTATGACTTTGGTATCATTTAATGTCAACTATTGAATGGCTCAAATAGCTTAGGTTATCTGGAGCAGGAAACTGGACATATTATGAAATAGATAAATAGGTGATTCACAATCCATTATCACTCAACAGGCTAGTGCTGTGTGACACACTGATATCAAATGACATTTATCCTTTTCAGAGCCCGACAAGCGGTCACACAATACAGACCAACAAGTAAACCCTTGCCCTTCAGAGGCAAAGCTTCTCCATGCAGGCAGCACAGTTCTGTCACATAGCTTATGTCTACACTTAAATATAAATCCACGGTAAAGCATTAGATGTTACTGTACGCCAATGAATCCCTTCAGGCTATTATTATAACACACACATGTAAAACTAGCCTCTGCTAGCTTGCTTGCTAACTAACAAGTCAGCTTTAGCAGCCGGGGAAAACTGCTTTGATGAAAATCTCGTCCAACACAGAGTAAAACACGCGATTTGGGCTGCGACAATACCAATAACAAAGACAAGGAACGAACTAATGGATTATAATAACATTACTCGGTGCATTCGCATGCTGTCACGCCCAAAGTATGTAATTCGAGGTGGGTTTCGGGCTGTAACAAATGTAATACGTCTTCGTGGTGATGCTGCCGATAAAAAAAACAAAGTGTACGTGATGACATCTGGAAATAAACGCGTCCCTATACTCACCAAGAAACATGTTTATTTAATATACGCGGAGCTACGAGGAATCGCTGTTAGTTTTACAAGATAAAACTGTTGTAGAGACACAAAGCTGGATACGGTCTGGAATAGTCTCATTGTTTACAACATGTTCTGCGCATGCTCAGTTGAAAGGGAGGGCACACGCTGCGTTCCATAACTGTGGGATGTTTGGAAACTTGGGAGAAAATGAAGGCGATGCTAATAATGTATTTGTATAGCACCCTTTTTACATAATGCAGCTCAAACCGCTTAAACAGCCATAAAATAGACGATAACATGTTAAGAAAAACTTCAGGTAGAGACAATTTAGACTCATTTAGGATGTGGAAGAAAATACATAGAACACATAGAAAAAGAAAGAGTAACGGGAAAAAAACAGTGTGGACCAATTACTTTCACTCTAAGTTATCAATTACCAGAAAGACAATTCATGTTAGCCTGAATGTTTCCAATGTCACATTGCTCTTTGAAAAACGCTTTGCTCTTTGTATAAAACATATATAAAGTGTAGTGATAGATATAATGTAGAACTTACAATTAATCTACCCAAATTATGTAAAATTGTCTCCACTTTGATGTAAGACACCATTGAAATGGTCTGATGCATTTGCTAGTGATCAAGTGGATATTATAACATAATAAAAGGAAGGCAGGTTTAAGGTAAGAAACTGCTGTGAAATCAGGAAGCTTTGGGAATCAAAAAGCTTCAACTTCAAGATTCTAATCACTATAAAGACTTTTATATCGGTGTTCTAGTCTACTTCTGTAAGAACCAGTCAGACTAATAGTGATTTCTTGTAAGCAATAATTCAAAGAGTACAGTGCCTTGCAAAAGTATTAATACTCTTTGAGTTTTGGGGGGATTTTATTGTATAACCTAACACAAAGTAGAGTATATCATTTTAAAGTGGAAGGAAAACGATACGTGGTGTTCAACATTTTTTACAAATACAAATCTGAAGTGTGGCATGTGCATGTATTCAGTTCCTTTACTGTTACCTCTAATCAAAACCCAGTTAATCAGCTGCCATCAGAAGTTAACCAATTAGTAAACTTCTCACATCATCTCATCTTCCTACACACTCTTTGTATTTTCCTAGCACTTCTTAAATGAGTCTTTACTATCTAATTGTCTTCTTTTTGTTGTTAATGTTTATTTCCTATTATAAATCACTGTAAGCAGCATTTCTGTAAGAGGTGCTATACAAACCAAGTTTATTATATTAATGATATAGCAATCCGTATAATAAGTACTTTTACGTTGTTTTATGTTATTGAGTATTTTAGACTAGTATTTCTAATTTTTTTTCAAGTAAAAGATCAGAGTACAGCAATCATACCCATGAACTGTGGCAAAAATATTTATTGAATTATTCTGCATAACATCAGTAAGTGTGATCTTCAATTTGAAAAATGTGCTTTTAGTATTCTTAAGATATGACATGTATGAAAAAGTGTTTTCTTATCAATCTCATTTCTTGCAAAAGTTTTAAAACAACATTTATTTATAACTGCAGTGGTGCAAAGAACATTTACTCAAGTACAAGTACTGTACTTAAGCACAATTTTGAAGTACTTGTACTTGAGTTTTCCATCTGATACTACTTTATACTTTACTACATTTCAGAGGAACATATTCGACATTCTACTTCACTATAATTATCTGGCTGTTTAGTTACGTTTCAGATGAAGATTTTCATATTTTACATAAAATATATACAGATTATTCTATTATCTATATTTTGTTAAACTGTCATTTTTTTAAATTTGCTATTCAATTTGCATGAAAGCTGCTAAATATTATGGTGCAGTACTATTACTAGTGATCTACCAAAACTTTTTCAAAATTTTGTCAATGTAGAAAGACTTCGTGCACGTCTGCCTACGGATGTTATGTTTCCGGACTTTTCCCGGAGCCCCAAACGCAGCATCATGCTGCCCAGTAGCAGACGTGACTAATCCAAGGAAACGATAACCAAGAAACCGCCCGTTAAGGGATTTCCAGCCAACAAAATATCTTACATTTTAGGACTTTTAGGTATTTAGGACTTGGTTAGAAAAATATTGATAATTTGAGACCACAAAAAGAGATGATTCATATCGGCACAAGCCTGTTTTCTACAGGCCAACTTTGACAAGCATGTCTGAGGCAATAACGTTAACGTTACATAAGTAAATATCAACGTATGTATAATGTTAGAGAACCGTCAAATGTGGAAGGCAGGAAAGGTAGAACACATCTAACGTCAACTGTTAACGCTGTAGGGAACGGAGTTTGACAGGCATGCTAACATTAGCCACCTAGCAAGTTAAGTTAAGAAGCTAATAACTCAAGCCGCCCATTAGCAACGCGAGCCACAGAAACACACTTATCACTTTATTTTCTGACAGTGCATATAAAAGTAACACAAAAATACGTGGCTGCTAACTGGAGTATTTATCGTATTAATTGTACTGTGCCCACCTCCTCCTCTCCACCCGGCTGCTGTTGCTAGGTGTTCGTTTTCTCACCGCGACGGTTTCAAACTGCGGAGCGCGATGACCCGTTTCCGTCCAACACAACGCCTGAACGAAATGACGTAAATATATAAATGATATGATGCAGTACTTTCACTATTAATCTACCCAAAGTATCAAAAATGGGCTCCACGCTTATGTACTATATTAAAATCCTCTCATTTGTTAACGATTAAAAAGAAAAAATATATATAACACAATCTGTATGTGTACTTTCACTTTTCATACTTTTAAGTACACTGAGCGGATAATACTCCTGTACTTTTACTTACTCACATTTAGAGTTCATGACTTCTGCGCTGTATTTTTGCTTTCAAAAGATCTGAGTACTACTTACACTACTGCATAAACGCAAATTTGCTAAAGTAAAACCTCAAATGTGTTTTAAGAAACAAAACTTCAGAAAAGCAACAAAACAGTTACAACTAAGATTGTGCTCCCAATTTAATTTAGTCACTTAAGTTACTTTCTATCTATGACGACTCCTGGCACGTTTGTGTTAGCCTCCATTTATTATTTAATTATTAATTTATTAGTCACCCTTTTATTTGCATTTCTGTTTATCTTGATGTCTCATTCCATCATTTCCCGTTTTTGTACTCAAATAAACCTTAAAATAAATCATTTTAAGAGTGAAATAAACAAAATACAAAATATTTATAAAGTAGTTTTCGTATTATTTTTTAAGAACTTCGTAACACTGGTTTTCACGGTGCTATATACAGTACAGGCCAAAACACATTGAATGAGAATGTGTGTCCAAACTTTTGGCCTGTACTGTACATAAAGGTTATTATTAGTAGGAGTAGTATTACACTGAATGAGCACAAGCTGCAATGACAGGTGAATAGTGCAATTTTATGATAAATACAATCACATCTCCCAACACAAATGTTTTAACATAGGAATGAATAAATCCCAATCTGGAAAAAAAGAAAAAGCAGATAAAGCAAAGTTTATGCATAGAGCTCAGGCGGCCCAGCAAATGTTATTATATAATACCCAATGTTACAGTGAATGGTAATTTGGAAGAAGACAGTCCAAAACATTTGTTCAGAGCACAGCAGATAAATATATTATTAGTTGTGTTTATCATCAATAAGCATTCTCCTCAAAATATTTATTGTCCCTTTGGAAACACATACACATACTATAGTGTTAAAAAAAAAAAAAAGAAGACGCTTTTAGCGTGAGAATGAGCACCATCAGCAGCTGGCGCACAGTCACATGCAGAAAGCTACTGCGCTGTCAGATACCCCCTCGGTACTGAAATTTGAGTTAGCTATATCATTTATCACCTGCTTGAATTAACAGTTTGCATTTGATATCTTGTATTTTACACTATTTAACAATTATGATGAATTTACAATCATACAAAAAAGTAAGAGTATTTATATATTAACCTCTGGAAACAATTAACTTATCCCCGTAACCATCAAACAAGTTTTAAAACTCTGATTCAGGGGAAACCATTTTTGCTGTAAATATGTACCAAATGTAACAACATATAATAAACACATTTGATTGCACCTGCTGTTAGAAGTAGTAACATTTCTGCATCATCCTACAACTTGCGCGCTCAGTCAGTTATGGTTTAATCACCTGGTGTGCGATGTAAGTTGATGGGACCCACATATTTTACAGTAAAACCATTGTTCAGTATAGATTTGCGCGCACACATATTCAACATTTTACATCTTGCACACGCCCTCAGCAGAAATATGCTCATTCAAAATAACATAGTCCTTTACATCATGTTAAAGATTGCTTAAGGCTTCTTTTTTTGCTTTTGAATTACTGCAAACTCCATGCTAGACAAAACGCCATCCATACATACATAACTGAGATTAATGTTTTTTTTTAGAGGTTAAGAACCCAAGGTGATGTGGTTGCTACGAATGTAAGAAACACTGCATTTTAACAAGAGGCAATACAAAAACTGTGTATGAATTTAAACTTCATGAAAAGGAGTGATGATGTTTCATCACCAGCTGCTTCCACATAGATGGGTATACATGTCAGTTAACTCGTACACAGGCACAAAGAAATGGAAGAACAGGTCAGAGCAAGTGAGGTGGCAGACTCGGATGTTTCTGTCACCAAAACACTTTTTAAAATGTCAGCCACCATAAAGCAATATCAAAGCCAGTGTTTTAATATCACAAGGAGAATGATGACTAAATACCTTTTAGTAACTGCCAACCTCAACAGGAGAAAACTGGCCAAACAGATGTTTACCAACTAGACGTGTTTATATCTATGATAACATAATAGAACACGGGGGGCAGATTAGAAGTTGTAGTTTCCTTAACTCAAAATAAATAAATGTGACAATAGCAAAACAGAAATATTAACAACCGTCAAAGAGGAAATAATAAAGCTATGGTATATGACGTATTACTTTGCGAACAGCATTTCTGTGCTGATGGGAGGGTGCCAAATGTTGGCAGCAATTGTTACGAAAAGAGAAAAAAAAGGGAATGAGGGGCTAAAAAGTGCCTTTGTGGATAAAACTCCACTCTCCCTATATTGGCCTGAGAAAAGTTCTTCTGTTACGATTGCTGCTCTTCTGCTTCGTTGTTATTTTCTGCTGCCACCATGTTGCTGAGCGGCATCGGGGATTTGGAGATGTCGTTTTGGAGCCCCAGTTGAGTCAGTTCCTCCTCTGTGTTTGTCCATGAGCTCATTGACTCATGCACCGTTACTGTGTGTTCTTCCATCTGCTTTTGGAGGCTGTCCATCTCCTCCCTGAGAAAACAAACAAACAAAACAAACAAACAATGCGGCAGATGGTCTGGTGTTTTGGATGGCTGTTCGACAGCACACAACAAAGAACGCCAATGTGGGCAATGTCAACCTAGTGTTTCTGGAACAAGGGGATCTTACTTGAGTTGCCGTAGACAGTTGTGCAGGTTGTTGAGGGGCTCCTTGTTAACTGAAGTTGATGGTTTCAGCAACTCGTCCAGTAAGGAGGCAGGCACTGGGCAGTCTGGGATCTTTACTGGTGTCACTGGGTTGGATGGGTTTCCCTCACTTTTCAACTCCATGCGTTGCTGTTCCAACAGCAGCAACATTACAGTGATATGTTGAGTCATTTATGTTCAGCAGGCTATACTCCTTTGGCATTTAAACCTTCAACGCTCGCCTTTAAATTTCTCCAAAGTAAGGGTGTGGCATGGCAAGCATTACACCTAGCTGAATAACTGCATAGTAATCAATAAGCATACTAATTATTATCCAGTGATAGCTGGTATTTTCTGCTAAAAAAATAACTGAGTAAAAGGTGGGTTCAGTCAATCCCTAACAGTATATTTATGATTGAATTTTCGGTGATATTCGCTGCTCAAATTGAACTGTCTTCTTGTATTTACTGCTACTACCATTTTAATAGTACATTTTAGTGCTTAACTATAAATTACCCTGCCTCAGGACATATCCTTCACAATTCTGATGTTGAATTTAAAGGGCCCATGATCAAAAATGAAAAAAAAAATCTAGCACTGATGTGGGTCACGTTCGACGCTGTGGTCTTATGCCACGACAGGAAATTCCAGTGACATGTTAAGAATTATTAAGGTGCATTACCTTCCGTAGACGACTCTGTTTGAGGTCCTGTTTGAGCTGCTGGTTCTGCAGCAGGACTGTTTTCATGCTGTTCCGCAGCTCGCCCACTTTGGCCTGCAGCATAAACTTGTCCTTCCTGGTGCCGCCCAGCTCCTCCTGCACTGACTCCAGCTCCAACTTGATGGTCTGAGATAGGGGGGAATATTTTGTTATAAATCTCTTTTGAAAAGTTGCAGGTATTGGTCATGACATAAATACTGCACAATGCTTACTTTACCCTCATCTCATTACCCAACACGTTACTCAAAACAATTTGGAAAAAAATCTAGCAATTATTTGGTAAATGTAATTTTGTGCATTCTTAAATACAGCGACACTTTTTTCTTTTTGAGCTTTGCATCCATATTTTAAAATTAAACAATAACTTGCCTGCAGAGCCATCTGTAAATTGTCAAGCTCCCTGTGGTGACACTGCTCCATCATCTCCACCTGCTGCTTCTGAGCCTCGATCTCCCTCTGCCTCTGCTCCACCTCCCACTTCAGGTCTTCAACCTGAGAGATCAGTCAATGTTAGTCTTTGGACAGTAACAAAAGGACATTATCATTATCATTATCACAAGGGGAAAATGTTTACACACAATTATATTCTATGGTTTTATTTGTAGTTGTAAAAGCATATTATACAGCATTGAAATCCTAAAATACCTCCTTGAAACCCAGGATAATATCATCAGTGATCATTTATTTACAAATTCAATCAGAGATAGAGGACACCATCTTCTAATTTTTAAGATATTTAAATAAAAGGCCACTATCAAGCCAAATATCTCAGTTTAATTCTTTCTAGATGTTCTCACCTCTTGGTTAGTGAGGGGCTGCTTTGACAGTTCCTCGTCCAGTTGTTTCTGGAGGACCTGGAGCTGATAATGGGCCTCAGCTAGCTCCTCCTGAAACCTGGAAACCTCCTGAGCGTGCTGCTCTCCATGGGCCCTGCAGAGTACAGCGTGTTCAACAATGAAGGAGTGGTATGGTGTATAATGATGCATCAAAATGCAATAGTAATATGCCCAAAAAATAAATAAATGCACATACTGGAGTTTGTGGGCTTCACTCTGCAGAGCTTTGATTAGGTCCTCTTTGGACTGCAGGTCTTTCTTGATCTCTGACAGCTCCAGCATGGCTGCCCTGTAGTGCCGCCTATTGTGGGCTGCTTCAGCCTTTGCTGTTGCCACCTGAGGGACACATCACATCGTTATAGCCCAAACAGTGCCAAATGGTCCACATCCGAGACCGATGACAAAAAGACGATATACAAAGTACGCATGTTGGATTTTCTCAAAATAAGTATTCCAATATATTCAAGTCACACACTAGTTGTAATCCTTAGGAGGATTTTAATATTAGAAGGAGAATACTCCATCCCAAGTTGGGCTGAGACCTCCTACCTGTTCTTTCAGGTCCTTTACTTTGGTTTTCTCTTTTTCCAAGGCAAGCTGTAGAGTTTGCACCACCTGCTTCATTTGTTGATCCTCCTCCTCTTTACGCTTCAGAACAGCTTGAACCTGGATGAAAGGATGAAAGAAAACATTTTGAAATTCCTATACACTTCAATTTAAAAGTGCACACTTTTCAATCTAAATGCTAATTTTCCTGCAACATTTCAAGGCCTTGGCTTGTAGAGCAAAGACATGTACTAACATTCTAAGACACAAATTCATTTTTCACCTGTAAATTAAGCTGGACAAGATCTGCCTCTCTCTTCGCTAAGGCGGATTCCAATATGTTGGAGTGCTCCCGCAGTGTATTGTGGGATTGTGCCAGTCCAGCCAACTTTCCTTTTTCATGTTCTAGCTCAAGTGCGAGCTTCTTGTTGGCGTCTTCTAATTTTCGGATCCGCTTTTTGAAGCATCGTGACTCTTGCAGCTGCAGGAAAAATAACATACATGAACAGAATAAGTACATAAAACAAAAGGAAACGATCATTTCCAATTAGGATTTTAGCACGTCATACCTCGTCCTCCAGCTCCATGACCTTCTCCTGGTACTCCTCTAACTCTGTGGAAGTGAGGGTGATGACTTCCTGTAGCTCCTTCTCTAGCATAGTTTTGCTGTTGGCCACAGCCTGCAGCTCAGCCTGCAGAGCCACAATCTTCTCCTTGATGACAAATGAAAGCACAACGTGTTTTAGTTACTCAACAGGTGCTGTTAACCAGAGTCATTCAAAATGAAAACATTTAACCAGCTTCAACAAATATCTGTTAAAGAATGGCAATCCCAGTACAAGGCTTACTTTTTTAAATCATAAAATACCGTTATTACTGTATACTGCTAATATTATGATAATGTTTTTTTGCAATATTATTTGTCTAAAACTCTTAATCAACCTACTGTGTATTTGCCAGTGTATTATAGTTTTCAGACACCACACCCCCCTCCCACCATTAGAGAATGTAAATTTGTTGTCATATCAGTCATGTGAGCTTTACCTGTAAGGCCTGGCTGTTTCCTCCGTTTGACACCTGGGCTTTAAGTTTGACCAGCTCTGCCTCGGCGGTCTCCTTTTCGGTCAGGGCCTCCTGCAGCCTCCTGCTCAGGATGCCCACAGCGTTCTCGTAGGCCTTGTGTTTGGCCTTCACCTCCTTCTGGGCACTGGTCAAATCTGTCCCCAGCCGCTTCATGCGCACCTTCTGCTCCGAGATGGCTCTGTTTAAAGCAAATCAGAAATTATGTTTTAAAATATGGAGATATTGATGTGTTGTTCTGTTACCAGACAACACAGAAACACAAGACGTAAGGCTCATACGTCCTAAAATGTTGTCTAACTGGGATTTTCTATATAACATACAGAAAGAAGAGAATGTGTCTATACATACTGTCTTGACAATCTACATGGAGATTGTATAAGCTATATCCTATAATTTTATGTAGAAATAGCATGGGCATCATTTAAGCTCCACAAATCAAAATGGAGCACACGACTCACTTTTTGGCCTCGGACTCCATTTTCTCCACCTGTTTCTTCAGGCTCTCATTCTCTTCTGTCACTGCTGCAAGCTGGCTCTGATCAAACTGTAGAGACTGAGGCAGGAGGAAAAACAAATACTGTTCATGCTACATCCAAAGTATCAACATTTACTTCAGGAATATTGGAGGCATTTTAATACATTTACCTGGATTTGGGTTTCAAGCTGATCTCTTTCTGTCTGAATGGTTTGCAGATGGGCTTCCATGTTGCTCATCTGCTCCTGGACTTTCACCACCTCCTTCTGAAGTCGGGCCTGCTCCAACTCTGCCTTCTGCTTCTCTCCCTGAGCACCCAGCAGCTCCTGCTTTAGGTCCTTGACCTCTGTCAACAGACGCTTCTTGGTGGACTTGAGCTCACTGATCAACTGTTCTTTGGAGATGGCGTCTCGGCGGTAAGCTTCCACCATCACCTGTGGAGTCATTCACAGGTTGTTTTTTTTGGATAGCATGTATAATCCTAAGGTGGGTCCTTTTTCCTTCACGAGACCAGTCTGCTTCACATTCCTCTTAATTTAGAGAGCAGGCAAAATGACATTTTAGCACATACCTAAATAATTTGTAGGAGGACTGCAACATTTGAATCCTACACTGCATCATCTCCAGGCTTGAGTAGGATATCTTTCAGACTATCAATACAGAGCACATAGGATTCAGCTCCCCAAATAGCCTTGTGTTCATTTCTAAAAATTGGCACAAATATTCTCCACATTTAACTTTGAAAATACTGCAAGCATTTTAGCCATGTCCAGCTATTCAATTGTCATGGATTACAGAAAGCAGCCTGAATTCAATCTGATTGATAAAGATGAACATTAACATCTGAGTCCACAAAATTGAAGCCTTGATATAAATAAAAACTGCAGATTTTTGTCATTCTGTCACTCAGCCTTCTTTATGACAGCCTGTCAATGCAAACTGAGCAGTGTGCATCAATTCTAAACCCACTGAGGCGTGTCACCCGGCAATTTGTGCATTCTTCAGATCATGACAGCTGTCTGTCTTCACAATACATCCTCCCACCACAGCCTAAGCCAGCTAGGAGATTCTGACAAATATATTTAACTAAAGCTTCTACAAACTGCAATAGGACAATCTCCCCACATCTGCCTAAGTTCTAAACATTACATTTAAATTAAATACATGCAAATGTATTTGTTTATATATCATATTGGAAATATCTCAGTTATCTCAATATCTCTATTGTCTATTATGGACAATAATTTACACAGGTTTTACACTTCACTTAGAATTTAATTTCTAGTACACTTCTTACAAACTAATGCAGAGTATTGGTAAAGGCGATAAAGGTAGTAAAGGAGAGGTTTTACCTTTTGTTGTTGGAACTGCTCCTTCAATTTCTGAGTTTGTTTCTTCAGGGAATTATTTTCTTGTTGTAGAGTTTCAATCTGTAACAAAAGCAAACACAATGATTCTCTACATTAATTACAATGAGAATGGAGCGCCACTCTGAAAATGTCAACGCCGATATTTGTTGCAATATTTGATTATGACTGTGGTTATTCCTCCATGCAATTGTATAGCTTGTGTTCTTCTGTGTTTTCATATCATTAGTTTGACTAATGAATCATGCACCACTACACAAATCACAATCCGCCTCATACCTGATTGGCTTTGACCTGGACTTCCTGTCTGAGCTGATCCAAGACATCTGAGGCCACCAGAACATCGTCTCCAAGCCGTTCTGCACCTTCGTCGAGTTGGCTCTTTTCTGCCTGGGCTGCCTGCAATGCCACCTCCAGAACAATCTTCTCGTTTTGAAGGTACTGGATGTTGTCGTCCTTGATGCTGCTCTCTGTCTGCAGCTCAGCCAGCTGGGCCTCCAGTTCCAGGTAGCGAGCCTCCAACTGATTGATGGACTGCTCTTTGGTTTGCAGGTTCTCCTGAGTGGTGGTCAGCTGGCGCATCAGCTCCAGATGTTCTTTCTGGAGTGTCTGCAGCTGCATGTCTTTCTGGGAAAGGGTCAACTTCATCTAAGGAAGTTAAAAAAAAAACAGAAACAGAAAACAGAGAATAAGGCAACAATAATTTACATTACTGTGTGGTTCTTGGCATCATTTCTTTCAGGGTTAAGAAATTGAATCTAATCTAATCTAATCTTACATTACAAGTCTAATTCACTCACAATAATCAAGTTTTTGCTAAGGTAATTTATTGGACAATCTGTGATGAATTGTCACATTAAGACATAAGTTATCACATCTTGAAAAGTATCAACACAGTGACTGAGGCAACACAATCGTCTCCATGTTACTTTTCGAATGACTACCTGCTCTAGTTCCATTTCCAGGGCGCTGGCTGTGTTGGCAAGTTTTGTTAAGCGTTCTCGTTCTTCCTCAAATTCGTCTAGTTTGTGCTGCAAGTCATCTTCCACCATGGACTTTGCATCTTGGATCTGCTTGTAAGCGGCTTCCTGGGTCAACATGTCAGCCTACATGGAAGACAGTTAAAGGATTGCAAACAGGTTGCTGAAAAAGACCATCTATGTCCCATAAAATAATACATCTATAGTATTAAAATGAGTAGTAAAGATATTTTGTTTAGTTTTATTTAGGGTCTTTAATGATCAAAATGACCTTCGGGTACTGTGTGTTCACTGACGTGATGTATGATGACTTGAAATTATAAACTGACGAGGGCAAAATTCAGAAAGGGATGTAATAGAATATACCTCAATGCTCTGCAGCTGAACAGCAATACGCTCCTTTTCTTTGATAGAGCGGTGTTGGGTCTCATTGAGCTGGTGCGACAGTGTCACATTCTCCAGCTTCAGATGTTCCAGAACGCCAATCTGGGTCATCTTACCAGCCTGCACAAGACGAAAACAACAAAAGGGGTCATATGAGCCAGCATCTCCTGACCGTTCTCTTGACGTCAAAAGCAGCTCCATCAGCATCTTTACCTGCATGTTTGCCATTTCACTCTGCAGGCGTACTCTTGCCTCCTGGGCCAGGGCTAGCTGTTGTTGGTACCACTGTCTGACCTGCTGGAGCGAGTCGATCTCGGCCTGGGAAGTCTTTAGTCGGCTCTGCAAGGTGCTGCGCTCCAGCTGGACCTGTTGGAGCTGGCTCTGGAGGCCACCCATCTGCGTGCGCAAATCCTGAACTGCAAAAAAAAGCATCTCATTTTAATGTACAATCCTGTAAATATTGGCATAGTTGGTTCTTTAGGTCAAAGCAGCTTTAGAGATGCTATTTATTGGAACACTTATCCTGCCTTCAAGTGGTATGGTAATTATCATATCTACCAAAAACCAACATCAAAATTGCACATGATGAAACACCCACTCATGTCGTATTTTCCACTGGAAAGCTTGAAGATTTTTATGATACACGAGTTGATGAGAAACTTTGACCTTTTAACATGGTGCAGAGCAGCCAAAGTGTCGTAAATGCAAAGTGTTGCATTCTGTTAAACGTTCTCTGCTGCTTTTAGTTGGTTAGCGTGTAGCCTACATAATGCCGTGGCATACATCATTTTAATAAGCTCACCATTTGCACCGTTTGTCGTTTAAAAAAATACCTCTATTTGCGGTTTGATGCACACAACACACTTGTAATTTCCACTTCACAAGCTGAAAGGATCATCTTTCCCATACCACATGAAGGCAGCATAAGCTCTCAGCCTCAGACTCTCACCTGTATTGTCTCTTGAGGTCACAGTGTTTTGCATCTCCTCCACCCTCCCCATCAGCCTATTGTACTGGTCTTCAGCCACCTTCAGGTCATTCCCCAAAGAAGCTAGACTGGCATTCTTACTCTCCAGACTGCCCTGGAGCTCCACCATTGCCTTCTCCAGTTGGCTGCAGTTCTGCCGCAGTGTAGCGACCTCTGTAGTGAGGGTGCTCTGCTTCTCCTGGCTGACCTGAGCTTCTGCCTTCCTAGCATGCAACTGAGCATTCACAGTGGCAAGCTGGGCCTGAAGCTCTGTCTTCTCCTTGAGAGCCTGGAGGAAAGGAAAGACTGATCAGCACATATGCGCTACTACAGGGGTGTCAAACATAAGGTCCGGGGGGCAGAACTGGCCTGCCTCAGGGTCAAGCCCCACCCACTCGTTGACTGTATAAAGTGTGGTAAAAATATTGACAGTTTTAAATTTGTGAACTTTGTGAACAGTAGACAGACTGAACATGGAATAACTGAGCGGAGAAATCTGTATGTGTTGTTATTTATACGTTAATGTTTACTGGTCTGGCCCACTTGACACCCACACATTAAATTGCACTATGTGGCCCATGAACCTAAACTGAGTTTGACTCCCCTGCCCTACTACTTTCATTGTTTCCAATGTGTCATAATATAAGCGACCTATCCATGTCATTTAACAGCCATCGAGCTAAATTTCATTTCAAAAGTGTTCATTCATGCAAGTCATTTTCATGGCCGGCTTGTATTGAGGCTATATAAGTTGGATGTGTATGTAAGGGGCCCTTTATGGAGCAGGACCAAAGAAATGCTGATTATAGAAATCAATGTTATATAACCTGATTGGCCTCGGATGACAAGGACTCCAGCTGGCCCTCCAGTCTCATTTTCTCTTTCAGCACTTGGAGCATTTCATCATGGCCCATCACAGAACTCTCCAAAGAAACACTTTGAACGGAAACATCGGTGTTAGAATGACTTGATGGATTAACAACTTACAGAATTCATGAACTGCTTTAAGTAAACCAAACATTTGTAGGTTGATTATTTTATTCTATCCAGGGTTCCTTCAAGTTATACTTATTTGACCATTTATATAAAACCTAACACCTATTTCACAGACCTAACAGAAAAAAACAAACATGTTTTTTAATTTGTTCATTTAAATTTTTCCTTTTTTTTCATAATCTTTTACTAAAACCTCACCTGTAGTAGTTAGGTCATTGTAGATATGGTGTACTACAACAAATGATAACGATGGTTAAAAAGTCTACTTATTTATTTTTGTGAATATTTTAAGGTATTAAATGCATAATATTGCATGCAAATGCATAAATTATCTCAGCTCACAGTTCACGCATAACAACCACCCTGACAATGAGACTAAGATTCTACAACAAGCCAGAACTTTTAGGCTATGACAGTTCTTTCACTCTTTATTTAGGCTATATTATTTAATTAAAAAAAATAACCACCCTGACAATGAGACTAAGATTCTACAACAAGCCAGAACTTTTAGGCTATGACAGTTCTTTCACTCTTTATTTAGGCTATATTATTTAATAAAAAAAATAGTGATTGATGAATTAAACTTTTGAGGAGAATGCAATACGGGGAAATTACATACTGAACAAATTTTAAGACCCAGGTATCAAATTCAAGTCTTTTTAAGGTATTATTTCGAAATTCATAAATTCAATGCTTTTAGGATCCTGCAGAAACCCTGTCAATCCATATGTGACATTAATTGGTTACCTGCTTGAGAAACTGTCCCTGCGGCTGCGAGGCTCAGCGGTGCCCTCTCCCTCCTGCTCCAGCTCGAGAAGATGCTGCTCTTCACTGGCTGCCTGCAGCACTTCCTGCAGGGAGGGGAACTGACCCATGGCTTCAGGCGCAATTTCCCTTCCCTCCACAGAGTAGGGCCCTTGCTGTCTGTCCACTGCGGCAGAGAGCATTCCGTACGTCCTCCTGGTAGACACGCTGCTGTACACCGAGCTGTCGCTGTCATTGCCGTCGTTCCCTGGCCTTGTTCCCGACTCGCTGCCATCAAATTCAGAGGAATTGTCCCCGAGCGAGGCGCCGGGCTGTCCCTCTGCCTCACCGGTGCTGCACTCCGACATCACACTGACCTCAGACAGAGTTGACACTGAGCTAATGGTGGATTGGTGGGAGCCCACGGTGTTGTCTGCAGTCCTTACGCCCCCTCCTCCCCCACCTCCACCATCATTCTCAGGAGTCTTGTAGTCGGCCAAGGAGTGGATCTTGTTAGGGCGGGGGGACCTGGACTTCTTCTCCTTGGATGGGGGAATGCCCAAGCTGCCCAGTTTTGGACCACGGGGGACACTGGTCCTCAAGAAGGAATACTCCTTGGTCATGGCGAGAGTGTTGGCCCTGGGCAGATCCTCGGGATGGAGCATTAACTCTGGGTCTAGAGTACTGAACGCAGGCCTGTTTTTGGGGGTGCTGCGGTGAGACTAGAAACAGAAGGAAAGAAAGAGACAAATATACTGTTATCTTGTCAATATCTAAAAACAAACAATTCTTCAAGCTGAAATGAAAATTAAGAATATCTAGGATAGATTTTCCAGAAGAAGCAGTCTTACCAGCAGACCTGAGCTAAGTGAAGTCATAAATTTAAACATAAATTTTGAGCACCACAAAGGACCCCCTAAACTGACACAAATTATGTGTGATGAGATTTTGTTCCTGGGTCCTCATCTGATAACATTTTTGCTTTTTGATATTAAGAAAGTGTATGAAACCCATGACAAAATGTCATTGTTACTTATAGATGGACTTATTGCCCTTTTTGCTGGGACCCGCCTCCCCCGAAACCACCTCAAGGACCACTGGGGAGACCCCACTTTGAGTGCCACTGAAATAGATCATAGTCCAATGGAAGACATTTTACATTCAGATAGATAACACAAGTTAATCAACTGGTTTCCAATTAGAGTCTATGTTTATTTATTTCCATTACTTAAAAAACAGGGAATGCAACAGTGGCTTAAACAGACAGTACTGGAGGCACTGAAGTTTAACCTGCAGCATTAAAATTCATGATGAAGTGCTGTCCTTGACCCAACACTCACCCTTTCCTTATGTCTCTGCACCCTGTACTGTTTGAGTTGCTCCTCCAGACGCCGGCGAGCCTCCAAGCGAATCTTCTCCTCGTTTTCCATCTCCAACAATGGCTTCTGGTTGGCTACAGAGAATGTAATTTAAGAAACAAAAAAAAAAAAAAAAAAGAGGTATGTTCCCAACTAAAAGACCTGTAACAAACTGCCTAGGAGAAAAAGCTTTATGTTGCATTGATGTTCAGGCACTGCTGAGTGTAAAGAATTGTATGGTGTCTGTTGTGGATGGTGGAGAGTGAAGCTACCTGGAATCCTGTCCGCTAATAGCTAAATTAAACAAATTATTCAAATTAGGTTTTTTTAGTTATCCCTATGCAGGAGACAATCTCCTTTTTACCTGACAGCTACTGCAGATGTCTATAGAGCTACTGTATGGGTGTAACAGCATGTTTGTATATCATTTTACTAATACACAGACACACAAACACATACATACACACACACCACCATAAACATGTGACATCAGGAGCACTATACTGTAGGATTCTTTGTGTACCACTCTAGTCATAATATAAATCACCACAGTTTGTAACAAATCTCCTGGGGAAAAAGCTTGAAAATATTGCATTCCAACATACTGAGCAAGGCAGCCATGCCTGACATTAAAATACCACCAAAAGACAACATAACAGAGTGATTAGTTCCAAAAACACAGCCATTAGTCCACACAGTGTTCCAAATAAAGCACCCACACCAAGTTCCAATCAAGCAAACAAATGCCTGTGGGAGTTGCAGAAATAAACTCAATATACTCAAACGACTTGGGAGAAAATTCCACTGGATCGGTCTGTTCGCGAACACGCAGACAAGAGAGTTAAAAAAGGACGTGTACATCATCCAAAAAAGCAAAATGGGGTTAAAATGCAGGCGGTATAGAGGGGCCACTCACTTAACATAAGTTTATGCTTACACAAATCAGTCTCCTGCATAGGCATACTGAGTCTGAGCGACTGCAATGCATCGCCCGTGTGCAACGTGGGCTCAGCACTAGCCCCCTCAGACTTCTCTAGCATCATCATGGGTGGATAAGCAGCCACACCTGGGGAGGGCTCTTGGGTCTGGGAGTTGACGGGGGAGCTGGTGCTCTGGGGAGGGTCTGTCGGAGGCAGGGACCCGTTTGCATGGGTGTCGCCTGCAGCACCGAAACCCCCTGCCAGTCCATCTCCGTTTGGCATCACATCTGAGCTGACGGGACCTGGAAAAGACGGATGAAGAAAAGCCCTGAGGAATGTGACAATTAGGTCATGATCAGGTATTGTTAGCTACAGTGTGAAGTGAAGGTGATCAAGTAGGAAAACTGGCTGGACAACTAGTCACACCTACAACTGTGTCAAGGAGTGTGGTAACCAAACTCTTCTTGCATGCTAAAGACATCAAAATACAAATTAGACACTTCTGTTGTGTATGCACCTGTATGACCACCAGCTTCTTAAAGAGAAACACCATTGATTTTACATGTGAAAATCAACATGCTAGCCATGAGCATGAAAACAGTTGTCTGTAGTTGTGTGGTTCTCAGGGGAGAAAAAAATATAGACATGAGGATAGCTATGTCTATCCTGCATTGATTTTGATCTTTGTTTTTAAAATATGGCTCCCATGAGTGCCCACACGCACAACTTTACAGTCATCTACTTCTCCTAAGGTTTAAAGTGCTATGACAAATAAGGCATAGTTTTCCTGTGATGATGACTCTAACTTCAGCTCAGCTATTTAACACATTAGTTCAAAGAGCTGTGCACAAATCAGTAGAAGGCCTCTGGCGTCTTGTAGTAGCCACCAAAACGGGTCATGCTTGGCAGGATACAAGTGTTAGATTAAAGGGATACCACTAAAACGCCTAAAGGAAAAGAGAGAGGAGTTGGAAAGAAGCAGATCACAGCAGGAGTGCATGAAAGAGACATTCTAATAAGAATATCTTAAAAAACTAAACGATTTCTAGTCTCTAGGCTGCTTCGCTCTATGTAGAGGTCAGTAGAGCCAAGTCTCACAGAGCGGCTAACACACAGCAGTCATGAATTCACAGGGAGGGAAGATGCGCTTATAACAAAGATAAAAGTAATACTTCTAATGGTATTTACTTCCCTGATCTTTAGCTTCGTACTGTGTGTACAGCATATGCCCTACCATTGTTTTTTCTAGCCATTTATGTATTTAATTTTTTTCCCCCAGTATCACAGCACTAGCACTTCACAGTTGCCACATTTTAGTTTGCTTTGACACTGAAAAGGGTAGTTGGGGGGGGGGGGGGGGGTGGTGGTGACTTGAATACAATACAATCTAATCATAGCCTATCTAGAAAGCACCAGTACTCACCATTATGAAGTCCCCCATTAGTATTTGAAGTATCCTTCTCTTGAGTTCTACTGTCCACAGTATGGGCTTCGGCCTCTTTGGATTTTAAAACAATGTTCTCCTGACCAGCATTAACCTCCATTTGAACGTCTTCAAGATGATTACTGTCCATTTCCGGTAAGAAACTGAATAGGTGGTACGGCTGATGTCCGTCTGTAAGTTGTCACAACATCATCTTCTCAAGAGGCTGGTGAGCTGGGAGCATGACACAATTCAGGACTCCTAAACATAATTACAAGTGAGGAAATGTTGAGTTTATCTGGCTCTAGTTTCTAGAATATGGCACATTATGAAGAAGCTGTAGTTCTTCACCAGTGATTCATTACAGGAGGTAATAATGTTATGCAACAACGCAGCGTACTTTAATTTAACCATAAGCTAGAGTCAAGGGATAACAAGCTGGCTTGGCAGTTAAGCAGATTGTGTCTAGTTAAATATAGATTTACTAGCAAATTACATTGAGTTCCTTCATTTATATATAGAGAAATTCTGTGGACAAACCTGACAGGCCAAAAGTGACAGTTTGAAATTTCCCTTTTTATAGACTAAAGTGTAGGTAGGGGGGGATTTTCCATACCCAAGAAAAGCTCATAACAGAAGAATTGTTAGGTCTAAATGCATATATGAGGAATCATTTAAAAGGCAACAGCAACTCGACTATTCTTAAGTAAGTCGCATTTGAGTTGCATTATGTTGCATTGCTTATCGTTACACACATGGCTATTGTAATTGTACATTATGTCAACTACATAAGTGTACAATTTTGATAAATTAGAGACACACCATATTCACCAGCCAACAAGAAAATCAATTCAGGCCTTTCTGCTGACATGCTGAGATAATTTTTACTCTCAGAGAAGATGCTGGATATAGAATTCATAAATTGGGTCTGAATTGAGTGTGGCACTAAGGTAGAAAGATATCAATCTGTCAGAGTGGCCTATTGTGACAGTATTGTTTTTATTATTATAAAAAACACCATAATGCACCAGCATGTTTATGTTACTGTGTTTTTTCCAGAACTTTCTCCCCAAACACATCAGAAACTGCATATTCTAAAGTCTTCAAGAATATGATGATGAATGTGCTGAACATAGCATAACATCCAGTATTTGTGATGTCACAAGTCGTGCTTTTTTGCAGTCCGTTTCCACTATGCTTAGGGGAAACGTAGGAGAGTAAAAGTTAATGTTGATAGAAATATAAAAGATACTCTTAAAATATACTAGTATAAAAATACTGTGACGAAGTATGAGTACTTCATTACATCACACCAGTGCAAATCACTATTTACAACTCTTTGTAATGTTTGGATAATGTGTCATGTGATTTATTCTCTTATGTTTGAACCTTTTTATTCTCTTGTGTTTGTGTTTCATGTACAGTGTCTGTGTACAAAGAAACTACATTATTATACTATTAAAATACCGTAATGCTGACAATACAACCTTTGACTCTGACTGTCTGTCACTAGCCGGTTTTCTGCGAGGTTTCACGCAGTCGGACGTTAGCTGCAGTCAACATTAGAAAAAAAATGTTTAATAATAAACAAACACATATGCTCTTATGTTAACTTAAAGAGTCCACTTTGTTTATTTAACTGTAAGGTCAGTGACACCGACAACAGGAGAGCTTACCTGTAAATCGTCGTGTTTACGGGACCTGTCAAGCTAACGTTTCATTAGCTAACTGGCTAGCTACAATAGCCAGCGCCCGTTTAATGACGTGATTTAATACTATTTTCAAATAACATTATAGCACTCAGGAACGTTACGAACCATATGTCTAAACTTTAAAATGACAAATTCGGAAATGTCATAAGAAGACAATAAACGCTCACCTTTCTGCGAGCTGCGCCTTTTACTACGTGGCTGTTTGGTTTCCGTCCGTTTATCTGTCCGACTAGAAACAAACAGAGAAACAAAGCACCCATCAAACCACCAGATACAGCCTGTTACACCCACGCTGTCCAAGATACAGCTACATAACAGACATGACAATAACACACACTTTACATCAAGTACTCAGATCTTTTACGTGAGTAAAAGTAGAAATACTGCCGTCAAAAATAAGTAAAAGTCCTGAGTTGAACATATGAATTGAATAAAAGTACTATTATTATTAAGTATTATTAAGTATTATTTGCAAATTGTACTTAAGTAGGCCTATCAAAGGTAAAAGTACTTGCTGAGTACTACTACTACTATGCAGACCAGGCACGTGCAGGAGGGGTGGTGGGCACGTGGGCCCCTTCATGCCCAAAGTGCCCTTTTGGCAAGATTTTTTTTTTTGTTTTTTTGTATGTGTGTGTGTAAAAGCCTCCCTGTGGCCATTCAAAAATAAAATTTACCACATAATAATGATTTTGAAAATAATAGTATTTTAACTGTAAATAAAATAATCAACATAGAGGAGCTCTGAGGTGCCCGCATGTAGCCTGTAGCGCTGCAGCTGCGAGACGGTCACTGTGGTGTCTTATTAACCGACGGTAAGTAGGTTTTTGCAGAGATAAACTTTTTGCACATTGCTGTAAAGGGACTCTAAGTGTGCGTGGGGCTGTATGTAGAAGCGTGGGAACTACAGGTGCGGAGGATGCGGCAACTCCCGCTCCTGAATGGAGTCAGACTGCATCTGCCAGCTCATACTGAAGTGTCAAAACACTGCGAAAAACACCGCGAAAAAACTCGACTTTTGTGGTATTGTTCCTGTGTTTAATATCTATCTGGCGGCGGATGTTACAGTGAGTTGAATAAACACAGCTAATATGTCGCAGAAAAGGATTTCTGATTTTTTTTGACCGAATCTCACTTACTGTACAATACAATACAGTACAATACCTGCACTGAGAAACTTGAGTGCCTATTTACATCGCTTGTTCGTGATGTAGCTTCGTGGTGCATTCATGTGCAGCTCAAAGGAACGGGAATCAATTGGTGCATTTCAGTGCACCTCGTTGCAGCAGGATCTAATGAAGTTTCTAGAATTCTATGCTGAAATCACAGAAAATATACAAGCCTTCTCCAATTAGGCAGATTCAAAAAATAAAAGTAAAATTGTTTTATGACAACTATGCTGCACTCTCTTTCAGTTGTACCGTTTTTTTAATAATCATAGGATTTGGGATTAGTTTAAAATGGTACAGGTGCAGCCACAGACTACAGATTCTCCACAGATGTAGTCAGTGTATGTAGAACAAGAATAAAGTATAGTTTGCTGAAAAAAAAAACAATTTGTGAATGATTGGATTCTGTATAAATTTAATTTTTAAAATGTGACTATACAAAATTGAATCTGGATCGATGATTGGTTTTGCTTCCATATTTTTATTGTTTTGTTTTTATCATTAAAAGAGTAGTAAAACAAGAACATTACAATTATACTAGACTATATATAGTAGACTGTGGTAGATGATTATTAGACTATTGACTATTATAAATAAACAATGTAAGAATAATATGGAAAATAAAAAAATAAACTGTGATTTTTCTCATTCTCTCATTTAAACACATCTGTACTTTTGATACTTGCATACAATAAATTAAATTACAATACTTAATTAAAATACTTAAATATGCTTATGTCTATGTATATTCTATTAAATTGTCTATCTTTTTAGAATTTGCACTTTGTGTGAAAGGTGGCAAATATTATGATGCAGTGCTTTTACTATTAATCTATGCAAAGTACCTAGTGATTAAAAACAAGAAATATAATATGTTTATAATATAATAGTCTACATAATGAGTACTTGATGATTTAAGTACATTTTTTCTTTACTGTTTTTTCTGTACTTTTTAGTAACATTTTCAATTCAGCACTTTTACATGTAATTGATAATTATTTTGACAACAATATTACTGTTTTTACTCAAATAAAGGATTCAATTACTTTATCCATCTCTGCCTATTGGATATTATATAGAATAGATTTTATTCCTTTATTGCACATATTGAAGTTAAGTTCACCTAAATGTGAAAATCTTTAGTTTTAAATATGTATCTTATGCATTCAGCAATGTGCATTACTTGTATTTTAATAAGAACCCAGTCGTTTGCCCCTATATTCCATATATCATATTATATATTACAACTAATATGGATTGAATTATAAATGTTGTTTTATTTTATATATAGTGTCAGCAGTGGGGTTCTATTCTAACCATATTCAGTACTACTACTATATATTCTTTTCTACTGTTATATATTAACTTTAAAATAGTAAAATCTGAAAAGGAAATAAAGCTGTCAAATAAGTGATGTAGAAAGTAGAATATTTCCCTCTGAAAACACACTACGACAGTGTAAATAAATCAGTGAATCCATGGATGCGTATAGGTTTGTCTGATGTGGTACAGTCAGCGCTTCATGGCTGTGTTCAAAGATCTGAACTCTTATTTCTCAGCTGTGGCAGCTGCAGCCCTTTGTGATGCCATGCAGAACAGAAGAACCATTACAAGCTGCAATCGCCAGTGTTTGAACCTGCATAGAATGCATTGATTGCATCAGTATGCACATCATTATTATCATGCTACGGCTCAAGGTAATGAGATTATACGGGGGTCCACATAAGCATTTCAGTTAAGCTGATATAATTGCATTAGCCTATTAGGGAAACAGTGTCTGTATCATCCATGTGTTTCTTCAGACTGGCATTAACTCTCTAATGGTCTGCCTTACGATTCTTTACAGGAACAGTTCTCGAAGCGATTAACCACTAATTAAGCCCTGGTTGTACTATCATGCATCAATTGTGTTGCATGAAGTTTCATATGCACAATCATATCTTCATATATCTCCTTGAATAGAATTCTGCATTAACACCCAAATAGGCCACATTATTAAACTTTTAATCAATTTATAAAAAAAAGCAAATCTAAAGCCTTTACAGTGTAGGACACATACTAGATGTGTATGATTTTAAAATGTCTTACTTTGGCGTCATCCAGTGGTAAGACCCAGAATGACACTGGTAGACACCAGTAAACAGATAAAGGGGTAATGTATCTCTCCAGTCTTCACCATAAAGGTTTTATTTTATTTTATAAGTTCACACAGCCATCAGAATAATATGAAATGTGATTATTCTACATATACCTGGTTTACTTTTTCCATTATGTATTGTGTCAATAATCTTCTTCCCTCTCCAACACGTTTGCATATATCTGCATTCTGTATTAAATATGTTTTTAACAAACTAGTAGTTTTAGCCACCTGCAGTAAGCTATGTACAATTATAGTGATGCATGGGATAATTGATGCAAATGTAGCAATAAAGTGAGGGTAGTTGAAGTGAAGTGAAGTGACTTATTAGTTATATACAATAACACAGAACATTTTGAACAACTATGAATATATTTGATTTTCCTATTCTTTTAGGCAGCTTTATCCGATATAATCATGGTTTCAAAACAAAGTAAAAGTAACTGAATTTACAAATGCAATTTTGTCTTTTAGAAAACGTGGAATGTAGTTATTCATTGATTTAGATGGACAGTAATTATGCAATAAAACAATATAATCATAGTTCAGTCCATATTGGTTGTAATATATAATATGTTATATGTAATATGTTGGAATGTAGGAGCAAAGGACTTGGTTCTTATTAAAATACAATTAATGCACATTGCTGGATGCATAAGACACGCCCAGAGATTTAAAACTAAAGCCCTCACATTTAGGTACTTAACTTCAATATGCTATGTGCAAGGAAGGAATAAAAGTCTATTCAAATATCCACTGGGCAGAAATGGATGAAGTACTTGGATCCTTTACTTGTGTATAGAATACTGACGTTAAATAATTCTCAATTACTAGTAAAAGTCCTGAATTGATGTTACTACAGGAAAATATATTTAAATTATTCAGTGCTCATTCTATAGACTGTTATATTATTAAAGTACCACTAGATACTTTTATTGCATCATAATATTTGGTACCTTTCACGCAAAGTGCAAATTTAAAAAGAAAATACAGTTTAATAGAATATAGATAATATAATATTAAATAATAATTTCATGTAAAAAAAATACTAATATCTTTATCTAACAAGTAACTAAAGCTGTCAGATAAATGTAGTGGCGTGAATTATAAAGTATCATCAGGAAATACTTAAGTAAACTACAAGTGGTACCTCAAAATTGTACTTTCCGCCTCTGAGGTGGATTCACGTTTTCTATAGACCGAGAGAAACTAAGAAGCTCGTGGTGTTTTTAAAATAGATTTCATGGAATAAACTGTGCAGTGAAGGACAGGAGAGTTGTGGTTCGGGGTCCTGTGTTCAAGTTCGCCCATGAACGATGGAAGCGCGCTCCCGACACTTCAGGTGAATGAGAGGGAAGAAGAGGAGCGGGATACGGTTCACTGTGCGTCGCATTAAAAAAAAAGGAACAATCAGGAGGAAAATGAGTTGGGTTACGTCGCTCGGGGCACATGTTTTTATGACAACATATCTGTTATTCGTGATGGGATGCGTTGCACAGAAAGTAAGTGAGCGTTTTTTTGTCCACTGCAGAAATAATTCACAAGCTTTTTTATCTCAAGCTTGAGCGTGCTCACTTGGTGTGTGTGTGTGTGCGCGTATGTGTGTGTGTGCGCGTATGTGTGTGTGTGTGTGGAGAATGAAGCCACGGACTCCGTTCGCAAAACCCGACAATTAGCGGTTGTTTGCTCGTCGGCGACGTTACCGACCCCGGTGAACTTGATGGAAGTCCGTTTAAGATTAAACGGAGAACGGCTTTCAATTCGGCACACGTTTGCTAAACGAAAGGGCTCTCGCTTTAACTATATTTGCAATGTGAACCACTTCTACTACTACTACCAACACACGGAGCACCGTGGTGGGCAGCGGCAGAAGCCAGAACGTACTATCAACCAATATCTTGGAGTTGATACTGTTGCAACATTTCGTGTTTTTTGTTGAATAACATTCATGCCGAGTTCGTCAGAAGACCTGCCCGCTTCCGAACGCGGCTCACCGCGCGTATTCCGGTGCGTAAAAGGTCCCCTCGTGAGTTATCGCAAATGAAATTGACGTGTTTTTCAACGCGGTTTTGCCCGCTACCTCCTGTTTAACAGCAGGATGTGACATTACCTTCTTAAGAGCGCAGCTGCTTCTGAACTAGAAACAAAGCAGCCTATAGTTCGCATACGGAGATGTGGCGGATAAGCTACTATAAATCACCTGTTTCTCTTCAAAAGGGCCCCTGTGCGTTTTCAAATGAGGAACTTCCAAGTTTCGCATTCTTTTTTATTTTTGAAAAAAAAATAGTCCATGTGTCACAACAATCACAACTAGTGTAATAGAGACCAACGTCTAGTCTAAACACAAGCGGAATCACCTCACATGGTGCTGGCTACTCCTGCGCACCTTTGCCTAAACTTCTGAAAGTTTTGTGTATTTAACAATTTCCGAACTCCGTGGCACATTATGTCCTCTGGGGCTTTTTCAAAGCGATGTTTTTGATGGCACACTTGCATGTTTTGATGTTACTGCACTTCAGTCAGGGAATGGCATGCAGACTCCAAACTGCTGAAATGAGAACCACATTGAGAGCATGTCAACCTTATGCCGTAGTAGTCCTGGTCTCATACTCATTTGAGGCAAATTCCCAAAACCTTTTGCCCGTCTGACATGCAAGGAGTTCATGATGAAAAGCTCATCTCTGATGAGCAGGAAAAAAAGGTAAACCGTCAGGGGATTGCTCCTTGGGTGTGTTTTTCATTCAGTCTGTCATTCATGTCGGACTTGTTTTCAGCTTCTCCTGTGGTGTTTGGTGGTTGGTGGAGTCAAAGCTTGTGGATGGTAACTTTGCAACTTGTTTTTTCTTGAGGTTTTAAAGTTGTTTCGACTCCATAATTTGCATTACATGAATACCTGCGCTATTAGAATGACTACAAGTGTGAGTAAGGATGACAGGACTTGTTGATGAAAGTTGTCAGCCGCCTAGAACTGTCATGTTTACACAGACAGGGGCAGGACTGGGTACTTACTCTTTGGGAAAGGAAGTGTAATGTCTAATTAAAAGGGATTTGATCACATGGTTACTCTTAGAAGGATCTTACTGATTGATTTTGTTTGCAGCTAGTGAAAACTTTCCTATTACAATTCCTCCCATGATCCTCAAAATGAAATTAAAAAGGTGAAATTTATAAATAACATGAGTATACACAACTTAATATTTCAATTATTTCTTGCCACATTTGTTGTAGTTTTGTAAGATAATTCTCAGTGATCTGATTGCAGATTTTTCTTGAGTCTTGAGAAATGACAATGAAAGAATTGTAGTAGTTTTGAAAATGTTTTATTTTATTTGTGTGTGATGCAGCTTCCCGCGTTTGCCAGTGGCTGGTGTCATAACATAAAAGGATTACCCCCGTGACACAGATCTCCATTAGGACACCGAGACCACACATTGTCAGCCAGGAGGCTTCCACCTGTTGCTGATGGAGATCGACAGCTCAGCAAGCACAATATTCTTAGAACTAGAGGGTATATTGAAATGTCGGTGTCTCCAGCTTTAGTTCCCGTGTGCATAGGGTGCTCACTATCTTTGCAATTATCTGCCTGAGAGGGCACGGTAAATGATGGCTTTGTCCTCAGCTCCGCTTTTGTATTAAGTTGATTTTTGGAACAGCATAAACAAGCTTAGAATTTATTCTATCCCCCTCAGGGAAAAAAGGGAGGCACCCAAGTCTTGTCAGTCCTCAATTCAGCACTGTGGACAAGCAAGAGTGAATTTTGATTTGATCTTTGTGTTGTTGCTCTGTCCTGTCTTTCAGGAGGCTCCTTTTTATTATTTGCTCTATAATGAGGGGACATTCATCTCTAATTTAATTGAGTTGTAGGACCTCAGTGAACTGTGAATTCGTTTATTCCTTCTTCTTTTTTTTTCCTTTTGAATTATCGGACACGCAGCCGGTCAACAGATAAACATTGTCACCGTGTCAGTGAGCTGCGGTGTGACTTTAAAAGGGACGGGATGAAAAGGCCCGGCACTGGAGGCGGAGACTCTGTGAAAGTTGTGCTTGTTTGTGTTGCAGCCACAGTGGGTTCAACAACAGACAAACATTTGTAGCTTCAAAAAAAAAAAAGGTCGCTTTCATCGGATGAGAAACATTTCTGTTTTCAAAGAAAAAAAAAAGTGGGAGATGACTATGATATATTAAACAAAAAAAACATTTTGGGCTTTTCATTAATTGTCTCTGCAGACAAAATTGTCATAATTTGTCAGGATTTTAAACTGCAGCAGAGGTGTGTCCATAGAGTGTTTGTTGTCCAAAAACTATTACTAACTCATCAATGAGTCATACTGTTGGACTGGATGACATCTTCCTTCATGAAGATGCACATACTGTCCTGCTACCCTCTCTGGGACACCAAAATTGTATTAATCCACCCCTGAAAGTAGTTCCCAACAAAAGCAATATTTCTTCCTTTGAGTAAGATTTGCTGAAAATATCAGCGCCTGGCTGTTGTTGGAGATTATTAAGCTTTTTCTTTTTTTTCTTTAAAGTTTAATAAATCTATATATTCATGACCTGATTTGAAGATTTACATCTCTAGGAAGCAAAGGGTTGAGAGCCAGGGAGGCACAATGTGTCGAGAGACAGGCTGAGACATTGCTGGTTTTGGTCTTTTTCATGGGATTAGTTGACTTAAACGAATATTCCAAATATTATTTTGTCTGGCAATGCCGATGCTCTGATTGCACTTGGAAACGTTGTATCCATTTAGACTGTGATTGATAGCAGTGTAACCGTGTCAGTGGATTTGGCTTCTCACCGAGGTGTTACCGAAAGACTAATCATCACGGATGCATTTGCTGGACCGCGTTCCCGAAATCTGGAAATGATTTCTCCAAATTGGTTGAAACCGCTGCAGAGATAAGGTTATGATTCACCACAGGGTTCCGCAGGCTCACTTTAACAGCCGCAGCGCCGGCGGCCGGCGCAGTAGCAGCAGCAGCAGCAGCTTTTTCTAGAGGAAATATGTTAATAGGTTTACACCACAAACATGGAAGGGAAGCGCCCTACATCTGCTGCCCTCTCGCCCACCCAGTCACACATCTTAACTTTTCCATGTCGACACCGTCCCATGTTGGCCCTGCAAATAAAATGTTGATGTCCGGGCTCAAAGAGGCCTTTCATAAGTCACTCATGATGTGCACATGGTGATGAAAATGAGCTGAGCCAGCGCGCCAGTGGCCAGTGAGGGCGACCCTGGAAATGCCTGGGCTTAATCAGGCCGCCGCACCAGTTGTTTGTAAACTCACCCTGGGTTGAACGTGCAGCCACTGACACAAGCCCACCAGGAGAGGCATTGACATCACGGGGGAGATATGTGATCAATCCTGGGCTCGAGTATCAGCGCTTTCCACAGCGTTGAAAGGACGACCGCAAGGAGCTTCTTTTCTGCCACTGCTCGGAGAAATCTGTCGGTGTATTCGTAGGGAGCTGTATGAAAATATTAAGCGCACATGGGGTGTTTTGCTGATGCACATTTGCAGCTGCTTTTGCTCACAAAGTTGTCTGAAATTCCTTTCCATCTTGCCTCCTTCCTTTCTTACCTGCATGTCTTTCGCTGCACTTTCAGGAAAAAATTTGAAGCTACTGTCACTCCTACTCTTATTAAACTCTTTATTTGATTATTATAAAAGTTATAAGAGCTATAAGATTCATCAATGAATTTAATAGCTTTAAGTTCTTGCATGTTCTATTGTACCAATCACTTTGTATATGTTACATGTATCTGCCTGACAGAGTGAATGAGTGGCTGCATCACTTTCTTGACTGTTTTTCTGAATATTGTTTTGTTCTCAGTTCCGCATCACTGGGATTTCAAAGTCTGTCAAACTACTTGATTTTATTTCGGATAAGTGAAAATAAATTCAGTGCAGGCTACAAAACTACGAGTCAAAAAAAAGCTGTACCATCTTGGTATCAGGCCCAAATGGAGAAATTGAATTGTAATGCATCCTAAGTGGACTGCTGCTGCCTAAGTGCTAGCCTGTGAAGCAGTGTCACTTTTCTCCTCCAGTAAACAGGGCTGGTGAGGATTCCTGCCCCCTTTTGAGGGGCCCGTCTGCCTGTTTATGAGCCAGTCCGGGGCTGTGTGTGTGTGTGTGTGTGTGTGTGTGTGTGTGTGTGTGTGTGTGTGTGTGTGTGTGTGTGTGTGTGTGTGTGTGTGTGTGTGTGTGTGTGTGTGTGTGTGTGTGTGTGTGTGTGTGTGTGTGTGTGTGTGTGTGTGTGTGTGTGTGTGTGTGTGTGTGTGTGTGTGTGTGTGTGTGTGTGTGTGTGTGTGTGTGTGTGTGTGTGTGTGTGTGTGTGTGTTTTAGCGTTAGCAGAAGCCAGCTCGTGTTGCAGAGTTTTCACAGTGGTGTCGTCAGCCTGGGTGGTTTAAAAAAAAATCCCTGTACAGAGAACAGTTGGGTTTTGACTTTTGTTTTTGTCAGATCTGAGTACCAACAAGTGTAGTTGTTTTCATTTATTTTTGTATTTCTCTTTTTTCCCCATCCATACCCCTACAATTACATAGAATGCAACCTCTCATTTTAAAATTGAATATTTTCTTTTAAATTTAAATACTATTTATGCATCATTTATAAAAAAAAATATCTGACACTATACAAACAAATCAGATCATTTAAGAGGAAATAAAGGTTTCTTTGTGGCAATTAGACAGATGTATTAACCCCATCATGGAATGTTGTTGAAACACCTTACCTCTCCACCCCTCCCCAGTAAAATGGAAAATTGAACAATACCATTTGTTAGGGGCCTCTCAGTTGTGACAGCAGCTCATCTGATGTTTCACTGAACAAGTCATTTCTCAGTTGATCACCTTCTGTCCGGGGAAGCTGCTGTCTGCGTCACAACTGGGACGCAATGGCCAGCTGCCCCTTATGTAAACTTTCAGCTTGCCTTGTACCTATTAACATCACTTCATTAAAATATTATCTGCCTTCCCCTGTCGTGGAGTGGCTCACCAAAAAAAATGGCACTGCGGCCCATTGTTTTGCCATGAGAAAAGGCATCCTTGAATAATTAGCGGCCTGCCAGTGGAGCGGCCTGTGATGTAACAGAACTGAGATGTTTGGCATTATAAGAATGTCCCATTTCCATTCGACACTGTGGTACTTTGGGGCCCTTTCATGTGTAGTCTAGCATGCACATCCCAGGGTGGTGGGGACCTCCCGGTCGCCTCGTCCTGGTGGGAGAGATGACACAGTCTCTGTCCGTGACACAGTTCTCTTTCATCAGATGCAAGATTTCACATCATTCAAGCAGCTTTCGATTTTTTTTTTTAAGTTTTAGTTGTCTGGGGTAAAAACAGGGTGAATCTTTGAGCAAGAGAAACCTAATTGTGTTTTATCAGCTCTGGTTACTTTTGCTCTAAAAGGGGACATGTTGTCCTTCTCTATTCCCTCATATTGTGAAGTGGTTCCCCTCATTGCGCAACCTCGCTGCAAACATTGTGAACCCCAAATCGGCTTTACTCTCTCTCCCTCTAACCTCAGCAGGAATGCCATTTGGCTCGTGCAAATGTCATCCGTGTAATTCTTTGCTGTAGCACATTAATTTCTAGTAAGTGAGTGGGCAGTGCAAGTGTAGCATGTCATGCTCTAATGCAATTGCCTCCAATGAAAGAAAACAGTGAATTGAAAATCGTAATTAAAGATTTCAATGTTTTAAGTATTCATTAGCATTTTTGTAAACTTTAAATAAGAAACACAGAGTTTGTTTGAGTCCGAGCAATTCATTAAATCTAATGTTACTCACATGCCACAAACAGTTCAGTGTCTTTGACAACAGAACGACTGTTTGTAGATGTAATTAGAAAAATGTGTACCGTAGTAAGCTGCTGGTTAATCTGTTTCACACACAGGCATTTTAGGTCAGCCACATGCAAAGAGGTCATGGTCATGGTTTACGGCTGTGTTTTTACTCATTGACCTCAACACTCTGTATGTTACTCCTCTACGATTCAGTAATACAGAGTTTTATAAGCAAACCTTAAGGAGAACATTACAATGTTATTTTCAATCTTTTGTTATCCAACAGTTTCTTGTATCATTGAAGGTCTTCTTGTGATCCAACAAAAATTCTGCTATCTGCCTGAAAACGTTTGCCTGGGATGAAACCGATGTTTAAATCCAGTTAGTATTTCCATAGACTATGGTAGTTACTGGCACGGCCTGTGAATTCAAGTTTAGTTTCCAGCATGAAACAAGAATGGAGCGAAGTAGAACAGTCTTTAGAAATATTGGATTTAAAAGGTGATTTATTTTTTCCCCAGAATAATATTTGTGTGACATCACAAACAAAAGCTCTTAAGAATGCATGGCATTCTTGGATAACAAGGACAGAATTATGTGTTTGCTTTGAAAAATTTAATACTTCTTCCACAACTACTTAATTTTAACATTGTTCTGCGCAACATCACACACCAGCTCATATCTTTCATTACATACACACATCCTGTATATTTTCTTTAGTTACCTGGTCTTCCTTGCCTTCATTGTCCTCCAATATGTCTGGAATACAGTTGCTGGTTATACAATTAGAATATAATGAAAAAAATTATTTACATCAGTAATTCTATTCCAAAAGTGAAACCTGGATCTTATATTCATTCATTACACACAGACTGATATATTTCAAATGTTTATTTCTTTTAATTTTAATGATTATAACTGACAACTAAAGAAAATCCCAAATTCAGTATCTCAGAAAATTAGAATATTACTTAAGACTGATACAAAAAGATTCATAGAAATGTTGACCAACTGAAAAGTATGAACATGAAAGGTATGAGCAAGTACGGCACTCAATACTCAGTTGGGGGTCCTTTGCCTGAATTACTGCAGCAATGCGGCGTGGTATGGAGTCGATCAGTCTTTGGCACTGCTCAGGTTTTATGGGAGTCCAGGTTGCTCTGATAGTGGCTTTCAGCTCTTATGACTTGTTGGTTCTGGGATATCCCTCTACTTCTTCACAATAACCCATACTATGAGGTTAACGTCAGGGAAGTTGGTGGCAGGGTCCTTAAATCAGGTACTCATATTTTTGGCACTGTGTGCAGGTGCCAAGTCCTGTTGGAAAATGAAATCTGCACCTCCATAGAGTTGGTCAGCACCAGAAAGCATTAAGTTCTCTAAAACTTCCTGGTAAATGGCTGCATTGACCTTGGACTTAAGAAAACACAGTGGACCAACGGCAGGAGATGACATGACACCCCAAACCATCACTGACTGTGGAAACTTTACGCTTAACGTCAAGCAACGTGGGTTTTGTGCGTCTCCTCTCTTCCTCCAGACTCTGGGACCTCGATTTCCAAAGGACATGTAAATTTGACTTTCATCAGCCAACATATCTGTGCATGGTGGTTCTTGAAGCACTGACTCCAGCTGTAGTTCACTCTTTGGGAATCTCCCCCACTTTTTTTAATTGATTTTGTTTCACAATCTTCTTCAGACTGTGGTTATCCCTATTGCTTGTACACTTCTTTTTAGTGCACCTTTCTCTACCCTTCTAGTGTCTATTAATGCGCTTGCACACAAAGCTCTGTGACCCAGCCTCTTTAGCAATGACCCTTTGGGTCTTGCCCTCCTTGTGCAAGATGTTGATGGTCGTCTTTTGGACAACTGTCAGGTCAGCGGTCTTCCCCATGATTGTGTAGCCTACAAAACTAGACTGAGAAACCATTTAAAGGCCTTTGCAGGTGTTTTGAGATAAGTTGCTGATTAGAGTGTGGCACCAGTGCTTTAATATTAAACATTTCCACAATATTCTTATTTCCTGGGATACTCAATTTGAGGTTTTCATTAGTTGTCAGACATAATCATCATTATTAAAAGAAATAAACACTTGGAATATGTCAGTCTGTGTAAAATGAATATATAAATTATACACATTTCACTTTATTAATGGAATTACTGAAATACATTTTTTCACAATATTCTAATTATATGACCAACACCCGTATTCTGCCACTTGGGTGTATCATCTGCAGAGAGAGCTTTTGGTTGGATCCTGGTGACCTGAGAGCTGAGCAAGTGGTCCTCTCTTGTGGTCATGTACATTTTACCTTTTGTATACATTGACTGAGCCAAATGCCTTCTGATAAAAGCCTTCATATAGAAAGATGATCCATGGAGCAATCAAAGTACCTGTCTGGTTCCATATACATTAGCTTTTCGTGCCCCCGTTGCCCTCTACCTCCCCTTCTATCACAAACTGCATTGTAAAAGGGATACTTTTCTCAGTCCAAAGCACAAGTGTTGCCTGCGGGTGTTGGTTGTGTTACCTGTCTGGCATGGGGGTCTGCCAGGCTGGGTCATTCCCACAGTCCAGAACTGAGGCCAACAGGAAAGCTCATAAACACACAGGCCTCCTGCAAAGGTCTGATCCTCAGCTCCCTGGCCCAGCCACACATCTGCCTCTGCTTAAAACCTGGGTCCCCCTACATCCCCACGCACCTGGGAAGAATTACAGCCAGCATGTTTGAAGAAATACCCTCCCCAGGGTTACCCAGGCAGGCAATACGGGAAAAACACAGGCTTTGATATAAAGGCGGAACTGCAGGGTTGAATAGTTCAGTTTCAAACTGGTTTATGTCAGTGAGCAATCAGACTTCAACTGGTGTGTATTATTTTCTGATGGGTACCTTGGTTGTTTGTACCTTTTGACATAGAGAACTTAATCACTCACTACTCACCATTATCAAAAAAACATGACTCAAGAATTTAGGCTGGGTGTAATATAATACTGGTCAACACTTTTAAACATAATGCCGAAAGAAATGAGTGGCACTATTAAAAATCTAAAGCTTTACCTTGGCTGTGCTTGTGCTGTGTTCGCCTGTTTATCCACTAATTGTTACTCTGTGAAGGGTTGTAATAGGTGCCAAAATTCCTTTGAAATGTATCTTAGTGGAAGGTATCTGCCTTAAAAGCAGATTTAGACTGATGACATCACTAACTTAATGTAATTCATGTTGCAGGTGTACTTTGACTGTGGTGCCAAGGTGGATGTGGTGGATGTCCAAGGCCTGATTTTGTCCCCTGGCTTCCCCTACAACTACTCCTCTGGGACTCACTGCGTTTGGCAGTTCTTTGTGCCTGTTGATTACCAGCTTATTTTAGAGATATTTGACTTTGACGTGTTTGAAAGCCATGACGCCACTGCGCAGTACTCTGCCATCTCTAATTTTGAAGAGGAAGAGGCGTATGAAGAGGTGACTTTCATGCCTGGCAACTCCGCAGCAGAACACATTTTATCAGCAGATAAAGATCCTATGCCTCAGAGTGCTTGGTCTATCACAAAGAGTCAACGGCCCTCCCAAGATGGTGAGGTAAAGCAGGTGGTTGTCCAGGAACAGTCCACGAAGATGGAGATCGCAAAAGTCTCAAATTCGGCCAAGAGATCTACAGATGCCTCTGCTGGCCTAACATCGCCCCCTTCCCCATCTCTCCTCCTCCTACCTGGGGCTGTGAATTCTGGAGAGAGGGCCGTCAACACAGCCTCCTCGTCGCGCCTTAGGGTCAACCTCAGCCCCAGTCCTAACCCGAACATGATGATAAAGGAGACCACCCACGCCTTGCCACACTCCACCGACACTCCAGCTGTGAGCCCTGAAACCCAGCAGTCAGTGCTTGATGCTTGCCCCCACGATGTCCTCTACATTTCGGACCTCATCACCTTCTCCTCCAGGTTCTGTGGGTCCAACCGGCCCCCTAGCAGCCAGCTGGTTTTCGGCTCCAGCCAGGAGATGGTGGAGGTCATCATGGAGCTCATTACCACCACCCACTGGGGCCGTGGCTTCGCTCTCCTCTTCCACTACCACAATCTGACAGAGCCAGGGGGGGACCGGCATGCCTTCGCTCCTACAGCCAGCAAGGTGGATTCTTTGCTGGCTGCTGTGAGTGGAGCTGCCTTCTTCGCTATGATACTTACAAGTGCGCTCTGCATCATTTTCAGGTAACAAGTAGACAGACTGTCTTTAGAAATGTAAAAAAAAAACAATGAATTCAGAGTGTTGCAAACTTGACTTCTGTTGGTCCCCAAGGACTTGCAACAACACTGTTAGGTTTCTGGATTTTACAGTCACATTTAGTGCTGAAAGGATTTTCAGAATTTGTTATGATTTTTTTAAAAGGAAAAGGATACACCATAAATATTTCCACACCAATTCGGACTTATTTAATACGGTGTATGGCATTTTTCTTTTTTCATTGTGGCCATTAGTTTTCAGAGAGGATCACCATGTTTAGTCATTTAGATTAGTTTAGTCATTTTTATTTTTAAATAAATACTTTAAGGGTTTTTTATGCATTTGGACTCAGATCTGTGCTTTGTTAGGAAGGAGTAGATATTTTTTTGTTTAGTCCATTTTTAGAGAGAAAAAAGTCCTCTTTTTTTTTCAGCGCAGAGAAGAGGCTGGTATGGCAGAAATCGAGTAACTGAAACCATCATAAATGTGAGCTTTTTGGAGATATATAGTTTTATGGTGATTTTCTGCCCAGTAACTGCACAACTCATTCGTACTTGTACCTTCACCAGGTTTTTTGTTTTTTGGATTTAAAAACAAGAGCTAAAGAGCTAAGCAACCTTAACAGTTTTACTTATTGGATGTAGGTTGGAGTGGATTTGATTGGTGAGAGATGGCATGTGACACTAAGTGGCTGCGTGAGTAAATTAAGCTGCAGTTTTTGTGCTGTTTTTGAGAGACAAATTGATTAAAAAAAATACAAAAGAGTCAACATCATTGTGAATTTATGGTACAAATTTTCTGAAAAGGCACTGCACTTCAAAGCTGGATTGCAAAGCACTGGTCGCCAATCCCTGCGAATATTCAATTATATTCAGAACTTTCAGATGAGCAGTTGAGATATATACAGATTTTGAACACAGCATTGATGTGTTTTATCAGAGTACAGTCATATAATTTAGTTTACTGCTCAAAAAACATGCTTAAGCATTTACTACCTCTTTAAATGGACTGCTGTGCAAACTTTTAGAGATATTCTAAAAAAGGTCCCCGACATAGATGCCTTGACTTTTTGTCTATAGCACACTGATTTATAACCAAATACCTTTGAATGTTAAAAGGCTGAATTATGATGGTGACCACCGTAAATATTTTACCTGTTAAAACACTTGCATTGTCATTGTGAGCATGTTTGCATGCTGATGTTAGCGTTTAGCTTAATCACTGCTGTGCCTCAATACAGTCTCACAGAACCAAGAGGCTAGACTTGGTTAGATAAATTACACTATCTGGTTTTCGGATAATATCTTCAGATTCCTGTTTTGTGCAAGGTTTTTGAAACCTAAACCCCATTTAGGTGAGTTCCCAGTAACTCACCCCTGAGAAAATTCACAAGTCTTATCTTTGATTGCTCCTATGAATAAAATGGGCTTGCCAGACAGTAAATAGACACACACACATAGATGCTCACACTTGCACATACACACCCATCACTTCGTTATGTTGACTCAGCTGGAAGCCTCAGGTCCTGATGTGGTGACCCTTGGTGATTAGTTGGGTTTTGCTACAACTGTGCGGCTTCCTTGATGTGGAGCATTCTCACCATAGACAGTAGGGCATTCAAGGTACAGCACCTGGCATCAATTCCAGCACACAAAAACACAGAGGCTGCATGAAAGTGAATGGGCGGGGAAATTGAGGGGGTGGAGTGGCGGGGTGGGGTAGAGAGGGGACAACAAGGAGACGTAAACTCAATGTGTGTATTGAGTTTGCTACGGCTTGCATTGTTAGACAATCAAAAGGTGTAATTTACAAGCTTGTCCATCCCAGCGGACAATGAACACAAACAGAGAGGAGAAGTCTGGAGGTTGGTAACACTATCTGTTCTAAAAGATGACATTTTATCCAGCGATCCAAATGGATTCAAAATCCAGAGAGTTTAGATTTGTGTCTGCATCTAATGGTTAAAATGACAAATTCTGAAAATGTCACACAAACACAATAAATGCTCACCTTTTCGTGCAGCTTCACCTTTTACTACGCGGCTCTTCGGTTTCCGTTCTTTTATCTGTCCGACTCGAAACAGAGGCTGCAAAATATACACCTATCAAGACTACTAGATAGAGCCTGTGTTACGCTCACAGCATCCAACATAGTAAAACAAAAACATATGGCAATAATACATGCATTACATGAAGTATTCAAATCCTTTACTTGGGTTTAAGGTGTAAAAAAAAAAAGTACTCAATAACAAGTAAAAGTCCTGAAATGAAAATGTGCCTCAAGAAAAAGTACAAAAGCATCAGCAGCTAAATGCACTTAAAGTATCATTCATATTAAAGTATAAGTGCTCAGTATGCAATTTTGGCTAACTAAAAATTTAAAAAAAGGTTTTTAGAGATATTGAGGTAAACAAACTGATGGTGGAGGTAAATATTCATCTAGAAACTAAAGTATAAAATAAATGTAGTGGAGTATAAAATACAATATTTCTCTCTGAACTGTAGTATATAGCATTGGAAAAAGTAAAGTCTACGTACCTCTAAATTGTACTTAAATACTGCATTTAAATAACTGTACTTTGTTACATTCCACCACTGGGTATCAGTATTCAGTTGCTGTGGGAAACACCACCGTGACTTGTATTTATTTAAAATGCCGCCCGGCGTCTCCAACTCATACGTCAGGGGCTCCACAGGTTCTCACTATTAATGATGGGGAAATTGGAAACACGTGTCCAATAAAATGAAAGTTTAATTGGCAAGAACAACAACCCAAGTCATTCAGAAGCCAGGAAATGCATTACCGTGAAACTACAAGCCCATGAGAAGCCTTATAGTAGCTGTTTTTTTTCCTTCTTCTTCTTTAGATGTTTCCCATTAATTTAAACGAGTTCACAGAAATCATGGGAAAACAACTGGCCTGGCGAGTGAGGCAAGATTTTGCAAGTTTGAAAGCAGCAGTGAGATTAACTCCCAAGGTTCCTTCTGGGCAGCCAAAGGTGGAGGAGAGTCACAGCAGGGGTTGACCTCAGTTGACCGGTGGCTGGTAATGAGCTCATTCAGCTGTAGGAGTCATTTTTAATAAGCTGGTACTTGTTCAACTATTTCCGCATGCTTCGCTGGGTCATACGGAGTTAAGAATAAAACAGAGACGCACAGACGAGGTACAAATATACAAAATACAAATTTGTTTGTTAGTTGAATGTTTGAGCTTCATTGATGTATGTGCAGAGTTTGACACTTAAAGGCTGTTTTCACATTAAATCTGCTGAAAGAGAGAAAGTTTCTCTGAGCTCCATTGAAAATCTAGGTTAAAAGGTTACCGTTAAAACGAGTAGGTTTTGTGATATCACAAATATTTCAGAAGACAAGTTTGGTGCAATACTTGACTTACACAAGTGTGATGTGAAAACTTGAAGCCTCCGGTGTACAAACACTGAAACTTTCATTCAAACTTTTTAAATTAAATTAATTTGCATATTTATACTCTAGGCTCTGGAATATTTTAATGCAGACAAAGACATTGGTGTCATTTTATGGAATTAAACGTTTTTTGTGTGAAAACCATATCGCAGTCTATTATTCAAAGCTGAGTGTTTTATATACATCTTAAAACATGTCTGGAGGGGATTTTTGAAGAAAATACAGATTTCTACAGTTGTAAAAAAGCCAACAAAATGCCTGTGGAAACAAATGAAAACTGTGTTCAGCCAGTGGAAAGTAAATGTGAATCACTCTCCCTACCACCAAGAGTGCAGGATATGGTCAGACATACTGGAAATGTGTATCAGCGGTGAAAAAGTGACGATAGTTGGGGAAAAAAAAAAAAAGGTAATGCGTAGCGACGACAGCTGGAGGCAGCTGTGTAAAATGCAAGATTGTAGTGCATCTTCCTCCATCATCCAGCAACACAACAAAGCAACTATTAAAGAAGAAATGGCCAGTATGTTGCAGCTTAGTTAGTTAGTATTTATTGAGTGAGGTGGCTAGCCTTTTTTTTCTCATAACAGTATTGGAAAGTGTCCATTTTTACATTTCTGGTCAAGTTGTGATTTTGTACTGCCGTGTGTGTGTGTGTGTGTGGGGGGGGGTTATTCATAAAAGCTGGTTTTGGATATGTCTGTAATTATAAACTGAATTGCTGTGGTACTTTATGTTTTCCAGACCCAAACTGTGTCCAAAAAGAGACAGCTCCTGTGCATCCAGCAACTCTGAGGTACAGACATGACTCTTTCTTCCCGTTTCTTCCTCTTTTGTTCTATCGACATGTCATTGCTCTCTCTCTCTCCTCTCCTCTTCCTGGCTTCTTCTTTATTATTTTATTTGTCAGCCAGACATTCCTTCCAAGACAGGGATTTACCTGAGATCACTGGACATTTTTTTTAATAATACTTTGCCAGTCAGGCCAACACTGTCCACTGCTGGAGCAGTGAGCTTCTTCACCTCAGGTTCATACCAGGTCACACAGGTTTGAAGCAAAGGTTCATCTGGCGAGTGATGATACAGAGAACGGTCTGAAGTATTTCTCTGAATAAATTGCATTACAGATTTTTTGCAGATTGTGGAAACTGGTAACTTAATTAATTTCTTCACTTTGATACCTATAATGCTCTTGTATTAATGATATTAAATACATGGTGGTTAAATAACACTCCAAACTCAGGCTATGTTTTGGTGAGGGAAAAGGGCTTTTTTATGTCTCTTTGTTGTTCTCTTTTCATATTTCTGGGACTATCGTCATCTTGTCATTAATCAATTGGCACTTGAGTATGAGGCACATTTATTATTCTTAATTATCATTTTTATTATTTTATTAAAATGTATAGTTTACAGGCAAGAATAGTATTTGAATTTAATTATACTTCTTTTGTGCTCCAGTCAGTCAGTCATTTTCTATACCTGCTTATTCCTCATTAGGGTCGCAGGGGTCTGCTGGAGCCTATCCCAGCGCGTTACGGCGAGAGGCAGGGATACACCCCAGGTGGTCGCCAGCCAATCGTGGGGCACACACACCATTCACTCACACACTCACACCTACGGGCAATTTAGAGTTGCTTTTGTGCTCCATTCTATATTAATTCTGTAATTTCACTAGCAATTATTATAGGCTTTAGTATTAACAAGAAAAAGAAACAATTATTTTAATCATGTCTGTCTCTTGATTGATACACACACTATCGATAAACACACATATGACTATTCATCCCTGACTTTAAATTCGGTTGTAATAGCAGCAGTCCCGTACAATAGGAATAAAAACATGGAATGGAACAAGTACACTTAAAAAATACATGGTAAGGTGCAGCGGCAAGATGATGGTAATAGTATAATAATATCTTTTAGTAATAGTAAACTAACAATATACTATTAATATACTATATAGCAGTATATAACAGCAGTGTAGGATTTACAGAGCAAACAGTAGCAGGTAGATTTAGTCCAGGTGTGTGATTGTGGCTCTAATGAGAGATAGATAAGTTGTATAATGGGTGGATTAATGTCGCCAAGCTGTGCAGTAGTTCTGTCCGCCTCCATCGCAAACACATTACTGCTACTGTCAGGTTTTGGTACTTCACTCCCTGCGTGGTGTGGTGATGTGCTGCAGGTGCCAGAGGGAGTCCAGAACACCGGGGCTGAGGTCAGCGAGCTGCAGCTGATGGCAGAGAATCAAACCAACCTGGTAGCAACCACGGAGCAGGACAACAACAATGACAGCTCACCACACACAGGTGAGACACACACACAAACACACACACAGAACTTGTTCAATCTACATTCTAGGACTTGTACAAACTTCTGCACTGATGCATTTCATACTTTATGCTTACATTTTATTGTGGGGCGGGGGGAGTGGTAAATGGCTATTCTAGACTATTTTGTGGTGCAATATCTACAAAGGTGTATAGAGGCCCATTTCCAGCAACTATCACTCCAGTGTTTTAATGGTACAAAGTCTTTGCTTATTGCATCAGAAGGCTAATTAGAAAACCCTTGTGCAATAATTTTGGCACAGCTGAAAACAGTTCAGCTGGTTAGAGAAGCTATAGTAAAACTGACCTTCATTTTATGAAAGCAAAGTTTGAAGGAAATAATGATTATTTCAAACATAAATGATGATTTCTAACCTTGTCAATGTCTTGACTATATTTTCTATTCATTTTGCAACTCTTGGCGGTAAATTAAAGTGTGACTTTTCATGGAAAACACAAAATTGTCTGGGTGACCCCAAACTTTTGGTGTATGATTCTGAGGAATAACTCTTGACATATGCAACTCACAGGCCCATTATTTAGCAATTTCCCTGCACAATGTCAGCAAACTGCTGACTGTCAGCTGAGATTTGTGTAAGATCACATCTAATTCAGGAACTTTATCAGAAAAAGCTGCGTATCAGACAAAATATTACCCAACTTCCTCAAAGAACTGAAAGCTGGCACATTCACTGTTTCTATGGAAATATAAAAAACAGTTCTGTTTAAGGTCATTTAATGCAATAGCACTGTGATAACAGTTTCATTTCTTGATTTTGTGTTGGATTGCCCATTACCTCAAGGAGTATCTGCCTCCACTGATATGGTTCTGGAGCATTAAGGGTCGTATGGTCGTACGGTCATTGAGTTTTGGGACAAAGCTGCAAAGCCCCATAGTGTTTTTTTTTTTTTTTTATTCTTCTGCAATGGAAGTCTATGGCAGCCCATAGAACCGTCTGGTAAAAAATTATGAAATTTGCTACACTGATTTGGGACAGTACCATGATTAAATTCACCAAGTTTCATGTTGCCAGTTCAAACTCTCTAGCACCACAAACTGGTCAAAGTTGGAAGTACATTTCTGGATATAACTTTCGAACTATGCATCCGATTTTCAAAAGCTCGGTATCCCTATAATCCTTGGAGAAAGGCAAGTTCAACGCACCCAGTCGCATAATTTTCTGGCCATTTTGGATTTTATCAAAAATGCTTAAAATTCTTCCCAGGTCACAAATTTTGTCCAATCCACATCAAACTTGACATCATCTTAAGATCAAGACTAATAGACACGTTACTTTTTGTCTTTGGAACTAAAACCATCCACCTGTAACAACCAATTTAAACTTTTGCCCGATCGTCGCCAAACCTGACACAGATGATGTTTAGAGCATGCCTGACACACGTAATAATGTGATTTTTTTTTTATTTATTTTTTTTATTGTCTGTCAAAGCTTTCAGCGATCCCTGTAAAAGAAAACGCCACATGCAACAACTTTTACTTTTACTGGTAAAAGTAAAAGTTTTATTTTCTGTTGACTGTATTGTAGCTTGCTAATTAGAAGGGTCGTTGCTCTTATTGTTTCACACAGCATCGGGGATCCTAACACAAAGGTAGCGGAAGTGGAGGAGAAATCTGACTGAAATAGTCGATCAGTTTATCATCCTTCGTAGTTGAGCGTGACTGGGGTCACACAAATGTGTGTGCAAAAGTGTTTTGCTGTCTATTTCTATTTTTTTCAGAGCATGACACCTTTACACAAAAATCCATTTCCCTCGGCTTAGACTTTTGATGTCAAAAACTTCTGGAATGATAATATTTCCTTAAGGAATATAAATCTGACAAAGAAATGATCTGATAACATTTTTAGTGCAATCATTCAAAAGTGAATTCCAGGAGTTTGAGGAATGTGCCTCAATGTGCTGTGATGTTGTCAGGGCATGATTTATGGACAGTTGATTTTCTGCTGATCCATCTCTCTAGTTTGTGATGCATCTTCTTTATGTAATAATAACTACCTAGTTCCTTTTATTTTAAGTCCAAGCAAATTGCTGCAGTTGTTTCTGGAAACATTACTCTAAACAGAGTTTCTCTGATAGTCTTACCCAACACTGGCTGTTCATGCTGCTCAAGTATAGTTAATTAAATATAGATTATTAGATTATAAACTTTACTAACCCCAACTTACTTTGTCAACTTACTTTGTGCTTTACCGCAGTTCAGACACAAACAGAAAAGAGTAAGGAAATTATTTATTTTTTTAAATATCTAGAGGGAGAAAAAATAAGTACACATGATATGTAGAGAGTACAAAAGTACCAGTACAAGCAAGCATGTACAAGTAAACTACTTCCATGTATTTCCATGTGATGCTATTCTGTTCTTCACTCCACTACATTTCAGAGTAAATATTGCATTTTCTCCTCAACAACATTTATTTATTTATTTATTTTTTTATCTTGACTGCTTGCAGATTGATTTAATGGAGTTTTTTCCAGCACAGAGTTAAAGATGAAACCAGTGGTTTCAACCTTTCAGTCTTGGATGTCCTACAAACAGCAGTGTGTAGTAGGCTCATAATTCACTTTTCTATGAGTTGTTAACAGCTCCACCAAACAGAGTTTTTTTTTTCCCTTAAAAATTCGGACATTGTTTCATTTCAATAAATGTTCAAATGATCCAATATTTCACCAAAAATCAAAGATTAGAAAAAAAAATCAAAGTAGTAGAAACTAGCTCTGCCTCCAGCAGCTATAAACCACTATACTACAGTCGAAAACTTAACTACATCAAGTTCATAATACTTATGTACTTTTACTTAAGTAGGATTTTTTATGCAGGACTTGACATGCAGTATTTTTACAATGCTTTTTATTGGTACATTTTCTTTTAAATAAAAGATATGAATCCTTTTTCCACCACTGGCTTTAGGTTGGATCACTATAAAGATGTTGCAAGTCATATATTTTAATAAAAAATAAAGAGCGTATGAGGAGTTCAGTTGACGCTATAAAGATTTCAATAGAAAAGAAAATTGCATTAGTTTTGAAGCACAGTACACAGGCTTGATCCTGGAGCAATCCAAAGGCTTCTCTTGCTCTCTCAGTGGGAATGAACCCAGGCTGAGAGATTTGTGGGTTGTGGCATTTAACCCACAAAGCAGCCTGGGAGTAGCTTGAACAACACTGTCCCTGTCACTGAGTGCTCCAGTCATAATGGGAGAAGTTTACACCAAAACACAGAGTTTATAAACTGCAAAGGAGTCCAGATTAAGCTATTCTGCATCTTGTTTCATTGAAGCATTTCATTTGTAGTCCAGCGTTATGAAGCTCACCAATGCAAAGGGAGATTGAGTAGTCCTTACTTAAAAAACTGGGCAGCATAAAAACCATGTTGAGCATTTGAATAAATTAAATGTTTAAAAAAAACATACTTCATAATAACCGTCATTAAAACATGAAATTATACAAAATACCAACCTTCCATTTCATGTCCTAATTTAAATGGAGTTTAGTAGTAACTATCTAAATAATGTTTATATGTCTACAAAGTCTTTATTGACCCTTTTAGCGAGGTTTTATAATCATCAGTTACAACTTTATAATGGCGTCCTAAAAATGTTTACAGACGGTTTACAAACCAATTATTAACCATTAACAAACAATAAAATAACGGTTAACTAAAGTTTAATGAACTGTCAACTTACCATTCAGAGTTGTTATGAAGTGTTACCAAATGTACTTTAATAAAATACATTTACTTTTAACGGTAAAAACTATAACTGCTGCTGCAAATATTGTTTTACTGATCCCACACTGAAACCATTTTGTACATTCGTGTATGAGCAGTGTTTGCAAGCAATACAATGCACTGCAGTGCAGAGCAGCAATGCTAAGTGTTTCCTTCCCTGTTCCAGTCAGTGCTGCTGGTGACGTTTCCCAGGAAGCAGAGGTGGAGCTGTCCTCCAGCAGGTTGACTGAACTGGACCTCAGCACAGATGAGGTGTTTATCGTGTCGTCCACCCCCAGCCCCAGCAGGCTGCCCTTCTCCCCGCACACGGTAAGACGCTGTTAAACACCAACAGTATGCGGTGCTGAGCCCAAAGCTGGAACAAACACATTCTTCCTTTCTTTTGCTTTTTTTCAGGTTAAAAAAAAATACTTAACCCTTTTTAATTTCTGCTGTTGCTGCTTTTCCACTGTGGGCTTATTAAAACCAAAAAATGTGATTTCTGTTAATTAAGGAATAAAGTAAAATTGGTCATTAATTGATAATGAAAATAACAGCTGATTATGAATCCATAATAATGCCTTTTGCCATGCCATGGCCTTTTCCCCTCATTGAACTGAACTAAAGCTATATCTCCTGTTTTTTTTAGACATATTTTAATACACACACATACACATACACACACACACACACACACACACACACATATATATATATATATATATATATATATATATATATATATACACACACACACTACAGTTAAAACGTTTTAGAACACACATTTTTATTGAAATTTAATTAGTTTAATTACAAAGAATTCCTTATAGATTTATTAGACCCCTATATATATTTTACTGTATATATGACAGGAGAGCATGTATTAATGCTGTCCCATGTTTCAAAAATGCTCAATCCACAGAGAAATATACACAGCCTGTATTCAGAAACTGTGCCTTAAAACAAGCAGTCATGACTTACATGAAATTGTGATGTCACTACTATACAGTCACCACCAACACCCCCCACAGCCATTTAAAGAGGGGGAGGAGTAGAGGCTTAGAAAGGAGCTTGAGAAAAGAAGAGTAAAATAAGTGTAAAGTGAGATGATCTTTGGTTCTTAAGCATATAATATGCAATATTTAAATGGTAAAAAATAAGTGGTTAACTACCTGACCCAAAAAAGAAAGATATCAATTTTCAGGAATCAAGTAATAGTTAACAACTTAGACTTACAGCTTTTTCTGCAGTAATGGACTCAAAGTGTGGAAAGTTAATCCAAACATTTCCTACAAGTGCCACAAGTTTTACTGATTAATTAACCCCCCGTCCCCCCCATAAGCATGGAGGGAAGCCTGATGTCTGGGTCTTTTCTAGGGTGAGAGCTCTAGAGCTAAGCAGAACCTGATGATCTAGACCTAGTTAGTCAGGAGTTCATCCAACAGGAAGATAATCCACACCGTACCTCTGGGCTGTCAGATGAGACATTAAACCATGCAAATAAGTTTAATAAAAACTGACAAAGGAAGGTCACTGTAGTCAAATCAAATAGCTTTTTTGTATAGCTCAAAATCTTCTCCCCCAATGGCCTTTGGGGGGGGTTTGTACAACAAGACCCTTACTCAAGGAAAAGTTTTTACAAGGTAAAACTAAAATTGATTCTCAGTTTATGATCACTGGAGGCTTCATGTTTCCACATCACACCTGTATGAGTTGCATACTGACAACAACTGGCTTCCAAACTAATTGTAATGTCAAAAATTCATGCTTGTTCATGAAGTTAATAAGCAATAAGCCAAAAGCATTTTCTGTGGTGGAAGTAGTAAATGTACCTGTACAGCAATATATAAATATTCCATTTCAACTACTGCATGAAAAATCCTACATAAGTAAAGGTAGTATTATGAGCTACCTAAAGTACCCGATTTGAAAAAAATACCTAGTGTTGGAGCATCATGTTACCTTTTTTAGCTGCTGGAGGTTATGTACAGTTTGCTAGTCCAGTGGTTCCCAATCTTAGGGGTCGGGCCCCTCCAAAGGGTCAGCAGATAAATGTGAGGGGTCCTGAGATTATTAATGGGAGAGGAAAGCAGAACAAACGGAAGTTCTGATTCTATAATCTGTTTTACTTTTTTGGACTTTGATTTATGGTGAAATATTGTATATATATATATACACGATATATATCGTTTGAACATGTATTGAAATGAAACCATGTGAGAAGTTAGAGCTAGTTTCATCTTTAACTATATGGAATGTGCTTTATATTATCCTTTGAGTCAGATCTGCATCTGAAAGCTGTCAGATAAATGTAGAGGAGTAAAGTATAAAGTGGCATCACATGGAAATACTCAAAGTACAAGTACCTCAAAATAATTTTTAAGTATAGCACCTAAGTACTGCACATATTAACCTGTTAAAATCCCCAAAACCCTGATTCGCGGCATTGAGTTTTATTCATATATTGCATTAGAAAACCTCAGCTAGAATGCTAAATAACATATTTTTATCTGTAACACAATGTTATTTCATCACTGTATTAACATATCACCAATATCTACCGGTACATCATTAATACAATAAGAAAACAGTTATTATAATGTCAGTAAAGAGCTGCAACTAACATTTTTTAAAAATATTTATTTAGATTTTAGCTGTTTGCGATTATTTAATTGGGTCCTTTATTATCTCCTTTTAAACATCTTGCGCAATATATTCTTCATGTTCTATACTGATAGTCAGTATGATTCCTATGGTTTTATGGATAAATAATTGATCTTTGAACTATTATGTTATTAATCAATGAACTTTGCATTGCAGATGATTGTTTCCCTGATATGGGTCAATTTTGTCTTGTTTTAAGCTTTAATTAAAGTATTTATCTGCAGTAAAACACGTTACTACAATGTGTTAGATTATTTTTACAATATTCTAGTTATATTCACAGCAACATGAATTGATTTTGACACTTCTATAGTCGCCTCCCATGTTGTAGATTTCTTTTGAAACCAGGTATAAGTACATAACCTTTGTGGTTATAGAGCTAATCCACTTTTATTATCATTTATAGCAGACAATTTAAAAATAGGCCTGGGGCTTAAGTGGTTAAGCGGTGGGAGCCTTTATAAATGAATGCGCCTTATTTTCAAAGTGGCACAGATCTTTCCCTGTTTTTGTCTCGGTGAATGTGTTAAATTGTGGCCTTGATTCTATACAGTGAAGTATTTAATCTCAGGTCCAAAATCTCAGTGGGCGATCCCTTCATTCTGGAGACATGATCCCTGAACCAACAGAGGTGACAGGGCATTCATTGCTTTGAATTGACTCAGTGTTCCTAATAAGATTTAATTTAATTGGTGTACGCGTGGTACAGTCTATGGAAACTACAATGGCATAAATGGGAAATGAGGATAATTAGGAGATGGGAGGAGCGTTGACTGATTGGAGAAGTGAACAGCTTGACCAGGCAATTTTATTTCTCTGCTCTCTTTTCTATTCTCTTGGAATAAGAATTGGCATAAAACTGCTCTGGCAGCTTTTTTGAAGGACTGGCAAGCTTTTCTGCAGCATGGGCTAATGGAGTATTATCTACAGAGCCAGATTCCCAGCTCCAATTGTGTGTGTGTTTGTTTGTGTGTTTGCGTGTGCGTGTGCATGTCATGCACGCTTTGGCACACAGTGTGTGGTCTGCCTGTGTGTGCCTTCCTTGATGCAGACGCCCATGTAAATAATGCTTGAGAAATGTTGCAAGTCGCATCGGCTAACGGTGGCAATGGTGACTAAAAAACACCAAATTGGTTGTTTCCAGGTTGAAGTACATTAGTCAGCCTGGATATCAGCACAATATGAGCAGGAACAAGCTTTGTTTTTAAATCCTACCCATCCCTGGTTTATGTTTTAACATGATAGAGATTTGTGACTGGTAGCAATCGCCTCATGAATTCAACCAGCCTCTAAAATAAATTGCAATTTAAAAAAGCATGCATGTTTCAGTTTAGATTAATGGTCAAACCAATCAATGTTCAATGTTTCATAATATTGTGTTTGGTATTGTTGTAAAGAGGCCATTCAAGCTTTCATCCAAGCCCATTGGCGAATCGTTCTAATAAATATAGAGTTCACTTGAGCTCCAGTTAGTGTTGCAGTGGTTGTAGTGGCATTGTTCTTTATCGAACTTAAACAGACATGTTGGCTTCGCAGCCATGTGATCAGACAAAGAGAACAGGCTCCCTTTTTCAAAAGCTTCAATATTGTGCTCTTTGTTCTCAATGCTTGAAATGAGCGCCGGTTCTCTCACAAAGAGAAACCGAGTAACCTAAACCGCATCTTTCCTCAGATTCAAGTCGACCCCCCCCCCCCCCCCATGTCTTTTTCCTGTCTTTTGAAGTCTTCTGTTTCCTGGAGAAACATGTCGTCCAAGCATAAACCAGGCCCCCAAGTATGTTATCTGATCTATGTTATTCTGAGTGGCATAAACTCTGTGAAATGGCTCATTTCACTATCGGCATTTAAATTATTCTGTTGAGTAACACACAAGTCTGGAAGAGCTGCAAAATAAAAATATTTCATCCCCATACAGGTTAGCTGGAGGGCTAAAAACGGAAGCAGCCGGCAGAAGTCTCTTGTTTACCTTTAGGAACTGTCCATTTCGTCTTCATGCACCATTGAGTGACTCTCCTAGGAACGGATAGGGTCAAGCCTCTGGCATTGTTTCCAGATATTATTATTATTATAATTAGGGCTGTCAAAATAGAACATCAATTTCAATTAATTAATTATAGAAAAAATTGGGCTCCAAAACAATGAATACAGATTAATCACACTCTGTGATAAGATGCCGGTTTGTTTGTTTGACCCGGTTTGAGCCGGTTTGACCTGGTTTGACCGGGACCCTCTGAGCAGACAGGGTGCGCAGCAAGAGGACAGAGTCTCCTCTGTGGATTCCCTGCAGACAATGGCAGAAACGTCCCACACCTGTGCCCCAGAACACTACCACTGCGGTGGTATTAATAAACATTGTTTGAATTTTTTATTTCACTGCATCGTCTCACCGGAACAAACCGTTAAATCCTGTAAAGTGTAAATCATGTAAAGTTTTTAATAGTCTATTGCTTCACTCTGCATGGAAAACAATTATATGCAATTAATTAATTAAGTACAAAGCTTGTAATTAGTTGTATTAGTTATATATATTTTTAAGTCACTTGAAGCATGCATTATTATTATTATTATTATTATTATTATTAAAAATCCATGTCATAAACCAGCCCTCCTACTTGCTTTATGAGGCACAGCTTAACTTTAATCAATGTTTTATTTAAGCGAGTGTAAAGTTATCAACTGTTGATTTAACAGAGTGTGTGCACTTCTTGCTGCTGATAGATAATAATAGTATTGTTTAGCTGTGTTCAGCATGCTTATCTGATATGCTTTTGTCCAAATTCTTGAACTGTTTGTGTTTAGCTGTGTGTGCATGTGTGAGATCATTAGAATGTCCTTCAAATGTTGTATGACGTCTGATGTTTTGGCTCCACCCCTTTCACCATCTTTGTAAGTCTACTGGACTCTACTCTGCTTGTTGCTCATATCTGCTTGTTGTATATAGTCACTTGTGGTTGATAGTTTAGTTCTATGATAGGTGCATAGATATTTTATGAATATAAATGTTATTGATTGTAAATGAATTTCATAAATGTTCTAAAACAGTCTTTTAAGATTTAATTCACTGGTTGGTTGTTGGTGTCTGGGTGGTGCCCTGTTGTTATTAATTATCATTAGCAATTCCACTTGTGTTTTATTAATGAATAATCATCTTTATTTATGATTAATTATTTCTAATAACCAAAGCTGCTCTTTCTAAATCCCAACACTAGTTTGGCACCTTAATGCCACCTCCCCACTCTAAAACCTCTCTGCTATAGGTCGGGTGTTGAGAGGGCAAAGTCAGAGTTAAAACTCCGTAGACTCCTCTTCATTAACCAATGTTTTTTTTTTTTCTTCCTGTGTCGTAGCTTTGTCACCTCGTGTAGTGAACCTAAGAGTAGTCATTGTATTCGTGGGGCTTAATGACCAAAAGAACATTTTATATAAACCCCAAGCTAATACTTGTCTAGACAAAGCTAGCTGTTAGTGACTCTGTGGGAAGGATTATTCTGGGCGCGTTCTCCCTCTGATGGCTGCAACCCCTGAAACCTCCACCCGCCCCTGATTAACAGCAGCTGACCGATCAGGAAGGATAACCTGTCAATCACAATTAGCCTGTCCCTAGTTGCTCAAACAAAGATGACTTTTACGGGGTACGGATTGGTGGTGTGTCCCCAATTGGGCATTTGATGGTAAGAGTTATGCATACACACAACTCCACAAATGTGACTGAAACTGTTCCAAAGCCCCTCCTGTTCACTTGACAGCTTTAATATACTTAATAAATAATGAATGAGTTCAGTCCATGAGCCACACACGCTCAGCTGGCTGCCTGTGTGCCTGAGCGGGCCAAGCTAAGCAGTACAGTTCCTTCTTGTTAATCCATTAATGTAGTACACAACACAATCTGTGGGCAGAAATTAAGGTGTGAGGAGGAAGCAGAGCAGGTGCAACCAGCAAAGTGGCAGCCAGTCAGGCCCTCAATTCTCGAAAGAGTATGTTCAAGGGTGGAATTAATGAATAGAGGGCAGTTTGGATGGAGCGATGCCTCTATCTGTGTGTCCATTATTGATTTGCAGCAATTAAATGTGTTAGTCAAAGGTCACTGCTAGTCTTACTGTTTTGTCTTTACAATGGACAATATACAAAACTGATACCTTATCCTGCTACCTGATGTCCTACCCTGTAAGGCTAAACAGAGATGATCCAGTGTTGTTGTTGTTGTTGTTATCAGTCCAACACTCAATACCAAAGATGCGTGCCCCGTTCAATAACAAGCCCCTTGAACAGTGCAGTTCACTGACCATTGGAGCTGCAGTTGAGTGCTTGAACATAATGCGACCTCTGATATCAGAGCTATTTATTTTTGCTGTGTTTATTGTCTAAAGCTTTGTTCTACCCCCCCCCCCCATGCACAAATACATGCACACCACATCTGCATCAAATCTGTGTCACATTCCATATGCATGACACCATACAACAATGAATAGATGTGTCATATACAACAGTCCGTCAATGTCCAGAGGCTTCAGGAGCCTCATCACAACACGTACTGTACTAAACTCTTGCAATGACAATTCAAAGAACTCCTTCCTGTCTCTGTCTATTATCATTGTTGTTCTTTGTCTCTCTGCCTCTTTCTCTTGCTAGATTCTTAAGGACGTACTGCTGCTTTATGGCCCAATTTTCAATCTGTCAAAATGACGGACTTCTTTAAATTTTTCCGTCAATTCTTTAAAAAATCTGTCAAGAATGGAAAATTGTCGGTTAATGTAACCTCTGCAGACAGAAATATAAAAGATGTAAATGTTTATACATCTTGTTTAGCTTAGATATCTTAGAAAAGACAGGCTTTAATTTGTTATCATAAATCACCCCTCCTCCTCCCGAGTCCTCAAAAATAAAATATGAAACTTCGGGTTTGCTTCGGGCTCGGGCTTGCAAATCAAGTTAATTGGTCGGGCTCGGGTCGGGTCGGGCTTTAATCCCACGGGCCTGGGTCGGGTCGGGCTGGATTTTTTAGGCCCGATCTTACCTCTAGTGATACTGTGGAGCAGTGGGTAGCGCTGTTGCCTCACAGCAAGAAGGTTGCAGGTTCAAGGCCTTGGTCTGGGACCTTTCTGTCGATTTGCCTGTTCTCCCTGTGTCTTGGTGGGTTTTCTCCAGGTTTTCTGGCTTCCTCCCACAGTCCAAAAACATGCTGAGGTTAATTGAAGACTTTAAATTGCCCGTAGGTATGAATGTGTGAGTGAATAGTGTGTGTCCCAGGCAAGGCTGGCGACCAGTCTGGGGTGTATCCCTGCTTCTCAAAATGCACTGGGATTGGCCCCAGCAAACCCCCGCAACCCTAATGACATATAAGCGGGTACAGAAAAAGACTGACTGACCTGGTGCCTTGCCACTGAAGGGCTTTGTGACCACTCCATAGACATCTGCCAAGGATAATGGCGACCCATGGGAGACTCTTTACTAAGAGGACATGTTGACCATTTGAGTTCATCAAAGGGTTCTTTCCACCACATGATGATATCCCCAATCAGAGTCGGCTATTCTCCTTCCTGAGTGAACGCATACTGTGCCAAGCCCTGCTTTCCCTTCCCGAGTTGCTGGACAGCTTGCCTGAAACTCCTTCAAGCCAACCAAAAGTCCTTCTCCATGGCTTCAACTAACTCCTCCTGCATCCAGATTTTTGTTTTGGTGGCTAATGCAGCCTGCCTGGCCTGGTGGTCAGTAGACCGCTCTGCTGGTATCTTCACGGAGTGTCCAATACAAGAATTCTAGTAACTCATGAACCATTCTCCTCATGAACCATTGCTCCAGTATGGTATTTGTTATGGCCAATCCATGACTAGGAAAGAAGTCCGATTACAAATCACCACTCCTCCTCATAGTTCATTGGTTTCTTGGTTGATGACATGTGTTGACATCCCCCCATATATGGGGAACTATGATGTGGCTCCAGAAGGTGGCCCCAGTCCTCCCCAATATTTCAGCAAACACATTGTTAAAACCAATATCAGACATAATGTAAGCCAATTCAAACTCTTAATGAACCATACATATTTAGTCTGCCTGGCAGATGAATGAACCTATAATATAATGCAAATATGCAAAAACAGCCCTGCACAGTCCTGCAGTTGGACATTTTCATTTACATGAATGACAAAAATTTCAAGTTTTCAGGCAGCAGCAGCTTATCTGTTGAACTCATCCATGTCTCAATACCAACTAGTGAGGCAGCAGAAGACCTCCAATAATGTTTCCTGCGGACACCCGAATCCCCTCCGCTGTTTCTTCTGCAGACAGGCCCAGGTATCTCATTTAGTCATTCTGTGTTTCTCAGCAGCGGGAGAGGTTCCTGCGACACAGTGACACTGATCCCAGTTCTGCAGGTGATTGGCCCTCACCGGATTCCACATCTCCTAATGGCGCCAAAACTGCCAAGGACGGCAACAGTAGCTGTGCCAGACCGAGAGCATGGAGCGTACGCACTTTCCAGGACTTCCTTCCTCCACTGCCTCAGCTGCACAAGAAGTGGTGCAGCTGGAACTCCACCAGTCCCTTCACCAAGCTGGTGGACAGTGTCAGTATAGAGGCTTTGCTGTGTTTTCATGTCAGGACCATTTTATGGCATGTGAGGTTGACAATGTCTGACTTCTTAATGCAGAAAGAAGCAATTTGTTAGGATAAGTTTATGCTTCCACTTTAAATCATGTCTCTTACATTGTTTTGATATGTATTGTTATTTGACTTAAAGGGTTAGTTCACCAAAATTACAAAAAATTATAGTTAACAAGATGTCAATATTATTCAGCGTAATTAGGACATTGTTTCTGGAAGAAAAAAAATTATCATGAATTCTTGACTTTTTCAAAATACAAATGTACTGCCTTGAACAGCATAAAATAAATTTCACTCACGTCGCCATCTTGGCTATACATTTTAAACATAATTATAAAATAATTGTTCCGTAGTTTTTGCTATTTGTTTTCTATTGAACAGTTCATGTTACAAGGTCCTGCTATTGTGCTGAGGTGCAGGCTTCCTGGGACCTGAGAGCCATTAGGCCTGAGATATTGTGCAAATGAAATATTGTGGTTTACAATATTATCATGAAGGGGTGAAGTGGCAAAAAATTACACCTTTTTTTTTTAAACATGTTTTATTATAAATAAAATAAATGAATAATTAAAATGCAAATCCAAAGGTTTTATTTGCAAATCTGTTATCATTTATGGCTTCATTTTATTATTCAATTAAATTCAATTATTCAGTTCAATTATTATTCAATCATATTAAATATACCTTTGAGATTGGCCAAAAGAGATGCCCTACAGATTTCAGTATAGGCCACAAGGTGCAATTTAAATTTTTCTAATTGCAAACAAATGATTTGTAATTATAGATTGCATTTTAATTAATCATTTATTTTTGACTGCAGTCTTGCAGTCGACATTTGCTTTTAAATCTTTTTTTCTTTTTTTGACTGCAAATGTATTCTGTATGATTCATAACATATTGGAGTGGGACTTGCAGAAAGGAAGACTGTAAACATGAGTTCTCAATTTAGTGAAAACTTATGGTGTATATCGAAAATCATTGCAAGCCCAAATTGTGTTATTATTTACGCCTGTGCTTTTTCTAAGTTAATTATTGTAAAAGGTTCTCTCTGTACATCATTCCAGGCTCCATCCAGTCTGGTAGATGACTGCAGGGGGAACAGCCGGAGGGTCTTCTCAGACGTTCACCTGGAGGCCAAGGCGGACAACAGCATCGTCTCTGACTCCTCCATCATCAATGCCTCTTACCCGCTTGCACAGCCTGCCCAGAGGCAGTGGCGTCTTAACTCCACCAGCAACCTGCGGCGATCCCGCTTCACGGGGGCTTGCTTTGGCCTGGTCTCGGGGATGGCAGACCCAGCGAAGACCGCCGGGGTCCCTCTTTCCCAGGGCTCCCCGTCAGAGCCCACTTCTGGCTCTTCTTCCTCCTCCACCACCCAGTGTCAGATGGAGAGTGTCCAAGCTGGAAAAAGACGTGATTTCCCTGGCGAGGGCGATCACATCAGCGTGCCTGTGTTCGCCATCTCTGAGGAGGAGGACCGGCAGCCCCTGGTCTCAGCTGAGCACCTGGACCAGACCTCTGCCTCCACTGTGCTGAATGGACTGGTTAGAGAGACATATGAGGGGAACAGGCCTGCCATGACGACCACCAGCCTTAGTCCCCAGAGCCAGAGGGCTAGGCCAGAGTGGAGGCCGTGGGGGAGCCAGGTGTCAGGAGGGGTCGGTCCACTCCCTTCCAACTCCCCCGCCACCACCACCACCATGACCAACTCAAACACAGTCAGTGACAGCCAGCTTTCTTTTGGTCAGCCAACAGTGCTCTGCAATGTGACCAACCAGATGTGACCAGGCAGGCCTTAAGATGGTGAAAGGAGCGGGAACTCTGGTGGGCCAGTTAAGCATTCCTGAACTCTCATTTAGTCACTTTGTTTAATATATAACCTTCTTTAATTTCTGAAATCGACTTTTGCAAAATCATTACTGCATGTTATAGCTTCCTGCTGGGAAATATATTCTTCTAACTCTGGCTGTTCTGTTTTCTATTAAGTTGTGTTTGGACAAAGACGGAATAATAGGCTGCTTACTACGCCAAGAAGACACTGACTGCTGTGGTATCATGTGTTTAAAAAGAAAAAAAAAAAATGACTGATTGCAACCATGAACAAAAAAAATTTTTTTGAATGAATTCTCCATGAACCCCAACTCTTAGGAACACTTTTTAACCAGATTTATTAACCAGTTTGATGCTTTTCTGGGGGTTATAACACTCCCACTACTGCACTTGGCTTTCAATAGCTCGTTTATTGTGGATTTTTGTGCTGCTCTGTGCCAATGTTCTTTTTCTTTAATATGGATCTTCCTGTGGCTATTTCTTTTAGCACAGGCTAATAAAAGCTTATACTAAGACTTGTTACCCAAAAGTGTTCTGCAGAGCCTAGATCATACATTAATATGTATACATATGTACTTCTACAGCCGATACTGGATTATAAAAGGGAAATCAAAGTAATGTAACAGCATATATTAATGTACACTATTAGAAAAAATATATAGTATAAAGAACTAGCAATCACTATTGTATTTAAAATGGGTTGATATGAATTAATGTAAAATTTTAATAAAGACTGTCATTCACATGTGTCCATCTGATGGGAATCTCAAACACGCCAATACTGGGGAAAAAAAAAAGTTTTGCACAACTTCTGGGTTTACTTCTGCCTTCAGTTGGTCTTGACCATTACTTGAAATATAAATGCAATCTTTATTGGATTCTGTACAGATAGTGGATTCTTCTTCATGAAATTAGATAAAAAAAGACAAAAGCAAAACAATTTCTACAGACAGCTATATCAGTCTTTTAATTTAAGATAAACAAATTGAATCCATAAGCATTTCAAATAGTTTTTCAATTTCTAATACAACATACAGGATAAAGAGGCATTTTTCAAACTCTTAAACATGTCAAAAAAAAAAGTATTTTTGCATGTGCCTAGTGCTACTCTATAGTGATTTAATTGGAAGTCTAGACTAATTGTTCAAATAGTGCATTGCATACACAGTTTACAGGCAATACTAAGGACTTCCATCCCTTATACCAGGAGACATACCCAGCTGATGTGAATGCAACTGATGCCCATTCATTGCGATGAGGTAGAATAAAACCTGCCTCTTCCATACTGCTGAGCAGCTTGGTCCAGATTTTTGCAGACAAACTGAGTAAATATTTGTCTGAGTATACAACACCCCCCACCCCGGAGAGAACGCAAAGCACTCCTCCAAAGCCTCTTTAATACAGAGTCCTACCCAGCCCCTCTGTCAGAGGATCGACTGGGCTTGTGCTGAGTGCCTGAGCCGCTAAGGAATGCCAGTGTGGACCCACCATGACTGAGAGGGTAAAAAAGAAAACGATAAACCACCTTGCTAACGCCACAAATTAACTGTGGAGCTCACACAGAGGCCTGGAAAGTGCCCATTCACAACCAGAATGGGTCATAAATATTGCCACCGACACTAAAAAAATATGAAGAGCTACATTCCACAAGCTATGAGTGTATTCATATTCACTATGGCGAATGTTATAAGTGTTATATATTCAGAACACATGGTTTTCTAAATGTAAGCACTTACATTATCAAGGATACATATGTCTGCATTCTGAAGATGAATACCTTATTTTGGAATGAAACTCTTCAGATGTTTACAAATCAGATATTATGAGCCAGTAAACCTTGTAGACTTTACAATAAAGTATGTGACAAATTCTGTGCAAATATCCCTAGTTTCTCAATATTAACTAATCTAGCAAATGTTTTAGACATGTCCAGTACATATTCTTCTAAATCAAATGAAAAATAAGATACATTTTTGAAAAATAAGACATGAAATCACAAAATTGACTGGATGCCAGCTAAGACTTTTTTTCAACATTTTCTTCCTACCATTTTTCACACTCACCAGCGTTTTCCACACACTACTAACAATGGTGATTCCACAAGTAAAAACATCCAAGCTATTGCTTCATTCCTGTAATTTAAAATATAAGGCCTCTGGGAACTAGTGTCTCAACTATGCTGAATAAATAAAAAAAAGAAAATCTAAGGCTGATTTGTCAAAAATTCAAAACTAGCATTGCATTTTTCTCATGATGGAGAGGCATGGATTATTGACACTTGGGTGATGATAGTCATAAAGATAAGTCAGAGGTCATCAGATTTGACATGACTGTTCAGTGACAACTTTTTCTAACCACTCAACATGGTTCACCTGCAATTAAACAACCAAAACAGCAGCTTTGTGTACCTGAGGGACCAGAGGAAGACTAATTTAAATTGTAATCTAACAAAATCAAAGATCCAGTATCTTCAAAACCTTAACAGAAAAAAAAACTACTTTCTAAAACAACCTCCTATAGATGTTTTTTGCAAGGTAGACTACATTAGAACATATATAATTGGAACACAATCACAACAGAACATACAGTTGTGTTTGTATTGGCACAATTCCCTAAATTGGTTCTGCAGTGTATCCTGCACAACGCCATATATCAAAACTCCATCTGATGCTACTACAAGCAGCCTCAGCATGATTAACCAATGCTGGTTGTTTGCATCACATTTAGTTTTTCCCTCTCTACATGGAATACAATTTCATCACAGCATAGCCCTTACTTCAAGGGTCTGAGATCCCTTCTGCACTACTTTAATCACCTTGGAGATGATTATCCCAAGCAAAGCATACAACAGAGGCCCCTGTGCCCTCTGACAGCATTACAACACATTGATCCCTTCCCAGACATAAAATCCTATACAAATATCACATGGGATTATGAATTGTACATATGCAGGGGCTTTTATGTGGCTTTTTGTCCTTTGCCTGTGAATATTGTAATTTCCTGCCACAACAGGAAAATAATTGAAAAAAAAAAACATTTGCATGTATTACTATTGTTAAAAGTCAGCAGTATAGTTCTTGGAAGCATTTTGGCCCAAATTGATGCTAACATTTACTATAACTAATAATCCTCTATACTATATATGGTATTTGCATCATCAGTATTTTCTCACAAACATCTGACAAATAATAAATGTGTGTGTTGTAGGAAGCCCAGATTCCTAAATAAGACTGTTAAAGTAGAAATATACATCTGGTCTTGTGAGCCGCCATTAACAAGGCTCGGAGCAAATATATATCATGCTTACCAACATGTACGCGAAATAAATGGCCTGCAGTTTTTGCTCCACTTTCTCTTATCCGAGCAACGATTTAGTTGGTGATAGATCATCACCAACGATTGGTGGTTAACTGGTAGACTTGACAAACTTCATCCCAATTTAATTAGTGGCAAGTGTTAATTGCAAACCAAGCTCTAAGCTTTAAAGAGCAACCTGAACCTTTATTAAACTTAAACTTTAATGTTAGTGTGCATAGCATTACTTCACACCACCCCTGCATCAGGTAAGACACTTCTGACAATGGATACTGATTGTTTTTTGTGCATAAGATTATTGCATAACAGGCGGAGCCCCAGTGAGACAGGTAGCTACAATGGACAAAAACCCAAAACCTAACAAGATTGTTTCTCTCCAAATCACATTTGACAGTAAGTTTGAGAAATGAGCCGTCTGCTCCCTCAGCTTTTGAAACGTGTCTGCTCACATATGTGGTTGAATTTCCTGAAAAGAAAAGAAGAAAAGAAGAAGAAATCATATGATTGTTGCATTGAAAAAGCACAAAACTAAACACATGAGACCAAAAAAGGCACCTTGTAAAGAATTTAAAACATCAAATGAAATTTCCCAAGACCCAAGTTTATACAAGGACTCCATCTGGTGGGAAAATTAATGAACAGCATGCAGTGGGCTGTGTGTCATATGTCGTGTTTGCCAGTACCATTCACAGCAGATTTATAGCCTGATGGCTGAGTAGTACCACAGCACACAAAAACTATAATAGTGATACCCAACAATACATCGATTCCAACTGAAATTCTACCATATAGTTATACCAGTTATACATGAGTTCCTGTTGTGTTTCTTATGTGTAGACTTACACTGCATGGTGTGCCTTAATCTGTGTACGACAGTTGCGTCCCCAGTAACAGTCAGGACGAGAGGTTACAGCAACTGAGGAGAAAACAATAAATGGATTTAATTCATGTGTATGACATTTGTCTCTAGTGCAAGAAAAGTCTTAAGCCTTGTTCTGACTGGATTTATTACTCTAGGGGACGTGAGGTGATTTTAACATTACCTGTATTCAGGTCATTCGGTTTAATCTAACCCAGAGTGAGTATGTGGGTCATTTATCACCCCAGTAATAATTACAGTTACAGTTGAATATGATCTTTCTGCAAACTTGCTGGCCCTCTTGTAATTTAACAGGACTGGAGTAACAGGAAGAGCAGCTTTTCCTTCAACTGGGTTTACCTCAGTGTGAAATTGAAGGTCAGGGTGGAAATAAAGGAAGTTGAACATGCTTTTACGAGTTTGAAGAACATTGTAAAATCCACATATTGGCCAATTTGGGTACTAATGCAACAATGAAAAAAAAAAATCATCAAATAAGGGTTGGAATATCAACTACAGGTAGGTAGTCTCTTTGGGCTTGCACTACTGAATATCCCTATCAATAACAAACTACATCATCATTTCGCAATGGTTAAAATTCATTTAGAGAGATGAATTTGGAGAGGAGAACAAAGAGTAATTTACTCCCCACCGCCCCATGAAATGTTAATCTTTCATGGAGAAAATAAAGCTCTGATCCATCTGACCTGGCAGCTCAGATGGGGGGATGTTCTCTCTGTACTTGTAGGCCAGCTCCTTGAATGTCCGCAGGCCACAGCAGAAGCACAAGATGGTATTTGCAGAGATACGATCTGACAGGGTGAAGGAGGACACAAGTATTACTACTTTCTTTTGAGATGACAGTATGAGCTCAGGTTGGAGACAGCGCACATGCTACATTGCTGTGCGATTCTACAGTAGAGATACTAGTTACTTGAATTTAATGGCTCACCGGTCAGATAGCAGTTTCCCTGCTGTAGGCCTTGCACAGCCTCCTGGAGTACATCTCTCCATGACTTCCCTCTGGAGGACAGGTAGTTCTGGTGCAAGGATGGAAACAGTAAATGCAGGTATGCATTACTGCGCAGGTATAACATCAGCTCTAAGTGAAGTTTATTACTTATGGATAGGGCCAGTTGGCTTTCTGTAATAATCTTTTTTTATAGGAGTGGCAAAGGAGTAGACCCACAGATCCAAGTGTCAAGTGTTTTTGGCATTGATTTGAATCAATAACCCAGCATGATGATAATAGAGATGCACTGATCCAACAGGTCAACTCAGGGTATCTGCTATTAGGATCAATAGAATATGATAAGTCCTCATAGCTGATACCCGATATGCTAAAAAGGGCCCCATTTCACTGTTTTCCCAATATAATGTTTCAATTTTCATGGTCTATAATATATATAAAAACATGCTTTCATGGTCCAAAAGCAGCAAATTCGACCTGTAGAAGCTAAGCAGTCTGCCTTCTCCTACACTCACTCTGAAAAAAAACCTTGTGGAAACAGGAGTCGACTACATGAATCCACAATCAGTTTGCATTAACATCACAACAGGAGCTATTGCTAAATGACTTGTGTACAGCCAGGTTTCAGCAACACTGCAGAGGGGGTCAGACCCCAACAGAATGAGTGGGTGGTCTGATTTCACAGTTTTAAAATGTTTTTTTCATAATAGGGCCCCTTAAATAATGTCATTATCTTTGCTGATATCAATATGGAATCAGGCCAGATCAATGCAACCCCCAACCACAAAAAAGTATTCTAAATTCTGCTAACTAAAATAGGAAACCCATTCTTTTACAAAAATAAATAACTAAAGGCCAAAAAGGTTAAAAGAATGTTAGAAGATTTAAGAATCCATTTTACCTGGAGGATCTCTGACTCATAGTTATTGTTGTTCAGCACGCCGTCCATACACTTGTCGGTGAGATTTAGTTCTGTTACAAAAAAAAAAAAAATGGAACTTTCAAGAGGAACCTTCAGCATTTCTTGAAGATGTTTAAATAAGCATAGATATAAATATCGGAGTAGTTTCAAATACAAAAAGGATTTTTTTTTAGGGTTGCAGGTTTGAATTCCTGAGCTGACCCTCAAAAACCCCCCTGAGGCTGGTTTGTTGAAACAGATACATACCACTGAATCGAGCCAAACAGCCTTGACAGCCAATCCTCTGGCAGCCCCAGTACATGTGACAGAAGGGTCGCTGGCACAGCGCACCTGCCAACACACAACACATCACATACAGGATGGACTATGGAACAATACATGTGAACTGCTTGCTATGAATTGTAGCCTTATTCCCCTAACAGTACAATTTAATTCAACCGCATTTAGTTAGCAGTCATGATATTGTTGCAGCGGCACTCACAAGTTCAGCAAAAACTCACATTGCTGAGCAATAACCTGCGGGCTATTCAGCTCTGCCCGTCTGTCTGGCATCGGCTGGAGGCAGCAGGTGCAAATGAGATGGCAGCCCTGAGGGGGGCAGCGGTACTCCTGAGGAGCTGCAGACAGCAAGGGAGAAGAAGGTTTAAGCTGAAGCTAAGAGCTTATGAAAGGAAGACAGGGGGATCTTCAGTGGACCGCATTTTCTATTCATAGCCGGACGGAATCAAGTTCAAAATGGAATGATGTATCCCGCACTTAGCAGAAAGATTAATTTCAGATTGTGGTCTTCCTGGCTTAGCTCCTCAATAATCACCTGAAGGAATATCTGAGGACGTTGAGGGTTGCTCCCCTGTGACCTTTGCAGACCCTTCCTCAGTTGCTGGTTTGGGTGGATGAGGTATATTTGGTGGGACTGGCAGACGAGGGACCCAATGGTTTGACCCTGTAGCAAACAGCATCTGACCTGTCCTGTAGCCAGGACATTGTCTGCACATCACCAGAGGCTGACTGGATATAGAAAAAACATCAAATGGAGAACCTCTTCACTAAACAAGCGAAAATAAAGTTTCTAACGTTGCTGGCGTCTAACACTTATGGTTACCTTTGCAAGGAGGTATTGTTTTCACTGCTGTTTGTTTTTTGTATGCATGCATTAGAAAAAAATCTACACTTATTAGCACAATTGATTTGGCAGTGACAAGTGGCTCCTGCTAGACAATCGAATAGTCATAGTTCAATGAATTGAAAGAACAGAGCTCTACCATCCCTGGTGATTCAGCTAGGTACCATCCTAATAGTTTTGGAAATATAGCCACATATTGGTTGTGCTGATAGAAGACTGACCAAGGTAAGCCCTTCCAGTTTTCATTGTTATTGTTGCATGTGCTGTACAATAATTTTATTTACAATCATATTTTTCAGATTTTTTTTCATTTTGGATATACAATATATCTGATTTAAAACTAAAAGGTAAACTGGGTATACATTAGACCATTAGGGACCATTATGTTTAATATGTGCTGCACATTTTCTACAGCCAAAACTTTTACCTGATGTCTGAGGAGTCGCTATCATTGTCAGAGAGCTCATAGAGATAATCTGAACTACCCTCCTCATCTGAGAAGGAGCGCTCGACTTTTGGCTGCAACATGTCCTGAGTGATCTTGTTCCGACTGTCCATGCTCTTCAGGTCCTCATCACTGCGACACTTTTCTGTGGAACAGGAAGACACTCACATGTACACAGTGACAGCATTGACATAAAATAGATCAAGATGTCTAGGCTGTAAACCCTACAGAGTTTAAATAGAAAACACAGTTATGCAAGTCTATTTTTATCCTTCCTCTCAGTGCCAATACGTCATGATTAAAAGGTGCCATTACACTGATGATTATCTGTGCAAACCTGGGTGCTGAATGAGGTAGGCCTCCACCAGGTTGTTGAGGATATGATTCTTACGGATCCTCTCCACAGGGCAGCGGCAGGTAGGGCAAAGAGAAGAGCGCTCCATCCATCCGGAGTAGCAGGCGGCACAGAAGGTGTGCATACAGGGCTGCAAGCTGTAGCAAAAAGAATTTAACCCACACACATCGCTGACATTTAGTGGACATGTGACGCACATAACAAGACCACAAAGTAGGGTTCAAGCATCCAACTGTGGATATGTGAGGGATGTCAGAGCTTCTTACCTCACACAATCGTGCAGTAGGTCCTGGCAGATAATACAAGTCAGAGATTCCTCCATCTTATCGGTTTTGCTCCCTTCCACTAATGGTTTAGGCAAATGACTCCCAAGATTTCTCTTTCTTGGCCCTGCCAACTCTGTACTGGACATGTGTGGCAGGCCGAAATCATAATCCTCATCTGTGAACAAAGAATAACCTCATGTGGAACCTGCAGCTGTCTTTTGAAACGTTTTGTACTTTATCCAAAAGAGAGGACAAGATAAAAGAGGTTAAAAATACAGCCAGAGAAGCTAAGCAAGACGTTTATGACTGAACACAATGAGATCTGACATGTAAAAAATTGGCTAAGATGAGTTTAAGGTGAAGCTCTAGGTCCATACTTGGCAATGCACTTATTTTTGGCATTTGTCTGGTTTGGCTTACAAAAACCTTCCAGACAGGATAGAGGGTGTTGGGTTAGAACAAAAGCTCTGAGTAAAGCCCTGTCAAGCATGAAATGTACTGTGAGGAGTTGAAAGAAAAACAGATTCATCCCAGCAGTAATAACAGAACACACCAGTTTTTCTCTTCTTGCTTTCTGGCTCCAGGTATTCCATCTCTTTTGCCTGTGTTGGGGCAGCATCCTTTGCTTGACCTGCTGGAGGCAACAACATACCAGCATAAGAAATGTTAATTCTGAATAATAAAGCTGTTTCTTTTCTCACTTGTTTTCCTTGTAACAGCAGTGCTTTTATGAGCCCTTGTGGTCAACCACTGATAAATACCAAACTATAGATCATCTTCTATAATAAACCATGTATTTACTTTAGACACAAAGTGACCTGTTCTTTCTAGAGCTGGAGAGAGAAGCTTAAAAGAGGAGAAATTCAATTATACTGAGATGATTTTTGGTTCTTATAACAGGATGACAAAACTTCAAAGAAAAATTTAAATGCTTTAGAAGCATTACGTTGCTGCTAAAAGATTTATTTTAATTTTTAATTAAACCATCTCATATTCCATGAAACACATTTCAAGCATACAAGATGCTGGTCATATAATTAGAATATCATGTTTTTTCAGTTGGCCAACATTTTTAGAAATCTTTTTTGGTATTGGTCTTCAGTAATATTCAAATTTTCTGATACTGACTTTGTGATTTTCATTAGTTGTCAGTTGTCATCAAAATTAGAAGAAATAAACATTTGCAATATATCAGTCTGTGTGTAATGAATGAATATAGTATCACATTTGGAATGGAATTACTGATATAAAGCAAATTTTCCACAATATTCTAATTACATAACCAGCAACCAAACAGACTGCAGGAAAAATACATCAGTACAACAGTTTAACACACATCACAGGACCATAAAACACAATGGAAGAAAATAAAGGAAATATTACAGAGGTCACAATTTTTCAGACACCACTGGTCACTTCTGAGATATCTCCTCCACAAACTGAAGCTATACATACTAACATGAACAACTCTTCTGCGGAAATAAGTAAAACCTGGTAAATTCAAGGAATGAGTGACACAGTCCAAATGAAAACTCATTAAAGTCCTGCACCCCTCTTTAGCAGTGTATTCACTGAGAACCTACCAGAGGCAGGGCAGGCTCTAGTGACTAGAGGATCAGGTGTGATGGCGTTCTGGATACAGAGGTGGGAAGTTGATGTGGAGGGCTGAGGTTCCTCATGAGTCACATCGCGAGGAACCTTTGTGAGTAGGACAGGTGCCACAGAAAATGACATCTCTGAAGATGGTACAGGAGTGGGACTGATCGCTGACTTCTCCATGCCTGATAGTGGATGAGGGTGGGAGGTTACTTGTGAGGCATGTAATAGCCGTGTTACAAACGTGTTTGCATAATAGAACAACTTATAGTGAATTAAAGGATTGGTTCACCTTTTCTAAAGCAAAAAACAAAGGTCAGGTGCTCTGTTCATGTCATAATTGCTTGTATATACTAGCCATTACAGTCACCGGCCACTTTATTAGGTACACCTGTCCAACTGCTCGTTAACACTTAATTTCTAATCAGCCAATCACATGGCGGCAACTCAGTGCATTTAGGCATGTAGACATGGTCAAGACAATCTCCTGCAGTTCAAACCCAGCATCAGTATGGGGAAGAAAGGTGATTTGAGTGACATTGAACGTGGCATGGTTGTTGGTGCCAGAAGGGCTGGTCTGAGTATTTCAGAAACTGCTGATATACTGGGATTTTCACGCACAACCATCTCTAGGGTTTACAGAAAATGGTCCGAAAAAGAAAAAATATCCAGTGAGCGGCAGTTCTGTGGGCAGAAATGCCTTGTTGATGCCAGAGGTCAGAGGAGAATGGCCAGACTGGTTCGAGCTGATAGAAAGGCAACAGTGACTCGAATAACCGCCCGTTACAACCAAGGTAGGCAGAAGACCATCTCTGAACACACAGTACGTCGAACTTTGAGGCAGATGGGCTACAGCAGCAGAAGACCACACCGGGTGCCACTCCTTTCAGGTAAGAACAGGAAACTGAGGCTATAAATTTGCACAAGCTCATCGAAATTGGACAATAGAAGATTGGAAAAACGTTGCCTGGTCTGATGAGTCTCGATTTCTGCTGCAACATTCGGATGGTAGGGTCAGAATTTGGCATCAACAACATGAAAGCATGGATCCATCCTGCCTTGTATCAAGGGTTCAGGCTGGTGGTGGTGGTGTAATGGTGTGGGGAATATTTTCTTGGCACTCTTTGGGCCCCTTGGTACCAATTGAGCATCGTTGCAACGCCACAGCCTACCTGAGTATTGTTGCTGACCATGTCCATCCCTTTATAACCACAATGTACCCAACTTCTGATGGCTACTTTCAGCAGGATAATGCGCCATGTCATAAAGCTGGAATCATCTCAGACTGGTTTCTTGAACATGACAATGAGTTCACTGTACTCAAATGGCCTCCACAGTCACCAGATCTCAATCCAATAGAGCATCTTTGGGATGTGGTAGAACAGGAGATTCGCATCATGGATGTGCAGCCGACAAATCTGCGCCAACTGTGTGATGCCATCATGCCAATATGGACCAAACTCTGAGGAATGTTTCCAGTACCTTGTTGAATCTATGCCACGAAGAATTGAGGCAGTTCTGAAGGCAAAAGGGGGTCCAACCCGTTACTAGCATGGTGTACCTAATAAAGTGGCCAGTGAGTGTATAAGGTCCTTCTGTGCAAAAATGTATTCAAAAGGTCCTATACCATTGATTTTTGTGGCTTTTTTTGATTATAACAAGGTCTAGGGCTTTGTTTTAAGACAGACTTGATAAACCTATCCTTTAGCTGTCTACTTACCATAACTATTTTGTGAAATAGCTTGCTCCGTTTTGATTGAGTGGTAAACATAAGCAATATCTGCAGGGCAACAAGAGAACACATTGTCTGACTTTGTTTCTTATAAATTCATATAAACATACATTTGTCCTCGGGTAGTTGAAGAACGTTAAGCAAAATGAACAACTCACTTTGTTCTGGCTCACTTTTCCTGTATACAAAGTAGATGACATCGCCATTCTGCAGCATGTGAGTTTGCTTTTTGACCACTTTGGACATGTTGATCACCGTGCCATTAGTGCTGTGAACAAACATGCAAGTTGATCGTATCACTGTACAATGCGTTATGAAAAGGACAACATTACAAATGTATTTGAACACCTCTATGAATGCTGTTTCTCAAATTCATTTTTGTATTCATTCACTGCTCAGAAGAACACAAATTATTCAGCTCAGTCAGAATGTGTGTTCAGGCAACACATTTCCTCCTAAAGGTCAGTGAAGGGTGAATATTGATCTTACCTCATGTCTTCAAGCCACACAAGCCCTGAGCTTTCATCTTGAACAATCTTGCAGTGCTCCCCTGAGACCAGTTTGTTGGCTGGAAAGGCCAAATCACATCCTGCCAGAAAAAATTAAAACATCATAAAAAAAAATGTTTTTTATGAGATGTACCCCAATGTTAGCAATGCCTGTAAAAGGTGTAAAACAGGTAACCTCACGCATATGTTTTAGTCCTGCCCCCGGCTACTAGACAAAAACATTCAAAAAGCAGGGTGTCTGCAACATTATCATTGATCCAAACAGATTTACAGCAATATTTGGCATTCCACCCGAAGCAAACTTTCCCACACCACTGCAAAAGGTTTTGGACTTTCAAAACTTCATTGGCCCAACGTCCCATCCAAGTGGAACATGTTTCATCCCTATTCATGACAGATGGATTGAAGAGGTTCTGCAGTATATCAAACTTGAGAAAGATTAGATTCTCACTTAAAGGCTCCATGGAAACCTTTAACAGACATGGAAACCCTTTCTGCTTCCGGATAACTGAGCTTTCTGTTTGTTTGTTTGTTTGTCCGATGTAACAGCAGCAAACTCGGCAGGTAGCAGAGCAAACAAGTCATAGTGCAGACAGTAAACCAGATATCAATAACTCTGATGACATTCATTACTGCAGGTGCACAAAACCTTTGCAAGGAAAAAGCCAACAAGCATAAACCTGGAATGTGGAAAAGTGATATTTCCATATGCTATTGGCTCTCATCCACCGCTGCTGTTTTACACAAGTGCAGCACACTCCCTCAGCAAAGTTTTTGCACAAACATGCTTTATAGATGTTTTGAGTCAAACTATGTGATATGTATCTTAGAATTTGGCAAATTCTTGTTACCTGCTGGCTTCCATGAACTAGCCCCTCCTCTCTACAGTAGGGTTATATTATTGACATTTTATATTAGTTTCCAGTGAGTGGCTGTAGTAACCATTAGACATGTAGCTTAGAACAACATTTAGTTCTATATTTAAAATATAAATTAATTCTTCCTGTAGACCATTATGATGAAAGAGAACTATCTCTGTAATTAGGTGGGGAAAAATAGTTTCACATATCAGCATTAGGCTAAATGAGTTTACAAAATATCAAAAACCAATATCATGCATCACTAGCTATAACTCCTCAAGACCCAAGATTCCTATGTCTGGCTGCCACAGTTTGACAACTTTAGCCCAGGCTACCTTATTGAGAATTTCAGCAATTTTCAGCCAGGACCCTATTTTCTTAAATTTAAGGGTCCGTTAGAGTGATCTAAGAAAAGGAATCCTAAATTTCATACAGCTAGAAGCTCTGGTTGAGGTGGAGGAGTTGCAGTCATTGCTCACTCTAGTTTAGGTGTTAATACCAAAAATAATCACAATTATCAGTCATTTGAAACTTTACTTTCATCAATGACTGATTCTAGCCAGACAAACAAAAAAACAGCTCTACTTGTAGTTGTTTATTGCCCTCCTAATCCTTATTCTGTATTTTTAGCAGAATTCTCTAGCTTTCTGTCCAGTATAATGTTAAGCTATGACAAAATTGTAATTGTAGGAGACTTTAACATACATGTTGATGACAATAGTGACTCTCTAAGTAATGCTTTTAGCAGCATACTAGATGGAATTGGCCTTACACAGAATGTAAATAAACCAACCCACAGTCACAAGCACAACCTGGATCTGGTTTTAATTTATGGGATTGAGATTAGTGACCTTGTTGTTCTCCCCCATAACCCAGTTCTTTCAGATCATTTCTTAATTACCTTTCAGTTTATAGTCAATGATAATTCCTCACCAGTAGTTAAAACTCAAATGAAAAGAACATTATGCGACCATTCAGTTTTAAAATATATAGAGATAATTCGGCCTATATTCACCTCCACATATAATTATGAGAACAACAGCCCAGATATGTTGTGTCCTGCCATATGCGATGAACTAGTTGAAAAAATGATGCACACCCTCCATAGCACTTGAGACCTGGTAGCCCCATTATGGCCCAGCTAAGTAGATCCATCTATTCCAGTTGGTCTCAGCTGTGATGACTTAAAATTCTTTAAGCATTGAAACAGCATTAGTCAAGGTCACTAATGACTCATTGTTGGCTGCTGATGATAGACTGGGCTCAATCCTGGTCCTGTTGGATTTAAGTGCTGCTTTTGACACAATCGACCATAGCATTTTATTGCAGAGATTGGAGCAGGACATAGGCATTAGAGGATCCGCCCTCTCCTGGTTTAAATCCTATTCATCTAATAGGTTCCAGTTTGTTAGCGTTAATCAGCAATCATCATATTCAAGAGTCACTTATGGTGTCCCATTTTGTTTACTCTATATATGCTGCCCTTGGGTAATATTATTAGAAAACATGGCATTACTTTCCACTGCTACGCAGACAACACAGCTGTACTTATCAATTAAACCCAATCAGATCAGGCTAGTACATAAACTAAGTGCCTGTGTTAGAGACATAAAGACCTGGATGTTCGTGAATTATCTGTTACTCAACCCTGATAAAACAGAAGTTATTATATTAGGCCCTAAACGTGTTAGAGTCCCTATCTGAGCAGATAGTCACTGGATAATGTGAGGATAGCCTCCAGCACCACAGTTAAAAAAACTAGGAGTTTTAGTTGAGCTGTGTAACATAGCCAAAATTAGAACTATCCTATCTAAAAATGACGCTGAAAAACTAATCTATATGTTTGTTAAATCTAGACTAGATTACTCTAACTCCCTATTCGTAGTGTCCTAAAAGTTCCCTAAAAAGTTTTCAGCTGGTTCAAAATGCAGTGGCTCGTTTACTAACAGGAACTAATAGAAGAGAGAACATCAGTCCCATACTCCAAGCCCTTCATTGGCTTCCCATTGAAGTTTAGAATTAAATTTAAAAATCCTACTTCTCACTTACAAAACCATTAATGGTATGGGTCCCTCTTATCTTAAAGATGCTCTGGTCTCATACCATCAAAACAGAGCACTTCGCTCTCAGAATGCAGGTCTACTGTTCCACAGGTCCATAAAAGTACAGTAGGAGCTAGAGCCTTTAGTTACCAAGCTCTTGTTTTATGGAACGAACTCCAAACTAATAGTAAAGACACAGTCTGTGCATTTAAGGTTAGACTGAAAACATTCCTGTTCCAAAAGGCCTATGGTCAGGCTAGCTAAAGGTAGACCTAAATCCACAGTCTAAGCTGCCCTAGGAGTGAGAATGCTGGGGGAAGTACAGTGTACTGAGCCCTATCATCTCTTTCTGGTACCATGTACCACTGTCCGTCATTAATAAACAGTATCTAGTTTATACTTGGTCTTTTCATCACTATTCACCCGGAGTCTCCTTCATTGTGGTTCTCCCTGAGGTTTCTTCTTTCTGACTGGGCTTTGGAATATTTCCTTGCCAAGAAGGAGGGTCTAAGGATGGGGGGAGTCACTTTGGACTGAATTTTGTGAAGCACTTTGAGACAACTGTGTTGTGACATTGGGCTATATAAATAAAATTGAATTAAAGTTGCTCCTGTAGCAAGAACCAACTGCCCATTTCACAGCTGGAGTGCTATAATGGAGGTGGACTGGGAATATATCCTGCATTGTGTTTGGCTTCTATAAGCAATATTTTTCACATTTATCAGGCTCATATTAGCATCATGGGTCAGACGGGAGTCTAGAAGGCTCCCTAAGTCTCATGAAAATTGGCATTGCATCACAGCACATCACTGTAATGGGGATTGCTGCTTCTTGATAAGTACTGGACTAAATTGAGAGATTTCTGCTATATCACTCAAACAAACACTAAAAGTTAGGAAAAGAGGGTCCATGTTGAAAAATGCCAAATTCTCCTTCAAGGCAGCCCAGCTATTCTTAGTGCAGTGGCAAACTGCTGAAACTGACCTCTGGTGGCCGTTGCTGTGCATCACAATACATCGCCTCAATGCAGCATTTCTGAATCAGTTTCACAGAAAGACGAGAGTCTGCATTTTTGACAGTTTTGAAGATCACACGTCAGGATTTCTAGATACCCTGGCATACTACAATAAATACTGCCTGTAGTACTGCCAATAGATACTGCCTGTGTAATGTACTGTGGCATTACTAGTTAGGTTGCTGGGTTTGGTTTTCATGCCCAGACTGTGAGCATGTGTATTTTTGTTTTGTATTTTTATAAACCTGTGCCAAAGAATGCAATGAAGAGATTTTAGAAGAAAAAGACTGAAACAACATTAACATTATGTGAGAGATTACTTTGGCTTTCTACAGTAAATGGGCTTTAACACAACATACTCAATTACGTTTTTGGTGACCGACTATATAAAAGTATATAAATATTCATTTTGGTTTATTGTTTTTTCATGGGTCCTGGTCAAAACAATTCAGCAATTCTGGCTGATACAAATTAACATCTAAAAATTATTACATTTGACAATTTAAGCCAACATGAAGACCAGAAACTGTTTTTCTGTGACGTCTTATTGCCCACACATAAGCTAACTAATTAAGGATGGTCATTCTGAATTGCAACACAACCCCCCCAACAACAAAGCAGGCACATAGGGAAATATAGGCCCAACCTTTTCTTGAAGCAAAACCCATACAAAAATACCTACTTAATATTCTGCATGCATGTTCTCAATGGAAGCCTTTTGTTATCATCACAAGGGGCTGTCTAAGTTTGGGGCACTAAAGAAGGCTTTGTATTTTCAATGGGGAGGTTTTAAAGGTCCAACTAGCAACATCTGTGTTCCAGACAGCATTACTTTTTAGTGATTCATATTTGTAAAAGTAGAAAATATTTTATACACACGCATATATATATATATATATATATATATATATATATGTATGGTCTTTACAAAATTTGATTTAAGAAGTATCTATGCTGTTCATTCAATAATATACAAAAAGTAACCTACCTTTTTTTCGGCCAACTGTGCACTCCCTGTTGAAAAGCAGCACTTCAGTTTCACTGGAGTCCACTTTGACTAACTTTCCCCATGGTCGAATTCTTTTGTGACTGTCCATCTCCCAATGTTTTTTCTGTTGAAAAAGTATGAGAAAAAACGTCTACATAAAAGTTCTTTGTGTCATTGCTTTGTATAAAGGTAGAAGGAAAAAGTGAAATTATATCCAACAATGTTTGCAATTTGGCTGCAAAGAGAAAGTGAAATTTAAACCAGCAACGTGGCATTCTGGTGCATGCTGGTCTATCTCAAACCTTTTATTTCATCAGTAATATTGGTTTTGTGTCCATCTATTCATTGTTGCCAGTTAGATTAGTTCTGATGTCGGGGGCCAAATTAAAAAACATTTACAGACTGAACAAATTTGGCTTTCATTACAAATACAAACCTGGGTCCTTCCATTTAAATACCAAATTCACAAGTAAACTAATTTTATTTGTAAAAGACAGTGCTGGAAAGTAACCAATTGCGTTTACTCAAGTACATTTTATGTTTTAATTGAATATTTCCATCCCAGGAAAGAGAAATATTGTACTTTCTACTCCACATTAATCTAACAGCTTCAGTTACTTTTCAGAATACAATTTTAATATTTTACATACCTTATATACTTTAATATTATTTTAATATATTTTAACAATGTTATTTTAAATCGATTGGTGGTGTAGGAAGTGGATTTATGTACAGTAGTACTGCCAGAAAAATGTATTTCAGGTATCAAAAGTAAAAATACTCTGGGAATCCCCATGTTTTCATTTTTATCGTTGTCGTGACATTTTATCATCTTGCGGTGTGTCGTGTATTGTTTGCTTGTACTAAGTAAAAAAATGAAAATAAAAAAGTAAAAGATGAGTACATTATCCACCAGGAGGGTATTGTTATTATTATTACAAATAAAAATAATTGTAGCAATAATAATAAAAATAACAAAGTTAGTTGACGTAGCTATCGGAAGAAGTTCTGCAAACAGACCAAAGCTAACTAAGCTTACTAGCTATCTAACTTATGAGCTTTATTAGCCAATATCTGCTGTGTGGTAAACTGAGGAAAGTTATTTCAACTGTCAACTATCAGCGTGTCAAAATGTGTCGCAAAACAAACTCAACGTGATTTAATCAGAGCTACAATCTCAACTTCGATCATAGTAAGCTAGCTTGTTTGGCTAATATTAGCAGCTAAGTCCACCGTGTGGCCCAGAGCAAAGAGGAGAACTCTGTACAGCACACGTGCCTGAAACGTTAAAGCTGTGTGACTTCAAGTCTAAAACGTGTTGCTTTACCGTCAAAAGAAGAGTTTGTTGTCCCGGTAGCTCAGTATCAAACAGTTTCTCCTCCTCATGTTCCAGCTAGGCGGAAGATGCCCTTCCTGCCCAGCTCAGCAGTGACATTATTTACCGTTATCAGCTGATGGAGGAGGGGCAGCTCGTGGAGGCAGGAACAGGACACATGGAGCAGGGCAAGAGTAGAAATACTTTCCTCTATAAATACTCTAGTACAAGTTAAAGTCCTGAATTATAAATGTTTCTCGAGTAAGAGTACATAACTATTATCAGACAATGTACTTAAAGTATTAAAAGTAAAAGTACTCATTTCACAGACTGTGTTATAGTCGATAGTAAGTATAATAGCTAATAATATATGAATGTAATGTTAATAATGTTATATGTCTTTATTTGATGAATACGTTTGAGAGCATTCACATCAGTAGTTAATTAATAGTTTATTAATATGGAGCCAGTTTGAAAATACTTTATGTAGATTAATAAGAAAACACATTACTATTTGGTAGCCTGTATACCCATTCTCCATTGCATGCGATTTCACTTCGCTGTGAAAATTAGTCTGGACACAAAGGACCAGTTTTCCCCTCATCTAGGTAGCCAATCAGCAGCGAGACTATGACGTAACACAGAACGACTCATGGATGCTGCCGTCCATTGCACTCAGAACTTGGAAAGAGCCGACCTCCGAATCGGAAATTGAATCGGAATTGGAAGGGCCCTTGAATGTAGGATGTGAGGGTGTAAGGACAGGGGATGCTGTGTTCTACAAACTGTAAAGCCCATTTGGGTGAATCTGTGATTTTTGATTTTGGGCTATACAAATAAAATTGAATTGTATTGAACTCAGAATTCCGTCTTGGGAACACAGGCAGGTTCTAAGCAGCCTGGGTTGGAGGGAATGACGTCAAAGCAAGGTGGCATCGCACAAGGCTTCTTATTTTACACTTGATGTTTAGGAAGGGGGAAGAGTGGGAAATTATGGAAAAGGGAATGCAATGCAGGTAGAGTTGACACCTGCACCGCTTGCAGGATTCCCCTCGCTGCTGCATTAAAGAGAGCATGTTATGGCTTACAGCTCTTTTCCTTCTCTCTCTCTCTCCCTCAAGTAGATAATGCACTTCCCCAGCATTTCCCTCTGATGCTCAAAAAGAATTACAATTAACATTAAGTTAACTACATTGAGATCAATACATTTGATGATTTTTTTCCCATATAAGTAGGGTATGTTTCCAATAAAATCTTTATACCCATTTCTTGTTCATTTTGTAACTTATTGGACTCATTGAAAAGATGTAAGTCTGGTGAAGATGAAGGCCTGAATGACAGTCTGAAGCCTCTTTTAAACAGGCTGTTCAAGGTAGGATTGTTGCACAGTTATTCCACTTTGCAGGCATCGATGGCTTTTTAACACATAACTGTGTGAATCCTACAATAGCAATGCCATGATATGGCATGCGCTGCCTCTGATTGACTAGTACTCATCTTTGTTGGTTGGATTGGTTAGGTTTAAGCACAATGATTCAGACTGGTTAGGGTTAAGGGAAGACTATCAGGCCAGAGTAAGAGCAGAGAAGCGAGGGTGATCGTGTTGCTACAAGATCCGTAAATTTGACAAAGAAGTATCATAGTTTATACAAATCCAATTGTTCACACAAATCCACCATCATCCTCAACTAGGAAAACACCTCAACACAAAGCCACTTCTTGATGCACATGGTATACATCACACTGTTGTGCTGCACGCTATCTCAAATTATACTGGGGGGCGGCTTTACACTGAATTTGTTTGGTTCAGTGTAAAAAAAGCAAAGGCAGTATAATGAGGGGTCATTTTTGTGCCATTATCACTGGTTCTCTTTGTAAAATTGGGTTTATGTCTATGCTACCAATTGTAGCATACATATTGAGCCCAGCTTTTTTACGCTTGGCTTCAACGTCCTTTGGGCAATACTCAGCCAGCTAGGATAAGGCCTTGATGTGGTTGAACAGTTCTCTATTGGGGTTGCCTCCCTTAGTGATTGGAGTGATGAGCAATGCCAGATGCCATAGAATATTTAAATATAACTATGTACTAGGGGTATACACGTACAGGATTTAGTTTATGTCAAAAGGATTGTGAATAATATTATAATTAACTATTTTTTATAACAAATTTTATAATAAATTTAACTGTTCACAAACTCATGGGAAGTGGTATCATGCAACTAAAAATTAATTAAAAGATAAATAAGTGATAAATAAACATGTCAGTTACAGAGTCCCTAAGTAGACGTGATATCAATTAGTAGTTTAATGTTATTATCTTGAGATCACGGAGTAATTATTTCATTGCCTCAAGAAAACAAAGCTTGTTTTCTAATAGCAATTTCTTTTGTCAACTGTCAACCAACAACCAACAATGCTGAACCTGGTGAACCTTTATCTGTCTTTTCAAATTAAAGCACTTTTTGAAACCTTTATTCTGTTTGTGAAAGTACAAAAAAGAAATATTTCACAAGGGGCTGTTCACATAAGAAAAATCTAATTACCTAGATACTATACCTAGATTTTGGCTGTAGACTATATAATAAAGTTGTATTCAATGTTCAAAGCAAGTATTCAACCTGATATATAGTTTTGATGAAAATTCATAAAGTTATGTATTTATTAATCCTTATATATATATATATATATATATATATATATATATATATATATATATATATATATATATATATATATAAAATTTAACTTTATTTTGAAAAGATGCTATATGCAGATAACTGAAAATTGACACAGAAGCCTTGTGTTGCCTTGTTATCATGATAAAATGAGCTTTGTTAAATCGGGATCACAAAATAATTAACTTGTGATCTTGAGATAACAGCATTTAAACTATAAAAACAATTTACTGTTATATAAAGATATCATTATATGATTTAAATCATTTTAAGTGAATTAATTCACAACCAGTAAGGATATCTTTGCAACAGATGCAGTGCTTCATACTAAAGCCAATCAAAAATAATAAAAAAAAAAATGCAATTGGCTGTAATCAGCTAAATTTAAAATGCTGGCAACATCTGTTAGACAGGAGAATGCATGGCTTTTTGCGAGCTCAGCTAAGTTTATACATGCTCACCTGCAATAGATTCAAAGGAAAACACACAGAATATCAGAAGCCGTTGATTCTTTCAAATATGCAGACACGAGAGGATGATGAAGTCACAATCTGGACAATGCACAGTTGCTGGGAGACATATCCAGACAGCAAATCTTCTCCCTACACACAGAACATGCACTGTGCGTAGAGCACCACCGCCCATTAGAGGCCTCCATTTTACACAAGGGAATGCATTTTCTGCAAATATGCAAACGGCTGCCAAGAGGCACACATAGAAACCAAGTCACCTTGAGATAGGACGTTGCCACAGTGATTGACAGCACTTAGCATCTGACCACCTAGTGGTTGAGAAAGAAAACAAAACAAAATGAGGCTTGTGCTGCACTTGAAGGTGGGTATGTTGTTGAAATAACAAATAAAAACTTTGTGGCATAAACAGCCAGCTACTGGCCTGCTAATTATGAGACAAGAGAAGGTAATGCTGTTTAGACGTGGACTGGTTGGTGGCTCGGTTTTATTCTATACCATCAATAGAGGTTTTTGGCTGTTTTATGGAGGTAAAATTTCACCATTTCTGAATTTAATTCATAACAAAATAAGACGAAATAAAGATAAAGATAAGGGGGGGGGGGGTCAAAGTAAAATTGTGCTGAAATTTAACAGTGTATCAGATGCTCACCAGGGCCCGTTCTAGAAAGCGGGTTTAGTAAAAACTCTGTTAACTGTTAATCATGAGATGAAAACTCCAAAAACTAGAACCAGAGGTCAGTTAAACTGTGGGTCAGTACTGGAGTAACTGACTCTGAAACTAACCTGCTCGCTGGCAGATTTACTTCTCATTCATTCAGGACATATCAAAGCACTCATAGAAGCACATTAAATAGTGGAGGTTTACTGTCAGAATCCTGATACAGCCATTCACCACTTTATCATCATTAAGGAAAATATAAGCCTAGTGAATGATGTTTTAATGGAAATATTGAATGTAAATATATTGTGACTTATGTGTATTTTTTTAGATGTACACTGTCCTCTACATCCACTTCATTTAGATGGAGGATCTGCCTTTATTTTGCCTATATTGCTATGATGGGTTTTAGTATCATAGTTCCAATGAGGATGGCCCTTTCCTATCTTATGTTTCATTATCTGTTTGGAGTTTGTTGAACTCTCTTTCTGGAACGGGGCCCAGTGGAAGCCCTAAAATTCAACAATGCTTTGACAGCTTCAAAGATGCACAGCTCATTAAGCTGCTTTGCCCAAGCTCTCAACAACATACATGCACTGATTTGAAGACAGGTTGGGCAGCCTAGGGATCCCTGCCACTGTGAACACATGATGGAATTTGACTCTCTGTCATGTCAAAGCAGTTCTCTCATTCAGCCATCAGGAACTGTGCCATGTTGTTCAGGGCACAGGCCACAGCTAGCTGGTCTTTTCAGTTAGGGAGTGGGATCTAATGAAGGAGATTTGAGATGTTCTACAGCCATTTGCTGATCTTACACATGGTATGATGATTGTGATTGTCAGCACTGTTCTCCCCAATGTGTTATCCCTAATCCACCATTTGGAGAAAATAAAACAGCAGATCTGCTTCCCAGGAAACATGATCAAGAGTCTCCAGCGCTCACTCAAGAAAAGATTGTGGAGAGATCTTTGTTAATGCCAGTTTGTCATCAGTGGTGCCAGAAGTAGTGTCATTCCCAGGCCAAATCTACATCAGGCAGCTGTCCCAGACCCCGTCTCAATGATGTGGTTTCACCACGATGTCCTTGTGAGCAATGACTTGAAAAATGAAGTTGCTAACATGGTGAAAAGTCAGTGTATGTGTTTATTTACTAAATAGTCTTAAGTCTAATATTTTTGCAATGTCTGCACCATAATTATCAATGTCTAATATGAACATGTTTTCATTCATAAAGCTGTAGTAGAATTATAAACAATGTTTAGAGCCTTTTATAGAAGCATATCAAAGTGAACTATATAATAATTAAATTGTAATATTATTCAAATTATTGAATTAAATAATTCAATTTCTATAAATATAACATAGTCTTATTTGAACAAGGCTTCAGAAGAGCTATACAAACACAACATATATATATATATATATATATATATATATATATATATATATATATATATATATATACACACACACACACACACACACACATTTTACTTTCAAGGTCTCTAAAAACGTTTATATCTGTTGTGTTATATATATATATATATATATATATATATATATATATATATATATATATATATACACACACACACACACACACACACACACACACATTTTACTTTCAAGGTCTCTAAAAACGTTTATATCTGTTGTGTTCTAGTTCCAGTCTCTGTGGTTCTGTGGATAAATTTTACTCAAACTTGACTCTAACTCTTGTGTGGATTGGATTTTATCCACAAGACTACCCAGAATGTTTTATTGCTGCATACCATATGATTAAAAACCAATGTGCTCTGTTGTTTTTTTTTTTTGTTCAGTGTTTTAAAACAAGTCTAAAGTTATTTTGCACGGTAAAAATATATATGAAAATAGTAAAAAAAAAAATACTACAAATTGACATTCAAGCCAGTCGTTATCTGTCTAGTCTAGTCTAGTTATCAGTCCTGAATGCTTTTATAATAAAAAGAGCTCTGAGAACATATTATTTGGCCTCTGTATAGTTTATGGGGTTGGACGTGTGCTGCAAACATTTTTGAGATTTTCAAATGGCCCATGAGTTAAAAAAGGTTGGGAACCGCTGCTCTAACCTGAACTGGATTAAATTAGATTTTTAAATAAAGCTGTCTGGTATTTTACATCAGTAAATGGACAGTTCTAAAGTGTAAGAGATAGATTCAAAAATATATATACCGGGTTAGAAGCATTAGGCTATGACCTCTTGTGATACCACAACTCAAGCCACTTGATAAATTCCCTCAAGTGTAGGCCTATTATATTGAGAGCCATATGTGCTGCGGAACAGAAAACCCAGTTGATAAGTTTTACTACCAAGACCAAGACTAGAATCCTGACAGGAGTATCAAGACCAAAGCAGACCACATCAAGACTAAGACCAGTTGAGCTCAAGAGTGAGACTAAGACCAGGATTTAATAAAAAATAAACACTAGTTACACCATATTTTCTTATTTTGTATGCTCAGGATAAATATTAGATTGTATTATATTCAACTACAGGCACAACAATACAGAGACAGTTCATGTCTGTGTGTGAACTCTGTTGGATATGGATTTCAGAGGATGGCAAAACCTCCCCCTTCCATGAGTGAAACTGGGTCGAAGATGAACTCAAACTTATCTATTTCTTCCCCCACCACAGACATCCATGATGCAATTATCTACCATGATACCACCACCAATAATGATATCCAAGGTGGAAAAAGCATACATGCCGAATTCCTCCAAGACAAGACCAAGACTTAAGACTGTCGAGGTGACTGTCTAGAGACCGGTCTTGAGATCAAGACTGATCTCAAAAACTATGAGTCTAGGGAAAATGGGGATAACCCTGGTGTGGATCATTGAATTATTCTCACAATACAAAAAACATGGCAAGCAGAATACAATTAGAAGTCCGGAGACACAGTTGAATAACTATCTTGGCTTTTGCAGTGGGCAGACTTGTCTCTCATTTTGGGATGCAAATAGGAACACCCTCACTGCACTATTTTCAGTTGCAATGAGAGGACTTGCTGTGCCAGCATCAAATGCCCTAGTCGAGAGGGTATTTAATCTTAAGGTGGAATCTTTATGAGTCCACATTATGCTTGGCTCACAGACAAGATCTCATAATCTCATGTTTTGCAAATGCAACAACTTGTAAAAAGGAATGCTTATTTGATATTCTGCAGACAGACAGACGGCAGACAGGGAATGTAACAGTAATGTAAGTTGTAGTCTGGCTGCCAGGGAATCTTTTTTCTGATGGAAAGAACAATAGCTGAAGTCTGTCTAAAGCTTTGGGCTTCAAACTGGGGTCCAATTCTATAGGATTCCAACATGATTAAAGCTATACCACAAATAAAAATGTATCTCTGTTGGACTGGAGGGTGTAGGTTTACCTACACCCTCCAGTCCAGGGAGAAGGGAAGATGTCAGGTACAGGGAGGTGAACTCCACACAACATCCGGTCAGTCAGCACTGACTGGCAAACACCAACAGCAGCAGAATCAGCTACAAAATTGGTGGCAGCAGAGTAAGTTGTATGGCTGCCATCTGTCAAAACTCAGGAGAGCAAAAGGCAGCCGGCTGAAGAGGGGAAGAGGGCAAGGTTGAGGCATATGGCAACAGTGAAAACAGGCCCTTGAAAAATGGGTCCAGGGTAAGTAGAAAAAGTAAGAAGAACCCCCCTTGGCCTTGCCCCTCCACCAGTCCTGACTGCCATAGAGGATACTCTTTCATATTCACATTTGTAATTTTTTGCTTTGTAGTTCCATGGCTGCAATAAGTGTTTGCTGTATTTTGTTGATAGTCAATGGATGTGCATCCAAAGTTAAAGTCCTAATGATCATCATATCCCAAAGGATGTGAAATTTGTTCTCCGCTTTTGACCCATCCCCTGAGGGAGTGGTGGGCAGCATCATTCCTGACCTCCTCAGTGCGGACACTCAACCACGAGGCCATTGAGCATCTACAACGTCAGATGTTCACACTGTTGTCTTTCGAAGGAAGCAACCCTGCCTAAAAAAGAATTATCATTGGATCTGCATCACACAGGTGACCTATTTCTAACCTAATTCTATTCAAAATTTTAGCAAAAGCTGACATGGTGTTATGTCTGTGACACTTAGGCAGGGTGGGAAGGTCGGCTCTTTTTAGTGAGTCGGATCATTTGGCTCAGCTCACTAAGAAGAGCTGGCTTTTTTGGCTCCCAAACAGCTCTCCATTCTACCACTTATACCTTTTGTAATTCAGCCAAATTTAGCACTGTTTTTGACTTTTGATTTGTATTAAAACACTAAACCCTCTGGTTAAAAAAATAAATAAAAATGAAAAAAATGAAAAAATGAAAACACCACTGAAAACCACTGATTCAAAATAAATACAAATAAAAACGATAAAACAGTAAATGTGGACCTGACTCCCCAGGGCCTAAATCTGTTTTTCTTTTGATAATTAAATGAATTGGCCCCTCCAGTTAATTGGTGACATTAGTGACATTGATAACATTATGAGAGAATAAACTGTGTACCACATTTGTCTATTGGGCATTCTGGCCCCCCCCCCCTCGGAGGCACAAAATGGTTTAGTCCAGTCACCCAATTTGTGCAGTGGCATGGATAGGGGCCCACTGACATTAAGAGTGTACAGGGCTCAGAATTTGGTGCTACACCCCTGCCAATGTTGGTATTAAAACTGCCATTACGGTTGGCATATTGGTTGTCCACTGGTTGGAGGATTTGCAGTTTGATTCCCGACTCCTCAGACAATCATTAAAACCTGCAGGTTGATGTAACCTGGGCAAGATATCTAGCCCCTTAATACTCCCAACAACTGTTCCATCAGTGTGTGAATGATTAAATTTACTTCCTGATGTGTACAGTACTGCTAGACAGTCTTAATGTATGTGAATGAGCAAATTAGCACTTTTAGGGTAAAGCGCTTTGAGTAGAAGGAAGGAAGGCACTATACATATGCATTTGTATAGTCCTTTTCTTTCATTGGAAGTGAGTAGTACAATGGTTTCCAGTTCATCATCTCATTCCCTTCACCTGTACTTTCCCACATGTATCTCCACCTGCACCTCATTAGTTCAGTTCATATTTCAGCCATATGTGTTCTGTTCATTTTGATTGGTTCTGTCTATCATGGAACAGAGCAGGTTGACCCATCTGCTGGAGAGGACATTGAAGACCACATCTTTATTTACATAACTGAAACTGAAAGCAAATAACAGATATCAGTGAAATTGAAAGAAGATATAAAACATCAATAACAGAACAGAAAACACAGGACTGAAGTACAAATTGAATAAGGTGCAGGTGGAGAGATGAGTGTGGGGAATGAGGTGATGAACTGGAGAACAGAAAAGTACCTGATAGGCTGGGGAAATCACTGGGAACAGAGCAGGGCCAATGAGGTAAATGTAGGGCAGGTATAAAGCGAAGCTCGGGCAGACAGAGGAGAAAAAACACAAGTAAACAAGAAAAAAAAATCCCAAAACATGACAATCCAAAGAGACACATCTTTTTCCCCAACTTCTTTTTTGTTTACTATCTGTCTAGCATTCCTCAGACATTCAATAAAAAGGACAGAATAGTGATTCATTTCTAGAATTATTCAATGTCATGTTGTGTCATGGTGTGATTTAAGTTGTTGCATGATGCTATGTTCGATTAACTTTATTCACCATGTTCACAAATTTATGAATCCTACTGGTTTCCAGTCATATCATTTCATATCGAAAAGTAATTACATAGCTGGCTTTATGGGACCACTGGCCATTTTTATAGTGCAGTTACAAGTAGGTTGTTCTTTCTTGTTTAAGAAAGACCAACGTCTCTCTAATAGAAATAGCAAACGAGCCCTTAATGCCAGACTAATCTCAGCAAACCCCCATCTATTCCCTGGCAGTGCATTATTAATGGGCGGTGTGGAGGCTGGTGAGTACAAGGGCCTCTCCTTACTAATGCATCCATTTCTCATTGTTAGATGTCTGGTGAGGAAAACGCACACACCCACATGCACAGGCATGCATGCATGCACATGCGCGAAGACACACACACAGATGTGCTATCCATGCAAAATATATTCTTAAGGGAAACTGAGGAGTGCGCTCAGAGTGCAGATTTCCACCAGATGTGTCTCCCTTACAGTCAAGAAGGCAGCAAAGAATGAAAAAGCATAGGAATTTATAAATCTCATGTTGTAGCTAAATTTAATGGATCATAACATATTATGGCTCAGGGGTAGAGTAGTCATCCACCAATTGGAAAATTGGTGTTTTGATTCCTGGATCCCCCAGTCCTCATTTTGATGTATCCTTGGGCAAGATACTTAACCCCAATTTCTCCTGTTGGCTGTACCATTAGTATGTGACTGCGTATGAATGATTAAATAATAACCCGTTGAGTGGTCAGCATCTTGCATGGCAGCCACCACCATGAGTGTATAAAAGGGTGAATGAAAACTTGTACTGTAAAGCACTAAGTGATCAGAGTACTAAAAAGGCACTATACAAATGTGGTCCACTTACCATATTGGGTATGGAATTAATCTACATGCTCTCCATTTCAATGTGAGACCAAACTATTCTATGGATGTCAGCTTTTGAGCCATGAAGAGAAGGTAAACCTTGTAGTCAGTGTAGCTGATCCACTAATACAAGATTTCAATCTGAAGCAGGTATTGATCACTTAAGCTGGTTAAAGGGCCTCCATACATAGGTGAACTAGGAAGTGGCTAATGCTTAATTCCATTAACCTTGGGCATGGGTAGTGACATCAGAGCTGAGTTAAAAGTGTTCCAGTTACAAAGTCGGAAACTACAAGAAAGTACATGGCATGTTTGGCATCGATCTACCAGACTATTTTTTAACCATTTTTGGCATGTTGTGTGTTGTAATTTGCACATAAAAATGTCAGTAATAATAATCCCGAATGAAGCATCAATCACGTTGCACATGCCCCAGCTGTTGCTCTGACAAGACGAGTGGGAGTGGTCTGTATAACGCAATATTACTATGTCAATGACAGTACAATCTGGTTGTACAAAAAGAGGTGAGAATTGAAGGAGAACACACTTCAAAAACAAAAGAATTAATTTTTAAAGTTCATAAACCCAAGACCTGGCAGTGGTGCCCTGGAGACCACCAGCACCAACCATCTACGGTACTGCTGATAGTGCTCGCACTTCACATGTATACTGAAGTTCAGTTCACCTGTGACATTGGGGTGAATTCACTATTTCCAACTGCTTTTAAAGCATTACGGCTGCTTCCCAACATCCCTGTTTTGGTCAGGAGAACGCAGTGTCCCAAAGCTGATAATAATAATAAAAAAATCTTGAAACAAGACTGACTGAACAGACTGGCAATGACCTCCAACATTAACTGGCTCAGAAATTCTAAATGGAGGTTGCAGTCAAGGCATCTGCTGCGATGAAAGCCATCGTGCACACTTCTGAACAGGTAGGCAAATATATCAACCTTTATTGTTGCACTCTATTTGTTTAAGTTGTAAACCTACTGATAATATATGTGCGCCTTGTGCGCATTTTATGTGTGTATATGAAATGTATTTGACACACAAAAAATTAAGTTAAGAAACTAGCTGTGCTGTCATGACTGCTGTGAAGAATTTGGAACAGGTTATTGTAGTTTGGCGCATTTCTTATTTGTATATGAAATTGTGGTATTCCTAACATGATATGTTAAAGTATCAAAAAACATCCTGATACAGCATTACATGTCCTCTCAGGCTTCTCTGAAGCTCTACAAAGCACAGGGTGATTTTGGTCTGTCTCATTATTATTAACAAGCCTCTCCACTGATTGGTTGATTTTAATGTCTGTGAATGGGGGTGGAGAGGTTCACTATGGTGTAACATCATAAAATCACATAAATACAAACAAGCAGAATCCCAGCTGTCTTTATTTCTCTGTGCATTAAATGTTTGATGTATAGGACAGTATTTATATAACACCTAGACCTTCTCTATAATAGCAAAAGCAATGAAAATGTCAATTTCCATGATATTGGACCTTTAAGAGTAGCGACGAGTCAGCAGTCAAGCATTATAAAATCATTTTTTCAAAAATTGTGAATAATGAGAAGCCCTTGAGCTTACAGTCATAAATGTGCACAAAAATATTCGGCTGGTAGGTCCAGTAGTACTGTATGTAAGATTGCTCAGACACACGCGGCTAAACGCATAATCTCCTCCCAGGCTTACGCCTGGCAGAGATAATTATTATATTTTTAGTTGGCATTCAACAGTGAACACTGAATCCTTTGCAGATCCTCTGATAAGGTCACAACAGCAAATTGAATGCAGCTTATTAAATCCCACTCCCACGCTGTCAATCAGCATTTCCTAATTGGATCAAAGATTACTTGTGGCAGCTGTATAAAACATCAAACGAGTAATTAAATGAAATAATGAGAAAATAAACCTTAATGTTTCCAAGTGGGAATGGAGGCAAGCTGAGGAACGTGATTCTGTCGTGCTCTCTGAAATTATCTCTCTCTGGCTCAGGCTAATTGCTGGAGGATGTCCTCTTAACTGAGTGTGAAAAGCTGTGTCTAATTACTGCAACATTAATCAGGCATTAGCATGTTATCACAAGGTTAACTTATCAGTAGGGGCCCAGAAGCAGCTGGGGGTGCCATTTACCCATACTGCACTAGGCCAATTGTGCCACAAGGGGTAGTACTTGTTCTTCCAATGAATCATAATTCAGCCTGTTGCAGCCAGGAGCTGAAATCAAAGGGAACCATGTTGGATTGGATTGTGTGTGCACTGTGGTTTTGAGAGTCCTCGGAGTGGAATGGGGAATGTCCAGAATCAATATAAGCTATTTCCTGCTCATTGTGGCACCCGAATGAGAACATTTATCCACAGGGGATTCAAATTTCTAGGTTGTAATTTGTTAACATCTTACTTTGCACAGCACACACCAAAGGAGACATCTTTACCCCGACCTGTATAAGGAATTACATGGACTGAAAGAATCTGCAAAATCAATGTCATGCAATTGTGTGCTTGGTGGAGCGGTTGAGTCCGGTGTAATGAAGATTGACCCGATGGTGATTGCATCCTGAATTACCCACTAGTGAGATATGAATACAGATAAAACAGCTGTCTCCTGTGGGAAACGCAGAAAGTGAAATTCTTGCCACTGTTGCGTCATAGATTATTGAATTAGTATTATCAGTTGCTATGACAATGTTTGGGCCAAAATTTGGCCCATATTAACACAGAAAAATATGCCCTTATTTAATAGCAATGGTGTACTTTTGAGCCACATCTGCCAGATGACCAGCATGTGTGCAGTTTAAAGGTCATTTATGGCAGCAGGCTGGTCCTGTGCCCTGACTTCATTACCAGCAGCTCCAGAATAGTCTCATCAGGATTCCAGTGGGGCAGAGGAGCTGTACCTCCGGCAGCCCTGCCAAAGGCGCTCATTTGTCAGGGAGGCATGGAGATCACAGGCCGACAAATCTCCCACGTCTCCCAGACTGTCAAGCTCTTTGCCTACATATCAGAGACAAAAGAACAGAGCTGGGGAGCAAGAGAGCAGAGCAGCCATTCCATTTAGAGATGGTCCGCTGTTTAAACCCCCCTAGTGTGCCCTTTGAAAACGCCTATTAGCCTGGGTGAGAGAGATTACAAGCAAATAAAATTACATTCATTGTGATATTTGATTTCATAATACCCCCAGAATTATTATTACACTGCGCTCACACTTTTAATTTAAAAACCATTCGGTGACAACAAAGAATCAGAGATGGGAATGAGCAGGTTGTGCATCTAGTGAGTGAGCGCACATTATCAGGCCTGTTTCACTAGAAGTAACAATAATGGGAGAAGAATGGAGGTGCTAATATGAATGTAATCAGGTGAGAGAGCGGGATTTAATGATATGGAACACGGGGCTTTATTTTCATCTGCCAGTCTTTTGGCGCAACATCAGGAAAGGGTGAGGGGAAGGAAATGCCTTTTCTTTCTGCTGTTACTTGCTTTGAGTGGTTGCGATATAGAAGCAGATTTTCTTTACATGGCTTACTTAATACCAACCTACACAATCCCCTCCATCATATCTCATCTGCACCCTTTCTGTCTTTCAGGGTTGTAGCAAAGCACAACAGTGTGTTACACAGGGAATGTGGGCATATGCTTTCTGGCTTAAACCAACAAGCAGAAGGGAAGAGATAAGAGACATTCTTGGGCGGCGCAGAAACGAGGTATGAGAAGGGCCAGCTTGATAGCAGTACTTGTTGTTCTGATGTGTTAAATAGCTGGCCTTCAACACTCCAATCAATCGCTGAGTGAGCCACTGTGTAGCCAAGGGTTGTGTTAGATAGCCAGATGGCTGAAGTCAATGGAGCTCTGCCTGGCTCCTGTGTCACAAAGGGATGATCATGAATCTGGCCACACAGACTGGACAAGATACATGAAATATTGCAGCCTGAATGTTTTCCTACGTTGATCACTTCAAATATATGTTGTTTCAAAATGTTGCTGATTAAAGTTCTGTGCTAACCTACAACAGAAAAACAACATTTCATTCCCATAATATTTGAAAGCAGTTGGCCTTGGGTGGCTATCATGCGCATTTTTGTTTTGGCTTGCACAACTGGCTTGTCTGGTGTGATAAGTATTACTGTAGATCTCATTCTGTGTAATGATGCCTACCAACCTTTGTATGGTACGCCTGCCACTTGACACAGAAAAGCAAGAGGCAGCCAATACGCCAATGTATGCATACAAGAACGTCTGCAGGACAAGACAAGCATTTTTGAATGTGCTCCAAGACCTCCAGAGGCCTGTGTTGACTAATCTGCAAACAATCCACTCTGCAAGCCTCATTGCAAGTGAAAGAACAAGCCCCTTAAGCTGTGACATTAACGAACACAACAAGATAAGATAGGGTTTGTTATCTTGGTGCATGAAACTCCTGCCCAGATAGGAGATAAGAGCTTTTCAAAGCATGTTTGCTGGCAGACAAATTTCCAAAGCAGCATGGGAGGTAGGCAAAGCCAGGCCAGGAATGCTGAAGAGCCCTGTCAAAGCCACTGTCATGAAGAATAAGATCCCTCTGCCATTTTCCACCTTTTGTATGCTGCCATTGGTTTCAAACCATTGGCTATTCTATGCACAACAAAGTGGGGCTTCTTGTGATGAAAGCAGCAAAGAAAACCCAATATATGCATCAAGAAACAGACCTCTGAATGCATGTCAAACTGAAAAAAACAACAACCATATCATGATATTTTAACTGTAGAGTATAAAATAGTAAAAGACCATATTTCAATAGTTTCGATATATGATTTTCCTTTAACAGTATCTTTCTTTAAACTGGTTGAACTGAAAATCTAAAGGTTTTGAGGTATAAAAGATATTATAGGCCTATATAAAACTCATTGTCACAATAAAAAACAGAAGTTAAAGCCAACATTTCAGTTCGCTATAGCTCAACTTATTGAATATCTTTCAATATAAGCAAAACATTTAATGTGCTATGGCTTAAATTAGCTATAACATTAAAGTGAGCTATAACCCATGAGTTACTATTATAGTATTATATACTGTATATATGCTCTAATGCCTGTCAGAAGTAGGGGGATCGCCGTTCTCCCACTTCTTTGGAGAACCCAGTTTTTTTAAGCATAATTCTTTTAAATAGTTTTATAAATATAAAACAATTATCACTGTATATTTCTTGTAGTAATGATAAAATATTAATACATTTTACAATTGATGTAATAAAAAACAAAAATAAACAAAATATGATTCAACATCACGCTTGTCATAAACAGCATGGGAGCCAGTCTTGAGCCAAAAACACATGCTAAAGTTGTAAATGTTTGTTGTTCCGCAAAATCATCTGTGACTCTGTTGACCCCCCCCCCCAAATAAAATTTGGTGGAGATGAGATTAGTATGTTAGCGCTACAATGGTAGGAAAAAAATACTACTTGAATTCTTTCATAAAAGGATAAGTGTGTGTGTTTGTACGCTATAGCTTTGCTTTTTTTGCAAACTATAGCATTTATACAACTTAGGCCTGTAAATTGTTGTAATTCTTTTGCCGGGCTGTCTCTGGTTTTTAATCTCTGCGTGTTGAGCGTGGTGCTGCCTGCTTTTTCTATCACAGTATCTAAAATAGCATACCAGTAGTTTCTCTTGCCTGTCCGTTTTGTCACATTGGGATGACCTAATTAAAATTGCAACCCCCCCAGTAAAACAAACAAACAAACAAAAAATACTACACCATTGATTATGGTTATACTAAAGAAGGGGAAGTGCTGCTCATTGGCTCACCCCCCCCCCCCCCCCCACACCCATACAGATTTATTGACGCAGTAACCTTCCTGTTACAAGCATGCTCTCATTCGAGAGCTGTTCCTGTTTTTACTTATTGTGAAATATGGCACGACTACAGTTAATGTGTACTTCAGATGTTAGCATTTATGATTATCATAAATAATCCTGCACACAGTCCCCTTGATAATAACTGAAATGTGGCCCCCAAAAATCAATTGCTATTGATTTTGTCTGCATTCTCGGTTTTAGACACCACATACACAATCAAGTCAGACTAGTTGTTTAGATCACTAGGAACCTGAAGCTCTGGGCATAGTATTTTTAATATAGAGTCAGAATACTAAATGTATCTGTAAACTATTGCTGAACAAACCATATTCTAACCCTATCAACCAGCTGAATATACAGTACACACTGCTGACATATTGGAAATGTATCTAATTAAACCAAACAAAAACCATCCAATTTGCTCAATCAAAATTGAAATCACATGCTGTGCAGCTGCCGGTTTACAGTGCTGGTGGTCTAATTCCAATTCCAGCCCTGGCTCTACATGAACACTGGATATATACTGTTTAATATAAGTTCAGTGTTTCAGAAGAGGCTAGCATGGTTTTATGTGGAAAGATAGGATGTTTCATTTTTTTCCCTTTAATATGTTATTAATATATAGGCTGTAAAAACAAACTCTGTCAATTTCATAATTTCATATTGGAAAGGAAATCCTCACACATGGACGCCAAAAACTAGGTGTTGCTTCTCTGCCAGCATCAAACTGAATAAACACTTATGAATTTGCCCACACCACCAGAGGGGATGGACTAAATCGTAATTCTCATTCTGCGGCTTGGAAAAACTTCCGCCTTCCCGGGTGCCAAGCGGCTCTGAGGCGATCCCAGTGATGAGCCAGGGAACGCTCTGCTAACTGAGCTCTGGAGAAATACGGTCACGGCAAGATCCATATTCAAATAAACTTCACTCTTGGCCCGTGCACACAAGCCATGTTGTCACCAGCTGGCAGTGCCTCTCACCGCCCCTTCAAATACTGAGCCACTTTTGATTAACGTCTCTACGGCTAATCATGTGCGCTGGCTGTGCCAAATTGGACGAGCCACGTATGGCCTCCATTTGCCTTGAAATCTCTCTTTAAAAAAAAAAGTCGTTATAAGCATTGGAAAGCCTCCCTTTACACCACCCACCCCTCCCCTAAGTCTTCTCTTGTCTAGTGCCCATACATAGAATAGAAAGGGTGGTGTGACGGCATGGTGCCATCCTGTGGGTCCCTGAGTGAGAGGACTATCGCTGCCAGATGCACCCAGCTGCATAAATGTTATTCATTTTTTATGGCTTGTGTACATAATATGGCCAGTGTGGGAGATTGTGAGGTTCCACTAAAGGCTGGAAAATCCTCAAAATTGAATTCAAAGTGGAAAACTTATTTTGGCTGCTGGCTCTTCTGGACCTCCTCCTTTTCCATCTCCCTTAATTCTCATCTACTCCTCCATGTCTTACATTGCGCTCTCTGAGGTTCTTCTGTGAGTGATTTACAGTATATTTTTTCTCCTAGACTGCATTGGCCGGGATTCCTTGCACAGCCAGGGTGATAGTAGTGTGAGACAGCCAGAATATTGTCACAGGTCCAGAGGTGCAAAGATATTAGACAGCGCTTTGTCACCAGTGTCTGGAATTCACACCATTTGGCTGTTTCCAAGTCAGCTCCTTAACCGCTGACTGGCCTGGTTTCTGTCAGCTGCCGCTCTGTTGACATTGAAGGCTAAAAAAAGATGGCAACATGGAAGGATGTATGCTGCTAGCCTTTTTAGGTGTTCAAAACAACATACAGTCTACGAAGGGTGCTGTGTAAGGGCCCCGTTCCCAAAGCCCTTGACTTGGTGCTCTCTCCCTTAGTTCACAGTTCAGATATAGTTTAGTGGTTTAGAATGGCTCCTATCAGAGTTTGCTAACCCCCACAGAGAGATGGGCTTGAACTTGGAGCAGAGCCACAGTCTCCTAAATCACTAGGCCCAGTGGAGGCCCCAGCAATCCAAATGGGATCTTGGTGGGGGCCTCCAGTCTCATTATCAATCTCCATTTCAAAAAAACCTTCAAATGGGAACTAATGCATTAGCTCTCGCTGGGGGGGGGGGGGGGGGGGGGGGAAGAGTCTAGGGAGCCGCTACATAGCAGCTCAAAAACACTTTTATACAGGTTTTATCAGTGGTGAGTGAGTGAGCAAGAGAGAAAAGGAGCTTGGACTGAACCATTCATTTGTTGCCCATCTTATTAGCTTGGCACTGTGTTATTAGCTGCCATTGTGCTCTATAAAAGCCCCTTAGGCCTGTTTCACTGTTTGCTGAATCTGGGGTGAGCTCTGTGCCAAGGGCTTTTTGGAGGTATTTAGGACCATGAAAATTCAATCCCAAACCCCGAGCATTGAGGTTTCTCACAGATAAATGAAGAGGATTAGTGGAACAATAAAACATTGTCTTACCTCAGATACCACCATATCCTATTAATTGGGATTATGGTGGAGAAATCTTTAAAAAATATAAAAACAAAACAAACATGCAATCTTGTATCACAGTAGCATTTCAGTGACAAGCTGTTTCATGAAGCCCTGTCATCGTAAGAATGCTCTATCAAATAGGAAATATGTTCCGAATTATGATCAAGTGTATCTAGAGAATAAACAATGCAAAAAAAAAAAGAAAGGGGAAAAAAGTCCTGGACACGTGAAGAATAGCGCTGAAAAGAACTGACAATTGCAGACACTGTAATAACCTACCTTGGGTTGGATATGATAGGCAATGTGTCAATTGATTCCCATCAGATGATGGACTGTGTGCTGAAATAAATTGACCTTGCCAGACGATGAGTGAAATTGATGGAGCTTTTCATCTCCGGAGGGCCGTTCCACACTTGGCTGTAAAATGGATAGAGCATAGGACAGAGTGATTGAGTCAGGGGGAAATGTAAGGTGTATGTTTTTCTTCTTCTTCAAAGCTTGCTTGGTAAATAATAGTTACAGGAAAAATCACTATGCAGTAGCAAGTACAGGGGTTAAGTACCTGTTGTTGACTAGATGATTAGGACTAAAAGCACACAGAGCTAAAGTGAAGCCAGCCACTGACAGATGCTACCCGTTTGAGGAATATGCGGCTCAATTACCGGGAGCATAAATTGAAAGTGATAGTGATTTAAGTCTTCCCAATACGCCTGCCCCATTCTGGAAAGCAGTCTTTTCAAGGAGCCCTTTTAAAAAACCCTGCTGGAGTGTGTGGAACACAGGAGCGCCATTGATTTTCAATAACATCCCCTAATGACCTGGCCACGGTTTTATCCACGCTGTCATTATGGGCTGATACCATGGGACGGGATTGGTGGATGTCACAGCGCACACCAGAAAGATGAGTAGTCAGGGCATTATCAGGATGAATTGTCCATCTCTGCACAGGCGGCAAGCACAGCCGAGGTCTTGTCAATAACAGGACGGGGCGCCTCAGGGCTCCCTCTGCAGCCCGCTCCAGAACGTCTTCCGGCCTCATTAGAAAAGCAGATGAGTGGTGTGCATGAGGAGGGGAGGTGTATGAGAAGAGAAAGGAGCCTCTCCTCTATCATCTACCAGCCTGCCTCCCAGGCATTGCTCCTCTTAATGAGTCCAGACCGCGGGTCAATATGCCGCTGGGCTGCCAGTCAATACCGGTTACCTGCAACACAAACACTCAAAACCTGCTTTCATACAAAATCAATGTCCTATTAGTCCCTCCCTGTATTGCCTTGGCCCAATCTCATCGATCCTCTCCGAAGAGCTCTGCAGCCCATGTATGACAGATTATGGTCAAATGATCTGATGGCTTAGGCTACTCTGCCAGCCAAGTCAGTTGCCTTTATGATTTCAAAGTAATAGCTTGATATCAGATGAGCAAATACTCCAAATGCTGAAAACTGAGGCACAAGTATTATCGGCTAACCTATAAACCTCACATCAACATTCCCCTCAGTAGGTTTGGTTTACAGAAAAATTCACTACTTGCAGTCAACACTGAAGATGAAGAGGAAAGACAAGCAGCAAATGTATGACATTAGGTCCAAACTTTATTCCGTACATTTTAAACCATGAATGTTCATTTTCATTTTTTGCACGCCTAAAACTCTACTTGTTTTGTATACAAGAGTCTAAGAAAAACAACTGCACATAACCACAAGTTTGACAGAGAAAGTCCTTTCGCTGCCCACTTAAAAGTGTCCTTCTTTTCTGTCTGGGGCTGGTCCAGTTTGTGACTTGGAAGTCTTTTAATGATTCCACCATTATTTCATTGGTAAATATAAACAAGAGTTAATCCAAGTTTCTCTCAGAATCACCAGAATCATCCTCTGCTCCCCTCCAGGTGATCTCTCCCTTCGGGTGCTGTGTGCTGCTTTGCATAGATTGCAGATGATCCTCATAGGCCCCCTTACAACACCCTCCCTTCATAATTTCCATCCATTGGCCAGACTTGTCTCTTATCTTGATATTCAACAGGGAGGTGATTCCCCGTGTTTCATTTAATTTTGTTTTTCTAGAAATGGTTAAAAAGCCTAATAAATTTACACAGTAATTTTGCAGCGAAGGAATATCAACAAGTTATTTACATCAGTATTCTTTACAGACTCAACAAAGACCTCATAATATATATTTATCTGCATATCTCAAAGGCAAAACAAATGAACAAAACAAATCTGTAATGTAACATTATACATTGTCATCATTGAGGATATCCTGGTACCATGAGGTTAAATTACTGAAGGTTGAAACCAAAATCCAGTCTTTACAGTGGGTCATAATGGATATGTCTCACAATCAACTGGGATAAATATTGTAAAAGGTGTGACTAATGCACAAAATACATAAAATTCATAGAAATGATATCTATACATGGAACAAGGATAGGAAATGTACAAACTCATTTCATGACCTCTCTTTTCGCACAAAGCTGAAAAGAAGGTATTGGATTAATATATTAATAATTATCAAATATTTATGTCGGATATAAACATACACATATTTGTGTTCTCTTAATATTATTCAACCTTCAGTCCACTAAAAATAAAGTCATGGCATGTGCTTAATCAGCCTTACACACCTTTACTTTTTACAATCATACCCTTTCCCTTGGGGAGTTTTGCTCTTCTCTGGTGAAGAGCAGTGCATTTTGTTCACAAGAAGATTTCAAATTGGGGGAGTGGGGCTTGTGAGTGCATCTACTAAGACTTTGTGCACTTTTCTAAGAAGCTACCGTGCCTCTACCTCTTTGGGGTTGCGAGAAGGGGAGTAGTCCCGTGGGTCCTGGGTGTTAGTGAGGGGGGTAGTCCTCCTGGGTGAGGCTGGCCTGGCACTGCCGGCTGGCACGAGGGGTGGGGGGGCACTGAGTGCGGCAGTAGGGGGTGTTCTGTTCAGAAGGCCATTGTGTCCTGTGGAGGGGCTGAGTCTAGGGTAGGGCATACCCCCTAGGTGAGGCATAAAGGGGGGCATGTGCGGTAGGTGGCCTTCCATTGGGGACTGGTGCAGCTGATGGAGGCGTGCTCGGTCCAGCTCCTCCCTCAGGTGCTGGCGCTCTCGCTCCTCTGCCTGCTGCCTCATCCTTTCGTGCTCTCTGCGCACCTCCAACAGGTGCTCGTGGTGAGAGTAATCATGAGCCTCCCTCTCGCGGTAGGCTCGCTCCTGTTCATACATAGTGGGGAAGCGATGTCCTTGCTCGGTCCTGAGCTGGAAGTCCATGCGCCGCTGCAGATCCAGGTTGCGGTAGGCTTCTCTAAGTGGGTCCCAAGGAAAGGCTGGGTGGGGCAGGCGTTCTCTTCCTGCCAGAGGGCTCACTCCCATGAAGGGAGCCATGCGAGCCCGGTCGAGCACATTTAGGCTGCCCATCTGGGGCATGGCACTCATGGAAAGGGGCAGCGAATGTGCCATTGGGACACCGTGCATACCAGGTGCAGGGATGTCGCCACGTGGTGAGGGTAAAGGGGGCTGCTGCGACAAAGGTGGATGGTGGTGGTGTGGGTTGACAAGAGCAGAAAGAGCTTGGGCAGGTGGCTGGGGGGCAGGCTCAGAACTCACCACCATGACCTCCTGCTCCTCTTTTCTCTCCTCCTTAATCTTCATGTCATTTTTCACCTTGTGGAGGAGCTCTGCAGGTGGAGGCTCTTTCCTCTCGCTGTCCTTGAGTGTAGGTGGGGGACCACCTGCCATCTTCATGGCCTGCTCATTGGTCACTGCCTTGGAGTACGGAGAAGGCGAGCGGTGGGCAGTTTTGATGGAGTCCTCCGAAGGTCTCCTCTCTAGCATCTCCTTGCCAGGCGAGCGACTCTCCTTCACCTTCACATCAGCCAGTGTGGAGGAGTCTCTGTGGCGCTCCAGTAGCTCCTTCTCTGCCTCACGGACCCGGTCTACGCTGCCACTGTGATGGCGGCCTGAATCACTGGAGTTCTGGCTGTTGGAGCGTATCAGGCTGCTGATCTGATAGCTGACTGGTGCAGAAGCTGGAGAGGAACGGTTGGAGTGGCGGTTTCGTTCCACAGAATCCCTGTAATGACATAATTTATTTAGTCAGTATGTATCACGTAGAGGTGGATTGTGTTTAGATATTACATTTACACAATAATATTTGAATTATAATTGTCTTTCTAAACATAGAGGTTACCATGCTCTTTTCTTTCTCTTTTCAACATCTGCTAAAATATCATCCACAGAAATCTGTCTGTTTTTATCTTTGACAGATATGTCCTGAAGCTGCATGATGCCTGTTTAAGTCTTTGTTGAATAAATGAATTCATATTTTCCACAGAAGCTAATAATGGACCGGAGATTTTTTTTTTCACGTGTAGTATTTACAGTGGATCTTTCTTTCTCCAAAGTTCATTTTGTGTTTTTATTATGTGCAAACATAATTTGATCCTTCTGGTTATATGCTAATATATGCTTATTCTGCTGGAAAAGGAATCGCTACTGTGGCAGTTATTTAGACTTATTTAGATATATTTGTCTTTTGTGGATAATGTTCTTTTTTGTAAAATATTCACAATTTCTATCCTCTCCATTATTTCTGCTGTGTGTAAAATGATCCGATTAGTGGCTTTCTTTGATTAATCACGTGATGCTTTGAAAATATACAGTGATAAAAATTCTGAGGCCAAAAAGTCAAACTGTGATTATTAACATTTCTAATATTTTTTATTATTGCAGACATATTGTTCAGAAAGAATAAAATCTAATATCTTCCAAATAATACTTAAAAGTACTTTAAAAAACATATCCATCAGCGGTAGACTTACCTGTCTTTATCCTTTTCCTCTTTTCCAATGGACGAGTCTCTTTTCTCTCTTTCCCTCTCCCTCTCTCTCTCCCGTTCTCTTTCCCGTTCTCGCTCTCTCTCTCTCTCATGGCTGTTGGCTGAGCTGCTCCTCTCAGTGTCCATGCTTTTGGGCCACTGTGGCGGAGTGGGGAAAGACGGTGGGGTGCGTCGAAGCCTGTTCCAGGTGTCGTGGTGGGGGCTGCCAAACGTGGGCAATCCTCCTGGCCCCTCCTTGGTGCCAAACATACTATTGGACCCTGTAAGGAAGAAGGAGACAGGCGTGGGACCCACTGTAAGTTAATTTCGCACAAAACCTTCTTGAGGACACATAAGATGAGAAAGACCCAACAACAAAAGCTGCTTTTGTCTTTGTCTCTGGAGGTTCGCTCACTGAAGCTGCTTGAAAGAGTTAGAGGTTAATGGCTCCCCCCACCCAAAGAAAAAAATCTACTCATTTGCTTTTGGACTAAAGGGCTCCCCCCTCCCTTTTCTGCACTGGATGAACAAGGGAGACTCACTTGCCCTCTGGAGTTGAGGGCTGTGAAAAGCCAAGGGAGACCTTAGCATTCCACGGCATGTCTACTCCAATCACATCCATTTACACAACAGGGTGACCGATTTGGCACACAAAAATAGGAGGGATGAAGAGAAAAAGAGAAAGGCAAGACAGAGGAGGATGCCAGGGGGAAAGAGACAACCCTCCATGGTGGTAGAGAAGGGGCTTGTCAAATAATTAATAGATGAATTGCCACCAAACAGCAGACCTGGGAGGGCCTGTTGGCAGTAGCGCAGCCAGATTAAAGCCAGACTGTTGGGGACCTAGTTGGTGGATGAAGTGGAGGCAGGGTTTGCCGTGGTGTGTTGAACTGCCTTGTTGGGCCTCCCTGGGCTAGTGCTGCTTTGAAACAGAAACTAGAGCCAAGTGTCTTGATTTTATTTTCCTCCCCTCCTGGCTCTCCCTGTGGTCTAACGCTGTCCTGCTCTGTTCTGCTACTGGCCACAGGGGCCAGATTGAAGGGGGGAGCGGTGGAGGAGGAGAGGGGGCCAGCGCTTACCAAGCGAGGGGTTGCCTAATCCTCCGAAGGCACTGCTTGAAAGGTTGCCGAGGCCGCCAAAGGAACTGGAGCGACTGAAAGGATCTGCAAAATGCCAAACAGGGATTAGCAAAAGGGGGGGCTGGCTAGTGGTGCTCACCACAACACCAACCCGTTCCACTCGGCTTTTCTCTTACAAGCGAGCTGATTTTTTTTTTTTGCGCTGCCACCCTAGCTCTCTGCCTGGTAATCCTGCAGTAGCCGGGCCTCTGGCATCTGGACACTGAATTCACTTCCACTTACTGGAGTGGAGTGTCTCTGACCCTGCTGGGACTAGTGGAACTATGCTGCTTGATGGGGAAATGAGTTTTGAGTTGTTGGAGCTGAGCAGGAAATGGACTGTGATAGGGCAGGGGAATTGGAAGGTGTATAAATTAAGCTTAACAGACCACAATGGCTTAACTGTAGAATCATCGTCTGATGGGCCCCACTAATGCATACTAAAGGCTTCAAATTTATAGTAATAATGCAAATATTTACCCGGAGAAGTCAGTGGACAGCATAAATCAATTTGCAGCCCAATTTTACAGATTATGGTTTAAGGGTTTTTCAGTTCTGAAACGCTGAGTTACGGCTCATTGATATCAGAAAACACAAGAATTGAGAAATGTCCTCTGCCTCACGCATGGATTCCCTGGACAGGGACATTTTTTTTTATTCACAAAGTCTTCCTCCTCAGACAACCCACAAAATGGGGTTGACACAAAGGCTTATTCCATGAAATCAACTTGCCACTCTGAACCAAAACAGTGTCTCAAATGAAATGGTGGAACTGAAACAAATAAGTGTATGAATAAAAAAAAATGAAATACACAAATAAACCCAGAAACATTATCTAAACCTCCATTACTGCTGCTATGAATTACTAACAAAACTTGGCAAGCCCATAGAAAATGCCCAAATGAAGGATGACAAATAGTGCTGGAAACTAGGTTAACTGTAATGTCTTCAATAATCCCACACAGAGTGATTTAAGGATGTGTTATGAATCACACTGAGGTGATTTCATATTGACTAAGCTCTTCATTATTATGAACTTAAGAGTTTGCTAGAGAAGTGGCAAATAACCTCAGATAAAAAACAGTAATATCATGGCTCTAAATTACACCCGTTGGCTTGTAATGTGTTCAGAGTGCCTATGCATGCAACATAGCCGCAAACATCCCTGATTAGATTTCAGCCAGGGAACTTTGTTGCATGTCATATCCATCTTGCTCTCTTCAAGTTTCCTGTCTGTTACTTCACTTCAATAGTACAATAAAGGCAAAAAAAACAAACATTCAAGAGAGGGAAGGAGTGAGAAAGAGAGAGATGAGGGAAAAAGAGGAGATAAATGTGTAAGAAAATTTGAACATGGAGTTACTTACACTTACCTGCCAAATGGCTAGGAGGCAGGAAGCCGCCAGGGTGGGGGGCAGGACCGTATGGGGATGGAGCTGGGTGGCTAGAGCCTATCAATGTAAAGCAAAGAGGACATGACAAGGTTATTATTATCCAATTTGACAGTTCTTTGACAGTACAAACTCTCTAATTAAACCACACAGGGAGAAATCAATACGAAAAAAAGTCATGACAAAAATATGGACAGGGATTTTCTGTACCAGTAAAACACATTTGTTGAATATGCATGAACGCTGGATGAGTTTAGAGGCGGCTGAGTAATGTCACAAATTAGCAAGTGATATTTTGCTTTTATTGCAGCATGTTTGTGTGTGTCTATAGTTGGTTATGAGGTCAGTTCCTGACTGTGCAACAAGCCAGCCTCTTTCACAAAACACTGCTACCATCATCCATATTCCATGAATTGTTAATGAAACAACCAATTACAGAAGTGCCTCTGACACACCACTGCATAATTACCAGTCAAAGGTCGTTTCTCCTCTCTGTTGCCCTCCAACACAGGGCAAATCAGTCAATTACCTAACTGAGAGTCATCCATATTCATAGACATATCTAACTCCCTTTATGGGCAAAACATTTACTACAAAAGCACTATAATTAAGTGAACATTACAAGAGATGAGAGAAAAAAAAATGCAATTACAGTAGCGGAAGAACAATACAGGCATGTAGCTATGAATGTTCATTCGCATCAAGACAAAAATGATGTTGGAAGGCTTTCAGAATGGAGTAACATGAGATTTTCCAATGATTTGTCTTGGAGGGTGCAGTTATTCAACTTGCACTGGGTACTGGGAGATGCCACTGACCTGTGGAAGAGAAGAGGGGTCGTGCCAAGTCATGAGGGTAGGGGAACCCTGGGAAGACTCCTGGGGCTGGGGGTCGACTGAACAGGTCCAGCTTCCCATTCATGTCTAGTTTGTGAGGATCCAGCTGCATTTGCTATAGGTGAGAGGAGGAGGAGACAAAGACAATTAGGTCGGTAGGCAACAGCACCAAACATTTTCCAACAACAGAGTGGGAGGGATTTATCCTCAGCTGCACTGGGTGAGAGATCAGAGGAAGACAGATACATCAACAAAGGCTCTGTGTCTCCAATTCTGGCCAACTGTGTAATAACAAATACATGTAAGCTGATTAGGACACTAAATCCTTGGTAACGGAGATTCAGGGTCCAAGAAAGACTGACACCACTGGGCCAGTGGCATTAGCAGAGGGTCTCCATAGTGAGGCCACACTAACCTTTGTCAGTGAGTATTTCTGTCCATAAGTTTCATTTTGGTCAACACAACTATAAGTAGCTATTAACAATGTCACTGAGTGTTATAAATGAAATGATTTATGACTATGTCTTTCTTTTCGGTGCATTTAGTTTATTTATACCCAGGAAATATAACCCCCTAAGTATATCTAGAATGCGAGTATTTGTTATAAGATACACATTTGATGAACAGATGAACAGTTACACAATAATTTCTGTGGGATTTTGCATAATTATCAGTGGTGGGAAGTAACTAAGTACATTTTCCACAAGTAGTCTACTTAGAATTTTAAGGTACTTGTATTTTCATTTTATGTTACTTGATGCTATTCCCTTACATTTCAGAGGGAAATATTGTGTTTTTTTTTACTTGTATATTTTAAAGATTTGGGTAATTTTCAGATTCAATTTTTAGATAAGCATAATGATGAGCTAAAACATTACACTGCTTTGTTAAAGATCAGTTCACAAACGTCTTGGCTTGTGGCCAAGTTTGTTTACATCCCTGTCACGTTTCCCATGTCAGTTATCAGCCAGAAGGCTGAAGGAAATATTCGGTCTCATGGTTTCAAATTAATAGCTGTTTGAGACCCAAACAGGTAAAACTCATTTTCTCATATTTAAAAAAAAATACTCAAGAAAAATTTAAATAAAGTATTTTTTTAAATGTAAAAAATCTACCCATTCGATTATCTCTGACCTTCAGATTTATCTCTGTGACCTCATAAAGCAGATCAAACTACAGAAACATGTTACATGTTTTTTTAATAAATCAGTCACATATATATATTTTTTTTTTTAGCAAACAAATATTTTCACTTTAGTACTTTTAAGTAAAAATACTTCCATCATTGGTAACCCACACACAGGGTCTTAACACAAGTTTTATTCCAAACCAGTGTCATGATTATATATGATTTGACAGGTATAAATATAACTATAAAATGGTGCCCTACTATTTATATTATTTGAGTTGTTATTCAAAAAACAACTATATTTGGTTTTACATGACAGCAAGATTCTGGAAAGACATGATTTCCCATCTCACGCACCTTCATTTTCTGCTGGTGGTGGTAGATCTGCCATGCGATCTGGACATGCACTGCACACCACTTGCCAGGTTTCTAAAAATTTAGAGAGAAACCGAGGTTAACCGGCTGGCTTTGATATGGGGAGCTAAAAATGGATTCTGGCATTGAGAGTTTCTGGCCAAACTACAAAGTGGGAACTCATCAGAATTTTCAACCAGGGAAAGGATTAAGAAAATCTAAACCTGACTAAACCCGCAGAGACGTCAAAGCTAACCTGAAATACAGCCAAAAGCCTGCATTTCTTTGAACAGTGATTGTTGAAGAATTTGTAGTTTTTGACTTTGTGGCCTGGCCAGAGAGGAATTTTTTGAAGCATTTAACAAAAGATGAAACAAATCAAACACTTACCCTAACAGATGTCCTGAATGGATCTGTTATCTGTATGGACAGACAGACAAATCATTAATCATCATTAACAAAGGCAATGCACCCAATATATTCAGTGCCGCAGAGCCCAAGCATCGGGGGAATCATACTGGGACTATACATGTTTAAAAATTCATGCTCATACTTTTAGGCACTTTGGGTACATGATGTGTTCCTAGAGAGAGGTCAATGCAAAGACATGCATTCACATCCATTTGAGACACATACGTACAACATGTATAGCTCACAGGAACAGAGCAAGACCAGACTCTAATGCTTACCCGTGGATCCTTCTGTAGGAGTGTGTGAGGTACTGCTCCAGGACGTGCCCCTACGTCCATTTGATTGGATGCCTGAGAGAGAGAGAGAGAGAGAGAGAGAGAGAGAGAGAAACAGAAAGAGAGACAAAATGATCAGATGTACATCGTTAAAGGCAAATAGAGGTTATTTCAACCTCTAATAATGGCTGTAAGGCATCCTCAGCAGAAAAAACTGTTTTGCCAAATCATGAATGGAAAAAATAAGACAAAACACATAATGTGTCTTCAATTTTAGTTTCTGAGAAATATTGAAGCAATTATTTATTTTTGTAACCATGTATGGGGATATTTCGAGGGGAAATAACTAACAGCTCTGATATCTGAAACATAATAAGCAGATATAACTGATTAATTGTAGGCAGCCACTAGCCAAGACATTTGGGAAGTAATCTTTAACAAAGAGCCATTTATAAACTTATCATTCTGTTATTATATGCAAAAAAAATATAATCTGAAAAGTAACTAAAGCTATAAAATAAATGTAACAGAGTAAAATAATAGAATATTAACCTCTGAAATGTAGAAAGGTAGTAGTTGTATGACATAGCATAAATGAAAATATTCAACTAGTACATGTACCATAAAATTGTATTTTAGTACAGTAGTTGAGTAAATGTACCTATTTACTTAGTTACTATAACCTAATACCATCCCTCAGTAGATCTGTAGCTCACTAATCCTCGACTACTTCTGCTACAAAGCTGACGTCAGCAGATAAAGCTGCACTGATGCTGCAGGCGCTGAGCCGTACCCGAGTAACACACCGCTGATCTCTTTGATCTCCTCTTCAAGTCTTTGGAGTGCAAGTGCCTAGATCAGCTTTATTAATCCATCCCTACACCAGGGATAGGACGATCCTGCAGGGTGACCTGGGTCACCAGCCCCCACAAACAGACACACACACACACATCCCAAGCCTTCGCCCAAGCGTCTCTCCACGAATACTTAGCAGGGGCTTTGGACATATAAGAGTGTTCCTTGAACCATCTGGAGGGGCCGTCGACAAAAGGGCCCCTCCATGACAGAGCCCGCTGGGAATAAGGCCAGCGGATTTAGGACAGCTTTGATTGGTGGCTTACACCGGGTCACAGCCGTTGGGCATCTGCCAGACAGACCCGCACCCTCCCACCTCTTCCTATCCATCCCCACTACCCCTGCGTCCCTCCTCCGCTCTCAGACAGACAGGTCTGCTTGGGTCAGCACACAATGGTTCAGGTACAGTTAAATCGGAGAGTTTGCATAGCCCGTAATAATTGATTTAAATGGGACTGGAGCAAGGATTGTTTGGATCCAGTTTTCCGTCTAATGCATAAGTAGATCCGCTGTTTTTCTTTCCCGAGACAGTCAGCGGATGGAAATTTTGTGTGGTAAAATATGTAATGTAGTACTGTATGTGTAGTGTGTATTGCTTCCATGAATATACCTGTCAGGGATATTTCCTTAAGGGCATATTTACAATCTTCAAAATGATGTTTTTTGCATAGGCAACAGCCATTCTCACTCCAGCTTGTCTCTAATTACAGGTGTGCTAATGGCCTAAATAAGATGTTTCGATGACTGAGTAATCCTGGCAAACAGTATATTGCCCATGTGATCCCATGCAAAGTCTGTTTATAATTACTGTTATTACAGTAATTTCTGCTCTATGCTATGTCTTAGTACTATGCTATTCTATTGTATATGTACTATGAGTATACAATAGAACTGTGAAGAATCAGAATTTTGACTTGTTTTTTGTGAGGGTGAACTGGTGCTTCTCTTGTGTGCCTCTAAGGCCCTTGCTTGCTTGAATTCTCTGTCTGCAAATTGTGGTTTGAGGGTAGGGATGTGGAGCTGACCTTGGGCTGGAAGGCTCCTTGCAGCGAGCTGAAGGGTCCTGAGTGTGGGAGCAGCGGGGGCATGCCTGGCATGGTGGGGGGGTAGGAAGAGAAGAACTGGGGAGAAAAGGGAATGGTGGGAGACACAAAACCTTAAAAAAAAAAAATCATACAGCGATGCGTACAAGACTCGCATATGCACACGCACACACACAAAATCACAATCACAGCCACAATATAAGCTCTCATGGCAACATTCAAATATGTCAAATATTTGATTTGCCAAATGTAAATAACACATTTAAATTGGGACTCACGTTTGAATGTCTGATGAATGGATTGTCCAGTTTAGGGGTGTATTTGTCAAACTGAAAAGAAATAAGAGAGGAAAGAATAAGGAATGAAAACTCCAACAAAATCCTTCATGCATGAGCCTCCTTTAATAATAGCATCTCATTATTTGTACAGGATGAAAACAAAACACATGATCAACATCTGCAAATGGTAATAAGCAGGGTTTTGATCCAGACTAATAAGCCCTGGAGTGAAGCAGCTGGCTTGCACCAGTCATGGGTTTACTTAAACTGCATGGTCAGATAGGCAGTTAAATTACTAACAATACAACCGCTTTAGCTGACTGCCAAGATGAAGACAGCCTGCATGATTTTCCAATTGAGCATACAGAGGTTTGGGCGTTGGGGCCCAGCATGGGAATCAGACTGTTTTAAAACCAGACCAGTTGTTTCTATTCACTGGAAAATTTGTAGAAATGTGAATCTAATTGCTTTTGACTGCTATGGTTTTCTTTCTTTCTTTCTTTTTAGAACATGTCCCAATGCTATAGATGTGAGGGCAGTATGAGGAGACCTATAGCTTGTTATTGGTGGACAGACCCATTCTCTGTTCATAAGATCGTAGAAAAATATCCGGAGCCTCTTGTGTGAGCAGTCTGTTATGATTGAAACTGAATCGAGTCGATGACATTTGCAATGGTTAGGCTAATTCAGGACAGATCAGCATGAAACTGATATAACCTTGAAATGCTGAATTGATGTGAGGAAAGCCTTTCTGTGGCAGAGCTTGTGCCTGGACTAGACTGACAAAAATAATCTAAGTTGTAATTTGCCATACAAAACTATGTTTCTGATCATGTCCTGAACACATGGGAATGGAGTCAGTAAGCTGAGAAGGAGAGGAGAGCGAGAGAGGGAACTGAGAATGTTGTCCCGTGTATGAATGGAGACTTTGTATATCTGTTCGGAAGCCAATACTGGCTCTCTATTTTGAAACAGGCTAATTACAAGTGACAGTAACTTATTCCTACTCCGCAAATGCACCATTTGCAGGTACTTTTTGCGAGCGTTTTCACAAAGCTCTCTTGGCAGGCGAAGACCTTTTTGGTTTACATAATGCAGGAAAATTAGTGGGTATGAATCAGTGTTTCTGTGTGCGCGTGTGCTGCGAGACAGGGGTGGTTGAAGGTGTGGGGGGGGGGGCTAAGCTCCTGGTAGAGACACAGGGTTTGGGTCAGGGGGCCCTCTGGTGAAACGGGGCCTTTCACATCTGCACACAAAATGTCAGCGGCGGCGGTGGCGGTGATGGTGTTGGCGGGCCTGTTCGTGGGTGATAATGGGCCCAAATCAAAGACAGACAGCCTATTGAGAGGAAACGCCGAGCCAGCTTCCGAGCTCATTAAACAGGTCCTTTTGCGTTTCTGAAGGCGTAGCTTGTTTAATGTCTGACACTGGGAGAGGGATTCATGCCGCTTTACGGCCTTGTACAAAAAGAAAAAAAAAAGAGAGAGGAAAAAAAAAACTTGTAATTTATGGTGCCTGTCACAGTTTTATAGTAAACAGCTTTGGCTAATTAAAGCTTAATATTTCATCTTATAACAATTAAGGATATTCCTTGTCCAAAGATATGGCAGGGGCAAGGGGGCGGGGTAGGAGAGACACTCAATGCTGCCATTTGGCAAGCCAGCTGCTTGAGGGCGTTGAACAATAAACAAGTATAGAGGCTTCATAATTTCATTAATTACAGCCATTAGCCAAGGGCTGTTACATAGTTGAAATGACATGGGCCGTCTAGAGAGCAGGAAAAAATAAAAGTGAGAGGGAAAGGGACAGAGAGAGAGAAATGGAGAGTGAAATATATATCTAGAGAGAGTGAGAGATAGCTAGACAGAGAGAGAGAGAGAGAGAGAGAGAGAGAGAGAGAGAGAGAGAGAGAGAGAGAGAGGTACAACTGGGCCATGCTCAGTATTCCTTTCATGACAAAACAGTAAAAACAAGCACAGCATCATCATTACTCCTGCCTCTCTAAGCAAGCACCAAAGGGAAGAAAAACAGCATTGTTACTGAAGGGAGGAAGGAAGGGGGAGAAGGCATAAGTTAAGTAACAACACAGTTTCAATTAAAAGGGGAAAAAAACAGCAGTAGACATTTGTGGCAGGCTCAAGTCCCTTCCTAACAGCACAGGAAGAGATGTACATCACTGGCTACAGAATGGCATTAGCAAGATGAGGAAAATCGCCTCTTTCATCTTCAAAGAGGGGCTGTGTACTGTCTATAATTCCTACCATGTCAGGAATAACCGGCAGACCAGATAACAGGCATGTGTGTTGGCTGAAGAACCATCTAATCGGACGCTATACTTATCTGAGGCCGTGCCATAAATACCAGAGCTTTGATTTCTAATGTACAGGATGGGGATAATCTTGGAGTGGGGCCTTAATGGGACCACGGGCTCTTAATCAGAGGTCATGACATGATGGATTAGATCTATTAGACTAATGCCAAAAAGCTACAAATGGGGCCCACGTCTGAATTGACTGTCAAGAGATTGCTGTGCATTTGAAATGATGGATGAACAATCATAACCTTTTTTTTCTCTGTACTAATCGGAGAATCTGACAGTTTGACCCCCCCCCCCCCCCCCCCACACACACACACACACACCTCCAACCCTGCAGACTTGATGGCAGTCAAAGCACGGAAGCAATTAGAAGCATTATCAAAACTGTTTAGCAGTGATGTCATCTCTCCTTCATCTGCAATGAAGTCATTTGACCGACTCCACAACTAGCTTTGAATTTGTCATTGGCAAGTATGGTTGCTGTGAAGTGCACACACACACACACACACACACACACGTTCTATTTGACAGTGCCTGTGTTGCTCTTTGTGAACAATGAAAACATTCAAAGCCATTTAAAACACATCCATATGCAAACACTTGAAAGCCTTCCTCCAGGCAAGTCCCCCTTTTTTTGATCCCTGCCAAACACCAAACAGCAAAATCAAAGTCAAAATTAAGAACGAGATGAATAATCTAAATTCTTTTAGCTAAAGCCGGCCTGTTTGGCAGACATGTTTGTAGTTAGAAAATGGCCTCTATGAAATGTGATGCATGTTGTGAATGCTAGTACAATTTTGACATGTATTTCCACTACGGACAAAGATGTTTCTGATTTTGTGGGTGTAAGTGTGTGTTTGAGGGAAAAGTGGCAGCTTTCGGTCTACTCGTAGTGGACCAGATGTAATGCTGCTCCCATCTTCCCATCAGCTCTTGGATGTCAGCAGCAGGACATGTTTGCAAAATTCAAGCTGAATCAGTGTCCTATTTTTTTTTTTTTTAAGGGAGCGATTGCTAAAGGTCAGGGACATATTTGGTGGAACAGGATTTGGGAGAGGTGACAAGTGGGTGGGTGGGTGGGAAGTTACTGGAGTTTTTTTTTGTTGTTTTTTTTTTTACTTATCCTCACATTTCTGGCTTGGGTACGCACCATGGGAGGTGCGGTGGGCGGGGTGAGCATGGCGGCCGGGGGCAGACTGGCGGGGAAGGGCGTGAAGGTGTGCTGGTGGGTGTGTTGGTGCTGGTGCATGTGCTGGTGTTGGTGATACTCGGCCCTCAGGAGCGAAACGGGGGCCAGCGGCGAGGCGGACGGCCCCCGGCCCCGCTCTGAAGTCTGAACCAGGAAGCGGTTGTTCAGCTCCTGCCTCAGGAGGTCATGCTCTGCAAGAAAGGAGAGCGAGGAAAACCAAAAGAAAAAAAAGAAAGAAAGAAAGAAAGAAAAAAGGAGGGTGGGGGAAGGAGGGAAGGGGGGGACACAAGAAAAAAAAAAGGCACGGGCGCCCAGTGAGTCTTCACAACAAGGGAAGAAGAAGAAAAAATAGTCACCTGGCATTCTCTGTTTCTCCAGCTCATGCTGTGAGGGTTTTCTACGTGGGGACTCATTGGTGGTGGTAAGAGAGTTGCCTGTGACAATGTGCCAATCAGAATCCCCGAATGAGGCTGGCAATACATGATTGGTTGGTTGAATGATATCAACAGGCTGGTATCTAAAGACAAGAGAGAACCAAGAGTCATCCCAGCAGAAAACACACACACCCTTGTCCTCCATTATAAATTCAATGCACAACTGGCTTATTTATTACATCTTTTGGAAACAGCCATCATCGCTGGAGACATTCGTTTCCTTCTATCGCAGCACGGAATTGCTTGTCAAATCGTTAATGATCACATATTGTCGGCGAGAGAAAACATATTTCTGGTTGTTAAGGTTGTGTCAGATTGCTGACCTGAGTGCACCTTGTTTTTCAACATGTGACTGTTAGTGCTGCTTTACAGTACACTGAAGATGTCTCCAGTTGCGATGACTGTCCAGTTGTTAGCTGACATTTTCCAGTGATGCATCCAAGGCACTCCTACAGTGACCTCATCACCCTTTTAAAATTTCTATGCTACTATAAATACAGCTCATCTTAAAAAAATGATGTATGATGTTCTCCACCAGTGAAAATGAGATTTAACACTAAACCATGTGACTTGTGGGAAGAAACAGTACAGCACTGCTTTTAACATTTCTCCCGAATTGGATTTATTTTCATTCCATGCTGAAAAAGGGTGATTTGTAACACTTTGGTGGCTCTTTGGCAAATGTTAAAATTTTTAATGAGGTTACTCAAACTATCTGAAGCTGCTCCACTATATGGAGCATATTCCTGGTATTTACAGCCAGAACAATAAATAAATATGCTGACTTTTCAGGACTGGTTCACTGCAGCAAATATGTCAAAAGTAAAAAGTAAAGTAAAATTTACTCAATTGTGAGGTACTAGGTCTAGTATTTTTATGTGATGCTACTTCATATGTCATCACTTTAGTTGCTTTTAAGATGAAGACTTATCACATAATATTTACATAAAATTAATTAAAATTCTATTATCTCTATTCTATTAAATTGTTTTCTTTTTCTTAATTTGCAATGCACTTTGCATGAAAGGTTACAAATACGATGAAGCAGTACTATCACTATTAATCTAACCAAAGTATCCACCATTGGCTCTAAATTGGTAAACCAAATAATTAAAATGCCCTTACACAGACTAAAAACAAGTAGTGCTTGCATAATGACCACCTTTAATACTTAATACATTTTCTTAATAATACTTCTGTAATTCTTTTTTTTTATTCAGGACTTTTATTGTTATTGTGTATTTTTCCCATAATCATATTATACTTTTCACTATGTTTATTCACTTCGAAATGCCGGATATCAATATATACAGCAGCTTGTTTTCATTTCCTAGTATACAATTAATAGAGAAGAAAATCATACATTTAGCAATGATCAATATACTCTATTGCTCAATATCAATGGGTAAATACATACTTACCAGATCAGCAAATCATTTATCAACAGTAGTGCTGACTAACTTCAACACCATATGGAACACATTTTGTGACATTAGAAATAACATATTGCAGAACTTATTACAGAGTTCAGGCTCGTTCCCCAGTTTGTATACATGGGAACTGTACTGCCCAATAAAGCCTATGTTACGATTCAAATATATAATATATATATATATATATATATATATATATATATATATATATATATATATCTCAAACCATCTTAATAGATTAAACATCATAAAATCAGAAAATAATACTTGAGTAACGCTTTAATGTGTCTTACTCATCTATTTTATTTTAATACATACATAATGTAATAAGAAATCAAATTAGATTTTGATTTGCTCAGGAAGAAGATTGCAGTAAAAGTACTATCTGTCTGTTTAAGGTAATATGAGGGCAGAGTGTAATATCTGCAGTTTGTGGTTTCATTGTTAGCGTAGTTACTACAGTTACTTTTCTTTGTAGGACAGTAGAGCCTGTGTGTTTTGTTTTCTTAAAACTGTAATTGAAAAAAATAATACAGTAGAGCTATGCAGCCAAATCTGAAGGTAAAACAATCTGGAATATTAAATGAACATTATTACACTTCAGCTAATTATATTATGGAAGAGCCCATTACATTTTATTAAGGACACTTCTGATAAGGAATACTAAAAGAACAATGACAATAATGAATCAATGGATCAGGAGTTACAAGCTACACTACAGCATGTAAAGCATTACCTGGGTAGGGGGTGCCGGCAGGGTGCCCGGGCACCACTAAACTGTTGGTAGGTAAGGTCGGTGGTGGCGGCAGTGTGGCTGGGGTTGCAAACATGGCCGGATGGCGATGGGCCGGGCTCCGTAGGGAGGAATAGTGCGAGGTAGAGAGGTTGGCTATGGACAGAGCCAAGCCGGGAGCTGAGGATGGCAGCCCGCCCAGGTGGTGGTGGGGGGAGGGGGGCAAGTGCTGTTTGGGAAGACCCACGGGACTGCTGCTGTGGCTGAAGATTTAATGGGAGACAAAGAAAAGTTAAAATAAACCAATAAAAAAGTGCATTTCATTCATTTTCTGTGTAGTGTTCAGTCATCAATAAAAATAAATATTATATTTTTTATGTGTTCCATTGATGGAAAGTAAATATGTATATTTACTTATTTTTTGTATCTAATACAGTTTAGAAATACTTCTATTTTATAGGGTATATTACCTTTTTAGATTAAGATTTTATAGATAACATAAATGTGAGTTTATGGATCACTCTGCATTAGTTCCCAAAATTCTTAGCTTGTGGACTAAGATTTGATTAGGTATATATCCTCATTATATTTCAAATGTCAGAGTTTTTAGCAGTTCCATCAAAGACACATTTGCTTTTCCACCTCCACCAGCTACAGTAATTAAAATGCTGCTTTTACATTAACTGTTCAATGTTTTAATATATCAGTCACAACCCAATTTTCTGCAAAAAATACTTTAACTTTAGCACTTTTACTTCAAAACTTTGACCTAAGTAATATATATCTAAATACCCAAATACACGGAGGGCAGAACAAACAAAACAAACAGCTAAACTACATTTTAGTAAAATAAAAAAAACTAGAGAATCTATGCAGAACAATTCATGGAATGGAGGGAAGGGACCGAAAGGGAACAGGAGACAGCAGGTGAAAGCAAATGTAAAGAGGTGGGTTTGGAGGGCTTGTATAAATGATAGCAGAGTGGGAGCCTGACTAGTTCCTCTACTACTCATGTGAAACTTTTCTTTGACAACAGAAGAATGATTTTTCCAATAAAGCTTGTTACAGAGGTGAGGGCAGAATCTGAGAGGATAGGGTGTAGCTGGAAATAGTTGAATGAAAAACAGTAAATCTGACAGTAGATATTGCATGTATGTATGACAGATAATCAGTAACACATGAAAAATTTAATATTGTACAGAATATAGAATCATACAGCATCTTGTCATATTTGATTACATTAGATTAATTTGAAAATTGCAGCAGCCTATTTTATTGGTCCCTTTACAAGACTGGCAGGAGCAGGAGGAGGAAAGCTGGGAATAAGCTTGAAAGATCTTTCAAGAAAAAAAAATCTTTTTAGACCAAAAATGCAAACTTTGGATCAATACATTATAGAAATTTGTGAATGAAATCAAAATCGCAATATCTGCCGAAAAAAAATACAATTCTATTTTTTCTTAAAATTGTTCAGCCTGAGCTAGGTAGATGCTTCAATGCTTTGTATCCTGGCCTAGAGATGCTAAAGATGCAGGAGGTGCCTGTTTGCGGTTAACTGGATGTCATATGATATCCAGCTCACTCTGGCTGCCTGCTCCAAATGAAAAAAACCCACTATGATCAATATATATTTATTTTAAACTCTTAACTTTATATTTTATAAAACATAATGGGGCAATAGTCTTATCCAGACTTGGAAACTACTCCAATCATACCATAATTTTCCATACTGCATAGGAACCCTGAACCAAGCGTGTTCAAGGTACCAACCTACCTGATGTCGTGGAGGCTGTTGTACTGCAGCGGGTGATGCAACTGGTGGCTGATTACTGGCCGGGCGTGGTGCTGTGGCGGCGGAAGAACGCGAGGTTCCTGGTGCAAGTGTGGGTGAGGAGGGTGGGGCAGGGGTGGTGCCCTCAGTAGGGTAGGGGAAGGGACAGGGGGCGGAGGTTGCTGCTCCCTCTTGACACTGAGAGGAGGCGGGGTGGGGAGGCGTATCCTAGGAGGCTCTGGGGGGGCCGCCGCTGCAGCGGGGGCTGGGGAGCCCGTAGGCGCCGACGCCGGGGTGGGGCTGGGTACGGGAGGCGCGAAGGGCACCTCGCTGTTGCTCTGCTCCTGGCTGCGCTGGAGGCCCGACACTTTGGCTGAGCTACAAGTCTTGGACTCGGGACTCTCATTCGTTGGCACACCTGTGAAGAGAAGAAATAAACGGCAAGCTTTAGGAGGATATATCAACCCCTGCATGGAAACGTTCACCTGATGGTGTAAATGTCATCTCACATGTCAAGACATTCCTAGTTTGAGTCTACAACACCTGATGCCGAAAGAAATCAGAAAGTGGGCAAAGAAGACACTACTGTGTGTGTCCAGAACAATATACAGGATGAATGGTGAGTTAAACATAGCTTTCTGCTTTATAATGTGTCCCCAATGGCTTCTGCCCAAGGTTCCTCTTGTTTCCCTCTCCATAGGTTCCATTAAGTGTTTAATCAGGTCATTTTCATGCTTGACTATAATCAGATGATCCAATTTCTTCCCGCGATCCAGTCAGTATGAATAAATCACAGCTAATTAAAGTTAAATGTCGGCCCCTATTCAGGGCTTTGCTGAGCACACAATCTGGCATGAAATAATTATGTTTCAATTGTGCTGTGAAGAGAGATCGTGGCCCCTTATCTTGGCTTCTCTGCCACTGCGCCTTTCGGGTTCCCTGTGCCTGATCTTTCAGAGGATTTGGGAAAAGCACAGTAACACACTCTGAACTGGGCCACTTTGTCTTTACCATTCATCAGCGCCCTTTTCAACAGACAAGAATCCTTTATAATCAGCATTCCACTGAACAACGAATTTTCATACTTAGGCTGTTGCAATTTAATGACTGTAATTATCTGCTGTTGTAACAGGGACATGAAAATGGCAGAAAAGGCAGCACCTCCAAAACCTTTCACATACATAATGAACCGCTAAGCACTTGTGCGTCTTGGTGAAAAAAACAAAAAACAAAAACATCTGGTGATCTTTTTCTCCCAAGAGTTAATAGAAAAGAGAGAAAGAGTTGGTGGTGGAATTCATTTTAAGCACAGAAATATCACATGCATAGAAAAATCAGAGAAAGAAAGCTCACACATGGAAAAGAGACAGATAGAAACAGAGGAAGAGAGAAGACAGCCCAGTGGAGATGAGGCTCTCTAAGCGGCGCTAATCTACAGTACTTCACTCAGAAGGCTTACTAGCGCCTCAATTAAAAAAGCTCCATGGGCACTCTTGACGGTAACAAAAAATGAGAAGAGCCGGGAGCTGCTGTCAAGCCAGTGAGATCTCGACATGCAGCCAACTAATGGAATATCCAGTCTCTATTAACAGCTTGCTTAATCTTTCAAGGATCCTAACACCCATAAAAAGACCAATAAAAAGGCAGGGCAGGGCTTTTATTTTTTTTTATTTGTTGAGCTCCCCCTCCCTTGTGTCTTGCGATTTACGGGAGAACTGGGGCCTGCTAAGGTGTCAGGGTTTTCAAATGAATTCCAGGGTCCGGGTGTATATAGACCTCCAGATTTATGGGGGTCTGGGATTTGGATTTAACTGCCAGGCGCTTGTTCCTGCAGGCGAAAAAGGAGGAAAGGCACAAACGGGGAGACAGGCACAGACAGACAAACAGTGGCGAAGAAGCAAATATCCATAGTCGAAATGTCGCCGTTGGGTGATGTTGCTGTGGCAACCTGTTCTCCCAGACACAATGTGAGGCGAGTGATACTGCGGGAAGGCTCACTAGGACCACTAGGAGATGGAGAGGGGTTTCTAATACTAATGTCGAGAAGCCAGGGCCACAGCCAACACGGGGTTATCTTAATGATGATTCTAATGGGCTCTAATGGAGGCAGGGAGGTATCAACTCAGATCAACCCATCCCTCATTAAAATCACTCTGCAAGCTAAGACACTCATTCACAGACACACACATGCACCACTGCACACAACAGAGGAAGCGTAAGAAGAAGTTCTAGAGTCGGCACATATTACACACACATGCACACGCATGCACGAGTCCCAACATCTTCATTTTAGTGATTTCATTGGCAGATTAAAATAAAAAATACATTTTCATATTGCATCTCTGTGTTAATTATGTATTTATCTCATCATATGCCAAATAATGATGAGGATTTGATTTAACTCCCTCTTATAACTGTTCAAACCTTAATGACTTTGTATCACTAGGAAATATGTCTTACACTCTAACCTCTGTTTCACAGGGTATTTAACAAATTCAAATACTTTACTACTTATTTTGCTTCAGAACTGATGTCAACATCAAGATATGCTTTTGTTGTATAGATGTTATACATAGTACGAACAGAGTTTTTTACACAATTTGCAGGTGTTTCAGCTTCTATCAAGAGTTGTGAACAATTAATGTTATAAAACACTTCTATTGTGAAATCATATTCATTTTTCATTACAAGATGACACTAACACCTCTCAGACATATGTAACCTAAGGGCTATATGTAGTAAAGTCACTGCTGTTTTTCAACAAACGGCTTATTATCCTCACTGTAAAACTGTCAATTGGAGATTCAAGCTTTTCAACTAACTGCCAAATTCTGCATCGTTGTGTTCATGTTTACCTTCAGGACATGTAACACACTTTCCCAGCAACTGAGGAAAACAATAGGAGAGCCACAGGCAGTCATGTGAAACAAATGCCATATGAGTGTCTGTACAAAAAATATGCTGTCCTGAAGCCCTGTCCCGCAAACCTGAGCAGATGGTGTGAGTGAGTCAGGCAGGTTGGAGAGCAGCCCGGTGGGTGGGTGGGGGGGACCCACACCCCTCCTGTTAGCCGGGTTAGTGCACCAGGGGGACAGGGACATTCCCTAGGGGGGTGTTGGCAGGACTGCTCACCAGATGACATCTCATCCCACTATTGATCTTTTTATAGTTGTTCCTGTGGCCCTGCTTACTCAGGGCAATTGCACCGTGTGCACGTGCCTGGGTTTGCAGTGATATGGGTTTGGGGGTTGGAGGGAGACGACGACTAAAGGAGCAGACGGACAACAAGCCACCGGGATCCGCTGGTGATGACTGATGTATCCAGTGGGGAATCCAGGGTGAACACAGTGTCGCTACACAGCTGTTCTTGCCTCTGATATCCTTCACTTGTGACCCTGTGTGTCCCTGTGGAACATCTGCAGAGCTGGCACCGATCTGGTCCTATGTGGCCTTTACGCAGCCAGATGGCTCCAGCTTTAAATGGCTTGGTCCAGTTTGGAAGGGCTTGGCCCAAAGCTGGACTAGGATGGGCTGGTTGTCTTCATCCAAGGGACCTCTATATGAAGGATAATATGGTCCTTGCTGTGACAAGTAATCACTCTAGACCCTGGTCTATTGACAACTGCCATGTTAAGAAAAAAAAAGCAGAATCCCTGAAGGGCAGAACAGCACAGATGATTTGAGTTGCAAAAGCATTGCCTTTGAAAAACATTCTCTTTGAAGCAACTTTTTTAATCACTTTATTTTAAACACACCTGGCTACCTGAAAATGGACCCAACAACCTCATGAATGAGACAAGGGCTCTCGAGAATATTCTCACTTGGCCTCCAACTAAAACCCTCTGCAAAACGAATGCTGTGCATGCAAATAAGCACGTTACATAAATTACCTGCCCACTGCTGACACCGATGCCAGTATATACAACAGACAAGGAAATAGAACCTGTATGCAAATAGCCTTTTCAGATTAGATACAAGGGTATGCAAATTCTTCCGGTGACGGGGGGGGGGGGGGGGGGGGGGGGGGGGGTCGAGGGCTAAGAGGGCCACTGGGTGTTCTCATTTCCTAGGCAAACACTGCGGTTCACTCCCTTTATGGCTTTGCCAAAGCATAAACAGTCGTCACACTGATAAAATAAGGACATGAACAGGCAGATATTTAAATAAAGAGGGATATCTGCTGAAAGACGTTGGGCGGATGCAGAAGGTATGTGAGAATGCACGCTGCCTTGATCTGTCTCCTGCTGGCTCTGGTTGACAGAATATTCTGCTGCTCTTGACGGTTGAGCTCACAATGATTTGGTTTTTGTACCTCTCTAGACAAGCAATCTGCACAGAGCCAAGGCTTTGCTCGCGAGTTAGTGACTGTGGAAGATGGCTATAACAGATACTGGCAGCAGGCAGGAAACCACAGTCTTGCTAATCAACACTTCATTTCTGTGAGGTATTCAGTCATAAAAAAAAAAAAGGCGGGGTGATTTCAACAAAAATTATTTTGTACGAGAGGAACAGAAGGACTAAGCAGTGTTGAATCGTGGTGCTAATAATAAAATCATAGGAAAAATTTGCAATGACTTGCTTTTCCTCACACAATTTAATCCGCCTCGAGCATCTCCATGCTGGTAACGAAGGGAGCCAAGGCGACATTTTTGCAAATCACTCAGAGATGTTAATGGGGGAGTGGATGAGGAGAAAAGCTGGCCAAGATAGCTAAAGAGTAGGGACAGCTGGCACGTTTCAATTATTTCTCTCTGTCTCCTCGCTGCAGCTGACAAAAGGAGTGGATGGCAGCAGAATGGGGATGGGTGTTAAGCTGTAACACGTTTACAGTCAAAGCCCAGGCATAAATTGAGAACCTAATGTTCATTTCAGAGAGCTGGCAGCTCAAGCTGCGGGATGAATCAGTTTTTCATGCGCATGTCGGATCCCAATTCAAATCCCAGCCATATGGTGCAGGACACATATGCCATGCACCTCTTATGGCACATATACCAGTGTTGTAGAGAGGATAGGAGGTGAATGGTGGTGAGCAGATCTTCAGATTGGAAGAGAGAAAGAGAGAGAGGGAGAGGTCTAAGATGGTGACTGTCCAATTCCTTTTATGTCATATACAGTCCAGTGCTGCAGAGAAGACTGCTCCATGCTCACACTTTCATCCGTCATGGCCCATCCCCCCTCTGCAGAGCAGTTTCCAGCAGAACTCATGTGCTTTAGGACAGCCATCAGTCTCAGCTTCTTATGAACACAGCCGGGTCGTCTAAGGTCAGTGCCACTGGGCTCTCCTAAATAAAACGGTGGACATCTTGGAACTTTCAACAGAAAAGCTCAAGTCTAATGGCTCATCTGACACGGCCCACCCTGCCAGCCAAAAATTTGACCCCTTTCACTGCCGCTGACCCGTCACCGACCCCGGCGACCCTTCTTACCCTGAGGCTGTTGTGGACAGATAGCCAACAGGCGGGGAAAGGGATGGGCCCTCTGAATTTTAAGGGTGAATTTTGTGTTGAAAGGAAAGGTGGAGCCTTCTGGAGTTATTTGTGCAATGCTGCAAGCACTAGCCTTATCATTTCATTAATTAGCATGACACGCTTGCCCAATGGACTTGAACGCCGCAGCGGCAGCTGTCTCAATTGATTACGGCAGTGGACGTGGTGCTGCAATTATCGAGGTGACTGGAGACAACGCCTGCCACTTCTAATAAAGGACTTAACTCCTGCTCCCCATATCACAGTGCAGTGGTAGGAGGACAGTAGCAGCCTCCCTGTGTCTCCCATACCTTTAAGACATTTTCAGAGTCTCTCCACAGGCTGCCGTGAAGCTCAGTGTGGGCTGTAGTTCTTGAGCAGCATGTCAGCTTTGCTTAAGCTTGCAAAAGGCCTGAACAGTATCACTTTGCTGCCCCACAGGAAAGCATCCCCCATTAGCCCACCAGCTGGCTCACAATCCATAGAGAATGGACGAAAAGAAGGCAGGAAAGACGAGAGAGGGAGAAAGAATGAGATAGAAGAGACACAAAGGCCAGGAGCTTTGCCTTCAAGTCCAAGCAGAAATGGAGGGAGTGAGTGCTCAGCAATGTAAACAGAAGCACTGCTCTCCAGCCTCATTTCAAGTATGAACATGCATGAAGCCCACATGCCTCTAAGTGGATATAATATTATCTTTCAGTGCCGTACTGATTACTTTTCAATGGAAGGGAAATGGCTGGGTGAAAATCCTTCAACAAATCCTAAGTGGCATGACAGTGGGCTGAAAGAGCCTGCATGTTTTTCTTCTCCTCCTACATCTCCATTTTCACTCCCCACCCTGAAAGCAAAGCAACAATTGGAGGCTGACAGCTCCTAACCATTCACCATACCTTACTCACTGTTTTGACATATACAGCTATTGCAATTTAGTGCCAGGAAAGCTGTAGGACAAACATCTTTGCCTACATATCATATTTCCTCAAGGGTTTTCTAGATACTTGGGCTTGTCGGTATGAGAATTACAAGCTGTGCTTCAGACTAAGACGTTGCCTGAGCTACTCACCTGTTTCATGCAAATATAGCAACCATTTTCATCATGTCAATTAATACCCTCTGACAGACGAGAATCCTGAGGCAGCTCAGTTTTCCTTGTTGTGTTATTCCATAGGTGGCAACGGACAAAACAAATATCTCTTTATCAACAACTGCCAGAGAGCCGGATCATCAATCAACCGCTGCATGTCTTCTTCTTGTCATGTTTACCTGTTGAAGCGTCCTGTTATTACAGACTACTGATCTGCTGATCAAAGCCCAGGGTTCCATCTCTAGTCATTCAAAGACCTGTCGGTGTACCACCTCTTATCATTTACATTACTGTATGCCAAAAGAATTTTGTTGAATAAGACTGAACAAATAATGAACTGGGTGCCTGGGCCTTCAGCTACTCAGCACCTAGTCTCTGGAACTCTTTTCCATATGACAGACTCCATAACCTCTTTCAAATCCCAACACAAAACCCATCTGTTCAAACTGATATACTCACTTTAACTGGACACTACTCCCTGCCCTGCCTGCACTTTCTGTTTGGTTTTAATGGTGCTTTTTGTTATGTTGTTTAAATCGGGAACTATTTCGTTTTTTTATTTGCTCCGTAAGGTGACTTTGGGGGTCTTGAAAGACATCTATAAAATAAAATATATTATTATATTAACCTAAAGTTTATTATAATAAACTAAAAACAGGTTGCTACTATTAAATGCATTTCAATTTTTCAATATATATCTAAATTCATTGTTGTGAAAATATCCATCATAACTTCACAGAGCCCAAGATAGTATCTTTCAACTTGCTTGTTTTGACTAATCTCGGCACTCATTGGTTATCTTCTAATGAGGGGTTAGCATCTGGGCGTGAGCTCCAATATTTCTGTGCTTCTGATGGAGCCAATGGATTTCCAGTCCAAAACCTTTGCTTCTGTTGTTTGGCCATTGTTTACTCGCCAACAAGTGCCCATAAGTCCAGCAACACCATTTCACCACTGCTTCTGCCTCTGTACAGCTTTCGACATGGACTCTTCACTTACATGCAACCACAGTCTGCTCAAGCTTGATCAAACAGCTGTGGAACTCCAGTGACAAAATAATTGTCCCTTGCCTACATAATTCTGCATTATTCGCATGGAGATCTGTTCATTCAGATTATGTTTTGACTGACTCACAGATATTTGATTTACAATGATATAAACCATCTTGGTTGCTGACTAAAATGGCCAATCCATTATCAAAATCAAAATTCAAATATGTATTTCATGGACATGTCTCTGTATCAAACGAGAAAACGTCTCTCAATAGTCTCGAGTGCAAGTGAAATTTCCCTCCCAGGAAGGGTGGATGTGATAGGGTTAGATCTTTGAGGGCTATTTGTCTAAAGATAACACCCCAGTGTGCATTAAAGTGCTTGGGCTTAAGTTTCACATGTCTGCAGGCCCCCAGGGAAACACAGTCTGGTATAGACACACTGATGTAATCAATGCCTGCTCTATAGGAGGATCCTGCTGCTGAGCTGCTCCTGGGGTGCTGCTGGGTAATTAGGCTTACAGATGGAGACCCAGCAGCTGTTGAAGACTAGACTAGAGCTACCATTTCCCCCTGCTAATGGCTACATGCCAAAAGAGCTGCTGTTCTTATGAGCTTTTATGTTCTTTTTTTGTACAGTAGTCGAAGCTTCACATTGCTAAAAGTACAGACTTAAAAAAAACAACTTGCGTCTGGGTTTTTGAAATACATGTTAAGGGTGATGACACGAAGAAGACCGAGGATATTTGAAACAGCTTCCACCCAGAGCATACTTGGATAAAGAAACACAAAAGCCTCCTCAAAATCAATCTCCCAACCATCATGTTCCACACCACTGCACCACTGCAGGAAAAGAGTGACAATTGGAGAGTGTATCAGGTTTGCAAACATTTGCCATCCTTCCTTCCTTGCACCTCATTCATCATTCTTGATGGGAGAGAGTGGGGAATGACAGAGAAAGAGGGATGAAGTGACCCAGACTGGGGGAGAGAGAGGTTAGTTAATAAGGCAGAGGAGAGAGAGCAGAGGGCAGGGAGTTGTGTCAGGTAAACTAATGGAGACAAGGCCTGGATCCTGACCTGTGGGGCCGCTGCTAACCTAAACCCGCCACCGTCTGCTCTCAGCTCCTCTAAAGCCATGGTCACACACACACAAAGAAACAACAGACAGACAGGCAGGCAGCAAGACACACACGTGCACACAGACATGCACAGAAGTAGGAGAGTCTGGGCCTAGTTTCCTCACGACACGGCGGACACAGCGGCATTAGCAACAGCCTGCACATTTTCAGGGCTGCTATGAAACGCTGCATTTCACTGTGGCGTTCCAAGTGCGGTAAGTGAAGAATTGATTTGTTTGGAGTGTGAAGGCGTCCGTTTGAAATGTGTGAATGCGAGCACGTCTGTGAGGAGGGAGGGAGGGAGGGGGCGGAGTGCACGGTGAAACAGGAGCAAAATTGGACTCTGAAACGAGCCAAATCGCTCACGAGATGAAACAGACTATTCGAGGAAAAACAACAACACAAGAACCCGGAAAAAGTATCAAGCAAGGCAGGTTGGCACAAAAGCAACAAAAACAACGCAAAACAAACACAATTTTCTTTCTGCTCATATTTCAGACTGCACATGACAAGACAATACTGCAGGAGTTTGAGGAATCAAAATCAAACCGCCAAGTGTGTCTGACTGTTTCATGAATCCATGTCGAAGCAGAGGCTCCACACCACATCAAACCCTGTAAATTCTCCTGAAAGCCACTCGGCTCCCTTCAGCAGCCAGCTCTGAGATTATTGTGTGCCGCTAAAAGGTAAGTGCTGGGAGTGTGACACTTGAGAGTGTGTTTTAAGCACCATAAAGTATCGAGACCCAGATGGCTCATCCTCCCTGAAAAACATGTCCACACTACTTGGGCTACAGTGGCACCTGCTACCAGGATTAGGTCAGTGCTGCGCGACCCAGCACACTAATACTGTGTGCCACAGCTGATAAGGAACCCAGAGCTCTTCAGCACTTGCCCTGCACTTAACAGATGAGTCAATAACAGCCATACATTGATCTTTTCCAAAACAACACAGGCCGCAATGATTGCGATTATTATTATTTTTCACTTCAACAGATGTGGTCTTTTGAAGTTTCATCAAATATCTGTGCTGATATTTCTGGACTGAACACTTCATAATACATGTCACTAATTAATGGTACAATGGTACATTGGACTGTTAATTAAACTTTAGTTAAAAGTTATTTTGCTGTTCACCTATTCAATTATAATTAATACTTTTTAATTATTATAAGTAATGCTGTTAATCTTTATTTTATCATTGGTTTGTGTCATAAAATAATTATTTAGAAATTACATATTGCATCGTAAGCAGTGGTGGACGAAGTAATCCTTTATTTGAGTAAAAGTAGAAACACAATACATGCGCTACAATACAATACATACACTATTTTATAGTTTTTATTTCATCAATGTGGAGCCAGTTAGAGAAGTTATTGCAATATTACTGCATCACAATATTTGACACCTTTCATGCGAAATGCATTTAAAAAAATAAAAGACAATTTAATATAATATAGATAATAGAATATTAAAGTAGATTAATTTTATTTTAAAATATTAAAATCTGCATGTGAAAATAAATAAAACTAAAATAAATGTAGCAGAGTAGAACGTATAACCTTTATATCCTTTGAAATGTAGTGAAGTGAAGTTTAAAGTAGCATCAGACTGAAATACTCAAGTAAAGTTTTGTACACACACTTGAGTAATTGTATTTAGTTGTTTTCCACCACTGTCTTTAACAAACTAATGATAAATAACAAATTAAAAAAAAATATTAATTATGAATTATTTGCTGTTTAACAGTAAAACCACTGTAAACTAAAATTTAATTATCAATTTACCATTTAATAATAATACTTAAGTTTATCAGAGCTTCATCTAGAATTACATACAACTTAAAAAGCTTTGATAGAGCAGTAAAATAAAGTGTGCCATATTGATCAGTCCAGCAACAATACAGTATACACGGTGTATAAATATATGTAAAACCCTAGTAATAAGTAACCCTGCTAGCACTCTGCACACTTCTCCATGGGCCATGATGCATTGCAGTCATCTCTCTCTCTGCTTCCCAAAGCAAACAGCAGTTAAATCCCAGTCCTGCAGCGCACCCCTCAACACAGCAGCACTAACCCAACAGCCAGGGAAGTTGGAGCCCATGCTCTGCTGAATGGGGTATTACAGTTAGTCAGAGGCCATTAGGGGCCCCACCACCAGGGCCCAGTGCAGGGAATTCTGTGGTAGCCAAAAACAACAGCCAAACAGATGACCGCTTGAATATTGGAGGAGACCACACTGTGCATGCTCTCTTTTTTAAAATTTATTTTTTAAAATTTTACCCTCCCCTCCAACGGCTGAAATGCAGGCCCCTGTGTCTGAGCAAATTACCGCCTGTCTGCTAACAAACACTGGGACGATTAATGCCGAGCTAACGCCCAGTGAAATATGGGACCAAACACAAGCTCTTTTTCAACAGCGCGTGTCGGGTTTCTGCTTTCACCATGTGTTGAGTTCAAGGCTAATAGCTAGGCTCTATAGCAAACCTCTCCAAGCCCAACCCTCTGTCAAACATACTGTACTAGTCCAAGCCTGCGGCGTTGCTTCTAGACAGAGTGGCTCTGATAAGCCACTGACAGAAACACTATTGCTAATATGCTACCACTGGAAAAGGTATGGGGCTCAGAAATAGACCACCCATCTGGAAATACTTAGAAAACGCTTTATATTGGCCGGCTGATATTTCTGTTTGATTTGGGATCTTGTTTCCTGGGTTCATCCTCCCTGGCATGTTCTTCTATAGCATGGATATCCTCGTCCGTCATGGAATCTGAAGCATTTTACATCCGTTCTGTTCCTGGCGATAGTTTCCCCATCTTTATAAGCCTTGTGTGAACCGCTTCCCAAAATGTCCAATCCATTACAAGCATGTTTGTAATATCCATCTAGACTGACGACTGTCCCCTTGCCAGCAATTGTACATTATCCAAGCGTTGTGTTTGGCCACAATCGCCTACCATCTGGCTTTGTCAATGAGCGTTACAGCCTCATCTGCAAACAACATTGTCTCTGTGCCGCTCGACACAGATGAGCTTAAAATGCACATAGCTGGGAACTGGGATCTTCAAACAAATGGGGGGGGGGGCATTCGCGGCAGCCAGGAATAAAGGATTAACAACAAGGAAACCTGCAAGTGATCACAGGCAACACACTTTACATTTCAGGCACAGTAGTGATAAGAGACCGGTCATGTATTCTCCCAAGTAAACAACAAAAATGCCTTCCACATTGCAGCTGGCTATGTCTCTACTGGAGGAGGAGGATTAAGATTAGACAGAAGATGTGATGAAAGCTACAGCTCTCTTGAGTTATCCTTTCTCAATTCCATTCCTTTATCCTCTCTAAAAAACAACAACATTCATTTCAACCAATGACACAAACCTCTGATTTCCTCACACAATGGTAAAGCATCAGCTTCTTACACGTTTGTAGTGAATAGTGGTGGAAAATAACTTTTTAGTACATTTACTAATTGTACTTAAGAACAATTATAATATAAGAAGCTCTTAAAATACAATACACAGATAAAAAAGGAAACCAGTGATTTCAGCCTTTGATGTCTTACAAGGAGCAGTGTGCAGTTGGCTCACATTTCAAGTCTACCAGTTGTAACAGCCATTGCTAATTTTTATTATAGTGACAGTGAGGCAGCTACTGTAAGGAACTACTACTGAGAGTGCTTGGGTTCAGCATGGAACTTTGCTGTCAAAGAGGTTTTAGTCCTTGTAACAGTCATTTATTCAACAACTAATGCTCTGCCCTAACCCTAACCCTAACCCCCAACATAAATAAAATCATGTTAAGTAATTTCTTAACGGTAATCATGTTTCCTGGTTTTATCATCTAGAATGCATTTCCCTGCTGTGTAGCTGCAGCATAATGGCTACACAAATAGAACTGTCAGTGGAGCTGTAAGTATCATGTCTAGGTCATGGCAATAATTCACAAGCATTCTTCCTGGTTTGGTGGGTAACAGCTTTGCACAGCTGAGGTGTAGTAGGTGAAAGGAATCATGCTCATTGAAAGGCAAGGATGGCTCGTTGGACCTGTAGCAGCAATGCAGTCTGCCTTCTCACACACTCTCTCCCCTACCCAAATTCCCACTCTTTTGATTGGCCTAGAGCTGTCAGAAATTGGTTGGTCAGGAGAAATAGAAGTCAAATAAGAGCACCCTTGAAGGAGGGAGTGGCTACATGGATCCAGGGCCTTAACTCCCAGTCTTGTTGTGACATCACAACAGGGGCCATTTCTAAATGCCTATGTTCAGTCAGGGTTCAGCAGGACCACCAAATAAATGAATATATATATATATATATATATATATATATATATATATATATATATATATATATATATATATATATATATATATATATATATATATATATATATATATATATATATATGTCTGTTTTTGTTCACTAAAATATAATACTGCATAAAAACTGCGTGTATCACATTTTGAATATGCTTAATGTAGCACCTTTTACACTAAATGCTTTACTTTAAAAAATAAGTAAAATAATGATTAATGATAATAATTTAAACAGTAAGAATATTAAAATATATAGTTTATGTCAAATCTTCATCTGAAATAAATTCTAATCAATTACTTGACATGAATTCAAGTATCTCAAAACTGTACTTGACTATTGTTGTTACTTTCTACCACTGCTTTACAGTGGCGTTACAGTAAGAGGGGAAATGACCTCTGGTATTACCAACAGACAATGTATAGTGAAAATGCAGTGCTGGTCATGTACCTGATAATTTATCCTAAAACTCCCTCATGGCCTTTAGTGATTGTGTAATTGCTCCCTCTACACTGCTACAGCTGGATCCATAAAGTCAATGAACGCAGAGCCACACAATTGAGTCTAATCACAGCGCCTTCAGTGTGACTCCCATTTTCTGTCACAATAGCTGATCACCGCCAACAGGTTCACTGACACAGATGACAGGGACTGATAGGGCTGACTGACAGGTGTCAGACATTTATACATGTAAAGGCTAACATAGACAAGAGGGAGAAACACATTAACAATATAACAGAGCGTCCCTGCTGAGATTGAAGCCCAACCTGCAGTGACCCAATACTCTGGATGAGTTAATATTTCATGCACACTAGGCACAGAGCACAGAGACACTTTTTCTAATGGACATAATAGTTGCTCTAAAGAGGCCACAGAGTGCACACAGGGATAGCATGACATATCAGCAATGACTTTACAAGGCAGATAATTGCTGTGCATGGAAAATCAGTGCTGCCTTTAAAGACAGGCGGCTTTTAAGGCACAGTCTAGTTTGACATCACTTCCTGAACAGATACAAAACCAAACAATTCCCTCCAGTCGGCTTTTCAAGGTGCCGAGAGGGATTTGGGCTAATGTGGCCATGTCCCTTTAACTCCCTGCCACTCTACATAAATACTACATGACAATGCAATTATAATTTAAAATGCTATAAATATTGAAGAAGAATTAAAATAATTTATGGAACACCACAGTGTAAAAGGGTGTGTGAGTGTGTGTGTGTGTGTGTGTGTTTGGGGGTATTTTGTCTGCTTTCACTCGTCTCTTGCAGCGTTTGGTAAAACGATGGGCAGCAGCGGAGCAAGCTGGGAATTTTGTAATTGCTTTTTCTGTCCCTGAAGCAGGCCTTCTTGCTTTAAATCAAAAAAGGCAATCTCTGTCAGTAATGGCTCAATTAATAATTAAACACGTGTCTTATCTCCGCTGAGCACCCCCTATTTATTTTCATCTCTCCGACAGGGGTGGCTGCACAAACAGCATTAGCACTATCAATAAAGGCAGCATTAATATCAGCCCCTTTCTCCAAAAACAAATCAGCCAGCTCTCATAAGCAGTACTTTGTCTGTGAACAGTAATAACCAAAAGATTAATAAAGAAACAAATCATATTCTGTGATTTCCTGCAATTCCTTCTAAGTATTTTCTCTTTCTCAACGTCTGCCTTCTGTATTCTGATAGGAGTTTGTACCCAACAGTAAAACACTAGCTGCTGTTCAAGCGTGGTGTTAGAAGTGGTTAGAAGTGGTGTTAGAAGCAAACGGGAAGCTTTCATTTCTACCTCCAAAACTACTAAACCCAGATCCACATAGCGTAAGGCTTTTTATAAACAATGACACATATGAGACAGGTACCTGAAACTGGAAAACCTTTGTTGCGTCTGGCCCTTCTTTTCATGTGTAGATGACGTTTTGCAACTGTTTCTTTGCAGAAAGATCCTCAAACTGATGCATACTAATGCTCAGTGCCACCCCTCCCTACACGCAGAACATGCACTGTGTGTGTGCCCATGAGGGGGCCTCGCAAGTGGACGCATTTTCTGCAAATACGCAAACGATGTGCACGCAGCGCATGGAATAACAACTGTGGAGAGACCAACATAATGTACCAAATCAGCTCAAGGTAGGGGAGAGAAAAAAAAAGTGTAATTTGACATGGTACTGCACACATTGCCACAATGATTGACAGCACTCAGCTTCTGACCAATCAGCAGTCAGATGCAATGATAGATTGTTGGATGAGGAAGAAGAGATGGTGTCCAAGCGACAATATGAGTTGGGAGTGAGTTAAAAGGAAATAAAAGGATGCTTGTGCTGCACTTGAAGGTGGGTATGTTGTTCAAATAAAATATAAAAACTTTGCGGCATAAACAGTCTGCTATTTATTAGCAAGAAGAGAAGATAATTCTGCCTTAATATGGACTGGAGATTACATTTACCAGCATCCCTGATTAGCATTTATTCAACGTGTTGTTAACCTCCAAACCTGTTTTTCTTCACACTCTCAGACAACAAAAAAAAGAGATGGGTAGTTAATTGACCAGTTAGTGGTCATATGTTGGCTCAGGTTTATTCTATACTGGCACAGCAGCTCTTAAATGATAACATAATATGATGACTTTGCATCCTGCAAATGCAGACATGTTCATTTGTAAAGAGCTTGTGATAGTAAAATAAAGGTAAACCTAGAGGCATTATGTGATAGTTATTTCTTTACATTTTGTGGTGGTCAGTGACAGCCCTGCGAATGCTTCATGTCTACCGCACGCATGCCATGAAAAAACAAACACGGCATTTAGCAGCAGCAAAATCTTTGTTGAATTGTTGGTTAAAAAAATAACACAGCAAATCTTGAGCATAAATAAATTCAAGATTCTGTAACAGCAGCTCTTGATATTGTTGTTATATACACTTGTGCACAATGAAAATGTCATCAAAAGAATGCATCTTCAGGACCCTGCAATGATGTTGTCATCCTAATAAAAGAGGAGAAGTTTTGTGCCAATATCGGTGCTGTATAAACAAGGCCTGAGTGTTACATACTAATGCCTCATGCCAAAAACAGAGATTGACCATAAGTGCTATGTCAATACAGGAACCTTAGTCTTCCTGATAAAGAAAGTGTTTCCAGCAAGCTGCCCAGACTTTGTCAAACAAAGCCCACTAGGTACTGGGGGTGAAGTTCACCAGGCTCAGATTCCACAGCACTGATGGCTTCTTTTCAAAAGTCCGGCGCTTGCTTATCTTGAGTATGTAAAGTTGCTGCGGCTCTTGTGTTTTTCCAACAATATGTCTGCCCTCCAGTCATCGAGCCTTGCCTGCTATAGCCAGCCAGCAAGTCACACTCTCCATCTACCTCCACTTCATCCAGATTCAACGGCGGCAAAAAGCTGATTAGTTGGTCAGAGGGTCAACCTGCATTCATTATTTAATGGGTGAGAGGCTGCAAACAGTGAGGCTGGCCACTGAGGTTATTGATACATTACACTGACTTGGCCAGAGAAGAGCTGCTCGGCCGAATACAAACACCCACACACACACACACACTCACACTCTCACACACACACACACACACACACACACACACACACACACACACACACACACACACACACACACACACACACACACACACACACACACATACACACACACACACACCTGCCCCTGACCTTGCCACTCTCTCTCCAATCAACATCCTTTCTTTGCATTCAGAATCCAGCAGGTGAGACTGTGTTTCATTTTCCTGTAAGCTCACACTGCAGGAGCAGGCCAGCAGCCTTGACTGGCCCGGGTACTGTAACAGAGGAGGAAGAAAAGGAGGAGGAGGAGGAGGAGGCCATAGCTCTTTTATTGACATGCAGCAAACGGCAGTGGCGGAACAAAGGCCACTCAGCACCTATTGAGAGAGCAGACCTGCAGACAGGGTGGTTGATTAGCGATTCGACACGGGGACCCTGGACTGTGTAGCACATAATGAGAGCTTAGGGAGCGAGCCATGAGCCGATGGGGGAAGGAGGTACGGCAGAGGCGGGCTGCGGATAGAAGAGGGAAGAGGCGGGGCTCTACCATAAGGAATTGATTTCCCACAATAGCGAAGATGGATATATGAGTAAAAGACTCCACAGGAAAAAAAAAAAGCAAGGGAACGGGCAGATCCTAAATCCTTAAGCTACAGCATTGGTAATGTGTTTATATATAAACAGTTAGAGGATAAGCCCTAAATCCACTGCCAAGCTAAATGGTTTATGCATCTTTTTTTGTTTGTTTACTTTTGTCAATTAAGCAAATTGGTCCGACATCCCTGACAAGCAAGAGATCTAAAGTGAATGGGTTTTGCATTCACATGCTTCCATCGCCCCGAACACCAAAGTAACCCTGTCTTCACCTTTCATGTGGCCTCAGAGAGATGTCAACAGAGAGTCAGATGTGCATGATGGCAGTTGTATGTGTGTGTGAGTCTTTTTTCTTTTTCTTCTTCGTCTGCACGCTCTCTCCTTCCTTTGTTCCTCTGGTCTAATCCAGTATGTGTGGGCCGGTAAGTTTAATGGAAACAATTTATTAAGTCCGGCTTAAAATGCCATCTGCAGCTAAGCCTCGCAAAGCCGCTAAGCTCCTGGTTTCGCCCTGGAGCTTGCTGTGTTCACGCTTACTGTAATGCTCTGTTTAAAATGAGCACAACGGGTCAAAATTAATCAGGATTACAAGGGCACAAATCCACTTCAGAAATGGGTTTTCTAGCAATCTTTCTCCTGCTATCCCAGGATGCCCCTGGTTTTGTTTGGTGGACCGCACACCACCGTTTCCCCCCACACCGTGGCTGGCAGGTAACACCCTGCCAGGACAACATGCCCTAAGAGAGGACACGGGGCAGCTAAAGACATCACAGTGGCTCTACCTGCTGCTTTTAAACCCTGTCTTAAGTGCAATTATGTTTTTGTTCTTGTCTTGAGTATTTGCATCTGCTGCTATTTTATGCCTCACTACATTTCAGAGGGAAATATTGTTCTTTCTACTCTAATACTTCAGTTATTATCTACAATCTATTAAATCATTACTTTTTTCTTTTCAATTTTGCATTTTGTGTGAAAGATGCCAAACATTATGATGCTCTTATCTCACAAAGATCTCATATTGGCCCCACATTAAAAAACTAAAAGATTTAAATGTTCTCACATTTTGGATAGTAGTTGTTGCTACTTTTACTTGTTATGTTTTTGTTATTTGTTTTGCTGACAGTATTTCTACTTTTTTCAAGTTCTCCCCAACTTTCTTTACACTTATCTGTCAATCAAAAGGAAAAATGCACATAGCATATTCTTAAATAAAGCAAAAAACTAAACAGTCCTTGCAAATTCCAAAATGTTCTTCTCAGATATTTCTAGCCGCTTGCCACCAGGTGATGGCTCCCCAGCCCTTCCATAGGTGCAGCAGTGTGAAATGTCATAAGAAGGCCCACCAGTGAAGTGTGTATCTGCTCTGTGGAGGTGCGCTGTACATTCTCAGCAGCTACATTTAGCCTCTCATTCGCCTTCAAGCAATTGACAACAGTAAACTCTGACCTGCAATTCAATAAGGGTAGCTACAAGTGGAGCACAAGTCTTCAGAGTGCTTTTATTTAAACATGCCATCCTCCAGAAAATCAATAATTTGCAGGAGGTTTAAGTCAGGAAATAAACAAAAACCAATAATGGTTAGATAATGCTTGGCCTCTGCTGTTCCTTCCTACCTTATAACCACCAACACAGACAGACATTCTGCAGCACTTGCGCTAGCGCTTGGGTAACAACATCCTAAGAGAATTTCACAATGTGTGCTGTGTTATTACAGATACTATTAGCTTGTGCTATTATCTGTACTGTTAGCTGTCATCAATAAGGGGTTGTCAACAACTGGAGAGTTGACGAAAAGTAAATATGATTACAGCGTTGTCCCTGTGCTGATTACAATGTTGGACTTGCCTCTCCTCTATTAACCCTGAACCGTTTCATTAACGTGACAGACTGTGGGCCTGTGTGCAATTTGGACTTAACCTCAACTGTTTGTACCCGTAACTGCTCACCAGAATAAAGTTCAGAGAGGAGCACAATTCTGAGAAGCAAAAAAAAAAAAAAAAACCCAACACAAAACAACACTCATTACCTAGAGAATTGTACAAGGCAAACACCACCGCGGCATTATATATTTATGTATGCCGTAATGTTTGTGTGTGTGTGTGTGTGTATCTGTCTGAGTGTCTCCCAGCCAACAGCTCGACAGGCCTGGTGATCAGAGGAAAGCAGGCTTTTCATTGGTCCCACAGGACCATGAGCGAGACCGGTAATGGGACACATACGCTGCATTCTAAACCAGAGGAAAACAGCCTGTGGGCTGCTCTGTATTACACACACACACATCATACACACACACACAGAAAAAACAGTCTAGGCCGAAAACAAACACTGTCCCAGAATCCATTAGAGCTCAAAACAAGAACACTGGAATGGGAGATGCGAGTCGGCTTGTAGCAGCTCCGCAAATTGTGGCACGATAACTTCTTCCTCATTGTCACCAAATCACATCATCAAGCTTCTGATTCCGCCACCGCCTCACCCTTTCTAACCCCTAATTTTAATCTGCTGCATTACCCAAACAGGATCTGGTTGATCTGTGTGACATTCATGAGAGACTCAGGATTGGATTGTTTGGATGTAATTCCAGAGTCTTAATCCAACCCTGTGTGCACATTAGCAAGACCCACGATGCCATCCCATTGCTAGCTGACATGGATGGATTATTTAAATGTTTGATAAAAGACGACGGCTGTGTATGTTCCGGTACTTATCAGTTCTCCACAGCAGAGGATGTTTATGCTCAGCCATGTTCTGTACGAGCATGCAGGGGAGAATAAGTCAACACCCTGACAGCTGATAACAGCAGTAGTCCAGTGGCCCGGCGGAGAATAGATGGACTCGGACGCGGTCGAGTTGTTTTCTAAAGCATACATGTCTGGAAGTCATTGTCATTGTGGATGCTAGTTTGGTGCAGCTGACACTGATCACAGTTCATCTACATCACACAGCCAGCACGCCTGCTTTCTCTCTTCCATGTCAGCCTGTTCACTCAGCTCTTGGAGCTACTGAGCTCAATCAAGTGATGGAATGTAACACAGTACATTTACTCAAGTACTGTACATTAGTACAATTTTGACCTACTTGTACTTTACTTGAGTATTTGCATGTGATATTGTGCTTTTTACTCTTACTGTACTGATCAATTTATAAAATAGATATGCTTTACCTACATTTGAGTACCTAATAATACAAGTTAAAATAAAATTTACCTTGACAACATCAAAATGCTCCTACATTTCTCTAAATGAGTAGTAAAATACCGATGATATATAAACTGTATACTATTGAATATAATAGTAAGGAGTATATGAGTTTTACTTTTTACATTTTAGGTAGATTTTGCTGTCAATACTTTTGTACTTCAGTAATATTTGGAATAAAAGGTGTGTAATGGACTATTTTTGCATTGGGGTACTGATAGTTTTACTTAAATGAAATATCCAAGTACTTCATGCAACACTGACTAAATCAAGCAAAAACCTCTTATGGTGCCTAAAAGGAATTGGGATTTCAGAGTGCATGGTGTGATAGGGTGGTGAATAGCATGGATATAAACAAAAACTCCAATTTATTATTGTCAAAAAGCAAGAAAGTAATGGAGAGACAGGTAGATTTATACTGATGCTAAAAATCTTGACCACATTCCTTCAGTTCAATTTAGAAGAATGGTTGTCCAAATGATTAAGAAGTTACGAAAAGCCTTCTTTTCATATGTATTCTCTCTCTCTCTCTCTCTCTCTCTCTCTCTCTCTCTCTCTCTATATATATATATATATATATACAGTGGGGAAAACAAGTATTTGAACACCCTGCTATTTTGCTATTTCTCCCACTTAGAAATCATGGAGGGGTCTGAAATTTTCATCGTAGGTGCATGTCCACTGTGAGAGAGATAAACTAAAAAGAAAAATCCAGAAATCACAATGCATGATTTTTTAACAATTTATTTGTGTGATATAGCGGCAAATAAGTATTTGAACACCTGTGTGTCATCTAGAATTCTGACCCTGAAGGACCTGTTAGTCCGCCCATTAGAAGTCCACCTGCACTCCATGTATCATCCTTAATCAGATGCACCTGTTTGAAGTCGTTAGCTGCATAAAGACACCTGTCCACCCCATACAATCAGCAAGATTTTAACTTGTAACATGGCGAAGACCAAAGAGCTGTCCAACGACACAAGAGAGAAAATTGTACACCTCCACAAGGCTGGAAAGGGCTACGGAGCAATTGCCAAGCAGCTTGGTGAAAAAAGGTCCACTGTTGGAGCAATCATTAGAAAATGGAAGAAGCTAAACATGACGGTCAATCTCAATCGGAGTGGAGGCCCATGCAAGATATCACCTCGTGGGGTCTCAATGATTCTAAGAAAGGTGAGGAATCAGCCCGGAACTACACGACAGGAGTTGGTCAATGACCTGAAAAGAACTGGGACCAACGTTTCCAAGGTTACTGTAGGTAATACACTAAGACGTCATGATTTGAAATCATGCATGGCACGAAAGGTTCCCCTGCTTAAATCAGCACATGTCAAGGCCCGTCTTAAGTTTGCATATGACCATTTGGATGATACAGAGGAGTCATGGGAGAAAGTTTCTGTGGTCAGATGAGACCAAAATAGAACTTTTTGGTCATAATTCCACTAAGCGTGTTTGGAGGAAGAAGAATGAAGAGTACAATCCGAAGAACACCATCCCTACTGTGAAGCATGGGGGTGGTAGCATCATGCTTTGGGGGTGTTTTTCTGCACATGGGACAGGACGAGTGCACTGCATTAAAGAGAGGATGACTGGGGCCGTGTATTGTGAGATTTTGGGGAACAACCTCCTTCCCTCAGTCAGAGCATTGAAGATGGGTCGTGGCTGGGTCTTCCAACACGACAACGAGCCAAAGCACACAGCCAGGAAAACCAAGGACTGGCTCCGTAAGAAGCATATCAAGGTTCTAGCATGGCCCAGCCAGTCTCCAGACCTGAACCCAATCGAAAATCTTTGGAGGGAGCTCAAACTCCGTGTTTCTCAGCGACAGCCCAGAAACCTGACTGATCTAGAGAAGATCTGTGTGGAGGAGTGGGCCAGGATCCCTCCTGCAGTATGTGCAAACCTGGTGAAAAAATACAGGAAACGTTTGACCTCTGTAATAGCAAACAAAGGCTACTGTACCAAATATTAACATTCATTTTCTCAGGTGTTCAAATACTTATTTGCCGCTATATCACACAAATAAATTGTTAAAAAATCATGCATTGTGATTTCTGGATTTTTCTTTTTAGTTTATCTCTCTCACAGTGGACATGCACCTACGATGAAAATTTCAGACCCCTCCATGATTTCTAAGTGGGATAAATAGCAAAATAGCAGGGTGTTCAAATACTTGTTTTCCCCACTGTATATATATATATATAAAATAAATAGTAAATATGTTCTATTTGTTCAGTCTGCCATATTTTACAGATTTCTGAACTTTGGCACTCTCTCTGCTTGTGGTAATGGTCCTGCTTCTTGGTTCCTGCCCTGAGGGGACGTGGTCTGCAAGCTGCTATCTGTCACTACAGGAAGCTGATTGCGCCTCTCCTCCTTTCATCCACAGCTTGACACATTTCTCCCTGCTCTGACCTGGTAAACATCATTGAATTAAGTGAAGATACCGGTGCAACCGACATCTTGTGCATGTATAATATCTGTAATATGCCACACAAATGGACATACAAATCCACAAAATCACACTGAGCTCTGTGTTAACATAGAAAAGCACAGGCCTTGTAATCCACATATGTGAACACACACACACACATACACACACATACACACACACAATGGTGTTGTCTGGGGGGCTGACAAAGCTCTTTCTCTCTCTTTTCCTTTGGCATCCATTATGGCCCAGGCCTGCTGTCAGAGAGCTTGTATTGCCTGAGGGGACGTTCCCATTTGTGGGAGCATGTGGCAGGGAGGCTCTAAATCCCCTCTAATGAACCAATATGTAGGAGGGCTAAGCCTTTAGCGGGGTCGTCCAAGAATCGCCACTCTGCACCCCGGCAAAAATGTATGCATATGCAGTCACCAGACCTTGTTAATGTCTGCTGACATTTAAATCTGAATGGGAGCTGCAGGATTAGAGTTGGGGGGAGATTTGGACTCATTCACAAAATCCAGTTGCTATTATGTGTATGAATCAGGAAGTAAAGACTGGAGAACAGCAGGGTCTTACCTTTGGGTGTGGTGGGGGAAAAGAGCTTCTCCGATCCTACATCAGACACCTGGGGAAGAGAAGAAGAGGCAGAGCTTTAGTTCTGTCTGATGAACAGAATCATCATCAGTCAATCCTATTTTAAAACGACTGACTCGTGTAATTTGAGATATGCATCGAAACATCTAAAAAGGTTATTCAGCTGCAAACATGCTGTTAGGAGAAAAAGCCTGGCTGATAAACCATACTCCCTGGCCATACTCCCATCTCCCATCAGCCAACGAGGACAGCTCCCTCTGTACCTGATGGTCCCTATCGAGGTAACATTAGGTGGCACTGTTGGGCCACCTTAAAACCCTCAAAAGAAATGATGTCAAAGACAGAGGAAGTCAGAAAGGTGGCTATGCAGCATCGGAGCACAAAGGCTCCTGCATACACACAACCGCTCAAGAATTCCATTTTGTTCTGCAACATATCTGAATATATATATATATATATATATATATATATATATATATATATATATATATATATATATATATATATATATATTATGAATACTCTAAAGGCAATGCTTATTCCACCAATTTGATATCAAGGACAATATCAGCACGGATTAGAGGTGAACAAATATCAACAAAATGACCATTTATCGGGCCAAAAACAATTGTTACTGTTGAGAGAACAGTGGAACCCTGGTGGAATAGAGTCAAATGGAGAAAGGGTCAAAGAAGAGAAATAAGGCATGTGACTGTGAAGTGATAGTGGAGACTTGTAGACTAAACACGGCAAGGTATTTTCCTCTCTGCTTTAGATGGATATGTAGATTCTGGCAAGCACCATGTAAATGAAAACACAGCATACATTTGTACATTTTTACTAGCCAGATGAGATATTTAAAAAAAATGACTGACAGAAAAGCAGTAAATCCACAGAAGTCCTGACATTGTGCAAAATAGCGTAGCAAAAACTCGGCATGCTCTGAAGATAATAACAATGAAAATCCTCCTCTGCCTGTAATGTCAGCCCATATAAGGGCTTTGTTTAAAGCAGTGATTTCCCTTTGCTTTAGCTCCTTGTCTCATCTGGGTTCCGCAGACTTGTAAAAAGCTGCGAGAGCTGAACATATGTTCCAACCAAAGGGCCCGAGTGTCCTTAACTGCCACGCTTGTATTTCATGTGGCACAAAGGGAGCATATGTAAAGAATGAACAGTGAATCAGAGTGAGTGCAAGAGAGACAGACAGAAAGAGAAAGCAAATGATTTTGTAAACACAGATGGCTATCCTTGGCATCCCTGTTAGCTCTTCACAAGTGTTTTGAGGATGTCCTCTTCTTTCCAAGACCTCTCCATTTCTCCTTCACTGCCACTGTGTTACTGTTCTCCACACTGTTTGTCTGTCTGCGATTGATGTCTCATCTCAGTGCTAACCACAACAGCGCCCAGAAAAACTCTGCAACATCCTTATTTCTCCACACAGCAGCCATAGAAAATACAGGTTACCAGCAGACAACAAAACAGCTCTTTGCTAAACATGTTACAATTAAAAATATAAAATATAATCAAGATAATTACGTGGTGGAAAGTAACAAGAAAAATCTACTGAGGTACTATACTAAATTACAATTTTGTGGTACTTGTACTTGTATTTGAGTATTTCCATGTGCTGCTACTTCACCTGCTACTTCACTGTTCACTATGTTTAAGAGGAAAATGTTCTCTCCACTACATTTATCTGCCAGCTTTAGTTACTGTTTACATAACGATTTTAATATTTTACAGAAGATTAATATAAGTTAATATTCTACTATCTATATTCTATGAAATAGTCACTATTTTAAATTTGATATGCACATTGTATAAACATTATGATGGAGTACTTTACTATTAATCTATCATAAATGTTTGAAATTTGCTCCAAATTGCAATGCAAATGTATTTAGTGATTAAAAACAAGTCATATAATGTACTATAATGTACTTCTGCTTCTCTGTACTACTTTAACTACATTCTGCTGATAATACTTCTGTACTTTTATTTAAATAACTTACATCCAATACAGGACTTTTACTTGAGTATTTTTTTAATTTCAGTATTTATACTTGAGTAAAGGATGAATACTTTGTCCACCACTGCTTAAGTCAAATTTTAGCTCAGCTGCACTCCAGCAATAATGACTACAGATAACTCAAACAAGTTGCTTAATTTTATAAAATTTTAATTTGAATCATGCAAACATTATACTAGATTGGATTTGCTAACTTCTGGAGTAGTAGTAGTACTCCGTGTCAGTTATTATATCAATAAACAACCTGTGTGTTTAAGGCAAGTCAATCACTTGATGCAAAAATAGGAAGAGGTCAATGATGTCTCTTCAGTTTTGTCTCGATGAGAAGAACATTCAAGAAGAGCGGACACTCACTCTCACAGTTGAATAGAGATGTTTCCTGTTTCCTCTTAGAGCCGAGCCGGCGAAAGACTATAGAGGAAAGACAGAGTGTTGTGCATTGCCCTCTTTCAGTCTCCCAGAACCAGGGCGCCAGGCTACAACACAAGCTCTTTGTTAGCTTTGGACGACATTAAACGCTCCAGTACCAAGCCTCAGCACTGTAACAGCACAACCTCAGCCTTGAATCATGGCCCTGGAGGCCCTGGAAGTAAAAAATGGGCTCAGAATGAAATGAAGCTTTTCAAATGGACACGGGAGCTGGCTCAGGGACTCGCTCAGTGTGGCATAGGGTCATGAAAGCAAAAAGACAGAGTAGGTCATGCGATTACTCAATATAACATTTAAAACAATTGTTATGACCAAAGTGGTTATCCGGACAGCAAGTCAGACATAACACGTTCCTGTGAAAGAGAACAGAAAAAGCTGTGTTTACTATGTGACAAGATGACCTAGATCTGCTTATCCTCGTTCTGCGTGTTCTGATTTTGAGTGTGCAGTTAGCTGTTTTATATCCCAGACATATTCCAAGCAACATCAACAACCACTATTTAGGTTTAAATGCTGTGTTTTGCACCTGCCAAGTCTGCATGAGTCAGTCGTATAATCCACAATTACAAGGCCGGCTTACAAAAGCACTTCTTAAAAAGGCATGTCAAAGCAGAGCCTTGATTTGGCTTGCTGATATTTTTGAAGAACTTCCTGGGTTTTGCTGGTGAAGTTGACATTTTTTCACGGGGCTGTACTGCTGGCAGTCAGTGCTGCCTGTGGTTATGGTGTGCAGAGGTCATGTATAACAAATTCTTCACACTCTCTTTGTTGAGGCAACCCTGGCTGCCATTAAAAACAGACAGGGAACGAGCAGACAGAGGGGAAATATATATAGAGAGAAAGAGACACAAAAAAAGAGGCACAAAGGCCAGGTTTTCCAAAGGAAACAGGGAAATTTAACCATTTAAAAAAAAATAATGGTGGAAATTCAAGCCATATTGCCTGGGAGCCAAAAGCCCTTGGAGCGGGCCGCAGGAAGCCTGACCTTTGTGGGGGCCGTCTGCTATTTGAGCCTGGGGCTTCAGGGGCCTGGCCTCCTCTCTGGAGGGCCGTCAGCAGGCCTCAGCTTTCCTTCCCTATTCTATTCATTAGCCATGCTTTATGATTCAGCTTCCTCTGAGCCACACAAGAGCTCCCTAAGGAAAGAGACTGCTGGAGAGAGGGAGAAAAAAAGGAGTGAGACAGAGGGAGGGGGGAAAGCAAGAAGGAGGTCATAGGACCCAGCCGGGGCCCAGCTCTCAGCAGCTGTGAAATCCTCCCGTTTCCTCGGCAGGCACAAAAGGAAACAGGGGAGAAAGAAAGAAAGAGAGGGAGGCCAGAGAGGGAGCTGGGCCAGTAAACCCACCATCAGAGTGCTAACTCCCCAAAGAGCCACAAGCAGAGCCATAATTCCCAGATTTAAGGAATGCCAAATTACAAATTACACTGCTGTTTGTTTTTAAAAGTCCCCCAACTTCCCTGAACACCAGAGACTTATTGGCTGCATAAATCTCCAGATAATAACAGACACACAGAGGGAAAGCAGAGAGGCAGAAACCCTCGCTTGCAATAAGTAAGACATTTGCTGTGAGGCAGAATGCATTTGCTGTGACAGCAAAGAGGCGAGGGGGGAAAACCATCTTTGCAAAATGTCCATGTCCACATCGCTTTTACTTAACAACACTGCAAGCTAATTAATTTAGAAAATCGCAGAAGAGCCTGATTGCAGTTTTTTTTAAGTGTTAAAACGCTTCCACATTTAATTTTTGCACAATGGGGCCGACTGAGCACGGCAATGCAGGCAGCAAGGGAGGGCGGTGTAATCAACTGAATGACCTTCAGGCATAAATTTATGAAAGGCATTGATCAGTTAAGGCTGTGATTTCACAGAGACAGGAAGGTCAACAATTACCCAGATTCAATTAACCTCATTTAGTAAAGACTGCTGAGAGACCAATTTCTTTCCCCACAACCCCCCCATCCACTGAACCCCCTGCTTTATATCAAACGATCCCCAGGCCGTCCATCTACTTTTGATCTGAGGGTTCCTATTGCATGCCCTGCATTCCTTGGTGCTGAGCAAATGATCTCCAAACAGGAAGAAATCTTGCAGCCAAGGGTTAGGTAAACCCAGACTAAATAAAGTCAAATTCCTAATACAGTCCACCCTGCACCAATCCTAGCAAGAAAGGTAAAGCCCTCCCTATCTCTGGTAGGGATATAATTTTTTCACAGACTGGCAGTGCTATCACAACATCTGTGGTGTGAAAACAAAAAGAAACTGTTAGTAGGCTTTGTTGTGGGCTCCTGCATGCAAAGACTATAATTACAATTTCTTTCTGAGTCATTTGGCACATTCCAATGTTCTTGACAGACTGTTGTAGGACAAGCAGTAAGGCGGCTAATCTTAACACTTACAGTATACACACCACAAACCAGATATGCAGCAACAAGTTTTCTAAATGACATTTTCTCACTTGAAAAGGAAACTCTTGTAAAATGATTGGCACCTCGACATGAAAAACAAATTAACAGGCAGTACAAATGATTATGATGATTAAGTTGTACAAACTATAAGTACAGGCAAGATTACAATTAACATAATGTGCATCAGTGCAGCTATAGCTGGAAGCATGTTTTTCTATTGCGTAATGATAGGTAATAGAGCAGAGGAAACAAATAGCACACTGCTGTGCACACTTCAGCTAAACAGGCGGGTCAAATGTCTTAGTGTAGGCAAAGAGTCTTGATGGACCTCAGTGGTGGAAAGTACAAACACTCAATGTACTTAACAGGTTTGAGGTACTGATGATACTTTATAGTTCTACTACATTTCATGGGAAATGGGGATATATATATATATATATATATATATATATATATATATATATATATATATATATATATATATATATATATATATATATATATATATATATATATATATATATCCCAAATGTAATATGAACACGTTGATAACATAACAATGTAATTTAAGTACATTTCCCTAATAATACTGAAGTAATATTTTTGATTCAGGTCTTTTATTTGTAAAACAGAATATCTACTTTTACCCAAGTAAAGGATCTGAGTACTTTGTCCACCACTGATGGTCTTATATAGGAGTACACAGGTACTCTGTGCTATAGGGAGAGAGAGAGAAACAAAGAAAAAACAGAGAAAAGAAAGAAAAGGGAAGCAGGTGCACGCACCCACACACACATCCACACCCACACCCACAAACCCACTCACACAGTGTTAATTTGCTTCCCTGCTTGGTGTTTCATCACTGTCAGCTTCCTCCTTCACTGCCCTCCCTTCTGATTTTCCATGTACTGTCACCTAAAGTTCCGTGTTCTATCTTTTTTCAGGGTTGTACTTTTATAGAAAAAAAATCTGGTTTTGGACTGTTGCTGTGATTTATTTCCACTGTAATGAAGATGATGCTGTTTATTTCATTACACACTTAACTTAAATTTGACCAATACTACTTCACTATTAATTGATAGCTGAATAGCTGTGGGTATTGGCTGGTACTCCAGGACATAATAATATCATGATACTTGACCCTCGGTTATATTTCAGCAAACAACAATATTCTATATATAGCAAGAAATTCCATGTTCTGTGAATACAGAAGAAAAATACTCCCCAAAAGGCAAAAAGCCGTAATTTGGTACTTATTCACTATGTTGAGGTGTCAGTGCCTGCCTTACATGTTATACATACATATATATTTTTAATCAATATTTAGCATTAGTGTAGTGATACATTGCAATATTGATTTTGTGTCTCACACCTAGAATTGACAATGGATGTCTTAAGTAAACTGAAGGATTCTAATGTAATTCCCTTTCCAGGGTGAGGAAGGGCTAACGTCTACCTTCAATTCCCACCCCGCACTACTGCCGCCATGCACTACGGCCAGCAGGACTGCAAACCCCAGCGAGCATGATGGGATATACAGCAGGACTGGAAAAGGAGAGGAGATACTTCCCACGCAGCTGTCAACCAGCAGATACTCGTCTCAGCCCGAAATATCATTACGATGATAATGAATTCCATAGTGACCGTGTAGAATGGAGTGGTCTCCCCTTGCACACACAAACCTCTTTATACTTATCCCTGAGTGCCATTTTCATAGCCACCTATTATGCATGTGTGTGTGTACAACAGAGGGCCAGCGCTGACAACTCTTGCTCCTTCTCCCCTAGCAACAGACACAGGAAAATGAATGCCGAGAGAGGAGCAGGGGGGCCTGAGCTTTGTGTAAAATATTACCCTTCGTCTCACTTACCGCACCCACACTACCCCTCCTCCCATCCCTCCCTCCCTTGGCTGTGCAGCAGTTGCTAGCCCTTATCACGGCTGCCTGTCAGTTTAGTATACAAATTAGCAGTGTATCAGGGGAATGCAGGGGTCTGTTTCATCGGTAGGGAGAAGGGCAGAGGCACGCATTGCACTAAAGCCTCTCGCTGCTGCAGACAGAGAGGGTCACAAATCAGCGCCGCAGCAGGCCCACAGCCAGCACTAACCAGATAAGGAGAAATGAAGAAAAAAGGACAAGGCATATTTCACCAGAGAGGATCTAGAGCTGCTCAAACTCCCTGCAAGGGATGAAGGATGGAAGTGTGCTGGATGCGTGTGTGTGGGAGGGTTATAAGGATGGAGGAGGTCACAAATCACAATCTCAGCCACACAGATTACAGAGTAACAAAGCGTGTATGAGAAACAGGTATGTAATAAAAAAAAATCCCTTTTATAAAACGTCAATGACAGGGACAAAGGAAGTGCTTTCAGCTGATTAGCAACTACAATTTGCAGCAAATTAGGGCCAGCACATTCCTGCTTTCTCCTGTGAAGTGAACCTGTGCATGTTAATACCAGCAGAGACAAAACGGCTGCGAAGGGCTCTCATTAAGTGGCATAATGCAATGAGGCACAGTCTAAATTGCAGCAATAAAAGCCGACAGACAAATCATCTCGACCATCGCAATCCATTTAACTCAATTAATGCAACACCAGATCTGAGCTCAGTGGCTTAAAAGCATGCGTGGCTCTTCTCCTTTGTCAGGCTTAGGGGAATAGGTGGAGGGGGGGCACCGGGAGACCGAGTTAGCATTATATCGTTTTAGGGTGAGATAAGGGTCAGTGTGGCCATTGCACTTTGATTAAGTCCCGTTTGAGACTGTGAAAACGGGGAAAGGGAGAGGAAAAAAAGAGAAATTAATGCAACAGCAGGGACAGAAAAACAAAAGCGGAAAATAGCAGTAGCTCTGCTCGGCAAAGCAGAGCCGACTGTGGAAAGGGCGTAGCCTCTTTTCCTTTTTAATGTCAAAATGTGTGCCAGCAGTGATAAGAACCGCAGGTAATCTCCCGATGGAATCAGGGGGCTGTTCGTCATTACTCCCTGGCCCTGATAGAGATCAGAGCACCGGCGGCTTCTCCTTGCTCTTCAGGCTTCTCGGCAGCCGAGATGGCAGATAGCCCTTTAAGACACGGCTCAATGCTCCCCGATTGGTTGGTCAACAGCCACGACCAAATCCCAGCTCCCTCGGGGCTGCTATGAGGAGGTATGATAGGACGGGTCACGGAGACTCACTGTCCCCATATCCACATCATCCACTTGTTGTAAAGCCTTTGCCCCATTGTCAGTGTGGGTGGTGGGACGTATAAAAGCTTTTCTGGATGTTATTGTCTGAGGGGCAGGATAACAGACAGGCGGATTTAAAAAAAAAAAAAAAAAAAAAAAAAACTTTCTCCAGAGCTCTCACAATGCGGCACCATTGTTGCTGTGGAGAGGATCCTGGAGGAGATAATAATAATATTCCTAGTCAGAGCCTTTGCTGCAGTAGAGCTGCCTTCTAACAGAGAGATACACATCATTCTGACTGGCCCGCTGTGACATAATCGCCCTGCGGAGAGCTGCAGGCAAGCTTGGTAGGCAAACCACCTCTCACTGCAGCTTGTTAAGAGAAAGGTGGCTTTAAGCACCGCTCAATAGAAACTTCTATTGAACTTGTTTTTTTTCCCCTCACTCCATTTGAACAATGTCTTGGTGAGTCATAGCCCACCTCGGGCTACACAAGTAACATTCTTCCTTTCTTCCTCTCTCTTTAGATTGTACAGCGCTTTTGACTTGGACGAATTTGCTAAAGGGGGGGGGGAACAAACTCGTCTGGATCTTAAATAATGCAGCAATAAAAAGCTGTGACCCTTTCCTTTGCCTCAACCCACACACAGTGAATTTCCTCTGCAGTGAAAGACAGCACACAAAGAGAAGAAAAGGCAGAGCTGGCACAACATGGAACTGTGTGGTAGGCATTGGTTTGCTCCTCTAGGCACGGACACCTTTAATGAGAGGGAAAAAATTCGCAGCAAGAAGCCGATCTCACTCGTACCATGCCAGTGATTTTGAGTAATATGAATCACCTCCCCTCTAACACAAATAAATATTGTGCTAATGCCAGTGGGAGTTTAAGGCTGAAGGCTGTGGGCTAGGAAAACTGGAATAACCAAAGATCCATACAGCACCCTCCAAACCAGTCATCCTACATCCTATGGCCTCCTAAACCCTACACCATGCACACACAAGATGCCTGCAACCCCTGACCTTTTGACTTGGATCTCTGCTGAGCCCACAGTTTATCAGTGCGACAGGGGGTGTGAAGTTGTCAACGCTGGTTTAGTAACAGCATATCTCTCCTAAACTACAACAGCAGCTGAAATGAAGCAAAGGGAATTTAGGAATTCATCTCAGCATCCTTCTCATATGTCAGCCACAAGCATGAAAGTAGGCCAGGCACTCAGGATCAATACAGCCACTTGTCCTGTGGAGGAATGAAGGGGGAGTTGTGGAGAGCAGGAGGTGCAAGTGGGGGGAGTGGAAAACTGGAAATGGGGCAGGGTAGACTGGCACCCACTGCCAAATGTCCCATCGGTCTCACACCATCATCCCCTCACCACTTAAAGGCACACTATCCACCCTGCTCACACAAACAAACATGGCATGCACTATATAAAGGAGTCTCAGACCTCTAAAGCCATCAGGTCATGTTGGAAAGGGATGTGGCAAGTTAAGTGGAATTTACTTTTGATGCAGACATCAGGCCTTAGGTTTCTGGCAGCTGTAACCCAATCTTCTCCCTGAAGCCTCGATGCAGGGTTGGAGAGGACACCCAATGCCTGAGCATGGGCTATTTTGATGCACAATTTGAATTACTGCAAAAAAAATTCTCAATATCACAAAAACGATTTTACATTTGCTTGAGGTGGTTTTGCCCTTTGAGATGATGATCAAATACTTAACATGACTCATTGTCATTGTCTTCACAGATATTCACATTATGTACATTTCTTTGTTTGTCTCTGGACAGTTTCCAACATGATCAACACTACCTGTCATGAGAGAAATATTACACGTTGGCCAATAGAAACAAATTCCGGAAGATCTCTTCTTTTCTCTATTAGATGTCTGGTCTCTGATTTTTTTTCTTGACAGGTGACCTCTGCCTCTTCTTTTTACTTTGTTTTATTGCAGCCATGTCATGTATAATTTAACCTATACCACCAACTTCTGACCAAACTACTCTTTGCATGATTGAATCTAGTTTATTCACTCCAACCAGCTGATTTTTTTTATTAAAAGTTTTTTTTGCTTTACTTGACAAGTAGATGGAAACACAACTACTGTCAACAGAGATGAGTGAGATTGCTTGGAAGAAAAAAGGAAATGATTTGTTTCTGCAATTTGCTTCTTGCTGTATAGAAGCTGCAGTTGAGGATGTCACTCTTGTGCGTTCTGATGTTACAGAAGATCACAGCCCCCAGCTTTATCACAGGAAGGCATCCTTTAGACTTTGATGTTGCCTTTTTATTGACATCTTTATTCCTCTACGTGGACATATGACATGGTTTGGACTCTGGCATGCCATGACATTTTATTATGGGAAAATGTGGGCCTAAACTGAGCAATGACCCCCCCCCCCCCCCCCCTTTCTCTTTCGTGACATGGCATAGCTCTTGATCTCCTCTGTCACCGAGAGTCCAGATGTGTGACTTAATGTGGGGTGGGTGGGAATGTATAAATAACCATGATGACATATTGGTGGGACATGCCAGAAGCTTTGCTCTGTAAGGGAAGAGGTGATGGAGGGGGTGCTGAGCTAACTGTGTACCTCAAGGGAATCCAGCACAAGCTAGTTTAACGCCAACGTGACAACTGCTGAGACCTTGTGAGAGAGCTTATGGCTCTTCACACTTACTGTGTAACATCGCTCTAGCACACCACACTGTGACCTGACCTTGACAACAGCCATGTTACTGCTGGTATTCAGTTGCAATGATCATTGCTTAATGAAACTATAGAAAATTGTGATGGACAGCATAGACATGTGGCTTGTGGAATTATCTACAAAAAAAATGACAGCCTGTCAGCACTTGACCAGAGATCACTTTTATTAACCTTGGTATAAGCTCAGAACACTATTGTTCTGTACATTTCCAGTAGATTCACTTCCTTTATGAACACTTTTATGAAGTCGGTGTAAACCTGCCGGCTGTTATCTCTGTTAATAACATAGCACCTGTGGAGGAATCTGATCTGGTTTCCATTTGAACACAAATCCCTGGACAGAAGAGAAGGGCAGAGAGGATATATTTGATGCGTTTGGCCTGCTGGAGCAGATTTACGAGCAACTGCAAAGAGGACTATTAAAAGTTGTTGGCCATGCCAAGTGTATGCAGATAATCATTTGCTCTGGATTAAAATATAATGAAGCAAGTGAATGCAACTTTGTCTTACATGCAACTCCTTAAATTATTCAAGTGGAAAGAAAAAACAACAGGCAGTGAATGTTCCCTGGAGAACTAATACCCTTTTCTGGGGCTTGTTCATGATGGCAACAATGAATATCTTAGCACTTGTTAAAAGCTTTGTTTTCTTTGGGAGTCTCTATGTATGAGTGGACTAAATGAGCCAAGTCACATGCAGAGGCCAGTCCTTTTCACTTCCAGTATGTTGGCTCCAGTGAGGTTATTGGAGTGTGTTTATATAATGCACCGGATTGATTTTTTAGTGTATGGGAAGAAGGAAGGTTAAACAGCTCATTACCGCAGCGCCAGCTCGTCTTAACAAAGTAGTTTCCTGTCAATAAAACAAACCTGGCAATTACAATCGTAAACTACCGCCTAAACCATGCTGATAACTGGTTTAATTAGCTGTGTCATTTACAAACTTGTATTTGTTTTCGTGAGGTAATTCTACGGCAGCCTCTATTTCCTTGAACTTCATTTCAACATCTGCATGTTCAGAAACACTCGGCCTGGCTCAGGTGGCTCCTGTCTATATTTGAATAAGAGATATGCAAACAGATGAAGTCAAGGCAGCAGCTTGTGTGCTCAAGCAGCCTTTTCTCACATTTGAGAGATTCTTGGATTAGTTGGTTTAGGCTCCAGGACCTTTATACTGCATGTTATTGATTCAGAGAGAAGAGAAGGAAGAAAAAGCGTGTTTGCATTTCATGTCTGTCAGTGGTAAAGATGTGGTTGGAGGTAGAGGTCAATGTAAACAGAGTCCAAACTGAAGTTGAACATTATAGTCAGCAGAACCCAGAGGACCCATTATACAGGATCCACTGGAGAATCTTTCTTCTTTTCCTTACATATTTTCTGTCAGTACAATTACAGTTTTAGCTGTGAGACGAGGGTTTAATCAAGTCTTAGAAGCTGTGAAGCTGGGCACAGTGAGGTGATGAAGGGTGTGAGGGCTTAGCCAAGTCATGCCTTATTCATGTCATTCTTGTTATTCCACAACACACTGGTCACTCAGTGAAGGATCCACAGTCATTGCTAGAGGAACATGTGGTGCCGTGGATCTAGACTAGTGTTTTTTGCCAGCACATTTACCATTTCTGCTATTAATGTTTTTTTTTTTATGCTCAGGCTTATCGCAGTAAAGGGTACACCCTGCCGCAGGCCACCCACGAACATGTAATTGGAAACCTAGTACGCTTTGCTGAACCCCTGTAATGGCTCTCTGGACAGTCAGGTCCCCGGCCGGCCTGGCAACCTGCATCCATGATTGACAGAACCCAAGTGGAATGCCACTGTGGGGAGGCAAGAACTTCTGGTACAATGCTCATGCACCCACCACAGATCAATACCTCCATATGCAATTACAGTAGCTGAAACAAATGTTCTCACAGGCTTCAGCGCTCAACCTGCTCTATCGACTATCATGACATCCCCTGCTTCCCATCACAGAAACACATGCACAATCATGCGCACATGCACGACCAAAAAGAACAAAAGGAAGGAACCAGTTCACTCACGGACTATCCTGACATATTATACTCTCAGTGGTTTGTGCGTGCATAGTAATGCGTCTAATGTACTGGGTCACAATAGGAGAAAGCATGGAGCATGTGGTGGTGATGGGCCAGTGGAAACAGTTCTCCCTCCCACTGGGAGACATTTTAACCTGCTTCTTTGACAGTTACACTTGTTCTGTCAGCTGAGCCCCCGCCCTGACACTAACAGGTGGTCTGTCCCTCACAGCAAAGTCATTTGCCTTGCACAGCAGTAGTCATGAGTAGGCTCAGCCAAGTTGCATTCAGGTTTCCAGCATTACAGCTCAGGCCAAAAAAGAGAGGCAGTGGCAGAATACAGAGGAAGGGACCGGGGGTAGGGAAAAGGAAAAACCTCCCTCCGATCAAATAAACGCCACTGTAAGCACAAGTGACAAGTCTTGTTTGGGCTTGTCCCTGCTCAGGGCCTGAAAGGACAGCACTGCCTCCTCTCCTCAACTATGTCTGCAAGCATCATGGGTGGATGAGAGAGGGAGGGAGACATGTCTGATTGGTGCCATAGCCAAGAATGAGAACAGCCCAATTATATTTTCTATCCCTCAAGAGCTAGCCAGCCCCCTCCGGTAGAGCGAAGCCTCTGCCATCTCTCCTCTCCTCACCTCTCAAGACACTGCAGACAGATAAATAAATGACAACCCCACTGGGGCTTGGCCCATCCTCCCAGAATACATGGCAGAGGCTGGCTGCCTGTCCGTTTGCCTTCACCTGGCATTACTGCAGATAGACATTTTTCACATTATTATCGCCCTGTTCACTCACTGAGTTGTGGTTGATGATGGCGGTATAGGACCTGAGGAGAGTGGAAGGAAATGTCTCTTGTCAAAGTCAGCATAGCCTAGCTTAGCAGAAATTTAACAAGTTCCCTGGGCTCTCTCCATTCACTCTGTCGGAGCAAGGAGCCAGGACATAGCCTGCTGACAGCCCTGGGCATGTCACTGTCACTGACACTTGATAGGCCAGAGAGAGGAAGGAGAGAGGAGAGAGGCAACAGGGCTCAACCTACAAGACTCACACTTAAACTACACAGCTTCATATTGCTACTTTCCTCTAGCCATGAAAAAAACATATATTCTTTGGAAATCTAGATTTTAAATAAGGCCTCCTTTAGACAGATTTTGGTAGATTTTGTTATTGCTTGGGACTCGTTTACATGACAACAACATTGCATTATCCTGAAGATGCAGTCTTTTTAATACCAGGCTCCAGAGAGGAACCTTTCGACACCACGACCCTTTCTGTCGTCATGCGTACTGGTGCCGCCCTGCTTCACAGATGGCTATGATGTTTTCAGCCTGTCATGAGTATACAACGACGACATGTCAGCGAGCTGATGTTTATGTGCTAATGTTACAGAATCTTTAGAGTATATTTACACTCCTTTAACAAAGTGTTGATTTGCTGGACTATTTTTGGGATCACCGGGGATGGATTAATTACATCTGTCCAGTTCTTAATCCACACACACATCGATCAGGTGCTGTCGTCAAACAAGGCCTAATATAACACAATTCTAAAGCACACACTCACAAGTGGTTGGCATTACTTTGCAAATGACTCTTTGGGCTGTCACTGTAAAATGCTTTGAACCTGACAGAAAGCCAAATATCCCAGGATGTTTGTGTTTTTTCAGTAATAATCAGGTATAAGCCAACAGAGAAATACTCCAGCTTAAACTGCATGTGTACGAGCATTTTTCCCCCCACACTCTCACCACTCCCCGATAGTTAAACCCAAAACCAGATGTTGCGGATCAGCGGGGATGAAAAACAAGGCGAATAAAAGTGGAGGGCGGAATGGTACGCATTAACTATAATCAAAAAGAAACAAAAAGGAGACCAGGATGCTTTAATTACTTCTCACATATAATTTGGTTTTGTGGGGGCAACCCAGGCACTGCCAAGAAAAGAAAAGATGAAAAGCGACTTAAATTACATGGAGAGAAAGTGCAGAGGCTTTGTACACACGGCCCATCTATTCTCAACTGTAGACATAGTTGATGACTAGCTCCGAAACGTTGGTGTAAATGGTCCATGGACACAGACCAACAGCCCTGCTGGATCTAAGTTGTTCAGTATGGTCATAACTATAAGAAAAGGTGTTGAAATATGCTGTCTGCAGACTGACAAAAAAGGCAATTTGTCTTTTATGGCATACTCTGTATACCAGCATTATAATCGTAATCATAGTTATTGATTGTTTTGCTAAGTATTCATCATCTAAAATTCCCTTAAATAATGTGATTATAATAATTAGTCATGCCATTCTGCCAAGTAGCTGAGGATATGCGTTATGTTTGGCCACTGGAGAGAGCTTGGATGAGGCCTGAGCGAGGTGCTCTATGAATCTACTTCATAGCCGTCCTCTGTTTGCAGAGTCTCTCTTGACTCGCTGGTGTTGCCACAGTGCTAAATTGCACAGCTGTTCCACAATCTGTGGCGGTGTTAATTACCCAAATGTGAGCGGCAGCTCGTCAGTTCCTCACTAACGAAGGGGTCTGCTTTCCAGCGAGGGTGCCGTATGTTTGGTATGTAGGCCCATTTCCACCCAACGTTCCCCAGGCGGCACATGGACCACCCGACACATCCACATCCTGGAGAAGAGGTATCTAATTAAAGCCCCCGACTCAAATCTGCTTACTAAGGGGGAAAAACATGCGGGCTGGATTAAAAGACAGCAAGAGGAGAGGGTAGGAGTGTGATGGGGGGGCTTTAATACACTGCGAGTGAAAGGGCTTAGTAGGAAATATGAGAACTCTCAATAGTAAGATCCCAGGCAAGGCTGGAAGGAAACGCTGTGTGAATGTGAGCCGATCAGTCAGCGTTTGTCAGTCTGATCCCTTAGCACTTCCAAAGCCCCCAGGCAGGGACAGACAAGCAGGTTGTTTTCTAGAAAAGTGGCTTCTTAACTCTCCTGGTTGGCTCTTCTTCCAAGGACATGTACATCAGTTCTTCAGTATGAAAACATAGACTGACAGAACTCAACAGCCTGTACTTGATGTCAAAAACCTCTATGATTCAACCAAAACTGAACATAAATAATGATGAATGACTTTTGGGATGTTTAACAGCAGGTCCATATAAAAAGGTGCCCTTTATCCCTTTCGGACAAGCACACAATGACCATACAGGACTATGAAAACTGTAAACTGTTAACATGCTACATTACACACTACGTCACCCCAATTCTTTCGTGGAATGTTCATGAATCATATTTCACTGGCTAAAAGTCTAGCCACTGTGTACCACCCACCCCCAGATATACATGAACACCATAGTCTGAAGTAGCACTGGGAGACTACATAATGAATGCATGAAGCTCGGTGTCACTGTGGTTCGTATGGTGCACAAAACGATGGGGCAATTAGGCCCACACGACACCTCGGGATGGCGTGATGAAGGACTCCTGGGCTTGTATCCTCCGCCTCTGTTCCTCTATCATTAAGGACTGAGCAGCCACATCTGGCTAATGGCACGCCTGGGGTTCCTGCTCAAACACTGTGCCACGCCATGCACATTTAATTACGCCTCATAAAGGTAACAAAAGACATGGTCTGCTCTCGGGGAAGCACTGTTTGGAAATCGGGAGGGGAGACAGCGTGAGAGAGAGACAAGGGGAAGGCGACAGGCTGGCCAGCTGCCAGAATTACAGGTTGACCTAGGTCGGCAGCTTCAAAAGAGGGGAATTCACTTGAGTTTCTCCACCTCTCCTTGAGATGGGTCCCAATGAGCAGCCTGAGAGCAGGAGATGCTCAGTAGCTGAAAAATCAAAGGACCTCTAGTTAGTCTCCCCTCTATTAGATCATGAACTGCACAAGGGTGCTGCTGTCAATGGCTAATTGCAGAAGGGCTGGGGGGATTAAAGGGAGAGCTCTTTTGAAATATGTATGGGATTTAGTGGCTGTTTGAAGTGAAGAGGGACTTCTTTGTCAGGGGGACAGAGAAAACAATAATAACAACATCACAGCAGAATGCCTGTGACAGTGCTGTGGCGGAGCGGTGTGACCTGTTCCACTTCCACCCTGCCTCTCAGTCACTGTGTTGCTCAGAAGCCCCCGCAGAGCTCCGCACTTTCAGCTGGGCGCATGAAACATACATTACCCACCGACTGAGTGACTGGCTGACCTATGACTTCAGGAGTACCTGGAGGTATTCAAAAGACCTTGGATGGCTGCTTTGTTGCCACGCACAGTTGACATTTCGAGCTGAGAGTAAAAAAAAATGTGAAGAAAAAAAAAGAAAAAACATGAGCAGGGACACAAGGCCCAGGTCTCAGAGAGCAGATGCCCACATTTAGGAAATAACATCAGATAGGAAGAGATGAGGGACAAAGAGCCGTGGCTCATTGTTGAAGCAGTCCATTGTCTGGCAGTTTGAGAGCTGGCTAACGCCACAGGAAAGGTCACCGGTCACTTCCATTTGGACCTTCACATAAATCCCCCGCTGTCCGGCGCAGTTAATAACACAGCCAGCTCTGAAGGAACTGCCTTTGCAATAAAAAGAGGAGAAAAATGTATTTTGTTTTGCCAACACCTCCCTATCCCTTTACAGCCACTGGCCTTGTGTGGTGCTTTGCGTTATTTATAACTTAAATGTTAAAAACAGAGACATCTCTGCAGTGTGCATTAAAAGACGAGCCTGCCAAACGTCTCGCTCCACAGCGGCTTCCTCTTCTGTAAAGTCTTCTTCTGCTTTTGGTGTAGAGGGAGTGTTTTATGGTGAGTCCCTTGTCAGGATTAAGATGTAGATCCAAGTGCCACAGGGACAAGCATAAATTCTCCGTCTCCCACTGTGGACCCACAAGTGGTGGAGCTCAGGGAGTGTCCTTGAAGTATGAATAACATCACATGCTACGTGTCATCTGTTATACTGTAATGACATGTCCTCTGAAGAATCCACATCTCCTGTGGCCCATAAGTCTCCGAATGAGATAACTACTTGCGTCCCTGTCAGAGAATTTTGTGAAAGGCCATATACATTAAAACAAAATCGCAAGACTCGTGTATCATTCTAGTTTTAATACCAACACTATTTGCACCAACAAATTGATGCTAGATGTAACGTGCCGTTGGTTGAGATGTGTCAGTGGATAATAAAGAAATCTGATTCAGAACCATAGAAACATTCATCAATATGAATGCAGTAGAACAGAACAGTTACTACTTCACGGTCTCTCTCTCTCTCTCTCTCTCTCTCTCTCTCTCTCTCTATATATATATATATATATATATATATATATAGATCTATAGGACTATATATAGGCTCATTCTGCTCTGTCCAGTAAACCAGTAAATCACAAGGCAACAGACATAGGGTAGATGGGGAAACAAATACTGAGTAATGTTCCAGTATTGCTGACCCGAACTGGCTTGCAGACTGATCGTTACGTTGTTTTGCAATTCTACAGCGCAACTCACTTCCATATTTCTTGAAGCTCTCTCACAGAGGGCAGCTTAAATCTCGGAGTATAAGCCAATTTGGATTAGCTTCACATTTTAGACAAGTTCCAGTTGGGATTTGCAATAATTTTAGTATGCGTTCCTCCCTAAGCACAGCTTTAAACCTAAATGCATCAACATGTTTTACTGATATGTTTTTTTTTTAATTCAGTATGTTATTGACCACGTTGTTGATAATTTAAAGCCATACAACACACGGATTAAAAATATCTTAACAGGCTGAAACCTCACTTCATAATACCGGTTTATAATACTCCAAGGTTTTAGGCACTGCCGTCACTACAGAGAACATGGTGTTGCATCCAAATGCTTGGGCTATTTTCTTGAACGTCTCTTTAGCTCATTTTTCACTTGTGAGTTCACGCACGGATCCAGAATAAATCTCCATTTCTTCTTCTATCTCGTATCCAGGCTTCAGGGGGCACAAGGCATTAGTCTCATGATGCTGGGTTTGTCATGTCTTCCCCAGCTGTGATCTGCCTGAACTCTTACATTACAAATAGCTGGAGGATTTTTCACCCTCTTATCACATTTGCCAAGCAGGCCTGTCTCTTATCAGCTTTCCGCTAGAGATAAATGGGCTTTTGAAGATAGGAATAAGAGAGGTTTTTGCAAGCTAATTCCAGAGCCCCATCTGCAGTAGATTACAGATAGGTGCTGGGGAGCGGAGAAAGATACATATTTTAATATGTAGGTGGTGGGAGTATCAGGTTGAAGAGTGATTGGTATTACAATGTCATATACTCTACAAGCCAAAGACATGCAGAACTAACAGACAATAAGAAAAGATAATGGACTGAGAATATTTTATGGAGACTTCATCACTGACCACATCAGTTACACTGCTGCTTCTGTGCCGGCCTGATGAGAACAAAATTACATTTCCAGCTATCTGAAGCCTGCAGCACAGTAAAAACAGTGATTGGCAGGCATAGCAAAGAACACAAAGACATATTTCACTGTTTGTCTCATCTGGGGTAAAGTTTTGGATTGGGATGTCTAGCAAATAGAAACAAGGAAAAAGTCAGAACTGATCAGATGAGCTTTACCACCTATATACAAGTCAATTTTGGTCTACTGTAGTAAATCTACGTGCCTCCGTCTCAATAAGATTAAAAGCTGTAATATTGCATTTCAATCTGTAGTGCATGTATGATGTCGTAATATTAAATTAAGTAATTGCAGTAAGATATCACAAGAAAATGACGGATTTATCACTGGAGCAAGAGATAATTTCTAGACAATATATAATAATAAAAAAGACAATAAATAATAATCATACATTGCAACTGAATTGTTTTTGCAATGTGGCGAAAGGACCTGACAAGACAGGCATCTTGAATTATAGATTTTATAAATTGTATAACATTTATTTTATTATAAAATAAAAGCTCATAGAAAAGTTCTGGTGATTATAAGAAATAAAAAAGATGGATATTTTAATATAAGCTCCTATAAGCCACTGCGGAATCAGGCTCTTGCAGTAATACTGAGATAGACTAAAATATAGCACGGATCAACGGAGGGACCTGAACACAACACTTGTAGGTCCCTATGGAAATATTATAGTAATACCCCGGGAGAGCCTAAAGTAGGGCAAATCATAAGCTCACAATTGGGACGCACGTCTAAGCCCCTATAGGATTATTATAGGAATGGTATACTGGATTCTCCTTAATAGGAATATGGACTCACAAACAAAGCACTTTTGATTTCTGGGAAGTTAACAGACTCGCGTCACAAGAGGCCGGCGTGTTGAACTAATATTAACAGGCGACATATGATCCAGCCTGACCTTGATGGTTGAGATTCTTGCGGCGCGATGGGAGAAGAAAACCTAATTAAACAGCTCCTCTCGTGGTTGTGTAAGTCAGACACGGGACAGCCTCATATTGTGTTAATGCCCTGGCGGGGTGGATTTAAGAGTCCGCGATAATAGCCTGCAATATGCTGCAAAAATCAGACGCAGATCCAGAAACCAGCTGGAGGTTTAAATAAAAAAAAATACACAGCAACCACTCACATTGTGTTCAATTATAGGTTATAAAATTGCAAATGAAAATAAATCAAATTCCTTCTCATCACAATATGATAATAAACCAAACAGTTCTACATTATTAACAATTGTTAATAATGCTGAATAATAATTATTATTTTTTGTTTTTACCCAAAGACGCGTCAGTCTACAGAACTTGAGTTTGTTTTTGACAGTTTGCCATAAAGCTGTAGACAGACGGGAGGAGATGAATCCTTTACAAAAGACAATAAACGATGTTTTGGAAATTAAAAACGGGTTAAGTGAGTTTGGACGCGATTCCAGCCTCCGCTATACATCTCGGCTCTCAGTCGTCGGTGCTGGCGCCTTGTTGGAAAGGAAAATGCGCCTGCCACCGGCGGAGACGGGCTATAAGAGAAAAAAATCCTAACAATGGACAAGCTTATTCAAATAAAACAAAGAGATTAATTCCGTAGGAAAATATGGATTTTTTTTCACCATCGTTAGCGAATAGTTCACCTCATAAAAAACAACAAAAACAACAAAACGCTTCGGTTGGAATTTCATCAAACCTTACCGAGTCCAAATGCGCTGAGCTCGGTCGCGGAGGATATCCTAATCAACCCGATTGCAGGAAACGAGACATTCGTGAAGATATTGAAGCAAGCCTCGTTTTGGGTTAAATCCAATTCGGAAAAGAGTGATTGTTCAACGGTTAGACGATGGGAAAACTCTCAATAGAGAATAACCTGCCAGAACAATAAATCTTCACGGAGAGGATCTCCCCCTCCCGTTTTTCGAAAGAAAAAAGGCGGCGAGACCGTCAGGAAATAGTATAAAAATTCAGTTTCTTTTCACTTCTTTAAAGTTTTAGAGGCAATGGTTTGCTCTCCTTGAGTGAACACGGCGGATCTTTGTCCAGGTTGAACGCGGCTCATACAGGATCCGAGTTGGATAGGGAAAGCGCCGATGACAGATCGTCCACAATAGATCCCCCAAAATACCAGTCGATCTCAGGCACAAAACGCGACGAAATACATATCCAAGAAACGTGCGGATGCTTTTTCGTGCACTGGGGGCTTCATTTGATGGTTATCCACAAGATCCCGGCGTGTTTAATAAGACGAGAAGTCCCGAAAAACGCAGTGCGCTCCGTACCTCTCCGACCTGCTCTCCGTGCGCAACAGAGAGGGAGACTGGGCTGCGCTGCGCGTCAGCCAGGGTGTGTGCGACTCTGTGTGTGTGTGTGTGTGTATGGCAGCAGCTGTTGAAAACGAGGACAGGACGAGACCAGAGCAATCAATGCACGAGGGCTTGATCTGATTTGTTAACACTATTCCCAGGAACGGACCCAGGGGTTTTGCAGATATTTCCACTCCTTTAAACTCTGTTTTCTCTTTAAAATGTTTTCTGGAAACGAGTTTAAATACCTATGTTGTCTTTATTTTATTTAGCATTTTTCACTGTAGAGGAGTATACAATAGCATATGTGCTGAAACTGTCCTAATATGACCTTTTTCTATATTTTATTCATTAAGATCACCACCGGCTGGATAGAGTAATTTAAGCTTTACTAACTCGTTTAAATATGCATCCAGAAATATAAAGTAAAAAAAAGAACCTATTGACCTCTCCCATCTGCAACTATTCCCCCAAACTCTCAGTAGCCTGGGGAATAAGGATTGGCATCATTCCTGACAGAGCAAGCTGATCCATCTGCTCCTTTTCCACAGTGAAGATGTTATTCTTAAAACGTACTTTAGAAGAGAACTCTCAGAGGCTAAAGGAGAGGAGGATAGGGCTTTTTACGTTTCCTACAAAGTTTGCCCTGTGGTTATCCTGTTCACTCTTATGACCTGCTTAACTTAGCCATTTGTGAAGTCAGGTTGAAAGAGGCTTATGCTTGTAAAATGCCAAAGTAGAGTAAGGGGTTCCTTTAAAACTCCAGCTCCCTGTGGAGTTTTCTGGAGACAAGTAGAAGATTGGTGTTTACTTTCTGCCATGCTGTATTATACTCCACAGATACCCCTGAGAGAATAGCATTTCTGTTGTGTGAAACCTTATATATATATATATATATATATATATATATATATATATATATATATATATATATATATATATATATATATATATATATATATAAAGAATGATAAATACAGTATTGCAAAAGGGCAAATAAATAAAACAATATGAGAATCACCACAAAACTGGATATGTATACATTTACCCTTTAGGTTAAGAGCTATCATGTATGCAACAACAATAAGAGTTATTGGTTATTGCTTGCTCTCCAGGTTCAGGTGTCAGGAATGCAAGACTTGAAATTATTTCCCAGCTGACTGTGATTAAGGGCCATCCCCAAGCCTGCAGACTTTCCTTAAAAACATGAGGCATCGCACATACAAAAAACAAAAACACAGCATCACACCAACCTATACACACGCGTGCATGCACACAGGTCAGAGTAAAAAGTACAGGAGCATTTGGAATTCATCACTGGGAGAAGTAAGATGGCACTATATTGAATTTTGGTCAACCAGTTAATAATAGAACATAACAGCTTACCATAAGCAGCCGAAAAGAAGCATTGATCAAAAAGGGAGAACATACAGTATATGACGGTGAACCTAGGAAACATTCCAGGACGACGTATAGAACAGAAAAGCAGATGTTGGACCAGTAGAGCATCCAGCAGGGGGACCTGGCCTCATAGATGGTACAAAAGGAAAGGAATCATTGCTCCTAAGGGTCTTATTGTATCTGCTTTCTCCTATCACTCTTCCATCACAAGAAAGAAAAACTGGAATGAATGCTGGCATTGGGTGTACTGATGCTGATGTTGACCTGTAAGGACAATCATCATATTACATAAATGTTTAATTGCTAGCAGTGCGACTCTGAAGTGCTGTATGTTTGCAAGTTTTCTCCCTGAAAAAACATAACAAAACATAAAGTTGATGAAACGACCTGCAATGAAAAATGCACGTGGTCACATCCAAAAGGCAAAGGAAATGCTAACCATCGCAGAACACAAAGACAACACAGCGGCACCGTCAGAGGAACTGTGAAACGCGCATGACTTACTAATTTCCTAATTTATTGTCCAACCTCGTAGGTTAATCGTTAAAATTAAATTAGTTATTTCTAAAAGTTATTATATGTATGTATTGGAAAGCGTCTATATTTTTATTTCTCAAAAGCAATTTTCGGGTTTTAAAACAGATTATGATATTTGACTTCATTTACTAATATTGTACTTATTTTTTTTAATTCTGTGAAAGTTTGAACGTTGAGAGAAAAAATAAAGCTGCTTACTTTTATCTATCTATCTATCTATCTATCTATCTATCTATCTATCTATCTATCTATCTATCTATCTATCTATGTGTGTGTGTTTGTGTGTAACAATCACAATGGTTTCGCTTATGTTCTTTTATTTAGGTTTAGGTTCTTTTTTTGTTAATTCACCCAGCTGAATCACCCAGCTGAATTCATCACTGAAACTTGAGCTATTATTTTGCAAAGGTGGAAACTTTATGATGTGCATAGAATTTCTGATATGCTTTGTGCAGTAAGTGTATCCAGCAGTACTGGTCAGTAAATATCTCCAATGTGTAAACTAAGCTCATTAAACCGCAATGGCTTGTTTTCCTATTTCTTGAAATGTAAATGTAGATGTTAATGTTTAAAAATATTGATTATTATCAATGTAAAGAAATCACACAAACTGCTTCACCTTTCCTAAAATATATTTTAGACAGCCACAGTCACAGGCTTGCATACAACAGTAGGGGAATCTCCCTACCAATATTTGAGCCAAATTGTTCACATTATCTTTGGAGTAATCTCTATAAACAAATATTCGTATGTAATGTGCAGAATTTGTTTGCGAGGGATGATTATTTTGTGACCGGAAACAGTTCCAGAGCTGTTTGTAGTCACTGTCATATTGACCAATGGTTGCATGCAAGCAATGAGTCCATGTGGAGAGCTGTACAGAGGCAGGACCTCGGAAAAAATAACTCTTTGTAAAACTATGATTTATGTCATCATGTCGTGTTTGAAAATAGTGTCGCAATAAAAGCAGCAGCCAATGTTTTCATTGAGAATGACATTCTTCCAGCTGTGATTTTTAGAGACAAAAGAAAGAACTTCTGAAGGCAAGAGAACATGTTCTTTTTATAGTGGTTCTTTGCTTGTAATGTTTGTGGGTATTTAATTGATTGATAACTGACTGATGCTCTCATGTTTCTGCTGTGCACACAGGCCTACTAGGCTGATGACCTCGCTATGTCTTGACTTATTGTTGAGGTTTTGTCTTATTTTGATGAGTTCCATATTCTCATAAGGAGAACATTTCAAATTTGTCACTGTCCATTGACACAAGATGCTGAATGTTGCCCATTTATTAGAGAAGACTGATCTTCTCATGTTGCTGCTGTGCATACTTGGTCGATGTAAGATAGCTTTGTCTTGACTTATTGTTGACATATTGTCTTACTGTATATTGATGAATTTCATATTCTGTTTACTGATTAGGAGGACACTCCATTTACTATTTGTCACTGTCCATTGATGCAGCATGTTGAATTAATGTTGTGGTGGCATATTGTGAAGGGAGGCGTTGAAAGCTAGTCAATCAATATATGACAAAGCAGGGGGGTGCAGGCTTGGAGACAGCTAAGATGGACACATGCAAGAAAAATCATCAAAATTCAGTCTTTTCGGTCTTAGGTCAGCGGAGCTATCTATATACATATTTACCAAGGCAGGGATCCAACTATTTGAGGTTGGGTGAATTTTCTGTTCTTGAGCACTTCAACAGCCAGCTTTCAGCATCACATCCTTTTAATAGTGGGCTGCTAATGCTGTTACTCTAACTAGAGTTTGAAAACTACAATGTAAGTTTGGATCCCAACTATCTCTACTTTGAATCCTTGCTATTACTAGTAATGATGGTGGAGAGGCACAACATAGGCTGTCACCACCAAAACGGAAGACAGTCATGTTTTATTCTATTTTATTTCTGCAGCTGTACATTGTAATTTCTATCTGGAGAGTGCCTCGCAGAATCCATGATTTATTCATTACGGGGGCTCGAGTAGCATAGACCAACGATGTGAGAATGAGCACCATATTCAATGACTCCTATCTTTCAATATGGACATCATTTCTAGGTCATCCATTTGGAGCACCAGCATACTCCAGAATACAGTAGCGCTACTGAGAACAGAGGCCAGAGGATGTCAGACACTTTGAATGACTCTCAGGAGACCTGACAAAAAGTAAAGGACTTTAAAGTAATGGAGGCGCTCTAGGAATGAACAGGGACTGAATAAGGAAAATACAGAAACGATATATTCTATAGGATTGTATGCAGAAATAAATTCCCTTTCTGGTAATCGTATTTCACGTATATTCAGTATCCAGTTCTTTTCAATCATATTTCTGTGTATATGGCTTGTCAGGCAGCTTGTTTTTTTAACCTTCTTGAAAGTTGTGCTCATCAAAGCCCTCGTGGCAAATGTTTCTGGAGGTTCCTGTTCGACATAAAAAGTCGTCCTGACTGATCGAGGCGATGTAGAACAAAAAGCACCCTCCACCAGGCACATTAAAAATGAATTTTCTCTGGGATTCAAAGGGCTGCGCTGCTAGGGCAGAGGGAGATGAGAGCTGGTAACTCTGCTAGTTTGCCTCGGGAGCCCCTCTAGCAGCTAGTCCCAGCTGATCCATCCATCAGGCTTCAAGCCCACAAAGGTGAGTGACTGTTTGAAGGCTCTCTCGGCTACCTTATCCTAAGGCTTAACAATCCAATATTGGTTGTTGCCGAAGATAATTACTCTCCATTGATGGTAAAATACCCAGGGCTAGCTGCAGCCATTTGCATTGCCCAACACCACAGATCGATCAGGGAGGAAAAGCAGTTGGGAGCTGATAACAGTGTTGCGTGTTTCTAGAAGGGATGTTATGCTCTTTCTGGCTTTTTTCTCCCACACCCCCACCCTTTCATGGCCATCCTCCCCCACTCCCTTTTTCAATGAACAAGGTAAAGAATGGCTCCCACTGATAGAATCAGCAAGGACATTGCTGTCTTTATTCTCCATCCAAAAGCATGCACGTCACCTTGACATTCTTTATCTTCTTCACAGTGCTGGCAGGAGAAAATGTGCAAACTAGATCCTGCATTTGATACACAATTGTTTATGGATGCACAGCTTTCATTTTCCCTCCCCCTGAGCTGTTTGAAAGATTGACGGAAGCAAAAACTACACTTTGTGGCTCTTGCCTAGAAAACAAAAAAACAGAAGGCGCAGCCTTGTGTGGTCTTGTTGGTGATTTGTCTCCACCAGGGTATAATTTACACTAAGAAACAAAGATGGAAATTGGAGAAGTGAGATTAGCAAGTAATTTATGGGCACTTAGCAGGGTGCCAGCTATAACAGCCTCTGATATGCTTCACTGCAGCCTTGCTTTCTGAAAGGACAGTCATAACAGTACAGAGCCTACATACAGGAAGACCAAACCCCACCAAACTATGCGTGAACAGTGAAAGCCCTCGTAATAATCAGAGCTATCTCACATCTAACCCACTGCTTGGGATGTGGAACAGAAAATGAAAAACAAGTGGTGTTATTTTCCCTTGTAATAAAATTTCCATTCCTTTAACAAGATAAAAGTGAATTGTGCTCTGACTCCGAAAGTGTGAAAGACGTTTCGAGATGAATTTTTCATGCACATTGATAATTTAATAGAGACTGGCACCAGTTTATTAACATTCTATGACTTTTCTTCTGCTCTCTGAGAATAATAACCATATAATCTGTGGCAATTTGGAGGGAACTGACATTACTGCCTGATCAGGTGGTCAAATGTTGTTGCTGTCAAATAAAATGGTAAAGGTTTCAAGGCAACACTTGGGACATGAAGTGAAACTGAATTCATAACGACCTTAGAAAAAGCTATAAAATACTGATAAAAAGGAAAATCTGACCTCTCATTAAAAAGTATTACCACCCGTCAGTGTGCAGAAAATAATTTATAAGTAGAAAATGAGCTATTGGGGAAAATAGATAATGTCTTAGCCTGCAAATAACTCTTTGGTCCTGTTTACAGATCAATGATTTTGGTACAGATCTGAAAGTTTTTGTTGCATTTGGGCCTTTTGTTTACATGATAAAGGTGTTGAGGGGTCCTGAAGATGCGATCTTCAGGCTCAAAAGAGGAATCTTTTGACATCACAGTCCTCACAGCACAATTCTCGTAAAAATGACACCACCCCATTTGTGCATGGCTATGTTGCTTGTGTAAATACAACAATGGTCATCAGTAAGGTGTCAGAAGAGGGAAGAGTTAGTATGTATGCTATTGGTAAAATTCAGTGGTGTTGAGTTGCAAAGTTACACTGCCAACTACTGGCCTGGCATGCATCTTTTTAAACATGTTGTAAATTAAACAAGCTCTTAATTGGTAATAAGACAGAGCCAGGTGAACAATGGCATCTAAGCGCTGGCTAAGAATGACTCACACAGTCAGGCATGTTCTTCTTTTAATGCATGACTGACATTCATGGCCAAGTCAGAGACATAGGAATTTTACTTTCCATTCCTGTATTAGACAGCAACAGATAATCAAGAGCAACTAATGACTGCTTAAGTTCAAACAAAAGAAAAACAAAAAGAGGGAGGAAATGACCATGGGAAACACAGAGTTGCCGGCAGAGACTGGAGTGAGATTAAATATAGGGTTACCAGAGCAAAGACCTAATCCACTCAGAGACAAATGCAGGGTCTCTGAAGCACATTTGTTGTGTGGCCTGAGGTTTAACAACTGGCATTATAACTCCATTTCTCATCATTACCTCCCTGTACTATAGCACTGGAGAGATAGGGTCAGCTTGGGGAAAAGAGCACAGCGAGTGGGAGCATGAAGGAGCACAAATAAGAGTGATGATGGAAACCACAGAGGACACATAGTACATCATGTATAAATCCAAGTATATATTTCTTGCAAATTCCAATTCCAGATTTTGATTGTACAGGTCTATGCTCACTAACATTGCCTTTGTGTAAAAAAAAAAGTGTGCATAATGGTTCATAGTTGTGCATGATCCTGCATACTTGAGCACAGTTGTGCACATGCAGTATCTCCCTTTCTCCCTGGTCACCATATGCCACTGCATTTCACCGGTGGAGGATTGAATGTGGACACAAATGCTCCCAGTAGTAAGCCAGTGTAGTGTCAGATATGGAAATTGAGCAGCATTCATGAATGATATAAGGTCTGCACTTTAGCCCCACACGTCAAAGGATTTGCCAGGCCGGGTGATGCAGATGCTTTGACAGATTTAAGGGAGTTGGGGGGTGTCTTTTGGCTTCCCACTGTGTTGCACCCTAATTCTCTAGTGTTACAGAAGTGTTTAATAAGACCCCTTGAGGAAAAGTGTTACGGGAAAAAAGAACCACCCATGTTTTAAAAAGGACAAAAACAACAAAATCTGATTGCATTCAAGGTCTTATTAACATATCCTTTCACCAGCAGAGGATGCCACTGGTTTTAATTCAGTGAGACACAGCTGCTGGGGCCCCGCAATTTCTATTATGACTCCATGATTCAATCAATTATGGCTCTAAAACTATGGCTTAATTAACTCCATGCACAGGCGGCTGCTTTTCACAGGAGCCATTCAGAAAAACAGGGAAACAAAATGGCTGCTGGCCTCCCTCATGCTCAAAATAGAGGCTAAGATGGTGGTGGGTAGATTAACTATGCCCTGTGCAGTTTTATTGATTCACAGTTTTATCTCATAGGGGATGTGAAACAGGAACGTTGTGCTCTTTATTCTATGCGCATAGCCTATTCTTTCCTCAAGAAAAGGGATATGCTGGAGCTTTCTCTGGAAAGCTATGACCTTGGCCCATTTTCAGACTTCTAGATTAGTGTTTCTAATAGAAAAGGTCAAAGACAAGGATGGTTGATAAAGTTAGTGAGTCTTATAAAGTGATTACAAAATGTTGTTTTCAACTCATTATAGTATGTGCAGACTGTTGCCCAGTAATACTGTTTCAATGACTTTCTCATGATAAAATCCATGAAGCAGCCTGGTTGCTGAATGCGGCTGCATGCATCACAAAGAGAAGCTGAGTAATCTAATATTAACTCAAGTCAGGGCAGGAAACAAGCCTCCATCAAATAGGGAAAAAAGTCCCCCTTGCAAAATACAAATCAACAGCAAGTAAATGAGTTTAAATTGAGTTAGGAATATCACATTATCATCCAAAATAAAATTTCCAACAGTAGATTTCAAATTAAATTACAGACTGAGACGCCAGCTGTTTACACTGATCTCTTTGCTGAACTGGTGGTAAACCTACCAGTCAATACTCAAAACTCCAGTCTACTTGGAAAACTCAAGGTAAACATACCACAAGTCTGAAAATTGCAGTCAGGTGAATGAAGGATCCCAACACAATCAAACAGAGAGCCAAAGATGGAATCCATGTAAAAATTTTATATAAGCCTGGTTGGAATAGAGTAGTCATTTTACAAGGAACAAGTGTCAGACACCACATATATATGAACTTTTTATTTACTTTAATCAACCAACAAATCAAGATTGTGAATCCCTCTTTTCATCATGCCACTCTTCATATAAACTATCCGTGTTGTACCCTTGTTTGTCATTCCAGTGAAAAATACCACCTTTATACTGGAAGCATGACGAGTCTTCTGGAATATCATTCATCTAATGACAAATTAATGCTGAAGAGACCAAGAAAATTACTTAAATTAGATTTAAATCATTTACAGCACATCAACAGAAAATTGCCTTTATTCAATCACATCTCATTATTACATAAAGAACAGTCCACCTGAGGCCATGCGTAAGGCCATTACTAAAAATTGAGTTTGAATGTGAGGACTTTGGGAAGTAACAACGAGACAAGAAAGACATTTGACTGTTAGTATGGTTACCTCAGCCAATGTGGAAAGGATTTGCCACAAATGAGTTATGACATTAATACCAGTCAGATGGTTTCCATTTTAATCCATAATTGTCTGTGTCAGTACCCTAAATCCCTATTCTTAGCCAGAGGACCCTTGCCCTCCAAACTAATGGCTTCCACATCAAAGGTTAAGGTTCTCAACCTGAATATCTTAGCCTATGAAGAACCCTAGAAGGAAATGTCTTCTCAGCAATTTCTGCTAAAAGCCTATTTTCTGTATGCCCCCCCCCCCCAAATTGATAAGTTTTAATTCATCTTAATGAAGATATCTGCTAATATGTGGGGTCTTTGTGCATGTCATATGGATTAGGCACTTCAGCTCAGGGAGCTCAGCCATGATGCCAGTAAAGCTTCTTTGCATCACAGCTCCCTCGTTCCTCTGACCACAAGCCTGCCATGCCTTTTAACCTGTCATCCCTTGGGACATAGCCCTCATGACATCTCCTCCCATTCCCCCCAAGTGAGCTGCCCTCGCCCTCCTCAAGCCAGATCCAAGCAGGTGTTGGGGTGTTGATAGAAGACTAATGCAAGGGCAAGGGCCTTCTTTGCTAATTACATCAATACAGCTATAGTAACAGTTTCATATTGGTCTCCTTTTGTTCTATTGCACCATTGTAGTCTTGCTGCAAGCGGACAATCATAGCTTCCTGCTTGCCTTACCTTCATTTGGTGGACTAAGAAGTGAATTGTCAAAAAACCCAGAAAACCTTTGTTTTAGCCTGGTCCTTTTCGTGTGCATACAGCAATGTTTTGATATTGTTCCTCATGCACAAGGGTCCTCAAAATTGAAAACGCTGTAGTATGCACGTCAGGCCAGTAGTTGGTGGTGTAACATTGCAACTGTAATGTAATTAATGTGATCTATCTCTGTTAATCACAAAATTACCATGTGTAAAGCGGCGCAGTGTCGCCATTGTTTTCATATGAATTGCATCTTGCCAGTACACCCAGTGATGGAAAGTCAAAAGATTCCACTCTTGATCCTGGTATCAAAGGATTGCATCTTCAAGACCCTGCAATGCCATTGTTTCATGTAAATAAAAGGCCCAAGAAAAGCTTTCTATTTTGTACGGAACCTATTGCTCTATAAACAAGGTCTTAAAGTCAAGAAATGCCACTGTGGTGGTGTTCAAACATGAAATGAATGTAATTCATCTGAGGTTATTATTTCTTTTCCCCTCACACAAAGAACACCATAATGCAGCTCTGTCCAGTAAAACTTTCCACTTTACAGGTTGTCTAAATTCAATAAGATAGAAATGCCCAAACTAAGGGCATGCATGCTGCAATGCATTAGATTAAAGTGACGTGCACAGACAAGAAGAAAAATACAAAATACATCTTACTGTGCAGCTAAATAAGTCAGTCTTTGGTCCAGTAAAGACTAGATCACTAAAATCACTGCAAATTAAACAATGAATCTAACCACTAGAACTGCCAGCTGGGATCTGCTTTTTCCTCCAACTTAAAAAAGCTCTTATTATTCTCTGCCTTAAAGCCAGCTTAGTTTGAGAAAGGCTTTTAAATTCCTGGGATTCCTGTAATGGCTTAAGCCATTAAACAAAACATTCAAATGTCAGGATGTCTCATGGCTCATCATGAGACCTCTATCAGAGAAGCCTTTTGGTTTGCAAATGTATTCTGATTGGCAAAATCACTTAAACAGTACAGACAGTGTACTTATTATAGACTGCAGATGTTCACAGAGGTAAGCTGTTTACTACCTTAAAGGACTACAAAATCTGGACTTCCTCCCTTCTAACAGTATGTATTTCTGCAATAAAAAAGGTTGTTTATATAGCAATCAAGACACAAGCTGGAAAGCAGGGAAGGATTGTAGAAAGGGGAGGGGAAAAAACTCAACCAAAACCACTCTATCCCACTTTAATAGAAAGCAGAGCTGACTGGGGTTCCATCGTAAAGACAAACAAGCATTAACTGGGATGTTTTAAAGGCAACAACAGAGGGGTTTTATTTAATGTCTTAAAGCTTTAATTGGCGCCTCTGTTATTTCCTCTTCAAGGGACTGAGGGTAACAGTAAACCCAGTGTCAATGAGGAGGGCCTCACTGACTGTGGCGACCCAGCAACTGGCTGCCCTCATCGGGCCTCTACATCTGTGATCTTTACCAATTGAGCTCAAGAGGCCGTGATCCCATGGCCCCCAGCTGCCAACAAGGCAGGTCTTTCAGCTAGAGCCTGGGAGCCTAATCTGCCTTGAAGGGCCCTGTCAACCACTCAGCCTCAGGGTCACATATGGAAGTGACTAGACCTGTTCTAAGTCACCTGGAGATATTCATAAATCTCTAGGCCGTTTCCTTAAGCTAATAATTGGGGAGAGCCACCTCTCCTCATGAGTTGTGTCTGCCGATATTATGGCAGAAATTTTGCCCTTTCTACTCTCCCTGCCTAACAGGAAGTAAATATCTATGGAAATAGTGGTAACTAAATTGCTCTCTAAACATCCCCAGGTTTAGGTCCCCTGGAGATTTAATTTTAGAGATGTAGGGGAAACCTTGCTATTGAGTTCCAGAAAATGTAGACCACCACCTCATGCATTAAGGCTCAAAGATGGATGTCAAAGCAAAGCTACTTCTCCTGTACTCTGGCTTTATACATCCCAAACATTCCAGTCAATGAACTTATATACACTATTTCTGTCTCTTTCTCAAATGTCTTCCCTGTGTTAATGTGCTGAGGGTGGGATCCAGTAGACAGATTGTGGAGCCAGTAAATCTGATACTCTCCTCGAGGAGAACAAACGCTTCTTTATGTGAACAGTTTACAACTCCATATGTATTTTCGATTCAGATTTATTTAGTGAGGGGTTCCGTAAAACCCCTGAGGGATCCATAAGCCTTAGTGCTCCATCTCCACCTCTCTTGTTAGATTTACACCCTACAACAGCACAAACAAAACTCTTGTTGCTCCCTTAGGAGCCCAGCTGCGAATCAGAGCAGCTTCTAACTGAGCTCAACACGCAAAACAGGAAGAGGGAAAGAAAGGGAAAAAATTGTTAGATTCATAATATCAAGTTAAACAGAAGGATAATTGTGATAGTAGAGGTGGTAGAAGGGGGTGGGAATCACTGCAGAAGGCCGAGATAGTTTTGTGGTGGTGGCACATGCAAGCCAGTCCATAATCATTTTGAGTGGAGACACAATTGAGGAGGATCGGCCAAGTGAAGCTAAGTGGGATTGATGGAGCAAGGCTTAGGCACTTGTCCAGACTGAAGACACATTGAGGTCTATGGTGAATACTGAGCCCCAGCCCAGGCTCAAATACAACATGATCTGGGCTTTACACAGTCAAAGCCCTCCATCCTTCCTTGCATTGTCTTGTCTGACACGTTGAAGGATGTGAAGCAGTTGGGAGCAGACAAAGGCCTCTCCCGGCTGGCCCATTAGCTGGAGAGAGCGATGTCCAGAGCATTGGAGCATGTCCCCTGCTCTCGGGCAGGGGCTGTTTTATTAATGAGCCAATCGAATGAGTGCAAGCTGGGGGCTGGTCACTGCTGACTGTAGGAAGCACCTTGGGCGGCCAGCCTGGTGAGTGACTGTGGCTGGGAGTCATAGGACTGATCCCTACAGGGGCCCCAGCCAGTAATGTACTCCCTGGCGGGCCTCGGTGGAGGCACATTTGACAAATGGACTCCTTTAGCAGAGCTGTGCCGGGGGGATCTGGGCTCTAGTGTTGGCTCATGGCTGGTTTACCTGCCCACCGCCATGCTTGCTTCTTCATCTGCACTGCCCCCCCTGAGCTCAGACAGCTACTGACTGATAATGAGGCCATGTACACATGAATGGGTGGGCCAGGCTACCAAAGACACACAAATGTGTGAGCACACATGCTTAACACATGGACACTGAGCCTGACTATGCTGAGATAGGCAGTGCTGGCTCACCAATGTTGTTAGTACTGTGGAAGTGTGTAATTGGAAACACTACTATGATATATGTGATGGGTTAGAGTGGAAAACTGGCAAAGAAACCCTTGCGAGATTTTTGGAAATATAGGGTTACGTCATAGTCAAGAAAATTGGTCATTAGTCAATAAATGGATTAATGTATGCAAAATAACTTACAATACCAATTTATGAAGATTTTACCTTTTGGAAAGCATTTTAACATTCTGTTTTGACAGACAGGTTAATTTACTTCTGAATTCAATATGTCACATCAAATTCAGGCAGAGACAGGAAGTCAGTGCTTTGGCATTTTCTGCACACTTCCTCCCCACAGATTAAACTTTTGTTGACATTTATCTACCGCAAAACAAAATCTCATCTTCAATGGACTTTCTTTTTTTATTTTTCTGGGCAAACAATCCCTTTTTTTTCTACTGTGGTGGCATGATGCTGAGGTGGGAGACAAACATTGCGACAGATCCTGATGTGTGTAAACAAGGAGCTGAGTGCATTTATGTTTTCGTTGTATGGTGCAGGATTGTGACAAATTCTAGAGCAAGTCTCTAGTGAGTCCCACTGCTTTGGTGTCAGCAGCGAGTGTCTGTCTGCGCGTGATGGAGCCGAGAAGCGCTGAGCACCATAGCCTCCCTTGGGATGCGTGCCGAACAAGATGTCGCCTGTCAAGTGGAGAGCATTTGAAAATAAATAACATCAATGATGATTTCAGTTTACTTGTCACAAGCGTGTGCGCTTTGAGAAGTGATGCCATCACTCTGCTGGGGATGCAATTGCTCCTCTCCCCCCCACACACCCCCTTCTGAGACAGGCCTAAGCTCCATTTCCTATTCAGATTTAACATCAATTTGTTGGAGGCTTCAGATATCAGTCTTAACAAGCTTCTGGGTGAGACATGTTCAGTGATCATTCATTAGAGGCACCATAACAACAATGGTGGGTTACTCAGTATCCTGTTTTTAAAGCCATAGCGCAGAACTTTTCTATTTAAATGAATATCTGTTACATTCAAACTCTTGTCAAACAAGTTCATGCAATGCTGACAGAAGCCTCATTATACTGCAATGATTTTGGCACAAAACAGGAAATTTTTGTTGCATTTGGGACTTTCGTTCACATGTTAGCCATTGCGGGATCCTTTGGAATTCTTCTCAATATTATGAGGATTTCATCAGTTTTACAGCCACAGCAGTGACACAGTAGGCTATAGCAGAGCCCAATATAAGTATGTGTCAACAGTTTTTTTGCAATCACATTTAGTATATATAGTATATAGTAGGGTTACTTACATTATCTTTGACAAACTGGACGTATATAATAAAATTAGGATTAGTCTACATGTACCTAATAAAATAAAACTTTGAACAAAATATTTTCCATTGCAAATGACGTGTGCATTGTCCATTGTCATCCCTCTAAACTCTGTTATAATGCATTGTTAAGGGAATTTCATAGTTTATAATGCAGCCATCCTACATGTCAAATGACAAGACTAATAATTACAGTCAATTCCAAGGAATTCCAAAGGACCATTTATTACTCTTACCTGGAACTCAGTTTATTTAATATCTCAAAGCAAGAAGACAGGTGAGAGCATTCATCAGATACCCAGTGTGTGTATGTGTATGCATGCCTATACACTCATTTGGCCTCAGTACATTGGAACGAAGCCCAGCAGGGGAGCCTGAACCGATTGGAGTCTCAAAAAAGACCAAAGAGCACTTGTAACACAAAGAGTTTCATCTCAGCTCCTTAAGGAGAACCATCTGTTCTAAGTCTCTCCCCCTCTCTCTCTCTCTCTCTCTCTCTTTCTGTCTCTCTCTCTCTCTCTCTCTCTCTCTCTCTCTCTCTATTTATCTATCTCTCTCTCTTCCTAGATCTACAGTCTATCATAGGTCAAGAGCAGGAAAACAAATGTGCACATGTGTCTGTCTGTCTTCCATTCCTCCAGCCAGAGATTACATATCAGAATGTTCTTTTGGCAGCGCTGCAAAAGAGAGAGAGGAGGGAGAAAAAAGGTCCCCAAGGTATGGAGGCCAGATCTTACTTCCTTAGAAAGGCATCATAAATTGTTTGCAGTGTGTTCATCTCTTGAAGACTGGGGCCAATCTCAAGCGGATAGAGGCTGTGATGAGGGAAAGTGTTGGAGAAAATGCAGAGGGACTGGATGAGGTGAAGGAAAATGTGGGGAAGTGAATGGATTGGGGAGTTTAAGCATCTGGTTTGGTGTGACCTGCACTATTGTGGCCAGAAATCCTACCTGCACCAGACAGAAGGAGCAGAGTGAGGGCAGGCTTTTCTGTGGCCGTGGCTGTGTATGTAGTGAAGGAGGGTACAGGCATGCTTTTCTATTCATCAGCATGTAAGTGTGTGCCATAGACTTTCATCACCCTACAACCTCCTCCCCTTTATCTTATTCCTTAGCTGACCTACACAAAGTGAATCAACCTCTTGCTGTGCGCCTGAGAGCCACAGACCTCTTAATGCCTCCATGTGTTTCCCTCTCACTCAGCACAAACAGTATCTGTCTTTGATTGGAGGCTGGTCTGAGGACAGATCGATCATAGTTTAAAGGCCCCTAATCAGGAACAGAAAGAAGGAATGTATAAAATCATACATCATGGCTTTCCGGCTGCTGGCCTCCTGATATTTTTTCTATCTTGCTTTTTCTCCCTTTCCCCTGTTGCTCTCATGACTATGTTTGATGTCTAGAAACAACCAGTCAATGAGCAAATCTTTGTATGAACTGAGAAGGGATGGGGGGTCAAAAAGGAATCACATAGAACCCACCACAAAAGCCAAGAACCAAGATAATATGCATAAAAGAAAATATGAAAGAAAAATGGTCAGATTCTTCTCATGCAAATGATGTGGCCTTTCAATACTGACCTTCAACTACAAGGGCACTCAGAGAGCACATACCTTCACCAAAGCCAATGGTCAGTCTTCTATCTGACATTCAAATGTGCAGCACAACCACAATATCTGTGGCTATTTTTCCTAAGCTAAGTATCAGGAGGGTGCCTAGCTCATTCAACTATTAACATTCAGCAGGAGACACTAATAACCACAAAAAAAACACTCAAACAATTGTGTAAATTTCATAGGTGGGTCCATCTGAATTTTATTGGGTTTTCCCTTGGCCAAGTTTCATGAAAAATGCTTATCACATAATCCTGCTCATAGTCAGACAAATGGCTCTGAAAACAATACCTTATCATGAAGGTAACAAATATGACCTTGTTTTGACTTATTGCAGTATCTTTTGTCAACCAGTGTACAATTCAGGATACTTTGAAGACAGTGTATTCAACAAAATAAAACAAACTGAAACAACAAACTGAACTCCTGAAAATTTGGTGATCAAGAGGAGAAATGGATGACCAGATGGAAGGAGGGAGTGAGAAGAGTGAAAGAAAAAAATAAGAGTAGTGGTGAGTATATCAAGCCCTCTTGTCATCGGTGGCTTGACTGAACCTTTTATTTATGCCTTCTCAGGTGGAGTCATGTCGAGAGCAGAAAGTGGGAAGGAACGTTAATGAGCGGCGTTGACTGCTATCAGCTTCAACACTGCCAAGGCCCCTGGCCTTTATAAAAGAATCATATCCTTTCACCCTAATTAAAAGGCAATACCTTTACCTGGAGGGTGACCCCTCTGAACCTGCTTCCTCTTTCTCTTTAAGAACCAATCCCACTTTTTCAATACTTTCATTTTTTCTATGTGACGATTCCTTTCCCTTTCCTCTTGGCCAGATACCAAGAGAATCTTTAATCTCTGTTTGATCGTTCACACAGGTGGTGGGATTAATTGACTCTGTTCTGTGGTATTGGTAACTCATTGCTAATTTGGAAGGCTGTCTCATTGGATTACCAGAATGATCAGGGAAGTGAGGACTTCTATCCCTGAATCCCCGTCCATCGTGCCCCGATCTCTCTGTCTCTTCTCCCATCAAAGTGCAATGCAACAAAATAGCCGCAGCAGGCATTATTAATGAACTAGAATGGGAGAGGAGGGAGGAGCTCATTCCTTATTTATGAGACACTAACCAACTGGCAACCTCCCTGTCAGTGCTATTAATGATCTTTAGTGGCCCTCAGGCCATTCCATCTCATTTTCCCTTTACCAGTACCTGTCTCCTTTCTTTGCTCACGTCATTCCAAAGCGGCCTTCCTCTCTTTGTGAAACTGGCCCTCATCTCTTAACATGGCAGGATTGAGGCAGTGAGGGGAGTAGAGGGGTGTGGATGGGAGGTGGTGCAGCCCTGTAATTTGTGCAGGGGATTTAGACATTACAGCGGGAAAAAGGGCTCTCTTGGGACCATGCAGTTGATCAGCCATGGCCCCGGTGGAGCAAGCCAGACAAATAACAAATGACAGCTCTGTGATTAAATCAAACCTTCTACTTTAAGTGTTGAAGTATCTGCCTGTCACTAACAATCTACGGCTTGTTAAAGCTCCCATCCCCTCCTCCCCCACTTAAGAGCCCTGCCTCCTCTCCCGCTGCGGAGTCCCATCAAGTTCTCATCCCCTCCTCATCCTCAAACCCCCCCACCCCCGAAACACATCAATCAAACATGTCCCTCTGGACACCCTCCCAACCACCTCCCTCTGTACTCTGGCTAGCCATCTTCTCTCAGGAGAACGAAGCGACATACATATACGGACACATACAGACACACACACAAACAAGCACACATACACACTCCTGTTATGAAAACAAATCTCCAATAAAATATAAATGTTTTTTTTGCATAACATTTAGAAGTGAATGTAAAGTTGATTTAATCATTATTACAATGAAATCAAATAATGAAATTATTACCCCATATTTTAACCCAGTCAATATTTACTTCACTATCAAGAGCTATACAATGTGAACAATAAATATGCTTGTCTTTCAATAGCAGCATCTTATACTAGCTCATAATGGCTTTCTTCCTGTCAAACCAATGTAAATATTTATTGATGGATGAGCTCATTAGGGACAACTAATAAAATTATACTTAATTAAATATTATTTAATATTGGGGTACACACACTAATTTTAATGATGCTGTACTGCATGCACAGCTCATCATGCTGTACTGATGAGCTGTACTTTCAGTTCCAGTTTGTTCAGTTTACAGTTATCTTTTAAAACAGCTGTCTTCATTTTTTGTTTTATTCTTTACATTTTAATTCACTTCTGTTAATGACATGTATCAATGTTGGCAATGGCATCAACAGATTTACTAAAATGTGGGAACAACAACAACAAAAATATATAAGACAAGGTTATACTGTTGTATTTGTTTGACATACAGGTAATTTGCCTTTATAATACTGAAATTGCCAAATCATCCACCTGACTACAGATATATGACTTTGTTTTAGTAGTTGTTAGTAGTGTTGGTGAGTCATAACATGACTTTGAAATTACGTGATTTACATATATTGTATTATCCTTGTTTTTGTGTAGTTCAGCAAGTAATATTGTTTAATTCCACAATAAAACATAAATAAAAAGATAGATTATGCAGCCAGGCTTCATACTTTCAAGTAACCAGGTGTAAGATGAGCAATTACTAGTACTGCTTAAATCTTTGATTCCTTTTTGACTTTCCCTCCTCCATGTTGTTTTACTGCACAACCTGGGTCTTTGATGGCATCAAAACACTGCGTGATATTCTGCTCTCCTGGCTGTCTCTGTAGCCTTTTCACACAACATTAACATTACACATTAACATTTTTCTGCCAAAAAAAGCTCCTTACACCAGGGTGAGGCATGCTGCGAACTCAAACTGAGACCATTGTGGGGAGAGGTTGGGGCACCAACATTTACGATTTTTATCAGATCCAGCTTTCATCAGCCATCATTGCTGACCTGACTCTATCAGCAGATTATATTGTCTACTAGGGTAAATGGAGAAAGCATTAACCCCTGTGGTGGGCTCATATACTCATAACAGTGAAGCCAACAATCCCTGGAATAGCAAATGTTTACAACAAGTGCCATAACCAGCTCAAACGCATCAAGAACTGGAAGAGCATGGCTAGGGTAGTTAGCTGACCTTATAAAATGTCTGGCTGCTCTGTTGCCTGTTGGGCAAACTGCTGATTTCTGAACGGTGACATGATTTAAGGCTAAATTAGTATTCATCACACCAGTCACAAGCCATTAATCTAATATCCCCAACATGAAATGATATGCAAATTGCTGCCCATTGTAATGCTGTGCCATGCGTCAGTGCTTCAAAATGGCAACTGGTTCAAAATGCATCTGCATCACAAGTCTGCACCATGAAAAAATGTAGGTGTCCTACCTTGCCACCATATACATAACATGTAGCTAGAAAATTGCATGTAATATAATTTGATTTAGAAGAATTTGAGCTGGCGATTGGCTGATGTGTTTAAAATCAAGAGTCAGAAGCTGCCTGGAGAAAGCTTGTGTATGAGTAGTAGCCTATACAGTATATTCAAGCTGAAAAGAACCATTGTTCATGTGAGGAGAGTGAACATTTATTTGATAAAACCTTAACTACACATGTTGATTGATTTTAAGGAGTAATGCGATTTAAAGGGCTCATAATAAAATCCCTGTCCTTTATACAGCATGTTGACATGGATGTCTATTGTCCAATAAGTGTAGATGATGAGTGTAGAAGCATGGTAACACTTTCTCTGAAGCCCATACCTATACCACAATATAACATTTTTATTATATCAATTCATTACACGCAGACTGATATATTTCATGTTTATTTCTTTCAATTTTGATGATTATAACTGACAACTAATGAAAATCCTGAATGCCTGAATTACTGCAGCAATGTGGAATGGTATGGAGTCAATCAATCTTTGGCAATGCTCAGGTGAGAGCCCAGGTTGCTCTGATAGTGGCCTTTAGCTCTTCTGCAATGGTGGTTTTAGTGTACCGCGTCATCCTCTTCATAATATCCCATTGATTTTCTATAGGGTTAAGGTCAGTTTGCTGGCCAATTGAAATAGGGATACGATAGTCTTAAACCAGGTACTAGCTTTGGCACCGTGTGCAGGTGCTAAATGCTGTTGGAAAATGAAATCTGCATCTCTATAAAGTTGGTCAACAGCAGGAAGCATGACCTTCTCTGAAACCTCCTGTTAGACAGCTGCATTGACCTTGGACTTCAGAAAACACAGTGGACCAACACCAGACATGGCACCCTAAACCATCACTGAATGTGGAAACTTTATGCTCAACCTCAAGCAACGTGGATTCTGTGCCTCTCCCCTCTTCCTCCGGACACTGACACTTAGACCATATTTTTGAACAGGTTTTCTTTCACAATTTTTTCCACAGTGTGGTTATACCTATTGCTTGTACATTTTTTTCTTCTACATCTTTTGTGCCTTGCTCTCCTTGTGCAAGATGTCAGTGGTCATCTTTGGACAACTGTCTTCCCCATGATTGTGTAGCCTATAAAATTAGAGTGAGAGACCATTTAAAGGCCTTTGCAGGTGTTGATGTAATCACGGAGCTGAATAAAGTGTGGCACCAGTGTCTTCAATATCAAGCTTTTCCACAATATTCTCATTTTCTGAGATACTTAATTTGGGGGGGCGACATGGTGGCGCAGGGGTTAGCGCTGTTGCCTCACAGCAAGAAGGTCGCAGGTTCAAGACCGCCTTGCGTCCTGGGTCTGGGACCTTTCTGTGTGGAGTTTGCATGTTCTCCCTGTGTCTGCGTGGGTTTTCACCGGGTACTCCGGCTTCCTCCCACAGTCCAAAAACATGCTGAGGTTAATTGGCGACTCTAAATTGCCCGTAGGTGTGAGTGTGTGAGTGAATGGTGTGTGTGCCCCACGATTGGCTGGCGACCATCTGGGGTGTATCCCTGCCTCTCGCCGTAACGTGCTGGGATTGGCTCCAGCAGACCCCTGCGACCCTAATGAGGAATAAGCAGGTATAGAAAATGACTGACTGACTGACTTAATTTGGGGTTTTCATCAGTTGTCAGATATTATCATTATTAAAAGAAAGAAACAATTGAAATGTGTTGGTCTATGTGAAATTAATTTATACATCATATAAGTTTCATCTTTTGAATGGAATTACTGAAATAAATCAACTTTTTCATGATATTCTAATAATATGACCAACATCTGTACATAAAATGCACTTATAGGGCTGTATAACTATAGTTGTGTGAAATTGCTTATTAATTTTACTTTTTCTAATAATACTCACCCAGTGGCCACTTAGAGTAACTTACAGTCACGTTACAATACATTATAATAGGGATGGGATTATAATATATTACAACCATGAGAATCATCATATGCTATGATTTGTGGGAAGAAAAATGACCAGCAATAATGAAACATTATGATACTTGACCTTTTAAATCATGAATGATTTATAATGCATAATTATTATTGTTCAAAAGCATTATGAATATTTATTAGTTACTATAAATATACATTGCTATAAATGCATTATAATGGACTATAAGTATATTTATAATGTAATATACTCTTTTGTTTCAAAAGAGGTAACCAATGGAATGCCAATGGATATTGCCATACTTTTATTATGTCCAGCATACTACATATTAAATAACTGCAGCTGCAGTGTCTTTTTTGCAGTTGTATACATGGTTTATCTAGAACGTTCTGGAAAAAAATGGCAGCTGGAAAGTGTGATTTGCACGGTTGGTTTTCAAAATGCACTAAATGTTTCAAAAATCAACTTAATGAACAGAAACAGAACAATGGCACCATTTCAGATTAGACTGGACCACAACATGTCAATCATTGACACCTGCTCCACATCCCTGATACCTGTGCAAATTGTAGCACCTGGATGCAGCAGCCCATTCACTAACCACTGTCACACTCTCTCTCTCTTTGTCAAATCAGCTTTAATGCCATGACAGAAAAGAGGATTGGTATTCTACCTTTGTCTCCATATTCTCACTTTATTAAGTAAGCAAAGTAATGCTTGCATGGTTTTTATTGACAGTAATATTGATTTGGCTGTGCTGCAGATAAGTGCCTATGCCTATGTGTGAAATCATAAAAGACTGTAAGGTTTATAGAGGTTATCAATAGAGTCAATATTGACCAGAATTATTTTTAGACAACTCAGAATTTTGCTTAGCCAGTTTTACAAAGATCTAACCCTGGCTAAACAAACAATATACCTAGACAATGTTGTTTTTTTTTTTTTTTTTTCCCTACATCTCGCCATAGTAAAAGGACACCAGAGGACAATTGTTTCTGGCGGTGTGCCCGGCTTTGAGGATGAGGCCAGGGTCTGAGCTGTGTCGGGAAATATGCCGGGTGACAGATGCTCGGGAGACATGGGCCATGGAGGTCCAGAGAGAGCAATTAGCACAAACGAAGCGGCTATGTCGTTAGCTGGTCTTTATTAGCCTCAGTGATCAGTTCAGAGGCCATTAGTCTCCTGTGATCAGAGACTGGTTGGCTTGGCCCATTACTGCTGGTTGTGATTGTCCATGTAGAGTTTCAAGGTGGTGGTATTGCATGTGAAATATCACTGGTCATTAAAATTAGGAATACGCTAGGAAGTGATGTTCATTTCTGTGTACATGTCAAAGAACAACATTGAGTGACATTAAAAAACTGAGAACAAATTCAAATTATGTTTGTGTTCTCAGTAGTTGCTGTTCTTTGATGTATTTGGAATGTAAAAAAATAACAAGGGCATATTAGTATTTTTCTTGATTTTTTGTAAATGCTACATTTTGATCATTTTCAGCTGATTACTCAAATTTGCAACACAAACCACTGCTACAGCTTTAATCTATCAATGCTGATCCTGGCAGTAGCATTAAGAATAACATTTTATCTAGTCCCTCCTGCAAAGGAGGTCAAAGGTGATGAGTGTGTCTCTTAGCAGATAAATGACTTTGCTGCAGTGGCAGTTAGCCTATTTAAATTATCTGCTGAGCTAACAGCCTTAATGCACAGGTTGGCATAACCTTATATATATATATATATATATATATATATATATATATATATATATATATATATATATATATATATATATATATATATATATATATATATATATATATATATATGAATGAAATAAAAGAAATGCTGTGAATATAGCAGGGAATGGGAGTGGTGCAAATCCTACAATTACATGTGAAAAAACTTACTAAAAGAAATTAGTGTCTCATGTTTGCTGAAAGTAATTGATAAATGACTATTGTAGGGAGCAGCAGTCGTTCTCTGATCATTTGGTTCTGATTTCTGTTGTTTATTTTCAAATCTATTTGAAGTATCTAATCTACTCCAATATGCCTAACCTGGTGGGACCTGTCGTACAGAATGTCTTGCTCTGTACCTCGTGTTATATCACTGGCTGGGGGAGGGGGGGCTTCGGGACATTTTGTTGTACACCTCTCTTCTCAGTACCGCATTGCATGCTGGTACAGATTTGCCCTGTGTGTTGTTCCTCTCCTTGGCCCTAAGAGACTTCCCTGCTAATGTTCCCCTCCTGTTTTACAGCAGTACTTCCTGGAACAGCCCCCCTACTAGTCATCAGATGCTACATTAATGGAGCACTCTGAAGTCTTCCTCTACCACTAAGGGCCCCTGATAAATAACTTATGGGGGAAAGGATTCAAAACATCTCTCCTATTACTAGCCTCAATTCATTTTTTACAGTCCCCCGAGCCCCCCATCTGTCCTGCACTTCAAACACATCTGAATGCTCTGAGATACTCTCTGTATTCTATCCTATGGGATCCATGTGAAGGTAGAGAGGGAGGGGGGGTAGGGCTGGGGGGTGCTAGGTGGAAAGGAAAGAAAAGGAATATGACAGAGCCAGGAGCTTTGTGCAACAGAATGTGCCCAAAGCATCTCTCTCATCACCTTCTTTTCTGACTATTCTCTACGGAGGGGAAAAAAAGAAAGCATTTGAAGGAGAGTGAAGGAGGAGGGAGCAAGATATTTGTGGTTAAAGCGTTGTGGTTAAAGCGTCATGGTCCAGCTCAGAGCTGCCACTCTCTGTCAAATTATAACAGGTCCAACAACTCAGCTTTTTCTCATTCGCAATTACAAACTAGTCCATTAGGCTGTCGAATGCCTATCCTTTCTCTTCTCTGTGCTAGAAGGCAATATGTATGTGCATGCGTGTGTGTGTAGGCCCATAAGGGTGGGCAAAGCGCAGAGAGCAGATGGAAGGGGACCTTCCCTGGGAGGGAGATGGCAGTTTTCAAGTCACATAACGAGAGAAACAAGCAAACCAACAGTTGTAATTTGATGTGATGTCGACAGTAATTGTCTTTGATGCTGCGGGTAGGTGCAAGGGTGGAATTGGGGCATGGCGGGTTGGGCTGGAAGTGGTAGTTATGGAATATAAATTGGGGCTGCCTGTTTTCTGGAGGTACAAAAAAACACAAGGCCATCATGACAGTGTTTTAGTCAACCCCCCTATCAACTTAAATGGATTTTAAATTAGCAGTGAGAGCATAGCTAACAACATGTCTCAGCTGAAATGAGCCCACTCAGAGTGCAAAGCCAACATGTGACACATGTATGGATTTTGATAGCGTCAAGGTGGCTTTCACTGATCCCTTTTATTGAGACCATAAATTTTCTCCCATCTTTTGAATCAGACCCATTCACATCTCAAGCAAATTCAATTTGAGCTTCAGCACAAAGATGTGCATGAGACCAATCTAGTGTGAGGTAATATTAACTGAGAGACACTTATTCAAAAGGTGACAATATGATTTAACCAACATCACTTCATATCACATTGAAATGTAATTATCATCCTTTCTCCACAATGAAACCATCATGACTTCTACTCAACATGTGCATTTATCCATTAAAACCAGAACCTTTACTGATTACTTTTGGTACATCTGAAGAATTAGGAAAACTTCTCACAGCTCAGTGACAATTTCATACTTGCTTTACTTACTTTCTCACCACAGCAAACTTCAATGATTCTAAAACATGGCTACATGATCTAACCAGCACTTTATATTTGAAGAGGATAAGATATATTTATAAAAGAAAGCTCTCACAATCCAACAAGATCTGCCACCCTTCAATTCACATCTTGCAGGTAAAAATCCTTAACTTGGAGCTAATATTCTAATACCTTTATACACTTTAATATCTTATTAAATGAGTGAAGAAGTGAGTAATGGGTAGAAAGAGAAATGGGAAGGGCCTAAAAAGCTGGGACTATAAGAATAAAATCTAAGAATTCAAAACTGTTATTGTTTCTTTTGTTTAGTTTCTTTCTTTGGGTTTATTTATTTGTTTATTTGGGTTAATGATTTTATTGCAGCAATGATACAGTTATATGCTGTCCATGTAAGATCATTTGGCTCAATAAAACATTTGGATTACAACATGTGCATTAATAAAGGCTGAATGTGAATGTCTGAGAGGAAATTCATTACTGAACTACCCTTGTCTTAAGAGGACTTATCATATAATATCCTGATGTAGATTATTTATCATACAGTGTGGGCTTTAACTCGCTAGACCAACTGTTTTTCCCTTCTGGCCACTATTGCAGCCAGTTAAGTGTCAATGCCCAGATGACTATTTGTGCCATGAACAGCACCCTGTGGATACAGGCAGAAAGCACAACCACACAGTCTTGTATTAATAAGCTTGGCTTTGTTTTATCACTAAGAGAGTAAAGTTAATGAAATCATGCAGGAATTAAGTGGTTTAAGGGCTAGACTCTGGTTCTAGGCAGACGGTAATGAGCATGCATCCCCCCTCACGCACACAAACACAACCTTCTCGCTATGTGTCGAGCTACTAACACTGCTTTCATCCAGCCAAAAAAAAGACACAGGCGAGTCTTTCAAAGGACAAATTTGGTGTGGGGGGTTCAGGGGAGATTGGGTTAATTTAACAAGCAGGAATCTTACAGATTTAAGGGGACTGCTAAAAATTTATGGAGGCATGTTTGGATGGGGACCATGGTGAACAGCTTGGCCAGCTGAGCAACATCACAGCAGGACATCTAATAAGCCCAGCGTAATTTTTCACCCCATATTTTATCAATAAAAAAGCAGTTTAAACAGCCACCCCCCGTACCACAGCCGCTGCACTGCCTGCTATCTGGAGCCCTCTTTCATTTTATAATCCAACTGTCATTAAAATGCTTCTTGGCAGTTTACAGCTCGTTCCCCCTGTGCAGATGTGGAAGCAATCTTCAGACGGGGCCCTCTGATCAAAGTGCTTGCTGCTGTCAGACAGAACACTTACCACCCTCAGGCTCCCTTCCAGTCCTATCTGGACTTAATGCCCCCTATTATTTATTTATTTCCACACTTCTGTATTTATCAGGTGCATCACTCCCTGCAGAGCTCAGGTCAACTCCAGAAGCTGGCAGTGGTTATAGATGCAGGCTTGGGACAAGGAGGTTGTGGGTTAGAAATGCTGTTAAGGTACTGTAAAGTAAAGCATGTAACCTTGGTGTATGAACTGTTGAGAGTTCATGTAAGCTAAAAGTAGATGGCTAAGAAGAACAAAAAGAAAGCCACTGAATGTGACCCTACCCCCTACAGTAATAGTATTACTTTTAGGGGCTGGATGAAACTGAAACAATAATACAGATAAAGAACAACTTGCAACTCAAAATGAGTTATTTATGTTCAATACTTGGTCCATTTATTACCTTCATGAGGCCGTTTTGTTTTTGGTGCCATTTGTCTTTTTATCTATGAACAGTATTACAGAAAAACTACTGGGTCAATTTTCATGAAACTTGGTGGGGTGTAGAATTGGCTGAGGGCGAAGCCATTCCAGTTAGGTATGCTTTTTTCATTGAATATGTTTTTTTTACAGTCAGTTTGCTGTCTTCTTCTTTTTTTTTTTGCACATTTTTAATCATTTGAAATAAATATATGTATTCTCTGATTGGCCTTCTAGTTTGTTTTCTTCTACTTCTCATAGAAAATGCTGTTATATTTTTTTTGTTTGTATGTTTATATATAACATTTTAAAGATAACAATGTACTCATTAGACCTGCCTTCCCTGTCAGTAGGATTTCAGTCCTGCTTTTGAATTACTTGACCAATAAAACGCTAGTGGAGCACAAGCACAATGCTTCATATGAATAAAGCATGGAACCATCACTTAGTGTGCCAAAAGTAATGGCACCCAATATTACGAATCGAACAAAAACACAGAGATACAATATTGCTGAAAGTCACTAACAAGGGATAAACATGAGCTCTGTAACCTAATAACATGAGAGTTTCTGGCGGCAGACCCAAAGGTGATGGCAGTGGGTCAACCCGTTGGCAGTGTCTCTGTATCATATCACACTGCCACATTCATTGTGTGCACACGCATGACTTGCAAGCTGCCCAGTGACCTGAGGCCTCCTTGCTGATGTGCCGTGGCGCGCATGGCGTTAATGCTCCGACCGGGTGTTGATTGAGCTCCCCTAAAGCCAGTGACGCATGTTGCCTTTGTTTGGCAGCCATCCCGGCGTAAGAACTGGGGCCATATTCCGCCTGTCAGTGCCATGTGTTCGCTCTCCTCAGAGCACAGCGGCTGATGCCACTCAACCACCACCCCCCTACCTCCCACCCCCTGGCATCTCTGTGGGCACCCCAGGCCTAGCAGGTTTGCACTAATGAAGTCAAATTAATTTAATGGATGCCCATGCTGCCTGCGTCTGTGGTACTTGGCAGGGGGACAGTTTTAATTCTGGTGTCTGTCTGTGGCTCCAAACCTCATACATATCCAAGAGCTGTTATACCTCTTCTTTTTGTCAAGACCAAACTGACATATAAGTTTGAGTTCTGCCGTGCAGAGATCAGAATTGATCATCAGCGTCCATAAAAACTAAAGGTTAGTAGGTATAAGTCTATTCATTCGGAGTGAAGCCAGGTGTGTCCACTAATAGTGTCTACTAATTAAAGCTCTCTGAAAAGGCGAAGGGAAAATAATTGGCAAATGAACATTGAGTGACAGCCATCGTTAATATCTGCTTCCTGCTGCCCCCTGAGCCAAAAAATACCCTAGTAGTTAACTTTTATGGAGCACCCTTTGATACAATAATTATTTTTTTCTGTAATCTTTCAAGCCATGTACCTTTTCCCCCGACTGGTGCAGATCAAAGCAGGCTGGTTTTGTGCATACAGGACTGCAGTGGCTGGGGTTTCTGGCTTAATTGAAGGCAGCTGGACCCTGTGTGTATTTGGGCCTGATCTCAGCATGCTCTCCCGGGTTCTTGGCTTTCCACATCACACACGTTCACCCACGGAAAGTTCCCTCCAGAGCCCGAGTGACGCGAAGGCCTTCAGGGCTTGAGGTCTGGCAGTTGCCAGCCCATCCACAGGCATCTGAGTGTTTAGATTGACTTGGAGATACTCAAGTGGTTAGTAAAAGAAAGATGGAGTATGTTTCTCTCAGTGGGTGGGAGAGAGGCTCAGACTCAGTGCTTGCTTCCTTTATTGTCCATCATCACCATTATGAGGGCTGCAGATGACTTTTCCCATAAAGACGCAAGGTCGTGAAACTGGCTTTAGTAGAAAATATTTGGTAAAAGGAGACAAAATACAGAGCCTCAAGAAATAACAAAGGCTTATGACTCCATGATTAATGTGTGTTGATTTTCCTTATAAAATTTCCTCAGAAATATAACTAGCACACTACTTTGCTGACTGGCCTCTTTGTCTGAGAAGGGAATTGAGTCTCTCTAAGCATTCTTTTCGCAGCCACAGTGGGCCTAAACTCCATTTACCGATGTATTCTTGGCCAAAGAGGAAGCAACGCTTCTTCAGGGAAACATTATCCACAATGGCACTGATTCTTAATAACAACAGGGAATTCTATATTTATCCCTGATTGCATATGCTATTTGTTGTGGAGGAAAAGCATGTCCTTTTGCATTAGGGAAGTCTTGTGCAGACAAGCCAAGGCTGGGACAGACATGAGTCTTTGTGTGCCAGCTCTAAACGCACACAAAGTCTGTCTTGCATTTCCAGCCAGAAGAAATGTGTAAGTAATTACAGTCCAACCATGTTTATTGAATAAAAACCCACTTAGGCATTATGTTTATGCACGATCAGAAACACTCAAATCTTACATCCACATACACAAAAACATTTGTGTCTTTTTTCTCTTTCCGCAGAACATCTGCACCCAATATGGAGTCAATTTTACTTTTATTACTCATGTGGAAAAATGTATATAGTGCTTGGATTGTTATTCAAACACAAGCCACTTGAAAAACAACGAATAGGGTGCTCCTTTGGAGCATGGTGGACACACACTGAGCACTGGGTTTGTCGGTTTAGCTTCAACTACATTGAAATTACTGCCTTACACCATTAGCAATGTTTTCTGCTTTACATCATATTAAATGCAAGTGACTGCAAGTTAGTTACATTAAGCAGAGTTTATGTTTGATGTTATATTTGGTAACTTCAATATCTTTGTATGATGATGACATCAGAGTCATTTGATTCTCTGCTTTTACATTGGTAATTGTAGCTTTAAAGAAAGAAAATGTTAATTTGGATGACTACACATAATTTAACGTCCAAATGACTAAAAGCTCTTTTCCACAATACAAACAATGCTTTTGAGTTACATACAGAACCTGTTAGATGTAATATGGCACCACAGCTGGTGTACTATTTCACAACTTGTCTGGTTTGATATAGCATTCCATGCTTTCCGTATCACCATATCATCGAGCTGACGAGATCTCTAGCAGAAAATTGTGCAATCGAGCATTTCACCTGGCCATTGTAGAAAACTCTCCTTTTACAGAACCGTGGCTGTCAGGTGGGGGGAAAATGGATTTGAGGAAAACCACCTCCTCCTTTCACTAAGAATGGATCTGGTCGAGGTGAAGGAAAAATACATACCAAAACCTGGTATTCATCGAGACAACAATAACCTGCTCAATAACAATGATCACAAGCTGTTGAACATGGCTGAGTGGTGACAGGAAAAGTTAGCAGAGCAATGGTGTTTCAAAGACAGAAAGAGCTGGATGTGTGGTATAATTTTAACAGCACAAAAGGGATGACTATTTGTTCTATTAAAAGTCTTTGCCAACACAAACAGCTTCACTGAGGGGAGACAGTAAGTGCAAAAAGATTACAGTCTTGATGTCATGTCAAGTTTTCACACCTCCCCTGTGCTGAGTGGTTGGCATGGCTTTTTCTTGCCAAAACTCTTCTATTTTCATCTGTGATGCCAACATCAATGCCTTTAAGAAAGCATCCAGACCATGCAGGCTATTGGGTGCCACATCAATGGTGTCATGGCCGTGTTGACTGTCCCCTGCATCGCTGTATGACATCCATTTCTAACAACAAGCCGCCTCTGCTGATGACAGTGGGCTGTGTCTGCTGGCGAGCCCTGCAGAAGCTCCAAGTCTTTCTCTGTCATCACGCCTCCCCTTCCCAACATGCACTGGGGGTGGGTTTCACCACTGAACATGCCCTTAACACTCACTTCCCCTCCAAGCATCACACACACACACACACACACACACACACACACACACACACACACACACACACACACACACACACACACACACACACACACCATTGTGTGGACGCATAGGGAAGACTAAGAGCATCCATTTTCACTGCAGATAATATCCAAATTTGCTCCCTGATCACCGCATACTTGTGCGTTAAATGCACAACAGATGTACTGCTTGACAACCGGGAAAAGGGAAAAAAAAACACATAAGCCTGCAGAGCACACATGATTTGGAGCTGACCAGAAATGAGAGCACGACAGCCCAATATAAATTAAAGAGATAAGTGTTTCCAGGTTCAATGTAATAGCTGGACGTGAGTAACATCATGAAACCACCTGATGGAAACATAACATGTTTATTTCTGGCCAATCTACAAAGCTCATTGTCATTTTCTCGTAAAAGGTTGATTAACGGCAGAGCTCTAACCTTGAAACTTAAACTTGTCATTAGAGATGAAACAGCCTTTATCAGGGAATCTTTCAGGTTTCACTGCATATCTTCCTTTTTTTCTTCTGTTTTGTTTTACTTTCAGGCTTAGCCAGAAAATGAAAACCGTAGTGACGGAGGAAGGAACCAAGTAAGAATAAAAAAAAAGGAGAAAAAAGAAGGAGGGAGGGGGGAAGAGAAAGACAAAAGAAAGAAGAGTAAAATGACATCTCCACATTAAGGCCTGTGTTGCTGGTGTCAGTTCTAATTTCACAGTGCCTGTGGGGAGCTGAATGCAACCAGTCAGGTCTGGTCTCATCTCATTCCTCCTCCATTTTGAATCAGGGCTGGTGAATCCCAAGCTGGGGGGAAAGGAATATTACTGGCAAATTGGTTTTAGATTAAAGGAGGTGGCGAGGCATTCTGCTTTCTCAGCTCTTTCCCAGGTGCACTTAATCTAATTTCATTAAAGAGATGAGGACGGATGATCACTTACGTCGAAACATTAAGCCGGTCCATTTTTCCCATCCATATAAAAACGTTAAGGTTGTCAGCGGCTTGGTGGGTGGCCTGTTTGTTATTGAATATGATGACTCTTGGAGACCAATCTGAATCTTACAAAGCAGTGGGGGTTGGGAGGAGGAACACACCTACATGAATATATATTATTAGTACCTTTCTCCTTCTCCAAGATGGCGACAGAAGAAAAACGGACTTGGAGGTAAAAACCAACTGGTAATAACAGAGATGCATTAACATAGAGGGTAGTAAATAAAAATAGGACATACTTTGGAAGGAAGTATTTCATAAAATAGAGAGGTGAGGGTAGTGGCAGTGTTAACAGATATGCTTGAATCCCTGCAGCATGCTTGTTTTTCAGTGCACTGCCAGCCTCGGAGGGCGTACCCCGCCAATACATCAGCTGGGAGGATACCACTGGCTGACGAGCCATTACTGATAAGCCGGTTGAGACGCTCCGACGTGGTGATATGGCATTCATTCTGCACACAGCAGGAAGATAAGGGGGGAGAGGAGGAATTAATGTGTCAATCAGAGGCTGTGCGCTGCCCTGGCAGATGAGTACACCGAAGCTATAAAAGAGCTCATAGACAGGATGTGGTAATGGTCCTTGGAGACTCCCCCGGAGACAGATACACTTTCTGAGTGACTGCTCGGCAAATAGGACCAAATAGAATTAGCCGACCTGGGTGTCCTCCGCTGTGGCTACGGTGATGCGGCTTTGGAAGTGGTAACACGCCTGACACGAGGCCGCCAAATTAAGGCCTGCAGAGAATACGAGGAGCTCCTGCTAACGCTTTGAACACAGCCGGCCAGCCAGCGTGTTATTTGCACAGAAGAAAGAACACAGAGGAAATTGGAGGAGCCAGTGAGGATAGCGAAGTGGGGTCTAATGGAAATAGGATGACACTTCACAAGAGTGCATGAACAAACCAAAAAGGGATGGCTCTCACTCTATTTTCCTTTTCTGCCTCTCCAATGAAAGAAAATGACCATCTTGACTTGAAGTATCTGAGATGTGTTAGAGGTTGACAAGATTGGCTGGTTGATGGATTACAGGTGGAGCAGGAGGGCAAGAAGCAAATTACTAACATTTATACTATTTTAAAAGGACACGTTCTAATGCAAAATGTGACAGCACTGCTTGCAAGTTCAAGGTAGCTTATGTTGCCGAAACCTAAAAAAATTACCAAGTTTACTTGTACATAGAGTATGTCATAGTAATAAATAAGTAATAAACCAAATCAAAGGAATAATGAATTATTGAAACTCAAATGAGGAAGGAATGGAGAGATCTTGTGGAATTTTTTTCAAATGAGCAACTTTTAATAATTCTTTCATGTCAGTTAGTGTCAAGCATGTTTCATGTTTCTGGAGATGAAGACAAAGGCGAAATGCCCACAGTAGCATCAGCTGATAGTGAAGCGAGTCAGCATCAGATCTCAATAAAGTTGTTCACTTTATTGGCAGGAAAAAGGCAGTGACCACCTCAAGTGAGCTTATAAAACCTCACACACAAGTGCTGCAGAAAACACACAAAAAATATTATTTACCATAAGGACTCCCTAATCTTTAATTAATTATGTGGATTTCTCTGTATGTGGTCAGGCATAAACGAAACTATTCAAGGTCATCACTGTTATTTTTTCCTGAATGTACAGTGAATACTTTGCCTTGTCAGACTTCATGTAATCTCAGACGTTAGGATGAAATGCCTGGTGATGAGAACACAATACCCACACAATACCCAGATTCTGATTGCTTGTTTCTTCAAGACTGAGCCAATCCACATAAAGATCCCCCTCACAGCAGCCTCATGCTGAACTGGAGGTGACCTGGCAATCTCTGAAGAATTTACATCTGACACATTCTGGAAAACACATTGCTGCATGCTATCTCCAGAATCGCTTTGATACAAGCGGAGCTCTGCAAGGTGCACCAGGCTGACTCTGCTGTAGCACTAACTCGTCAGTTTTATTCAAATACAGTGTAACTGATTGCACCCTGGGGGCACACCTGGAAGCAATATTCTAATTAAGTTAATCTGTGAAATCCTGACAATGTGGGTGTTCAGGTGGCTGGTAATCTGATGTGAAAGGAGTCTTTGTTTTCATTGGAAAGATACGGGAGGAGCTGGCACCTGTTTCAGCAAAATGCTGCAGAAAATTATCGCTGTCGAGTTATCCTGAGTGCGGGCAATTACAAATGACAATGTTTGTCTTTCCCCTCATGGAACCCAATTTTTACACCTTTTTTTTTTTGTTGTTTTTTTTTTTTTAACTTGCGGTGATGGCCTGTCAAATTTTGTTTCCCCCTCGTCTCCTCCTTTCCACAGAAATTTGCTACGGGCTGTTTTAGCCTCTGTTCACATGCTCTTTTCTTCTTTCACTCTTGGTAAATCCATGGACATCAACTGAGTATTTTCAGACAATCTACAACAGAGAGATAGTTTTTTTTGTGTTGTTGTTGCTATCGTGCTGTCTTCAGTTACATTTCCTGTTGGCCACAAATGAAAGCTTTTCTTTGTCTCCTGGCACTAGATCAGCACCCTTTCTTGAACAATGGAAACATTATAACATACTTACCTTTGGCATCTGTTCTTGTTTAGATAATTATTCTAAAATAGGGCGTTCACAATGTTCACATTACTTTTTTTGTCTGGTTGGTTTTGGATTCTTATGATTTATATGTTGTTTATTATAACTGTTCCTTTAACTTGTAAACTGTTGAATCTAATGTGCAGAAATCTAAAAAAAATGGAAATTCTTCTTATGAATACCTCGTCCAAACATAACATGAACTTTTCTGTAAATTAACAATTAACAGGCTCATTGTTAATTGAATCACAGTGAGAGTGCATGGCAAACTGTAGTTAAGGTCAATCAATCAATCAAAGTGAGATTAGTAACTTGACTTCATCCTTTTTTGTAGGTTGCATTCAGTATTAAGTTTTATGAAGCAGTAATTTGTTTACAAATTGTGTTCCACAAGATTATATTCCACTTCATGGCAGATTGATGACAAGTGCATGAAAAAGCAAGGCCTGGCTATGCCTGCAGTCTGGCTTTTGACAGTGGACTGTATTATAACTGAATACAAATTCAACAATCAGACAGCTGAAAACTTGGCAACAGTGTTTAACACTCCACTGTGTTTTGAACGGCTTCCCAGTCTATCTAAACTGAATAATATAACTGGCTCCAGAAGCCATATATGTAGCCGTTTTACAGCACAGACGCATCTAACAACACAGCAGAGTTTCTACAAAACTGCCTAAGCAGTATTGTTTAGCATTGCAGTATCAAACTTTTATCAATTTTATGTCAACATATTTGACACTATACCAAAAATGTTACGAGTCTCAAACAACTGATCGAACAGGAAGGGAAAACAAAACCCTGGAAAGGAAACACTGAACGCTTCCCTCCTACTTTACTTTCTTCTGTACCCCCCACAGTGATGCCAGGGAGCTGTATGGAGACTGACAGGCCTGCAACGTCTCTCTGTCGTGTCAACTAGCTAGCACCCTCGGTTCTTTCTCGCTTCAATGAAGAGATAAAAGCCTATTGACTTGCCAGGCTACAGTTAATGCAAATTGGGCCTGCTATCAATGTATTATTTATAGGGAGAGCTGCAGACATTTCCACAGAACTGGGAGCTAAGCTTACAGGAGATTAGGCATGCTATCTCATTCATTTACCAGGGAGTAATTGCTAAACTGTAGAGGAATTAGGATGCGTGAGGTTCCCCAAAGGCGTTTCATCTTGTAACCAGGTGACTGCCATCAGCCAACCACCTCTGAGGCACCTCTAACTGTGATAAACAAATACAGAGAAGTGAAACTGATAGACCACATCTGTCAAATGGTTAACATTTAGTGACATCACTGCCGGAACAGTTTATTTTTTTTTATCATGCTACTGCACTATTATGCTGCATATATATGTATATATATATATATATATATATATATATATATATATATATATATATATATATATATATATATATTTACTTTGAAGATGTTTGCAATGATTATATTTAAAGGGACACACAAAACAAACACTTGTTCATTGCTTGTGAGTAGATATGTAGGTCTGTGCGTTCCTGCTAGTGGAGTGTAGTGTAAAAAGGACCACCCACTTATTCTGATGTGGTCTGGCCTCACTTGCAGCAAGCCATTTAGAAATAGCTCTGTTTGTGATGTCAGAACAGGGGTGGAAGTGACTAACAACAGTCCTTGGATCAATGTAGCTATCCCCCTTAAATTAAAATAATTCTTCCTCACTGCAGCAGAGAAAAAAATCTGTCATCTTCATGGTTGGGATCCTTAAAGATTATCTTTGTGCTTAGTGTAAATCCTATAAAAATCCAATAGACAGGGTAGAGCACTGCCTATTGCATGTTCAGCCAACAAACCGGTCTTTTTCGGGCTTCAATGTTTGATTGTGCAGGAGTGGAAATTCCTCAAAACTTTCCAAGATACCTGGAATTTCCTCAAGTGTCTGCGACACAGTAAGAGATGATTTTAAATTTCTATAATTGATTTAATAAATTGATAAAATAAGTAATGTAAAATATAATAATATAAAATAATAATAAAAATATGTACATACAATGTAGTTTATAGGTAAATAGTAATAAACTCATAACTCTTTCACCTGGCGACATTCCCAAACACATGGAGAATGATGCGGTAGTCTCCCTCCAACAAACTCCGACAACATATGTAACATTAAAAATCTTCTTTTCCTTCTCCTCTTCAGCATGGTTTTGTAGCTGTAAATGCTGACAAAATTGTAGCTAATGTTTAACCCAGAGCCGACAGGTTCAGCAGTAAATTATCATTAGCTGTTGGGTGTCAGCTGTGTGTCAACTGTTGTCACGGATACATTCGCACTCTCTTATGACATCTCATGGCAAACTCTCCCTCTCTCAAAAATCGCAAAAAAATAACGAATGGAAACAGGCATCAATTCACATTTTCTTTTAGCACATTTCACAGAATCTGCTCCAAAATGATGATACATTTGGATGGAAAGCCAGTTAGTGGTAAACTGTAATGTGCTCTGATTGGCCTAACCATTTCCTGACCTCTCACATCCCCGAGGGGGCATGCAACATTTGCTTGCAGTTTGTTTACATATTTTGAACTCAGCAAGATGGCTGCATGGTCGCTCTCCCCAAACACAGGTGATGATTTAGCTCCAAAGCAACTTTAGAATGGTGTGTTTAATTCCTCCAGCTTTACCTCAGTGCTTCCTCCGATGTTGAGATGGATGCAGAGAACCTGATGCTTATCCCATGTCATTGTCCAGTAATATTCACAAAATTTACAATGCATATCATAAAATATATGTATAAAGGATTAATTTAGCAGTGCTAACAGTGCATGTAGTAAAACTATGATCTTGACTTAAGGCCATATTTGAGATATATTTCAAAGTATTCTCATGAAATGGTTTGTATGATATCTCATGTCAGTTTTTTGTGCATAATCCTATGAATTTCCAGCAACACAAGGCTGCATGTGCATGGTTACATGGTTGCTATGGACTCTGATATAGAAGGCCTCCTTTAGCATTGGTATGACTGTTAATTATGTCTATTCTAGTTATATTTTATTAAGTGACAACATGCTGCCGTTAAGGTCTGGTTAGGTTTAAGCATAAAAACACTTTTGGAAAGATAATGGTTTGGGTTAAAATGTGATAAAACGTTCCCACTTAATGGAAAAATGTACTATTAGTGTCCTTGAACAATGCCCTCCTGTTACTTGTGCAACTTGGAAACTTTTTGCATCTAGTTATCAAACCACCACTCAAGATAGAATAAGTTGATATATGTCAGATGGTCTCATCTTGTGAGCTATATATGAATTAGGAGTGCATTACTTTTACCTTTTATTAAAAGTGAATGAGAACACCCGGCATATTCAGGCATTAAGTGCTCCAAAAATAATAGGTGTCATATCTTTTTACGCAGCAAAACAGAAAACTAACACTGAAAAACAGCCCCTTCCTGTGCTGCATTTTCCTGTCTGTCACTTTCTTTCTCTGTAAAATGCAAATGATCACAGTGGTGGGACCGGCGAAGTGTCTATTACCCCTCATCTTTTTTTCACTACACACTATGACTGTCTCCCCTTCTTTAGTTGAGAGCTCAAATTTGTTATTCACAATTCTCAGCCCCTTCATGTGGTGGGTGAATAAACACGGGGAAAACAGTCTTACCTTGTCGTCAACGTCACTCTCGCTGTCACACTGTAACAGAAAAGAGACAGACACAGGAAATATAAGGAATTATTCATTTGCTGCCCCCCCAGTAGCTCATAATCAGTGCAGATGTTATTTTTGTATGGGACTTCTCATTCACTGACAGCTTTCAATACAAATGGCAGAGAATGAAGAGGGAAAGTTGAGTCTGGTAGTCTAAAAGAACCTCCCTCAGTCTACCAGTTCTCCTATATTCAAGTTTCTAAAGCAGCACAGAACGCTATTGTCGTGTTTCTGTCACAAATTTCAATGCTTTATATTTGCAAAAGATGAAAACAACAATAATACTACGCAGTGGGTTCTTTTATAATAAGCCTGTTCAATGACTTTGCATTCAGCTGCAGCTTGTCATTTAGCCTTTTAAGTATGCTTCAAAATTGGGCGATAGTATCTCAAGGACACAGAGAGCTCAGGCTCCTCTGAATACTCAAACACAGTGCCTATTAAGTCTGGTATTTCAAATTCGCCTTGTGACAGACCAGTCTTTAATTTGTATGTCAGACATCTCAAGGGATAAAGGAACTAAATAACAAGAGAGGTTGTATTCTGAAATGTTCCTTGTCTAGTACGGCCAAAGGGCAAACTGCCTTATATTCAGTTAGGAAATGAAATGTTTTTTTAGAATTTGACTATGTGAGATGAAGTCACTGTAGCAGTAGAATACACAGTGATCAGGCTCAAATATCTTGAGAAGAGGGTCTGCCTTAAAAAAAGGAAAGAAAAAAGTCAGACCTTGTAACTGACAAACAGATGGAGAGAATACTGCAGACATTTAAAGCTTCGGCTTTCAATCCTGGAATGCACACAGACAGAAATCTATTTTTATCAAGTAAAAAAAAAGGTTAGAGAGAATACTGGAAATTATATTCACCTTCAGTCTAAAAGAATTTATGAATTTTAAGTTAACCCCGGATGGTGTATACTAGTTGTAATTTTGAATGTGATTAGTGTAAAATATGGAAACATCTTATATTAAAATTCTTTAATAAATGTGAGTGAATATGTAACAAGGTCCTTATAAGGTTATTAGGGATGCATAAGATTATAGATTATTGGCCTTCATAAGGCATTGTTCACTGTACCAAACCAAACTTTCTTAAACATGTTTATAAATGGCTTATAGTTTAACAATAGCTACCACAAATTAACAAATAGTTTTAACTAGAGATGAGCTGATCCGATACCCGGATCGGATATCGGCTCCAATACTGACAAATCAGCTGGATCGTGGTGTGTGTGCCCCACGATAGGCTGACGGCTAATGAGGAATAAGTGGATATAGAAGATAAATAAAACAAATAAATGCACCAGATATTATTTAGTACTTTTTTGACACATAATGTTAGTATGGCTCTTCTAAGTCTAAGTAAGTAAGTAAGAAGTCTAGGGACTTCTAAGGGCTTCAATACATATCTATTATTGCCTATTGCAAGAAACTTAATATAAAGTGCCCTCCTAAAATAATGTAGTTAATTTTCATGGCAAACTTAACCACATTCCTCAACTTAACTTTAACCAGAGCTGGTAACCCTCTCCTCTGGGATAATAGATAGTGAAGTTGAGCAAACGGTAGAGTGGTTGAGCTGCAGGCCAGTCCCACTGGACCTCACAGCAGGATGCATGAGGAGCAGAGCAATTCAAGCGAAGCGCCTCATAGAGAGGGAGAGGGCCCCCAGTGAAAAACTGCCTTCAATCTGTCAATTAAGTCCCTGTGGCAACATATTTAAGTGGACTCTCTTTATTTTGTTTGACTCCCTTTCAGAGCTGGGCACAATGAGGAGGGAGCTGGGTCAATGGAGGCACAGCGGCTCTTTGTTGTGAGTGTGGTGGGTCCAAATGTATAATTAAGTAACGAGAGTAATCAGTGCAAGGGCTCAGTGGCCAAGCTCTCTCAGGAGGAGTGGGGTGGTGGGTGGGACTTCTGTGCCCCATGATTCATCCTTGTCTGCAAAGACAATTGATACAGCAGGAGTCCTTGTAGGGAGACAGATGCATTTCTTGTGGAATGTTTTGATATACATAATTATATATGAAAGGAAATAGCTGTTTACAGTTTTAGGGCTCTTTGCTGTTCTGTCTGGTGTTTTTTTGTGTTGAATCAAACTCAATCTAAAACGCTGTAAGTGCCACATATTTGGTGCAACTTGCGATTGTCAATTTCATTATAGATGTTTGTTTGGACTATGTTTGGAGTATGAAAACAATCATTTAAGTGAGGGTTCTCTGTGAACTGCATTAACATTTTACAACTCTACTGTGGTCTAGAGGGATAAACTTGTATAAAGATATGTGTAAACTGGTCGACATGTCCTTGGAATGGAGAACATTTTTATGACATTTCTATGTAAGATGTCCATTTTTCTCTTGAGGAATGTTTGCAAACTCTTAATTTCAGGGCTTATGCCGCAGAGTGCAGAGCATTCAAAAGAGACCTCGGCTTACTTGTCAATCAATTCCCCATTCAGACTACGGATTCTGGACAAAACAATTATCAGCCATTTCTATACTGCTTGTTAGGGGCATGTCAAAACCTTAATCACCACACATTTGTTCCATCACTAGGCATTTGATCTGAAAAAAATCACATGCAGTACAATGTTCCTCGTAACTATGATTTCCAAAAAAAAAAAAAAAAAAGGAAAATTGATTCAATCTCCAACTTCACCTCAAGTCTGCCCCAGGAAACTGGTGTAATGTATTCTTAGCATGCAGCTGAACGGATGACTTCCATCTCACAGCGGAGTTCCTCTTTATTACTGGGGACAAGTTTAAACCCTAGGTGATGGAGATGAACAACTGGCTCAGTCTATTCCCTGGGTGCATGCTTGGCCTTATTGTTGCAGCAGTAGCCTTGACACAAGAGATGAGGCCTCACAAGACTGGAAACTGGCAAGGAGGAAAAATAATATCAAAAGAGCACAGCATGGTGCTTATCCTTTTCTTTGCATGCTTCTTTCTTTTTTTTTTTTTTAAAGAAGCATGCGCTGCAGCTGAGCGTAAAGAGGAATACTAGCTATGGCTCAGACGGAGACAGAGAGAGACACAGCACAGCAGGGGACTGAGAAGCAGGTAGGAAAGGGGAACAAAACAACAGTAAGAACAGGCAGGGGGGATGCTATAGAGATGAAGGGATGGACAGATGGAAGTAGTGTAAGAGCAGTTTTTGTCAGTATGGTATGTGATTGCCCTGTTGAGCTATTACACTTGGTTGACTCAGAGAAAAGAATACAATGAAGCTATGAAAGCATAGGATTGGCTCATGTCATTTAGCACCCTTTGCTTCTTTGAGTATCTACAACGGGGGAACGATTTTCACCAAGGCTATACAAGAAAACCAAATGGTGAAAATGCAAAACCACAACCCCCAAAACAGAAATCTCCCTGAACAGCACGTCTGGTTGTCAGGGGGGACATTGTTAAAATCGGAGAGATGTGCTGCTCACTAAGCTGTCTGACAGGAGCCAAGCCCCCAGAGGTTTGCGTCTCTCATAGATGTTCGCAAACTAAAAACACCAAAAAACAACAACTGCCTGGCTCTTCAGAGGCAGGGAGCAAGCGCAACATCTGCACCTGGCAACCGCTGGATAAGAAGGGTAACAGGGGACCGGCTTCAGCGGATGGCTCAAACCTCCCTCCCAGCCTTCCACACCTCCTCTCCAACTCTCCCTCTCCTTAGCCAGCACATCAGACGGATGCGTTTGACATTTACACAGCTTTCAACACTTCAGAGACAGGAGATTTATTCCGCCAGCGGCCCTTGCTGGAGCCAGGCCTCGACCTGGGCTGGCCCCCATGACGACCCTGTAGCTCAGCCCTGAAATGAGGCAGTGCTGAGGAGAGGAGCAAGAGGGGAAAAACAGAGAAAGGGAGGGTGGGATGGATGTCTCGATTCTCCTGGACATTCTCTCTGGCAGATTCCGATAGACGTGCAAGGGGAAAGACAATAAGCTTTGCGCATCCCGGAGCACATTAAAACGACTGGCCAAATTAATCACACAGTTCCACTTGTCACACTCGGAGGACAGTCTGCCATGAATTCTGCCTCAGAGATAGAGAGAGAGAAACAGAGGAGGAACTTGCCCAGCTATGCAAATGCTGGCACGGCATCAAGCGGCTGTCTGCCTGAATACTGATCACGACCCTCACTGCAAGAAATCTAAAACAAATAAAAAATAAAAAAGGCAAAACAAGAGCTGACAGAGCTGCTGGCATATCAGTGTCACTGTCAGTTCCGTCTAAAAAAAATCAAATCAAAATAAATCAAATAAAAAAAGAGAACATGTGCATAAAAGTATAAATAACACTATTTGTGAGAAAGGCTTGAGTGTTTGTAGTGTATCACAGTCAGTGTGAGGAGTCTTATCACCAGATTATGTTGTGTTATTATTATAATGATAATGTAAAGACATCGGATGCAATAGAACCAAACCAAAAGGTGTGAAACCTCCCTTGGACCAGGTTCCAGACCTAATAACTGGACTCAGGTCTGACAGAAAGAGGTGGGCTTGGTCCAGAACAAATTGAACCATGGTTCAGCTTCGTTTGTAGCACTCAGGGCTGTGTCAAGGTTTTGGGGGGAAAAAGAGCCTGGGGCCCCTTGGTTACCGATTCAGACATCAGAGCCAGTGTTTGCCCCACTATTTATGCTACTGTTGGCAAAACATATTCAATATCAGAAAAATGTACTTAAAGTATCAAATATATACACTCCGGCCACTTTATTAGGTACACCTGTCCAACTGCTCATTAACACTTAATTTCTAATCAGCCAATCACATGGCGGCAACTTAGGCATGTAGACATAGTCAAGACAATCTCCTGCAGTTCAAACCGAGCATCAGTATGGGGAAGAAAGGTGATTTGAGTAACTTTGAACGTGGCATGGTTGTTGGTGCCAGAAGGGCTGGTCTGAGTATTTCAGAAACTGCTGATCTACTGGGATTTTCACGCACAACCATCTCTAGGGTTTACAGAGAATGGTCCGAAAAAGAAAAAATATCCAGTGAGCGGCAGTTCTGTGGGTGGAAATGCCTTGTTGATGCCAGAGGTCAGAGGAGAATGGCCAGACTGATTTCGAGCTGATAGAAAGGCAACAGTGACTCAAATAACAAATAGGCAGAAGAGCATCTCTGAAGGCACAGTACGTCGAACTTTGAGGCAGATGGGCTACAGCAGCAGAAGACCACGCCAGGTGCCACTCCTTTCAGCTAAGAACAGGAAACTCAGGCTACAATTTGCACAAGCTCATCGAAATTGGACAATAGAAGATTGGAAAAACGTTGCCTGGTCTGATGAGTCTCGATTTCTGCTGCGACATTCTGATGGTAGGGTCAGAATTTGGCGTCAACAACATGAAAGCATGGATCCATCCTGCCTTGTATCAATGGTTCAGGCTGGTGGTGGTGGTGTAGTGGTGTGGGGAATATTTTCTTGGCACTCAATGGGCCCCTTGGTACCAATTGAGCATCTTTGCAATGCCACAGCCTACCTGAGTATTGTTGTTGACCATGTCCATCCCTTTATGACAACAATGTACCCAACTTCTGATGGCTACTTTCAGCAGGATAATGCGCCATGTCATAAAGCTGGAATCATCTCAGACTGGTTTCTTGAACATGACAATGAGTTCACTGTACTCAAATGGCCTCCACAGTCACCAGATCTCAATCCAATAGAGCATCTTTGGGATGTGGTGGAATGGGAGATTCGCATCAAGGATGTGCAGCCGACAAATCTGCGCCAACTGTGTGATGCCATCATGTCAATATGGACCAAACTCTCTGAGGAATGCTTCCAGCACCTTGTTGAATCTATGCCACCAAGAATTGAGGCAGTTCTGAAGGCAAAAGGGGGTCCAACCCGTTACTAGCATGGTGTACCTAATAAAGTGGCCGGTGAGTGTATATAGCCTGTGTTATATTATTATAGTATAATATACAACGTCCTTTTACAAATCATTAATCCATGTGTGTTTTTAATATTTAAGCCGAACCAAACCTTAACCAATATAAATATATACGAATACGCAATTAACAGTCATACAGAGGTTGAAGAGGTATAGAGGTTAAAGGTCTCCTTGTGTAGCAGAGTTCATAGCACCCACCATAGCAACATTTTTTTTTCATAATAACTGACAAACAGAAGGTCCTATGCATTCACTGAATGACGATTCTAAAATGATGTGTGCATTTCTCCGTAGCAATGTTAGCAAAATGCATTTCAATGCTAAACTATCTTAAAATATGTTCATTATACTTATTGTTTTCCACTGAAAATACAACAAAAAAACAACAAAATGACGTTTTCACTGCAGGAGTTTGCACAGGAGCACTGATGGCTCATGTTGCTGGACATTTGTAGGATAATGCATTAAAAACTGTGCTGAACTTTTTCTAAAATATGAACCATTACATGACAATACATTTAAGTAAATAAGGTGACTTGCTAACATATACATCTACACACTGATGACTGCTTCAATTTAGAAGACATCGGTCCAAGAACATACCACTGATTGTAAGGAAGAAAGTATTGACAAACCTAGCTCTTTTGGATTGAGTGTATACAGAGAGGGTAATGGTCCATTTAGATAGACAAGATCCAAAGCAGTGCCTGATACTGGTGGAACAACGCCAATTTACTTCTTGCAATTTCCCTCCTACAGATGCTAGAATGAGGTGTGAGGAACGTACCGCTGTGGCCACTCTGATGAGCTGTGGATTCTCCTGCAAGGACTGAGACATCAGTAGTTTATCTGAAAGTCTCTTTGGCCTTTGTGGCAGAGGTTGAAGCCTTACTTCAACTCAGCTTTCATAATTTATCAATCGGATGTTTTTGTTGCCTGCTCTCACTCTCTACGAAGAAACTGAGCAAGTGATGAATCACTAAAAAGCTGAGGAGGTTAATGTGCTGCATTTTAATGTGCTTAGAAGCATATGAGCGGGTTGGGATGACATCAAAAATATTTCTCTGGCTGTTTCATATAACTTTATAGTGTCATGGCTACTGTGCATCTTAATGTTGCAACAAAAAATGTTAAACTATTTGACCTTAGTTGCATTCCTTGTCTCTTTCCCCTTGTGTCCAGCCATATGGTTAAATGAAAGTTGTTGTTTCACTTCAAAATGTGAGGAAGGGCTTTCTTAAAATGTTAAGTCAAAAAAGTCAATAAATACAAATTGTCCCTCTAATGGTACCAAAAACGGATTTAACTGAACATTTCATCATTTTTTTTATTTTGCCATATTATTATGCCTTATTTTTCAATAGCTTTTGTTTAGTGGTAGTAGAATTCCTTCAACCAGGTATTTGTAGAAAACTACTAATCTAATTAAAATTAATTTTGATTGTCATTTATATTTTGTAAATTTGAAAGAGTCAGCTTTCAGTTTGACAATTTGCAGCAATGGTTGCTGTTGCAAAGATTATATGCAAAACTGCTCTCAGGGATCTATAATCAATGCTAACCTTTGTCATTGTTTGTATTGTTTTTAGTATAAAAAGAAACAAAATGTATTTTAATGTGTATTGAATGTATATTGTATATTTTCCTCTACAAAAAAAGAAAAAATCTGGAGACTTTTGAACTCAAACAATGCATGTTTGGAAATATGATACATAAACTAAAAAGAATTGCTCTATTAATATTAGGGTTGACATGCACTTAAATGCCTCGGAAAAAATATTCCTCTTGATGCCACTAGCTGTGTCTAAAAGCACCACCTAGCAAAGTGATTTGATCACAGGATCAAATCTATACAGCCATTTGACCTTTGACCCCACCAGCAAGCAGCAGGGGAAGTCAGCTGATTACCCTGGGTCAGCCTCGGAGCTCTGGATTAGGGAGGTATTGATCCCATTGAAGATGAAGGCTCCAGCGGGAATGAGATGGAAAGAAAAAGCTCTGCCAGGGTAGAAATCATATCGACCAGCAGAAGATGCCTAGACGGACTCTCACGTAAAACCATATTTGAGCTGGGGACCTTGGAGTTAGCGGTGCAAACAGAGACGGCTTCAGCAAAAGCTCCTTTCACAGAGGCCCACTAACAGAGAACAGACAGAATGAGCGTGAAAGAAGACTGAGGAAGACAAGCTCCGAAATGCTCTTTGCATTAGTCAGACACACAGAGGCCTCTGGTTCAGAGCTGACACTCTTAAGAGTCAGTGGGGGTCATGTAAATCAAGCCAGAGTGTGGAAAGATATAGTCCTGACCTGGAGCCAAACTAAGCAGACTTTAACATTACCCAGAGTCCATGTAAACAGCACTGAGACCTGGCAGTGCTCTGCTTCACTTCCATGCAAAGTATGTGGTGAGGTTGAGGAGGAAGAAGAAGGAGGGGGGGGGGTGTATGGAAAGATTGATGGTCATACTGGAGAAGGTAAACTTGAAGAGCTGTCCCCCTTCTTCACTAAATTAAAGGACCGCCTTGTCATTTCCAACCAGAAATCCTTCAACCTTTGCTTTCAGCAGTCGCTGGGGGAGTGACAGTGCCGGCTGGGCTGCTGGTGTGATCCTTGGAGTAGTTTCGAGAGGGAAAAACAGACAGTAATGGCAGATGTACGAGGGAACAGGGAGCATTTATTCAGCTCAGAGAGAAAGAAGAAAACTGCCAGAAAGCAGAAAGGACAGGGAATACACAACTGTGTTATGAATATAGTCCTGGAAGAAAAATGGAGACATAGGTAAGAGAGAATGAGAGGAAAAAAAACACCAGTGACTGATGTTTTATTCGCTCCTCGTCTTTCATAAGGCTCCCTTTGGCTTCTTCTTGTCCCTGCTGACTGTGTGACTGTAGCTAGCTTGCTAGCTCGCCTTCATAGGTGAACGTGCACACACACACACACACACACACACGTTCAACCCTCAGCACCTCCCAGTGTTTTGACATGGCCCCGGGCCTGGCGCTGCTGAGCTGCAGCAGCAGACACTGGGCATTGGAAATTTAAGTCAGGGCGTAGGAGAAATTAGGCGAGGAGGCAAGGAAATGGGATGTTGACTTGAACTGGCCCTGGGGGCAGCTGTGAGTCTCCCTGTGCAGCTCCGCTGGCTGCCTGACAGTTTGATGGAGCGAGTGGAGGCTTCCCCGCGGCCCGAGCCGCCATCTCCAACACTGATGTAGCTCAGTGAGGAACAGATTGAGCCTCCAGGCATCGCTCTGTACTGCTACTCCCCTCCTCTCTCGCTCTTTCGCACTCTCTGTACTGCTACCACTAGCTCTCTCTCTCTCTCTGTAATCCTGTCAATTCAACACACAGAGACACAGTGCATGCATATGCATGCATATACTGTACATACTCGACACAATCACACAAAATCACATACTTTATGCACACATCAAAACACTTAGATACACAGAAATAACAGCAACACCCACAGAGACCATGGCTCCCTCCTTCCTTCTCTTCCCTACAACAGTAATGTGATGAGCACTACAGATGCTGTTTAGGGAGCGCTGGCCGACGCACAGGGGGAACGAGGGGGAGAGGGAGGGTGGGGATGGAGGGGGGGGCAAAAGGGGGTAGAGTCAGGGGGCTGGCAGGCCACAACCATAATGAAAAGAATCTGGCGGCGGCCCACTGTGTGCTGGTCATGAGAAGCATGTGCCGCCGGGGGGCTCTACTGCTAATTTAAGGGGGCAGCCAAGCGTTTCACGCTAGACTTGTCATCGGGCCAGAGGGGGCATTCATACTGGGTGACAGCAATTGCGAGAGGGCGGGTAGGGCGTTTGGGGAGGGGGATTGAAGAGAGGGAGAAAGCTTGAGTTCCCTTTCTCCTCCCCGTACCTCCTGCTCCCCGCCACCCCCTTCCCCTTCTGCAATGATCAAACATTATTGTAGGCAGGGTAGAGAATTACAAATGAGTGTCCTGTGGCAACGGCTGGAACTGGATTCAACTCCTCTCTGCTCTGTTCTCTCTCCAGGTGGCCACGAGGGGCACACTTCATCCTCTAACCCCTGCTGTCCAAACAGGAATTAACACTTGCATCTTCCTAGTTAACATGACAATAATAATCTGTTGCAGTTCTCCAATTAAACGACAAAACAGGTCACTGATCCATGCCCTCCAGAAAGATGCATGCTATATTCACTGTTGGTAGCAAGTGAGAAAAACCAACTGCAGTCTTTTGTGTTAAAGTGTGACGTATTGTCGTTCTGTAGTAACGTCACACTTTCCTCCTTTTCTCCTGGCGAACAAGAATCATAACTCATGCAGCCACTAGAGGGCTTTTGTTTTCTTTTTTTTCATGCTGAAATGAGGAACAATCTCTTTTTTCTTGGGAGGACAGTAAGACCACAATGTAAGACAAAGAGGTACAGCACGACAGGTTGAAAAACTTTAAGTCATGTTATGGTATATATATACAGAGCCATAGACTCGCCCTAGTATGTCCATGGTATCTAGCAGCTCCTTCCATCTTCACGCCGTGGGAAGTCTGTTAAAGATGTAATGACTGACGAGCACATCTTTAATCAGTACCATTGACTGGCCTGATGACGGAGTGTGCACTTAGGGTTTATTAGATAAAAAAACACAAAGTCACTGGAAATCATTATAGAGATTAGAAGAGAGAAAAGAAGAAACAGAGGGGAGAAACACGCTGCCAACCCTTCATCGTTGGATCCTACGAAATGACTGATAGAGGTAGAGAGATGCAGATGGAGAGCAGGGGCTGCTGAGCAGTGGATGCTAACAGCTGGCCGCCTCCCCCTTTAGAAAAGAAGCTTCTGGCCCTAGTCTGGCAGCCAGGAGAGGCAAGCGAGGGATGAGGAGGGATGAAAGGAGGAGTGAGAGCGATGGAGTGAGTGATGAAGGGTGGGCGGTTGATAGGGGGTGAGGGGTGGGGGGAGTTAACCAGCTTCTGAAACAAGCCATCACATGAGAGAGTAAGGAAGCAAGAACCAGAGAAAGAAAAATGTAGAATGAAGGAGGAGAGAGGAAGGGAGCAGCCACATTGCACGTCTTCAGGCTGTGAATAATTTAGAGGAGCACTGGGGAGACGAGACGAAGATGAACACAAAACACTGGCAGCGTTTGACCTAGAGCTGGAGCTACATCAGTGCACATCACAGAGCGCAGAGCTCTCTCCTGCTCTCCCTCCTCCTCCCTCACTTTTTTCACTTCAGTTCAACTCAATAGGCTTCTTTGGCATAACATTTGACATATGACAATTATGAAACAAAATATTAAGGAATGAAATGAACAAAAATAATGTGAATAACAATATTAGTTAATAGAAAAAAGAGATAATGAAATTAATAATTCTCTGTTATAAACAGCTTGTAGACTATTCTTGTTTTGTTTTGCATTCAACTGAAAATGTGAATTTCCCCATTGCGGGACAATAAAGCAAATGTTCTCTTTTCTTAAACTCAACAGAACATTGGACAACTTCTTTCTTAAAGGCCTCTTTCTTCTCATCCTCTCTGCCAGAAAACCCAGGTGAGGCTCACACAAACATGGATACATGTGCATCCAGGCCATATGGAGCCATAAAGGATGATACCGTGTCTGTCTGCAGATCTGCTGGCACACAAAAACACACAAGATGAAAGCAATAACTTCAAAGAGCTTGAACTTTATTCAAGCTACTTCACTGCCACGATGTGGGTTCGGGCTAGAGTTAGAGAACACAAATGTTGAAATGACTGGTCTAATAATCAACAACAATTTTAATAACCAATTAAACATTTATGTCATTTTCAAGTAAAATGCTTATACTTGCAACTCTCTTGAATATGCTTCAAGTTTGGACTGTTACCAATAAATAGATTGTTGATTCTTTTAGAGTCTCATATTGTAGAAATTTGCTTTTGATTTTAAGAAGGTCTAGGTGTTATATAAATACCCTTTAATGTATTCAGAAACTGTGCTTTAAGTAACTGTAAGATGAGCGACTATATTAAAATGATTTTTGGTATACACTATACTATATTATACACATATTTAGTTAGGGATCACAACTTCAAATAAAACCCAGAAAAACCCAGAAAAAACTTTATGATATGAGTTCTTTGCATGTATGTCAATTAAATTTATGGGGATGATGGGGAAGCAAAAAAGGAACTTTTCCTTTTTTTTTGCTTTCCCATCTCGAAATTACTCATGAGATATTGTTTTTCCACTTCTGCCTTTTTGGTATTACAAAAAAACATTCATCTAATATTTACCTCATAAAATGCAATTTATTTGTTTATTTGTTCAATAAAGGTCCCTATTAGCTGACGCCTGGGTGACCAGCAAGTCGTCCCATTTAGATGAAATGTTCTTTCTCGCAGAATGGCCACATCAACACAATGTCTATGTCATATGAAATAAACAGTGCTAGAGAGAGACAGAGCTGTGAGCAACCAAGCAGGAAAGTGTTGGACAATGGCAGTAAATAATGGCTGCCCTGTGATTAGGCACAGAAGAGGTTAAACAGAGCTCGTTCACGCCATCTTTGTCAAGATGCCATGAATCACCTCACCTGCTGAAGTGTATGTGTTGGTGTGTGTAAGTATGTGTGTGTGTGTGTGTGTGTGTGTGTGTGTGTGTGTGTGTGTGTGTGTGTGTAATGAAAGGATGACTGGGCATCTGTGGTGGGAGTGACAGTTGGGCGGACAGAGGGTGGTCTGATCAACCCAGAGGGGAGGGGCCATTTATTACTGTAATTAAGGAACCATGGGAGTAGAGACGCTAGCATTGTGAAACCATACAGATTTCCAAATACAGTAAATCCCTTCATTTGGTAGAAAATATTGTATAAGCCAGGTGGATGATACAAAAATGAGTGACTGAAATAAACAAAGCATGGGCTAACTTGGACCCCCTCTTTATTTTCTTGCCTCCCTCTTCTCACTCCCTTTCCCACTGTCGCCTGCTCAGTCTGCGTGGCTGATATTAATGGGACGTCCCTTGTTTGTATATGTGCCAAGTTGTGTGCACCACTGCAGGCTGTCTATTATAGCAGGCCTCTGGGGCAGCTTTTCCATATGGCATCACATATGGCACTCAGCAGCATCAATTAATGTTGTTATAATACTGATTTTTATGAGCCTGAGTTTCACTCCTTTCCTCTCTTCTCTAACACCCCCTGGCCATCCCTCCCCAACCCCCATCGCTTGTTCTTTGATTCTTCAAACTGCCTCTCTTCCATTCCTCAAATCTTTGACAACCTGCCTTCTGAGCAGTAGAGAATCCAAAAGTCTTTTTTGCCAAATCCTGAAGGCTCCTACTAGCTCTACTGAATGCTGCTCAAAGACCTTGATCATGACTTTGTTCTTGCTATACTGCAGAAGAAGGGTAACACCATTGCCAATGTGTCATAATCTTTGCAGCTTCTCTAAAGTCGAGAGACTTCAATCAATGAAATATGAAAGAACATGAACGAAACAAAGACAGCAATTATACAGACTGAAAACTATGTGAGGTTAATTCCACATACCTGCACCCAAACAGTGTATTTACAGCACCTATTGTAGCGCTGGGCACATTAGGCCGGCATCAGGGCCTATTAGTGTGTTAAATTAGGCCTGTATTTATGCACAAAGTGATCGGCAGATGGGTGCAAGAACAGAATATGAGAGGTCTTTTTGTTCCCTGGTGCCTTTGGTGGTGGATCTGACAGGAAGAGCGTAGCAAAAAGCCTTGCTTAAAAAGCTCCCAGCCACACCAGCCTTGTCGGCAATGGCACAATTAGAGACTAGATCACTCGCACTTCCCAGCGAGAAACATCTCACCACCACTCCTCAATGGAACGCTTTCGTTTGAGGAACACACTCAAAGCGGGGTTTTTAAAATGTTTCGGATGGCTAATCACTCTCAGGATGAAAGCCCTGGCGTGTTCGTTTGTCTTCGTGTGGGGAGCTTCCCTTGTCGTTTCTCTGTCTCTGATTCTGATTGTTTTTGTTCGTTTCTTTTTCAGCAGGCAGGCGAGGCAGGCGAGCTGGCAGGCAGCGCTGTTTGAAGGTGCAGTCAGACCCTGATGCTTTGTAGTGATATTTTCAGCAGCACAATCTCATTACTTTTTGACGTGGGAGATGCGTGCAGGGGCGGATTGTCATTTCACGCTGTCAAAAGTTCCGTGAGGGAACAGAGACGGGAATGGAACGTGGAACAATGACCTGCATGCCTCTGGCTCATCAAGACTGAATATATTAAACCAAATAACACAGATACAATCCAATGAACCAGATCCTCAAGGATGCTTGTAAACTTAATGTCCAGTCCCCAGGGGTGTTTCTCTCCTCATCTGGAATCACTGAAATTGGATCTATTTCACAGCCTCCTAAACCTGTCGCTGTACATCCCTTGAACCTAATTAACCTACAGACAGCGCTGCATGTACACCCCAGCAACACACAGACATGCAGCTAAGACAAACAGGTCTTTGTGTCGGAAGAGGAAAAGTCCTCAGGGCAGCATCCTACACATCTAAAAGCTGGTGAGAGTTCCTAGACATTTTCACATGGGACAATCATTGGCAGCTCCCCCCTTTAAAAAAAAAAAAAAAAAAAAAAAATGGGGAATGTGGGGTGTCCCTCGAAGTTGATTTCACACAGAGTTCTTTCAATACTGTTTAAGAAGCTGCCAGGCACTGATTGAAGCGCCTGGTTTCCATGCGAACCCCAGCCTGTTGCTGGGGTGACTGTCCCAAAGTGCTTCCTGGGTAATTTTCGAGGTCACTGGTTTGTGCACGCCTATGTGCTGCAGATGGGCCCACCCTCATTCAGGGCCCAGCAGGAGCTCTTTCATTAGGCCCAGTGAATGGCCTCATTCATCCCCTTCACCTCAATTGGTCACGCTGCGTCTCTGCAGAGGGCCCAGGACAAACTTTTCTCTCTTCCTACTCCCTGATCTTCCACGCACCACCCACCTTAGTCATGCTTCACTTTTGTCTTGGAACATGTGGTGGATGAAGCTTCAGGGCTCATCTTTGGCAGCAAACGACCTTAAAGCGTCTAATAAGCAGAACGTAACCGATTACTGACATTGCTATCTTTGTATATCTTGAAGAATGTTATGAAATAAAGTCTACACTGTAAGCAATTGCTGTTAATTTACAGCCAATTTTCAACACTAATATACTCTATTTATGTAATAAAGATTTGTACTGTTGTTAGCAATAGTTTGGGCTGGTCCATTTGAAGAGGACAGCACAGAGGCACTAAACAGTATGCTAATTTATCTATAATGCATGGAATCTCTGTCTGTATGTCTGCATTTTCTTCGCATATCTCAAGAACCATTCATCCGATCAACTTCACACTTGGCGGGTGTATTACTGGAGACCGCAGTAATTGCAGTGTAAAATTTTGTGCGATTCGGACACTCAAGGCTCAGAAGTGATGTCACAGCCAGGCGATTACTGCAGTGCTGGTCCTTCTATTACAATATACAACCAAATATTTGGGAAAACTGGATGATGAACAGAGAATATTGGAGCTTGTAGTGATGGCTGGACACCCTTTTCAGTATAGATATCCAAAATGTTCCTACCTATATTGACAAATACCAACACACACTTATTTAAGAATGTTAACTACAAATGCAAGTGGAAAACAGGTTTAGCTTCTCTGAAGTTATATAACTATGCCAGATTTTTAAAAAAATCTTGAAACCCTGAATCTTTGTTTATTTTGGGATTTTCTTCAGAGACATAGACATTGATGTTCAATCTGCAACTTGTTCCAACCTCTGAGTAGCAATAGTAGCAGTAGTAACAACACTGAGTAGCTGATTACCATCATCAGGCACTCCATTTCATTCTAGCCCATCACAGCTGTCGGCCATTGCATTATTGTCGAGCCAGGCAGGAAATGGCATCTCATATTCATCTCAGTACTGAAAAAAGGGCCAGAAACATTCCGCAGTTCTGCAGTTCTACTCAGCAACATACTAAACCAGTGGGGCTGTGCCAAATGGTTTGAGTACTTGTCGATGAAAAGAGGCAGTATTAGGGTAACCCCACTCGCTCACACTGCCTCGCTGTGATTCCAAATATCATCAGGCATTACGCAAAGAGTTTTGCTGATATGACAGCAGACAGACCGATTACTTTGAGTGGAGGGTATACATCACTTTTGATTCAAGTGAAAAAAACGCATTGAGAATGTGAATCTTGACAGAGGCTATGCACATCGCACAGCGTGTAGATCCACTTCTACATACAAGGGGGTTAACCAACACTGGGTGGATGCCAGAGCTTCCTAGACTAGAGGAGATTTACAGACAGTAGAGTGCAGGTGGAGCTGAAAGAGCAGAGGTCAAAGATCAAATGGAACTCACATTCTGTCTACAATGAGTTGCTCATAGATGTCAACGTGCTTTGTAGGCTGGAACTCCAACAATGAATGTATAAACAAATATGTCAAGGATGGCCTCTGAAATAGAGAAGCTACTGAGGTGGTACTTTGTATTGTTCAGCTGCTCATGGCACACTTTCTAGAGAACCTAACAGGGCTGGCCCTTCTTACTGATGGAAAATATATATTCTCTTTCTTGCCCTGTGTTTTACTTTTTGAATGCAATCCAACTATTTATTCACAGCAGGTTACATGAGGATATCTCTGAAGCCATGCATATTGTTCCTAATAGTTTTCTATTCAGTCTCTGATCTTAGACTATTCTGATTACAGGCGCTATTCCAGAGAGAGGAACAAAGGCTATCTACGGGAAAGGTTGTCTCCAAGAAGACAGGTATGGTCATCTGTCACAGTCAGTATGAACTTCATACAGGTAAGTGAGCTTTCTATATTCTCTCTCACTCCATGTGTTGTTTTCACAGACTGACTTTGCACATTAAGCCATTACAGGACAGAAGAAGAGTTACAATATGACTGATCTACAGGGTTTTCCCCTTAAAAATTGCTATAGATGCATATTTTCAAAAACACCAACCATGCTCTGAACAGTGAATACATTTTCTACTTTTATACAGGAGATAAAGTACTTTGATCTTTGACCTAATAGAGTTTGAATGAATCACTCTTTTGTTCACTAGTTGATCCTAAAGTAAATGCAGAGCTTAACAGACCAAATGATGTTTTAAAGGGCTCTGAATCTATGTACAATACTGTGACTATAATATAATGTTGAATGTACCATTTTTATTTCTTATTGTTTGTCTTTTTGTGATGATGTTGTGATGCAAGAATATTTCACACTTGCTCTGACAGTGAGGTAATATTGTATTGTATAGTATGTATATTTTCACAGCCAGCAGACAATAAAATGCAATATCTTATTTGCATATTGAGATAACATAACCAACACTTACTCTACACCTACTCTGTATTAGGTGTCATAGTTTTTAGCCCAATCTTTAAAGCCAATGTGACATTTAAGTGATAAAAAAAGTCTATTATAATAATTTTAAATGAAATGTTACTATATATAAACTTTTGTACTGTCTTGTCTTAAATATCTTTATGCCTGTATGTCCAATTGTTCTGTTTGCCTTTTTCATTGTGTTGTATTGTACTAATGACACAATATATATAGAAATAATGTAAATTCAAATAACCTACTTACTTTTGAGGAAGTTTTACTGAAATCAACAACATAAATCCTGTATAATTATACTTGAATATTGCTGGTGCCTTATCTGTCAGTTAGTTGACTGAAGCATTCTTTACAGTGTATGCATGACACGTTATTAGTAGAGACAAACAAATATAGATATTTACCGCATTATTTTCACTTTTGGGAAAATGTGATACTATTTTCATTGGCAACATCTGTCAAACACATGCCAATGAAAAGAATGATAATTGATATTCATACATATTTAGGTCTTTATGAATTATCAATGGATGAATCCCAAGTCACATACTCTATTTTTATCTCAGTGTATCTCAGTGCATACAAGGCCCCAAGGAGCCATTCCAGTGTAGTTCGGAGCTTGTTGCGTGTCCCTCCACTGAGCTGCTCTTATTACTGATATGCTTAGCCATGCTTGTGGGTCTAGTCCCTGCCTCTTTTTGGTCCACAAGTGAGCCTCACATCTGGCCTAGTGAGAAGTGACTAATTGTCTGAGTTGTTAGTGTGCCTAGAATGAGATCTACGTCAATCAATGACAGGGTGCACAATAATTCTGTTTCTCCTTTTCTCTTCCCCCTCTCTCTTTTTCTCCCTCTTGCTGCAAATTTACCCCCACTGCTTCTCAAGCTACTGAGCTGTAAAATTGAGTGGACTGCAGGCAGGATACAGAATGAGACCTGGCATCGTGGACACACTAACCTTGAGGAGGGCCACTGCTGCTGGCTGCACCTAAAGAGATGGAGACAGAATGTCAGCCATATTGGACTGAGTAAGGTTAAAAATGATGAGGGAGGAAAGACTAAAAGGTGGAGAGAAAGGTAGAGACCTTTGCTGAAAAAAAAACAATATGACAACTTGGCAAAGAAGGTCTTAATTAGCACGAAGATGGGCATACAGCACATACTACACATAGATAACAGTGTCAATTACAGAGAGAAAAGGAAAGTGCATTTGGCATTTGTTCTTCACCCGCTTCCATTTTTATTTTATAGCACCTTCTATAATGTCTTGCCGAGTTAATATCATAGCTCTTGCAGTGTTCATATGCAGCTAATGTCTACCCCTAAACCTCTGCAATATTACAATCCAAAGAAAATATTTGCTGATGAAATGTACATATTTTGTGAAAAGAGTATATGAAATAAACAACCCTGGAGCATGTTTCCTAATGGCTCAAACAAAGCGAGCCATCGTAATGAAATCAACTTGTGTAGCTACTCTGGAACGAATTTGAGCAATCAATTACTATGAATCAGGAATACACTAGCTGCAGTTTAGATGTTAACAAATGGAGCCTCATTCCCGTACAGATGATATTAGTGCTCCGAGCTGCTCTCTCTCCACGAGAGATTAAGCAGGTTTGTACTATCCCAGGCGGGCAGGGCTCCCCCCTCCAGGGTGCTGCACTATCATTTGCAGGAAAATTACTTCAGTAATGAAGAATCCAGGCCCATAAATCCTTGTGGCCTCACCTTCCTTCGCCGCCCAAGTCTCATTGAACAGCTAGTAAAAATTCCCTTTAAAAAATTCATAGTGCAATTTTGCTGAAATCCCTCCCAGCAAGCACAATTATGGAACTTTCATCTCAATTGATTTATGTCCTGGGCTACGAGAGGGGGGCATGGCTTGGGGGTGGTGGTGGTGTGTGTGTGTGTGTGTGTGTGTGGTGGTGGTTGTTGGGGGGGGGGGAATAAAAAACAAGTGGTAAATCATTGTTTTTAAAAGGAAAGGCGTAAGGCCCTTTGTTACTTACACTGCATGTGCGTTGCAACACAGGCGACAGTGATATGCATGGATAAACGGATGAGGAAGAGAGAAGAGAAAGAAACGTCTGAATGGTTTTGAAAGCAGAAGTGAAATGACAAAAAGGAGGACGGGGAAGGGGGGAGATTGGGGTGAAAGGAGCGGTATTCCACTTGATTAATAACACTAATCAAATTATACAGTGTTCCACTGTGCCCTGAAATCTGGGGGCCATAATGTCCTCTAATGGCGAGGTTCATGGAGCTAAACTTCAGAGGGAAAACATGGCGCTGACTGCTGCATGCCTTAATGAAGGCAGTAAAACATCCATTTCCAGAAGCCATGAAATGAAAGGCAAGATTGTAGATGTGCACCCAGTGGCTCCCCCACTGCACAAAAATGGAAGGCACAAAAGACACAAAAGACAGGGGAGGGAAAGAGACAGAGAGAAGGAGACAGACAGACAGACACAAAGCCTAAGAAGAGAGATGAAGAGAGAACAATACAAGTGAAGATTTAAAGGCCAGGAGAACCAAAAGTTAGGAATAGGAAAAGAAAAGCAATGATGAATTGAGGATAGAAACAGATTGGTAGATGGTCGTTGGAGTTAGTCCTCTTCTGGCATGAAGACAATTTTTCTCTGTTGATTATGGATGAGCCAGGCTGCTTTACTATGTCTATTATACTTAGTGCTGCTGACAGTGGCCACAATTCATCACTATTTAGTTGCTGATGCATCTAACCACAGCATCCTCCCCCTCATCTATCTCAATACCAGTCCATTAGAGTATTCCCTCTGTCCATCCAGCCATGTATTCTGTATGTCCATCCATGCCTGTGTACGTTCCTCCATCCATCCATGTGTACATTTATTTGTCCAACCATGTCCTCATGTACACATCCATTCATCTGACTGTTTGCCTGCTGTCTATTGACTGTCTGTCCTTACAGACAGCCATCCATCCATCTAGCCACCCATTCATCCATTCCTGTGTATGTTATTCTATCCATCTATTCACCTGTCCATCCATTTATGTTTATGTCCATCCATCCATCCATCCATCCATCCATCCATCCATCCATCCATATTTTATGTAATCTTTGTAAATAACATGCTTTGAGATACACACATACAACAATATGTGTTTGACCTCAGCTGTTAGCTAAATGCTGTAGGTAAGAGGTTAGCTTGTTATTTCTAGGCATTATGCCAATAGTCAGTATGGCTTCTGTTGGCACCAGCACAATGTACAGTATGTCTGACATCAAAATACAAGCACAACATGTAAAAAAATCACTTGGCACAAAGTGTAATGCTACAGAAAGTCTGCTGCACTATGATAAACTGAGACTCCGCCACGTCAACTCATTCAAAAGCATTGTGGTTTTCATTTAATCTGCTAAAATGCACATGCTACAAACAATCAAATCAGAACTTGCATCTTGAGTCAAGCAAATGTTGTTCATAGTCCTTGGGGCAAAATTTCATCTGGAGAGTAAAGAAAAAAAAACAACAAAGCTGAGAAAACACAGATTGCTATTGTTATTATTATCATAATTACAGTTGTGCTTATCATGCAAGCCGCCTCAATCAGGATGAAATACAGTTTCATTTGATGAAGCTTCCTGTTTTGACTGGCTTGAGTTTGTGAACCACACACTTGGATGGCGTGCCAAAAACTCAATCAGGCACAATTACATAGCCATCAGATAGAAATGTAATTGATTTGAAAGCTGACACAAGATATAACTACATTACAGTGGAGGCTCAGTGGGGAGTCTCCTTGGGGACAGGGCCTACGGGGAGCTCATTACCGCCAAGCTTTGAATTATTGAGTGCTAAGGCAGTGACATTGAGGAACAGAGGCGGGCGATTGGCTGTAACAACTCAGCAAGTGTTTATCTCAACTTACAGCAACCTAAGACATCTGAAGGAGCGATCTGCCCCTGCATGCATATTGCAAGGGGAGAGGTTGTAATGGTTCATAATTGAAAGGGTTCAGGCCAAGGTAGAGTCTGCAGGTGCACATCCTGCCTGCTACTTTTTGATGAATTTGACTAAACAAAAAGCAATTCCCCTCCTGCCTTTTGTTAGTTTCCATAGCAATAGTATCACCTGGACTTCGGGTCACATTTGTGGCGCTTTGGTTGGTGTTTAGTTTTTGGTAGCACCACATGCCACCCCAGCACTGCACAGTCAAAGCTATGTTGGCTAATTTTTACTTGATTGGCTTGCACTGTATAGGTGTAGATTCAGTACAGTAGGGACATGCTCCCACATATGTCATGGTTTTGCTGAACTGCCCCTAGAAATATTCAGAAATGCCAAAAAACAAATAAACAAAAGAAAAGATCTTAAAAGAAAGAAACTTTTGAGTGATCTTGGTCGATTTTATCATTTTAATGTTACAGGTAAGAATTTCCAGGCTTCTGTGTTTTTGTAAAAAGTAGGCTACTTGGGCAGAGTCTTGGAAGATTGGAGCAGCTGTGGTTTAGGAGTTCAAGTTCCAGAGCCTCCAGTTTGCATGACGAATGCATGAATGCTCCGGGTAGCAATGTATGCATTCTTATCAATGGGTTTCATATTTTCATCAGTACAGGTGGAGGTTTTGAGATGGTTTGTAAATAGGAAGCATATAGCATAACTCTTAAAGCTGCAGGAAATTCTTGTGTTGCGAACCACTTTAAAGACAGAAAGGACAGAGTTGAAGAATCTCAGGTGCAGTTTGAAAATGGTTTACAGCAAACAGATGGTTCAGTCAGGATACCATTAAGCTTTGTGTAGTATTTATATTGAAAATGTCAACATTTTTAAATATATAATATTTATATATAAATATTTTAAGGTTTGTCTAGTGTTTGAATTGAAAATTCTACAACTTCACACAGCCCAAATTCAAAAACTATGCCTAAAAATGAGCTGTCCGGGCTTCTGTAATTTATTGATGTCCTAACTATACAGTCACCACACACCGTACACCTGTTCAAATCAGCCAATCAAATGAGAGACATAATAATATTAACAGGAATGGACACAAAATTAGCTGATCTTTCCTAGAGCTGCAGTTAGAAGCTTGAGGGAGGAGATGTAAAACTAAACAAATGATTTTTGGTTCTCATAACCATTGTTTGTGTGTCTTACTCGTGTCTGACTAAAAAAATATATCTCAGTATTTGAATAGGACAATTTGACAATTTTTCCATACAGAGTAAATAAGGTGGCAGCCTCCCCTGGTTCGGGGGTTAAATAAGCACATCTTTCCCACCACCAGCCTATGTGGCCTTGTTTATACGGCAACAATTTTAGCACAAAACAGGAAGCTTTTGTTGCATTTTGGCCTTTTTCTTACATGACAACAGTGTTGTTGGGTCCTGAACATGCAATTATTTTCCCACACAGCAACCTTTTCTGTTACAGTATTTACTGGCAAGACACAATTCTTGTGAAAACGATGACAACATTACCCCGATTCATACATAGCTATGACATTTTCAGCCTGAGTGGGTAAAAAACAACTTACATTAATGTTACAGAATTATAGCTTTATTCACGCTCCTTCAAAAAAGTGTTGACTTGGTACTCTATTTCTATTAATCCAGGCGTACATTGACAGAAGCGGGAAGCATTAGTATGCTTGCAAGTGGTGAAAACAGAACTGAAACTTTGTCATCTCCATGCAAAAAAAAGGGCCATACAACAAAAGTTTGGTTTCAAGTGTTGTTGTCTAAACGAGGCCTGAGTCCTTGCTGAAGTGCTGAGGGATGACTGCTGTGAGGATAAAGACATACAGAAAGTCACTGCAGAGGAGCCTCACGTCCCCCAGGAAACTGGTGACTGCCTTCCTCAGAGAGCTATGCCCCCGAGGCTTCCACTAGTGATCTCCCTATGTCTCTCTCATTCTTTCCATCATTCTTCTCCATCTCCTCACACAGCCCTCCTGTGAGATTTCTCACAAAAATGAGAGCTCAATTAATTCAAGCAAAATGAGAACGAGGGAGGAGGAGGTAGCAGACAAGCCCAGAGAGAAATGGAGAATGGTAGAGGGAAGTCTAAAAGAGCTGCTTGTCGATCTGCGGCCTGGAAACAGCAAACAGAGCATGGGGGGACTGTGCATGTGCATTAAGTCCGGGGCCAAGTTAATCCTGTCTGCAGTTTAAACATGGTGGATGAACAAGTACTCTGCCATTACAGAGGGGGATGCTGGGTAAACAGACAGGTCAGAGGGAGGTCGACAAAGAGAAAAGAGTGCGGCTTGAAAGAGATGAAGACGGAGCAGACATGATTAAAAACATGCTGACGGTTTATCCTCTGCATGTTGTTTAATACATGGATGCTGGCAGGGTCTCATGTTTTACTGGAATTCAACAGTGATTTAAATTGACTGAAATTTTAACTGTTATGGTGCAAAAGTGGTAATACTGTAGATACAAAATGATGAAATAAAACCTAGGAAACATTTTATATTTACGTACTTACAAAAGTGAGTTTATATGTAATAGGGCCCTTAGAAGATGCTTATTAACATTAATGTGCATTAATAATAGTATTTAAATGTTAATAATAGCATTATAAACATATTTATTGTTAGATTACAAAGAATTTATAAGAAACGTGTTAACAGTTGCCTCTAATCTGAAGGGATTGGCTCCAACAGAGCCCTGTGACCCTAGTATGAATAAGCAGGTATAGGAAATTAATGGATGGATGTTAACAGTTTATAGCTGAATAATAATGTTAATAAAAGTGGTCTGAGTTTCTAATAATTGTTTACAATAGCATTACAAATATATTTATTCTGTTTAACTATTTTACCTGTTAATGCTAATAAATCCTTTATTATGGAAATATTAACAGTTAATTAGGCTTTTTCCAGTGATTGGATCTATAGCAACAATGACAAAAAAGCAAGCTAACTAGTGTCTGATAGTTTCTTAATACTGATAATCTAAGAATGAGTGTTCATAACGCTGGAATTAACATGTTTAATACAAAATATTAGTAAGAACTTAAAAGGACTTTATTACATATAAACGTATAAAAGGTTTACCATAATAGGACCATAATATAAAGTATTTCTGAAACCTATATTCTGCATTTCAGTAATAATAGTGCTCTGAACTGAGGGAATGAGCAAACTGTGGTGTGAAACAGGCTGCTTGTACACAAGTTAATGAATGTGACCTCTGACCTCTGGCCCCAGAATAAGGCTCTCGTGCTAAAGATGCAAAGTGCGGTCGGTTAGACAACAGTCATCAATCTTGTGTGAGCTCGGTCACCCTCCTTAATACTATATTAGGGTGCTAGGAGCCCCCACACAGCTCAGCTAATTTTCTCATAGCCTTGCAGAAAAACTGGCAGAAAACCAGCTGTTAGCAGGGCCTGTCGCCAGGTTTGAGGTCACTAGCGCATACACACACACGCACACTGAGTGCACACACAATATGGGGTATGAGGTGGCACACTGCAATATTTCCAGTGGCTGCATATGCTAAGTAGGATAAAATCAAATTGTCACTGCAGCTGCTTTTTTTCATCTGAACTGTTGCTTAAAGTACACAACTGTTTCCTGTGTGTGTCACTGAGAACTAAAAAGAAAACAAATAAAAACAAATGGCCCATTTTTACCGCAAGACTACTTGTAAGCTGTGAGATGTTATCTCCACTGCGATAGTGTTATAAAAGTAACCATTTCCCTCTGACAGAGTGTAAATCTCACAGTATTCGGGGGTTATTTTTATGTTCAATTTTGACTGCAGTACATATATTACAATGTTTTACCAGTCCAAGCTCTAGGACAACACTAGTAAAACAGGCAAGTCAGACAGTTCCAAGTTTTCCATATGATAAATACCTTGCATATAAGGAGCTAGGGGAGGATTGTGGCAAATGTGTTTCCAAGAAAATCAGTCTGTCACTAGTGCTTACAGTGATTGAATAGCCTGTAAACAGAAGAGCAGCAGACTTACTTGACGCTCTCTGGGAGATTCTAATATAGTTGTGCTTCCAGGAGCCGAAGGAAAGTAAGAAGGTGGGGCACTCAAGTTCATGAACTGAACAACGAGTGTAGGGGCTTTTAAAATTACCCTGTCTCTGCACTTGGCCTGGTCTATGCACTGAAACTGCCAAGTAAAAGCACAAGACTGTTGAGCGAAGGACGTCAAGTCAGTCATAAGACAGCCATGGTCAATGGCTGATAGTGTTCCTCACATTAGCCCAAATTAAAATTAGATCTATCTTTAACAATCTAATAAAAAAAGCCATATGATGACACTCTCCCTCATTTATACTTTCCATCTTCTCCTCTGCAACCCCTGAGGAGTATAAATTCTCCTTTGTTCACGGTGCTTGTAAAAGGACCTTTTTACTTGCGTGCCAGCATCTTTCCTATCTATAAAATTCATCACAGTCAGAGATCATTTTTTCCAGATCCATGTCCAATCAAGAAAGTGTGGAGACTGCAGATAGTCTTGTTGATGTTGCAGGTCGAATTAGAGGCAATATGAGCATGAAAATGAATTAAGCACACAATTTAGCACTTTAGTTGAAGGCATGCCGTTGTGTCTTCACCACACATCAGCTGACATTGGTACTATATTGAGCCTAAGGATATTACGCTAATAACAACCTAAAAAAAAAGAAGGCAGAGTCCTGGCCTGCGTTTGAGGTCTGTTTCTAATGAACAGAGGCATGGAGCTTTTTACCGCTCTGCAAACAACTAAACATGTTTTCAATTTGATAAATAAGAATAAGAAAAACAAAGAAAAGATATCTAGTGTTTTTCTTGATAGCAAAATGAAAGCCAACAAAACAAACATGATGGATTTCAAAACATGTTTCACTTTCTTAATGTCATCTCTATGTATCTGGTGAATAATTGATATTTTTTGTAACCATTTCTTGGAACTCTAACAGGAAGAGGGAGAGGCAGCAAGAGATCAAACTCTGCAGCCACAGCAGTTTCGTTGGTGGTGAGCCGTTGTGAAAATGTAAGAAAAACCATAACCTGTGCCTAGTGTGCAAACATGCAAAACCACAAAGGGCGCTGCGAGTTGCTAAAAGAGCAGGTTATCTATATATGGGGTTAAGCCACAGCCCAAAACAAACTGAAGCTTGGGCTTAATTTAAAGACATGTTTATCAGTGTATATGGCACATACAAAAGAAAAGTTTGTTCCAAAACTTTGCATGAAGTTAGCGTGTAGTTGTGTCTCCTCGTAATTTTTCAGACGTCTGTTATTTGGTGAGTTTCTCTAAACTTTGTGTCAAATAAAACCCAAAGAGACTTAATACCCAATATTTCATAAAACCAATGTGAGGAAAGTTTTTCAAAATGAACATAGCAGAATTTTATTTTTTTTCTGGTCTACACAAATTATCATCTTACAGTCCCCAGATTTATATTATTATTATTGTATGATAAAATTGCTGATTATGCACTGATTCATCAATATTTATAGTGTAATGTATTTAATATATAAACAAGTACCTCTACTTTTTCACAATACTTCTGTACTTTAGGGTTTAATATGCAGGACAATGTTAATAGTGTAATGTATTTATTATATTGACAAAACAAGTACTTCTACTTTTTGTAATCCTTATGTACTTTTACTTAAGTAGGGTTTTATATGCAGGACTTTAACTTGTAATAGAGATTTTTTTTTTTACCTTGTGGTAGTTCTTCTTATATACTTAAGTAGATTAATGCAGTGTTCCTTATTGACTTGTGGAGACTATGAGGGCCTGGAGGCCCAATACCTTACTGAGACACCCACACAAAGTATAAAAGCCAATAAAAAAATAAACATGAGTGACAACAGACATGTTCTTTGCATGCGTCTGATGATAAAGCTCTTCACCCTGCAGACACACACCTGAATCCCCAGACACCTGCATCACATCTCCTTTGACCCGAACATGAAACCAGGACAAGAAACACTATGCAGCCATTTGGTTATGTTTATCCTCCCGGGGCCATCTTGGCTCTCGGAAACCTTACCTTGGCATTCCCTCTAATCCCCAGAGAATGAAATGCGCTGTGCAGATAAAGCAGCAGGTGATTGCATATCTGTGACAGACCACCGTAGAAGTCTCCAAAAGTGGCCTCTGTGACGCTGCTAATTTGACAACCCTTCTCCTGTTTTGCACTTGGCCTCAAGGGCAGGCGCCATATCAACTTACATTTAGCCAGTTACGTTCAAATAACAAGCCCTGCATCAACTTCAAGTGATTCAATTGACCAGAATTGAGCACAGTTCATTGGCTCTTGGCCGGTGGAGTAGATGGCAGCAGTGTTTGGAGCTGGAAAGTATCAGTTGACCCAGACTAATTATTCATAAGGCTTTGTTGTGATGGCTGCTGCTCTGCCGGGGTCAGGCAGGAGCAGCTAACGGGAAAACAAAAACATTTCCTTCTAAAACAGAGTTGACACTGCTGGGCACCTACAGAAATCTGTAAAAGAAAATCTGATGCCATCAAAGAAAAAGAAAAAAAACAACAACAAAATTTCACTAACAGGACTGAGTGCTCTCAGTGTGCCGCTGTAAGTGGATAGCAGCATGACAGCTATACATTCCCAACGAGAGGTTGTATTTGACGCAATAGAGGATATGATTTGAGAGGGGCACCCACGCTTGGCTGAAAGGAGAATGGCGTAGATCCTTAAATAATAGTACACTCTGTCCTCACAACCACAGGCAAGCATTTCCTTGAAATTTGTAATTACAGTAATTGTGATTTCGACAAATGGGCCTCCAATACGCTCCTCAACGGTAAAAATACAGGTTGCGTTACCCATGAGGAGTCTACTAAAAGCATCCATCAACAAAGCTTTAATTTACCAGGTCTTGGATAGAAGACACGTAAAAAAAATGTCGACATGTCTAGGGAAATATTTCTGGAAAGAAATTGTTATTTAAACGAGTCTTTGACCGAGACATAAACTCACTGACTCCTGCAAGGAAAACACAGAGCGCACTCTTCACCTTTAAGCTGAGATGAATCGCTTTTCTCACCTCTATTTACAATCAAAATGAACCGCAGAAATGTGTACCCATAAGTACGCACACAAAAGACCCACTTATGAGCAAGCACAATAGGGTGGCAATTAGCGGCTAGAGAGGAGGAATGCTGGATCGGTTACAGTTGTTGAATGTTAATTACAGTGTTTTACGGTGTTGAGGAGATAACGAGTTAGCGCCTGGTGACAGCAGCGACACGTCCTTTAACGAGAGCCGTGGAAATTTATGAAACTTGAGATCAGGGACAATGAGGCATTACTGGCTTGTCAGACGCTCTCCTGCTCACCCTCCCTTTGTCCTAATGAAGGCAGACACTCGTTTCTTTCCCCTCTTTGCTACGTTCCAGTGCTGTTATCGCGGAATGATTATTGTTCATCTCGGAAAGGTAGAAATCAGCAGATTTGGATTCTGTCCATGTCCGCACAAAGTACCTTATCATCTCACATCACTGCTGCTGTTGCCTAATCAGCTTCTGTTGCAGAAATAAAAATAACCAGCAAACATGTGGACACATAAAGGCCAGAGATAAATATAGGGTCATATTACAGATAATTCCGTCTGGGGCAGAAAACATAGCTGGTAGCCAGACGAATGTGAGCGACTATTCATTCCCGTCTGTCTAAATAGCGAGGGATCAAGAGCTTGGTAAAATCCAGCAGGGGGTTAATATGTTCATGTTGTGAAGCATGGTTCAGAATTTAGGTTAATGGAATCATTGATAGGGCTCAGCTCCAATGCCAACAATGCTTAAGAAGAGCTATACCTCATGATTTTTGACAAATCCTGGGACATTCTTCACATTTCCCCCACTGACCTCTCCAAGATGCAGACATTCACAGTAATGTTGTAATCTTCTTAGCAGAATAACCCCCTCACAGTTTGTCAACAGCCTGAATGTTTTTTACACCAGTTACACTGGGTCCAAAGTGGACCCCAATGGAAATATTAGACCTATTAAACACATAAAAGGACCGCGTTTATTTATTTTTTCCCTGTTAAATTTACTTGGAAATGTGAGTAATAATGTACAATAGATTATGGGATTCTTGAAATTGGAGCTCATGTCTAGACTTGAATCTGGCAGAACAAAAAATAAAACAACTACATCAATCTGAATTAATTCTCTAAACAAGTGATTTATTTCTTCATCAATGTATCCTGACTCAGCCTAACGTATCCATATTACAAATAAAGTTAGGATAATTATGTTTGTGAGAATGTAAATATAATGATTTAACTACTAATCTCCGCAGTGAAGTTGCTGACCTGTTAGTGGTGGGAAAATCAATTATTTAAGTGGGCTGGAAAAAACAAGAGAAGAGCTAAAAAGATTTAAAACCACGGAGGATGAGGCACCTAGGATGGTGTTCAGATGTCAATAAAAACAGGTGTTAAAAAGCTTAGCTAAGATGTTAAGAGCTTGGATAATCCTAGCCTGGATCCAAGAGGGATCTCGCTCTGGAATACTAATGCTTAGGATGCACCGTTAAACCACACAGAGTTGATTAGGGGGTTGGGTTTGAGTTGTACCGCTGCTACAGGCTGTTGAAGCTCAATTTGCATCTGCTGGCAATTACCAAAGATGACGAATAAGGAATGTTCCCATATAATAACTTATTAACTTTATTTCATATTGAACATACTTGGTTGCGTGGGGTCATTGAGGCTTACAAAGCCTGATTACATATTTGACTAGAAGAGCAAAGCACATCTCCACACATCACATATCATATAGGAAAAAGAAGTTTGCCTGCAGGGATCAAAACTGACTGTCAGATTTGAATCATTTTCTGTTGTAGGATAGGACATATACATTATGAATTCTATGCTAAGACATTAATCATCATGGTATGGTGATGTTTCATTTAAAATGCATTGAAAATGTGATTCCTCATGCACCCTTGTATTGCTGGTGACCATCAACTATAGAATTCGTCTCTGTTTCAACTTGGCATCACGTTCATTTATATTTAGCGTGAAAATGTAAAATTATATGGCCTTATTTCAACAGGTTTATTATTTGATCCCTATATGTCTAAAGCAGCCTCCGCCAGACTCAACCTACTGCAGAGCTGCAACAGGTCTACATCTGTTACAGTCCTACTACAGCCTACCTTCATATCACATATTTGTTCACTGTTTAGTTGCTGTTGTCTAAACCTGCCTCCTCTAAAGGTGCTTTCACACCAACAGCAGTTGGTGCACACCAAATGGTCCATTCGAATCAAAAGTGCTTAGGACAGTTCATTTTCATTGGTGTGAAAGCATCAGTTGCACTCGGGTGCAGTAAATCAAAAGGACAGAGACCTACAAAAAGAGGTGGTCTTGGTCCACTTGACTCCAGTGAGACTCCATAGTGAGTCAGAATTGGCGCTTATTTGTACTGGAAGATATACATTGATGAAACATCAATCAGACCAATTTTGGTTTGTTTGCAGGTGTGAAAACAGACCACACTGGAGTCTATATGCATCATAGTAAAATGTTATTGCCTGGTGTGGACCAAATAATCAAATTAGTGGTGTAAAAGTGCCCTAAAGCTGGAAATCACTTAGTGAGTGATCATACAATTGGCCATGGCCAAATTATGGGTTCATGGAGTGCTCTTCTAGTTGTAATAGCTTTTCTGATTAACAGATTTCTCATCTAGAACCATGTTGGATAAAAATAGATTTATTCACACAAAAAAGAAAATCTACAACCTGAAAAAAAACATCAGGACTGTCTGTCTTGTCTTTCATGAGCACTAAATAAATCCAAAGAAAGTCATTAGTCATGACTATCTGATGAATTCTAATATAATGTATTAATGAAACACATTTATTACTTTGTATTTTCAGACTGTGACGGCAGGACAACACTTAAAGTACTGAACCTGTGAATGCATAAATTTTCTACTAAATTAATCTTAACACAAACAGAGAGAACCTAAGAGCATACCTCCATAACATGGAAAAGAACAGCGTCCCATGTTAGAGTGTGGTCCAAGACAAATAAACAGTAAACATGGTTGCCTCTTGATAATATAACTCCACAGTGAGCAAACATCCCCTATCTACTGATGAAACCACTCCCATGTTGTAAAAAGCCTTCACTGTCAAAGATGACGCCTCCATTTGGACAATAAATAAATAAATGTGACATTCATCTCTGTTTCACTTAATCAACTTTGAATGTACTACCTCGCTTCATACAATCTCTTACATGCCACCCCATAATCAAATCAACATCTGGTGTCAGGGTGGCTTGCGGTTCGGGGTGCTCTCATTTGTAAACACCACCTGCCAGTCCTCACTCCTCTTCACTTGCTGGGGTGACATTAGCACAAGCATGAAATGTGATTTTGCATCGAGTAAAACTCTGAATTGAACACATCTGAGTCTGCCCACCTGGAAAGCGAGCATGAATAATCTACGGTCACCTAAGTCAGAGGGAGCTGTCATGCATAAGACACAAGCCAGGCAACAGCAAACCAGTGCTGCAAGAGAAACTGAGTTGTGTTCCAATGATTTCATGACTCCATATTAAGTCCATATTATTTCCTAACCTTATGATCCAGCTTACTTCCTGCCAGCATCCAATGAATCATTACGGTGGTGACATATTCAGGTATAGAGCTGTGGCATAGGCTAACAAAATGTTAAAGATAAAACAAACAAACAAAAAAAAACAGCATTTCTTCTTATCTTCAGGGAGAAGTACAATGCTTATTAAATAATGTGACTGTATGTGTCAGTGGAAGAAGTAGTCAGATCCTTCTCACTTAAAATACTATTATAGCAATAAAAAATAAAAAATACTCCAGTCCTGCATGAGAAATTCTACTCAAGTAAAAGTGCATAAGTATTAGCAGAAACTACTGAAGTGAAAGTACTTGTTTTATCTCTCTGATATCAATGTGACATCATTAGAATATTAATACAGAAGCATCAGTGTGCAGAATTCTGTTTATAGTTTAAACTAATTTATATATAGATAGGCCCAGTGGTTCCCAACCCAGGGGTCGGACCCCTCCAAAGGGTCAGCAGATGAATGTAAGAGGTAGTGAGATGATTAATGGGAGAGGAAAGAGGAAAACACAAAGCTCTAATTCACAAATCAGGTTTAGAGAGAAAAAATATTATCTAGTCAAATCTGGATCTTAAAAGTAACTAAAGCTGTCAGATAAAGTAGTGGAATATAAAGTCGCATAAAATAAAAAAAAAAAAATCTCAAAATTGTACTTAAGTACAGTTCACTGTTACTGATCTGTCATAGAAACACGAGAGGTTGATACTCTCACATTTCCCCCTGCTGACCACTTTTCATTGCTCAGCCACAATGCCGTGACAATCACACACATTCAGCTATTGATGTGAAGCCTTAAAGCGTTCCTCAATCCGAGAAGATCAATCATAAGACAATTTATGCTCGTCGGTCAAGTTTGGTTAATACAACACTGCTTCGTGCCTTCTGCATGAGGACACATAATGCAATCAGATTTCCATTGACAGAGTGCCTAAGCTATGATTAGATTTCCCTTTGGAGGAAAATTACACATAGATATTCACTATTCAGCAGTACACCTGCTTAACAACCGGGGAACTTATGTAGTGTATGCCAGCCAGCTGCACTGTAGCATAGGAAACCAGACATGTCACAAATAAGTTGCTGGCGTCTTGCCTTTTGATGAATGTCAACAAAGCAGTTAGCAGAGAGGAAATGAGAAAAAGAGAGAGAGAATAAGAGGAGAGGAGGGGTGAAAGAACACACAATTATAAAAGCTTCATTTCTTCAGAGAACCATAAAGTCTCGTCCCAGAAGGGCAGCTGAGCACAAATCAATTTCTTTCAGTCGATTACAAGCACTGGGGTTCTAACCTTCATTTGTGAGTCTAATACTCCAACAGTTATGTAGAACACATACCAATTAAGCAATTCTGCTGGAATAAGAGGGCTGTGAACTGACGCGATTATGGAGGCCGGGCCCCTGGGGAGGTCGGGCTATCGGCTCAGGAGCAGGCAGAACGAGGGGAGCAGGGTAGGAGAGTTTGGGGAGGAGGGGAAAGATGGAGAAGCAGGAAGAGCGATGGAAGCTGAGGAAAAAGTCATTTATTAAGTCTAATACTCTGTGAAATGTTCCCATGGTAATAAGGCGGGGAAATTGCGTTAATATCAGGGAGCCATGCAGAAAAGGTCACTCGATATCTGCACCGCCCACCGGGGTCGTACTGATGGGAACTGCTCAAACACATCTGATAATGCTCTCAGCATTGTCGCTCGGCACCAGAGGTCGAGAGGATGGGAGCTTGGGAAAAGATGCCATTTGTGGAAATTGCTCTGATGTACCGCTGTGCTCTGACACAATTCTCACTGCTGGCTTTTTATGTGCAGACAGCTGTACGGCAGCTGAATGGAATAAGCATGATGACACTCAGACAAAGATTATCAGGCATGAATGTAAAGCTCTATGGCACATTATGTCTTCCACTAAGTTCTGATTTTTGCCACCATTCTTGTCTGTGATGACATGTATAGGAGAGGCAGCCGGCATCCCCCTTTTCTGATTTTCAATATCTGTTTGCACACAGGATCATAAAAAGGAAACACATTAGAGGCACTCTCCATCTTTCTATTGTCACAAAATAAATCTAATGCCATTTTCCTCTTGATTTAAAGAGCTTGAATGCATCTCTACAGATATGTGTAGATCAACACATTGTCATTCACTGCTGAGGCGCACCTTAACCACCACCCTCGCTGCCAGAAGATTTATGGTAATTTCTGATAGCATGTGATAGGATGCAGCCCATAAACCCATGTGAGATATGTGTTTCTATGGTAACCCTTCCCTCTGTTCGCTAGCCCTATGCGCCTCGGTGTTTTACTTTTTCCCTCTGCATTGTAGGCGCTGTCTATTTGGATGCCAGTGCAAGGAATGAGATGCAGATTTGTGGCAAAGCAGAGACACAGATGTTTCCTCATTGCCTTTTAATCTCCTATTCCCTCAGCGCCTGGCGAGAAGCACTCCCCCTTAAGAATGGTAATTGGACGAGATGAATAATAAACAAAACGAAAACAGACCAATGTTTGCAAGGAACATTTTAACACTTTAGAATGATCATACTTTATGGCTATTATTAGCACAGAGACAAAAGCACATTCTGCTTCTGGGAATAATATGGGAACTTGTCTAAGCAGTAGGAAACCTATCAGGGCCTTTCACTGTCTATCAAAAAGTGTTCCTTTTGTACCAGTTTCCTACCCTGTTCTCCAAAGTCTGCACATGACAATGAAGGCATTTAACATATTGACTTGACTGAATTTGAGTCGTCGGATTGTATTCAGTCGTGATTAACGATGTGGATCAATACCAATAGCTACCTATTTATACTCTGATAATCTCTGATATATTGATAATCAATTTTTTTAGCATTAGTTAAACAGGTCATAATTTCATCTCATATCTATTTTCTATTGCTGGAAAACAAATATTTTTAATCTAAATGACTGTATTTATTTAAGTTTCTTACCAAAAGTTAATGTTACGTTGGGACACTTCGAAATGAGATTTTATTTACTTGGACTACTACTCATTTTGCTGAGCAGACCTTGAACACATCATAATGCCCTTTCATAGTACCAAACCAGATCTAATCCTGAACATTTTAAACACAGATTTCAACATTGGATTCACACTTTTAAGGGAAATTTTCAACAAGGCTTGGGTTTGCTCCCTTTATTTTAATGCTGGATGACTGATGTTGCTAATGTTAGCTGCCTGACTACCACTGACATTAGCCACTTTGCTGAAGCAGTCAGACACGCCGCCTAAAACTGATTTGCAAGTGTTTCATGATGTCTGGTGTGTTTCTCTTTGCATGCGTTATTGCATTAAGCTACATTATCACACACTTGAATATTTTGCCCTGTCAGCCATGACTGGGGAGCATTGTAAAACACGCAGCATCTGACATTTATATTTGACAATTACAAAAAATAATGTTTAATACCAATAAGCAGAACCATTTTTTCTCAAGCTTATCTGTGGTCTGGTACTGACCCAATTAGGCACTAGTACCAAAAAAGAGCATTCATGCACTTTACATACCTAAACTAAACTAAGTATTTTAGGTTTTACACTGTCTCCTCTTTCTAATTATCTGGCTTCCATGTCTGCTATTTGAAGCGATAAAACACATTGAACCCAAACTGCAGCTTGGTAGATTCATTGCTTGTAAATTTAAGATATACTGATTTCATTAAGTGCTGCCTGGCATAATGTCATGTGGTGAAGACTTTCACTCCATCTCCCATCTAGCCAAACATCAGCCTCCATACTAGGAGGTGCTCTGTGTGTTTGTTGACGGCACTGAGATAAATGTGGATATTTCGACACTGTGTGATATCAGAAAACCAGCTATTTGCATGAAAAGCCTGTCCCTCGTTCTCCCCGGAGAGCTTTATTACAGGAGGATATTTCAAATGCTATCAAATGTGCCAAACATTTACTTTGATAACTCCATCAGATGGCTCCCTGGGTTTAATGTTAGCAATCTGAGTGTTGAGGCACATGCATATCACAGACAATAATGGTGGGGAGAAATACGAGGAAGGGATGAATAAAATCTCTTTAAAAAGTTCATAAATAATGCACCTTGCGCACCAGAGAGTTGTCGCCTATTTAACTATGCATGCCTCTTCCTGGTTTCTGTGCTGGCAGAGACACAAACACAGCATGTGTTGTGGGTCAACATGACAGCACAGGAGGAGAACAACCTAAGGCTCCATCAATCCTCTCAGCCTTGGCCTCCCACCCACGTGGAGCCACCCTTCCCCATGGAAACTCTCCAGCCACAGGATGACTGCACCACCTACTGCATTTTCTCGCTGTGTTGAAAAACATAATGACAAAAGGGAAATCTAGCAGATGACCGTCCGCTTGCCAAAATGAGGGAGAAGAGCTGAGAAAATGGGAGAAAAACAAAGCACAGGACTAATTATCCAATTAATGTGCAATTAAGCCCATGCGGCCTAATGGTCTGTGTTAGATTTGGTAATAGCTCTACCAGACTGAGGAGCCTATTAAACTCACGGTAGGCTGCTGTGCAGAGCAGACAAACACTGTCTCTGCGAAGGGCCCGACAGCAGAATTACAGCAGCTGTTGAGATTGTAATGCAAGAAGAAAAAAGTATGGATATTGTGTTTTGGGCCCAGGCATGCTGACTGCAAATTTGAGGTGGAGAAAAAAAAAATATCAAACCCCCTGACACAAAATTCAACAACGCATTTCATTAAGATTTCATTATCTGCCATAGCTGAGTTTGCTAATAAATGCTAATTATATTCAAGCTAATATTTAATCACACACAATTTCTCCAGTCAACTCAGTTTGAGGAAATACTAATTCTAATGAACGCATTCACAGTGCAGTTTATGAACTTCAGCACTGGCAAAATGAGAGAGGAAACGTGGATGATGTTTAAAAATGCCTTTTCAACTATGAGCGTTATTAGCTTCGACTAATTTCCTGCCCTAATGAGATCCTCTTGGAGGGATATTTTGGTGCAATTAATCATGCACATAAAATAATTAGAAGCATAAATATTTATCATATTCTGTTTTTGTCTAGTATAGGGTGTGGTGAGTACAGACAGGCCTATTGACTTTGCAGAGTAGAACCAAATATATTACCATCATGTACCATGATATGATATATCACATCAAAATCACAACAAGTTTGGATTCACCTAAGGAACTATTTTGATTACTCTTGTTATGATTCTCCATTCAAATGCATTGGTCATTTACATTTTTGGACATATATATGTAAATACAGTGTTTCTCTCAATCCAAAGAAAGTATTAATAATGCTGCAATGCAAAGAGCTGTTTGGTATAAAAAGACTGCATCTTCAGATCTTCAGGATCCCAATCCCATAGTCATGTAAATGAAAGCTTCCTGATTTGTGCTGAAATTGTTACCGTATGAACGAGGATTAAAATAGTGGTCTTGTTCATACAGTATAGCTTTGGGCCACCAGTGGCAGCAGTGATCCTACATCTGCTGAGCACCACTGCAGTCTGGCAATGAGCAGAAATCGCCGCATCGCAGCATCTTTGATTAAACTTTGTTTGGGTTTAATGGAAATCACCCCCTCTCTGTTGGGATACTTTTTTATTTTAGTGACTTTATACCCATCTAACAATAACTGTATTTTGCCTCCTCGTAAGAGACTGAAACATTCAACACTTCCTGTAACAAATTGGATGCCTCAGAGACTAAAAAGTTTAGTTTCATTAGAGAGGCAGTGGTTAGGCTTGCACTACAGCAGATTTGTGGTGGAGGTGAAACTGGTCTGGGACCTTTGTCAGTATGAATGCCAGTATAAATGGCCCAGATGATCTTATGATGTTAGCGGTTTAAGAGCCCAACTTAAAACTCCTGAGTGGCTCACAGACTCATCAGAACCCACTCCAATAAATTCAAACATGATATTTAGGATTTAATGCAATGCATTCAGAGGGAGACCACTAGACCAATAGCCAGAGAGGCAATTCTACAAGGAGATGACCGAGCTAACGCCGTCCCACAGCAGCTGATGGTGTTGTCAAGCAATGTAGATATTCTAGCCTTGAGGTTAGCTAGCATACTACTATTGACAGATAATAAAACTGACAGTTGAAATCTTACCTCTAGTACTCACTAAAGAATAGAACACCCGTGTTGATGCGTCTCCCCATTTTTTTCAGCCGGCCTCATTTAGCCCTCTGCTTTTGTTTTGTCTGGGTGTAAAGCTTTGCTAAAGGAAGTTGTTGCACCAAGTCAGTCTCTGTTTTGTGTTTACATCTGCTATTTGAAATTAGAGAGAAGAAAATGTATTAAGATTTTCTTCATGATTCAACACGATTTCACAATCAGTTCACATTTTACTCTTGTAGACAGTGTTTTATGAGCCCAGGTTGGTCAATGCATGACAGCTAAGCCTTTAACAAATAGGGAATGTTTTAAAGGCCATTAGTTAAAAAGAAAATATAGGTGAAATGTTTGAATGTCTGGAGCTGTCAAAGTGCAAAACTCCATGTAGCTTTAACCTCGTTGAGACACTTTCAAGCTTTCTCAGTGTTGATTGAATATGATGTCCCTGCTGCTTTTCTAACTACACAGAAAATGTACTGCATGTACAGCAATGATTAGTTGTCTTCATTGTCATCCAGCAATCAAAAACATGTCTAAATACAACCCAAATACATCACTGAAGCGACTGATAAGCTGCAGGAAAAAACTGCTAAAGCAAGGGTAAACTCACTCTGCCTGTGAACAACACAAAAGGTAAATATTGCTAGAACACATACTCCAACATGAAAATGTAAACACACAAGGGTATAATGTGTAGCCAAACCTAGATAAGTCACTCATATAGGCAAAATGTTACTCAACATCCCTGGGCTGATTATGAGCCTTCACAATTTTTATCACTATGCTGGGACAACTGTGCAAATACACTCAGAGAAGCCAGAGATCTCTCAGGGTTTAGTGCAATCATCTACCCTTTAGCTCACTTTTGTCTCACTCGGGCTGATCCTCCAGGACCCAGCAGGCTGGGCTGTATGACCTATCAGGTAGAGCTGCCTGCGCGGCCCGGGGAGGCCAATGTCAACAGGACGGAGTAGAGGTGGAAAGACAATCAGGGTTGGGATGGGATTTAATCCAGGTTCAGAGCCAGAGTAATGGAGTGTGTGGGTCTGGGTGAGCGATGGATTGCGAGGCAGTGGCGTCCCCTGAGCCCCAAGCCCTCTGACTGCAGCCATCTGGAGTTGATCTCTATCTTGTTCACCTCAAACCCAGACATAAAATGGCAGTTATTCCTCTCTCTTTCTCTCTCCCTCCCTCTCTTTACTCCTCCTCCCCCCTCTCTTCCTCTCTTTCTTAGTCCCAGGTATGTAAACAATCAGACACACTTTGTCTGGCCATGTTTCATTGATTTCTTGTCTCGCTGCCTTTAATCAGCCCTTCACTGGTTTAATTATCTGTAACTTGCGGTATGCCGGCCTGCTTGTATTACATTCCTATAGGTCATCTCAACCTCCTACAGGAACTTCAAGCTGCATTCACTTCAAGCACAGAAAGTGATTTTTAATCCAAAAACGTCATTCAAAGTCTTTTATAGATGTCAAAATGGAGTTAATAGTGTGTTTAAGTGCTCTGAAGGAGGATCCGTAGTGGAAAAAGGAGGCAAAAGACCTTTGAACCCATGATTTCTTGTAATAATGTTCCCTGAGGTTAAAAGAGAGCTGCTTGACATAATTGTGCTGTGCTGGAGCAGGGCTAGACCAATAAAGGTGACTGGGTCACAGAAATGCCCTGCAAAAGCCAGCAACTTGTGTTAGTTATCAGACTGTTTTAAATACCTCTCTCAATGTGAATCCAATTACCGGCAGCCTTTGTTTGTTCAGACAAAAGCAACCATGTTCAAGGCCTGTCTCTCCCTGATTTTAATCAATTCTCTAGGGAAGTGTGTGGGAGATAAAGATCAGGACTTGCCATACGTCAGTGAAAGATATGTGTGTGTGTGTTTCTGTGTGTGTTTGTGTGTGTGTGTGTGTGTGTGTGTGTTGGTTGTTTGTGCATGGGCTTGTTTGTGAGAATGTCAGAATGACTGAGTGATAGGGACTGTGAAAGAATGAGGAAGCATAAAAGCTTTTTATTCATCTCAAAAGAAATACCACATGAAAAAGCCAAAAGTTCCCTCTAGTTCCTTTTCCAATTCTACACTGGAGTCAAACAAAGAGGCAATGTTTGCAGAATTTATATTAGATGATTATGACAGATCATATTGTCATTGTTATTCCAACGTCTGTTTCTCATACCTAGAGGGGTTAACACAGGACTTGACTACTTGGCAGATGTTCTCATCCACTGCAGCATAGTGCAGCAAGGGACAATCCACCTGCTCCATACGGGAACTTTTTAGCTACCAAACCTGATAGCCTGTCGATGATAGCAGCCTTTACTTCAGTATTGAAATTAACTAAGCCAAAAATAGAGGTAGAAGACATTGCAGTGAAACGAAGAACATCAGAAGGTTGGACTGATGTCTTTCTATTTCCTTCCAGAGGAAGAATTCGCAAGAAATGAGAACTCCCCTTCCACCCACTCTTCAACAATGAAGGTTCATTTTTGTTGTTGCTCCAAAGGGGATGTGTCAACCCAAATGAATTCCAAAATGTTACCATTTGCATTTCAATTTAGTAACCTCCCTCTTAAAGGCGATGTAAGTCCACCCCTCCCAACCCCAGCTCTAAATCACATTAAGCATACAACTGTCTTTTGTAAGGCCCTGCAACAATGTCACTGCGGTTCTCCCTCTCCATCATTATGTCTGCTGCTTTTTGTCGGCCTGTTTACAAGCTAAATAAATAGCTACACAAAACATTTGGAACCACAAAAGAACTGAAGTGGGGCTCTTAAAAGAACTGCCAGAGCAGACTCCAGCTTTAACCCTTCTTGTTATGTCCAAACCACCACAGGGCCAGAGTAACCAAACCTTTAGATGTTTCTCTGGTTTTGTTCACAAGTAGTGCACATAAGAGTCATGCAGAGCAAATAAATCATATTCTGGCTTTTGTGAAAATATGTGGAAAAAAAGAGTCTCTCACACAGCTGTGTGTTTCTTTATATTAACTGCACTCCATCTGGTCACATAGTTAATCTTCACATAAGATCATCAAAGTTTGATGAGTGTCTATAAAAACTAACTTCTGGTATACTCTGTTACAGATTTTTCTTTTCAGGACTCTGAAACAATGTCAATAAAAACTGTGCTCAACTATTAAATCCACATTTCTGGTCTATGGTGCAGGTCATCGATTTTATCAAACTGCCGCTGGTTCTGACTACATCCAGTTGAACTGTACTGAAATCTAATCTGGATGGCATGTGTGAACTTAATGGTGCATGGCTCCATTCAGCCTCCTCATCCTGGAGGTCAAGCACACTTTTTATGAGGTCATGGTCCGCAGATCCACAACCTAAATTTCCCATGACAGCGGCCGTTACTTTGTGCATCCAAACAGGGAAGCTGTGAGAAACGTTGATCTTAAGGTTTGGTCGGATTGTAACTAGGAAATCTCTCTTAGGGACAGGAGCCAAGAGGAGGCAGAGAGGAATATGGGTTGTGTAAACATGCCATCAGCTCCAAGGGCACACGGCACAATAACTTATGGAATGTCTCACATCTCCATCTACACAGAAGGACAGGTCATGTTGAGGGGAGGTGCTGGTGTAATTTGTTATGGGTGTGCTGCTTGTGTGCGCTGTGGTTCACACTGAAGATTAAGCCCAGCAGCAAAGAGTAAGAGAGAGATTGAGCAAGGCCGTTTCTAGACGGCAATGATTTTGGCACAAAACAGGAACATCTTTTTTTTACTTGTGGGCCTTTTGTTTACATGACAATGGTATCATATAATGGTCTTCAAGACACAATCTTCTGATACCAGATTCTAGAGTGGAATCTTTTGACACAGCAACCCTTTCTATTGCCAAATGCACTGGGAAGATGTAATTCTTGTAAAATGATGATGCACCACTTTACACATGGCTAGTGTATATAGTCAACAACAATGGTGCCTCAGCGAGTTGCTGTTTTTTTTTTTAATGTTACAGAATCTTTGAGATTATTCTCCTTCAACAAAGTTTGAGTTGCAAAGTTACACTGCCAACTAATGGCCTGGCATGAATACTACAGAATTTTTAATAGACTTTGTCCTTGTGCTTGAGGAACAGAATCAATATGATGCCCTCTGCATGTGAAAAGAAAGGCCAGACCACAACAAATGTTTGCCTGTTTCATGTGCCCATTTTCATGCCTAAGAAAAATACTTCATCCAGCAGACTGCTCAGTGCTGTTTGTCATGGATGAATACTGTGTCTGAGGAAAGACTGAGGCTCTGAATTAAAGCAACAAAAGAAATCTGTAGTAGATAATTCTAGAGCACTGCTGTTAATATCTGTCCCCTTTTTTCCACTTCGTAACATTAAGTGAGTGGGAAGCAGTAAACAAGAAGCACAGAAAAGTTAAACCCCTCTACAGAAGCTGGAGTCTAATAAGCGTTTTGCGTAGGAGTGTGAGATGTTTCAGACCCTGACCCTCAATGCCTCATTTTTACATCTCTGAAGTGAATTCAACTTCCAGTCACTCTAAGCTTTTGTGCTGGAGGCCCTATGGAATTGATTTTTAGAAAAGAGGAATGCAATAACAACTTGTAAAAGCCACTAGAAAAAGGACAAAGTTCAAAAGTGTACATGCACATGATGAGATCTCGCTGAATCCAATTCATAACATCATCTTTAATAAGATGCCTTATCGCTGCCTATACCACACTTCTTCCTGATTATACATCATTTTAAAGCAGGCATGCAAAATGAAGAGGAAAAACCCAATATTCTGCCTGCATGAGCCAGAGACATCGTCTTTCTTGTCCAAAACAAAAGGTCAAACTCTCATGCAACCCACGTTTAGACCCAACAGCTAATCGCCTCACTTCCCCAACTCATCTGAGAGAATTACAGTGGCTGTTAAGTGTGCATAATGAATGCCATAAAGCTGGCCTATAAAGCAGACTGTTGGCCGGCCCCTGGTAGTGAGTGGGAGCAGGTCTAAACACAGATCTGACTCTGCACACCCTCGTGTACAGAATGATTGCTGATGGGTTTTTTGTGTGGAGGGGAGAGGCGGGGCAGCTTCCACATCAATAATGAGTGCTAATATTTCAAAGGAGGACACAAGAGCCTAAGCACTGACCGTTATATTAAAAATCAAACGGTGTGACCTTGTTAAGATGGATGCTTGGTTGTTCCGTCCCCCTTGGTGCAGCCGAGCAGCAGACGGCGCACTGCATTAAAGGTGGCTCTTTGCTTTTTAAAGCATCAGCTATGGCCGCAGATATACGGGGTGCACCGGGAGCATTACGAGTGGCATTTAATTAAAGAAAAGTAAGCCATGGGATTTTATAGACTGGCCAGGGATTGCTTGATCTGGTAAGTAAGTGGAAATGAAGGATGCTTGAAAGGCGGCATAAATCTAACACAGTGCTAACTTAACCTTCCTATCATTGTAAAAGTCAGGGCGAGGACACTTTAAGCCTCGTGCTGCAGAGAATTGTTATCTCACTCAGCTTTAAATTTGTAGTATAGTGAAATGGTAAAAATAGGGATAGTGCATTGCATCTAAGGAATTAAATAATTAGCTCATCGCTAATATTTGACAAAACCTAATCCACATTGCTGAAGATGGCAAAGAAATGGTTTATTGGTGATAAATGAAAATACATTTAACAAGGGAAACCATTTTGGGAGGACTACGGTTCTGATCCACCTTAACAGCACCTACTCCTCTTCAACTGCGACTGGTCCAGGTCAGACTTCAGACTGATGATTTATAGGCTGCTAATTAGCCCCAGATGACAGTGATGAATGCGCTACACTAACACCTTTGTAGGCTGCCTTGTTAGGTAACATCTGAGAAACCTGACAAAGCTATCATTTTACAGAAAGCTCTTAATTACCCTGACACAGTTATGAATTGACCACAAACAGACACACGTTTTGATGTGCTGCAGTGGGAGGAGATACAAAGCAAAGAGAAGATGGAAGGACAGAATGAAAGCCTCGGCTGACGGCGCTTGGTGCAGATGTGATGTGGGACAAAAGCAGCAAGACAAATAGCTCAAGGACATCTTTTGTCCCTGAGCTCACCGGGTGTCAAAGAAGGCATTTTTTTCCTGAGGGATAATCAAAGATAGGTCAGGTCAAAAGGTGAAAGTAATTGTGTGTGAAATAAAATGTTCTTTGGTTAAAAATGTAGAAAAAGGAATAAATCTAGGACCACAGTGACACCTCTACGGGTTCTATTTCTAGCTTAAAGTTAGGAACGATCAAATCTTTGAGAATGGGAAGTACAAATGAGTTTTGTAGATAGATGTTTATTTGGCCAAAGAAATGGGGGTCGGCCCAGTGGATTTCAAATTGTTGAGGAGTCCTGGTAATCCTGCACATATGTCAACAAAACACAACCCTATAAAAGAGTCAAAGCAAGTGTTATTAGCATTTTAATAACATTAGCTAACTTAAGATGTAAGTTAGCTAATGACTTTCGAACGGCTTCGAGGAAGTTCTGGACCACCATTCGGCGTCTCAGGAGGGGAAAGCGGCGCACCGTTGACACTGTGTTCAGTGGAGACGGGGTGCTGCTGACCTCGACTCGGGACGTCCTGGATCGGTGGGGGGAATACTTCAAAGACCTCCTCAATCCCACCAGCACGTCTTCTGTTGAAGAAGCAGAGTCTGGGGGATCAGTGGTGGACTCGCCTATCTCTGGGGCTGAGATCGCCGAAGTAGTCAAAAAGCTCCTCGGCGGCAAGGCCCCGGGGGTGGATGAGATTCGCCCTGAGTTCCTCAAGGCTCTGGATGTTGTAGGGCTGTCTTGGTTGACACGTCTCTGCAACATCGCGTGGACATCGGGGGCAGTGCCTCTGGACTGGCAAACCGGGGTGGTGGTTCCCCTTTATAAAAGGGGGGACCAGAGGGTGTGTTCCAACTATAGAGGGATCACACTCCTCAGCCTCCCTGGGAAAGTCTATTCGGGGGTACTGGAGAGGAGGGTCCGTAAGATAGTCGTACCTCGGATTCAGGAGGAGCAGTGTGGTTTTCGTCCTGGTCGTGGAACTGTGGACCAGCTCTATACCCTTAGCAGGGTGCTTGAGGGTGCGTGGGAGTTCGCCCAACCAGTCTACATGTGTTTTGTGGATCTGGAGAAGGCGTTCGACCGTGTCCCTCGGGCAGTCCTGTGGGGGGTGCTCCGGGAGTATGGGGTCCCGGACCCGTTGACACGGGCTGTCCGGGCCCTGTACTCTCGGTGCCAGGGCTTGGTCCGCATTGCCGGTAATAAGACGAACTTGTTTCCAGTGGGGGTTGGACTCCGTCAGGGCTGCCCTTTGTCACCGATTCTGTTCATAACTTTTATGGACAGAATTTCTAGGCGCAGCCAGGGCGTCGAGGGGCTGCGGTTTGGTGGCCTCAGGATTGGGTCGTTGCTATTTGCGGAGGATCTGGTCCTGTTGGCTTCATCGAGCCGTGACCTTCAGCTCTCACTGGAGCAGTTCGCAGCCGAGTGTGAAGCGGCTGGGATGAAAATCAGCACCTCCAAATCCGAGGCCATGGTTCTGGACCGGAAAAGGGTGGAGTGTCGACTCCAGGTTGGGGATGAGATCCTGCCTCAAGTGGAGGAGTTCAAGTATCTCGGGGTCTTGTTCACGAGTGGGGGGAGGATGGAGCGGGAGATTGACCGGCGGATCGGTGCGGCGTCTGCAGTGATGCGGGCCCTGCATCGGTCCGTCGTGGTGAAGAAGGAGCTGAGCTGAAAGGCGAAGCTCCTGATTTACCAGTCAGTCTACGTTCCTACCCTCACCTATGGTCACGAGCTTTGGGTAGTGACCGAAAGAACGAGATCGCGAATACAAGCGGCCGAAATGGGTTTCCTTCGCCGGGTGGCTGGGCTCTCCCTTAGAGATAGGGTGAGAAGCTCGGTCATCCGCGAGGAGCTCAGAGTAGAACCGCTGCTCCTCCACATCGAGAGGAGCCAGTTGAGGTGGCTCGGGCATCTAGTGAGGATGCCTCCTGGACGCCTCCCTGGTGAGGTGTTCCGGGCACGTCCCTCCGGGCGGCGGCCCCGGGGAAGACCCAGGACACGCTGGAGAGACTATGTCTCTCGGGTGGTCTGGGAACGCCTTGGGGTCCCCCCGGAAGAGCTGGAGGAAGTAGCTGGGGAGAGGGAAGTCTGGGCTTCCCTGCTGAAGCTGCTGCCCCCGCGACCCGATTACGGATAAGCGGAAGAAGACGAGACGAGACGAGACGAGACGAAGATGTAATTATATTCATATTTGTAATGTGCATGTAAAGTGTCCATGAAGATTATGACACCGATGTTATGTGACTTTTCATCGTAATTGTACCTTCTTAAAATATGTTTTTGTACCAAACAGACAAGCAGCACAGACCTAACCCAGAGCATAACTCAGTAATACTCAGCATAACTCATAACTACCTCCTATTAACTGTAGGAAGTGGCCCAGGTCACAGCTTTTCACAACAGAGGAAATGCAATGAAAACCAAATTAAAGAAGAGACTGAGGGTCAGTGTTTTATTTATCTACACAATACTTGTTTTTCTGCATGTAAATCACTAGAGTTAATAAAGCAGTTGTGTGTAATGTAGTCCAAGTGTGTGTGTGCAATGTAGGCTAGGTGTAATGTAGGCTAGGTGTGTGTGTGTTTGTGTGTGTGTGTGTGTGTGTGTATGTGTATGTGTTATGGATATTAGTTATTGTAGTTTTACATTTTTTTACTACTTTGTCATTTGCTTTTGGTTCATTTGTACCTTTTAAGCCCTATAGACCTGACATTTGTGTATGTCTGCCATGTGTGCCATGTGACTCTCTATGTGTGTGTACCTTAAATCTCTGTGACGACTTGATTTTGGATTTTATTTCCTTTTAAAGATGAGAACCATTTGGTTCTCTTTGGGAAGATCAACTGTCCTTGATAGCTTGATAGACAGCAGGCCTACTGTGTATTTATATATTTACATACAATATTATATAATATCAGACTGTAATGTGCATACTATTTGTTCATGTTCTATCAATTTCCTAGTGTAGTTGTATTGTTTGGATATAGACTTGTAAGTTTGTGCATGTTCCTGTTGCAAGTGGCTATTAAACAGCCACATGCACACAGGATCATGCACACACTTACATATATATATTTCATTTTGTTATATTTAAGCACACTATCATACAGTATATTACATCATATGTTCAGAATATGTGATCAATTTGTTCAAATTTTAATAATGTGTTCACATTTTATCAGTTATTTTCCATAGGTCTTGGGCTTCTTGGCCTATCTACTTTAGTGTGTGTGTGTGTGTAAAAAATGTAAAAATATGTGAAGACGAATATTGCCTTTTTTGTCTAAAAATTAATCTTTATTGATAATCAACCTTTAAATTATAATATATATATATATATATATATATATATATATATATATATATATATATATATATATATATATATATATATATATATATTTGGAGTAGAAAGATAGCGTTGGTGTCTCATTGAAGCTGGAATTATCCTCTTCTTTCCAGAGATATAAAAAGCCTTTTGATGGTGCAGGTCACAATTGCATGACTGTTATATATACTATACTGTTTATATACTTTGTTATGGAGTTATTTGTGTTTTATTTTATAGCTACAGAATGTAAATATAATGGACTGACCAGTGCTGATTCAGTATAAGAGGAACAGGAAATGATGTGAATTAGATTGCTTCCTTATCCATCACATGCCATCTGGTGAATGCTGCATTGGCAGTTACACTGCAAAGTGCCATAAAGGAGACACTTCCTCCTCTTTGAGGCCCCAGGTCCTTGTTTGACACATGACATCCTGTGCAGAGAGAGAGCCCTGCTCGGAAATCTAAGAACACACCCCTGCCGTCTCGCCTGTCGTGTCACAGGGGTCAACAACAGGCTGTCTCCCCCACTGCCACACATTTATTTTCTTTTTCCAGCTTTGTTTAAATACCAAATAAGAGTTTCCGTGCAGAAAGCCAACATGGACGGGGAGGTCTCAATTCATCTCATTCCCTAAATATTTGGATGACTGGTAATTTACTTTTAGTGATATGAAATGATTTCTTTTCGAGTTAAGAATCAAATAATGATTTCCATCTGTCTGGGTGCTGTGAAGTGGTGCTGCTGTGTTTGCCTTGAGTATATATGGCTATCTGCATGTGTATATATGTGTATGTGTGTGTCTGGCTGTGTGAATAAGTGGATGGAGTCAGACAGAGGGCAATGAGACCTGCAATGAGACACAACATGGCATAAGAAAAACACCAGGGACCTTTAACTAATGATTAGTTTAACAGCGATTTTACTTTAGTTTAGCTTTAAGTTTTAGTTTGAGGACTTTTGTTTTTATAGACTGAATATGTCAGTCAGTCATTTTCTATACCTGCTTATTTCTCATTAGGGTCGCAGGGGTCTGCTGGAGCCTATCCCAGCGCATTACGGCGAGAGGCAGGGATACACCCCAGGTGGTCGCCAGCCAATCGTAGGGTACACACACCATTCACTCACACCTACGGGCAATTTAGAGTTGCCAATTAACCTCAGCATGTTTTTGGACTGTGGGAGGAAGCCGGAGTACCCGGTGAAAACCCACGCAGACACGGGGAGAACATGCAAACTCCACACAGAAAGGTCCCAGACTCAGGACCAAGGAGGTCTTGAACCTGCGACCTTCTTGCTGTGAGGCAACAGCGATAACCCCTGCACCACTGTGTCGCCCTAGACTGAATATATATATATATATATATATATATATATATATATATATATATATATATATATATATATATATATCCCAATTTTTTGGCAATTTTGGAATTTTTATAAATTTATAATTTCATTTTTTTAAATCATATCATGGGACAGATTCATCCTTATCAATATCGTCTGTGTGCATACAATAGTGTTTTGATTTCATATATTTATGTATTTTTATGATCAACTTTTTTAAATCGCGGTTGTTTTTTAATCAGATGAAGCTAATCATGTACGTTAAAGTCTGTGGTTGCCATGGGTAATACTGCTGTCGCTTGATCCTAAGATAAAGAGATAAATCCATCTGCAGGATCACATCAAGCCATGCATACATGGAAGACTGTGAGGCCATAGACTTCCTCATTCCTGCTTCATTAGAGAGATGCATAAGACAGATTCACACATAAACAACATGTCCATAGAACAGGGCTGATACATGACAAAGGTTATGAGGTGTTGAGTCACAACTCCACACTTTGTCCATTAGTCCCCTGAGCTACCAGAACACCCTTAGTAAGGATTAACTTAGAGGTCATCAGGCTCTTTGAAATTTACTCAGTATGCTGCCCGTACACAAACCCAATGTGTTTCTTCAAAGCGGATTCCAGTGGAAATCCATTTTCATCTCTTTCTGTGTAAGCTCTGTTTATAAAGCTATAACATACAATAAATGCTATACGCTGTCACTGCCAATTTCATCTCTTTGTGCTGTGGGAAAAACTATCGATGAGCTGTTGCAGGCTGTTAAATTAAATGGAACCCCATCCACAGCAGAGCGATTGCTCCTCTGACGCAAAATGACACATCCCAGGACTAGTTCAATAAGTCACATCTTTGAATGAAACCACCACAAGGCACAATGTCAAAACACAATCTCAAATTTGTATGTGAAAGTGGAGGATGGGGTTTGGTTATCGGGAGGGGTTATGGTATGATAAGAGTGCAGGTAGAAGTACTTTGAGTCAAGGAATTCCTCCATTGTGGAGTACTTAATCTTGAATGCTAAATGCCACAAATTGATTCATATCAAGTTATATGGTTTATAGTAATAATAGTTTATAATAGTTTCATCTTTTCATCAGCTGCTTTGTTACTGATGATGTATTTTTCAAAACAACTCATATGTGCAGCAAAATAACCTGCAAAAACATGTAAATCATCTAAATAAATCAAGTTATTGTGTAAATGAATAAGACATTGCCACCAAATTAGAAGTATGACTATTGGTGATGTTTTGTAATTGATTGATTAAATGTCTTGTCTCATCATGCTGCAAGCCAATTTCACTACGGGGACAAATAAAGTGATATTCTAAAGTGAATTATATGATTATTTGACATTGTGCAAAAGCAAAGTGATCAAAATGTTTACATTACATAAAATAAAATAAAAACATCTATCCTGTAATGGTCAAATTATACAGTACAATACCAGAAACAGAAAAATAACAACAAATTTAAACAAAACATGAACCTATTACATGCTGGTTCTCAGTGACCTCAAATCTAAAACTCATCTTTTATGCTGCAAACATCCTCTGCACATTTCTGCCAGATAACCAGTAGTTAGATGGTCGCAACCAGTATTCACCACAGCAATGTTTGAGATTGTGGTTGGTGATCGGTCCAGGTTCATTTGATCTGTCCAGTGTTCATCTGAGCAGATTCATCATGTTCACAAATTAAGATCTAGAAATGTGCGTTATTCCACAGCACACCAGTGGTTGATGTACGATGTGAGAAACCTCACATTCAAAAGGGAAGTTTGAGTTTCACCTGACAGCTAATTTATTTTTTAATATTACGTTTACCACCACTCCACATCAATGCAATTTATGAAAAGTTGGCTCGGCAGATTTTACCAATTAGATGGTCTGTTCTGCATGTGATGGCTCACACTATGAAAGAATTATAACATATTTTTGAGAGTAAAACTATTTGATTGAGGAGTGACATATCTGTTGAGATCACATCATGCACAACCAATAAATGATCAAACTGTAGAGAATCATTTGCCTAAATGTGCTAAAACATTTGCCAATGATAACATAGAAATCACAAATTGTTTCGATGATTTCAACTGGCATTAGAGAACTGAGTCAAGGCAACTGACTGTAATAGAGCAAAGCATGGTTGTCTGGATGTTGACTGGAGCCATTTGGAGCATGTTAGACAAATTGTAGGAAAACTACTTTACCAGAAAGACTACAGAAATGATGGAAGGAATCATATCATCTGACTCCCCTCTGGCATAGTGAGCGGTCACGTAGCTTTATGTGATTTGTGGTGAGGGCAACAGAGGACACCTTGAGTAATTCTTCAGCTGTATAACTGCATATCATGATAGTAAATTTTCCAAAGTAATCCCTAGATTACATGCATACAGAAACTGGGGGTGGGGCTTGTACAGACAATAGATCAACTACGATCATACCTGTTATTATACACACATATACAATAACAGCGCCATGACACTGATGCATATGCACATGAAAATACACAAAACAGACATGTTGTAGCAAGAAATACATATGGAATAAAATATATGAGTCCTGGGAAAGGCTGTCACAACACACACGGAGGGTGGGAGAGAGAGAGAGAGAAAGACAGAGAGAGAGGTTTGGAGGGTTGTTGGATGGAGGGAGCTCCCGTCTATAACCTGCCCGGTGGCAGTAGCTGAACTGTCACTGCCTGGTCCTGTCATTTGAAAACTTCGCTGTTTAGAGGAGACAGCTGCCCACGGACACACACTGAACACACTCCAGAGCTATACACACGCACACACACACGGTTTTCGGTGGTGAATGGGCAATGTTTGACACTTTAAATTTGACACCTCTACATCCTTCTGAATGTTGCGGCTTCCGCAGGCTTTTCACGCTGTGTTGATGTGTCCCTTGCCCATTTTAGAGGACGATGGATCTATATGTGTGCATATGCGTGTGTATGTGTGCAAGCAAAGAATGATAGAGCTGTTTTATTTATTGACTATTTATTGCAGAGAAGTTTGGCCCTAGGTGTTTAATATGAATAATAAATGTAAATGTTCACACAGTGGATGCATCTAAACTGATTCTCTAAAATTTCTGTAATAATGTAACCACTTTTACATGTGCTGCAAATGCTTATGGAGGTATATATTGGACATTTCATTATTCATTAACCATTATGTGAGTATTTGTGTGACACTCAACTGTCTAATTTAATTACAGGTGGTACGGTGTGGTGTGTGTGTGTGTGTGTGTGTGTGTGTGTGTGTGTGTGTGTGTGTGTGTTTGGGGGATGCTGAAGGAGAAAGACAAGGAGGAAGAGGTGATGAGGAAAACAGCATGGTTTCTCATCAGCAAGCTGTAAATGGTCCCACCAACAATAACCCCCTCTGGACCCCAGCCAACCAACACGCCCACCCACCCATACACAAATACATGTGTGCATGCACATGCACACACTCAGGTTTACTCGCACTGCAGTAATTGCCACGCCAGCTCATTTGAGCTTTGCATTTTTTTCCTGATAAGACTGCAGTATTAAAAATCACAAAAGATTGATACACACTTCCTCACACACACACAAACGCACATGTCGCACATCACATCTCCGGACATCCACAAGGCAGGCGGAGGCGGGGCTGTTATTGCAGATTCGACAGGCGAGATAGAAAGGAAATGTGCTTTCACACTTTTTGTTTTTTGTTGTTGGAACGAAATGTTGTGTAAAACAAAAGGGGGGGGGGGGTATTAATTTCTTTTCTTGGAGGAGAGGAATGTGTAAAAAGTATTTCCACTAGCTAACTATCAATCTATCTGTCTGTCTATCTATCCATACATCCATACATCCATCCATCCAGTCTGGACATTCTCCAGATTCACCCCTTCATACATGCAGCACATCACTGGACACTGATAATGTAAAATCAGAGTCTCTTGTAAAATCAGTTTTATGATTTCTTCAGCCCAGACCAACAGAAATGAATAAAGCTCACTGTCTCTGCAGTGTAAAATGACTCTTCTTCTGCAGTGGTGGGTATTTGTATAGATACATAGATTCTCTATCTGGCCTTGAGAGATGCTCCACCAGCTTCTGAACCGTTCAAGTAGTAGAAAATGTCAGACATCATTCTGTTTTTGGCATTTGTAATAAATCAAACTGCTTGAAATTTGGTTGATATTTGAGCCAGTTAAGATGATTTTTGTGGATAGATCTCCCGCTTCAATAGACATTCATGCATTAGGGGGCGAAGTTTCCCCTGACACAAGATGGCGGCTGTGTTGCATTCGGAGCTTGCCGGCAAATCCACTAAATAGATTCACACATGCACATGTGAAGGTCAGTCTGTCATTTTCTATACCCATTTATTCCTCACTAGGGTCACAGGGGTCTGCTGGAGCCAATCCCAGTATACTTTAGGCAGGAGGCAGGGATACAACCCAGACAGGTCGCCAGCCTATCATGGGGCACACACACTCATACCTACAGACAATTTATAGTCTCCAATTGACCTTTGCATGTTTTTGGACTGTGGGAAGTAGCTGGAGAACCCAGAGAAACCCGCACAGACACAGGGAAGGTCCCAACCCAAGGCCTTGAACCTGTGACTTTCTTGCTGTGAGGCAACAGTGAAGGTATGGTGTGAAATAATGCATTCTTTCATCTAGAGGGCTGACTGATCTGTTGGATTCTGAGCTAGCTGATTCAGACATTTGTGCTCATATGCATCTTCCCCTGATTAATATCCTTATAGAAGCCTACATAGGAGCCTACATAGGCTTCTATAAGGCAGCTGCAACTTTCTTGACTTGCAAAATTATCTTAAAATTGATTTTTTTTTAAATAATAGCCCTTGGTCATCCAGTGAAAGAGGAGGACTGTCTATTGGTACTGGTTACAAAACAATTTATTTGCAACAATAACACCACAATCAGCCAAACACTTTGGGAATAATAGTCAAAATGTCATAGCTTTTCTATAACCAAGCATATCATCATCACCCTTGTGCACAGAAAATGGAGCAAATAGTCCTTCTGACATTGAACATCAACAATGGGGGATGGGATGAGAGAGACGCCAGAGTTAATTGGGAGCACTGTATGGATGGAATAGTAATATAGTGTTTTGGCGTGGAAAGCAGAGGAGCGGGCTGATGCCTGGTCTCCAAATGGAAGGAAGCAGCATGTTCACAGTTCATTACCACTTCCCTTCTCTTGCTAATCAAAACGCAGAGCACTACAATGTGTCAACGAGGAAGTCATTTCATTTTTGCAGAGAGTACGTAGATGTGATGTGTGCTTTTGAGTGTGTGAAGGAAGGCGTGGGTTTGACTATGTTATACTTGTATGTATATGTCTTTTGTGAGGGTGTAGATCATATGTGGTCAGGGGTGTTTGCATACATATGTGCATCTGAGCATGAGGTTTCCATAGGTATCTAAAGATCATCTCTCTCTCTCTCTGCCTCTCTCCATATATGGGGGTCCTCAGTACTCAGATACTTCATTTGAGGACAAATGTAAATACTGTCTTAAAAATACTCAATAACAAGTAAAAGTCCTGAATTAAAGAAAAGTTTACTTAACCCTGTAAAGCTGTATGTGTCATATATAATAGATTAACTTTTAAGGCCTTTCTATCATCAGTACAATATTTTTTTTCCTGAAAAAACTGATGTATACAATCAAATGCATGTATTGTGCGGACAACCCAGCTTCACCTGTGTCTACTGTGAGAAATGCAAAGTCCATCTTTGCCTGAACAACGAGAGAAACTGTTTTCAGGACTACCACCATGCAAAAATAAAGAGGTTGAAAACCAAAAAATGAGCAAAACTATCTGAAAGGTTGCTCTTCCACCTTGCCAGTTCCATTGGTTTTTGTTTGTTCAAAAAATAAGTTGTGAGGACTCTAAGGCCTGATGTATCAGATATAATACAAATTGAAAAACATACTTCCAAAATGGGGCGACACGGTGGAACAGGGGTTAGCGCTGTTGCCTCACTGCAAGAAGGTTGCAGATTCAAGACCTCCTTGGCCCTGGGTCTGGGACCTTTCTGTGTGGAGTTTGCATGTTCTCCCCATGTCTGCGTGGGTTTTCACCGGGTACTCCGGCTTCCTCCCACATTCCAAAAAGATGCTCAGGTTAATTTGCAACTCTAAATTCTCCGTAGGTGTGAGTGTGTGAGTGAATGGTGTGTGTGCCCCACGATTGGCTGGCGACCATCTGGGGTATATCCCTGCCTCTCTCCGTAACGTGCTGGGATAGGCTCCAGCAGACCCCTGCGACACTAATGAGGAATAAGCAGGTATAGAAAATGACTGACTGACTGACCAAAATGATAATTGATTTGATCCGAAGGGCCAATAAAGACTCCAGTTTCAAAGAATTCGAATTTTTAAATTAGTCAATTATTTCATGGTTCAGGCTTTATAGGGTTAAGTATTATCAGCAAAATGAAGTTAAATAGTAAAACGTAAAAATAAACTTAAGCCTAGTTTATACTTGTATAAACTTTAAATGTAGCTACGCTGTCATTGTGATGCAGGCATTGAGCATTCAAAGTTCTGCATTGAGGGAACGTCTTTGCTTCCTCTTTACAGTAGCAACTGTATGCCAGGCAAAAAAACAAAAAAAACAGACACAAGACAGAAAAGAATGGGCAAAAAAACATGCTGTATGTACTGGAATTTATTTTCTCTTTGCTGTTTTTTTCTTTCTTTCTTGTATGGACTTCATTTTTTTCCACAAAGTACAAAAAGGTTTAATATATCAATTAATTAATTAATATATTTTAAGATTTATATCTTCAACTAAATAGTAACTCAGATAAATGTAGGGGAGGAGAAGGTATTCCCTTTGAAATGCAGTTGAGTGAAGTATAAAGGAGCATTATGTCAAAATACTCAAGTAAAGTACAAGTACTTATATATCTACTTTAATACTTTCTACCATAGACAGACAGTGGTTTGGTTTGCCAAAAATGTAGCTTCTATACCAGCTTATTCTTTGCTAGGATCTGCTGAAGCCAATCCAATTGTACTTTTGGCGAGAGGCAGGGATACACCCCAAACAGGTCACCAGCCAATCGTGGGGAGCACAAACAGCATTCACTCACACATTCTCCAATTTTTAGACCGTGGGAGGAAGCCGGAGAACACCCATGCAGACACGGGGAGACCATGCAAACTCCACACAGAAAAGTCTCAGTCCAAGGTCTTGAACCTGTGACTTTCTTGCTGTGAGGCAAAGCGCTAACCACTGAGACACCTGTGCTTTAGAAAAGTAAGGTGTAACTGTAAACTGTAGGAAATCCCTATTGATATTTTGAAAGGTTTTTTCTAGAAAAACTATATGGTTTCCTTGTTCCAACATTCTTGTCTCAGAGAACATTACATGGCATCAGGACCCTGATGACACAATCAGCCTCCATCCAGGGAGCCTGCAGTCGTCTCACACTTCAGACAGGCAGCAGGAGAAGCCCAGGGAGGCCACAACTCATTTATGCCTTTCTTTGGGCTAACTTCGGTTATTAGCTGGAATCAAATGATCCAACTCGTCTTGTGCCACAGGCAGACTCAGTACTGAGAAGCACAGTGTGTGTGTGACATGACTAAGAGACGTAAAAAAAAAAAAGGAAAGCAAAAAGAAAAGACAGAAAGAGAGAGAGAGGTCTGCAAAATTCCATTAGAAGAATCTTAAGGCATCACACAGAATGGATGGGCCACAATCCACACCTGAGAAACTGTGATGCTCAAAATTAAAAGTATTTTTCAACTTGGATTGTGCCCTCAGAGGATCGTCCTCCTGTGAGACGACAGCCATTTCCTGTTAAGATGGTGGCTGATTAATTCTAACTGACCCTGTGACTGATTGGTACTTGTATTGTGCATTGTGAAATAAACTAGTTCCCTTAAAGGCCCACTTGTAGGTTAGTGTGACACCATATAATTTAGGTTAAATTAAACCCAATTTAAATATTTGTAGTGTCTGCACAAATAAAACGAATGAAGACAATGCGCTAATGATGACAAAGCCACATCAGGTCATGATGCTTTGGAAAGGGACAGGGAGAAATGTTATGAGAATGTGAAAATGCAGCTAAACGCAATAATGTCATGGAAAAACATAATAAAGCGAAAATGGGAAGACACCAGCAACATTATAAACATTTGGAAATCAATCTGAAATGGCGTGTTTGTGGCTAACAAAGTGGCTAACATCAGTTTGTGTCAGGTAGTGAAAGTCAGCAACTGGCTTTCAACTGAATGAGCACAGCCAAACTGTGTAGCAAGTTATTGTTAAAAATATGAATCTGATGTTGAAATCCGTGTTTAAAATTGACAGGATTAGGACTGGTTTGCTAGTTAAATGAGGTGCTATGAGATTACATTATGATATGTTTAAAGTGTGCTCAGTAAAATGAGTATTAGTGAGGAAAGGTCACTGTGATCTGCTCAAATGTGATGTCAAAACTGGAAAATTTTGCTTTTGGCGAACTTGAATAAATACAGTTGTTTTCCATCAATATGAAATCGATAATAGAGATACAATCATAACCTCTTCAACAAAAGATAGAAAACTATTGATATGCATTAGCATCAATAAAATTGTAGCCTTCTGTCTCCACATTCTACTATCTCAGCTACAATAGTAAGGCAGCTTATTTGGCCTCAAGGTTGCTATTTTCCCTCTCTTCTTCTTCCCCGTTCTTTCTCTATCTCTGGCAGTTTCAGTTATATCCTGGGTGAGAGCTGGCCCTCATTACTCTCTGCTGAGTCTTTTGGCCTTAAGGCTGTAGTCTCTTGTCCTCCATTTTCCTGGGCTGCTCTCCTTTTGCTGCTGTGGGCTCCAGCTTTATCTCTTGGGTCCATAAAGCTCCTGTGGATGTGTGCTGCTATCCACTCTTAGCACATTGTTCCCAATCATCCCTTCCCACACAGGTGACAGCAGAACATTGTGCTAACGATTATGACAGAAAGAGAGTATGTGATGCAATAAATCCAGTTTTTCTGATTGAGATTATGAATATCAATATCTGTCTTCAATGCAAGGAATCTGTTTTTCTATAAGTATGTATCATATCTGGACCATTATTTATTCAAATGACTTCACACTTGGTAGATGTGTTACTGGAGAATCACGCAAGTGCAAGTGTCAAATTTAATTAAATTTTGTCAGATGATGGCGCTATAACAAAATCCTTTCCCCTAGACTCTGTGGGCCCAGACAAATCTAGCCATATAAGCAATGCCAATTTGTGTTTATAAAGAGTTTCTATCATTTTGAATTATGTCCAAATGTGCTTTTTCATCACTCAAGAATTTTGAGGAATCATTTAAATTCAGTCATCAGTCAGTCATTTTCTATGCCCGCTCATTCCTCACTCATGGGGTCTGCTGTGACCTAAGCATGTTTTTGGAAGGAAAAAGGAGGAGGAAGCTTCAAGCTTCCTCCTTTGGAAGGAGGAAGCTGGAGAACCCAGAGAAAACCCATGTTATGAGCGACCATGACAAATTTGGTGTCATTCAGTCAATAGGTGGCACTGTAATGTATGTATAACATGTATTCAGATATATCTCAAGAACAGTTCATCATCAATCAACCTGCTCTAAATAGGCACTGCACTAGCGAATATAAATATGACTAATTATGAAACAAGACTTATATTCTTTGTACCCTTTTTCAAAACATATCTGGCCTGTTTTCGCTGCATGAAATGGTCAACTGGAGATGATCATAACAGACTAAATGTGGGGAATTCTGCTGAATGCTTGATGACACATTAAATGCATCTACTCAAATGCACTTGAATCTGATTTCTTTTACAGATAGTAAGAGATGCTATGGAACAAAGAAGGACAGACATGTCTCAGTGCTTGAGACTGTACACAAATAAATGGAAAACTGTGAGTAAATCAATTGTTGCTGCACATGAAGACTTGAACGTCGTAAAAGCTGGCAGCAAAATCATTTGTGGTAAACACAGTGTTGCACATTTAATGTGGACACATACAGTAAATAGGTAAATAAATTATCTCACAAGTTAATCTGCATTTTGCTAGGTCATTTCCGATTTGGCATTCAGTCCCCTCTATCCAATTTAAAGAGAATGTCTAGTGTCAGTGAGAAGGGGAATTTATTCCAAGCCAATAAAAAACAAGTGCTTGGTGAAAATCACCATCGGCAAGTCATTAAAAGTGGGAGAGAAGCTTGGCGTGTGGAAATGGTTCATCGGCTCCCCGGGTGCTACTCACAACCAGAGACCTGGATACGTAGGCCGAGGTCCTGATGAATTGAGCCATAAAGGTGATTGGCTAAAATGAAACTCTGTGCCTCTGAGGCAAGATCACATCCATTTGATTTGAATACATCACTGTGCTGAAAGGACAGCATTCTCAATCTGGAAGAAAATGATACGTGGGAATAAACAAGATTTTCACAGTGACGCAGTGTGATTTCCAACATCAAACCTGGCTGGCAAGTGAGACAAACCAGCCTGTGGGATACATAAGCCTTCATTACTGTGCCGCTTCTGGTTGTCAGGTTATGGATGCAAGGCCTCGGGTGCAATGTGTGAGTTTTGAGCAGCGGCTGCTTGCTAATTACCAACCTAGGCAACATGCAGCCATTAAAAACGCAACCCCGAGTGTCTGCTGAGCTAATTTGTCTAATTACATCTTTGTAACTTATGAAAAGACCTAACATTACCCTGAAGGCTTGCTTTTGGAGTGGGAGCTGTGTAAATGGTAAATGAAAACTTTGCTGTCTTACTACAGCCATACAAGTGTCTCGATAGCTGGGAGGCATAGGGAGTATAAGAACGATTGTGAGGGGGAGGTGGTGGAACCCATGTTGGGTGATGCTGTAACTATTTCTATATCCCCAAGATTCCTCTCCCAAGGGACAGGCACCCACATCCTGCCGACAAGCCTCCTGTATATTTTTCTCATCATTAATGTGTCATTTTTTTCAAAATTTATCAGCAAAACCAATATTTGGTGCCAGTTATGAGATGTGTAGACTCCCAGTCAGTGTAATAGATTGTGACTGAGCCGTCACAGCAATGAGGGCCTATCGCAGCTCTGCTAACAAGCATCTGTAAGGGGGGGGGGGGGCTGGAAGGAACCTTCATGACATGTATCAATTCAGGGAAATTTGACAGGCTTAGCGATTTTTTTTTTCCAATTATAGTGATTGTTGAACATGTGGCACAGTTGAGTGCTGTGTTTGGGTACAATTTTGATTCAGAGCATCTGGCTTGTCACTTTGGCTCATCTCACATGTGCTGTTGAGCAAGTCAAATCACAGTGTTTGTTACTGTAGCTCAGACTCTGTATCACACCACCTTGATGGTAGCGAAAAAAAGCACATTGAATCAGAGATGATCAGAGATTAAGAGAATAATCATTGCAGACTAAGTCAGACAAAGAACAAACAGGATGATGCCATCGACGGTCTTCCCTCCTTCTTCCTCTTTTCAACAAAAAGATTGGCTGCTTAACTGCGATAGCATCTCTGGATTACAGCATAGCGGGTCCCAGGAGCCAAGCAACTTGGCTATTTTAGGGACAAATCTCCTGCCTACGTGGCGCTGGGCTCATCTTTCGTCCCCTGGAGAAACTGTCCATCTCCATAGTCCCACATGACTGATTTTAGTGAGTACAGTGTCAGTTATCCACCACCATGCAGCTAAATGGATGGGGCCACTGTAAATGGGAAATGAACTGTGTCTGTATAGCCCCTTTTGTCCACAAGTCAAATTTGATCCCTTTTCAAATGTTTTATATCAGAAATTTGTTTCTATCATCTAGTTGTGATGAAAATAAGTGCTATATTATGCTGTTCATAAATTAATTATTATTAAAATGTACAGAATATGTTGTATGTACCCCACGATTGGCTGGCAACCATCTGGGGTGTATCCCTGCCTCTTGCCATAATGCGCTGGGATAGGCTCCAGCAGACCTCTGCGACCCTTATGAGGAATAAGCGGGTATAGAAGATGAGATGAGATGTTGTATGTACATACAGTGTTTCAATGCTATAAGTGTGCAAATCTGATTTCATCTTTCCCTACATAGGGACCAGAGTTTCCATATCATTCCAAATAGAAGTTTAAAACCTTTAGGCTAGAATGTAATTGACTAGAAATGTGTAACAAAGGATTGGGTAATAAGTTAGCTTTATTCTATATAAATACTCTATACAGGAATAGGTCAATTTAGACCCCGGAGGATAAACAGTGCAGTCGATGAGAAAACAATATGAGGGATAGAGCCTTTTTAGTCTTCCAGCCTCTCAAAGTGCTTCACACTACAAGTGTTTATTCATACACATTCATACACTTATGGCTGAGCCACCCGCTCATCATTCACACACATTGGCATCCTCGCAGCCACTGGTGTGTGAGCACATGTCAAGGTAGCATATGTTTTCATTAAATGAACAAAACAATACATTTCTATCAAAAAGAGTTTCATTAATTCAATTCATTAATTCAATTCAATCCATACACAGGTATACAAAGAATGTGTCTTGGCACTTTATGAGTAATGTAAGTATAAGTGCATTCCTTAAAAGGAAAGTCAAAGGGTTGACCTTGTTTGCTCTGACTTGAGGGATAATCACACTTAAGAATCTCTGTCTCAAATTTGCAATCAGGAGATAAAGCAATGCCAGTGTGGTTTGTAATCCGTCAGTCTTCACTCAACCCACTCACTTGTGGAGAGCGTGTTGCATTTGGAGGCTAGCTAGAGATGTGTCAACTGAAACCTAGACACAACCTCAGAGACCTGCTGAGGCCCACTATCTTGCCTCACCTCAGCTCTTTCTCGCTGCATCTTTCACTTTTTTTTTTCTAATCAGGTGAGATTTCATCAGCCCCTCTCTGTCAGTAACCACTATCGGTTGTGAAATTTTAGAAGGCAAAGCGTGTGGGAACCACAGTATCAGTTCTGCTCATCTCGCCCAGCACCTTTACAGACGCGCGGGCGGTTTCTGAAAAGGCGAGAAAAGCTTCACAAAGAGCATATCAGAGGCCGGTTTAACACAAACTGACAGTGGAAATACTTTCATACCCCGTTCAACCTCTTCTCTCAGCTTCCTCCCTTTTCTGTGCTTGTTCTCTTTGTGTACCACTGTGAGATTGCAAGATCAATTTACAATGTCGAGAAATAACATTTGCTGAGCGGCCTCCATTTGCATGAATCTGCTGAGCTGATGTGGAGAAGAGATGCGAGCTGTGATAGTCTGCTGGCTTAGAAATCCCCATCAATCAGACCATTCTTCACCATGAATACAAACACCTGAAGGACAAAAAATGGAGCTGAATGATAGCCTCTCCCTGTGGGCCGACATTATGTGAACTATAGTGCCATTCAGTGCAAGCACAGTATATTATTCCACCAGCTAAACTGATGCTCTACATTCAGTATCTTGATCAAAGTTACTTCTCTGCAGTTACAATTGAGCCGGCTTATTGAATTTCAGGGTTTCCGATAAATATGGCACGTCATTAGAGCTCCCAGCACGGATGCATGCTAACATAAAGTAATCCCCTTGGTGCTACTGAGACGCACTTTCTCAGTGAGCAGAAAGGTAATCCAGCTGAGAAGTGGGGCTGTGATCAAAAACTTGAGCATGAGCTAGTAAAATGTGGGTGGCAGAGAAATGAGTGGAACTCATTAACTCACTCAAGTGCTGACAGCTTGGATAAAAAAAAAAAAATCCTGTAAAAAATCTTTTGCAGTTTGAGAACTTTCTCAGTAGACAAATGAATCATGCAGATTTTGTCAGAGATTCAGAGAACAGTGAACCCATATTTTGGCTTCATTAGTCAACATACATGTTTTCATAATATGCAAGTGGAGCGGACCTTCAACAATAAAAACAACCACAAGAAGTGTTTAAATTAGAGAATCCCAACAACAGCCAAGTGTGTGTCTGCGTGTGTGTGTGTGTAGGTATGTGTGTGCGGCCGTGTTTGTGTGAACATGGGAGCATGAACAAAAAGTATATGAGGATTTTGGGGGATTTTTTTTTTTTACTTGACAAAATCAGTTATTGCATTCATAATATCCCATTAGTATTAGGGTAAATATTGACAAATTGATTAATTTATTAAAGATCTGTACTATTATAGTTCTTTTAAGCGGAAATGAAAATGCTGCTTACACTTTACTTTAAAAAAGAGCTAAATCTTGCTTCACCCAAACCATTTAAGGGACAATAATTCAAATAAAAAGACTAGATCCACAATGAATATAGAGAACATTATAAAGCCACAAATAATAATAATAATAATAATAATAATTTATTATTTTTACACACAATGCACAAAAAGCAGCTTGAGGACAGGTGAGACTGCCATAAGATTCACAATATTTAATTTGTCATCAATTGAGTCAGTTTTGTGAATTAATTTTTAATGAACTAAATTATCTTGAAAGAAATATCTGAAATGAATAGTTTATGTAGTATCTATCCTGCAACAGAAACTATGTTTATTTTACTCTTTCACAGGATTTCTGAAAACACTTGTGATTGGACTTCAACTGTCTGGTACTTATGTGTAATACAGTAGGTGATCTGTTCTTGTCCTCCTGATCCCTAGAGGTGCTGCCGTCTCTTTTCTTTCCTCCTTCCAAATGCATTAGCATAGCTAGCAATGCGGGGGCATCAGTGGCTCCATCAGTAATGTCATGGGCACTTTAACATGATGAAGCACGCCGTGGCCCCACTGGCATGAATAATTCACATTACCATGAGCCCAGAGAGAGTGAGAGAGAGCGAGAAAGACAGAGCTGGTGGGGGGGGACTGAGTAACAATGAATTGTGGGAACAGATGTGTGATTTTTAAGGCGCATGGGCCTCTGTTTTGGGTGAGCGAGCAATTTTAATTCAATTTGATATTTCTCTTATAAAGTGAAGCGAGACCTTGAGCTGGGCCCAGGAAAATAAATAAGGTGGGATCAGAAGAGGGAGCCGTGGTTATGGGGTGGGAGGGGAGAGGGGTGGAGGTCCTCGTCCTCCATCCATCACAGTGGCACTTCAATGATTGTCAAATAAGTAGCCCTGTCCAAACCCATCTTTTATCATTATGTATGAATGAATCTATCTGGGGATCACATCATCCAGCACATGGGAGGGCTCCATCTCATATACATGATAGGAGGACGATATGGAAATGGGATACATGATAGCAGAATGGTTTGGCAGAAGAGATGGATTCACATCCCTGGCATGGAGCAAGGACCGCTATTTGATCTGAGCACTATGTCTACTCTGTCAGTCTTGGAAATAGAAAATGTACAAGCTACTGCTCCCATTACAACAGGCACAGTCTCTCTGAACCTAACGCAACACTATTTTTTGTCACCTAATACCTACAGAATCGGTCCTCAAGTGGCATGGACAAATCTCTCTTTGCAGAACATGTTCTATTAAAAGTCGTGTAAATATTTCACATATTTTCCATGCTTCCGATGTTTTGAGGTTTAGGCAGTTTAACACATAGTACCTCTAGGCCTTTGGCTCCAAAGCTGATGTGAGCACTTTAATGTAAATAATTCAGCGAAGGTGGGTGAGAACTCTTGGCACAGGATTAAGGAGGGCGCTTTCAAAAGCTGCTCTCAATCCATTTCCAAATTGTCACGGGGCCTTCTAAGAGGCAAAACAAACCCACCTTAATCTCTGCTAATCATACTTAAGCATGGATGTTTCATGTGGAAATGCCTGGTTACAATTTAGAGGCTTTTTCTTCAGTCCTGGGGTAACCCTGCTACAATCCAGAAATCCTTTTTGGCCACAAAAAAGACAAAATGTGATGTAGAGACATCAGATGTGGTACAGTGCACACAGCATGTAAGTAGGAGGAGGCAGAATCCCACATTACAGACACCATCTTTGTTGACTGCATGATACACTGCATAATGAATTCAGGCTGCCAAATTTCAAGATGTGCCAAAAGATAAAGCTGTTATAAACAAGGAAAAAACAACAACAATGATAAAATCTGTGATTGGTTGTGATTAACATCAGCCGTCTTACTTGTCTTAGAAATTCAAATTACAAGGCTGATGTAGGGACCAACCTCATATTGTTAATATTCGCGATGGTGCATAACCCGACGGCGGAATGATTACATTTGACTTGCAATGATCCCCCCCCCCTCCCCCCCCGTATGAGAAAACAACAGCTTGGAAAAACGAATAGTCATATTCCCCAAAGTCACTTTGTTGCTCCTGTCTCACTTTAAATAAATCTCATCACTGTGGTGAAAATTTTTTGATTTCTCACACATTTATAAAAGCAGAGATAAAAGTCCAACCCATCTGTCCCTCAACTTTGCAGGGTGCAGTGCAGTGGAGGGAAAGATTTATCACACACAGCACGGTAAAGTGCATCTGCATCCGCCACACTGCTCCCACTCACATCATTATCCTCATCGCCTATCACTTCCCCAGCTGAGCCCCCTTTTGGAAATGCGGGCCTGAGACGTCGACGGCGGGTAAACACCTTTAAAAGGATCTGATGCCCCATTATGGAAGGAAAAAACACTTCCGTATTGTTCTGGACCCCTGGCGCTTGTGCTGGGCTTATGGAGGAGTAAGCCATTGTCTGGTGTCACCTAATTGGATCAAGTTTGTGTGGAGAACAGATGTGTACGCCTGGCTGAGGTAAACAGTGGACCAGAATATGCCAGAGCTGAAATTACTTTGAAAATCTCTTCCTCCCTTCACAGAGTGAGTTAGAATGAGGGGAATGGCAGAGAAGTACAGAATAAAAGAAAAACAGCTAACAAAACCCAAGGCACTTGTTAAATACCTTCATTAACTTGGCAGTTCTATAAGTAGAAAATAATTAAAACAAAATACTTACACATTTTGGCATCCAGCCTTTTTCAAGAAGCTATAGAAAGACATGGTGAGACAGCTTATATTTAATCATCAGTCCATCAGATTTCAAAGGGTAATGGGTAGGCCTTAAATTAAGGATCCAAAAACTCTTCTGTTGGTTGCGCAGTTTAATCTTGTTACCTTTATTGATTCTGGACTGTGATCTATGCCTGTAGCTTTCAGGATAGATGGGCTGCTGTTGTGGTTGTCTTTAAAATGTCTATCTATAGGATGATCATCATTTCTCTGCCAGTCTGTCTTGTAGTTTATGTTTAGCTCTTCCAATGTAAAACAGCACTGAGGACACTCTAATTTGGAAATGACAAAATTGTACTTTAACACATTAGACCCGTGATTATAACGTCCACAATGGAAACAGCCACGAGATTTAGAGAAGCCAGGTAGTTTTGGGGTCTGCAGGTAAATAGCTATGTAGCAGCTTATCGCTCGAGTAAGTGTGCCTTCAAAGATAAACATAGGATGCTTGGGGAAGATATGTTGTATTGAGTAGTATTGAGATATCATATTGTAGAGTGTTCCAATTATTTCTGAATAATTAACTGCTGTACTAAATTTATGAAGAAGAACACTCCCTCTGATGCATGTCTGGGTGTCCTCTTCTGCAGAAGGAGCTGTCACTGTAGGTTTTTCACTTTACCTTTAGCTTTAAAAGAGAACAGTATAAAAGAGCATTTTTGGCACAGTCTGAAAAGTAATAAACCCTTTCCCTTTGGTTTTGTTTTGTTTTGTTCATCCATGGCCCAGCTGTACATCTGTCTGAAAGGGAATGTGCGGTTCAGAGATTCAGAGTAAGGCGGAGGCAGTTAGCATGGCACTGTTCATAGGGAGCGAGTGATCCCTGGCAGAGGACAAATTATACCTTGGAAATGGAGTATTGCTGATCTAATTAAGAGCTGGCAAAAGGTGTCATCAGGGTCTGACAGATTTCAGCCCTGAGTCGCTCCTACTTGCTGCGAGCTGCTGCAAAAGTGAGAAACATTGGCATGAACAAAGAGAGATGAAGAGAGACAGAGCAACAAGGAAGCACTATTTCCAATCAAGCATCTGCCTCCCCTCCGACACAGCTCGATTTAACCTTGAAGAGTAATGAGATCTGACTTGCTTAAATGTTAGCATTCTTAAATCATCAGGAAATGCCTCCAAGGAGCCGATAATCACTGTGCCAAATTGCTGCACTCGCTAATTTCATTTCTCCCTAGCATTTGCTTGCAGTTAGTGTCGATTATTCAAGAACAGGCATTTAATGCTGCCAGGTCCCAGGGGTGTTACATTAAAATGTAATAACTTGCAACATAAATGAAAACAAAAACCATTACTTTCTTCCCCCTGTAACTTTCTTCCCTCCTCCCTCTTCCTCCGCCACCTTACTCCCTTCCTCCCTCCTCAATCTCTCTCCACTCCCTCCCTCTATGGTGGGAGTTCGAATCTAATTCTCAGCCCATCTGGCAGGCGTAATGAAGGCGGGACGGGCTTGTGGTGCCCTGCTGCCATGGCTCGACGGAGCAGGAGGCTAGCTGGCAGATTGGGCCAGGATGAGTGGAGGGGAGTCGGGGAACCTGCTGAGTGAGTAAGCCGGCCCAGTTAATCTCCTACATGCCCTGGTGTGATCGGGGCCAAGGCCAACCACACGCTGAGGGCACTGTGGCTGGGGTCTGGAGTCTGGATGGTCGTGGGCAGAAGACTGGAGGGTAAATCTGGCATTCATTGACATTCTGGCATTTATCTGATGCTTCCATCCAAAGCAACTTTCAATGAGCGAAACACTAGAATAACCTTCATTATGTAAACTGTCAACATCATAAACAACCAACAATCAGTCAGAGGGTCACAGCAAAGACATCTCAACATAACTCCAGCTTAGTCTTTCAGGCTGTTCTCATTTACTGTTTCTACTTATTCGTATGAAAAGTAATGCATTCCTAATTCACATATATCCCATGAAATGAGAACAATAACGTCAATCAACATATTTTCTATATACGGTGCGAACTGTCACATTTGTCAGTGATGGCTTCGGTGGTGATGAGATAAGTAGATGTCTGTGAATATTCTCATTTATCAAGGTCATTGTTCTCTCTCTCTCTCTCTCTCTCTCTCTCTCTCTCTCTCTCAAGTTAAATTATAGGTAACTGGACATTTATTTGTCTAGGGAGACCTCTTATCCAAGGGGCTTCATCAGTTCATATGCATCATTAAACAAAGTTTTGTATTCAATGAAATGGTTTGTATGATCTGTTATGAAGGTTCTGCACAGTTTTTCCAGCAACAATCATTGTTTTGGTGACTACCATGGACTAGTAAGACCGATGCATCATCAGTTTACATGCACTAGTCTGCAATAGTCTGCACTAGTCTGACTAAAGTGGATTAGACTAGATGAAGCCCCTTGAATAAAAGGTAAAACATCCTAGACAAACACAAGTCCAGTTACCTACAATTCAATTTGACAGATAGATAAGTAGATGCAAAAATTATGCAAAGTTACACAAGCAACGCTAGGACGCTATTTACTGCCATGTCAAGATATTTCTTTATCACATCTTAACTCAAACCATTATCTTTCCCTAAATCTAACCAAGTGTTTTTGTGCCTAATCCTAACCACACCTTGAACACACCTGCCACGCCATAAAACATAGACACTAAAAGGCACTATGTGTAGCAGAGTTAATAGCAATGACCAAAGCAATGATTATTGATGGAAAAATTGTCCAGAACTGTTTCATGACAGTACAAAACTTTGTTTGACAACATTTAAAAAAGGATTTCAAGATCATGGATCTTTGTAGAGAGTGCATGTTCTCCCTGTGTCTGCATGGGTTTTCTCCGGGTTCTCTGGTTTCCTCCCACAGTCCTAAAACATGCTGAGGTTAATTGGAGCTGGTGACATGTCTAGTGTTTATCCCCTTGCCTATAACACACTGGGATTGGCTCTAGCAGACCCCCGTGACCCTAGTGAGAAATAAGTGGGTATAGAAAATGACTGACAGTTAAAAAAGTTGTGAGACACTTGTTCAACACTACTAACTGCACATTTTGTACCATAATTTGCTGCATTTTTTTACCTAAATTTTTGCCAATCATATTTGTTACTGTGTCACTGAGTTGTTACTGACTAGCCTGCAAATGTCCTCCCACATCGTCATTAAGTGAGCCAAGGGGATCCTGACTGATTTCCATTACTTTCATGAATTCATGATGTCACACCTACAGAATCATTGCCAACCACTCACTCACAGCAATTCAAATCAGCCAATCAGAAGAGAGCCTCATCAATATTAATGAGATAGATTACCCCCCCCCCCCATTCTTTCTTGAGTTCCAGAGAAAAGCTGGTGAACATGGCTGTAAAACTATGATATGATTATTGTATTTTAAAGCACAAATATATCATGTTAGGGTTAACACAACACACAGAACTACTTTGAATATAACCCAGAAAAAACACAATAGGGAGCTTTATTTTTTTTTGTTTGTGTGTTTCTTATGTACTACTCATGTAAACTAATGTCTTTATTATAGTTCTAGTGGCTTAAAAGTAAAATCACTTTGTAGGTATTGTAAAAAAATAATGTACTCTTTTTCAAAAACATGTGATATATCTTAAGAATGCCTCCCAGACATGCTGCGAGTCAGGCATCTGCCAAGGGAAACAGCAACTGGGAGAAAGCCACTGCTAGACACTGCAAAACCCATGCAATTATGATTAAGCTCCTTCATCTAAACACAAACTCCCCTACAATCGCTGCGATCTGCCTACCGTGTGTGAAAGCACGTAGGGGGGAAGTAGCAAGTCAGCCAAAACCCTGGTGAGGAGCGTGCAGTAGCAAATACTGGCCTCTGTGTGTGTGTGTGTGTGTGCATGTGAATTATCAATACACTTTACCAAGCCAAGCAGCTATGACCTTAAAAAGACATATTTAGTTTGCACTTGAGTCAGCACACCTAACACTAGCTGAATACATTGCAGGAAATCTGCACCTGCTAGCTGCTTTTGTTTTCCCAATCTATATATCTATAGCCAACAGGGCAACATCGTGGCATGGCACCCAAGAGGGAAGGCTCCTAGTGTTGTGCGAGGCATGGGAGAAAAGAAAAAGAGAACGATAGGGTAAAAAATCATATAAGCAGCCAGAAAAAAAAACAAACTCATCTACAACAACATAGCAGTAAGGTAGGCTGACAGAAACAGCAGGTTTTCCTAAGCTGTGCTCTGGCCTCTGGAGAAACCACAACACTGTCATTAACAGTTACTCTCCTCATAAACACACCAGTATCAGCTGGAGGTATAATTGCTCCTGCTTCTCCTGTAATCTTATACCTTACCTGCTGTTACTGTCAGACACCTTCTCCACTGAGAGAGACAGAGAGATGGTGAGAGAGACACACAGAGGGGATGGGGAAGGGCTGCAGTGAATATGTGTGATGAAGTTGGAGGCAGGGTAGGTGTTGCTTGTGTACTGTCAAACACAAAGTAAGGAAAGTAAGAAGAGGAGTGTAGCGAGAGAAGAAAAAAGGAGAAAACACACACCAGAAAATCAAATGAGTGTGTGTTGCTCACTGAAATCCCAGGAGCAAGGCTCAGGGGCTGTGGTGGAGTGATTAGAAGACAAGTGGCAGAACATGACCTACTTAGTACAACTTTTTTGTAAAGGCTTTGGAAAAGGTAGTCAAGCAGGAAATGTCTGAGAGGCAGGTGGGGGCTTTAACCCTAATAGATTCATAGAAACATTAGAAATTGCAGGAATACATGCTTTGGGCTGTTTGTGAATACAGAATAAAGTTGTTTCAACTCATGACCTCTCAGACTCAAGATCAAGACAAGGGCTCACAGTCATCCTATGATCTGACTTTGCAGCCAAAATCAAAAACAGATGTGTTTGATAACTACATTTAGTTAAGTACTGTACTTAAGTACAATTTGGAGGCATTTGTACTTCACATGAGTATTTCCATTTGATGCTACTTTATACTTTACTCAGCTAAATCTCAGAATGAAACATTAAACGTTCTACTGCACTACATCTATTTGTTCTATTATCAATGTTCTACTAAATTGTCAGTCTTTTATTCTTTACATTTACTATGCACTTTGTGTGAAAGGTGCCAAATAATATGGTGCAGTACTATTACTATTAATCTACCCTAAGTATTTAAAATTGGCTCCAAACTGAACAACAAACTACAAAAATGCCCTCACATGTATTTAGTGAAAAACAAGTATAATAATACACTGAAATAATATAAAACAGTCACCAAAATGACTACTTTAACTTTTGATACTTACACACATTCTTCTATCTTACATTTAGATAGTACATTTCAATTCAGAACATTTACTTGAGTTTTTTTTTTTAACTTCATCAACCACATACATATATGCAACATTAAAAGGCAAAACATAATATTAATTAAACATCATCCAACACTTTCTAAAGACTACCCGTGGAGGTTTTAGTACCTTTAAATTTAGCGTGGAAAGTGTGGTGGGAGGTGAGAATACAGAGATAGCAGGAAAAGAGAAGCTTTCTTAATTTGTGAGTGAAAATGTCAAAATGTTGTTTAGTTTAACTCATACTGGAAATCCACTGAGGCCACAAAAAGGGGACATTTTAGCTCTGCTGTGGATATCGGCCTGCCTCTGGCTCTTCTTAATTTCAGGCTTTGTTTGTGCGGCGTCGGGGAGCTCTTGTGGGTTTGCAGGAGACCCGCAGGCCTTTTGTCTCAGTTGTGGTGGTTTCTGCTTGATGCCTGCAGCAATCTGTTGGCGCCAGCCTTTTGTTCTACCTTTCCATGTGAGATTTGGCCATGGGTCGCGGGATTAGAGGCAACACAGTCATCACAGGTACACTGCTGTTTGTTTCCAAGACAACAACTGTTAGTGCTCACGAAAGAGGCGGGCCATGAATCTGAATCAGTCAAAGACAGAGAGGTGTCTACCTATCCATAATGCAAGGAATCTCTCATTTAAGTATTCCTGATGCAGATCTCAAAAAACATTCATCCGATTGACTTCAGACTTGGTGGGTGTATTGCTGGAGACCCAAGGAGGTGTAGTGTGTCAAAGTTGGTGCAATTAGGCCAGCTTGAGGTGCTATACCCATACATTCTGGCCCATAAATTTGAAAGAAACAATGTTTTACTGAATTCTGTGGATCTAGACAAATCTATTCATATAAGACACAATCATTTATGTCTATTTTCTGCCTTTTTTGGATTTTGCCCAAATCATGCCGAAATCATCACTATCAAATATAAGAACATATCTGGACCAAGATTTGAAAAATAAATAAATAAAAAATACTGTCTCAGGTTTTTAATATTCCACACAGTTTTGCCCTAACTGTCCCTCAAAATGGCTCAAACTATTGCAGTGCCCATAGGAAGTATTTATTCCTATAGAAAAGAGGAGGCTTAGGTAGATTTTTCATGTTAAAATGAGGGTGTGTTGGACTGTTACATAGTCTTAAAAGACAAATCGTACGTTGAGTAAGACATGGACATACATTGAGATAAGGAGAGCCAGCTGCTTAAGAGCAAGGGCTAAATGGAAAGCCCCCTACCCCTATACCACTGTAACACAGCTATGAGATTTTAACTTTCAATAATAATAATGATGTGAATATCTATCAAAAAAATTCCACAACAAAGGATACACATCATTGTGTCATGTGCAAGTCATGTGCACTCAGGGGGCAAAGCAATAGCCACATTTTGAATGGGCACTGCACTGGTAAAGAAGAAAGAGTGAAGAACAACCAAAGCATGTGCTGAAAAGTGAAAAAATATATATATTTGTAGGTCCTGCCCAAACTAAAATGGCTTCCTCTGGATTCCTTGGGGTACATTGGCAATGCTGCACTGCCTGCTTTTTTAAATGACTAATATTACACTTGTGGCACTGAATTAATAAGCTGCAACATGATAAATCTCTATGATTTATTATGTTCCCTCCAGTGTATAATCAAGTTGAAGGAGAGAGGGAGGGAGAGTTAGACAGAGGGAGATTGGAAGAGACAGAGACATAGCTGGGTCTGAATTAAGACACAATATGAGGCCCTTCCTCTGCACAGCTCAATGGACAGGCTTACATAGCTTTGAATGAGAATAAGTGTGAAACAGTCAGCCACCGAAATCAGTGGGTGCTGTGTTTAGCAGAAGGAAGGCAATTAAAATACCCAAAAGTTCAATGTGCAGCCCGCCGTGAAATATGACATATAGAACTGCCAAAACAGACGTTCCTTCCCCCCAAAACGCCCATATTCTTTTGGAAGCATAAGGGCAGTTTATGAGAAGATCACACCTCTATGGAAGTCTCATCCCACAATCCACAGGAGTCTTTCTCTCCCTCCTGCCGACTTCTGGTGGGCTGCCATCATATTCTTTCCTCGTTCCCAGATAGATGTTTGTAATTGGAGCTCTAATTTATGATCGGGCCTTGGTGCGGGATAATGATATGGAGCATTGTAATTTGCTGATGCAAATTGTACGTTATAATGGGGAGCCATAAAAGCCCCAGCAGCATCTCGGAGACTTGCCAAACACCCTGAGCGTTCATTACAGCCCTCATTAAAACATCCACGTCGGCATTGGGAGCTCTTACAAATGGAAGGAGCATGTAATTGCTGCTTGATTGTGGTATATGTAACATATGATAAAGTGGAATTACCACTTTATTTGTCTACAGTGTCCGTGAAACTTAATGGGAAGAAAGCCGGCAGTAAACAAATCCTCAGAGCATTATTTGATTGTTACATTATAGAGTTATTTGTTTAAAGTAGGGCAAATGTGAGTTAGGGGACAGTGCATCCAGGACAAACTAAGAGTGATGATAATCAAGGCTGGGCTTAGGGGGGTAAAACTAATGCTTTCACCCATGAGAACCCGTGTTTCATTTGGACTAACTCCAACATGGGTGATAGCGTAGGGCTTCATGTGGGAATACATTAACTGGATTTAATATAAGAAAAGATCAGTGTTGTACTTTTTCATTACCAGGCACCAAAGTCATCACCATGCATTTGCTTTAAAAGAGGTGAAACTAGATTGGAAAAGGTTTGAATGAACCATTGAAGGCACCTTTAGTGAAAACATATTTTGTACTAATGTCAATCTGGGCTTTTAGAATATAGCTTCTCAACACTTCCAATCATTGATCTTAATTCAGGCCTTAATGAAGGTGGGGGGATTTGGAACATGGTGAAGCTGAATGTCCAAGTTCTATACCAGCCTTAAGAGCAAAGCCGAGTGGCAAAAGCAATTAGGAGTTCATTTAGAACAAGTGAACTATGCTAGAGCTGTTTTTTCTAAGGACTGGTCAACACTAATTCAGAGTCGCCTTTTTATTCAAATGACCTCTCCCTGAGTTCCCTTTGTGTTGGTACTGTTCTAATGCATCTCCATTAGAACGAAACCGAAGTTGCATTACTGAAAATGAAGTTTCCCCCTTCAACTCTGAATGATCACAGACCTCCACCACCAGAGCTGTGTGTGCTCAGCCACTGGAAAAGGATTTTCAGCCATGCCATTCGGCCAGGGCCCCAGAAGCCTGCAGCCTTTATCTGCAGACCCGTTGATTGATGTGTTGTGGGCCCTGCTGTGGTTAACAGCAATTTTTATCTGTTGCTAGCGGCAACAGCACAGGTCCCTGATGCGCAGAGAGCAGCAGGGCCCAGGATCTGAAGCCGGACCGCACACAGGGATAAACAAATAGGTTTTTCAAGGCAGACAGCCCTCATAGAGAGGCCCCTGACAGGCAGCGCCCCACCCCAAGGCCAGGACAATGTTGGGGACCCAGCCCACTCCTGCTGGGCTCTTGGTTTCTTTCACTAATTTTCACCATGTGCAGAGCCAGTGGTACAGAGACACCTGCACACCCCACTGAAAGGTAGAGACAGAGAGAATCAAATACAGAGAAAGCGAGTCACAGACAGGAAGTTAAGCGTGTTCATATATTCAGGGTCCAGGGATTTTTGGACTATAATGAATGTCTAATATATAGTACAAATCACTAGCTATTTTCCCTTTACACACTAACTAAATAAGAGTATCCTGTAAAATTGTCCTACCATGTTTTTTACATACTTTTTCTGTTATAAAACTTAGATTGTTAAAAACAGTTATACGATAAAATGTTCTATGGAAATAACGATGGACACAATTTCTTTTTTATTTCCTGATGTAGAAAAGATATTACTTTTACATTTATTTATAACTGCATCACTGCAACTCACATAATTAAAACATTTCTAGCTTTTCTTTAAATGTCATGAAAAACACTGCTCATAGGATCAATTTTCTCTCTTCTTTCTCTTTAGAAATTGTGAAATTTTACATTTTAGAACTAACGAATTGAGGCAATAGTCTGGAATGACAAATATTTGTCAAAAGTCTCTTTTCTTGTTTCACTTACCCAGACCTGTAAATTACTTAGCTCAAATTAAAAATTCCACACTTTCCACTGCATAGCAGCCCTATATACTGTCCTGTGGGGGAAGAAGCCATGGCTTTGTGTCTGTCATCAGTGTAAAAGGAAAATCTTTCTGCAAAAAATTATTCTAAATAAGATATAATTTATATTCAATTTCCATTCAATCGCTGTGTTTAGCATTTAATCCAGTGAATCTTTGTCGTTTTGTTAAATAAAGCATGAAGCTTTAATGGCTTCTATTATAATTAAGTGATATAATCCTTGTGTTCGATAAAGATCTTGTAAAAAGCCTCGTCACTCAGACAGGGAAGTATATTTGCCACAATGTGGAGGTCGTGAATGCCAAATCAATTAAAACAAAGCTGTTTAAAAATGCACAAATGACTCGGAGTCTGCTCTGTTTAGAGTGAAGACTCATTTAGCGTTAAATATGATTATGACAACCCAGGCATGGGAAATGAAAAACGGGTGTGTCTGAGGCCTCTAGGCACTCTCTCGCTCAACCCAAACACTCCGGCTAAGGTTTTACTCCCTGACATTACAGAGATAAACCCTCCCAAAACAGACTAGTCAGATTATACTGTCACAGACAAAGCTGTGTGCTTTTATCGTGCGTGAAAACATGAGCTGTAGATTTGCCTTGGGTGGTTTCAAAAGATGGGGGGGGGGATCACTTCATCTGAAAGGAAGGGGAGGAGTGTTGTCTTTTTCGCTTAGCTTAAACGTCTCCTCTTCTATACACTATATTCAGCCCAAGGGATAGCGACAGGATGGGCAGATAGTTGCAGTGATATTTCTTGACATTCTCCCTGTCTCTTGCATCTTGTATCTCCCAGCCACAGAGGGGGGTGTTGGGTTCTTTATAAAGGAGCCCCTGAGAGGATGATAAATCGCCAGAGCCTAGGCCCATCCCCTGCTGGAACAACAAGCAGGTAGCAGTGCAGGAAACAAGGCACAGATATTGTCTCCCAAACATAGCCGAGGCTATAATGAAGCCTGCACAAAGCAGACAGGAGAGAGTCTGCCTGATAAACAATTCCATATCCAGTCGTCCACGGAGAGCAAGATAGCGAATCTCAGTCCTGCTGCTACATATCGCTACTGGACTCAACGGTCCAGAGATTAGCCCTCACCCCTGAATTGAAGGGGAGGTGGGGGCAGCAGGTGGTGGGGAATGATTTCAGGTCTAGCAATATCCACTGGAAAAACACATGTTTAGATGAACAAGTCCCTGAAGGTTCCAGTTACCTTGCTCAGAGTGAGGATATGTCATGATGTAGATGATTATACAGTATTTGCATTGTATAATTGATCGTCTTAATAGCAGTATTCTAATAGTCAGTCAGTCAGTCAGTCATTTTCTATACCTGCTTATTCCTCATTAGGGTCGCAGGGGTCTGCTGGAGCCTATCCCAGCGCGTTACGGCGAGAGGCAGGGATACATCCCAGATGGTCGCCAGCCAATCGTGGGGCACACACACCATTCACTCACACACTCACACCTACGGGCAATTTAGAGTTGCCAATTAACCTCAGCATGTTTTTGGACTGTGGGAGGAAGCCGGAGTACCCGGTGAAAACCCACGCAGACACGGGGACAACATGCAAACTCCACACAGAAAGGCCCAGACCCAGGATTAAGGAGGTCTTGAACCTGCGACCTTCTTGCTGTGAGGCAACAGCGCTAACCCCTGCGCCACCGTGTCGCCCGCAGTATTCTAATAAATTAATACAATTGAATGATTCTATATTAACGCATGAACAGGTACACCAGAATAGACTACTGTAATGCACTTTTGTTTGGCCTGCCTCAGCAAGAACAATCTCTAATATTGGTCCAGAACGCAGCTGTCAGAGACCTCACAAGGACTAAGAAGTTTGATCATATCACACCGGTACTGAGTCTCAGCACGCGGACTCAGAGTCATGCTTCTCACCTTTAAAAATTTAAATGGATTGGCTCCTTCATGTATCTCCAGCCTTATTGTTCTATACACTCCAACATGTGCTTTGGGTTCCCAGAGAGTTCAAAGCTCATTTGCCAGAGGGAAAACAGTGGCATTTTATATAAAATGTGCATATTTTCAAAGATGATGTTTTATGGTGTGACAATGCTATGATACAAAAGGTCTAATTAATGGTGGTGTGGAACATGCATCTCCTGCAACTTTTTCAACTCCAGTCCACAAACCAAATCACTGATGTGATTTGATAGGAACTCTATTGGTGGTTGAGCCTTTGACCACCGAGCACCATTTCTCAAGAACAATCTACCATGATCCATTAGGAAGCAAACATGGTTGATACTTTAAAATCAAGACTGAAAACTCATCCATTCTCTAATATGACCGCTCCTAATTTTCAAGAGCTGAAATTTGAATCACTGACTCCTCCTGACTTCTTACTTCAATCTATTAACCTCATAATTATATTTATATGTATTTATGTTAATTAATAATATTAACATCATCATCGTTATCATGTGCATGTGTGTATATGTTGACTGAGTACATACTTTCATGTACTTACTTGCTATTTTGGCGTTATTGGCAAGAAGGTTATATTTTCGACCGCGTTTGTCTGTTAGCAAGATAAATAAATAGTTGTGCCAGATTTTTGTCAATCTCTGAGTGAATGTTGGGAATGGCACCATGAATAGGTGATTAAATTTTCAAAATATATTGCACCTGCATAGATTGCCTGTAGGCTTAGCGGAGGTCTGTGCTGTTGAGTTTTTTTTTCTAGGATTTAGTGTTTTGCATGGTGCACAAAGATTCTTTGGGTGATGTGCACTTTGAGTGATGTTTAAGTTGTTTTCCCACCATCTGACAGTACGCTTTACCACGCTTGTAAATGCCTCTTGGCCTAATTGCTAAAATCCTATTTAATTTCTGTAATAATTTGCTAAAAAACAAATACAACAATGTGAAAGGATTGAGTGTCAGCAAAAAGTAACTGTATTGAGAATCTTAATTGTCATATATATATGCACTAGTTTGGGGAAACTTGTATTAGTTACACCATACTGTTTGCAATAGATACAGGTTGAAAACACTGTCAATATGAAAAATGTGGATTAAATTAGCTTTCAGTTAGAAACTTAGCAAGTGTAATGAAAAATGTGATTAAGTGAAGAAAAAGAGATGAAACAAAGTATAATAGTTTGATGAGGAGATGATGACTAAACTCAATCAGACACTGTGGTCTTTATGTCAGCATTCTAACACAGCATAAAGCTATTTGCTGAGCCCAAAACACTCTGCTGCCTCTAAAACCCCAAAACGTCCTTTACATTCTTGTGAAACCTTTCAAATGAGGCCATTCAAGCCTGGCAGGCAACATAAGAAAGAAGACATATGGAAGCATAAACACAAAGAGGTGTTATCCCCTATAGAAGTAGACAACAAACTGTCGGGGAAGATTGCTATTCCTACCTCATAGTGCCTTGTGACAGATAACGAGCCCCCACCCACCAGCTGGATTTTTGGGCTGTTTGTGGAGAGGCAGAGCAGTAGATGGTGATCAGTGCCAGGGGGCAACCAGCAGTTAGTCCTGTCCCTGCTGTTGGCAGCCATTGGTGGTGCCTGCACCTCTGCGGCTGCCTTGTTGACCCTCACACACCCCAAGAGCAGACCTCCACCCACATGCTGTACATACCCTCCTTCTTCCTGCAGCCATAACACTTCATTCAGCCCCTGGCCTTATCCTCGTCCTCCTCCCATACCCACTCCTCGGCCTCTGCCTGGCAGTTCCCTGGAGTCCCCCCCCCTTTGAAACCATCATACTGTAAAGCCTTGAAGCACTTACAGATAAGGAGACCCCAGAAATCAAGCAGGCCCTGCAGCAGAGCAGATTGAGAGTCAGAGCTCAGCACCCAGGAGGTGCCCAAAGGCTACAAACAAAGGAGATAGCACTATTGGATAGCCAGAAAGGGGAGCCAGACAACATGAAACTTCCTGCCCCGGTTACTGGACTATGCTTGCACAAAGCCCCACACCAACACCACCACCCACTAAGCTCCCTTCCACATCCATCTCTGCCCTCTCCCTGTGACTCCCCCTTCCTCCTCTCAGATAAAGAGAAGGCCTCGTTCCCCACCGACTCAAACTGACAGCTCGAGCCAAAGGGCTCCACATGCTTTTTTGGAAGGTCTTGTTTGTTTTCATCCATCTGTGAGCATGCAGCCGCTGGGGAATAGGAATGTGACATGTTCTATTAAAACAAATTTTTTAAAAAAGGTCGCGCAGAGATCAATTTGTTTTGAAGTTAAGCTTTGTTCAGCGCTTTAACTGCAGTCCTTTGAGGCAGATTAATGATGACAAACCATTTATAGTTGTTTTGTTTGTCTGGATGATTGCTTCCAAGCTGCAATAAGAACTGCCATATGCCACTCATCAGCTAAAAGTAGCACACTTTAAAGAATGTTCCTCTTATGAGTTTCCCTTTAAGCAAAGGACATAAAGGACGACCGCTGTCTCTATTACCCAGAGACTAGACACATCAGTGAAACAATGGGAGAGGAAGAGTGCACATTTACAGTTGGAAGACGCACTGGGGCAAGGCAACAGATGCTTTCAAGGAATAAAAATAGTTCTGCTCTGACAATTTGCAAGATAGTGTATGTTTCAAAGGATTGGGCTGACGGTTTTCAAGGCATCACTAAATATTCCTCTCAACAACACAACAAAACAGCCATCTCACTGATTCCTATTAATGTCAGTTGTTCAACTGCTGCTAAAGTGCATGCATTTCTGTTGTGGTGAGAAAGTTTATTTATTGCACATATACACAGGCTTTTAAAAGTCTTTTAGGTATATTGTCATATGTGAGCAAAAGAATCCTCCATTGACAGTCACTGGAGGAAGACATAAAACTCTGACAGCCAAATTGCAGCACCAGTGAACAGCACTGATTGATGCCAATAAAACACGGCTCCTTTCGCCAAGGTAGCGCAGGACACCTACCCGCAATTTAATCAGTCAGTCAGCCAAGAATTAATGTTCCTAATATCATGATTTCTCCATTACTCTATTTAACATAATTAAAATGTCGAGCGCCGGGGCCATAAAGCGGGTCGTTGGAGATTGTAATTCTGCCGTAAAGCTATGAAGCATGAAAATGTCACTTACCGAGTAGCCGCGGCCTGACAGCGAGTGAGTGGAACTCTGTAGGGAGAGAGAGGAGAACAGGGATGACCTTTAAGGAGCATTTCACTCGCTGACACAGACATGATGAAGCAGCGCCGCTTTAATATCAATATTCACGTTAACCTTTTACCCGCCCTGCCATGTACCCCACACCCGTACTCCACTCCCATACATTCTGGCCTCCACCAAAGGGGTAGAATTAAATTATAATTCTAGATATGGTCTTTTTCTTAACATGTCTGCAGAATGTCCTGATTGGTTTTCCCTGTCTGATGAATGTAGATTCCAGTACTTGATTACTGTCAATGTGTTTTATCTAGCTCAGTGTGTTAAATGTGTACCAACAATGGTGCTTCATGTGTGATTGAATAAAGGCATGTTCATGCCACAGATATGTTGAAGCTAAATAGATATGTGAAGTATCAGGTCTGTGTTCATAGTGACTGACATGTATAGAAATGTATTTAGCTTTTGTTCCTTCCTTCTCTATATGTTTAATGCTCTTGTATTATATCAACAGTTATGTAAATTCTGTTTTAAATGCCTTAAATGCATTCTGTAATGTAGCATGCAGTTTAGACTGTCATATAAGCAAGAAAAATAAAACAAATAAATATAAATTTGGGGCCCTTATTCTTAAAACTCTTAGATAGGTATCCCTTTTCATGTCTTCATACTTTTATTTCAATTGGTTTATGTGTGAACAAACTGAAATTTAAAAGTTTTTTATTATGGTTTTACTGTCTTGTAAGCCCATTCAAGCTGTGCACCTTATGGTACAGGACTGCTTACTTACTATAGACAATATCAGTCAAACGTTTGGATACACCTCCATATTCACTTAAATGAGAAAGCATGCACATGCACACATGCATGCCAGCATGTGTATACACGCATGCATAAATGCCAGCAAGTGTATAATACAGGTGTCCAGCAGTCCAGGTTCAAATTAAGTGTCACTGTTTGTTGGAAATCACTCGCTGCTGTCAACAGTGTCATTTGACATTGATTGACACATGATGGAAGTGAATCCTTTATTTTGCATCAGTAAAAACAATGATAAAAACACACCTTGATGTAGAAATGGTTGTCTTATGAGAGTGAGTGACAGCTCAGATACCCTGGTTGCTGAACATGTTGACTTCTCTCCTTTTTCTAATAATGTAGTATCTGTTTCACCTTCAAAACAAACAGCAATGAATATGAGGCATCACCCTTTTTCTAAATATATAATCAACAAATATCATGAAAGCTAGATATCTTTAATATCTCTTTTATATCTGGTGAGTATATTTTATAACCAAACCAAACGTTCTTTGTTCTGTTGTATCAGCACCTTTTGTACTCAGGATAAATAGCTCTTCATGGTTTTGGGAGGTGATTTGGCCGATCAAGCTCCTCCTGTGTTTTCCAATGCAGTCCCCTAAATGCTGAACAAGAGCGGGACGGTGACAGAAAAGGCTGGTTTTGTTCTGTTCTCTGGCTCTGTCTGTCAGCGCCCAGCACGAATACCAATCTCCAAATCCCTCCCTCCACTTCCACTTTTCACTGCTTTTATTCCTCTGTCTAGATTGGCAATTTCTCCCCCCCTGGTCTCTGGAGGGGACTTTTCTGCTAGACCAATTTCATCCATAGGTCCACCTTCAATCCAAATGACCTCCCCCACACCTTCACCACGACTGCCTCCCTTGTTTTGCTCCCTCCAGCGCCCATCATCCATTCTCCCACACCTGCTCTGGGCCTCAAGCCCTCATCAACGCCTCTGTGCCCCTCTGATTCGCAGGACGGCTCCTGTGGTGACGATTAGGGAAGAGTCATGCCGCGAACCGGAAAGCAGGCTCTGCGGGAATCAAAAGGCTATTCCCGCTCTGCTCAGCCTCTCTGTTCCCTTCACTACCACGACCGAGGAAGAAGCCAAAGAAGAGGGGAGGAAGAACTGTACAGAAGGCGAAATGTGCAGACAAAAATGGGCCAAAAGTGTGTTCCAGTGGGAATGTGGTCTGTTGTCTGTGTGTGTGCATGTTGTGAGTATATGTATGTGTTTGTATGTGAGCGCATATGTGCATAGGTGGTGGGAGGCCAAGGCCATTTGGAATTAGCTTTACTATGTAGAGTTCATTCAACTTGGGGCATTCTGAGGAGAAAGAGAGGCTTATTTAAATGATAATGAGGGACAATCCATTGGATTTAGTGTTGGTGAAGGGAGGAAAAAAGGGGAGGGAAAGGGGGGATCCATTAAAACGCCAGCGGTTCATAAGCCATAGGGTCGGCATACTGCTAAACACTCTCTCTTAAAAGCCATTATACATGGCTCTCAATGGATTTCTGCAGCGCTTAGGACTTCAAAAGGATTTAAGAACCCGCCCCAGAGAGGCAGTGTGGGGGAGGGAGGGAGGTAGGACGAGTGTGTGTGTGTGTGTGTGTGTGTGTGTGTGTGTGTGTTGTGTGTGTGTGTGTGTGTGGTGATTATAGTGGTTGGTGGCGAGAGGGATGGGGCGGATGCTGGCGGCATTTAAGGGTTAACTAAACAGCTTCGGAGAAGAGAAATGTTGCTAAATCCGCCCCCTAATCCTCTCCCCATTTCCATGCCCCCTCCTCCACTCTCCTTACTTTAAAAAAAAAAAAGTAAAAAGAAAAACATGGCGACAAGAGGGGAGGCACCAGTCCATCTTTTCCCAACCCAGAGTATTGTTTTTTGTTGTTGCAGCAAGAAGCTTGATAGAGCATGATGAGGCAACGGATGTAAGTATGCTCACTATGACGGGAACATCAGGTAGGTGGGTGGGTTTGGGTACATGTGGGTGGCTGTGGGTGGATACAGGAGACAGTACCACAACTGCCGCCCTCTCCTCCACAGGACCCAGATGCAGTGGAACCCACCCCCTCCACCACCTCACATTTCCCTAATCCCTGTGTGGCTTAGTGCCGGGGCACCACTGCACCACAGGCACAATTACCTAGTCAAAATAAACTGATAAAGACCCAACCATGGCAATGAACAAACAGCATCCCCCGCAATTCTTTTCTTTTTTTTTTTTTTTTTTACCCCCTGTTCCCAAATTGATGCATGACTGTTTTTACAGGCAGGCAGGCGGCTGCGTCCACGTGTCGCATTTGTCTCCATTTCCTTTGGCGGTAAGACAAGAGAAATCCATTTTACTGGTTGCTGCCGCGGCATCATTAGTTAAGAGCTCTTAAAGCTGGGGAGCCACTTTGATGTGGTGGAGCATGTTTTACGAAAATTAGCAGAACTCTTGGTGCGGTGGCGGAGATTTCATGGAGCTGAGAAAAAAAAAATATAAGGAAGATGGTGACATGTTGGTGTTGGAAAATAATCTTGCTGTGTTTTTCATGGTCTTAACTTAGTGGAAAAAGAAAGAAAAACAAGAGCCACCAGAAGGATGGACTGACAGACAGAGAAATTGCAGGCAGAGGGAGAGAGATGGATAGTTACAGCGATCTGTTCGGCATTTATTTGGCCGTAGATTAGAGAGACATGCCACATCTAACACTGTTGGCAATTATAGCATGCAATTTTCAACAGTACCCCCCCCCCCCCCCATTCATACACCCTCCTTCTCATTCTTGTCGTATATCCCTGTCAGAGCTGTCACAGGCGTTCGTCTTTTATCTGACAAGCCCGCCTCTTCCTCCTGACTTTTTCATTAAAAGACATCCTTTTACACAAATTCAAGAGAAATAGTGTGAGGGGAAGAGGGGGGGGGCTGTGCACAAGAGGCTTAAAAAAGGATGGAGATGGGAAGAATTAGGCTGGAATCAGGGTGGATTTTCAATTTCTGAATTGAAGACTGAATATCTTAAAACAATGTGTTTAATAAGTTCATTAAAATCGTTTTCTTGCCATCATTTTACCCCTGCTGGAAAAGGAAGCCTGCATATTTTTGTTCCCTTTCTTTCTCTTGTTCTCTCTCCTCCTGCTTTTGTCAGCTAAATGAACAGTCTGATTGAATTTAGTTAGGTTTGGGAGGCCTGCTTGACAGGCATTAGTTAGGAAACATATTTCTATATTCATTTAAAATGAGCCGCTTGGGATTTTGCATAAATTCTCATTACTTCCCCTGTATCTAAATTGCATTATTTCATCCCTTACGCTGAACCAATGCCTGGCCTCCATTTTCCATTGCCACCTACTCATCCTCTAAATGGGGTAACATATGGATGCCGGTGCAGCGATAATTGGAACAGTATTTTTAACTCATTCCATTCTTGGGTCAGGGAGGCCGGCCCACACCTGGCTAAATCACATTAGGTCATGTCTATATTTAACTGTGCCATGCTTTAAATAATGCCAGTCCAACTAGGTGATGCTATGTGACCAGCCTAATCATTCCTGTCTAGGAGCTGCCAGTCAGCCAGTCTTTTCCCCAGTGCACAAGGGATTTATGAGGTGAGAGCTGGAAACGGCAGGAGCTACTGCACCAGTTGCCCTCTGATCTCAGACTCAATGTTGTTTTCATCCTCCCACTCCCTATATCCCACCTCAGTGGTCCACCTCCTTAGCCTGTGAAAGTGGATAGCCTGGCTCTCAGTAGGAGGTCTGTGTGGAAAAGTCTTGTCCAAGGTCTCACCTCACTGAGCTGCTCCTTGGAGTTGCTCCTGTGCGGTCGGCTGAGCTCCTGCACCGTCTCGTCCTCACTGACTTTGACTGGACGTAGTGCCAAAGATTTGATCTGAAGGGGACACAAGAAAGAAGGACATCTTCAAATCCTGCACTTACCTCATATGAAACCACTACACTGTCCACTCAGCCATATATAAAGAAAAGCAGTGGTTTATGGTCCATTTTGGAGAGGCATAAACTACAAGTGTGTTCCTAAAAGCTGCCTGATATCACTGTAAATCCCTGCAGAGTGCTTTATTACTTTGATAAAATGTCAAAAAAATAACAGTTATTAAAAGACTGGGTCAATGTTGGTTTGCCAGATTAATACAAATGCACTTCAGTTCAGACTAACACCAAATGTTTGGCAAATGCATTCAGTATGAATATATTCAAATGTAACAACAGTAAATTTGCAACAAAAGTTTCACACAACAGTGCATATAGCCAGTGTTGGGGTAGTTACTAAAAAAAAGTAACTAGTTACAAGTTACTAGTTACTTGTGAAATTTGTAACTACGTTACTTTACTAGTTACTGCCTTTGAAAAGTAACTTCACTGCTAGTTACTTTACTTTCCAGTTTTTTAAGCAAATGTTAAAAGTTACTGCATGGATACATGGACAAATATCACAGCCTTTTCATCGCTTTATTTTCAAGTATCAGTAAAAGCTTAGCTTGTTTAGGTGGGGTCGGTTCGTGAGTTTTTTCTTTAACAGACTGGCTAGTAGAATCTTTCACCACAAGTTTTGTAGTGCGGTGCTGGGCAGTCAAATGTTTCATCAGGTTGCTCATTGAGTTGGCAGTAGTTGAAAGATACCGCTCACCTGGACATAGAGTGCATTTCACTCGAATGTTTTTGTCCTTTCTAGCAATGAATTCAAAATAGTGCGAGTATCGCCACTGGCTGAATCCCCCTGCCTCCGTCTATGTGTCCTCCATTCTCCCTCTCTTTCCTACACACCAGCAACTAAGTCACTCAACGCACTCAAATCCGGTTGCTGTGGCAACGGTGCCCAGACAAGCACACAGGCAGGTCCAACGACGGACAGGATGCATGCACCACTAAAACATATTAGAACTTTTTAGACTGACAAAAGTGGTTTGGGTAACGCAGGAAAGCACTTCCTAAAGTTTAGAAAAGTAGTGTAGTTACTGATATTTTGAATGTAAAGCATTACTAGACTTCGTTACCCGTGATGGTAATATCGTTACTGTAATCCGTTACTTTGTAACTCGTTACCGAACACATCTATCTATCTATCTATCTATCTATCTATCTATCTATCTATCTATCTATCTATCTATCTATCTATCTATCTATCTATCTGTCCGTCCGTCCGTCTACCTACCTAACTACCTATAGTATCCTGTGATCTATAAAAGCTCCTGGCAGCTATGCATAACAATGTAGCATAACTACAAAGGCTCAACTGACTTTCAAGGGGCCATAGGTCCTTGTACCTTTAACCTGAGGGAAAAACAAATTTGGTGTCTCAGCTCAGTGTCAGTTTGTGCTTTGGTTAAATGCAAATCAGAACTGGCTGTTGCAAATACACCTGCAAAAGTATACCCCCAAATAACTGCTGCTAGTGTGTTGCCAGCCTGCAACAATCTTATAACAACAATATTTTAGGAGATACAAATGCACTACTGCAGTACTGTCATCAGTTCAAATAGTATGCTATATTCTGTTGTATTTTTTGTGTAAAACAGAAGTTCTTAATCTTTCAATCAAGAATCTCTTATTTATTCACATTAGGGCCACAAACGGCCATTGTGAGACAGTTTGTCTCCGAGTCCCAAATCTGAGAATTTTTTTGGTAGACATTATTTTGTCCACAATTCCATTACTATCTGCACTGTAGGTAGAGGTGAGAATCATTCTAATATGACAATATGAACTTTAGTAATTCATCAGTTTAGCCAGGGACCCCTGGAATGCCCTCAAGGACCCTGGACTCCATTGAGAACCTCTGGTATACTATTAGACTGATTCATGGGAATATTTTATATAAATTGTATTACACCACCAATTAGTATTATCCAACTCAATCCTGGTGGAGGTTCCTTGCTAAACACGTTTTACACATATTAAAGTTATTAAATGTGCCTATATGATAGAAACTCAAGCATCAGCCTACAATACTGTCACTAAAAGTTTGTATCGTATGCTCAACTTTGAGTTCTTTCACTCCAACATCAGTTTGTGCACACCAAATGGTCCATTCGAAACAAAGGCGCTAGTTTGGTTTGTTTTTGTTGGTGTGAAAGCATCAGTCACACTCAGGTGCACTAACTCAAGGGGGCCAAGACCTCCAAAAAGAAGGGGTCTCAGTGAACTTGAGTCCGCACCAAATCACAAACTTTGGTGTGATGCCTTTGGTGAGAACATGAACTTGGGTCCAAACAAACCATTCAAGATGCATCATTGGAGGGGATACTAATTATTTCATTCCCTGTTAGTGTGACATTAATGCAAACATCAATCGGACCAATTTAGTTTTTTTTTTTTGTTTTGCCAGTGTGAATGTGGACCACACTGGTGTCTATATGCTAAATAGTAAAACTGTTTTTGCCTGGTGCGGACCAAATAATCAATAGTATAGTGATGTGAAAGCACCTTTAGTCTTAACAAATATAGCAATGTTGTTGTTCAGGTAGAATCAGTAAAAAGTCTGAATTCACTACTGAGTGCTGTTTAAAATCCTGATTCTGTCCATTCCCTCACAGTTCATGTACAGTCATTAACTTCACAAGGTCAAAAACAGCATTTTCTTTTTCTACAATTTTATGTGCTTAAATTTTATGTGGTTAAATTAATAAAGAATATTAAATATATACACCATATATCAGCAGCTAAAATAGTACAAATGTCAGTAGCTGCATTTGGCCACCCACATCATAGAAACCCCAATGGCAACATGGACGACTTGTTTTATTACAGTCCATCCAGACTCTCAGCTGGCATGACTCTAAATTCCCAGCCAGATGGGAGGTTGGCAAGCTCGGCAAGGAAGACCCTGTGCTGGTGCAGCACCAACCAATCACAATGTCCCGTGCTTCTTCCCCACCTTGGAGTACAGTGGCGATGGCCACGGGGTGTAATCCATTTGACTAGCAGTTTGCGTGTAGCAGCTCCCCTGGTGGCCCTCGCCTTGGCCGGCCCCTGTCTCCTGATCTCCACTGTAATTTAAGCAGATCACTGCTACAATTAACCTTTCCCAGTAAATATCAATTATAGCCCCCGGCTGGGCTAGAATTAAAAGGGTCATCAGCTAATCTGACAGGTCCTGTACGCTACCACCTGGCTGGGAGAAAAGGGAGGGAGGCATAGCGGCAGAGAGAGAGTGTTTGTCTACCCTTGTGCCCATCAGCTCACATGCCAAGTAGACACAATTCCCTTTTAATTACCCTGCCGCCACCAGGGCAAGCATGCTGATTGGCCAAGGGGCATTAGCAGTGCACTGAGGTCAACAGTGACAGGATGGGGGTTGGGTGGGGTGAGTTTGGTGAAAATGAGAAGGGAGTTGCTGCTAAGCAATCAGGGTGTAGAAATGGAAGGAAAAGAAACCTGGCAGGTGGGCCTAATCAGGTTGGACTTCCACCTCTGCCCGCCTCTCCCTCCTCTCTCGCTCTCTCTCTCTCTCTCTCGACTAGCTGTCAGCGTAATCACTCCTTGAATCTTAAAATAGATGGTGATTTCCTTCTCTCAAGGAAAGCACAAAGAGAGCAATCCTCCTTGGCAGGCAGGCAGAGACAGAGCGCCTAGGTACAGTCGGCTTCATGTCGCCGTCAAGTGCAGGTGTTGATTACTTTGTTTACCCAGCATCAGTGTTGCTGACAAATTCCTGAAGGCTTACAAAGTGTTTCCATCTCCTTTGGGGCCTGTGGCTACATTACCCAGTCAGCAATCAACTTGGCTATTGATCAGAGCACAGCATCTAATTAGCCACCTAGGTTAATGATGCAGCATGCAAGGACCTTTCCCCGAGCCGCTGTTCAACGGGACAGGAGAGCAATTGATCTAGGCAGGAATTCACCAACTCCAACAAAAGACTGGAAGCCCTGACTGCCTGTGATTAAGGCAGGGACTAATTTCCTGTCTGGGGAGGTGTTTAATTGGCTCTAAGCTCCCAACTGTACTGCTTGTGTTGTTTTTTTTTCTTTTTTTGTCTACTCATTAATGATAAAGGACAAGTTAGTGAACTTGAGGGTGGGGCTAATCTCTACTGAGACATTGATTGTTGGCAAGTGATGATGAACACAGTTCAAGGTCATAATGTCTTTCCATCATACTTGAGGTAATGCCATTGAGGCCTCATTTATACAGCAATGATTTCTGCAATAAATGGGAATTTTGTTGCGTTGGGCCTTTTATTTGAATAACAATGTTGCAGGGTCCTGAAGACAGTATTTTGACATCAGGTAATTTGTATGGTATCAAAACTTTGTTGTTTGCACATGAAAAAAAGGACCATACTGCAACATAAGTTTGCCAGGCTTTATTGTGCTCATTATCAAGAGCTTTTCATCTAAACATGATCTGAAATGCCCTGTGGCTTGCTCTCGGGACTTGGCCACTTATCTGTTTTTGGGAGCAACTTTAGTTTTTCTCAGCTGGGATAAGTTGATTTAGATTGATTGATTGTCAATTTTTAGAATTGGTTGAGCAACAAATGATTGTGTGTGTGTGTGTGTGGGGGGGGGGGTTTATTTGCCTAAAGATGACAGAAGATATGTTGAAAAAAACAGCTAAGTAAGGGCCTGTGTTTTACATGAATAATGTACTGGAAATTAGCTCCATTAGTCTCGGTATTGAACATGTCTGTAGTCCCTCTCTGGAGACTGCCGCTCTGTGCTCTTTAATTATCTTCAAAGGGCCCTCCAGCATCTTAATTTCCCCCCAAGTTGAGTAGTGCTGACTTGGGTCTGCTCATTTATACTACTCTAACCCTGGGTGAAGTCACAAAGCCTCCCTACTTAGAAAGGTCGCTAGTCAAAGCATTGACAGAGACAGCAGTGGTTCACATCAGTTCATGCTAGGCTTGGCTAACTTTCATTTCCCTTTCACTCTTCCTCAGTCTCTGTGCAGTGTCGATCAATCTGCAGCCTGTCAGCAGGGAGCAGGCTAGAGGCTGTCGGGTGATGCTTTGTTGTCCTGCTCCTTTGATCCTCCCTCCTCCTTCACCTTGCAGGAGGTTTAGGGAGGAGGGGGCACTGAATGGCTGTGCTCTCCTTGAATAAAAGAAACTGTTAGTCCTGACCTCGCTTTTCCTCTTCTTGTTCCAGATCCTCTCACTCTGCCTCATCTCTCCCTAGCCTGCCATCACTTGTCAACAGAGCTAAGGGAGGCTGTGCCTCAGCCTTGTCCCAGCGTCAATCCTTATTACCCTTGGATCTTGGACCTTGCCCCCCGCCTACCCGCTCCTTCCTTTCTTGCTGCCTTGATACTCTTCTGCTTCGTACTACCACGCTCCAATCTGCTCTTCGGGCTTTCCATGCACAGGGCAGGGTGGAGATGAGGGGCAATACAGGGAAGCGAGGGTTGAAGAGGACGGATACAGATCCTTCCTCTAATTTGTTCTGAAAAGTGTCCTGCGCAAAGGACCCTCACCCCCATTAACCCAACGACAGGCTGCTACCGCTGCTCAGCGGCGTGTGTATGCATGTGTGTGTGTATGTGAGGGGGCCCAGTGGTGCGACGGTGGAGGCACCTCGGTGCTCAGTGCCGAGCTCCGGCACCGGCTCAATCTATCGGCTCATTATCCCCCCCGCCCAGGCTGGGGTGCAGACAAGTGCACTTTAGGGCCACAGGCCAAATTGATTCATCTGCCTTCATTTTCTTCAGGCTCAGAAGTGGCAGCTGCTCAGAGGCAGGGGGAAGGAGCTATAAGATGGTGAGAGACAGAGGGAAGGAGACTGGAGAGAGTTGGGATAGTGTGATATGAAGGGGGGAGGCATCAAGAGAAAGAGGTGTTCTGGCTTTGTTCCTCATCCATGTCTCATTTCACTTTTCTTCCCCCTTCCCCCTCTTTTCCCTCTCTCGCTTTCTTTCTCTCACTTTACAGCACTACCAACACCTCCCTCCCTTGAAATAGCTATCAAGACGTGCACTCACTCCCCCACCATGTCCCATGTTGGAAATTAGCCCAAGGACAAGCGAGTGGATTTACTACAGGGAGAGCAAATGGATTTTTGCTTTTATTTTGACGAGTCCCAGTGTATCCATTATGCCTTTTAATCATACATTATTCATAGAGCTCGCCTTATAATAAATGACCACATAAAAAGGGGTACACATATTATACAAGGTCTAAAATGCCCCCATAACTCTCTCTCCTAGTGCACTCAGAAATACATCACATTTGTAAGCTGGTTCACAAATGTGAGCCTGTGAAATCGCAGCAAGATGGCAATTCTATTCCAAGCAATGACACCAGGACATGATAAGAGTTGGCATAATAAAAGCAACACTTGAGTACAAATGATGCAAACAAATTTGAGGGTGTGACCCATTGTCCTGTGCACAAATTTGTGATGTAGATTACTGCACAGAGTAAAACTAACTGGGGTGGTTACTGTGACCACCCAACACTGTAACAAAGCAGTCAACCTGAAAGGGAAGCCGCCTCCTTGGCCTGATTCTCAGCCAACTGGGACCTCAGTAGAGCTTGAGTGTCCCGCAGGGCCCCGTCTGGAACAGATGAACTGGGGAGAGAAGCACTCCCTATGGGCTCTAGGTCTCTCCAATCACTCTCACCATATGCCTCCTGGGGGAGCGAGGGAACAAGGCAAGAGGGGAGTAAGGGGGGTGTATGTGGGGGGAGGGTGCACCTGCTCCCAAATACGAACCCATCCCTCAGCACCTGTCCCGGGGGTCCACTGACAACCACAACCGACAGACACACACACACACACACACACACACACAGACACACACACACACACACACACACACACACACACACACACACACACACACACACACACACACACACACACACACACACACACACACACACACACACACACACACACACACACACCTGTCAGCCAGGACCATAGGAACTGTATCTGCCCTGCACTGATAAGCACAAGGCCTTACAGCAGAAACCCCGCCAGCCCCCTTCTTTCCCTCCAACTCCCACTCCAAGGCAAGCATTTCTCAGAGCTACCAACAACAATTAGACCGATGATGTCAAAATGCTAATGATGTTATTGGAAGGAAAGCAAGGGGGAGATGCTGTGTATCCGCATTTTGCTCTGTCTGGTGGTTGGAACTGACATTATGTAGATCTTCCTCCCTTTCTAGTTGCTTTGCAAGAAATGCACAGCTTTGATTTTTGCTCACACTATTAAAGAAATGAAAGCAGAGAGTGCATTTTGAAAAAGGATTTATGCATGCTAACAAGGAAAATTCAAATGGTGTTCACTTTGGAGGTTAGCTTTTTTAACTCATGATTATTTGCAAGTCAAAGTTCACTTTCGCTTTCAAAAGAAAGAGCACATTGAAAAGTCACAGTAAAACAACTTCAGGTTGTGGTACATGCCACATTTGCACTTAGTGGTCAGCAAAACCTTTTTGAGAGTATGAGAGAGAATAATTTATTCATTCATTTTTAAGAGAGCCTGCTGCTTTACCTCTCAATGTTGTAATTAGATCAGTAAGAGTAGTTTCAAGGTAATAGGGAGGCATGGGAAAAATGTATATACCATATATAGTTCTCTCTTTTTTAATAGCTGTTTGTTATCCTTAACAAATAATGTAAATTCATTAAAAAAAATCCTTTTTAATTAATATTGTTTACACACAACTTCATGACCTCATTGGCATATTGTATAAATATAAATATCACAATGAACTGACACTGATATAACTATTATAAATGACCTTATAGAGAATATATGTATATATAATTGTGAAGCATCAGTGTTAGAGCAGCATGTTATTGGTGTAGCTGCTAGTGTAACTACTTTAGTCCAGTGGTTTCCAACCTAGGGCTTGAGCCCCTCCAAATGGTCAGGAGACAAATGTGAGGTGTCATGAGAAGAGAGGTGGCATAGGTGATTTTTGGTGAAATAATGGATCATTTGAACAGTTATTGAAATTAAATGATGTGAGCAGTTTAGAGGGAAAAATCACTATTTGGTAGAACTGTTAACAACTCAGACATGTTAGATCTGAGTTGATGACTAAACACTGCTGTTTGTAAGATGTCAAAGACTAAAAGGTTGAAACCGCATCATCTTTGACTATTTGTTGGATTTTAAAAGCTTGTATTATCCACTGACTTAAAACTGCATCTGAAAGGAGCTAAAACTGTCAAAGTTGAAAAGTTGATAAATGTAGTGAGGTATAACAGGTACATCACATGGAAATAGTCAACTAAAGGACCTCAAATAAAATAAATATTAATTATATAAGTGGAATATATAAGTGGAATATATATATATATATATATATATATATATATATATATATATATATATATGTATATGTGTGTATATATATATATATATATATATATATATATGTGTATATATATATATATATATATATATATATATAACCTCAAAGTTATAATTAATTACAGTAGTTGAGTAAATATACTTAGTTACTTTCTACCACTGGTAATAAGCAGTTATGATTGCGGCTTATTGTAAAATATTTCCACCAAAAATCTTTTGAGAAAGATTAAAATTATTTTTTTTTATCCTCCATGTTGACAGTAGCAATATTTTAACCAAATGACTGATTATATCTTTCAGATGTCTGAAAATGTGAGATAAAATGTGCCTCCTATTGCAGGTCAAAGTTTAACACCATGACCATAATAACTGGAGGTATGTGGCATCAATCACAGATTCGGCAACAGTTTCATGTGGAAAGGATTTATCATTTATGACTCTCAACTCCATAACCCTCAAATGGACAGAGATAAGGCCGGCATAAACACTCTTATCAGCTGATAACGAGTCTGTTGGTGGGACAGATCAACAGTCCAGACAGACGTCGAAATGACAGAATGTCTGACTACACACAGAGACTGAACTCACAACCTGGGTAAATATCAACGAAAATACTGCGCTCTGTAAATAATAAACAAGTTCAAATATAGGTAATGTGATCCTGGAAAAGTCAATAAATCATTATATATATATATATATATATATATATATATATATATATATATATATATATATATATATATCATTAGTTTTCCTATCAAGCAGTTTATAGCATTCAATAAATACACTGGATTCCAGCTACTAAGATCCACACAAACCCGGGTTCAGAATACATCATGTTAGTGTAAGTGATTATTAATTGGCTGAGACAATTTGCACATATTTCATCACAAAAAATCAAATCTTTTATCATTGACCAGTATATACCACTGATCTGATAGGCTACCAGAGACTCGGGTAGTGCTCGATCGCTATAACACCATTAATTATCTTTTAACACTTGAAAATGATCTTATTAGCAGTCGAAAAAATTACATTTTTGGAAGTGCAACATTCACACTCTCTCCTGCGACTACACTTGATAACTTTGTCACCCTCACACGTACTTTAAGAAATGTTTAATTTCCTCTAATGTAATCTGAAATAATTATCAGCTGAAGCTGATGTACGCGCTGCAAAAAGGCACCTTATAACAAGTCCACCAAACACACACACGCACACACGGTAAAAGTAGCTATCATTCACCACGACATAATTAAAACACCGAAGATGAGATTGTGGGGTAAAGGAAATGAGCAAGTGATTAAACAAAATGCGAGATGAAGAACAGTCTGAAACTTACACTCTGTTTAACTTTAGACTCTGTTCTTCAATTGAGTCAGGGAAAGGCTCTTAATTAATCTTTAATGGAATGCCTAAGTAAAATCATGCCAAACTAATCAATATGTTATTGAACTGGTGTTGACCAATGAGTATTTGATGAATGAAAATGACAAAAATAGATTTTATAAAATTTTAAGTATTTTTACGTTTTTTTTTTCTTTAAATGTTCTATGTCTCTTTCTGCAGACCAAAGACGATGATTTCAAAGGATCTTTTAAACTGTGTTCTACTTGATCACTCTTTACTTTTACTCACACTAAGCAGATCCTAAATGGTGTGAAAACAATATATTCAATCTATCAATCATTCCATATCTAAAAAAAAAAACTGCCTATATGACATCAATGTCCATTTCCTGTAAAAGCCTTTACACATAGATTCCATTTAAAGGTAGTGATAGGAGTGACGGTTGTAGCTATTCTACTTATATTTCAATTTAGGCTTTTGAAGAAATATTCCACAACAATTCCATCTAATGTCCCTTTAATAATTACCATAGATGTCCAACATTCAGACAGGTGCTTGAAACAATGAAGTGCAAACAAAATGTTTTCATTGTCTATTGATGCCTTGGAATGAATTATGTATTTTACATTGGCAAGAAAATTATACTAGGGAATACATTAAATCTATGTATAATTTTAGACTTTTCTAACATAGACTGGTACAACTTTTATTTATTTATTTTTTTTTACAAAATGTTATATATACACATATTTTTCCATGTTAGGAACAGCTTTGATCCTAAAATATGTTTATTGGCCTTAGAGACACCCTCCTATTGATTGAAGTTTATACTGTAATACTGCATGCTAGATGTAATATGTAAGACTTAGTGAGGAGCTGAGGCATGTCATCAGAGGAGAGGGGAAAGAGACAGAAAGGGAGTTTTTGATAGAGAGAGATGAGGTCTAGGCGAAGAGTCAGGAGGTAGTTTGTAGCCAGAGAGTGAGGGAGAGACTGGAAGAGACAGCCAGAGAGCTCTGGGCTTTTTAATAGGAGGCAGATGCAACACATGTAATGAATCAGCTTCGGCTCGAAGCGGCTTCCCTCTGATGTCTGAGTACTCGTCCTGCCCTTGGAAAACTTCTGGGACGTTATCTCATTCCTGCACCACACACACTGCCAGCGAATTTCAGAGGAAACGTTGTGTTGGAGGGGATGGGGATGGGGAGGTAGGATGGACGTGTGTGTGTGTGTGTGTGCGTACTAGCATACTTGCAGGAATTTATATGTGTGTGTGTGTGCACGGCGGAATGTTTCACTGTATGTAGATGCTGTATTTGCTTGTTGTAAGCTAGCTAAAAGTCCAGACAAGACAAGGGCAACCAGACTCTACAAGGAAGTACTCTTCCTCACCCCCTCTGCAACCTTGTAGGATAATTTTTAGGTCTTGATTAGATACTGACATTGTTCCTCTAGCACAAGGATCCATCTATTGAAAACATTTTAGTATGCATACCAGGCCAGTAGTTGGCGACATAGGTACAATAATAAATTTTGTTTCTGTGCAAACAAGGTCTAAGAGAGCAGGACAAAACAGGGAGTACAGACAAGGGCCAACATAATCTTTAAGTGCTAAGCAACAAGAAGGTGCAAGAAAGGGATATTTTCAGGGCCTTTGATCTGGGAAATATACAAAATGGTGATCCCTGAATCATTAAATTGTTGATTAGGATTTTGGAAAGTGCACAAAAAGGGAGGATATTATGCCTGTGTACACTAAAAGAGGGGTTTCAGAACCAACACACGTCATAATGCTGTAATCCCTTAATTAATGCAAGGGCCTCTTTCTTAATGACAATGGTTCAACTGATGATGATGATGATGATGATGAATTGATCAGTTGAACGGAAACTGACCATCCTCTTCTCTACCAGCAGATCATCAGCTTGTAGAAATATTGCTCCTACCACATGACTGGCATCAGCCTGCAATGTTTATCAGGTTGATAAGCAAGGCTTTGATAAGTAAGGCTTATCAAACCATGAAGCTGCCAAAAGAGGAGACAGACACAGGTGAGGTTTAACATTTTCAAAAGCACACACAAACTTGACTTTAGATTTAAGTAGCTCTGTGAGGGAGACCACAACTAAAGAGGAGTTCTTAAAACAACTTCTATAGTACCCTGATATACTGATAAAACATATCCTGTACCTTCACTAAGAAAGCATTGTTTTTTAATATTAATGAAAGACTACTATGCTGATTTTCAGAAAGCTTTGTGGTATAGTGTAGAATTGGCCAAGGACGATCCCACTCAAATTTGGGGTGGATCCCAATAACATATTTGATACAACAAATATTTTAGTGTTTTAGTGGCTACTAGTGGCTACTCATAGCTCCTGCTGTTTAATGGAATGTCAATAGTTGAATGAACAGTTGACAGAACATTGTCTGCCGTCTTTAGAAATTCTAGCATTGTGACTATCCTGATAATTTTGGAAATATAGCCACATATTGGTTATGCTGTACATTTGCATGTCTGAGAAAAGGTATGTGCCCTCTGAGTACTCTTCAAGTACTTTATTTGTCACTGAAGGTTGGAAAATTCTTGATGGCTACTTCTTTATCCTTCACAGGGCAAACCTTACCAGCCTCACCACTTTACCCAAGTAGATAACTGTAGTTCTGATACATTCACACTTGGCCAAATTCACCATTAAGTTAAGCACCCACACAAATCTGTCAACAGTGTATCCTCTGCAGATGGTCCTCCCAATTGTCACTGAAGGTAAATAGACACAAATAGACAGACATGCCACCACAAGATTCATCAGCCTCTGTAATGTGGCCAGGGCATCACTTTATTGGAACACAAGCCTGTAGAAGTTATAAACAGGCGTTTCTCCTGGGCTTTAATGGCTTTAACACCTCAATGTATCTACAAAATGACACAACCTAGATTTTCCTTTAGGTCATAGGGTCAAACAATCTCATTCACACACTTGCTGTTTAAATGTAAATGGCCCTAAACTGGTGAAATCACAGATGACAGAAGTAACATGACCTGGTCTGCTCTTAACAGTCAAACAGTGATTTCATTTTCTTTAGTGATTTTTTTCAACCTGTGTTTTGCCATTAGCTCTCCATGCAGAGTCTGCGTTTACAATCAATCTCAAGACTGTTTGCCAACCACTTTGCATAAATCCTTGATGATAAGACGAAGCCTGATTATGCTTAATTTGAAGCTGGTGCAGAACCTGTGAAGCTGAGAGTGAAAATTGGAATCCTGGTCAGTTTGCATGACTTTCGTAATGTCGACACAAATGAATTGAGACGATGCCTTCACCGCAGATTTAGCTGAGAGATAGAATGTAACGGGTCACTGCTGGATACCGGGTAGCCTGACACATTACAATCAACATACAATCAACAAACAATCAACAAATAATATCCCAGATTTTGAGGGTCGCGGCAGAATAACACAGTACTGCAGAGGAAGAATCGACTTAGAGACAGAAATATGTAGCGCAACAGTGTTTCTCAAGATTTTAACTTCCACCTCCTTCTTTTCATAGAGGGAACCAACCATTTGAAATAAACACTGAATAATCACCTTTGCGTTCAGACTCATGCACAGTGGGACAACGAGCATCAGAGTGACACTGCTGGGAGTTCCAGCTGAGCTGTAGAAACAAGCTTGCAGCCAAATCTAAATGCTTTAATTTTATTATTTTTTTAATTTTCTACTTTTCCTTTAAGAGTAGGACATGTATTTTTCCAGTGTCCTTGAACATTTAAAGAGGAATTCACACATAACTGAATGATCCCAGAAACAGGAAACATTCTCGTAACATTGGTTAATATATATATATATATATATATATATATATATATATATATATATATATATATATATATATATAGGGGTGGGACTTGATTAAAACAAATATCTAATTAATTATAGGTTGTAACATAGTAATTAATTATTTAAAATTAGTCACATAACATTAAGCAAAAGCAAAAGCAACATTTACTATAGGTAAATGAATTTTAGTCACTATCTGTGTGAAATTCCTCAGTGTTTCCAATGTTGACTTAACATAAAATACCAAATAAACGCTGGAGTTCAATTAACCATGAGCCCCCTTTAAACTCTGCATGTGTATATTTTCGAAATAAAATGTATATTCTGATTTATAAAAAAAAAACAAAAAAAACAAGAAGACGTGGGACTGCACCTAGAGAGTTTTTTCCAATTTTTCTGTGGTGATGGTAAGCAGGATGAGCGTCAGGGGATGCAACGTCAGTCAGTCATCTTCTATACCCACTTATTCCACATTAGGGTCGCAGGGGTCTGCTGGAGCCTATCCCAGCGCGTTACGGTGAGAGCGCATTATTCACCAGCCAATCGTGGGGCACACACACCATTCACTCACACATTCACACCTATGGGCTATTTAGACTTGCCCACAGGGAGGAAGCTGAACATCATCAACGTGCAAACTCCACACAGAAAGGTCCCAGGCCCAGCAAGAAGGTCGCAGGTTCAAGACCTGCTTGGGTCCTGGGCCTGGGACCACAGAAAGGTCCTGGGCCTGGGACCTTTCTGTGGTCCCAGGCCCAGGACCCAAGCAGGTCTTGAACCTGCGACCTTCTTGCTGTGAGGCAACAGCTCTAACCCCTGCTCCACCGTGTTGCCCTATGGGATGCAATGTGCTGCAGACAAACCTGATATGAAGACACACGCTTCTGCACTGCTACTGCCCCGCGCCACACTTGTAAATGTGGTGACCTTTTTGTTCTTCAGTGCTGTTCAGTCCTGTCGCATCATGCTCAGATGAAAGAACACCATCAGAAATTCACCGTCCTGCAGAGCACTTTCATTGTTGTAGCAGCAATATATGTCTGTAGCTGTCTGTATCTGTCAGCAGTATATGTCTGTATAATTGTCACTAATTGTCATTAACCACTACATGGTGACTGACACGTTCTGTGTGGTTTGGCATGTAAACTGCGTTAAAATGCATTAATATTATTAGAATAAATTAGAATACACGTGTCTATAAAATGTGAACATTGTCAGGATTCTGGGACTGTAATCACAGTTTTGTCCATGTGGGGTCCCCAGTGTGCATGATTGCAGGTCACGTATGTTTTTTTTTCAATTGTATCACTGATTGTTTGATTGTGTCCACCTGTTAACTTGCCTATATAAGCCACCTGATCCTTTTGTTTCTTGCTGAATCTTGAAATGATACTAGGCCATGGTGTATGACAGTTAAGTATCTGAGTATTTTTTGTTCCCTGGTGACTGTGCCCTACTAAGACCTATTTTTGGTGTTTTGCCTGATTTGTTACCTTTTTATTTTTGGAGAAACTGTTTTGTACTCTCTTGACCTTTTTTTTTCTCTTGGATGTTTTATTGGATACTTTTGCCTGGCTCATTAAGTAAAGGACTTTACTGAACCTTACTGGACTGTCTCTGTCTCTGCCTCTGAGTGTTACCTGCTACCTCTAACCTAGGGGTAAGGCTCCTGACTCTCACGCAGGAGACCTGTGTTCAAATCCCTGTAGTCCTCACAAACATAAAACACATTTTATAGACACCTCATTTCCAAAAGGGTTAAATATTGACTATAACATTTTAACTGCTACATTCTGAGGATGTTTTGGGGATGTTGCTGTATAGAATGTTCTTCATAAAATGATTCCCATGGTCTAACATGATAACAAAGGAAGAACATTCGCATTGCAACATGTGATATTTTTAGAATGTTAGGACATAGTGTTCTAACAACAATATTACTCTAAATTTTCAGAAGGTTATTACCAAACATGCATAGAATGTTTATATAAAATGATATACTCGAAAATTATGCAAATATAACTTACATCTTGCTAAAACAAAATACTAAAACATGACATGTACTTTTATTTTAAATTTCTAAGCTGGGTTGCCATTATCTTTCTTATACCTACAGGCAGATGCAACATTGTGCCCAGAAGGAAAACCAACCCAAAGTCCATCAATCCCTCTGCAATTAAGCTGTCAAACACAGACCATCCCTATTTTAAATGACTCTTATTTAGAGTACATTCTTAGGTAGTTTTATTTTATTATTTATTATTATTTTATTACTGTTTTTTATATTTACCTGGCTTTTTACCTTATTTGCTTCTACTTTTATTTCAATTTTATCACCTATATGTTGCAGAGTTTATAGTTCTGATTATTTATTGTTATTACCCATGTTGTTGACTGAAAGAATCAACGTTATCTGAACTGAATTGAACTCTGCATGCAGATTTCAGTTCCCATGAGGTTTGCTCAATCCAACAATACTTTTTGACTGACATTGTAACATGTTGCACTAGAAAAGCAAACATGTAATTTGTAACTTTTTAATATCGACTGCATTCCACTCAGTTGTTCCATTTTCTGTGACCTGCTGGCTTACTGGGATATTTAATGGATCTTTATTAGTTCCATCTGTGTTATTCTTGCTGTGAAAATTCTAAATGTTTATTTAAATATATTGGTTTGTCTGGTTAGAGTTCAGCTTGTCAACAACCTAGTTACAATCCTTCTTGTCTGCCTTTTACCTTGAACACATTTTCTTGTCTTCAGGAGATAAAACATTACTGCATAATGAGTTATAACACAATTATTCATTAAAGTGACATAGGGGCAAAATTAAGGTACATTTTAGATGAAATTACAAATAAGGTGCATTTCTGCATGTGATTAAAAGATGATTTACATATGCGAGTGAAATACAACATCATCACAATCAACATAATGGACAGAGAAAAAAAAGTACAGGCCTTTCCTCCAATCCCTTCTAGCCATATCTTGTCCTTTGACGTGCAGTAAATTGGTGGATTGGTAGCACATCACGCTGCCATCACACTGGCTTTTATCTATTCCCTGCATAAGGAATGTTGTAAATCCTTATAAGGCCAGATGTAAAAAGCATGGACCTGACAAGCACAAATATGAAGGCTGCTGAGAATAATGGGAGGTCAGCAGAGACAGAGGGAGGAATGCAGGTGAAGAAAAGAGGGAGAGACCAATGGAGTAGACTAAAAGGTGAGGGGGAGGAATGGGAAGATGGATGGATTTCCCTCCCAAAACTAAATCATGCACACATGAAAAGAGTTTGTACAGTATATGCACATATGGAAGAAGTGATGCAGGGATAGTTGAGATGGGTGAATGTGGAGACTGGGAATCTGTTCTAGCAAATTTCAGGAGAGGAGGAGAGGCAAGAGGAGAAACTACACAGGAGGCCTCCTCCCTGTCATTTTAGGTGTTTGGCTGTGACATCTGCCTCTTTGCTGTCAGTTCCATCACTCCTGCTTGGACCAGAAGAGACAGGCTGGTGGAAGAAATCGGGGAGGAAGAGGAGGAGGTGGAGAGGGAAGGAGTAGGAAAGCAGATAAGATGAGAGGATTCTAAAGCTTTGGGTTGGATATGGAAATCAGGTCTTGGAAAGGAAAAAAAAAAAAACGATGAAAAGCAGATGGAATCAGCCATTGACATGACAGCATCCAGCCTAGAGAGCGTAGATCTACTGCTTGTGCAATTACACAGCTGCATTTGCATCTATATGATCCCTCAAAATGCTGACATGTGCTGGGATTTGAGCCTCGCTGTCTGGGAGTGTCTGTGCACAATTATGTGTGTGTCTTGTGTGTGTATGTGAGTATATTCACAACGTTAGATGATCTGACAGCCATTGCTTGTCATGATGTACAGTAGACTACATAAAATGATGCATTTGGTAGAAGAGGATCATATCCATTGTGTTAATAGGGATAATAGTGATTTAATAAGCTTACAAGGGGGATTCACTGTGCATTCTAATTGGCAAGAACCTTGGATGAAGCACTTTCTTGTATCCCCCCATGACTGGGAACAAATGGAACAGTCCAGTGGATAAACAAAGTCTAACTGTAAATCTGTGCCACTTAACAGTGTAAGAAGTTAACTTGCCTTAATTAAACGGTGGCTTAGTCTCAACTGAGTACTGGGATTGGGTGATGTCATTAGACGTGTTGTCAGTGACAACATTTGTCAAGTCCTGGAGTGAAAATACTTTAGGTACTTTGTCTGTTATCATACAGTTCAACAACAGAGTTGCTTCTGGATTTTTGGGGCCATATACTAGTAGTGTGTTTAAAATGGTGAGTCTCCTATCCTTATAATAATTTTTATTTTGATGCATTGGGAATACTGCATTTTATATCCCAAATCCAAATATGAAGAAAATGTGTCCATTGTTTAATTATTTTACAGAAAATTAAGAAAAATGAATATTAGGCCATTCAAAGTAATAGCAGAATAATAGCACCAAAATTCCGGCATCTATGAAGAGGCATTTTAGCCCCAAAATTCCTTTGAATCTATTGGTTTTGCCTCAGAAACAGCGTTTTTGACAAGTTTTCAATAGGATTAAGGTCCGGACATTGGGTTGGCCATTCCAGAAGAATTTTTTTTGTCTGGAACCAAGATGCTGCTAGTTTACTATTGTGTTTAGGGTCATCTTTAAACACACATTTCAAGGGCATTTCTTCTTTGGCATATGGCAACATGACCTCTTCAAGTATGTTGATATATGCAAACTCAAATACTTAATATACGACATAATTTAATAGTTTAAATAACCTTAAAAGAAGACACATAACTAGTAGTCTGGGTATTCCTAGCCTTCCTAGCCCTCACAGAATGGGCAAGGGTGTAGCAAAACGATGACGAATCACAGACTTTGTTGATAGCTGTGGATCCAACTTGGCAGCAGATGGTAATTTACCTTTCACTGCCTTGGAACGTGTTCTAAGTAATTTAGACAGCAAGTTCATTTTAAAAAATTAACAACGTTCAGCGTTAAACTATTTCATCATCATTGGGTAACTGCTACATCATCTGGTAGCAGGTACGTCATCGAGTGTGTTTGATACAATTGGTTATAAGCTACGTACAGACACATTTAATAGACATATGTAGCCCCCAATAAATGTCTCTAAGCAACATAAACCATGCGTCCAATATAAACAAATGAACTGATGGTTACAGTTAAGAACTGAGCCGCTTTTGTGGCAGCAGTAGCAGCCAGATAGGTCTTATGAGGTTGGAGGAAGTGAGGGTTCAGCCAGTGAAGGGAGGGGCATGAAGAACACCAAAGATGACATTTACAACTGGCTGTCTCGCTGTTGTGTTTGTGTCTGTTTGTGCCCACTGTGCCCTCCCTTGCAGCAGCGAACACTCATACATTACAGTATGCACAATGACACTCTGCCACTTCCAGCACCCAGGAAAGCACAACACGTCACTTCTGTCTCCGTCACGTATCAGGGCTTTGTGTGGGCTTGTGTGCGTGAGGGCGTGAATATGTATATTAGAGACTTTCACAGTGCCACTCAATGGTCACAGACATACATGTACAGTTGCAGTTGTGGAAAATGTGCAGGGTATGGAAATGACTGCCGCAGACTCACAGCATATGAGGTACCTGGCAGAGCAGGAGGAGCAGCAGGAGGAGGGGCAGAAAGAGGGAGGTGAGTGGTGAATGTGGAAATGACAGGAGGATATTGCGAGGCTAATTGTCTTGAGGAGTGCCCGAGCGACCTTGGCAGGGTGAGAAGTCAGGGGCTTTGGCCTCCCAGGGCACGCCGCTGCCAGGGTAATTGTGCCACGATCTTGACCTTGCATCTCTTAAACCCACCCTCCACTCTTCCTCGCTCTATCCCTCCTCTCTTTCTTTCTCTATCTCACTCTTTCCCTCACCGAAGCTGAATAGGAGCTAGGATCTGCTCTCTGCTCTAATGATGTCAGCTCCCCAGAGGAGGCGTCTGTCTGCTGAATCTCAACCGCTAGCCTTCAAAGCCTCAGTCTGGCCCAGGAGGTGGAGGGAGGCCTGGAGGAAGGTGGAGGAGGATCTGTCCATTAGACAGTAACACCACAACCAAAACAAAAAGCACTGCTGAAGTGGGGGCCACAGAGGTCCAGAGCCCTTCACTCTGCTGCTGGTAATTGTGCTCTGAACACAAAAGTAGGGAACCAGATGGAGGCAGGAGAAAGCGTGCATGAAACAGATCTGTTGCCCAACCTATTACCAACCTAACAGTTCAGCTGTTTCCTATTAGCACAACCTTGATCAAGAATTCCTTCAGAATAACAGACTGATCTTAAACAACTTATTTGGACAGTTTCAGTTGTTTTCAAAAATGTTTATACTAAAGCCTAAAAATAAATTTATTCAGTTGCTAATCCTCCTTTTGAAAGTTAGGACTATCAATCTTTCTCAATAACACATTTCCAATGTCAATATTTATGATTTAATATTCTAATTATTATGTTCAAATTCAGCCTATTATTAATATTTAAGAATAGGCTGTATAAACAGGCTTGTTGCATTGACAGTGCCACTATCAGACATTATCATTATCCTCCAGGATTCATTAGGCTTAGAAAATTGGTTTTGTTCATGATAAGTAAAAAGCGTTTTCTTTTCACATGGGGTTGGATGTGAGTAGACAGTTTGGATGCGTCTAGGCTAAGACGTGAAGGATGAGACTCACTAACATTAGCCAATGAATCACATGCCTGTCAGACTGATGAGAGCACTACCGTCCTGCCATAAGGAAGTATAGAGCAGAGGACAATTCTCTCCATTTCATAAGGTTAAAGGTAACGTTTGGCTTTACCAACAGCTTCCAGTTTAGTATTCATTTTCCACTATTCATTGTATTATTGTAAAAAAAAAAAAGATCATTCCATTACCCCTACTATTTTTTTTACACTGGTTTAGGCTTAGATTTGTGAACTGTGATCTCTAGATTATGTACTGAAGTAGCATTAATGTCTTTCATGATTAAAATGAGACTCAATGTCTAATTTTGAAGCTGTCTGACCATTGGCTGTTATTGACATAACTTTAACAATAACTTTTTGTATTCACCTACTGGAGTAAATATTAAAATTTAATCACACTATAAATTACATTTTCTAACTGGACTGCCATTAGTCTTTGGAAAAGGTTGGAAAGCCCTGCTTTAAAACACATCTATCAGGGAGACATTATAATATCTCAGCAGGCACATGCTTTGTCTGCTGCAATATATTTGGACATCAGTGTCTCAGATGCAGGACTGTGATTGATCTGCCCCAGGGCTTTTCTGCTGCTGTTTGAACTAGGATTGTCTTTTATTCAAATCACAGCTATCCTCACCTGCCAGCCAGCCAGGCCTCTATCTACAGAGACCACATTTGGCTTTAAATCAATACCAAAGCAATGGTGAAAGGAATGGATGGAGTGAGGGAGGGAGCAGCGGATGAGGACGTCTGATCCTGCTTGACATTTACCTGGGTGGTGCTCAGTCAACAATCATGCCAAGCCTGGATCAGATACCTCCTAACCCGGGATTGTAGCTGAACACTCTGCTGCTGCACAGCCGACTCACCGGCTCAATACTACCTCACACCTCACCATCACTAGGGTTGTGAATTGTTGGTGCATCAGAACTGTCAGGAAACTGATGATCCCATAAAATGGTTTTGAAATACCTTTCAAATCTGTATTGACACTGTATTGACACTTTTGGGGGAGTATTTCCATTGAGGTACAATGACGAGCAGGACCACTGGTATGTTTCTGCATGTCATCTGTGGTATTTGGGTGAACAGTGCATGGTGCACAGGTGGGAGGAGAGGTGGAGATGGGTAGATAGCTATATTTCTCTTGGTTTGGTCCTAGATGATGTTTTGAAAGTAGACCTCTCTGTCAGTTTGCTGCTGCTTTAGCAGCTTTATCTGCTTTATCTGCTTTATCTGCATCAAACTAAATGCCGCAGACAATGGATTAATGTTTAAAATGTAAATCGTTTATTTCAATTAAGGACTCACCAGCCAAAATCAACACAGAAAATGATGCCAAATAAAGTGGGTAAAGTAGGACAGACAGTAAATCTGTCTGCATTGGGTTATAAATTAATATGGGAGATTCTTACAATGTCTGTCTTGAACTTGTTCTATGTGGACGGTGAAAATAGACCATTTTATTGCACAGATGTACACACTGTCCTAACGGTATAGTTGTTACCAGACACTCTTCCACTTGTGGAGACACCCAGCAATCATCTTAAAGCTTAGGACCACTTTGCCATACGTCCTCCTATTGAGATTCATCAAAGGAAGGGAGACAGTGGGCCAAATCACATAAATCTATAGGCCAGCAGTAGTGGTGAGGAGAACGACTCCCATAAGACCCTGCTCCTCCTCTACCTCCACCATTACCTCTCTGTGATTTCTATCACGCTGTTCAGTGAATTTCTGCTAGAACCATTCTCACAATGATGGGAGATATAGTAAACTTGTCTGTCGACTTGACCTTCCAGAGATGGAAAGGCTTTTTATCCTCCATCCTTCATCTGCCCTTTTATTCACTCTCCATCCTTTTATATTGCAGCAGCTGCAAGGCCAGAGTCCATGTCTGCTTTGCATTTCACTGTTGAGTGAAGTTACTTTTGACATACTATGTCAATGTTTTCTGTGTTGTTTGTACTGCTGCATAGATGTATATGGAGGTAGATTTGTTTCTTTATTATTTAATTAAAAAAGGTGGCTTCAATCAACAAATATACTTTCAATAAAAAAACTCACTTCAAAAGAAAAATGATTGAATGCAAAAATGTATTTGAGATTCCAAAAATCCATTTGAACATGGTTTTTATTTGATTGAAAATGTTTTCTTTGATAAAAGTGAAGGTTTTGTGTTTGATTTTTTTTGGATTGATGTGATATTTATATTGAAAGTATCACATATTTTGTTTTTGCTTGAAGCAACCTTTTTGATTGAGTAATAAACAATAATAATAATAATAATAATAATAATAATAAAAACACAAATGTCCACCCATAATATGGCCCAAACACAAAACATCACTTCAATCAAAAAAGTTGCTTCAAACAAAAAACCTTCACTTCCATCAAAGACAACATTTTTAACCAAAGAAAAACAGTGTTTAAATTTTTTAGTCTAAAAAATATTTTTGCAGTCAAACAGCTTTTTTGAACAGCCAAAACAGAGAACGTCTTGCAAATTTGACTATTTCCATCAAACCTTTCTAAAGCAGTACTTGAAAAGATGTGCATCAAGAGAAGTTGATGGAAACATAACTACATACCCTGCTCAGAGTCTACATCAGCTGAACTTTTTAATAGCAACCTTCTCTCCTCAAGGATTCAATCTGACCATCTACGCAGATACCACGGTGTAAAGTGATAAATGTAAAAGCAAGACCATTCTTATAGAACTCCATTCACTCTTGCAACTATATCAACATCACAAGATTTCTAACTGAAAGAGTGGAGAACTCGGCATTCTGACCTAAAATGTAACAAGGTTGCTCAATTCAATATTTTTTCCAACTGTACTGCTGAATGGAAACCGATAACCATCCCAAATGACTACTGTTGACTTACTACGGCTGTCAACAAATATTTTAAATATTCTAATATATATTTGAAGTTTTTAAAAAGCAGGAAATTTGAAGGTGAAAATTGGATTTCAAATGTGGAAAAACACGCCCCGGTAGCAGAGGCGCACAGTAGACAGCTTGCTAGTGTGGTAACTATACTCTCTAATGCTGTCATACCACTGTTTCACCACAAGGTGGCAACCCTTGCTATAAAGCAGTCATAGCTCCTACTACTGTGGAGGCATGTGGCTGTCTACTTTGCGAGTGGGTGCGATGCCTGATAGTAGAAAAAGCAGAATGCCGCAAAGAAAGAGAGTTTAACCCCCCAAAATCTAAAAAGTCATGTGTGTAAATACTTTGGATTTTGGTCGGTGCAAGATAAAACTATGGAGCCAAGAGATAAAGTTGTATGCAAGCTATGTAGCATAGAGTTAGCATACCATTCGACCACAAGCAAAAAGAAGTCATATCTTGAAAATGTGTGGAACTACAGATAAACAGCCACTTATTATCTTGCACATTGTACCACAAGCTCTTTGTCTGCAACAAAACAAGAGGCCATCATGCAGAAAGTAATTTTGTACATTTGTAACGCCATGAGACCAATCAGTGTCGTTGATGGGGCAGGCTTTTGGGAGTTCTGTTGAGCAATCAGACGAAGGTACTGTATCTTTGTATTGATGTGTCCTGTTATTCACAGTATGTGGGTCATTGACAAAATGCGCAACCAATGTTTGAATAGTTTGAATATTCATTCTTTCTGAGGGAATATTCTATGGTAATTTTTATAGCAATTTTGACAGTCCAATGTCTCACACAGTTCTATAACTCTAATTTTGACAAACACTGGCACTTTGCAGAGTTTGAAGTAGTTGAAGTAGTTAATTACGCTACATTGTCATGAAACTAATGCTGGAGGAGTGAGGTTTAGTCAAAAGGTAAACTTTACAGGTATGTCTCGATCGTTATGCTGACTATAACTGGCCTGAGTGTGTCTAAACAAACCAAATAGAATCATTCTTCAGTAAAACTTCCACTAGAGTTTGAACCAAAGAAAATAAACTGCTGATCTCTTGTCTACCCTCTGTCCCACTCCTCTATCTCCAAAGTCCTAAGCGAATATTACAAATTACCCCCTTGTGCAAACACTCCTGATAAATGGCGCACGGAGGCCAGGCCTTAGGGAGCTAACAAAGCAAACATGACATGGCACATTGCTCTACATCTCCATCCCCAGTGTGTTTTCACAGGGATGTGAACGCCTGGTCATCTGGGTCAGATCGATTGCACATCGAGGCCCGCTTAGTAGCACTAATACTGCAGAGAGAGACGAAATGTCAGGAGATCTCCATCTCTGGTCTGGTTTCTGAAGTGTTGCACCAGGCAAGAATGGGGTTTGTGTCATTGTAGTTATATCATACTGTAGCTGGCTACAGATGACAGTGATGAAGTATTCAGATACTTTAATATTGTAGACCAAATACTGTACAATTCAATGCAAGTAAAAGTCCTGAAATTCAAAATGTTGATTAAGTAAAAGTACAGAAGTATTACCAGAAATGTGTACTTAAAGCATAAAAAGGTAAATGTACTGTTTTGCTGACTGGGTGATTTTAGAGTGTTATATTATCAAAGTGTATGGTTCATTTTTATCACTAAAATGTGTGTAATATTGTATTGTTTATTGTCATGGAGCCAACAGTAACACTTTTGGAAACACTACTACATCATCTCATAGTGTAGCATATGTACCTTCTTATTATAATAATGATCCATTTAATTTATATAGCACACTAATGCAGCTTAGAAGTATATAATATTTTAAAACTGCAAGCAGACAATTTAAACAGCAGTTAAAATATTACAATATATTATATAATGTAAAATCCTAATATGAAAATAATTAGTAGTGGCATATAAATATATTGGAATGTATTGGAGCAAAAAGTACAATATTTCCTTCTGAAATGTAGTGGATAGAAGTTTGAAGTTGCATATAATGGAAATACCCAAGTAAAGTACATGTACTGTATGTGTACTTAGTATACCTTTGGGGTTCATGTACAAATAGTACAAGTACAGCACTTGCAGTACTTAATTCCAATCCACTACTGCTACAGATAATACGTTAGAGTTCAGTCCTGTTCAGTCCACGACAAAAGAAATATTCCAAAACATTACATTGTAAAATCAAGTAAATAAACTGAAGAGTAAACAGTGATTTCATTATTCTGCATGTGCACATGCTGCACATGTGCACATACAGCTGTCCCGGAAATAAGTGGAAACAAAGCACTGAAATAAAAATGGAAATTAAAAGGGTCATTTGCAGAGTGGTTATTAAATGGACCTCCTGCTTCAGAATTCACCTTTTGAAGTGAAGTTTAGGAGCAGGAGAGGAATGTAACTGGTGATAAAGTGTCTCAGACACACGCTGACCTTCTGAACCTCTTTGGGGCATCTGTGGCTCAAGAGGAATAGAAGCTTACCGCTAATCAGAAGGGTGGTGGTTCGATCGGTGGCTCCTTTCGTCCACATATCGAAGTGCGCTTGGACAAGATACTGAATTGTGAGATTGAGTGAGCATTAGAAAAATGGTAAAAAAAAAAAGCCTCTCCTCTTGCATCAGTGTACGAAAGTGTATGCGAATGGTGGCGAATGTTGTAAAGTGCTTTGAGTGGTCTGTAGACTAGAAAAGAGCTGAATACACTCCATTTACCATCTAAAGGGTCACTGGAGGAACCAAGTAGCAAACCAAATGTTTCAAGTACAGTGGTACTTTTTTTCATCATGGTGCTGTTTAAAATTGTAATCTAATCTCTGTATGATCTGTGTGTGTCAACAGTATACCCAACTGATGCCATAAAAACAATAGGATCGATAAAAAGTCTGGTCTGTTGTTGTCTGATTTGATTATATCTGGTATGTACCTGCCTGGCTTAGTTTGATAGCCTTTGACCTTATCTGATCTGGTCTAGTCTATGCTGGCTTCACTATGTGCGATAATACAGATGACTTCAAAGTCCATCATCTATCCAAATAAGCACCAAAATAAATATTACAGTATAAAACAATCCTATTGAGTAACTCAAAAAATCGTTTAAACTGACGTTTGGTTCTAAGTTCACATAACTGCAAATGTCAAAAGTGTTTCCAAACTTGGAGCAGGACATAACATCAATACCCATTTACCCCCAGTGTTGTGAAAGTTCATACTTAACATGAGCTAAAGCTCAAAGTTCAGTTAACACAGTTTAAAATAAACTAATTCACAATCATATTCCACATCATCATTTTGATGCTTGAACTTGAAGTTCAAAAAAGGAACTACTTCATGTTAATTAGAAATGATTGGGATATTGCTCTTATGATTTTAGAATGTAATCATCAACAATTGTGCAGTAAAACAACATGAAAAATATTTACACCCGAGAGACTAATGTGCTGATAACTGCTGATAACCACATGAATTCATTGTCGTATGGACTTTTGATTGGCATCAAGAGTTTTGCTTTGCTTTGTGATTATTAAATATGATTCAGTGAAAAAGCAAGAAAGTAATAACAGATAGATTTACAGTAGATTTCAACAAAGGAAAATAAGGAAAACATTTAAATTGTCCCTGTTTTAAACAAACTTGGTGGCCATGCAAGTACGTACTTCAGCGTTTACAAAGTGTACTTGAATGCACTATAAAGTTTGTTGTTTTTCCAGTTTATGGTTGATTAAATATCCACAATCTTGACACACAAGTGTTTAAGTTAAGTGGAGACAAGGCGACATTGCCCCTCGAGTGTAGATTATGAGACTTTAGGTTAAAGTCCAGGAGAGAGCTCAGAGGAGTGCGCTGCTTATGAGCAAGCCAGTGCAGGTACATCAGGATGGAGCTCCAAAAGTAAAAAAAAAAATAAATGTCTTAAATGAATGACTGAGCATTGATTCTCACCGGACTGAATGACGCTCACGCACCACATGCACAACAGTCTACTCATATCTATTGCTCAGTTTCATCTGGTGTCTCTTTCCTACACACCCGTGGCTGCCATGCTTTATCTTCACCTCGTCTGGTTTGTATGCCTAGTGTGGTGTGTGATGAGTGACAGTCAGTGTGAGGCCAGTCTATGTCAACTCCATAAGATAACACTAACAGCAATATAACAGTGGTTCAGCATGTCAGGGAAAGAATATATGATACCTCTAAGCTGAGGAGAAATAGGCTTTGCTACGCTTATGGAGGCTTCTGTGGGCTTATAGCTGCCAGCACAGTGCTTTCCTTTATAGTACTACCGCTGGGAAGTCAACAGTTAAAAAAAAACCAAAAAAAAAAACTAACAGCAAGCTAGAATAAACCACGGTGCACAAATAAACATGAACTACTTTGCTATAAAAACCCTACATAACTGGTTCTGGTTTAGCAAACAGTCCAGATCCTTCCAGATATGGCAGCAGCCATTCCTAACCAGCCATTTCTGGTTTGTGGTCTGCTTTGTAAATCCATGACATGCTTGCTTTGTCTAACCAAAAACAATTGCTGGGTATTTGTTCCATCATACATGCTATCGCTTCATCACCCACTACGGGTTTTGATGGTGAAGAGGGTTCGTGTTATCTTGACTGCTGTTCCATTTGCATTACGACCATAATTATCTGCATGTATCTGATAAGCATTGTAATCAGCTTTATCTGGGTGACAGCCATTTTTTTCTCCCTTGTGATTTTACACGTTAAACAAGAAAAGTGACTTCTAACCAGCACAGTGGCAAAAACATGAGCTTGGATTGTCAGATACTGAGACAAAGGAAGACAACACATTTTGAAATTAGTAGCAGTGGAAAATAACTACAATTTATCTTCTGCGTGTCATAAAGTAATTTGAGGAAGTGAATGTGAGATTGTGGGTAAATCTGTCTGTTCTGGAGCAAGAAAGAAAAGTGAGAGAATAAGACAGCCAGGACATAATGGGAAAAAAACTTCCAAACACATTATATTAAGGGCCTTGTACTAATCAATATTGAATAAGGCCCTCATTAATCCATAAGGTGCTCATTAGCATTAGTATGCATTTATATACATATCCTATATCACTGCTTTTTTGACTAAAGAGATAGGTATTGATAAGGTATTGATCTCATCAAACACAGAGAAATGCACACAACTTGGTTTCAGAAACTGGGCCTTAAAATGTCTCATTTGGGACTATATGATGTCATACCTATACAGTCACTGTTCAACCTCCATTCACAGCCAATCAAATCAGCCAATCAGAGGAGCAGCTAGTGAGGCTGCTTTGAATCTTGAAGTCTTTACCATAAACATATATAAAGGGTTTTACATCCAGTATGCATACAAACAGAGACAGCACTGCAACAGACCACAGTTTAGGGTACTATTTTTGTGGAGGTGCATAACGAGCAAGTGAGGCCTACTGTTTGTGTTTTCCTGACCTGAAACTCGATTTATGAGTCTGATTGGTACCGACGCAGAGCGCCGGTGGGAGGCGCGTTTCACTTTAAACACTTGATCTATAAATGAATGTGGGTGATTACAGTATCTGAGGCCTAATGCTGTTTTATTCTGTATCTCTGCAGTTCATTAAGTCCCTGCAGCATAAAGGTCTGATATGTTGATAAATCTGCAGCCTGAGAAAGCCAGAGTGGTGCTGTTACACACGACTGGAGTTTACCTTCATTCAACCACAACAAGTAGATCACAATGCTAAACTACAGTCACACACTTCTAAGACATCAGACTGGTCACTTATAATTTAATGTTCTGCTTTTTTATGAGGGGGACATCAGATTAGCAGCTCATAAGCCTGTTTTACTACTTTCTTGTTTAATAACAGTAGCGTCTATTTTATCATTAGAACACCAGCAGTGAAACAGGCAGCTACTAAATATGTGACCATGCACACATTGCATTACATACATTAGAATTATTGCTGAGATAGCATTGTTCTGAAGAATCATATAAATGATTGTTTGTTTTTTTTCATTTCCATCGATATTATGGTAGCTAACTAATGAAAAAGCTCCTCCATCAGTTTGGCTATAGATTTGTAGTGATGTCTGTGTGCCTGTCTCTGAACCGTTCAGACATGAAGAAAAGCTTTCTGTTTCAGAGTCACCTGTTTCAGAGCTGTGTATGGAGCCCCTCTGATGACATTTGAAAAACAATAATATGTGGTCACGAAATAATAGTGCATGTAAACTCCAGCAGGTTATGACAGGTGATGACAGATAAATATTATGAATAAATGGCTGATGCTTGATGAATTGCTTTGCCTTAACTTGCCCCATGCTGCAGTAGACTCAGGAAAACACTTGGAGCTGATTTAATGGAAAGGCAGAGAGAGAATGAGCCTCAAAGGGAATTCTTGACAATTGTCCCCTTGTCTCTGCCACCTATGAGACAGATAAAAATGACCTGTTCTTTCTAGAGCTGAAGACAGATGCTTAAGAGAAGGGATGGGAAACTATATTGATATGATTTTTGGTACTTTTGCTTTATTAAGATTGAAACATACTTTATTGTGCATTTATTATCATTTAATTATGCACCTGGTAACAGTTGATTTTTTTTTTACTTTTTGCATCTACCCTTAAGTGAGAACAATTCCTATTTATTAAACTAAATATTGTATTATTTTAGCTTGTTTTGGGTTATAAATTGTAATACATGTCACATTATCTAACAATAATATATGTTTGTATGCATCCACATTATCTTTTGCTTGTGACAAGGACCTTAATAATATTGCTTCTATCCTTTTTGTGTGGACAAGCACAGTTTGAAACAAAATAGAAACACCTGCTGATGTGATTCTGGTGGTAATTCAATAGAAAATGTAGATCATGGGGACTTTGCATTAGAAAGAATGGAAAGCTCCCCAGAGCTTCCAGCCTCCTAAATAACACAACATACATTTTCTTTAGTTGAAACAGCAGATAAGGGCACGCATAAATCCAAGGAGCTCAGCCCATCTGCAGGCAGGTCATTTGGATGAACCCTTTCATCGTACATGTGTCAGCATTGCTAATAAAATGAGAACTGGCTGCTGCTGTGACGCGTCAACTTGCAATTTTAAGCATGTATATATATATATATATGTGTGTGTGTGTGTTTGAACATACAATACCCATGTGTACAAATGTGCACATTATGCACATGCATGCGCACAAGTTGCAAACCACATACATCAAAAGCACAGACACATATGTAACCAAAATTCAAAGCCAGGCATCTGGAAAATATCTAATCTATTGAAAGGGCTGCATGAGGGTAGCTACAGTCCAACTGTGTAGGCATGCTGGGGGAGACTGGAGAACAGCAGGGAGCCAGAAGGATGAGGTGAGAGGTGTACTGAGGATGGCGTCATGTTGAAAGAAATCAGTACTACCTGGGGAGAGAGAGCTGGTACATTATGTCCTACCACTTAGCGTTTGTGTTGTTTTTTTCTGTAGTATTTATTGCTTTTGAGTCAGTATGGATAAAATGGTTGATGCTTAACACAAAATTTCATTGAAAGAGGATAAATCTTGAAGGCCCTATGAAATTGAAGCTAAAGCAACTCTTTATTATTATTATTATTCGATCTTTTCAAAGCACATTTGATTTGCCATATTTTTTTATAAGAAATATCAATGTTAATTGGATGAACTTGTAAATGCCATTGAGTGCACAATGAGTCAGGTCTTTAACAGTTAAAGTTAAAGAGTTAAAGAGAAACAGTTAAAGAGAAATCTACTACTGGAGCTTCTCAGAAAGCATCACTTTTGAGATGCTTTCAATGCTATCACTATACCATAGCAATTCCTATTGCCATTCTAAACCTGAAGAGGGGCCAACACCTAAAGGGATGATGTCACATTCCAGCATCTGCTGAGCAGATGTCCCCAAACACATCCTGCTAACGGGGATAAATGGCAGGACTTCCAGAGTTGAAGGTCTCACATGGATGAATCCAGTAGGGACCTGTAACATTACAAGTTCATTTGATTCTTGCCCGTCTTGTTTGACACATCATCCTACCAAAACTGACAGGATCAGGGTTTCAACTCAAATGAAAGATGAAATATCTATCCTGAAAGGTACCGTGCAAAGGTAGTATACAGTAGAGAAACTTATTCTGCATCCAAATCAAGCCCTTATTATTTTTTATTTACTTATTATTTTTACTATTAGAAATGCATATTCCTTTGATATGAGTGCAATCTTGATTATATCCAGTCTATCATTTCAACATATTCCAGAACAAAGATAGCAGTCATGTCCAACAAAGATAAAAAAGTGCCGGCTGTATCTTGTCAGACCTTCTACTGTAGCACATGATTTCTCTGAAGTGGGTGGGGTGCTGGTGGGGTCTATCTTTGAAATGACTGATGTCTGGGGGATGCAAGGTGTCAAGGGGGACTTTGGTAAATGGCAGCATGTAGCAAGGTCGCCTCTCCATTTGTCTGCCAGTGGGATGGTGAAGGGTCGCTGCGTAGCGGGGCTATAGCTCTGTGACTGCCTGACAACCTCCTGCGGCCCTGCAAGCAATGGGAGCCCTCCATCTTGTGTCACTGTGGGGATGTCTAGAACTGGCGTGGTGCAGAGCAAAGTGCCCTCCCCTCCCTTTCAGTGCCTCTCACCACCTCCCGGAAGCATCCATCACAGCGTTCCCCAGAGGGGCGTGGGTAACGGATCGACTTTCCTCCGGAGCGCTAATCAATCCGACTCTCGCTGCCTCTCCCTGGGAACATTTATGGCCTGCCATAAAGCAGGCCTTTGGGGCATTACGGCACCCAGTAATCCTGCTAAGTGAGCAATATTTCCCATCTCTGGGGCTGCAGTTAGATGGGCTTGGGTCATAAATAGCAGAGTTAATCTGTGGCCATGACTTCTCGGCCAACCCCTCGGCAGTCACAACCCCACTGGGGCCAGGTGGGACCTGCCCACTGGCCAAGGTAAAACAACCTTTGAGATGAAACGATGAGATTGCCTTCTACAGCGAAGGTGTCGGATCACTGCCTCAGCCGTTACCCTGCCTCTCTGTAGTCTACCTTGGTAGAAAGAACCACTAAAGGAGAGGGCCTGGTTGGACCTGATGCAACACTGTAGTTCCAGCTATTAGCCCCCTCAATTCATAAAGTCGTATGAAGAAAACAGTTGCTGTGAACTGAATTTAATCCATTACAGAGCTTGGAGTTCAAAAGTAGCTACCAACAACAAAACAATTTAAACCAAACAGAAAACTGAAAAAGCTGGAATGGGCAGAAGTACTTGTATGCATTAATTGAACAAGCATATTGATCAACTAACATTATTTTTACAACTGTCTTTGAATGTGCACTTATACCAATTTTATTAGAAGTGAAGTAAAAACCAATGACCAAAAAACTCAACATGCATGTTAAAAATAAGCCACAAAAGGAAAACACTAAAGCCAAGAATCTGGCTGAATTCTTTTGGAGTTCCTGCCAAGGTCAGTGAGTTCTCCTCAAAGGGGAGCCACTTCCCCATTTTATGCCCGACTGAGTTAAAACGGATATGTGGATGTGCTAGTATATCTTCAGAACATCTTAAAACAGGCCGTTTTCTCTCAGGGCACTAGTGGGAGTTCCATATAGTAAAACAGAAGAAAGAAGGTGAAGCTAGCCTTAGGTTGAGCCTTGCCAAAGAGCTACAGCAACCACCTCCCCCTTCACCAATAACTGCTCCCATTTTATCCCATTTTGTATTATTTTATTCCACCCATCATGCATCAAAATGTCTCCCTGAGGTACCTTTGGCTTTGAGCAGAGGCCTCCGTATCCTTTTTGCCAGAAGGCCAAGTCTTTCTATCACACCACGGGTGCAGGAGTCAAGGTCTTCAACCCACGGCCCACAGCAGCCCTGCTCAGCTCAGCCAAACCCCCCTAGGCTGCCTGCTTGTCAGTCAGAAAGGCTTACTGATTTTTTTTTTTTTTTAAGTCTTTGGTTCAGTTCAGAAACAACAACATTGTTTTCCTGTTCAGAGCTAGGCAGAAACATGACAGGTGTCCATGGAAACAATATTTGTGCAGATGTTTCCAGTTCTTTGAAGATTTCAGAGGACTTTTTTAACAAGTAAGGTCAGTTTTTATTGTGCTACCATAACGTTTGGGTGAAAAGGGGATTGTAGGAGCATGATTTCATTTCTATTTCCAAATGTTTATCTAATTTTAAATTTATCAAGCTGTTATGTATTTGCACAAATATGTGTTAATATCTATCTGAATTGGTGAATGTTGACATATAGTTCAGCAGCGATGAATTAGAAATCTAATTCATTATATTAAAGACATAAAAAAGTAGTTTTTTATTGATGCCACATTTACAAAAAGAACAAACCCCCAAAAACACCTTTCATCCCCTATTTTTTTCCCAGAAAATCCAACTCTTGTCTTGTCAAAACTGTGATCCTACAGTGTGAGGCATAGACACTGAATGCCTCTGACATATTACCTTGCCTCATAGCAAGAAGGTCCAGGATTTAAATTTTTCTCACCCGTCCCAGGTCCTTTCCTGTGTGGAGTTTGCATGTTCTCCCTGTTTATGTGGATTTCTGCCTGGCGTTCCATTTCCTCCCACCATCAAATACTATGTTAATAGGTTTAATAATCCTGTCAGCGCCCCTGACCAAAACACTGGCAAAAAGAACAGGAGTTTGCTGCACTGTGGCTGCACGCTGCTTCAAGTTTGTGTAGGCTGGGTCAAATGCTGAGGATTAATTTAATTGTTATATATGCAAGTAATGAGAAATGGCATCATATTTATAGTAGCAGCATCTTGTCAGCAGATGAAAAGATTCATATGTTCTTCTCTCTCTACTATACTCTTTGAAGCAGTCTATGGAGGCCTCTTCTCTGTTTGAGACTTGGGCACCATCCAAGAAGGCTCTGCCGGAGCTCTGTATAGCCCAATCCCAATCCAGTGAATTTCTGGGAAGGTGATGGGGCCCTGAGTGATACTAGTCCCACAAGTCACTGCCGTTGTTGCTGCTGATGGTCTTGGCCAAGCCTGAGTAATGCTCTGGGGCTCTCAAATCATTTCCACTTGGAGCAGGAATGAACCCAAGCTACAATTGGATTCATATGTGCTGGATGGCTGACAAGAATCCCGCTCATCATCTGGATGTATGGTAGCTCCCCCATCAGGCAGAGGACTCTTTTTCTCTTTGTATCTATGACCAACAAAAGCTCAATAACTGATTTAATCAAAGACCATGGATACAGGAGCTGCACTGTAGCTGGAACAGAAGATTGGACTATTCCCCTGAAGAGATGTTATCACTGTAAGGCTCAGTAGCCATGAACCTGTGATCCACCCCTACCCTGTGAGCAGGGGTTTCAACTCCCTCGCAGCTAAAAGAGGAATAAGGAGCATTAACTTTGTACAAGAGACTATGGCACAGAGGGGGAATTGGAAAGGAGTAGCAGGAAGAGGGATCATATTCTTAGCACTGACAGTGCTGCTGCACTCATAAATTCTTTGCTTTATCTCTCCCAACAATCAGTCTAATTATGTTCATTGGAGGAGTCCAATTAATCCTCCATTGTCAGCCGGTGGCTAAGTGTTTTCTACCCCTCACACTGCCACGCACAGACAGTAAAATCTGCAATTAACTACACTACCCAAATTTATTTAGCGCCACTTGCCTCAGCTTCTGACTCCCTCCAATTATGCCTAATCAATTCCACCAGGAGGTGGCGGGGGTGCTGGGCACTGGGGGAGGTCACTGTCATTTGTCGTCTGAGCTGCGACAAACCCCTCTGTGCCACCCAAAGGCCAGACGTGTCAGCATGGTTGTCATGTGGCAAGACATGCAGGCGATTATCGCTGAATAGCAAACTAATATCCCAGCTGCCCCTGCCCATGGTGCCCCCTCTTGCTCCATTGTTGGTGTTAATTGAAAAACTTGCAATACAGACTAAAGGTGGCAGCATTTGGCTGTCATAGCCCTTTGCACAAACAGGCCAGGACACCCCCCTTGTTTCTTGGCAAGTAATTAAATGCCCACAGAATTACTAAACTGTAGTAGTGTAGTAATGAAACCAGTCTTGTCTGTTCTATGACATAAACTGTTCTTGTGCAGAGTGGATACAAGTAAATGCTCTACACAAACAGGAAGTTAGAGAACACCTTGTGGAATATAAAAGTACTGAAAAAACAAATAACCTCATATATTATGAGTTTTAACAAGAATATCTTTGAGAATAAATGCAATATGTTTGGAAATTATCCAGCATTTGGACAGGAGTTCAACTGTTGGACAATCTGTTTTCTGCTCAGTGATGTTACTTTTGATTTATATCTGACTTGGCCTATCCCTGTAACAAGAATCTTTTTTTTTTTTCATTTATTACTTGGACAATTTTGGTAATGTATGTTTCAATTGTGGGCGACAGTGCGCAGGGGTTAGCGCTGTTGCCTCATAGTAAGAAGGTCGCAGGTTCAAGACCTCCTTGGTCCTGGGTCTGGGATCTTTCTGTGTGGAGTTTGCATGTTCTCCCCGTGTCTGTGTGGGTTTTCACCGGGTACTCTGGCTTCCTCCCACAGTCCAAAAACATGCTGAGGTTAATTGGCAACTCTAAATTGCCCGTACGTGTGAGTGTTTGAGTGAATGGTGTGTGTGCCCCACGATTGGCTGGCGACCATCTGGGGTGTATCCCTGCCTCTCACCATAACGCACTGGGATAGGCTCAAGCAGACCCCTGTGACCCTAATGAGGAATAAGCAGGTATAGAAACTGAATGACTGTTTCAATTGTACATATACTTTAAAGATATCAGATAGTCATACATGTATACCTATTAAATTTCACTTAACACCACCTGCTACTCAAAAAGTTTTCACTGTTCTTTTGTAGTTTTGCAGGGCCCAGACTAAATCTTTGTGCAATTGTATTGAACGGCATCTGACTGTGGAGGTATTGCTGTTATAAAGTACGTACCTGACATGTTCTTCTTCATGTCTGCAGCATGAGGGTTAGCATATACAGCTAATATGCACTCAGGTCTCATCTGTATGCATGTATACAGGCATCCACACATCCATTGGCATATTGTTCCACTGTGTCCATGATGTTATTTTATGTGCCCACTCAAGCTAACATTCCCACACTGTGTGGTTATGTGTATGTGTGCCTAAGGCTTGGAGGCAGGTTGGCCTCCCTCAAGCTAGCATTTTGGCCCAGCGCTGTCAAACCAAAGCTCCGCAGTGGGTGCAGATACTGGGAAGGAAAGCCCACTGACTGGAATAACCATGTTAGAAACCCGCCGTAAAACGCCACTAATATTTAATGCCTTGCTGTCAGGTCTGAAGGGCACATGCACACAGAGGAACTGTGCAGCCAAGTGTGTGCTCCTCTGCAAGGCTCACTGCATCTGACTGTGAGTGGAAAGAAAATATGAACAATGTGTGTGCTTGTGTGTTTTTGTATATGTCTCAAAGCTGTGATGGATGAAGTGGAAATACTGTAAGTAGTGTCTGCAACATTTACTTAAGGTATCAAAAGTAAAAGTACTCCCTATGCAGACTTTTATATCATGGCATTGTACTATAATACATGTGGACATTTTATTGTTTCAGTTTATCAATGGGGAATTAATTTTAGATTTGAGTAAACTAATAGAAATAACAACGATTCATAATATTCAAATAATGAGCATAGCAAATGAAAAAAAAAAAATTGTGACAATTTAAGAGAATATAGATAATAGTATGCCAAATATTATAATATTCATCTGAAAAGTAACCAAAGCTAAGTAGAGAGTAGAAAGCCAAATATTTCCCTCTGAAAAGTAGTGGAGTGCAGTATAACGTATCATCACATGGAAATAATTTCCACCACTGTTGATTTCCCTGATGTGCAAACTTGTTTAGCTCACAGCATTAATATTTTCACTGAGTCGTGTCAGCTTCTGCGGATACACTGCGATGCTTCCTCACCACAGAACAGCCGGTGGCAAGCCCCTTACTAATCCACAGGGTGTATCAGGTGATGGAGGCATCACTGGGCCTGATAACATCGCAATGTCTCTGGCAGGATCAGGTTGAAGAGGCACCTGGTGGGTGAGTCCAGGCTAATGGCAGCAGATATCAGATCATGGCCTGTCACTGTATTAACCGGCAGCTTGTGTAATCCTCTGATAATAGACACATTTAGAACTGAAGACACCGCTGAAACTGTCAACATACCAGCCATTGCTAAGTTAATGAAAATCCAATGTCAGTGATTATGTGTGTGAGATAGGTATTAACTATCTATATCTATATATACATTTGTGTCTCTGTTTGTGAGAACATGTAGGTCCAATATATATGTGCATCACAGGAAGATTTTTTAAGAGCATGTGTGCATGGCTCTAAGAATAGCATTCTCCTCTTGACCCCGGTGCCTGGCTGCAGTAATTCTCCAGTGTAGCGTATTACTTTCATGCCGACAGCAGTTTAAGTACAGAGCCCCCTGCACTGGTGCAGTCCAAACACAGGCACCTTGGGATGCCTTCCACTTAAAACAAGCAGTGGGAGCACATTAACATTTCAAGGTATTATTTCAAACGTGGGGGAAATTGCTGTTGAATATTTCATGTGCGGCAGTACCAGGCGAATGTATCCCTCTGTGGCTGCGGCAATGGCGGAGGTCGGGTTTTTTTTTGTGGGGGTGGGGGGAAGGAGTTGGCAAAGACGAGACCTGCGGGAGCCGATCTGGGCATTTGAAGGCAGATTGGTGTGTACCGCGCTGCTCTACATCAGCGTCAGAGGGGACCCCACTTTGAAGAGCAATTATACTACCACTACTGGCTCATTAATTAAACCGAGAGCGACTAGGCTAATTTAGCTTTGTGACCCCTCAGAACGTGCTCACAGCTCGCTGAACCACTCAGATATTATCCAATCAGTATTGCAGCCATGTGCCGCTAATTGGTGATGTTGTTATGTCGACGGCTCTGTGTCACAGCTTGAGCATGGCCTTTGACTTAATTCACATGTCATGCCTGCCAATTACTCCCTGATGTAAGTGACTGTCGGGTGTTTATGAAAGTGAGAATGTGATTTTGAAAAACCGAGACGTTTGGTTCAGAAAGGAACTTGAAATGCATAATTTAGCCATTGTGAAACTGGCACCTGCACTGATACATACACACAAAGGTAACACTTCTAATAACACCAATGCATTGGTAATCAGAGGTAACATATTTACCGGAGTATTCCTATTTGATGCTACTTTATAGTTCACATACATTTCAGGAGAAATTTTGTTCCCTTTTACTCAACTTGTACTTACTAGATACTTTTCAGATTAAGATTCAACATAAAAATATAAATTTCATTATTATAACTGTTGTTATAATATGTAACAATGATGTGCACTTTGTGTTGAATAAAGGGTATAATAATATTATTATTATTATTATTATTAAAACATGATACACATATTATTATGAGGTACTACACTATTATCTGATCTAAATAATTCTACCACCGATGTTGATAAAACTATTCAGACGATATACAATAATATAAGCCCTTGGCTAACCCACACAAACTGTATTAACTGCACTGTATTTTATCAGTATCTTAGAGACATTAAATGTTGAACAAGATAATACATATAACACTCATGCCCTGTAGTGAACTTGTGACTTCATATTGAACATACTGGGAGCTTCACACCCACGTGTACTGAGAGTTGGTCTGTCTCCTCCCTTCAGGGCCAAAGGGATGAACCCTGACCCTTTTCGTTTCAAGGGGGCAACCACAAGAACCACACCCCCATCTGCATCCAGCTCTTCAGGGACTGCGAGGGTGCATGTCAGCCCCCAGTCTGCCACTTCAACCCCTGCTCCGCCCACCCGCCTCAGGGTGTACACGCATTATTGTGCAAAAGAAATCGTTCTCACCCCCCCCCACACCTCCCCTCTCTTTGTTTTGCAAATAGCCTCTCCCACATTTTTACATACACACTCCAACCACTGAGCTCAGGGGACCGTCCAGGAAGTAATTGTGGCTTTTGTGCGTGTGGTCGCAACCCCCCCCCCACTTTCCTCAAAGGAGCCGCGCCCCCTTGTCAGCTGTCATCATATAACTGCCTGCAGACCCAGGGGCCTAATGACAGGATCTATAGCACATGAAAACACAATTATAGCCTTTGGTTCAATTGCTACTGTGTGAATGGCCTTTAAAACGGGGAAAAAGGACACATGTTCGAAGGCAAATAAATATGAACAATATCGCCAGAATCACAACCCCATTAAATGACTAGATTCGCATATTTTTATTATAAATGTTTAAGTCACTCTCCTTACATGCATGTTATGCTACTCAGAGGATGTGCTTGACGCAAGGAGATTTCTGACTGATATTTATACATTTGACCTTGTGTAACAGCGCTACTTGGTATTTTAATGAGCACATATGAGCGATGGCGCTGGCATACACAACCTACACACAAGCCTGTGTGTTCTGATGGCATTTCATTATCTTTGACGATGTTGTTTTCATGGCAATATTTTGAAGCCACATTAAGCATCCATTACAAGACGCTGCAGGAAACATGTTGATGGAACCTGCAAAAAAAAAAAAAATCCACTGCCTGGGCTCAATACTGCAAAAGCCCGGCATGCTTTACATTAGGCAGTCAAAATGGCAGAAGAGGAGAGGCCTCCCATGATCTTTTTCAAATGGGAACAGTGACCCCCAATGGACAATGCGATGCAGTTTGGCAAAGGGTTAACACAACATCATCCACCAATTCTTTGCGTGTGGCTGCAGTGACTCTCTAATGCAGTAGATGTCAGTGTTGTATCACGGCAGAAGTGGGCACACACAGAGAAGAGGGAAACTGTGGCTGTAAAGATCACATCTGTCTCAGTGACACCACTAATCCCATTTAATCTCTCTGAGTTAATGTCCAGTTTTGCTAGTCGCCCCCCTCCCCCCTAACCCAAAGGCAGAGGGCTATAAAAACAAGGGCAGGGGCCCAGATTCCATTAATGTAGTGACCCTAATGGGCTAAAGTGACAAAGATGACACTCAGACACTTAAGCCTGCAGATGCTGCCAACTGGGCAGGTACTTGATCCCAGCCATTAAGGAAAACACATCGTAAACACATACTTAAATACACAAATACATACTCTATGTGTAGACCAGTGGTGAACAAAGTTCTCAGATCCTTTATTTACTAACAGTAGAAATACTGTCATAATCATTATGCAAACTGTATTGTATTATTAAAGTATTAAAATATTTGATTTTATTACTAACAAACACACAGAAGCATTTTATTGTAGTTTCGAATGCAGATCCAATGTTAGACACTTTGGGTAGATTAATAGTAAAGGTACAACATCATATGATACAGCAATGTATCACATGTGTAATACACTTTATATTGCTTTATATTGCTTTACTTTAAAAACATAGCAATTTAAATAAATATTTAAAAATATTTAAAAATATTATTTCATGAGAAATCCTCATCTGAATAGTAATAGCGGAATGGGGAGTAGTAGTAGCAGTAGCATCACATGGAAATACTCTAGCACAAAAAACCTCCAAGTAAAATAAAGATGAGTATTTGGGTAAATGCACTTACTTACAGGTGTATACAATAGAGGAACACACACAGCAGGCAAATGAGATGCACTGCACATTGGAACACACATGCGAAGCGCATTCTTGAAGCCATGCAATGATTAAATGGAATCTAATTAAATAGGCGCTAATTGAAGTGCTAATTAACTAAAACAAATTGACACAACTGTGACAAGGAGAGAATGAGGCGTTTGTGAGCGCTGGTGAAGAACAATATGAGTTTAGCGTAGCAGCAGCCTTCTGCAAGATACAGGCTGGCCTCTCTGTTGTCTTTCCCCCTCTCAGGCCTGTCACAATACACAGGCCTTTAAACTAAGGACCTCTCACAACTACAGGAGGCTTCTCTTTTCAGTGAAGGCTCAGGATTGCCACCCACTTTCATTCTCCCTAACACACACACCAGATCCCTGCTTCCATAAAGCTTGCAGTGTAACACTGCACCATGCACCAGGCAACCGCCAGCCCCCGCACACAGCAATAGCCAGGAAACTTGATCCTATTAATTTTCACTTATATTTAATATGCCTTTAGTGTATATTGTAAAGCCAAAAAGGTAGAAAATTGCAGCTTTCTTGAAAAGTTCAAAGAATCTGTACAGCTAATAACCAATGGAAGACATTCTTAGATCCTTCACTCAAGTAATAGTACTGATACAGTACTTCCGGCTTTACTTCTGCATTTTATAACCTATTGAGACTGCCCCAAAAAATCTCAAGTCGCAAAAAATCTCACATTTGAATTGTTTAACCTACTTTGCTGACTACATTAAAATCCAATTGGAAAAAAAAATCCTTGCTCCAGAGACAAAGCCCGACACCCCTGTGTAACACTGCTGTGACGTCACGCTGGGAAAAGATACTTTTTCAAAGCTTTTCTGGGCATTCAAAAGGTTTTTGAAGGATTAACAGAGGTTAATTAATTACCACCTGGTGGTGTCCTGTCAACAGTTTTACAGGATTCTCTTTTACTATTGCAATCTGGAAAAAATGCTTTTTGATTCGCATGGGATTTTTTGTTGCAGAACCACGAGTGGCCACTGGGAAAAAAAATCACTGTGCTGTTTCGAGGCGGCCACATATCCAGGTCTTTTAAAACATCTATGCTTTATTTACAGTTAGCTAGTTTAGTCCAGTGGATCCCAATCTAGGGGGTGGGCACCTACAAAAGGGTGTGTGTTCAAAGTGTCCCGTTAAAGAGGTTAGTATGCTTGCAGGGTTGGGACTCTAACATCAGACTTAACCTTCTCACAACCCTAAACCCAGTAAACTGTAGCCCATTAACAAAGTTCAACAGTCTTGCTTAGCCATGTTTTGTAAATATTCTGTCCAAGTCATATTACCAATCCATGGAAAGGAAGAGGGGGAGTTGCTCTTTGGTTCTGCTTCCTTGAGTGGTTGAAGGAGGTTATTCCAGCTGTGGTGTAGAAAAGATCGGTGGTGCAGACCATGTTGCTTTTTGTTGCTCCTTGTTGGTTGAAAGAACTGTTTAGTATACTGCTTTAGAGGTGCTCGCTTATGATATGCCTCGAGAGCAGAGAAGCTGCTCAAGGTTTCTGGCCTGCAGCCATAGCTTCTTCTGCTCTGGGGAGCAGAAGAACAGAGCTGTGCTCTCTTGATGGGCCACTGAGTGAGAGAAAGAGGAGTCTTCCAGGAAGAGAGAGAACAAAGGTTGTGAACCACCATGTTTATGAATGAAACACTGGGGCAGATTGTTATTTTTCATCTTTGTAAATGTGTCATTGCAACAATGATTTAACATTCTTTGGTGTAACACTCCTTTGGAATTTTACAGGGATAGTATCAGGTGCAAAGATTTTTTTTGTAACCAGGCCTTACAGAATCAAATGGTGGCCAAACTGTAGAATTACAAGTATGGCTTCCTTTATGGGATCCTAATAGGGCAAGAAAGCTCTTTTTTTATCATCCACTATCATGGGGCAAGGAGGTGTGTATAATGGTTTATATTTTTCTTGACGCACCCCCTTAATATGATCCATTTCATGATGAGCCTTTAACCATTTGGAAAGTCTAGAAGAGCTACATGATTGAATTATTTCAACTATAGTAGTAAAGTACAGTTTTGAAGTACTTGTACGTACCTTACTTGAGTATTTTGATCTGATGCTACTTCATATTCCACTATGCTACACCTTAAAAAGAAATATTTTACTTTCTATCTTGAACAAGATAAAGAATTTTATTTTATCACAGATGTCTGGATCTTTAGTTATTGGAGCAACAAGTGAGTTAGCTAGGGTAGCAGCACCTCTGAGAAACACAGATTGTTATTGTACTGTAAATCTGCTGTGTTCAGTGTTTTTACCTTTAATTAGTGGGCCTTTTGAGGAGGCGAAGACATCTGCAGATGATTCATCTCCCAGTAAAGCCATTTGAATGTCTTACTCTTGAGTTTTTAAGGAAGGTGAGCTAATGATTGTAGAATTTCCCAGGATCCCATGTTATATCACAACTTCATCAACTCATGCTTTATCATTGTTCAGCAAGAGAAACCCCTAGTGGCTGAAAATTACATATTGTGCATTTAAATGTTTTAAGACAAGGAAACATGACAGATTCCAGAAATGGTGAATACCTTTCTCAGTTGCTGTATATCTTTATGCAGTGTATATAAGAAAATATATGTCAGTGCTAATACACCACACACAAAATATAATGTAATGCAGGAGTCAGGACTTCTACTTGTAAAATATCTGAATACATCTACCACTGACAAGGCTTGATGTGAGATGAAAGGCATCCAACCTGAGAGTCTGGTCTGAGTGACCTAATTTCTGACACTGTTTCCCTGAACTGTGGTTCTCAGTGTCTGTTCAAAGCAACAGTGTGTTTCCTATGACACAGGAATGCAGGTGTACAAACCACATGTGTACATTCTCATAGTCTCACACACATATAACCTTGTCTGCATCAGACTGTTTGTGATCTTTATTCTTGTTCACGTCTTTGTGATAAAAGCTTTTCACAAGTCTGACCTCTCTTTGCTGGCAGCGATGTATAGAGCGTCTGCAGGAACATGACCCCAGATACGGAATATTTCCCGGAGCACACATTTCTGAACTGCTCCCAAAACATCACTGTGATATAAACCGCAATGCTGTAAATCATAAAGCACAAGGTGTAATAAAGTGTCTCTCCCTGCTGTCTGCTCTAGTTAAACATCTACCAAGGGCAATATATCTGTTGCTATAGCTACAGATTCTCTGGTAGATGCAAAACTGGAATGATATAGCCTGGGAGGTCCCACTTTAATAAATTAAATTAAAAAAGGAAAGTAAAGGCAGCCAGCAAAGCACTGGCTTTGCTGGAGAACTAACATCTTGACAAATTTATTATGGCGAACACCTGCCTCCTGAGTCCAAACCTTAATGACTGTACTGAAAGAAAATCTGCAAAATAACGTAACTGCGATTGCTCTAAAATAATGCTTTCACTACAACCGGCAGTTTCATATAGCACACAGTATATATCCAGTAGGAGTTTCTCCACACCTCCATTACCCCATTCAATCCCAGCATGCGATAGCCTCAGCTCCAGCAGAGCACAACTTTAGATCCCTGCTAATTTAATGTTCCCAGACCTAATTGTACTCAGAGAAGTAGCACTGCTGTATCTCAATGACTATGGCTTGTTAAAATTGATGGGATATGTGTGTATACATGTGTGTGTATAGCCCTATAGTACAGCAACCCGGCCAAGCACCTTACATGGCCTGACATTAATCACTGTGCACTGTCCCATGCAATATTCACCTGGCTAAGCACAGTGGGTGCAGAGGTTGTCTGGGTTCAGCCACTCTTTGTTATTCTCTTCCCTTTTTATTTCTAGTCTCTCTCTCGCTCTCTCTCTCTCTCTCTCTCTCTCTCTCTCTATCTCTCGCCTTGTCTAAGGGGTTATCAAGCTGCAGCTGTAGCCATGGGGAGAGAAAAGGTTAAGGATCTTATGAAAAAAGTCCTCAGATGGTGAAATACTCCTTGAGGACACAGATTAACTAACTGATGTAAGTAGTAATTTTACATGTGTCCCCACTGAATTGTGTTAAGATTGTTCCAGTGGTACACATTTATCAAAGCCCAAATGCACTGAAAGACAAATGGCATGCCTCATTTGATGCTCCTATGACACATTGCAGGCATCAGGTTTAAAAAAGCCATCACAATAGGACCAGGCTGGACCAGCAGTATTTTAAGAAAAGATTGCTATCTATCATTGGTGGAAGAAAGTAATAGTCCTGGATGAAAAATCTTACTGAAGTAAAAGGTAGTGTCAGCAAAATGCTGGTATTAAAGTGAAAGTACTCAGTTCATTCCTTGGATATATTAAATATGATTATATCTGAATATTAATACTGAAGCATCAGTGTGTAAGCAATATTTTACTGTTGTAGCAGTGGCTACAGTGTTATAGCAGCCCCTCCAATGGGTCGGCAGGTAAATGTGAGGATTACAGGGAGAGGAAAGAAGAACAAACTTCTGTTTTACGAATCTATTTTCACTTTTTGGACTTTTTCTCTAATCTTTGATTTTGTGAGGAGTTTAGAGGGAAAATCTGATTTTATCTTTAACTGTGTTGGACTTTTATATTAATCAGAGTCAAATCTCCATCTGAATAAAACCAAAATTGCGTGTAGTATAAAGTAACATTGCCTGGAATTAATGAAATGAAGTAGTTCAAATTTGTACTAAGGCACAGTACTTGAGTACATGTAGTTAGTTAGTTTCCACCACTGCTATTTAAATGTAGGCATGCACCAGTTGCATCCTTTAGTTTAACCTTTCTATTTGAGTAGCTGATGATGATGAATGTTGCATGAGGTAGATGTTGGTAGATATACTGTAGGTGTGTAGTGTACAGCCACTCTTTTATCTTTTACTTTTTTCTTCCAGGTGGATGGAAGTCATATAAAGTACAGTTACTCATAACTCTGTAGTATTAACTAATTCTTAAAGTTTGTTGTGTAAGTTTTATGACAAGTAGATCAGACAATATTGAGCATAGATAATTCAAGTTAGAATCTGTCAGCCAACGTAAATACCGACCATAATCCAATGAATCTAACATGTGACAACAAACAAGGATGGATATCAGTAGAGTAGATGGCAGTAGATGACAGTGGTCATTGTTCTCTTTAGCACTACAGAATTATAATTGCTATAGTTCAGTGGTCATGAATTAAAAGTAGGCAGGATCCGGATGAAAAGAAACACAATCAGTGAAAGTCCAAGAACATTTTTTTTTTATTATCATCAGTTCCTTTTGAACACAGCATTTGTAAAACAGGAAAAATGCAGGTGTTAAAAGAAATAAATTAATTTATTTTATTATATTTTTCTAAATGCTTTTTTTTCCTGTTACTAAATGTTTTTACAGCAAAGTTGGTGGGATTGGGCTTTTAACTTTCATTGTAGCTTGCTACATATAACATTAAAGTTCCTTGACTTGAATCAGTGCCTTAATTGTTTTAAATGAAAAAAAAAAAAATCAGATATTCAGAACCTTAACCGTTGATGCGCCGAAGGACGCACTGGTGCGTCCTACTCAGATGACGCTTTGAGGCATCATTGCATCAAGACGCATTCGTGGGTGTCGGTTTCACTTCATTTGGAGAGTGTGAACTTTAAACTATATACCAGTTTTTAAATTGTGATGATAGGCCAAGCAATTAAGAGTTATGATAAATTATTTATGCCATAATGATGCTGAATATTTTTGTCGCATTCTATACACATTCGCTGCAAGTTTGGTGCAGGTAGAGACGGAATAAAGAGACGAGAAATAGACATAGATGCTGGTGGTTGGTATTAGAAGTATTAGAAAAAAAAACAGAAAAGCCCCCACACTGACGACAACACCTTTCCTATTGGCAGAAAAACACCACATCATTCAATCAAAAATCCTACTTCCAAACACGTCATTTGGTTGCTGGGGAAAAAAGAAAATTTATGGAAGTTTTGGAACGATACAGAGACAGGTGAAATTTTAAGGTAAAATAAAAAAGTAACCAAAAATGGACAATTGCCTCAAAGACCTCAAAGAGCTGCACAAAAAACTCTTTAATCTAGAAAATGCTTGTTGCATTGGAGATAAACCAAAATGATCTTATCGAACATTACCGCCCCCACTGCAGCGATCCGTTGTCTCGTCTGCTTTCTCTCTCTTGCCGGTTGCTATAGCAACACAGTAGCAGCAGCCCATGGATGCACAGCTCATTGGTTGACTTGCATTGCGTGCTTTCCCCGGCCGGATGCTTGGAAAGGACGCTCCCCATGGCTGTATCAATAACATGATAAGCGGTGTAGTGCATTAAATTATTTATTTAAATACTGCTATAGTAGTATAAAGTTTAAAGCTGTTTTAAACTCATATGTATTAAACTGATGCTACCTGATGTGTAGGATAAATGAGTGACAATGATAGAACAGATTAGATAGACCTGCACTGTATAGACTATAGTACAGGATGCATTGTTTTGATGATTATCATGCTGTTAACATTTATCTGCTTTAGTTTCTTTTCAGGAGATGATTTGAATCAATGGAAATATCACATGTAAAAAATCTACCCTGGAACTAAAAAAGGATCTTTCATGTGTGTCATGTTATCCATCCATAGATTTTATGTCTATTTCCACAGGCTGGTCATAACTTTCCAGGAATATCTGCCGCTTCTGTGTTTGCCAACTCTCCAAATCCAACTATCTGTAGCCGGCTCAGGTTGAGACCTGGCTCCAAAGTTCCCTGTGAGTCCGGAGAAGTGGTTACAAAATCCTTTCACACCCTCCCCCACCTCTATCTCAACACCGGTGGGACTGTTCCCTCATCTTTTCCCAGCTTTCCCCTGGCATCCCGAGCAAAGTCAACACACCACCAGCCCCAGTGGAAACCTGTGGGGATGAGTTTGGCTACTCACACTAAATCCACTGTGGTCAGACTGTCTGCTGAGCAAAAATAGATGGCATTTAGGAAAGTTGAAAATGTAAGGTACGCACTCCCACACATGTTTGTGTAGGAAAATCATCTCAGAGAAGAGAGATTAAAAGTCTATTGATGTTTTTACAAAACCTGGACATTTGCCAGTTGTCACCACATAATTTCATTTGCAGCAATTCACATCCTTATTTATTATAAATAGGAGGTTTCACTTTTAATTTACTCTAAGTTATGATCAATGACTAAAATTCACTTTAGTCAATCTTCTTTTTTTTGTTGATTTTATTGAAATTATCTAGATACTACCCAAACAATCATTGGCATATTTATTTTATTAATATTTTTTGCAACTATTCAATTTCAGCAAGTGTACTTTTCATCTAACAAGACTTGCTTGTAAGCCAGAAGTCAATTAACAGAGAGTGTTGTTATTCAAACACTTATTATGGTGATTATATCATATTACGTCTGCACTAAACATTCTCCGTCTGATCTCTGCTCTAATTACACGTAGTTGGCTTACTACTCTCTACTGGGAAGAAGTGAGTTTCATATTTAAGTCATTTACTACTACAGTATATGCAGTGCTGGCGGCTCATCAAATGTTCTTGTAATTCCTTGGTCAGCTATTGAAGTTAATGAAGTCATAAATAACTCGGTCCCCTTTTAAACATTTATAATTTGTAGTTTTATAGTTGAAACGAGTCGTTCCAAGACAAGATGTCTTTCTTTTAAGAGTTGGCCTCATTCACTGGACTTTCTCTCACCACATTAAAGAAACTATGTGCTTGGATATGGTTTGAACACCTAGAAAACCGTGGGACAGCTGGGGCATCAATTACACAGGGAAAGAATTCTCGACCTTTTATCAGGTGCTTCATGTATCATGTAGCAAGACACTGGAGTGGTTTAAAGAGATGTATATGTTGTGGTGGATATGTAGTATCACGAAAGACTAGACTTAAAATACCCTATTGGACTGTAAACCTAGTCCAGTTTGCTTTTGTGTGTATGGTCACATTATTTAGCATCAATATTGGGAAAGTTACTTCAAAACTGTATTGCATATTTATTCCTTGTTACTGTCATTTTAAAGTAATGTTTTGCATTATGATATTATTGTATTTTAAATGTAAGGCATTACACTACAATTGCATCACTTTTAAGTTACTCTCATCAAAATAACTGGAAAACACCTTGTCATCATTGCTGCTAGACACAATAGGGATGTTGCTGACAATATTTGACAGATGGAGATTTTATTGCCACACTCTGCTTGCTTCATTGCTAACCTTGTGTTACTGTCGAACCTCTGTAAATGTTTAGTTAAATTGATGGTGCTTTTTCAGAAAGTGGACAGTTCTTTACATTTAGCACATAGAGTGCATTTGACCATGATGTACTTCAAATTATTATTTTTCACAAACGTAGACCCATCTGAAGAATGTGCTATCCAATGCTTCTGCAGGTTCACTCATCTCAATCATCTGTCTGATGAGCCAAAAGGAAAAGAAAGTGAAACATTTTGCATGGACTTTTCACTGCTGCTGATCACGCAATGATTTTAGCAAATTTGTATGAAAAAAAACAAAAAAAACACCATTTCAATCCAGGTTATAAAATCCATTGTAACGCTCATTAGTGACATTGGTATTGAGTGTATTTTCTACAGCAAAAAGCATAATTTGTTACTTTTGTATTGCATTACTCCCAACGCTGCTATGCATTAATCAGTGGTGGATCAAGTACATATTTATAAATGTAAGATAAATGTTTTATTATAATAGTATATATATATATATATATATATATATATATATATATATATATATATATATATATATATATATATATATATATAGTTGCTATATATTGTAATTTTCTAATAATCATATACCTCCTTTTGTGAATGAAAGTCATCATATTTTTATGTTTATCTGTGCAGCACAGGTGCATGTCAGTTCATCTGCTAACAGTCTTTGAGGTGGTTATGACAATTATCTGCTGTGTGAGATCATGCAAACACGTTCATGTTACAAGCAGCTGACTAATTGATCTGTCAAGGTCTATTACAACTCACGCTCCTCCACTCGTCTCCTTCCTGCACTGCACACTCATACATGCAATGTGCCTGCAAACCTCTCTGCTGCACAACTCGCTGTCCTCATCTAATAATGCTGTTTGTAAAACTGTAGTATTAATCTTAGTAAGAGCAGTGAAAGCCTTTGCACATTACCACTTGTAAGCTTTTCAACTCCATAATTACATCAAGGATTTTACATTATATATAATTATTAATAATTATATATATATATATATATATATATTACATGATATATATATATATATATATTACATGATATGTATACTAGTTACATATATAACTAGTATATATATATATATATATATATATATATATATATATATATATTACATGATATGTATACTATTATAACGTGATACTTATCACGTTATTTCGTGATATGAAATTATTGATACACAACTATCCCATTATTTTGAGATAAGCAACTATCATGTTATTTCATGATAATCCTTTATCATGTTATTTCATGATATGTGGTGGCTCTGAGGTAAGGTCTGCCGTAAGCCAGTCGACCGGTACACTTCCCTTTCACTTCACGTCATGGTTCAGTCTCTAGCGTATAACACGTTAAGTGTTCAGGATATAAAAAACTAGCAGGGTTTTTCTATAATCATCATACTCTGGAATATGACTCATAATACGATTGATTTGAATTATTATTTTTTTGTGCAGATTTAAACAACACACCTCCCTCTTCACACCTTAGAGACCACACACCTTAGAAGGTCATAAAATATTATTTCAGCATTTAATCATTAGTTCTGAACTTTTTGGGGGTTAAATTGTTTTAACCAGCATCAGGCCTGATCATAAATACCAACACTCAAAATTTCAAACCATTAAATGCAAGTTTGTGTGATTATACCACTAAGTATTAGTGAATTATACACACACACACACACACACACACACACACACACACACACACACACACACACACACACACACACACACACACACACACACACACACATAGATGGCACCACCCTTGGACTTCCATATCAATACATACACACCATTTTCAGATGAATAAATTTACTCTAATGGCTTTAAAGCCTGATAATGAAAGAAATGCCCCTGGCAAAGGTCCTCGTGGAAACCAGGGATAAAACATGGATTTGTTTTTTCATGGCAAAAAATGGCTCAATCAGCTAGAAAAGAGTAAAAAGTACAATTCCCAAGCCTTCAGTTTGAAAGGTTTATAATCAATGAAACATAATTTTATGCTCTAATTGCCATGAAATCAAATGAGTCTATGGGGGCAACAGGATAGCGCAGGGGTTAGCGCTGTTAGGGGAAGCGCCTCACAGCAAGAAGGTCGCAGCTTCAAGACCTCCTTGGTCTGGGGTCTTTCTGTGTAGAGATTGCATGTTCTCCCCATGTCTGCATGGGTTTCCACCGGGGTACTCCACCCATGTGGGTGAGTGAATGTGTGTGCCCCACGGTAGGCTGGCAACCATCTGGGGTGTATCCCTGCCTCTCACCTGTAATGTGCTGATGATTGGCTCCAGCAGACCCTAATGAGGAATAAGCAGGAAAATAGCAGGCGTTTGGTGGTGTTCGCAGTTGTCAGCTATCAGTATATTTTCCCACTAACCAACTACCATGGCAACCATAAGCCAATCATAGCCTCCAAACTGCAATGTCCACAGTGCTTATTTTTTTTCACAGGAGCACTGACACATAAGTTTGCCTATATATTTTACTACACCGTTTATTACAGTATCATAGTATAGTATTCTTTATACACTGTTTATTATAGATGTATTATAGGAGATATGGTTGAACTTTGACAAATCTCATGGCTATAACATAATCAAAGCCAAAAGTATTGAAAAAAAAAACCCTAGGCCCGTTCATGTTAAGAAAAAGTGATTAAATGAAGTGTCCTGAAGCCTAAATAGGCTCCATTTGGATATACCAATGTTTTTAGACTATAAGCCAACAGTACTACATTGGAGCTCAGAAACTCAGCCAGGATGACCCAGGTAAGAAAGATTCTCCTTGATCTCCAGTTTAAATAGGTAGAAAGCAGGTCTAGCAGCAGTGATATTGTCTGCTGGGTGTCTCCTGAGCCGAAGCCGCAACCACTCAGGATCGCTGCTTCCCAGATAACAACAAGCCCATCGTTATCGCTCATCCTGATCGCCCGCCCCGCTGCCGATGGGCAGCGCTCTTCCATCTATCGCGGCTCTCAGACTGCCCCTGAACTATGCTCCAGCACACTGTTAATGCCTCAGCTAATCTGATCTGTGTCCTGCTGGCTTACTGCTAATAAACACACCTAGATATGAAGCCGGAGAAGTAATCCTGGAGCAGCTACAGTATGACAGGGCATGCAGGACGTGGCCATGTCCACAGGCGGGGATGATAGAGAGGGGTTTGCCAGAGGAAGGGTTGGAATAATGTGATGTGTCCTGAGATGTTTTCCTATATGACACTGTTAGTGGGGTGTGCGTGCAGCACTAATGGACAGAGCTGGTGAGGGGATGTGGACATATGGTTGTCAAGCATGTTGCTTGAGTGAATCAACAATATGTGTAATTCATCCAGCCATTTCAAGCAGTTTGAAGGGCAACGCCATGTCACTGACTATCCTGAAAGCAGCTTTTCAGATTGGCTACAGCAGAATATGACAGAATACAGAAGAAAGCCATAAGAATTGTGAATTGAACTGATCATTATTAAGTTACTAACTCACTCTTTATAAAATTATATACCTTAAAATTGAATGATCTAGTTGACCTTATACTGCTCTGATAATTATACTATATAATACAATTTGTATTGAATTTTAATTCTATTTGCAAAAAAAATATATATATATATATATATATTGAAATCTAAGATGGTATATGCATATAAAACATTATTATAATCTAAATCAGGGATTCCCAAAGTGTGGTGCACCCCCGAGTGGCCCTAACCCTAACCCTGCACAAGCAAGAAAATGTGATGGCGGTCTGGAGTGATTCTTTTTTTTTTCAAAGTGGGATTTTCCGACACAATAAAGACATCTAAATAAACATTTTGTCATATTAAATGGGTATTCAACATCCTGTTATACGACTTCTCTCTGTTTAGACATGCCGGTTTCCGACTTTTCACACCGTGGTGAGGTCTTGTGGGTTGTTATGTCTTGTCATTTCCAGTTTTATTTTGAAAGATAACTCCTCTCGTTTCAGGTCACTTGCCCTTCCTCATGTGTCACCAGTCTGATTGTCGGCCCCGCCCTGATTGTTTCCACCTGTTCCCCATTACCTGGTGTACATCTTGTCTGCGTCTCCCCTTGTCTTGTGCCGAAGTGTTTCGTTCCCGTATCGTTCACCAAAGCCCTTTTTCTTATCCATCCATAGCCTTGCTGCTCGTGTGTTTTCTTGTTGTGCCTCGAAAGAGCGATTTTTTTGTTGTAACTTTTGTAGTATAGCCATTTGTTTTCTCACGTTTAGTTTAGTTTAGTTAATGTTTTTCGGCCTTTTGATTTTCCTCGTTGTGAGCGATTTTGATAACTTTCATAGAGTACATAAGAGATTTTGAGATTTCAGTTAATGTTTTACAGCCTTTTGATTTTCCTCATTGCGAGTGATCTTGATTTTGATAAATTTTCAGATTGGAGTTTTGCCTCCTTTTGGAATGTTTTTTTGTTTTCCTTATTTTAGGCCTGTTTTTCATAGCCTGCCATAGCCTCACTCTATGAGGGTTTTTGTTATTTCAATAAAGAAGCTCACTGACACCTCTGCGCCTGAGTCCGTGTCTAAGACCGGTCTGACACTATGAGCTTTCACACCTGGACAAACAAAGTGACTATCTGAGGAAATGAATTCTAGTCCATTTAAAGTGATTAAATGAGGACAGTGTGAAAGCCCCCAACTGTCATCCTTTTAACAAGATGATGAATGATCAATCATTCGAAAACATCAGCCAAACAGCAGCCATAACTAATATCCCGTCCTGTATCATCAGACTAGTGTTGCTGTGGTTTAAATACCCTGCTCCCTCCAACATACTTCCTGCTGCTAAACTTGTCATCCCCTGCTATAAATTAGACTGCATTGCATTATTTTCATTATTTTAAAACTTTAAAACATTTCAATTTAATTCAGATGCTCTTTTGTTAATGTGATCATTAGATGATGTGTTCTGGTTGAGCAGAATTAAATATGCTGCCTTAAGACATTTAGTTGTGTTTTTTGGAAGGTGTGGGAAATAAGGTGTGCATCAACCAGGTTGGCATATAGATAGGGGTGAAAAAGTTTGGGAACCGCTGATCTAAATGATATTATGTTATGTATAAAACCTCTGGAATGTTTTGTTTTAAAACTGTTTTGTTCCGACATAAAGATGTGATATAAAAAGGGTCGACATTATAAGTATTGGCTTCAGCCTGCACCTTTATGATAATAATTAATCTAGTGATGACCTGATATGTTAATATTTGCTCAATATTTCTGTTTATTTTCATTTTTTATAATATTTGTTTCAGGATTAACTATTTCTTGTAGAAATGATTAACCCATTTAAAAGAGTTTTATAATTATGATTGAGTCATGAGTCTTTCCCTTTTAATTGCTTGATCGTTGCTGCTGAAGCTACAATTCAAAGGGAAACAGTGGTTTGTTGTAATTGTTGGCACATGGACATACTGCAATAAGAACAGGAAATAGTCCTTAGACCTTATTGAGCAGATACACACAGTGTCTCACACACACACACACGCACAGCTATTCCTGATGTCCTGATGAGTCTTTGAATTGGATCAAGAGCCCCCGCTGTGACAAAGTCTGTTCTGACACCAGCTCAGGTCCTCCGGCAAGCTTTTGGCACCCAGGGGGAGAGACCAACACATCACCTTGTCTGTGGATCATAAGCCCCTTTTTACACAGATATGCTGCAATAATGGCACAAAGGAGACTCATTATTCTGCCCCATGTGTAATTTTAGACATGTCACAGACATGACCTGTGACCTAAGGCTGTGCAATTAATGAATTTTGATTGTGATTTTGATTTGCGTGTCAAACAATATCCAAACTTATATAATTGGGTTTAAACTATTTATTTGTCATTTTTCTTTACAAGTTTTCAAATAAAAGATGTGCATGCGCAGTGCATGCTCTTTCACATGGCCCTGCTGATCTTTACACTATAAAACCTTGTTTGGTATGATCAAAATAGGTTTTCTATCCACTCTAGAACTCATGTCTCCTTAGGGGGGCTTTGTGAAAATAAATCCATATGAGTAGATCCAATATTGACTGTCGTCCTTATTTTATCAATTGATTATATTGATTATATATTGCAGCTAGCATTGACACTAATACCCGTTTCCCATAATGCCTTATGAGAATCTTTTGACAACTTGGCAGCTAATCCAGCTGGAAATAACTCTTCTTTTTACCACCCCCCAAAAAATAAAATGTCATATTTTATTTTATTTTTTTGTTTGTTTTTCCAGTGAAGGGTTGGTTTACTGTCAGGCTCACCCATTACAGCATGCCAGCTTTACGGGTTACACTTACACATCTGAAAAGCAAAGGAGGTGTGATAAATGTTTGGTCTTCAAAACACAGCGTGAGTGAGAACAAGAGAAATGGCAAAGGGAGGGCAGGGTTGTTTGGTTTAGAAAAAGGCTCAGAAAAGTTCTCTTATATGGGAACACTTTAGGTTCCGTGAATTCAACAAGAAGCACATAATGTGCAAGATTTGCTATAAGGTAATATCCACGACTCCTGGCAACACAACAAATCCCAAACAAACACACAAAGTCATTAATGCTGAATAAATGCATTGTGTAACTAAAAAAGAATCGCTGTCGAATACTTGGGATTTCAATTTTGAACAAAATAATGTTCTTTCCATCAAGCAGCCCTATTGTGATGCAGCAGTCATCACATCTAGTATGATATACATTAGATTTATTTTAAACTTGTAACCTCTCCACTTGTCTCATCTTTTTACTCTGCCTGACAGGTATATACATGCAAGGGCAAGTGAATATCACTCTGTCAACACATTGTTTGATACAAGTAGATAAATATTTTGTGTAACCAATCAGAGATTATTGTACAGTAAAGTAAGCAGGACTTCCATGCAGGCTTCTGCTGCTGTCAGTCAGTGGTTCATTTGACAACAGTTCGACATAAAATGTAGTGGCACTGAAGCTCCACGCAGTGTTTCATGGACTGGCGAGGTTGACAGTAACTATCCAAAGCTAAACATTGGAGGATTGTTTGAAGACAAGCATGTTGCACAGATAGTACCTTGTCAAAACTGCTCTGGCCCATTGTGCCGTGCCAGCTGTCCCTTTGACACAGACATGTAATGGTCGATACATCGATATGACTGCCTCTTTTCCCGACCTATTGACGGACCAACTCGGACCCTCCACCTTTGACGCAGAACGTTGAGGCAGAATAATGGAACAGGCTGCCTGAAGGTCAAAGCTCCACATGCACTCATGCTGCTCATTAGTCCACTACAGTGTGTTCTGTCCATAAAAACAACATGTCATGATGTGAAAATTCTTTATTGCATTTTGTCTGACTCCTCACACGACCAAAAGTCAAGAGTTAGAGCTATAAATAAGCTTCTGACATAAATATTATATTAGACTGTGAGAGAAATCACATCTATACATCACCTGCTAAAAGCCCAATTGTGTATATATATATATATATATATATATATATATATATATATATATATATATATATATATATATATATATATATATATTTATTGTGTGTGTGTGTGTGTGTGTGTGTGTGTGTGTGTGTGTGTGTGTGCGCGTGCATCCATCTGCTTGGGCCTCTGTTGGACCTGTGTTTACTAGATGAATGGATCTGCAGTACAGCGCTCCTTCATGGGTGGGTGCAAGCAAGACTCAATATGTACATGGTATTATTGAGCCAGCACAGAGAACGTGAACTATGAATACTAAACAACCACATGAAGGTGTCCGTTGGCACCGTTGCCAAGGACGTCTGTCTGTGGCAGATACAAACCACAAAGGGCTCTTCATCAAACCCCAGTCCATCTGGAAGCAGCCGTGCTTCATTTCTTCTTTTTATTCAATATCCCAGACACTGCAGATATATCTACCCTTCCCTCTTTAGATCTGATTCTTTTTCTTCGAACACTTGCAGTATATGTTCACTGCAGTCTGAACAACACTCAATAACAACAGGTTCTTTACATGTACTGAAATGGACTCATCAACACAGCCAAAGAGTGAGTGACCAAGCACAGGGCGAGCTGGATTGTATGGATTGTACTGGAATATATAACACTTTAAACTGAGGAAATGTCCTCAATGTCACAAAAGTAAAGTAAACATCCTGCAGGAGAAATCTTACTTAAGTTAAAGTATATAGCAGCAGTATTAGCAGCGCAATGTATTTTACGTACTCAATGTACAGTTAGCTGGTTTAATCTAGTTTGGGACTGGCTGATTCCAGTAGGGGTTGGGCCCCTCCAAAGGGTCAGCAGGTGAATGTGAGGGGTCATGAGATGATTAATGGGAGAAGGAAGAACAACACTTTTTGGAGTTTTTCTCTGATCCTTGATTTTTGCTAAAAATATTGGAACATTTATTGAAATGAAACCATAAAATAAGTATCTCGGAATTGTACTTAAATTCAGTACTTGAGTAAATGTACTTAGATACATTCTACCACTTTATAAGTGATGCATCATGATCCCACCACGAGCCTCATTCATCAGCTCTGCAATTAGAACAAGAATTGGATGTTGTTGTTTCACAATATTATAGTTCTAACGATATTAATGTAGTTGAAGGGGGAGTTATGCAGTTCTGGATTAAAGGCCTGGGCAGGTTAGAAGATGTTTCTAGCTACATGTTCTCAGAATGTGAGACAGTCAAACACTAGTATTAAAGTACAGTAAGTGCTTGATACAAGAAATAAAAGAAGGCATTAAAAAGTTTAGTTAAATCAGAGCAGCGGGAGCAGCCGGCCAGTCAGGGCACAGACAGATAGCGGTACTTTATAAACGTTCCCAGCTAGGCAGAGAGGCGTCTCCGGTTATCCACAGATCACAGGGCTGAGGTGTTTTTCAGGGGACTTCGACAATGCATGAGGTCGATGTGTCTTAACCAGCCCAGTGAGCCAAAGCCAAAATCCCCCCTTAAGCTGCTGCAAGGTGCTGAAGAGACATTCATTACAATGGTTCAGTGACACTGAAAGCCTTCACCTGAAAACAACCAAGCTGCTGAGTGGACTGCTTAAATGCCAGATTCGTCACCTTGGTACTTCCTCTGTGCGCTTCTAAAAATATATACAGTATGACCATTGGCAGTGGTGCTGAGTAACTAAATACATTTACTCAAGTACTACACACAAGTGCAATTTTGAGGTAGTTGCATTTGAGTTGTGTATTTTCATGCGATGCCTCTTTATACTTTCTCCTCCTCAATATTTCTCTAGAAGCTAGTTCCTTTCAGATTTGATTTGACTCAATGGAAAATATAATAATATTTTAAAATCCAACAAATTATTAAAAAAAACAGTGGTTTCAACCTTTTAGTGTTTAATGTCTTACAAACAGCTGCATGTAGTTGGCTCACATTTCACATATCTATGAGTTGTTAAAAGCTCCACCAAATGGATCTGAACATCTCACACTTTCTTTTCAATAAATGCTCAAATGATACAATATTTCACCAACAATCAAACAGAGAAAAAGTCCAACAAGTGAAAACAGACAAGTGAATCAGAACATTGTTCTTTTGTTTACCATTAATAATCTCAGGAACCCATCAGCTCATCAGTGGCAAAACCCCTGAAATAAACACTTTGCACATTATCACATTAGCGGTTGAAGTGGATCTGTTGATGAAACTCCTGAGACACATAAGAAAGCACCTAAACAGAAACTTAAAACATTGTTTTGACTTTAGTGTATCTGCGGTTTCTGAGTCACTTTCATAATCTCATTCACTTGGCCTCTTTGTCTCCACATAGGCAACATCTTCAGATTCAGACACAAGGTTTTTCCTCTTAACAGCAGCAGTTTGCGGATATTATGGAGTTATTGGAATGCAGATCTGGTGCAGTAATTGCGCTTACACCGTGGATAAGAGCATCAGCTAAATACGCAATTTCCCACTGTCTTTTAGCAATGTCACAGCCAAACTCATTTCCAGCCATGTTAACTTCCTCAGGAAATCTTATCTTCGAGAGATATTTCTGTCTGTGGAGGAGGCCTCCAGGCTACACAGCCTCATTATTTAGTTTGGCTTCCTGACTACATTTCCCCCCTTATCCTCAACAGCACTATGGTGGATCTTGGCCTCGGACAGGAGCATAAAAACATCCGCCCATTTAAACAAACTGTTAACAATATAGATGGGCTATCTCACTGGGACAGAGTCAGGGTATGTGGGCTCAGCAGTATGCTTGAAGCTGAGGATATTGGCAGTCCTTTATCTGCATAGGCAAACAGAAAACCACTTCAGTAGTCATGGAGGAAAACAAGAACAGCGCGGAAGGGTAAACCAACCTGAAGGGATCATACCAACAATTTGTTTATGGAACACGCACGCTGTTGGTGGCAGCCAGGCTCATCAGTGTACTACACACATGTTCTTTATTGAGGCTTAAATCCTTGAGATGAATGATTGCTTGTACAATACTCCCCTGGGCTGCAGCTTTAATGTGTCTGTTTCCCTCTTTCTTGTCAGCTAGCAAAATGCACAAAAAAACCCTCATCCAGTACAGTGTATGTACAATATCAATTACTAAGTTCAATATAGTCTATAGTTGTGTGTATTAGCTGTGTGTATGTGTTTTATTGCTCAAATACTGTTGAGCCAAAGATTTGGCTAATGTGGTTTTGCATAAAAATGAGTGATTCAACAAGCAACAAACAACCAATTCTGTACTAGCAATGCATATACAGCACTTCAGCAAGTGACTGATTAATCTCAATTCATGGCTCATATCACAATGAGTTTGCTTTTTAACACAGAGTAACTCAAAGGAAATGGCAGGGAGAATGTACCATATGTCAAAAAAAAGGGAAATGCAGTTGATAAACAAAAATACTCTGAATATATATATATATATATATATATCAAAACATCAGCACATCAGGGCGGTTACACCAACATGACAACAGTCATGACTGTCAAGACTATTCTATTCTATTACTTTTTCAAACTTCAAACTTTTCAAACCCATTTCAAACTTTCAAACAACTATGTCTGACACCACTACTGAAATGCTGGCAATGTCAACTCTATTTTATTATTATTTTATTTTTGTGGTCAAAATACTATATTGAATATAGAGAAACATGAAAATGCCTCAAAAAATATTTTCAAAAACCACAGACAAGAGATCTAAGCAGTTACTAAATAATTACTACAAGGAGGCTGAAAGTAAAATGAAGGAAGTGACTGTAGTCACCACCAACCACAATCACACATTTGTGGCTTAGACTTGGACTTCCCCTTCAAGGACAATAGAAGTTGTGTCAACAGTTTCTATTTCAAAAAAACAATGAAAACCGAGTAAATGTTTAAAAAGCTACACCGTTTTCAAAATGGCCGATATAAAGTCAAAAGTCGAGCTCCAAATAGCCTCTTTCTCTACTCAGCCTTGAGCAGACTCTCACAAAAGAAGCATTGGTTTGAAGCAGATGGTTTTCTCTGAAGCTGAATGCTGTGCTGCAGCTTGATGGTGCGCTGATAGCGGATACTGGAGTGTGTGGAGGGAGGCGAAGTTATCTCTTGACAATCAGCAATGTGGTGCAAAGTGCTGACACAAGCAGGTGTAAAGTCACACCTGACGTGGGTGTAAGGGCTCTGCTCACAACGTTCACTCTTGCCTTTACATTGCCAGGCTGATTCTTTCTACATCAAAATGAGTGTGGAACAGTTGCCAGATGACTGACAGTATAGATTTCAAACAACTGTCCTGCTTCTTAGTTTAAGGAGTGAAAATAAACACAATAGCCTAGCAGATTACAACATAGATGCTGGTGAAGCTGCTGATTTGCGCCTCTGCCTCCAATGGCGATACCCACAAATATATAATGCACATAACAACATGGGATCTTTATAGCATGCTGAACTACCGCTCAGTGAGATTTCCTGACTTGAACTGATAAACAAAGCCACTGAGGCAGAAACTGACCATTTTGTTCTTCTTGGAGTATGTCTTCTTCAGCAGCCTCTCGTTCATCCTCTCCTGCTCCCGCTGGGCATGATGAAGGAAGCCGTTCTCCAGGGCATCCACAACGGGCTGGACGTTCTCCTCTTCATCCTGTGCCACCTCCTCTTCCTTCTTCTGCCGCTTTGCCACCTTTTTCTCCTTCCACCGCTCCTTCTTCTCTTGCGTCTTCACAACACCCGTCTTCCTCTGCGGGGAGACAAAGAGAACACATTAAGACATGAGACATGTTACTGGATGCAATATGATCTGTTGCACGCAGCCTCACTGTTTATCATTCAGAAGAGATCCTGGAATGTATGTGGAAGTACTGCCTGTAAGTCAAAAGTCAGGGCTTGAAACTCACTGATGCTATGCTTGCAATACGTTGACATCATTGACTTTTGAGAAGATGACATTTTGAGGAAAGAACAAGAAGAAATTGTTAAATCCCGACTACCAGAAGTAGGCCCTGATGAGACTGCCTGAAGCTGACCAATCAGAACAAAATGGGCTCATCAGGAGGCGGCCCTTAAAACGATAGAAACTTAACATCTTGTTTCAGACAAAGCTGCATTAGATTATAAGGTATAGGATAAAAAAGACATTTTTTTTAACAGTGAATCATGCAAAGATTTTCCAGCAGAGCCCCAGAATATAAATAGAAACCTGGAAATGTGTAGTTAAGGCATGTTGTTGACTAAAGGAATTCTTAGTTGACCAAGTGTCCTTCATCTTTTCAATTATGCAACAAATTATTTACTAATCAATAAGTTAACTTGAGTTTTCTACATGCAATAATGTAGATGGAGATCTAGTGCTAGTCCAGAGAGGTGCTCAAAGTTTTCACAATTTTACTAATTCATTATGGAAAATTGCATACAAATTGACTAATTGACCAACACACCCTTAGTTGACTAAGATCAAACTGCTTAATAATCAACTAAGAGCAGAATAGATCCCACAATACAAACACTTGCAAAAGAGATTTAATGCCTTTTCGTGTCTGAAGGATTTCCTTAAAAACCTTAAAAATATTATATACCAGGTGAAGATGTATTTCAGCAGACACCCAATGATGCCTTGGAACAGAACAAAGCAGAAGAAAGCAGTCTGATTTCTAGACAGAGAGAGTGGCAGTACATGAATGTATAAAAAGGGGAGGGGGTGTGTCACAGCTGGCAAACAATCAAGCATGCAGCCTCTTTCACTGCCGGCTTGTACAAAGCAAGCAAACACTCGAGTAGAGTGCGGCAATGCCCACTCTCTCTCTAAAGTCATCTTTAATCCTGTCAACAGCTGAACAATGCCTTACTGGAGCCCATAATCACTTTATGGCTCAGATATAATGAGCTTATGATATGAAGTGCTGCTTTAACACACACTGGAGAAAAATACAGTCGCTCTACACTTACGCTATGACCAAGCAATTTCCTCCCTTTAACGAATCATTCCTTTCACGCTTCGGTTACGGCCTGTATGGAACTGCTGTTTGTTTATCTGAATTCAAACACTATTTGTAACTGTCTGCTATCTCACGCCGAGGTTTACCTTCACCCACTCACCCATCGCACCCCTTGACCAGAATTGCACAAGCAGATCGAAATGGCACCATTATCTGTACTGGCTGCTGTCGCTGCAGATTAGTTTAGCACCTTCAACTGTGCTGCTGTGATGCACTGAGCCGGTGCTCGGGCCTCAGTGTAGTAAACAAAATACAAATACTTAATTTGCTGGTTGCTGAGACACACTATAAGGCATTATGCAGCATTTGTGTCTTGTGGGAGATACCATAATTACCAGTTGTTCAAGTCGAGTTATTTACATAGCACATTTAAAACTGCAGTTGAACAAAGTGCTGAACAAGATTAAAATACATCAGAACAAAAGCAACAAATTAAACTATTCAAGTCTACATCTGAGTTGTAATTGCAAGGAAACAAAAAAACAAACAAACTTGAAAATATGAATATATGAAAATATGATACGCTTACCTTGGCAATAAATATCAACCCCACTCACTCTGAATGCACTTACTGTACTTTGTAAGACCACCTGCTAAATCATGTAATGTGATATAATGTAATGTCTTTACTTCTCAAAGGAAAATTGTTCAATCAATCAATCAATTATTCAATCAATCAATCAATCAATCAAACAAACGTTATTTATAAAGCACTTTTCATCCATATGAAATGTAGTGCTATACAAGTTAAAACACCCCCAACCGCCCCCCATCCCAACCCAACGAACCACATTCCCCACAACTCTCACTCTCTCCCACACACACAATTTTTTGTAAAAGTTTACAGTCTGCTATGATGTCTTCCTGCATTGTTCTGTGCTTGACACTCATATTGTCTATGCATTGTATTTTTCTTTACAATACTGACTGTCCATCCTTCTATCCCACATATCATATACATACATAGATGACGTCAAATCAAGTTCATGATAACATTAAAAAAAGCAAACACACACACTGATAAACCTGCACATTTGCCAGACTGTGGAAGATGCTGCTGCTGGACTGTCTGTCTGTCATTTCCTTATCTCATCAGGCCCAACTGACGCGCTGCTGGTTGGTGAGCCCGTCATGGAGATCACTGCATGTCTGAATGGCAGAGGACAGCAAACCGCTGCTTCGAGCCGCATGGAGCTGCATGGAGCCGCATGGAGCTGCATGGAGTTCAAGGCTGAGGGCTGCTAGTTCACGTTTCAACATCTGTTCACAGCCAGCAGTGCTGAGCCTAACCGCAGCTAGCTCAGTGCTGCGTACGAATAATCAAATTGTTGGCTGCAAGGGTGGCAGGTTAGCAGATGGCTAAAACATTAGCCCCATAACTACTAATGATGATACTTTTTTAGACTGTGTATGACTAGGAAAATACTAATTCCTTCATTGTTAAAACAGGACAATTACTTCCATGCTGTGTCAAAGTAAAACACAGCACCCTTCAGCAAAAAAGAGACTGTTTGTGTGACAGGCCTAGTTTTAAAATCAGATAATAGTGGAGAATAAAACATCAAGACATCTGAAGCTTTCATTTAAGACAAATAATGTTTTAAATATTACTGTTGAGGAATTTGTGATCATTCTGTGCGACTACTGTATGTAGCTACTACTGCAGCTCACAGGCTGACAGGCAACTTTATCTTAAGGATTTGATATCATCACGCTGACATCACACAGCAGCTCAAAGCAGCACTTCTCACCAGATGCTGAGAACTCGGCCAGGTGTTTTCCCCCTTTTCAGGCAGAGCCGAGCCTCCAGTACAACACAAACACGCCTCTGTGACCAGATCTGCTGTGAGTCCTGGGATCAAGTAAGCATCCACTTGAAGAAATAAAGAGTCTTACTGTAGCATTCTGGCAGCTGCACTGCCGGTTATCATCATAAAAAACAGAAAACAGACAATCTCGGACACACACATGGACGCGCACACACACGCCAGCACACAGACTACAGTGATTATTTGGGAGTTTGACATGAGCCTCATCAAACATATTTAATATCTGAAATAATATCTGATAAATGAGCATCATCTTTGTGTGCACACTAATGCCTTTCACATACAGCAGTCACAGGAGAAATTAAAGCCACATTTTCACAATTTACACCTTGGTGTTTTTTTTTTTTTTTTTTTTTTTTTAACTATTTTTAACCAGATGAAGGGTTTTAGTGGTGGACGCCTCCAGTTAGCTAACTTAGCTAACTTAGTTAGCGGCATCAAACTTCTTCTTTGAAACGCAGATTTTTTTAACATGAAACTGCAGTAATTACCGTTAATTACTGAGTCCAAGAAATTTGCAGATAATCCAGCTTCTGGCAAAAACCATCTAATAATAAATTGCCCCGTATAGGTCAAAGAATAAGATGTCAGAACATTGGCATAGGGTCAAATGATTGAATATCTGCTTCTCAGAATTCTGTGGTGGCACCATCACAGGTACCTTGAGCTTAATTAAAGCTCTTCAAATAATCAAGACCAAACAAACAAAGGACCACTTGACCTAAGCTCACAATATGCTCACACAATACTCATTAAACTCCATTCAACATCAACATGAAGCCCCGCTCCATTCACACAGAGCTGTGCTGTTGCAACATGAAATATTGCCACTGATATGGATATGATATGCTCCAGCTTTGTTGTTGTTGTTGTTTTTTTAAAGTTTGAATAAATCAGTGTTCAGTAAATATCTGCAAGTCCTCAGTTGTTTTAGTAAGCCACAGTTGATTTATTTAGTTATTTTATTTATTTAATTTGTTGATTTGTTACTTTTTATGAAGCCAGCATGTCCCATAAACATTTTTTTTTCTTTTAAATGCATGCATGCCTGCAGGCTGCTGCACACACTACTATGGCAGAAAAGCGCAGCTAGGACACTGTCAGCAATGCATTTTTGACATGGAAATATAAAGAACATTTGACCTACATACATGGTGAAGAAGGACACAACATTATGGTGAAGTGCGAGCTCTGCTTGTCATTAACCAAGCTGGTTTCTGCATCAAAACCACTCCATGTCTAATTTGAAGAAGCACCAGAGCAAAGCTAATGTACAGTTTGATTTGGTCATGCTGATGTCCTCATTAGTTTGGCTAATTATACAAACGTTAAAATATGTTTTTTTTAATCTTTGAGATGATAAATAGATACAACAGCCAGTAACAGAATCTTGATTCAGATTGTTTCATAGTTTGATCTGACGCATTTAATTTAATTTTATTATTTTATCAGTAAAATTGACACCAAACTGAACAAACACCAATGTAACACAATGTGATTAATGATTAAAACAATGTGTTTTAAATGAACAGTGGCTCCTAAACTTGATTCAAAAATATATTCTTCATGTTACTTGTTGTAAGACTTCAAAAAAGGCATGTTCAGGTCATGTTTTCACTGCAGAAACACCTCAAGCGTTTCAGACCAGAGAACACAGGTTAGGTTTCGTGACTTTTTCTATTCATCAAAACTTGCCTGGGAGGTTAATATGGTTCTATGGTGTGACAAACTCAGAATAGACATTAAGGATTGCTTCACATAGCCTTTCATATTCTTGGATGTTGAAATATAGACATTCATCATAACACTGACCGCCTGAGTGTATCCTCACAGTGGCAGGCTGGCAACAAACCTTTTACTGGCTCTTAATATAGCTCTGTATTAAGTGTTAACCACATTCAGAGTGACCCAGACAACTGGGCTCAGCAAGACAATTTTGAATTATTACAAAAGTAATCCAAAGTATTTAAATACACTCCCATATTATATTACCATTCAGTAATATGTAGTGGAATATATTTTAAAAGTAATTTCAGGACAATATTGAACTATTCTCATCTTATTGCAGAAACTGAAATAAGATGATCTGATATTTCCTTTCTATGCTTCTGTGACCCCATAAATCTCAAGATTGGTGTGTACAGTACGTATCAGATGAAGGGGCAACATCCTTCTCACTTTATTCTTGTATCTCTGGAGAGACATCCTCTAATAGACAAACTAACGTCAGTCAATGAGAACAGTGTCAGGACATGCAGCTCCCCAGTAGTGGACGCTTGCAACAACAGAGCTACACTTCCTGGATGCATCCAATTGGACGAGCAATTTCCCTTGTTGGGCTGCCCATGCAGTTTCTGAATATGTATTTGTATTCACACAGTTGGTCCCATGGTTATTAGATAGCTATTTGATAGTTTAGATACTTATAAATATACTCTGCAAACAAATATTCTCTATCATTTTTTGACTCAGCATTTAAGCATTTAAGTAACGTGATGATGATTAGCGGATATTTTGCTTAATCTAGCGACTATTAATTGACTAGTTGGAAATGTCTAGTTGGAAAGGTGGCCCTTTATCTGCCAGAGTTCTGTCTATGGTTACCTGTAATATCAGAGTTTGAGCACCACAGACCATTCACACTTTGTTTAGAACATTTGCACCTGGTCTTATATTTCAGCAATAAAGATTTTAACTGTGTCATTTCCATTTGTTCACAATCCATGACTCAGGCAATAGATCTATAATAGCTGCAAAGAAGAAAGGTGATTTATCACTGTGTCCGCCAGCAGCAGTGTAGATGTGACAGAATTTCCAATATGCAAAACGTCTTAAGGTGTCTTTTTGTTTCTTTATGAAACACAAAATTATTTCTACACAACAGCCTTATCACATTGTATATTATGAAACAAAAAGACCACCCAAAAGAGTAATTTATGCAACTTAGTAACTTTGTATACTTTCATTTTATATTCTGCCAAGATATGTGGTGAAATCTAAAAGTTTGATAGACCAAATTTTGTTTCTTTTAAAACTGATAAAAAAAAAATCACAAGAATAAGTTCAATATCCATTTGACATTCTGAATATCAGATTTACACTGGAACAAAACACACATTATTGAAACTGATACCACATATTTGATATAACTTATTTTTGAGATGCAGTGATTTATGTTACCACATGTTGTTTTATTTATTTATTTTTTTTAGTTAGTCACTAACAGTTAATCAATTTAACAAAATGGTCCTGATTTCACAAAATTCATGTGGAAATAACGGTTCCTATGATCACATGGTCAAAACATTTACTACAATTAATGGTCAGATTGAGTCAAGCAAGAATTCATTATAAACAATATTTTTTTAATTATTTTTTTAATTATCCTTTTATGGAGACATAATGGGAACAGATTAAGAAAAAACTTGCGGTGTATCAAGTCAAATAACGGTTCCTATGATCACATGGTCAAAACATTTACTACAATTAATGGTCAGATTGAGTCAAGCAAGAATTCATTATAAACAATATTTTTTTAATTATTTTTTTAATTATCCTTTTATGGAGACATAATGGGAACAGATTAAGAAAAAACTTGCGGTGTATCAAGTCTTTTCCATACTTGAAAATGGAATTTTAATATTACACTGTGGACATTAATAGGTTAAGCGAATTTGCATTAATTTCTACTGTCTTTATTTAGACAAAGTGGTGAATGGGTGGTGAATCTCCTTGTTTTACTCTGTTCAACCCGGGGCAGGAATGTGACAGCGACAACAAAAATGGAGAAGTGTATTAAGATATGATGTAGCCAGAGGAAACGGACAGGAGAACAAAAACAGGAGGAAGAAGGAAAGAGGGAACGACAGAGAAACTGAAACAACGATAGTGAAAAAACAGGGGAGAGATTGTGGGGTCTCAGCTAGGAACAGGAGAGACCACTCTACTGGTTTGACCCGACTATGTTACCCTGGCAACAGTACGGGAGAGCTTTGTTGCTGTTCTAGGCTACATCGGGACTGGAGCATGTGTGTGTGTGAGAGAGAAAGAGAATATGTGTGCGTGTGTGTGTGTGTGTGTGTGTGTGTGTGTGGGGGGGGGGGGGGTTAAGTGCATGAAATCCAACACAGGTTTTCATGTTGGTAACAATAACATGTACAGCTTTACGTGGTTATCCTGGGGCCTTGTGATTCACCGTGGAAGCACACTTTAAAGCTTGTTCAGTGAAAGCATCCATACACTGAACAAGTGAGCCGCTCACGTTCTATTTGTTATTCTGTGGTGATGTTTCAAATTCAATACAATGTGCAAAGTGTAAAATGTGTGTAAAGACAATGTATAATACAAGATTTTCCTAAAAAGAATTTCATTTGTATTTATTTACATTATCATTTCCATGTGATGCTACTTTATACAGTACTTCCAGTCCTTTAGATTCAGAGGGAAATACTTTCTACTCCACTATATTTAGTACTTTCTACTCCACTATATTTAGTAGAGCTGCAACTATTTTAATAGTCAACTAATCTATCAGTTATTGATATGATTAATGGATTGGTTTTTTGATTCATAAGATGGTGTAAAATGTTGATCACTGTTTCCCAAAACTGAAGAACCAAAAATATCTTCTTTTATTCAGACCAACAGCCCACAACCCAAAGATAATCTGTTTATGACTACAGAAACCAGAAAATAATCAAATCTGAGAAGGTGGAACCAGAGAATTTGCACTTTTTCTTCTTAAAAATTACTCAAATTGATTAATTGATTATGAATTAATTAAAGAATTCTATTATCTATATTCTATTAAATTGTTGCACTTTGTCTTTTAATTTTTTTTTTTTTTAATTTGATCTGATCTCCTCCACAGCCACACCCCGAAAGACAGACACTCTCAAAACCACCTATTCACTCTGCTGTCAACCTATAATTATTTTTTGTTTTGCTAAGCTTTTATCTATTTGAGAGTATTAGAATAGCTTATACTCTTTGTGCAGTGTTGAGCACCTGGAAAAGCACTATATAAATCCAATTTGTTATTATTATAATTATAACCTAGACAGTATCTAAAATGAGCTCCACATTAATAAACGCAAACATTAAAATACTCTCACATGCAATTGGTACTTACTTTAGGTACCCTTTTAAATTTTTTACTCATTGTGAAGTTTTTAGAGTTTTTTATTGCCATATTTAGGCTTTTACTCAAGTATTTTATCCACTACTGCATATTTCATCCTGTCACAACATTGATGCTGCATGTCTATTAAATTGCAAAAGATTGAAGACACCGAAATTTAAAGGCAAAAGCTAATTCCCAGGAATCAACTTCCCACATCTGTCGGCTGAGGAGTATTTTCCAGTCACCCTTGGGTGACCGATAAGTTTCAAACAGTAAGCTTGTCTCTATCATCTTCCTGTGCGGCATGAAGGCATGAGCATCACACCCTTTCAGCGGCATCTGTCTCCTTTTAAGCCGGCTGAGGTGTGGTTCAGCAGATTTATTGCTCAGTAGTTGTCGGACTGATTCTGTACGCATTACGGCAGATCTCGGCACATCAGATAAATCACTCTTGTCATGATTTAAACTGGAATGATTCAATCATGCAGCGCTTGCCGGCTTTTATAGTTCTGCGCACGTGAAGCTAACCAGACACAGCAAAGCATCCGCCTCCCATGCACGGCTGCCATCAGCTGCATCAAACGCACCTTTGAATAACTTACAACATACGTTCTTTTACCCTGTTCCTTCTCCAAGCATGTAATGAGAGGGTTACTGCTTTGAAGAGGGAAAAGAGAGAGCACATTGTGTGCCATGACTCTTATCAGGCTGCGAACAAGAGAAAGCACATATTTCTACAGTGATCAATGTCACATAATTAGCTAGCACCCGGATTAAATGAACTGCTTCCCTTTCACCTTTTGTTAATCGATGTGGTGTATTTTTCCTGTTCATTTGACTTCACGGTTAACAGACGAATCTTTTGTGAGTGTAGACTAGCTTTTTAGCAGTGTGTTATGGGAGGGCAGTGAGATGAATAGGAGATGTGAGGTGCAATCTCTCACAGGTCACTTTGCTGCTACACTGGGAGTGATGTGGCCCCTTCATCACTTCGCTTGCTTCTCTTCCTGCTTTCTTTATTCGCACGTAATGTTGAGTTTGGATCATGTGGGAATAAGGGTCAGGATGATATGTGGTTCAAAGCATCCACTTGGAAGCAACAACACTTTGTGTGATCAAGTCTAAGCACGGATGCTTCTCTAAACCATGTTTTAGCATTACAATCGGTCTCTTTTTTATACATCATTCACCCTTAACTTTTACTGCATGCTAGACTCCACAATGCCCCCTCCCTAAAACTGCCTCATAACAGAAATCATAATGCTGTTTCATTTTATTTTCTAAAATCAGCTTCAGTTCTGATCATAAGAACCACATAATCATTCGTTTCAAAATGGGAACCCTTTAAATGCCAGTTTTACATAGTGAAACTGCTGTTTTCATGAAAACCACGCGGAAAAAATACTAGTATTATGGCTATAAGATAAATAAACAAGTTGTTATGGTTTTACTTTACATTTTTTTCCATACTTGATTTCAATGTGTTAATTTCAGTGTGTATTTCGGCGACATGTACACACACATACAAACACACACAAACAGACTGCATTATACTAGCTCAGTTATACTGAAATAGCATTCCCCTCAAACACCCACACGTGTTCCCCTCTCAAACACCCACACTGCACAGAACCACATAAATAGTTATGTACATATACAGCAGCATACACAGCTCAAGGGATATTTAAACACACACACACACACACACACACACTTATCAATACACACTTAAACACCACACTGACATCTCTACTAGCACACCCATACCAGTTTTATTTCACACATTTATCTCACTGGACTGCAGTGGGGTGACATGGTGGCATAGGGGTTAGTGCTGTTCCCTCACAACAAAAAGGTCACAGGTTCAAGACCTCATTGGTTCTTGGTCTAGGACCTTTCTGTGTGGAGTTTGCATTAGGCTTGTCCCGATCCAATATCGGATCGGCCATCGATATTGGCAAAAAAATATGCGTACCGGTATCAGCGCGGCGGCACGGGAAAAAATCCGATCCGTTAAAAAAAGTCCGGGTTTTCCAGCGCACCTATTCAGATAATCCATTCCAGTTTTTTTGCTGTGGTTTCGCTAAAATCCGGTCCGCATTTTCCAGCACACCAGCATTAGCGTCTCCCCACATTTGTTTAACTCGGCTCGCCTCGCTTGCATAGCAACCAGAGACGCGCTCAGACTTGTCGCTCCGTGGCAAACGGCACAGACACCGAAACAGCGTAGAACACTGAAACGAGCACACTGGGATTGTTCCAGCACTCGGATAATGTAACTAATGTGACTTTAGTACATCGTTTTCTTTATTTAACATGGGATGTTGACTTCTTCTCCTTTTTTAACGGAACGCATCTCCGCAAATCTGCGGAAATGTGAGCGCGACTCCGGTGACTGGACTCGACTGTGTGTCACCTGATGCAGGAATAACGACGCACCAAAAAAATAACTGAAAAGTGTTAAACCAGCATGTCTAAACAGAGAGAAGATGTATAACAGGATGTTGAATATCCATTCAATGTGACAAATAAAATGTTTATTTAGACGTCTTTATTCTGTCGGAAAATCCCACTTTGAAAAAAGTTTATTAAAAACACTCCAGACCGCCATTACATTTTTTAGCTTGCACACCCCCGAGTGCTCAGACTGCAGTCAGGGCAAACAGTTGAAGGCAGTGTGTAGATAGAGATGGAGCAAAAAGTGTGGAGGCGATTGGGGAGTAGAGGGCATTTTGGTTTTTAAATAGTTAACAATATTATTTCTACTGGTTTTTAAAGCCTTGGTTTACACCTGCTCAAGAGCAGAGTACTGATGCTGAGTTAATAGACTATTTCGGTATCGGGCACCAGTATCGGTATCGGCTCGGAAGGGCAAATACAATATCGGTATCGAATCGGGAGTGCAAAAAGCTGGATCGGGACATCCCTAGTTTGCATGTTCTCCCCATGTGTGCGTGTGTTTTCACCGACTTCCCTGGCTTTCTCCTACAGTCCAAAATCATGCTGAGGTTACTTGAAGACTCTAAATTGTCCAAAGGTGTGAGTGTGTGAGTGAATGGTGTGTGTGCCTCATGATAGGCTGGTGACCTCCAGCAGACCCCTGCGACCCTAATGAAGAATAAGCGGGTATAGAAGATGAATGAATGAAGGTCTGCAGTGGGCTATGAGGGAGGAAACAGAAACCTGTTATTCCTCCATATGACAAACATGAGGAAGTGGTGAAAATGCAGTTTGAAGCCTTAAATCCAGGATGACAGAATAACATGAGTGGATTAATCATTTACGATGTAATGGCAGTTAAATTGGTCCAAAATGAGCCTTTTTGCTGGGAGCCAATGGGGGACCAAAGGGGATACAATCGTGTGTAGTTTTGGTACAGCACACTATAGAAATGTTATCGGTGCTAAATTGAATTGAAACTATGCCAAAACAGGTAGGCTTTAAAAGTGAAAAGGACAAAAATATCCTAGGGGTGCCTGAGGGTTAACAAGATTAACACACATATGCTCAGTGAGATATAATGTAGTGTTTTACTTTAAACTATAAAATGTCTAACTAAAGGACCATCCAGCTGATACTATTACAGACAGCTCTGATCTAATCTAGAGATCTAATCATAGCAGGTAATTGCTACACCTCAAAGCCTCTTAAACAGAAAGTAAGTAAACTGTGAAATCTAGTATCCTGTCAGCAGCCTGCCACCTTTAAAAGAGGAATAACTTTATAGTTTTGCAAAAGGTGTGAGTCACGGTGAGTCAGAATGAAATCCTTCCTCAGCAGTTTTACACCTCCTAACACATCCTCCACCCCCATCATGCGTGTCAGTTTTCCCTGTCATAGATGAAAGGAGGAAACTACAGGTGAAACATGTCTCGCTGTTTAATCTGTGGCAGCTGAAAGGGGCCACTGCAGCTTTTAGATATCTGTTTAAATCAGCTGCACTCCAACTTGGAAGAAAAAGGGAGTTTGCAAGTCTGCAGTCAGGAGACACGGACACGCGAACATGAGGGATTTGGATGTTTTGGTAGTTTTCGGGTCTATTTGGTGGTTTTCCAGTGGCTTTTAGAGATTTTCTCTCCTTCGGTTAACGCTGCCGCTGTGAGTGTATGCAGGTGGTGGCTTTCCTACCTCCTCCCCTTTCTCTTTCCCTCTCATTCCCTCCCGCCTTCTTGTTGGTCTCTGCAGCCATTCAATTGCCTCTCTAGTGGAGTGTGCAGACAAAATGAAACCTTCTGTTTGGTTTATGACTGTACACTGTGTAAACACATATATGCATGGTTCCATGCACTTGTCGTGTTTGTGTGTAGATGTTCATTAAAGGATGAATATCATGTGTGCGGGTATCATTAAAGGGTGTGTTATGTTCATTTCGAGCTCTTGCTTTCCATGATTTATCTGATACTGACTCTCAGCTCAGCCAGTGAAACTGTGTTCTCTGTATTGTGAAAAATTTATAGCAAATGAAATGTGTTCATCACCAAATGATGATGAATTGCTGCAGACGGCAAGCACATCTGTAAAAGGTAAGCAACTTATTTACTTTGCTGTGCTGTATGAAGTAGAAACACTGGCAGTGTGCCAGCTCCATTCAAAGCCTGGCTTGGTGGGACTATCCCCAAAACAATAGAAAACACCATAATGTTAGCAGAGCAGTGAAATGGCAGCAGGAGACCATATCAAGGAGTCCAAAAAAAAAAAAAAACAGTGTTCAGATCAGGCGTGACTTACACTCACACGCTTATCCCATCATTTTTAACTTTGACTATTTTGTAATATTTCTTCCTTCCTTTTGCATTTTGCTTCTCATTTTGATTTCCAAATGTATTTGAACCTGCACATGGCCACCGAGAAGATTGTTTCCATTTCCCACATTTCACCTGTTTAAGGGACATTTCATGTATAGCTGACCTAGTATAACGCAGTCAGCATATGTTTATGAATGTGTTTGTTTGTGTGTCGGTGTAGCACATGTTTGAGGGCTGAAAGAGCTCCTAAAGTGACACCATCTGGCTGGTGGGTGCTGAGAGGGAGAATGGGGAGGATGCAGCGGCAGCAGGGCAGAGCAGCAAAACAATAAACACCCGCCTTAAATCCGTTTAACAGCTCTGACAAACAACCACGAAACAAGAGATGCAAAGACACAGACACTGCATTGCAGGAATAACAAAAAAAGACACCAGGGGCAAGGCAGGAGGTGTACAGGTGGAATCTGATCAATATTCCCCAACATTTCCAAGCACAGCGTGCTTTATTGCTGCATGTGATCTGTTTGCTGAAGAGATAATATTTGTGTTATAAATGTTGTTTCAGCTATTCATAACTGTCACTGGGAGTGTACTGTGTGTGCACTGCTGTATACAAGCAGAGTTTTTATGTCAACCACTTACACGCCTATAATTCAATTCACTGCTGCAGGATAATTCTAAAATAATGACACACAGGCATTACTAATATACAGTGTGTAGTGTTTTATCATGTAGATTTATTATGCCTTATTAAATGTGTGAATATGCTCCTAATGGGATTATAAAATTCTGGTTGTTTGTAAATGCAGGCTGATTCTGTGACAGTAGTAGTAGTACGCAGAGTATTATGTTAAGCAAAGATCGAGCAGTTAACAGCTGATCACACACTTTTGTTACAAGCTTTAAATTATGACTATATGAAGACATAACCATTTCAATTATTAATCACTTACTTGCATGGACTACCACACATCAGCAAACATTGAAAGTGAAAATCTGTCGAAAATAATGTGCTGATAATTTGTAGTAGAGAATCTTCCAAGTCAAACAGAAGAGCAAAAAAGCCGTCATTTAAATGTTGACATTTAAATGACATCACAAACATCACTTTCATTGGTCCTTTTTTCCATAAATAAGACGAACAGTTATGTGACACAAACATGACATCGCAGCTCATATGAGTTCTGAATCAGCTGACATGTTGGCTGAGTTGGCCGTCACCAACTGAGCAGTTTATTTTAGCCGTCAAATTCACTTTCTCACTTTGCTGCTGCTGCAGCTGATGCATCGCTCACTCAGCAGCAGGAGCCCAGAGGCAGAATTTCGGCAGTTTTTTCAACAAGGACAGTATTTTCCTAACTTCTGAGTGCCTATTGAAGTGATCTAGCGGAAATTGCTCAATTGTAGTTCAGTATCAAGTAACAAGCAGCAGCCTGATTCACAGATATGCGCTGAAAAAACGGAGCGGTCGGGAGTATATAAGTGTCATTTTTTGCCTGTCAGGCTCAGATTTTTATCATAATGTTGTTTTCTCACCAAAAGATTTCTTCTTCCAAACCCACCAGCAGCAGCTGCAGTGGGATCTGTGCAGCTCCTATTCTCTGTTGCACAGGTTGAGAAGTGAAGGCGAAGGGAACTCATTTTTTAATCCCAAAACTGACAGAAATAAACTCCTGCAGTTAAACTATGGCATGAAACAGCTTCACATTTTTCCGGTGTGACTGGTGACTCTTCCAGTTTATTTTGGGCACATGAAAAAAAATGTCTCCAGCTCCGTTAATCGTCTCCATGCTGTGCTCCCTCCGGTTTCCAAACACAGCTGACTGACTTCCTCTCTTGAGACTCTGTTGTGACTCTTGTGAGATTTGGGGAGCCATTGAGACTCATATTTGTGATAATAATATGAGTCTGACAAATATGAAAAATATTGCATATATACAAGGGTGGGGGAAGAACTGGAGTTTAGTATTTAAGTGAAAGTACCAATACCCTGCGAAATATTTCAAGCAAAAGTAGAAGTACTACTTCAAGAATCTTGACTTCTTAAGACACACTGTACCCTGAGCAGTATGGGGAAGCAGTAGGGGACATTTTTCGGCAATTCTGAGCTTCAGTTATTGTCTCAAAGTTGTTTTACATCGATTGACACCATGCACAAGCCTATCAAAGCTTGGTGTTGGGAGATAGCCAGCTTGAAAGTCAATGAGGACAGACTATAAAAGTTTGACCACCTTTGGCTTGATGGACAGCAGTGCAACCCAATGGAAATTTCCTATGACAAGACGATATGATATGATAGCCAATAACCAGGACTATAGGATGACATGTGACATGTGGGAACTGTGCTACTGGGCATACCATTTTCGCATATAACACTGAAAAAGGCGGTGTGTCTTAAGAGGTTAAGTTAAAGTACTAAGTACTTACTTTTAAATTTCCTTTAAAGTACAAAAGTACTTACACAATGGGTTGTCAGTCCCTGGGCTGTGCTATCTATGATAAAGAATGGAGATATATTTAATTATGCCTCTGCCAATATTACTGTTGACTGCTCACAAGCAATATATGTGTATTTAAAAGATTGGTGTCAAAATATTGTGGGTGCTCTCTATAATACTCTAACAGAAAATTCTGTAAATTACATTTTTGATATCAATGACTTTACTAATTTATAATTTAAGTCATTCACTTGCCAACATATTCAAAACACTGTGCTCTGTAAAAGGACAACACAACTGCAACTAATCACATGAGTGCTCTCTCTTTAACTTTTTTAACCAACACAACATTCTGTCTACCAAGACTTGCTTTCTGAAGTCATTTACACTAGCCATCATGCACAACAACTGTAATAAAATGTAACAACTAACAACATCAATTTCATGAAATGCAAGGAGTATAAAGATAATTGCCACAAAATGTAGTGGAGTAAAATTAAAAGTATGCATTATTATGTTTACTTGAAGAAAGTACAAATAGAAGAAAATTGACTTAAGTAAAATATAATATATATATATATATATATATATATATATATATATATATATATATATATATATATATATATATATATATATATATATATATATATATATATATATATATATATATATGACATTCCAGCAATCTGGGGAGACATGGCCCGGGACCAGGGACTGTACGACGAAAACATGATCCAACTGTGGTACTGTCCATTTAAAATGGCAGTGTGCAGAAGGAATAACATATTTTTGCTCTATATGCAGATTAAATAGTCACATTATACGTTACTTTTTGTTTATCTAGAAGCCAAACATCTTCCTCTGGTGAGTGAGGTTGTTTGATTCCAAAACTAATCTGGCAAAAAACAGACTATGTAAAGTGTGTGATGTGGAAAGCAAGCCCCATTTTCTTTTGTACTGTACAAATTATGATGATTTAAGAGAGTTAATGTTCCGTGGCATCACTTGACAAAAACAGCTGTTTAATTCTGCAATATGAAGGTCTGCTAACTTCATCTCAAAAGCTTAGAAAAAAATGAAAGATGGATTGTTTAATTAGTATTTAGGTAGCTTTTTTCAGCCTGATGCTTTAGTTGCTTTATTTTTCCCTTCATTGTTGAAACTCACGTCTGAGTATACAGCATGGCACAATAACATAATTGCATTCATTTTTTTCCCACTCTCAAAGTATCAAACAAAAGTATCTACATGTACATTTCCTCTCAATAAAGACAAAATATGACCTGAAGCAGTGAACAGTCTGACAGAAAGGGGAAACATTTACAGGATGTTTTCCAAACAAAATCAAACAACCGGTCCTTGCGGTGCAATGTAGACATTGTGTGCTACCAAATATTGTGTCTCAACTGCTGCCACAAGCTCCTTCAGAGGCTCTTAAGTATATTGTCTGACAGGAAAGAGGTTTTCTACAGAGGCCAATATGTCCTGTGAACCTCCCACCCATTGTCACAGGAAGCTCCCTGCTTTCTGCTCAGCCCACACACTGCAACCCAAAATACAGCCGGGTGTCATTCCTTTAGGTTTCTCCTTTCCTCACACTCTCCGGGGAGAGGAACTGTTGCCTCGGCAACAGCTATTCCCATTGGTGGAACAGAATAACGAATATATACTCCTATAAAGGTGCAATGTTGGTCCTACACTGACGACAAAGAAGTTCAAGGTGTTTTTTCATGTTCTTTTTTTTTTTTTTTTTTTTTTTTAACGGTAGAACTATTAAAATCACAGCAGGGAAGTATCTTCAAGAGCGAAACATTTGAATAGTGACAAACATGTTTTTCTGTCTGCGTTACTGAATGCTCACAGTGTGACTGTCATTCTCTCGTCTTTATGCTACAAAGCCGAATCAAAACACAAATTACAGAACTGAGTTTCCTTCCCACCGCTGGCTGACTCTGAAATGACGTCAGCCGAGTTTTGAATGCACCCCACTGCGAGTTGAACCGGTGCGAAGAGTCGGCTTTGTTTACCCAGTGGGAGGCCGACTGAGTGCAGGAATCCCAACTGACAGGGAGAAAACCTTAGATCTGCCTAAAGCTCTGCAGTCAGAGGCACTCACCTCCAAATTCCAAAATATTAAAGAGCAGCCACACATGTTTTTAACCCTCATGTCCTCCTTAAATTTTGCATCCTTTCAACACTTTGGTGGCAAAAATGCCCAAGTATAAAAAACTGCTATTAAAACACCATATATCAATAAAAAAAAATTTTTAGCCTTTTTCCATATATCTCATAACCTCTTACGGCACACTGTACCATGAGCAATATGGGGTCCTTCAGTCATTCTATGTGCAAATAATGCAACAATTATGGTACTGAAGTTGTTATCATTGGGGTTAGGAGATAGTCAACTTGAAAGTCAATAAGGGCCGACCATGAAAGTTTGACTATATTTGATTTGATGAGCAGTAGTGTGGCCCAATGTAAATTTACCAGACCCTAACCCTGACAAAATCTGATAACCAATAGCCAAGGCTTTTAAATGACACCTGGGAAATGTGCTAATTACAAATTGGGCATACCAATTTAGCAAATAAGGCTGAAAAGGGGTGTGACACGGTGGAGCAGGGGTTAGCGCTGTTGCCTCACAGCAACAAGGTCGCAGGTTCAAGACCTCCTTGGGTCCTGGGTCTGGTACCTTTCTGTGTGGAGTTTGCATGTTGTCTGCGTGGGTTTTCACCGGGTACTCCGGCTTCCTCCCACAGTCCAAAAACACGTTCAGATTAATTGTTGACTCTGAATTGCCCGTATGTGTGAGTGAATGGTGTGTGTGCCATCTGGGGTGTATCCCTGCCTCTTGCCCTAATGCACTGGGATAGGCTCCAGCAGACCCCTGCGACCCTCATGAGGAATAAGTGGTTATAGAAGATGAGATGAGATGAGGCTGAAAAGGGGGTGTATCTTAATTACTGATTCAGACAAAACCTGCTTTTGCCCTCAAAGGATATTGAAGATCTGAAAAGATAAGACTGATATAAATCAGGCTTGCAATTGGCAAAGGGTAAAGGAGCAGAATGCACAGTTTGTCCTGAAGTAACCCTCATCATCAAGAGGATCAGAAATTATTGTATTTTAAATATAACTTAAACATTTCTAGAGAGCAGCAATAGCAATGTTTACAACAGTACAAGCCCTCAGTCTACAACAATTCCACATCACACTATCCCTGCACACGTTCCAGTGATTTATTATTGCACTTCCATAAAGTGAGGCTGATCCGAAGAGACCTAATTTAAGACGTGGTCAAAAAAATGATACAGTGGCGGCCACGACATGTTACTGTTTAATGGCCCAAGCTCTAAAAGCACTGGATCCTACACTTTCTCTCTGACTTCCAGTAGACTGTGGCTGCCTGTTGAGCCCCTGTGTGTTTCTAACATACCCACAGTTTGTATCACTGCCATTCTGTTTGTTGCCTCAAACCCAATACATCTTCACTGTTATTTTTTTTTCATACTTGACAAAGCTCCTCCGGAGCCACAGAATACAAACTGAGTACTGCTCAGCCTGTCAACATATGTAAAACCAGAGGCTTCATACCGTCTCTGTATGTCTGTATATACTTTGCATATCTCAACAAACGTTTATCCGATCAACTCCACACTTGGCTGCTGTACTGTTGGGGACCTGGAATTGGTTACATTTTTCCAGATGGTGGTACTATAACAAAAAATACAGTTTGGCCTATAACAACTCACAACTGTAAGGATGCTTTCACACCAACAGCAATTCATTCAAACTAAAGGCACTAAATTTGGTTTGCTTTCATTGGTGTGAAAGGATCAGTTGCCCTCTGGTGCACTAAATCAAACAGGCCGAGACCTCCAAAAGCTAGTTATATTTGGGTCCAAACAAACTATTCAAGATGCATCATGAGAGGGTATACTAATTATTTCCTGTTTGTTGGAAGATAAACATGGATAAAATGTCAATCCGACCAATTTTGGTTCCTGGAACTGGAATCTCTAACATTTTTATTGCCTGTTGCGGACCAAATCATGTTTCCTGGATTGTGTGTGTCTGCGTGGATTTTCTCCGGCTTCTCCGACTTCCTCCAACAGTCCAAAAACATGCTCAGGTTAATTCGAGAATCTAAATTCCCCATAGGTATGAGTGTGAGTACATGGTGTGTGTGCCCCACGATAGGCTGGTGACCATCTGGGATGTATGTGCTGGGCCTTGTGCTGGGATTGGCTCCAGCAGACCCCCACGACCCTAATGAGGAATAACCGGGTATAGAAAATGAATTTATATATTAATTTATATTATATATATAAATTTTGAGCAATCTCAACCAAATTTGGTGCAAACCATCTCTGCTAGATCCAAGCAGATTTGTGTTATTTAATTTAGTTTTTCTCTAGCTGGCATTAACTATACCTTTGTTTTGCCTTGATTTTTTGGCATATTTTTGTTGCTATATTACGCAGAAATTATTCATAAGCTTCCTGTTTTTTTAGGTATTTTTAAAAAGAAGAAATTGCTGATCTTGTTTTATAGTCGTGTTGTCTTTCTTGGTTGTGGTACAACTCTGGATGACTGCAAGTACTGGGACAAATGGTGGTCAATGTCAGAGCAAAGAGGAAAGCTGGAAGAGCCACATCAAAGCAGGCAGTTTCAGCTTAAAAATGCATTTCAAAGCACAAATCACAAGTGCAAGCATCAAAGCATCATGCAAAGAATCAATGGCTTCGTTTGGATTAAAAAAAAAGAAAAAAAAAAAGCTGTTTTTGTCCGAGGGAGAGCTGTGATTGGTCTGTTACGCCGTTGCAACACAGCAGCGCAGGAAACAACACCGACTGTACTTTAAATGAGTTACAAGAACTGTTAAGTTGCTTAGTGGTTGTTTCATTTTAAGATAATTAGCATTTTAGTCTTGTTAAAAAGAGACATAAACATGTCATCTAAGTGGATGGTAAATGTGTGAATATCCTATTACTGGAAGAGAAATCACAGTGATTTAGTTTGACAGCGAAGAAATGAGCTGCCACAGAGAGAATGAGGCTTCGTGTCGTAGGCAACAGCAAACAAGCGCTCTGGTTGGTGCTAAAAGCCGCCCAGAGCGCCTCCAAACCACTGAGTCAGCTGTGAACTGCTGCCGTCACACTATAAGCGAGATGAATGAGTTTGACACACTGCCGCACTTGTGCACATTAACACACACACAGGCATGCATGAGTGGTATTTAAAGAAGACAACATGCACGCTTCCATCGGGAATCCCCAGCTTCATGTTTTATCAATGCAAATATTACGCAATACATACTCATGTCATCTCATTTCATTTCTCTTTTTGCTTCCTCTGTTTTTGACTTTCACTGCATGCGTATGACCTTTAACTTCCACTTTCAGTACATCCCCCTCTCCCTTCTTACACACAAACATGATGGAGTAATTTTTTCCCACACAATATGGAAAATATGCATATTTATGAAAACAAATTACAGCTTTCTAAGTGAACACACACACACAGCTATGTCCACATCCACTTATCACTGGATTCTCTCTCACACCTCCATCTCACCCTTCCTCAGCTGTCAGCCTGGTATTTCTCCCACATCTCCTCCTCCTTCTCAACAAAATAAATGTTCCATGATCAACTGCCAGTTGAATTTCAACAAGGTAACAACAGTCCTACAAATATGAAACAAGAACAAAGATCCTGATTCACACACGAAGACAAATAGAAAGAGGTCAAAGGAACTTTTTGCCCTCACAATATAAAATGCACAGAGCCTGCATCTTCTCATGTCTACAGAGTTTCAGCATCTTTAAGCTCTTTGTACTGCTTTGGTTCATTACCAAATACAGTCTTGTCTCAATTCTGATTCAGTTTATTTCAAACATAAAAAAAATATCTTGAAATGTATAACCATGAGTGAAAACTGTTTTAAAAAATAAACTATTTTATCAACAACAAACTGTTTAAATGAAAACTCAACCATCGTCTACCAGTGTCCATATTACAGTCTCTGCCATGTAAAACAAAGATAATTCAAACAAACAAAACAATCAAAAAGAGTCTGGGATGACACGCATAATATACGTGCCGATGCATCATCAGACCAAAAGAAAGATGGCAATGACGAGTAAACGGGTGGCTCCTCCGAAAAGTTTAAGACACAGACTCGTTCATCCATGGTATTGGAATATTTTTAATTAAAAGGAAGTGATTCCGTTATCTCTCGTCTCTGCATGACGGAATCAACATTTCATTTATGAATGACAGCGATGAAGCATCATGTAAAGAGGCTCCTGGTTGCAGCTAGCGCAGATGACAAAACAACTTTATTTTTTTTCACTTTGCACTTAGGCTATAACACCTAGTCAACACCTAATGTTTTAGGTTACTGTTGGTAGTTAAACTGGAGATAATTGATTATCGAATCGAACTGAAAAAACTGTACTACATCCGTGTTGTCTGTACGGCATTTTCTGCTGCTCTCAAGTGACTGTAGCGACCTGCTTTAAAGTCATAAACTTAAATACATATGATAGAATGTGATTAAAAAGCTAACTGGGAGATTCTGGTCACTGATTACTCCACAGCAGCTGTTGGTAATTTGCACTAACGAATGTCAGTGACCAGCTGCTGTCTGACACTATTCACACCAGTCTGCGCAGGTTCTTTGGTAAACTGTAAATAATAGTGACACCGGCAGGCATGTTAAAGCACCACAGCTAAGATTTTCATTTAGTAATTTGCTCAATCAACAGAATTAATGCTGATTAGTTAGTTTTTTTTTTACTGCAATTTTTGATTAAAAAATGATTCAACGTACAGCCTGAGGTTGAAGGGAAGACTAAGTAATTAGTCTTTTATAACTGAGCTTTTAATATCTTTGTGATTATGAGAATGTTGAGGTGTTCTATGAATAACGTTTCAAAAATTCTCCATCCACACAGTAATGCACACAGCACATATTCAGAAACCGAGCCTTTAGGACATCAGTGAAGTTGTGATGTCACAACTTTATAATCCCCACCCTTCCACATTTATAATCCTTAAAATAAGATAATCAGAGGGGAGGCTCATTAATATTAATGAGACAAACAAAAACAACCTGTTCTTTCTAGAGCTGCAGAGATGTGAAGACGTGTGTGTTATATTGAGATGTAGCCAATGACATCGAGAAATAGCGTGGGATCCTGCAAGTTGTTGTCTTCATTCCCCTGCAGGCAGCTTGTCAGTGTTCAGATTCCTTCAGTGTTCATCATTCAGCAACTTGTTACCAGGTGATGAATTATCCTGAGAGTCTCTCTCTCCAAAACCACTAGAAACACTGAATAAAGCTTTCAGTTTCACATTAAAAACTAGTAGTACGCTAACGCTGTTCAACATGCTACGTGAGTTAATGCTAACTTGTTGCCTTGATATCTGTACATCAAATCGTCCATTGACTAAAATCCTTCCTTGAGTTAAAGCTAAAAAAATATGTATACTCTAAAGCTGTAAAATCTGCAGTTATTTTATTGTTAAACGCAGTAACATTACTGTTACGGTTATTACAGTAGATTGTATATTTTACAATAGATGACAACTACTACTGTACTACTGTATTATATCAAACAATACTGCAAATACAACTGAAATGACAGTATTTAATTGTTTTTATTATTTTACAGTAGACACAATACTATAAACAGAAGTACAGTACTTATACTGTAAAAAAAATAATCACAGTAACTTTCTGGATAATTGCTGCTAGTTAGTTACCGTAAATTACCGGTTTTACAGTGTATCATAAAAATATGTCTTTAATCAGGATTCACTAGACACAGGGAGGCAACCATACTCTGAATATATATATATATATATATATATATATATATATATATATATATATATATATATATATATATATATATATATATATGTATGTATATGTATGTGTGTGTGTCTGTTTATGTCATAATGTTACTATCTGTCACTGCTCATCATGTCCTGTTGTCCTTCAGCTATGTGCATTAGTATGTTTCCATTGTGCCTCTGTGCCAATCTGCCACAAAGACAAATACCTACGGATTTAATATACTTCACAATTCAATTCAATTGACTCACACGCTGATTTTAAAGCGAGGCAGAGAACTGCACTTTAATCTATGGTAAGGAATAGCAAGACATGGAGAGGAACATTAGAGGGCTAACATATTTATCCTGCCCCCACCAACCGCAAGCACACACACACACACACACACACACACACACACACACACACGCACACATAAAGACACACACACAGAGGCAGAAACACATGCATACACCAGCCGCCCTCTCATCCCTCATCTACCCAGTGCAGATCCTTGACCGAGAGTGCTTGTTTGAAAACCAGAGGTCAAACCGTAAAGCAATTACGCTGGCAACTCATCAACCATGAGCTGACAGCAATACAATTACCTCCAGGCTGCAGAGGCCTGCAGCAGACAAGTACACAGAGAGAGAGAGAGAGAGAGAGAGAGAGAGAGAGAGAGAGAGAGAGAGAGAGAGAGAGAGAGAGAGAGAGAGAGAGAGAGAAAGGGCTGTGTTTAACTCTGGATGGAACAGTGCTTGCTGTATTATTGCCCCCTGCCTAGTGCACTTTAATCCTGTGTTTAACAGGTACAGAGAAGTGCTGAGGTGGAGAGAGAGCAAGAGAGAGAGAGCGAGAAGGAGACTGAGACATAGTCCAGTAATTTTAAGTCAAGATGGGGATCAACCTCAAACAAATTGCAACGGAAGCAAACTCAACTGAATTTGTATCGTCAGCCTGTCTTCAGTGAGGGGAAAAAAAAGCCTAAAAAATGCTTGTAGGGAAAAATTTGGAAAAAAAAAAAAAAAAAATATATATATATATATATATATATATATATATATATATATATATATATATATATATATATGTATTATTATTTTTTTTTCTCATGTGAATAAGATACATGTTTTCATGATAATTTTATGAAAATGTTTGATTACTTACATTAAGACAGACCATATTGACTGCGAGAGAGAGAGAGAGAGAGAGAGAGAGAGAGAGAGAGAAAGAGAGAGAAACTGGGTTTCCATCCAATTGCATCAAACTGTGCAACAAAAAAATGCAAAATGATGCCCATTTCCATGCAAATTTCCAGCCTTTTTAAAGTATTTCTGGTGTTTCCTTTTTGTATTTTCATTCATCACATCTTAACTGACTGATCTTTATTAGTCCAAAATGACTAATACGATTCTTGTTTTTTGCCTATATACACAAAATAACACACACACACACACACACATAAGCATAACAATATAACACGGTGTGAGAAAGAGAGATATTCTATGAAGTGTTACCCAAGACCTTGGCAGGCAGCCACTTCAGCGGGAGGAAGATAGTGAGAGATCTTTAAACACGTCAGGAGAAAAGAGAACACAGAGCGATCTCCCTGCAGTCAAGGCTGCAACGCAGCCAGCTGACAACTTACTCCAGAGGACGTAAATAATTACTGGAGATGATAGAAAGAGAGTGGGGCAGGGTCACTGCTGCTACACCTTTGCTTCTCACGGCCATATAGTGTGTGCCGCTAAACTTGAAATATGTATGATGTACTTTGGCTGTGAAATATTTTCATCCACCAAGATTTTGTTCAAACTGTTTGAAAGAGAACAACGCTGACTGCATCACATACCAGAATCCTTTCCTGATATAATATATATACTGTATATATATATATATAATTTTTTACCCTTATTTATTACGTTTTCACCTGCTGCGCTGTAGGCTGTAGATGAATGCAGTGAGAGTGTAGGAAGCAGGGTATTTGCTTTAACAGAATTGGTAAACTCATTTATAATCCCTGGGTAAATAAAGGGATCATTTACATCAAGGAGACAAACATTCACAGTTGCATATTGTCACAAAGTGAACAGCTGGTGTGCACATCTGCAGATCCTCTACATTAGCAGCTACATAAATGAAGTGGATGAATTTAATTAAATGAAATAGCATTGACACATACAGTACGAGCCCATAGACTGTTTCTATTGAGTCACATCTGTCTGTCATTAAAGTAAAGCAATGATACACATGCTCAGAGATTATCACATCACAGAAGACTGTTTTAAGTAATTTGAATGATTAAAAATATCAAATCAACATATTTATTGTCTCATGTATGTAGCTCATGATTTTGTTTTGTTTTTTTCTTGTCATTTGTTCTCTGTATTTATATTTGTTTGAACCATGCTTGCAATGTGAGGGGAACCCTTTGGGGTTCCTTTCCCCACCTAGTTCTGTGATTTTCTTTTTACTTTTTTTTGGTGCTGAATAAATAAACTAAACCAAAACTAAAGTCGTGAAAAAATAATCAGTATTTTGTGCTCTGAAATGGTGAGAGCAAGTCTGCTGAAGGCTGAAAACCTCAACCCGCAAACCCCAGCTGATAAGCCTGGCTCAGGCCAGACTCGCTTATAAAAATACACCATTTAAAACAGGCCTCGTTAAATGTCGACACGTTAAACTGCCATTTCTGTTAATGGAGTCCAGACTTAAAGTTACTCAGTCACTCTGCAGTGCTGATCAAATATGAATGAAGATCATGTCACCGCTTCATTTCTCGCGGCCAATGTCTTCAGAAACATATTGTAGTGGCAGATTAGCTGTGAAACAAGGACATCCGGGATGTGGTCTTCGTGTTGAGAAGCAGCAGAGCTGCAAACAAAACAACATTTCTGCACAAACAGAAGCAATAACTGAACGTTTGAAGCCTTTTAAAGTGGAGCTGAATCCCCAAACAGCTTATAAGGCAATAATGTCTTATATATACTGATATAAATGATCAACAACAACCATAAAGGTTCAGGTTCAGTGTCAAGTGAATTTCAAAAACCCAAGAATAATCTGCAAATATGAACCCAGAAGAAGGAAGATTCTTATTCGCACAAAATGCAGCCGTGATTCATCTACCATCAGCTCATGGCCGCTGCCACTGGATGCGTCATGTTGTCTACTTTCATGTGATTCCAGCTTTGCACACCACCTTTGTGGCGTGCAATAATCAAAACACTTGTGATACAGATTCTTCATGAATCCAAACCTTTCCTCAGGAAGGTTGATGCAAGTGATAAACTAAACCAGAGTCCAGCATAGACTCACCAGCCCTGGCCTCATGGGACAGACAGATAGCATCGGAAGGAGGCTGATTAAAGTTAAACCACTAATCAGCACAGAGAATCATCATCAGAATGAGAAGCAAACAGAACAAACTTACGCTAAGTTTGTCCCGATCAGCTGATGATCAGCACCTTCAGCCTCCTCAGGTCTAAACATGCTCCTCTACACCGGCTCCCACGTGGATCGGGGCTGTCACTCATCCAGCGGGGCATGTAAGAGCCCGGCCCGGTCCGAGGAGTCTGGTGGGTCTGAATGATGTCTCATCAGCTGCTGTTGTGTCTGAGCGACAGCGTGAGACTGAGGCTGCTCAAGCGTTACGGCTGCTGAGCTCTCCGGTGCAGTGAGACGGGGACAGGTGTCCATGTCAAGCAACGGCAGAAGAAAATGTGTTCAGAGATATAGTTCTGCTTATGGGAGTAAATGTGTCTCACCAGATTTTGAAAGTTAAAAGCCATTGAATTTCTGGCACTGAATTTGGTTGCATTGAAATTGTATATATATATATATATATATATATATATATATATATATATATATATAGGATAAAGCAGAAGAAGCGAAGATGAAAAATTTTAAATTCAGAGGCTAAAAATTTAGATACATAACAGCGCAAGGGTGCCCCGATGGTGCAGGGGTTAGCGCTGTTGCCTCACAGCAAGTAGCTTGCGGGTTCAAGACCTCCTTAGTTCTGGGTCTCCACACAGAAATGGTCTGGGACCTTTCTGTATGGAGTTTGCATGTTCTCCCCGTGTCTGCGTGGGTTTTCACCAAGTACTCCTGTGAGTGAATGGTGTGTGTGCCCCATGATAGGCTGGCGACCATCTGGGGTGTATCCCCTGCAGGGATTGGCTCCAGCAGACCCTGGGGACCTGACTGACTGACTGACAACAATGCGAAGAAATTCTGCGCTAGAATCTCAAACAATGCATAATTTCATAACCCGGGGACACAGAGTTACTTCTACATGAGTTTGCTTGTGGTGGAAAGTTTTGAGATGTTTTTGTGATGACAGCTGGAAGCAGTTTGTGGAACGGGAAGATTTCTTGCCTCAGATTCAGTTGTTCTCTGCTTTGCTTCGGTGGCGAGGTGTCTGTCAAGGACTATTTTGCGTGTGTTTCGCGTGTCTGTGTGCATGTATCCATGATGCACATGTGTGTGTCGGGCCTGTTCCCGCTCAAAGCATCAAACGGTGGCTGACGTGCCTCTCTTCTCCCTGTCTTTCCCCTTAATGAGGAGTGATTCGTTCGCCTCCCGTGGAGGAAGGACGTGTTTATACAGCTCCTGTTCGCAGGCAGCGAGAGCAGAAAAACAGATTACAGAGGCACTCTGGTCAAATGTCAACACGACGCTGCGCAAGTAGCAAAGACACACACATCAAATGCTGCAGCAAGAGGGTGAACAGACGGCGAGCGCTTAGTGAATCAGCCTCAAAACAAACAAACCTTTTGAGTTTACAAATAGAGGAATTTCCTCTGCGCTGACCCTTGCTCGGTCCCAGTGGAGTCGGTCTAGTTTTTCCTGCCCTGTGGCACTCCAGAACAGGGAGTTAAAGCAAGGCGACGCTCGGGCATCGGCTCTGACATAGATTGCAGGTGTGTGCAGCAGCAGCCGATCTGCTGAGGAAAAAAAAAAAAAGGAAGAACGGTGGAACCGAGCAGCTGCCGACTCATCACATAGCCCCCGCGAAGACCCCCGCATTACAGAGGAGCGGCGGAGCGATGCAGGGGCAGCGATTCATTACAGAAGCCCTCCCTCTGTGAAAATTAAGAGTGGAATCAGAGCGGAGGGCTAGCCGAGATCCATCTCGCTGCCTCCTTTTTCCACTGCTAGCATGATGAAGTAATCGCAGTGCATCGGCTCTTCAGCTCAGCAGGACATCAGGGATTCTGCATGCCGGAGGCAATGAGCTATAATTGGCAAACACAAGCGGGGAGATTGGGCCCAGCTGCTGTGTAACCGGGTCAGAGCGAAATCACATTGAGGAGGTACTGGGAAGAAAATAAAATGACAGTGCATTATTTAAAAATGAATAAATAGATGAAATAGCAGCTTCACACCAGAGTGGTTTACAAATACGCTACTTCAGATAAATAGAATTGGCTGTGAAACTAATGGCTTGTAATGAGCTTAAGTGAACTTGTAATAAATACCAGAGGCAATATAAAACAAAGCGTTGGTCATCAAATAAAAAAATAAACCTTTTAATTGTGAAAATTCACAGTTCTTCTTGGGCAAAACAGACCTTGACTCAGTTCTGGAGGAGGTGAGGTGCTGTATATCTACTGTAATGTTAACTTTTACTGGAACTAGCACAGTGCCCACAGGAAGTATGGTTTCCTCTACAAATACAGAAGTGAAGTGTTGACACTTGAAAGCGAATGAAAACAATGCGGTGAAACTTGAGGAATACGAATCACTAATGAGCAGTGTTATTTTGTATTTTATGCTTCAATTTAATTTTAGTCCTAGTCTTGTGTCAAATTCCCTTATTGTCATATTTGATCAACTTGTATTCTTTTATGTTCGGTCACATTTTTAGTCAACGAAAAGTCCTGGCATTTTAGCCGACTAAAATTCACACCATTTCAGTCTATTTTTAGTCAATAGTCTTTCTTTAGTCTTTGACAGCAGACTAAAGAGTTAATCTCTTTGAGTTAATCTCAAAGATTGAGTTAATCTAAATAAATCTAGGCAGGTATCTGTAACTATGAATTATTGATAGTGTAACACAGACATGGTTTGAAGTGACATCACTGGAGTTACCAAACCGAGCTGAAAGTTTAGGAAAAGTGTGTAATCCAGCAGTTAAAACATTAAGTAGAGAGTAGCTTCTTGTGATGAAGTAATCACAGCATTTAGCTGCATTGGTGGATGCTACTCACTCAATAACACACAAATGAAATTTTTATGAAGTTTTTATTTAATAAAGTAGATTTTTTCCCTCTTTTTTGTCAACAAATAATGTTCTGTTTGTTAATTTCGTCACAGTCAGTGGTTAAGAGATTTCATCTCATTTTTGTCATGAAAGAAAGAAAAAACGTTTAATATATATCGTTGAGTCTCATCTGACAAGATTAACACTTCTGATGACATTCTTACTTCTCCTTGTGTGCAGGAAGAAAGGGGACGACTTTAAATTGTAACAAAAGCGCTGGGAAGTAACATGAGGAGGAGCGCTGTGACATGGAGGTTTACACTGTAATGAAAGAGCTGCTGCAGGATAGTGCTGTGATATGCGAGTCTATGGGGTTTTAGCTTTTAATGATAATGTTTTGAATATGTATAAAAAAGAAAAAAATTTAAAAAAGAATGCACAACATTGTACCATGTGCAAGCTATAGCCAAAAGCTAAGGGTTGATCTGACAAAGAGAGCCACAGACACACAGATGCTTCTTGCTTTATAGATAGATATGAAGAAAATGGTTTGAAGATATTCTGTCACAGCCAAATTCAAAATGTTTTCGACATAAATGCACATCAAATGTAAATCAATTTTGTTTCTCTGTAAGCTAAAGATCTGAGCTGAGAGCTGGTGTTCTTCCTCTGGCCATTTGAGGTCAAACAAAAGCGCAGAGGAAAACAGACGACATGTGAACTGTGTGATTTGGGTGAAGTGCAAAGTGAGTCATTTTCCTTTGTGCTGTTCACTTATTGATAATTCATGGGACAGATGAGCAAAAAAAATTGGAACTGGAATGGTTGTTTAGATTATAATTACATATATAATTACAATTATAATATAAAACTTGACTTTTTAGGTCAAGTCCGGTCAATTGTATTAGCGAGAATGAGATGCTGAGGATCCAGGCAGCTTCCGGGTACCGTGGGAACATAAAACGGTCTCTTAACAGGATGACACCTCAGGCACAACCTGACTCCAGGTGGGCGATTGTCCATTTTTAAGCACTGTTCACTCAAGCTCAGATATTTTTAACCAAGGACACCGGATCGTTCGCTATTGCAGACTTGAGGCACAAACGTTGGCAAAATAAGGATGTTGCTGAAACGAGAAGCCGCTCTGAGGGAGCTGCTGCAGGAATGCAGAGATACTTGCCAAGTGGTGGGAAGCATTGTGTGTTTTCCACATCACAGGGGGATGTCTCTCTTTGTCTCTGGAAGGTGTCAGTGGCAGCTGTAACTCAGCTGTAACTCAGAGGAATCTGCCTTTCTGCACATTACTTGAGTATTTCAACGTGAGGTGACTTTATTCTCCACTACATTTCACAGGGAAAAATTGCATTTTTTTCTCCACTACATTGATCTGACAGCTTTACTTTCCAGACAGAGATTTGATTCTTAAAGTTTAAATTGTTGCTGTTTTATTTTCTTTCTTAAAACATGCAATGATCAAAATGCAGACGACACCCAGCTTGTTCAAGATCATCCTTTCTGTAGCCAAAATAATTCCATACACCCGACGCTGCTTCTTGCAAACAAATTTTCCTCCTCAGTGTTTTTCCCTTGCTCCAGAATGATGTGGTGATTCGTGGTTTCCTTTTGTATCAAAAAAGCAAACAAGTCGTAGCGAGATATGATTGAGCTAATTTGTCTTACTTGACATTACATGTCCTGCGATTATGATCACAGTGCACGCGGAATCGATACGTTCCGCAGGCCCGACCGCTAACGCTAGTTGACCTCAGCTTATAAGACCACACATTATCTGCTGTGAAGAACAGATCCTGCAGACTGCTGAGAGGGGACGACAGAGGGGAAGGATGAGAGGAAGAAAAAGGAGGGGAGGGGGTGAAGACGGAGCAGAGGTGTGCTGGAATGGGCCCAGCTAAAGGTGGAGAGTGTGGGCAGATGCCAGATCACAGAAAACTAGGAACGGTGACAGATCTATTCCCCCCGCTGCCTCCAGCCAGCTGTCACTGCAGATAAACACAAAAGCTCCTCTCTCTAGCAACGGTGACGCCGTAATCTGGAATTGACAACTGACTTTGCTTCACAACTCCGAAGAGGGAGCCGAGGGAGAGACGCTGTGAGTCAATTAACCGAAGGAAATGCATTTTCATTCGGATACCTCTGAAAAAAATGTAGACCCGGGAGAATATGTATGAGAACGTACAACAACTGTAGCCGGAGCTCAGGTGCAAAAAAGATCCACAGAGAGGAAGATTAAAAGGATCGGGTCATAAATACCGATTTGGTTTGAAATGTTTGATACTTAAGTGCACAGTGTCATTTTCTGCCACTAGGGGTCTCAATCTAAACAGTAACAAAAGACAGAGTCATTGATGTCATGAAGGACCACAAGATTGTTATGTTTTTTTTTTCTTCCTCCTCTCATCCTTGCAAACAAATTTGCAAGGACAGCTTGCAAATTTGTTTGCAAGCTGAGCTTGTTGGTCATTAACCAACAAGCTCAGCTTGTTGCTCTTAACAACCCCAGACATCTGATGATGAAAATCCTTCATCTGGTTAAAGATAGTTAATGACCAAGATGTAAAAAACTGTTTAAATATGACCTGAAGTTCAATATACAAATTCAATTCATTTAACCAGCTCAGTGGCCTAATGGTAGAGTATCCACCCAGTGATCCAAAAGCATTTTGGAAATAATAGAGGAAAAAAAAAAAAAAACGCTGACAGGAACGTGATTATTCCTCAGTTAGGAATTTAAATTATGTTTAAAAAAAGTTGGAAATATAATAATGAAACCCAACAAAATATCAAATACAGATTTATTCACATTTAATCTGGAACATGTTGCTCTTTTAAAACTCACTGCACTGCAAGAAAGAATAAAGATGAAGGTTTATTCCCCAAAACTCACAAATAAGTAGATAAAATCCTCTAACTGTCATCTCCAGCTCTTGCATCTGTCTCCACACGTACTCTCTGATCCGGGCAGGTTCTGCATGAGATGGCCCCTGCCCAGAAACTTCCTCCCACCACTGGGGTGTGACACCCATCCGGTGACACATTCCCTCCATCAACGATGGCTGCCAGGAGTTGGACTTTTTTTTTTTTTTGCATGAAAAACGCAGCTCCGGCAATCACTCCACATGGAAGAAAATATGTCCTTAGCCTCCAAATGGCTCCTGCTGCCAGGCTGTGCTTCAGTCTTTCCACGGGGCATTATGCTCAGAGCGGTGAATCAGCGTGCTGTGTGCTAGTTGTGACTGTCTGTTTATGTTTTCACAGGGAAAGCTGGCAGCCGCTGTGTGCCTGGGCCTGCCAATACAAGCCCAGGCCTCAGATGACCTGGATTTGTGTCTCCTTGCACAACAAAACTTTTTTACAGCCTCTATAAAATGTAATATTACACACATACACACACACTGAAGTTTAAAGACCATCAGATGAAGTGAAAGATCTTTTTACTAAGTCTCTGGGGAGCTGCTCTGACCCTAATCTATCCAGCCTCCCTTTTGCCTCCCTCTTGACATCAGGGCACAGACTTTTATGAGGTCTATTCCCCTCATGTCCGGACACTTAATATTCACACGGCCATATAAAAACGGCGCTTCCAATCCGGTCTCCATTTTTCAGCAGAGTAACGCTTCATTTTATCCCAAACACACTGTGCAGAAGCCAAAAAGTCCCACCTCCCATCTCCGGGGTCCCGCTCACAATGGAGGAAGTCGTCCATTCAAAGGAATCTGCTACTCCTATCATAAATACCTGTAACGCTGACCCCCGCCGGACCTGCTCCTGGAGATTCAACCCACAAATCAATGCTGGATCTAGATCAGAGGCTCCTGAGCACCATCAGATATGTACATGTTAGAAATACTGAAGCCAGATAAGTTGTTTTTTCCCCTCATATGTAGCTGCTTTCTTGGCAGATGAGGATCTAGTCATGGGAATGTTTGTTTTAGACAGCTCGGAGCACAAAGGGGGTGGGGTTCTGCCACACAGGGAGCCACAAGTCCAGGAAATGACAAAAAAATTATCTGAAGTCCTGATGTAGTGAACCAAACTGGACAAGATTAGCCTGAATATGAAATGACCCTGACACTTGATGATGTCGAATGTATATGTATATCACTAACTTGTACTGCAGAGGTTCAAAGTGTTTTACAATAAAACAAAATAAAATACTACACAGAAACACTTTAAAAATGTCCTGTTGAGATGAAAATCCATAGATGATGAGATGAGAAGCACATAAAGAATATAAAACTACCTGCAGTATTCATTAGTCTTTTTGTTTTGTTTTAAAGTAGATTTAGTAAAGAAACTCAGTTTTGAGTCTAATTTCCAGCTGTAATGTACCTGTAACAGATGTTGCTGAAGAAATTAGTGTTTAGTCAACTGGGCTGAGGGTGTGTTACTGACTTACTCTGCGTTCATAAAGATGGATGACTGTTTGCCAGGGAAAGTGCAACACAATCATATTTCCTCAGTGTTCATTGTGACAAGGATTTTTAATTTAGTCTCAAGTCTCTTACACTAAAATGATGTAAAGGATAATCGAGGAGGAGCTGGGCAAGATGGTTCTAATTCATTGTTCGTATGTTTTGTGAGCGGTATCTCCAGGATTCCCTGGCAATGCCTGAAGGTCCGACTAATTCCTGGGACAGTTATTGCAACCTCATAAGGTTCCTATGTAATGAAAACATAGGTCACTTCTCCAGTAAATAGGACGGACCAGAGATATGACATAGAAACAGAAGATTAACATGTCGCCTCGGCTCATTAAAGCCTTTGACTCAGCTGTTAGCCAGAGAGATAATTAGAAAACTAGCTTAAACTGGAAAAGTAAAAATCAAATATTAGAAGAAGCAGCGGGATATGACATCTATTTGTAGTGAATTTTTGCAGCCAAACCTTTGTAGACAGAACCTACGTGTTACTATGGTTACAAGTTGAGAGGTGCATAAATTCACAATGGTGATAAAACTGAAATATCAGCTGTCAGCCAATGAGAAGAGAGTATTCACAGAGACCAAGGTATACACTGAGTCTACTCTTTAATAGTCTGTAATAAAATGATGTGATGAATAGTTATAGTCAGCAATTTTGTTGACAAAATGAACACTCAATTTGTGCAGATAATTTAAAATAAAGTCTTGAGAAATGCTTCCATGATAATAAACCAGCAGCTTCCTACAGTGGTTCATCACATGCCTGAGTGCGAACTCTTAAATACACCAGTCTTCATTTAGAATACAGAGGGTTTGCCCTTGACACTCATTAATGTAAAGTGAGTATGCAAGCGAATCAATTTGCCCTCCTTTTGGGTCAGCAGCACAGCCTCTCTGCAAAGAACGAGTGCCTTTGACAACACATGAATCTTCGCTCAATGGAGAAATCAAGTTTATATCATAGATAGTAAGTTAAATTGTAGAAATAATATACATTATTCATTTGATTTGTCCCAGTGAAACCAAAAAATGTAATTCTGTAGGCAGCTGAATGCACACACTGAGATACCTGAGCCAGCGCTGCTCTCTTCCTATAAGCAGTGGATTCAGTGGGTAATAAAAACTGTGCTACGGTAGCTTTATACCAAATATATAAACAGAACACTGGTAAATAAAGACTGATCCTCTGTTGAAGCAGTCAAGAAACACGTCACTCTAAGAAAAGCTGGACCCCAACAATCAAAAGAGCAAGCGTGTAATATTGATCACACGGGTATTCAACATGTGCAGTGTCGAACGGCTGACCTTCCTGAGAATTAATGGCAAAAAAATACAAATTCTTTTCATCCTGCTGGTAATCCACAGCTCTTATAAATCACCATCTCCACTGTTTTCCTCAGCCTGCACGGAATAATGATGATAATTACAATCACTCTGACATGTATCCCCCACTCAGCGGCTGCCCCCTCAAACCAAAACAACTTAACCTTCCTCTCCTCTTTTTACGGATAGGAAGCAGTTGACATTATTGTGACATTTACCTCAAGACCAAACACAGCGGCTTTCTGACTGTCCTTTAGGCAAACACCCCTCTATCCTCCAGCTCATTTTAAATGTTACCTTCTTTTTTTTCCTGGGGAGGTTATACCCACAATATAACATTTTCTTTCTTTTTTTTTTATTTCATCGTTGATGTGCGGAGCGTCTGCAACACTGAGAGTCTCTATGAGCTGTTAAGTTTGACTTTAACAGGCTTCCTGCGCAAGCAGATTGTTTTTGGACTGAGCACAAACCATAAAAGAAAACACTTGCAGATGCACTTAAGATTTGCGGGAGTTGCCGCATTCCCAAAAGGTCAGAGGCACCCTCTGCCGCATTAACAATAAAAAAGTGTAAATACAGGATGAAAATTTCTGAAATTCTGCGTGTGTGTGTGTACCACTAAGAACATCTGTCAGTGAAAAGCACTGTTTCAGCCCGGATCTTTATAAATTCAAATGTATTCTAGTGCCGTAGCTTGCTTTTTTCTGTCTTGTTACACACATTGATTTCTAAAGCATTTTTTAAACAAGGTGAATTTATTGGAGATTTATTGACATACTCTCCCTGCACTGAACAAAGACAAAATACAGATTCTTGAATTCAAGAATAGACAGACGGCAATTTTTATTTTTTTTAATGTACATTGTTCAGATCTCAGAGACGTCTTATCACCCTCGGTAAATTATTCATGAAATAAATTATGTATTTGAAAAATATCGATTTAATACAAGCCAACTACACTTTTGAAATAACTAACAAATATACACACCTTGGGCGACACGTGGCGCAGGGGTTAGCACTGTTGCCTCACAGCAAGAAGGTTGCAGGTTCAAGACCTCCTTGGTTCTGCCTCTGGAATCTTTCTGTATGGAGATTGCATGTTGTCTACGTGGGTTTTCACTGGGTCTGACTCTGGCTTCCTCCCACAGTTCAAAAACAAGCTGAGGTTAATTGGAGACTCTAAATTGCCCCTAGGTGTGAATGGCATGTGTGCCCCACACTAGGCTGGTGACTATCTGGGGTGTATCCATGCCTCTTACTGTAATGCACTGGGATAGGCTCCAGCAGACCCCTGCGACCCTAATGAGGAATAAGCGGGTATAGAAGATGACTGACTGACTAAATAAACCTTTTGAAGGTTTTGTTTAGACCCATATACACAGTAACAAACAGATCTGCAGCTGGACAGTAAACAAGGAAACATTAAGCCAAGGCACACGTATACGCTCACCGGCCACTTTATTAGGTACACCATGCTAGTAACGGGTTACTGCCTCAATTCTTCGTGGCATAGATTCAACAAGGTGCTGGAAGCATTCCTCAGAGAGTTTGGTCCATATTGACATGATGTCATCACACAGTTGGCGCAGATTTGTCGGCTGCACATACTCAACAATGCAACAATACTCAGGTAGGCTGTGGCGTTGCAACGATGCTCAATTGGTACCAAGGGGCCCAAAGAGTGCCAAGAAAAAATAGCCCACACCATTACACCACCACCACCAGCCTGAACCGTTGATACAAGGCAGGATGGATCGATGCTTTCATGTTGTTGATGCCATATTCTGACCCTACCATCCGAATGTCGCAGCAGAAATCGTGACTCATCAGACCAGGCAACGTTTTTCCAATCTTCTATTGTCCAATTTCGATGAGCTTGTGCAAATTGTAGCCTCAGTTTCCTGTTCTTAGCTGAAAGGAGTGGCACCCGGCGTGGTCTTCTGCTGCTGTAGCTCATCTGCCTCAAAGTTCGACGTACTGTGCTTTCAGAGATGCTCTTCTACCTACCTTGGTTGTAACGGGTGGTTATTTGAGTCACTGTTGCCTTTCTATCAGCTCGAACTAGTCTGGCCATTCTCCTCTGACCTCTGGCATCAACAAGGCATTTCCGCCCACAGAACTGCCGCTCACTGGATATTTTTTCTTTTTCGGACCATTCTCTGTAAACCCTAGAGATGGTTGTGCATCAAAATCCCAGTAGATCAGCAGTTTCTGAAATACTCAGACCAGCCCTTCTGGCACCAACAACCATGCCACATTCAAAGTCACTCAAATCACCTTTCTTCCCCATACTGATGCTCGGTTTGAACTGCAGGAGATTGTCTTGACCATGCCTACATGCCTAAATGCACTGAGTTGCCACCATTTAATTGGCTGATTAGAAATTAAGTGTTAACGAGCAGTTGGACAGGTGTACCTAATAAAGTGGCCGGTGAGTGTATGTACGGTGATTCATTAATATACATTTTTAACTACCGTAAATAGCCCAGGTGTTTATTTGTTTCAATTACTTAACAGTTCAGATGTTTATTTGATGTTTATTTTCTGACCAATTTGGGACAGGAGATTAATTCCTCCCTGACAAAAAATACCATACCAATACCCTATAACTTTGTAAAAAAACATTTTTAAAAGTAAGATTACAGTACTGTGGTACCATTTTGTGGCTGAATATTTTACGATGGAAAGTTTGAATTTCATCATATACTTTTTAAAAATTCTTTCACTGCATCAGAGCCATAGTGATCGACAATGACTTTACATGAGTGGGCGTTCTTTAACTGTCTTTCAGCACAGCAATGATCAAAGATGCTTGCGAAAATAAAAGGTGAAGAAGAAAAACCTGCATCATCAGTGGTCATTTCTTCTTCCTTGAGTTTTTTCTTCTTTATTTCTTTCTTGGTAATTGGTAATTATAGATGCCATTGATGATACTATTGAAAATGGATTCACTAGTCTTGGACTAGTGAACATATAGCTGTCTAGATTGTAGGATGTCCCCCCACTCCTCATTCAACATAATATTTGTGGTTCCCCCTAAATTATAATGATATCTGCATCTTGTTTAAGATTCAATAATAAACTGTGATTGGATCATAACACCTTTTGAAATGTACTGTGTGATCAAATTCATGTAGAATGTACTGGAATCATGCAGGTATCAGGCATCTATGAATGACTTTCATACTATTGCAAATCTGGAATTATAAATATTGTAAGAGGCCAGAGCGCAATCAGGTTTCAGTAAATTATAGCAGATGTTCATTTCAGGTGTAAATGTATAATCCATGTGAGTAATAACACAGAAGACAGATAGTGTGGAGGGGGGCAGGTGCACATATGCTCCACATGTAATGAGGTCTGGTCCAGGAAGGGAATCAATGTTGATGTGACAGCGGAGGTTAAAGGTCAACGTGCATGTGTGTGTTTACTGCTGCAATTCTTGTCACTTGTCAACCAGTCAAAAAGGTAATTACTGTTTTGAAACATTGACTCATTACAATATGGAGACAAATGACAGGTCTGCTCTGCCTGAATCATTGACAGCATAATAATAGAACATCTGCCCCCCCCTATCTTCCCCCCACAAACACACACAACCGTAGCACTAAGTGGTATACATTCATCACACAGTACAGAGTAAGCGTATGCAATTATGTGACACTGGTGCCATGTCATTTTAACAAACAAATGAAATAGATGGTGATGTCTCTATTAGTGGAAATCGCTGCAGAGGGTGAGTATGCAGGATATTACGAGGCGATACGGGAAACAAATACTGGCTTTCGCTTCATTATTAATATCCCCATGGACCCGTCCTGTTGCCATTACTTCACATGAATGTGCTTCTTGTCTGAAATGCCACGGTCTGTTTGCCCGGGCAACAGCATGAGCTAGCGAACATGACTGGCGCTCTGCGGAGGTGAGGATGCCATTTGGAATCGCTGCCGAATTCAATAACACAACGCACAAAGCTCCACGTGTGGCGCTCGCTATTATTGGGCTCCAAGAAAAATATGGCAGGAATGCAGGCGCGCAGCGCTGCTGTGGGGGCGTTGTAGTATATGTATGTGTGCGGTCGGGTACGTGCGTGCACTATTATATAAAAGTATTTTCACGTGTGTTATATGCATATGGCGAATTTCTGTCTGCCTACATCTCCATCTTGACGATCAATCTGTCTATCGGTGCATGTGTAAAAAGAGACCGACATTTGTGTGTGGGACGCAGTCATCTGTCTCCTGCATTTTCTCAGCGGTTTCTATGTTTATATATCTGCCAGTCAGTCGGAGTGTTTGCAGGAAAAGAGAAGCCATCGCTCTCAGCTGAAGGGCTCCCCATAGAGAGAACCGAGAAGCCCATCTATCTCAGTGGGTATTTGTGATTGCCAGCGGAGTGATAAGATGCCCCTGGGGCAGCGCTCTGTGCTCCGGCAGGCAGGGATCTTCCACTGCACTGATGAGTGCTGTCTAGAAGCTTTATCTGGGACAAAAGTGGCCTTGTTAAAGCTCAACACCAGTACTTAAACCAGCTGTGAAGAAACAGAAAGAGAGGAACTGTAGGGGAGAGGGAGGAGAGACGTCTCCGGCTGAATATAATTACCTAGTTCAAACATGGCTGGATATGGTAAGTAGTACTTATCTCTTCAGCGACCTTCCTGGCCCGCGCATTCTACTGTCATGGAAACTTAATAGAAAGAAAGCTGGGTATATCATGCTGTTCTACAGCACTGGATGCTTCACATCTGTAATGTGCAGCAGTGGTTCTCAAAGTGGGGTCCGGGGACCCCCAGGCTCCAAGAGGGTCCCCAGAATAAACAGGAATTATTTATTAATATAATTCCTTCCATAACTACACAATGACACAATGGGTTAGTTGTATGGGGGACTGAAATTGCGAGAATAAAAGTAAATAAATTACTTTATTTAATTTCCCATTAACATGTTTATTTCCTATTATTTACCCTTTGCAAGTGATTTTATTTAATTTAGTTATTTTCCATTTTATATATTGAGGTGGAAATGTAAAAGGAAATGCAGAGATGAACACATGTGGGGAAATAAATGGGGGGTAATACTTAAATACATTTTAAAATTAATATATAATAATAATATTATTATTACAGTAACTAAATATTAATATTACTATTATTTATCCTTATTATTAATATTCACACTTTAATATTGTGGTATTGTCCAGCCCAAGTATTATGGCAACAAACAGAAGTTTGAATGGAATTGAAGTTTAATTTACAGTATAATTATCTTGTTGTCTTGAGTTGCAGGACATCTGCAGATTTGTGGGATGTGTTTCAATATGTGGAGATATAAACTGGACACTGCTTCTCCATAAATATGTACCAGGGTATGTAGAATAAATATAACAATTGTTCATATGGTTATTCATTTGTTGAAAAGAGCAGGGCAATTAGTTCTGTCTCAATAATCATGAGCCTCTCCTCGGATTGTCTGATTGGAATGGGGGATGGGTGATGACTGTATAGTTGTGACATCATAAACTCATGGAAATACAAACGAATAGTTTGTAGTATCTAAATCTAGGCTCTGTGGATTGAGTGTTTGATGTATGGTATAACACTTATACTTGACCTTCTCTATAGTCCCAAAAGAAATGTAAATGGCAAATTCCATGATATGAGACCTTTAAAAAAATGAAAAATAAAAAAAATATATATATAGTTTGATAGTGTGAAAAATATCACATATGGCAGAAAAGTCGCCATAATTCGATATATCAGAAGAAGCCTACTAAGAGGAAATATATTTTGAGTCAAGAGAGGGAATGCTGGGTTCAATTAAACTGTATTGGTTCAATGTATTCAAACAAGGATCTGGGTTAGGGTTATCTACTCATCCTTATAACGCTCAACACAGAGTGATGCAAAGTAACTAAGTATAGTATGTTTACTAAAGTACTTTAATTAAGTAAAATTTTTGAGATACTTGTACTTTACCCTGAGTATTTTAATATTATGCTACTTTATACTTCATTCCAATACATTTATCTGACAGCTTTAGTTACTTTTAGATGTGCATTTTAATATTTTACATAAACAAATATATTTTATGGGTGGGGCGACATGGTGGAACAGGGGTTAGTGCTGTTGCCTCATAGCAAGAAGGTTGCAGGATTAAGACCTCCTTGGTCCTGGGTCTGGGCATTTTCTCCCTGTGTCTGTGGGGTTTTCCCCGGGTTCACCACAGTTCAAAAACATGCTGATGTTAATTGGAGACTCTAAATTGTCCATAGGTGTGAATGTGTGAGTAATTTCTGTGTGTGCCCCACTATGGCGGTGGCGACCATCTGTGGTGTATCCTTGCCTCTTGCCTGTCATGCGCTGGGATTGGCTCCAGCAGACCCCCACGACCCTAATGAGGAATAAGCAGGTATAGAAGATGAATAAATGAATATACTTTAATAGTCTATTATCTATATTTTATCAAATTGTCAAATTTCTACAACCAAGTATGCATAATACTATTGATACTTAGAGTACATTTTGCTGAAAATAATTCCATACTTATACTTACAGTAAAGGATAATTGCATTTTTCAACCAGGACCCTATCTTCCAAACCTTTAGTGTCTGTTAGAGTGATCTGAGAAAAAAGATTCTACATTTGCTCCACTATTGCGGAACCAGCTGCCCACTCCACAGCCAAAGTGCTATAAAGGTAGACTGGGAATGCATCTGGCTTATATAAGCAATATTTTTCACATTTGTCAGGCTCATATTATTATCATAGGGCAGACTTGAGTCTAGAAGGCTCCTCAAGTCTCGCGAGAGTCACAAAAAGAAAAGGAAGTCAGTCAGCTGAGTTTGGAAGGGAGCACAGCAAGAGCTGATCAACAGAGTTAAATACAATTTTTTATGTGCCCAAAATAATACCAGATAATGAAAAGCTTTCACACCATAGTTTAAACTCTGCGGGAGTTAATTATTGTCAGTTTAGGGATTAAAAACTATTTTTTATGACTGTGCCTCGACTGTCTTCTGCCTGCTTCTTGCTCAATATTGGACTAAATTGAGAAACTTCTGCTAGATCACTCAGAATCAGGAAAATAATGTTGAATGTTGATAAATGCCAAAATTCTCCTTTAATTTACATTTTCAATTCAGGACTTTCACTTGTAATTAACTATTTTTCAACAACTGTATTTATACTTTTACTCGTGTAAAGGATCTACTTCATCCACACTGACAGGCACTTCTGTCTGCATTCATCAAAATGGAAGAAATCCTGAACATGTTAATCCTCAGTTGACAAAGCAAAGTTTGTCCCTCCGGGCTCATATCCTGAGGCCACGTTTGTGTGAAGCCGATCATCTCAGACAAGTGTCAGTCGTCTTGGCTGTAACGTCCAGTCGCCCTGGAGAAATGCCTACAGTGTGTCCTGCAAAATCCACAAAGCCTCCAAATCTATTCAGCTAATCAACAAAGTGAACATTTTCTCTGGCAGGAAATCACATCACACATTTAAATGAAATTATGTGCTGTTTACAAGTACTAGAAAAAAGCCTGATTGCAATCTCGCAAATTAAAAGCAAGTAATGAACAAGATGTTCGCACATTTGAATTCATTATTTAAATAACATTAGCAACACACTAATGACAAATACTTCAATGGCCATGTGACCTTTGAACATTTATTGCCAGGGGGATTAACACACACCCTCTCAAGCAGTAATAAATCATCCGCAGAACAGTGCAACTACTCCTCTGGTATATTTACATTCAGCACTTTCAGGGTGGAAATGCAGGCTCCCATATTGACAGCTCAAGTATCGCAAGTCCACCCATAGTGAAAACAGTTTGGTCAGCATATGAACAGTGTAGAGAGCAGCGTGCAAAGACCCTGCAGCATAGAAAAAGTAAATGATAGAGTCTCCAGTGCTGGTATCTCAGCAAATCTCATACCGCCTACATTTATTTGACAAGTATAGTTACTAGTATACTAGTATAGTTACTAGTTGCTTTCCAAATGAATATTTGGTGTAATACATTTAAAATATTACAACCATTTTTCTTTCAATTAAAAAAAAAAAGTTTTGCACTTTGTGTAAAAAAGTGTTATATAAAGAAAGAGGAAACGATGTAAGACCATGATATTACTCTAGAATATAACTAGAATACTAGTTATCTACTCAAAGTATCTAAACCTTATATACCACTCTTAAAGGAAATGCTTTGCAAGTACTTGCTCTACATGCATTTAGCTGATAATACTTATAGTGCAGTATAGTATAGTTACTATAGTACAGTATAGTATAGTTACTACTTTTAGAAACTATTTTGATATTTACTTCAGTAAAGGATCTGACTATTTTTTTCCATCACTGGTTATATCGATATACAGAATCTGTTAACATGAGGGTTAGTGGATCATGCATTTATGTATTTATTTTTTACGCATGATTATCTTTCTTCAAAACCACAAAAAAATCTGAAAATCGTAAACAAATCTAGAGAAGATTTTACTCAGTAAAAGATACCAGTTGTTTAGAGGACGTCCATGTTCAAATAAATGCATTTGCATTGTTCACATACAAACGCCACAGACATGGCTAATTCATTTTCAAGTGCATTATGAACAACCATGACCTGAAAATAGAAAATGAGAAGCTTTTTATAGACAGCTGCAAGCCCATAATGCATTGACATATCCAATGAAAGGAACGCAACTAAAAAGGATCTCAGTCAAGCTGTGCGAGAGACTGACACAGAGAATGTTTCATGTGTTGCATGAGAAATAAGCCTTTCCAACAAGGAGCCAGCTAAATCACATTCCCTTTACCGTGACGTCTGCAGCATGATAGAATGACAGCGGCATGTCGTATCTATGTGTACTGAGTGGAACGAATGGTGGATTACACTGTTTTTAAGATCATATCAGTGCTTGATGGGTTACAGTTACAGGTCTGTTCCTGCACAGTGCAAATCTGCCTGTGTGTGTGTGTGTGTGTGTGTGTATGTGTCTGTGCACTCAGGGGTGGTTTGCAGGTTAATGATCTCAGTAATGGGCCTGCAGACCGTCGTTCAACCTTATTAATCAGAGACTCAGATGTTTGTCCACACAGCTCAGTGGGCCCCTAAACAGCCAATCACAGGTAGTCTAAATACTAACATGCAGCCAACAACACCTTCCCCAAACAACGTGCTGACAGCTAAGGATCAGTGCTTGGAGGATATACTGTGACACTACTGAGTACAGTACAATGATTTTTCACTAATTGTATTAACTAGCACGGCTCTCGTTTGGAGCATGGTCCCCAGAGAGACGGTTGCTTGGCCCCTGGACTGCTTGTTGTGAACCACGCAATTTGATCGACTTCACATTTGAGGTCGTCACCCTGGGGGTCCTCAGTAACACATCGGCCAAGTGTGAAGTTGATCAGATGAATGATTCTGGAGATATTTGATAACATGTGTGGTAAACATACATACATACACAATCATACATACCTTCTTTTATAGTTAGATGATGCTGCTACAGTGCTATTGGCCAAACAGCACCAAATCAGTCATGGTCACTTAGACGTCATGCCAATATACAGTATGTCCACCAAATGTGCAATAGCTCAAAGCACTTAGGAGATATGACAGTTGGTGTAATATAAGCCCTACCCACAGCATCTGAGTAAACATTGAGGGTCAGATATCAAGAATGGTAACCCTTTTTGGTTTGGTCCAGATGTTTTCTGTGTCTAATTTGGTAAAGATGCTCAGAATTTGTAGAAAAGCAGATAGATGGAGAACTTTAAAATAATTTTCATTCTGGGACCTATGGTTCTAAAATTCTAAGCTAAAATGTAACATGTATTAATTTTCTTGTCCATTAAAGTGTCACTATTTGGCCAAATGGCAACAAATTCAACAATGCATTTACTCAGGTCCCCAGCAATACACCCAACAAGTCAATCAGATGATTGATTGTTGAGATATGCAACAAAGATACACAATGACAAATTCCTTGCATTATATACTATCATTCCAAAGTTTACAAATTTCATTATTTTTGAAAGAAAAGGACTTTTTTTCAATGAAGATAATTTTAACTAAGCAGAAAAATACATTCTATACATTGCTAATGTGGTAAATGACTATTCTAGCTGCAAATGTCTGGTTTCAGTGCAATATCTACATAGATGTATAGAGGCCCATTTCCAGCAACTATCACTCCAGTGTTCTAATGGTACGATGTGTTTGCTCATTGCATCAGAAGGCTGATGGATGATTAGGAAATCCTTGTGCAATCATGTTAGGGGGTAAATAAAAGTGTGACTTTTCATGGAAAACACAAAACTGTCTGGGTGACCTTAAATGGTAGTGGAGATAGAGCAACACTGAGTACACAACAATGATTTACTGATTGTATTAACTGCGCAAAGTCGTATAACCAGTGAAAGGGTTAAAGTGCAGGAGATAAGTCAAGGAGGATACTTGTAGTCTATAATCATCAGTATACGGTAGTACACACTGGTCTTTATAGATTGTGCAAACCATTGAGCACATTAACTGATTTCCCAGTAAAGATCAATTAACTTCATCTCCACACAAAACCTATACAAATCCAAATGTAACTATTTATCTGGGCTTAAGTGGCCCCATGTGACAGCAGAACATGACCATGTTTTCCTTCCATCGATAGCAGAAAAAGTGCATGCTGCCAAACACTGACAGCGAGCCTGACAACGAGCCGTGCAATTATTGAGACAAGCCGTATTGCATCAGTGCGGTGGCCTGGCTCGTTCAGACTATCATCAGTTTTTTTTTTTTTTCTTTTACCGCTGATTACATCATTGAAGTTGGAGGAGATTACACCGTTGTTTATGCTCCCATCGCGGCACTACAAATGAGAGGCTTGCAAGCTTCCAGCTGTGTACCTAATAATGCAGTCTGTTTAGGATGCTCATCGCACCCATCAGCCAGCCTCTTACATGTTTCAACAGCTAACAGCACACGGCTGGCAGTTTACATCAGGCACATAATAGGGGAAGTGGAGCCAATATGTTAACTGATGGTTTCAGATGTTGGCGGGGTGTGAAAAGCTTGGCACAGCAGACAAGCCATAATAGTTTTCTCTTTCCAGGTTGAGGTGCATTGTGGGTGTTTTCTGCGTGTGTGTGTATGTAGATATCAAGCAGAGTGGTTAGTTATGACAGCAGATCATACAGATAGAGTGGAAGCAGTTTAATCGGAGCAAAAGTCTGTGTAACTAAAAAGGATTGTCTACAGGAAAACATAATAGGCCTCTAGTACATGAGGGTACATTAGCAGAAAATAGGCCACGAGCATTTTAGTCCATAAAAGAGGAGTAATGAAAATCCTCCAGCAGCACAGCAACAACACAGCTTTTAATGGGAACAAACAGAATCAACGGAGCACACGGCTCCTTCTGAGTGTGCTCTAATCAGCGCTGGGCCTGCATCCTTCAGATCACACGAGACCATTGAGATGCTTTACTTGACACAACTTAAAGTGCTCAGTATGTTGTCTTTAATATAAATGAATTACGGCACCACCAGCGCAGAGTGAGCATAGGAGCTTTGCATCTTTGCAAAAACGGACAGCAGCTTACTGGGATTAATTGGTGCGTTTTTACATTTTTATTCTATGTGGGAACTGTCATTCAGGATGGGAAAATAAGTAAATGGTAGCGAATGGAACGACTCAAATTGTTTTGTTCATTCTTCTCATCTAACATCATGTAACCCTTAACACCCCGTTCCAATTTGTGTCAAAAATTGCACAGATGTCCCAGTGTTCTCAGGGAACAGAACAACAAACAGTTTACAAGACTTGGATCACAGACAGAAGTAATGTCATGATCTGCCAGTAAATGGGTTTCTATCCAAATGTAATAAAATTTGAGAGTGAATTTTGTGAAAAGCACAAAAAGAGAATGTAAGTTTTTGTGTCCCGTGAGATGACATCATAAGAGAGCGCATATGTATCCATAATAACAGCTGACACTCAGCTGACCATAATACTTAAGTAATATTGAATTATATACTAATTATAATAATTTCCCCAGTAATGTTGGCTTATTTTTATCAACTGTAGAAATGTTTCTGTTTCTTCCACTCTCCTCCTCCTCTCTCTCCATTTTTGGAAACTACAGTGTAACATAACATGACATGAAGCTCAGTCATGATTCAGTCATAAATCCATAGGCACAACAGGTGACAATGTTGTTACATTTTTTTTTTTCGTCCGGTAAAGAATAAAATCTAGACATGCTGCTGGCTGACAAGTTTATTTTTTTTTGCAAAGAGGTCCTGGCATTCTAAATGGACAAAGACCAAGATGACAGTTCAAGAGAGGGATTTATAGTTGAAGACCCTGAAGTCAGTTAGATGCACAACTAGCCCCTGACCCCCCATGGAGCGACACCTCACACCTGAGACATCTTTCCTTACTCTGTCTGCAGTAGCAGGGTCTGGGTTGATTATACAAAGAAGCCAGAGTTTGAAATTGCTGATCATGGATAATTTACGGAACGTTAGCTACAATTTTGTCAGTATTTACAGCTACAAGCATAAATACTCATATGAATTTTCAGCCTTTCAGCCTTTTTCAAATGTCTGGCATTTCCATCCAAGTATTTATTCACAATATTTGAAAATGTGAATAAGAAAAGATGGATAGAAACACAACTTGTGTCTTGTCTGTTGTTTCCTTTTGTGTCTAGTTCCTGTTGTTTTTTTTTTTTGAGTTTCCCGTCCCTGAGTCAAAAATTGGTGGATTCATTTGAAGTTTCTTATTGTAACACACATTTGTTTTAATTAAACCTACTAGAACATGTACAACTCACATACAGAGTTTAAAAAACGATTGCAGTAGAGAAAAACATTTTTTTGCTGTCTTACAGAGAGTTAGATAATGAAGAAGATGAAGATCAATATTTCACTGTGATAAATATGGAGATGGAATCAGGAGACCGTTTTCTTAAAATGAGCCTACCATTACATCTAAGGCTCAATAATAAACACGTTATAGCTCTTTCACGCTTTGGCTTTTGCATTCAAGTCTTTTTGCAAAGCTGTTGCTGGCTCCAGCTTCATCCTGAATAGAATAATATATTTGAAAAAAAAAATGCTATTGATCTCCTCATCCCTTTCTCAGCAAGAAAGCTAATGACTTATTCCTGTAATGTTGAACTATTTGTTTAACATTCACCGTTTGCAGAATTCACTATTACTGTGAGTCACCATATCAAAACTAACAGACTTAATGCTGTCTGCTCCCTTTCTCCTCAGGGCTCCTGCTGACTTTACGATGAGCTGTGTAAAGGAACACTACACACCAGATTAACGTGACTCTGACTAATTCCCACCTTTATTATTATTTTTTTTCTTTTACAATTACCATTGAACTGTAAATACAACTCTGCTCTGAAATAATAGCCGCAAAGGCAACGTGAATCACGGAGCCAGAACAGATCAACTGCTGTACGGAACAGCTGCAGCTCACTTGACATGTAGTCTGCCTTCTATCGGATGAGTTTCCTGAACAGACCTTTCAATTCCTCTTTCCTTCAGCAGGCTGTGTAATGAAAGGCCATGGCAGGCTAGAGGTAGACATGGGGTTCATACATTCCTCTGCCTCTCTTCCCACGCACTGAAAATCACAGAGAGCTTATACTCATGGGCTTTTTTTTTCTTTCTTTCCAATGCTCCTCCACACTCTCTGCAGCCATATTCATTATGTTTGGTTTCAAAGTGAAAGGCCTGCCGCCGCTACAATGAAAAGCGATGCCCTTTCCCTTGTGGTGAGTAAATTATTTTGTTTCATTATTTATTTATTTATTACATTCTGCGAGGCTGATATATATATATATATATATATATATATACACACGCACAGTAAACATGAGCTGGGTTCATAACCCATTAACTCACAGAAGATAGGCTCAACAGGGGATGACAGCGAAATTTCTCTTCTCCAGATATGTTTGATGTTTTTCATTGAATTATCAAAGCCGGGCTGAATTACATAAAACACAGCAGAGCCGAGCACCATCTCAGATCAATCATCTCCAAGATATCAAAGGAAACAAATCATGTTTGCACCATATACCATACAACACTCTGAGGGACTAAAGTATGATAATACACTTCAGTCATGACTTCTGTGCTCCTTTTTTTAAGGTGGTTTAATGTCAACGTGGTTTAATGTGACTTTTCTCTGCTTCCTAAAACCCAAAGTGATGACTTCATTTGTCAAAATTAAAATCTTTTCTGTTTGCTATCATAGAGGACTAGAGCAACAAGAAAAAATATTCACATTTAAGTAGCTAGAACCTTGGGATGACCCCTCATAGTCAATTAGTTGATTAATCAAAAATGTCTTCAATTGAGCACAGCCCTACTGAAACACAGATACACACCTGAACGATCGTTTTAGATCAAAAACTGGAAATTCAGGCAACACGATCTTGAGATCGTCAAAGCTGTGGTTTCAACTATTTTAAATGTGTATTCCACCTCCCTGACCATGCACTACTTTAGGTTAAAATACTTTTTTTTGCTTCCAATGTAGCCTATGTATGTTTTTTTTTTTTAATAAATAGAACTGCATTTAAAATCAGACTTCAGACTTTTCATTTTCATCCCTGCAATAGAGTTATGGCATTTATTGTTTTAATGGTATAATGTAAGTTTCTGTGATACTTGAAAATGCTGTGCACTGAAACTTGATTTGAAGAAAATCGTTGAATGAAATCGAAATGGCAATATCTGCCAAAAAAAATTACTATTACATTTTGTTTCTTAAAATCGTTCATCCCTAACGACACACAGACTCTCCATCTCCTGTGTATTTGTGTTGAATGGGCATCTTTAATATAAAATAACTTCCCAGCAGCCTTCCTGTGGAAGCTTCACATAGAGTACATAGGTGTGATTTGGGGAAACAACGCAGTCAAATGCAGCAAATATATAAAAGTGACCTACATGTTCTTTGTGGCCGTCTAAGTGTTTGATGTGGGTCGCGGGGCTTTCGTGAGGCTCCTGCAGCACAGAGAACTGACAGGCTTTGCTCTAGGACATGAGAAAGCCAGGAAATCGGCTGCATCACCTTTGAAGGTCTGAGATGTAAACTCGACCCAACAAGCTGCGTGTGATGTAATGGCTGGGCAGGATACAAAGTGTGGACACAGACCAAACTGAATCTTCAAAGAGCACTTTCTCTTCAATATCACGTTCTCCAGTTATTCACAATAAAAAAAAAAGATGTGAAGAGTTGAATTGAAGCATCTGAGTGGTGTCGGTGACGGTGTGTTGTCTAATTTTAATAAAGAAAGTCAAAATGATGTGTCAGCAGTATCTTTTAAGAGAACCATCACTGAGCCCCTTCTAGCACCTGGAGCTCTTGGTGTTCTCAATGTGGTGCCTCAGCTGCAGGATGCTTCAACAAGCTCTGCCTCCCTCTCCCAAAGAGGCTTCAATCAGGCGCCAACAATGGTGGCCCGAAAGCCATCCCCACCGCTACAATAGTCATCTTACAAAAGAGGCTGCCATTAATTGGCATGCGGCGCATTCAACCCCGGCAATTACATTCTTGTCTCTTTGTCTCCAGCACTGCCTGGTTCAAAGAGCCGGGGAGAGGAAGTCCTTCTGGTGCTAAAAGCGGCACAATATCCTGACAGTGTCTGGCCTCGGCTGGCAAAAGCCTGCAATATTTATCACAGGAGGAAGAGGGAGTCCTTTTAATGCCGGCGAGGCTGCTAAGGTCTCAGCATGGGAACGTACTCGAGGAGGGAACGAGGACGCGGCCTGGAGAAATCCAATCCATCTGCTACGCAGTCGCTCACTAGAGGGTCAGAAACTGTTGGGACGAAGCGAATCGAGAAAATAAAAGTGTGCCAAAAGAGAAATGATGAGCAAAAAAGTGCATACAGTGATAACAATTCTAGGCTGAAGACAGCCCAGTTCCCGCTGTGCATATAAGTTTTTCACCCTCTCACATTCGGGCTGCACTTCTGCTTGCCTCAAGGGCATGTAGGCCTTTCCCTCCCACTGAAATTCCCCAGCAAACTAAATAAAAAGAAATACCAGTGAATTTGTTCACAGTGGTTGTCTTTCGCCTCCGGCTATGACATCCTCTGCAATCAGGTCAGCGAGGGGTCATCGGTGCTGAATGACGGACAGCCGACATGATCACTGGGAGCAGAGTCTTAAGCTGAGGCTAAATAATATTATCTCATCTATTCCTTCCAAACAGAAAGGTTAATCTTTCATTTTCATTATTTTCATTCCAGTTTGGGACTTATGTCTATATTCATAGCAGTGTTCTATCATATCTTAACTTTCTATAGATGCTCAGGCTATAAATCAGACTTTCGATAGAAAATATCGTGGGTCCAAAGAATTGAGAATCAAAGCCAGTGAAGGTAGTTCGAGCAGTGAAGGTCAGCTCGTGTTTAAATACATTATTCAACACATTTGTCCTGATTTAAAGCTGACATGTTTAATATTAATATTATTAGAGGATCGAATGACTGAACCATGTGAACGTATAGTTTTATATTCCAGCTCAGAAGTCCATCTTAAATCTACAGACCATTTTAGCATCTTTCATCTTCCTGTTTTGATAGGAATTTTTTTGTTTGATTTCAATTTCCAGGCAGCTAATAAAAATACTTTATCTGGACTAGCTGAGCCAGATGTTCAAAGTAAGTGAAGAACAAACCACTCCTAAAATGAAACTGAAATACTGGACATTAAGGACACTTCACGACCACTAATTTAATTATTTCCTCCACACCAGGCAACACGATTTTTACTATGTAGCACAGAGACTACAGCATGTTCCACTTTCACACCTGCAAATGAACTAAAATGATCCAGTTGATGGATGGAACCAAACTAAGCACCTTTGGTTGGAATGGAATTTCACACCAACAGCGGTTGGTGTGAAAGCACCCTAAAACACAAACGGTGCATGTTTCAAAACTCCCAATAAAAAGAGCAATGGGCACTGCCTGTATTCAGAAACTCAGCTTTAAAACACAGACATTCCAATCAGTCACATATCTGATTAATATTAATAAGACACAAAACAACCAATTCTATCCAGAAATGTAAAGCTTGAGAGGGGATATAAAAATGTGTCAAGACGATTCTGGTTCTCAAAAGCACAAATATATTGTGTTACTCACAGCTGTTTATCACAGCTTCAAATGAAACCCAGAAGAAGTGAACAATGTAATTAAATCAGAGAGTAATCCCAAACAAAATCAATAAATGCAGGTTTAAGTCATAACTTTGCTGGCAACAATTCTTTGGAGGCTGCTCAGGTTTGGCCTTTTAAGAAAAGGTTAAAGAAAATAAGAAAATGTTGTTTCGGTACTGTATGTGTTAATACTACAGAAATAATACATAGTACTGCATGTCTCATATCATTTGAGTTTTGCTGTCACTGCTCATAATATTGCAGTTGTAACTTCCTCTGCCGACATGATCTGCTGAGGATTTACTTTGACTAAAAGCTTTTGAGATGTTGGCTACCCTCGGCAGTTTAAAATACCAGACATCTTCTGATGTTTCCTGCCTTTGTTGCAGACAGGACAAAGAGGTGATCATGGAAAAAATGTGCTTTGCAGACCACTTGGGGCTTTTCAACCCACCGTAAACTCTGTTCCGTTTCCTCTGCTATTCAAATCTCTAAGCCTTACCACATGTACTCTGGTACCAAACAAAACACTAAAGGCTGTTCTCATACTTGTCCAGCCACAGCTAATCCAATCTGGTCCTAATCTGTGCAGGGTGCAGCTCCTACGTCCTCACTGCTCGCCATGTACTATTAAATACAGGAACACACATCTTGTTGATCTGCCTAATGTCAGCGTACAGTGCTTCATTGGTAATTCCTATCATTAGTGTGTATTGATGGTGTGCAGCTCAGGGAGACCGCCGTCCGAAACCAGCAGCCGGGGACCAGAGCAGAGGAAATGAGGATGGATTGATGGTCACTTCCTGCATCGCTCACTCTGGTCCCGAGGCAGCTGACAGCGGCTTCCTGTGACTTCCTGTTGGCCGCTGGGAGAGAGGGACAAACAGAGTGAGAGAGAGAGCAGGGGAGAGAAATGGCTGTTGTTGGGCTGCTCCCAGTGTTTAGCAGTCTTGGTAGCAGCCCAAATCCACTTGAGGTTCAGCCAGACAGGCCAGAGGAAATTCATCAACCGTGGTTAGTGTTGCATTCTTTATTTACCTCACTACTAAAACCAGCTTTGGTTAAGCCCAACAACAGGATGAAAGCGGGGACTTGAACACAGTGACTTTCTTCGGATGAAAATATTGTTTAACTGCTCCATGGGCACTTCTGTGTTCCATTTAAGCTAAAACCACTTTTCGAAGTGATCTCTCCTTTACCTATATGCACTACTGTTTAAAGGTTTGACAATTTAGTGTTTTCCATAAATAGAAATTCTATGAATAGAAAATTTGATTACATGAGTCTTCTGACACAATGAGCAATCAGAATGCACCATTAGAACACTGGAGTGATAGTTACTGGAAATGGGCCTCTATACACCTATGTAGATATTGCTCCACAATCCATGACAATGAATTGTAAATAAAACCATAAAAAACACTTACTTTTACTCAAACAAGAAGCACTGAAATTTAACAATTTGCTTGATTTTAAAGCCAGTCATAATGTGTACAGAGCAATAAATCAACAATTACCGGCGAGTATTGAGGTTTGTTCCAACTGAGAGAAAGAAACATAAGGACAATGCAAATCCTCACTGTTAAAACATCTGTCTGTGGAATAGCTGGTTACTCAGTCAACTGCAGTGCTGAACTGAAATTGACTGAACTGACTATTGAACGGTTATGGATCAGTGAGTTTTGCTCTTGTTTTGCTTTGTTTTTGCAATGTTTAAAGGTTTTGGTGTATTTGCTCTGATTCTTCAGTTCTTGTGTTAATCCAGTGTGATTTGTAAATCATCTCTTTTGAACATTATCAGTATTACTCGTGTAGTGATTATCTTGGTTGAATTTTTCATTGAAAAGATGCTTTATTTTTTGTTGAACTTTTTTTTTTTTTGAAACTTTTCTTTTGAACTTGTTTTTTTTAGTTTTTTTTTTAGTTTTTATACTAAACCAGCGAAACTAACATTGACAGTCAAATGGTTGCCATTGCTAAGCAGCATCAGATTATGATCAGCTGTAGCTAAGTAACATTTGCCAAACTAAACCTCTGGTTCAGATGTCGTCTGCAGTAAGACCAATAACAACTGACCACACTGACTCTAGTATTTGGAGCCAGTAGCCTGTAAAAAAACAAGATTAAAAGACTTGCTTGTAAATCGCTTGTCGCTTGTAAATGTTGAAAGCTAGTGTTGAAAACACAGTCAGATTTGATAAGTGCATCTGACACATTTGATCAAATGGAATTAAACTCCAACCCTTCCTGTGAATACATGCCTAAAATCTCCAATTGGTCTGACTCTGAACTGGAATCTAATTAAACTGACAGCGTATAATCAGATTCAGATGTAACAACCACTGCAGAGCTAGGAGCCGTTGCGCATGGAAAAGTATTAACAACAAAACTACTACGACTATGACTGTGCAAATGACTAAGAATGCATTGTGCTGCAAATCTCAGCCTGTAGCAGATCTGATCTGTTCAAGGTTTTAGTATTGCTACAAAAAAAAAAAAGAGGGCAGGGAAACCACATGCAGCTAGGTTTGTCTGCTTCTAAGAAGCAAGGGTGCACACCAGGATGCAGCTTGCAGCTGTAACCTCTCTGGTGCTGGTGCGGCTCATGCGGTTATTCATCAAACAGCAATTAGAAAAAGTGATTATATGTACACAAGGTTAATACTCTGCAGAGAAAATAAACTTACCTCTGCTAAACTCCTCATACAGAATAATATGCTCCTGTTTATTTAATATTGAGTTTGATTCGCTGAAATGATTTAACGAGAATGTTGTGATGAAAGATGGGAAACACACACGCATCCAGCGCTTGTATTCAAACACTCAAACACACTGAATGCTTTTCAGCTTATTAAGCCATCAATGAACCGCAGAGTATTTTCTCCTGTCATCTCAGGAATTGAAATGCTGAGCCTCCAGCCCACATCCCCCTTTTTTGCATTTTGTCTCAATTTCTGAAAGCCAATGCAGCATCATATCTTATTCACATCCAGGGACATGATATCCTGGGCAATGCATCTTTGCTAAAGGAGATGAGAGCCTTTCACAATGTAAGCAATCAAGGCTCATGGTTAAAATTTAATATGCTACCGTTAAATTTAGAGTGCAGGGAGGAAACAGCTCAGAGAGCATGTTAGGCAGATGTGAACACTTTGCTATTCATGGAGTAGTTTTTCAATATTTTGGAGTAACCTGATGTCTTAATCCTTTACTTGGGTAAAAATAGAAATACTCTCATCAAGGCCTACAACTCCTAGTCATTGTCACCCTCTTTGATTTTTTTTTAGTTTGTTCTTGTTCTGAAATGTTGCTCCTCACCTCAATCTTAAATTCAACTTATTATTACTAGTTCAGTAAGGAAGTATGTATTCCTATAGAAAAGTGAAAGCTTAAATACGTTGTTAATGTTTGGCCAAATGAGGATATGACTGTTACATAGTCTTAATAATAGAGAAACTGTAAATTGGTTAAGACATACATTGAGATAAGAAGAAACATACAAATACAATTAGTGTAAGAAAAACGGCTACAATTTATGTTGAAAATGCAGATCTCAATCTCCATATCAGTTTTGAAATTGTGCAGACAGGCCGAGTAAAACCGGACCTATGATAAATCTCATACTTCATATCTTTTTCTGTATAGTGTAACAGCCTGGGCATGTTTTTGTTATATGTGTTTAGAAATAAGTGAGTTTAGCCCCAGATTCTGTTCTGTTAGGTGACAGTACTGGGGTTTACTGATGGTCTATGAATGCATCTTGTAAGACAGCTACGGCCCACAATAGCCTCTGTTAGCACGAGAAATAAATTAGCAGCTAAACCAGCTAACATATTAGTATGTGGTTTTTTGATAGACGGTACAATGCTTTCTTTACATTGGCTGCACTATTGGTGGGGAAAGAAATGGGTCTTTGGAGCTTTAAATTGTAACTAAAGTGCTGGGAAGCAACCTGAGGAGGAGCACCTGTTTACATTGTAACTAAAGTGCTGCTGTAGGATAGTGCTGTGATACATAATTCTGTGGGATTTTAACTTTTAATGATAATGATGTTTTGAATATCTATTAAAAAACGATTTTACAAAAAAGGACGCACACCATCATCAGAAAGCTGAGGTTGATCTGAAAAACAGTCAGATACGTGAGACACAGACACACAGATGCTCCTTGCTTCATAGAAAACTTATGAAAATAACATCCAATAAAAAATAAAAGTCCTGAATTGAAGACATAACTACTTAAATATTCAAATCTGCATCTGAAAAGAAACTGTAGCTGTCTGATAAATGAAGTGGAGGACAAAGTATTATATTTCCTTCTGTAATTTAATGGAGTGAATTATAACATTCCATAGCATCGCATGGAAACACTCAAGTAAAGTCCAAGTACCGCTAAATTAACTACAGTACTTGAGTAAATGTACTTCTGTTCATCTGAACAGGAAATCCAGCAGTGCATTACACATACATATTGGGCTGAACTTCTATTGACCTCTATGGTGTGTATTTAGTTCCTGAGATAAGCTCAGTTATGACTTACTGTAGATCTGAATCTGACCATTGTTGCCATAATTCAAACAACCTGTGGCTGACACCACAAGGAAAAGTCTCTCCTGACTTTGACTTGCCTTGCTGAAATAGCTCCTTTAAAATTGTCTCTATTGTTAGTGCAGCTGCACTGTAACAAAAAAAAAATAGTGATTCTTATCAGCTGAAGAGAGCGATAAAGAAAACCTTTAACCGGATAAGATCTTATCATAACACAGTATACATGTGTTTCTTAAGGCAACAGAGTAGCTGTCAAAACCACTCTCAGTATTAAGATAAAAAAACAATGCAGAGTGCTATTGAAAACATATGTTTTAATCTGTGCAATTAATTAACTTTGTACACTTACTAAATTATTTATGTACTGTACTTGTACTTGTATGTCACTACTACGTTTCAGAGGATAGTCTTATACTTTGTATTCCACTACATGTACTATAGGTTTAAATACTAAGATTTAAATGTTTGACATATGATAACGTATATTCTATTATCTGCATTCTATTCAATTGTTCCTCTACACAAAGTATCTCAAATTATGTCCACATTAATAGACTAAAACATTAAATGTGCTCACATGTATTCAGTAATTAAAACAAGTAGCACAATATACTATAGTAATTTAACACACATCTACATGATGCAGACTTTTAGCATTGATAACTTAAGTACTTGAAGCATTTTGCTAAAAATACCTCTGTACTTTTACTTAAGCAACATACTAAATACTTGACTTCTACTTGTTATTGGTATGTAGCGGTATTTCTACTTTCACTCAATAAAGGATTGTCGTAGTGTGTCCACCACTGGCCACATTGGAGTGTAACACAATAGAATACCAGAGAATTAAATATTTTACGTTATTTGTCTCAATGAAATGAAAATGTAAAAGGAAAATGTATTTTTTGTCAGTTCATCAGCCCAGAAACAAGAGTGGATGAGTCATGATCCTGGAGGTAGTGTAGCACTAAGAGATGACTTGACTGGAGTCCACTGCACCACTGCAGTGAGAATAATAAGAAACACACATCAGCTGCAAGCTGCAATTAACTCTGTTTTGGGTTTCATCATTTCATACTGTTTAGTCTCTTGCGCTGGTGTTTGGGTTCTTTCTATTACGACATGTTTTAATTTGTACTTTGCATGCAGGTTACAACCTTCAACTGTTTTCATTCTTGGCTTGATTGTTGAATAAAATCTTTTTTTTTTCTTTCTGGCATTATGTTGTCTGTAACTAAGAATCTAACTCAACCACCGCCATATTCGGCCTGAGCAGGCAGCCTGCGTGCGTCTCAACCGCTTTTCATTATGGCACCATGTTAACAGGTCATCAATTTCAGAGGAGCAAGGTGCTGGAATACTTTGAGCTTGGCACTGAGATCAACATCTTCTCAGCTTTCGGAGAGCATCTAAAGGACTCGATCATTCTCAGTAACACGTCTCTCTTTTATTCGTAGTACGCTGCAGCGCCTATCTTTCCCCTCTTCTTTTCGTTCATTTTCTTGTTATTTATTTGTTTTAATTTTTCCGTTTGTTCTTCTTTTCATTTGCTTGTTTCTTTTCTTCTGTTGTTTTATTTATTGATATTTGTATCATTTGATTATTGTTTGTGATGTGAACTCATTACAAGCTCCTTACTAATTACAAACAAAATTGACTTGACTTGACACGAGAAATATATCATCACCCTATTAAAATAACAGCTTATGTCATTTTTTGACAAAATCGGCTGCTTCAAGAGATGGTGCAGAAGAAGCTCTGAGTTGTTTTATAATAACAACTACAATAGATACTACTAACTACTTTTTTCCTGGCTAGCCCACTTCTTTCTGTAACTTTAAATTTCAATTCATTTATTTAAAACTTGAAAAAAAATTATTAGACCTTTATTTTAATGGGGTGACAATATACACATAGATTTATATTTACTAATTGAGTATCAAGTTAAGGAAGTACAGTGGTCATAGCATGTAGACTACAATTATATTATGTTAAATTGTTAAGGCAGCATTTTCTCTCTCACATGTTTCTTAACCCAAAAGTAAATATAAATTAAATGTATAATGTAATGAAATACTGCATTTTTGACAATTACTATCAAAGGCAAACTCCAAGTAGAAAGATAATGCTGGCAGCAGCAATGCTGCCTGTATGAATGCTTTATAGGCATTCTGTGGTACACACATGGGTAGTGAACTTTAAAAAAAAAGCCAAGACCAGCAACCTGACAAATACAGCAACACTGCATAGAGAGGTTCAACAGGTCACTAGTCATTTCACTGACAGCTGTAGGAGCTCAGCTGCAGTAGATCTACATGCTGCAGCGGAGCCAGCCGCCGCTCGGCCCCTGTCATTGTATCCATGGAGCCCCAGACAAGCCAGGCATTAGGAATAGCCTGCAGTGACTCACTCAGTTAATGGCTGTAAAGGTTTTATTATCCTGTCCCAGCCGGCTCTGAGACAAGATCAGAGCCGCCACTGGAGGACTCCGTCCCCCCCCGACCCTTCTATCCATCCACCTTCCCCTCCGCCACTCACAACCATGATAAACAACTTCACACTTTCCACCCAGCAGCTGTCTCCTATTTTCTACTTCTGTATCAGGCTTGATATTTTCCCAGGAAGATTGATATTTGCCAGATAAACCGTACATATACCATGGTAATCTAACCTCAATGGAATCTGGAAAGATCACTTAACTGGTGAACCCACTTCTTTCTTTTTTTTTTAAAAGAAGAAAATTGATCATTAGCTACTGTTTATCTATTGTGTTAAAATGAGTTTGTGCCAGATGGATTTCAGATGATTCAGCAGACTTGCAGAATAATGATCATACTTTGTTTTAACTGTGACTGAAAGCATATTTCTTTCCACTTTCCATTAGTTTATCACTGAAACATGCACACTATCAATTATAAACCATTTCCCCGGACGATTATATTCAGCAAAATAGTAAAAACTCATAAAGAAAAAAAAAATAAAAACTACATTCTAAAAGATTTGTAATAGGAATATTCTATAAAGGAAATATTGTAAACATAAGTGTTGGTTTTGGCCAGTTTGTTACAGTGAAATGTCTGTTGCAGACACCTAAAGACTTCAAGAGTTTCTAAGTGCTGTTCTTTGCACTGCTTTAAATGATCTATTTGTTTCATTTTTTATAGTGTATCATTCACGTTTCAAAACAGTTAGGAAAAAACTCAATAATTTGAAGATAAAATGCCAAAAAAAAAGATCAAATTAAGTTAAAGTGGAATGCATATAATAGCCTCATCTGGGTAAAACACTGTGAATCTTTGTACTGAATTTAAAACAGCATGAGCCTACAAAGTCAATTAGGAAATACAATGTGCTGTTGTCAAAGTCACTTACTGCAGCTGGAGAACTTCACACATGTATCAGAATATAACAAGTGACAATTCAACATGAAAGAGATGACAATGACTAAAAGTCTCTAATACAGAGATTAAAATATATACAGTGCATCTGTACAGTGTGTACCAAGCTGTTTGCACATCCTCAGACTGCTGCAGCTTTGTAATGAGGACGCATTTCCAGTCATACTTTTTTTGCAGGTCTTCCACATGCAGCCACTTGTAAACAAGGCTTCAGCATGTTAGATTTCCAGAGCTGTAAAATCCAGTCCAAGAATTTCGAACAACTGGGTAGGGTCTTTTCTGATCAGCCTTTAAATGCAATAGCATGTTACTCCAACCGGACTTGCTGGATTGCATTTCTTTATCGTAGTGGCACTTCATGAGCTCACACAATTTAGGCAGCACATGGACATCCACAGAGGGGCAATGCAGACATCAGAGGGTGACAACATTTTGTCACATTGCCACGCAGATGCACAAAGTATGAATTAGCCTTTACATAACCACAGCATGCTAGTCAAGGCAAGAGTGCCCCTCCTCTCTCGATCAGCCCCTCCTTTCTCTACAGCCCATCCTCTCTCTCTACAGCCCTTCCTCTCTCTACAGCCCTTCCTTTCTCTACAGCCCATTCTCTCTTTCTACAAGCCTTTCCTCTCTCTCTACAGCCCCTCCTCTCTCTATCAGCCCCTACTTTCTCTACAGCCCCCCCTTCTCTCTAGTAGTACAGGTCCTTCTCAAAAAATTTGCATATTGGGACGAAGTTCATTATTTTTTGTAATGTACTGATAAACATTACACTTTCATATATTTTAGATTCATTACACACAACTGAAGTAGTTCAAGCCTTTTATTGTTTTAATATTGATGATTTGGGCAAAAAAGTAAAGAAAAACAAAAATACTCAAAAAAATTTGCATATTTCATTTGACCAATAAAAACAAAGTGTTTTTAATACAAAAAATCAACCTTCAAATAATTATATTCAGTTATGCACTCAATACTTGGTCAGGAATCAGAAATGACTATTTCAGTGTGGCGTGGCATGGAGGCAGTCAGCCTGTGGCACTGCTGAGGTGCTATGGAGGCCCAGGATGCTTCGATAGCGGCCTTAAGCTCCTCCACAGTGTTGGGTCTGGTGTCTCTCAACTTTCTCTTCACAATATCCCACAGATTCCCTATGGGGTTCAGGTCAGGAGAGTTGGCAGGCCAACTGAGCCTAGTAATACCATGGTCAGTAAACCATTTTGGTTCTGTGTGCAGGTGCCAGGTTGTGCTGAAAAATTAAATCTTCATCTCCATAAAGCTTTTCAGAAGATGGAAGCATGAAGTGCTCCAAAATCTCCTGATAGCTAGCTGCATTGACCCTGCCCTTCATAAAACACAGTGGACCAACACCAGCAGCTGACATGGCACCCCAGACCATCACTGACTGTGGGTACTTGACACTGGGCTTCAGGCATTTTGGCATTTCCTTCTCCCCAGTCTTCCTCCAGACTCTGGCACCTTGATTTCCGAATGACATGCAAACTTTGCTTTCATATGTGGAGCAACAGTCCAGTGCTGCTTCTCTGTACCCCAGGTCAGGCACTTCTGCCGCTGTTTCTGGTTCAAAAGTGGCTTGACCTGGGGATTGCAGCACCTGTAGCCCATTTCCTCTGGATCTTTCTACTGCAGACTCAGTCCACTGCTTCCGCAGGTCCCCCAAGGTCTGGAATTGGCCCTTCTCCACAATCTTCCTCAGGGTCTGGTCACCTCTTCTTATTGTGCAGCCTTTTCTGCCACACTTTTTCCTTCCCACAGACATCCCATTGAGGTGCCTTAATACAGCACTCTGGGAACAGCCTATTCGTTCAGAAAATTATTTCTGTGTCTTATCCTCTTGCTTGAGGGTCAATGATGGCCTTCTGGACAGCAGTCAGGTCGGCAGTCTTACCCATGATTGCGGTTTTGAGTAATGAATAAGCCTGGGAGTTTTTAAAAGCCTCAGGAATCTTTTGCAGGTGTTTAGAGTTAATTTGTTGATTCAGATGGTTAGGTAAATAGCTCATTTAGAGTACCTTTTCATGATATGCAAATTTATTTAGATAGGAATTTTGGGTTTTCATGAGCTGTGTGCCAAAAACAATAAAAGACCTGAAATACATCAGTTGGTGTGCAATGAATCTAAAATATATGAACATTTAATTTTTACATTATGGAAAAGAATGAACTTTATCACAATATGCTAATTTTTTGAGAAGGACCTGTATCTCCTTACTCTCCAGAAGCCTCTCCTCTCTCTCTACTAGAGGTACCTGCAGGCAGAGAGTCAAATCATTGGCAAAGGGAGGACAAAGGAAGGAGGAAGGGCTGATTATTCATTGTTTATAATCTCCACTCTGTATTTTCATGTCAGAAATGTTATCTATTTTATTGACTTTATGTTTATTTCCAATGAGATAGGATCGAGTTTGAAGCGGCTGTTATTGTAAACATTACTGTAGTTGCTCTAGAAATGATATCTACCGATATTTACCATATAAATCAATTCTAACCCTGTTCTGAATTCAGATTATTTAAGGATGTAGTGCTTACTTCATTGGTAAGCATATTAGTTTCACTTTTATAAAATGCTAGTCTGAGTGCACTGTGAAAACCTGAAATCTGGAATGGGTCCCACATGATGTGAAAATCAGTTTTAGTCAAATAACATCCCACTTTCTTAGATGACCTCTAACCCCCATGACTGTGTTAAGGCATTTCATTCTTTGACATTTGCAACTACAGCTATTTACGCCTCCGGAGACCTTCTGATGTCAAAAGTTTCTGTAAATTATCACACACATGGCTCGATGAACATGAACAAACCTACCTGGAATAAATCCAAAGTACTTTTAAGCTATTTCAGTGCTGGCGTGCACACATACGGGTCCTGGCAACATGGCCCTGCCCGCACACAACATCCCTGCTGCTGTAAGAAATCCCAAGGGAAACACTGATTTACAACAAGTTCAGGCAGTTCGGAGAGTTTGTTGAATCCCACAAAGGATTTTCTTATTTTCCCTTTGTGCAACAAATATAAGAGTTAAATAAGAAACCATTCAAGCATGAGACCCAACGTCCTTCAAGATAAACTGTGTTGAAGGTTGCACTGAGCTAAATAAAGGTAAGAAGACTTCATGGTTGTCTGGGCTAATTTAAAGATGGTGAACAGTTTGTGTACTGCAGTTTTAACTCTAAAACAAGGAAGGTAGATGTCAAACAAAATTTTATAACCGCAACATATGTAATTGTTGATATTCAACCTTTTCAAGAATATTTTCACAGGAATGGAAGGATGTTGGAGATAACTCTTTGGAAGGTTCTAGAGAGTAGGGAGGTATTAACAAACTCAACGACATCAGTTACCAGAAGCATTTTTAACAATGGAATTGGTAATGGGTCAAAAGCACATGTTGCAGTATGTATGTGCTGTACCAGCAGCACAGGAACCCACAATATTATGCCTATTATTGGACATTTTTTTTTATTTAAAGTATGAGACAAAAGCATTACATTTCCCTGCAGAGTGGAGCTCAGCAGGAATTTGTCTGAGAGGATTAACCAGTTCTTCAAAAAAAATATTACTATATATAATTATTGCTGGAGCTATGGTGCTTTTGTTTTACCAGAAATAAACTTGTCAATGAAACACTAAAAAGAATGTAATAGCACAGTAAATAAAAGCTTGCCAAATTCAGTTATAAAACATTTTTAAAGGTCCCATTTTAATTTTCCTGGGGTTTTATTTGACATTTAGAAATCCTGAATAAGCTATATTTGCAGTTTTATGTAGCAAAAACCTAATATAGTTTCATATCTGCTCTCTCGAACTTTGATCAGGTCTCACTAATATTAGTAAGATTACTTCATCAGCTCTGATTGGCTGATTTGAATGACTGTGACTTCATGGAAGTCTAGATAGCTAGTTTTATGGCAGTTTCTGGATATAAAAATGGGACATTATTGATAGAACACAGATTTTCTAATCGCAAAGATATTCATATCTCACTTTTTTACAATATGGGACCTTTATGTAGAGCGGTGAACCGTGAGCAATAGACTGGGACAAACAGACCTGATGACCAGAGCTAAAGTGAACGTGTGTCCAAATGTTTTAAGCACACAGAGCTACTCCAAAAAAGGAGGTTTGTAGAGATGTAAAAAGAGCAGGCTATAAAAAAAAAAAAAAAAAAAAAAAAAACTTGATTTATGTCCAGACTGAGTAAAGCTGCTTTTGGTTTATTAAAAGGTCAACACAGCAGGTAGGAGATTAGCAGAATCACTGAGCAGCACCGACTGTGCCTCTGAACCTGATGAGGGATGGCCAACCCATTCAACACGATATATTAAATATGCATTTCACAAAATCAGCAGCCGACAGGAAGACTGGGGACTGTATTTGCAGTTTTTGGAGACGTGTTTTGACAATCCAGAAAACCCATAGGCGAGCAGGTTTGAGAGCACAGGTAAGCCTCTGCTGTGAAAGACTAAATATGTTTAAGCAACTGGAATAAGTGAACCGCGCTGTGACTGTTCCGATGGAAACTCATCCGCCTACATGTCAAATGAGATGCTGCCATTCTCCAGAGTGGCGCGCTCAATGAAACAAGAAAGCCTGCCAATAACGGCTCGCGGAGAGGAAGAGGAGGTAAAAGGGGAAAGTATCAAGAGCTTAAATTGCTTTTGAAAATACCTCTCTCTCACCAAGAACCCGAAACGAGTGCCGCGAGCCGCATTTGTTCTTGGCCAACAGATCCATTTTTCAAAACAAGCGTGGCGCTACAGGAAAGCAACACACTCAGCAATCGCAACATTTTCCATTACACCCCCTCTCTCAATTACTGCATTCCGAAAAGGCTTCCTCAGAGCCCATCATATTGAGCACAGCCGAGCTTTATTGTACATGGCACGTCCTGGAATGGAGCCATTGTGGGGCCGCTGAGTGTATTCTCATTCCATCCCACTAAGAGGAAATCTTCGGGGCCGAGGCAGCCAAGCAACAATCCCCACCTATCTCCCACGGGACGGCGGTGGGGCAAGGGGGGTCGAGCCATGTGTTAATTGAGCCCGTTGCGAGTGTTATTGAGGCAAGGAGAGTGAAGGAGTGAGAGGAAGGGAAGGACGGGCATGACACAGCAAACGCTGTTTGTATTTTAGGTGCGTGTGTGGAGGGGTTGTGGTTTCACATGCATCTAGCCCCCAGGGGCAGGGCATATGTCTGGAGAAAGGGAGACAACCTTCAATGAGACACTGACCTATGTGATCCCGTTCATGCTCCAGGGAGAACAGTGCGTCACCCAAGCCAAAAGACGCCACATGTGTGATCGCGGTAATTAAATAGAAGCAATTGGTCACGGGTCAATGAAAGCTTCACGGCCACGTGTGGACGCAGAGGGGGGGGGGGGCATGCTGACACAGTGAGGTCATTCAAATGCTTCCAAGCTTCCACAAAAAAAGGACTAAAACGATGACTGAAATGAATCCAAACAAATCTGATGACTGAATATTCCTTAACGAGCACAGAAATGTTTGCCACAATTTCGGAAACATGAACATGTTTGCCTCTCTCTGTTTTAAATTATTGTACACTGTTGAAAAGATCTATTGAAAAGTAATTAAAAGACTAGAAGATTACTTTGATTCGGGAAATGAATGATGGACTTTTTTTCTGTATTTTTCTAACATTTTCAGTCAGTAAGGAAACAAAAACTACAATATTAAAAACCTCCCACGTGATGTTAAAATCAATTTTTAGTCAAATAACATGAAACTGCCTCATGAGATGACCTCTAACCCCCCAGCTGTGTTAAGGCATTTTATAAGCCATTACCTTGATTCTGGAAACCAACGATTGATTTTTGAGCAGTAAGACAGGATTTTTAAATTTGATTTCTTTTTTGAATGTGTGAGTGCTTTTTTTAATTAATCTAATTTTGCTGTTCCAAAAAATACAGAATGTTATACACAATTTGATTGCCTCAACGATGTTAGAGCAGTAGCTGGCAGGTAGTTTGGCATTTGATGAAACTAACAGTCAGACAGCTGGAGGACAGATTTGTCTCAATCCCGCATTTAAACTTGACATAATTATGAACAGGTCACAAAGGTGCACAGCATAGAAGTAGCGGAGAAGTGGTTTTCTGGTACATTCGGACTACAGCTGAGTGATCTGATCTGGAAAAAACATCAGCAGAGAACTTTATCTAAAGACGCACTACCGGGCAGATATGGAGAACATTAGGTAAGCAAACGTCTGTCTGGTATGTACCATCCTCATTCCACACAAGACAGTCCCTCTAAAGCTATAAACAGTGTTCCATGGAAAGAGAAAAGCTGTGTTCCACGCCGTCCTCAGCCAGCAGCAGCAGTGCTTGAGTGATGCTCTCCTGGCTCCAACAAAAGACTTTAAAGCCAGTGTGCAAATCCCTCCCCCCCACCACCACCATGTTTGCCAACAAAAGCCAATTGTGGCAGCCATAAATACTTACAGATACCAGCTTAACAAAAGAGGTTTCTGTCTGCTGCCCCACTGGAAATCTACGCTCTGTGAGAGTGTCAAAGTGCATTCAGTTCCAACTTTCTTCTTCAGTGTCTTAACCTGAGTGGCTGGTAAATAACCCACTTCATTGGCATGACAAAAAAGCTGCGGGAATAATGTGGCTGCAAATTCCGAGCTACTGAAACGCATTGTGATTGCACAGGGATCCAAAAATTGACTTTTATGCAAAGCAGCATCGGGTTTCCCGAACAATAAAGTGCTGCAGTGTATTCCATTAAAACGACAAACGCCACTGGCGGCCCCCTCGCTCCTAAATCGTCAGGCCCGGAGCACAAAACAAGTCTTTCAGAGGCGAACTCTGCAAAATTGATTATTGCTTTCTCTTTCAAGTGGTACTGCCGCTTTGTGACTTGCACATGACTTGGCAGGAAAAGGACAGCTGGCTCTCCATTCTGGGCCCTATTCACATGACTGGTGTCCCACAAAGGAGGCCGGCTGTAGGGCTGCAGGCTGGGCTGGACTTCACTCACAGTGTTGCACTGTGAGTCCAAGCACAACTGGAATATCGTCCGCACGACAGGGTCAAGGCCTGTATTTAGGTGTGATTTGAGGTACTTTATACGTCACTCCACTACATTTCATTGAGAAATATTCTATTCCTACTTTTATCTTTTCAGATAAAGATATGACTATTTTACGAATGAATATACTTTGGTATTCTGTTTGCTATATTTTATTAAATTGTTGGTCTTTTCATTTTAAAATTAGCTGCACCTTGTGTGAAATGTGCCAAATATGATACCTTTACTAATAATTAGGGGTTAATTATTAATATTACAATATATCTGTGAAACTGACACCTCAATTCAGTGAATATATAATTCCTGATTTTTTACATTTTGGGAGTCTTGACATGAATTATTATAATTATATACAATATAAAATATATAATTATAATTATATCAATATTGTGAAGTATTGTATTGTGAATTTCCATGGTATATGGCCCCTGTTTACTACCTTAAGTATGTCAAATTCACTCCACATTGGTAAACTAGGAGTACAACAAGGAGTATAACACACTAGTGATATGTATCCCTTTTCATAACCTCCCTTGAAAAAAAAAATCTGAGCTTTATGCCTCTTAATATTACTATTTGCTCTGGAACAGTAAGTGTAGCCTTGAGCCTCTGTTGAACTGGACTGACCGCATTACCTTCTCAGTGTGAGCCAGCACTTCATACTCATAACCACTCATTATTGTCAACCAGGCCACTCCGAGCTCATTACAGGTGATGTGATATTTCATGTCTTCCCCTGTCTCAAAGCACGTGCTAACAGCCCTTTTAAAGTGACAGGAAGCTTTATCAAGTATCTCCTTGAAAAGACCTAGTGAGGGGTAAAGAATCTGCGTCTTTACTGCCTTCCGTGAGCGTCAGCTGGCTTTGCTGGCCCCTCGGCTCTGACCCACAAATCAAACTCAAGTCAACTGCATGTTTGGAAGGAGTTAAACAAGAGAGCAGTGTTTCCCCCCATCAAATAAAACAACACCGCCTTCACTTTGATATCCCTATTCCTGAGTTATCTTCTTAATTCACAAAATAATTGCTGTTCTCGTTGTTGAGCAGCGTGTTGCTGCCTAGCCATGGGAGGCGGGAAATGAGTTGGAAGCCGGTCCTTTTAATTATCGTTCAAATGCTTCCTGCACTCAGCAGAAGTTGGGCTGCAGGGCAGGCAGCCGAGCAGCAGGGCTCCCTAACGCCGCACACACGGATCAGGACTTGGCTGCTCACTCCCCTGCTCCTCAGGCTAGGTGGTACGCTCCATTTTTAAGGTATAATGCTCTGCAGCTATAATGCGTTTCCAACGATTACCTTTACCTTGCTGCTTATTGCAGATTCATTTTTGTTGAAAGACGGGTAGAATCCAGAGCAGCTCTAAGAGAACACCAACTCTCACCTAGGCCAACAGTCCTTCTCTTAGATTCTCCAGATGTGCAGTAGAGCTGCAACAATTATTTCTATGAATCAATTAGCTGCAAACTATTACATTAATTTCCAAACTATTTTGATAAACGATTTATGGATTTGAGTAATTTTTAAAAGGAGCATTTCTATGTTCTCTGGTTCCCACTTCTCAAATCTGGTTATTTTCTTGTTTCTTTAGTCTTCTATAATCGTAAACTGTTGATCTTTGGCTTGTGGACTGTTGGTCAGCTTTGGGAAACAGTTATCATATACACCCTTTTATGAACCATACACGTTTTACCAAAATCAACCTAGTAATGTATACATAGTCCCGTTTACAGATAAATACAGATAATGCTGAATATGCTATTTCAGATTCAGTTCAGATTGTGTTACCATCATGGTTATGTCCTCTTCTCTTCCTCTGAGACTTTTCATGCACTTATCTTTTTACTCATCATCATCTTACTACTGCTCTCACCTCTCTGTTTTGCTCTTTTTAAACAAGTCACAAGTCACACTTCAGCAAATTCAGCAAAAAATTGAGCATTATTATCTTTAAAAATATATTGTGATAATATATCAGCATTGATCTGTATAAAAAAACTGATTGTTTTGTTTTTCATATTGTCCAGCCCATATTAAATGAACAGAACCAACACCTGTTACAGACACAGATGAACATGTACAGGGGATTGACTGCAGTAGTAAAACTGCTGTGCAGTAAATCGAATATGTAAACGAATAGAGGCCGTTTAGTCCAAGAGACAGACTTTTCCCACAAGTCCCATTGCATATTTTTTCCATTAAAAGGAGCCTCTAAAATCCAATATGTCACACATTTACACACTATAGAAACAGCTGAGCGCCTCACGCTCAAGTTTGACAAGTCGCTGTGACCTCAACATTAGCAGCAGAATCCAAAACAACATCATAATCATACCGACATTGTTTTCAAATTCTCCCTAAAGGCTGACTTTATTTCCTTGTGTTTCTGGATGAAACATAAGCGTTTTAGCAGCGTTGATCCAAGCCGCCAGGTAGGCTGTTAATGGTGGAACTGAAGCAAACGATGCCTACCTGATATAAACAATTTAGTTTGAAGAAAAAAAAAGAAAAAAAAATTCAGCTCGGGAAAAAATAACTCCAGACATTTGATAAAGCTGAACTGCTGCAAACTGTCAAGTTCACAGGTAAAGGATCTGCCACTCGGAAGATAAGCCTGGAGAGCAGCGGGCCACACCTACTGTAGCAAACCATGCAGTAACTGTTATTGCGTTATATATACTGTTCTTTGTGGTGGGGGTTGTGTTCATACACACTTACAAAATCACATACATATATACACACATGAACAACAACACAACATAAAAAGTGAGTAGTGAGCTTCTCTTTTCTTGTCTTAATTCATTAAACATACTAATTTTATTTCATGGATTCCTGATGCTTTGTAAATATTGTCGTAATGTCCGTGCCAATGAAGCTAATTTGAATTGCATTGAGTGAGCAGGGTTTTTAGCCGTTAACATATTCTAAACAGATAGTCCTCTGTAACGAGACTTTAAAATGTGACACTTGTTACAGCATGTGGCCTATTTTCTTTTTTATTATCGCCGCATATCATTTATTTATCTGTAGATTTGATTTGAGCACAGTCATATAATGGCCAGTTTATGATGAGATTGAACAGATGGCCGATGGCAACTGAGGCACATATTTCTGTACTGTTTTATAATTAGAATGAGAAGTGAGCAGAATGTGGGTTACTGAATAATACACTCATATTAGGATATGAACAATCACTGCATGCATGCAGAGTGTTAAGCGCTTTCTGTACTGACAGCTCAGATGAATCTATCTTTAAAATCGGTTCTTACTCTCCGAGCAAAAGGGGCATCAGATACGAAAAAATTGATTGATTCAGACTCTTTTGAAAGGGTGCTTTGACTGAGCTCCTGTAGGCTTGTGGTGACAAATTGAGACACTTGTTATATCCACCCTGCTGTGAATACATGACACTGTTGTCGCTGACAATCTGAAGGAGTCTCAAAAGCCACCAGGCTTAGATTAATCTGAGAACAAACGTCACCTCAGAGTGCAGCAGCTTCGAATGTAGTAAAGGGAGGAGGGGGAAGAGATGCTACTGCTCCAAGCCTCATCCCAACACGTGTGTACTATCTCTTTACTGCAAGGCAAAAGCCGACAGTCTAGCGTTAGGCTCAGGTGCTGTAATTGCTCTCTAAACAGGCAGTGCTGTAAAATAATTAATCCTAATCATGATTTTTTTCTTTCTTCTTAACAACTCACTTGCAAATTGATACCATGTTTCATTGAATATACTAAATGCTCATCTCCCACTGTTTCCAGAGGGTGATCCAGAACGACAAAGGTGCCACTTGTGTTTGACACCTGCTTTGTTGACGAGTCTGTGTGTGTGCGTGTGTGTGTATGCGTGCATGCAGGTGCAGAGTCATTCAGCCAAGCAGCAGTTGCTCCCTGGAGCAGCAGGGAAGTTAGGCAGCAGTATGTAGGTAAATCAGTCTATTACTAACACTCGGGCTGCCTGGAGCAAGTCCCCTGGGACGCTGCTGACAACACACACACGGCCTGCCTGCTGGAGCGTTCATCCGTAGCTACACACACAACATATTCACAGGGTCACAGAGCGTCCGCACATGAGCACATCAATATGCAGAGGAGGCACACAAAGACAGATGCACTTTTGATGGTGTCAAATTATTATTTCCATTAATTTCTTTATATCCACTTAAAAACCTGAAGATTGATTGTACGCTGACATAATACTGAACAACTTTCAATTACAGATGCCTTGGTGCATTCAGGTGCACCTCATAAACTCAGAAACCTGAACTCGATTGGTCATGAAGCTTGATTAAAACTGATTTATTTATTTTTTTCATATTTCCCTGTTGAAATAGAAATTTAATAATTTTAATAATCACAAATCCAAAATGTGATGTTACTGTAATGTAATGTAACTGTTACTTTTTTGTTTAACACGTTTTCGTTAGGTATTACTAATCATTCCTTTGCTGATCATATTGCACAGTTAAAGGAACTGATAGCAACACAATTAAGTGTTCATATGTGATGAATAAAGATTGATTTTGACATTCATTCTGTCACGGATACTTATATATTATATATATATATATATATATATATATATATATTATTATTATTATTATTATTATTCATTTCATTGGCCCTCCTGCAAGAAAAACTTGTACAAATAGATTCAATGATTCAGGGGAGTGATTTAGGGGAATTTGTTGCATTCACCAGTTCTCACAATTAAAATTGCTGGAATGGCAAATTACTCACTTCAGTAGTTTTTCCCCAACAGCTGACTTAAGGTCGTTATGCAATTCACTAGACACATGCTTAAGCATCTTACGTCATATGAATCCCATTCCTTTTTTTTTTTTACCTTTGTGCTCTGCTTACACTTCATCATCTAGTTATATTACAGGTCCACAATAGTAAAAAATATGTTAATTTCTTTTTGATTATAAGAAGGTCTATGTCTTCTATAAATAAATGTTCCATGTTTAAAAAACAGCCCATAGACAAAGAAATGCAGACAACCATATTCAGAAACTGCAACTACAACTTAAGTTGTAATGTCACAACTATACAGTCACCACCCACTCTCCATTCACATTCATTCAAATTAGTCAATCGGAGGAGAAGCATTTAAATAAAATAACTAATAAAAAACCACGAAAATGCTACAACTGGGAACCACTTCTGTGAATGATGCATGCCCATTAATGGAGTATAACATGGTTGACTGTTAGAGCTGTCATTCATGAAAGTGATCAGATCGCATGAACATGAACTTCCTCAAAAGCTAGTCCTTTCTGTATTTTTTACCTGTTAGTAAAGGTTTACTAACAGGACACTGAAAAAATACCATATATATATGGTATTATATTCTATATATTCTAGCTGCTGTCCCCATGAGTCATTCTACTGATGTTTAGAAGAGGGTGCTCTGGTTGTCTTTTTAGCAACAATGCATGCTGATAGCCACAGCTGTCTTTGAGTGTGGGTAAAATTCTGCCCAGAATCAGCATTCCACATACCGTGTGGAGAAGTCAATCACTAAACAAGTACGAGCCAACATAAGATAGATTTTGAATAATAATACAAACATGAGGCCCATTATCTTCAGTATTTAGAAGGAATAAAAGAATCAAGCACATTTCCTCAGGTTCTCCCTCAGACGCACAAACTCCAAATATGTCCCCCTAACAGTATAATTACCGCATGGGAAAAAAAAAAAAAAAGAAAAATGTTTGTCCAACTGCAATCCTCACAGGAAAAATCAAACATAAACAGGAAACTGCTAAAAGAGCAACTCTGGTAGCTTTTGCCAGTACGAAGACCCAAGCAAAGCACACGCAAAGTTGTAATTACACTGAGTGGGGAGCAATTAGATGGATCAGGGCTAGCCCGTTTAAATCACACTTTGGACCATTCATTATGCTCGGAGCCATAAACAGAGACTCTGTCGGATGTCCTGGAAACCGCTGTAGAGCCTCCTGAACTGTGTGGTCATCAGATCTGCCTCTGACCTCCTTCTCTCTGGCGCCTGTAATCAAATGAGGCACTGTGCGAATCATGCAACGTGATACACAGCGTGCAACCAGAGCAACAGCCAGCAGCTACAAGCACATAATAAATGCCAATATTACGATAACCATAATAGGTATCCAGAGCAATCATTGTGATTAGCAGAGGTTGCTCCTGCAGCTCCACAGGCAGGTCCCCGACACTGTGAGCACCATAATCTTCTCCCACTGCTGGGAATTATGAAAGTGTGGTGTCGACCAAGTGCCTCATTACCTACGATGTTACTAAACGAATAAAGCTGTTGATTAAGTAACTTGTGAATGGATGAAAATGACACATAATTTTCTTTACTGAAGCTATTTCTATTTTCCAGGGTCCAGGCAGCGACTGCGGCTCCCTTCAGCGTAATGCTGAATGACAGATAGGGAAAGCGGAGGAACCCTGAAGAGTCAATCTGGAGCTGGAGTGGCATTTCAAACCTTGCTGCTATAATGTTAGCGAGAGAGGGAAAAAAAAGCCCTTCAATCAGAGACCAAACTCGGCTCTGGGAGCTCTTTCCTCAAAAAAAGCAAAGCAGCTTTCCCTGAGATGGTGTTCAGAGGCTGAAAATGATGACCGCCACAGTTGCCGCCGCCACCTTTTTGCAGACTGGTGACAGTGATTGAATTTGAAGAGTGTGTGCACATCTATTCATTCATTCCTGTGCTGTTTAAATCTGATTGTCTGATATATATATATATATATATTTTCAACTTCATTGATCAAGAGAGGAAGAAAATAAATAGAGATGAAGTAAGGACTAAACATATATGTACAGAACACCACAACACATCTATCATTCATCTGCAAGTGCAAATATGTGCAGTAATGACAAAAATACAGACATGATGTGAAATGAGGTAGCAACCACCATTAAATATACAAGTAAAAATGTATAAAATGTTGCATTGAGTGAAGTACTGAACACATTTCAATGCACAGACACAACACACGTCTTTCTTTATCATAAAACCACAATTCACTATGGATATAGAAGCAATACGCATGGAAAAAGATCACTTTATAGTATGTGTATCTGGAATTTACTTGATTTCAGTTGTTAATATGTTCCACATGGAGAAAGCTGATTGTCCAAATTTAGATCTAGGATGTTTTTCAGTTGCCATTCACCATGCTGCTACTTCCTCATGTTCTCATGTGATTCTTGAGTTTATTTATTCATAGCTGTTGCTTTTGAACATGTACACAGTTGTGCATGATAATGTAACTGTGTGCTGCCATACTGATAATGTAACTGTTGTAACTGATATTGTACATTTGGAGTTTCCTCACTATATATTTAGTTCTTAGGACATCTCCTCTCTCAAGCTTTTCTCTGGAACTCTAGAAAGAACAGGTTCTTTTATGTCTGTGTCATTAATATTAATGAGCCGCTCCTCTGATTGGCTGATTCGAATGTCTGAGAAAGGTAAGGTAAGGTAATTTGAATTCCCAGGCAGAAATTCTGCTAAAGCAGCAGCTAGAGGAAATAACAATAAAAAATAGATTGTGAAGCAGAAAACAAATAAATACAGTCCAGTAGCTTTCCTTAAAATATAAATTTAGATACCTAAATTATACAAATGAAAACAGGAGGTATAAAATCCAGAAAAAAAAAAAAAGTGTAGAAGTGAAGTGTCACATTAGGTTGCTGTGATGTTATGTGTCTCGACAACAACATTAAAGATACACGGTACTGTTCAAAAGTCTCAATGCTGATTGTGACATCACAACTTCACAGGAGTCCTGACGGCTCAATTCCTGAACACTGTGCATTTCTCTGCAGATTGAGTTTTGAAACATGAGACATTGTTTATAGAACAGCTAGACCTTCTTACAATCAAACAGATAACAACATTCACTTCCTACAGTACATGACATTTAACTGTGGAGAAGGTATTTTCTAATGAAAATAAATCTTTGCAACTTTACACTTGTTGTATATCACACATACACACGACGTTGACTGTCCATCTGTAACTTAGCTCGACTGTCGCTGGCTGTCAGCCCCACGCTGACTATAAAGGCAGAATCAATGCTGCTGGTGAATGTGCCGTGCTGAGCTGTAACCCAACGCTTGACACTAGTGTTCACCCCGAGCAGCCTGGGCAACACAGGAAATCTCCCGCCCCCCGCTCACCACACTCCTCCATGGAGCTGCTCTGTTATAGCGGCGCAGCAGAACTCTCCTGGGCCCTCGCCGCAGCAGCTCGCAGTGGACTGTAACACTCAAAATCCCAATGGAGCGTGTGCACCCCATGGCATCTGTAAACACAAACACTTGCAGACATGTTCATGTGTGTATGCACCGAATGTCAACACGAACTCGCCGTAGCTGCTTCACGCAAGTAAAAAAAAAAAAAAAAAAGTACAAAAAAAATCCTACTGCAATGAAATTCCTGCAGCCCACACAGCACATGCACGCACACACTTTGACTTTCTAAACCAAAACACATGTGGAGGGTAATGCGATTACATGGCTCTTTGACAAGAAAATACTTCCTTGCTCGACTGAAACGCCAGCAGTGACGCAGAACGAGGGGGGGGGGACTCTGCTAAACAATAACAAACAGAAAAGAAACACAGCGACAAGGTCAGGCGTGTATTTGTCACCTAGATTAAACAAGTCAAACTGGGGAGTGAGAGGATGGGGTGGGGTGGGGGGCAGTTAAGAAAGTATTCCAGCCGTTGTGTCTCTGCTGCTGCCATCAACAGTCATTCTGTCAGCCTCTGAGTGAAATTATTTATAAGGCAGGGAGACAAACTATTGACCTCGCCTCTTTTCTTTTGTAGCATCAGCTGACACTGACAAAGACGCTCGAAGGAAGAATGCAAGATGGGAGACTTGGGGGGGGGGGGGGGGGGGGGGGGGTAGTGGAGGAGAAGGAAAAGGTGGGAAAAGAAAGAGAGACAAGGACAAAGAAAGAATGAAGCATATATATATTTTAATTTTTTGAGCCACAGTTACCGGCTGAGACTGGAAGATCCTTTTAGCAGCTGATAGTTTGTATGACAACATTTACACTGGCAGGGAGGAAGACATGGGCAGCCTCTCCTCCTGCTATAGGCAAATCCTTTTTTTTTGCAAATAATTTCAAGAGGATTTCAAACTATTTCACTGAGGAATTATCAGCTAAGGAGCTTTACACAGCCATCTAACATAATTGCAATATCTGAAAACTGGATGATTTATGAAAAAGTCATGAGATTGATATGGAAGGATATGAACCTTGTTTTGTTAGCAGAAACTGCACGTAAAAAAGAGACAGAAAAATTGGTAACTGTGGTCGAAAATGTTCTTGAATGTGTAACAATAGAAATATCCATGGAAATAAAGAAAAATCTTATTGTCAGTTACATATATAGAACACCAGGTTCTGATATTGACACATTCAAAGAGTGGATGGAGGATAACTTTTCTAAAATGAGCCATAAAATCAATCAAAATTTGTCTATTGTGATTTCAATATTGATCTACTAAATCCCAATAAACATACTAGAACAGAGCAATTCAATAGCACAATGTGTGAGTATTGGACTACATCCCAAAATCACTAAACCAAGCCAAATTACTTCTCATAGTGCTACATTAATTGACAGTATATTTACAACTGACATTGATAATGATGCTTTGAGTGAGCTACCAATTAATAATATCAGTGACCACCTTCCAGTTTTTACAGTTTATAAGAGTACTTTTATATATAACCAGCAGGAAGAGAAAATTCACTATAGACGGGTGAGGAGAGAGGAGTCCATGGTTACATTAAAAAAATGACCTTTTAATACAGAACTGGGAATCAGTGTATAATTAAGTTGACACTGATGAAGCATACAATGCATACATTTTTGAAAATATTAAAAAAAAAACAAAAAAAAAAAACGATATGATAAAAACTGTCCAATTAAACATTACAACAGAAAACATAGGTATAATGATAAACAGTGGATCACCAAGGTTTTACAGAAAGCCTGTAAAAAGAACACTTATATAGAGAATTAATTAGATACAGAACTAAAGAAGAAGCAGAAGAAGAGTACAAGAAATATAAGGATAAATCAACTGAATATATGGAGGAATATTACATTAATATTATCTCAAAAGTAGTAGAAAGACTCTTTAATAACAGAGAATTTCATTGATAAATACAAAGTACTCTCTCACAGTCTGTATGGATTCAGGTCTCCCCGGTCAACTGCTCTCACACAGTTTTCAGCTCTCAACAGATCTCATCGAAGAGCTTATTAAATACAGATAACAAGAAATATGCAGTTGGAGTGTTTACTGACCTAAAAAAAAGCATTCAACACAATGAATCATGAAATTAAATTAGAACAATATGGGATAAGGGGAGTAGCTACACTGGGTATTTAAAAAGAGGAAACAATTTGTGAAACTGGATAAATCACAATCATCATGTTCAGATATTGTCTGTGGTGTACCGCAAGGCTCAGTGTTAGGTCAAAAGCCTTTCATATTATATACTAACATATACAACTAATATATATATATTTGTAGTACATCACACCTATTAAAATGTATCCTGTTTTTTGACAACACAAATATCATACGGTGTGGTGAGAACTTAAAGCAGCACTTGGGCATAATTACAACAGAACTAGACAAAATCCTCAAAAAAACAAAACATAAGGAGTAACAAAAAATGTCAGCAAAACTAAATTATGATATTTGGAAACAGTAGAAATATAAACCAAGCATGGGTACACATAGAGGGTGATAACATAGAAAGGGTCCAAGGAATCAAATTTCTGGATGACAGAATCCATTGGAAATCCCACATCAGCCATAGCTCCACTAAACTGTTGAAAACAAAAAAAAAAAGTATTGCAATTCTAGCCAAAGAAAAGCAACTACTAGATCATAATTTACTTCATATGTTTGTGCTGTTTACTGGAATTACCTAACTTAAGTCATTGCACGGAGGTTTGGAGCATTACTTATTACTTATGGTAGACAGAACACTTATTTGAGTGTTTCCATTACCATGGTACCTGATACTGTTTTAGTAACCCTTTGGGTTGGGGTACCTAGCACACAGGACTGGAACCCTAGGGAAAGAGCCCAAGTACAGTGAGCTGGCCCCCTTCCACAGTGGAAATGCAAAGCTGTCCATTACTGACCTGAACAGTACCCCTAGAAATCTACTGCACTACTGCTCTGTACTGACAGTGAAAACAAGAATAAATATCTATAAAAATTGATAGATATTGAGCATTGAGGCCTGAGTCATATTCAAAGTTTAAGATTAAATGATGCATGCCGATTGCAGTGATATAAGAGTTTCCTCTTTTGAGTATAGACATAAAATTGATCATCATTGGGACATTATTTTGGTTTTAAATATGCTGAGTTGGCAAAGTTTTTTTTTTTTTTTAATTTAGAGATTGCTAAGATTTAGATTTAGAGATTGTTTAGCCAATGCTAAACAGACAGCACAACACAAGCACATGTAGACATTTCCACCATTGGCAGCTTTATGGAGTGATAGTCACGTGTGGATCCTCCTTTTGTTTGTTTTGTCTTGGCATATACAGACATAGAAAATTCATTTTAATGCCAATAATTTCACATTATTCCTGCTTTAATAATTAATACTGCTTGCAAGTTAAGAAGAAAATGCAGGATTCACACTTTCACTACCAGAAAAACCTGCTTTGCAAAAAGATTTCTGAGTAAGGAAATGTATTAAACACATTTGGTGAACCTCAAGGTTAGGATAATACTCCACAGGGGCTTTCAAGTAAGGTCAGTCAGTCAGTACTGGGTTGAGCACACACCTGAAAAGTCTATCGAATCTGGTCAAAGTTGGCTGCTGTCCTTCATGCATGTACTATAGATTTAATATTGAAACAGTGCTCTACCATAATTTGTAATTAACCAAAAATGATTCCTTATACATATTTCTTACTGAGAAGAAGAAGAATTGCCTTGTAGGTATCAAACTGACCCAGATCCCTGCATGCACAGCAGTCATTCAACAGGACAGACAGAAGCCAGTCACCAGTTCAACCACAAAAACCACAAACCCACAGGAACAGCATGGGTCTGGAAAATGATCCCCTGCCAAATGAGCCCTTCCTCCTTCAAAACAACACTGCTCGCTACAGCGCTCCAGACCATGGGAAACAAAAGCAACAACAGGAGTAACGGTTGAAACATACGAGTCGGTGGAGCTTCACTTACAAGGCACAGAAGAGGGGGCATAATGAGATGAGGTCATTGTGTGCCCATTGTGCATCTGTGCACAACTCAAGTCAATGAAAGCTCCTAATCCATGCTGGTTGGGTGCACCAGATGTTGAATATTTCCAATTTGGATGGATTGGTGAAGCACTAAAAAAATAAGGAGAATTTGCTTCAATAAAGAGTTGGAACAAGTTATACTGAATTACCCTGTCCAGCCCTGGGTTAGAAGATGATTTAACCAAGAGTGGAAAAAAAGGACATAAATACGAAATGAGTGCCATTCCAGAGCGTTTGATGAGGTGCAAAAGGCACAAAAGATTTCATAGTGTGTTTGCAAAGTGTAAAGCTGTAAATTCAAGTGCCCCTATTAACTTAATATATGAGAAAATATTATTTTAAAAGAGGAACATAATATTTTTTTTTCATTACGACCGATTTTCTCATGACATTTGCATCTACTCTACAAGATCACCAAATAAGTCCACCAAGCACAAAAATAGAGAAAACTGTTTTTTTGTTTTTTTTAATTCATTTAATTACACTTTTAATCCAAAGAAAAGGATATTCGAAATTGAATACTTGATCACAGGTCAACTTAACCTCAGAGAGAACTGCGGTCATTTCAAGACGAAACGTTCCACCCCACCAAATGTTTATTCAAAAGGAAACCTTTAAAACCTCAAGAGAACATATCGCATTTTTTCAACCAAATGCTAACGAGATCATCAGTTACACTAATGAGTCGGTTATTGACGTACCAAGAACTTTTCCCGATATATAGGGACACACGTAGTTCTCCACAGATCATCAGCTCAGTAAGTAAGCTGCAGCATATGAACATATCCCTTCTATAATGACACCGCCATCGAGTGCTCTCCACATATTTAATGCGACACACAGCGTTGCTGCTGGGGCCTCGTGTTGAGGTGAAGTGTACCTGTTACATCTCTCTACTGTGTGTTAATGACTGCTTGTTGTAAAGCAAATTGCCCTCCGGGGATAATAAAGATTTACACCAGCCTGTTCTGTGTCATCAGCAGCACTCCTCATATCCCGCATATCTGAGGAGGCGATTACGGTAACAGCATAAAGCAATATGACCCCTTTATAACACCACATTCAACAGCTACTCCACAATAAACCCTTTAAATACAACTGGGCTGGGTGGCTGTATACTTTAGGGTCGTTATTTAAATACTTTACACGCAGGCAGGCTTTTATGTTTTTTATCGTTTTATTTCTAATGTGCACTTCCTGACATTTACACATGTAGGTTTAATCTTTACAAGGATAATTTGTTGAACCACAACTGTAATCTTTAGTACATTATATTTGCTTCATTCTTATCTGTATCATGTCTTCTGCTGCTGTGATGACACAATTTCCCACAAAGATCATTAAAGTGTTTATAAGTATATATATATATATATATATATATATATATATATATATATATATATATATATATATATATATATATATAGTCTAATTTGATGGACTATTTTTTTTTGTTTTTTTTGGTTTTTTTTCATTCTCTGTAAACCACTGTGTGACACATGGAAAAAAGCACTTTTAACAAGATAAAGGTTCAACTGAAAGGATACTTCAAGTTGTGTATGCTGAATATTGAATCAGGATTGGCTTTCAAACTATTTGTGATGTCACAAATCATGCTCTTTACCCACTGCTCCAAATCTGATTTTCAACGACCTCAGAGAAACTTTCAGCAGATTAATGTCCACCAAGCCTCTTGTGTCAAACTCTGCACATTCATCATTTTGAACAGTGAAACTCTAATCTACTGTAGGAACCAGAAGGGAAACAGATTTTTGAGTGGAGGGGGACTTTAACATACTTTCAGATTTAACAAACAGTGGTCATGAAATTTGCTGAGCGCATTCATACTCGCAATCACACAAATCTTCTATGAGTTTTCTTATATGAACACCTGGCAGAGTCAAACTTTTACATCACCTATATTTGTACACAATGATCATTGTACTGTTTTTCAATGGTGAAAGAAGTATGCAGTTTAATTAAATAAAATTCTAAATATTGTAGTCTAAAAATACGTATTTATAAGTAAAACTCCTGATTTCAAATTGTTACTTAAAGTGTAAGTGAAGGTTTTTGAGTGATAAACCCTGTTTTAAGGATTTTCTCCAAAGGACTAGCAAAAAAACCAAAAAGCTGTTTTTGAAGCCATTACTGAACTGTTTTTAAAAATTCAGGTGATCAGTTTGTCTCTTAAGAAAAAACAGTTTTGTTTGAGAAAGTTTAAGAAAATGGGAACTTGACATTACATTTACTTTATTGAAGCCATTATTGGAACAATTTATACAATTCCAAAACATATATACTCAATTATATAATATACTAATCCAATATACAACATTTCCTCACATACATTGAGACAACTCTTCACTTACATACTCCTTATGTTAGATTATTGTAGGTGATGATGTTGTTTTTGTCACTCATACATATAAGAGCCTTTTTTTATTAGATTACAAGTTTTACTGTAGTACTGCATCACAATATATGTCAATCTTATTTGCAAAAATGGTATGCCCAAATAGTAAATAGCACAGTTCCCACATGTCACATGTCTAATTGTTGGGAAATTTCCATTGGGTCGCACTACTGTCCATCAAACCAAAGGTGGTCAAACTTTTGGAGTCGTCCCTTTTTGGCTTTCAAGCTTGCTATCTCCCGAACCCATGCTCCGATTGGCTCATACATGATGTCAATCAATGCAAAACAACTTAGAGAACATAATTGTTTCATTATTTACGCATAGAAACCAATGACTGGAGAGTGGTATTGGTGAAAATGACCCCCCACTGCTCATGGTACAGTGTGTCTTCAGAGGTTAATGTTTGTAGAACTTTTCTACATCTTCTAAATCGTAATCTAAAAAATAACTATAGGTGGCAAATAGATATAGTGGAGTAAAAAGTACAAGATATTCCGACGAACTGTAGTAAACTGGAAAATATTCAAGTACAAGTACCACGAAATTGTACTTGATTACAGTAGTTGAGTAAATGTTGTTTAGACACACTGTGTTTTGTTTGAGAGCCGAGTGTGAAGAATTGAACGTCCTCTACGGTCCACTAGCTGGACTTTCAGCGTTCTTAATAGAAAAGCTTGTCTCTCCTGATGCGCCAACACCACTGCAGGGTGACTCAGTATTCAATGAAACTGCAATTTGGTGAAATTTCTTGGTTGCTGCTCTTGGCTCAATATTCTATTCCAGCAACAGCAATGACTAAGATTTCTACAATTACACAGTTGTCATCTTTCTTTCAGCTATAACTATGATGCTGAACGCTATGCTGCAGGAGGGGAAGCCACCATGAGTCATCTGCTGCACGGTGCTCAATTCTTGTTTCTGTTCTGTTTCAACAATCAAATCCAGATGACAAATAACAAATGAACCTTAATTATTGAACACTGGCAGAGGGTTTGGTTGTCCACAGAGTAACTCATTGCTATTATTATGATGCGCCACATTATTGTTTTATTATAACTGGCTCTAGATCTGCTTATTACATTGGCTCAGTGTACCTCCTCTGGTAGCGTTTCTATATGGGTGTAATCCACTGTTATTGCCCTGCGAGCGTGGGCTGCTGCCAGCGTTCTCCCGCCTGGCCTGCATTCCAATTAGAGGCTGACTAACAACGCAAGGAGACGCTTGCAGAAAAGGGGGGAGGGGGATGTGTTATTTTTTTCTTTTTTTTTCCCCCCCTAGAGCAGAGGATGACCCGATGGAGAGGGTCAATTTCTTACACTCACATACACACACATACTGATGTACGCGCAGCTTTAGGTTAGAAATATTTATTGTTGGTACGCCTCGGGGCGTTTCACAGTGACATGTATGTACAAGCAGGGGAACTACCAGAAGTCTCTGCTCAGCACGCACTGCTGCAGCGTTCAGGCCAGAGTTGATGGGACCATTATGCGTCCGTCCCGCTCCGAGGCCGCAGCTGATTTGAAACCATTTAAAGTGTGCAGCTTTGCCAATTCCAGGTGAACGCGTGATTAATGATGGTCATGATGGCGGCACACGCCCCTCCCCCCTAGTGTCTTACCGAGCTCATGCCGGCAACTTAGAAAAAAAACCTTTTGTTTGTGAGCAAAGCAGTGTTACAAAAGTCTATGTCATTTTAGAGTGAATGTCAGTAATAGAGCCACACCAGATTTCCCGCAAACCAAACTGCTGAAGAAAATGTTAGAATACATGTTAGAAGTGATTCATCCACTGGCAGAGCACCCCACTATCCACAATCACTGTTCCTTTACTTACATTTTCCCAGACTTAATCTAGTGTCCCTGTGTCAATTGTTCATTTATCTCTTCTTATGCCAAATGCGTCAACAAATGCACATTTGAGCATTTTTACAATAAAATTAATCAAAACTAATTTCGATTCAAGCGATTGATCCTGTAAAACATGTTCATATTTCTGATGACTCATCCATTAGGCATTTCCCAAACATTTATCCATTCAACTTTAATATGTTGTTAAAAAAAAAAAAAAAAAAAAAAAACTCTGTATCAGGCGAAACACTAAACTCTGCCCACCACATCTTGTGGTTCAATCAAATGGAGGATTTGATCTAAATCGCTCTTGTAACTGTTAAAACTTTAAATAATTTCTTTCAGTCTCAGTTGCAAGTCAAAAAAGATGGACCTTCTCTTCACAGGGCCTTTAAGTAGTAATACCACCATGTATGAATACTCCATTGCAAGTAAAATCCTGAGATTGAAAGTGTTAGTTTGTTAGTTTAAGTTCAGGTTGGTTAAGGTTTGTTTCTTACAGAGGGCGACACGGTGGAATAGGGGTTAGCGCTGTTGCCTCACAGCAAGAAGGTCGCAGTTTCAAGGGGGGACTGGGTCTGGGACCTTTCTGTGCAGAATTTGCATGTTCTCCCTGTGTCTACGTGGGTTTTCACCGGGTACTCCGGCTTCCTCCCACAGTCCAAAAAAAAACATGCTAATGTTGGCGACTCTAATGGCCCGTAATGTGTGAGTGAATGGTGTGTGTGCCCCACGATTGGCTGGCGACCATCTAGGGTGTATGCCTGCCTCTCGCCGTAACGCGCTGGGATAGGCTCCAGCAGACCCGTGCGACCCTAATGAGGAATAAGCAGGTATAGAAAATGCAGGTATAGAAAATGACTGACTGACTGACTGTTGATATCTTACAGAGGTAAGAAAAAGTACTCATAGTGGTATTTTGGCTCAACTGCTGGGTTTGTTAATGTCAAAAACTAAAGAAAGTGTTTTTGCCAGTAACTATTCCAGGTGGAAAAGAAGCCAAGAGTGTATTTGTGGAGTGAGTGATTTGAAGGAGTTGAGTAACATGTGATTGTCTTTGCATCTTAGTACATTTTTAATTCATCATCAAACCTTCATCAACATCACTAAGAATGCTGAAGTCAAGGCAACGCCGCAAACACAATGCACCATACATGCTTAGGATAGCCATTGCAGCAGGGACTTACAGCTACATTTAGCATTGTATCATTACATTATTCTTATTATTACAGATGCACTCATGTGTAAGCAGCATTGTAATGTTCTAGCTGCTCAAATTGTTACTGGTAGTTCAATGTAATATATGCAATGCTTTCAGAAGATGAAAAAAGGAAGAAACTGTAATTTAAGCTGTCAGATAAAACTACTGGAGTGAAACCATTTTCCTCTGAAATTTGGGAGAGTAGAAGTTTAAAAATAGTCAAATAAAGCAAAGTACCTGAATATTAAATTAAAGGCTTAATTGCACTTTATTCTAATTTGCACTCAAATTAAACACAGTACACCCTGCTAGGTAAAGTAATACGAGCCAGACAGGGAAAGACTTATTTTCCTCTATTAGCAAAGATGACACTACAGAAAAGAAGTGAGGGGAGCAAGGCGAGATAAACAGTTCATCTTGTTTGAGTAAATGTCTCCAGGCATCCAATTTCATTGAAGCTCCATAGCTCATAGACTGTGGCACAACACTGTATCTGTGCAGGTTCAGTCAGTCACCATTAACCAAGCCTCTGTTAATGCCAGCGGAAGAAAAATCTGTTCACAGCTTTTGTTCTTTTCTTACTTCATATGTGAACGTTTGTATATGAGAGCAACGTGTAAGTGGGAGGCAGTGTGTTTGTCGGCCTGCCTTTGTCTGTGTGCGTGAACGTGCGAGAACCACACTGCAGTCAGGATGTCTGCTTTTAGCCGGTCATTGTCGGCTGATTAACACTGACAGGCTGCCTCTAAGACCCACCACAAACATAAGCAGTTAAGAAACCAGGCAGCATGTCCACCGCAAGAGTCTGCAGAGAGTCCCATCCAGCTGCCATGGGTCCTGTTCACATTCTGGTCATTCAAAGACGCTTTGCTAACTTCTGGCCTAAAGGTCCATTAACATAAAACTTTATGGAGAGGCAGCGTTAAGTTTTTATCTCCACATACCTGAGCAAACTCTCAGGAAACTGCAGGTCTGCTGCAACCCTCAGTTCTTTAACCTCTTCAGACACACTATAGGTGTGGGGGTTCATGTAGGGCAATACTACATTTTAGTAGTTGGTTTCTATGTGCAAATAAGCCAATAATTATGATTCCAATGTAGTTTTGCACTGACTGACAACATGCATAAGCTAATTGAAGTTTGGGTCAGGAGATAGGCAGCTTTAAAGCCAATGAGTATCGACTATAAAAGATATGCTGCGTTCCATTGCACTCGGAACTCAGAAAGATCCAACCTCCGAAATGGAAAAGTGCAATGGAAAGACCCTTGGACTTAGAATTCCGACACAAGAACTTGGGCAGGTTCAAAGCAACCCGAGTCAGAGGCATCAAAGCGAGGTGGCATCGCTTCTTCTTCTTAAGGCTTCTTATTTTACACACTAAATGTTTAAGCAAGGGGGAAGAGAAGCAAATTATGGAAAATTAAAGAGCGCAGGTTGTGACTTACAGCAGTGATATCCAACCCCCCGGGCTGCGGTCATTTGGTACGGGGCGCACAGAAAGAAAAAATAATTTCCATTATTTTATTTTTTCGAAAATGATGTTTTATTTTGAAAAGTGACCGGATTTTCTCTGTTACATCCGTCTCACTTGACTCACGTCAAGGCCGTGATACCACACGTCACGCGATACATCCCGCTTGTCTCGTTGCAGCTAAACAAGCTCAGGGCTCCCACTGATTCAGTGCTGGTGTGATTAGCGAGCATTTTCATGCACTTTGTTTTTGTGTTGTGTCTTATTTTGAAGGTATGTTTAAACATTACCATAGCGACCAGAGTGTGTTGCATTGTGTTGGGGTAGAAACGATGTTACTCATGTGATGTTCTGTTCTTGGTGTGACGTTACGAGGACACCGCTAATAAAGTTGCACATGATTACACAGTGGATTTATGTTCATTATTATTATCATTATTATTATTATTAATATTACTATAGAGAAAATACCACAGTTTTTAATGCCGATCTTGTCATTTTATTTAGTTTTTATCAGCTACACCTTTAGATTGGGCCATGAAAATATTGTCAGACATTAAAACGGTCCGTGGTACAGAAAAGGTTGGGGACCACTGACTTACAGCATATGGTGTTTCTCTTTCCTTCTCTCTCTCTCTCTCTCTCTCTCTCTCTCTCAAGTAACTAATGTTCTCTCTGATGCTCAAAAAAAAAAATCCAAACAAACCTTTCTCTGGCTGGCCATGTTTTCCGAGTTTGCACAATGGAATGCATTTACCCCGGAAGTCGAACTTTCCGACTGGGATCTGTCCAAGTTCTGACTGCAATGGAACGCAGCATTAGACCACTTTGGTTTTATGGACAGCAGTGCGACTCAATCAAAATTTCCCATGAAGAGACCATCCAAATCCGAGTCCAAAAGCCAGGGCTTTCGAACGACGTGCCATGTCACACTGCTACAACTTCTGCGTACCATTTTTGCAAATAAAGGGGGTGCGTCTTAAGAGGATAAATCAACACTGTCGAGATATTGAATTATAGTGCTATCTGCACTTTATCACACTACATTCAGCGCTTTCGTAATTGTATTTTTGAATCGCAGTGTTGTATGTATTAATGCGGTGTTAGAATGACTGTCCAGTGTCCTGGCAGCAGGGCCAACATGCCTGGATATGGATATCAGAAGCACAATTATATCTATGTGAACTGACTATTCCCATAGACTAGATTTTGTGGGGAAAGAGTTTTTATGGTTCATGTTGCAAGCATTCAGATATTAAGTGATATTTGTCCCTGATATTATTATTATTATAATATAAATGTCACATAGAAGTGAACCTGAATGAGATAGCTGGTGGATGCTTATGGGTGACAACAAATGATAACTGTAGCAACAGAACTACTTTCCAAAAGAGAAAAGAGAAATGTTTGAGATTAACATTCAGTTAACAGACGGTACCGTGGAACACAATTACTATTGAGTTTTGAGATGGATACCATCAGAATGATCAATCAAGCTTCTATTTTCAAGTAAGAATCTGATGTAGCATTAAGAAGCTCAGTAAGGATTACAGATGTTCATGGCAGATGCGCCAAGATTTTAGACCAATTCTATAAAAAAACACTAGCACTGTCTTTCTAAGTGATAATTCAAACAGAAATTTAGGAATTTTATTCTATTTTACTTAATTTTTCCTGAACATTGTATGTATTTTTCTTCCACATCTTAAATAGAACTTATTTGTCTAAAGGTCTTCTTAACGTTTTAATGTCATCTGTGTCAGCTGTGTTTCTTTGTGAAAAGTAAAAAAAATGTATATATATTATTAATATTACTGGTAAATTTTGATCAGCTTTTTCACAAAATATCAAAATGTCAAAATAGCAGATATGTAAATATAGACATGAGAAATATGGCTGTAAGAAAAGAATATGTATTGTGTAGAATACACAGAGCCTTCAAATTACAGCTAAAACAGCATCAGCCTGCTGCTGTGGTACGCACTGCAGGCTGTTTCGTATATTTCACTTACTACCATTCTAAAACCACAGCTTTTGATCAGACTCTTGCAGAGAACTATTCACACCTCTGCAAAGACAGAAAGTGTACAAGGCAAAGAAACAAATAATCAGTATGGGATATCACCTCGTTTTACAATTACAGTTTGAGAAGGTGAAAAAAACACCTCAATTTCTTGGATGAACCACTGCTCATGTGTAAACGTTCAATACACAGTAACTATAGATTGGCTATAATTGACTAAAATTGACTATAAATTGACTATAATCAGTCAATTTTTAAAGGTTTATCTACAGAACATTTATTAATTTGGTAAGTGATTAATTGTTTAAGTGTAAAAAAAAAAGGAGACTCTAAATTGCCCATAGGTGTGAGTGAATGGTGTGTGTGCCCCACGATTGGCTGGTGACCATCTGGGGTGTATCCCTGCCTCTCGCCGTAACGCGCTGGGATAGGCTCCAGCAGACCCCTGCGACCCTAATGAGGAATAAGCGGGTATAGAAAATGACTGACTGACTGAACACAAAACTACTTTGTCAGCTCAATCTTGTTGTAACCAAGGTCTTGATGAAAAATATTATTTTTCCATGGTCAGACATACGCAAACTTCAAATGCATTTGCTAGTAGCATTGTGCCTCTCCGCTGACGGAGGAGTAAGAGGAGTTACTAGCAACATCAACTCTGAAAAGATTAATAGTGTTTTCATAGGCAGTGATCAGTAATTTGCTGATTTATAAGACAGTGATAACTCTTTTGGAGGCGGATTTCCGCCCATCAGCTTTTCTGGTCTGAATTAACAGAAATCAGCTAACAACATCTAGTTGTAATGAATGGCATAGTAATATTTATCGTGATGAGGCATTTTTCATTTAAGCATGGTGAGGTGTACTGTCCCGATTTCAGCACAGCCTAAACGTCTACTTGACCAATCAGATTGCTTGGGCCAAAGTAGCTGTTGTGTAACACTTGTTTAGAGACACACAAGTAGGAAATTAACACAAAAAAGTTCCAGTAAAACCTGCGGAAACTGCGGATTGTTCACTTGACAGCAGAATAAATAACCACAGCCAACGCTCTAACAGGTTGCTTTTGTGTGCACGTGCTCCCCCCTCCCTCTATCTTTCACCCTTGCTTTCCTCTGACAAGCTTTCACTTGTGCTGGTTATGAACAGAAAGACCATTGTGCCTTCTACTCTGAACAATGCCTGCTGTTTTGCCGAAGGGCCCAAAAAACACACATTTGCTCACTTTGCCCCTTTGTCTGCCGTAGATTCTTGACATGGATCTGGTTGCATGACAAATAAGTAAGTAGTTAGACTGGTCTGGCCCAAGCGTGCCACAGTGTCAAGTGGATAGTCCACTTTTTAAGTGCTCTCGAGCAAGACCCTGAGTTTGTCTGTATTTTGATATTTTGTTGACAGCAGGGGAAAGTGATAAACCTTCTCCCAGAAAGATCGATACGTTACCGTGGTCATGTGGTGCCGCTTAAATCATAACGCTATATGGCTTGTTAAATGGCACACCGATACATTCCACTGCAATGTATGGGAAAACCCTTCTTCATAAATAAAGCACTGCAGGGAGGCAGACTTTACCTTTATGTGGCTCCATAGCAGTATATCGTTATCCAACGGCGTCACAGACACAGTCGAGTCAGCCCTTGGTTTTAACATTCCTGTCTGCAGCTACAGAGGCTTGGAGAGGCCTCCAGAGGTATGTGACCCTCAGTTACATTTATAGGCTGAGGAGACGATAAAGGCAATGCCACAAGCTACTAAATGACTGGCAGCTACGAGACATGAAGGCTTGTTGTGCCAGTCATGAAACTCCCAGCTTTAGGTCACATCAGTCAACAGAACAGAGAGAAACATTCAGCAGACACTAAGAAAACATGTTTACTTCTTCTGTATCACAGGTTCACAAATCGGGCAACACGGTGGCGCAGGGGTTAGCGCTGTTGCCGTACAGCAAGAAGGTTGCAGGTTCAAGACCTCCTTGGTCTTGGGTCTGGGACCTTTCTGTGTGGAGTTTGCATGTTCTCCCCGTGTTTGCATGAGTTTTCACCGGGTACTCAGGCTTCCTCCCACAGTCTGAAATCATGCTGAGGTTAATTGCTGACTCTAAATTGCCCGTAGGTGTGAATGTGTGAGTGATAGCCACGATAGGCTGGCGACCATCTGGGGTGTATCCCTGCCTCTCACCATAATGTGCTGGGATTGGCTCCAGCAGACCCCTGCGATCCTAATGAGGAATAAGCGGGTTTGGAATAAGTGCTTCTCTATGTGATTATTAAAAATACTACAGTGAAAGAACAATAAAGTCATGACAGATGTGTATATTTCAACAAAGTAAATAAGTAAAACAAAATAGAAAAATTCTCATTTTAAACAACCTTTGCAGTCATTCGTTGAACACATTTGGTTTCTGAGGTGCACCTGCATGCGCCATGAAGTTCCTTGGTTTTATAGTCTATGGCCAGCTCCAAACCATGACTGAAGTGTTTAAGTGATTAAGTGGAGGAAACGCATCCTCGCCTCTTAATGGATGGATACAGTTGATTATCATTATGTGAGAAACTTGAACAAAAGGAACACACCTGCACTGATGCATTCTCCCCCGCCACAGCAGGTTTTACCCAGTGCAGTTCCAAAAATAAAAAGTAATCAATTGAATAATTGATGGTTGCCTGGTTCTTGGTGTCACACATGCAAACAAACAGTGAACACACCCACTGCTACCACAGTATAGCCTGTCAGTAAGCGCAACCACGGACCTAGTGGTGTTTGTGTGAGGGGAGAAGGGGGGGGGGGGGGGTTGCCTCCATCTCACTCTCAGTTTCTTGGCAGGCAGGGAGGGGAAATATGATTATCCAGTGGGGGAATTGTTTCATCAACACCTGGAGCAGATAAATGAGAATAGGAGGATTTATGTACTGAGAACAAGCTTACCTTTGCTGCCAGGAAGCAATTAAGCAGGAAGCTGGAATACTCAACCCCCTCTACTCCCTCTTTTGCTTTCTGCCACACCATCGCTTTTCAACTCTCTTATTACCATCCTCCCTATGTGCCTGTGCACGGCACTCGCTTCACACCAGTGGCACATTTGGGGACTGGAAGAGTGGGATGGTATTCATTCCTGCAAAGTGTCTCATTACTGGATGATTGTCTGCCCACATGATGTGACCTCATAAATGTAGTCATTGGAGTCACTCTTGGAAAGCGGCATCATCCTTGTGTATTTCTTATCAACACAGGTTACCCTAAAGTGCCTTGTATCATTAATAGTTTATTCTAGATTATCACATAAGGACATTCATCTCATTCATCTTCTATATCCGCTTATTCCTCATTAGGGCGAGGCTCCTCACGAGGGCCTGCTGGAGCCAATCCCAGTGCTTTACTCATAACCATGTCTCCAGTTAACCTCAGCATGTTTCTGGACAGTGGGAGGAAGTGGCAGAACCCACACAGACATGGGGAGAACATGCAAACTCTACACAGAAAGGTCCCAGATCAAGGAGGTCTTGAACCTGCGAACTTCTTTCTCTCAGGCAACAGCTAACCCCTGCGCCACCGTGACACATGAGATTTGTCTCGAAATTTGCATCTGTGGTCCTGTGGTGTGAAACCACAGCAAATATTGAAACTGATGTTGAATGAGCCATAAACAAAGTCCCAAAACTTAAATGCAGAACTTCCAGGAGGGTTAAACAACAGACTAAAATGTCTACAAATAAAGTGTCAAACCTGTGTTAAATATGTTTTTTGAAACGGTTCCCAACATGGTGTGCATGTGTCAGTCATCCTGTTTTATTTTGAAAATACTACCTCTCCTCTCGTTCCAGAGTACTTGCCCTTCGTTGTGCCACCTGTGTGTTGCCGTGACTACCATTTGTCTCCACCTGTTCCCCATTACCCTCCACGTACTCAAATAGTCTTTGTTCCCCTGTTTTGTGCCAGAGTGTCCGTTGGTCAGTTCACCTGAGCCCACAGTGCACAGCCATAGAGTTTTCTGCACATAAGCCATTGAACCTCGTGTTTATTTATTTATTTATTTTTTTTTGTAACTTGTACTACTTGTTTATTCTAAGTCATATTTTTTGTTCATAGTTGTTTGTTTTCCTCTTTATGAATGATTTTGATTTGTGATAAAAGTTTCATAGCTTACATCAAATCCCTTTGGTGTCAGCCGTTTTATTTTTGTTTGTTCCTTACTTCCTTTTTTCTAATTAATGTGCCTCTCCCCCTAGAGTCGGAAAAGCTTCTCAGTAATTTCATAGCCATTCATTTGTCATTTTGTTAAGAGGTCTCAGGTTTTTACCAAGAAATTCTGCTAATGCTAAATTCTCAGTATCTGAGTCTGGTGTCTCGGCCTGACAAAATAAACTTGTTTCACATATTGATTATTTATTTATTTATTTATTTTTTTAACTATCTTCAATCGGATAAAGGATATTAGTCATTGGCCCCCTGGATCTTAAATTATCAGGGCAACAAGCTGAGCTAATGTTAGCATTAACTCAGTCAGCAGAAACTTGGAATGAACACTGTAAGTACCCTAATGAAGAGAAACTGCCTGCAGAACAATGAGGACAACAACTTCCATCATCCCATGCTCTTTTGTGAAGTTATCAATTCTGTTATTCATTTTTTGGTTTGAGTAAGAGACCCCAAATTGCAGAAAATGAGTGCGTTTAAATGTCAATGATCAAATTCAGTTTGAGGGCTTCCTTTTGTCGATCGATTACATAACATGTAACTGAAGACGATGCATATCCACTCATTAAAAACAAGACCTGCAGATCATAACATCAGTGGTACTATAAATGTCTGAACTCCATGCAGCTATCACAGCTGCTGCTGCTGTCTGAGAGATCTGGAATGCAAACAGTAGCTTGGCAAAGTTCTGTTTATGTTCACTTCGCTCTCGTTGCTGCCTGTTTTCTTTACTGACTCAACAACTGGTCTTGTGCTTAGGCTCTGTGTGTGTGCATGTGTGTGTATGTGTATGATTTTGATCTCATTGCACACCTTGGATAAAGCCCCGCTGGCTCTAAGGTGTGTGTCCTTGTTTCAGATGCGCTGACAAAGTGGCCTCTCTGAAATGAGCCATGTGGCCTGTTTGCAAAGAGGGGAGCAGATGCATTACCCTGCTTTATCTAAGGTAAACAACCTGCGGATTAAAAGAGAGAAGAAGACAAATAGACAGTGAATCTATCAGAGGATGCATTTGCTGTCCGTACAATATATAAGGAGGAGAGCAACAGGAACGATAGGGGTAAAGTCTCGAGGAGGTGCAGATCCGATCAGCTGAATCTTGAGGCGTGCAGGCTCGCTCTCACAGGTTTTTACGATGGCGGCCATGTTACATACAATGGGGGAAATAAGTATTGGACAACTTTTTTGTCATTACATTTATTTCCAAAGATGCAATTCATGTGACATTTCTTCCAGACACTGGTATTAACTCAAATAATCCACACATGAAAAGAAATCACAACATTCAAATCCATAAATAGTGATTATGTGGAATTAAGTGCAATAACACAGGAAAAAAGTATTGAACACACATGGGAAAGCACATGGGAAAGCAACATTTGAATGTTGTCATTTCTTTTTATGTATGTATTATTTGAGTTAATATCAGTGTCTGGAAGAAATGTCACACGAATTGCATCTTTGGAAATAAATGTAATGACATTATTAATAATATCAGTATTATTGTTTTTAACTAATTTTAACTAGCTTTTAATGTAAAGTGACTTTGAGTTTAACCAACCTTTACTGTAAAATGTCTGAGTTTTAAAAAGCTATATAATTAAAAAAAAAAAAAAAAAACACATACACCGACAGTACAAGAACGAACCGTACACTGAACGGCTTCCCCTTAAAGTCATTCAGTGGATTAGTTCAGAACTATTTCACAGGAAGCCGTTCACTAAATGGCTAGTGGTTCAGTCTCGTCACACCCCTAGTTTCCACTATAATTTAATAAAAGAACCGGAAAACAGCATGTAGACAAGGAACACTATGATTCTAATTTCAATGCTACTATTAAAAAAAATAATAATAACTCAAGGATAGGTTTGTAGTAATACAAGATGACATATTTATAATGAAAAAACTACGGGTGGTTAGAATTACTCTGTTTTCATAATGGTAATGAAGTGATTCTTCGTAGAGGGACTACATTATAAAACACTGTGAACAAAATGGTTCTACAGCCAAATAGCCAAATGGATTTGTTATCTAATTTCCCTGTTTCTCAAACCCGAAGGTGAAACCTCAAATGTCTTGTTTTTGTTTTCCAACCAACAACACCAAAAGAGCATCAGTTTACTGTCAGAGAAGACTAAAGAAACCAGAAAACAATTCAATTTGAGATGGTGAAATCAGAGAAAAATCAAGACTTTCTTTTTAAAAATTGAGTCAAACAGAAGAATCAATTATATAAATAGTTGGTTATGGCAAGGAATTGATGAATCATTTCAGCTCTAGTCTTGATGATTCCTATAATGAGCTACCAAATTCATGACCACAGAAAATTCTGGATAGCAGAATATACAATAGACATAAATGCATCTTTCATGTATTAAACAATACTGTTTGTTTGTTTGTTTAACTATATAGATTCCAGTTAAAGCGTCCAGTAAGGATCAATTGAGTTCAAAGGTTTGCCTGTGAGGCACCACTAACAAGGGAAAAGACAAACACCTCCACATCCACTCATGTCAGCAGGGGGTGACCAGCTGATAGACACTGCTGGATTATTGAAAGGGTGACTAACAATACAGTCTTATGCAGTGACAACCCTTCTGGTGAACAAAGCTGTTCAGTTTCCATGAGAAAAGTGTGGATCGTTCATTTCAACAGGAAAAGTGAGTGTGGCAGCTCAGCTCTGAGTTGTCAGGCAAATGTCATCCAGACAAGTGAATGGAACAGAAGTGGCAATGGAGAAGAGAAATTCCACATTGCATAACCTCCCTCTTATCTAAACTCTATTATCTTGGCCATGGCTTGTTATACAGCTGCCAAAGCACTGAAGCAACAGTCCTTATATGGCTTTGCTCGCACCCACACAAACATACAGGCAGATAGAAAAAAAGGCTAAATGCTGTGAATACAAATCAAAAATACCAACAAACAATGAGCTGTAATAAACTGTCGCCGTGTCTTCTTTCAGGCAGGAAGCTGAATGCCATGCAATTATTCTCAGCGTCACTCGCTGGTGTTGGTTAGCGAGTGGCGGTAGCAGAAGAGCATGTCGACAACTGTTATTGCTAATTGCTTTCACAGAGAGAGAGAGCTATTAAGAATACATGCAGCAAGACTACACGCAATGCGATGACTGCCTGAGTCAGGCCTTTGACAGAACCCTTTTTGATATCATTTAAACTTGTAGCGTTTAGCCTATTTTGTAATTTTCCTAGTTTTATATTTAAATGTGTGTGGTTTGTGCGGCACCCATGGGAATTATATCAGTTTTTAGATTGTCTTGGTAGGCTAGGTAAAACCAGACTTATGATAAATCTTTAACTCCGTACTTCTTCCTGTATACGTTCGTTATGATGGCTACATGATCAGTGCCGGAAAAAATGGGACAATGGAGCTTCGAATTAAAATGAAAGTACTCGGAAGCAACAGGAGAAGGAGCCGTGATACGGACCTTTACACTGTAACCAAAATGCTGCTGCAGGATAGTGCTGTGATACCTAAGTCTATGGTATTTTTACTTTAAATTTAATTAATAGTGATGTTTTGAATATCTAACATCAAACAAAAAAGGCTCTGCATCAAAGGACAACACAACATTGCACCATGCCCAAACTACATCCGAAAACTGAAGTTCATCCGACAAACAGACAGATATGTGAGCCACAGACACTCCTTGCTTTATAGATAGATTATCATGCCTTATATCTAGTTAGATCTAAAGCAGGTAACACTCGAGCTAGAGCCAACCTTTAACGTTTTGGTTAAAAATCATTCACATCTTTGTAGCCCTTTATGGAGCAGTGGGTCACACTGCTCCATAAAGGTCACAGGTTCAAGGCCTTGAACTGGTACCTTTCTGTGTGGAGTTTACATGTTCTCCCTGTGTCTGTATGGATTTTCTCCGGGTTCTCCGGCTTCCTCCCACAGACCAAAAACATGCTGATTCAAGACTCTAAATTGCTCCTAGATATATGTGTGTGCCCCACGATAGACTAGCAACCTGTCGGGGTGTATCCCTGCCTCTCACCTGCAATGCGGCTCCAGCAGACCCCCGTGACCCTAATGAGGATTGAAGCAGGTATAGAAAATGACTGATAGCCCTATAGAAACTGATAGCCCTATTATTATTTATGCTGATAAAGCTGCATAAAATATGTGGTTCTAAGTGTTGTCTGCATTTAAAAACTCATTGAGGTATAAAACTGAGCAGATCTGACTTCTAAATGTGACAGTTAAGTGTTGTATTTCGATAAGTGGTTTTAAAAGTCCTTCTGTGTCTTAATTTACTGTTCTTGGGTGTTATTTTATTCTGACAGTGGTATTTTATTGTACTTCTTCCACCCTGTAAAACACCTGATACACTTTATACTATGATTGCTGGTGTGTAACACTAGAACTGCAAACAGATTTTATTTCTTCCCTTTTATGATAAGTCACATAGTGAGGCCACTTTCACACACACACACACACGGGGTTCAGTAAGACCTGTTGACAGACCTTCGTGCTGGCTGAGTCTGCAAGGCTGGAAAAAATGACCTACCCTTGCACGCACACAAAAATGTTGAAAAAGGGATCGAAGTGATGTGAAGGCTGAAGTGAACCAGGCTTTCAGAGCTGTCTCTTTGCTCTCTATCAGCAAAGGACACGACTGAAAAGGAAAACAGCCATTACTTAATGAGCCACTTAAAGAGTGCCCTCTCTATTTAAGTTTCATTATTTTTTTTTTATTATTTTTTTTTTTACTGTAAGTCTTCCACATCCCTTGTCCATTAGTCTTTCATTCACAGCTTCCAAGTATATATTGACCAAAACCACATGGCTGGAAGCTACTTCAGCTGAGTGATGGATATGATAAGCATAAGTTATCTCAAAATAATTTATTTTTTCTCAAACGAAATGTCTTGTTAACATTGTTTAATAACATGCATTAAATCAAGCAGTCGAGGGGTTATGAAAGGCAAAGGGGGGACAAATCAGCAGTGGATAATTACCGGGGAACCTTCTAACAGTGCAGCTCCTAATCCATCGCAGGCTTGGAGACAGCATCTTAATCACAGCATAATTACATCCTGTCATTCACCGCAATGAAAACACAGAGACAGGAAAGATGGAAGACAGCTTGGGACGACGAGCAGGAAATGTATATATATATATATATATATATATATATATATATATATATATATATATATATATATATATCCATTATATATATATATATATATATATATATATATATATATATATATATATATATATATATATATATATATATATATATATATATATATATATATATATATATATATATGCTGCCTACAACAAGCTACCCACGTGTTTTTTATGTGCCACTTAGTATGTGTCAGTTATGTTGTACCGTCAGCACATATCAGCAATTCCTCACCAGTCCTGGTACCTGAAAACAAAGAGGCTCTTATTCAGAGCTGTCGTAGCCCTGGTGTGTTCAGAATGTGGAGCGATACCTCAAAATAGACAACTGACAGCGCTTCAAAAAGGGATTCTTCAGGGCCAGCTCACATTTATTCCACCACCTTCCATAATGTATTCCAGTGCTGCCGGGTGAGGCTTTACAAATTAACAAAACACACATAAATATTTTTTTTTCTGCCTGATGCCTTCAGGAGGTATGAGTAGAGCCTCAATATTTGTTTGGTGCTGACTGAAATGTTTCTGTCAGACAATTTATTATTTCATGATATCTTCCTATCTCCCAGTAATACAGCTTTTAGTGCAGGTTTGAGTACCCAAACTGTTGATCAGCAGGCGTACTGCACAGCTGCGTGCTCAAGTTCATGCACAATGCAAATAAGATCTTAAAGCTAATGTAGAAACAATCTCTACAGTGTTTCTAGTATCTCCGCTGGATACTGTTAAGTCACCCAGCCCGTCTCTGCAGTCTGACCTCTGTCAGGGCTTTGCCAATGGCTGTCATTGCAGGTTGCTCCTCTCTGTTGACTGCCTCAGCGGCCATCTTGGTTCCAGTTAAAACACCTGCAGCAATTTACTCTGGAGAACCCCTAGGACACCCTGTAGACGTCATCAACATAACTTGTGTTACCTTTAAAAATGTCAATTATATACAATTAAAAACCAATTAATTAATTAAAAAAAAAAAAAAAAAACATCAGTGGATTAATTGAGTAGTCATTCAGACTTTCAGACTGTTGGACGGCCACAACAACCTTTTTGCAGATATCACCTCAGGCTCCTGGAAACTGTGATTGGCATTTTTATCATTTTATAAAACAAACAATTAATCTAACATTTGAGAAAATAATTGTGCAACAATGAAAACAATGAAAAGATCCTATATATAGCCTACAGTACTAGTTTGATTGAAATGTTGGAAACCTCAAGTAGAAGCTGAAGCACTCTCTCCTGTTGCTTTATAAATCCTCAAAGCCTGAATTCAAGTATAGTCTTGTGATAACAGAAGGGTTTAACAAGTTACTGCTGTGTTCCCAGATCCACATCAACACACTTCCACAGCGCAGTAGAACCTTCTGTACCTTGATATATAGGTCAGTTTTCAAAGGCTCGGACAGATGGACGGTGGAGGTTAAATCCTGGTTTGTGTGACAGAGAGAGTGGAAGCTGGTGCATGTGGCCGTGCATTTATCAGCCATGCTGTCGCCTACACTATGTGACAGTTAGAGAGAGCCGGAGCCAGGGGACATCCCACTGGCATTAAGAAAGCTCTCTCTGTGGGATGCGTCAGCCAATGAGCAGCAGAGCCTCGGGGGGCTGCCTTGTTAATTAAAGCCGGAGCTGTTTGTCAGCGTCGGCATATGATGCACAGCACTATCACTGTCTGGGGAAAGAGAAAACACGAAGCAAGATTGCTGTAAACCCCTGCAACAAATCTGCCACCTCGACATGGAAGCAGGGCACCATGATACAGTGAAGACTGCAGTATCACTTCATGCTGTGATACAATATCATTGTATTTATATATATATATATATATACAGTACAGGCCAAAGGTTTGGACACAGCTTCACATTCAATGTGATTTCTTTATTTTCATGACTATGACTATGATTTTCACTGAAGGCATCAAAACTATGAACTATGAACACATGTGGAGTAATGTACTTAACAAAAAAAAGGTGAAATAACTGAAAACATGTTTTATATTCTAGTTTCTTCAAAATAGTCACCCTTTGCTCTGATTGATAAAGCAAGAAATTCCACTAATTAACCATGATAAGGCACACTTATGAAGTGAAAACCATTTAGTTCATCAAGAGAATGCCAAGAGAATGCGCAAAAGGTGACTATTTTGAAGAAACTAGAATATAAAACATGTTTTCACGTATTCCACCTGTTTTGTTAAGTACATAACACCATGAACGTGTTAATTCATAGTTTTGATGCTTTTAGTGAGAATCTACAATGTAAATAGTCATAAAAATAAACACATTGAATGAGAAGGTGTGTCCAAATGTGTGGCCTGTACTCTATATATTTTGATATAACCAGTGCTGGAAAGTAAATAGATATTTGCATGCGATGCTACTTTACCCTTCACTTCACTACATTTATTTAACAGCTTTACTTACTTTTCAGGTTCCAATTTCAATGTTTAACATAAGAAGCTTTTAAACTATCACACAGTTGTTTCAGTGGTTCCAACCTTTTAGTCTTTGACATCTTACAAACAGCAGTTTTGTCAGCTCACATCTCACATGTCTATGATTTGTTAACATCTCCACCAAACACCTCCTTAACTGTTCGTATGGTTACATTTCAATAAATGTTCAAATGATCCAATGTTTCATTAAGGATTAGCTAAAAAGCCCAAAAAAGTTATCTCCTCTCCTATTAATCATCTCATGACCTTTGGAGGGGCATGACCCCTAAGGCTATGAATCTATTTGAATTAGTTCAAACTATCTCAACATTGCTACAATAAAGTTAACAATCTCAACCAATGACATCATTAGACAGAAGGACAAAACAAGTGCTTTTACATCAATAAAGCATATGCTGCTGTCAATACTCATGCTTTTACTTAAATATGATTTTCTGTGCAGGGATTTTACTTTTTTTAATTTTTTTTACTTGTCATTCTGTATTTTTTTTTAATTGTTGTATTTGTACTTTTACTCAAATAAATTATCTGAGTACTTCTTCCACCACTGGGTACAACTCTGCATAGGTTGACTTGTGCTCATTAGTTGTTAATTGTTGCCATTCGAGTGTTAACTGTATTAATGATAGCAATAATATAATAAGCACATGGAGTTACAATTACATCTCTGTATCAGGAGGCCCAGTGATGAATGTGATGGGACTAATTGTGTGGGTTATTTTTGGTAGAAAGCTTCAAATTGTTTCTGATTGGTGCTCAGTTTCTTAGCACTTGTTACACATACACATACTTGTAACTGGAATGTTGTTGGCTAGGATCCATGCAGCAGCTGGGAAAATATGGGTGGAGAAAGTGAAGCAGCAACTCACAGCTTCCCTAACAACTACTGTCGAGATCCCCCTGGGCAAAGGACTTAATTTCTCCATATTGCTCTGGCAGAGCTGCTCACTGGCCAATAGCAGATGATGATTAGCGTAACAGTGTAAAGAGGGTTGAGCAGGGAAAAAAAACGAGTGAGCATGCTTAGCAAATGTCCCCTGGGTAAATGACGAACACGCCAGCTCCTCTATATAAAATGTATCTGTGCCAGCATCCCTGACCTCTCAGCACCCTGCCCTCGACACTGTTGTAATATTGTTAAATCAACTAAACCTAAATCCCCATTAGAGTGAATTTACAAACTCATGCTGCGGAAGGAAAAACCCAAACAAATCTGTAAATTCATGTTAAAGCAGATGAACAGAAGGATTGCGGATTAACAAGAGGGGATTTGCCACCCCGATGTCACTCACAGAGCAAATGGAGCAAATCAAACATCTTATTAATGCTGTGACAGATGGATAATTGTGTCATTTTATTATCTGCTCACTCATTCAATGCCCACAGGGAGAGATCTGGAGGGTTTAAGCCACGGTGGGTAATTGTTTTATAGCTGCTGCTGTCAGGTAAAAAAAAACAAAAAAAAACTTCTATATCTAGGAACTTTTCAGCATTCGAGATAAATTCTCCCCCTGCTATTTATTTGTGGTAAATGTAAGATGTGTTTCCAGGAATAAGACCAAGAAAACCAACCAAACTGAACATAGCACGTTTTGCTTCTCTCCTTAAAAAGACCCACAACGGCAGAATGTGCCTACCCTCCTTGAACGACCACTGAATCATCACCAACGTTTTCCTAATGATGAAAAGTACCCATGATGGGTCTGGACGGCTGTGTTTGCACAGGTACAGTAAGCGGCTTTTTCCTGTAAGAAACAAGGGGATTCAAAGCAAATAAACACAGTGTAATCAAATACGGGCCATGGCTACAAATTGCTTTTGGCTGTAATGAAACAGGTTATGGGGAGCAGGCGACAAAGCGGCGTAGCCCGGGCCACCATCCAGGGAGCTTGATCCTATCAGTTGCTGGAATATCAACAGAAACAACAAAACGGGTGTGTTTAAAGTGCTCGGAGAGAAAGCCATAACCTCAGACTCTTATCTGGAACAGACTGTGCACGAGTTACAGACTAAAACGAGGCAATCGAATGACTGTGACCCGAAAGGTGACGCAGGTTTTATGAAACACACGCTCATCCTGAAGTGCTTTAGAGCGCAGCAAGGGGCTTACACAGAGATTAAAAGAAACAAGAGGAGAGTAAATATCGCAATGTAGGCTCAGTGAACACAGAGGGTGACGCGGGGATGTGGGAGACAGTTGCACGACTGCGAGGCCTGGCGTCTAGACAACCACCCCGGCCGGCCATCGGTCGCTACCGAAGGGGGCCAGGATGACCACAAACACCCTCCCTTGGCCGAAAAGGGCGTGCGCGAGTGGGCTTATCGGAGCATGACGCAATAGGTCAAAGCTATTCTCCCCGGCTAAACTCCACTGTGTTCTCTTCATAATTGATGAGTAATTAGCACAGGTAGCGTAGGTCATGAGCTGCACTCAAGCATACAGTAAGTGGGTGGAAGCACGAGTCAAGACCCGATCATAAGATGGTTTACAACATAAGCAACTTAGCAGAAACAAAAATACAGCATCAGGTAAAGTGACCACATCCAGACAAATCAGTGGTGGGAAGAAGATACGCACATTTGCTCAAGAAAGGTACTTATTGTACAATTTTGAGGTACTTGTAGATTATTTGAATGTTTCCATGTGACAACAGTTTATGCTAAAGTGCATATTATTATTATTACATGTACATATTATACTTTATCAACCACTAAATTCATCTGAAGCTTTAGTTTCTTTGACATAATGGATAATATAAGAAGCTTTTTAAAACCCAATACATATTTAAAGATGAGTGTAGTGGATTCGCATTTGACATTTTCACATATGAGCTGTTAACAGCTCCACAAAATGGTGATTTTTCTCCTCTAAACTTCTCACATGGTTTCATTTCAATAAATGTTCAAATGAGCCAATATTTCACCAAAAATCAAAGATCGGAGAAACAGTGAAAACAGCATAGTGAATCAGATCTTTCTTCTACTTTCCTCTCCCATTAATCCTCAGATCTATAAATGTGTATGGATTAGTTCAAACTAACTAATCATTGATGCAGCAGAATTAACAATCTCAATGAATGATGTCACAGTATTAATAAATCAGTCAGAGGGACAAAGGTATTACTTTTACTTGAATAATATATGTAAATTTAGCTGCTAATACTTTCTCACCTAAATAGAATTTCATATGCAGGACTTTTATTTGAAGTATTTGGAGTATTTCTACATGGCTGTATTGGTACTTTTAGTTCAGTAAAGGATCTGAGCAATTCTTTCACCACTGAGACAAAGAGAGTAGCAAACTATAAACCCCTTCCCAATCCCTTGTATGATTGCACCCGGATCCACTGATATCATTTATTGAGTGCCAACCATTTGAATGCACATCAAACCAATTACAATAAGTACAATAAGTAGCTGGCATGTATTGTTTCACATCGCCATATCATGCCTCATTAGCTTAGCCCTAAGACATAAGCTTCAATGGTGAACACTGTTTTCTTTGTAGTCATTCAACAACAATATCACCTCTCGAATGTACAGTATCCAACAGATAGCGGATAATTATTTCGCATAATGTCAGCTCAAACACAAAGTGGCAGCATATGCTATTGTGATAAAGCATCCAAACGGCAACCGCATAGGAAATGAGCTGAATTGCATCTAACAACAAACAGGAATGTAACAAGAACAGATGCAAAGCTTTCATAACTAAAACTGCATCAAACACACAGGAGAATATTCCCAGAAGTCAACAGGTCAGGGGTGCTGTGTTGACAGCAGCGGAGACACCAACAGGCTGGCAGAAGAAGAAAAAAAAAAAAAAGACAATGAAAAGCACTTTCACTGCTGCTGTGACATCTTCAAAGTCTTCCACAGTGAGCAGCTGTCGGAAGTAGCAGCCACACAAAAGGGCAGAAACACTCACTGCACCCATGCAAATCTGCAGGAACGGGCACTGATACACGCATTTAATGCACATTTGAGGGAACAGGTGTATCCAAATACATTGACTCGAGTACTGTCATTTTCTACAATGTGTAGGTATTTGCATTTATTTAAAGCTTTATTTACTTTTCAGATGAAGATTTCAATATTTTACATTAAATGAATATACGTTTATATTATATTATCTATATTGTATTAAATTATCTATTTTCTTTATTAAATTTAAGGGTCAGTGACAAAACGTTGATGGTGTAACCCTAAAACCTTGGTACTAGATAAGTTAACTCTCTTAAAAGGGGTTTTAAAACATTAAAAACACATGCTATCAAGTATTTCATATTAATAATTTATTATTCATTTTCATTAACACCATTTGACACTTTGTGTCAAAAAATTGCACCAAATCATGATTTTTGTATTTAAAAAAAAAAAAAAAAAAAAAAAGAATTACACAAGTGGACTTTTAAATGGCAAAAAATCAACATGAGCATAAAATGTACATTTTGAAAGACCTGATAAAAGCTGTATTTTAAAAAGTTTAAACTTCCTCATCTTGCCAACCACGATTTGTCCCTGACCTTTCAACCTTTTGTTAAAGGTGCCAAATATTCTGATGCAGTAATAATACTATTATGATTAATCGATCCAATGTATTAGTAAAGAAATATAACACAGTCTGCATAGTGAGTAGTTTTACTTTTGATACTTGCGTACATTGCATTTACCCAGGGGAATCTTGACAGTAGTTGTAAATTTTTTTTATAATAATTATGTACTTTTTACTTAAGTACCATTTTCACATTTTATTTTTACATAAAGTCTATGTCTATCTAATCTAATATACATGTCGTTGATGATTTCTCATGACAGTATTTCTACTTTTCCTCAGGCAAAGGATCTGAGAAATTTGTCCACCTCGTCGTTGCACCAGTTGTTATTAATTACAGGATTCTGGCCATTGTCGAGGATCATGCTCCAGCCCGGCAGCCCTCCCTTTATTCCTCCCCGTTCTGCTTTTACACCCACTAAGTACCATGAAGGGCCAGGCTAAATGGAATAGCGATATAATTACCGATGACCTGCACAGGTTAAACTTGTTAACAGATGGGAGGTGGCAAATTGATGATTGGCTCCAACTAGCGAGTAATTCCTCCATCAGGACTCAGTGTGAGGATGCGCCGGCGGTTTATTTCCCATGCAGTTATTTTACAACAAATCTAAATTGAACCATGATATTTTATACTGAGCGGTATGTAGGAGGCGGGAGTCAATCATGATTAAGACTTAGCCTATGTGGGAGGCTGTCGTTGAAACGAGGTGGCCTGTGCTATACTAGGATCCGCTGCCTTCCAAAATTAGGTCATTGCTTTAAAAATACAGAACTTTGTGGACGTGTAATATGTTAGCTATGTTTACTAAAGCCTAATTTATATTTCAACTAGGATGCTACTGCCACTCCCACAGTGAGCCATTGGAAAAACACACAGACAGCTGCACTTCTGCCTCGTCACTCAGCCTGATGTCCCACCGCGGGGAGTTATGTTGTGTTTGTCATCCGAAGTGTAATGAGATAACAGAGATAAGAGGACGTCATGAGAGAACCTCCTTTATTCCTGAAAGCATTCCTCTGGCGTTGGATGCCAGGCAATGACAGAAACTAAGTTATCAGCACATGGCGAATCAGCCTGGAACAGATGACTGCTGCAGTTTATCAAAGAGCGAAATGTCAAGACCGCACTGACAACTGGAGGTGAATCACAATATAAAACAACTCACGGCACCTGTTTGTTTTTTGTTTTTTTTCCCCTCAACAGCTGCACACGCTGTCACTGATCTTTACCATCTCACCCTTGAAGAACTCCTAATGTAACGACAAACAAGAGTTGTGTGGCGCTGCGGTGACTGTCAAACATCATCATGTGAAGGACTCCAGGCACTTCCAGTCTTGAACCCTGCAGCTGTCAGCAGCTGTGTGCTGACATCAAACCCGGGAATGGAGCAGGAGCACCTGAGGAGGCTCTGAACCAATGAGACACTCTCGCTGATTGGAAGAGTCATCCTCATCCTGCACTAACTGGCATCATCTCTGGGAAATTACAGACAAATTAGAGTGCTGGTGTATGCTTGTGCTTGTGCGTGTGTTTGAGAACCACTCTACTGATGAAGAATGCTGCACACACACGGATACAGTAAGACAACACGCGCGCGCGCCCACACACACACATACACACACACCACACACACACAGGTAATGATCCTTACCTCCAGACGGTCAAGGCTGATGAAACTGGTGATAGCAAATCCATCAATGATATCCTCCTCCTGCGAGCTGGACTCCCGTCTCTTCCTGCGGGGGGGACGCGGGGCTCTGGCGGCGGCTACGGGGTGCGGCGCCGTTTTACCGGGCAGGAAGGCGGCGTCCCTCCCCGGACTGTGTCCTCCCTCCCTGTCGGAGCAGGAGGAGTTGGGGTCGGGGCTGCAGCGGGCGTCCCTGCTCCCTGCCTCCCGCAACCTCCGCACCCTCTCCCGCTTGGACCGGCATCTCCGACCCTGCTTCAATTTTCCATCCATTACAGTGTCAACAAATAAATAGAAACTCCACAGCAGGCTGCGTGCGCGCGCGCGCGTGTAAAGTGTGTGTGTACGTGTGTGTCTGAACGGTCGCTGCACCGTGTAATAACAAATAACACTCTGAACTGAGGACTGTGGCGCTGCGCTACACAACGAGTAGATAGCGCTGCGTGTGCGCGTCTATAACGAACGCGAATATAGCTTTATAACACGCAATGACCTTGAGTGTAAACCTCCCCGATCTCCATTACGATCGATGTTCAAGTATCCCGCACACGGGGCGACGCGGGGAAGCGAAAAGCGACGCGGATCCAACAGATTTTTTTTATTTCTTTTTGTCACGAATCTGCGCTATGTCGACGCGCTATCCGCTAAAGCAGGTGCAAAACGGCCAAACAGTGAAAAAATCCGCGCACTAGACTCGCTTCGGAACTTTTTTTTGAGGCATCGGAATAATAACGTTAAAGCCGAACCGCGCTGCATACCGCAGACAGCGCAGAGAAATCATGTCGCTGCCGCTGCCCGTTGTTGTTTTCCACCACCCCAATCCATGATCCAAGGCTGTCAAACGCACAGCTCGGGATACTATCCGAACGAAACGCCTGGCGAACAAGTACGAAGCCGAGAATGAGTGAATAATCCCGGAACGCGTTGACTTTTAAAGCATATTCCTCTCCGCTGCGCTCCAGGGGCAGAAACAGGAGTCTGAGAGTATGCGCAATATCTCCTAAATGATCCGAACCGTCCGAATAAGCATCCAGTGTGTAATCAAAACTCCATGAGGCAATGAAGCGGTCTATTCCAGTTTGGATAATGTTGAGTTTCCGATAAATCCACTCCAGTCCGTCCCCTGGTTGCTCAGTTGCTCAGTGGCTCATGGTAGTTTCTATTCAGCATAATAAGGCATTGATAAGTGTCCTTAAAGCGACAGGAGTGATTAAAATCTGCCCCCCCTTTCGTCTCATTCCCTTCATCCGAAATTAAGAGACACAGTTAAAGCTTCAGAGAATCCACATAACTGACGTATTTCCGCCGCCTGCAATTTACCAAAGGAAGGAAGCTGTTGTGTTCAAAAGAAAAAAAAAAGAAAAAAAAGGGAAAAAAATCATTCTATCTGTGTCTGTCGAGCAGTTTGTCACATGGCACTATGAGCGTATGATGTGGCATCAGACTGACTGATCCATCAACAACTGTTCCATTCTGACTGTCTACATGTCACCCATCAGCATGACTCTTCTCTAAGCACCTCACACTGGAGCATAATGTATATGTACCACTTGACAATTACAGATGGGATTAAGATGGAAATAAAATACTTTAAAGAATAATTTATGTCTTATATGGGTTTTTCGACATAAAAAAGTGAAATTATTGTGTTAAATAAACTTGACATCTTCGCCGCTTTCCCTCATTAAACATTCCATAGTCTATAAATATGTTAATATATTTCATTTCTAAAGTTGACTACTTCAGAAAAGGATGTCTCTACCTCAGTGTAAAGTCTCAGTGTTGGAGCACCCGACGCTTCAAGCATATATTTATCTGGCAGCTTTAGTCACTTTCAGGTGCTGATTTGACTCGATGGATAACATAACAAGCTTTTAAAATCCAACACATAGCTAAAGATGAATCCAGCAGTTTCAACCTTTTAGTCTTTGACTTAAAACAGCAGCGTGTAGTCAGATGAAATTCTCGTTCTATGAGTCTATGTGTTGTTCACCGCTCCATCAAATAGAGATTTTTCCCTTTAAATTTCCCATGTAGTTTCATTTCAATGAATCATCTAAAATTCCCCCAAAATCAAAAGATTATTCCAAAAGGTGAAAGCAGATTATAGAATCATAACTCTGTTTGTTCTTCTTTCCTTTCCCATTAATCATCTCTTGACCCCTCATATTTATCTGCTGACCCTTTGGAGGGGCCCGACCCCTGGGCTGGGAACCACTGGAACAAACTCTGTAACTGTATAAAGTAGTTGATTTTATTCATATTTATTTAATAATATATCAATCAGGGGTGGAGGTGAGTACGCTAATACTTTTATTTGTAATGGAATCATTTTACATTACTGAATTGGATTAAAAAAAATATTCTTCTATCATAGTGCATATTGTCATATTAGGTGGTCCATGAGTGAGTCAGAACATAAGAGCAAATCCCTGTTAGACATCTTATATACTCACAATACAGATTTAATTAAATGACAGGAATTGTGACACATAATTTACAATAAAAATGAGCTGAATTAACACCTGCCTGTTAATAATATGCACCTCAGCCTACTGAGTCAGCAGCAGCTCATCCTATTGGCTCTCTAATGAGAGACAATGCCCATCCACATTGTGACTGTTTGCAGTTCTCTGTAATAAGACTCAGATGGGGACAGATGGGGAGGAACACCGATGAGGGACACTTAATATCAGAAGCTTACTCCTAATGATCCCATCTAAAAGAAAAACGACCATATTCAGTCACAAGTATCACAACAAATCCTCTCTCCATAGTTTTTTAAGCTTCAGGAGAACAATCCTGCAATATTTCGGCAGTTAGTGCACCAGTTTCTGGTGTGGGAAGTTTTCTTTTATTCAGGAATCTTCTGTGAAAATGCAAAGCAACGCATCAAAATGCAAAACGAAACTACTTTTATGCAAATCCAAGTGTGCTGCAAGGTAAATTATCCAGAGCAGTGCAAGTGATTAAACCAGAGTCTACACACAGTGAGTGAGTATGATGAAGTTTTTATGATTTACCGTTAGTGTCAGGTTACACTCGTAATCAATGCGCACGTTTCTAAATGTGACACTTTGTCGCTGCGTTGTCGCTTCTCTGCAGTTCAAGGTCTGTTAAATATGTTGAATGATCTAGAAAGGAACAAAGTACATCTATTGAAGTGGTGTACTTCACTGCAATTATGAGGTAGTTGTACTTTACGTTTTCAATGAGTATTTCTGTGCTGCTTTATACTTCACACCATTGTAGTAAATACTGTCCTTTCTCCTCCACTATATTTATCTAACAGCCATAGTTACTTTCAGATGATTTCAATAGTTTTCATCAAATTAGAAAACTTTAATATTCTATTAGCAATATTCTATTAAATTGCCCTTTTCCTTTATTAAACTTCCTTTGTGTGAAAGGTGCCAAATAATATGATGGTGACATATTTAATTCAGGGCCTGTTATTGAATATTCTTTTAATGACAGTATTTCTACTTTTACACAGATAAAGGATCTGAGTAATTCATCTACCTCTGGACCTCACATACTTATTTTTTTTTATTTTTTTTTAGCTCCGTGGTAAGTAAAATGTTGAGAAAATAAAATCCAGGACCTAAAACTAAATTAAAAAAAATAATAGATCAATGCATTTCTATAAGTGGTGTGAATGTATGGAACAAACTTGATGATGATTTGAAAGTGTGCCAGTCAATTCTTGAGCTCAAACATTTGCTTAAAAGTAAAGTTATCTTTTTAAAAATATGACATTTTATATATTATTACTTCTTAGGATGTTTTGAATGAATTGATCTGAATTTGCTTGATCGGGTAAAAACGGTAGGCGAAAATAAACTATACCTTTAGCCTATGCCTTTTCAGTTTGTGTTTTTAAAGGACCTGATGAAATAAACTTTTTTTCATTCATTCATTCATTCACGCATTTTATCCAAGCAGTAAATTGCAGTGTGTATTCTACTATATGTTGCTTTGGAGGACAATAAGATGGTGAGTTGCAGATCGATCTTTGAGTAAATGGACCTTTCGGGAACTAAAGACAGTGCTTCATGTTACTTTAACCTCTTGTAACCACTGTTTGAGTAGCCTTTGCAAGAACTAATTCAGCAAGGAGCTTTTTTTAAAAAAAAAAAAAAAAAAGTGGCAGGGACAGGTATGGTGAGAGGGCTGCAGAAGAGAAGAAAGAGATTACCTCTGTTTCTTCCATGCTACTATTTGCTGTGAGCTTAATCCATGGCTACAGACTCTGGGCTCCCACATCTCAGTCATTCAAACACTAGTCTCTTTGAAACGCTTAGATCCGGCTGTGCTGCAAGCTAAGGGGAGGGGAGCCCGTCATGCTTTCATGATGTTTAAGCAGCGGAATTGTTTTTCTTTGCTACCGCCACCGTGATAAGGATTCCTTTGATGTCACCGGGGTCAAGGTGCTTCTTCCTTGAAGGGTTGTTTTCTGTGGAGATAGTTTTCTAAGAGTGTAGCGTGGCGTCGACATGGGATTGAGAGGTAAGGGACCTGAAGGGAAAACATCTCCTCCAGCACGCTGCATCCTTTGTAAAGGACACAGCCCCGCAGAAATCAATAAGCCCAGATTTCACAGTAGAACTGTAGACAGCTGTAAGACACACAAATCCCTGCGCTGTTGTGAAGTCAATTAACTCTGTTGGTTGCACAACATCATTTGTGTAGTCGGTTTGTGGGCAACAACCTTGTCAAAATCTTCCAACGAATAGAATGTTGACCAATGAGGTGATCCCTACTTCCCGGTGGGTGAGTTCACATTACTTTTCAGAGCATCCTGTACGGGCTGTTACTCTTTTACCGGGTATAACTACTCCCGCCCTCCAGGGCCTTATTAAACATATTCTGCCTTCTTATATACAGGCCACACCACTTCCTGCATTTTGACATAATTCATGAAGTGTAGAATGTCTATGATCATTTTAATTCCAAGGATACTCAACAGGGGCTTGAGGAGAGTCTGGACGTAAGGATTTTTGACAAAAAACGGTTTATTATTATTCACAATTGAGATTCTGAAACATCCTCCCGGGTGCACATTTAAAAGGTCCCATCATAGAAAGTGAGGTTGTAATTGCTTTTTGATTATAAATGGTCTAGAGTTTATATCAGGCCTTGTTTGGACAACAACACTCCCACTGCACACTGAAAATGGACTTTTGACGTGGTCTGGTTCTTTTTGTGTGCAGACAGAAACACTGTTCCTCATGTACAAGGATCCACAAAGTCTAAAGAAAACGCTGCAGTATGCTGCCAAGCCAGAAGTTGGTGGTGTAACAACTCAAAAACACTCAGTATGTTTATATGATATGTTTACAATTATTGCCCTAATCCAACTAGAATTAAACAACTGTAGTGCCTGCAAGCATGTTAGTCTGACTAATGCCATATAATGCGATTGGAATTGGATTTTCTCATGCCTGAGCATATGCTTCACAACGGTAAAGATGGGACAAAGTAGAGCAGAGAAGACACCAGAACCGGCCAAATAAAGCAAAACCAAAAAAAAGCACAGTTGAGAAGTTATTAAGCTTCTTAAGTTATTTATATTCATTAATATGGCCATATTATCCCACTGAAACAACAGGTGATGCTGCATGAAGGGGTGGACCCTGTAAGTTATTAAATTGTTGTCAGATGCATGTAAACTGAGACAGAGAGTCTGACTATATGCAAAAATAAATAAATTCAATTTTGAGCATATAGCTCTGCATGTACATGTACAACTTCACAATGCATGTGCCTATGAAGACTTCAGTCTATCTCATACACACCATAAAGAAATAACTACACCATTTGGTAGCAGCAACATTATTTTTGTAGAGTTGCTCTGAAGTATAAAATGTTCAAAAATTATGTAACATTAGTCAAAAAAAGGCTGAAAATGTCATAGCCTTGCTTGAATTGGGGTGATGTAATAATCATTTTCAGAAGCAACAGAAAGGGCTGAGGTGTGGAAAGAGTCCACTTTGGAACCTGGTATCAATAGGTTGTGTCTTCAGGACAGAGCAATGTCATTGTCATGGAAACAAAAGACCCAAAACGCAACAAAAGCTGAAGCCTTTAACTGTCCCATGTTTCAAAACATTCAATCCACAAAGAAAGACACATTTTTTTTGTTTGTTTTTTATTAACTGGGTCTTAAAACCAGTCATCAGGGCCTAACAACTACACAGTCTCTGTCCACCACTTTCCACTCACAGCCATTCAAAACAGCCAATCAGAAAGGCTCATTAATATTAATAGGATGGACACAAAACAAACTGTTCCTTTTAGAGCTGCAGAGAGAAGCTTGAGACAATTTTTGGTTCTTATAACCAGGAAAAAAAGGACACCTACAAATTGTCAATCACTAGCAAGGGGATAAATTTAAACATACTCTGTTTCTGTTCTCAGACTTTCATCAGGTATTTTTGACAGGGAGGAAGGAGAGCGCAATTTAAATACGGTTTTGGGTACACGTTTACCAATCAATCAATCAATCTTTGCATCAGACACTTCATCAACACAGAGAGAATGGCATTTTTTCAAACCACAAATAGGACAATAAAAATGTGGAGTCAATACAAGGGGAGTGGAAAATTGCCAGAAAAAGGAAAACATCAACACTAATAAATACAAAAGTAGATGAAACATCTCTAGAATAAGGTGTAGCCCAAACAGCAAAATCCAGAACAATCTTGTGGAAAAATTGATTTTAGAGAAATGTTATGAAGCAATTAAAGATTCAAGCCTCATGGAAACAACATAAATATCCATTGTCTCAACCAGAAGTGCATATAAAAATAGTCATAAGAAATATCAATAGAAAAATAGCCAGAGAAATATATTAAGTAGATAAATATTCATAGAAAAGCTTTTTCAGCAAGGGTTCGTAAAGTAATGATCCAAAGGGCTTCACGTCATTTCAACAAGTCATGATCGCTTCCTCTGTGTGGTGGGCTGACAGAATTAATGCCAGAAAAACATAACGCAAAGAAGTCATGTCTTGTGTTGTTAAAATGCACTGCAACTGGATAATCACAGGCCATTTCTGCGGATGGGTTTTTTATGTTCACTGATAGGCTGTTCTGGTGGTTTTACCGATGTATGCCAAACCACATGGACAAGTGAGCATGTTGATGGCATCACAACTTTAGATAAAACCAGGACAAGTGTAAAATATGAAATCTTTAAAGCAACCATGCACACTAACCTTTGTTAGCAGTAGGAAAGATAAATGAATTTGCCCTATGAATTAAACAACACCCTTCTATATGTCATTTATCATTACTTACCAAAAATGTTACAAACCACAGCAATAAAATCATTTTCTCACATGACACCCCGAGGTTATGCTTCAGTTGAACTTAAGCAGAAAATGAACGGCTTGGTTAAGGTTCACGGAAAAGTGCCGTTACTAGGCACTGGCTGAAATGATTGATGTAAAGTTGTCAAACTTGAAGGTTTCCTGACAGATAAATGGGAGCAGCAAGCTCGAGTATGTAATCCGTCAGAAACTCCAGCAGCAGTGGCACCCAGCTGTTTTGAATATTGTCGAATTTGAACCGGAGACATCTCAATTTGCTGCCTGAGCTGTCACTGAGGAATTACTGAGAGGGAAAACATAAGTCCACGACTTTATGCCTATGGGGCTTTTGGCTGCCTCTGTGACACATCGTGGAGTAATTCACTAGTTTGGTGGCAATTTACAAGCAGACTCAACAAGAAACCTGCCCCAGGGCCCCGAGCAGCAAGCGCTCTCTCGGGAAACTGCAGGCCGGGTGTAGGATTGCCTGGGCTGGGCCCTGCAAACCGCGCATGAAAAATTAACCTGCTCACTCCACAGATAGAGGGAGGGAGGACGTGTAACCTCCCTGTCTGAGAGCCTCCTTACCCTTCATCTCTTGCCCTCTTGTTCTCAGCCTTTCTTCCACCTCTCTTGTCCCACCCTCCCCCCTCCCCTCTCTACACTCTATCTGCTGGGTCTGTGTTATTTAGATCTAACGTATCTTGGAGCCGGTGCTCCATATCTGTGCTTCAAAGACAACAGCTGCTTGTTTCATGTTGAACAGAGACAATTATTTATAGACTGCCAGACTTAGCATGGGCCTATCAGATATTGCATGTGTAATGTAAACACGTTCATAGCCGCTGCCATAAATTCGCAATTACTCACTCCGGAGCAGTTTATCACTGAAAGTCAAATGGAAGTCACCAACCTAAATAAGTGAGGGTAACAACAGGGGGGTTAGTCAAGAAACTGATAGCGGAGGCAGCGAGGTGTCAATAATTTAACGGAGCACGTTGTAAATCTAAATGTCTTTGGATATTTCATACCGCTGGGGAGCAAAGTTTAATCAAACAGAAAGGTTAGCCACAGAGCTGTATGAGGTGAGAACCGGATTTATTGGCAGCCCTTGAACAGGCAGTCAGGTTTTTATTACAGGCATCATTCAGGGAGAAATTAGCAATGTGACCTGCTATTTTAGAGGAATAAATTGAGTTAAGAGATTGATGTGGATAAATGTCACGTTAAATGTCATCATAAAAAAAACTATGTTTCTTTGAATCATTGTAACCCAGGAGGGGGATGCGTTTCTGTTTCTCTGTCCGCCTTTTTTTTTTCTAGAATCCTCCAGTCAAGGAGTCCCATATTTCCTCAATGTTTTGAGTGAAATGCCATAATGGGTTTTATTGATCCCAGTGTCTGGTGCCCCTCTCTGATACTAACGTAACAATGCTCTCTGCCGCTCTGAAATGGCATCAACAGATGTTGTGACAGCAGAGCTTTTCATAAAAGAGCCCCCAAAGCTGGTCGATTTCCCCCCGCAGCTTGCTTTGTTTTTGATGCTTTGATTCCAGGGAACGTCGTGACTGTACTAGCATCACACCAGTAGTATCTCCTAGCCATTCATATTTTGGCTTTAACGTGTAGGGGGAAAAAAATGACGTGAATAGTTTGGGGTAAAACAAATAAAAGCTGCAGTTTACCCTTTGTAAAGACATGTGCAATAAAGGAGTAGTTTGATGTTTTTGGAAAAAAAAGATCACATGTGTTAATTGGAAGTTGGTGGCTGAAGGCAAATGATCCACAATAAAACATTTTGTGAGCAGTAGGGTTACAACTAAGGATTATTTTGATAGTCAATTAATCTATAGATTATTGAAACCATTAATCAATTAGTTGTTTGGCTCATAAAATTGTGTAAAATGTCAATCACTGTTTTCCGAAGCTGAAGATTCCACCTAAAATGCAGTTTGTTTTTGTCCAGACCAACAGTCTACAACCCAAAGATCTTCAGTTTACTATGATAGAAGACTAAAGACTCCAGAAAATTTTCACATTTGAGAAGCTCGAACCAGAAAACTTGGCCATTTTCTTCTTAAAAAGGACTCCAATGGATTATCATAATAGTTAATTATTAATGTAACAGTTGGAAATTAATCAATTAATTGACTAATTGCTGCAGCTCTCGTGAGTAGGCTGTTACCTCCTCTCTCCAGTCTTTATACTAAAACTAAGCTATGCTGGTTCTCTGTGCTGTGGCCAGTAGAAACATTTGTTCCTTTTGGCTAAACAAATCAAAATAGCTCAAGGCAAGAGTGCAGCTCTTCACAGTGTTCTTATTGGATATACCAGGACATTATATCCAAAATGTGGAACTATTCCTTTAACTATGCAAGTTTGTAATTTTGCATCATTGTGAAACCACTGAACACTCATTCTTTTCATCACAGAAAGCTTAGCTAATCAAAACACACATTTGCCAAAAAGGTCAATACATTCCTTTAAGCAAAATGGAGTGGATTATGTAAAATATTAATTCATTAAGTACATTGTAAAATATTGTGCATGATTTGCATGACAGAATGTGTGATTAGACTGCGGTGTGACCTGTGGCTCAGTGGAGGAGGGAGGGAGGAGATAGAGGTTAAATTACTTGCCCTGGGATTAGTATCAAAGTTTCACAAAAAAAAGGATGTTAAGAATTGTCTGTGTAACTGTCGCAGCTTTTCCTTTTCACCCCAGTCTGCACACACAGAACCAAGTAAATATCTCGTGGATAAGCAACGATTGATAGGGTGCGAGCGGTTTCTTTTACATACACAGCGTCTCTTCTCTCTGGGGCTTTGTGAGAGACAGAAAAGTATTCCCACCGGTCACGCTGTAATTAGCACCCGAGCCACCAAACCCCAGACGCTGCAGCAATCATTTGTGCCAAGTCTCTGAAGCCTCCCACACACACACACAAAGCCTATTCTCCCCTCCTTTCACTGCCGCTTGGGTCTCACTCAGGGTTTCTCCCAACATGCAGCCGTGTGGTATAATGCTCCCTGTAACTGTTTGCAAGTGGCATATTTTTCGACCTCAGAGGCATTGTCACACGGATGCCACATTAAGCGGAGGTGATGGTTGCTCGGCAGTGCTCGACAAGGGCGACACAATGTGACAAACCAGGAGATATGAGGGATTCCCCACCCAGGACCTTGCATGTTACAACGCATGTAGAAGTGAGCGAGTAACACAGGTACGGGGTGACACGGGGGGGAAGAGGGAGAAAAGGGGGGTGTTCTCTCAGCTTGTTTTCTGCACATATCTGCAGCTCGCAGTATAATGAGCCCAGTGTAAACAGAGTGGGTAAACATGGACAGTAGTAGAAACAGGCTGACGGCAGGCAGCAGTGAAGGCTGAGTGTGTCGTTCTGTGTAATGAGGAGCCTGGATCCATCCTACCAGTCTGGGTGTAGTATGGATGGAGAGCAGTTAAGTCAACTATCGCACGCACACTTTTCCAGGGAGTTAATTAGGAAGTTAGGCTGCCAGGCGGCGGGGGAATGCATTGGTTTCGCTGCTTGGCCCCGTTTGAAAGTGATGTCAGAGCAGAAGTAAGGGGCATGCAAGGAAGTGTTGAAGTGTTGGATGCTGACAAAACTTATGTTTAAGTTGCGTCTGCCTCAAAGAAAAATAGGCAAGGTTCAGGTATTCATATAACCCATTTCAACAGGGTAATTCAAAGTGATTTATGTCAAACAGTAAAAGCATCAAGATACAATTTAAAACGAGTTATATTGTTTTTCTTATTTTTAAATAAAAAATGAGAACAATCAGAAATTAAAACTTAATTCAAATAAACTGAAACAAAAAAATAACTGAAATCACTGTTAGCGGTTAACAAAGGAGCCCTGAAGTTAACCCCGTGAGACTGTTGGGACCAGGCAAGGACAGGCTGCCATACCATTGAGGTCGGCTGAGTCATATGCCCTTACACTGGGTTTTCTGACTGTCAGCAAGTGCCTTGTGAATCGGAACCGGACTGTGGAGTTAATACTGTAACATTTTTTTTTTTGTTTTTATTATTTTGACTGGCAGGATGTGCCAGTAATTAGACTGCAGTGTGACCTGTGGCTCAGTGGAGGAAGGAGGGGGAAGATAGAGGTTGAATTACTTTACTAATTAGTATTTAAAAAAAGCTGTTAAGAATTGTCTGTGTAACTGTCATAACTTTTCCTTTTCACATTTTCATTCACATTTTCATTTTCACTGTGCCAAAAAGTACTCAATTCATGTTAATGAAATTAACGGGATATTGTTATTATTTTAGCATCTAATCATACATTATGACACCCAAGCACTGTTCTCGCTTGCTCTCTACAAATATATTCAATTAAACAATGATTCAGACAAAGACCTTAATAAGCTGTATGCTGAAAGGAGTTAGTCTCATTGTCTATAAAAATCAAGATTCAATGTCCAATCATCACTCCATTCCACCATTGGAAGTGGAGTTCATTCCACCTTGTGGCTCAGAATGAACTCCTCCCAAAACTAAACACAAAACATCAAATTGACCTCAATCTGATACAATTCATTGATCATGAAAACGCTTAAGAAAAAGTTTTGTTTTAAATATAAAAATCACATTATCTAAATAGCAATCTGAGTACATCATATTGCCAATAACAACTAACACAGAAATATGCAAGTCAGAGGCAGATATTAAATCACTTAGAATATATCAAAGTCACAAGGATTGACTAAAGCCAACAGAAATAGCAATAAAATTCATTTTTTTTCTGAAATTGCATTGCGTCTAAGTCACAAGATAAGCGAGGTAGACATATTATACATTTCTAGTCACCAGAATCTACTCAGAGGTTACAGAGGAGTTTAGAAATAGTGACTGAAAATAGAGAGAAAAAAGCAACGTGAGAGAAAAATGCATGCAAGACCACATGTCACACGTCATCCATCATCTATTAGAAAAAGTTGGAATGTTCAGATCCTAAGTTGGCACCAATATTTAAAAATCTTTTATTTTTGTTTAATTTAAACTCTGACTAAAAACCTTAAAGAATATTTGCTGACTTCCAATCCCAGAGCCCTGCAGCACAAGGTCAGCAGACACTGTGAGCAGTGCAATAACACCTCAAATCTTTCCTGTCAGTCATCCACACAGAATTCACTATTAAAAGTGTGATCACCTGTACAGCCACACGGGGGTTTATTTGATACATTGTCCCTGCGGCGCACCGGCGTATGGACATAAAAACATCTCTTCTATTTAAGCAGGGGATCAGTGCATAAAACTTCAATCTGAAGAAATGATTTGGATCATCACATTGTAGTTCATCTTAATGACTTAAACCGTATTTTCTCATTTCCTTTCACAGGTTCTGAAAACATTTCCCTATCCAGAAGAAGAATCCTGAATTTCTGCCTGGTGGCTACACGTGATATAGACACTGACACCCCTAGAGAAATAACTAACTATGAGGAACTATTACTCAATGTGATGTTTGTAACGTAGATCCATGAAAATTGTTCTCTGACGTGGCTCCTTGTTTGGTTTTCTCTCACTTTTTAGGCACCGTTTCTAAATTCCTGCCAGTTGATTTTGATGACTAGAAATGTATTTAATATAGTCTGCCTTATTTATCTCATGACTTAGATGAATGCAATTTAGAAATCTATTTCAATACTATTTCTTTCTGTATTTAGAGTCCTTCCTTGTGACCCGAGTTGTGGGTCACAAAGTTGCCACTGATTAAAAGTGTTGATTTGGCACTGAACTCTGCCTTTTGCAATTACACTGATTCTTTTGTCAGCATACATCTGAAGGTTTTCATTCATATTTAATTATCAGGTGGCCCTTCTCCTAAATATGCTTCTACTGCATCAACACATCAGGTGTGCAAGGGATGTTTTTGATGAGAAATGCTGCAGTAAAAGAACATGGAAAATCATGATGAAATGATGAAAATTATGCTGATAATTTGATTAGGTTATTGTATGGACAAGCTATGTGATTGTTAAAAGTTGTGCAGTGAAAGAACAAGAAAGTAATGACATATGTTTAGATTTTTCACATAGGGAAGTGAGAGCAAAAAGAAACCTTCCCATTTCAAACAACCTTCGTGGTCCATTTCTGTATAGATTCCTGAGTTTATGAGGTGCACTTGAATACATCATGAAGTTCCTTGTTTTTACGGTTTATAGACTATGCATTAAAAACTGACATAGACGTATCTACGTCCATGACGTAGATGCACAAGTGTTTTAAGTAGAGACAATGCAATCTCACTTCATCAGTGTCAATGATGTAGAGGAGTCATGTTTTTAATTGCAATCTGATGTATTCAGTGTGTATAGTTTTATAAACATTTTTTTTCATTGCAGATAGGTTCTCTTAGAGCATTTAGTTTTGTATAAAAACTGTCGTTAATTAATGTCTCTAGCTGTAAATATGAAAAGAAAAACGGATTGTAAAAAGACTTTTGTGAGTCAAGGGAAACAGCTCCACAATGTTCCCTCTTTGACACCAGTGAGACTTTTGTGAAGTGGTTGTTGAACCTTTAGTTAAGAACTTGTCACAGATTGTACATGATTATTTTCTGGCGACAATAGTATTCGGTCTCTTTGAGCAGTGCTGATGTGCATTATCTCAAGTATTAATATGGCACAGCGCCTACATTCAAACACCAACTGTGCTCGCCGAATAACAAACGAGTGGGAAGAATAGAAAATCAACGAAGGCCAGATTGAAAGTTAAAAGGCTGTAAAATGAGCGTGTGTTCAAATACAGGGGGAGAGAGACAGAGCGAGAGAGGTTGTGAGCAGGCATATTATATTCTGCTTCTGCTTCTTCTAACGCTCCCCTGGCTTTCACAAGGTTCTTGATTAGGAAACAGCAGCCCCTGAAACACACTCATAGACACGGACTGGATTTGCATGTAAAGAGACTCAGAGCTTTTCATGCATGCATCTACTCAAGGCAAATGAGAGAACACAATGTTTTAGATGCTGCATCTTCAGTGAGAGGGGCTTTTTATTCTCTGTTTTACATGTGTCCTTATGGGTTGATTTTTCCTCTTACCGGGTATTAATGTTTAGACACTTCTTACACGGATAATCATTATACACGTCCTGTGTTCCTGACTCAAAAATTTAAGGACAGGTTTGATTACACATATATCCGAGTGTGTCTTAAATAGAACTTGAATGTTTAGATTTTTTTTGCAAATCTACATTAGCTGGATTTCCTTTCACACATGTAAGGCTAGATAAAGTCAGTACAGTACAGCAGCTGAATTCATCAGCCCAACCCGATGCTGTTATCACTTAATGTACTCAGACAGGATGTTTATAATAAAAGATGTCCCAAATAAAACAGCAGAGATAACCTCAAGAACATTTGCATAAACTGTGAAACACAGAAACTATATGTGCAATTTCGTTCATAAATGAAGACATACTAAAGCAACTCAGCATATTATACTTTCAGTTGAAGAAAGCAGTCGCTTCCTGAGTTCACCCCTAGTAATGACTTGGTTAAATATAATTTATGACTCGGATCATAAGTTATTCACAGACTTGCAGATTAATTATGTAAGCCCGAGATGTAATATCACTGATTATGTGTGACAGTAGGTTTTCATCGTTACAGATGGAGGGAGTTTCTAACAGCGGGTTTATGCTAAGCAGTTTCCTTTTGTATATTAATAAAGATGCATTTGGGCAAATGCGCAAGTGTTTATCCTTTTGCTTGATGCTACACCACAGAAGGATTTTCTTCCACAACAGTATGTATACATTCTTTAAACCATTAATTTAAGTATGTCATTTGATAGAGGAACCAGTCTGTAGAAATTACACAGATTTTGTTGGTTTTAGGAGAAAATGCCACTTCTTTGCAAATGACTGAATCTCATTTTTGAGGAGAAGTGAACATAAAGCCTTGATACAAAGATACAAAACACAGCGAAGGACATGATCAAAACCTTTTTATCCACTGTTCATGCTTGTTTTACTTTTCCTATACACCACACTGAGTCCATTTTCCAGGAGAATTTTAAGAGGCCTTAGCACAGGTTTGATGCAGGCAGCTTGTTAAATATGTATCGGCCAAGCGGTGCCCAAGCTGCTGAAGTGGCAATATACCTCACCTCCAGTTAAACCGAGTGAATGAATGATCCTGCAGTGAATCAGCAGCTATGGACTTTTCAGAAAAAGGCTGGTGTGACACTTCCCTACACGTGCCATATTGTGGAAGAAAAAAATATCCAAGCTACACAAAGTAATTGCACACTTTCACAGGGATGTGATCCAGGCAGAGCAGTTGGGCTGCACACAATGGCAACATGTGATCATTGTATTACATCTTATTTTTGGAAAATTCACAAGTGTGCCAACAACCTGTGTAAGCACAGTGTCCTTATAAATAAGTGGCCAGTCAAAAGAAACTGTACCAGGCCTATTTTTGTGATAATGTGGTGCAATACACTTGAGCGGTCTCCAGTAAAAAGTGGCTGTAGCAGGCACACCTTAAAAACTAAACGTTCTCACTGATTTTCCATCATTTTAAATGCCATGAGTTTTATATAAGCGACGTGTTCCCAAATCTATGTGGGCCTCATGTTTGTTTTTCTTTAAATCCAACACAGCAGAGTATATGTGTCCTGAATCTAACTAGAAACATATGTAAGACTGGCATGAAGCATAATGTTCCCTAAATCCAGCAAGACATCATGGCTGTGTTCCCTGGATTGAATTTGGGATTATATGTGTTTGCCTTATATCCTTTAGGCAACAATACAATCCAACTACTCAACCCAAGTATTCAAGTATGTGTGTTTGCCTCATCAATATGTAATAAATGCAAACAGTAATAAATGTCAGTTGTAACTGGGGATGGATATAGTTAGGATTTTATCAATACTGGCATTGCTTATCAGTACCGATAATTATCAATAGTCTCATCAATACATTCTTATCATTTGTTAAGCAGATCATTATTCCATCTCTAATATCTATTTTATATTTCCTGGGGGGAAAAACAACTATAACAACTGTATTTATTAAAGTTTCTCATTAAAAGTATTTTACTACTATTATACTATTATTTGATTTGAACACATCAGGATAATGTTATTTTTTTCCTTTGATTAATACTCATTTTACTAAGCAGGGATATCATTCACTAAGATGTGTGTAAGATCTTTCCTAAAAACTAAGTGCAAGCACACGTGGATCTGCTCCCTGCATGCCCAAATCAATGGGCAATGGTCAACAAATGGTCAATGCAAATCCACATGATGATTGACAATGAGATTATCAATGGGCCTTACGGATGCGTGGAATAGCAGTGCAACATTCCTGCCTCGAAAAGGGCAGTGTATAAGGTGCTACAGTCTCTGCAGTTCTGTATCTGATCTGTAGTTAATCTCTCAGACGTCTCTGATGGGAGACAAGGATGAACAGAGAAAGAAAAAGGAGGCAAAAATGGAGCTGCTGCAGCCTGATGAGCTTCCCTTAGCCAAGGCTGCTTAGGGAGTGTTCATATGTCCAAAACCCTTGCCAGACTTCTCCAACTCAAGTGATTAACGTTAAAGTGTGTGTTTATGTGTGTGGGCTCATGTTCAATGTTTACATACAGACTGATTAAAGCATCAGCCGTGCAATATATAAAATCTAAGTAGTTATGGCCTGTTTTTTAAATCCAGGTTTCAGTTTCCTCAAGGCTTAAAGTTTTGAACCTCTTTCCTTTCATGTCACAGAAATGCTTTGTCCACATGACAATGTAATGTAAGATTTTTCTTTGCAGATTCCAAAGCTTTTGTGTCCACAAACACAACGTTGCCAGAAGTATTTGCATCTGCATGGCAACATGATATGGAGTGATAACGAGTGACAAAGATGTAATACATACGCTGATAGGTGGTGAAATCGGGGTCGGTAAACAGAAGAAGAAAAGAAGAGTTATTTAGTCAATTAGTAATATTTATTAATATTTAGTCTGATTAGTCAAAAGGTTCTCACAAAGCAGTAAAGGAAATAAATACGCTCATTAGCGACCAATATACACTACTGTTCAAAGGTTTGTAGTCACCCAAACAATTTTGTGTTTTCAATGAAAAGTCACACTTTTATTTACCACCATGAGTTGTAAAATTAATAGAAAATATAGTGAAGACATTGACAAGGCTAGTGATTATGATTTGCATTTGAAATAATAATTTTTTCCTTCAAACTTTGCTTTCGTCAAAGGAAGGTCAGCAAACACATTGTACAATTAGAACACAGGAGTGATAGTTGCTGGAAATGGACCTCTATACATCTATGTAGATATTGCACCAAAAAACAGATATTTGCAGCTAGAATAGTCATTTACCACATTCACAATGTCTAGAGTGTATTTCTGATAGTTTAAAGTAGTCTTCATTGAAAAAAAAAAACAAAACAGTGTGTTTCTTTCAAAAATAAGGACATTTCTGAGTGACTCCAAACTTTTGAACAGTAGTGTATGATCGATAATTTATAAAATATGGACAATAAAATGGCCAATACTGGATCTACCCAAATGGATTTATTTTACAAAGCTCCTAAAAGGGACACGATTTACAGAGTGGATAGAAAAGGTTTTACATGGGCTACGATTGCACCGAAGGCAGCATTTGAACGGGAATGTTAGCTTTGGTCAGTAACATCAGTAACATATAGTAACATCAGTTGCAACAGTAAATCTGAAAAACTTCAACTCTTTAACGATAGTCAGCAAGTGCTGCCCAACAGATTAAGGACATAACTCTGTTTCATCTGGTGGACTTCCAGATGGCAACAAGACTGCCAGTGCTGGGATGTTCCACTGCAGCCTCTCCTCACTGATCCCCTGTCTCCTGAAATCCGGTTCACCTGTGAGTGCGAGAGATTCCTCGCAGAGATGAGGAATAAACCGCTTTCTCCACTTTCGTCTGCCGTTTCTCCCCTCAAAAGAAGCTCCTGTGCGTCTGTGATATGCCAGACGAAGATCAAACTTGTACCCCAGCTTAAGGGAAAACTGGTACAGTAGATGCACATTCATAGACAGAGCAAATGCTTCCACGTATGTTGTTCCAGCAATACTCTCATCCTGCTGTGCCTAAAGGAGTTCTCACATTTTTTTTTTTTTACGAGATGAGAGGGAGAGAAAGGGAGAGACAAACTGACACACAGAGAGAGAGACAGAGAGAGATTGGATGTACTCTCCGCCTCACTTCACTTCTCCCTGGCACCCAGAGGCTTTCTCCAAAGCTTTTAGTAAAAAAAAAAACAAAAAAACAAAAAAAAAACAAGCGGCAGCATGATGGATCAAACAGCGGCAGCAGCCACTTCCCAGCCTACCCAGCAGACTACTGACTTTGATATTTCAGTCACTATCGGTCCCTGCGTTGTGTCTGTTTTATACACTCCCGGGTAAATGAGTCTTCTCCATTGGTCCCCTCTCCGCTGTCATCCCTCTCCCTCCTCCATCTCTGTCCCTCATCCTCTCATCTGCCTCCCTCAGTTCTCCCCAGTGTCTATCTCCAATTTGTTCCATGCTTCCCTCAGCCAGGATTGACTTTCAGTGAAGCTCAGTAAAAGCTCACTGTTCCAGGCTTTGGTCCTGGCTAAAGGTGAAGGATGTATTTGCCATTGTAATTACTGCCAGCCCTGTGGGCAGAAGGCAAGATTGGCTTTCAGTCACTTCATATGAGTCTGTTTGAGTCTGAGGAAGTGGAGACATGTCATTGAACCCACTTGTTCCTTCCTCCTCTTTTCTGTCCGGTCATGTCTGTCGCAACGTTTGTTTCATTACTCAAAGCTGAGGTTAACACTACAGTACATGACTCCTATTTTTTGTTGCTGCCCAATTTAACCATGTAAAGCCTGAACCATGAAATAATTGATAGAAAATTCTGGAGTCTTTATTGGTCCTTCAGACATAAACAAAAAACAAATCAATCAAATTTTGGAAGTATGTTTTTCAATTTGTATTATATCTGATACATCACGCCTTAGAATCCTCAAAACATATTTTTTAACAAACAAAAACATGGAAAACACAAGATTGTTTGCCTCTCCTTGTTCGGGCAAAGATGGACTTTGCATTTCTCACAGTAGACACAGGTGAAGCTAGGTTATCCACACAATAAATGTATTTGATTGTATAGGATTTTCAGGAAAAAAAAAATATTGTACTGATCATAGAAAGGCCTTCAAAGTTAATGTATTATATATGATATGTACAGCTTTATAGGGTTAAGCCTTGACATCCTCTTGTAATGTGAGATTGACAGTCACCAACAGAATTTACATGCCACAGGAAAAGGATTGCCTTTATTTGTCGAACTACCAGTTCAGTTCAGGTCAGACGACTTCATTAATCCCTTAAGGGCAGTTCAGTTTGCAGTAACCCCGCCTTATTAAATCAATTAAAACAGTCAAATAAATCAGACAGAAAACAGTGCAAATCATACCCAAACATTCACATTCCCCTATCAGTGATAACAGGTCAGCAGGATCAGTAATAAATACAATAAATAAATAAAAAAAATACAATCATTTAAATCATTAAAAAAAACAAAAAAACATCTGGTTTAGCTCTCAAGCATTTAGCAGCTTTATGGCCAAAGGAATAAATGAGTCTGACTATCTACCAGGTTCCTATTGGGTGGAAGCTCATATTTTTATTGAATTGGTTAGTAGTATAGTGGTAGAATTCAGGTGTGTGTATACCATGGTCATGTGATGTTACCACCATATTTATAGCCCCAGCAATATGCAGGTGAAGTCAATCTAATGATTAGTTCTCATGATATGCAAAGAACAGTCATATATACAGACATAGAGCACTTTCTTTTATAGACAGATGATAGGGTTACAGTGTCAGCTACTGGCAAAATGGCACCAAATTTCTAATGGTCACTCAGATAACATATAGTGATCAGGAGATATGATATTATTTGTAATATAGGGCCTGCCCACAGCACTTCATCAGAACAATGTTCTGTACCAAATTTGCACAAATTTTGTAGAAGTGCAGACATAAATGAGCAAAACATAAAGTTTGTTTTTGTGTATGTGTGTGTGTAGAACAATGGCTGTCATAATTGCATGCACCTTTGTTCTGTAAGATAGATATGTCTGACCAGCCATGTAAAGGTTTAAGGTACATTTGTGTGTTCAAAGGTGCAATGTTAATAGACGGGTTTGTAATCATGCACACCATGAACAACAAAAGCCTAAACCAACCAACAAAGTTCAAGAGTCCTGCTTAATGTTAAGTTATGCCCAGTCAGTTAACTGAACCTAATCACATAAAGGTCACATTTTCATCACGTAGTGATCTGTGCACCCTACAGAAAGATGCATCACTATACAAGTTCCTTTATTTTCCAGCTGCATGAATATTTCATGGATCAGAGTGATGCTGTCCTTCTGCAATACAGAAAGAATCCTAATACCCTTGTGCCTTCTTGTGTGACACCACACCTTCAACAGAAACTCTTGCTGAGCTTCAAAATTTGCAGAAGCCAGGTGACAAAAGAAAAAAAAAACACATTGCCCAGAGCAACTTTATATGGTGCTGGATTACATCAGTGAGCTGTTAACTCCCTACTAGGCCAAAGTCCTCTTTTTACAGATCAGGTGTTTTTATTTTTTTCATCAAAATTATTGTTGTTTTTACTCCTTTTATACTTAATGATCATTTATCTGCATGTTTAATCGACCCATGCTTGTTCTGTGACAATACAGGATTGTGTGCGTTTGCTTTAAAATGCTTTTAAACCATTAATTTAAGACACTGTTTACCACTGTTTCAGACATGCTGAGCCAGAACACACGTTGTGTGCCTATATCATTATCAGTGACACCCTGCTTAAACACCTGGAAGCTGTTCAATAAAAATACAGTCACTTTAGATCAACTTTGCTGGCAGGAAGATATGTGCAATGTTTAATTCACATTAAGAAAGGCACAACTAGTGTGCTGCCTGTGGTGAGCTTCCCTCTGGATTGAAATATGTGCCACTAGAAAATGAATTTGAAGCATTCACATTTGAATGTGAATTGCTCAACTTGAATACTTAGATCAAAAAGTGATTGCTGTTCCTCAAGGACCCGGATAGTGAGACTAAAGAGTTGAATATGAATTTACAAGTTGTGAATTTGTATTAGTTGTGAATTTGAATAGAAGGAAATAATTCTGAGCACATTTATTCAGATTCAATCAACTAAATGTGTTTTCAAATCAGGCTTTGTGTTCATTTTTTAATGCAGTTATTCAAGATGAACAATTCATATTTAAATATCAATGATTCACATTCTGTTTATAGTGGCACATACTGTATTTCTGCCCATAGATTTCTTCCAATAGTTTATTGTTTCTCACAAAGAATGTGTAACATGTCATAATAAATACAGCAAAATTATTATTAGCTACATATCAGTAAATAATCATTAGTAAGTATTTACAGCAGATTATTCCTGCAATAACAAACACAAGTATGTAATGAACACAGTTATGCATGTTTTATTCTTCATCAATAACCTTGGCAGGATTTCTAAGGATCAGGAAGTGACATCACTGTTGTGCAAAGAAAGTGCCTCTTGGTACAAATATGTGAGGTCGCTGTGTAGTGGTGATATCACTGTCTGATCCTAATTAGTATTTCAGAGGGCAGCAGAACTGCTTGGGAAAAAGTAGCCTGAGTGGTCACTATGGCAATAAATGACCAGCATGAGAGTTCAGCAAGTGAAAAGCTACTCGATTCCAAAATGACACTACAGTCATGTTACAGATATATCGTCAGTCAGTCAGTCATTTTCTATACCTGCTTATTCCTCATTAGGGTCGCAGGGGTCTGCTGGAGCCTATCCCAGCGTGTTACGGCGAGAGGCAGGGATACACCCCAGATGGTCGCCAGCCAATCGTGGGGCACACACACCATTCACTCAGGTGAAAACCTACGCAGACACAGGGAGAACATGCAAACTCCACACAGAAAGGTCCCAGACCCAAGACCAAGGAGGTCTTGAACCTGCAACCTTCTTGCTGTGAGGCAACAGTGCTAACCCCTGCTCCACCGTATCGCCCCAGATATATAGTTAAAATAATAAAATGATAGAAATGAGAAATGTGTTTTATTAATACAAACAACTATTTGGACGTCTATTTTAGGGGTAATACGTATATGACTTGTTCCAAGATGTGGTGATGAAAAATACATGGTCTTTCAGTTAGCATCTTATAGAGAAATGTATGCATGAGTAATTGATTTCTATTTAACTTGGTCTATGGTTAAATATTGAAGTGCGCTGTGATAGTGAAAGCGAGTAATCATAGCCCTGATGATCCTGACAGGAGACAAGTGGCATCGGTGTCATGGGGACTGAAGAATCAGATGTGATTAATGCAGCACAAGTGGCACGCTGAATAGGCAATAACCCAGAGCTTGTGTAAATCAAATTACGGCAAATGTCACCCCATCAATGATCCCCTCATCTCATTTATAGATTAGCTACAAGGTAACAATTGGGGAGTAATGACCCACTGAAATTTGCCTCGTGTTGTCAGGACCTTTTGCTCTCTTTATGGCTTGTTGCTTGCTAGATCTCTTTGAGTTGGGACTGACATTCGTGCTCGGGGTCAGTCTTTCCACATCCTGCATTTCCAAAGAGCTAAATGAGACTCTCGCTGTGGCCCCTGCAATTCTATTGATCCCCCACTCTAGCTCTCCAAGTGGAGTTTATGCACTAAATTTAGTTTAGTGCTAAGGGGCCTCATTAATAATGGAGTGGGTGGAGGGACCATCACTGATTGATTTCAAAGAGAGAGGGAATGATAGAAAGAGAAATGTGAGACAATCTCCGTGCCTGAGTCAGATTGTATATATATATATATATATATATATATATATATATATATATATATATATATATATAGTCATAGCCCTGGCTCAGAGAGCAAGACAAAAATGGGAGACCACACACTTTGTCAAGTACCTTAACCTGAAATTTTATGCTTGTTGGATGCTCATGAGGTGTGGTGATGGTAAAACAAGGAAACACAAACCAAACAGGCAGCAGGTGATCTGAGGGAGAGAGAGAGTGTACATCCAATTAGTAGCTCCACCCATCTACCTGAATACACACACACAGCCGTGCTGCTTTCACCCATCAGCATTTTCATCTCTGAATTCCAGCCTCAGGTAGCCTACTTTATGCATCTCAAAATTCAGTGAATAAGAAAAAAGATGAATGTAGAGGCAGCAAAATGAGATGAATAGCAAGCAAAGGCCTGTGAAATGCTGCATGAGCAACAAGGTTATGTAATACTGCATTCAAACACCACATCTGAATCTGCAATTTGCTAGCAGATGGGCTGCAGCTCCTATCATTAAACAGGCATATTTCCATCCTCCAGCAATCACATGGTCACACAAACCTGTTGACCGTCACAAACAAGCTAACACACTGCAGTAAAACAACATGAGGCAAAGGGAAACTATGCCTGCACATGAAAATGTATTGCATCCTGCTATAAAATGAAACTTTATCTGTTTTTTTCCTCCTCAGTGGATTGTTCAGACTCTGAAACAGTGAATGGGCATCAAGCCTAAGCAGCCAGGGGCTGACAAAGCTTGTGTCCCACATATCACCTGTTTATGAGCATTTTTGTTCATTGTTTTTTGGTTCAGACTTTAGGTTGGCATGGGTTACCATGGATACACATGTCTAACCAGCAAGAAGGCACTGAGGAACTGACGTGTAATTACAGCCCAGTGGCACAGATTACAATGGTTACATGTGTCCAACTGATAAGGCCGATGGTAGCCAACAATGTCAATGTCAAAATTGCACATTTGAATGATGAAATCCTCAGCGTGGAGCATTAGTCCATCAGTTTATACATTTAATTGAGCATGTGATGAGTTTGCACACATTGTTGCACAAGACATAAATATACATTACATATATATCTAATGACATGTGTAGTTTATACTTTACAAGTGGCCACAGTGTTCAAATAAACCAGATGCTTCTCCAGCATAACATAACTGTCCTTTTGTCTCAGATATAAGCAAACATCAGCCGGTCACATGGAAGCCTCAGCCACAAATAAAAACAAAACAATATTTGGAGAGCATCCATATTTTACCAGAACCAGCTGAGGTCATATAACAGTTTATTACAGTCAATAAAATCATATGATTATGACAATAACTATGCTATGGCAATATAATAATCCAACATTCAGATTGGGAGTTACTGTCAGAGGTGGAGTACTCAGATACTTTACTTAAGTAAAAGTAGTATTAGGAGCAAAATGTACTTAAAGTACTAAGTAAAAGAACTCAGCAGTGTTGTATTATTGTAGCATATTATACTACTTGTCTTTAATCTCTAAATACATATGAATACATATGTATTTTTATCTTTAAGTTTATCAAAGTGGAGCCAATTTGAGATACAGTGTGTACATTTGTGTACATTGATAGTAAGAGTTGCATCATGAAATTTAGCAGCTTTCACATAAATGTAGAGAAAATTCAAAAAAGAAAACACTTTAATAGAATATAGATAGTAGTAGTCTTTTGATTTTAAAGTATCTAAAGCTACAAATTGAGTTTACTGGAGTAGAAAGTACAATAGGTATTTAAAATGTAGTGTAGTGAAGTATAAAGTAGCATTATATCCAAATACTCATGTAAAATACATGTACCTCCAAATTGTGCTTACACTACTTGAGTAAATGTATTTAGTTACTCTCCACCACTGCTTGAGATATGATGGGAGATGAGTTACATGCTGTTTGCTCCTGTCACTTTTCCAATAAAATGCCTGCAGCAGAATTGGCATAAGGCTGATAAATGAGTTTCTCAGAACATGTGGTGGCTAGTTTGATGCCCACTTGCATATAACAGACATTAACCAAATCCTCCACCCTGATAAGTGGGTTTGGAGGGGGTCAGGTTGTCAAAGGGGATCATATTTGGATTTGGATCTGGCCGCCCTGCCACAGGGTGCAGCTGTAATGACAGGCCTTTCAGCAGCCACACAACCACATGGAGCATGGCTCATCACAGACAGCAGCCCTACAGGGGAATTATGTGGAGTGACCTGGCACCGCAGCACTAGATTTTCCAGCAGACTGCCTCTTGGGTTGTGTTGACAGTGAGTAAGCCTTGGATTTACTCTGCAAGTCAATAACTCTCCACCCCCACCAAACCAATGAGAATTAATAGATCATTGAAGGTGCTCTACACTTCATGTATGTTGCACTTGTTTTATGCAATGTGCACCGATGCAACACACACACACACACACACACACACACACACACACACACACACACACACACACACACACACACACACACACACACACACACATACACATATGTATATGTTAAAAAAAGTCTAATTAATTAAAGGTTTTGTAATGAATTAATCACAATTAATTAATTACATTTAATCACACAACAATATTTGTGATGATTGATGCGGTTATTTATTTTTTTGATAAATAACCGCCGGTTCCAAATAAATACAGAGACTAATTTACTGAAAAATCTAAATCAAAAACGAAGAATAGAATTCTTGTTTTCTGTGGGGATGGTAAGCAGGATGAGCATCAGGGGACACACTCCGCCACAGACAAACCTGATCTTATGCTTCCGCGCTGCTACTGCCTCCGTGCCGCCGATCGCAGTCATAAGTCACTGCGTCGCACATGCGATGCTCACGCTCAGCACCGCAGGCGCTCAAATGGTGTCTGAATCACCTTTTTGTTTCTTCAGCGCCTCAAAGAACACCCTCTAGAAATTCACCGTCCAGCAGCTTTCATCGTTGCAGTAGTAGCTATGTGCGTCAGGATAACTGTCATGAACCACAACACAGCAATTGTGTCTCCTCATCGTGTTTCAGATGTCTGTGAGTTGTTAGTTTCTCTAAAGTATAAAATATAAATATATTCATGAAATATTATATTTCACAAAAAAAGCTAAAAAATTAGAAAAGTTCAAAGATATAATACATTAATATAATACATTTACAACCCGATTTTCTGCAAAACAAGTACTTAATATATTCAGTAAATTTAGCCTCTAACACTTCTGTCTTATTTTTCAGTTTTCCTGCTATGAATGATAATAAATGTATCATATTGCTACTCCACAAAGGTTATGTACCTAAACCTGGTATCAAAAGAAATCTACATGTAAGGTGACTACAAAAGTGTCAGCCTCAATTTATGTTGCTGTTACAGAGCAAATATAGTTGACTATTGGGTTGGACCCCTTTTGCCTTCAGAACTGCCTCAATTCTTCGTGGCAACAATGTGCTGGAAGCATTCCTCAGAGAGTTTGGTCCATATTGACATGATGGCATCACACAGTTGGCGCAGATTTGTGGGCTGCACATTCATGATGCGAGTCTCCCGTTCCACCACATCCCAAAGATGCTCAATTGGATTGAGATCTGGTGACTGCGGAGGCCATTTGAGTACAGTGAACTCATTGTCATGTTCAAGAAACCAGTTTGTGGATGATTCCAGCTTTATGACATGGCGCATTATCCTGCTGAAAGTAGCCATCAGAAGTTGGGTACATTGTGGTCATAAAGGGATGGACATGTTCAGCAACAATACTCAGGTAGGCTGTGGCATTACAACGATGCTCAATTGGTACCAAGGGGCCAAAAGAGTGCCAAGAAAATATTCCCCACACCATTACACCACCACCAGTAGCCTGAACCGTTGATACAAGGCAGGATGGATCCATGCTTTCATGTTGTTGACGCCAAATTCTGACCCTACCATCCGATTGTCGCAGCAGAAATCGAGACTCATCAGACCAGGCAACGTTTTTCCAATCTTCTATTGTCCAATTTTGATGAGCTTGGGCAAATTGTAGCCTCAGTTTCCTGTTCTTAGCTGAAAGGAGTGGCACCCGGCGTGGTCTTCTGCTGCTGTAGCCCATCTGCCTCAAAGTTCGACGTACTGTGCGTTCAGAGATACTCTTCTGCCTACCTTGGTTGTAATGGGTGGTTATTTGAGTCACTGTTGCCTTTCTATCAGCTCGAACCAGTCTGGCCATTCTCCTCTGCTTCTCTGTATGTACCATTCTCTGTAAACCCTAGAGATGGTTGTGCGTGAAAATCCCAGTAGATCAGCAGTTTCTGAAATACTCAGACCAGCCCTTCTGGCACCAACAACCATGCCACGTTGAAAGTCACTCAAATCACCTTTCTTCCCCATACTGATGCTTGGTTTGAACTGCAGGAGATTGTCTTGACCATGTCTACGTGCCTAAATGCACTGAGTTGCCGCCATGTGATTGGCTGATTAGAAATTAAGTGTTAACGAGCAGTTGGACAGGTGTACCTAATAAAGTGGCCGGTGAGTGTATATTAATGCTGTAACAGTAATATTGCATTTTACTCCAGATAAAAATACTTTATTTAGTGTTCTAGCTGAGATTTTCTCATGTTATTTATGCATAAAACTTAATACTGCCCCCACCCATATAAGGGCTTTCTGGATTTTGACAGATTACTTGCTCACAGAAGGTTTCTGACAGAAAGAGCAACTTCTGCGGTTTTTCACCATTTTTGCTTCAAGCGAATACAGTTTTGATTCCCTCGAAGCCAGAGCCATCAAGAAGATGACCGCGGCGACACATCAGACACGTGTTTACATCTGTGTGCATGCATGTTTATGTGACTTGGAGAAAGCTCTTGGATCAAAGTGTCAAACCAATCCCTGGTGCAGCGCAGCAGGAGGCGAGAGGTATTTGTGCTTCCTAATCACCCTCCTGCACAACAAGCCTTTCGGTTTTGTCTCGTGTCCCCTCTGCCTCTGGAGATAATATGACATGCAGTTGTGCTGGTTTAATTTATAATAATGAGCTGACTCGTCAGGATTATTAATCAAAGGAACTCTCTCGGAAAGCCGAGGCTTCTCCGAGCCTTGTGGGGAGTCGCACATTCGAGAGCTGCATATCTGATTAATACTGCCCGTGTTATGAGCCAAGGCTTCCCGAGTTCACAGAGTTAAGCATTTATGCCTTTGTGAATACGCACAAGGAATGGAGAAACTGGTGCAAGGTCCAGCTGTTCGGTCTCTGAGTATGACAGGCGTCAGCACAGCCAGCCCTCGACCCCACAGATCTGAAACAGCTTGCTCACCAGCTACTCACCAAATTGTCCGCATATCCTGCCGGCTACTGCAGCTTCTCTTTGAGAGGAGATGTACTGTCTGGGACAGGAGTCAACAGCACAGGACATGTGTGCATAGTAATTACTGCAAAGACAGCTGTTTAACCTCTTGCTTGCTCATTATAATGACAGAGGAAATGAGCGTCCACGTAATCGTTTTTATCAAGTATTCAATTAATCTATGTTTATTTTGATAATAATATGTAGATGTTTTTTGAGAGAAGTCCAAATTTTCCAAATTAATTCCAGCTTCTATTTTTTTTTTTTTTTTTTTTACCTCTGTCAGTAAACTGAATACACTGCAAAAAAAATGAAAACACAACCACTGAAAACATTCTGAGTTTGGACAGTTAGTACAATATTGAGAAGAATTACCTTGAATTTTCTTATTCCATTGGCAGATAATACAAAAAAAATCTCAACCTTTGATCTTGCTTTCTTAAAACAAGAGTAAATTGATCAAAAATCAGGAAAATAAGCAAAATTATCTGTTAATCGTTATATCTGTTTAGAATATATAATCATGAAATAGACTAATAATAAGTATAGATATACAAATAATTTAGAAAAACAGACACTTACTGTAACAAATACAATATATTTTCACGTGTTAACAGGACTGTTAGTTGGGACAAAGCAAGACCATGCAAGTAAAATGCACATGCACTCATGGTGAGATGCCATGATACATAGGCACAAAACACAAGCTTCCTACAACAGTACACACAATACACTGTACACATTCATACACAAGTTAATGTTACCTGCTGTGCAAAAAACTGCAGCAAAAACTCAGAAGGAGCAGCCTGAATCCTAATCCTGGCACTGAATCCCAGTTTTATTCATTATCTTAACAGCACGACAAAGGAGCTCTTAGCTCTAAAACGTCTCCTTGAGGGTCAAAGTTCAAATTCACTCGTATTGGGAGAGACGGTTCATTAATAATTCTGTTTGCTTTTCCTTCTTGAGAGTTCTACTATTGAACTGGCTTCATGTCATTGTGGAGGCCCTTTTCAGTATTTTCTGTAATTTGTTCCTCTTTTCCATATTCAAATTACCACACTGCATGATCATGTCAAAAGATCAAATGCGTTCCTTTCTTGCACACAGTTTTCAGTTCCCACAACCCTACAGTTCACTCCAAAATTGTTGAGCTCATGTAGCAAGAAGAGGTGTTGTGAAAATTTCTTTAAAAAGTTGGTTTGTATTTCTAAATCATCATCATATTTGAAATTATCAACCATCTCAATGGACCCTGTGTCCATTTATCAATGTTGTTGCATTAGATCATAATTTGTATAGTGAATTCTTTTGTCTAAATTACTGTGTTAATTACTAATTATTAAGGAACTTATTAAACACTAGGAGCTGGTTGCACAAAGCACCTGAAGTTAGAATTCTCCTTAAAGTTCGAGTTCAGGTTTCCTTCAAATAAAATCAGTTGCACAAAACACCCCAAAGTTTTCTCCTTTAGGTTTCCTTAACATGTAGTATAGTATAGTATAAGTAAGCATTAATCATTCACTCCTCATCTTGGTCTTACACTGAAGGAATTCCTTAAACATGAAGTAGCAACCGAAGAAATGGAAAGAAATTAAAGTACCTCTTCTTGTTCTTAACCTCTTGGATGGACTTGGATGGAAAAGATTTATTGAGTTTATTTGTGTTGCTATTTCCTTTCACACACATTCTTTTCTGTTTTCTGCTACTTGTGGATCAAATTGACTCTTTAATAGCTATTTCCTCTTACTAGCTATTTCCTCCACAGATGGATATATATTCTTTCCTTCTTCTCTTTATTTACTCTAGTAAAGAGTGAACTATAAAACTATATTGGTTCATCCAACAAGATTTACATTTGTATAACTGACAAAAGCTATTTAAAAAGCATTAGAAAATTGCGTTGCACTACCTTAAGTTACTTAAATCAGACTAACACAGTCAAGATAAACTGAATTAACATGTCTTTGAATGAAATACAGGTGGAATGATAAAAATTAGATGGATTTATAGGTAACACAGGTAACAAATGTAGAATGGTCTCCATGGAAACTGTAGAATGTAACTGCTGTAAAGTATCTTTCAATGAGGTTAAAAACTCAAATGTTTTCCTTAGCGAAGGAAACTTAACTTTATTCTGCAGGGCATCCTTAAATAACTCCCTCAACTAAGGAAAACTTCAGCTGTCAGTGTCAAACTGAAGCAGAAAAGTTAAGGTTCTGTGTGTAGCCGGCTGCTTTTCGAGAGAGTTAAAATGTAATTAAAATATAAATGTGTGTTCTGTGTTCAACACAATCTCATCTGACAGATGACCAGTGTTGGGGTAGTTACTAAAAAAAGTAACTAGTTACAAGTTACTAGTTACTTGTGAAATTTGTAACTACGTTACTTTACTAGTTACTGCATTTGAAAAGTAACTTCACTACTAGTTGCTTTACTTTCCAGTTTTTTTAAGCAAATGTTAAAAGTTACCACATGGATACATGGACAAATATCATAGCCTTTTCATCGCTTTATTTTCAAGTATCAGTAAAAGCTTACTTTCCTGTTAGTCGGTGTGAGCCGTTCAATGAACTACTTTCCTGTTAGTGGGTGTGAGTGGTCGGATCAGGTCTATTATTATTAATAATAAAAACTATTGTTAGAATTATTACCCTTATCAAAATAACATACAAAATAACAACATAGCACACAAGCACACATATACGCACACATATACACACACACGCTCTCCGCACCCCCCCGTGTGCTTGGAGTTGCGGAGAGCGGAATGCACGGAGATGAACGAAATGAACGGGTCTTTTTACTGAACGATCTGAACTGAACTAGTTCTTCAAAGTGAACGACAATTCCCATCACTATTTCCTACACACCAGCAACTACGTCACTCAACGCACTCAAATCCGGCTGCTGTGGCAACGGTGCCCAGACAAGCACACAGGCAGGTCCAACGACGGACAGGATGCATGCACCACTAAAACATATTAGAACTTTTTAGACTGACAAGAGTGGTTTGGGCAATGCAGGAAAGCACGTTCCTAAAGTTTAGTAAAGTAGTGTAGTTACTGATATTTTGAGTGTAACGCGTTACTTTACTTCGTTACCCGTGATGGTAATAACGTTACTGTAATCCGTTACTTTGTAACTCGTTACCCCTGACACTGCAGACGACCATCATAAGAATGACTCCAAAAGGAAATATCTGCTTCCACCGATACCTCACATATACTAAAGGTCTCTGCAGAAGAGTGTGTATTTGCATAGTATTAAAAGTGGACCTAGTAAATCGCTGGCACCACACAATGTCAGGCTTTGGGAGATAGTGATTGACCCTTTTCACCATTTTTTGTTGCAGCCCTGCAAAAGTTAACAGTCACCTCATTCTGGATTATTCTGCATAAAACAAAGGACAAACAGAGACGCCACATAAAGATGCAAAGTTAGACTGATCAAGTAAAGGGCAACTAACTGTCCTCCTTTTCAGATTCTGTAGGACATATGTTATTGTTGAATGATTCAGCGGTACACAGTATGATTTACATCCAACACCGGTGTTCAGTTCTAATTCAGGAAATAGTGGGATGTTTATGTAGTGCAGCAGAAAGTAAGGATATGGAGACGTGTTTGCCTTAAGCGCCCAGAGGCTGTGCTTCAACATCCTGTTTGCTGAGTGGATTGCCTCCTCTCACAAAGTTATTCCAGTTCCTGTATCAATGAGCCTCTAGTTTTCAGACACCTCTTCTGTGTGTGTAGTTATGATGAGCTGTGACAATGAGTTTTTCTCCATCATATTTTGCCAAAACTAGTACTTTGTTTTACAAGTTGTGCTAATTAAGAACATCATAATCAGATGTGCTTTTGAGATCAAGTCTTTAGTTGTAATGTGTTTCATTGTGGACAAAAAACACATCACAGGTGACATTTATGCAAGCGGCAAACCAACATCCTGTTTCAGCAGGAAATGCTTTAACCACATGAAGATGCCTTTGTGATGATCTTCCTCAGAAACTCTAAATGTGCTCTTTTACCTCATTATGATCTTAAACACATACAAATATGTACAAAAAAAAAAAGTCAGCATCTGGATTTAACTAAATAAACAGAGTCTCCTCTTGGATAATTTCTACATGGATGATTATCTCTCAGGTGGCAATAGGTTATTTAACCCCAACTGATGCAATAAGGGGTGACACAGTGGTGCAGGGGTTAGTGCCTCACAGCAAGAAGGTTGCAGGGTCAAGACCTCCTTAGTCTTGGGTCTGGGACCTTTCTACGTGGGTTTTCACCGGGTGCTCCGGCTTCCTCCCACAGTCCAAAAAACATGCTGAGGTTAATTGGCGACTCTAAATTGCCTGTAGGTGTGACTGTGTGAGTGAATGGTGTGTGTGCCCCACGATAGGCTGGCGACCATCTGGGGTGTATCCCTGCCTCTCGCCATAACGCGCTGGGATAGGCTCCAGCAGACCCCTGCGTCCCTAACGAGGAATAAGCAGGTATAGAAAATGACTGACTGACTGACTGATGCAATAAGTGGCTTCTCGCTTCTTAAACAACCATGTAGAAAGACACATCCTGTCCACATCTAAGGAGATTTCAGGAAACTACTAAACTGTTCGTGCATGTTCTTAGTCATCCAGCTCATCTTTTTCTTGTGGAGTTTAGCACGGCCCATTGTTGGTCCAATGTGCTATTAAAAAAACTGGAAGGACAATGGGAGTTCTTATTTAAGGGAATGAGTTTTGAGAAACCACAAATATCAGTCTAATTTTCATCATATTGCAGTATTATGTCATAAAGGGGTTTAACATCTTTGACCAGGGATCAGGAGCTGGTTACACCAATCTCTTCTCGTCTCGTCTCGTCTTCTTCCGCTTATCCGTAATCGGGTCGCGGGGGCAGCAGCTTCAGCAGGGAAGCCCAGACTTCCCTCTCCCCAGCTACTTCCTCCAGCTCTTCCGGGGGGACCCCAAGGCGTTCCCAGACCACCCGAGAGACATAGTCTCTCCAGCGTGTCCTGGGTCTTCCCCGGGGCCGCCGCCCGGAGGGACGTGCCCGGAACACCTCACCAGGGAGGCGTCCAGGAGGCATCCTCACTAGATGCCCGAGCCACCTCAACTGGCTCCTCTCGATGTGGAGGAGCAGCGGTTCTACTCTGAGCTCCTCGCGGATGACCGAGCTTCTCACCCTATCTCTAAGGGAGAGCCCAGCCACCCGGCGAAGGAAACCCATTTCGGCCGCTTGTATTCGCGATCTCGTTCTTTCGGTCACTACCCAAAGCTCGTGACCATAGGTGAGGGTAGGAACGTAGACTGACTGGTAAATCAGGAGCCTCGCCTTTCGGCTCAGCTCCTTCTTCACCACGACGGACCGATGCAGGGCCCGCATCACTGCAGACGCCGCACCGATCCGCCGGTCAATCTCCCGCTCCATCCTCCCCCCACTCGTGAAGAAGACCCCGAGATACTTGAACTCCTCCACTTGAGGCAGGATCTCATCCCCGACCTGGAGTCGACACTCCACCCTTTTCCGGTCCAGAACCATGGCCTCGGATTTGGAGGTACACCAATCTGAGTCCGAGTTAAATTTTCCTAAAATAAAATTGTTTGGGCAAAATACCCCGAGGTCTTCTCCTGAAGGTCTCCTTAAAATGTTTACTTAAATATGTGAGGTTCTCTCCTCATCTTGGTCTCATGCTTAAAGCTATGTCATTTTCAGATTAAAACATGTGCATCCTCCCATAAATACATGTTTCCCTTATTTTTCCTCCTCTGACCAATTTGATTCTATTTTCTTCTTTCATTTCTTTACTATCTATAGAAGAACTTTGTGAAAAGAGGACAGGTGAAAGGCTAAACAGTCTCCATGGAAACTGTAGAATGTAACTGCAGTAAAATCTCTTTTAATGAGGTAAAAACCTTAATGTTTTTCCTTAGCTAAGGGAACTTTTAAAGATAATCTGTGCAATATCCTTAAATAGTTCTCTCAGCTAAGCCGCAAGTGTCAATCTGAAGCAGAAAACTGCAGGTGTGCAGCCGGCTGCTAACGAGAGGAGACTGTAGTGTGTCTTGGTGTAAGCACTAAATTTAGTCAAATGGTGTTGTCTGTAATTGGGGCACCTTCCTGGAATATGTAATCAGCCCACTTTGGGGAGTGTACTAACTTCTTAGCATTTAAAACAAATCTCCAGCATGGGGAAAATCAAAATCTGTTGTGCGCACACGTAACATAATATGTTTCCTCATCTGGTGACTCTTCCCTGGGGATTTCGGCTCGTTTTGCTCTTAAATCTAGATACCACGCATTGTTTTATTGTCGTTCTGTTGCGATTCGTCTTGTTTCATTGGTTTGTCTGTGAGTAGCCTCACCTGCCTTGGGACTACGGATGAAATTGTGCAAATTCCAGAACATTGACACTGATGTTTAATGCTGATGCTGATTAAGGTGCACTTTCCCAATTCAGTAGTACATGATTTAATCAATCCATGGCATGCTATTGAATAAATAATGGTCCTACTGAGAACTTAAGAGTATTGCACCAAAATGTAATTTTTTTTTTCCCCATTTGGATTTTTAATCATAACCTTTAACTGATAATGTCATACACAGATCATTAAGGCTTTCTTTGCATCATGTGTCTCTGCAGTGATGGTTAATGAATCAATGCAGCCCCCCCCAGCTCTGCAGGATTGCAGCAGGGCTGGCCGGTCCTGTCAGCTGGCTGTGTTCAAGTGTCAGCTCGACTCCCTGGATCAGCTTGCTTTTTCAATGGCACCAACTCCCCTCTAATCCCTGCCTGTCATTCTGCTGCATTTACAGCCCGGCCCTCCCCTGCACAAGCCCTCAGCATAACAGACTTCTCAGTGTGCTCGTACGTCTCCTCTCTGCCTCTCTATCCGTCTCTGGCTTTTCCACTGGGCTCCGGTTCAATTCAGTTCACTTCAATTCTATTTAAGCATGCCTAAATTGCTCCATGGCCATAAAGGAAGCCTACATCACCAAAGTGGTATATTATCAGACGAGGACAGGTAACAAACAGCAGAAGCCGGTTGCACAAAGCAACTGAAGTGAAGATTTTCCTTAAAGGCAGGGTTTAGGCTTCCTACAAATAAAACATCCTGAGGTCTTCTCCTTAAGGTTTACTTAAAAGGTTGACTTAAGTTTTTAAGGTTCTCCCCTCATCTTGGTATTATACTGAAGGAATTCTTAATCTGTTGCATAAAGTAACTTAGCAACTAAAATAAGGGGGAAAAAAATTCAAGTACCTCTGAATCAGTCTTAACTGCAGCATTAAGCTCCTAAACTATTTCCGCCCATAGATATTGGTTTGTATTCCTCCTCTGACCAATTTAGTTCTCGTCTTCTTTTCTTCTTCCATTTCTTAACTATCTATAGACAAACTTTGTGAGCCGATAATAGGTGAAGTGATTACAAGCACAAAAAAAAAATGTCTCCATGGAAACTGTAGGATGTAACCACTGCAAAGTCTTTTTCAATGCAGCAAATACCCTAATACCTTCCTTAGCTAAAATAAAATTTTAAGGTATTTAAGGCAACATCCTTAAATAATTTCCCCAGCTAAGAAAAATCCAGTCATTAACCACAATATTAACTAATTCAACATTGAGCTAACTCCTTCTATGACAGACAACATTTCTCTTTCTTGTTTAATTTTAAAGTCTCAAATTGCCTCTTAATGTGATTTAAGAGGCAACACACACACACACACACACACACACACACACACACACACACACACACACACACACACACACACACCTCCCCCTATGATAATGTGCATTCCTACTTCAGTTCAGCTGCCATGACAACTCCTAGGTTTTCTACTCATGCAGGATCGTGGGACTGGAGGGACTTTCAGAGTATGTCCCGTACTGTAAAAGGCCATTCACGCGTCAGCCACAGAGGCCATTAAGGGAATAGGCAGAGTGAAATGTTTCCATGCGATATAGAGTGGGATGTACACCGTGTTGTGCACTGGTTTTCTGTTCTGCTGTCAGAGGGGAAGGTTTGGATCAGTGACATGGTGAATACATATTTCAAATGTAGGGAAGACAGTCTAGGCTGATGTGGTCTCTCAGTTTGTGCTGTATGTGTTTTTTTTCTATATCTCTATGTGTAATATGCAAGTTTATGTATATGTGACATCCCATAATAATAACCCACTGAAGGATTTGATTTCTTTTCAAACATGGTTTGGGATGTTCTGAAAATTTAATAGACTAGCTGTCCATCTCTGAGTAAATGTACACTTTAAACTATGTACTTTGCATGTGCTGACCTGTGCTAATTGATTCCATACACATGCAGCAGATAAGCAATGGGTATCGTTAAGCTTTTTTTTAATTTTTATTTTTCAAATTCTTCTATTTAAAAAATACAAACTTTCTATGTCTTTATCTTAAATTAAATAGATTGATTTAATTATAACCCCGATTACCAGTTTTACAACTGTATTTTGACATTTAAAAAAAAAATTAAATGTTTTATCAGCGCTATGTCATTTTATAACTAATTTATTTTACTACTGAAGACTCCATGTTAAGTGATTTAATTTAATTTAACAGATGACAATTTCTATTTAAGTAGTGCCTGTACATAATTAATAGTTTTTTTATAGGTGGAAATACCCTTATCATTAAAAGGCCAACAAATACACAGAATTCCTTTTAAAATAAAGCCATTAACTGTATTTCTATGATGGAAAATTACTAATGGTTATTTCTCAATATTACACAGTATTTTACTGGTGACTCAGCTGATGGATTATTACATTTTTTACAATGCAGCCCTGTCCATGAATTGAGTGATAATATAATATAATCTTTTCATTCAATACATTTCCTTTTTTCCCCCTCTTTTTAACAGCACAATTAATTTGTCAGACTCTGGTTAAGCTGGAAAAGCTTATTTATTTTACTCCTGTATTTTGATGGCTAGATGAGACTTCAAATAATTACTTTCCACTAATAGATCATATGTAAATATAATCCAAAATGTAGACAGGTACGGTAAATGAAAACCACGCCGTATGTCTAAAGTTTGTATTGCTGGCAGCACTGTATGCTGAATGTTCAATAAATCCATTGGTTTGTATTCCCAGATGGTCTGGCGGCTCCATTAGCCGTTTAAGAGCTTGTGCGGTGTTGGCTGACGGCTGATTCAGTCAATGTTGCTTTAGATAGCTCTGTCAGTACGGCAAGGTGACTGTGGCTGAAAGCAGAATGGGATTGACCTTTGAACCTGCAGCTACTCAGCTGTGATAAAATGCTGACACAATGGACTTCCACTCCCCCCCGCACCCAGTATCTCTTTCTTTCTCTCACTCTGTGTGTGCATTCCTCTATCTCTCTCGAGTCCAACAGCATGTATTATCTACTAGCTTTAAGAGCATTAATTAAATCACAAATCATAAACACACCATTCCTGACTTCTGTGCTTATGTGTGTATACGCTTATGTGCGTGTGTGCGCACGTACAGTATAGCTCCCTAACTACACCACCGAGTTGGAGACGTTCCTACTGCTGCGTGCCAAAGACATTAAGTAGTGAATCTAAATGTTTTGTGTGTGTATCCACCTGTGAATATCTGCAGCTTCTGCGGTGCAATTTGAATAAGGCGAGAGGAGATGCTTGGCGGTGATTAACAGCAGTGCAGATGGTTTACAGCTGCCTTTTACCCATGGGAATTAACTCTTAATATTTACAATGAGGCCAGCGCTGAGCCCTTGGCAGCTGCTCTGCTGTCCCAAGTGCCAGAGACAACAATAAAAGCCAGAGCCGCTTTTGGGGCACAGATCATACACAGGCCTTTTCTACAAACGGGCGGCTTCTGTGGATCATATATGATGTGTACTAGCAACAAGAGAAGCAAGAGCTGACAGGTGGAGTGTTCAATCTTGCGGAAAAGCAGAAGAGACAGGGTTAAACATGCCAGAGAAACAGACATGAAACCCTCTTTTAAACCGACCTGAGGAGATCCAGGCACAGTAAAGAAAACATTGCTTCCCTCCAGTCATCATTCTCCATTTATACGTTGATATAATTTGCGGTGTAATGATGAGATATGCTCAGTGTACAGACATCAGGGCAGCTCTGCAACACACACACACACACAAAGTGAAGTGGATTGTGAGTTACTACATTTGTCAGTCTGTTAAGTCATTAAATCAAACATCATAGCTCTCTCAAGTCTGTGGAAGTGGCTCCAGCTTTCCATCACTGAATAATACACAGTTCACACAAGCGTTGTTTTTAGTGGCAGAAGAAAGTATTTCCCTACTGGAGTTTTATTCTATTGAGACAAATAATTTACAGCCAAGCTCTGTAATGTAGTCTTTTTTGGGTCGTTGCCAGATAAGCTTCAGAACGATTCTGCTATCAATATTCAGTGTTACTCTGTTTTATGTCATTTTAAAAAATCCTCTAATGATGACGAAGCTGCCATCATCGGGCATGATGCTGCATGTTTTTCTCCAGTCTTTGCTGACAGGGAGAAATGTTCAAAAGTGCGAAAGAGTAGCTAAATGCTATAACGTCATTCGTAAAAAAAAAAAAAAAAAAAGAAAGGTACCAGCAACATCATGAAACACTTCAAATCAATCTGAAGCAGCATGTTTGACTGCATTAGCAAAGCAATTCACATTAGGACGAGTCAGGCGGCAAATGTTAGCAACACCAACCAACCGGCATTAAACTTAATGAAGGCCAACCCACACTTTGTAAATGTTCCTTTTAGTTACAACTATGAGTCCAATATTGATATATGTGTTTAATTGGAGGATTAACGCTGGCTTGCTACTGAAACAAGCTACCATAATATTACATTATGATGTGTTCAAAGTCTGCTCAATAAAATGACTGCTAGGCAAAGTGAATAAAAACATCATAATGGAGCATTCAAATGAAACATTAATATCAGAAAATGTTTCCTTTGGCTAAAAACTTGAAAGAATGTGGTTGTTTTCCAGCAATATAAAATAGATGAATTATGAAATGTTTAAAAGATGATAGAAAAGTATTGATAAAGTTATCGATAATCTGTATTGGAATCGATAAAATCCTAAATCAATAGATTAGTAAAAACTTTGACCCACTGGTAGCTCTAACTAGTCAGCATCCTGGGGTCCAAGAATGTTTGAAATAAATTTTATACCATCAACCATTTAATAGTTTGTAAAGATATTTCGGCCTGGAGCAAAGTTGTGGACCAGCCAACAGCCTCTAAGGAGGATGTGGCATAGAAATACATACAGATATTGCATGCCCCCGTGCTCCACTTCCAATGAAATGCATTCATCTATAGATCTAAAACATCTGAAACATGTGACTACGATTAAAAAGCTAAGTAAAATGACCCTAGAGCAGTTTTTTTTTTTTTTTTTTACAGTATATTGTCACACTGTGCAGTTTAATGCTGCAGCTGAGTAACATCCCAGTGTGGGTTTTATTTATACCACAATGGGAAAACTGTAATTTATACATATGCAGCATGAATGACCGCAGACCAAAACACACTTATTTTAATCTTGTAATACTCAGTATCCCAATGTACACATTACTGAGCACCTCAGGCGATGAAAAATAGCATGCTGTGGCTATATTACAGCCACACTGGGCCCATTGTGTATGAGCTGTATAAAACGTCACCTCAGGACCCATTAAAATGCAGCCCAGCCGGCTGCCCGACCTGCTCTTAATTCACTGTGAAAAGGGAACATGTGCTTAAACGTGCTGCACCCTGGCTTTCTCAATCTCAATCAATATAATATCTGTCAGGAAAATATAGGAAAACTGCACCGGTGCTTCATCATGCATGCCTTTGAATGGTATAACTGGCATCGAGATGTATGCACAGTACCGTGGTCATGGGATCGCCGTTTAAAAAAACCACATCGACACCCGGCCCCCATCACCCCCTGCTTTCAGAACATGTAACCACTGAAAATGAGAAGCGTGAGAATTATTAAGTGCCAATAACGGCATGCCGCTCCAGCTGGGAGCTGTGCTAATCACAGTAAATGATGATTTTTGTAAAACACACGGATGGCGGGGGAGGGGTTAAGCATGTAGTATATCTGTTTAATATCCCAATGAATTATTAGGTGCCTTGTTGCAAATTAAATGCGTCTCCCTTGCAATCAAATGGTGGCACTTCAAAAAGGCTGAGTGCACATGGTATGAGTGATGCATCGTATGTGTTTTCTGGGAAATCGGCAGGACCATAAAATCAGCTTTTGTTTTTTTTTTTTTTTTTTTTTTTTTGAAAGCCGAGTATTCATCATACTGAAAAGGGCTAAGTGTGTATTTGTGTGTGCACGTAGTGTGCACGTATGCCTGTATTGTATATGTCTTGAGCTACAGGCTTTTTTAGTCACATGAATGTTCAGTAAATATGGCCAAAAAAAGCTTTGACATGCACTTACAGTAAACCATATCAGCTGAGAAAGGCACTCAGAGAGAACATAGCCCTCACCAAGGCCAGCGGTCAATCTTCTATAACAAATGTGCAGCACAACCAATATGTATGGCCATAAATCCAAGACTATCAGTGGTTGGTGATGGTACCTCGCTGAATTACCATTAGGCTCGTCACACTCCTAGAATTTCTAAATACAGCAATTTTGGCCCATTGAGTCCTGTTGTTTTGGCAACAGGGCAGGGTTACTTCAACTGTTTTCAACTATTAACATCCCAGCTAACACAGCTATACTAGTCTTGGAGGATTCATTCCATGTTTCCAGTTAATAACCCTCCTGCGATGTTTCAAGAATAGTTTTATTCAACATAACATAAAATAGTGTTTGCATTTTTATAATGTTACTGAGGTAACCATCCCACAACGTTCAAAGAACGTTGTGCAAAAGTTTTTGTTCGACATACACATCCCACAGCAATCTTGAAACACAATCCTTAAACCAGAATAAAAACCAAAGTTTCCACAACATTTTCGGAACCCATATTGCTAGCTGAGATTCTACCGAACAACAGGAGCAACTTATAAAACACTAATAAAAATGTGCAAATTCGAATGTTATCTGCCAAAAGTTTTGTGGTCAGTTTTCTTCTAGTTTTTCCAAAACCTTCTAATGAATGTAAATATCTGACAACAGTCTACTGATTATTTGTCTTTTATATATATATTCTTTCCTCACTCTGTGTGTAATTTTAACATTTTAACATCAGCAAAGTACTTCCAGGGAGGAAACAGAAACAGCACATCTAAATCACTCTTCAATACTATATTAGACATTATGGATGTAATATATGAGCTGTCAATGATTTTTAGTCCTGAAGGGAACAGAGTGTTCTAATGGCAGTCAGAGGAACTGAGTGAGAGCAGACCAGAGTTTGCACGTTTTGGAGTGAAGATAAGCTATGCGAGTGTCTGAGAGAAACCGACTCCTTATCTTCCACTTCTTTATTCATACACTGCTGTATATTCACAGCTCTTCACTGAGACATGCTAAGGCTGAAGAGAGGAATGGAAATGTTTTGAGATGCTACTTGCGAGACAGAGAGGAGAAACAGGGGTCAGTATTTTTTTTCTTCTCCGTGCCTATATTTCTGAAGGACAGTTTCCTCACATTTCATATCACTCACTGAGTGATAACACATGAGTTGAATGCACCCAAATATGTAAGTATGCTATGACGAAATATGTAATGTGATATTATGCAGATAATTTCTTTTTGAATTTCTGAACTAGGGTTATGTGAGGGTATGTGACCCTCTACTGATCAACACAGGTTCAGACCTGAATGTCACGCGGTGAGGTCAAGTTGTTTTTTTTGTCTTGTCATTTTCTGTTTTATTTTGAAAGATAACTCTCCTCTCAGGGGCGACACGGTGGAGCAGGGGTTAGTGCTGTTGCCTCACAGTAAGAAGGTCGCAGGTTCAAGACCTCCTTGGTCCTGGGTCTGGGACCTTTCTGTGTGGAGTTTGCATGTTCTCCCCGTGTCTGCGTGGGTTTTCACCGGGTACTCCGGCTTCCTCCCACAGTCCAAAAACATGCTCAGGTTAATTGTACACTCACACCCCGTAGGTGTGAGTGTGTGAGTGAATGGTGTGTGTGCCCCACGATTGGCTGGCGACCATCTGGGGTGTATCCCTGCCTCTCGCCGTAACGTGCTGGGATAGGCTCCAGCAGACCCTCTGCGACCCTAATGAGGAATAAGCAGGTATAGAAAATGACTCACTGACTGACTGACTCTCCTCTTTCAGGTCACTTGCCCTTCCTCATGTGTCACCGGTCTGATTTTCAGTCCCGCCCTGATTGTTTCCACCTGTTCCCCATTACCCGGTGTATATCTTGTCTGCGTCTCCCCTTGTCTTGTGCCGAAGTGTTTTGTTCTCATGATGATCACCAAAGCCGTTTAGTTTAGTTAATGTCTTTCAGCCTTTTGTTTTTCCTCGTTAAGAGCGATTTTGATTTTAATAACTTTTGTAGTCCAGATTAGGAACTGGAGAATTCAGTTAATGTTTTTCAGCCTTTTTGTTTTTCCTCGTTGAGAGTGATTTTGATAACTTTTATAGAGCAGGTTTGAAGTTAGGAGAATTTCAGTTAATGTTTTTCAGCCTTTTGATGTTCCTCTTTGAGAGTGATTTTGATTTTGATATCTTTTATAGAACAGATTAGCATTTTACCTCTTTTGGAGTGATTTTAGTTTTCCCTAGTTTAGGCCTGTATTTAATAGCCTGCCATAGCCTCACTCTGTCGAGGGCTACCGCGATGAAGAAACTCATCTACACCTCTGCGCCTGAGTCTGTGTTTAATACTGGTCTGACACTGCAAATGGCCACCTAAAACTGGCATGCTTATTACGGTCTGGCCCTTTTTTCACATGGAGATGGCAAAGTTTTGATGATTCTGTTCCACGTGTCGAGACGTCTGACTTTGCAACTGAGTTTCACCACGTGCACGTGGGTACAAACTGTTGCTCATTGATGTATGACTGGATTAAGAACCTAATCCCTCTCAGTTGATCAAAACAACATGGAACAATCCAACACTTTGTTGAAGGATCGTAAATAAGCTATAAAGATTCTGGAACATTACCGCAAAAAGTGCAGCTCACTGAGGCACCGTCGTTGCTGTTAAAACTCACACAGCCTGAAAATGTCATAGCCCTGCGGAAAGTGGGGCAGTGTTTTTTACAAATCGATCAATCTGTGGCGCACTGCTCCAGAATGAACACTGAATGCCACAAATTGATTACGCCTCTATTTTAAATGTCTTTTTCAATACAATGGCTGATGTTTTTATCCAACCACCACTGTCAGCATCGATGCATAGCTATGATTGTGAGGCATCCGCCTTGTTGCATTAGCTCATTAGCGCATTTTGTCCCGCCAGAATTCATGCGAAAAATAAGTAATAGCCTAGCTTAACCTCCGAGGACCGGGCGTCATATGTGTACTTCCTGCATGCCATGCAAAAGTTCGGGTCTTAGGAGGTTTACACTTACAATTACAATTAATGAATTTCCCACTAGGCTTCACACAATTTATGAACAGTTTCTCATGGGGATGCCTAATTGATACTGTCGTGAAAGACTTTGCACAAGTCATTCATGATGGTAAAAACTAACCTTTAACATCAATTTTGTTATCCATGAAACTACAATCTAAAATGTATTTGTATGAGTGAACAGATTGTGTATTCAAGACCCTGCAACTCTGCTGCATACATGTATGCATGTTGATATTGATGATTCAGTTCGAGACCTTCTGAATAATTTTCTCTTGTACTTAATTGTTTGTTGTTGACATATGTCTCCACTTGGACCTTTGCAACAACAGGAGCCTTGATGGAAATAAATCCTGGACTTTTCATTTGTATCACTGATAACACAGATGCATGTATTGCTTTTTTCATTCTTTTTAGCATTCTAATCAAATCAAACACAATAAAAGTTTTCTTGTTTTGTGCTGAAATTGTTACAGTATAATCAAGCCTCAACCAATGGAAAAGCAATGGAAAATAGCGAAAACCTCTAATTTAGTAAACCAGTGCAGCACCACAGCCCTCTGCCTCCAGGATCTGGTGGTGGTTAGTATGCTGATGAACAGGTAATGAGCTCCGAAAGCTACAGCCTGCAGATTCCTGGCACTCTGATGAGAAAGACAGCCATGAGGAATCTTCCTCAGTTCTATCAGACGAGAGTGGTGATGATAGCAATAATGATGATGATTGAGATGATTAATCAGAGCGCTTCAAGAGCACATGTGACAATGAGGAGGTTCTATTATTATCATCTATTATTCCCGGCTCCCCCTGTATCTTCTCCTCCTCTTCTCCGTCCCATCAAACACACTCTTCTCTATCTGCCTCTTAACAAACAGTAACAGTTGTGATCTTATCAAGTGATCGTTTTTTTTTCCCTCTGTCAGTCTATGGTTTCAATCACCAAATATGTATGCATGAAAGAGATATTATAACATAACTTGTAGGCTGTATGGGTTTTGGATGGGCAATATACTGTAGGATATACAGTATTTATATCTCGAACCAACCATCCCCAAATGCTGCTCATCAGTTTCTACAGATCCTAATCCAAAGCATCCTGGTGGACTTTATGAGTGCCTGCTACAGTCCCCAGGCTGACAAAAAAAAGCCCTCAAGCGAGTGGAGAAAATGGCACGGGACATTGTCGGCACTCAGCTGCTGTTCGCTTGAACATCTCAATGACACACGCTGCATCAGAAGGGCTAACAACATCATAAAGGAGAGTATGCACCCAGGGCATCATCAGGCAGTGATCACAGCATCACACCAACACAAACAGGAGGGAAAAGCCGATTTTTTTGCACAGCTTTAACATTACTGAGAACATGTCCACAATTTTACTTCTCAGAACTCTGCTGCACTATGACACTACCGCTACCGATTCAACACATATCTCGTCATTTGCACTTTTATTACAGTGGTACTGCATCATAGATGTTTTCCTTTCATTTATGAATCCTTCATCAGGCATCAGGCATTTCATTCCCACTCTCTCTGCCTCCCCCTTTCCTGTCTATCTCTAAAGATGACAAAACAAAGCCACCAAAGCTACAGTAGGAGACCACTTCTATTCCGCTGGATTGATTCAGCCCATGTTTCATTACTGTGGAAAACACAACAACGAAAGCACAAGCCAAACAACCCCTCACAAAAGAGCTCAGTCAAATGAATGTAATTAATTCACAATCAATAATGCTAATAAGCACACATAGGTCAGAAGCTACACTATGAGATTAAAAACAAAACAGAAAAACCATGACAACACCCACAACCAGAGCACCAGTGATCCAGTGTTGACGGTGATGACAGCAGCGCGATTAGAGCAAATACACCCTGACAACCAAAGAGAAAAACACAGCTTTCTGGCATTCTGACTGCAGATATGATTACATCACTGAATTATATCATATTTTTCCACACAACACAAGATAATAGCTGAGTCAGAATTCAAGGTTAAATGTAATTACATTTGAAATGTGAAAGTTGTGATATCTTCAAGACCTTCATTGCTTCTAAATTGGAGAAAATATGATTATTGTAAACATATTTTACCTGTACATTAGCTAAAAGTTGCATGTTATGCAACAAGCAGCTGGGAGGCTGAACTGATGAACTTTTTGTCATGTAATGCATTTTTATGCTTTTTTCCCTCTTATGTTGCCTTTTATGCCATTTAAATATATATATATATATATATATATATATATATATATATATATTGTTGTATTGTTTGTAGCAGTCATTGTATGCAACAAAGATGCATATGTTAACATAAGAATTACCTTTACAATATTAAAATGCTGCTTATGTGTACATGTCACTAAATGAGTATTTAATTTAGAATTAATATATACTGTAGACTATTAAATATACCACTGAACAAGTACTTTTATTTGGAATAATTTAAGTACATTTTGCTGCCAATACTTGTGTACATTTACTTATATATGATTTTAAATGAAATACTTTTACTTATAAAAGTAAAAGATGAGTACTTCCACCACTGGGCTGTTGAAATGTTATTTGTATAGAATTTTATTATGAAAGGTAGAAAGGTGCCAGAGCTCATTATTATGAAAAGTGGTTTGGAAACGATAAAGGAGCCAATTTTCTGTCGACCAGTCAGAAAAGGTCACGCAGCAAGTTTAACAAAGCAGAAAAATATTTACTTTGGAATTTTTATTTAATGAGAAAAAGACACGACCTGTAACTGAAGATAAGTCTTTTTTCCACATTGGACATTAAATATGCTGCTCTATGCTGTTATCCAGTGGCTGGAAGTGTAATAGTTTATTGAACTGAATTGTAAATGGATTTGGAGTTCAGCCCAGTACTCGTGTTCATATTGAGCTGAGTAGGACTAAATAGTCTGTTTTTTGAAAAAAAAAAAACTAAAGGGATCTTTAAACTGAGTACATTTCCAAACGGAAGGTTATTGGTCTGATTCTTACAGTCAGGCTCCATAATGTGAATGAAGGGAGTGAAACACTTAACTGGTGCATAACTGCCATTGATTGGCGGCACCCAAACCCTTCCCAAGGTATCAGAAAAACATGAGAAAACCTTTCAAAACCGGTGAGGCAGGGAGCTCTCATAGTTGCACTGATTTTTCAAGCCTGTTATCTCACAATCACAACTTAATTATCCTCTTATCTCCAGATAACAAGCCCTTTCCCCATGATCGCTTATTAATTATCTTGTCATCCTGAGATAACAATTTTGCTTTCGTGTAAAAAACAACAAAAAAGGAAGAAATAAAAGCTACTTATTTGTAACACTCACAGGCCGTGGTGGAGGAAATAATCAGGTAAACGTCACACCACACTACAGAAGTACTCAGCATTCAAAACAATGCTCAAGTCAAGGTATATAAATATATTTGTATTATAGATTACAAAGTTCACCTGAAACAGCATTTTAGGGTATCTAAGGTCTGTATCAAGACAATTCTCTGGTATACAATCTGGAAAAATGTTGTTGGACCAGTGAAAAGTGGGCGATATGCACACTTTTCACTGGTCCAATTCCTTCCTTAGTATGTGCAGGACAAATCATGCAGCAGCTGATGCTCAGTTAAAGTTTTACTGTGGAAGACAAATCACCTTGACTGACAGGTCAATGTAACCGTACTATTGGTTGAAATTGCCCTGACAAAGATGACAAAAGTGACTTTTTTGTTTGGAAGAAAATGGGATTGAACTTTTGTTCAGTTTATGCAATTATAGTTAACTGAGTAATATAATATGCACAAGGATTTGATTTAAAAGGGCTCAACAGTTTGATTTTCATTTCAAGGGGCACTTTAATTTGTAAAATAACTACTGCAGTAACATCATGTGTCAAAAATGTGTTTTTTATTCCATGTCAGTTTAGCTGTGGGGTTCAAACACCTTCCATAACCCAGGTAACAGGGAGTTATTGGGACAAGTGTCTGCATGTTAATAGGACAATCAATCACATCACCGTAAGCAACAAATAATAATTGCTTGCTAGCCTTACACAGCCTTGTACTTCTGATCCTATAGAGAAGAGCATAATTAATTGATTGATCGACCAGTTAACTCTTCATTAAAACCCACCACAAAGTGTTGCTCACAGTGAGCCCAGGCTTTCAGATTATCTATGACAGGAGAGTGTCAACTGCGACTGAATGGTTTATCTGCCGTCTTGCTATGCAGACAGCCCGCTACAGATAATTCCTGTATGAGCACAGAGTGGGGACACGGCGGGTCTGGCTGTGAGGCTGACGGGCTCTCTGCCTGCAGCTACTGCCTCTCTGAAAGCCGCCCCCCCCTCAGGCGGGCTGTTCCTCTGAGTGGCCCCCTGTACGAGCTGCTGAGGCTGCAACAATAAAGCAGCAGGCCCCCGACAGCAGCAGCCAGCGGCCATTATCTCAGTGCATTGTGTGATCTCATCTGGGAGGAAAAAGTGTGTGTGAGTGTGTGCGTGTGTGCATGCTCCTAAAATTGTCATTACATGTGCGTGACTGTCCTTCAAGTGGTTGTGTGATCATGTGTGTGTGTGTGTATTCATTTGCAGGCCACAGCTGACCATTGTGTCTTCCCCATACAATAGAGCAGCTCCCAGCCCTCTTTGCCTCCTATATAAAAAGGCCTAAGTGAACACTTACAGCTGCCTTGCTAGTGCATAGGAACTTGATTAATGGTGTTTAGATAGACTGCCTTGGTGGTTCACTGCTCTAAATCACACAGCTGAGTAGAGTTTATTCAGCAAACGAGAGGAAAATACAAGTCTAATAGTTGCACTTCAGATTCATGTAGTGTACACAAGCACAGACTATGTTCTTCAGTGTTGATCTTTACAACGGCAGCAGGGATTGGATTCACATTACCCCATTTTTATAAATGTTGCTATCTCTCATAACGTAGTATCACAGACCCTCTGGGCTGGTATGAAAGTGAATCTATCTCACCATTTTCATATTCAAGAGGCATGGAATATCCGTCACTGAACCTTTTTGCATTGGTTTGAGCCTCTGAATTTGACCTTTCTCACTTTTCAATAACTTTTATTTTTATTTTCTTACTTTTTAAATCTGATGAGACAGTTTTGTCCCTTAAAGATTTTCCCATCACAGAAGTCTTCAATTCAAATCAGATTTCTCATCACCTTTTGAAGCCTCCAATGTGAATGAGCTTCATGCAGCTCTTCAGCAGGTGATGGTGAATAAAAGCAAGACACAAATAGAATCTTTGGTGTCTTCTTGTTCATTGCTCCACAAGTTTATTATTAGTGAGTGCCTTGTTCAGCAATCATATATTTGATTTGCTAAATCCCAATCACCCATGAACTGTACAGTTCAAAGAACTGTACATAGATTAAGTTCCAACAATTGAAGTTCCAACAATTACAAAAATAGTTTAACTGCCATTTCAGAAATTTCTGTTAGTCAATAATGAGAGATGATGTAACATTGAGTAAAATCCTACGCAGTAAATGAATCTCCAGTAATCACAGCAGTAAGCTCTGTGGTTTACATCAATGGTTTTTTAGACCTGGTCCTGGGGCAGGTCCTGGTCCTCTGCTTCAACACACTTAATTCAAATTGAATGGGTCATTATCAGACGTCTGCAGAGCTTATTGCTATGATTAATGGAGATGTGTTGGCAAGGGCGTAGATCTTATTACAACTTTGGGCGAAACACAAACATTTTTCTCTAGACTATTTCCTGCAGGGGGACATCAATAATAATGTTATGATGTGTGGAGGGGTGGCCTCAGACTGCAGTAAAGAAGCATCCTTCTGTGCTGACTAGTCAGCTATATGATCAACCAGTACACAACTAGTGAGTGAATTATCAATATGACCATCAGCTGGAACATGAGTCTGATAGACTGGCTGCTGTAGGAAATGATCTCTTCTTTTGAATCTACTTATGCTGTAAACGGATGAACCAAAATGGTCAGTCAGTCAGTCATTTTCTATACGTGCTTATTCCTCATTAGGGTCGCAGGGGTCTGCTGGAGCCTCCATTCACTCACACACTCACACCTACGGGCAATTTAGAGTCACCAATTAACCTCAGCATGTTTTTTGGACTGTGGGAGGAAGCCAGAGCACCCGTTGAAAACCCACGCAGACGCGGGGAGAACATGCAAACTCCACACCCAAGGAGGTCTTGAAACTGCAACCTTCTTGCTGTGAGGCAACAGCGCTAACCCCTGCCCCACCGTGTCGGAACCAAAATGGTCTTCAATTAAATAAAGACAAAACTCAGATCCTTGTTTGGCACTAGAGAGACAAGAAAAAGAATTAATGAACAACTTAACCCTTGAGATCTTAAAACCAAGTCCAAGATCGTAGTGTCTTAAGAGACTCAGATCTCACAATAGGCAGCATAAACGCACTTCTATCATCTTCCAAATACAGCCAGAATCAAGGGTTTGATATCTTGAAATCGCCAAGTGAAGCCATGCTACATGCTAAGTTACTTTTAGCCATCCCTACTTTAAGGTACTTTTCCTATTTCATTTTATAATAACTTTTCATGATATTGCTCACGTTTAAATATTTAATTTATGTACTTTTTGCTCATTTATTTGTATTTTATACAACTGTAATAATAATTGTTCCTGTTCTCTTTTATGTACAGTGCATCTGGAAAGTATTCACAGCGCTTCACTTTTTCCACATTTTGTTATGTTACAGCCTTATTCCAAAATGGATTCAATTAATTTTTTTCCTCAAAATTCTACACACAAGACCCGATAATGAAAATGTGAAAAACAGTTGTTTTTTGAGATTTTTGCAAATTTGATCAAATTAAAAAGCTAAGAAATCACATCAACCTGTTGTGTTTATGTTCTTTTTTTCCATATACCTATATGTGTATCAGCAGCCTGCTTACAGTACATATAAGTACATATCCACTTCTGTTTTCACATTGTTGCTAAATGCTGAATGACTACACTGATACTTTTTCTTTGCATACTGTCATAATAAACAATGAAGTTCTCACTTGTACTGTAAATGGGTCACTGAGATACATTTCTGGAAATGTAGCACACTATAATTCACAATTAAACCAACCTGCCGGTGATTCTAATACCATCCCTGGCTTGTCAGGAATAAAGTCAATATTCTATCAACAACCAGTGTGACCTGTGTAATTACCCGCTGCACGGGCTGTCCCTGAAGTCGTGAAACAGGTTTCTCTCCTGGCAGATTCTTGGCTTCTGATACCTGTCCTGCAGGTGCTGCACAATGCCAGCAGTGACAAGGATGGAGATACAGAGTTATTCCAGGACACTGAGGATATGTAGGCCTATTATACTGTAGAGCAATAGGCCGACTGCTCCACTCATCTCCTTTCACTCCCATTATTCTCCACTGATAAATGACTGTTGCAGCTGCTCCTGATAACAGCCTTCCCTGCCTATTCATCAGTGCTCAATTCAAGGCTTTACACTTGCAGCATAGAAAGATCTACAGTGGCACAGTTAGTGACTCATAGTTCACTATCAAGGAGAGACACAACCTCCACATGTGCCACTCTTTAACAGGGGATCAATAAATACCAGCTGCATAAAGGAAGACACACACACCTACACACACATTCATTCTTAACCGTATTGTTTGTTGTAGCTCAGTTGAGATTTTATGATATCTTTCTTTTCAAATATGATGTGTGAATTATGCACTAGGTACAAAAAGTGCAGGGATTTAATTTTACACTTACAGCAGAGATGGCTATTTATTTTAGGCTTGGTAATTATGTTGTTTCATTTCAATGTTTGAAGAAATCTGCAGGCTGAGGACAGAAAAGGCTTTGAGTGGCAGCTTAATGATTATTCACAGCCTGCAGCTACAACTTGAAAAATGCGATAGGATAGAACTCAATTCTTCATATGAAAAATAAAATGTTCAGAGTAGCACAAGTCAAATTAATGTTTTAAATTTGTATTCATTGAAATAAATAACAACCTATTGACTTTCAAGAGCAACTAAACTCCAAAATGCAGTTCTTTCAGCTTAAAACCAGCGTACAGTACATGGTGTTATTTATTGACTAGGTCCATATCTCGACTCGGTCCATATCGCGCGCTCTGGAGTAGGTGACTTAATATTGAAACTGTGTTTTGCTGTAGTGGATATACATGAAGTTGTGATGTCACAACTGTACAGTCACCACCTCTAAACAGTCACCCCCATTCCCTCGCATTTAAATCAGCCAATCAGAGGAAAATGACCTGTTCTTAGAGAGCTGCTTGAAGGCTTGTCTGAGGAGATGTAAATTGTTGCTAATTGGTTCTTAACCACAAATCTAGTGATAGAGGGATATCAGAACTTAAAAAAACGTGTAAGTGTAAAATATGGGACATTTAATAATGTTATGTGGCAGGAATGAAAAAGGTGGAATTTAGCCATGAGATTCAACTGCAGATGCCCTTGTTAAATCCCTTGAATGCCATTTCTGCTTTATAGGAGTAAATGACATCCATCACAGCATAGGTCCTATTCTCCCAATTAAATAAAAGAGAACGTGTATCACCCAGCTTTCTAAGTAGTCCTGGCTCTCACTTTGATGCTTTCCAAGGAAACCTTTCTCTGTAAAAAGTCATGACTCCTAATGCAAATAAACCCACAGTGAAGCATAGCATACAGAAGGTGTGTGTGTGACCGAGTCGTTTTAGCTGGGCTTGCTTCCAGAGGTGCAGAAAAGAAGCAAACCCCCTTGCAGCCTGACTCACTGTTAATCCAGGATGGAAGGCATGTCAGTGACAGTCTGTATCTGCGCTGTCACATCCCATCACTCAGACAATGTATCACTCCATTCATAGCAGAACCTGGCTTTGATGTGCCTGAATACACCCAGTCCACTATCCTCTTTTAAGCCGGTAAGTGGGTGGATGTTGCTGACTCCTAATCTGTATATCTACATTCCCTTCTCTGTGATCAAGCTCTGCAAACTTCAAATAGAGCCGCAGGGCCCATAAGTGTGTTTGGCAAGGGAAGGTCATGGATTTATGAAGCATAATTAGCGTTAATAACCTTAGGGCTTGCAAGGTTTCTTTTCAACACTGCTTATGTAAATATTATCTTAAGGCCCTCAGTAAATTAAACAGTTCCACTTGCTGGCATGGCAGCGTGCAGCAGAGAGCCGGGGAGGAAAGCTTGGAGGAGCCAGATTATTATACAACAGAATGATACACTCCACTGTGGACACAAAGAGACGATACTCTATTGTTGCACTCGGTTAAGACACCGCTAATGCCCTCACAGACTGGACCGCCTATATTTAAAGGCTCAAAGAATAATCAAGTAATTATTTTGCTATAATGCCACATCACGGCTCGGGGGAGCAGTGTTCGCGGTATTCATGCCCCCTTGGTGTGGCTCCATGGTTGTGAAGTCGTCTGCGTGCTATTTTGAGAGCACAAACAAGACCTAAATTATGGCATTTCTGAATCTCAGAACCCATTGTGCAGTAATGTGAATGCCTCTTTTCCCTTGAGTTATGCAAATCGTCATTCCAGAGTTCGCTCGAAGCCAGTGGTTAAGAGCCAGCCGAACCTGCAGATAATAAAAATACACTATAATGTTTGGATGGAACATTTTAGAGGGGGTCATTATTGTGTGCGTTTTAATACTTAAAAAGCTGGTGAGTTGTCTGGCTGAACGCCAGAAAAAGATCAATAGCCTTCCTGTTCTTATTCTGACTCAAGCATCAGGGATGTATGAAGATTGAATTAATGAGCTCTAAATGTAACACCCCCCCCAATCTGCTCAGCATTGATTTGAGCTCATCAAAACCTTATTGTGAGAAAGCGTGGTTAGCCTCAAATGATCTCAACTGGCTTCAGTCAATTAGGCTGCGAATAAGCCATCCTGTGGCTGACGCCTCATCTTGTTAAGACTTCAGCGATGACAGGGGACATGGAATAAGCTATATTGATGAAAAACATGTTGATTAATATGTCAACGGCAAGCTGGAGAATGATAAATCTCTCAGTGTTGCAGACGGTCCTGCGGGGTGGGAGTCTATTATGAGATCAGCACAGCAGAAGCTGCAACGCATAATAACAAACCCGGACTTAATCATATTCAAGACCGCCGCGGCTCATTTCGTACCGTACGAGTAGAGAGATCGGCATCTTCTTTGAAAATCACCTATGAAGAGGATTAGGAGGAAAACACTGATTGGATTAAATATCAGAAACACAGAGCAGTATAAAGGCTGCACTGTTTCAACAGCAGATGATCATTAAAATCCTCAAGAAGCTTTTATTCACTCGCATGGTTGTAGTAGTCTATTATGCTGCAGGTTCAGCACGGGGTAACAGCAGTAAAACACTTACAGAGAATGAAGGAAAAGCAACTGTTCACCTCAACAAATATGTAGTTTTGTTCAACCCTTTATTGGACTTTTATATGAGAGGGCTACATGTGTTTTAAATTTAATGTGTCCAGAGGGCACAGCAGTTATCCGAGGTAGAGTTTCTGATCATTCGTGCACTCCAAGGGCACTCCAACAGCACTTAGCAGGGTTTTTCCTGGCTCAGAATGGACCTTTGGGGAGGTAGATGCACACAACCACTTCAGGCTGCAGACAGCAAAGGCAACACGTCAGTGTTACCTTCAGTGACTGAAATATGCAATTTCCCTGTATTTATGGCCACTTGATAATCATAATTGCTTATTATGCTGGGTGCTGTTCAACAATCCTAATCTGTTTTTTTTTCCAATGCTAATTTTATATTTATATTTGATTCCACAATATGGTTCAAATCTTTTATTAAGTGTAATCCCCCCAAAATGTAATGGGTTCATCCTCAGCCAATTCTACATCTGACCAGCAAGTTTCAACAAAATAGGCCCAGTAGTTTTTCTGTTATCAAAACAAAAGCTCCTCATAAAGTTAGAAAGGTATAATTTAATTTACCAATCTTCATTTGCAAAGAGTCCATCTGAGAGTATCCAGTGTAAGCAGCATATTCGGTCCATTATTTCTTTTTCTCAGAAACATCAAAGTGTTGGACATTTGGTGACAGGTTGTGTTTGGCTATGGCAGCAAGCTAGTGGTATACATTTTATCTTAGCTTCTTAGCCAGGTAGATAAATGAGGATTTTTGCTACTTGTGCTCAACCGGGTGGATAGGGCTTACTTGGCGACATCCTTCAGCAGCGGCCATATTGTGAGGGTCCAACTCAAAATTTCACAGTTGTTGTGAAATTTCAGCGTTATTATTGTTATTTGTGTAGCTATGATAGAGGATGATTTAATATTTTGAAATTGCAACTTTTTAAGTGGTATTTCTGCTTTCGAAGGTTCTTCGATTGTGATTGTGTGTAAAACAATTTGTGTGTGTGTAGAGAGATATTACTATAAATATCTGTTTTTTTAACAAACCAAGTAATTTGAAAATTGTTCGAAAATTGAGTAAGCTATGGTTATTTTAATAGCAATACACAAGATGGCGGCCGTGTGGGGGACACCGGCTCTTTGGGCAGCATTGTTGGGTGAGTCATCTACTGTATACAACTATGCTTCCACTGCTGCTGTTTATTCTTAAAGTGACAGGATCCTTTCATGTTCACTAATTACGTATTATTCACTAATTACCTATGTGACGGACTCTGTGTACAAGCCTCTCAAAATACAACACACACACACAACCATGAGCCCTGCTCTGAGCGTCACGTAGTGTTTTTATTGTATGCCTCTATGATGTACAATATTTAACACATATTTTATTACCAGGCAATTCTCCAATTCAGATTTTCACCAGAAATAAAACTGCTTTTATTTAATGTGAAATTACAGGAAGTCTTCTCTTCCATTAGTGCTAGCTTCATAGCGAAGTGCCAAGTCACAACATGCAGCTAACCTGAGGATGAGAGGGGAGGCGACTGCTAGAAGTCAAAGATGTTGTATTTAAGTTCATTTTCTGCTTGCGCAAGAGTTGTTTGATACGTCGCTATTAATTAAGAGATGATTTTGATTACCATTTGTATCCAAACATTTATCATTTTGGTGCTGATGATTTTCTTTGGCACTGGTTAAATGTCCATAATGGTCCATAATCCTTTTATGCAGGAAAAACCTGCTTAGTATTAAATTCTCTTAAGTTTGAGTAAAATAAAAAAATGACAAATGTCCTAAATTAGGATTTAAGATGGGTCATTTAGTTCCACCGTCCCAAACTTTGTGTGCATTAGAGCTAGACCCAAAACATTTTAAATTGTCTCTGTTAAATTCTGGGGAAAGGAGTTTTACTCTGTTCACACTCATAAGCAACTTTGGCAATTAAGTGGCAGTGAAAAGAGCTGAACAAGGGAAGCAATGCACATAGTAAAACTCATATAAAAATTCAGAGAGAGCCCAGGGAAAAGCTCTCCCTCCTTTCTCTAGCAAGGATATGGCCACATTTGTCTCCAAAGAAAACAATAAAACCAGCCAGCCAATACTTGTTAATTTCCTCTTTGCTTCAATTGACTCAATAAGCTTTGTTTTCTCCTCTTGGAGACAGCAGTAGCTCGTCTACAGGTAAAAAACATGAGGAAAAGAGAGAGGCGTGAACAGAGAGGAAGGAAAGAAAGTGATAATGTGCCGGAGGCAGAGAAGCAATTGATGACTTGACTTCCACAAAACCCTGGAAGAAGTTATCTAGACTGCTGTGGGAGTTTTTCATTAGCTTGGCAATCTGTTCCCTGTGGTGAAGATGTAAGCTAAGTTATTTTATAACTGTGAGCTCTGAGACTGAGTCACACTAAGAATAAATATGGGAACATTTCAGTGGACTCAGAGCTCCTCTGAACCTCTGCATCCTCTTGACTTTATAGGAAAAGTAATGCAGCGTCCTAGGTTTATAAACTGCTTATTTTCCCATTCGTTTCTACTTTATCTGTTAGTCTGGAAAGCAGTTTGTATTTTGCTTTTTTGGCAAACATTATGCAAGATTGAAGAAACTTCAGCACTGCAGGATCTGGGACTTTATGTCTTTCATCCTTTCCTTAAATGTTAAGGACACAACAATTGGATCTTCGAAGAGTCATCACGGTTTAATGGTTCTTGGTTTTAATATGCTAATTGTACTGAAGGGTATGTCAAATGTAAGTTTGTGTGTCACCAAATGCCATTGGGGGGAGACTGCATTGCTGCTACAGATCTAACTAGGTGTTTTTGGACCATATAAGCATGATCATTTTTATGAACCGACCACAAAAATTGCAAAATTACAAAATTTGCAAAATAGGGCCCTTTTAAATCACAACCATCAAATCAAAATCACACGTGTAGATGTGTAGATTAGGGATGTACAATGATATCTGCATGAATATCTTTAAAAATTAAAATATTGACATTTCTGCTGATTTGATAGGTTGAAGGAATGATGCTTTAATTATGTACATGAAGAAGATGCTGCAACAAGCACGTCTGCATTTTTGCTCTCTTTTTTTGGAAATGGATAGCATAGTCCCTATTTGCAATGATTGCTCAGCGTCCATCTACTTCCTGTGTCATGGCTCCTCCACACACACACACATACACACCCACAAACAATTATATGTTTTGTTCATTAATTTAATAACGTAGCTAGTTACTCGACAATAGCTTATGCCCTACTTCCATTTAATATTTCTTTTAAGTCTGACTCATACAAATATACAGACCGTGTCCTGCTTTTTCGGGAGACAGACGTGTGAACTCGCATGATAGCAGAGGCGGTGGAGGCCCAGTGCAGAATTATAATCAGCTCTTTCCAATGGAAAAGTCATCCTGCGCCGTGGCGTACTCCTGATCCTTGGCAACTTTTAATTAGTGTTTGTCCTTCAAGCCAGTGTTCCTCACAGTTATTAAGGCCCTTAAGCCCTTTGCAAATTAATTATAAAAGACTAGGCAATCATAGTAATTCAATTTGGCCCCAGGCACCAGGCCTGGTCTTTGACCTAACTGCAGTGTGGCTTTCTGTAGGGACAAAGGGTGTCACAGGGTGAGCCAGCACCCAACGAGAGATTAACATGAAATACTGCCTGTGTTTGTTCTAATGGATTTTTTGTACGCTTACATATGATTATCATTGTATGCATATGGGTAGTTGTAATTGGTTACATTGGCTTGTGGACACTGATAGGGTCCAGTAACTTTATAGGGTCTCATGCTGGTTGCCTGGCAACTGGTACCAGCCAGGAAATGTGCAGAAATGAGTCTTTAAACCGGAAATAATTTTAGCATTTCTGGTGCCCATGTCTAAGAGTTTTTGTGTTTTTGGTTAAATAACTGAAAAAAAGGCTGTGGTTATAAAAAGCCGAAACTATTTTCACATTTTGTTGTCATAAAATATGTCAGCAAGTCCCAAAAAAATTCACAAGTGAGGTCACTTTTTTAATTTTTAAGCTTTATGGGTCTTAAAAAAGGAGTGGCTAATTGGGAGTTGATGTAATTTGTTTAAACCAAACTGTTTTTACTTCTAATGATTACAATTGCATGATAAAAATCTTAAAAGTGGTGTTCTAATTTGTGGAGATTATCTTTCTGAACAAAATGTGGAAGTATCATAAATAATTATTAATCATTTAATTCATTCACTCAAGGATAGAGACCTTGTACAGAAAATACTGTGATCACAGAGATAAGATGCTTTGTATCGGATTACAGCAGTTTGCTGATTTCCTTTCTGCAGTCCCTGCGCAGGCCAACAGGAAACAGTACATATGCAATATAATCATTATGAATCTGTATGATTAGAGTTAAAAGGAAAAAAAAGCAGAAACAGTTCAATATGACAAAGTACACATTCATATACATCCACAATATAATACCTGGTTAGATGCAATGAAGGCATTCTATTACTATGCATATCCCTTCACATAATTTGCATATATCTGATCAAATCATGTTTCATTTGCATATGTTACTACCATCATACACATCCCATCATATCGTCAGTGAAGGTTCTCAGTCATGCAGGTCATCTTTATCTTGTACAGTTTGGCCTCACATCAAGGAAGCTTCTTCAGTTCTTGGATTTAGTGCCAGGGACCTCAGGTATTTAAACCACACCCTCATAACTAGGGAATTGGTCATTTGAATAGGTGTCACAAGCTCCCAGGTGTGGCTAAGGTGTCTCCTGCCCCCAGGTGTGAAACACTATTAGGTTTCCTAAGGAGACCACATTGTAAGTTTTTTTTTAAGGTTTTTTGTCCACACATCAGTGGCATGTATGATTTTTCTTTGCAGATTCTAAAGTTTTTTTGTGTTCACACAGGCAATGTTGACAAAAGTATTTGTTGTTACGTGAAAAAGATGTTACATGAAAAGGAATGACAACAAGTGACAGTGATGTAACACATGTCACAGCAATAGGTGGTGCAATCGGGGTTTGGTGAAGAAGAGACTGGATTAGCCTCTGATTGGTCAAAGCAAAGCATTTATCGGAAACACACAAACAAATTAGCGACAATGCTAGCTGTATTATATGATCGATAATATATTAAATATGAAGAGTAAATAAGAAGAGATTTATTTTACAAAGCCCCCAGAAGAGACACGAGTTCCAGGGTGAATAGAAATCCTTTTACCTGGGCTACGATCGCACTGAAGGTAGCAATGGAACTGTGCAACTGTTAGCTTCTACTTTTGGTCATGTTATACAGTGACATCACTGTTTGCAACAATGCCAGGTACACACAGCAAGTCCACTGGCCTGATCTTTCCTCTGGAACCCGATATCAGAAAATACCAAAGTGTGTTGCCGATAATGCCGGACCCTTCTTTATGCAAGGCGGAATCAGCATGAAAGTTTGACGGATTTACACAACTCGTGTCATCGTGTGGATGGGCCTTAGGCCTTGGGCCTATGGACTTCTTTAATCCATCTCTCAAACTATCTGTCTCCCCCATCCAAAACAAGGGCATTGGAGTCCTCAAAAGAGTGACCTCTATCCTTTAGGTGCAGATGTACACCGGGGTCTTGTCCCGATGAGGTGTTTCTTCTGTGCTGGATGAGCTGTTTGGTTTCACCTATCTGAGCGCTCCTTGCTGCATTGGACTGCATACATTAGCATAAAAATTGTTCACACTGCTCGTTCACGCTGCTTTTTCACACTGCTGCTGTTCGTTCACACTGCTCTGTTGGTGCTGTGCGTGTGTTTCTACCTGTTGCCTACCTGTTTGGGAAGCCCTGGTTCTTGGTGCTGGTAACAGCTGCAATATGATTTATTGTCGGTTTTGATCCTATCCTGGCTTGAGTCGCTGTACTTTCCTTGGTGGTCCCTCAAGAGAAGTTTCATTCTCTTCTGTGCTTCACTGAGTTAAGTTAAATTTATGTGAGGTTGGTTAGCTGGTTGATGGTTGCTGGCTTTGCTGCTTCTGTAGCTCTGCTAATAGCTGTTGTACAACTGTATACTGGGTTAGTTCTGGGTTGGCCCGGATGCACACACCCGCTTGCCCATCTGCGTGTGTTCATGTCTGATGAGTGAGTTGTACATACGAGTTTTGCAGACTGTATTTATTGAATAAAACTTAGTACAGTGCTCAAGAAGAAGCTGTCACTTCAAAACTGTGCATTTCTTCTGCTCTGCACTGCACTGGGTGTTGTTTTTGTCACTCGGCACAGTGATTGATCGCCTCAGTAACGTCATCAGACGTATTAGTCGGTGAATTACTGCTGGTCCCTGCTGCAGCATCCACCAGGCTCAATAAGACAATGACACCAAAAGCAAAAACGGAGCTCAAGCCAGAAGAAGAGAGCATGCTTTTGGCTCAAGTAAATGAACTGTCATCACAACAAAAAGGCATGTTCACAACAGTGATTCAACAACAGCAGGACAGCTTCAAAGGCTTTGTCAAAATGATCATGGACTCCACAAACTCCATGTTGGAAAGATTAGCAAGAGAAATACAACAGATCAAAATGGTCCTTCAGTTCACCCAAAAAGAAGTGGGTAACATCAAAATGAACATCACAAAACAAACTGATCGCAATCTTTGTACACAACCTTTTAACATAATTGCAATATCTGAAAGATGGATGAATTACGAAAGAGGCATGGACTTTGATATGGAACAATATGAGCCAGCTATTGTGAACGATGGTGGTGATGGTGGTGTAGCTTTGTTTGTTGAAAGAAATTGCAGGTAATAGGTCATAGAAAAACAGTGGTGGAAAATGTTCTTGAATGTGTAACAACAGAAATATGCATGGAAAAGTAGAAGTGAGTTGCATATATAGAACACCAGGTTCTAACATTGACATATTTAAAGACTGGATGGAGGATGAGTTTTCTAAAATGATCTGTGGTATTTCAATTTTGATCTATTAAACCCAAATAAATACACAAGGACAAACCAATTCATGAATACAATGTATAGTATTGGATTACATCCTAAAATCACTAAACCAAGCTGAATTACTCCTCATAGTGCTACATTAATTGACAATATATTTACACAAAACATTGACTTTTTTTTAATTTATAAGATTAGTTACATAAATCAGCAGGAAGACAAAATTCACTTTAGATGGGTAAGAACAGAGGAGTCCATGATTGCTTTAAAAAATTACCTTTCAACGCAGAAGTGGGAATCAGTGTATAATGAAGTTGACTGATGATGAAAATAACTACAAGAGATACAAGAATAAATCAATCAATATATCAAACATATGCAAGAAGCAATATTACAACACGTTACTATATGAAAGTAAAAATAATATCAAGGAAATATGGACTATATTAAATAGGATAAATAGGACAAAACAAATAAACTAAACTACACAATATTGCTACTGAACGGAAAACTCAGCAATACTGTGTGAGTATCCAATACTGTGTGTATATCCTATCTCATAAACACACAATGAGCCCACACATGCACAGCATGTAAACTAAAAAAGAATGTGAGCAAGTATGATCTTGTTTGCCACAAAGATTATTTTGTGTAAGAATCCAAACGAAAAATCCCAGTCCCAGGAAGCACAGAGATGTTAACTTTTGATAGAAATACGTTATCCCTGCAGCTCACTGTAGTCCTGCGTATGTGCATTTGTCTCGTCATTAATCACAATCAAACATCTTAATTGGTGTCTTATGGTTTGCCTCTCTTTCATGCATTCACACACACACCAACCTTGTGATTAGTGGACGACACGACTCGACACAAGATACCTGCTGAGCCATCAACACTCTACTCAGAGAGCTTCACAGGTGCTGTTAGATGGATTTTTATTACCATTGGACAGAGCCAAGCTGGCTTTTTCCAGTCTTTATGCTAAGCTATGCTAATCAGCTTCTGGCTATATTTGCCATACAGACACGAGTGCTATCAATCTTCTCATCATTTCTCTGCAAGACGGCGAATACTGTATTTCCAAAAATGTCAATCTTACTACTTAAACAGCAGGAAGAATTTCACACGCTGATTCTATTTGATGTTATTCAAGCCATGTTTGATCCATGACTAAATATACTTGAAGCACAAATCAAAAAAGGACCAAACCAATTACTGCTATCTAGCTGAGCTTGAACAGCAGCGAGTAGTATGGCCGATGCACACACACGGCTTCACTGCCTGTCGCCTCAGGGAAACATCATCTTTTTCTTGTGTCTCCTACATCTTACAGTTCATTCATGAACATAGAGTTTGTCTCTATTGAGCCATTTGGAGGATAGAAACTCTGGAAGAAATGTTTGGGAAATGATTTATGACAGGAACAAGAAGCAGTGAGAGAAGGGAGGCTAGAAAAAACATAAATAATCCCACACACCTAATGCATTCATTGATAATGGAGAAGCGGTACTGTAGTTGAAGAAGGGAGAGTTTAATCTGGAGTTATGGGTTGAATATTTTCAGTATCTACTACCACAGGAGCTCAACCACACACACAGCAACACAGTGGCTACCACAGGAAGGTATGTGTTATAGTAGGCCAATTAGACCAGTAACAGACTGTATTATTTTGGGAAAATAAAATCTTTTTATTTAAAAAAAGTGGTGGAAATTAACTAATCAACCTATACCTATATCAATTATATGCTACTTTACACTTCCACTTCACCTCAGAGAAAAAAAAATAATAATTTTTACCACTACATGTTTTTGCAGGGGTTAGCGCTGTTGCCTCACAGCAAGAAGGTCGCAGGTTCAGACGTCCTGGGTCTGGGACCTTTCTGTGTGGAGTTTGCATGTTCTCCCCGTGTCTGCTTGGGTTTTCACCGGGTACTCCGGCTTCCTCCCACAGTCCAAAAACATGCTGAGGTTAATTGGCGACTCTAAATTGCCCATAGGTGTGAGTGTGTGAGTGAATGGTGTGTGTGCCCCACGATTGGCTGGCGACCATCTGGGGTGTATCCCTGCCTCTTGCCGTAACGCGCTGGGATAGGCTCCAGCAGACCCCTGCGACCCTAATGAGGAATAAGCAGGTATAGAAAATGACTGACTGACTGACATGAATTTGCCAGCTTTAGTTACCTTTCAGATGAGTTTGGCATAAAATAAATAATTAATATTCTGTTTGTTTTTTGAAATGTGTTATATTACTTTATATGCACCTGTGCTAATTATTATGTAAGTTATTTTATTATTATAAAAAGCCTCTTAAATATAATGCAGTATTATGACTATGAATATACTCAAACTATCGAACTTGCTCCACATTGATAAAGTACAACATTAAATTGCTCTTATGTATTTGTTAGTGATAGAAACAAAATAATATAATGATCTGCATAATGACACATTAACATACAACATACTTTTACGCATTTTCAATTCAGGACTTTTATTTGTAATTCAGAATTTTTAGAGGACAGTATTCATATTTTTACCTAATCCCTCCTGTTATGTTCAAGATTAAACGTATTTTTTCGGTATAAAAATTCTTTTGCTTGCCTTAATTAGTGTAATCAACATATACAATGGAAATGGTTGATCTCACATATTTGTAACCACCCCCTAGCAACTATCTCGGCATTTAACAAAAAGAAAAAAAAAACATGTTATATCAGGATAGATATAAAGTATGTAATGATACAAAAGTAACAGTTTCATTGTTGACACAAGCCAAGACAAGACAACACTTGCACTAACATTAAGACAAGCATGTTATTGTATGCTCTGTTATGTCCATTATCAGCTCATCATGAGATGATGATGATGATTGGCAAAATGTGTGCAGGTCCATTCCAATGATTTGGTTTCTTCAAACAGCTGAATAAAAGAGGACCTGCAGCTCTGGACCTGAGCACTGCATCGGTACAACACTAGACACTACACAACCTTATGCTTACCCCAGCCAGGTTACAGTATGTGCAAACACATGATATGTAAGGAGAAGCCTCTGGCTGATCTGAGGAGTAGACTGCTGTGAAAAACGGTTCAGACAGTTGGAGACAAGCCTGAGACAAGTGGGACAATGTTGATGATTGAAGGTGTGTGTGGTGCATTTGTCTTTGTCTGTATTCAGCTATGTCATAGTAATACTCTATAATACCGTATTAAAAACTGATATAAGCTCTTTAGTAGTACTAGTAGGTTTATTTGTAAAAGGACCAATAAAAAACATAAATGTTTCCATTTGATACATTGTACCAGTTAGCTCAGAGCTCATTTACATCTGCAGTCCCTTGGCAGGTCAAGCATTTGTTAAAAAGATATCACAGAGAAATAGCAATAAGACAGTGACACAAAACTGTAAAGTTAAGCCACCCACTCATATACACAAACCCATTCATGCACTTAAGTCAGGGATACAGTCCCATACACAAGCATGGTTGCACAGATTAAAATAAGTAAAAATCAAATCAGTGATTACAGAGTTGAGTGTCTTTCAGCTGAGTTTTGAGTTTGTTGTTAAAGCTTCTGATAGAGTCACAGTTCCTAATGCTATCCGGGAGATCATTCCACTGATTGGAATTCTAGTGCATTTTATAGATTTCTGAGGACATAATTTAACAAATTGAGGCAATGGGGGAGGAGCCAGACCATTTAAAATCTTGAGCAAATAACACAAAGTAGCAAACATTGAGAAAGCTAAACAGGTGGTGCTTTTGCAACATCCTACAGTGGTGAAACTGCATAGATTTTCTCTCCAGTGTTTTTAAGGTTTGTTTATGCAGAGATTCTCCCCAACAAGTGATACAATACAACAAGTGAGAATGGGTCATAACATGCATGAATGACTTTGCAGCATCCTTTGAAAGACAGCCATTAATATGTCTGAAATTCATTAGATTGGTCATGTTTTTCATATGTGACATAAAATTTAGATTTGAATCGATTATTAGGCCAAGATATTTACTACTATTTACTACCTCACAATTTCAATCTTCTCTGCTGGGGGGTGCAGACACACTGAAGCACTAGATGGAGTGAGAACCAGCTAGCTGTGATGTTAGCCTGGCTGCTTGAGGTGAAGGCCCAATTAGCAGTGATGTTGTGCCTATTAGCGAGATGTTGGCCCAGCTATCAGAGGTGGAGGCCCATCTAGCAGAGATGGAAGCCCAGCTAACAGTGGTGTTAGCCCGGCTGCCCAAGGTGAAGACTCAGTTTGTAGTGATGTTAATCCAGCGAGCAAAGATGGATGCCCAGGGCCCAAGGTTTACTTCAACATCACCAGCCAGAGATTAAAAACACCCAGGAGTGTTTTTTTTTTTTTTTAGATATGTACTACTTTGCAGAAGATAGTTATCTAAACAACAAAGGGATACTTTGATAGCACATTCCAGGTTATTTATATTTATTTTTTTTTTAATCAGAGATGTTTTGGGCAAAATATCAAGACAACCAAATTGCCAAGGGAGAGTGGGGAATAGGCACAATCAATATCCACCATTTTTTGTACCCTATAATATTCATAATGCAACACTAACACAACAGGCTGCACCGGCTAGAATTGTTTAAATACACATTATTTTAGAACAAGCAGAGGCAAAGTTACAATGCAGAGACAAACAATAATTGGCACCGATCTGTCGCAATTACCAGAGCAATAGCCTACATACTACAATCAGGACCTGGGCGTGCTGTAATAGAATAATCACCACATAGGACCCATTGAATCATGTGGCATTTAACCATCCATCTAAGCAAATACAACCATACTATACTGATACATCATCATTGGAAAGCTTTTTAATGTACACTATATGTGTGTATACTCAAAGCTCTCTCACCCAAAACTGATGCATGGTAACTTTACACTGCAGGAGAATGAAAAGGTAGCTTCCACTAAAATAATAAGCTCAGAATTAGCAATTAATTTAAAAGTATGCCCAGCGGTTTCTTTTTCTTTATCTAGGCTTAATGTGGTCACTTATTACCTACAGTACACCAGGTACAAGGTTTGTCTTTCAAACTTATATTTCACTCAAGCACTGAAGGAAAAGGTCAAACAGGGACGAGGTGAGGATGCAAATCTGGATGTTCAGTTACTGGGTATGCTGTAACTGTACTTTCAAAATCATCTAGTTTAAGCAGTTTGTGCAGCAGATTAAATGTATAGGACACAAAAGAACGTAGAACATCTCCAAATAATCCATAATCATTACCCAACAGATACAATATGTCCTCAGAATGATCATGCATGTGGAAATGAGAGCCAAAGGCAAAAACAATAGTCTTTTTTTTTAAATCACTGAGAAAGGAGGGCAATATTTGTGTGTGTGTGTGTGTGTGTGTGTGTGTGTGTGTGTGTGTGTGTGGATTCGGTTGCAACCCCTTGAGAAGAGGTGGCTGTTTGATTGCAGAGCACAGTTATGTGTATATAGCAGGGCCTGGAGGTCAGCGCAGTAAACAATACTCCTTGTGATAAATCCTCCTGTCTGTTTTCTGTGTGTGCCTCGCTCTTTTGATTTATTCCTTCAGAGAGCATGAGGAGAAGGTGAACAGAACACACAGATAAATAATTCACGGGGACATTAACATCAAAGAGGGCCGCGGGGAAACAAAAACACGGCCATTTGGGTCGATGTGCCGTTTTGGATTAAACCAGACATAGTATGTGTGCAAGTGCAACGCTTACTATGGCCTTGCCCAGAGAGAGAGGGAGCCTTGGTACAAGGCAGGTTGGACGTTTAAACGTGTGTGCTGACACACATATACAAACTCTACTGCTCTGGTTAACTGCTGCTGATGGGGCTGAGATCAGAGAGGGGAGTAGGACCTGTACGGGGCTCGTTTCCTGCTTTTATTCAAGAGCGTCTTTCACTTTGAGAGCAAGAGGTATTGATTTCACGTTCAGATCTCATAATTCTTGCCCCAATGCTCTGCTCTCATATGTTTTGTACAACAACCCTGTCAAAATCCCCTGACCAATAAAAGGTCAGGTGTGGTCTTGACCGATTAAAAGATCCCTGCAACCCCGAGGGGTCCTTAGGTCGCTTTCAGACCTAACCAAGAGGATTCGATTCGCTTGTGGAGCTGAAAGTCGCAATATTGCATTCATCTTTTTTCTTTTTATTCCAGCTGGTTTTCACTCTGCAATTTCTAAACCGCTCCAAAAACCTTTGACCATTCAAAGTTAGCACGGTTGAAATGGACGCCCGTAACTCTGGATTGGCAGATCTAATGGAGTCAGTTAACATGGAGCAGCATATGAAGTTAGCTGTTGGGATGATGTTGCACATGCAACCACCATATAAAGTGGACAAAATAAGGACTGTGTGAAAGTGACCCTGGAGTTGCTGCATGAATCAAACATATTATTAGCAAAGATGAATTTGTAAAATAACTTCTGTTGTATTGTATCATGTCCCATCAAAATTAAAATGGACAATGACAATTAAATCATTGTCATTGTCCATTTTAAATGTGTACTGTCCCTGAATTGCATCATACCTCATGTATCTAGATGTAAGATGAGAGATTGCCTCTTGAAGAGATGCACACCCCTGGGGGTACAGTTAAAAACAAAAGTACCCTTGTAAAATGCTATTTGGTTGTACTTGAGGTCATATGTGTGTAGTTATATAGCAACATGCCTAAAGATGATGAGAATGAGATTTATTGTTCTTTATTGAAAGTTAGTTTTATTTTCTACTGTTTTAATGGTTTAATGGTTTTAATGTTACTCATGCTGTTGGTACCTTTCCCATTTTTCAACACTTAAATACAGGTTTAAAAACAAAATAGAATAAAAAAAAATAAATAAAAAAAAACTTGAGAGAGAGATCATAAATTGATTTCAATTGAACAAAGGCAGGAAAAAAATGTTTTGAATTGCTTCTGTTGCGATCACAAATTCTCTGAGGATGGAAACAAGTTATCAGACACACAACTGTTGTTAATGATAAATAAGCAAAATTAGCCCCTAATGGATTGTCTTGCCTCACAGAGATGTGTCTCACTGGTGAACAGCTTTGTGTGCTGGCGATGTCTAATCAAGCATGGACATAACTTTACCATCCAGTGCAGCAGAAGGGGCCTCGCTAATTGCCGGAGGAGTTGTCGCCTCTCTCCTTGCAATTTTCTTTCCCAAGTGTCTCTTTCCAAGCCTTCATTTGGTGCAAGATCAGCCTCTGGCCCATATGGAAATGAAGGCTAATTATGGAAAGAAAAAAAAAAGCCTATGAGGCTAATTTGATCCGAGAGAACAACAAACGTTAATTGAGTGAAAAATTCTGCTGTGGTTCTTTTTCAGGTATATGTTAAAGTACAAAACTGAATGGCAACACTTGCTTTTTCACTGGCTATTAATTTTCACTTTAGTACTTTGATTCATAAGGAATACAGTTCAACTGGAGGTATTTGTAAGGAGTCCAGCGCACCTTTCACTCACAATAATCCAGCTGGTAGAGCTACATTGAGGAGCAAGGCTGGCTCAGTATTTACAGGAATTCAAACCTCTCTTGCAAAATGCTGGTTCAGTGTTTATTAATCATTTGTGTGTATATCCTAGACCAGCAGTTCCCAAACTTTTTTAGCCACGCACCCCCATCTATATCCCTACCTGGTTGACGCACCCACTATTTCCCACACCTTCCAAAAAACACAACTAAATGTCTTAAGGCAGCATGTTTAATTCTGCTCAACTAGAACACATCATCACATGATCACCAGGGGTGAAAATGGTTAAAAACTCTTGCTGGAACTCAGTCCATGTAAAATAATGTGGCACGCACCGCTCGCGATTTTGTATGGTTTTTAATCGGTTTCGGGCAATTTTTAGCACAGTTACGGATGCATGTCACTTATTCAGGCATGCATATATGAAAAAAACAGATTATTAATATCTCTCAAAGATTTATTAAGCCAAATATCAGTTGACAGTGAGTGATACATCATACTCCGATTCCTCAGACTCTGCCTGCCTCTCCACCTGCTTCTCATCATCCTCTGATTCTTCTGTGGTCGTGAATGCCATTTTATGAAGTTTTTTTCTTGTTGTTTCTTCAGCTCCCGGCTGAGCTCTTTCACATTTTCTATTAAAATGTTGTATATTCTGCGCTGCATTATACATAATTTTGGTCGGTCAGAGCAAACACGTGTGGTTTGGACTAATCAGAATTAATGATGCTGATAACATGACCACGTGTCCATCGGCCAACCAGAAACACATTTGTTCAGCTCGGCTCGCCTCGCGTTGCATAGCAACCAGAGACGCACTCAGACGCACTCAATCCTACTTCATATGAGTGATAATAGCATATTTATCTGTATTTGACTGACTACTCATGACCTGTAAAAAACATATGTTTAGTTTAATAACTCCATAGCCAGACAGTCATTTGGTATACCCACTTATTCCTCACTAGGTTCATGGGGGGTCTGCTGAAGCCAATCCCAGCACATTGCAGGCAAGAGGCACGGATACACCCCAGACAGGTCACCGATCTAGGGGGTAAACACACCATTCACTCACACCTATGTGCAATTTAACCACAGCATGTTTTTGGACTGTGGGGGGAAACCAGAGAACCCGGGGAAAACTCACGCGGATATGGTAAGAACATGCAAATTCCACACAGAAAGGTCCCAGCTAAAGGTCTTGTGAACCTGTGACCTTCTTGCTGTGAGGAAACAGTGCTACCCACTGCCCCACTTTTTCGCCCATCTCACAGTCAAGGAGGGAATTTTACTTTTTTCGATGTAAAAAGTTGTGTTATGTTTGGTTTTGGAGTGTAGACTCAAGAATTACTGTCCCTGAGGGGAAATTATTTTCCACAGCACTGCATTCGATGGGCTCAACATTGGAAGCATACACAAAAATACACAGACATGGCGAGCAACACATAAAGTGAGACACCCACAGACACTGTTTGAACACAATAAACTCATTCAGCAGAGCCTGTTGTTCAGGGTGCTGTGGCTGCTGGAATCAGGCATTTCCCAATGTGAGCCCTTCCGCACCTGAGTGTTTTGTTATATCTGTGCTCTGAGGGCAGCGGGGCAAGATATTTATTTAGTGGGTGTGAGGAGTCTTGTTCTATTGAGGTTGCAATGTGTGTAATGGTCCTGCTATTAATTTAAGTGAGAATGGTTATGGATTTAGTTCATTTTTTGACAGAGCATGTTGTAAAAACAGGTGGAACAGGATGGATTATTATTGAATGATACTTTGGTAGAGTAACAGTAGGATATGTGGAGCATCTTTTAAGTTTACAGATGAATGAGTTACAATTGTCAGTGATATGCAGGTTGAAGGTGAGTTTATTGTCCAGTGTTATTCTGAGGTATTTGAAGCTGTTTCAACTATAGATGCACCAAATATTCCGTAACTGAATATATTCAACAAATTCCATTTGGCAATCGTGCAATCAAATAAAGTACAGTTAGTGTTGTGAAGGACCTTTGTTCTTCAGCGGCTTGTGGAGCACATTGAACTGCGTTACACAATACTGAGCAGACCATATTTCTCTGATGAAAAAAATCTATTTATTATTTAATTTATTTATTAAAACACTTAACCACCACATTTGATATTCGGCCACGTTTAATTTTATTTGGCTTTGGACAGAAATTTTAATCTATGTATTTTCGGAGAGGGAGGCTAATTATTCTGTTGTTTGGTGATATCATGGTAAAGGCGATTACTGTCACACCATTAGGTGAAGTATATGACACTGTATGAATAGACATCTGTGAGAAGGGCGAGGATGGCTGTATTTGAATATTCAGTCTCAAAAAAGTATTTTGCAGATTGCCAGAAGTTTTTGTTACCTTTTGTGCTCCTCAACCACCATCAGCAAACCATGAGTTTCCACACCACAGAAGATGGCATGAACTTCATGCTCTTTCCTTTAGCATCAACATCCGAACACACTACAACTAGACTCGGAGTGCAGACTGCCAACCAGCCTAGTAGTTTTTTCATAATCTTGTTCACAGAAAAACAAATAGGTCAACGCCACCAAAACCTTGTTTGGGTAAACTATTAATCTATAAAGAAAATCACTAACACTGGAGAAGCTTTACAAGTAGCTAGGTCATCAGCATTCTTTGTTCTCTCCATGTGAATTTTTAATGCAAAAAAACAATCCAATAAAAATGTGTACCCAATGTGCAGAAGCTGGTGAAAGAACATTTAGATAATTATTGGAAACTAAACTCTCCATTGAAAAAACAAAATGATTGTACTGTCAATAGGAAGTCATGCATTATTGTGTGAAGCCTGCAGAAAATCGATCAAGATCAAGGGCTTCGCACACACAACCAGTGCAGTATTGATCAGTTATGGAACCAAACACAGCACATTACATTCATTATGAATAAAGATGATAACTCTTGAGCCCATATTAATATTTTAATTAATGTAATTTTCCTTTAGCAAACTCCTAAGTTTATAAGACTATATTCTTATTCTGCCGTATGTTTAAGTCTTTTTGTAATAATGGCTAGCCGACTGAACAACAAGATATGCCCACCCCATCATGGACTAAAAAGAGATTACTAATAAATATGAATGAATTAGAATACGAATTGCATTTTCTGATAGGTGCAATGTACATTGTCTTAAAAGGTATTTTTGTTTATCATTTATCCTCCTTAAAATATAAAATATGAAGACCTTTAATTTTCAAACAATTCAGTAAATGATAATAATACAACAATAGACTTATATAAGCACTCTTTTGGACACTTAAAGACGATAGAAAAAGATAGAGAAAACAGAAAAAGGGAAAACCAAAAAAAGGATTAAGGGAAAGCCAGTCTGGACAGTGTTTTGAGGAGAGATTTGAAGTTCTGTAAAGAGTCCAAATTACTGATGGGAACTGGGAGTGAGTTTCAGAGTGTGGGGGCAGCAGCAGTGGCTCAGTCCACTAATGTCCAGTGTGCAGGTGATGGGCTTGCCAGCAGAGCAGAGATGGCGGTTGGGCTGGTGTTGTTGGCGGAGCTCGGAGAGGTAAGGAGAGGCCAAGTTATGGAGGGATTTGTAGGTGAGAAGGAGGAGTTTGAACTGGATATGTTAATGAATAGGGAGACTGCCATGTCCCAGCTTGCTCAGGGAAAGGGGAAGCAACACAAACCCAGATGTAACAGGGTTTAGAGCAGTTTAATGTACCTTAAATAAGGAATAAGTCACACGCCGAATCCTCAAGGGATAGTCCTGTACAATCAGGGCCCACCGCATCAGCCACTGGTTGTGGTTGTATATACAAAAAAAAATAAAGGGGACATGAGTGGACTTCCAATTTAAATGCTAGAGAGAGATCGGATGCATCAAGAAAAGGTGAAAGGGAGAGGAGTGATTTTACATTTTCAAATGCATGTTGGCACTTCATAGACCACATGAAATCAATTTTCAGACTGAGCATGTCAGTTAACGGATGGACCATGGTGGAGAAGTTTCATCTGAACCTCTGGTAGTGACCAGCCAAGCCTAAAAACCGGCGTAGTGCTCCCCCTTGGGTGTGCACATAAAATTTTGTGATAACGTAGATCTCACATTTCTCTAACAGTCACTAATGCAGCAGCAAAGCGTGCAAGTACTTGTTCCATGGTTTGAATGTGCTCCTCCCAAGTGGAGGTATACGCAATGAAATTATCCAAATATGCATTGCAAATTGACACTCCAGCAAATACAGAGTTTATGAGTCGCTGAAAAGTAGCTGGGGAATAGCACATATCAAAGACCTTGACTGTATACTGCAGAAAGTTACAAATGCAGCAATTTGAGACGCACACTGTTAAAAGGCACTTGTCAGTATCCTTTAATCAGATATAATTTTCTTACAAACCTGGCAGTTCCCAAATTGTCCACACAGTCCTCCATCCTTGGCAGTGCACAGGAGTCAAGGACAGTAACTGCATTTATTTTGTGAAAATTGTAATGAAGTAATGGGAACTGTCAGGCTTGGTTTTAAGAAGACATTGTAAACTCCAGGGGCTGGAGCTGAGTATGGCTAAGCCGTGTTATAAGAGACACTTAATCTCTTTTGTCATTAACTCACATTTAAACGCTATGTTTGTTTGATAGGCCAAGAGGTGTTAACATCAATATTGTGCTGTGTGGCTGTGGTGTGGGACGGGGTATCACTGAAAAGACAAGAAAAGTGGTTTATTAACATATTATGGTACCTTCAGGGAACAAAGGAATACTGAAGACAATTCATTTAACATATCAGAATTCGGCAGCCGGGCACTCTGATGTGCAGGGGAATACACTGTCATGTCATCAGATGAGTCACCAGACTTTCTACAATTACTGTATGGCACAACCTGGGCTCACTGACGTGGACAACCTCAGAGACGCCTTGACCTCTTCTGGGGTGGTACTGCTTCAACATATTGATGTGAGAAACGCAACATGAGTTTTGTGCTTTCTCTTGGAAATACAGATTACATAATCTGTGTCACTGAACTGCTCAAAAATGGACTGGAGAACATGGCCGAGATGGCATTCATGGGTTTATGTCCAAAGACAAGCGCAGCAGGACTGAAGCCAAGGGATGCACAGCTTCATGGGCTGTAAAAACAAAGAAAATTCCTTCATCCTAGTTTTTGTCAGTTTCGAAAAAATATTATTGGAGCATTGACTTTAAAGTCTGATGCCAGCACTCTAATGGACTGGAAACGGAATGCTGCACATCTAACATGGCTAAGATCTACTTGAACAAATTAGATTTAAAGTTTGTGCCCTGATCTGTTTGGATTACGCAGGGGAGGCCAAAGGTGGATAAATATTTGGTTAAGGCCTTTTAATGTTGTGAAATGGCCTCAGGGAAAGGAGTGGTGTTGCAAATAATGGTAAGTAAATACTGTTTTTCACTCTTTGTTCTGGTTAGGAGTCCAACACAGTCTATGAGGATGCACTCAAATGGTTCTCCAATAGCAGTTATGGGATGTAATAGAGCAGGAGGAATGGTTAGGTTTTCCAGCAAGTTGACAGACGTACCAGGAATGGTAGTTTTAATCATGGCCAAAAGAAATGTTTGAGGATGACCTGATTTTTGTAATGCCTAAGTGCCCAGACAACTGACTCTAAAGAGCTACAAATAAGACAAGTGGTTGGCAGAGCACCGCTATTTGGAACACAACATCCCAACCAGAGTCAGAAAAAGAAGCGGACCATCTATACCTCAAAATGCCAAGCCACCTTCTCACCTTTTGCTTTGTTGGCACTCATCACACTTGTGAAGCACTTCTTTAACCATGGGTCAGTCCTCTGTGCAGTGAACAGAAGATCACAGGGAATTGGCAGAGACAGGCTGACAGGAGAGATTGTGTTGGGGCCAGCAAGGTGTACCTGCTCAATGTTGCTCACAATACAAGACTTTGTGTGACTCTGCCTCGGACCCAAGAGGGCAGGCATCAGCACACTGTTGGAGAGAGAAATATTAGAGAGATAAAATTCATTGTTCTTTTTCCTAGATTGAGAATGAGTGATTGTGCAAGAAGGAAACAACTTAGGTGGTGGCTGAACTTTGATCTGTGCGTGCTGAGAAAGGCCCACCACCTCCAGAGCTGGAGGTACTCTGCCACCAGCTATGTCGTGCACAACAATATTGTTACACCTTTAATTGGCACACGGTGGTACACGGTGCACAGAGCGAGGAACATAACCCATTTCATTGACGTGCAAAACAATACTTTTCCCACAGGCAGACCTTTCAGTACAGGGAAATTCAGTTTGCTGGGCTGGAGGCTGACAAGGTTCTCATCAGATGGGGAATAAAAGAGTGATTTGTGCTTTAATGCAAATTCATCTACCGACACAGCAGCAGAAGAGAGCTTAACTACTTGCTGCTCATTAAGATACATCACAATACGCACTGGCAGACACTTCCTCCAGTATGATCAACTCCCTTAATGATTAAAAATGACTGTCTTTACAGGCAGCAGTCCATTTATCAAAGAGACTCTCACAACTACATAAGAAAGCCCCAACCCAAACACATATGGTTTCTAAATTTTTGTCTATGGGCTTCAGCAACCAATTAATAAACAAGCAAAATCGCTGCTTTCACAGATGGGTACTAGAGCAACAACCTAACCAACACTGAATACACCTGGTGGAGAAGAGGAATAACCCACAGAATCAGGAGATACACCCGGCACCTACGCCGGCCTATGAGACTCAAGCTCTCGCTGACATATCCAAACAGCCTTCTCAGCTTCAGTTTCCTTTCTTTTAACTTCCAGATGGTACTACATCTCAGCCTATCTGGTTTGTGTCTTCTCCTGGGACTCCATCTTGAGGCAAGGAAGGTAGACCTTTAACCAAGCCTTCTTTTTGGACCCAGTACTCCTGAGGGTTGAGGAGAGGAAAGTGGAGTGTATCATAACGAGGTAGCTTTAACAGTGGAATTGTCTGTTGCTCCTCCACTTCACATTCACCCCCTGAGGTTCCCTCACTACCTCCATCATGAGGATTAGCCTCCAGCAGTTGGCCACGAGCTGCCTCATGCAGGGTGCCATACACTAAGAGGGGGCTCTATCTGCTCTGGTCCTGTAACAAGCCTCAACTTCAAAGTTTAACAGACCAAAGCTAATCCTAACCACACTACAAGACTTTAAACAGTCCAAAATTGAATCTTTACACAAACAAAGATTTTACAGAGAGAGGCAAGCCAGTTCAAGGATTGGCTGCTCTGATTTAATGCTGCACCAATCAGACAGGATGTGGGCAGAGCTTCTAGGCTGCCAGCAGCCAGGTACATGAGGAAGCACCCAGAACAGGCAGAACAATATCCTTAACAGAGCCAGTGGAGATGTTGGAGTGATGGGGTTCCTGGTGCAGGTGTGAGTGAGGAGGCAGGCAGCAGAGTTCTGGACATACTGTAATTTTTGTTTTAGCTGTGGTATGGGAGAAGGAGGGATGGAGAAGTGCAATGTTGTGGAGGTGAAAAAAGGATGTTAAATGTTGGTGCAAAAACAATTTGATGAATTCTTATAAAATGGACATAATTGCCTCACGGACAGCCTGGTGACCATGTGCTTGTGCACCTTGATCAGCATCTCTGTCAAGCTGACAGAGATCAGGTTCCTCTGAGTTCCAGTCAGGCAAAAAGTGTTCTTTGCTACTACTAGCAAAAACTATGGGTGATACAAAAGCTAGATTCACCCATCATGACTGTTTCGAAAGCCAACACACTCTAACACACATCTCACAGATGTACGCCGACACTGCTGACACTTTTGTGTCACATATCACCCCTCTGACTCTGGAACGCTGTCTAAAAGACACATATGAGGTGGCATAACACTGGCTTGTTCAGTTCTGTAAAAAGGACACACTGTGGAAGAGGCAGAATAATGGAGATTCTTCCTTGCACCATTATGGCAGGATGTCTGTGTCAAAAGGGCTTGCACCTCTCTTACTCTTCTGGTTGCTTTCTGTCTTAGTCCATATAGAGAGCTGGAGGCAGGTGTGATTGACTCTACTAGTGTTGCAAAGTGTTGTCTTGGCTGTAGTGCATACAGTCAATGTCCCCACATCAGTCTGCTTGATTGACAACACCGCAAACTCAGGGTGTCCCGGCGTTCAACTCACAGCAGCACTCAGGGCCACAGTGTTATTCATTCAGAGGAAAAACATCACAGTGAGGCAACCTTTTTATTTTTAACTTAGAAGTTTAGTGGTGAGTATGTATCAACATTGAGTTATTTCTAATAGTCACAGTGTTTTATACTTATCATTTGCCTTATTGTTAGGCTTGGCTGTATATACAGTAAATGTAGTTTGGCTTCACAAAGCTAAATTAACATGATGGCCGTGGCTGATGGCATTCAAGCAGCAGTTCCTCCAGGCTATGTGTTGATGCGTCATTTCGAAAGATACTTTATCCCAGATTGCTCCTGGGTCAGCACCTTGTATGGCAACCACCACTGTGAATGTGTGAATGAGGGGTAGAAAAGATAAGAAAGATAGGGGACCTCTGTGATATTGTGAACATCTTCCTACTTTTAGAACCATTTCAAGTAACCTTGTAGTGTAAGCTATTTTCCTCTGCCTCCCTGTTTTTCACTCACACTTTCTTCTTCTTCACCAGAGTCTGCTAAATAAAACTCTGTGTTAAACCCTGAAATTCAGACAGTATTGATATTGTTCTCTTTCAGTGCTTTTGGACAATGAAGTATCTACAAAAAAGGAGAAATCACTTCCCCGACATGGTAGACGATAGTTTAAATTCATGATGGTATTAGATGACACAGATTTGGTCCACTGAAGTAGTGACTGACAATTTTAAAGTTTTGTTTGACTGATAACTGCCAAATGGAATTTATTTTAATGTCAGGTTGTGAATCTGTATCTGTCTCCACATCCCAGTGAAGTCAACATGGCTGGTGTGAATATGTTAACACTTCTTTCCATCATAAATGTCTCACTAGAAGCTCTAAGATTGACACCATCAATACAACCTCTGCTGTTGTATTGATGGTGGACAGCAATTTAATAAAAATAAATAAAAAAAAAAACACTTTTAGGGGGAATTAGCCTAACAAGCTTTATTACATGGTTACGTTCAGGTATCATATTATCCCACCAGACTGTGACAGAGGTTTTTATATAATACACAATTTAGAACTTTAATTTCTGCATGCTATAATTTATCAGGTGATAAGGATTAACAGACTGTTCTCTGTTTTTACTTACTACTACTTACAACTGTTTTATTTACTTGTGTTTGCTATTGTGGTGTGGTTGGAGAACAAGCAGAAAACTGCTGGCATTACGGGTGATAGATTTACAAGGATAATCTCCTCTAAGGGTTTAACAACAATTTGTAGACTTTCTTATCTCTGTATCCCGTTGCCTTTAAAGTCTATAGGAGGTATTACAAAGCCATTCTCATTCTGTGTTAAATATAACTGTTGTGTCAGTTTTCAACATACTGGGTACCCCTTAAAACACCTATCCTTCTAGAAACCCCCCACAATGCCTGAAATAGACATAATGAAACTGATGACATCTGGCGACAGATATTCCCATCTGAAAGTGGAGGGTCGAGTGCTGAATAGATACAAAAAAGAAGAAATGTTGCAGGAGCAGCAGGAGAGCAGTTTCCAGATTACACCATCATTAGGCATTTTACTGATCATTTTAACACAAACAATGATCCTCCACTAAACCTAACCAAGTGGTGTCTAAACAATGGCACAATTTGTAATCCCAGATTAAAACACTGCACACTGCTGCATGATTGTCATGACTTGACAATTTTTTGTTATATATTATTTATTATTTTTATTATATATTGTTTTAATTGAGAGACACCTAGCAGCAGAAAATGACAAATTTGTTTAACCACATCATTGGCACATCATAAAACATCTTTATAATACACAATTAATTATAAGTGTCTGATTATCAATCAGACACTAGTGGTATGACAAAACAGCTGATGGCTTAATGCTGATAATCAATGATAGTGAACTGGTGACCAAAAGTTTGATAATTATTTTTTAAACCAACATGATTTTCCCGCAACAATTTAAAGATGTTAATAGAATGGTAAAATTGAACTCAACTGCAGAAATGTATGTCTTCCGCATGTAATTGTGTGTATTACTGTTACTGTGGGTACAATCAGACATTTTATTATTAGTAGTGCATAGCAAGAGCAAACTGTGTGGTCCTGGTGTGACTTTTGATTATTTTGAGATCAGATGTGCAGCTCAATACAAGGAGGAATATATTATCGGTGAATGTGGGAGGCCTGGCTTCAATCATGGCTTAACAAATCACATACTCTTCTTTTCCAAAGGAAGAAATCACTCTTTTAGTCACAACGTTGCTCTGGTCTAAGCAGAACAGCTGCTGAATGTAGAAAAAAAGGTTCTGTAGTATTTGACTAAGAGCCAAATAGAGTTTGGCAGCAAATCACTGGGACAATGAGAAGGAGCCATTCATTAGCCAGTTCCTGACACCTGAAGAGGAGACGGCCGTCTGCAGACAATCACTGACAACATTGTATTATATAGTGGATGAAATGAAAAATATATTGAGAAAGTAAATCAAAGTCAAGATGACCAGCATACTCTGTAAAGAAAGGTCTTTAAGCTTAAATAGTGCAGAATACATTCACACTGAGTACCAGGAACCTTTGAACTGATTCATTAAGGAATGGCATGAACAATCAAATCCTCTGACATATCAACAAACCAAAGGCACATAACTTACAGTGCACGTTTGTGTTGTTTTAACAAATATTTACTAAATGCAGGCTGAAATGAATATAATTATATGATTTAAACCTGCAGTGCCTAACTTCTAAATTTAAGTGAATGTCCAATCCATGAGGGAATGTTCAAGTGTCTATTAATGTGAGGAGAAAAACAAGTCTCTCTAAATTGTTTACTTGAGTCAGAAAGTTGAATTGGTGAATAAACTAGGGAAACTCTTGCCCAGAATTGCCATCTGCCATAATCCAGGTCCAGGAGAATTTTTAGGAACTGGCCTGCTGTGTTTTTTGGCCACGATTGGTAAAACAAATGTTTGAGTTTTTCCATAACTGCAAAATTACCATAATCCCATTGGGTATCAAATTCAATTTAAAAATTAATGATCTGTTTTCTTGTAGTTATTATTTCCTCTACTGCCTCTCTGTGACTATCTTACACACATATACAAGCACAGAAACCACAAACAATGCAGCTTACCCTGTGATTGCCCGCTCATAAAACTCACATGGTGTGTTCCAGATGGCAATGATGGTTGAAAATGGCCACTCATATGTAGTTTAGCCTTGCTCCACTCCGTAGCCCACTGCTTCCTTCTGTGTTTATGTGGCTCAATATTCCCATTGGAGGTTTCTTGTATTACACCAAGCTCCGGAGATGCTTTACTGGCCGGAGATGGCCTCTGCTGTTACCATGACCACCTGGTCCAAACTGCCTCTTTTTTTTAATTTATATATTTATTTTTTTTAACCTCGTTGATTAATGGTGATTAATTCAATAGGTGAGTGCATATGATTATTGGTGAATCCTCCACCTGGACAATAAATAATAATTGTATCACATCAGAAAAGATGGATATCACTGCATAAATCTGCAAATTTTCTGTCCATGAATGATCTGTAGTGGTTACAAAACTCAATCTGATAGAACCATTAGCAACGCTGACCACAACCTGGAGGTAAACAACTGAAACTTATACATATTTTTGATATAATTCACAACACAAGAGCAAGCTGCAGTGTTTCTCATGTTAAACATACACAACATAAAATAGCAAGTGGCTAATTTTCTCTATAGGGACCTTTTTTAAGGAACAACCTGCCTCGGCATATTAAACAAAGCCAAACAAAAGTAGCTGATGGATTACCCTTTAGGGGATTTGTAAATTGCATTTTGCCTGTTTCCAACTCAGGCATCTTGGAATATGTTTTTTTTATTAATGCTTCTAAGCTCTATCCTCTAGAATTTCATGTCCTGATACTCATTTCAGTTGTGTTATTTAAATTCCTAGTAATAAAAAAAACAAATTAAAATCACAGGCTTCCATTGGCCACATCTGTTCTCATACTGCGATGCACACCTAGAACATACTGCAACATAGCTGTGATATTTATACCCAATAAAAGCTTTGCACATGCAGCATAAATATGTTTATGACTTCATCCGATCCACTCAAAATTTGGCAATGAACAAGGAATATAGAAATCAGGCTGGGAAGAGACCATTGTCATGTTTTGTCAGTGCAGTAATTCTTTTAGTTCATAACAAGAGGAGGTAATGATTCTCTCTTGTCTGTCCCGACTTTACGCTAAAACCGTCTTTGTAGCAGCACAAACACTTCACTGTTTTTGTCAGCTAGTTTTGCAGTTTCTCATTATGCATTCTTGTTCTTGTGTCTTGCATGATGTGTTTCATGTACTGCAACCATAACATTCATAATTTGTCTGTAGATTCAGCTCATCTTACAAGGTCTGAATTACACCGAAAATCCACTTGAGCATTTCGAAGTGAATGACTTCAAACTGTTCTGGTGGAGAAACATCATTAAAATATCCCGTGATAGTAAATGTCACGGGATATTTATATTGGCTGAAATAGATATTAGAAACAGACATCATGGCCACAGCTGTAAATGTTATTGTTTTATTGTGTGTTCATTTTTTTTTCCCAAGACAAGCTGGGGGGAAAGCTACTAATTACACCTCAACACAAATCTTTTGTACACCAAGTTAATTAAGTTTTCTTTTATACTAATATTACCAAGGGGATTTTGAATACATTTACTGTGATTAGAGCTTAAACTGCTTCTTTTTCTGACTTACTGCTTCAGCCATTACTCTGACATCTTTTCTCACATTCTTGGCCTTGGCCTTAAAGCAACATCCTTTAATCTCCTCCTGAATATGTTATGACCTTTCCTGCAGGCCCTTATAGAATACCACAGACAAGGCAGGCTGCTGCAAGGATCAATACTAATCAATTTGTCAGTCTGTTAGCTAATAACAAGCTAAGAACCCGCTGCTCGGAAAAATATGGCTTCCAGACCTCTTTAATTTGTCATAATAGGAGGACAGAGGAAGAAAACCTGATTATCTGGCTCTTGGTCTCTGATTCCTCTTGTGTGGCAGATACAATTTGAAGCCAAGCAGGGTTATTTACAGAGGCCTGATGCCTTTCTCTGTTTTCTGCTGTCAGGTGGATTCGATTTGGAAATTGGACCATTGCTAATCACATTTTTGCGTCAGTCAAGCTCTGATGTGTGTGTGCCTGAACATCTAGAGAAAAAATACAAGAACACCATACGTATATGAACAGGACATTTTAAATGGAGAGCAAGCTGACAATAAGTAGTGGAAAAATAACCTGCATGTGCACCAAATTGCTTTTAACAGACATCAGTGTTCAGTTTGTCTTACAGACCAAACTGGACCATTCAAGGAAATGTACAAAAAATCATAAATCACTGACCATATTTACATGGACAGAAATAATAAAATCTTAACCTGATTAAGACAGTACTCAGATGAAGATATGGCCATGTACATAGCATTTTCTAACTAGCTCCACCAGGGCAAGGTCAAAGGTTATCCTGGTATCTTATTAATATATGGAATATTCCACTCATATTTGCATATTTGCATTGGTGTAATATATATATATATTCAGCTCCCAGACTCCAGCTTGATAATATACTACTGCACCAAAGACACCTACTGCAGTTAAAAAGAATCTCTCTCACACACACACCATACAACACACAAATGGAACATTGTATATGCAAGTCATGGAAACCATTTATCTAAAATTTGTCTAATTTAAAATAAGGACAATAGGAGCATTGTTGCTGTCCATGTAAACGTGGTCAGTGAAATGTGTCTAAATGTATCACAAGCTGAGATAAGCATATAGAAATACTACCAAAGCCTTGTTGGTTGGTTTGATGAATTCTAAAGACAGATGCAATCCTTCAGATCGGGTTCGTAGCCCTTGACTAGGTCCAGCCGTTTCAGTTCAGTGAATAACTGGATGGAGGAAGTATGAGTTTGTGCGGGGTTTCTCAGCGTGTCACTTCACCCCTTCAGTACCCAGCAGCTCCCTGGACCTCTGCGAGAGCCGCAGAACACAGGGACCATTAATCAAACCCAAAGGTCAGGAGCTAAACCCAATTTACTCTCACGCTCTCCTTGTCGCTCACAAGAGTAATGAACATGTTGGTGGCAAACCAAGAGGAGAGCGGCTGAGAAACTCTTCAGAGGAATTTAGAGTTTCTTAAAAATGTAATGTAGTTAGCCTTGCATGCATTCTTTTTGCCTCGTTTGGTGTTTGGATGATGGTAGTGGAGAGCTGTCTAACAAGTCGCTCCAAAATCTCCTATAGATGTTCAACTGGTTTGAGATCTGATGAAAAAGCCTAACAATATGCATATTGAAACCCGCTACCTGTCTTGTGATGTAAAGAAGGCAGAATTGCAACAGGGCCTTTCAAACTACCTGTTATCCTTCAGTCCAGTTCCAGCCACATAATGTGATATCAAGCAGATACCCACGCAAAAACAGCAGCACATCGCAGTTGAAGTTGCTGTCTGTTTGCCAAGGAAACATGACGCTCTGCTCATTGTGCACCCTTTGGGGGGTGGATGGGAAAGACTACTGCAAACTGTACAGCTTGAAACAAAAGTGATCATTTTTACATCTCATCTGGTACTTTGTATCTTGAAACATTCGGGAGTGTATCAGTTCATTTAATGCAGATTTTTTTCCCCCACTCACCAGAGTGCCTGGATAGTCGACTTCATTCACCAACCAAAAGTAACTAATTTTGAACCCTTTGTAAAAATTGTCACTTTTTGTTTCATTTTTAATCTATACGTTTCACATTAACATGTCTTTTTCTTCACTCTGGTCTAAATGGCATCGCATCACAAGCAGAGAGTCATGTTTTCTTGGCAACAGAAATGGACCACGACTTTGACTGTGACCATAGATATATACGTACATGTGTATATACACATCTCTGTCCTGTGACATGGCGCTGTTTTTGTGTGTCATGTTTCCTTGTCGACAGAAACAGATTTTGAAATGATTTTGCAGTGTTTCTTTCTTGCAGTTGTTTTGGGCTTTTGTGGTTTTGATATTTGTAGCATTTTTCTTTTGCATTTGTTTTGTGGGTTTGTAAGTCTTTGCATCTGCTTCATTTCTTTGATTGGAGCTTTTTTCTCCTGCAGCTTTTTTTTGTTGCATTTGTAGATGTGTTGGTTTTGCATCATTTTTGTGTTTACAGCATTTTACTGTTGTCTTTGCCCCTGACAGCCACCGTGAAAATATCATCACATGACATGCAGTCGGAGTAACCTTGCAGGTGGACTGCATATATCAAACCGTGGGTCAAAAATCGTGATACAAACTGAATCATGAGCTGGTGGATCGTTACAGGACTACTGGTAACTGAAGGCCAACATTTATGATTCACATCATTTTCATACTCATCAAATCATTCAGTGACTCCTCCTGCCCTGTGGATAGTGCATTATCATACAAGAAGAGACCATTGTGTCAGGATAGAGATGCTTCATCACAGAATAATTGCAGTGACTCTTCCCTCTAATGGGACAAGTGGACTCAAACCATGCCAACAAATCCCCCCCCCGGCATAGCAGAGCCCCTGCACCCCCTCTCTGTTGGGGTCTGCAGGCCTGTACTGTTCTCTTGCTGGACGCACACATGCTCTGCCCTTGTGTGGAGAATATGGTGAAGGATGACTCATTTGTCCAGATCACATTTTTCTGTGTAGCCCAGTACCATGGAAATCTCAAATGTGCATCATCTATTTAATGTGGGGCTTATGCATTGCATCCCTACTATAACATCATTTGCATGCAGCTACTGACAGTCTGATCATGCCCTGCATTAACATTATCTCTCACCTGAAGAGTTACTCCTTACATATCACACTAATGCACAAGAAACACATGCTGTTGACTACAACTTGCGACCCTGTAGAGGTCACTTTAGTCACTGTTCCGTTTGGAACACAAGCTAGTTCAGCTGCTTTGTCACTAAAGGCATCCGTGCCCCAACAATGAGAACTCTTTCAAAGTTCCTTAGATCTTTTCCTCTCACCATCTTGATACAAAATCTGAATCAAATGGGCCTACTCAGTATTTATACACGGAGGATGATGGGATTTTAATTGCTTAATTTAACCATGCAGTGCACCTGTTAGATTTTGACTCTCAGGTATTCAGGTTTTTGTCACCTATTGGTATATTCTTTTCATTCAATGTGTGATTACATTTTTTTTTTTTTGTTTGAATTGTTAAAAAGTGATTCATGCAACACATGGACTAGACACGGTTTCTGGTGACAAAAGGGCTTAGATAACAGAATCTGGTTAAAAAAAGAAGAAAGAAAATGAAATAAAATCAGATTTGAAAGGGCCTTAACTGTAAAGTCAGGAAGAAAATGCAGCTACACACTTTGTTGCTAGATGATATGAAGCAAGGGATTGAGAAGGATTAGGTTAATAAATGTCAACTTCAGCATATGATACTATTTATATTATACATACAGTATATAACAACAGTGCATCATGCTCTGCTGGACAAATGCCCTTAAGTCTCACCTCTACAGTTACAATCTAACTGAAAATCAATAAAGATGGTTTCAAAAAGCTGAAGCTGAAGTGTTCTATATCATCTACTGTCCACAGTCTGTCTTTTAACAGTCTCTTTTGCTGTCCTTAAAATAGCATTTTCCAAATTTTCCTAATCACTAATTATCATTATTTACACATAATTTGGGCTTTTAACTACACCAACTCATCTCATCCTTGTACCCCTCTTTCAGCTGTCATGTGTCTGCAGTGAGCATTCTGTCACTACTGTCAGCTTCCTCTCACCACCGAGAATCCAATGACTTTCCCCTCATCCATAATTGAGAGGCCGTGCTAGGTGCCTGGAGAGCTGAAATGAATTCGCTGAAGGTATAAATAGCCATCTAAAAATACAGCTGCAGGTCTATTTCCAGGGGCCCTCAGGGGCAAGGTGTTCCTGCTATTAGCAGCATTTGAAAATTGATGAAAAGTGCAACCCTTGCTGAAGATCATCATTATGTGGAGTGACAAATATGAGCAATTGAGTGAAAAAAATAATTGGAGATAAAGGCTCATCTCCAATCCATAACAAAAAAATACAAATTATAGTTATGTAGGACATTGTGAATAATAGACCCTATATCCTTATGACTCCTTAAATGTATTCCAGTCCTCTTCTATTCAGTTCTGTTCCACTCGAAACTCACTTTAAATAACAATGCACCTTTCTCTACTGCACCATCATATGACATCTACTCAGTCTTATTGAGACAAAGGTAGGAAGATCATCAGGATCATATGGGTGACTTGCAGTCTAATGAGGCAGATACGTTTCATCTCTAATGATCTAAATTATCTTGTCACCATCTCACTACTCTGTGTCTGCTGACCTGCTGGGATTATATGGTGGGCCACATGATCATCGACACCATCTATACATCAAACCAGCATTGTGTCATGGACTGCCAAGCAGCAAGGCCCCGCCCCCTTTTGGGGGAAAGAATTGCCTTTCCATCACAGCAGGTTGTAGCTGGTTGTAAAACACATGAAGGCAGAGAACACTTGGCCTGATGTGACCTGGTGACTCCCTGGTATACAGGGATGGACATCTGGTCATTGATCCATTTGGATAGAGGGAGGCTATAGGTTGAAACATGACAGTTGAAACATCGGCAACGTGTCTATAAAAACAAAGGTTTGCATAACAGTAAATGAATGTACACACTCAAATTCTCGGGTTAAAAACTAGTTCTGTAGAAAACACTAGTAATTGAATGCTTGAAGGCAGAATATTGTTTTGTTTGCCTGGACAACCTGAGCTATCAGAATATGCATAAACGTTATATAACCATAAGCACAAAAGAAAATCTAAATTCAAATCACATTGTGAATAATGATACTAAAGGTTTTTAGCTTTTGAAAATTGTTCCTAAGTCTTGGCAATCATAGAAAAAAGAAAAAAAAACAACAACATTCCAACCAACACACATCACACACTATTTACAAATGTTCAAGAAAAGTCCTTCTGTTTTTTCCAAAAAGTTATTGGCAGCCATTCCTGTCTGTGTGGTCACATCACTGCTCACGCTTCAAGAGAGTTAAGTGACTTTTGACATACACTACAGACTTTAGGACCTTGTGCTCCTGGGGAGCCAGATTGCAGAAACTAACACTACAGTTCAAGGCCGGATTACAAAAGCAAGGGAAACATCATTGAAACGGTGAAACTGACGGTCTCACAGCTTGTTAATGTAAATTTATATCATTCTATAATCCAGAGTTATTATAAAACAATTTTTTTCGTACTTTTATATTGTATACGGTATCAACGACCTCTGCAACTTAAACATAATATAATCTTTTTTGTCGGGTTCATCAATGATGATACATGATGAATGTTTTCATGTTTCAATGTCATAGCATTTCCTTCGATATGATTAGTCTGAAATTTACAGACTTCGAAAAATCTCAAATTTTTTCTCAGGGTGAACTCTTCTATGTGATTAGTTATTGTATTTTAAGTGTGTTCAGATAGTTCTAGCTACTAAAATCATTTTTTCTAAATGGGGGAAAATGGATGTTGGGTTTCACTGTCACTTGAAATCAATCAAAAAATGCAATTTGCAACTTTGCCACTAGATGCTGCCAGACACTACAGGCTGTACCTTTAAGGAGTGTAAGCATTATTCAGCAGAACTGATTGTTGATTATGAAATTCACATTATTAAGCTAAAGCAGCCCAAAATATGTCATTTTAAATAAATTTGATTCAGAGATCTCCAAATATAAAGTTACCATGTGAATGCATTATTCACCAAAGGAGTGAGACCTGTCGAGAACTGCATCCTCATCATCTCCACAATGTCACGTTGAACTATAATAGTAGGTTTGAGGAGTTTAAATTTGCATACACAGCAATACATGTTTTAAATTAGAGGCAGATATTGTTTATGATTTGTTAGATTGTCCTATTATCTCCCTGAGCCATGGAGAAAAAAAAAAGAAAATTTCCATTTTGCAGATGCTGGTGTTTTTAAGGCTTAACATATCCAAAATATTTGCTTTCTTGTCGGAGTAATTTTAGACATATTTGTTTGAAAATAGCCCAGACTTTGACTTTTGTGAGGCCTGTGAATAGATATTAGCCTGACTCCTCCATGTGCAGCTTTAAATTATTTCTTTTTGAAAAAAAAAAAAAAAAATCCACAGTATGTCAAAAATTACAGGATGTCATATTGATTTGGAAACAATCTCCAGTATCATCAAATTAGTCCACCTCGCCTATTGCGCCCCACAATGCAACTGTAGAGTGTTCTGGCTTGGCTAACTAGGTGCTGCACAATTTCCTTCATAATACACCCAGTATATATTAACCAATTGGTGCTGGCTAATGTTGGTTCATCTTACCTTGGCCTACCCACATGATTTTGTCATGTTGGCACATTTTAACCAGACATTTTTTTCAATCACATCATCTTACTTACCAGACATTTTGCAGTGATTTCCAATGGTGGGGAAATGCATATAATAATGGGTTAACTTTGGAGTGAGTTGAAGCCTTGGTGCATACTATTCAGATGTTAAAAGGGTGGCTTGTGCATCAGAATCTGTATATAACTCCTTTTACTAGCCATTAGCAGGGATAGCCTCCTAGCCCTACTGGATTGATCAGGTCTTCAGAATGGAGTTAAATGCTAACGACACTGCAGAGGAGGACAGGACCAGATTCAGCCAGCTGATGAGAGCAGGTACTCCAGGGAAAGAAATAATGGAGAAGATAATGGTACCCAACTGCACTGGACATCACTGCATCACTGCATTGCACATTATAACTATCTTAGGCAACACTTCATATGAATATTATATCTATAATATAAACCTATATCCTTACTTTATAGGCATCAATGATGACTTGTTTTATTACTTAGCCTTTATTCTTCCAGGAAAAGATTTTGCACTCTGTTGCTTTTTATTTAAATCCCTGCACTGCTTCGAATCACTCTCCGATCACTCAGGAGCTTTGCAATTTGTGAGATTTAAGCGGTGTAGCTGTAATACTCTAATGTTTAGAGTGCCAGCTGCATACTCACACACTTCAAGGAGCAATGAAACAAGTAACACAGTTTGCCCAGGAGCTCTGTTCTTTTGGCACTTTTTTATTATTTTTTTTAAATTATTATTTTAGCTCAATAATATTTAAACACATTGTAAAGTCAACTGAAACCAAAGTTAATTATTGATAATTAATTTGTATATCCCAAGTGTTTGACTTTCATTCGCTTAAAGTCAGCAGTAGAAAGTAACTGAGCACATTTATCCAAGTACTGCTCTTAAGTACAATTTTGAGGCAATTTACCTAAGTATTTCTAGATTCTGCTACTTTTTAAAATTACATTTCAAAGGGAAACATTTTACTTTCTTCTCCACTACATGTATCTGACAGCTTTAGTTTATTTTCAATGCAGATATGACAAGGAATGTTCACATTGTTCTTTTATTTAATTTTAAATGTTACTGTGTGGGAAAATGTGCTCTATAAAGTGTATTAAATGAATACATGATACACTTATATTTAATATATCACGATGCAGTACTATTAATATAAATTCCCCAAAATATCTAAAACCATCTTCACATTGGTGAGTATAGTAGTCTCATGCAACATTAGATTCTAAATTGAGCTGTACTGGTAATTTCTCATCTGTCATATATGGTTTTCTATTTTTCTTCACTAGAATATATGAATTGCAAAGCATTGTCATAACTGTAGCAATGTTTATATAATTTTCTTGCTGAATGATATTAATTTAGATATATTGCATCAATTTTCTTCTGGCTTACCAACTTTGCATGAAGTCAGGTTTTAAGTGTGTTGCAGGAGACTTTAGACCTAAATGTTGAATACTGTAATGGGATAGACCACTTGAATCACTAATAGAAGATAACTGGCAGTATTCTGCCCTGATAATACGTCTGGTGTATTGCTGACAGATAGCGAACAACAATAAAGACCAGCAGGCTTGATTCCAGGTTTATGTTTTCTTTACTGAAATCTTCTGGCACTTTAGTTTGTAAAACTGAAACAAAATAAAATATATAGAATACAAATGTTACACAAGCATAAAAACACTATACACATTTCCCCCTTACAGACTCTAACTCAGGTAGGTACTTTCCTTTAAAGATTCAAACTGAGGTAATTAGCATTTCCTTTACAGGCTTTAAACTAAGGTAAGTATTTTCGTTACAGGTTACAAAAATAAGGTAAGTATCATCTTAACATATTACAAAAATAAGGCACATTAATCAGGTAAGTATGGCGAAATAATACAAACACATTTTCTTTTACAGAAGATAGCTACTAATCTAAGTAAACAGATAAGTATGGCCAGCTGAAAAGCTAACTAGCTTCCACACAAAGCTCCATTGTTACACAATGTAAACCAGGCTAACAAAAGGGCAAATGGCTAAGCAATTAGCTTAAGTACCGTCGTTAACGGCTAGCAATTCACACCTTTAATCGCGGACTTTTACAACTTTAAATTTAGCGTTTTAGACAACATATTCGACACTATGGTTAACTCAAACATGTACCACAATGATATGAAGCATAAACTTACAGTCTGTTCCAATTTTAGGTTACACAACTGAATGTTTGGCGAGCACATTTCCGCATTGCTTCCAACACATCAGAACGACGAAACACAAGGAACGGTCATACAGGAAACAAACAGGAAGTAGTTACTATTAAAGGTGCAGTAACCCAAATCGCCTACTGAAGGGAACATGAGCCCACCCAATGACTGACAAGTCAGCACACTCCCCGCTTGGTATACATGTATACCACTATTTTACTTTTTCTTTACTGACGTCAGTAGAACAACATCAGAGATGGGTCTAAGGTACTCTTTAACTACGCCTTGGCTACAGGTCTTAACTGTGACCTTACGGACCTTGTTGTCTGAACTAAGAATGGCCTTAACTATTCGCCCTAGAGGCCACATGTTACGCTTTGCTTGACTGTCCTTTATCAAAACAATGTCACCTTCCTGGAGGCCGGGCTTCTCAGAGGTCCACTTCCTCCGCGGCTGAAGTGTGGCCAGATACTCCGACCGCCACCTCTTCCAGAAGGAGTCCGCCAGGCTCTGGACCTGGCGCCATTGTACCTGGCTGAGGTGATCCAGGTCGAAGTCTCCCAGGGGCGCAGGACTGACACTCGCCTTCTGGGTGAGCAGAGTGGCAGGTGAGAGGATTTCAGGTACCTCTGCATCGTTGGAGACTGGGATTAGCGGGCGTGCATTCATGATAGCCATAACCTCGGCCATCAAGGTTGTCAAGACTTCATGAGACAGTCGGGTAGTACTGTCCCTCACAAGCAGTCCATCTAGTATGCGTCTTGCCACTCCAATTAACCTCTCCCACGCTCCACCCATGTGTGAAGAATGGGGTGCATTGAAGGTCCATGTACATCCCTGCTCTTGCAGATAGTTCTTGATCTCAGGATCATCAGTGTTGATTTGAAGCTCACGGCATGCACCAATGAAATTAGTGCCTCTATCCGACCTTAAGTGCTTGACAGGTCCACGGATGGATAGGAAACGCCTCATGGCATTGATGAAGCTCGAGGTCGACATGGACTCAATAACCTCAAGGTGCACCGCTCTGGTGCTCAGGCAAGCAAAGATGACTGCCCACCTTTTGCTGTCAGCAGCTCCACCTCGTGTCCGCCGAGTGGTGACAGTCCATGGGCCAAAGACGTCGAGCCCCACGTGAGTAAAAGGGGGATCTGTTGCCAGCCTATCTGCCGGCAGATCTGACATCTTCTGCACTTCTCTCTGTCCTCTCAACTTCCTACAAGTAACACATTTGAAAATAATGCTGGAGATGAGCTTCCTACCTCCTATTATCCAAACACCAGCAAAGTGTGTGAAGTGCCGACCCTGGTGTGCTACTTTGTCATGGTAGTGTCGGACCAGGAGAGTGGTCACATGATGACTGGCTGGTAGGATGAGTGGGTGTTTCTCTTGGTCTCCCAAGTCTGCCCTGCGTATCCGACCTCCGACTCTGATCAATCCATTCTCATCAATGTAGGGGTCGAGCTTTGCCAGGGAGCGTTGACAGTGCACAGTGGAACCTTGAGTTAAGCATTTGAGCTCCTCTTCATACACTTCCTCCTGTACAGTCTTGAAGATTCTTGTCTTTGCTTGGGACCGCTCTGAAGCGAGAAGTTGGCTGCATTGATGCCATCCCTTGCAAGCATCATTGTTCTCTCCTGAGAAGGACTTGGCTACATGAACAAGACGTGCCATACCTCTTACTAGGCTCTTCCAAGAAGAGAAGCGTTCAAATCTTTCTGAGCCAAGAGGCCGCTTTGTGACTTTGGTTAGTAGGCAGGTGGCTTGTGGCCTAACTTCTTTGTCTGTGTCCGCATCAACAAGCTCAAACGTTCCAGCCTCCTCATCCTGCTCCGTGGCTGACTGCCTGAGAAACTGGGGGCCGAGTAACCAGCTGGAAGATGAGAGTTGAGCTGCTGAAAGTGGTCTGGTTCCCTGGTCTGCAGGGTTCTGGTCTGTCAAGACGTACTGCCACTGTTCTGGTTCGGTAGATCCACGAATCCGAGCTACTCGGTTAGCTACGTAGGTGTAGAACCTTCGTGAACTGTTGTGAATGTAGCCCAACACAATGCGGCTGTCAGTGAAGAACTTGACTGCCTGTAGCTCTATGTCTATCTCAGACTGGATCACCTCTGCCAGTTCAACGGCCAAGACAGCTGCACACAACTCCAGGCGTGGAATGGTGTGCATGGGGTAAGGTGCAAGCTTTGATTTGCCCATAACAAATCCAACATGCCATCTTCCTTCAGTATCCAAGGCACGCAGATAAGCTACGGCAGCAATCGCTAGAGTTGAGGCATCTGCGAAAACACAGAGTTCTATCCTGCTACAGTGTGACAAGGAGGCAGGTAGGTATGATCTGCTAATACAAAGCTGCTCCAGGTCTGCTAAGGAGTTGATCCATGTTCTCCAGTGTGCCTCTTTCTCTGGTGGCAGAGGCGTGTCCCATTCATGCTGTTCAGAGGAGATCTCTCTCACCAAGGCCTTGCCCTGGACAGTGATGGGAGAAGCGAATCCCAGCGGATCGTAAAGACTGTTTATGGTGGACAGCATGCCTCTCCGAGTGAATGGCTTAATGTCTCTGGACACTCTGAATGTGAAGCTGTCAGTCTGGAGCACCCAGTTCAGGCCTAAGCTCCTCTGAAGGGGCAATGGGTCTGCTCCTAGATCGAGATCCTTCAGGTCACTTGCTCGTTCCTCCACTGGGAAAGCCTCCATGACCCTCGGACTGTTTGAGGCTATCTTGTGGAGGTTTAAGCTGCTCTCAGCTAGCAGAGCCTTGGTTCGCTGCAGGAGATCGATCACATCATCCTCCTTGGCCAACGACGTGAGCCCATCGTCGACGTAAAAGTTCCTGAAGATGAACTCCTTGGCATCACTACCATGCTCAGCTTCTCCTTTCTTTGCAGCTCTCCTCAGTCCATAAGTTGCTACTGCTGGAGACGGGCTGTTGCCGAACACATGCACAGTCATCCAGTAGTCTATGATCTCCTTGTCTGGATCATTGTCTTTGTGCCACAGGAACCTGAGGAAATGGCGGTGGTCCTTTCTGACCTTGAACCCATAGAACATTTGCTCTATGTCAGCGGTGGCAGCAATTTGTTCTCTTCTGAACCGTAATAGCACTCCTATTAGTGTGTTGTTCAGGTTGGGCCCACTGAGAAGCACATCATTCAATGAAGTCCCCTTGTACTCCGCACTGGAGTCGAAAACAACTCTTATTTTCCCAGGCTTCTGGGGATGGTATACGCCAAATGTCGGCAGATACCAGCACTCTTGCCCGAGCTGTAGTGGAGGGGCTGGCTCTGCCTGGTGGTTGTCAATTACCTTTTGCATGAAGGCGAAGAAGTGTTGTTTCATGTCAGGTTTCTTCCTGAGAGAACGTTGGAGGGATTGGAGCCTTTGAGCAGCCTGCTCTCTGTTGCATGGAAGGCGCTTACGAAGAGTATGAAAGGGTAGTGGCGCCACCCAGTGGTTTTCATCGTCCATATACACCTCGTTTTCCATTATTTTCAGAAACTCGCTGTCATCTACTGACATGGCTGGTTTGTTGTCGGCTGGTGTTGTCTGAAACACACTTTCACCAAGATCATCCCTACATGTCTCTGGAATGGCTTCCTCACTGTGAGTAGGGAACTGAAGGCTGCACTGAATCAGTTCACTGGGTCTCTCCTTGACGTGAATGCTGTTAGTGCAGGGCTTAAAGAAGGACGGGCGTCCATTTTGGAGGACATGGGTTTTGAAAGCGTTGATTTCCTGAGTCTTGTGAGTGCCACTCAGACACAGCTCCCCCACTATGACCCAGCCGAGATCAAGGCGCTGAGCGTATGGTGAGTTGTGTGGTCCGTTGCGCTGCTCTCGCACCTTGTGCAAGCTCAACACATCTCGGCCTAGTAGCAGGAGAATGGGCGCACTGTCGTCAAGTGCTGGGATTTTGTCAGCCACTGGTCTGAGGTGAGGGAAATATTCTGCGCACTCAGGGGTTGGGATCTCTGACCGGTCACCAGGTAAGTATTCACACTCCAGCAGTGTGGGCAATGTGACCTTGGTCTTTCCATCAAGAGATTCCACAATGATGTTGGTTGCTTTTCTTCCTGCAGTCTCCACTCTGCCTGAGCATGTTTTTAGCGTGTAGGGGGAGGCCTTGCTGTTAATGCCCAACAGATTGAAGAACTCAGATTTCACTAACGACCTATTGCTTTGGTCATCGAGTACAGCATATACTTTGGGACAATTGCTTGGGTTATCAGCATGGGAAACCTTGACCAAACAGATCTTGGAGCAGGATCTAGGCTTGGGTGAATCGCCACATATCTCTGTGCATTTAGAACTGACAACAGGGGTTGCTGCAACTTCACTCTCCCCGCCTTGCTTCCCTCCTTGCTCCCCGCTCTGGTCATTCCCAGGTGAATGTCCCGCCTGCCCATGAGGTGACCATGGTGCTGGACCAGGATGCATCGCCGAAGTGTGCCTGTCACTCTCACACTCTCTGCATTTGAGTGTGGTCTTACAGTCTTTGGCAATGTGCTTGGTGCTGGCACAACATCTGAAACAGATAGAGTTCCTCTTTTAAGTACGCTTTCCTCTCGTCCAGGTGCTTTCCTCTAAATCCACGGCATTTTGTGAGCGGATGTGGTTTGTTATGGATTGGACATTCCTTATCCGGTTCTGTCTTCTTCACAGATGTGCTGTCCTGAGATGCACCACCTGCGGCTGTGACATCAGTTTTTCTCACTGTGACGGCAGATTTGTGGATGTGTTTTTGGTCCCTCTCACCTTTGGGCTGACTAGGAGTAGAGGAAAAGTTGCATGCGAAACTGGGGTCGTTGCGGGTCTTAGCTTGGGAACATACAAACTCCACAAAATAGCTGAATGGAGGGAAAGGAACATGATAAACCTCTTTGTATTTCGATCCCTGAGTCATCCAGCGTTCACGAAGTGAGAATGGAAGCTTCTCAACAATCGGAATCACTCCTCTAGCTGTATCGAGATACATGAGTCCAGGTAAGAATCCCTCGGATTTAGCAGCTTGTAGCTCTTTCAACAAGTCACCTAACTCACGGAGTTTGTGTGCGTCTTTGTTAGAAATGACTGGGAAGGCATCCAATCTCTTCAGTAGGGCACTTTCAATCACCTCTGGGCTTCCATAAGTTTCCTCCAAGCGCTCCCATACCGTCCACACACCTAGTCTGGGATTGTTTACATGCACAGACCTGATTCTCATGGCTTGAGCTGACGACTTGGGCCCTAACCATTTGATCAGTAGGTTGAGCTCTTCTTGCTCCGAGAGGTTTAGTCCCTTTGTAGCTGCTAGGAAGGAGGCCTTCCATGCCCAGTAATTTTCTGGGCAGTCGTCGAAGGTAAGAAGGCCTGAGCTCACCATCTCCTTCCTTATGAGATACTGGGCTAAGACGTGGGTTTCTGTTGATGGAGATGAGGATTTGTTTCCCTGGTTGGGATGAGAGGCTGGAGGGTTAGCTGCAGCGTCTTTCCTTTTGATGTCATGAGGAACTGGTGAATGTTCCTGCTTTGGAACAAATGGCTTTAGGGCAGAGTGAGGAACGTTGTGTCCAGCCATTGGGGATCTATGTTCATTTCTGTCCACAAAAGACTCATACAGTGAATCTTGTTCTTTATTGCTAGGGGGGCGAGAATTGACAGCTGCTTGATGAAGAATTTGTTGCTGTGGAGTTGGGGCTGGTTGAAGCTGATGTGCGTGTGCTTCAAATGGCTGGGTTTCAACGTAGAGTTGTGTGCGCCTCACTGGATCCTCAAGTGCTAGATCATGTAGCTCACCTGGAGCATCACTTTGCCTTTGCTCAAGCTCTGCTGCAGCTGCTTCTTCATATATAGCTGCCTCTGCTGATGCTGCAGTTGCTTCTTTTTGTTGTTGTAACACGTGAAGATTTGCGTCTATTGAAGCCTTTTCTTTGATCATGGCAGCCCTTTGTTCCATTTCGGCAGCTTCTACTGAAGCCCTTTGTGTCATCATGGCTGCCTCCTTCTCTGCATAGGATGCTTTAATTTTTGCTGATTCAGCCTTAGCTCTGGCTCTCGCTACAGCGATGCTGGCAGATGACCGTGTTGATGCTCTGGAAGACTTGTGTGAAGCTGAGGCTTGAGATCTTGTCTCCAACTGAGACGGACGGTCCTCCTCACTAGCATGGCTCATCGTGGCTTGCTTCTGTGTGCTGTTCACCGTATTTCAGCTGCTTATCCCCGCTGCGTGGCAGACTTTTTACTATTCTGCCCTGATAATACGTCTGGTGTATTGCTGACAGATAGCGAACAACAATAAAGACCAGCAGGCTTGATTCCAGGTTTATGTTTTCTTTACTGAAATCTTCTGGCACTTTAGTTTGTAAAACTGAAACAAAATAAAATATATAGAATACAAATGTTACACAAGCATAAAAACACTATACACATTTCCCCCTTACAGACTCTAACTCAGGTAGGTACTTTCCTTTAAAGATTCAAACTGAGGTAATTAGCATTTCCTTTACAGGCTTTAAACTAAGGTAAGTATTTTCGTTACAGGTTACAAAAATAAGGTAAGTATCATCTTAACATATTACAAAAATAAGGCACATTAATCAGGTAAGTATGGCGAAATAATACAAACACATTTTCTTTTACAGAAGATAGCTACTAATCTAAGTAAACAGATAAGTATGGCCAGCTGAAAAGCTAACTAGCTTCCACACAAAGCTCCATTGTTACACAATGTAAACCAGGCTAACAAAAGGGCAAATGGCTAAGCAATTAGCTTAAGTACCGTCGTTAACGGCTAGCAATTCACACCTTTAATCGCAGACTTTTACAACTTTAAATTTAGCGTTTTAGACAACATATTCGACACTATGGTTAACTCAAACATGTACCACAATGATATGAAGCATAAACTTACAGTCTGTTCCAATTTTAGGTTACACAACTGAATGTTTGGCGAGCACATTTCCGCATTGCTTCCAACACATCAGAACGACGAAACACAAGGAACGGTCATACAGGAAACAAACAGGAAGTAGTTACTATTAAAGGTGCAGTAACCCAAATCGCCTACTGAAGGGAACATGAGCCCACCCAATGACTCAGCACAGGCAGAGTGGACTTGTAAAAGACTCATCGTATCAATGTTTGTGGGATATATAGGGCTACGAAGCATTCCTCTCTTTAAAAAATGGAAATATAACATATATACAACAGCCATCGTGTGATTATACTGTAGTTTATATTCCCTTACACAGAAAGAGCGAAAAAAGAAATCTAATTCCAATGCTCAAAGTTTGATCTAAGCCTTAGATAAACCACACTGTGTTCTCTTAACATGTTGTAAACCCATTAACAAGCTCAAATTGAACAAAGTGTAATAATATCTGACTGATATTGTGAACACATGATATTATGAATAATAAAACACAAGAAGTCATCAAAATAACTGAAAGGAGTATTGTAATTTCGACTCCGTTGAGAAGTGGAGTATTGTATTCTGTTGTAAACCACTATAAACTTTTAAACACAGTATAAACACACGGGGAATGTTCTGACCTCAATGAGAAGTTCCATGCCCAAAAAAAAGTTTGGGAACCAGTAAACTGATATTGAGAGGTCAGAACTCTGACAGACTAGGGAGAAAACCTCCCCCAAATGTTATGAGCATGAGTTTCCATTCTCGACTGGAGTTAGGGATGTTTTTTAGGTTCAAATATGATTTTGCAAAGCTGTGCGCACAGCTTCCAATTAATTCCCTGGCCTCCGCAAAATCATATACAGTGAGGCTTGCATAACACTAAAGGCCCAGTGAGAAGCGGTCCAAGAAAAAGCTAAAATATCTGCAGCACTAGAACTGTCATATCATATCACCTTGGAAGACATAATATCCACAGCATGTCATGACTCATGAGTGTCTTCTGAGTGTTGTAATGCAACTTGAGACACTCGCGGGTGTCGTCAGCCATGCTTCGTGGAGCATTACAACCTGTGATACAGCAGTAAATTAAAGAGCTGAGGAGGTCATAATGAGACAAACATTTACAATTATCACAAATGAACTGATAGCAGTCTTGATGCAGCTGTAATTATCACCTGAAACCTTATTTTAATCAGTGGAGCAACAACAAACACAATGCGATAGGTCCTGGATGCACAGATTTTGTGGGCGACTTCAAACACACATGATAATTGGGTTCATGTCTGTGCAACATGCAAAAAGCACTAAGTGAAGTGGAATAAAGAGAGGAGGGTGTAGTGGTTAATAAATATGATCTCAGTCAGTCAAATGAAGCACATCAAATAGAAAGAAGCTTCTTTAGAAAATGCTTGTAATGTGATGTGAGGAGTACCCGCAGAAAAATAAAACAATGCATATTGTTTTCACTTTTTAAGTTACAATTCATTTATATAATGAAGATGTTGCCAGTAAAAAAGTATAGGCCTTGTTCTAGACCCCAGAGCACCCCTTCTATATGTCACTGTACATTTTAAAATAATTCAGTGTGTCAAAACACAAAAATAAAGTCCTGAGCTTTGTATCACAGATACGTGAAGTCACCAACAACCAGAGCCAGAAATATACATCCTAATGTTGAGATCATTGATTTTTTTCCCCATTAGTTTCCATTGTAAATCCAAAAAAATGCCTCTGTCTTTACCTTTATAATGCTGTGGACTGAAAGATTGTGTTGTGAGAGAAATTCTACCCACTGTGCATCTGGGAAGCAACAAAGGCATCAGCAAACAGCGTGACCTTCCCCGCTCTCCCTGCCGGAGGTGGATGCATTAAATTCTGTTTTTTTTTTTTTTATTTGTTTTTTTCTCACATACTGTAAGTTGCCAAAGACACTAAGTTACCTACACTACTGTTTGTTCTCATAGATTTGCTGTGTGGGTTGAAATGTGTGACTTTTCTATTTCGTTTTGCAAGACGAGCATTTTCCAGCGAAGGGTCTGTTTGTTGTCAGATTCTGGATGTTGACTCAGAAAACAGATGGAGAGAAATGCGGCGGATCATATATTCATTATAAAACTGACCTGAAGTCACTTTGTATGCAGACAGAGATGCATTTCTCATTGAATGTGCCACGATTGTATATGAATGAAATATTTGCTGTTTCCTCTGGTGTTTCTTTCCATTTGTTGAATCAAAACTCTAATAAACAGGACACATGCCTCATATTTGGTATCAAGTTAGAGGGGAGGTTATGTACTTTGAAAATGAAAACAAATTGTGATTATCAATGTCTTTTTTCAGTTTTTGAGATCGAGCTGTATGTTATGTAGGAAGATACATATTTAAGTGAGGGTTTTCAGTGAACTGCAGCAACATTCTACAATTATTCTGGGGTCTAGAGGGATAAACAGAAAGGCTTTTAAAGCAGCGTTCTGTTGGTTTTCCTGTCCCCCCCTGTGGAATATACTGTAGTACTGAATCAGTGTATTATGCAGTGTAAAGAGAAGAATACTCCTGGTGCATCAAAGAAAAGTGTTATCATGGGGATTGTTTGTGGCATAATGGACTAAAATACAAGCAGTTTACATGAAACATTATAGATTTGACTCTGGGACAGAAGTTATGTGACAGAGGTTATAAGCTAAAGTGCTATATGTGTATCTAAGGTTATAAAGCAGACAGACCTTGAGGTGAGGTTAACAGAGAATTAACCTATCCTGTTGCGTTATATAAAGACCTGATCATAATATGCTCTGTGCTCTTCCTTCTGCTTATCCGTCTAGAACACTATCAACACAAAAGAAAATCAGAAATAGCTGTAGGGGGGATCATCTTCCCTTCTCTGTGCTGAGCAATTCTTTATCCTGCCAAAATTCATCCACCATGATTTCCCTCTCCCTTAACTAAATCCGTCAGCTCCCTTACAATGTACTGACAGGCCCTCTCATTCAGCATCATTCGATTATCAATTCTCATTTCACGAGTCGCAGCTAAGCTCGTTTCACATTTAGATCCCTGACTTCAAGCAGCCATAGATCACCTGTCACTTGTCAGAGCTTTGCGACAGAAAAGGACAGCAAACCAGTCAGCCTGTGCCTGTGGACCGTTTGCCGATGGCAGAGAAATTACTTCATTTCATGTGCTGGAATTGTGGCTTTTAATGGAGGCGACAGAAACCAAATAACTTTGGCACGTTCATGCCATGTATTATTCTCAGCATTAGTGGGTGGCTGGCAATTAAACCCCTGGAAATAACTAATATTTCTTGTGCAAAATGATGAAAATCCCATTAAGTGCGATATGTTCCAACTCTTGTAGCATTTGACAGCAGCCAAGATAAAGGCTTTGTTTAGACCAGGGGTGGGCAACCCTGGTCCTGGAGAGCTGCAGGTTTTTGTTCCAACCAAGCAGGTACACACATGATTCTACTAATCAACCATTTGTGCCCTAGCTATGGAGCTTCATTCGTAGAATCGGGTGTGTTACCACTTGGTTGGAACAAAAACCTGCACCCACAGTAGCTCTCCAGGAGCAGGGCACCTTGAGAACGAGCGCTTGAAATGGGTTACGTTTTGTCGTGGTCTGGCCCTTTTTTTTCATGTGCAGTCTCAGATCCCCTTCCTCCTGCACAATAATCCACAGTCATTGTAGTAACTGTAGTATGCTGCCAGGCCAGTAGTTGGTGGTGTAACATTGCCTCTCACACTCAAATGCCACAAATGAACAAGGCTTCTGATAGCTGCAGAATTTTTGATGAAGTAGAGTTACTCTATGAAGTCACTCTCAACTATAAAAATTCTTAGTCAGTTAATGCACAAAGTAGACTGGTTTTTGCTTTACTATAGTTGATGAATTGCGTCTTACCAATACGTAGTATGGTAAGTATGGTATCAAAAGATTGTATCTTCAGGACTCCCCAATACTGTTATGTAAATGAAAGGCCCAAACATGACAAAAAGCTTCCTGTTTTATGCTAAAATTGATGCTATTAAAACAGAAAGCCAAACTCACTAGACTCAATTAACACTAGACTGCTAATACTGAAGAAAGTCTCTTTGTTGGTTCAAGGATCAGATCGATGTGTAAGTGATTGCCAAAAGCTCTTTGCCACAAGGGATATTTCACTTATATAGTAATATCATCATCAGAAGTACTTAAGGATAAGTAAAATACAGCAAGCCCCACTTCTGGTGTCCCTTGACTGCTGAAAAAAAAATAAACAGCGATCCCTTTACTCCCTCTCCAGTAACAATTGAGGAGTTGTGAATTCATTTCTACGGTAGTCTGACAGTGGATTGAAGTGCCTTTCTCATCCCCTGTCACTCATCCAGCCTGTTGGACACCTCTGACTTCTCTTTCTCCCACCTTCTCCTCCTCACCTGACAGACAGCTCCTCTGTTCTGTTACCTCCCGGCTGTAATTTTATGTCAGCTGATAGGAAAAAGACCATTTTACAAATTTAACACCCAATCTTGACACCCTAAGCTGCAGCCTTCAGCCACAACAAACCTGCTGACAGAAAAGAACGGTGAGGAACCACATTGATTTTCACGAGGCTTAATTGAAACATTTATACAAATCTGAGCCAGCAAGCACTTCCCTGAATAAACACTACTTGTTTTCCTCCCTCTGAACAAATGTGCAAGCAGCAAAGATAAATTTGAGGCAAGTGTACCACTGAGAGCCAGAGAGACTATTACAGTCTTTCTAAATACTGTATCTGCGCTGCTTTGTGTACGATCACACCTGTAATGTAAAAAGAAGGCCCCCCCCCCATTTATTTATTCATCTCTTCATCCTGCCATGTTTTCATTTATTGGCACTGGAGGTAGACAGCAGGATATTGATTGGGGTTTGTGTGAAAGGGGCATCCATCACCTCTCTGCAGCCCACCCACATGAAGGAAGGCCCCCATTAGCCAAACCCTGTTCTCCAGGGTGGCCCCCTCTGGGTGCACAAAGGCCCTCTCCATGGATCTCACTGCACCTTGTCACAGAACTCCGTCATGAAACACAAGCCTTAATCCAACGGTGTAATCTTGACCTCAATACATCTAAAAAAACAACAACATCCATCCATGGGAGGCATGTTTCAATAGGGAATTAGAAAAACTGACATTTCTTTGAAAGGCTCTGTATTATGGAGCGTTTGTCAGTTTTAGAAGAAGAGGCAAGTGGGGGGCAAAACCAGAGGAAAAACATGTCAACCCCTAATCCATTTCTTCCATTGATATATGTACGGCAGGCTTAAACAGAGATTTAAATAATTCAAAGCGCTCCACTCCATAATCAGCTTGTGAGCTCAAGGAAGCAGCATGATAGAGCGTACAGTAGGACCATACAGGGAGACTGATTGCTCAGCCAAAATGCATAATTAAGAATGGGGGCGGGGGGCGCTTTGGGGAGGGGAGAGCCCCATTTAATGACATATCTAAGGTCAGCTGGATGATGCTTGTGCAGTAGCCCATTTACTGGCTGTGTAGTGGTCTGAGTAGTGTGAACGTGACAGCGTTGCTGTAGCTGTGAGTGTCTCGTCAATGCTGGAGTATGCTGTCAGCAAACATGCCTTCTCAAATAATCATCTCAGGTGGGATCCATGGGTCCATATGGTTTGCATTATTGAAAATGTTATAGATTATCACAGATGGTGTTGTTTAAAAGCCTCATTAGTTAATAGGACATGGCTTACTGTATTGGTCCCTACTCAGTCAGTCAGTCAGTCATTTTCTATACCTGCTTATTCCTCATTAGGGTCGCAGGGGTCTGCTGGAGCCTATCCCAGCGCGTTACGGCGAGAGGCAGGGATACACCCCAGATGGTCGCCAGCCAATCGTGGGGCACACACACCATTCACTCACACACTCACACACTGTAACAAATTGCTGTAATTTCTACAGGAAAATTTTACAATAACTTACTGTTCTGTCATTTTACAAAATGTTATTGTATACCGCACTGCATTGTGGGTCCAAAATAAATACAACAACTGACAGCATTTCCCCACAGTAATGTATTGTAAAATTACAGGTAAGTTATGCTCTGACTGTAAAAGAAGCATATTACAGTTAGATTCTGTAAATGACCAGATGTTGGCGGGTTGAATTTGAAAGAGAAGACGCCATCTTGACACAGAGACAGGAGCAACGGCCAAGGATGTGTCCTGCACTGATAAGTAAGTTCGAGTTTAACCACCTAAGTTACAAAATTAAAATGTGATATAACTTGTAAGTGATATGAGAGTCTTTAAAAAGCCAGCTCAAAACGTGTCTGTGGTAGTTCCGACCTCCCGCGTCTATGTGCCGACAGCCGTGCCGATAGCTCCAGCCGCCTCCCTCAGCTGGTTTGTGAGCTATCGGCACGGACTAGTTATGTTTGAAAAGCTAGTATGTCGCGTCGGTGTAAATGTCGACGGCGAAGGGGCCCTGTAAGGTGCAGGATACGCAGCAGCGGGGGTGATTAAACCGTGAAATAAACCAGGACAATAAACAGCGACACAAGTTATTTCCCCATCTGGCTAGCGCCTAAGCTAACATGTTAGCCATAAGCCAATGTCTCACGTCTCAAGGCAAACAAAACCTGGTTTGGGAAATAATTAGCCTTTGTACGAAGACATTCACTGTAAATTCGCCGTTTTGAAGTCAAACAGGATAAGCTACGTGAATCTATAGATTCAAGGAGTTTTTGGTTTTTTTTGGGGGGGGGGGTCGGTCGGTCGGGAGATTTCATTTGTTTAATCATCATTTGATGTTATAAGCCTTTTGTGACAAAATAAAAACACGCGACCCTGGTCCTTTTTTACACTCCTTTTCGCCGCTGATGTTATTGATTCATTTAAACGTAATAGTTTTGAGCCATTTAAAATGGCAAAGAGGGCATCTCGCATTCATTGCTCTGGCCCATCCTTCACTAGACGGGGCGTCATTTTTTTTTTTTCAGCGCGAGATTAACGTGTGTAAATACTAGGGATGGGAATGTGTTTCAGTTTCATGGAATCGTTTGGCAGTTAATCTAACTATTCTCTTATGGATTCCAACCAGCGCTAATTACGTTACGTACTTTACGCATGTTACGCACGCTCGATTCAGCAACAGGACAACGCGATTACGTCACGCTGGTTTCGCACGTGCGTTGCAGTCGTCAACAACAATGGCACCAACTAGGATCAACCGCTCAAAAACGTGGCTTCACTTCACGAGGAAAAATGACAACAAAGCGATTTGCAGTCCTTGCAAAGTGAAGATAACCGCGTCGGGGGGGAATACGGCTAATATGCAGAAACATTTGCGCACAAAGCATGCGATCTTTTTAAACGAGTGTCATGTTTTTGACGCTGTGCCACGCTGTGATCACCACTGCGGCTACCACTGCCTATGTTCTTTGCAAAGCATGCGACGCTAACATTATGCTATTAAACGAATGCGGTCTGCATTACATATAGAAGATGACCGTGACAAGAGAGAGTTAAGGTTGTGACTTCTTATTAAACAAACTTCCAATACCAATCAAAATGTTTGTTCTATTTCCCCAAATCGATAAAGAATTAAATCGTTAAGCAATATCGATAATGGAATCGGAATCTAAAAAATCGTATCAATTCCCATCCCTAGTAAAGACAACGGGTAAGAGTGTTAAGACTAATCTTTTTTTTATTTTTAGTTGTTGCTGTAACTTTTGTCACCTTTCTAAGTGAGTTACTTCTGGCCATTACAGCTTAAGTAGTTTCTGGTGTTAATACAGTAAATACAATTGTTTACAGTTACTACAGTTTACAGTGAGAAAAGAGACAGCTGTGTGTTTGTGGTGCCTCCTGCTGATCACTGAAACAGTGTATGTGGACAGAGCTGAATATTTTGTTGGGTTGTTTAGTGTCCATCGGCCGACAATACCTCCCACTTAGTTACTGTCCACCACTGTACTAGACAGGCATCACCAGGTTGGCTCCACAGTTTAAATTTCCTCAACCTTATATGTGAGTGAATATGAGGCCACTAACACCTCGTCTGTTTTGCAGCATCATTTGGCCACAGGTACAGAAGGAAACCACATCCACCGCTGAAGACACAGTGATCGCAACACACATCAGCAAGGACAACTTCCAGGTGAAATCATTTGTCTAGCTTTTTTCAATTTTATTCCTCTATTTCTTATAACGTCTTTTCTTTGGCTTTCTGTCTTTCTGGCTATCTATTTTTGTTGCTAGCCTTCCTTCTTTCTTTCTTGTTGGCTTTCTTTATTTTACTAACTTTTTTCCCTGCTAGCTTTTTTGGAAATCCATCCATGTGAACAGGGTTAGGGTTACCCACATGGGACGAGAGTATTCATTATGGTATTAATGAGACTAAGCCATGTTTTACATAAACCATTGTGGTTATGGTGATGCAACTGTAAATAGTCAATAACCTATACATAACTACTACAAATAATATGTGACAAGAAATCCAAACTATTCCTTTTACTGTTATGAACATACAATTTCACTGTATCAGCCAATGCATTGCAGATCCACTTCCTGGTTCAACTTGCCTGGAAAATATTCAACAGCATAAATTCTTTTTTTTTAATATAAATGTTTTGCAGTTTTTCATATTGGAAGGGCAAATGATTAGCTTGTCTTGCATAACCTGGATTCTGCTCTCTCTTGTACACCAGCAGTCAGTGCAGGGTTTTCATGAAGTTTCTTTTCATGTGATTTCAGATGTTTCATGGGAATCAATCCAACCAGAGGCACCAAGACGGCAAGGCAAGTCATCCAGAAAAGTGGGAAGGTCCGTGAGAAGAAGAATAATGCAGTCAACCCGCACGTATCTTCACTCCTCAGGAGATTAATGGACTTTGAATGGCTTTATGCTTAAGTCATATTGCAAATGATGAGGACTCCCCTCCATATGAATGGAAGTAGGTCATAATATTCCATTGAATTCCCTACAGTGACAGGTGTGACTGTTTTGTTGAGATACTCAAGTTAACATAATCTTTCCTGTTAATGAGTTGATATGTATCTCGGTATGATATTTAGAGTGTGTTGCACTTTATTACTGTAACTGCACTTAAGTTTGTTTTTGTTTTTTTGATTTAAACCATAATCAGTTGTCGTTTATGGCTGTAGCTGAAAAGTGTTCATACCTGGCCAGTTCATAGAAATAGGCCACCACCGCCTAACTAGGTGCTGGATAGGCTGGTCCTGCCAGGACCCTCTTGTTGCATTGTATTCTGGTTATTCTGTATAAGATATCTACCTCATGTTTTTAAGAGTTTGAAAGTACATTTCAGTCTTTTAAAAGTGAAAAGCATTCACTTTTTCAGCTATTTGTGTGACGGTAGATCTTCGGTAGGATAAGACTAGCCTTTGTTCCCATGCATATCAATGAGCCTTGGGTGTCACCTGTTAACTAGTTGCTTCCTTGGATCCCTTTGGTGGAGGAGAAGGTACTGGCCATTGCATACAGGGAACACCCCATAATACCTGCCATTGTGGAGATGATCAGAACCAGGCAACCAGACTTCACAATTTGGTCCTTGTCAAAGTTACTCAGATCTCGCTTGCCCATTTTTAAAGTAAGTGAACAGTCAGTTCTTGAAAGTTGATGTGTTGGAAACAGGACTAATGGCGAAACGTAAAAAATCTGAGCCACTTAGAAAAGGGCCAATTTGTGATAGCGTGACAATTGGGTCAAAGCATCTCCACAACAGCAGATCTTGTGAGGGTTTGCTGGTCTGCAGTGGTCCATGGAAGGACTACTGGTTAATGGGTGACAGGATCATGGACACCTAAGTCTTACTGGTATTTGTGGAGCTAAGGTAATCTGATCCCACAGATGAGCTACTGTTGCACAAACTCCTGAAAAGCTTCATGCTGGCTATGATAGAGCTGTCATAACACAATATCACAGCTTGTTGCTACATTAACACGTTAAAACCACTTATCAGGCAGCTGCTTTTAATGTTGGCGCTGACCAGTGTATGTTGAGGAATGTGCTGGTAACGTTTGTATGTATATGTGCAGAGGTGTTCTCAGTCTCAGTCTCGGATTTTAGTTGTTCAGGTGAAAACAAGTTTTATGTGTGTTGTAAAACTACAGTTTAAATAAATGTTGTTTTGTTGCAGCTCTGACTTTGGTTTTATTTAATGGATGAAATAAGTCTAATGAAGTGTTGATGATTTTTGGTTTAACAGCAAACCTCATTACATTCAAAATATTTCATACTTTGCAATGCATGCAAAGATGCTTATGTACAAACAAGACCTAACTGTCTACAACAGTGTAACTTCTGTAATTTTAATTGAATACTAGATAACCTTGTAAATGAAATCACATTTAATAGTTGTTTTTGTGGTGGGTGACACAAAATTACTGTAATTTATATACAAAAAAACCTGTAAAATGTTTACTGTAATTCTTTGTCCCAGTAATGGATTGTAATTCAGTTTTACAGGAATTTATTGGAAACCTTTTTGCCAGGAAGTTACTGTAAAATGAAATGCTGTATATTGCTGTAATTCAATTTTACAAGATTTTATTGGCAACTTTTTTGCCAGGTAGTTACTGTAAAATAATTACAGTGTATGACTGTAATTATTTTTACAGTAATTAACAGTACATTTTACAAGATTTTATTGGCAACTTTTTTGCCAGGTAGTTACTGTAAATTCTACAGTCAATTCGTTACAGTGCACCTATGGGCAATTTAGAGTTGCCAATTAACCTCAGCATGTTTTTGGACTGTGGGAGGAAGCCGGAGTACCCGGTGAAAACCCACACAGACACGGGGAGAACATGCAAACTCCACACAGAAAGGTCCCAGACCCCAGACCTTTCTGTCTTGAACCTGCGACCTTCTTGCTGTGAGGCAACAGCGCTAACCCCTGCGCCACCGTGTCGCCCAGGTCCCTAATCATTTTTTTTTTTTTTTGTAGCTTTGTAGCAGTTGTAGCTTCCTGCAGCACACGGCTGGCTGACCACAATATTCAACAGACCCAGTGAGATTCATTTCTTACTTGGAGGGATGCGGACAATCTTTTGTTTTCGGAACACAAGGTCAAATCAGCCATCCCACCCAGCTTAGCTTGGAAAGAAAATAAAGGTTTTACTGTTTATAGATTGTTCCGACATCACATATCTGATTTATGCACTGAATGGTATTTTTGCAGGCATTTCTGAAAACACCCAGACTTTTCAAAACTACCAAACCAAGTCAGTAGAGAGCAGTAAGTCAAAGTAAGAGATTTAAGTCCGTCAAACATGGAAAATCTACTTAAGCTTTCACTTTTCTATAGGAATACACACTTGCTACGGGCACTGCACTCGTTTGGTCACTTGGTAGCACTACTCACTTGAGTAGTGATTGGTCAATGGTACTGGAAACTGGACCACAAACAGAAACTGGAAAGGTCCGCTTCGATTTTCAATTGCAATTTTCTGATCGCAAAATTATTGTAAGTCACTCAGTAGGCCAGTGTATGTGTGTGTGTGTGTGTGTGTGTGTGTGTACGACCTTACCGCCTGTCCTCCCATCGGTGTGCCCCTGCCCTCCCCTCTCAGCACAGGGATCCAGATGGCAGGAGGAAGCAGTGACCAGGGCGAAGGCCTGTCTGTCTGCCAGACTGACAGCAGCTCTGTGCCAGAGGCTCATTATCAAACAGCAGCCACGGCAACAGCGATGACAACAACAACAGCCATGCAGCCTCCAGACTGCTGCATGCGGCTGACCTCAAAACAACACAACACACAATCTCATCTGTGACTACTCCGTGCCATTAACCCTCTATTGTATGAAATATTACATAGACACGACCTTATATATATATATATATATATATATATATATATATATATATATATAAAGTTTTTTATGTTATGTAAGTCAATGGGGCTATCAGTAATTTTCCATATTTGCATATTGTTGTTGGCAACTAATGTTATTAAAAAAAAAAAAAAGAAAAAAAACTTTAAAAAATTCTGAAAGAAAGATAACCTTTGGTTGTGAGACAGTGACGCTCACCTGTCAAATGTCCATGAGCTAACAGTATATCCTGGTCATGTGACCTACATAAATTGTATGTCCTTCAAAAATAACAGCCCCATAGATTTTATATTGCAGCCTTTTGGAAAAATTAAGTTAAAGTAATTGTTGCCATATGGCAACACGATGCAATAGAAGGTTAATAAGTGGCAATTTAGGCCTTTTCTGTTGCTGTGAGGGCTACAGCTGCACATTAAACAAACATGAACATACAGTGAGAAGTAATGTGAATTCATATGAATAATCATTTAATTCTGCAGTGAGAAATGAGTTGTCAATAGACTCCTGTTTGTTTGCTAAAAGACAAAACTCTGCAAGAGTTTGTCTTTGTGAGAAAAATGTGACATATTGCACAGTATTTACTCACAACTGACACAATCATACCAGGACCTTGAAAGGCAGACTTGACAAACGGCCTTGTCATATGCTTGAAATAATGCACACGAACAGCAGTAAATAAGGATATTCTATTATTGTACTAAAACCTTGCTCAGGAGACGAGCAGTTAAGCCTGCTCTTTCCATTCCTGTGTTTAAACAGCTGTTACTTAACAAGTCTTTGCAGCGTTTGATTTCCAACTTCAATATGCAAACAAATCATTACAGCCACTCAATCATCTTGTTTGGATCTGAAGTACAGTAGCAGATTGCATATGTAGCAAATTAGAATTGAGAGCAGAAGCTATGAGGCTAAAAACACTTGCAGCCCATTTGCACAAATGATTTCTTTTTGAGTAAGCATCTGAAGATTTTTGACATTTTAACGATTTCAACATCAACACAATCATGTTCTGCAGGGATATCTATATGTCAGATGACTGTTACAGTAACAAACAAATTCAAATTTGTCTTTAGCTACATGAATGAATGAGTTTTCATGACAGGATCATTTGTAGAAGAAGAAAACGTACGTCATAAAAAATATTGCACACAATTTGTTTTTTTCCAGATTGCTTCTTTCATCACACAAAACGTGTTTTGGTGCAGAGACATACAACCAATTTCCCACATTTCCAAGAGCCAACAGGATGTCTGATATAATGCAAACAGATGGTGCAGTGTGTAGAGTCAGGGAGTACAAACAGAAACACATATTCTGAGCAAGACTGAACAGCCTGAAGAGCTAAAAATAGTTGCATATTACAACATGGTTTTCAGAGCTTGTGATTCTACAAAGAATTCTATGAGACAAAGCTGTTTTCGAAGCAGAAATAATCTCACTGGTTGAGTTACTGTAATTCCCAGAGAAAAAAAAAGTATTTCAGGCAGCCAAGCAGACCTTCAAAGACACAGTGAATTTAATAAATCATTTGAGATCCAGTTTCCAAATAATGAATGCATTTAAAAAAAAAAAGACTTATGCTGCGCTTGTAATCTCTAGAACAATGAACAAATGCTGATTCACTCAGAGCAAAGTGAATGGGAGCTTTTCTGTGTGTATAATTATTTATTTTACAGAAATATGGTGTAACTGACAATTAGTGACTCAAAAGCAAGGTGTTTTACATTTTGTTCATATTCTGATTTGTTTCCTGTCTCTATTTCACCTTTTAAAGGATAAATTGATCCTAACTAACTGTAAAGCTAAAGCTTGATAGAGCCTATCCCTCTGTGCAGTAGTTGTGAGAAACAAGTGATACAAATGAGTAAAAGATAGTTTAATGAAGGCCTACTTTTATTTACTTCTACTATAGTATATTTGGAGCCACTAATCTAATATTTACTTGCTACATTTTCCATTTAAACCTTTCTTACTGAGAACGGAACTAGTCTGCTCTGCTCTGAATGTGGGGATTTGGGGGAAGCACAGCTGTACCGCAAATGGTGATAACCTAAATCTGGAGTGAAGAGTCTCGTCATTTGTGGAGGAGGCTGAAGGTGAAAACGTTTAGCTACATTTCACTGAAGCAAACAAACCTCAAAGCAAGGCCCGTTATTTCAAAATAGTAATTCAGGGTTTAAATCTGTGTTGAATTTGACAGGATGCGCTAGTTAAACAAGGTGCCATAAAATTAAATTATGATGTGTGATCAAGGGCTGGTCAGTAAAATGAAGATGAGGTGAAAGCAAATAAAACATCATGATGGGTTCAAATGTAACATTAATCTTGGAAACTGATGTAAATGGAGGAAGAGAGGAGAGATTGAGAATGAGACATCTCTGCTCTACTTCATTAGAAACATTTTGCACAAGCTAAATAACAGACATTAAATACATGTATTAACCACTGTTGACTCACTTTGACTTGAGAATAGCTGTTCAGTCCTCTACCCACCTGCATGCCATAAACCTCCATTGTTGTGCCAACACTATTAAAAACACATCAGTGTGCCCTACTGTAGCACGAGGTGACATGTTGCTTCGATACTATGAGCACAAACATTTACTCACACAGACATCATCCTGCTGGAAATGCTCTTCAGCCAAAAACGACAGAAATGTTTTGATGGATGTTTAAAGATTTACAGAAGCAGTCAAAAGTTTCAACACCCTCCCCCTTTAGTCTGGTGCTCTATCTTTAAAAGGAAACTAACAGCCTGAGGCTGAGAGCCACAGATCAAATCCAAATGTATTAAGAGGCTAATTAATATATTGTTAGTTTTGGTCTTCACGTGGGATTTGTTAACAGTGAGACACATATAAAATAATGCCAGCTTTAACATTTTATAGGTCTGAAATTCATGTTTTTGGCTCCTCCCACTGAAACCCAACCAATGAGACAATTTCTGTCTCAGAGAAATGTTTGAATAAGTAAAGGTTCAATGTGCAGATGGGCACACAGACCTCTTTGTATCCTCCTCCATGTGTTCCTTCAATTGTGCCATATAGCCTAAGCCCAGTATTTGTTGACTATGTGCTGTAACTGGCACATTACAGATTGTAGACCGAGCGTGAGTCACAGATGAATTCTGGCAGGCCTGTTGCTCCTCGGTGCCTGTGATGATGTCAGCACAGCAGCAGCCAATGAGCTGGACCCTCTCTCTGAAATAACTCCAATCCAAATTAGAGCTGAGGCGCATTCCTACAATACAGTATTCACATGTACAAGTGAAGCGTATGCAGTCCACCCAATGCATGTCACTGACACATAAACACTCTCTCACATGACTGCAAATGATAATGACAAGTCACCAAAAAAACTGTTGACACATACTGAGAGAAAGCACATGAGAAAACATCACATAGTTGACAAACCTCCACACACAGATAGACACGCACACGCGTGCACACACACAAACACACACACAGACAAGACACAGCTGTGAGCCCAGAGCAGTGCCCCAGCCAGCACAGCCTGCTACTGACTGACAGGACCTAATAACATATTTTCATAATCATCCTTCTTGCGGCTAATAATAACCTTTTGGGGGAATTGCGGCTAAATAATGAGGGTAGCAAATGCACCTCAACACCTCTGCTGGGAGAGACTGGTTGGCAGTGGCCTTGAAGTTTAAAGTTGAAACACTGGGTTGGAAAACGGCTGCAAGCTGCAGGCAAACCAAACCCCTCATACTTGCTCACTTCAATAAATGTTAAACATATCAACCTTAACATGTTATTCATTCAAAGCAGTACTTGGGGGACTTGCACTCCCTCTCATTTTTTCTGAAGGGCACACTAGGAAAGATCTTTATATAAAAAACGACACTCATCCTTGGAACTCAAAATCTAAATGTGGGGGCTGAAAACAGTGTCTCATACACACTTATTGCAACACTTGTAATACATTTACAAGCATGCAGTGGTGTGATTATGCCAATTACATGATTGCGAAGGTAATGACTCTCTTTAATGATCCTGTTTATATGTATCAAGATAAGTTTGATAGAGTAACTTGGGGCATTGAATAGCTCTGTTTACTTCCTGTTATGTTCTATTAGTTTTAAGTCAATGAACAAACCAGAGTTCCACTTAAAGGTAGAGTTCAACATTTTTGAAAATTCGGCTGTTGTCATGATTCCGATCCCAAATTCTGTGATGGATGAGTTACGACCTGAACATTCACGACACTATGGGATAATAACAGAACATTATGAGATGGAACTATTTTCAAGCTAAATGAAGAGATAGACTTCACATTCCAGACACTCAGTGGAGTGATCTCAAAAGGCTGTGTTTAGTGCAGCTACTTCTATCAACAAAACTAAAGAAAATAGTCCTAAGTATTTGCTTTACATCTTGTAATGTTACTGTTATATTGTTTCATAGCGCGGTGAATGTCCAGGTCACAACTGTTCCACAACAGCGTTTGGAGTTGCTGGATTGTTTATTTGTTGAGTTTGATGAGGGAAACCAAAAAATACCATGAGCCACATAGTAGTAGCTGAGCAGCTCTTGGCTCTTCTCGGCTGGTCTTGAAATAGCTTGTATCAACAAAAAAAGGTAAAGGTCCTATTGCTAGGACTATGGGAATCATGATGATGGGTGAATTTTAGAAGATGTTGCAGTATCTCTTTAACCCAAATTGCTTTTCATTTTTCCATGCACATAATTATGAACATCTTTCTTCTTCTCAAATGTGCAGCTTCATCAGAGCTCCAGATAGTTGACTTAGAGTTCGGCTCTGAGTAAGATCGGAGAAATCCACATATTGTACTGTGAGTATGCTTACTTCTATTATAACTCTAAGTACATTAACAGAATTTGAGTATGATGTTTATATGGGTTCTACCATAACTGCAATATGATCAAATAATTAGTCTTCATGAATACATGGTCACTGACTGATTAGTTTGAATGTGGTTATGTCTGGTGGAAAATCTGGTTCTTGTATATGAGTTTTGTTGTGAAGTACAATCAAGTACAAACAGATAAAAATCCTATGATAATATTGCCTAAACATTATGTATGGACAGTCTATAGAGATTGTATTTGGTTTTAATTAAAAACAAAACAAAAACTGTCTAAATGGATTTGTCAACTGATGTATCCAGACTTGTAGAGCCAGCCCTGGCGTCTAACTGCATCATCTATTCAATTCCACAGTAAATCTTTGGGTTGATGATGTAATAGTCACTGTTATTTGATTTTATAAATTAATTTTAACTTAATGGCCAAACATTCTAAACAAAATAATCTTCAGCAAGCATTCCTTCATGTGTTCTTCACGCATCCAATTCAGATTTTAACTTACAGTTACTTACCACAACTAAAATAATAAAATAAAGGCCAAGCCTGGTCCTTACACATCTTTCCTTGTGATTACATGTCAGTCTGGTAAAAACAAAAACAGCCTGTATGTGTTTTTTCTTTCTGTACGAGTATGCCATCCATCTCCACTATACACTGAAGGATGGCTGATATGAAGTGATGGTGATGATTGGAACTATGGGGCCTTTTTCCACATCTTGAAGCTGTAAATAACTAAATCAGTGACGGCTATATTCCATTTAGGTAATTCAATTTCAAGGTCCTGCTATTGTGCGGACTGTCTCTCTGTCACGGCTTACTGGAACACTTGAATAGGACAGAGCCACATTGTTATTACTGTAATACCTGTGCTTTTCTTAGTATGACAAGTCAGAATGTCTGCTATGTGAAGAAGGGCCTATTGCTCATGAGCAGCTTTTGACCAAATGAACAAAAAGCTACAAGAGAAGGAACTTATTGGATCTATTTCACATAAGCTATTACTTGTTTGTGATAGATACTTCTATATTCTATGTAAGATATTGTTAGAATTGTATTGACACTGATACCACTCATTGATACAGGTTAATAACTAGCCACAATTCTATCTATTTTGTATAAATCTTATAAAGCTACATTTTCGAATATTAACATTACATTGTTACATGTTTATTAACTTTGCCGAATACTCAATCTGCTGAGCCGACCTTGAACACATCATAATGTAATCCTATGGCACTTTGTTTAGCTAGCAAACCAGATCTAAACCTGTTGCTTTAAACACACATTTTAACTTTGGATTAGTACTTTGATCTAACAGGAACCTGCTACAAATTTTGGGTTCACTATTGTTTTTGGTTTGATGCTGGTTGGATGGCGTTGCTAATGTTAACCACCTGCCTAATATTAACTGCTTTGCTAAAACAGACAAACATGCCAAACAGTGTTTCTTGATGTTGCTGATGCTTCTCCCTTTGCACATGACTATCATTCACAATTATTGAATTTAGCTGCATTTTCACAGCTTAGTACATTTTTTCCCTGTTGGCTATGATCAAGCATTGTTAACACGCAGCATCATTGCCTGACGACTGTAAATGAAGGTCTCATTCCAGCACGGATCCAGGTAGGAGCAGGTGCCAAAAACGACTCTCTGTCTCGATCCCTAGTTGACGGTGGACTCTTAATCTTCTGGTCCGATTTTGTTATGCTGAACAATTCTAATTAAACCTGAAGGCTGAATTACTTCAACAAAGAAGTTTCTTGCTTCATAACGAGCACTGTCACAATTAAATTCCTTCTATATCTGCAGTGGAGAGGTCAGGCGTTAAATCGTAATAAAAGCAGACAGGTTAAGGATAAACTGACAATCTTATATACACACAGCTGTAAAGTTAATGCTAATATAGACACAAAACTGGCCAGGAGGGTTGGAAAGCTTCACACCCTGGCACATGGGACTACAGCAAAGCAACTGACAAGACTTTGGCTAGTCTCAATCAGTATTCTGGACAATGATGGGGAAACAGGGCCAAGGTTGAAATTTGTTGGAGTTATGCTTACAGATGGTGATTCACCTCCTCCCCGCATTCATTATGGATGAGGTCCTTTTGGTGCTTTCATGACAGCCTCTTTCATCCCCACAGAGACGGGAGAACTCTCCTCTCCCTGTAGCTTTAATAGTGGTAATGGTAACAAAAGCATACATTTTTAGTGGATTACATGAATGCTGGTAGAGTTCTCCTGGCAATTTACAGAACATGCCACCGTGTGTGTAAATGTGTGTTCAGCAGGTCTTAATTAATGGAGGCCCAGAGGATCCGTATTGTGTTATGCATGAGAGTAAAACCGACCTATGAATATATTATCCTGCATGTTAAACGCATGCTTTGCATAGTAGCTGGTAATGCCAAAGCATGTGCGCGCACACACACACACACAGCCCCTTTATGGGGAAATTTATTGATGACAGAACTCAGACTGCTCTTGAAAAATGGGCACGCGGAGCTAAGTGCAGCTTTCCAGGGAGTGATTCCTTGAGTCTGTGGTCCTTATGTCGATGGTTGTTAACGGCTCACTCTATTGCAAAGTCAACATCCAGCTCCTGTCTGCGAGTGAAATACCTCCTCTGTCGACATCGTAAGTCTGTCGGGGGAGATTTAAAATATGGCTCTCCCCGGACCACCTAGAAGTTGAACCCAGAATAATGCTGATGTTTGTGTTACTGCCGCCCAAGTGCTGGAGATTCGAAGAGCAATCATAGCAGCACCCTTTTGTTCCTCTTCTTTATTGCCTTGTCTCTATCTTGATCCCCCTGTGGTCTCGGTGTGGGCACCAGACCAACTTGGAGGTCTGTCTTTGTGGCAACAGCTGATGAATCCATAAAGAGATCACCACCCTCCAAAAAACTACGCATAAATGTGCTGGTATTGAGTGCGCCCTGGTTGGATTCCTCCTTGTTTTCTACCCACTATAGAATGCCTGGAATATGAAGTCATGAAAAGCTCTTTTGTGCTCATGTTGGAGTGAAATAGATGTGCACAGGTTTCATTCGACTTCAACAGGTTTTCCACTCATTTTCGCGTGTCTCTTGCTCATTCTTTGATGTTGTACCTGCATGAACTGTTGCACAGACACACAATGGTAAAAGGCCGAACAATCTCAAGAGTTTAACAGCAGTTATTTTCTTAGGAACGCTGGGCTGTGGCCTGCACCATTAAGTGTTCAATCGAAGATATCGTTTCATTTCCTGCATAGTTAAACTCTCATTTCATAATCTAAACCGATGTATGTAGTCTGCTGTCCATGGAAAATGTTATTGTCAGCTAAGCACTGTGAAGTCCAGGTGTCCTCATTTATGTCTTTAATGTTCAACAGATTTTAAGGACATTGTAAATGCAACTGATATTACTTTTCATTTAGAAAAAACTCCTGAAAAAGGCCACCTCAATGAGGCAAACTATCGGTGAAGTCTGGTTCTACTTTTTGCAGGCAGAACTATTCTTTGTGCACAGTGAAAATGCTATAGTGTGCATGCCAGGCCAGTAGTCAGTGGTGCAACTTTGCAAGTCAACACCACTGAATTTCCCTACATGCTTTTATACTAGCACTTCCCTCTGTCACGCACACACCATAGACAAACTAACATCTGGTAGCAGCAACATTTTTATGAGTAGAGCTACCCGACGAGTCACTCTCAATTGTAAAAACAGAATGCAAAACTTCATATCCATGCAGCGGGTGGTTGGGGGTGGGGGGTGGTGGTTGTTTACACACACATCTTCAGTACACCCGTTGACAGAAAGGGTTGCAAAGTCTAAATATTCCACTCTGGAGCCTGAAATTAAAAGACAGTCTCTTCAGGATACTGCGAAATAAGGTCCAAATAAACAGAAGCTTCCTATTTTTTTTTTTTTTGCCAAAGCTGCTGCCATATAAAAAAGGCCTGAAGCTGCTGATGCCTGGTAATTCATGAAAATACTCATTGTTTGTACTCATGTTGTACTCACATGTTTTGACATTTTAAACCAAAAATTAAGCATCTGTGTGTGTGTGTGTGTGTGTATGTGTGTGTGTGTGTGTGTGTGTGTGTGTGTGTGTGTGTGTGTGTGTGTGTGTGCATAAACACCTCAGGAATATTAATGAAATTCAACCTTAAGGCTGCAAAAGATGATAAATTGTCCAACAGTTGAATGAAACATCTTTGCTTCAAAAAATGACGTGGACCATTAATCAAATGGAAAACATCTTTTAGGTGTATGGGGATATAATTGAATGATTCCAATCTATTTAAATCAATCTGGTTCTTCTGTTAAAAGAGCATGGTACTCTATTAAATGCAAATCGGTAACAAGAAGAACACGATGATCACATTTGTTGTATCTGTGGCTGTTGAATGAACATTTTGTCCATGGTGAGGAAGTGGACAAAAGTGGAAAGCGTGTGACACATGCCATTAGTGTTCTTTTGTTATAGTTGTGTCAGCGAGGCCCCTCAGCTGCCCTCACATCAGAGGATATCTCTATGACACACTAGTAGACACAAACACCTTCTGACCGCTGGCGGACTGCCACCCGCCAGCTCCAACATCTTTCACATGCTGTCCTGCCGTTTCTCCCACTGGGAAGGTCACTGCCTGTCATGGTGCATGTTTCTGTAAAACATGTTCGACAACGACGTCAAAAGCCAAATCACTTCCTCATAAACCTGAATCCTGGAAATATAACACAATGATCCCCTTTATGATAATGTCATTGCTATCAAGTCTAATGGATCCGTAACCACCATAATGTTAGAACTCAAGTCTAAATCATATCGCTTGTGAATATGGCTGAACGTGCAAAGTGGTGAAAAAAAAAAAGTTTGGTTACAGTTCACTAAAGCCAAGAGATAAGATTGCTTTATGATGTGTTGAAGGTCAATAAAACGAAATTAGGCACGGTAAATAAAATGTCATTTACAAGAAAATGTCATTGGCAAGAAAAACTTGAATGCAGATTTTTTTTTTATTATCCCCCGCCCCAGAGAAAAAAAAACAAAAAATGGATAATAAATAAAAGCAAGTTCCAAATAACAGAAAAATTTTTTGGATCATTAAGAAGCATTGATCAATAACAATTCTCTTCCCTAGAAAATGAGAATACAGCATTTTTTTTATTCGCATCAAGTCAATGTGAAATGTGAACACTCACCAAATGAGTGTTTGGTGCCATCCTGGGAAAACACTGTAGTATGATATTATATACAGAAGCATATTAAATGGATAGTTTACAATAGGCAGCCTGTGGAGATGCCTCCCTCTGTAAATCACTATATTATGATTGGAAATGTATAAACTATAGGATAACATCACCAAGTCCAAATCAATATATTTAGCAAGATCAAATTCAAAAGTCAGATTTAGCAATACGAACACCAAGCAAAATCACCATAAACAACAAGATCCAACAGGCAGCCAGCAGATAAATATCAGCTCAACAAATAAAGGTCTTGTGAGTGTTATTCACCACCATTACAAGACATGAATATTTCATACTTTGACTGAAGTTGTCACAACACCGATCACTGCTTCTGTAATATGTAGAAATACAAACAGCACCACTTCACCATTGTTACCCACACTGAGGTCGGAAGGGGGAATTATATGAATTTTCCGCAAAGCGATCAAATATATAAAACATTTATTATATTTTGAAACATATGTTAACCTTACTTGATGTCAGTAGTTGATGTTCTTACCCCTCTGTCTGGGTCCGTCCTAGTAGAATGAGGCCCAAGGCATCTGCTTCATTTGCCGGCTGTAATCTGCTTCTGCATATTAAAATACACCATTAAAAGTCACAACCATGCTCGTTAAAGTTACAGCCCATCTCTGTTTTAAAGGAGAAACCTTTAAAAGCATCACTACCACTTTCAACTACATCACGCTCTCAAAGGATTCAAATTACAGCCGCGATGATCCTATTAATTACCTCGATCCTGTCAAACTATCAGGCCGACAGACACGGCACGACCTTCGAAAAGAGCTCTCTTAATAAGCCATGCCTTTTTTGTACATACTCTTTGGCTTTATAGCTCAAATAATATATCTCTGCAAACATATTTATCGCGGAGTAGCCTACTTACTGGACAAGGATGGTTATAACCGCTGCATATGTGGGTCAGTCGTAGAGAAGGATTAGATTGTATTCATTATTAATACCTCATAGGGGTCACTAGGCTAATTGTCATTTTGGGGAGAGAATCTGCTTATGCTGCATGGTCTTTATAAGCTAATCCTTGTTCCATACAGCTACACAGTATACGCACGTTTCTGTTCTGTTAGCGCCTCACTGACATGAGAACAGGCATACCTGTTGTCGATGTGTTTACAGTGTTATTTATTGTGCGCTTGTTTGTTTCGGTCCATTTGTGCTATATATAATTATACACTGTACTAAAAACATCTATCGACAGTATCTTCCTTTGCTCAATGAGTCTCAATCATAGTTGCTGAGGAAAATGAGGATGTTACATCACTGCTTTTCCTTTATTCATTTTGATTGATTGGTTATGGATTTAAAATGCAGTATGAAGTTCTGTAACTGAAAAAGTAATGTTCTCCAGAAGGAGTGAATTAAGGAGCTACTGAAGTGATTCATGGCTTTAATAGGAATCTGTAAGCTGGTTATGCAGTAAGTCAATGTATATTTCCAGGTGTATTTAAGAGCTTGTTTACCAAGTATATATATTGTAGTGTGCATTTTTAGTTCCATGCATTACCTACTGTGTGGATTTTTGGGAAAACATACAAAACAAAAAATAACCCATTAGTCATATTATAATATGATAGCTAGATGACTAAAACTGATTATTATGAAGTTCATTCAATTAAATACCATAACATCAGATGATCTAGTTGATTTTAAACAGCTCTTGCAGGCTTTCAAGTAAATTGTCAGCTGTGTGGATAACAACAATTTTAAAAAAAGAAAAAAAAAACATCAAATCCATTTATAAACAATCCATGAAGAAAATAAACCGCACTGCGAAAACAAGATGAAATGCTCAAAGAGCAACAACACATTAGCGATCTGATTAGTGACACTTGCATCGACTGAGCCAACTCTTCTTTAGTTTGGAATTTTGATGTACTTTTTATGCCCAGAAAAATCAATGTCGGCTCGCCTCAAACATTCTGAGTCACTCTCCATGTTTGTGATGGTCCAATCTGCCTACTTGAAAGAATAATTCCCCCTCACATTATGTCTTGTTTCAGCCAGAATCTCTCTCCAAAAACAGAAGCAGGAAACACCAATTCAGTTTGTCTCGATGACAGAAAAATAATTTTTTTAAGATCACTCAACAGAACATCGTCTCCCGAGCAGCACGCGGTGGCAGCAACAATCTACCTTCACTGTGATTCCTATTCCCTCCTCAGCTGGCCTCCCTCTTGTCTCTGAGGTCTGTTTAATGAGCTCACTCTGAGCTGTGTTTAAGCTCATTAACCTTTGTGGGTGGTGAGTCCACCAAGGGAAAGCCATTGATACACAGATATAGCGAGGGGGATTCTTTACACTTCACATATACACACAGTGATTTTGACTTATTAACATTCTGCAAATTATTTTAAAATACTTTGACAACTCTGAAATATGAGGAATTGATTTTTTTTAGCTGGAGAAAGCCAAGAACTTGAAATTCTTCATAGATTGTTGCATTAAAAAAAAGCTTTTGGAATGAATTTCAGAAAAATAATAAATATGCACTAGTGTGAAATTATAATCACACCATTTTAAGCTCATAATATAATGTAATATAATATAATAATTGCTGATACTAGGGATGATCATCATTAATCATTTTATCAATCACATCGAATTTTGATTGCTCGATGTCCATTTAGATTTTAGAAGAAAACTAGATGAAAATATTTTTATTTTATTTTTTATATTTTTATTTTTTTATTTTTTTATTTTAGTTGACTAAAACTAGACTAAAATGCCATGCCAATGCCAATGACTTTTCCTAGATTAAAATGTGACTAAACATAAAACAATACAAGTTGACTAAATATGATTAATAAGGGCTTTTGACAGAAGACTAAAACTAAATAAAAAAAGCCAACAAAAGATAAATTGCTAGGATACTAGGTTTAGAGTTGCTGAGCACTCAGAGACCAAATCACACAGGGCAGGCAAAATATATTTTATTGTTATGTACATTTTATTGCAATTTCATCCACACATTTATGAAAGAAAACATAAATATTGGGGTAGAGCCAAGTACTCTATGTTTTTGACAGTTTTCTAGCTTGTTAAATAATGAATGAATGAAATGGTAGTTGGGGCGACACGGTGGTGCAGGGGTTAGTGCTGTTGCCTCACAGCAAGAAGGTCGCAGGTCGCAAGAAGGTCGCAAGAAGACCTCCTTGGGTCCTGGGTCTGGGACCTTTCTGTGTGGAGTTTCGCGCTGGGATAGGCTCCAGCAGACCCTGCGACCCTAATGAGGAATAAGCAGGAAGATGACTGACTGACTGAAATGTTAGATTATTTCATTATTGGTTATTAACAAAGTATACAAGTCTTACAACAATAATGAAAAACAACAATAAATAACCAAAACTGAAATGGCATAGGCTGAAGCTTGTTTATGCATACAGTACAATACTCTTCATTGTCTACAGGAATTCAGTTCACAAATTTCAAAATGAACTAGGACTGCAAGCAGTCATAATGGGCCCTCGCCCCCATATGCCACCGCCTCCCCGTGCCACCACCCCACCGGAGTAGCGTGCGTGTCGTGCTCAGACCGAGGAGGGTGAAAAAAAATAGCCGGCCTCAACAGAAAACCGCCACGCCACTCGTCCAGCAGGTGGTGCTGTCGGTGTAACCGTGTATGGGTGTCTACACAGTCTCTCATCACACATGTAAAGTTTGGAGCAGATCAAGCAATGCACCACAGAGTTACCCGAACTTGGGGTGGAGCGCACCGGGAGCCATCCTGGTTACATGTGTGAAGTTTGAGGCAGATCGGATTATGTGGGACAGAGTTATGACAAGTTAACTTTGTCCACCAGGGGGAAGCAGACTTCCTGTTTGACATAGACCATTGGTGCCAAAGACGTTTATGTTTGTCTAGAGAAGATACACGTGTGAACCAAATTGCATGTTTCTACGATAAAAGAAACCTTATGGAGAGGGGCTATTGAATATTTAAAGGAGGCACTATAGATGTATTTAGCCCCACCCATGGAAGTCACCATCATCAGGTCAAAGTATTTGGCACCCTTGACCTGTGAATCCGTTTTCATGATGATATAATGTTGGTAAAGCCATCAAAAAGCCAAACATATTTACATGGCGAGTGACCCAAAATGACGGTGTGACTTCACAAAAGTCTTTTTTTATCACACATCCATTGACAACATCCTGGCAAATTTTTGAGTTGCATACTGTAAAAGCTGTAGGAGGAGATCGATCAGAGGCGAGGTGTGGAAATCGCCAAAAATCGCCCATTCAATTCAAGATGGCCAATTTCTTGTCGGGATTTCACCATGACGTCATGTGCGTCTTGGCATGATTGAGGTGTGTGCCGAATTTCATGACTGTAGGATTTACTAACCCCTATGATGAAGGGTTTTTGAAAGTTTCCAGGGGGCGCTACAGAGGCATTTGGCCCCGCCCATGTGGGTTGCCCCTATGTGATCAAAGCGCCTGCCTCCCTTGACCTGTGTATCCATTTTCATGACGATAAGATGTCGCTAAAGCCATCAAAAAGCCAAACGTATTTTCATGGCGAGGGATCGATCGTCGCTGCCTCGCTACACGGACGCCATAGGGTGTAGCCTTACAGTGTACAGCTTCACCAATGTGTTCTGCGTGTTTTAGAGGTGGAATGAAGTTACTGAGGACAACAACGTGTCTTCAGTACATGTTAAAGTAAAAAGTAGTCACTTCCTGTTACCACCACTCGGGACGGAGCCATGGTCATGTCCAGTCAGTTTGAAGCTGATGGAGTAAAGTATGTGGGCGTGACAGCCATTCGAAGTCAGATGGTGAGCTCTGAAACGATGACCAAAAAAGGTGGGGCCAGACCGTAAAACTTAGGAAAAAGCTTTCAAGGAGTTTGCACAGAGGGTGTGGAAATGGCCAAAATCACCTTTTTGGCGAAACTTCAATTCAAGATGGCTGACTTCCTGTTGGGATTTCGCAATGTCGTTAAGAGGCTTTTTGGTGTGTCTTGGAATGACGAATTTCGTGATGATTGGGAAAACTAAGCCCAATGCAGAGGGGGATTTGAAAATTTCCAGGGGGCACTATAGAGGCATTTTTGTGCGTCCATGCTGGAGACCAATATCATACATAAATTTTCGCAACTCCAGATGTGCATGCCGATTTTGGTGAGTTTTTGGGCATGGGCAGGCCCCCAAAAAGGCAATTCATTTTGACTAAGAAGAAGAAGAATAAGAATCACAGCAGTTCCAACTGCGGACTGCTGTGCAGTCATTGGCTCGGGCCCTAACTAGGACTGCAAGCAGTCATAAAGGGCCCTCGCGGAGTGTGGCAGGTGGGGGTGAGCGCAATTGCGGATCTGTCGAAGTGGCTTGGGACCGACGGCCTGGACTATCATTAACTATGAGCCATTTCATGAGGAAGTATGTTGAAGCTATCTCAAGTCCCTCTCTGAGGGAGAGGGAGCGTAATTTGCTTTCTTGTCACGCTCACGCCCTTTACTGAATTCTCACCGTAAACTTTCTCATAACGAAGTTCTTGAGATGGTAAAAACACGATTTGAAGTGGTTGTAGGTTATTCTCTAGGATAAATTTATTAAAGCGTCACAACAGTGACTTCCTGTTCCCAGCAGGGGGCAATCTTATGTGGTGTGAATATGAACATATACTCATGTTCAGAGTGGGACTAATATCACACACAATCAATTTCATCCAGTTTGTATGTTCCTTTCCTGGAGAAATCGCCACTTACTTTTTCATGGCGAAACATCAGAATTTGAGGCCTCACCGAGGCCCCACCCTAAACTGTAGAACCAACATTTTTAAAACATTTCATCATTGAGGTCTTTAGATGTCTCAGCCAAAATTTAAAGTTGCTCCAGATAAATTCCTAGGTTCACTAGTTCATCAAAGTATTATGCCTGCAAACGGCAATTTCACTGACATTCAATTCAAGATGGCAGACTTCCTGTTGGACTTAGGATATGGCTCCAAGAGGCTTTTTTGTCCGCCCTGAACTACTCCATGTGTGTGCCGAATTTCGTAAGTCTAGGTTAAAGATAAAGCATGGGCAGCATTACGTTTGAAAGTTGTTTCCTGCTACCAATAGGGGGCGCTATGAGTGTGTGTGAATATTAGTGTATAAATATGTTCAGAGCAGGACCCTTATGAAGCAACAGAGATTTGGTGCAGATAGAATATAGCCTGTAGAAATTATGATGAGTTGATGTCACATGGCGAGGGATCGAAACTCGCCACGTCGCTGAGGTCACTCCCTCCAATGAAAACTCATGATCTTAAACACATTTCATCACAAAGGTCTTGACATTCCACAACCATGATTTGAAGTAGTTATTAATTATTCCCTAGGAGAAATTCATTAAAGCATGACAACAGTGACTTCCTGTTGCCAGCAGGGAGAGATATGATGTGGTGTGAATATGAACATATGCACGTGTTCAGGGAGGGACCAACATCATACACCATCATTTTCATCCAGTTTGAAGGTTCCTTTCCTAGAGAAAGCACAACATCCTTTTTCATGGCAAAACATCAGAATTTGAGGCCTCGCAGATGATGAAAACTCACCATTTTGATAACTTTTCATCGTCAAGGTCTCTAGATGGCACAGCCAAAATTTGAAGTCACTGTGGGCAATTTCCTAGGACTAGTTCTTTAAAGTACAACTCCTGCAAACAGGGATTTCTGCAACTTTTGGCGATGTTTGATTCAAGATACTGGACTTCCTGTTGGAATTAAGCTAGGGGTACAATGGGCTTTTTTGTCCGTCTTGACCTGATACATGTGTGTGCCGAATTTTGTTCCTCTATGTGAAACTATATGGTGAGGTTGTTCTTCTTTTGTCTTTTTGGGCGATGACACTGATAGAAACCATTTCTGAAAGAGGGATTTACTTCATAGCTGAGGGAAATCATATTTGATTTCAACTCATATGCAGTTAATACGAAAATTAGTGGTGGGGTCAGTTTTCGGTTTTCAGAAGAAGTCCATTGCCACCATAAAACTACACCCATTGATGCAAGACACATCCCTGCAAATGGTTTCACATTTTACCACTAACAGATGGTAGTAATGCACCAAGAAATGCAGCGGAGAGGAAGAGTGATAGCTAATAAACCTGAATGCAAACAAGGCAGGTTTCAAATTGCAGAGGCTCTGCAAAAGTTTTATGAGGAAGGAAATGCATCCAACACATTTTATAGACCGGGAGGATACACTAGGATACGTTCTGGTAAGAAACACTGAATGTACAGTACATTCAACTTTTGTTCAGCACCTTCAAATCAAGATGTAATGTGATTACTGGATCTGCTGATGGATGAATGATTTTCTCAGCAAAAAATGTTCGAACCAGAGACAGTTCTATAAGAAACAAACATGATGACTAAGAGAGTAAGTTTGTTTTTCCACAGTATTTACCTTGATAAAATAATAATGGACGAGCTGCTACAGTCAGCTAGAGCTTTGAAGAAAAGAATTCCAGGAAGGAACGGCCTTATATATTTGGCCGAATACAAAAATGGAAGCGGACGGAAACTCCTGGAATAAAGCCTTCACCTGTCAGTGGCTCTGAATGATGGGTAGAGGAGATTTGCAACTTCAGAAAGAAGCAAAAGCCACAAAAACATCCTCAAAAACAAGTGCTCCATGTATTGTGCAACAGCCTTGTCTTCGGGCAGCATCTGCAGTTTTCAGAACAGTCAATTTAGTCATTTTGTTACACAAACAACCTGTCTTCTTGCTCTTCAGCTCATTTTGCTCTCTCTGAGCGACTTTGAACAAACACACACATTCAAACACTGACAGACTATCTCTGTGCATACACAATAGCAGCAGAAAGCGTGAAGTGTGAAGTGCATTAGCTTCCTGCTCTGACAGCCCATGTTCCATTATCAGCTGGCATTACGCCCTATTCCAGTGCCTCACCAGCCGCCCACCGGGCCAAGCCGAGCAGAAATAGGAACCTCTTTTCACACATGACCTTTGATCTCTGCTGAAGCAGCTGAGCATAACTTACTTCTCACTTCTTCTATAAAATTCTCTACTGTGTTAAAGGGAAAGTACCCAGGCATTTTAAAGTTATGGTATTTGTTAAACTGCTTAATGAGCTTGTAATAAAAACCTCAAACTTTTGAGGACATACCTTCCTGAGGACATTGTATTTATCTGTGAACAGGACCACAAGGGAGAAAAAAAGAGTTTTGGTAAAACTTGGTGTTAAGGTTTTGAACTTTCTCTTTCTCTCTTTCTCTGGATCATGTGACCACGACTCTCATTCCAAGTCACACCTTGAATTGGAATGAGAGTCGTTACCACAACGACTCTCATCCAAATTCACACCTTGAAGGATGACCTATGTGACCCTTTGTTATGGGATGGGAGGTGTGGTCTATAGCTCCACCCTCTGTGATCCAGAGATATAGCTCCTGGTTTCCATCATCAGGCTAGAACTGAAGAAGCCTTTCGGATGAAAGGTGAAACGTCTTCAAGCTCAAAGAAAAAGTCCAGTTGCCTACTTTTTAAACCCCTTGACTACAATGACCTGGATGAGTGAGAATCTACACAGACAAGGTTTTGAACTGACCATTCAATTTTGGGGTGGATCCCACTTATGAAATCAGCACATCGATTGTTTGAGAGTTCTAGTGGCTATTAGTGGCTCCTGCTCCTCAATGGAATGTGGGGAGGCAGAGTAAACCTGAACCAGCTGATTGCCCTACAAGGACATGCTAGCATTTATATGCTATGATTCTTTCTATTTCGTGTCATTTCTGTTTGTTGTTTTCGATTTTGTTTTCTCTTTTAGGGACTTTTTTTTTTCTTGAGTCGATTTCGAAGTTGGAGGGTCTAAGGGTGGGACTTTGTGCACACAGTGCCCAGCTTACAAACACAATAGTTTCTGAGAGGCTGGATTGTTCATAAGTCATTATACTGTATATTAAATTTTCATTTCCATGGAGACTGGCTTTTCTTACTACTACCAGTATCATCACTTGCCTCACGCTTTTTGCCACTACCACTAGCCTTTGTCTTATCAGTCATGATAAATTAGCATTATGCCTATAATATTATTATTAGTTTTTGTCATATTTAGTCAACTTGTATTATTTTTTTATTTAGTCACATTTTAGTCAATGGAAAGTCCTGGCATTTTAGTCTAGTTTTAGTCAAAGAAAATAATAAAAGTAGTGTAGTCTAGTTTTATTCAAGTCTTTCTTTAGTCTTTCACAGCAGGTTGATAGTAATGTTGATCAAAATGTATCTAGTCAAATTAATACATTAATCTTAATCTTTTCTCAAGGTTTATTGTAGATTTTGTACAGATTGCAGAGGAGCAGCTACACACACACATATACACACACTCCTGGCAGTAAGGCTGGCGGAGAAATACAGGTTACAAACATCCAGTGAAGGCATTTTTCAGATTGTAATTTCAAAAGTCTCTAACAAAAAAAGAGCAACGGCGACAGGCTCTCCCGGGAGCCATGGTTGTGTATACAAATGACACTTGCAGATTTTACTTTTACAACAAATTTATTTAAAAAAAATGGAGTCAGCAGCTACATAATGGAATGTAGATATGATATGGATGTTAGCTTAATGCTATCAATTAGTTGACACAAAGTTGGCACTGGGCTAAATTGATTTAAGCTACCAGCATATTATGTAACATTAGCCGTCAATATATTGTGAACGTCTGTTTAACTTGTGAAATCAATGTCGAGTTATCTCAAGCTCATAACTTAACTATCTTTTCTCTGGTAAGTCGCTGTTTTACACTGTATGACATCTTGCCATTCTTGACAATTTTAAAGTAGATTTTGCATCTTTTCTTTTTTTGTCAACAAAAAACGATTATCTCAATCTCTGTCTCGTCTTCTTCTCGTTTTCTTCATGAAAAAGAAACTGTTGGTATCTACGAATGTTCCAAACTCTGATGTTCGTACAGTATCTTGGGGAACTGCTGCGGTGGATTGGAAGCTGATTTGGTGGATACAGCACTGAAATGCTTCTTTTGTCAATTAATAAACCTGTTGTCCACACGTTATCTGCTTTTTAAGATCAAATTATTATTATTTTTTTTTAATTTTCTGTCGTATTCCTATTGTAAGCTAAATATAAGGCGTATGTTAAATGTGTACACAGGCTGACAATCCTGTGGAGGAGGAGAAAAAAAAATCCCTCCTCTCATTCACTCTACACACTCTCTTGGGACTTGTGGTTATGATGCTTACATGTTTCTCCAAGAAAGAGCCTGGTTGTTTCCGTCCCTCTGTCTCTCCTCCCTGATTGTCTTTTACAGCCACAGCTCTCCAGGGAGGAAGCCGTCATATTGTTTCTCCCTCCAGCAGATGCTCTCCTCCTACCGTAATCTGTCTGCTGCTGAGGCAATATTATTAGCTGCTGATTTTTACAAGGGGGGGGGGGTTACATACAGTACACATCTTTACAGCTTGGTTCACTTATTCTATGGCAGAAAACAGAAAAGGTTAAGAGCTAGTGAGACCGGAGGAGCGGATTAGTGCTTTGAGAATTTTACTTTTTATTGCTGTTAAGGTCACAGCCATATTAAAAATCCAAGGGAGAGCGACATCACTGAATATGTGGTCAGATGGGAGAGCTCCTTCTCAGCAGCGTGCTGCAGAATCAGCCCTGACTTTGATTTCATTAAAGAGCCACTGTGAGGCTTCTTATGAATATGAGATAACTATGTAAGAGCAGGAGATAACCGCAACAATGGTATCAGCAATCACTGGGAATCAAAGTGTATCCACATGGAGAGGAGCAAAGAGCCTGTTTGTGCCATGTGATATAATGGTCTGAAAAAGGATTACATCATTGTTTGGGATGTAGGTGGGGGGGCTGGAGAGAGAAGACTTGGACTGCCACCTGGTGTCCACTCCGACAAATACACCCTCCTCTGATCTGAAGCCACCAGTGTTGAAACATACCTCCCTGTGGGCGCTGCTGAATGAGAACATTTGTTCTCCCAGACACGCTGCATGAATTACCAGCAGTACCGCTTCCTTTATGCTACATGAAACAGGAAAGTGTCCGTACACAGGGGGAAGAGTGGCGGCCATAGTTTTCCATATGAGAGCATAGTAAATGGCGCTTGCCCAGCAGCCATACATTCCCACTCTGGGTAAAGTGTTGCCATTGCCAAAATGCCATTAGACAGCTGCGTGATATTTGCAGAGCTGCACAGCATAATGACACAGAGGGCTGTGTTTAGTACTTGTCATTACTCGGGGATTAGGACTCCTCTTTCAAGTCGATGCGTCTCTGAAGAGCCTGCAGTGTGCAGTCGCAAGGGAATGATTGGGCGATGAGACAGCAACATGTTCTTGCATATTTCCAGCACAGCGAGTGTGAGTTGCAGCCAAATCAAGAGCAAATCTCATAAGTCTCTTAATGGCACTTACAAACTAATAGCAAAATGGCTTAAAAGCTTCGGCTGCTACCTCAGTGTGCGTCTGCAGGAGGCACTCTGCCATAGAGACATGAGGCCTATGTCTCTCATAATCAGGTGGTTCCTGTGGTGATTTAGATTTTCCTTGCCGCATCTCAAAGCAAAAGCAGGAGTGGTATATTGGATCAATTATATGTCATTATTCAGAGGATGAAAAAGGTTAAAGTCCCCTTATAGTCACAAATGTTTTTGTTTTTTGTTCTTGTTCGCACAGATGGATTTTGTTTTAACGAAACTGCAGAATGATTTATCTGTCTGAGTTTTACACTAGAAATGTTGTGAAAAGAAGTGGAAAGTTTTAGTCTGCTCATTTAAAATCCAGATCTATTTGCATGATTTGTGACATATTCTGATCCAAAAGTACACAAACACTGAGAATGACATGGACAGTGAAGTAGACATACATCTTGTATCCAGCAATTCAATTTCTAAAATGAACAACATAATGATTGCTATAATGTTACGGCCATCCAGCCACTAGGCTCCTCTATCAGCCAGATAGACAACCAAAATATATTGTTTGAGCATGGTATTAGCTTAGCTTGCCATATATGAGTGTGTGTCAAGTCAGTCCTGGCTCAAGCAGTTCTCACAGTGCCTCATCAGCTGATTCCGCTGGTCCACAACGTTGGTTCCAGCTCCAGCTCACATTAGGGCTGCAAATGACCGCAGGGTTAGCAAACAAATACAACTGCCACAAAAGGTCATTGGTGATGCAAACGCCACTACGCTCTGACCATGAAGCCCTGGGTCGTGGTGTGAGCTAAAACTCAAAGTGGATAAACCTGGCTCTAAAAGCAATCTAACCAATCACGGAGCTCGAACAGTGACAGACAAGCCTTTGATAGATAAAGATCCTGACAGTGCCCAACTTACGAACACATTAGGTTCCGAGAGACTGTTTGTCGTTATATATTAGTTATATATATTTTTTGCCACTAGCACTAGCCTTTGCTTTATCAGCCATGATAAATAAGGTTAACTTGTACGGAAACAGTATTGGGCATACAAACCCTGATGTGCTGAGATGCTCACAGACACATGCAAGAATGAATTGGGTGGGATAAGGGAGATGAGTGTTGGAGATGTGCATATGACACAGCATGGGTTGCAGCAGAAACAGCCTTGGTTCAAAATATGAACTTACAAAGGCAATACAGCATTTTAGAAATTGTTTATATCTACGAAAGTCCATACATTGGAGTGTCTTATATTAAATCTTAAAACGAGTTGAGTTGAGATGAAAGGGATCTTTAATGTCTATATTTCTATTTTTCAATGATCTTCAGATTTCCGTTACTTCTAAACTTGTACCACTTCAAGCAAGAGCAGACCGAAAGTCATACTTCTCACCTATAAAGCTTTAAACTGGCTCTTTAAATATCTCCAGCCTTATTGCTCTAAACACTGCACCACCTCCCTTTGTGTTCCCTTGAGGCCGTTCACTTAACAGTTCCTCATTTCAATAGGATCTCTTTTGGTGTTTTTTTGCCCAGCGAGCTCCGTTTCTCTGGAACAATCTAGCACTACTCCTAAGGGAGGAAAATGTGTTTTCTGTTTAGTATGACCTCTCCTGATTTTAACCAGTTGGGGACACAAATCAATGACTCCCACTGAAAGTAAAGTAGAGACTTCAACCTACTAACCTCATGATCATTATACTATTAATTCGTGTTTATTATAATGACACCAGTACCTGTACGCTATGTACTTGTATATGTAATAATGTGTATTTTTTTTCTTCTCATTTTATTTGACTGTGTTTATATTGGGTATAGTGCACGGTGTGCACTTTAAATATAAAAAAAATGGCAATATACACATATTTGTTTCTTTTGCAGATACTGGTAAAATGTAGCCTGGATATATCCATCCTTCCTTGCATGCAAAGTCCCTTCACTCAGACTGCAATTCAGTCTGGCCACCAAGGGCCCAATTTTCCCCTCAGCAAGGGAGCCAATCAAAGAACAGCAAGACAATGATGAAACACAGAAGCAGATTCAACATTGGGGAGAGCGGTAATTTACTTTTCGATGCAGCCTTAGAAAGTGTTCTAAGCAATTTAGGCTGCAAGTTTAATTTGAAAAATTAGCAACTTTTAGCGCTAAATTATTTCATTGGTTAATCATCAGGTATGTCTGATACGATTGGCTATAAGTTACAGACAGACGCAAACCATAATATTAACCTACAATGAGATGAAGTTTCATGTGAGTAGGCTAGGTTAGATGTCAGTTGCATTTCATTTATTCAGTACTTGTACTTGGCTAAATGACAATAACATGAATGTAATCTAAATGAAAAAAGTTGATGCTCAATAGTTTAAAGTAGTTTAAAATAGTTAAAAATTTAAGGGTCAATTTTACCAAGATTTCAACATACTTACAAATAGGCCCAGACGTTATTGGCAATGCAGTTTATTTGGGTTGAGGTTTTCCAAATAAAACCAAAACTATCTGCATGCTTTCAGACCCCTAGAGAAAAGTGAGAGCATATGTATTGTGTGGTGAACATATTGTTTAACAGTTATAAAGTATGTACACTCATGTGACTGCAGTTAGGAGACCTTTCTGTAAAGCAGAAGTGTGAGGAGAAATGCTTTATAGGGCAGTGCTGGGCCCCTTGAAATGCTGACATGCATTTGTGTTTGCTGTCACATTTGGTGCCAATAACATTTCATATTCCTTTGGTGCAGATCTCTTCACTGAGCCCTGTCTTAAATGTAAAAGCAAAATAGTCTCTTGAATACACAAGAGTGATCTTGTGTGATTTTCCATCACTTATATTTTTTAAAGCCCCTCGCTGGTTGAGAAATCACAGCAAGGAGTACAAACTTGTCGTGCTGGACCTGCCATGCTGCTCATTCTCAAAGAAAACGTAGCAGAACTAATAACTCCAAACATTAGTTCAATCACTCACAGCAGCTAACTGCCAGCTCTGAACACTCCGCAGGAACAGGATATTTCATCCTTGCTTTGTGATTTCACAGCCGCCACGCAAATGCTGCTTATGATCTCATTTCAGCTGCTAATGTATTCACTTTTTTCTTTTTCTTTTTTTGCAACTCGCTTTGTTCCCTGGGTGGAAAGTGTTTAGTGTGCCAACACAGTGAGTTCTGAAAAGTGGTGTTTACAGACTTAAATGGGAGCGCTGAAAGCAGCGTGAGGGTGGCCTTGAAGCTGTATGTACAGTATGCTACTTTTAATTAGCATGTCAGTCAGTCTCAGCTGGTGATTTCTGCTCGTTTACAGTCTGGACAGTCCTAATAAAGATGCCAACCTGCAATTTATGTTTTACAAGGGACAATGCCATGATTTAAATCACTTGTACAGGAGGTACCCTGGTGATGACTGAAGCTCTTAATCCTCTCCAGCCTCTTTATGTGGGATCTGCATCTACATACATACCATAGAGCGATTGAGTAAACACTATCAGAATTCATATTTTATTCATTCAGTATTTTTACAGGGCGACACGGTGGAGCAGTGGTTAGCACTGTTGCCTTACAGCAAGAAGGTCACAGGTTCAAGACGTCCTGGGTCTGGGACCTTTCTGTGTGGAGTTTGCATGTTCTCCCCATGTCTGCATGGGTTTTCACCGGGTACTTTGGCTTTCTCCCACTGTCCAAAAACATGCTGAGGTTAATTGGCAACTCTAAATTGCCCGTAGGTGTGTGTGCCCCACAATTGGCTGGTGACCATCTGGGGTGTATCTCTGCCTCTCGCCGTAATGCACTTGGATTGGCTCCAGCAGAATAAGTGGGTATATAAGATGAGTATTTCTACACATTTTTCCTGTATTTTAAATTTACTAGTTTTCTCTAGTTTCTACTATTTTACTTTAACTAGTCAATACACTGGATGTTTAATGTTAAATAACATGAGCATTGTGTTACTACATGAAATAATTATATTACCATTAAATGTCTCATTTATAGAAGAAAAAAAAGGACTTTAAAAGGTAAAACAACTGTTTTATTGGTGGCATTTCTTTTGTTTCATTAGATAAAGTAGATGATTTTATGTTTAGCATTTTTGGTGGCCCTGCTGCCAGAATATTACATTTTCTTTTATGATCTTCTTTACGTTGTAAAAAAAAAGGAGAACTCCAGTTCAATAAAAGGAAGAATAAATATGGAGATATTCTCGAGCACAGCAGTTATTAGCAGAGATAAATCTTTTTTAATTAGCTGAGGCAATATCGCATTTGAGATGGTATTCTTTCCTTTTGCAATGCGATAAACAAACATCAACATTAGAAAGAGACAAGTTCAGTACACTCAGTCATAGCATGAAGTGAGGCGATGCTAAAATTGTTATTCAGGTCAAGTACTGTACTTTGCTACTGAATGAGCACATTTTAATAGCACAGGATCCCTGAGGCAAAGAACTCCATTCACATTCCAAACACAGCAGTTTCATTTACTGACCTTGAAGAGTTTTGTTTACACAAATTGAAATTAAAAAGGCAACGAGGAAGGAAATCATCTCCTAGTTTAATTTACCTTCATGTAGTAAACAGATCACACAGGGAGAACATTACTTTGCCCACAACTGAGATAATGAGCCTGCTTTCACTCACAGGGCTGTTTACATATTCACTGCACGGTCATGCTAAAGGGCCTGACCCATGAAACAAAGAAAAAAAAACACATCTCCCTTGTGCAGACGAGTAGAAAACATGCACCGGAGTGTTATGATTTGTATTCTTTGGGGTTTAATGTCTATCAAAGTTGCTGTAATGGAACTGGTTGGGGCGGTGAGCAGCATCTCTAGAGCTGGCTGTAAAAGGGTCCCCGGGGTCCTCTATATGTCACCCCAGCCCCGCATCTCTTAGTGGCCTGCCACGCTCTCAGGCCAACCTTTTGAAATGTCAGCGCGATAAAACACAATGGATTCAATGCGCTGGACCTGGTGGTGTCAAACGCCATTAGTTTTAATCCTATTTGTGGTGAAATTGCTCTTGAAAGGTAAAGGGATCTATAACTGTCTGGGGCCCTGGGCGAGGCTGTTGTAAATCTCTCTGTCCACTGATGACTCCTCTCCGCAGCTTTATAGGGTTGGAGGGAGAGCGTCTACATGCTGTGGAGACGTCATGTCCCAGTGAACTCTTGGCTAAATAATGGTGCTGTAGCGGATTGTGGGAGGCTATGCATCTCACTGCACGGTGGTATATTTCCAGACGCTGAGAAAAGAGTTGTCCTTTCCACTCCGCCCACTCCCCGCTCGTGAAGGCCAGCAGAGCAGAGATTCATTGATGACTCTATATGCTCCGCTTTTCTGTGGGCCCTTTACACTCACAATGCTGTTGTTCACTTCTCTGAGCTCAATGGCAGCCGTGTGGGGAAGAGAGAGAAGCAGTGGTAGAACAGATCAGATGTATGTAATACAATGGAGTGGATATGGTGTGACCTTGAAATGTTTACAAATCAGGGGAAAGAGGTGATTTTCAAGTGGAGGTTTTTATTCCAAAGCATCTTCTAAAAAGCAGAGCTTCCCTTCAGACAAAGCCATGCTCTGACTGCTGTTGAAAAAGGCAAATGGGGGTCTCACTAATGCCTACTATCTTGTTATGTTTTAATGACTGAAAATGCATTTTTAGCTATATACCATTAACGTATATGAATGTGAATGAGCATAAGCCTTTATAGTTCATATTAGTATTCATAATGTCTTTGCTTTTTGAAATTGCAGTTTTCCGATATTTTTCCCTGCCTTTGACTATCATAGGGAACCAAGACTCTAATCTTTCATTTGAAAGTTCCTTGACATTCTGTATTCTATTTGGGGAAGCATTAGGATTTAGTCATAGCAGAAGTAGGCTGAGGGACAGTAAAATGCAGAAGAGCTTGGAAATATTGTTTGACTCACAGCAGCTTAGGACTTGGACTGAGTAATTGTCTGAAGCTATATTATTAGTCATTTAATTTGTCTCAGTGCAGCTTTGATGTAAAGTAAGGCAGGGGCCAAAAGAGAAAAAAAAGGGCAGCTACAGCAGATGTTCCCGCTCAAAAAGGCACTTTAATGTACGTTTCGCCATTGAAGGGGACTCTTTAATGCATTTTGTCAGTCAAGATGACATTTTAACACACAATTGATTTAATGAACAAATACTAATTACAACAAAACTCTTTAAAACAAGTTTATATAGCATACTATCATGTTTTGCAGGAATAGAATAATCAGTTTCTATTTGTAAAAATAAGACTATCTGAAGTCAATAACAGTTATTTGCATAGGAAAACCTAGGGTGCCTACAAAAAATTTAAAAGTCCATCTCTTGAGCCATCATTTACTTTGTCCATTCTACACCACAGTAGAAACATGATGCTACAGCATGTCGGCTATGTGGAGGACGATTTACTCCCCATGTAGACAAAAACAGCTTTGGTAATAAAAACACAATATTTATATTACTAATTATAACCTAAACTAATACTTTATATTATATTTCTGCCAAGTCTGTTCTGCCAGATGCCCCTAAATATTACACACTACCTTTAAGGTGGATCTTTAACATACATATGTCTCTTGAATCTGCTTTGTACTGTTTTAGCATTGCATGTATAGTGCATTTGCAGCAGACACAGACAGTATCTGGTCATATTGAACTGGATGTCTGAGCCACTTCCTCTCAGACAGAAAAGGATGCTAGGAGCCGTTTTCCACTTCCTGATTCAATGATGAATGTGGTTTCCGTTATAAGACTGTGTGTCTGTGGTGATATGACTGTTTCTTGATTCCAAGTAAGAAAGGTAGTCTGCTTTAAAAAAAAAAATGTGAGTGCATACTGAGGCCTGTTCTCACCGTTTGGTTAAGTGCTTGCAAAGTTCATCATATCCAGGAAGGTGATAGCATGTACTTATAGTCTGTGTAGAGCAGCTTTAGCTCTCCCTATCACAGTTTGGTAGCGAAGCTGATCAACTCACATCAGGGGCATTCAAGGTAAGTTTCTGTGAATAACAGCCTCATCCAAACACTTTAAATGCAAATGTGAAATGTGTTTTGCTGGAGAGAAAGAACAGTTTTTGGTTTCATGCTTCACCTCTCCTTTCAGCATACCCAATGTTGATTTGGCTGCTGAACACTATTCCAAACAGCACACTACCCCACACAAGAAAGACCGCAGCTGCTGACTGCATTGTGCGGCCGACCTCATAATGTGAGCCAATCGTGAGAAGTCGCTTGTTTGCGTTTCCGTGCCATCTCCCCGCGGTCGTGACTGCATTTGAACCGCGGCAGAAGATTCGTCAGGAAGAGCAAGCCGAGCATGTCTCGCTCTCTCCCTCTCCCCAATGTCCTATAAAGTCCTGCTCCGCTGCACAGATGCTGCACTGGCTTCCAGGAAATCATCATTGACTGGGAAAGCACAACATCCTGTGGCTGTGGCTGAGCCTCTCCCTGTGTTTGTGTGGCTGCCAATGATATGCATGTGTCTCTGCGTGTTAGCAGGGGCCGACATGGGCCAAACACGGAGCTTAGATGTGCGGACAAAACACAGTCACAGGCCACAAGAGTACACTGTGGTGTCATGGTAATGTATCTAAACCCCTCTAATTTATAATATCAAGGGGAAGCCTTTGAACACCAGATGCTCCCTCTGCAGCCCTATATCACTGGAAAGAGTTCACGGTTTCTGGACATTGATTCAATACTGGGCTTTTCTGGCAGCATGCATATCAAGCTCCCCACTGTCCTAAAAACAAAAAAAATTGTACAGGAGGGAATTTTCCACCATCCCAAAATGTTAAGCTAGGCCTGTCTTGGCACAGCACAAAATAGCGCATGAACTCCCCAGCTATGAGCCTGAATGCAACATTTGCATTGTGAATGAGCTGTAACTACTCGCCTCCAGAGACAAAATGAAACATCCTCGCACCTCGCCGGCATGTAAATCAATTGCAGAATAATGCCTTTTTTTATCCACGGAGTTAGACAAACAGCTATTAACTGGAACACGGGGAGGAATGCAGCGCATCGCAAACCTAATCTCATTTAAACGTAACTCATTCAGATTGTGGTGTCAAATGTATTCAAATTCAACACCAGACATGCCGGCAGATCTTGCCGCCATTGTACATGACACTGAATAAAACATTTCTGCTATGGATGTGCTTGTGGGTGGGTGTAAGGAGCGGGAGGGCGGGCTGCGCTGGAAGGTGGAGGTGCATTATAAAGGTGTAGCAGATACTTTCTAGGCAACTTAATGAGACTGAGAATTAAAAAAAAAAAAACACGTCCACAACCTTGCCGTCTGTTATCTGCGACACCCTCGCACACACAAACAAAAAGAACAAGAGAGATCATTTATTCGCCGCCTGCATACTGCTTGTGGCATTTGGTGATTCTGTTATAACTCAGCTCCATCTGTTAGAGTTTCAGTATGTGTAAAATGTGTCTTGCTCTTTGTAGCTCAATGAGCAGATTTTTTTTGTCTAGGGACACCTAAATGTTAATTAAAGTTAGTAGAATTATCCTTAGAACAAATGAAGAATAAATCAAACAGCATGTGCAGATCCTGGTGTAGATACTCTTTTTTGTATCCTTGTGATCTAAAAGGTCTGCAAGCAATCTATTTTCTGCATAATTAAACATGTGCATTTTGTAGTTTGTCTTGTGTCTAATTTAAACTCTACCTGCATGTTTATAGAAGACATGAGTGCAACAGATGTTTGTTTTTATTATCAATTAATAACTATTTTGTTGATTGATCAGTTTATCATGTGGTCTGAATAATGTATCAAGAAAATTAGGTTTTGCTGGAGAAAACAAGAAAATCAATCATCCAAATTGTTGCAAACAATTGTCTTTTATTCAGTCGACTAAGTATGTGAGGTCTGATAAAACTAGCCTAAGCTTTTAGAGTAAATACGTATCAGCCTCTGACATAAAGGTTAAATGTGACGGGACTGAAACAGATACAGAAAAATATTGCACTTGGTAATAAAGTCTTTATAATGCCCCATGAATATATTGAGTAAGATTCTTTTATCATATTGTCCTGCACTTCTGTTTTTAGGGAAACGCTGCCTCTAAGTGGTTGTTTGGATACACAACAATCTAACTGCACTGCTGTTATGCACCATTGCAATAAGTGTTATGAGCTGTGGTGGTAGCTGTTTTTTTGTTACCATCACTTAGACTAGCAGTACTGCTTCCTCTATATTGTATTGGCCCAGTAAAACTGCTGTCTGGAACGCAACATGCAATTTATTAAAACCAAACTATAATTCTGTAATAAAGTTCTAAAGAAAAACAAGAAAGCAAGTCAATGTAAAATAGAAATTGATGGTGAATGATATTGTAAAGAGTATGTAGTCAAAGTACAAATTATTGGATACCAAATGACACAGACACAAGTCAAGTATTTGGACAATTAAACATTTAATTCAATTAATTTTGCACTGTATTCTGGCACACTGGATTTGAAAAGGACCTTTTTAAATGGTGCTTAGATTCAAGAGCCAATATGCATCTAAATACTATCAAATTAAATCCAAAAGTCAACAATTGCTCTGAATATCAGTTCTATTTCAGTTCCAAAAGAACAAAAAAAAAATATGCCACTGTTTAAATCTATATTGTACTATGTCACTGATCCTAGCTCTACAGCAGAAAAGGTGAAATTATAGCATTAAACTGCAACTCACTTCATCTAATGTATGTTTACAACAAGTAATGATGAATGTAATGAAAGGGGTTAGGGCAGGAAGAAAAGGGAATCATTTATTATGCTGTATGGTCCTTTCTCCCCAGACATTTCATTGGTCAGGTAGGAAAATTAGGTAAGGTAATGAAAATTATGTCAAATATCACTTTATGCAGAAGGATGCAAAATACACAAGCCCCCTAAGAAAAATCATCCAGGATCAGCAGAGGGCAGCATCCATCCATCCATCTCATCCGAGCATTAGCCACTTCACTGATATGTGCTGCTGCTCTCCCATCATCATGTAACAGTGGGCAAACTGTCCAGCATGGCGGCCCTCAGGCACTGGCTGAAATATTACATTATATCTCCGACGCCAAATAATGACCTAACGCTGCATGACTCAGGAAATCTGGATTTCCTTTGAGAGCCGATTCACTGAGATTCTACATTTAGGCCGTAGCGAGCATGGAAGCCATGCCAGCAACAGAAAATATGTCTCGTGAAAAAAGAAGACCTTGTGCATCTGTTACAGGATCGATTCGGTTCAGATGAAAAACTAGTTGCTAAACCTACCAGTTGGAGGTCTTAAAAGGCCCACAGCACCTGTCTGTTCGCATGTGATCGTCCTCTCTGCCTCTCACTATAAAATCCCAGATCTAATTATGTGCACAATTGATCAGTGGAACCATTTCCGCTTTGTCTTCATTACTGGCTAATTAAAAGACACCTATAAAACCACTGAGACTGCTCCGTGGTCCCCAAAGAATTGAGTTGTTTACAGATTCTGGGAGGCTGGAAGAACAGGGTGTTACATCAAAACAGGTGCAACCCCCCACCCCCCTGACCAAGAAAAATAATATATAGGACAAAAAAACACTAATGTGCAATTTTTCAAGATAAAGTACTTTAACATAATAATAATAATAATGATTGAAATACTCCTCCAATCCTTTATCATTGAAAATAGCAGTACCATGCAATAATACATTAATACAAAGTGCATGAGTATTATCAGCAACATTTTCTTAAAATTAAGTATTGTATTTTATGACAGAAATCGTAAAGATATTATCTCTCTGGACCTCAAACAATTATTTATTTACTTTTTTTTTTGATTCAACTGAAGAAAAACCTGTAACATGACAAGGAGCCACAACTACACACAGAAGTACAGGTTTAATCTTTAAGAATCATGTCTATTGTATAAGCTTATATGTCATTTCATGCAATTTATTGTTATCTCAAACATTACTAAAGCTGTCATGTAGTGGAAATAGAAAGTAGTACCAGATGGAAATACAAGTACCGAAAAATTATACTCATTGTAAGTACTTGTAAATGCACTTAGTTACCAGTAGTTTCCACTCCTGACAACAACAAAGCAACTCTGCATCACTTTTTGTTTCCTATGCATGGGGAATAGATTCCATTCAAGTTAAGTCTTTCCTCACTGGCCTTGATTAATTATTGCTGGCAGCGTTGAGACTAAATATCGAACCCTTTTTAATTCACAGCCCCTCAAGAAGTAACTGAACTTGGGCGTTCTCATATTACCTGGTGCTGGGCCACAGTACTCCCTAGTTTATCTCACAGATAAGAATTGAAAGAAATAGATAGTACAACTATCGTTGCTCATCTTCCACAGTTTCAGCACAATGAAAAACACTATGCATACTTGAGTAAAGTTTTTCATGGGTTGAAATACAGTTCTGATCTCTTGAAGGTTAAGAGAAGGTTTAAAAAAAAAAAAACATCTCCAGTCAAACGATGACAGCATATATCCACGTCCTTCAGGAGGTGCATGTGTTCTGGCCACAGGGCAACGTGTTCCTGTGCGGAGGGCTGTAGCCCTGTGGGCTGTGGAGGTGCAGGGGTTCTCACTGAGCCTGGGGTCAAATTAGACTCGGAGGCAGAGAGGTGAATTCATCATCCCCCCACAGAGCCTGTAAGGCACTCCGGCCTTATCCATCACCACATAACCCTGCTGTGTCACCGGTAGAGGAGGGGGGGAGCACACAGAGGACTCACAGCCTCACTCCAACTATAAAGAGCCTAAGGTTTGTGTTTTTCCTCAACTATAGTATATGGTATCTGTGCTCATAGCAGAGATTTAGCAACGATAGTAAACATCCACAAATCTGTGTCATAGATAGTAAATCTCTCTATGGAGAGCCATTCTATTAGCATTCATTGTGGTGTGCTGGGAGCTCTGAGAGGCAGGTTGAAGCGGGTTACATTCCCGGATTTTATAGACTAAACCTGACCCTGAAGCTGACGAGTAAAATCCTCCCAAACCACAGTCTGACATTCAATATTCTGTGAAGTCAAAGCAGATTTTCCAGCTCTGATCACAATAAACACTCTGAATGATTTTTAAGCACTGCACTTTATTTTGCTAAAGAAGTTTAGGTTTATATTACATGTGCTCATTTTTATGAATGCCCCCTTTGAGAATGTTATACTCAGGATTTCCATACTGCATGCACATACACACCACTGGCAGCTAGCAACAGGTGCTGACTAGTTTGACCCCAACTTGGTAGTTAAAGGACCCATATTTTACACTTTTCCTGCATTTTATTTGAAGTTATGATGTCACTGACAAGATATATTTGTGGTTCTAAGAACCAAAAATAATCCGGATATAGATTTACATCTCCTCTCTCAAGTTTCCCTCTGGAGCTCTAGAAAGAACAGGTCATTTTGTGTCTTGTGCCTTTGATTGGCTGATAAAAATGGCTGTGTATGGTGGTGACTGTATAGCTGTGACCCCACAACTTTACTGAATTCTGGCTGTCTGCAGGCTGTCTGCATTTCTCCGTAGATTGATAATTTAAAACATGGCACATTTATTTCCTTTTATATATAAATTAAAACATAAATAGTCCTGATTCTGTCAGATGAACACTGACAGAGGCTTGTGTACCAAAAATATAAAATTATTCACACTACTGAAACACTACTGTAAAACACATCTACATGGGTACAGGTTAAAAGTTCAAAGGTATTCATATGAAAATAAATTGGGGTGCTTTTTATAGAACAGTGAGCTCATACTGTGGGCCAGGGGACCAACACTGCAGAGGCTCTTAACAGCCCAGTAGACACTAGGAAAAACAGTGGGTTGACAACCAGCAGTAATTCGAAAAGGACAATGAATAAATTAAGGACTATCAATTTATTTTTAAATGTTTACACATTTAAAACATAAAAGATTGTTCTTTTACCTTGTAAATGTTTTCTACCATGGACTCCACATACTCACATTCATGGGTTGAGTGACGAATGTCTAGGACAGAGATTATAAATTAAAACAATAGCTTTGCAAGACATCTTAAACTAAGAAAATAAATCGCCAAAGTTGTATAAACTTTTAGTATAACTAAAATATAAATTTATATTAGATTTAGTTCCATTTATTTTCCATAGTCACCATCAAACAACTTGAATCTACAAATAACCTGCTTCTTTGTCAGTTTGGAGGTTGAAGGAACAGAGAGGCAGCCATACTGTTTCACAACTCTATATATAACCTACAGGGTCCTAGTGCCCTGCTTCCATTGTCTCATTCCTCTATTAGGATCTGGGTGGTCCTACACATATATCTGTCTGGTCCTAATAAACTGCACATCTTTTGCAATGTGACTTTCTTCACTACAGGTAGGACAGATAGCTGACATCTGACCAGTCCCACCTCCTCTGTCATACAGGAAATAGACAGTGTGTCTCAACGGGGACCACTGTCATATTAGTTGTCATTCGCAGCAGGGTTTGGCTCAGGGAACAGGCTGGAGAGCTGTGGGGTTATTAAGGGACTCAGCTTGGCATCACTGAACTCTTAGGCTCCATGCTGGTGAAGGGCTTACACTGAGCTGATAGGTTTGGGGAGAGAGGAGAGAGAAGGGGAGAGAATGGGGGGAAAAAATGTGTGTGTATGTGGGGTTGGTTTGGTTTAGTCTGAGAGGATTGAATCTTTATACGCCACTAGCACCATGCTGGCTGTGAGGACATTTTGGCTGCTCGTCTGATTCTCATGAAATGGGGTTGACCTTGAGACTAGACTAATGTGATTAGGTAATGCAATGGGTAGACTTTTTAACACTTGGGCTAAATCCAAATGTCCACCAAGCCCTCTCCGGCCATGTTCACTGCATTACGCATTACCAGGCTGTGATTGGATCACTCTGACATATACGTGTGCTATTGAGATGAGTTGAAATTCATGAACTTGTAACTCATTTCAAATTCTTTCTGATAGTTCCAGCTTTACTCTCGACAAATCTGCTCAGTGAGATGTTCCCTTTAGATGAACTGCCGAACACCATGTTAATATCGTGTTCACACGAAATCCTCAGCTGAAGATCTTCACACTGTAGATGAAAAAAAAAGAAAAACCTTTTCCCATCTAAGTTTAGCAGATTTAAATAAACTAATCCATGTTATTAAGTCTACAGGCCTGTAAATATGGCTTGTGAGTTAAGTTTACTGAAGTGGGACATTGATCGGATGAAAGGTTCTACTGTACATAACATTCATGTATGATGTCAGTCATTCATTTTCTATACCCGCTTATTCCTCACTAGGGTTGCGTAGGTCTGCACTAGCCAATCCCAGCGCATTACAGGCAAGAGGCATGGATACACCCAGACAGGCATGTATGATGTTCCTTTCTTTATATTTACAAGATGCTGTTCCAGGCCACCTATTGGCCAAGTAGCTTAGTTCAGATGTTTTCTGTACCAAATAGAGGGATGGTTGCACAAAATGTGTAGGAGTGAATAAAAAATTTATTGGATAAGAATTTAAAATGGTGGAATATCTATGTAAACACAAATGGACATGGCTTATATGGATGAATTTGTATGGACCCAGAGAATCAAAGGACCTAAGTATATTATATAGCACCACCATCTGGCGCAATTGGACCAAAACCTAAAACTGTACTTACACACAATCACTCTAATAACTTCTAGAGATATGCAAGGCAAATACAGAGTTGCATTATATAGAGATGAAAGCCTAAAGAAAAGTGTCACACTAGGAAATGTGAATAAACTGAGTTTGTTGGATTCATCCCTGCCGCTATACACATCCTTACCCGACCTCACTTTGATGGTTTGCTTTTATGTTCTTGTTTTACTACTTTTGCTGTGGATTTCTGTTTTTACTCTATTGTAAAGTACCTGTTGTGAGTGGGTTTTGAGAAAACTATTATTTTTTATCATGATGCTTCTGCTGTGCTGAACTTGTAACTGAGAAGAGAAATCCCTCTTTATCTCCACACTCTTGGAGCCACACATTCTCTGCCAGCAGCAGTGAAATGATGCAACTCAGAGACATTCTTCCAACTCTACACAGCCTGAGACTGAAAGCTGAGTCGGGATCTCAGTTCATGTACTCATCCTTGATGCTGTAAACTACAGTGTGGTCTTTTTTTAATAAAATTAATATTACTCAAGCTTTGCACAGTTAAATAACACTTTAATAAAATAAACAACACACATAATATAATGACACAACACCACAACCTTGGAAAAGCAAACTAAACAATGAAAACAATTGGCAAACATAAGAGATTATTAATTAATGGATTTCCCTCAGTAATTCAAATAATTACACAGTACATTTAGAATCCAAAACCTGCATTTGTAAACAATAATTTACAATTGTCAAATCCAATCTTTTAATTGCACATCAAACATAAATTAATGACCAAAATATATAAAGATTAGTAATCTACATCAACACCATTGTGGCAATGTGATTTAATGTCATCTGACTTGACATTACATCTGCCATAATAAGGCAGATTGACACGGCGGGTCATTACTGGTTCTTAGTCAGCCCTTTATCGATGCACTGCTTGGAATGCAATCGACCTCCTCCCTTCAGATCTATTTGCTTTATTTGGTAATAATATTAGGGATCAAAGTATGACTCCCTCACCATTCGGACCTGCTAAAGAGAGATGACAGAACAGTAAAACCGACACAAAGACATTAAGGAAACCTGTATTACCGCTTTAAATTGTTATAATTGCAATTATAGAGGGGAAATGTAGCAGAAAGATACCATGAGAGTGAGGAAATTATATTTTAATTGGAGTGAAGGCAGTTATTACAATTTTTATAAAGTTGTCCTAGAGACATCTTTTGATATACTCTACCTACCAGAGTATGTTGTGTATATACCTGTGCATGTACACATATCTGCAGTGCACTGCCCCCACCCACCTTATGCTGACACCAGCAGCAGAGGTGCTACCTACCCATGAAAAACAGGAGCTAGAGCCTCCCATGATGCACTGCTCAGCCATGTGTGAGGCCATAAAGGACCCAGGGAGTCAGATGGGGTTGAGGTGGGGGGAATGAAGCAGTCAGCTATAACAGGATTTTTCTCAGCAACCGAACCAACCAATCTTCCCTCCACCTGTTCCTTCACCTCTGCCCTGTGTCACCCACCCTCCCCTGCTGCCTCCCCGCTCTGACCCCCACAGATCCTCACGTCTGGACACCTGAGGCCGAGCCAGCAGGTGGCAGAAGGAGAAAAGAGCCACTTTAATTTAGGAGACCAGTGATAGTGAGCTGAGAGCTCTTTGAGCTTTGTGGAGATTGAATTCAAATGTGAATAGATTTACAATTCCAAACCCAGAGCCATTATTGAGGACTAATGTAAATCCTGCGATCCCTCTCCCATCTTTGTTTCCCCCTCTTTCTTTGTCTCTTTTCCCTCCTTCCTTATCCTTGTGAAGCAAAGTGACATGCCAATGCACTCTGGGTAATGTGCATGGGAGATGGAAGCCCTGTAGCATGCCCTTGAGATTCCAAATCAAATAGCATCTTAACCCTTACATCTCCTTAACCTCTCAGACAGCATGGCTTGAGCCTTAAATTATGCCATTGATAGTCAGATAATGATGAGAGAACACCTTGTTTTCATTTTGAAAAAAGGATCCATTGTGGGGGTTCATGCCACTCCTTCCTTCTGACACACCAGATAGATGGATCATTTCTTCTAGCTTCAAATATTCCTCAGTTAGCCCTGAACAGTGCAGGAAATCGGATTTCATTTCTCACTCACACAACCCTCTGCCACCTCAGAATCCAGTGGCAGCCTCCACAGTCAGCCCCCCAACAGGCCTAGAAAAACACAATTTCCCCACCACATCAATAAGCTGGGGTTTATTCAGCAGCATGGTGGTCTGTGTGGATTGGCCGCCTGCCCTGCCTGTGACTGAGTTTTATTAGTGGAAAGGGATAGTGAGGTGCAGTGAGACACACTGAAACAAGTAAATGGATGCTGCCATGTAAGAGAAGAGTGACAGATTCTCCCTGCAGCCACAGAAAGAAAAAAACACTCTGGTTTAATTTGTTCTAAGTTTAAATTCATAAATTTATTGGCCAATTTGTAAAAAAAACACTTGCTACCGGGTGACCACATGGGCCAACATGCCCTGAATGGTGAGTCCCCAGTTAAAACTGTAGCTGGCTGTACCTTTACTGAATGTCATTCTCCTTATTCACTTATTCACTATTTGATGTTTGAAGTTGAGACATGAAAAGGGGAACCTTTTCATGTCTCAACTTCAAACATCAAATGGCAACAAAATTATCTTTAAAAAAACAAAAACACCCTAAACCAAGTAAAACCTTCTGTAGAGAAGAAACAATCAGTCTATAAATTAGTTTGGCAGAAAGCAAATTGTACACATTGATAAATCATTTGATTGACTTTCTGTATATGAATATATTTCTGTATTTTAACATCATTCTCTACTGTTATATGCCTTTGTACTTTACTTATTGCATTGTCTATTTAAAATATATGCCTGTATGTACTAGAAATTGAGAGAGATTGAACTAGAGATCACACCTTATCACCATACAGAACATTTTCAGTTGGACATTTTTTCAATTTAGCAATTTAGTTAAATATTTTGATGTACATATCACTAATTCTTCTTCAATTAAATTATAATTGATGGTGACATACTTTTTTGTCCAGAACAAATGATTAGTCTCAATTCAAAGTAAAGGAAACAAGTACATAAATGATGATATTAATACATATAATCATAAATATTGTACAATATACGAGAGTTAATTATACCTCATAGGCCTAAAATATTGACATGACCTGGTTGTTAAGATAGTAACATAAACTGGCTGACACTGGCTGTTATGGAAACTAAACTGAACACCCTGATGAATATAGATTAATATATTGCATATTCATGGTAAAACAACTACTGCTGCATTGTCTAAGAAACCTATTAATCAAGGACTGTAACTATAAGGCAGCCTCTGCAGTAATGTGCTTAAAGACCAGGTGCAACATTACAAATACAATAGAAAATGCTGCTGTCAAATCTCCAATAAACCACAGTTCATCTATTTTGTTGTGTCCAATCTATCACATAAGGTCACAAGCACTTGACAATAATGGCAGCTGACATAATAGCACCCAATTAAATTGTATTAACTACACCTGTGTATGACAAGTCCATTACGAGAAAGGTCCACATTATAAAGCAACTGCATTTCCTATATTTTAGACATTTTATTTAAACAAATAAAATGTAAATACATCTGTCTGTCGACAATGTGAATGCTACTTATTGAGTTTCCCCATTTTAGGTATTGGCAAGAAGTAAATATATAAAATCAGCAACGTGCAAGACAGCAGCTATGTTTAGCCAACATTCCTGATGCCGTTTTACAAAAAAACAAACACAAGAGCTCAGCATGAAACATTAGCCTAGCATCCACTACAATAAATAATGCAAAGATATAAAGGTAACAAGGCAACTTGAATATTTGTAGCTGCTATTACTGACAGTACTAAGTTCACAAATACTGATATAACAGAGACTCATTAAATCATTTAATACATTAAATATGTAGCAGAAACAGAAACAATTAACCTTTTAAATAAAACTCTGTATATTAAGTGTAAACCTTTTGTAAAACTGTCCAACAGCAAGTTTCTGTCCATCTGAAAGTTCTTGACTCACACATTTCCTCCACAAAACCTTCTTCAAGCACCTGACAGTTTCTAATAAAATACAACCTGAGCAGCAAAGGTTTTACAGAAGAGTTAGCTAACTTCTTCATCTTTGTTGGAGTTTAAAGCTACAATAAATCATTTTAATTGCAACTGCCTCTTTTGCCAGTGCAGTCTGCTCTGCTTTACAGATGGATTGTACATTGACCTGGATAGATTCTCGGTTGTCAGATTGGATAGAGCAGGGGCATGCAACCCTGGTCCTAGAAAGCTGCAAGTGCAGCGCACATGCAGCGGAGGGTTGTCTCCATCTCCTGATACATACGCTTGGCCTGACCATTAGACTGGGGATGAAACCCGGAGGACAGGCTGATGGTAGCCCCAAACAGAACACAGAACAAACAATGAACTAACGGCCCTGATCAGACACCACATCTACTGGGAGACCATGGAGCTGGAAAACATTGAGAAGGACCAGTTCAGCTGTTTCCTTACAGTATTGCCCTCGGAAGGTTGAAGACCAGTAACAAAGTCTAGGGAGATGTGGGACAGGTAGGGGCTGCAAGAAACCAGCAAGAGCCAGGCTGGATGACTTATGTCGATTGCAGACCGGACAGGCATTGACAAACCCCTGGATGTCCTCGTCACGGGTGGCCCACCAAAAATGAACCAAGGACGTGCTGAACCACGTCCTTGGTTCTCTGGATTCCTGGGTGACAGTAGATCTTGGAGGGTGAGGTCACTGGAGGATGTCAGACTGCAGAGCCAGGGGAACAAACAGACAATCACAGGGAACGTTGCTGGGACCAGGATGATCTGACCTCACTCTCTCCTCAATCTCCCAGGTGAGGGTGGCGACCATGCAAGGGCCAGAAAGGATGGGAACCTGTCCAGGGATAGCATCCTCTTTCTCCTGGAACTGGCGAGACAAGGCATCAGGCTTGATGTTGCGAACTCCTGGTCTGTAGGAGAGGGAGAAGTTGAAGTGGGTGAGAAAGAGCGACCACAGAGTCTCTTGGCTGTACGAATGTACTCCAGATTCTTGTGGTCAGTCCATACCAGAAAAGGAATCTTGGTGCCCTCCAGCCAGTGATGCCAATCCTCCAGGCTGAACTTGACAATGAGTAACTCTGGATTTCCAATGTTTTGTTCAGCAGCTGAGAGTCGATGTGAGAAGAAGGCACAGGGGTGAAGTTTCTGATCAGAGGTCAAGCATTGGAACAGGACAGCTCCTACCCCTACGTCAGACGCATCAACCCCAACAAGAAACTGTTGGTCAGGATCAGGCACCTGGAGAATGGGAGCTGATGGGAACCGGGTCTTAAGGGTCCGGAAGGCCTCATCTGCAGCTGGGGTCCATCTGAAGGGCACCTTGGAGGATGTGAGATCGGTAAGAGGGGCTGCAATGGAGCTGTAGTTGCAGATGAAACGACGATGAAGTCGAAGTCCAGAAATCTCTGTCGCTGCTTGCAGGTGTCAGGGATGGGCCAGGACAAGACTGCTGAAACCTTAGCCAGATCCATTTGTATACTACCTTGTGCCAGGATGTACCCTAGGAAGGAGACAGAGGAAGCATGAAACTCACATTTCTCAGCCTTGACGAAGAGAGAGTTCTCCAGAAGTCACTGCAGGACAGACTGCACATGGTGAACATGTTCCTCACAGGACTTGGAGAAGATAAGGATATCATCCAGGTAGACGAACGCATAGTGGTTAAGCATGTCTCTGTGCATGTCAATTACCAAGGCCTGGAACACTGCTGAGGCATTGGTAAGCCCGAAGATATAGATATTCGTAATGTCCTGTGGGAGTGTTAAAGGCAGTCTTCCACTCATCACCCTCTCGATGAGGTGGTAGGCATTGTGGAGGTCAAGCTTGGTGTAGATGGTAATCGTGATATCATTTAAACCCTGGTAGTCAATACATGGTCTCAGAGTCTTGTTTTTCTTGGAAACAAAGAAGAACCCTGCCCCTGCAGGTGACGAAGAAGGGCAGATGATGCCAGCAGCCAATGAGTCATTGATGTAGGCCTCCATGGCCTGCCCTCAGGGGCAGACAATGAATACAGCCGTCCCTTGGGGGGTGACATGCTGGGTTGCAGGTCAGTGGCACAATCATAGGGATGGTAAGGGGGGCAGGGAAGTAGCCTTGGTCTTGCGAAACGCCTCCTTGAAGTTATGGTACTCGGGCGGGACCCCTCCCAGATCCAGTACGGTGCTGGTAGAGAACGAATGCTGTGGTGAGGTGACTTGTTTCAAACAGATCTGGTGGCATCATGAGCTCCACCCTAGGATGACTCCTGTTATCCAATTGATGTGATTGTGTGATTATGACGACAAAGCCATGGAAAGCCCAGGATGAGTGGGACGTGGTGACTACAGGATGTAAAACTGGATGGTCTCATGGTGATTGCCAGATAATAGGACATGGACAGGGGTGGTCTGATGGGTCACTCTCACTAGAAGGTGACTGTCAAGGTCACTGGTGGAAACAGGACCAGGCAACCGGACACTCTATCCCCAATTGGTGAGCAAGTCCTTCATCCATTATGTTTACATCTGCCTCAGAGTCAATAAAAATGGCCAGGGTGTGAGAATCTCCAGGCAGGAGGAACTTGGCTGGGAATAGGGGTCGTTGGGAGGTCAGAGTTGAAGAGTGGCTCACCAGTAACATCCCATCTACTGGTTGCATTGGTTCCGGCTCTCCCTGCTGTGGGCCTGTAGCAGTGGTGAAGCTGGTGGTTGCAGAGACCCCATGCGGTTGGACTAGTTGTGTGGGTCTTGATGTTCTCTGTTGTCTCTCCCGTCTCCGAGCCTGGATGCGTAGGCCTATTCTAGTAGCCAGCTCAAGAGCTGCAGCGATCCAGTCACTCTGACGAGCCACAACACAGAAATCAATTGAATAATCCACTACTGTCTGGTTGCCCTGGTGCATGTACATTAGGGCTTGGGCGGCGTCAGTCCCTGAATCGCTCCTGCCAAACACCTTCCGGAGCTTCTCAGCAAATGACTGAAAAGAAGGAGGCAGGCAGGAGCATGTATGTCCCACTCAGCAGTTGCCCAGGAGCCCATCTGTCCCACTCAGCAGTTCCCCAAAGGCAAGCTCTCCCTGTCAGATGGTTAATGGTGAAGGCCACCTTGGCTTCTTCTGAGGAAAACATTTGTGGCTGGAGGGCATAGAAAATGGAACAGTTTGTCAGGAATGGGTTAGAGCTCTGGAGATCCCCAGCGTAGCGTTCGGGAGTTCCTATAGGGATGTCGTGGACCGGACCTGGGACAGAGATGGCTGCGGCCTGGGGTGGCTGAACTGGAGGAGGTCCTGGAGTAGCTGCCTGGGTTACCACAACAGTTAGAGACACAACAGTTTGAAAAAATGCAGCTAACGCCTGTTCATGTTTAGCTGCTGATTGTCTGGGTTTGGTGGAAGCTGAAGTCATTTGAGCCTCATGGCGCTGGAGGACGGCCTCAATCCTCTCAAAGCGGTTTTGCGGTGAGCTGGGGTGTGCTGGGTCCATGACTGGCCAGATTGTACTGTAACGGGTGTGTGAGGACCCAAATGCAGCAACCCAAACCACAGGATTATCTCTTGAGAAGTCTCTCTTCTCGCTCAAGTTCCAGCAGGAGACGTAGTCCAGCAGAGTAGCAGCAGGACACCATGCTAGCAGACAAACTCCAGAAAGGGGAGAGGCAAAGATCAGGGTCGGAGACAACAGGCAGACTGGTTTACCGGGAGAACGACAAGGCAGGTTAATCCAAGGCAGGCAGGGTCGGCAACTGGAGATCAGTCCAAAAGAAAGTGCTGGAAGGTCTTGCATGAGGGCTAAGAACAATCTGGCAATAAGTCTCTGAACCAGAGAGGCTTAAATACAGGCTTGATCACCTGAGTGCACAGGTGAACAGAGTTGGATTGATGAGGTGGGAGTGGCTGGCAGGGAGAGTGGAGCAGAGGAATGGAGATTGGAAAATAACTGGCAGAGCAGTATAGTAATGGCTGTGACATGATGATAAAAGCTATGCCGCCATCGCTGAAACGAAGTCACGAACCTTATTGAAATTTAGATAAACACAATAAAAGTCAATCTGGGAGAATTTGACATTCTGTGTCCCTGTTATATAACCTTGGTAGCACACATATTGATGGTTGTGTACTAGGGGTGGGAATTTTTGGGTGTCTCAGCATTTTATTTTGATTCTTAGGGTGATAATGCAATTAAAAACAATTGAAAATGTCAATAAAAGTCAATGTTTGAAGATCATAAATCAATCCAGAATAATAGAGAATAGGAATTCTTACATTAATAGATTTTTTCTCCCATCCTTATTGTGTATATTCTTGTTTACCGGTTGTGATTTTTTTTTGTTTTTTTTTTCCTCTTCCTTTCTCTTCTTTCGCTTCATGATAAAACTTTTTTGATAGCCACTCAAAACTTTGGCCTAAATGCACTGTCAAACTATGAGGGAGGCCTAGTTTGCCTACGCAGTTTGAGGGGATTGAAAAGGGACTATATGTGTAGACTGGAGGAGGAGATACAGAACAGAAAAGCTGTGTAGGACCACAGTTATTGTCATCTCTACTCCAGGGATATGGTGACAGTCCATGTCCACCTATAAGCATTAGTGTCAATCACATCACCAGCTGAGGTGAATTAAAACAAACAAAGCAGGCATGATGGCCTTAACCCGCCTTTAAACCTGCCAATCGGCCCTGTAAAGTGCTGTGTTATATTCTCTCTTTCTCTGTATCTAAAATCCTGTTGATCTGGAAAATTCCCTACATTGTTCCTGTCCCCAAAAGGATAAATGCCCATAGACATAACAACTTAAGACCCACAGCATTAACTTCACAGACCATAAAGGCTTTGAAAAGCCCATAATATAACCCCTTGCTATGCATGGGTCTTCCTTTGTGACACAGTTTATTACAGAAAAAAAGATGGTATTGGAGATGTGCTGCATTTTTTAAAAACTTTTCAAGCACATTTAATAAAATTCAGCCTCATCTTCTGGCCCTAAAGTTTATCAACTCCAAAGCTCAACTATCATATGGGTTATTGATTATTTAATCTGAAGATCTCATTTAATCGGACCAAACCATAATGTGTCTGACACCATCCTAAATAACAGCCCCCCCTAGGGTTATGTCTACTTTTTGGTTCATGTTGTACACTGCTGACTGCACAGTCAGCTTGGAGATCAGCTGCAAACATTTTCAGACTCCACCCTGATAGGCCTTATAGTAATTGACAATAAATACAGAGACATACAGAGATGAGACCCAGTGATCTGTCAGCTGGTATGAGGTTAACTATGTTAATCTCAACCTCATTAAAAGCAAAAAGCTTCTAATTGACTTTAGAAAAAAGAAAAACAAGGCTACCCCAATCCTCAGTACAGGCTCTCGGGTTGAACTTGTTCATTCCTATAAATACCGGGGTGTCCATCTCAACAAAGACTTAAATTAGAAGGGCAACACAAATGCAATCTTCAAAAAGGTCAAATTCAAGCAGCCTTTTTTTCCTAAGGTCAGCAGAACACTCTTGAATGTGATATGCAGTGATATGGTGCAGCTGGGGAAGCAGCATCATCACAGAAGACAAAAACAGGATAAACAGCCAGATCAAAAGGGCAGGATCAATAATAGAAAACTCCTGATTCGCTGGAATGCCAGAAAGAAACCAGAAGGAAGCTGATGTCCATTCTCGGTTACAACGGTCATCCTCTGTATATCATGAACTGCCTAAGGTGGAGGTTTAGCGGCCATTTCTTAATCCCAAGATGATCCACTGAGTTTTTAAAGAAATCTTTTATTCTGTCAGCTGTTAAGCTCCTTACTGACAGGTAATTTTTATTTTTATATTGATTCTATGTAGGTTTTAAGGTTTTTATAACTGTATTCTGTATTTGCTTTGAGGTGGGTTTAAGGTTTCTATTTAGCCATCTATTTCTTTTTCCTGGAGTATTTTTAATTTAATCCTACAATGGCACTGCTTTGTCTTTTCCCACTTATTGCTGCCTCCTAGACAAAATATTTCTCTCTTTTAAATGTACATATACTATGGGATTAATGTATGTAAAGTCCTTTGTGCAAGTGACCAACCCAGTTTCCTCCATGTGTATCCAGATGCTATTATTGGATTAAGGTACTAAGAACCCAGAGCCCTGCCATCAACATAGAGTTCACTATTTTGTACATTTAAACGTATATTCCTTCTCACATTTGTGAAAGAAAAGTATCACATTTTTTTGGAAACAGTATTTAACTACACCAACAAATATAATAAAGGCTATTTAAATGCCTTTACAGTCACAGCAAAATTGGAGTCATAGAAGAATTTATAATGAACTCATTTTGATACAGCAGCTCCTCACCATACATGATATATGTTAAATGTGCATTATGCTTTGAGAAAGCATTTAACGGGGGAGAGAATGGATAAATACAAATTATGTGAAACAAACAATGTCGCTGTTTTGCTGCCACTATTTTATGTTTGTTTTCTTACCTGGTTCTTCCTGATCTTCACTCTCTTCACTCATTCGTCACCTTCCTCTTTTTCATCGCTCCCTCTTTGGACTGACAATCATGCACAAATACATTGATACATGATAAATTACATAAACACATCTACATAAATACATCTGACACTCTTACCTGAACCTGGCTCCAATGAACAATCTTATAGCCATGATAAGGCTCTCTGCCTGAACACACTAACACAAACACACACACACACACACACACACACACACTAGCTAGTCAGTAACACATTGGCATTAAGCACAAGCATGCACAGCTATAGATTCTCTCATTCCAATTCAAACAGTGATAATAATAATGCTTTTATTCTGCTGTATTCTGCAGTTGTTGTTTTTTTAAGTTTATATTATTTTATAATGCATCACAATGGCTAGACAGTTAATTACACTGTGAAATCAAGATCACTGCAGCTAATCATCTTTAACACAATGACTCAAAATATCAGCTACATTAAACTGTGATTGGGAATTCCCCAACATATTCATAAAATCCATAAATCTATTTATAGGGGGGCCCTTGTAATTAAGGAACAGACAAGGGTCTATCATGTTGTGTGTTATTTTTTCAAATCAGGCCTAATGATACTAATAAATATAGGGAACCATCGTCTTCCCCAGCTCAACTTATAGGGGGATACAGATAATTTCTATTTTCTGGAGTACAAATCTAAAATTAAAAACATGTTTTTTTCTTTTATCAATGTGCCACGTTGTCTGGATCTTTTAGAAATCTTTCGATCCCGTTCATTTTCATAATAATTGAGTGAGTAAAGTCCAAAACATTCAGACCTCTCTGTAAGGCAGGGGTCTCAAACTCGTGGCCCGCGGGCCAAATGCGGCCCGCCGGATGCTAGTTTGAGGCCCCGCCTTGATATGAAAGTTTAATGTTATTGCGGCCCGCGCGAGTTTAGAACCCTCAATGCTGCAAATAAAAGAAACGCTGCAAATAAAAGGAAACTTCACACCGGAAGTGAATTACCGGGGACTGTGAGCGAAGAAGAAGAATACGAAGAGGTGTTGTAAAGCAGAATTAATTAGGGGGCAAATAATTGTTTCTCCAGTAGGAGTATGACCATTATGGCCGGCAAGGATGATTGATGAAGAAGACTGGAGGTTCTGCGCATGTGCGGGTTGTTGTTCTCTCCGTGACTGAGAGGGATTTATCTTTTTTCTAATCCGGATAAAAAGTGGACACTCGGCATCTGTGTGTTGTGGTCATTTTCACTGGCAAGTTACCACATATTTTTTGGAGGAATACGAAGAAGAAACATTTATTTGCCCCCTAATTACTTCTGCTTTACAACACCTCTTCTTCTTCGCTCATATAAAAAACTACAGGTGCACCGCCAATAATAGTCCCCGGTAATTCACTTCCGTTGTGTAGTTTTCTTTTATTTGCAGCATGGAGGGTTCCCAGTCACTGTAGTTAGCACTACCTCCGTGCTAAATAGTTAGATCTGTGTCATTCAAAGGCTGACAGCTTCGGAGCACCCGGACTATACCGGCAATGTGACCGTGCCCACGGTGCCCAGCACCAGCCTGAATACACGTGTAAACCACGGACGTAACCAACCTGCCACTGTAGCAGCACCGGGAAAGGCAGCAGTGCTGAATACACGTGTAAACCACGGATGTAAACAACACGCCACTGCTGCCTTCGCCAGTGCTGCTGAATACACATTTAAACAGATAAACAACACGCCGGTGTTGCTGTCACCGGAGCCAGGTGCTCCGAAGCACCAGACCTGATGTTACACGTGCGCAAGAACGGGGAAAATGAGTGCTAAGAGGCTAACACGGAGCTAACACTATTACATACGCACAAAAGCAAAGTTTGATGTGTGTGTATCCGTGTTAGCGTTAGCTCCATGCTAGCCACTAGCGTAACTTCTCAAACTTTATTACTTTTTTAATTTAATTAACTTAATATTAAACGGCCACCACACTTTGTGTTTCCATGGTTTCTGACCTACAAATCACTAACTGTGCCGTGCTGACGTCATATGTAGGACCCCATAGCAGCGGAAATGATGTTCTTTGTACGTCAGCTGAACACTAAAACTGGAACTTGTAACACAACAGTGAGACACAGTGGAATTATATATATATATATATATATATATATATATATATATACATGTATATATATATATATATATATATATATATATATATATATATATATGATGCGGCCCAGCCTCAACCAGACCCTAGCTCCAGCGGCCCCCAGGTAAATTGAGTTTGAGACCCCTGCTGTAAGGGAACGGCTTTGGTGATGATGGGCTGGCTGTGTATAACTGGCCTAATCCTCCGATCAGAGAAGACGCAGCAACTTCTCTGTAGATGACTTTATTGACAGCCTTTGAATGAACAGGACACTGCCGTACATGCGGGTGTGGTTTGTGATGTCTGCAAAGACAACAGTATTAGTGATAATCAATCTATTGCAGCATCAAAAATAGGACAACAATAAGTACAACAAATCACACGTAGGTGTCAGTGCAGAACAATTGAACAGAGCGCAACAGCCTGGCGCCACAAACAGGTCACGTGACCAAGTTAAGCTGAACAGCTCCGGTAGCTACTGACCTAGTCTATTTGTCACGCTAACGCCGTGCTAAGCTAACGAACCAAGGTTATTAACACGACAATATTAATAAATCGTAACAAACAAATATAAACATTTACTTAACACAACTTACATTATCACCTAACGCACACTGTTGCACGAGGGAACACAGAAGCATACTGCAGATTGGCCCTAGGAAGCTGGAAATCCACTACCATAATCACTTGATCCGTAGCGAGGTTGACTGTAGGGGTCCTCCACTTCTAATGGCGCTGAAGGTCGGGAAGGTACTGGCAGGTAAACTGGATTCAGAACCATCATGCTGCCCCATCAGCAGCAGGTTAGGTGTTGCCGGATCAGGATCTGCTAGATCAGAAGAGGAGTATCCCAGGGGCTTTGAATTAAGTATACCCTCTACCTCTACAAGGACAGTCGACAACACTTCCTCTGATACAACTTGGTCCTGCAGCATGACTTGGAGGGAGGCTTTGACAGATCTTACTTCCCTCTCCCAGGTGCCACCGAAATGGGGTGAGAGAGGACGATTAAACTTGAATGTGATGCTTTGATCAGCCAACTGTTGTTTTAATGGAGGGTCAAGTTCTTTTGTTGATTGTTTGAGCTCTCGCTCCCCCCCCCCCCCCCCCCCCCCCCCCCCGAAAGTTGGTGCTTCTCTCACATAATATCTCGTATGGCTTGCCTCTTCTTGAAATGAACTGATGCAAGGCTAGTAAGAACGAGTCTGTGTCCATGTGTGGCAATAGATCAAGGTGGACACATCTTGTAGTAAGACATTTAAATATAATGCCTCACCATTTCTCATGCCTCCTTCCTATCTTCACTGTATAGGGCCCAAAGCAGTCAACCCCGGTGGACCAGAACGGAGATTTGTTGATCCGAAGCCGTGCAGCCGGCAGGTGGGGGCAGGTGGGTTGAGCGAGAGTTGTGTGCTTCCGTTCATCGCACCCATCAGCGCAACTGGAAAGAGCGCAGTTTGTAGGTTCTCCATGCATTTATAGCCTTCGTGTCGTCACCACCCAGTGATGCACTACAGCCAATCAGAATCTGCAGAGTCCGGGACCCCTGCTGGGATTACCTGTGATGTAGTTGCTGGATCCGACGGAAACACGGAAACACGGAAACACGGGGCACTGTCGAGTACCACCCGGGGCTCCTTTGTTTAGGGACACGTGGCAAAGGGGTTTCCTTTGTCTCTTGAGACAAAGGAAACTCAAATCAGGCTTCAGGCTTGCCTGCAGGCCTGAAATTCCTCAGGGCGAGGCACAACAGGAGCAAGGTGTTTCAATCGACAGATGAAGGAAGGAGCCCTCACCAGGCGGATGTTCAAGAAAGTTGGTGGGCCCTTGCGCCGCCCAGCCAAGTCACGTGCAGACTGCTACTGGTGCTTTGATAGGTCCTGCACGTACTGGGTGGAGTGGAGTTATTAGATGAGGGTGATCAGAGCCAATCAGTAGCATTAGCTCTGATCAATGCTACTGAAGGTGTGTAGGGGAACTCCTCTCAGGTGATTGTATTTCCTTGCTAATTTGTCTCCCGGACATGACTGCTCAGCCAACTGGAGCTCAGTCGCAGTGAAAGCTTGGCTGATGGAGTGATAGACGCGTGGCTATGTGTCAGCAGACACCTCAAATGACACTTTCATTTCCCGAAGCTCCAACACATCCTGCCTGATAGTCTTTAGTTTAAGTGACTCTGCCTGAGGTGGTTTACTGCAGAGGCAAGGATCACAGTATGCTCAGAGCCATCATCTAACACTGCATGTGTGTTTAGTGTTCTTTTACCGTGGCGAAGCAGCACTGGTACCACTTTTAACATGACATGCCCTGAGTGGATGGTGTGGTCCAGATGCATTGGCTGGGGCACTGACTGTGAGAATGTTCAGCTGTGGGTTTTAGGCCACAACTTAGTGGAGTATCAGCAGGTGTTGTTTGCTGCATGAGGGGCAGTTTCTTTAGGGTGCAGTTCTCTGGTGAATGGCCACATCTGCATCTCCAACATTTCCCTTTGTCTTTAATCCAGGCAGCTTTTTCCTCTGTAGTAATTCTTTCAAACTCGGGGCAGCCTTTGAGGTAATGGTACTGGGTGGTTGTGCAATATGGACAATAGGGCTTAAAGCATTCCCTCCTTTTCCCTGTAGGTTGATCATTCCTTGAGCCCTGCTGGATGTGGGTCCGTTGTCGCTGTGAAGAGGTCTGCTGAGGATTGACTGTTGTGGAGTCACTGCTGAAGTAAACAGAGGCTGGTTTTGTCCACTGTGATTTACCTGCTGTGTTCTCTCTCTTTGTGATGCAACTGGACCCAGCTGGGTTGGATTCTGCTGCACGTCAAGACACCTGGAGCACCTGAACCTTCATGTCCAGCCATTCAACGAAGTCCGGTAAGGTGTATGTCTGGTCGCTTCCACTGTGGATGATGCCTCTCTTTATGCAGAATTCGGCAAAGCTATCCCTGTAGTTACTGGGCAGTTTACCAAGAAGGGTGTCTACGTGAGATCCGCACCGCTGCAGGTTTCATGGGTGTATGGGGTGGAATCATATATACACTCACCTTCCACTTTATTAGGTACACCATGCTAGTAACGGGTTGGACCCCCTTTTGCCTTCAGAACTGCCTCACTTCTTCATGGCATAGATTCAACAAGGTGCTGGAAGCATTCCTTAGAGAGTTTGGTCCATATTGACATGATGGCATCACACAGTTGGCGCAGATTTGTCGGCTGCACATCCATGATGCGAATCTCCCGTTCCACCACATCCCAAAGATGCTCTATTGGATTGAGATCTGGTGACTGTGGGAGCCATTTGAGTACAATGAACTCATTGTCATGTTCAAGAAACCAGTCTGAGATGATTCCAGCTTTATGACAGGGTGCATTATCCTGCTGAAAGTAGTCATCAGAAGTTGGGTACATTGTGGTCATAAAGGGATGGACATGATCAGCAACAACACTCAGGTAGGCTGTGGCGTTGCAATGATGCTCAATTGGTACCAAGGGGCCCAAAGAGTGCCAGGAAAATATTCCCCACACCATTACACCACCACCAGCAGCCTGAACCGTTGATACAAGGCAGGATGGATCCATGCTTTCATGTTGTTGACGCCAAATTCTGACCCTACTATCCAAATGTCGCAGCAGAAATCGATACTCATCAGACCAGGCAACGTTTTTCCAATCTTCTATTGTCCAATTTCGATGAGCTTGTGCAAATTGTAGCCTCAGTTTCCTGTTCTTAGCTGAAAGGAGTGGCACCCGACGTGGTCTTCTGCTGCTGTAGCCCATCTGCCTCAAAGTTCGACGTACTGTGCGTTCAGAGATGCTCTTCTGCCTACCTTGGTTGCAACGGGTGGTTATTTGAGTCACTGTTGCCTTTCTATCAGCTCAAACCAGTCTGGCCATTCTCCTCTGACCTATGGCATCAACAAGGCATTTCCGCCCACAGAACTGCCGCTCACTGGATATTATTTTCTTTTTCAGGCCATTCTCTGTAAACCCTAGAGATGGTTGTGCGTGAAAGCACAACCACAGTAGATCAGCAGTTTCTGAAATACTCAGACTAGCCCTTCTGGCACCAACAACCATGCCACGTTCAATGTCACTCAAATCACCTTTCTTCCCCATACTGATGCTCAGTTTGGGATTCCGTATGAGGCTGCAATAGCCATTTCTGTCATAGTGAGTGTTGCAGGATTGTTGTAGGGAGAGATGTATCCTGGCGCTGGGGGTGGAGCACCCACGGGTGTTGATTGTAGGTAGTGTGTAGCTGACTGAGATCCAGACTGGTAGAATGGAGCAGGTTGAAGTCCTAGCGGTGTTCCAGGTTGAGGAGTGGCCTGATGCAGGACGTATTGAGGATGACTCTGCTGTAGTGCAGTTGTGAGGTAGGGTTGCAGCCTGACTTGAGATTGTGGGGGTGTAGGCTGAGGTGGCCAAGATGTATACAGGGCAAGTTGATGTGTCGGCGAAGCTACCGGGTGATTTGTCAGGAACGCTGTCGGTAGTGCCTGTTGAGCTGGTTGGTGCCCAGCTGGACATGCTGCCCTGCATACTGGACGGGTGGCTGTAGAGCTCTGGCAGCCTGTGTTGTTAAGCTGAGTTCTCCTTGCTGTATGGCTGTAGGTAGGTGAGCCTCACTGTTGTCCAAAAACTGACGATTTCCTGCATCAACCGATCTCCAACTCATCTGATTATCCAGGAGGGGGGATACTCTGGGCTCCATCACTCCACCGTGGTGAATATGAGAAAGGCTTGCGGTCCGGGCTGGATATGACGAGCTGAATGGGTGCTGCTGAGGGTGAGCTTTACCTTTAACACCGTCCATGGCTAATTGTAGCTGTCTCATCTTCCTAGTTATGTCTTTCATGCGGGCTTCCATCCCTTCCAGCCTCAAATCTTCTGGTCCAATGAGCATAGTATGATCTGGAGGCTCTTCCTGGTGTGCTTATATCCCTTGTGTTGTATCTTGTCTATTCGGGTAGCCAAAGTTGTCAATGACGAAGTCATGTAGGTGCTTGGGGAGTTGGTGAGACCGGCTTGGGTGGAGTTCAACTGGAGGTTGATCATCAACATACTGTAGTTGCCAGAAGTTGCCATGGTGTAGTTATACACAGATATCCGGCTCGAAGGGCCACTTGTAAGGGAACGGCTTTGGTGCTGATTGGCTGGCTGGCCTAATCCTCTGATCAGAGAAGACGCAGCAACTTCTCTCTGTAGATGACTTTATTGACAGCCTTTGAATAAACAGGACACTGTGGTACATGTGGGTGTGGTTTGTGATGTCTGCAAAGACAACGATAATAACAGTATTAGTGATAATCAATCTATTGCAGCATCAGCAATAGGACAACATAAAGTACAACAAATCACACGTAGGTGTCAGTGCAGAACAATTGAACAGAGCGCAACAGCCTGGCGCCACAAACAGGTCACATGACCAAGCTAAGCTGAACAGCTCTGGTAGCTACCAACCTAGTCGATTTGTCATGCTAACGCTGTGCTAAGCTTATGAACCGAGGTTATTAACATGACAATATTAATAAATCGTAACAAACAAATATAAACATTTACTTAAGATTCTAGATTTGATTTGTGTGCATGAAACTCGGTAACAGCCTCATTTCAATTTTGTGATGTCACGGTTCAGTTCTGGAAGACATGACATGGAGCTACTGTTCTCAAGGATGTGTTGGCCTGTAGGGAGATTCCCTCCTCTGAAGATATGAAATGTAATTAAAAATGAAGTAAAACGGGTATTGGTTGGAGGATGTATAATTGGATAATGGACTTCTTAACAATTAAGAAATTTAGGGTCAAGGTTGGAGCAAGTATCTAAGGATAATGAAATAGAAAATGGTATCCCCATAAGATCGTAATCAGCCCTTTGTTCAATACTGATAAAAGACATCTTTGCTAATTTAGATGAATGCACCATATCAGTCGTCAAAAAGTCATAAATTCATTACGAGCTATGGTCAGATGCAAATAGGGGGCAGATAAATAGTCATTAATTATGAGGCCAAAATATATTATGGTTGTATAGTATATGGAGCACTCTGTTATATATCGGAGCTATTAAATCTATTCCCATTAACGTGGTGTTAAATGTTCCATATCTGCAATTTTCTGGGTTTTATTTGAAGCTTTTGATAACTCTAACATGATATATGTGTGGTTTAAAGTACAAAAATGTAATCCAGTTTTACAGAGCTCTCTCAAAGTGCTCACTGCTCCTCTAGAAGGCACGGGTCATTTTTGGGCCTGCCTCATTAATATCCATTAGCCTCTTTTCTGATTGGCTGACTGTTTTCTGCTGACTGTGACGATCCTCTTTTTACAGTAGAGGATTCTGTTTGGAGGGCAAAGATCTGTGATGTTGTGATGCGTTCATGTGCCTGCTGGTGCAGAAGGATGCAGCTTTAGGGGAAGAGATGTTGGAGACGGAGCAAATAATACAACACGAAATATACATGTTACAGATGAATGTATTTCCCATTCACTTATTCTCCTACTGAGCTGTAAGACTATGGTTAAAGAACATTGAATTACCACAATTTGCTGACTCATTTCATTATTGATATTGGCTAAGTAATTAATATGTATGCACTGCCCTCTGGTGTTTGTTACCACTGTAGTCACTGCTGAGTTACTGTTTCTTCTGTTATCCATTAATCTTCATCAGAACAATTTCACCTGCAGGTGAAACCTGTCTGGCTAAAACACTTTTTTATTTTGTTTTTAAATATATCACATTTCACAAATCAACATAATTTTCAGTATCAATTTAGATGCATTTTCTAGAAAAATAAAACAACCCCCAGGTTTCAACAGTGACAATAATAATTTGTCACAATACACTCATAGCAACTGTTGTCAGATTCTCCTCATCTGCATAAAGTAGACTAGTCCTCATCTTTATGTAAATGAGGTTCTGATCCACTGCCTCCATGGTATCAATGCTTCGTGACCTAATGTGTGAAACGGATTCCAGAAAGTAGAAAAAACAGAATTACCATACATCCACAATGTTGGCAGCTGTCTGTTTGCAGAGACCTTTTAGAGCATTAGGTTCTCAAAGAATAATTCAAATTTTTTGTATAACTTTCAGCAAAGCAAGTGTATCAGGGAGTCAGTGAGAGTTACATTTGCTAAAATATCAACTTCATTCTGCCCTCTCTCTTTACCATGCAGTGGCCCAGTGGCCAAACATCCAGTCACACAACCTGGCTGCTGTGAAGGCTTCATTGTGTTTGTCACCATCTGTCTGCACCTATCATACATGTGGTCTTTCATTCAGTGGGCCCAGTATCAGGTTTGTGTATGTGCGTTAGTATGAGAATGTGCATGTGTGGGGGCTACTTAATTTCTACCTACATGTACCTACAGATATGTGATCCTTGTAGCAATGACCCATCAATCCCAGATGTTATGTTAGAAAATTGCTTTGCGCTGTTAGATCTTCAGGCAGCAGCCTGCAAGACAACTGTGTAATGTGTCACATACATGTCAGTTTCCATGATGGTAATTGTCAGCAAAAGATGAAGGCATAATTTAGAATTTTAGAATCACCTTTATATATATATATATATATATTATATATATATATATATATATATATATTATATATATATATATATATATATATATATATATATATATATATATATATATATAGAGAGAGAGAGAGAGAGAGAGAGAGAGAGAGAGAGAGAGAGAGTGGCCAATCTAAGGCACACTTGTGCAATAATCATACTGTCTAATTAGCATCTTCATCTTGATATGCAACACCTGTGAGGTGGGATGGATTATCTCAGTAAAGGAGAAGTGCTCACTATCACAGATAACTGATGGTTTCAGGACATAATAGACAGCACCCACCATGGCAGATAAGGTTAGAGGCCAAGGTAAACTTGGAGAGAAGTTAGCCAGCTAGCAGAGATACAGAAAGATACAGACCCACCAAGAGCTGAGGTGGAACAATACTGGAGGGGAATATGGGAAAGAGAGGCATCACACAACTAAGATACCCAATGGCTGGAGGACCTAAGATCTGACCACAGCAATCTTCCAGGACAAGAACCAGTAACCATCTCAATGGCAGACATTCAAGAAAGAGTGTCAAAAATGAAGAGCTGGACAGCACTGGGCCCCGACATGATCCATGCCTACTGGCTGAAGAAGCTAAATGCACTTCATGAACACCTAGCAGCACAGATGAACCATCTTCTGAGGGATGGGTCCCACCCAGAGTGGCTAACCAAGGGCAGGACAGTCTTAATCCTGAAGGACCACCCACCTCATCCAACTACCAGCTAATAACCTGTCTCTGCACATCATGGAAGACCCTGTCAGACATCATTGTGGCTAAGATGAGTAAGCATGTGGCTTAATACATGAGCAGAGTTTAAAAGGGAATTGGTAGCAACACCAGAGGAGCCAAGCACCAACTCCTGGTTGATAGAGCAGTTGCTCAAGACTCTAAGAACAGAACAAACCTGAGTACTGCCTGGATTGACTACAAGAAAGCATAAAACTCAATGCCCCACTCATGGATACTGGAATGTCTGGAACTGTATAAGATCAACAGGACCCTAAGGGCCTTCATCCAGAACTCGATGGGAATGTGGAAGACAACCCTAGAGTTTACTCAAAGCCAATAGCCCTAGTCAATATCAAGTGTGGCATATACCAAGGTAATGCAATATTACCACTGCTGTTCTGTAGGCCTGAACCACCTCAGTCAGATAATCACATAGAGTTGACAGGTACAAATTCTGAAGTGGAGCAACAATCAGCCACCTGCTCTACATAGATGACATCAAGCTGTATGCCAGGAATGAGTGAGAAATCACTTCAGTAAATCACACCATGCCATAGGGCAACATAGCCCTATGGTAACAAGCTAATGGAAACAATGAGGAGGCTGCAAGGAAGTCAGCCACAACGAAATACATCCAGAGAGTAAGGCGAATCCTGAAAAGTAAGCTGAATGGCAAGAACAAGATCAGAGCCATCAACATGTAGGCACTGCCAGTCATTAGATACTCTTCTGGGATCATAAGCTGGCCAAAGGAGGAGATAGAAGCCACTGATCCATCCACAGAGGGTTCGATGAAACATTGAACATCCAAGAATACATCAAGAAAATGGCCATGAAGGATGAACTGCTAAGTGATTGCCTCAGTCAGCAGAAACCCAATGTGAGTGCAGAGGAAGAGGAGCAGACAACTTGGAGAGGTAATTCCCTACATGGAATGTACCACTATCAAAATGAAGAAGTGGCTGATATCGAAAAAAGACCTACCAATGGCTGTGCAAAGATACCCCTGAGACAATCCAGCACATAGTGGCAAGGTTTAAGATGCTAGCCAAGTCACTCTACATTGATAGGCACAACCAGGTAGCTGGAATAGTGTACAGGAAAATATTTACCCTGTATGGGCTGTAGGGGACTTCACCCTCCAGACTGACAAACAACTCCTGGGTAACCAACCAGACATAGTGGTGATGGACAAAGTGCAGAAGAAGGCAGTGGTAATAGATGTGACGATACCAGCTGACACCAACATCAGAAAGAAGGAACATGAAAAGTTTTAAAAGTACCAAGGGTTGAAGAAAGAAGAGCTGGAACAGATATGGAAGGTCAAGGCAAGCATGAACCCTATGGTAGTAGGAGCATGCCATGCAGTGACCCCCAAATTGGGAGAGTGGCTCCAACAGATCCCAGGAACAACATCTGAAGCCTCAGTCCAGAAGAGCACAGTCCTAGGAACAGCTAAGATACTGCGGAGAACTCCCAGGCCTCTGGTAGAGGACCAGAACTTGAGAATAGCACACAGATACCACCCAGGAGGGTGAGAAAGATTCAAAAGTCTGGGGTCACCCAGAAAATGGTGTCTTTTCCATTCATTATGAGTTGTAATGGGCCTCTATACACAATATACAATATTGCACCAAAAACCAGACATTTGCTAGAATAGTCATTTACCACATTAGCAATGTTAAAAGTTAGTGTATTTCTAATAAAAATTATCTTCATTGAAAAAAATAGTGCTACAGTATACTGTATATATACTGTACAAGTTAATCACATAACAGCGTATGACATTTATTGTCCAAGCAGCAGACTTTACAGTTGTGTTTCATACATACATCATGCACACATTGAATTGTGCACCGTTATTAATAACATGTCCACAGAGGCCACAGGGAGTAAATAATATATATTTCTCATGTCAAACACATAATAGATCCCATGAACCAAAATTATATTTTTTTCCCCCGAAAGCAAAAAAGAAATAAAATCATGCTTTGGAGTTGATATCGATTAGATGTGCCTGGATTTCCCGATTCCATCAATTTCTATGGTTACACCAGTGATTTATTAGGTCTTCACATGTTGATATATTTTACTTGAAAGACTCAAACACCTTGCAGAGGGTGAACTCGTCTCAGAACACAGACAGAAGAAAGAGGGAGAGAGAAAAAGAGAGAGAGGTCAAGTGCAAGTGAAGGTTTACAATGCAGAAAGTCCAGTGCTTTAAAGACGGTTGCTACAATTTACATAAATTCACACATTAATGCAAAGTAATTAATAAGAGACTGAAAAGGATGAAGCAGCAGCCACTTGTTATAATTCTGCAAAGCTGCACATTAGTCGCCTTAGTGCCAAAGTTTGAAGTGGCTAATTTGTTATTCTAACAGCTAATTTCATGATATATGCAGGAGATTTTACAACATACTTGTGATATATAACCAATAATGACTTTTCAATAAAAGCTGTGCTTTTTCAATAAAAGCTTAACATACATTAACTTTAATTTGTGAAAGTGACACTTAGCAAAGAGCCACTACACATGTAAAATTATTACGTTAACATAACCTAACAACCATTTGGTTTAACAAAAAAAAAGCAATAGCTCAAATCCCTATTTCACCAAAAAATATTTGTCTGTCATTTATTTGTAATAATTAAACCATAAACATAAGCACAGCTGAACACTCAGAGAATAGAAAAAAGAAGACAGCAAAAACACAGCTTTTAATCAAGAACAGTCACAGGCAGTTTAATACCAGCATGTCCCAATTGATAAGTGATCTAAGAGCCAAAATGACTGATCCACCTAATTTAAAAAAGAACACTTTTTCAAAAGATCTGCTATGTATCATTTTTGCATTATACTTGAAATGAGAAATGATTCATTATGCATCATTTATACAGAACATCTGTGTATAATAGAATATTAGATTTTCATATATATTCATTCACACCTCATGTCAACAGTATTCATTTTTCTATGTGATGAAGCAGCAATCAGCCATTCATGAAAGTATTAAGAATGTACAATTTGCCTCTTAATAAGAGAAGATAGACATTCAGAAGTGTTGTGTTTTATACAGCAGGATGTTTTGCAGTGGTTTTATTGGTCTGGCCCAATTGAGATCAAATTGTATGTAGCGTGTGAATTAAAATGAGTTTGACAACCCTGGATCAGCCTGAAGTTCTGTTTACAGAGAAATGGCTGTGACAGAAACACTTTGCTGCCTGACTAGTTGTGTTGTGGATTTTGATGAGGTAATCTGTGCTGTTTTCTTCACAGTGTGCAGCTCACTGAAAAAGAGATGGATTCAATAATAGATGTGCAAAAGATGAGCCATGAAGCCAATATTGACCACAGGGTGAGCTCAGCCAACGTAATATAAACAATATGTGATGTCCCTTCCTGCAAATCTTTTGTCTCGTGGTCAAAGCTCAATTTGTCATCAATAAACATGTCCAGTTATTTGTATTTGTCAAGCTGCTCCACAGTTTGGCCCTTGACGACATTGGCATCTGAAATCGATTAACATGTCCCAGTGCTAAGCTGCAAAAATGAATTCTCGCACCATTGAACACAGTCCGCCAGCCGGTCCAAGGCTACCCATTCATCCTGTGGGAGTGTTGGCAATTTTATCAAGTTATTGATAGTCTGCTGTCAGTCATCTGCAGGGATGTAATAGAAGATGCAAAAAGGAATTCAATTCAGCCATATCACATACTCATATACATCTCTATTATATGAATGCATTATATACAGTATATATATATATATATGAGACGGTTTGGTTTTTGCGGAACCCCAGAGCAGAGACAGAGACGGGTGTGCGGTGATAAAGAGGTTTATTCCAACAAAAATGTGCAAATAAACTAAGGGCGCTGGCTGGGGGGAAAGCAGCCAGGAACGGTGGAGCCAGGTTCTCTGGAACAGGGGACGGCGTGAAGCGGAAAAAAGGCACGAGGAGCTGTAGCGAAAAAGGGAAAAACGGTAAGTGCACAAAAAGGAAATAATCCATAAACACAGGGAAATGACAGCGAACACGTAGACTGGTACCGGGACGAGGCTTGGTCGTAGGTCACAGGCGACATTGACTAGTATAATCCGGCGCCGGTGTAATGTTGCTTCCAGGTATATAACGGGACCTGTTGATTGCTGATCCCCGACAGCTGCGTCTCGTCCCGAGCTGCAGACCGTCCCAGGCCACGCCCCGCCACTCTGTGGAAAAACAACATGTATCTATATATATATCTATATATATATCTATATATATATATATATATATAGATATATATATTAGGGGTGTGACGAGACACTCAGCTCACGAGACGAGACCTGAGATTGAGTTCACGAGATCGAGACGAGATTTTAAGAAAACTTAATTACAAATTATATGAATGCCTGGACAACAGACTTTTATTTAACTGAGTTGCACATGGATTTTATAACTCTGTAAGCGTTAACTTTTAATGAACTTCTTCCTCTACAAATTGAAACTAAAATAATATGTTATAAAAGTTAAAATATATAGAAAAAAATTATACATTTGTCCTTTTTTCAAGTGTAAATATGTGCAAAACAAAAAGTTCTTCTCTGTCAGCAGGCGCAGTTGTTGATTTGAGTACCGAGCTGTGGTAGTGCTGTAAATCTCTGCATTGTGCTTGTATTCACCGCACTGTACGGCATTGTTTGCATATACTGTCTGCATATTGTCTGTCTTATCAGTCACTCTCTTACCATTTATCATTTCTGGGGGACTGCCGGGAACCCAAAATGCTGCCAAACAAACGATTTAAAAGTGGCGGGTGCGTCGTCAATAGTAATACCCGTGTTTTCCGTCATTCTGGCTGCTTGCTGGATAACTCTTGCGAGACAGAATTTTAACGCGACGAGCAATCTCATCAAATCAGATCTCGTCACACCCCTAATATATATATATATATATATATATATATATATATATATATATATATATATATATATATATATATATATATTAGTGCTGTCAGTCGATTACAAAAATTAATCAAATTAATTAATTAATTACAGGATTTTGTAATTAATTAATCGAATTAATCACATTTTAATGTCATATCTGCTAAAGGTCTCCTGATAAAGAATTTTAATTCTAGGATATTAAAAAAATGTAGTGCATGACTAATCAATTGAATACATTAAGAAGAGAAGATCTGAAATCCAATTTTTTATTGGTGAACTGTGCTTCATGAATTAAATCCAAAAGTAAAGGTCAAGCACATTAAACCAGTTAGGCCACGTGCATTATTCAAAAATGTAAAACAAAAACAGAGATTCAGTTAAATAAATAAAATTCTGAAATAAAATAAGGCTGTCTCAAATATGCACTTAAGCTCAATATAGCAATTCAAAAATTAATAATAGAAGTCGTATATTTTGCGCTGCATTGTGCCAACATAATTTTTCTCAGTGAGAGCAAACACGTGTGGTTTGAACCAATCAGAATTAGCGATGCTGTAACGTGACCACATGTTCATCGGCCAACCACAAACCAGAAACTGTCCGGAACTACATTCCGTTAAAAGATTCACGACCAGTACGGCGTTCCGTTAAAAAAAGAGAAGAAGCTCCCTGTCAAAATCCCATGTTAAATAAAAAAAACAATGTACTAAAGTCACATTAGTTAGTAGAGTGCTTGAAAAATTCCAGTGTGCTCGTTTCAGTGTAATCTACGCTGTTTTGGTGTCTGTCTGTGCCGTTTGGCACGGAGCGACAAGTCTGAGAGCATCTCTGGTTGCTATGCAACGCGAGGCGAGCCGAGCTGAACAAATGCGTTTCTGGTTGGCCGATGGACATGTGGTCACGTGATCAGCAATTGCTATATTGAGCTTAAGTACCTATTTGAGACAGACTTATTTTATTTCAGAATTTTATTTATTTAACTGAATCGCTGTATTTGTTTTACATTTTTGAAGACAGCTTTATTTTATTTATTTAACTGTATTGCTGTATTTGTTTTACATTTCTGAATAATGCACCTGTAATGCAACTACGTATGTATATATATATATATATATATATATATATATATATATATATATATATATATATATATATATATATATATATATATATATATATATATATATATATATACATATAGTAAAGTTGTTCAAGGGCAAAAACCCTTTTCAGGACATCTAACCCAGTTTTTTAATTCTACTTGTGGCCAACATTTTTTCACTATTAACATCTTCAACGTATAACATTCAGTGATATGCAACATAATGTTTAAATCTCTGTAATGGAGAGGACACCTCAAAACAACCCTGGATGTTAGAGAGGCTACTCTGACAGACTGGGAAAATTCTTGCTGTAATACCTAGTAATAGTTGAATTGATGATGATGATGTTTTTTTCTTTGTAGCAGGAGTTAAACACTCTGCACTACAGCTCCAAAGGAGAAATGCCTTATAATAGTAACAATCTCTCAACGTGTTCAGACTTGCCTATTGTAACATAGACATAAGTGTGTCAAAGAACATTATTTTTTTTTACTATTGAGAAAATCAATGTTAACAGGTCTGGAAAGTCTGGAAAAGGATTAAAATGAATTTGATCATTTCCAGGAGTGAAGAACTTTGGACAATGTCGTGGTTCAGGTCCAATACGCACATAATTCCGGCTTTTATGGTGTTGTGGAGAGACTTTGAGTCCATAATTTATGTTGATGTGAAGAATAATGTTCAGCCTTTATTACCTAGCCACTGTCAGAAACCATTGCATTAAATACCCGCCAAAATCTATTCCAGAAAAGAACATATGGGATCTTTGAAAAATCTTGAATTTACAAATGGAAAGCATGTAAGAACCCTGTCAATCGTCTCATATGTTCTGATATTTGTGGCAGTATATAGTGTGATGTGACCTGTCTATTTATAGAAACAATATCAAAGAGAAAACAACATCTTCCAAATAAATCAAGGGGAAAAAGTATGGAATTATATTTTATAGTATAGATTCAGCAATAAGAGCACTGAGTTTGACTGGTGTGTCTGTCTACCACACTGTAGAGGAGAAAGAATGAGAAAGACAGAGAGAGAACGAAGTTAAGTATAGCTCAGGGGAGAAGATGGGGATGACTCTTGTCTTCACGTTACTGCAGAAAATCGATTCTCCTTTTAACGGCCGCAGTCATTATTTTCTGCATATTAAGAATCACCCTCCACAAGGGTAGTGGTCTTTTAATGCCCACACTGTGTGGGGTAAATCAATAGCGCCAGTTTCCGGGGATATAATTTTCTTTTGATTGTTGCTGTTGCTGTGCGTGTGTGACAACCCTGAGTGTTAACCCCTCAGGGTGCTGAGTGGACACCTGTCATCCACCACTCTCTGCTCTCTGCTGCACTCAGGGGCTTAACATCTTTATCTCTGCCTTTGCCTGTAATATTAAGCATCTTGGAGCTATTAGTTTACAGCCCCTCATCCAGCTAAACCCATAAAACAAACCAATCAAAAGCCCAGCACAACACTGAGGCTTAGAAAAATCCGATGGCTTTCCTGGGCTATTGATCTCGCCCTTCTGAGCCAAGGCCTCTCGATGGCTCGGAGGCTTTAGGAAAAGGATAAACACATCAGGTGGTAAAGAATGGCATTGATTGGAATAGAACTGCCTACCTGTTTAAGGGGCATAAATTACCTGGTAATTATTAGCCCAAGAAGGGTTGTGCAGCTCAATGTGGACCTATAACAACCTCGATTTAGTCATTTTATTTTGAGACCATCATTTACCTAAGCGACATGAAACCTTGTTATCAGGAATGTCAAAACCTAGAGGGACCTGGAGGCAAGTCTGGGGCATGGGAGGATAAGTGGAGACTGAGCAATGGGCTTCAACAGTGCCAAGCCTGAGTCCCTACAACATTCCGTTCAGGAGATATCATCAATTACACACTTAAAATACTGAAGGATTTATCCACTGTAAAACAACTTTACTATATTTCAGTGCCTCAAGTTCATTGGAACAGGCCACAGGTGAGGTTTTGGTCTCAGCAACCAGCTTGCAGACCAATCTGACTGTCCATCTATAACGTTTGCATCATGGGCTTACAGTAAACAGCCAGTAAATGCACTCCAAACGTTTCCAAGCAAATTGGAGCAGCAGGAAGCGCGTTGTGTTCTTATTCACAGGGGCCTCTGCGCTGAATCACTATTTGCATGAAATTAATATGTGGATTGGGGGAAGAAAATGGCTGAGCACTCAAGTTAAACTCATTAGCAAGCCCAGCAGGGGTATTTGTTCCACAGCTATCAAGGAATCTGCGCCTGCTTTTCATTATGCAGTCTCTCATTACGCTTCCGGCTCTATTTGGTTGGATAAGAGTATTCAACTATCAGAGATGGGGAGCAGAGGAAGAAGTGAAACTCACTGCCCTCCAGCAACATGCTTTAAGTGCTACTACACATTCAGAACAAGCGGGCTTTGTTTTGTGGACACAGGAAGCTGAATCGTTTGTCAGCTTGAATGGGAACAATTATATGTCACTGTGGTTATTTTAATTGGTTGTTGGGAAACAGAAGCCCTAAAACTGCTCAGCTAAGTATAATAGTGTTTTCGAAATTGAGCTATAGGTGAAATTGACCTATAGCTATAGCTAAATCCATTTCATCGAAAACAAGTATAAAGAATTACAAAATCACACTCAAAACAGGCAAACCCTAAGAACAGGGCTCTCTAAATAATCTCCTTACTCTATGTATTTATGTACATGTGCAAAATTAAATGACTTATGTTCTTTCTGCAAATATATAATTTCATGTCTTCATTATTTCTAATGTCATTCTCTAGCTATGTATGGTTTTCATTTTAAAACACATACAACAGTAGTGTAGTTGGTGAGAGGCTAAGTGTAGAGAGGAAAACAGGCAGGATGAGGTGAGAGGATTTTTTTTTTTTAAATTAGAAAAACTGTTACAAAACCATGCCTGGCAATAGGCTGGCAACATTTCTGGGGTGTATTCCTGCCTTTCGCCTGTAAAGCGCTGGGATTGGTTCCAGCAGACCCTAATGAGGCATAGGCGGGTATAGAAAATGATTGACTGGCTGTTACAAAACCAAGAGGCCACAACAAAAAGGCAGGTAATACAGTTGGCGAACCTGTAACACACCATACAGATAACAGGAAGACGTTCTGAAAAAAGACTGACGATGTATCCGAAACAACCAACTTCCCTCCGACATAGTAGGCAAAAATGAAGAATCAACGATCTAGAATGTCCAAATACCTAAGTAGGCTTTGAACAAATATGTGAATAGTTTACTACATTGCAGAAGTAACAAGAGGTCAATACCTGAAGTAGAAAAAAGAACTTTTCCCTTTTTTGCCCCAAACTTTATTGAACAACACAATAATTACAAATTCAAGTAAGAATCTCCACATTGGGTTATTACATAATAAACTTGAGAAAGGCAAAAAGAACAATAAAAGAATAAACATTGAGACTATCATCTCACTATATATCATAGATTATGATAATATTGATCATATGAAATATTTCTTTAGCAATACGTATATTAGGAGTGTATTCACATCGCTTTATTTCTTATACTTTTACCTATACCTTTTTTTCTGTCATGCGTTTGTGTTTTACCTTATAGTTTTTATTTTTTTCTAATAATTTTGACATTTTTTCTAATAAAAAAAATATATTTTAATTTTTGTCATATTTTTTTATTTACCTCAGTTTTATATTTTTTATCTACAGTTTTTTTTTTTTACCTTTTTCCTCTCATATTTTTAGCTTTTTATGTCTTATTTTTGTTTATTACATCTTTTTAATCTTAGTCTTTTTATCCTTTTATCTAACAATTTTTCTCATATTTTAATTTTTTTCTAATAATTTTACCTGTTTACCATTATTTTGGGATTTTTACCTCATATTTTTTGTATAGTTTTTTGTAGTAGTTCATAGTTTTTATCTAGTAAAATATCATTTTATTAATAATTTGTCTCATGTTGTATGTATACTAGCAATATGTATGTGGCAGTCTCGCTGCCCCCGTGGGTTCCCCGGCACCGAACAGACCCACAACAAGTCCAGTCTTTTTGGGTTCAACGGTTTTTCCGTGCTTTATTGAACGCACACACGCACACACACACCGCACGCAGACCCACTGCCGCCGATCACCGGCCTGGTACGCTGCCGTCTGCTGGGTCTCTAGTGTGTCCGTCGCTTTCTCCCCTCCGGGTCCAGCCTGCTACTGTTTTAAAAGAGACGGTGAGAGTAATTAGCGCACCTGTATTCAACTGCTCAATCACTCTCACCTGGCGCCGCTCCCCTGAGCCCTCCCCACACCTCTCTCCCGCAGCTGATGCACCACGCCCCCTCCACAATGTACATTAGGTGTTAATTCACATCAAAAGGTGTGATATTCTCTATTGTAGAGCTTAACCAATTATGCAAGTTCAGCCAAAATTGTCTTGTGACTACATAAGAAGAACTTTTCCCAGCAGTGCTGTACACCCGGGTTCAAAGGACAGGCAAGATGACGGTGCTGTTGTACAGATCAGTGCATACTAATTTTTTGGATGCAGCCTGAACCTAAAAACTTAGCTTAGGAGACACAGAGAATTAATTACTCACAAGAGACAGGTGTGCGACAAACAAAGGTGAAACACGTCTCTGGAACTAGACACAGAAGGAGACAAAGAAAAAAACAACCAAAATACCAGAAAAAAAAGACAAGACTGATAGATAATGGCAAAAACTCAATGAAAATGTGAATTAAATAGGTCTACTGATTAAAACTCTTGAATGTAATAAAAATATTAGAATAAATAATTTTAAGATATTGAAATATAATAAAACATTTTTAATGTGATGTGTATAACTATCAAACATTATATGTGGGAATTGAGTTCATTACTCACAATTACTAATTACCACTTTAGGCCTTTAAAAACACTTAGACATCCATATTATAAACATAAATGGACAGATTAATATAATTACACTAAATGAAAATATTCAAATATTTTTGTTATAAAGAAAACACAAAGAAAGATGCAACAGCATTGCAGTTACTGGATTTGTGCATCACCTATACTGTATAGTTATTTAAGGAAATCCACAGGCAGTGTCAGAGTATCTGCAGAATATTACTTTATTCATTAATATTCAATCAGTGCACTAACACTAATCTAACTCTTTTGGCTGGATATTCAAAGAACTTAAAAGCCATTTTCCTTTCATTTGCCAGTTTCAGTGTTTGTGTAACTGTGGTTAGCGTCTGCAGGGCAGTGGTTTTAATGAGCATATAGTCCATTCAAGACCTTTTATTATTCTCCAATGTTTCATTAAAATGCTGTGCTTCATTGATGGATATTGCAACAACAAAACAACAATCACAACCTCAATGACATCCACCACAAATCCAATATATTCTAATTTCCAAGCCAGGTTGCTATTAGACGAGTAGCTTGTGAAATCAAGTCTGTTGGCTGACATGCAGCTGAGTGCTGTTATTTTTCTCTCCTGGCTTATAAGACCTGAGCTGCCTCTCTGCATCAGTCTGAGCACTGCAGTGTCTATATCAAAGTGTAAATGGATCTTGGATTCAGCTTGACAAATGTCTTGGCAGGCAGCACCTTCATGTTCCCAGCACATTCCCGTAAGGACAATGTCACCATTAGAAAAGGCAAACTGATATGCAAAGACAACTGCCTCTTTGCAAGCACTCAGGGGATCGATCAAGGGCAACACTGTGCACACTTAGTTTTGGCGGCACTCCTGTCCACAGATCGATATTTATCTGTTTATGATGCTATGAAAACAGCATTTCAACTCAGTGATTCCTGTGGTACAGCTCATCCATTTAAACAGATGCATATCAAATTACATGTGTGCAGCCACTACAGCTCATTCTATGTTAATGAAGCTGGTTTAATGCATGGTGCCCTTTCGAATCTCATCCCCACTATTTCAGAATTATTTTAACTGGTAAGTAAATATAAAAAGAAACACATTAATGAAATCTCACTCTTCTAATATGGATTCAATTTGTGCCAAATATGTTCATACAGAGACAGATCTCAATCTCTGTGAATGTTCCTGGACTCCTTCAAGGTTGTGCTTGACTTGGATGAGATTTAAGGATGCAGCACAGAATTGGACAGCACCCAGCACCCAGTTCGGTGTCATCAGCATTGCATGTTTTTCTTTGCAAACAACAGCCTCAGTGTAGGAGCCCATGGATGATGTGCGATAACAATAATCCTGAGTGCATGTCACAATGTGGCCGTCCAAAAACATAAAGTTGCAGTAACAATATCAATATGGAGACGTATCAGATGGTGGATCTGGTCTTTCACTGTATAACATCAACCTGCACAGACAGTCTGCAGACTAGCCTTTTGGCCGAATTGGATACATTTACATTTCACTTCATTTATGATTTTTTCCCCTATGATAATACATAGTCCAAGAGGAGAAACACAATTAAGATGATGCAGGAAAATCGTATTATACCTGCTCCTCATGCAAAACAGAAATAATCAAGAGAATAGTTCTGCAAATTAAATATTTAGCAATCAATACTTCTAGTAGCATAATAAATAACAAAAAAGGATAAACTGACAATTATTACTGTCTATTAATTTTCTTGATCTTGAATAGATTTTCACAACCCTATGAAAACAGAAAATTTCATGTGTCTGTGTATTTAGAATTGTGGGCTGTAGTCACATTTAAAGTTCTCCAGATATATGACAATAAATTATAACACTAAATTGCTTGTCGGTGAATTTAATGATGAACTAAGACCATTGCTTTTGATTGGTGACCAGGGTTTACTGACAAAATTACACAGTAAAATGGGGACTTCCAGATGTTTGAGACAGTAGTTCACTGTAATTACAATTCAGATTGCCCCCCCAGGATGTGTGCTGGGAATTAGTTGCTTCCCTACAAAATGGCTCAATTAAATATCTCACATCTTACATCTTATTCTGGAATCAGAGCAATGTGAAACAGGTAGGGAGACTCATTATGTAGGCCTAGTTGTACTGGATCTCGTGGAAGAGAAGACGGAACCTGAACTTGAAAGTGAATCTGTCATTTTTTTTGTACATGCACCCACTCTCACCAGATGGTTACAAGCAGCTACAATAAACTCCTTTGCAGGGTGTCTGCCACATCTGTGTGGGGGAGGGGCTGATTTATCAGGGAAGCATTTAGGTGGAGCTGCTCTGCCTTCACATTGAGTTAGGTGAGTTGAGGTTGTTCCGGGCATCTGCTTAAAACACTCTCCTGGTGTCTCAGTGTGGAGGTATTCTGGGAAAATATAGCAACCACTGCAACCACAGCAACCACGGCAACCATAGCAACCACAGCAACCACCACAGCCTGTTCTGGAACTGCTTCTGGTCAGAAAATCCTTGTCCCTTGGTCAACGAGTCTGCATATTCATGTGCAAATATGTTTATAATGGAACAATTCATAAGTAAACAATCCATCACTGGACATGTAAGAATTCAGATTTTTTTTGTCCTATTCTTCATGACATGAGCAAATGACATATGTGACTGCAGCTTTATTCATGCCCGGGATTTTGTAGATTGTTCCCTTAAAGGTCATATTCTTTCCGATGCTTTTATTCATGTTATACAGTCAGTTAATCAACTCTGGCCACAGCAGGGAGGAGACAACGTGTTTGACGAAAATGTGGCATTAATCTGCTTAGAAGAGACGTCAAGGTTGGCAGCAATAAAAAGGGCCTGGGTGAAATTCAATTGGATGAGAGGAGTTGCATGGGTTGATATTGAGAGCTGTTGTGTTGATGAAATGGATTTATTGTGACGGGCTGATGATAATGAGCTTTGCTCAATCAGCTTGAGAGGGCATCCAACTGCTATTTCAATTGCTACCTTTGTGATGTTCAGGAGGGGTCCGTTGGGGACACAAAGGCCAGCTGTGGTCTGTGGAGAGACACCTGCTGCAGGAAACAAAACTCACAATGCTGCCTGCTCCTCACAGCGACATCTAAAATATATTATTGAGAAACTGTCACAGGAAGAGGCTGTTTCTGTAGTTCAGTTCAGTTTTCTGGCTTTGATTTATCAGTCCCCGGCTGTCACTCCAGAAAGCACAGGTTGTTTTTTTGGCCTGCTTCATGAATATTCATGAGCCTTTCTTCTGATCGGCTGAATTTTACTTGGAAGACTGACAAAAGTCTATGTGTCAGTGGGGTCAAATGGGCCGTTTTAGGAAGTTCTACAGGCGGATGACATCACAAACTTCTTAATCTAAGATGCGTTTCCTAACCTGGTGTTTATTATTGAGAAAAAATTCTCAATTTTCAAAAATTCAAGAAACACCTGCCCACTCCACAGCTGACGTGCTATGGATGTGGACTAGGCATGCATCCTCTGCTGTTCTTGGCTTTAATAAACAATATTTTTTCACATATGTCCATCTCTGATTATTACAAGTGTATAAAACTCGCAGTAGTCTTGGAAGAGTAAGGAGAGAGGAAATCAGTGAGTTGTGTTTGGAAACCGAAGGGAGTACCTTACATGCATGGAATCGAGTAGCTGACGAACATGGGTGGAGACATATTTTTTCATGCCATCACTGTGGCAATTACCCTGAAGGTAATTCGTTATAGTTCCACATCCACTTGCTATTTTTGTCCTAAGCATGCTATATACATTTATTTGGCACTTAATGAAAACATACATTGTAAATATTAGATTAGATTTTTTTAATATTTGATTACAATTCTTAATGTTTTATATACAACCAAATTAAAGTCTCTGAGTAGTGGAGAATTTATACTGTAAAAGCTGAATGCCCTTTTCATAGCCTTTGATATATTACTGACTACTTAGTCAATTATTTCTATGTTAAGAAAAAGCAGTTAATGCCGACATATAGGACACTTCTTTTGGTGCATGGTGCAAAACTCAGTCACTGGTACACAGTGTGGGTGCACAGGATTAGCAACATATACAATACCAAGCAAGTTGTCCATGCAAAACAGCATGGCATTATTGACATTATTTCCTCAGTGCAGCAGATCTGTCACAATAGCTCTCTGCAAAAAAGAAACCAATGTGCATGTGTGGGAGGTGCTGCATCCTCCTGAGCAAATACAGTATATGAAACCTTAAATTAACTTGAGAGGAGGTAACACATTTGGTTTATGGTATTTGCAGGGAGATCCACTGCCCAAAGAAGTAGTTCAATTACATTAGGTGATGAGCCAGCTGGCTCTGCAGGAACAATTTATATTTGTGACATTTATGGACAACCCCCATCAATGCACATACTCATATTTAATGTTGGCCAATCCGTCACACCTACATCAGCATGAAAATGTTTGTTGTCCTTTAATATTTGTTTCTGTTTAACTTGTCTACATCGCTCAGCAAAGCCACAAAAATAGCAGGACATACCTGCACTTTGTGCGTTTGATCCTGGTGTGATCAGGAAGTGGAGAAACCTCAAACCTCAGTGATCCATGACATTGTGTGGCTGAATTACTACTGACATGCCTGTTGTTACACCCTTTGACGTCCTTGCTGCTGTCTAGAGCAAGGTCATAACACAACAAATATACCATTCATTGAGCTAATTTATCAAACAGATGTAAAGAAAAAAATAGTGCAGATTGTGTGAATAGAATACATAGCTGAGGTTAGAATACTGAAATTATACATCCGCGTTAAATATCACCAGGATGCACCCTGTAGACGTTCTTGATGAGAGTAGGGTCAAGAATAGAATTGCAGTGGACCCACTACCAATTTTTGACCCATGAACCCCCGGCATTGGTGCCGAATATCCAGTATCTGACTCACCGAGAAGTCTGGATGGCTGTCCACAACCCAGGGGGAAGAAGGGGCTCGGCCGGAAGGTTTAATGGACTGGAAGAAACTGGCTCGAGCAGGGAAACATGGAAGGTGGGATGTATCCAGAGATAGGGGGGAAGCTTGAGTAGGACCGCAGAGGGGTTGATGATTCTGTCAACAGGGAATGGGCCAGTGAACTGGGGGGCCAGCTTCCTTGAGTTGACTTAGAGGGGGAGGTCCTTGGCAGTGAGCCACACCATCTGTCCTGGTTGGTAGACTGGAGCTGGCGTGTGGTGTCGATCTGCCAGTAGATGGTTCCTGGCAGTGCAGCCTGGGCCTTTCCCCACATCCTGTGGGCCCATTATAGATGGAGTCGCACTGACGGCACTACTACCTCCTTTTGAGAAGGAAGCAAGGGTCATTGAAAACCACACATCACTATGAATGGTGACATCTCAGCCACTGAACAGGAGAGGGAGTTGTGCATATATTCAATCCAGGGGATTTTGTGGCTCCAGGAAGCTGGCTGTTGGGAATACACGTACCACAGGGCCTGAATAGCCCGCTTATCTGGTCATTGGACTGGAGGTGGTATCCAGAAGACAGGCTGGCTGACGCCCCCCAGCACCTTGCAGAAAGCCTTCCATACCCAGTGGTCCCACTAACGCATGCCCTTAGTCTTATGAATTTGAGTCCTATTCTTGTATGTCTGTTTCACAATCTTAAAAACCCACAGTTTCCTAGGTAACTGCAAAAACATTTCCGAACAGCATCATCAGTAATTGTTCAGCACCAAATGTTCTCTTACAGTGGGGTGAAGAATAAAAACAGTTCATGGCTGGATTTAATATTACTGTATTTGTAAAGTCACAGTAAGTGTGTGTCACGTCCAGTTGGGTTGTTGTTGTTCCAGGTTGGCTTTCACTGTGTTGCCTGGTTTATGTTCATCTATCAGAGTCTGAAGCTTAGCTCCCTGTAGTAGAGTAATTCTCAGGAGAGGGAACCGGAGCTGGGGAGGCTGAAGGCATGCCATGGGCGGGGGGAGATCTGTATGAATAAGGGATCGAGGGTCAAGTGAGGTGACGTGAGAGGTGTGCTAGAGCGAGGAGGCAGAGGCAGGATGGCAGCAGCTGGTGGTGACTGACGGGAGACATGAGAGACAGAGTTACAAGGGAGCACAGGAAAACAAGGAACGTTAACGTCGCAAGAACTACGAAAGCACTGAGAACGAGCGCTGTGTTTTTTACCGGAAGGTTGGCAACAACAATCTGGCGATGAGTGAGTTGGACAGGCGAGGTGATATACCATAGGTATATAGCCGATTAAAGGCAGGTGTGCCAGAGACAGCTGCTACGACCCACCTCTGCCACTGGTGCGACACACACACCACACAGGATAACACCTAGTTTCCTGGAAATTAAAAGAAATTAAAAGAAAAAAGAAATTTGATCTTGTCTTGTGCAAAATTACAATTTCAGCCAAAAATTTAAATCAGACAGTGTGTTTTGTGTGCACTACACCCAATGACAATCCATTTTGCCTGTTACCATGGCTTCTTCTTGTTGTTTCACACTTTAATATGATACCATTAGCATGGGAATCAGTGTAAACGCTTTCTTGATGTGTCACAACAACCGATACGCATGTTAACACCAGGTGCATGAACAAGTCCATGTAGTCATATGCAGGTTTTTTTTTACTCATCCATAGTTTGCTTTTATGTGAGCAAACATTCTCGGAGTGGATCTAATTATTTTCAAATGGTGGTTATCTCTGTGTGATTCATGAAACTCTCATCCAGAGTGAAGACACTAACATGAATCACGCTTTAATTCGAGAGAAACGTGTAAAGGCAATCTCAGCTATTCATGCTGAGATAAATCCTGCATTTGAGAGTGCAAAAATATATCCCGCATTAAGAGGCATTTCTTTTCGGTGTGAACGCCTACGTTATTTACCGCTCTGCTTTCAAAGTAATCTGCTTGCTCACGTTGGGAGCAAACAATTACCATCTTAACAATATGCCCTCCTCCTCCTCCTCCTCTATCCTTGGCAGTGATCTATCCTTCATGCTACGAGGTCATCGGAGGCTTTTCCGTAGTGTCAGTGTGCAATGTCATAAGAACAGAGGAAATGCTGCATGTGCATAAAATATAGGCCATAGGTGTTAATGAATCCACTTGATGTCATGTCTGTTTCGGAAGTTTGCCACAGTGATCTGTATTGCTTTATTGTGGAAGGGTAAGCTGATTATGAATGTGTTTTTGATGTCTTTGGTGTGATGAAGTACAGTTAGAGTGTTAACAACACAGCGCCACAGCATTTAGAGGGTAACAACTCAAGGAAATTGAGTTAGTGGAAAGCTATAAATATCTCGTTGATAGCACTACATGATTTCAGCCAAACTGTAAATGAACTCCCATAATGTCTGTGGCAAAATGATAACTTAATTTTATTGGGTTTGTTAAATCATTTATACTCACATTCTCTATTAAAGCCTCATTTGGCCACTCAAGCTTCGTGCAATAAAAGCAGGCTGAAGGCTTACTGGAAACAACCAATGAGGTTAGCTCTGTGAACCAGAACCCTGCAGTGTAACTGTTTACATGGTGTGCACATGAAGCCTGATCAATTAATTAATGAATTAATCAGTTATCTTCATTTGTCACAGATACACAGGTACATCCACATTGACATTTCACATTTAATGCTTTTCCTATTATTTTAAGCCACATTTGGCAACAAATGTCATAAAAGACATAAATTCAGAAAAATAATGAAATGAACTAAAATGAATTGAAGTGTCTGCATGAGAAACGCAAAGCATCTGTGCATCCACCTGGGGAAGGCCTGAGCTAACAATGCCGAAGCTGATTTCACTGGGTGGAGCATCAACCCAGCAGAGAGAGATATGTGACATGCAACAGCAGCGCATCTTCCCAGTCAGTTTTAACTTTAATTTAGGGTGAAATCCTACAGATTATACCTAAAAGTGCTGATACAGCAACAGAAATATATAAGCAGCAAACTGCAGTTAAAGTATTAAACTAAATGTACAGCCATCCCTTTTACACATGCCGGCATTAGATTGTTAATACTGAAGCATCATTCTGCAGATAAACATGAGCAGTCATGAGATGATTAATGAAGGAGGAAAGGAAGAACAAAAATTATTAATTAAAGTTTATTATCCATTGCGTCAAATCTACATCTGAAAGGAACTACGGCTGTGCGATAAATGTATTAGAGAGAAGTATATGTAGCAAGAAGATACTCAAGTAAAGTATGAGTACTTCAAGATTGTACTTTTCACTCATCAGTGTAAGTCGGGCAAAACAATCATTTATTACTGAGACGCCAAATGATAAATAAATCTGGTGCAGACAACAAAGCAAGAAATTTGAAAAAGAACAAAAGAAAAGTTACTTTCTAACAACCATCACTGATACCTGCATCTGTCCACGGTTGAAAACTAATAACAGTAAGACCTTTTGCTGTCTTAAGTCATCTGATAGCCAACAACAGCAGCATGCAGCAGCAGCTACGGCAACAGTCTCTCATAACCTGCTGTTACTAAAAGGTTTAAGCATTGTGCAAATGGGAGTGGTGTATTTGACAATAAAACAGAATTAAACCTAAAGCTAAACTACATTAACAAGCACTTTGTGTTGGCAGCTTCATGTTACACAAACTAAACTGTCCAAGAAGGAGGATACTGAACACAGAAAGGTGACAGCGATCAGGGGTGTGGCCACAGGGGAAAATCCCTCCTGACGACCTGAGGCACTGCTGCTGGTTCTAATTGACAGGAGGTGGTGTGGTGATTCTGCACCCCAGTAAAACACAACATGTATGGAGCAGGATGCCTAGGGCTCTTGTATTAGTGATGCTGCTCATTTCACTGTCACTTACACTGAAAAAATGTTTTGTTGAAATAACTTATTTTTATTAAATGGCTGGTACGAAATCAATTTATCTCTCTCTCTCTCTCTCTCTCTCTCTCTCTCTCTATATATATATATATATATATATATATATATATATATATATATATATATATATATATATATATTAAGTTGATTGCACTGAAAATGATTGTAATTAGAATTTACTTTTAATTCTCCAATAGATTTCTAGCTCACTGTAAATGTTATAGGATGGAATCACTTCTACTTCTTTTTGGTACTTATTTTTGGTATACTAAAATAAATTATGTAGATTCAGTCAATGTAATAGTTTAACTCCTACATATTTAAGTTAAAATGTATTTGCATTTTTTGGTTATGGTTTTGTTTACTTAACCTTCAATAAATTTAGCATTCAGACAATAACCCAAACCAAATATTTTATTCATTTTATTCCTTCATTAGACAGAACACAGTAGAGAGGCACAGGAAAGGTGACTTCTGGACCCGCCCCAAACATTTTACTTTAAAAACAATATAAAATACAATGGTATAAATGACTTACCAAAAACAGGGAGTCTTGGAAATCCAAAATGCTTCAGTGAAGAAAAAGTGAACCAGAACGGCATATCTAATTTGTTCACCTGCCTTCTACCCAAAGTGTTGCGATGCAGCAGGATGCTATTATAGGATGTTATACGTTGAATACAAAAATCAAGCTTTCCCAGCTGCAGATTAATCCTGGCTTCAGCAACACTGGCAGAGTGTGTTGACAGCTATAATGAATGCTAATCTTCCACTTCTACACCAGCTCCTATTTTATAATTATTAGTGAATTAAAATTGTGTTTGACCACTGGTATAGAACACACCTTCAAACCTTTAGAAGATGCCTGGAAACAAGACAAGCAGTATCAGTGGACGGTACAACAAGTACAACAAAAACATTTACTCCAGGAGAAAGAGGGGAATAATTACCTGTGTGCGACTTGAAACGAAACAGTTGAACAGTGCACAGATTAGAGTGCATCCTCTAGTGCTCATTAATCAAACACATTGGAATTAACTTTCAATTGACTTTCTTACCCTTCCGCATAAAACAGATGCCACTGGTGAAAAATGAAGTAAGCAAGCAGTCTAATAGTTCAAACATGGTTTGTCACGCTGGTTGAAAAAAAACAAAAAACAAACCAACAACAGAGGAGCTTCAAATTTCATCGAAAGAACTATTATTCTCCTTCATCTTCTCCTTTTATTTAAATCTTTTAAAACCTTTTTTTTTGTTGGAATATAATGCTGCCTTTAATATTTTTCATGGCAAGTGAGACATTTAAAAAGTCCTTAATGGTCCAAAAAAGAACTTTAATGGGGCTGTTAACCTAAATGCAGGTTGTAGAAATGATTATCGTCAAACCTGTAAACGTGACATATTTATTCTTTACTGCCTTCAATGACCAATTTATTTTAATTTTAAGCAGTTAAAGGACTAGTTAATGTATTTACTTTCATACAGTTTTTAAATGCAATGATTGATATGGTTACAGCGAGCAGACAGTTGTCTTACTTTAGAATAAAGACTGGAGTTGTTTTCTCTTGCTCCGCCTAAAGGGAAGAAAATCTACAAACCATCTGAGTAGTAAGGAGAATCTGACAAAATGTGTATTGGATTAGAATTGTGGACTATACCTTCTACAGGTATCTTTAGAGGTGTTGCGCACTTAGTCGCATTTGGGCTGTTTTGATCTTTTCATTCTCATCTTGGTGAAGAATAAAATTAGCATATTCTCAAAAATGTCTAACTATTCTCTATTTCTACTACATTTATGGTCAAATAATTATAGATTTATACACATAAATCCTTTTTAAAGTATAATAATCTCAGTTATTCATAAATAACCCCTGCAAAGCACAACAAATTTGTACTGGAATAGGTGGGCAAGTCTTTGCTTTTGTGGTGAACAGCATATCATGCATTTATAGAACATAGGTCTTCATGCTACAATATGGGAGCTTTAACACATTTATGCATGTTTACAATATCTAATTTATTCCTTGCATGCAACGTTGAAATATTCTCATCTCTACTGGTCCTTGGTTGATGAATCTCCAGCTTGCTCCGCCGGCTCACTGGTTACCAACATGGATCTGGTTGCAGGCTCATTACAGCTACTGTCATGCACCACTATCCTGTTATGCTGCAAACGCATCAATGTCAAATCAAATCCAAAAACATATAAAATAATAATATCTGAAGTGCTTGCTCTGGTTCTCCAGAATGTATGAATTCCATTTCAGCTTCACAGCTGCCACACTGTACATGTTAATAAAGCTTCAGCTTCAACTGGTGGCCCATAATTTCATTTTACCACTGCCTCAGACGTTACACTTTAGCCTCTGGGGGGAGGGTTGTTTAAAAGAAATCCCTCCACACACACACATGCACACACACAAGCATACACAACATCTCTATCTCTGTCTCTCTTTCTGCCCTCTAATCAGCTATCAGGGAGTTCATATGTGTGTGTGTGTGTTTTGATTGTGAATGGAGAGCAGCAGCGATGACCTGCGGTTGTCTGTGCCCGTTTTGACCTGTCGCTTCCATCCCCTGTGGCTTCACCTCCCTCCACGCACACCTGAGCCACTGCACGGCCTTTACATTAATCCCCCCTTCTTCCTTTGCCTCCACTCTGCTCCCACCCACATGTCCTCTTTACTGGCAGAGCCACATAATTAGTTTCTCTTGGAGCCATACCGCTTGCATGCACCTCTATCTTTAATTACAATCGAGCAAAAGGGGGCTTTAACAGGAGGGACCAGACGTGTTACTTTGATGTTGCCTGCTCCTGGCCCTCCACTTTATGCTCTTTTTTTCTGGGAAATAACAGAATGCTTACATGTCAGACATATTCTGGTCACATAGTACTGTGTCCTCTCTAGCAGCGATATCATATAAAGCATGCTATCTTTGTCCAAAGCAGATTCAGATTTTCTGGTTTTCGGGCAGTGACGTAAAGGCTGACAATGGGCTGCGTGTTGTGCTGCTCCGAAAGTAAATTTTCAGTCTGGCAATTTGCACGCTTTGATGCCAGCTGCCAACGATGACTTTGTTCTTTTGGAGGAAACACTGGCTCCAGGGATTTGTATGTGTTTGAGGAGGGAATTGCGGATGAAAGCACTTGTGCTGTAAAGTATGCACTTTTGACGAGTACACTGTATACTGGGCATCCTATGGGCCTCATCTAAAGGTCTGTGTGTAAAAACATGTGCAAACTCATAGCACACACACATAAATGTGCAAACACATCTACTAACACTGCACACTGAGGATTGGGTCTTCTAAATGTGTAAAAGACTTATCCAGTCAGTAGTTTTTCTTCAATGAATATGCAAGATGGAGCATTTACATACTAATGTGCAGAATACAGGGAGATGAAAAGTGTAAATATATTATTAACTCTGGTTGTAATTTTCAGGCCATTTTCTTTCCCAATCAAATGTTGCCTTTTTTGCCACATCCATCAGTGCCACTGTTGCACACATTGGGTAACCTTTAGTGTCATTTTGAATGTGCAGGATAGTCCCATAGGCTTTAATAAAACTCCCAAAATATGTGAAAAAGATGCAATGTACTGATGTTGTATGTGTTGACATATATTTGGAGGTGGAGAGTTGGGTGGATGAGTAGATAACTTGGCTGCAAAAACATGAAAAGCAGCAGGAAAGCAGTGTGCAATTTTTCCCATCATGTTAGGCATTTTACTGATTCATTTAACCCAAGCCATTTCATCAAACATATTTTTTAACCTAACCACAACTTAACCACAGAGTTGTCACATGATTTGTAAGGGATGGAAATTGCATGTGTGTTTCATCCAGATGAGCCTGGCAGGGGAAGTTAACTGACTGTTAAATCCTGACGCAGATGGTTTTACACTGGAGTTCGTTGAGAGCCTGGGCGGGAACCTTTTAAATCCATATCTTACACCGAGGGGTGCAACAAAAATAGAATTTAATGCACTAGGGAGGAGAACAGGCTGGATGGAAACTGTGTTTGTATTTAATATGTTATAAGGGAGGGTGATAATCAGCCCTGTGTAATTGTGCATGGATGGTTGTCATTACTGCAGTGAGGAGGAGACATAGGAACAATGACAGAAGATTTTTATTTTCATTTTAATAATATTAAAAAAAACACTTTGATTAAACAGATGCTGCTGTATAGTTTTATAGTTGCAGGATTATTCCCTCTGTGATCCAAATAGCTGCATTAAACTATAGAACACTATAAAGTTAAAGAAATCTACATTATTGATAAATCATTTCCATAATTCTAAATATATTGTTACCCAACAAGTACTTAGTCGCACTCCTTCCTTGTGTTTAGCCACAAAATCTTTCTCAAAAACACATTTACTGAATCACAGCCACATTTTCTTTCTCACAGATATATTTTCAAATACCTGCTTTTTGTTATATTCAGATTTTTTCTTTATTTTTGTTCATCAAAATGGATGATTTGCCTTTTCCACTAACACCTCTAATGCTACTCATTCTTCTTCTTAGAAAGCATATGCAATTTAGTTCCTCTTCAGACTAAGATACCTCTTTAGGTATCTCTTTGGCTATAAATGTGTCAAGATGAGATTCACGTAGGTCTTTCAAGGCTGGTATGGACAACATTCTTTGATTAAAGCCGTAATTTAGCAGACGTGATATTCAATTTGAACAATTTCATGCAAAACAACTCACAAATGTCTAGTTTTTCTCCCTGAGAGATGTTTTCCTGTCAGCATTGAAAACACACACATATTCAGTTCAAATTTGTGCACTCGCTAGTTTGTATGCGCATGCATGTAGGCTTGTTTGTGTGTGTGTCTGTGTTGACTGATTAGCGACTAGGTCTGTGATTGCCGCTGTGAGCCTGTGATTAAAGCGTTGGCTGAGATGTTGGCTGCTGCTTCTTTTTGACCAAAAATGGACTAGAAACTGGCATGAGTCTCTTTGTGAGGGAGGCTGGCCGCTTTCTGCCCTTGATACGCTGTAGTAACCCCAGCCAGCACTTTGTTGTGTCAATAAAGCATCAAGAATCAAAAGCTGAATTGTCATGTTCTTGAGTCATTTTCTGAAAACCAAAATATCTCCAAAAAATATCAGAGCAATCCACAACACTACATAATACCTCCAGCTATTCAGAGCATACCTGGAGCGTACCTACCGCTCACTTTCCACATACCTACCATTCATTTTCTGCACAGGTTGCACCTTAATTCATAGAAGTAGTGAGTAACTCCCACTCACTTCCTATGTCCCTGTGCATATACTGTGTATCTAGGCTATGTCTTAGCATGTAACTGTTTATCTTGCGCCTTGCTTCACACCAACTTACACAGAAGTACAGAATAATTCACACAACTTACACATTTAACTAAGTTTTACACTATACAACTACATTGCAATTACACAGTAACTATAGGATAGGGGGCTGTATTATCAAGTGAACACTATTATCCTCTTCTTAGTATGCAACTACACTGTCGTTGTAGAGGGCTGTACTGTGATCCCCTTAGTCTACTACATTGTAATTACTGTCTAAATAGAGGCAGTGAGTTAATACACTTACATTAATGTTTCACAAGATAACATAATATGAATTTACAGTAATATGAAAATATATGAAAAAATATAATATGAAATTACAGTAAGACAAAACGAACTTATGTGTCTTTGACAGCATAAAATAGCAGATTTCTATTAGCAGTTCACCTTTGTTTCTTCTGTTATAAACATTTGAGGTCATTTGAGTCAGTTTCAGTTGAAAATTTGTACTTTCTAAGTTAGAGTGAAGTGAAGTGGCCACATGCATGTATGCAGGCGCATGCATTTTAACCAAAAACTGTTAAGGATGTTTGAAAAATACTAACTTTCAGTTTAAAATGAAAGGCACATGATGAATATAATCCACTTGTTAGGGCTTAAAGCTCATTTTGTGTTATTGTGATGTATTTTCGTGATAATGACCAAACAAAGAACGATGATGCAGCATAGTAATAACTTTCTTTCTGCATAGGTGATTTTTGTTTGGTTTTTTTTGTTCAAGCTCCTGTGGAAAATTACATATGGATTTGAGTTTAAACCTGATGAACGAGATGGCAAGCCACCCATAATCCTGAACTCTGCCTTGACCCAAGGAGCTGGATCACGATCACCTTTTAAACTGAAGAGTCCATACATTCTTTTATCTCCATCAGTAGGTGTCATAATCACATGTGGTAGTTGTGTCACAATGATCTCTTCCACTGGACACTTCAATTAGTTTTGTCTTTGTATTACTGTATTTTCAGATGATGTTGTCCTGAAATTAAATCATTAGGGTCGCTTAAATCAGCAGGGGTCTGCTGGAGCTGTTACGGCGAGAGGCAGGTACACACCCCAGATGGTCGCCACACACACCATTCACTCACACCTACGGGCAATTTAAAGTCGCCAACTAACCTCAGCATGTTTTGGACTGTAGGAGGAAGCCGGAGTACCCGGTGAAAACCCACGCAGACAACATGCAAACTCCACACAGAAAGGTCCCAGACCCCGGACCAAGATGGTCTTGAACCTGTGACCTTCTTGCTGTGAGGCAACAGCGCTAACCCCCGTACCACCGTGTCACCCCATTTCCATTCAATATCATTAATTAATGAATAAAAACTCCCTAGAACAGGGATGAAATGAAAATAAAATGCTGACACTTCAAAAAAAAAAAGATTGTAACGATTGTTGAACCGATTGTTGAAGTAGTGCTCTACATGTACAGTAGATGACTTAATTTAAAATAAATTGAGAAAAATAAAACTATAAAACAGAGAAAATCATGGTGGAAGTGAGTCAGAGTTATCCAGTACTTCTGTGACACGTAAAGTGAACAGTAGGTACACGGAAAGTGAGTGGTATGTTGCTCCAGGTATGCTCTAAATAGCAGGCGGTATTAGTATTTAAATGATAAACACAATTCAAATGTTTTGGATGATCACAGGAAATAAGGTTCTGGTTAGAAGTCAATATTAGTGGACAAAAAAAAAAAACCTGCAGCTCAGTGACACACCATATTGTTGTTTACAGTCACACAGGTTGACATTGTTATAGGCGTGTGCAACACAAGGCAGTGTTTTCACAAGAGGGGTGGGGTTTTCACAAGAGGGTTTGCAATGTCCAAAGATTCCACACTGGAGCCTGGTATCTGAGGACTGGTATCTGAGGACTGTGTCCTCAGGTCCCTGCAATGCTGCTTTCTCAACTTTCTCCTGTGTGCCAAAATCATACTATTTGCATATAATTTTAATCGCAATCAAAAATGTTCAAAAAATTCATTAGGACACAAAATTAAAATTATAATGAACATATTGAAATTGCATGAAAAGGTCACTTTTGGGGGATATAAAATAGACCAAACACATTTCTGATTTTTTTTTTAAATACTATAGTGCCAGTGTCAGAGATGTGTAATGTTACATATATATGTTACATTTGGGTGTTTATGGTAAATTTATTCCTCATTTGAAAATTAATCAGTTTGGCAGCTTTTTGCTTAGTAGCATGTATTTAGTTTAGTTATTTTTTTTGTTGTTTTGTTTTAATTCCTCATAGTTTCATTGTTATAACTTTACTGGTTAGGTTTAACAACAAATTATTTGAACAATAAAATTATATTAATTATAAAATAGGTGAATTAAATTCATTGAGCAGCTCATTGCTGTTTTCTTTTTTTTCTTTTTTTGTGACATAAAGTTTTCTATGACTATTTTAAGGTTAAAAGCCTGATGTGATGTATCGATCACCACAATATTTTCCTGTTTCACATCAGTTTATTCAAGAATTGTGGTCAAAACAGGTTAAATGTAATATAGGATATGCATGGGGCTTTATGTGTTTCAGTTCAGATAAAGGATAAGGCTGAATGATGAATTTTCGGTACATTTAAAGGGATGTGATAACAGTGTTACCATGGTTACTTATGGGTTAACTGTTAACTCACAGAACTTCTGTGAAAGTACACATGCAAACTGAATCCATTTTTTTGTGAAATAAAAACAAATTCATACTAAATAATTAATTTAGTGCCATCATACAACCTAATGATAATAACTCAACCAAAATGTCACCTTTCACACCAACGATGTGCCATAGCGATATAGCATATTGTGATGTTTTGGATATTTTTTGTCCTAAAGATGTGTTTGTAGTCACAGGCCACTACAGAAATTAAGATTATTCTCAAACATCCAGGCCAGCTGAAGACAAAAAAAGATGCTATAATGTCAGATTGTTTTATAGTTAATCCAGGTCACCTGGAAGATTTTAAGCCTTGATATCAGGTTTTGGCTTTACAGAGCACAAAATACACAACACAAAGAACCGAGTGGGAAAAAGTAGTAAATAGTAAAATATGATACCTCTTCTATAAATCATGCTGTCAATTCTAATACTCAGAATTCTTTTGTGTTTTAAAATTTTGATCAAATAACAATGTTAGTATAGAATATACACACATTTAGGAAAAGTCCAAGTCCTACAGGTATGTAGAGATTTTATTCAAACAAAGTTTTTACAAGCAGTTGATATGACTGCCTCATAGTTCTACAGTTTAAAGCTTGATGTTGGCCTATGAGCATGCAGTTATTACTCATTTTTTTCAAATTTGATTGCCAGTAGCTGCAAAATCCTCAGGGTTTTATTTCAAGCAATCAACTTACTGCTTAGCCGTCCTCATAACCAGCATATGAATCGCCCACTGAGAGATGTGAGAAGTTTCTCAACCATTTCTTAAATAAAACAGATGAGGCTCCTTATTACAGCTGGGAAGAGAAATCTCCTCCTCTGCATTGAGTCCACTGCCAGTGTGTCTCATTCTAAGCGAGTTTATCCAATTTAACTTCTTCCACCTGTCAATTACATTTACATTATTTCTCCACTAAATGTCTGAAAGACATGTTTCAGACAAATTCTCTGTGTTATCAACTGCTTGTTGTCTACTGGCTCTTTCCATCGTCCAATTTTAAAAATGCAATAGAAACCTACACCTGACTTGAATCTTTCTTTTTATAATCAGTTTTAAGTTAATTTATATTCAGTTTTATACAATTTCAAATTCACATTTTTTTTAATCTAAAACTTTACAAAATACGAGTCATTAGCTATGAGATTAAAGTAATTATTTACAAGAATAATGTCATTATTAATGAGATTAAAGTCATTAATGAAAATAAAGCCATTAATAATGAGAATAAAGTGTTTACGAGATTAAAGTCGTTATATACAATAATAAACGTATTATTAATAAGAATAAAATAATACATTTTATGAAATGTATTTTATGATCCCAAAGGCCTTTAATGTTGGTTGTTTAAGAAGTCAGGTAGTGCAGCCTCTGAGATGCAGAAGTAAAAGTGAACACGTCCACTTAGCGGTTCTGACACTGTAAGGCTACGTAATGTAACGTAAAACGTGTATTTACAGCTCAATAAATGAGATGATGCTTATGTCACTGACAAAATAAAGATATCATCATCATTATTCTTTTGTTGACCTAAAACAACTGAACTTGGAGAAAGACGGAGGCAAAAATAGTCTACAGCTCACTTTAGCATATTTATTTGAGATGAGGATGACCTTATCACATGCGCGCAGAAGTCCAAAACTTCTGACCATTCTGACCTAATACATGTATGATGTACTGTGGTTAAAACAATGTACTGCACTTGGATAAACAGCAGTATAACCACATTTCTTTAATAAACAGTTTTACATGAGCATCATCACAACTGAGTACATGAAATAAATGAATGACTTTGTATCTTGTACTTCCTTGTTGTCTGATGTGTTTCATATGGGTCTCGTTCCTCACTATCATCTAGTCAGTAATCAGTTTTATATGTATTAAATCCCTGTTTTTGGTTCAGTCTTTGTTGGATTGTCTGCATGTCCTGTGTCTTCTTCGGTGCAGCTTTTGGGCCCTAAGCGCTGGTTTGCCTTTTTTCTTGCCAGGCCTTTTGCCGAACCCTCTTTTTGTGGTACCTTTTTTTTTTTTCCTTTACTTTGGTAATTAAAAATCTCTGCTCACTTCATCCTGCCTCCACCCATCTCTCTGCATTTGGGTCCTCAACTGTACTGATCTAGGTTTTTCCGATCCAATCCGATACCGATCCATGGGATCCATGGAACATATCGGCATATCGGCATATATATATATATATATATATATATATATATATATATAAAGAGAGAGAGAGAGAGAGAGAGAGAGAGAGAGAGAGATGTAGATGTGCATAACTGGCAGGTCTGCGCAGGGACGCACTGCAATGTTGTTGCATCGACGTGAACAACGAGGGCTGTGATTGGTCAGTTCAGCTGTAGTGGTCTACAAGGTTGTCTCCTCCACAAACAGCTTCTCTGTTGTTTCCGCTTCAACATTTGCCACAAAAGCATTTTCGCTTTGATATCAATGGACTCCAAACATACGCACTACATCTGGATGTATGAAGGAGGTTAGGACCAGGAAAAAAAAGTCCTGTACAAGGAAAAAAAAAAAAGTCCGGTACAAAACCAAAAGAAAAAATATTCAAAGGGAAAAAAAAGTCTGCTACATACAGTCATGCTTTAACATATGCAATAAAAGCATTTGCTCCGTGATATCAATAAGCTCCAAACACACATGCTGCATCCTGGTACAAGAACGAAAGAAAAAAAAAGGCTAAAGAAAAAAAAAGTCTGTTACACACAGTCCTGAATATGTCTTACTTAGTTGATTTTTGGCCTGTTTTTTCTTTTTTGTGCCAAATTTTCTTTTGTTTTTTACCTGGTGTACGGTTGCTACTGTGAAGAGGAAGCATTGATTCATTAGACCAACGCTTTCCCTCTACTCAAAGGGATAAACATATCCTTCAGTAGCAGCTTGTGAGCGGGTCGTTCAGAGTCTGGGACACACGTTGGAGTTGTTGTTTGTGGTGTTTATTGAGCAACATTATTACCTCCCCTCACAATTTTCACGTTTTCACGTCTTATTAAGTTTAAAATGTTTCCAAATTACTTGGTCCGGCGTTGGCTCCATGTTACTGTTTGCATGAATGCTGTGCTGCTCTGCGTGATGACGATCAAAGTAACTAGATGCATGACTGGATCGGAACACTGGATCGGCCTCTTTCATCTGATACCCGATCCAGCTGATCGGGCAGTATCGGAGCAGATATCAATCTGGGTAGCGGATCAGCACATCTCTAGTCCTCTACAACTTACCTTGACATTACACTACTGTTCAAAAGTTTTCAAAAACTTTTGTTCAAAAACAATTTGGTGCTTTTCCACGAAAAGTCACACTTTTCTTTACCACCACAAGTTGTAAAATGAATCGAAAGTTTCATTCCATTAGCTTTCTGACAGTGAAAAAACACAATACACCATTAGAAGAGTGGAGTGATAGTTGCTGGAAGAGTCATTTACCACAATAGCAATGTATAAGGTGTATTTCTGATTAGTTTAAAGTTATCTTCATACAGTGCTTTTCTTTCAAAAGTAAGGAAATGTCCACGTGACCCCAAAGCCAAAGGGTTGACCAAGATATACTTTTAAACCGCCTGGACAATGTAGAAGAGAATGTTTCTGTATGAAATACAGTGTTCAGCGTAAAGATGATCTCATACGTATGTTTTTTGGGTGCATTTTAATGCAGCTTCAGTCTTCTTTAGTAAATTCACCAATATCCATTTGTGTCTCCACATCCATTGTCTCTCCCAGAAATTGAAAACATAAACTGGAGGAAGGCTCATGAGCCGTGGAATATCAATCAGTCTGCAAACAAGTCGGCTCTGTCGGCAGAGTAATGGCTTTTGCTTGAGAAAGACTCCATAGCTGCTGCACACAGGGATTTAAAACAATAATCTTTCTGGCATAATGACTCGGTAATATGGATAGTCCATTTATCTTTGATTAGATTTTTTTGATGCAGGAATTCATTCCCTCGGCTCCCTGTTTCATTATTCTTTCTAATTACCTGCACCGATTCTCCCGTCAAGTATCGGTACACTGGCAAGATGTAATTCCTTCTGCCATAAATCAAGAAACATTCGTGGGCGTTTAGAGAGCTCCTGCTCCATTAATACAAACACACTATTGATAAAGCTAATCATTCATTCTGACATTATGATATTTGATTTGTCTCTGGCTTAATGTTTTGGTAGTTGTTAAACAGATAATTCCTGTCACAATTTAGTTTGACAGCATGTACCAAAGCATTGGCGACCTCCGTCTTTGTCTCATTAACAGGGTCAAGATTCGCTGTGTACCCACTTGAGATATAAGCACTTTGCAGGTGCGATTTGGAAGCCGCATGGTGATGCATTACAGGTACAGCTACAGTTGTCTGCCAAGGTCAAGGAGCACATTGAGCCTTAATTAAGGGGCCCTTTCTCTGCTAAACATTGGGGGCTCGTTTCCAGCTTGGCTCATCTATGTTTTTGAAAAAACAAAACAAAAACAAAAAAAACATGTAAATAATATAAAAAGGCCCGTAGATGAACACCACACATTCCACTCCGTCCACAGGGTTATTATTCCGATTTAGCTAATGCATTAGGCGAATCAACAGCTCCTGCAGCAGCTCAGAGGGGAGAAGTAGCTGGCGGTGGAATGTGAATGAGCTAAGTTAAGGCAGACAGAACTGGGGCTTAGCTGTTAGCCTCAGGGTCAAAGTGATAATGTATGAACTTAGCTCTGGCAGGTGAGCAGACAGCACTACATTAGTGACCAATGAGTGCCGCAGAGTGGCTACTTTATTCCACGAGACACAGCGAGTCCACACGTCAGCTGATCAGGAACAAACACGGATTATTAGCTCAAGTACATCAGTTCCTCTGTTCCTGCTGCATCACATTTGACAGCTGCTTTTTCTTTTTTATTTTCGCAACAGTCACACTGACCTTGATGTAGCCGGTGGAGAATTAGATTGTTTTGTGTTTATGCCAAAACATTATGCATATGAGGCGCTCTGAATACAAATGGAGGACATGAGTTCCTCTCTGAGGAAGAACAAAAACAGCCTTGTGTATTTTTTGCCATTTTTGGCATAAGCAGAGACAGGTTTTACTTTTTACATATTTCAATGGTGCTCAGTGGTGTTAATTCTGACATGTTATTCTCAGTGGTGGAGTGTAAGTATATATACTTAAGTGCCCTACTTAAGTACAATGTAGAGGTAGTATTGTATTGCTTTTTTTACTTGTGTAGCTCCATGTGATGTTATTGCATACTTTATCACAACATGTTCATGTTCATAAGCATAATAAGTTCAAGGAGCATAATATAAGACACTATGCATAAGATATGACTATGTTTTTCTTAAAAAATTGGAGTCTAGTTTCTGAGGTTGTTCTTTAACTTCATTTCAGCACGATGATGATACGTCAGGACTGAGGCACTGAAGAAAAAAAATTGACCGCATTTACGCATGTGCAGCAGTGGCAGGGCGGAAGCATATGTTGATTTACACTAGGTTTGTCTGCCGTTCGGTGTGTCTCCTGGACATGTTATTCCCCTTATTATCTCTGCAGAAAAATAAAAAAAATTTATATTCTGTATACCTCTCCCCTGCAGAGCAGGGGAGAGTTGGGCCTGTGCCCTGTGTATGTAGCCTAAACAAAAACGGACCAAAAACGTGCCTGTATTTGCATGCACAGCTTTTGTTCTGAATGTGGCTGTGCAGCGGTGGTCATGTATTCCTCATTGATTTTTGTTTTTTTTAAATAAATTAGGACTAGGATTTATTTGGAACCAGGGTTTATTTGCCAAAATATACTCCACCGCACCTGGCATTTAAAGGGAGTCCGGTGGTTAATTGGAACCCTGCGTTATACAGGAGGTCAACATCAGAAACACATATATAATAAAAAAATTGCAATTAATTAATTAATTAATAATAACAAAACCTGTAATACATTTTAATCCCCATATATATATATATATATATATATATATATATATATATATATATATATATATATATATATATATATATATCAGTATTTCTACTATTAAATTGAGTTAAGGATCGTAGTGCTTCATTCACCACTGTATACAAACTACATCCCATTCAATGAAGTCACAAGGTCTGTTTTTCATTACATTCTAGCATTTTTACAAATTCACATCCATAAGGACATTATGTATTCTATAACTGTTTCAAGGATACAAATTTGGCCTTTGGCTCATTCAAACCTGGATGAAATATTAAATGAAAACACTACAAATGAAAGAGCACAGTTATTTTGATCTCTCACTCTGCAGATGTGTGTGTGATCTGTTGACTTCTGGCTGTCCTTTTCCTAATAGCATCTCGTCTGAACATACTCACTTCGCCGGCCATGTCGGCCTCTTGTGAACCAATCACGATGAAGTGCAGCTTCAACTGAGGAGAAGGCCCAGTGTGCTAAAATCACTGGAGCAAACTAAATGGTCCCCAACAAAGAACTCACTTCCTAGTATTTTACAGTAGTTGCTTTCCTATTTGAAGCCAGGACTTCTATAGGCTCCTGCTGCAGTATTTACTGCCTGCTCTATATACTATACACTACTACACTGCTACAGCACTAATTAATATTTTTCACAGATAATTTAATTATTAATTAAAGGACATCTGTGAACATTATCAAAACAGTGATGCGCTTGATTAATACATAAGAGACTTACATAATTTACATGGAAGTAAACCTCTCACCAGATTTAGAAATTTAAACGCCATTGAATTTCTAGCACTGATATTTTTATATTTATCCTCTAAATGTAACGCTTTTAATTTTCAATACTATTTCACTTTTATTGTTCAATAGTCATAAATTCAGGATCATAAATTTCAGTTTTTAAAAGTTCAAATATGGATTCAAGTTGCTCAAATTTGAAAGGCCAAATTCAGATCCCCAAATTAGAGGTAAAAATTTAGATAAAAAAAAAAATGCAATTTAAAAAATGCCTTCTTTGCATCTTCTAGTGCCGGTCAGGTCATGGGGCCAGCAGTCTAAGCAGAGACGCCTGGAGTTCCTGTCCAGCTCTTCCCGGTGATCCCAAGGTTTTGACAGGCAAGCTTAGAGCCACAACTCATGACCATTGGTGAGGGTAGGAATGTTGATGGACTGGCAAGTCGAGAATTTTACTTTTTTCTCTTTGTTCAGCTGCTTCTTCACTATAACAAGCCATTGTGGAGTCTGCATCACTGCTGCTCAGATCCCTCCCTCACTGGAACAAGACCCTGAGATACTTTAACTCCTCCACTTGGGGTTCTCCTCATCCTTGACCCCAGAGAATCCACTCCACCCTTTACTGGCTGAGAACCATGGTCTCAAAATTGGAGGTCTGATTCTCATGCAAACTACTCCAGTGAGGGCTAGCGATCACTACCCGATGAAAACAGGACCACATCATCTGCAAAAAGTAGAAAAAAATCTAAGGAGCTTAGCAAATGTTAAATCAGGAAGACCATACCATTGTTACCGCTTTGTTCTACCACACACAGTATTTATGGTAATGGTATTTCCCAGGATGTCAAGTGACCTGCTCGAGCACCTATCCAACTGTTCACGCGTCACTCCAGCTCTGGGCTTGGATTCTTTTCAGCTTTTAGAACTAGCGGAGGGTGTGATGTACGAAACGCCGGTCAGGGAACCCAGAGGTAGCCTCAGCTCCCAGAAAGAAAAGGGGATGGAAGTCCAAAGATGTCAATCCTCCGGCCATGCACGTGGGTGTCTCCGCCAACATCACCTGTCCCGGGCTCCCAGGAGTCAGAGAAGGCTATCGCTTCTGCACTCCACTTCCTGGTGAGTGCCATGCAGAGCTTCAATTTTCGCCTCCAAGTCAGGAGGCATCTACCACTCATGCCATCCTGGCGTCCAGTGCAGCTAACATCCCGCTGGCCAGCCTTCAGCACCTGTGTTGCAGCAGCTTCTTTTGCAATATCTTTAACAAAGGTGGGTGTGTACAGTTACCAAAATTACATGTTTCTCCGCAGCTGCAGGGATGCTCATCGGAGGACCCTGCATGAGCACACCTGAGCATCCTAGGTCTGCTTTCAGTGGGGTTGTGGTGGTGAAAAGACTTACTGACATTACATCCATACACTCCAATAAATATTTGAGCACTAACATACGAATTGGCTTTTCATCCCAATTTGGTGTGTGTGGATGCTATTCTCCCTGGCCTCTCTTAGAGATTCCGGGTAGGGGTCGCTTGCCATAGTCCTCGATCTCCCAACTGCTGAAACAAGGGCTTGATATGGGGAAAATAATCTGCCCATTTTAATCATCACCTTTCCCCCTGTTTTGCACTAGCCTGATAGAAGTGGCAACAAGGAAATAGTCCGGAAAGAAAAGATTTATATTTGTCCTGTTTGCTCTGTGATCCGGGCTGTATTCCAGCATTTACAGCTTTATTCCGCCAGAGATCTTCTGTTTTTATTACTCCTCCATTGATAACATGATCAAGCTGATTAAATTCACTGGGGTGCATAGATATGCAAGATGTATATAAGGGATGCCTTCAAAATGGTGCCCATTCATCCCTCACAGTGGCAACTTTTTGGAGTTAAATTTTAATTTGGTTTTACTTTGTGGTGAGCCTTACATTTGACTGCAGAAGTAGTCCATTCATTTTTAATCAAGTGTCCTTATGCTGAATTGAGTCCGGATGCCCTCTCTTCTTCATCTTTTTAAAGATTTTCTGCTAATTGACCCTCCATATGACAACTCCGGAGCTTTTCTTGTAAAATCACAGGCGTCCTCTGGGTATCTGGCCATCCCCCTCTCCATGGAGAAAACCACCTGACCCGCCACTTGGCTTGTGTTTTTCACACTGGACGCAGTCAACATGAAAATCAAGCTGTTTTTTTTTTGCTATAAGTCACATAACGAAGCAGCAGTTGCTTTCTCTCGTTGGGCACTTAAACATTACTATGTGCACTATCTATGTGCGGAGATCTTCCCCGCGTCTGTGTGGGTTTTCTCCCGGTTCTTCCTCCCACAGTCATACCTCCCAAGTAGGTATGAGTGTGTGAGTGAATGGTATGTGTGTCCCACCATAGGCTGGCAATCTGTCTGGGGTTTATCCCTGCCTCTAGCCTAAAGTATGCTGGAATTGGCTCTGGCAAACCCTGTGACCCTAGTAAGGACTAAGCAGGAATAAAAAATGACCAACTTACAAAAAGTAACATTTTGAATGATCTTCTGTTTCGAGGAAAATTGATCAAAAATTGATTTAATGAGCACATGAAAGCTATAGATGTTTCCTACCTCAGCCTTGCAGCAGCAGTTCCATCCTGTCTGCATCCTCCCACTGAACATGTTCAAGTGGCTCATGCATAAACACTGAGTGGGATGACTAAGGTGCAGCTGGCCGTGACCCAGGTTAATATGGTTAAAACACTTGAGTGCCAGTGTTTGCAGACACAGAGGCACGCAGGGTGCTGAATGCAGAACACAGAACTTCAGAGAGTCTTAGGTCCTCAGGGGCCAGTGATACTGTAACTGCTTTATAAGCAGCTGAGCTGTGGCCTGTGGCTGATGTGGCTGTAACAGTGATTTCCCCATAGTCTGTGTGTGTTTCTGCAGACCTCCAAATCAGCAACTTCTGTAATGGGACTCATGTGCAGCAGAAGTCACATTTAAGATATGAAGCCAGTTATTTAAAACAAATATATAGTTCTTTCAAAGCCAAGAAAACACAGGAACTGCAAGGCTGGATTGGTGTAGATAACTCAATATATCAACAAACAATAGCAGGATTATACTTTTTTTCATATTCTGGGAAATGGAAAAATTTCATGTACATGTACATAGTTGAGACAGAACCCAATGTCAAATAGGCAGGTCGACAACATGAACAATCTTAACAACAACACCCAGGTTGGACTAACACTAAAATAATTATACTCAATACTGGACCAATTGTACTAAAACTAAATATTTTCATTTTGTTCAATGTGTGTGTGTATAATATCTTGCAAAAGTATTTATACCCCTTGATCTTTTCCGCATTTTTGTCACATTGCAGCCACAAACCGAAATGTATTTTATTGGGATTTTATGTACTAGACCAACACAATGTTGAGCATATTTGTGAAGGATAATGACACATGAAGAATTAAAAAAAATGGAAAAAAGGGTGTTGTATTCAGCCCCACTGAATAGTTTGATCAATACTTTGTCAAACCACTGTAATTACAGCTACTAGCCTTTTGGGATTGAGCTCTACCATCTTTGCACATCTAGAGACTGTAATTTGTGCCCATTCTTCTGATGAATGAACGGTCTCGTTACTCTTGCTTTAACTTGGTGAACTGTTAACTTTTGCGAAAACTGTTACACTGTGTCGGATGACGGCCGGTAGAACAACAGCGTGTGGGTTAAAAATGTGCCTTCAAAAATAAATATTATACAAAAATAAAAAAACATTTTTTGTGTCCATGGGTGCAGATAGCACGGGGGACACATTTACAGTGACACCAATCTGTCCCCCTCTCCCACACTGTCCCTACGTAAGTCGACGAACAGGTTAAATAAAGGAGAAAGTGATCACTGCGGTGTTTCTGCAACGAGGTGCATTCAGTTATACTCGTAAATCGGAAGTTTGAAGTCAGAGAAGCACTAAAATCTAGCATCTTTACAAGTACAAATGTTGAGGTTTTCCTTTCAGTCCATCAATATCATTTCTCTTTTATTCTGTATTCAATGATATCCCAGTTTTTAAGCTGGGAAGTGCTCAGTTCTGATGTTATGTTGTTCAGAGTTCCGACTTCCAGTAACGCATCATCTCGACCCATGTGTGGTCCTAGAGGAGCTGGTTCCTTTGCCTGTGCCTGCCGCAGGAACCTGATTCAAATGGCTGAATGATTAATTCAAAGAGTAAGTGATGATTCATCTATTGAGCCAGAGAAGGAAACAAAAAATCAGCATTTTTTTTCTTTCAAGAACCAGTCAGTCATTTTCTATACCTGCCTCATTAGGGTCACAGGGGTCTGCTGGAGCCTATCCCAGCGCATTACGGCGAGAGGCAGGGATACACCCCAGATGGTCGCCAGCCAATCGTGGGGCACACACACCATTCACTCACACACTCACACCTACGGGCAATTTAGAGTCGCCAATTAACCTCAGCATGTTTTTGGACTGTGGGAGGAAGCCGGAGTACCCGGCTGTTGCAACAGCGCTAACCCCTGCTCCACCGCGTCGCCCTCTTTCAAGAACCAAAAGGTATAAATATCCAATGCCTGTTACCTTTCCAAATAGACCCCCTATGGAAATGTTACCATCATCACCGCCATGTACTCCTAGTGGCTCTCTGTCTCTGGCAGTTTTGCAGGCCTGAATACGTACCTCTTGAGTGCTACCTCGGTTTGGATGTTGAATTCCAATAAAGTTTGAGAAAGAACATGCTCCTTGAATTGCTTTGTCTTTGATAGTAATGGGTTTATGATGATGCTGTGTCTTGGCCCACGTGTATAATCTGTTTCAAATTAAGCTTCCAATCTATATATTGTCACCTAATTTATTTGATTTATTTTTTAAATGTTACTTTATACTTTTATAAAGTAACGCGTAACATGAGAAAACCCCAGCAGAAACGTCAGAGGCGATTGGTGTTGTACACACTCCTGCAATGATATAAACTAGTTTTTATCTCACAATAATACTAATTAAATTAATAAACTTACTCACCACGAACTGCACCTGACAGAAAACGGAGCTCCTTATAACAGACACTCTCCCTTTCTGTGAGTATTGGCAAGCAGTTGTTGCACAGACATCATCGGTTGTCACCAACTTCCTTACCTCTCGGATCATCTTCATGCTCATCATTTCCAGTATTGTGAGCAGAGTTATCTTCTAAACTTGATATGAGCCAAGTTCATCTTACCAACTGTCTTCATCAACAGAGATGGTGAATCCAAGCAACCATATGACAGCGCTGCACATAATGCTTTGTGATGTAAATGAAAATGGTGATTTTCTCCTTCTATTTATGAAAAGATTCTAATAAATGAACATATTTGATTCATTTTTTTTGGTATTACGTATTTCTAACTGACACCAACATTAATCTTATAAGGCCAACACGTCAAATTTCTTTCTTTTAGCCACACTTTACCTAAAAGCCATATCTGTGGAGTGGATGGCTAGTAGTTGTCTTGTGGACAATTTGTTTCCCCTGTGGGTGTCTGCAGCTCCTCCAGAGTCACTAGGAGCCTCTGGGCTGCTGCTCTCTTTGCTTGGCCTGCAGGTTTAGGTGGATGGTCATGTCTCGGTAGGTTTGCAGTTCTACTGGATGCTTCAACAATGCTCCATATGTGTTTTGATAAGATAATGCTGCTTTAAACTTCTCCACAGCTTCATCCCTGATATGTCTGCTGTGTTCCTGGGTCTTCATGATGCTGTTTCTTCACTAATGTTCTCTAACAAACTTCTCATACACCTTTATTATACTGAGACTGAAGTACACATGGGCAGACTCATTTTTTTTTAAATTAGGTGACTTCTGAAGGCAGTTGGTTGTACTCTATTTTAATTAGGAGGAACACGTATACATATACAGTCATATGATACCCCTGGTTGTTCGGATCTTCAATTTTAGTGAAATATATCATATAGGAGACAAACACAAACACAGTGATATTTGAGAGTGAAATGAAGTTTATAGGATTTACAGTTGTGGAGATATACTGCATTAAGTCTGGGCATGTAATTTTCGAGAGGTAGACTGATAAATAAGCCTAGAGTAGAAGAGGTTAAGACTTTCCATCTGACATCACTGTCTGGGTTTACTGCTCTATTGGTCAAACAAAGTAATAGTGTATATTGATACTTTGTTTGACCAGCAGAGGCAATAGACATGTCCAGTACATTGTTTCACCACATTATATGTGGGAGGGGGAAGGGTTATTTCCCTAGCTGCACAATATTCACAGCCAGAGTGCTCAAATCTTGCTCTGTGACATCAGAAGAAGGCTGAGCACAAAGTTCAAAAGGGGTAATTATATGGAGGACTAATGTGAAAATTAGCATTAATCAATTGTGTTTACTACTAGAAAATAGTGTATTTAAAGTTTACTGGTGGTTTCCTTTAAAATGCAGGAAATGGCATCTAAGAAATACAACATTTTCTGTGGGAGGACCCCCAGGCTCCCGTATGTGTATATAATTGCATGGCCACCTCAGACTATATTTGTGTGTCACCTTGGCCACCCCAGTAAAAATGTCCTGGAAACGCCCCTGACTTAGTGGAATATAAGGACCACTGACCCTCAGTTTTTTTTTTTGTCACGACTGATGAGGTTGTGCTCTTTGAGAGCCTGCTTCATACATCTGTGCACCACTTCTCTCTGCTGTAAAATAAAAGCTCTCGAAAAGTGCTCTCAGAAAAATCTGAATTGATTTAACCTCAAAGAAGTGTACCGTCAGGGCGGTCGAGGAGGTATGTAAATACTTTGGTTTGTACCAGATGTCCTCTGACGGAAGTCCATAAAGGTTTTACTGGGTGTAAAGCAGGATCAAAGTGCTTTGGGCAGTCGGTGCTGTGTCTGCATTTGCCTAATCAAGTAATGATGCAGTGAGACTGCATCTCTTTGTACGTGATTTACTGGGGCCCTAATTAATTTGGAATCAGTGATTGGAGAAGCTTGCAAAGGCAGCAGGGAGGTTTGTGAGGAGGGAGTCATCTGAACCGGCTGCTGATTGTTGCATGTCTCCTGGTGCATGTGTCCTTCAAGCTCTGTTTTCAGATCAGTCATCAGTGTGGGCTGCGATGTGAGGTGACTTTTTCTTAACCCTCACATACTGCTCCTATTCTGACCCATCAATGACAGTTTCACTCTTAATTAGTCTCTGAGCTTAACTTATGAACCACAAATCACTCATAAATACTTCATCAGTCAAAGATAAACATGTGATTAATCCTTAATGAAGCTTTCAGAGAGCAGAGATCCATTATCCCCTCTAAAAACACATTTACAGCCACCCAATATATAATGGTCCTGTTACATAAAACAGGACAAAACCATTTTTGTGAATTATATTAAATGTGAAGAAGGCAACAATATTTTTAGACAATATATTTTTTTTAAAAATATGGGTCAAGCGGCTGCACACAAATGCTTTCAAAAATGATTTTGTGTTTTGTATATTCTGAAGTGTTGCTCTCAGATGTAAAATTAGGTCAAATTGCAGTCTGGACAATATGTAGAGGTTCAGCCTGCATTTTGACGGTGAATCCAGGACAATGTAACAATGTTCGTTCGTTCTTTCTTTCTTTCTTTCTTTCTTTCACCGGGCTGATTCCAGAGCTGTGGTCCTCTGTGCATGATTCTTGTAGCATTCGCTTTTCCCCATTAATCAGATGTTTACTCCTGGTGTTGTGTGTGTGCAGAGGAAGGCTGTTTGGAAAGAACTCACAAAGTTCAAGATTTAGTTTCTTAACTACCTAATACATCATATGGACATTATGATAAATGAATTTCAGAAAGCCCTAGTAGGCCATGGTGACAAAAGAGCAGGCCGGTTGGCAATGAATTCACACCAAGAAAGGGCTTGTATGACTTTCTTTTGTAAAACTTGTAATTTTTTTAACGTGGCTGTAGGAAACACGTTGGACCGGATGGTTTTACAATAATAGATATGACTCAGCTTAAAGGCTGTTACCCATGTTACTCATGGAATAGTTCCATCTTGGTGTTAACTCTCAGCTGTACTTCACTTTGGATAAAAGTGTCTCCTGGAAAGCTGCTGCCCTGCGATTAATCTATTGATTATGAAACAACTAATCAACTAGGTTGGTAAATCAATTTGGTTTATAAAATGGGGTAAATTGGCAATCAAGCTTCAATCAAGATTCAACCTAAAATGTCTTATTTTGTCCCGACCAACAGGTCATAACTCAAAGGTCATCAGTTCACTATTATAGAAAAAAGAAAGAAACCAAAAAATAATCAGATTTGGGAAGCTGAACCAGAGGATTTGGGCATTTTCTTCTTAAAAATGACTCAAATTAACCATCAAAATAGTTAGCAATTAATGGAAAATTTTGCAACTAACCGATTAATCATTGCAGCTCTGTTTCTATCAGATTTTTGGAGGGAACTTCTAGAGCTTTGAGAGTCCCATATGAGTAAAATCTAATTCATCTAACTCGATGTATTCACTGGTTGAACATAATTTCCTCAGAAGTTATCATAACTCAAAAATGATTAATACAAAGGTTGTGTTATTTTGTATTATTTGGAGTTTTAGAGTGTAGCCTTAAATTCCTTCTCTTCTCCCAGCTGGCTTGGAAGAAACTAGTTTATTTACACAGCACAGGGTGTACCGACGGAGCCGAAGCGCTGTTCATGCGTGTGATTCGCGAAAATGACGATGATTAGAAGCCATTCATGAAGTTGCCCATGCAGACACACACGGCGGCAGTTGCATAATACGCAAATACATTAGATGGATGTTAAGCAGCGGGGCTGAAGTTGCCCCGTGGCGAAGCCATCGGAGGTGAGACGGAAACCGTTAACCCAACGCATCACGGAACAAAAGGCAAACAAAAAGGAGAGAAAAACAAACAAACAAAAAAAACCGTGTTAACCGCGTCTTCGCGCACACTTTCACAGTTCACCGAGTGATGCACGGAGACGGGCTGGAAGTATCCGCCGCTTTAAGACTGTTTATTTTTTTATTTTGTTTTATTTATTTTTTTTTTTATTTTACCCCGCGAGCCCCGATACACTGATACGGCGACTGACTATTCATGAGAGCGCCTCTGAACGTCAGGACGCAGCGGCGGGTAGAGAGAAAGAGAGACAGAGAGAGAGGGAGAGAGAGAGAGAGAGAGAGAGAGAGATCAGACAGCATACCAGAACTGCATCTCTCTCTCTTCCAGTGGCCACACCGAGCATCGTTTGACAGCGTTTGAGGGCAAATCCGCTGTCAGCTCCTCCTGCTCCGCACCGACGGCGGCGACGGACTGACGGAGCCCGGCGGGAGGAAACGACGACGTGCACGCACCATCGTCAAAGCTCCTCGGGTCCATATTTTGGAGAATGACCACAACGCCTTTGAGAAGAGGGGATGCCACAGCAGCAGCAGCGGCATCAGCAGCGCATTGATCTGAGCAGCAGCAGCAGCAACAGCAGGAGGCTTAGCCAGCAACGGCTTTTGCAGTGCGTCTCCGGTAAGATGGACGAGACGCATCGGGGCTGAGGACCGATGGAGGAGAGGTGTTTTCGCGAGCGTTCTAATATGTAGCTCAAACGACGGTGGCTGTTTTTTTTCTCTCCCCCACGAGCGTCAACCTTTTCCACACACCTTCAACTTCCATGTGAATCCGGAGCTGTCCGCCGTGCTGAACCCGTCAGCCGCCCCCCACCCCCGCTCCCCTCTCCCCTCCGCACCGGGTCTCTCTCCTCTCCTCCGAGTTGACCTTCTCTCCCGGAGCACAGCAACCTTTCCTCACCGCGGAAAAAAAGGACGCGGTCGGGGCGGCGAGCAAGGCCACCGCACACGGACAGAAGCTGCCGGGCTTGACAGTGTCAGCCGGACCATCGCCTCTTTCATGGCTGTGGCACGCAAAATCAAAACTTTGCTGACCGTCAACATCCTGGTGTTCGTGGGGATTATCTTGTTCTCGGTGTACTGCAGGATCCAGGACCGATCCGAGGAGCTCATCCAGATAGGGCGTATTTCCGACCAGAGGCTGCGAGCGAGGAACGGCAAAGTTTCCAACTTGGTGGACAGGCAGTCTATTCTCCAGCGGCTGGAGAGGCTGGAGGATGTTGTCTACAATCAGTTAAACGGTAGGGTAGGGAGGTGGGTTGGGTTAAATAGTCTTCATCATGTGGCAAATCCAGGGGTGGTCATCCTGGTTTCATCAAATGAAAGACTACACTGCAAAAAATCGCATCTTAACAAGTGAAAATATATAGTTAATGGTACAATAAGTCACATTCAGAGAAATTATCTTACATGTTATGTCTGATTTCATGGTCTTTTGCTCAGTATTTTCCTTAAAAGGGGATTAAATCGACCAAATTCCAGAAAACAAACTTGAAATAAGCAGTGATCTGACAAAGCATGAGTCATGCTTCGGCTTTAAAAGCTCGGCTCTCTGCAGTCTGTCTGTCTTTCTGTTCTTGGAGGACAGTTTGGGGAATTAAGCACCGCAAGGAATGAAATCTGATCCGGTCATCGCCAGCAGATAATTTATCTTATTTCATGTTTGCTTTCTGTTGGTTAGCAGGATCTTGTTATAAGTAAATGTCAAGAAAAACAACTTGAAATAAATTAGGATTAGACAACCTAACAGTATAATTCAATATAAACGTATTTAATATTGGATTAATTATATATTTTTACATAAGATAAACAAAAAAATGCAGTGGATTGGGAGCACTTTGTTGTGGCTTAACTGTCCAAACTGTCCTTCAAAACACAAAGACAAACAGGCATGACTCATGCATATTTATTATTTCTAGTGTGTAACCTCATATATATATATATATATATATATATATATATATATATATATATATATATATATATATATATATATATATATATATATAAAGAAAATTTGCCCGATTTCACACATGAAACAATGCAAACATACCAGTCTGTGGCTCAACAGCACTGACCCTGCTTGTTAATAAGTTAATGAAGCAGAGTGATGTATAATGGTGCAACACTTGCTATAGGTGGCTGCACCATTTGTGTTGACAGACTTTACTAGACCATTACTTTAACAGCCTCTACGATTGTGACACCCCCTAAGCCATAACTGTCTCACTTTAAACTTCCCATAAACTCCTAGCTTTAAGCATCAACGCTGCGTCTGTTCTAGATTCCTCCTATGGAGGAAAGCCTCAGCACCTCAGCGGCAGCTCCTGTCACTTCCCCCGCAGGCACCGCTGGTGAAGCTGATCAGATTTTACAAGCTGTCGTGAGTTTTTGAAGGAGAGTCTTGTGTAATGGCTCTATAACAGAATGGCAGACTTGTATTTCATTACATGGCAATTAGTCAGTGGGGCAGATTCAGTCTCTTCAGTAGGGCAGCAATCTGTAAAATGACTCTGCGGTCTACATGATCAAAACAGATTTGCGTGACTTTATTTGTAAAGACGCTTGAACAGAATAACATACAGTATATATAATGATCCTTGTAACCAGTCATGTGGCATTTAATACATCTGTAGAAGTGTATACCTTCAACGAGGCTAATTTGTTCAGTTCCTGTACAGAGTGCAGAAACAAGCAATACGCACATGTGTGTATTTCCAAAAGTATCAGGACGGTTTCCAGCAGAGTTCTGTCAACTGCTCATTCAATTATTCCAATGACCAGCAGGAGCCCCTAATACAAATTAAAAAGCTAAAACAATTTTTGTGCAAAGTTCATAAATAGGATGTGCCCCAAAAACTCTGTGGCCAATTCTAGGCTCTAGTTTCACTTTTCTGTAATCCTGTTCACAGACAAACAGATGCCCCTGAAAATAAAACCTCCTCGCAGATGATAAATGTGTATGAACTGTGCATCTCATGTTTCTCCCTGACTCTTACACAGGTTGTCTCTGTAATGAAAGAAACATATTAGTTGAATTGTAGATGTGTTTTTTTTTTTTGGAGTTCACAGCGCTCTCTCATAGGATACAGAGTTTAAGCGAGATCTCAAGTAAAATGTGTATGATAATATTCCCACAGAAGAACTTTACTACCTTAGAGCACAAACAGGTCATAATATACCTGTCTCGGGTTGATAGACTTGCTCATCAATAGCAGATAACTTAGTGTTCTAAAAACATGTATTTTGCCCAAACTCAGTTTTAATAATATTACATTCAATAAAACTCCACAGCTGGCATTCTCACTAATTCCAAATACTCCAAACCCCACATCTGCTCACGTTTAGATGTGTGCAGGGCACGTTTTGTGCGAGTGACGTTTCATCAATGGATGTTAAAATGTCTTGTTCTCCAACCAAATGGTGAGAAATCAGTGCTGTTATTCCATTTTTCATCTACTACCTTGCAAGGTGTTTCTGATTGATTCCATTAATCCAATCCGTAAAGTCGATTTCCATTTACTAGCTCCCGTTCTCCCCTGGGACATTGAGACTTTATCATTTGTGTAAATTACAGCTATAGTCGCTCAGGATGACAGGAAGGCTGTGAGGGAGGGGGTTCCGTGTGGGACTTGTTTCTGTATTTAACATAGGTCACCAGTAGAGGACACAAATGTGTAAATTGCCCTTTAATTACAGTTTCGTCAGTTCCGCATGAAACCTATTAAGACGTTTTTTTTTTTTTTGCAAATAGACAAATTCAGTAAAGAAGTAAAAATAAACATATGCTGAAATTAAATATTACCCTTTAATTCTTGAAAATGCTCACTTTGGAGATAAAGTATCTTCTAATTAATCTACAAAAGGAGATCAGACCCGAGATGCAGGCTGTTCAATGATGCCCTGGAGATGATCCAGCACATAGCAGCAGGGTGAAAGGTGTTCACTGGGGAAGAAAATGAGGAGAGGCACAACTGAGTGGCTGGGGGAGTGTAAAGGAACATCTGTACCCGGTATGGAGTAAAAGAACCATCATCCCAATGGGACAAACCACAAAGGTGTTTGAGAACAACAGGCCTAAGGTGCTGTGGGACAACATCGGTTTCCAAATGGACAAACAACTGCCAGTTAACATACCGGACAAGGTGGTGGTGGATGAAATGCGGAAGAGGACAGTGAAGATGAATGTGGGTTCAGCTGATAGCAACTTTGAAGAAGGGACAAAATGGGACTGACAACTACAAAGGGTGGATAGGTGTATGAAGCTTCAGGTCAGAAGAGTATAGTCCGAGGAACAGCCAAGATACTGAAGAAAACTGAAGATTCTGAAAAAAAATACTTGATAAATAATACTTGACTAGCAGTCATTCGAATTATTAATTATTTAACTAATTTCCAGGTAATTGATATGTTGATTTCATCAACAAATCTGTAAAATTTGTATTTTTCCACATGTAAAAATGCCTCTTAAAATTGAATGCTTACCAGGGTGGCCTCATTATGTTTCAGTATAGAACTAATGCAGCATGGAAAAATGTACAAAAATGCACTAAAGTAAAAAAAAAAACCTTAGTGTGACTAAGATTAAACGACTATGAGGGGTCAGCCCTTAATTAATTTAAAGTAAAATATCGAAATCTGTATAAATAAGCATTTTGTGAAAATAGTCAAGCACAAGTATTTTAAATTTGTGCTTATGCAGAGTACGTGAGTAAATGTACTTAGTTACTTCCCAACACTGATTGTTGTATAAGGAACAGGTTTGTTGACAGATGATGTGACGGACGCTTCGCAGCTTCGCCGCCCCCTAAAGCAGAGCAGCTCTGGATCGTTCCTGTTCCCGATCTTGTTATTATGCTGTGCTTCAGCAGCTATTTGAGGGTCACTCTGTCACTTTGAGTTATGCTTGGCATCTGGCATCGAGAGAAGGCCCTGCCTCTCAAAAAGTGCCATGCATCCTCTCAGTCATTTGGTTTTTATAGAGAGACGATGAGGCCGAGCCAGTCAACTGTGTCACCTCTGAGGGACAGAAGCACAGCGTCTGTAAACATGATTTCAGGACTGAGATCATACTTGTCCAGTGGGGTGAATATGTGTGTAATTTGTCTCATGATAGTTTTAAATGGATGTATTTTTTTAAATATTGGATTTGCAGAATTTTATATGGTAAAGTTCCGTCTGTAGTTCCCCCTTTTATTTTTTAGTCTTGCTGGGTGTTATTTGAACGACTTCCCCTTCGTCTTCCAGCTGCGCAGTCAAGAGAGTTGCTTATTGTGTCAGCTGTTTTATGTTCGCGAATCTCATGTCTGCTTCATGTTTTATTCTCAAAACTGCTACTCTGTGCAGCAGGGATGAGTCCTACTCGCTGGGACATATTTGCACGTCTTTCACGAGCGGAGAGAGTAACGGCTGAAGAGAGCAACAAGCTGACGGGCAGTCTGCAGAGCAATGTAAACAACAACTCCCACAATCCCGCGCTACTTTATGACCTCATCGATTCCATCTTTTGTTACTGCTTTGTTTAAGAGACCCAAAGCGGTACAAAATTACATATTGTGCATTTAACAAGAGCGGAGAAGAGGATAAATCATTTTGAACCTAAAGGCATATCCCTAGAACCGGTTAGGAAGATGTCAAATAAATCAGATGAATTAGATTAAACCAGCAATAATTGTGTTTAGTGTCAGGCCGCTACACTGAATTTCAAATTCGGCTTCATGTAACGAACCGCTGAATTCGTTCAACAAATCAATTTTTATTAATCTAATCCAGAATCAATCCCTACAATCATGAATCTGTGTGTACACACAGTGTGAAACAGAGAAAAGAAATTAATTGCAGCTGTGTACTTTGTCTTTGACAGTATCGACATGTACACGCGCACGCGGGCTGGGAAGGCGCGCTGGCTGTCGCGGTCCCGCCATGATTTGTCTTGAGCTGTTTAATGGCATACTTAATCATATTCCCCCTTTTCTAAATCGTGCACAGACCACAAAACGTATTGGATGGCCACTGGGAATAACTGTGGTGAAAAGGAGGGCTCAGCGTGCCAATAACTATTACCATGTCCGGCAGCAATATGAAGTAATTGCCCATTCCCTCTGTTGTTTATTGCCTACCCATGCCATGCTATGGGAGTTGCAGCAAGGTCCAATTAGATTTGAAGGACATAAACAAGTTGGAGAATTCTTCTTTTATGGTCGCCTGATGGATGGTTGCTGGACTTCCTGCACGAAAACAGCGGTCAAGCTTTATCAGGGGCCTTTTCTGTGCAAAAATGAGCAACATGAGGGTTATCAGCAGCACTGCTCTGCTGTGGGTGACGCCATCTTTGGGTAATCAGATGAGGGGGTTTTAAGCTTGTTAACAAGCTTATGAAGCAGTGCTTTGACCTTAAGTACTGCATTAGAAATGGGAAATATCTCCTTGCTGGTACTTCCCTGCTGAGGCTTTTGTGTGTGGCCTAAACAGACGCTAAACACAAATGAGATTAACTTTTTAACACCAGAGGTTGACTGATAAGGACGCTGGGTGCCAAGTTCTGCTGAGTCACCCTTTAAGGAGGTTTACACACATTGATTAATGGTTAAAAAGTTATTGATAAGAATAACTTTTCCTATCTTGTGAAAATCCTCCTTAAGGAAACCTGCTTTGTCCTTTTGCCTTCTGGAAATGTTCTGCAGGACAAAATCCAATCCACAGCGGTTGAAGTGATAGATTACTATGCCTGTCAAGTGTATTGATCATGCACAACACTGGGGATGGGTATTGAGAGCTGCTCCTTTTTCACTACTTGTTCCTAATTAGGTCAGTACCAGACTGTTGTCAGTATTCAACATTACGTTATTTTATGTCATTTCAGGGGCTGCCCACACCACACACGCAGGTATTTTAGTAAACCTGTGTTTCTCGGTTCGTCCTAAATGTACCCATTGTTGTGTGCTCCTGAAACCAGAGATTTTTGTAACTGGAGTCCAGAGTGAATTTTGCCGAAAAGTCCAGTTTCAGGAGCCATGTGTGGATGGGAAAGCCACAGTTTCTTTTTATTTGGGGTTATAAGGCAGCTGGCATCTAAAAAAGTTGCATTGCTGCCATTTGCAGGACTAGTAGCTAATTGTACTATATAATCCATAAGAAATATGTTTTCCCCTCCCACGTGACCCTATTTCTAAAATGCTTTTCAGAGATACTTCTTTCTAGCCAATCTCTTTCATTATCTGATCAACTTGTGTCTTTGGTAGACTTGTGTCTTTGGTATAATTTCTGCAAAATAGTAAAACATGTACCACAACTTCTTGCCAACATTGTTTGACATTACATTGTGCGATGGTAAACAGTAAGCTGTATCCATGGAGACTCATGGAACGCTCTAGCCTTGTGATTGGCTAAAATGGCTTCCTGTCAGCAGCGCTATTGCCACTATCATCAGGCAATGACGCTTGTGAAAATGCAGCGAAATGTCGTTTGCACCGGGTGGTAAGGATTCAACTCTGAAGGTTGAATCAGTAAACAAGGTTTACTTCAAGCAAAGGTCGGTACATGGGATAGCAGTCAATCCAGGCAAAGGTATTCAAAAACATCAGGCAAAAGGCAAGGTCATAAAAAAAAATAAGCAATGTTCAAAGTAGCAGAGGGTTATGACTGGCTGTGAGCCGGATCATGACCTATGAAGTACAACGAGCTAGAACAAGGCAAGCCACAAAGGCGAATATATACAGGACTCATTGGAGTGATTAAACATGTGTGGGAGACACAGGTGTTTTTATATGTGGACACAACCAGGTCTCAGGTGCTTAGAGACATGGAGGAGGCAGGCCAGACAGGAACCTTGAACAGAGACACAGCTGAGAGCTACACAAATAAAACAGGAAGATCAGACGTCAAATACTCAACTTAGACAGGCCCTATAAAATGTATACTGTTGTAAAAATGATAGAAAAGTATCAGTATAATCTGTATCAGTATTGATATTGATATTGATAAAATCATCATGTTATGTATCTCCTATAATAATGAAGTGAGATTTACCAGTGGAATTCTAATAATTTCCTTTTAATAGTGGGTCTGTGATATCAGACAGATGAAGACGACAAGGTTGGTCATTTCTAGCGATCAATTTTGTTGATTAAAATGAACAACTGTCCTGGCGGGCTCTGGCATGTTAACTCAATGGACCGGTTGGAAATGCCAAGGGTGGAAATGGCATCAGGAGAACAAAGAGGTTTCCTGGCGGGCATCTCCACAAATATGACCACCGCACACAGAGCGTAAGTGAAAGAGAGAGACACAGGGAGAAGGAGACAGAGAGAGAGAGAGAAGGTTATGCTGTGCTGTGGTGATTGGCTACCTGGCCCACGGCAGATCAGGGTGACTGACGACTACCTGTCCTCTGCCTCCCCTCCCAGGTCTCCCATATCAGGTGATACAACCTTATTTTAACACATCAACACAGTAGCAGTGGACTGGTGCTAGCATACATGAAATTTGGCCTGGAAATTCCTTCAAAAAGATGTTTAAATCCTGAATAATTTTAACACTGAATTGCTTTAAAATACATGACAGTGTAATAATCTCAGGGTTCTAAAACAACAGATGGATATAGATGGATATAAAAAATACTGCATTACCAGTAAAGGTCCTGCATATAAGTATAAGTACAGAAATATTGTGGAGCTGTTAACAACTCACAGACAGTGAGTCAAAAGACTACAAGGCTGAAATGTAAATATACTTAGTTAGTGATGTTAAGTTCCATTTGAATATCCTTATTAACTATAGAACTCAAAGTATTATGTTCATGATTGACTCAGACTGTTCAATAATCTAAGAAAAGCAAAGTGAAATTAATTATGTTGTTACATAAAATCTATAAAAATAGCTCAGAAAAGAAGAATCTAATAAATAAAAATCATGATATTTTCTTTGTGCTGGTCTTATATTTGAATTGGCCTCAGATGAAACCCTCCTGTCACAGCTTCGCTTTCTTCCACTCTCCAGTCACTTGAAGCAGAGACGCTCTAAAAATAAGCCTCTTTAAAAAAAAAAAAAGGTATTGGCTATTAGCAAATGAATGCACCGCTGTTCAGTTTACACGTTTGACCAGTGATGGATGTGTCATTGTTTGAGCTTGGCTGTTGTCCCACAGCTCACGGTCACACTGAGACTCTTGTCATCAGCCATGCATGTCACTGCCGGCCTTCTCCAGTGCATAGGTGCTGATGGCATGGCAGCCTCACAGGCCCAGCTGCAGCGCCAGATACGCCTCTTATCTATAATGCCCAATTATGGCAAAGAAACCAATGCTGTTTATATGCTAAACCTGCTGGGAACCTGATGAGAAATGAAAATATGTCACCCTCTCTCTGTCTTCCACACTGACACACACTTGATGCTATGACTGTATCTTAATGATACACATGGTGCACCGTAATAATGGCGTTGGCTGCAGGGACGCCACATCACAGTGCAGCACAATGAAGGGCACAGGGAGTCTGATGAAATGAAATATATTCCAATAATCATATGTAGATGAGGCGCAGGTCGACAAAACAGTTTTCTGAAACAGATAAAAATCAATTCTGCTCAGCCTTAAGGAATCAGGATAATGAATTCCACGGCTCACCTGACAATCAGCAGTCAGCCACAGACAATAACTGCAATTTTAGATGGTGCGCATCTTCATCTTATTTACATTGTTGGCCTACAGTCATGCAGTGATTACATTACCAGCGTTTAATGATGATATTATATGCAGAAGTGACATAGGCCGTTTGCCAAGATGGAATATTAATGATGTATAAGAATTTCCATTGACTTTCTGCACTTTGATTATTGCCTTCACCATGGAGGTTTTGTTTCAGGTGCTGTTTGCCTTTGTGTTCGTTTATCTCTGAACTGCATTATAGAATAAGACTGCTGGGCCGATCTCCATGGATCTTGGTGGTTGGTTGTAGAACTGAATGACTGATTCATTGTGCACGGCCACAATGGAATGTTAATAGTCGTATTAAGCAGTTGACAGAACTCTGACCTGGTAATTCAGCTAGAAACCATCCTGATAGTTTAGGAAATATAGCCACATACATTGGTTGTGTTGCACATTTGCATGTCAGACACAAGACCGATGGCAAAGGTTTCTAGTTTGTCTGATCATATTTCTGGTGCTTGACAACATGGAACCTAAGTATTTTAAAGATTTACTAGGGATGTAACTGAATATGAATACGGTATTTAGACAAGAATGGATGATGCTCTCTGAATATATCTGAGCTGCATCTGAATTTGTGCAGGAATACATTTTTGACCTGCCACCCTGAACAGAAACAGCCTTGTCAGTATCAGCATTGTGCAAAAATGTCCATAAAGGCAACCAGTTGTTGTCTTATATTCAATAGATTGGAAAAATAAAGTAATACAACCTCATTTTTTATATTTTTCTCAAAATGTGAAAAAATATAGGATATAATGGATATATGATGGAATAGGACATGTTGAAGATAATTATGATTGATATGCAGAATAGCAATTCCTTAAGATTGGAATGAGAGTTGTTGTTCAATGCAGGATAAAGCTTGACAGATGTTGCATGCGCTCTGTTAGAGCTTTGTGTTACATCCTTGGTATTTAATTAACACTATTCACTAAACTTGTGTGATTGTCACCCATATTGATGAGTGATATATTTGATAAAACACTATTAAGACAAATGTAATGGCTGACAATCTGTCATACAAAGATTTGGGTTGAGTGTGTTTACAGGGTAGGTTCACAACCTCATAATTCTAAATGAGACTAGAGTAGTTGATGGATTAGCCAGAAACATTGGCAAATCTTTCAAACAGACTGTGGACTTTCACAAAGGAAGGTTAAAGAAGTTATTAGATGTAATAAGATGTTGTCGACATGTAGACTGATTTTGTGATGGTGTGAGTTAGTTTTAATGCCTGAAATGCTGTCATTCTGTCTTATGGGTGAGGCAAGTGAAAAAAGTGGTGATAAAGGAGAATCCTTCTCTAGTACCTCTATTCAGAATTAATGCTTTAGGTATTTGTCTATTGGTGATAACCGATGAGGAAAGCGTGTTGTACAGGATCTTAATCCAGTTGATGAAATAGGCGCCAAAGACAAAATGGCTGGTGATGTAAAAAAGGGACATACTACACTGCCTTTTCTGAATCTAAATTTTATGTTATGGCTGAATGTTTTTATATCACTGTCAGTTTAGTTTTTATACATATATGCAAATCGAACATAACTTCCTGAAAATTTGTGTTTGCTGTATTATATCTGTGTAAAGCCTGTTTATTTTCCATCTAAATGGTACCCGGTTTGTATGGTTGATGTAATGGATGTGAGTCAGACACCTCACATCCATTACATCAGCAATTGGAGCATCTTCTATCAGGTTCCCTTTCCAGACTTCCACCAATCAAAACCAACAGATACAAATGCTCCTTCATTCCCACCGCAATGTCTCTTCTGCATTCCAGCAGGAAGAAAGACCCCCTTGAATTGATTTCATAATTATTTGGTACAGTCTAGTGTCATTTTAGTCATCTAATTTATTAATTACCTATATGTCTTTGTGCACATATGTGTTTTTTTTCTGCTATGTAAACTGTGTTTTTATGTTCCTCTTTTCTGTACAATGAATTTGCCCCATTGGGGACAAACAAAGATAAAGTTAAAGAACATGTATTTGTGGGATGAGCACCACATCTGATTACATGGGTTATGCTCATTAAACAAATTGCTAAATCTGCTTATTCTGCTGCTATTGAATCTTATTCGGGGCTTCGTTTATCCCCAGGTGTTGCTAATCAAGCACCTGATTGGCAGTAAATGTGGTCATGGGCCCTGCTACAGTTGTCCATTTGTATCTGCTCCACAAATTAGCTTGCCATATCTGTGTGGTAATGCCCTTGTGATGGAGCAGCCTCAAGCTGGTGTTTCGCACATGTTCAAGTTTGAACTCATTTGGACTGAGCCCTAGTTCCATCTCCAAACTGAAGGCCATGTTCCATGAAACTGTCAGAGAGACAGACACAAAGGCTTCCCGAGAAGACGACACCACAAGAAGACCGCTTTCTCACCCTTTCACCAATTAGGAACCATTGTTTTTTTGTTTTGTTTGTTTTTTACAGATTTGCAGTCAAGGTTTGCAGGAAGGAAGAAGACAGCAGACAGTACACAGCACCCTGGCAATCTGATTAAGACTCCAAACATCTAATCTCTGGGCTCATAGGGCAGCCAGGAGATCTCCATGACTGCCCTACACTGCGAGGCCCTTTTGCACTAGAACCTAAGCATGTCAAGGGATTTTCTGTTCAGATTCCGCCTATGAAAGTTTGATCATACTGTGAAAGTGAGGAGACAATGGGAAAAAGCTATGCTGGTGGCTGCACAGATGGAGTAACACCTTTTTGGTGGAGGCAGTGTGATGGTGTGGGGTGGAAAAAACAAGGAGGTAATCTCAAAGCAGAGACATATTGAGATGAGATTTTGCAACCAGTAGTAAATCTTCACTGCTGATAGTTCTGACCACCAGAATTAGTTGATTAACAGAAAAAAAATTGTATAGGAGTGCGACCCACAGCTGTGCTGATCATTCCGAAAATGTGCGTTCCTTGCAGGCTTTCTGACACTATAAAATGTATTGCCATGAAACATTTTTAATAAAATAATCCACCATACACAAGTGATGAAGTTAAAGACCCTACACAGTAGTCTAGCTTCTTAATTAATACTAAATTCAAAATTTAAAAATAACCCACTCCATTAAAACTCAAATCTGTATTTGATTTTATGAGCTTTTATTTGAAATCCAAATGAATACAGTTTGTTAACAAAGGAGCCATAAGAATTAACAGTGATCTTAATATCCTGCCTCTGCAATAAGTGCACTAAAACGACCACGGAGGGGTCAATTGACCTTTTTACCTAAAAAGCCCACAAGAGGGTCATTTGACCCTTTGGACCCCCTGTGGACACTCCTTTTGTTGTGGAAATGTGGCTGTTAGCGGCTCAGAGAAGTCACTTGAGTCACAGAGTCGCTTGAGCCTGTGTGGGGGAGGGGAACCCAAGGCAAGCTTTTAGTACTCGGGTAGGTTAGTGTGTTTTTGCATGTGTGTGTGTGTGTATGTGCCCATATGGTGGATTTATAAACATATGGTGGATTTTTATGCAGTAAATCATCAGGATGAACGAGAATTTGGGATCAAAACTCTTGACATTTATTGTTAAAAAAAATCAAAACAAAACATATTTACAATGAATAAAAACGCAACTGTTTTCCCAGTTTTCGTGTGGAAGGTTTTTGCAGAAGTAACTGCTATTTTTTTGCCAAAAATAGAAAAAATATATTTACAAAAAAGCATATTTACAAAGAATGCAAATGAGTCAAATACATATGAGCAGTCACTCACAATTCTGGCACTGCCATTGCTCCTTTCTGCATTTCCCACAATGTATATAATTTAATTTCAGTTTATTGTACTTGCTATTTTGTTAAAACGTATAGCCTCGTGTGGCATAATCGTTCAGACATCACACATAAAAACAAATCAGAGATATTTTGTCTCTGTCCTGGTCACCAGCCTCATCTTTCTGGCTATTCCCATGCTCTGTTTGTCCGCAGATTCTGGTCAACATCCCCTCTGATGTTTTCTCTTGAGATGCAGTGTGGGAAGAAGCGTCAATGCCTTAGCCCTCCTCAATATTGAGGAGAGACCTCTGTTTTTTGCCATGATGTTCATACTCTCCACCTCCAAGCAGAGAAAAACACCTTCTATGGTTTCAGGAGAATATGATGGTAGCAAGGCATTATGCATTCTTGGATGCCATGTTGAACCATGCCTGGATGTGTGGACCATGGCAGAAATTGTGGAAACATTGCCCCATACAATGACAAACGTGGGTATGTCTGCAACATGATCTCCTAGAAATCTGTGAAAGCTGGCAAGGATCATTGTGACACGAAATCTGTGGTACTGGCACGGATTTTTCCAAAATTCCCTGTTGGGGGACACGGAATTATTTCATGTGTCCAAAGTCTTATTTTTGTCTTTGTTTTTTTCTGATTTCAAAGATTATTTACCCTCAAAAACATTTCTTACTGAAAGGTTAGGGTTAGGGTTTGTTTAGATCTGATCACAATGTGTCCTGCTAGGATTCTTGTGATAGGATTTTGTTGCCAATCCACCATGTTAAAAAAAAAAAAACTGACAGGATAAGGTTAGGAATTGTTTTGATCAAAGCACAACGTGAATTGCTTTAATTCATAATATTATATGTATTATATACAGTATACTGTATCAGTTACTATTTACCTGTGGTGATTTCAGAGGCTGACAGCCCTTCGTAAGAAGCTATCTGCCCCTGTTTTTCTTGGCTGTTACCTGTAAGGTGTGACCCCCTCACCCCACACACTGCCCCTAACAGCCTCATTACCATAACAAAATGAGTGATTAGTGTACTCGGCAAAAGCTGTGTGGGTCAAATGACCCCTCTCTGGTCCTTCTAGGTAGGCAGAAAAATTGTGGTCTTTGTAGTGTTAAGACCAAATGCTCTATATCTGGTGCTGTCATGCAAGTTCTTGCATGGCCTAAATTTTGCCAAAGGACATTTTCTATTGTTAAGAGAGAGGGTCAACTGTGACTAAATTCCAAATCAAAAGCATTATCAGCACTGCTGTCTGTCAGTGTTAGATTTAATGCAGCTCTTCTCCCAGCTATCTATTTTTCATAGGTTTGTTTTGGCCTTTGAAGGCTTTAAACCTCTCTGGAACTCTCTGGTGTTATTTTCCTCCTCTTGAAGAGATCGTTGAATCCCCGGCCGCACCATCAATATTTAGAACACTGCATCACTTTGGACATGCATAAATCCACTCTTGCTCTTAAATCATTCATTAAAAAAATGGGATCAGCTTTAAATTTGAGGCTCTATCTTACAAAGGCCAAATCTGGCATGTTGAGAAGGTTGCTCTAAAATTTGCTGCTGTTATGAGTTTAACATATCGTGTTAGAGGGGTCCGAAGAAGTGGATTCTGAGGAACAAAGCGCAAAGATAGATGTACTCTCGGACACGACCAAACCAGCACCTGATGTAAAAGATACACATCCAGCTGATGCTTTGAGTGAGGCCTGAGTGGGAGAAGCAGATGTTTGGCTGTAATTGCCTCATAGTAACGTGCCAAGGTACCATTTGGAGTGTGAATTTCACATCCGAAATAGTTCATTACAGGATAGCACATCTTTTTGTGAGAATGGATTTAGTCAAACACTACGAGTATGATGTTTATAAATCAATATATACTTTAGTTATTCTCATCTTTTTTTTTACCAGGACATAACAGCCCACTCAATGGATGCTTTTATACCAAGTGCCTCACAGGTACATTCATTTTTAACTTGTACTTGTAAGTGCAGACATGCATGGCCCAATTCTTACTTACAAGAAGCATATTAAAAGGGTCTATTTGTGTTTTGAAATAAATATTTGCTGTGTAAAATAAGCATTTGTGTTCTACTATTGATGAACCTATGCATATTACATCTTTTTGCATGACTTAATTCTACAAAAAAAATCACAAGAAGAAAAAACTTAATGTAAAAAAAAATAATAATAATCAATCAACGGCAGGCAGAGCAATTTAAGTACCAGACAATATCAAAGCTGTGTTTCATCTGTGGTTACATAACATCAGAAGTCTATCCACACATCTTCCAGTTAAAGCTCCAGCATCGATATGCTGCAGGGCTGGTTTACCACCAGAAATACCATGTTCCCGTCATCAGATTGCTTCTCCGGAATATTTAAACTTATGTTGAGAGTGCTGCAGACAGACAGCAGAAGATCAGATTTTTAGACATTATTCTGGGACCTCTCATCCCATAATAGAATTTCTTTCAATCAGTCAGAAGAAGTAGAAGGCAGGGGGAGGCAAAATAACACAAAAAACAACACTGGGAGGCATTGTCTTGCTTCCAAGGCTCATGCAGAGATGGAGGGGCCCTCCAGACTCTGCAGCTCTTGAGGGTATCTGTGTTATTGTTTGACATGGGCTGCTATGCCAGATGGCTAGTGCATGACGTGAACCCCACCCATTCTTGTCAAAATGCCACCATGTTGGCTGGTGCAGTGCCTGCTAAATCCCTCTCATGGGAGAAAGCAGTTTGCAACAATTCAGCTCCAATTACAAATCTTCAGTAGCAGCCGAGGATTTGAGGCCATCCAAATATGGTGATTACTTTGCAGTTCCTGGAGGGGTGAAGCTAAGAGCTGAGCTCTTCATTGGTATGCGCTGTTTACTTACTGTCTGTGTGTCCATCTGTTGATAACAGACGCAGCTCGATTTTTCTGTGGAGGCCACACTGGAAGCTTGGCTTGCATAACAATTATCTGACATTATCCTGCAGTTTCACGGAATTATAAATAGTCAAACAATAGTCAAGCTGGCAGAGAGCGATATGAGTAAAGCTGAAAACATGAGGCTCTTGTTGAGACCAATTCTTTAAACTTTATTAAGGGCTGTATAAAAATCTGTGGTGAAGGTGGGGACAAGAATTGTTGAGACGGCAAGAGGGGGTGTTTCGTTTTCTATATCCGTGTCTTAATAATTTCTTTATTTTCTTGCTGATTCACTACTTTACAAAATAGTTGACATTAAACTTAAATTTTGTGTACACCAATCATTTCCCTGTGTCAGAGTTTTATTACTACATAGGATATATCAATTGTGAGTATAGGTGTAGGTTTCAAAGGGGTTGCAGGGGAGATGTCCCTCTCAGTATGAGGAACACGTGCATTTGTCCCCAGTAAATAATTACATCAGACTGGTTTTCTGCCCCCACACCCCCCTGTCAGAAATTCATAGCCCTGTCCTATGAAATTCATATTTCAATGTCTAATACATGTCTTTTCTCAAGATTAAAACTGTATATCTTAAGAGTGGCCTTTCATTGTGACTAGTCCTAGGCACACTTGTAAAATTAAAGAGACACAAGTTCCAAGGTGGATAGAAAACTTTCTACAGGGCTACAATCACACAAGATGCATAAGAATGGAGCAACTGTTAGCTTTCAGCCTAAAAAAAACATTAACTTTCCTTACAGGCCCTACAATTTATTGATCTAAAGTTACTCAATGTTAGACGAACTGTACAGAATTTGATCGTCCACAACAGTTTCAGAGGGTTAAAGACATACTATGGTTGGTGCTAACACCAATCATAATTCTCAGCATGTACCCCCTCCTGATATCATTGTCCATTGCGATGATTGACTGTAAACATCGTCAACTGCCAATTAAGGGGACATCGCCCAACCCTAGTCTTAGATCTTTTATTTCAATTCATGTTATATATTTATGTTCACTATATATTTTGAATTATCACCCGGTGTCTGAATTTGGTATTTACATGAATAAAAACATTTCCATTTTATATAAATGCAGAAAAGGCACAAATTGGTGCCAGAGTACAAGAAATCATGTGTTTGATAGAAAAGAATTTCCTGGGTAAGGTAGGTGAGGTAAGGTAAGGCGAAATTGGAAGTACTATATAGAGTTAACCTATAACATAGTGCATGTTGTAACTTGTTTTAGAAATGGGTAAAGAGGAAGAAAAATAGTGCTAAAGGCTCTCAGAACTATCAATTGTACCCCATCCACTCATTCAGTGACAGTGGTTATTCAGCACAATACATTATTCATTCAGTGCTGTTGGTTTAAAATAGAGGGAAGTTGGAGCGCTTGATGAACAGGACTCACAATTTGTTAGGTTTACAATAATTTTTGCAATTGTTAACATTTTAAACCCAAAATCAGGGTTGAGCTCAGTTAGGGAGAAGGGTGTGAAGGTTCTTATTGAAGATAAGAATAAGAATAATTATTTATCTGTGGAAACAAATAACATAATAAACCGTAATCAGAAGACAAAGCCAAACTGAGTATCAAAACAAATGATGAACAATAGAGTTGATATCCCCACATCAAAAAAATAAAAGTCAGTCATCAGGTTTAGCACTTTTTGAATCAGTGAACAGGTTCTTCTTTTTCAAAAGCCAATGTTTTCTTTTCGCCACTGTGTGCTCTTTCAGATCATTCACTTCTATCCAGACAGTCTGGTGACCCTTTAGGGATTCTTTTTGGGTTAAAAGGACCAGGGTGGACCTAACACTGTTTGAATATCCGCTTCACCGACGACATAGTGCTACATGCATGTTATAAGGCTTCAACAATTAGAATTGTAGAGATATTAGGGGCTCAGCATAACATCCAGTGGCTTGTTGGAGTAACATTTTCTGTAAAAATATGTTTTTGAATTCCACAGGGTCTATACAGGGCAGTGAAACTTTATAAAGATATTCATTTGAACTGGTTTGGTTGTCAGCAGCTGCGAGGCGGGGCCCTGCTGCATTGGTCCACTGGTGTCTGATGCAAGAATCAACTTACCATGTTTGCCTCATTTCGATAAGGCCCCTGTGATAGGGCATCTTCAAGCTGGTGTTCCATAGGAGTTGAGGCTATTTTTTACATAATCCTGTTCACATATAAACACTGTAAGGCTGTAAAGAACTGTAAAGAACTGTAAGGGCATCTATGCTTGTATAAGACTCCTTTAAAAGGCAACATGCTCTAGTTTGTGAAAATTTGCTCATTTAGCATTAAACGGAACCTGAACTACAACAGCAGTTGTAGTTAATTCTGGTCTTCAGTAAATTACATTTGAGCAAATTATCAAGGCCATGATTCTTAATGTCAACTTCATCTAGGTACAGTTTTAGACCTGTGGGTTAAATTTAATGGAACATAGTAAGTTTTGAGTTTATTGTGCCACTAGCATCCCTAAACCTTCACCCTAATCTGGTGTACCGTTGATCCAGATTTTAACAGGTAAAATATTATTAAATCACAATCCAACACTGTTTTTTGTCATTCTCATAGTGTAAATACCCCATGTGGGATAATCAAATATATAAATATATATATCTATAATCCCTCTGTCTGGATTTTGCATAGACCTGATATTTTGATTGTGACTTCCAGCTGTGTCCTGGTTTGTGCTGCATTGCTGGTCCTTATGCAGCTTCTGCTCTGCTCTGCTCAGTCCTGTGACGTCCATGTCCATGTGAGTGTTTTGCAGCTCTATCATTGACAGACAGTGTAATGATACCCTATGGATGAGCCCCGCTGGGTCTCAGAGCTGTCATATATACTGATCTCCTGATACTACCATAGAATGCCAATCAGATGCCCCTCTGGACAGCCTCTGTTTCCTCCTGTTTTGTGCATGCATCTGTGTGACTGTCTCCGTACTGGTGTGTCATTTTCTTGGCAGGTTTGGCGAAGCCCATGGGGCTGGTGGAGGGACCCGGAGGCCTTGGCCAGGGGGGAGCAGCTGCCACCCTGGGAGAGGACAGTCATGATGCCGAGGGGAAGTACGAGGAGTACGGCTACAACGCTCAGCTCAGCGATCGGATTTCCCTGGACAGGAGCATTCCAGACTACAGACCTAAAAAGTATGTTTCCTCTGATTTTCTGTCACGTATATCCTCCCTTGACACCTCTTTTCCCCCTCGGCAGGGTTGTGCAATGTTAGAAACTCCTAAGTGGAAGATTTGCCGGTTTAATCCCTGCAGCAGTTGATGGGCTCTATTTTTGTGAAGGCACAAGAGCTTTTGCCAGGATCAGGCATTTCCATGAAGCACAGTGATTATTTTTTTTTATCCTCTTCTTCTGATTATTGGCATTTTATTGCTTCTCCAGGACATTCGCTGTGCTCAATAGAGAAGCAGGCTTGCAGTACAAGGTGTAATGAAAAAGATAAAGTTGTGCAGTTAAATGTTGGTGATGAGGATTACTAGAATTTACAAGAAGTTCCTGCAAGCTCAGAACAAAAATGCAGATACACTCATGATTTTTTCTGTGCTACTGATTTCATAGTCGAACAATCCTACTTTGGTATTATTTAGGTACAAATGCGATTCAGGAGCAATATCAGGTATGTATGTCTCAGTACAAGTTGTGATCCAACAAAGAACTATCATTATGCACTTAGGGAGGCTGCACTGCAGCATGATCTACAAATGTTAGTGACAGGTTGGTGGATGCTTTGTACTTTCTAATGCCTTCATCTGTATTCAAGACGTATCTATTCAAGACTTCTTATGCAGAACGATGGATCCACCGCCCGCTGCAGGGTTGCTGATGTGATGTTTTGGAATGTCATATGGGTTACAAACTGCCTCCCATTGGTTTCCATATTCCAACAGGAAAATGCAAATGTCACCCTTGTAAATTTAATGGCTGCCAGGGGGGGATGTTCTTGTACACCTGGTGGTTTATGATATTCAATTTGCGCCAGCCGCCCTCAGAGGCCATTGGCACATGGCATGTTGTAAACTTGCCCTACATCCAAGTGACATGAGGCTATAGCTTTATAGTTTTGTAGTACTAACACATTTTACATAAGCGCACTTCTGTCATGTTTGTCATTTCATTTCACCACGGTCACCAGGTAATGGCTGTGTAGAAATAGTGTCAGCATTAAATACATAAGTAAGGAATCATTCATTTCAGTCCTCTTTGACAACATGGAAGCAGTGCATATTTAATAAAAATAGTGGAGGTAAACCTGTCTCACCAGATTTTGAAATTTAAAAGCCAAATTTCTAGCACAGAATATTTTTGCATTGAGATTATATCTAAATGTTTAGTCCCTGAATTTAAATCCCAAAATAAAGTAAGGAAATTCAGTTTTAAAATATTAAAATAATAAATGATTACTATAATATTTCAGTTTTAAAATATTATAGTAATAATAATAATTATTATTACTAATATTATTACTATTAAAATATTATACTATTACTATATTATTATTATTACTATAATATAGTAATAGTATACTATTACTATATTATTACTAATATCCATTGTTGAATATTCAATGGGCCAAATCCAGAACCTAAAATTTGTTCATATTATATCCGAGTATCCTTGGCTACCAGAGATAAGCAATTGATTCGGTATCAAATTGAACCAACATCCATAAACTTATGACATCCAGTCAACTTATGCTCTTAAAAATAATTTCATGTTTTCAATGCAAACATTCATTTATCTCATTCATTCACCTTCCATACCCACTTATTCCTCGTTAGGGTTGCAGGGGTCTGCTGGAGCCAGTCCCAGTGCATTACAGGCAAAAGGCAGGGTTACACACCAGATGGTTGCCAGCCTGTCATGGGCCACACACACCATTCACATCTATGGACAATTTAGAGTCTCCAATTAACTTCAGCTGTTTTTGATTGTGGGAGGAAGCCGGAGTACTCAGTGAAAACCAACGCAGACAAGAGGAGAACATGCAAACTCCACACAGAAAGGTCACAGACCATTTAATATATTTTAAATTTCTAAATCTGGTGAGACACATTTAGAGCAACAGGCAAGCCAACAAACAAGTTAAGTTTTTACACACTATATCAAATTTCTATATCAAAACAAAACCATTATCAAAAATATCAAAACCACCAAAAGCGTAAATAAATCAAAAAAATCTAAAAGAAATCAAAAAGTTCACCCTTAATATAACATCATTTATACTATAATACTTTTTTTTAATATTCATAAACCACCTTTGCAGGGGTTAGCACTGTTGCCTCACAGCAAGAAGGTCGCAGATTCAAGACCTCCTTGGTCCTGGGTCTGGGACCTTTCTGTGTGGAGTTTGCATGTTCTCCCCGTGTCTGCGTGGGTTTTCACCGAGTTCTCCGGCTTCCTCCCACAGTCCCAAAACATGCTCGGATTAATTGACAACTCTAAATTGCCTGTAGGTGTGAGTGAATGGTGTGTGTGCCCCACGATTGGCTGGCGACCATCTGGGGTGTATCCCTGCCTCTCGCCATAACGGGCTGGGATAGGCTCCAGCAGACCCCTGCCACCCTAATGAGGAATAAGCAGGTATAAAAAATGACTGATTTGATATTTTAAAAACTGTGTATTAGAAGCGCACATTTGATATTTTTTGCAACTATTCTGCAGGTTTACTCCTCTAACAGATATAGCTACATTTACTTTTTATGTTTGTCTTCACCATTTTTTGTTGACTGCACATGTTCCCCTGAGCTCATACTGCCTAGTTATATATAAATATATGTAAATATAAATATATATAGGCTGACGCGAGAAGCTGAGTTAGCAGTGGAGATGATACATGCCGTATGTGGGCCAGACAAGGGCGTTTAGTGTTTCCTGCATGTAAGGTTAATTAGTTTGGTTTAGACATGCAGTGTGACATGTTAAAGTAAAAATATCAGCACTCAATCAGGCAGAGTAGGGGTCGGTCTCCATGTATCTGTATATGATTGTCAATTCATGGAAGGGAGAAATTAAAAAAAAGGGGAAGGAGATGAGAGAGTGAAGATCAGGAAGAAAACTCTGAAACTTTTAAACTGACAAAGGAAAAATCATTTCAATCACAATATAATTTTACATAATAAGTCATGGTAGTTATGTGTTCCCCACACATAAAATTCTTTTTGGAAGCACCTGTACATTTAAATATCACGTATGTTGAGGAGCTGCTGTATAAATAAGTTCTCTTCCCCTAGAAATTCGGTTTAGATTTTTCTTTTTATGTTTCCATTACATTCCTCTTTTGTTGTGGCTTGGCATTTAGCTAACCTTTTTTTCAGATTTGATGGTTTTATCAGAGAGTTTCCCAAAAGAATGTGATGCTTGTCTTTCACAAATTTTTTGAATGAAATAACATTAAAATGTATAAAACAGTCAAATTTTCCCTGGCCAGGCAGCTCTTTGGGTGCTCAGCACCTAAAGCTCTGATCCTAGAATTGTCCATTCTACAGGGATTTGTCTGAACTCATCTTCTGTATCAAACTTTGTGTTATTTAGTTACATATTTTGATGATCTATTGTCTAAATCTGCACACATTTAAAGGACATCAATAAAAGTACAGAAATGTAGCATACATGTCCAATGTAAAATCATGTAATCATGTTTTTTATGAGTAGTTTATAATTTTATAGATTAATATAGAGAGCTATAACTGTAATGTAAAACAATATTTTTTAAAAGCTGACAAATATGCACAATTCCATATAAAATTATAAATTACAGGTTGAAATAACTGTCAAATTAAATATTTAAAAATATATATATATAAGTAGTAACATAGACAATGTTACATGACCCTCACCTTGCAGGTTGTAGCCTTTCTCCGCAGCTGATCTCCTCTCGATCCTTCCACCTCTCTAAAGTCTACAGGGTTCAGGTCAGTTTGGCCATGAGTCATCATTGTCCTCAGCCTTGGGAAGCCTCAGAAAAAGGAAATTACTTTAGAAATGTGTTATCCAGACATGAAAGGACATGAACAAGATGACGTTGATAGTTGAGCCATTTTATAATGTTGCAAAAAAAAAAAGAATTACATTATTTTTTTATGAAAGAGACCCAGGGGACACCCAGCATGTCGCCTTAATGGACCTTTTAAAATGAATTTTATATTTAGAATCTGAGCTGCAGCTGTGAGACAGTGTTGCAGGAGATGGATGGGGAGGGGTGGCACAGTAATCAGGGCTACCAGTGGCGTTATATCACACAATGTCATAGAACAATGGCGACAGGCAGAGACACTGAGAGCAAATCTGACGGCCAAGAGAGGCTTCTGAAAGCTTTACCATGGCTAACAATTCATTTCATCCATGCTGCTTTGTTCCCAGCTCATTTTCACACCAAGAAAAATTAGACGAGTGGGACTGGAATAGGGTTAGTCAAAAGGAGCTGGCTAATTAATAGTCTCTGGAATGGAAGGGCTTTAGGAAATTCCTGTCTTCAGTCAACACATTCAACACAAAAATGAGATGTGAGACAAAGAGAAGAATGTTGGGTGTTTGCTGAAGTGTCCATTTCCAGATATTTTGTTATGTTTAATACTCACTCACTTCATGAAAAAGTAGAAATATTGTCATCAAAAAAACCTCAATACCAAGTGAAAGTTCTAAATTGAAAATGTTACGCAGGTAAAAACGCTAAAGTGCAATCAACAAAATGTACTTTAAGTATAAAAAGTAAAAGTACTCATCATGCCGACTATGTTGTATTATTATAGTGTGTTAATATATGACTTGGATACTAAATACATGTGAGAAAATTAATGTTTTAGTTTAGTTTTAGTAGGTAATGGTAGATTAATAAAAGGACCACAAACAATAGCACATTTACTGTAAAAAGGCACAACATATACATAATACAATATTACAGTTTATTAATTTCATTTGCAATATTAGAGTAGCATCATATGGAAATACTCAAGTCAAGTACCAGTCATTTTTTTATTTTTACATTTTTTTACTCTGATACATGGTTATGAGTAGATTGTTCATGGTTTTCCTCGTACACTTTATATTAGAGAATGTACAACTTTTTTTTTGGACGTCTATATAAGGAACACACAATATCAGAGTGTGAACCCAAAACCTCTTCAAACAACACAAAGCTTCAGTACATGTAACCAATAGGTAATGTGCAGTCTGATAAAGACTTACGTAGTACATTTGTTGTGAAACATAATGGAAATCAATACTGTGCAGGGCGCAAACAAAGTTTTCTTTGCCATTTCTGTTTCTGTAACTGAAACCTTGAAGAACAAGAAAAAAAATCCAAGTTTTTGCTCTAAGCAAGTGAAGAAATGTTCACAGAAAGAAAATGGGCTTTTCTCCAGAATCCAATCAGCATGTGCTGTAACTGCCAGCATTGTTGTGGTACTAGTTAGGACAGTTTTGTCCATGGTGGCGTCAATCAAATTCTGTTACAAAATAAGCAACCAGACGAAGACATGTGAAGGTCTCTGCTGCTGCGCATTCTGAAACATGTTTCTATTGATCTCTATACAACATTTATACAAATACTTACAAAACAAATACAACAAATATAAAAAATAAAACAAAAAAAAAATAAACTTTGTAGCCTACTTACTCATGGTTGGTCAGTCAGTCATTTTCTATACCATCTTATTGCTCATTTAGATCGGGGGTCTGCTGGAGCCAATAGCCAATACCCAGCACATTACAGGTGAAAAGGCAGAGATACCTCCCAGACGGTCGCCAGCCTATTGTGGGGCACACACACCATTCACTGACACACTAACACCTATGGGCAATATAGAGTTTACAATTAGCTTCCTTCCACAGTCCAAAAACACACTGAAGTTAAATGGAGATGCTAAACTGCCCATAGGTGTGAGTGAATGGTGTGTGTGCTCCACGATAGGCTGGGGTGTATCCACCATCTGGGGTGTATCCCTGCCTCTCGCCTGTAATGTGCTGGGATTGGCTCCAGCAGACCCCTGAGACCCTAATGAGAAATAAGTGGGTATAGAAGATGAATGAATGAATGTCTTTGCACTGTGGGAGGAAGCTAGAGAACCCAGAGAAAGTTCATGCAGACATGAGGAGAACATGCAAACTCCACACAGAAAGGTCCCAGACCAAGGTCTTAAACCCTTCTTACTGCAACCACTGCTCCAATGTGTCGCCTGTACTTACCCATAGTGGAAGCAGAAATCCATGGTAATATCAGAAGACAAAAGCACATTGCAGAGGCACAGTATACTATTTCTAGATCTTTCAAAAAATTATTTTTCAATTGTTCATGCCCTTTAGTCAAAGTTTAGACTACTAATCAATTCCTAGTTATGTTTGAGTATTATATTGTCATCTACTGACCTTTCTTGGTATGGCTGTAGTATCCATAGTCTCAGTATTCTACAAACAATAAGTATACAGGTAAGTGTCTAGGTGAGATCAGGGGTGGATTCCTGAACAGGCCTACAGTACCAGGCCGAGGGTCCCAAGAGCTCTGCTGCTCTACACAAAGATGCTACTGTAATACAGGCTTGTATTGGATTTGTTCCTCTCATGTCAGAATAATGTCCATTAATATCCCCTAAAGTCATCAAAATCTTTAATTTAATGGATTATTTATCAAAATGTTCTACCAGTGAGCACACCCCTGGTTCTAATTTGACAATTACATTGAGCAGGAGTTATTGAGCAGAGAGGACTCTGATGACTTCTGCCGCCAATGCCTGAACGATGCACATGTTCTCCTTTTTTAAACCTCACATAGCAAGTAATTGGCTCGTGCATAAAAAAAACCTGTAATCCCCATTCACTGCCCACTAGCCTGTGTTTCTCCCTGCTGACCTTCACTTGTGCAAGTGACGTTCTCAACTAAGACACCAGGGGACTTACAGTAAGTACGCTTTATATTACGATGACTCTGAGCCTGCCATCAGTTGTCCTTGGGAGGCTTAGGTACAATAACAGCTCGTTGGGCCGTGGAGAGAAAAACAATAAAGGCAGACACGCTGGTGAGATTACTGATGCCCACAAACCAACGCTAAATGTAAGTCTTGTCAGGCATAAATAGAAAAATGCAATTCAAGGCATTAAATCTACTATTCACCCACCAGCTGTCCTACTCCAAGAGGATTCCTATTCAATTGCTCCTAATCTCACCTCTATCTTTATTGTCACTTTGTGGAAGATTTGATTTATATTTTGTCAAAATAGCTGTTAAACCCAAACCTGTATTGAAGTACAACAGATGCTCTTCTTCCCCAGGGGCCCCTCGTCTCTTGTTTGCCTGCCTGTGGGAGGGTGATAACCATAGGCGACTATGAGGGAGGCTAAAGGAACAGGCTTAGCTCATCTCCTAAGCATCTGATACTGCAGAATGGGATCACAAAGGTCTCCGCAGTGCAGGAGCGCCTCCTGCAAATTGTTAGTCTTTCCAACGCTGGAGTTTTATCTCCTAGATGAGGCAAGGTGAGGTGGGGAGGGGGGAGGAGAAATGACAAGGCAAATGATTATCTTTCTGAAGAGGAGCGCTCATGGTTTGGAAAGTTTGTTTGGGTTTTGCCTGCACCGCGCCGGTTACAGGAAAGTTAATGTGAAATTCCACAGCGAACAAGAGCAGCCCGGCAAGGGAAAAAGTCAGAGGGAGCGGCTGTGGGCTGGCGGGGGAGGAGAAGAGTGAGGTGTGAAAAGAATACATCTTAATCCGGCGCTCTGTTTCTGTCAATGCTTGTTCCGGGTCAAATTATGAGCGCTGGCCAGTGAGCTCAGTCCCATTACAAACAGATGAGTCGATCGCTCATCCTGTTACGGCTTTACAAGGCTTCCCCGCTACTGCAGACAGGTACAAATTTAAGGTTGAGCGATGCCCCAAATTGGATCCAGTAACTAGGGCAATGGAACTACAATATCACTTTACGATCTTGACACTGAAATCCAGCCTCACACCGCATCGCGACTAGGAACGATGAGGGTGCCGCGCCCCCGTCGACATTTTCAAGATGTGGTCATAGTCATTAAACGTGGCCTCTCCGCCGCTCGTATAACCGGACAGGAGTGAAATATACATTGTTGTTTTGCGCAGTTGCCACGTGCTGGCTGTGGCTCTGCAAAGGCGGTGCAAAAGAAAAAAAAAATCTCCCAACAACTCACTGCCAGATTTGTCATTGTATTTATAGACTTGGCAAGGCTGATTGAGAGAGGCAATAGAGAAAGCTGTGAGAGGGAACAAAGGAGTTGCTGAGGGAGAGCATAAATGCGCAGGGAAGGACTAGAATGATACAGTGAGGGGGGGTTATCAATCAAAAGACATGCGCATTTACTTTTACGAATAGAGTGTGAGAGAGGGGCTTAAAGTATAGATAGACGTCCGCAGTGTGCTCCATCATAAACACTCTCTGTGGTTTATTTTTCTTTTCCACTTTTATTACCTCTGCTGTCAGATGCATGTGGGCTGCAGTAATGGAAGTGATTGATCACAGTGCATGAAATTAAGCTTTCCTAGTCCACATCAGCAAGCGCTAGCCATACTTGGCAAGTGAGACTATAGGCAGCAGATTGTCATTCCCATGCATGAATCAATGCCAATATGCTAGTAGGTGCCATGAAATTATTAAAAATAAATGAGGGTTTTTCAGTTCTGCTCAGTCTGTGTTACAGGCTTTTTCATACAGGCTTCGTTTTGAGGGAGGGGGGGGCTCATTAAGCAGGGTAGAAATTCTGAGTGTCAAACACATCATTATTTTTTATGCACCAGTTAGTGATTGAAATGTTTTTATTCATAAATCTGTATTCCTATCAAATATTTATTACTACTGTACATCAAAATTTATCATTTAATATTGTCCCTGCTGAGTCAACACACATGATTTACCCTTCTCGTTTTCTTTTGAGTCCCGAATTCTGCACACGGGTATACTTTCATATATTTATTCCTATATATCAAAGAAGGTTAAGGTGTCAAGAAAAGGATAACTGAAAGTTAATCGCTGTTTTGGCTGAGCAGGCAATCCTTTTTGTGTTGGAAACCTGAAAGTAAGTTTAATCACCAACAGCATCTCAACAGACTGTATCAAAGGAAAGTTTAAGAAATCAACTGTGGTTTTTAACCAGAGCGAATGACAACTGAGGCCTGCAAATCTACCCAGCTTGCACTAATTAGCCCACTGATTAATTGGCACAATAACAAAAAAGATATCTTGGATGTTGTCTCATGAATAATTGCTTGTACATTATAACTGGCCGGGCATGTGGAAGAGAAACAAAAGTGTTTGCCCTACCCATAATATAAAAAGACTGACAAACAGTTTTGAAGAGCAGAGCATAGCTAGCAGGTAAACTGGCAGCTGTCAAGTGTAAAAGACAAACAGCTGGTGCACAGATGTGCTAATTAAACATTTAAGCACATCATTATCAGCGTTTTAAGGTTGTCACCACCACCGTCAATCTGTGACATTAATGTTAACTTAAGCAGCCACAGTGCTGAGCTCTCGGCTCAGGTAATCAAACAGTGGTTTATCTTTATAACCGGAAATAGCTGAATGTGCAGTTGTAATGTCACTTTGGTACATGCAGATGAATGACATGAGATTAGGAGGTAAAAATGTGGATTTTTGCATATTAAAGGCTTAAATGGGTGTTAATGCTTGGTACAGTCATATATGTTTAAATATTTAATTACCTAGTGCAGTGCCTGTAGGAAGTATGTATTTCTATAGAAAAGTGGAAGCTTAAGTAGATTTCTTATGTTTGGCTAAGTGAGGGTATGTCAGGCTGTTACATCGTCTTAATAGACAAATGCATTGCATTGGGTGCATTGTGCATTGGGTAAGACATGGACACACACTGAGATAAGGAGATACATGAAAACAGTTATTGTAAGAAAAAGGCCACAATTTATGTTGAAAATGCGGATGTCAATCTACATATCAATTTTGAAATTGTGTTGATAGGCTAAGTAAAATCAGTTTTGAACATCCAATGAAAAAAAAGAAATTCACAAAAAAAGATGTACACCATCATGCCATGCGCAAGCTATGTCCGAAAGCTAAAGTTGATCTGTCAGTCAGAGAGATACGTGAACCACAGATACACAGACACACAGGTCCGCAGATGCTCCTTGCTTTAATAGATAGATCACCAACTACTACAGGTTGTATGTTGAGGCAAATCCCAGTAGAAATGTTTCTATTCAAGGTAGAATCATATATATATATATATATATATATATATATATATATAAATATATATATATATATATATATATATATATATATATATATATATATATATATATATATATATATATATATATATATATATAGGTGAACATGACCACACATGCACAATGTAATATAAAATATTCAATATGTAATGCAGCAATCTCACTTTTGATACGTGGTAGTCGTGGTAGCGAGCAGCTTCCTTCACTGTCTTCCATTCATCTTCCATGTGTGAAAAGAAAGAGCCCAGAGGAAGAAAACAATTACATAATAAATAATATGTTTAAATTAAGGTAAAGTTAACAACAAGGTAATATGGTAAAAAAATATATATATAATAATGATACAAGTACAGCAGCAGTTAATGTGAGTGTTCATTGCAAAAGTGATAAATAAGATAAAAGTAGAATTAAAGATCATATGGAAATGTAGACATTGTTGCAGAAATCCCTTTTGCCATATCTTTTTATTTCTATACGCATAGCTTTCTCAATAACTCATCTTAAGATTCCAGCTATTGTGCGATCCTACATACAGTAATTGAGGGTTTCATTGGAGATAGAGGAGGGTTCCAGTTCCAGTGGGTGGAGAGGAGGATGTAACTTCAGCACCATGCTGGGATCCATCTGCTGTGTGGTCGTCCCCCCGTGGCCCGACCCCACGGATGCCGCTGACTAAAGCAGACATCCTCATTCTCTGGGGATCAGAGCACCGAGCACAGCAGAGCTCAGGCGGCTCACAGTGAGGATGAAGAGCAGCAACACACTGTCTTTGAATAAAACTTGTTCAAGGCAGCGTTACGTACTGACTTTGTCGACTTATGTGGACTTTGATACCAACACATTTTATATCTTTGAACTTGAAGGAAAAAAAATAAATAAAAACCACAGCGTTGTAACCACTGTTGGTTTTGGCAGTGGATGAAGTATTCAGAGTAAAAGTGCAGAAGTACTATAAGCAAAATGTATCAAATGTAAAAGTGAATGCTTCTACAGACTGTGTGTAATATTAATATATTTAATTTTATCACAAATACAAGAACATTTTAATGTATTAGTGTATCACTATGGAGCCAATTTGAAATATTTCAGGTAGATTAACAGTGAAAGAACTGCATTATATTATATAAATATCTAGAAATTCCAGTTGCTCAGATTTCCATATTTCTACTAAACTAAAGTAAGAGTCTCTAAATACCGTCTATGATGATCTCTCTTGAGAGTCCGAGAGATTGACAATCTTGTCCATCAAAAATAGAAAAGAGTGCGCAAGAGAGAAACAAAAGGTATGCAAATAAGTAAGAAAAAAACTTTAACATTCAGGTCCAAAAATGTGACAAAAATGTTTTTCTTAGCAGAAACAAACACAATGTTCCCATAGAACATGAATTGTCGAGGCTGCTTTGTGATGTAATATACATCACATTTCCTTAAGTCTTTGAACACTGTTTATCACTCTGTTCATAGATTTAGATCTATAATAAACATCAGAGAATTCTGTATGATACAAATGGGTGGTCTTACCTCTCTCAGAGTCACAACCTGCATATGTATTTATTCATTTTAAAAACCTTACATAATTTCATGCTTAGCTGGTGCTCTGGTTCTATTTAAAGGTCCTTGCACCTGATCTCTGAAGTATTTTATATATATATAAAATTATGATTTGTGTTTGTTGCAATCTTTGTTTATTTGACATTGTTGTAAATAAGACTCAAATTTACTGATTTTACATAAAGGTATTATCAGTGGTAGTAACTAATTTAGTACTATACTAAAGTATAACTTTGATGTACTATAGTTATATCTTTAGTTTCTTTCAGTGTTAATTTTGTCAGATAAGATTAGATGCAATATATTCAACAGTGAGTTTTTTATGACAAAATTAATATCCTTAACCACTGACTGTAAGGAAATTAACATAGAGAGAGACAAAATCTACATTATAAAAACTTAATATTTCTTTTTTCGTCAACAATAATTCCTATGGCTGCAGATACCTGCCTAGATTAATTTTTAACAACAATTAATACTGCTTTCAGATGCAGATTTGACTCAGTTGATATTATCATAATCTTTTAAAACCCAACCCATAGTTTAAGATGAAACCCAATCCATTTGGTCCCAGGACTCTTCAACATGCAAAGGGGAGGATCTGGAGTGGACGACCCACTCTTCATCCAGAGCCACAGTCAACTCAAATAAATCAATAAATCTTGACAAATATTGTTTTATTAAAATGTCAGGCATGAGCAGTACTTCACCTGGCGATGCAATATGTCAATATCAAATCTTGACTTGATGTTTAGCAGAAGACTTCAAGAGCTTATCAGCATTTACTGACACTACAGTAAACACAACTCATGGATGTGTTTACACTGTGACTAATCTAATGTATGCCAATTTGATATTCTAATACACAACTATATTACAAGTGTTTCATGATAGCCAACATCTTGTGAATAATTCAACAACAACAATTATAAGATCCACCTCATTATCCCCACATAATGACTCAGCACTGCTGAATAAGAGATGTGAAAACACGGAGAAACAAAGGCGGGAGCAAGTGAAACGTGTTTGTTAGCTGCTGCGTTCAGGAGCCTAATTGGAGCAGTGTGGAAAGTGATAAAAAAGATGTTGGCTTTGTGTGCGTTCGCAGTTGCCATAGGAATCAGCCAAGTGCTTCGCAGCCAACGCTATTATTTCTGGCTTCAAAGCCACTGAGGCTCTGAAAGAGAAAATACTGTATTTACTGGAAAAAGACAGGGAGGATTGAGAGACTTGAGAAGGGAAATTATCAGTGGAGGACAACGCGATTGTGACTGAGTGAACAAGGTTGGATGTGCGAGATCCAACGTGAGGTTAGATTCAACAAAAGGAGTTACCGTGGAGTCCGTGGAGGAGAGCAGCAGACAGGTCTGATGGAAGATACTGTCTCTGCAGTGGTCAAAAGTAAAAATAAAAAGTACATTTAAGCACAATCTAGAGGTACTGGAGTATTTCCATTATACTTCACTGCATTTACCCGACAGCTTTAATCACTTTTCCAAATAAAAATGTGCGTGAATGTAGCATTAATCAGCTTATGGAATGCAAATAATTGTGATGTGGCTCTGCGTCATGTTACAGGTATTTGACTCGTTCATTTACGTGAAATAAATAATTGTTTGATGCCCAACAGGATAAAAACTTCTGTCAAAACATGCCAAATTTAAAAAGACTGAAAGTGTGACTGCATTTTTGTTTCTTCTTCCCTTTACCTCATGCGAAAGTCTGCAAAACAAGTAAATTTAGCCGATGCTACTTATATACTTGGAGTTGGATTCATAATGCAGGACTTGTGGTATTGAAACTTGGGTAAACTTGGTCACTTGGGTAAAAGGATGAGTCGTTTGTCCACTGCTGCCTGCGTGTGTGTAAACTCCTATCCTGGTTTTGATCATATTCAGGGTATGATGCAGAACTGGGATAGCACAAGCGTGTGTGACTCTGCCACATTTATCTCTCGCTGTGTGTCATTCGTTGTAGCAGCTCAGCTCTCTCAGCAGGTGAGGATGAGCCCGGTTTGGCTGTTGGGTGCCTGGTCTCTGCTGCAGTCCACTGCTCAAATTTAGCTCCTCCATCTGGCCACTGGCGATGAAGGACAAACAGAAAATACAATTTATCCTCTGCGTCACAAAGTCAGACTTCCACTTCAGCTGGCCGGGTCATTATCACAGTCTGGGGATGCAGCGATGACGACGGCGTCACCATTAACGCTCAGATACTGGCCTTTTGGTGTTTAGTGCTAATCACCAAATGTCACAGAACAGAACATCCAGGTCTGGGGGCTGCAGTTTTACCAGAGAAGACAGAGAACAGGGCCTTCAAATAAAATCTTCGAAAGAGTGAAGCTGTTTTTTTATCACTATTTAACAGACATTCTTTCTTCTTGGAAAGATATACGACTGCATGCACAGTGGGAATACATTGGGAATGTGGCACTAAACATTTTACTTATTTATTCAGAGCCAAACACAGCAGGGAAAAACATTGTTATTTTCATGCATTCAATTTCACAATTATTTTTCACAAAAAAAAGGGGGAAAAAATCCACATTGGGGTGTTTATTTTATGTTCATATTGCGTCTGAATATTTCTGAGTTTTTTTTTCTTAGTCTGAGCCAGAAATCTCCACTTCAGTAGCACGTTATAACACGCAAGTTATAACTTTAAGCTGAAGGTTTGTACAGAAGGGTTCATATATCATTCATAGCCTGATTTATAGAACATTTTATCCCTAAAAATGGATTTGTTTTTCTTCTCATTTTTGGAATTATAAAACCCCCGACTGTAAAAACCTTTGACTCTGATATGCCGACAAAATGAAACAAGAATTTTCAACAAGGATTCATCCAGTGTTCACATTTCTGCATTAGTGCCTATTTGCTTAGATCGTACTTCATTTGCATATTTAAACATAGCATTTCAGAAAACCTCTAATACGAAATGCAGCTGAAATTGATATAATCAACTGGGGGAAGCTTCATGGTGAAATCTGTCAGCTTTAAACACTGAAAGATACTTTGGAAAAGAAGAAAATGTCTTACCATCATGTCCAATTAACAGACATTTCTAATAGTGAACAGGTGAAACCAATCAAATTAATAAAGTCACGTTCCATTTACTGCAGCTGTGTCAGTTCCAGAGCTGCTCCTGCTGTTGCTTTCTGGCAAACTCAGATAAAAACTGTGCCATCTAATAACCGCACCGTTATTAGTTGCACCTGTGTCTTTTTGCTGCGACGACTGCTGCCATCAGAGTGGGATGGGGGGGTCACTCAGCGGTCCTCAGGCTGGAGGAGTCCTTGAGGAGATATCAAAGCTTAAGGGGAAGTCCATTAAAGGATAATTCCATCCTTTAATGGACTTCTGGATCCTTTAGGAGTCTCCGGGACTCTCCAGCGTAGCCGTGAATATCGTACTGTTATTTCACCCCACGTTTGTGGCATCATGAAACACTGACATACACATTTTTGTCTAATTTAGTTTTAGTTTAGTTTATTTGTTATTATCATGTAAAACAGAAATAAAACATCAACAAAAAATAAAGAGAAAATTTATAAAGGTTAAAAAACAAAATTAACATCCATTTACGCATTCAAAAAGGAGTAGGAATAAGTGTAAACTTGTTAAATCCAACTCCTATATCACTCATATTAATATTCAAATTATAGTAATGTATTTTTTTTTAGTAATTTTCCTATTACAATAATTAGTACCAATAACAATAATAATATGATATAATAATATATGTAATACTTATATTAATACTATTATTTATATTGATAATATTGATGATATTATAACAGTTAAGATATAATAATCACAATTCCGCAATAAAACAGATGTTAGCTAGAATAAAACAGTTAATACAGTTAGGCACATTTATACAGATCTTGTAACATGAAAAACTGGTCCATTTTCTGGCTCCTCCACCCTGTATTTTGAATATATTGTGTTTATAACTGTTTTAAAGTGAATCATGTTTGGACATTGTTTTAATTCCATGTTAAAACTATTCCACAGTTTAACCCCTGCAACTTCTAGTGTATTTTTAATTCATAACATTCTGCTCAGCTTTTAAACGGAGCCCTGACGGATCATGTTGAATCACTGTTAACAGGTGTAAGGTGCTGACGTACCCGGAGGACCTTCCTCAGATCTCTGTGGTGTTCATCTTCGTGAATGAGGCTCTGTCTGTGATCCTGCGCTCCGTCCACAGCGTGGTCAACCACACGCCAGCGCACATGCTCAAGGAGATCATCCTGGTGGACGACAACAGCGACAGCGGTAAGAAAAGCAGCAGTGTTTAACTTAACCCTTGACCTGATTAATAATTATTATTGGAATTAAAACTAACATTAGGTTAGATTCTTTTAATGCCTGTGAACTTTAAGCATTATAATAGTGCTTATTTTCTAAATCCAATGTAGTTCTATTAGAATAAACTTCACCTTAAATAATGTAACTTTAGCAGCTCAGTGTGATGTGTCACTGCAGGTTATTCCCTCAGTCACATGACCTGCTTCCACTCCCAGCTTAGACCAGATATCTCTAGTAAAACATGTCATATCTCACCTAGAATATTTAGTCACAGCAATGGCAGGTCTGGGGGAGAATTCACAACAGCTGACACTCCTGAATAATCATAAAATATAGAGGCATATAAGAAGGAATATTATCGTAACATTACTACAGGCAGTGGTGTGATCTATGATCCTTTCGCTCTCCACGACACGTTGTGGTCGTGAAAATGACGCCACCCCATATAGGCCACGTGTAGTATAAAACTGAGTATTTATATCTCATTTAGAGCAGCAGTTCCAACTCATGGCCCACTTGAAAATCTTGCAAATATTTGTGGAGACCAAATAAAATGTTGTCAGCGCCATTTTTTATGTTTATGAGAATGATCGAACATTAAGGACTGAACTTAACCGACACAGATAAGACACAGATAACATGGAATTTGCTAATTTGTAGTGTCAGGATGTCATTTTTTCAACTTCAGCATGTATATTTAATGTGTAATAGAACTCAAGACTTGTTTTAAAAAAATATAGAAGACAAATTCTCCCTCCAATTCAACCAGACTCCATAAAGTAGTATAAACAGAATGACTCGTGAATCTTCTGAATCGTGGTCAGGGTCTTAAATTTTTGCTTTGGAAGAACCTCAGTCAGATTACAGATCATTGATTTAGCAGAGAAGAAGATATTCTACTAAACCTCTCTGCCCCTACACTCTGCTACCAGGGTATGGAGAGGAAGAAGAGAAGGTTAACACCCCCCCCTCCACCCACCCACACACACACCCTCAGCTCCACTCAAAATTCCCACTGGCATTTCCGTTGGCACTTCAAGAGGCCACAGATGCTGTGGAGGTCTGATTCAGCTTCATTTTGATCATTTCTTTTCCTTGCATCACATTTACTTGTTTCTTGTTTCCTCTATGACTTTAAGTCTTCATACCTGTAGAGTGTAGTTAATCATTGTCTAATGCTGTAGGTCTAGCTTATTTGCTCGAGACAGTCAACCTATTTATCACATTTTGTCTCCCTCAGTGGAATCTGAGGGCGACACACACAGATGAGTTAATATGATGTTTTTGGACTCCTGCCAGGACAGTCAGTCTTCTTATGCTATAGTGTCTGTGTATTCCTGGGTTAGTGTGTGTGTGTTTTATTAGTAACAGTTGAAGGATTAGAGAACCCCTGAGGGGGAACACCAGGTTTTATAGCTTTAAAACAAGAGGAAGGAGAGGGGATGGGCTTTGTCTCATGCTCTTCTAAACCACTGTGTACCGCCGTCTCCACGGCGATGCGGGAAAATGCTTCAGTCTCTTCCCCACCATGACGCCCACAAGCAGCTGACGATGCTCGACTCCACATCCCAAAAGCTTTTCCTGTCTGGAGAGGGAGGGACTATGAACTAGATTCCAGACGACACTTGGCCCTCCTTCACTTGGCACAGAGTAACAGGCCTGCCTCCCTCAGGCTGGCAGAGGAGAAGGACGCATAAATAACATACTGAAAGAAAGCCGGGCGGGAGCCACCACTGGAACATCCCCCGCTCCCCACTGAGACCCTAACAGGCGCCGTTTAAACAGGAAGCCGTTTGCAGCCAGTGAGCAGACAAGAATGGAAGCTGACACCTCATTTCATTATTTCATCATGTCGCTTTGCCCCACATTTTTGAATCTGATAACAGTTTCCTGAAATAGATCTTTGAAGGACGACGCTATATATATATTTTTTTAAACATTTTACATATACTCTGCCCCTCTAAATGTTGTTATAGCGATGGTGTACAAGACTTTTAGACTCTTAGACTTTTAGATTGTTTACAACATCTTTCACAACAGGAATTGTTTCAGTACTAAAATGAACACTTATTATTTTATTATTAATTATCATCAATGGATCAAATGTGTGATGTAAAAGATGAGAGACAAGAGATTTTTCGACTGCTCCAAAGAGCATTTTAACAACTTTTTAACTAAGTGTTTTACTCTTGAAACTTCACAGCTGAGGTTCACTCAGTCACAGTCTCACAGCATCATTTACAGCAACATCTGTTTCAGTTTTCAGTGAAAAGCTCTGATAAACCCACTGTCCTCAAACATCAGACACATGTATGACACAATGTAAAGAAAACAAATTCTAATATTCTAGCACCTCCTAAGAAAACAGTGATCTCTGTAGATAAAATGCAGATCACAGTGTTCATTTTACATGCAATCGTGTGTATCTGTTGGCTTTTATATAATAAATAATGTAAGGGTAATTTTCAATTTTCAAAGGAAAATTACATAAGAAAATTACAGGAAAATTACAGGAACAAAGGTCAAAATTGTTGCTCAATCCCTAAATAGATGCAGAATTTCCTTCAGAGTCAATTTCTATTCTATTTTTCAAAGAAATAATGTAAGTACAGTGAAACTGGAAAACACACACACTAACCCAACAGGAAACATCTCTTCTTTACTAACCTTTGCTGACTGCAGTCTACCACAGTGTGCAGTTCACTAACATCATGGTTCATGACGAGGTGAGCACTGATGTTTTCCATTCACCATTCATCCGTTGCAGCTTTCGGGACGCCGGCTTCAGGTCACCCATACACGCGCCGCTCCTTCCCTTCGCACATATGCCGACAGTTGCAATAATTTGTGCATGTGTGTGAGCCACCGGGAGCAGCTCTGACGTTAGACAATTAACATGCAGCCTGGACTGCGTGACCTTTTCTGAATGTCTCCGTCCGTCCCCTCTCATTTAAACAAGGCTCAGTGAGATGAGTGGAGGTACAACCACACTTCACTCCTGCCGTAATGAATCACGCACGGGAAGCGTGTTTGCCTCGTCGCTGCAACACACTTCCTTTGCCGGGACAGCCGGTGACATTTATTAGAGGCTGAGAGGTTTATTTGCAGTGCCGGGTTCCAGCACGGTCTGAACTGAATTCACATCCACACTGATGAGCTTTAGGCTTTAATTGTGTGCGTGTCAGGCAGGACGACTCCGCTCCATTGTGATGTTAGCAGCCAGGAAAGACTCTAAGCCGGAATTGACCCTACCCGATTCAATTCCGGAAAATACAGTACCACCGCCAAACTGATAATTTAATGATTCATATAATGAAAACAGGAAACTGAGCAGCAGTTGAATACAGCTCGTAGTCTTGGTTTCAAGAGGAGCTGAATTACTCTAAACTTTGCATACATTAAATCTGATGAAACATGCTAAACGGAGGATTTGCTCAACAACATATTGCAGGAAATTTGTTTTACACACTGGAACACTTACAAAAAAGATATTAAAAAGAAAAAAAAATACACTGGAAAAAAAAAGTGTTCTTTTGATTTTCAGATTTTTTCCATGAAACAATCTGTCACCTCTAAATGAGAGGCTGAGACAGTTATGTACAGAACAAAGAGCAGCTATATTAAAAAAGACTATTCTATTTGGGTTAGACAGTATCCCTGGTGGGTGTTTTCACAATTTATCTGTCAATGAGTCAGAACAAAATTGAGCATGTGCCGGAGCCAAATTTTAATTGAAGCAGATTTACCAATTTTAAGAGTGGCTTAAGGGTGCAGGAGGTAAAAAAACAAAAACAAAAAAAAAACATTACTCTGACTTTCTGCCACACAGATTATTTGCCTGCATAGGTCAACCACCTGTTTCTGAATCAGTAAATGAATCCATAAATCCACATCTGAAATCTGTATGTGGTGGAAAGTAACTAAGGACACTGACCCAGACATTTAAGTACAGTCAGTTTTGAGCTACTTAGACTTGACTTGAGTATTCCTATGTGAAATATTGTATTTTTTTTCTCCACTACATTTATCTACGAGTTTGCATGTTCTCCCTGTGTCTGCGTGGGTTTTCACCGGGTACTCCAGCTTCCTCCCACAGTCCAAAAAACATGCTGAGGTTAATTGGCGACTATAAATTGCCCATAGGTGTGAATGTGTGAGTTAATGGTGTGTGTGCCCCACGATTGGCTGGCGACCATCTGGGGTCTATCCCTGCCTCTCGCTGTAATGCGCTGGGATAGGCTCCAGCAGACCCCTGCAACCCTAATGAGGAATAAGCAGGTATAGAAAATGACTGACCAACTGACTGACATTTATCTACAGTTTTACTTCTTTTCAGGTGCAGATTTGTGTATAATATAACAAGCTTTTAAATTACAATGTATAGTTACCTCTGTCAGAAGGTAATTTTTTTGTTGTTGTTTCTCAAAACCTTTTGGCCGGGTTTTTGTCAAATTTTCAGCAAATGTTGTGAATGGTACAATGAACAGATGGTTACATTTTGGTAATGATCCAGAAGAAATCCTGGTTTCTGGCTCACTTTGAATTTTTTATCATTTGGTAACATTGCTGTAAGTGGAGCTTCAAACAGGCGTCATCATTTATCTTGTACCTGCATAGCTTGTTTTCTTTGCACACGACACCAGAGACACTAAGAGAGGACTTTGACTATGCCTAAAAACTTTCCATGTTTGGGGTAGACTGTTGAGGCTGTCACTTGCAGACATATTGTGTTTGATATTTATTTAATTAGTGGTAGATGATTTCTTGTCAGAACAGCAACTTTATTTTCGACTATTTATAACCACGTTTTACAGACAACAGTGATAAAAATTGATATTTTTCATTCCACAATAGTACGTCTATTCAATAGGTATAGGACAACAGATTTTATCACATTTTACATATGGACTTTTACTTCTACTTTTACTTCTACTGGAGTACATTACTGTATTTGTACTTTTTCCACCATTGGTGGTTTGTGCACAGTTGTTACACAGTTGTTCTTTGGATGATCATACTGGAAGTTATTTTTGATACATATATACTGATGCTTGAATGCATAGTTGAATTCCAAAACAGCTTCAATAACCCAAAGCACGTTCAATACCTCTCCAGCATCTATCCTTAACACATGAGTTTCCATAATCCTCCACGTCGACAGAGGAATTCATGGTTATGCACTCATTTTAAATTCATAGTATGATGGATGGTTATTTATCCTCTACCATGTTGCACTGCCAGTCCTCTAAAATGTATTCCCTGCTCCATAACTCTGCTCCCATGGAAGCAGTCCAATGTTTTATTTGCAGGGATCAGAGGGAGGCCCATAACTTTTCTCCTTCCCATCAAAGCTCAGTAATTATTACACTCTAATAGCTTTTATCATATTGTAGCTGCAGGGTCGACTGGTGATGGAGTCTCATTGCACAGGTTCAAAACCTGCAACACATTCCTCCAAGTGGGACAATGCAGCGTCTTATTGAGCTGAATGGCAGCACAGTCAAGATAAACCTCATTATTCACTATTTAGTTTTAGGGGAGATTAGCACTAAACACACAGGACGTGCTAATTTCTACCCACCACATTGTGATGCCTCATACTGAAAGGAAAAACGAGCAAAGGTCCGGCTTTGATAATTCCAGAGGTGCGTTCAACTACACTGTTTACTTTAAACATTGTTTCTTAATGGATTCCAGTGTTTACCACAGACCAAGTAGCATGGTGTGGTGCTATGGTATTTTGTGTGAACGAGAATGACAGAATCCTGTTGGAAAGAAAAAAAAAAAGAAGCAATATCAATTTGTGGCACTCGGTTTTCATTCTGTGGCACCACGCCACAGATTGGTCCCTATGCAGAAAACACTGGGTTCAGACAATAATTCTGGGGGATCATCTGTTTGACCAACAGGTGGCACTTTAATACTAAGTGTGAGACATTTTTGTAGTTTTACAACTAAATCCACTTATGGAGCAAGTGAAACAATATTTACAAAGTTAAAAGATAGAAAGTTAGTTGATAAAATATGTCTATTTGCTAAAAGATAAGTTTATTTGCTAAAACGTACATTAATTTGATAAAACATAATGCAATTTGATCAAAGATACATTCATTTGATAAAAGATAATGCGATTTGATGAAAAATACATTAATTTAATTATCTTATTGTAAACGTTGACTTATTTTAGCTGTCATCATGTCTGGCTCCGACAGCTTTTGAGATTTGCATTTGTCAGAAACGCCTCTTCTTACCTTTGTCACCGTTCACAAATGTTTCATCTCAAACATAAACAAACGCATCTCCCTGTTGAACGCACCTTGGCTCTCTCAGGGTGCCATTTAGGAGACATATTTTCTTGTGTTATAAAGGGTGCAGTGAGTAAAACAGAAAGCCAGACTCCTGGTGCAACTCCTCATTTGTTCAACCTTTTAAAATAATAATACCAACAAATCAAAGACGGGGTTCTGCTTCTTTGCACTCTGTACATCACCTCTGAGGAACCTGCTGCCTCCTGGCTCCTGCAGGCTCCAATTTAGCTTCAGGCTGTTTATGCAGGTTGTTCTCCCCCTTGCTTGTATTGGATTAACTATCAGGTATATGTGTATGTTTTGGGATAAAAACATCTTCTAAATGAAAATAAACTATAAACAATCATCGTTCAAACAGCCAATCCTTTTTTGTAAAAAGCGCCTCTGCAGTTCAGACAGAAACCAAGTGCCCTTGACTTAGCAGTTGATTTAATTTGGTGGCGAATGGCGAGGCCCGTTTGCCTCGAGGAACGCCTGACAATCTCTCTGCTCACTGGAACTTCTCCATCACACAGACACAGAGGGATCACAATGTTTTTTTCTTTTTCAAAAACAACTTTCAGTGGCTGATTTATTTTGCGAATCAAAGTCAGGAGCCATTGTAGGAATGAATGTATCCTTCATTAATCTACCCATCAGAAGTGAACCACTCAGCAGAATCCAGAGGAGGAGCTCTCACAGCTGTTTGCAGTAATTTGTGCAACTAGCTGTTTACCCGGAAAACTTAGTTTCCACTGATGACAGCCAGCCGCAACTGAGAGCAGAGGATGGGATCTGTTGTCCAGCTGGAATAGAAACATCAGCAATGGAATGCAGAGATGGTGTCACCATACAGTCGCCTGTAAAGTGAACTTGGACATTGTCTGTTAGGAGAATCAATTGAATGTTGCTTCCTATTGATATGCATCTAGTTTGATTTAATGTGATTTATGAGTTAAAAGCACCAAGCTGCCAAAGACCAACATGTTTCTTCTAAGATAATCTTCACATTAATTACCTTACTCATCATCTTTGTTCAATTCAATTGCTTAGAGTTCCTCTAACTGCTTGGAACTGCCAGTATCCCTCAGTATTGTTAGGGCCTTAGAGTAACGAGATTGCTTTCACTGCATTCACTGCATTTAGACAAAGGTTTGATTTAGTTTCAACCCTAAACATTGACCTCCACCGCTATGTTAATGTGTCGGGACACAGGTGTTACGGTGACATGGTTTCATCTTAGATAAAATAAATGTTCTGTAAGGGTTCTGTAAGTCCAGCTCGGGAAAATATTTCAGTGAGAGCAACAAAACAAGGATAGAGAATGGACTTTCTTACTTTTGTTTTTTCTATACAGTAGCTCTGCAGTTGTTTTTGTGCTGCTTATTTTCAAGTTTGACACAGGAACATAGTGAGAATATAAAGTCATGCTTAACTGACAGACCATGAGACAACATCTGATTGATGAGTAAACGCCCATTCATACCCTAAGTAAAAGACAGATGGATACGTGGAGCGTGTTTCACACATCATATTTGTTGTACTTTGATACGAAACTGGGGGAGCTTACAATTATGGATCAATACCACCGGAAAAACGGAAGGGTGGTATTGAGTTTATAGTCTGAAATGTGCAATAAAGTCACAAAGAAGGTTATCTATCAGGGCTTTAAACAATGGCAGGATTTGAGGAGATATTAGAAGAGCTTATCTGCAGTTATCCTCATATTTATCATGCAGCGTGACCTGAGCACAGGGATAAGCAGCAGGTACGCAATGGTTTTGATGAGAAGTTATGATGTGAAGTTTTTTGTATGACGGGGATGCAATAAAAAGCTAACTTTGACATTCCCCCATCACAGGATTGAGTGAGGTTTAGTAGCCCCACATTCCACTGCTGGTTATTTTTCTTTTGTGTGCACATGCAGAAACAAATCACAGAAATTGAAAGTTAACAAAATTTACAGAAGTCTAAAGAAGGTTGAGTTTAAAAGGCATTCATGTGAACAGCAAATGAGCTGTCATATCCAGTTAGATAAACATTATTACGAGTTTATTGAACACAGTAGAATGACTCGAACACTTTCACTGACAGATTCAACACTTCACAGTCTTCAAGAAATTAAGAAAAAAAAATGAATAATGAAGAAATGCAGTGAGGCCTGTTTGATATTTGAAAGTGATGTGTTTCTTTCCTGAGATTAATTGGAAACTATAATTAATCAAACTGTAAATAAATTTTACAGCCTTTATTTACAAACGAGTATTTAATTGCTGTGGGACAGAAGTGTGTTCCCGGGGGGGGACACACTCATCTTTTTAGTGGTGGCTGAGGAGGAATACCCTGTTTACATGACAGAAAATCAGGAAAATAATTATGAAAAACTGAAAAACTAAAAAAAAAAAATAAATAACATATTGTAAATGATAGTGTTATTATAATTGAAATAATATATTATGCAACTATAGAAGTAAAAACAAAAAACACACACACAAACATGTCAGCTCTCAGATTCTGTTCTTACCAAAAAACAAATATGAAAACCAAGACCGTCAGAATTTTCATAAAAGCTGTGACTGTGTGTCAGCAGGGCTAATGTTGGATGGTCAGTTAGTATCTCAAAATGTTAGTATTCTTGTTTGGGATCTTGTTTTGCATTATTGCAATCCAAACAGAAAACTGGCTTCATCCTGTCAACAATGATTTAAAGCTAAAAAAACTCAAATAAACACTTTTTTCACTGCAGCCTTGATGTTAAAATTGCAAGGCAGCATATGCCTGAACCAGTCAGTACTTTGTTATCGTGGAAACACAATATCATTTCCTACAGCTGCCCGGTTAATGTTCTCACACTGGCGTGATGTAATTTAAAGGAGGATTTTCTCTAATCTGCCCTTTTTTCCAGTGGAGCTGAAATTCAACTTAGACCAGTATGTGAACAAACGCTACCCGGGCCTGGTGAAGATCGTGAGGAACAGCAAACGGGAGGGGCTGATCCGAGCCAGAATCCATGGCTGGAACGCCGCCACGGCTGCTGTCGTCGGCTTCTTCGATGCCCACGTGGAGTTCAACACTGGCTGGTAAGAAATGGACAGACACGGATGCGTCTTTGTGTCCTTCCTCACCTTTGCCCTGGTGGTGAGCTTGTTTTTAATGTTTTTGGTTCAGAGGGATGTTGTTTAATGTGATCGTTGAAATATCCATACGGTCAGTTCTGCCTGAGGCAGCACTTTTCAGTGGCATGACCTGTATTACTGTATTATTAGTGAGTTTCTCCCTTGTGTGTCTCTCTTTATAGGTGAGGTGATTTGTTAATTTTTAACAGGGGGGGATGGCCGAACGGGAGCCCCACACTGTACCTGTGCAACATGAGACAGTTTTCATGCATATTTAATTGTCTGGACAGGAAGCTAATTTCTCACCTGTCGTTTTCTTATGAAGAAATAAAGGAAGGTCATGCTGTTCTTTTGATGCTATTCTTGCCACACATTCACTAAGCTGGTGTTGCTGCTTGTGTTCTTGTGTCCCTTTGACCTCCTCAAGGCTTCCTGCTGCTTTCTCCCCTCTGAAGCCACCCCCCCACTTTTTTTAAGAGCCTTCTTTTTCCCCTTCAACAGATTTTTTAGGGGCACTTAGTGATATAATAAGGTATGTCAAAATATGTCATGCTAATTTTGATAAATTTTGATAAATTAATTGGAGAGAAAATAACACATCAAAACATTCAACGAAGTTTGACCAGGTCTGACTGACACAGCAAGAAGTCAGAGGAGAGGAGGAGAGGAAAGGAGACCTGAAATGCCTTATGCCCTGAAACACTTTTGCTGTGGCAGAATTAATAAACGCCATTTTAATTTTAATTTTTGTTCTCGCCAACACTATCTGGTTCTTGTTTTTTGGAGTTTCCAGACTTGGATGCCTGCTACAAAAGAGAAAACACTTACTGGATCCATCTGATTAGATGAATAATATGTCTTTCTTTTAGATTTACACTGGCTAGTTTCTGTCCGACGATAGTCACGGCGAGTGTTGACTAATCTGCCTAAAGTCAACTAGTTCTAAACTCAATACACAACGCAGCATTCCCAGAATGCATTGTGTAGCATCGAAAGCATTGAAATTACGGTTGCATGGTATCTTCACTCTTGTGTCACTGGGGAGAGGCCCACACACAAAGTTTAATAATGTCTAAAAAATGAAAATATGTGGCTGAAAGCATAGACGAATAATATAAAAAAGGCTTGGCCGAAAGCCGAATGTCAAACGCAGTTGTTAATTTTTTTTATATATATATTGCAGAAATAGCTAGAATAATTTTTTAGACAAGGTTTCCAAAGAAAAATCTCCAGTATGCACATATCCGAGAGGAGGAAATGCGCCACAAATGGCAAAACACAGAAAACACAGAAGTGATGCAAAACCAAAAAATGACACACCAAAAACACAAACACACCAAAACAACCAATACATGAAACAAAAGCGACCATTTTCACAAAGAGTTCAACATTATCCGTCTGCAGTGGTGACTAATTTAGATTCTTTGGTGGTGAATGAAGTCAATAACTAGCGGACTCTGAAGATTGAAAAAAAGGCAAGGCAAGGCAGGTTTATTTGTATAGCACATTAAACATTAAAAGCATCATAAAACATTAAAAGCATCATGATACAATTTAAGACAGTTGATTAAAACAATTTAAAACAGTTGATTAAAATAAAAAAATAGATATAATATAAAATAAAAATAAGAAATAAAAATTAAGAATTAAAATTTATAACTTTGAAATTAAAACAAAGAACAAGTTACAGTACAGTGCAGAGTAATTAAGAATGATATTAGCAGTAGGCAGCATTGAACAGAAAAGTCTTCAGCTGTGATTTAAAAGCAGTGAGAGTTGCGGCAGACCTGCAGGTCTCTGGGAGTTTGTTCCAGATCTGTGGGGCATAGAAACTGAACGCTGCTTCTCCATGTTTAGTTCTGACTCTAGGAACAGAGAGCAGACCTGATCCAGATGATCTAAGAGGTCTGGATGGTTCATAAGGGATCAGCAGATCTGCAATATACCTAGGCCCTAGACCATTCAGGGCTTTATAAACCAGTAAGACTATTTTAAAGTGAATTCTTTGGCAGACAGGAAGCCAGTGCAAGGACCTTAGAACTGGACTGATATGGTCTACTTTTTTAGTCCTAGTCAGGACTCGAGCAGCAGCATTTTGAATCAGCTGCAGCTGTCTGATTGACTTTTTAGAGAAGCCTGTAAAGACCCCGTTGCAGTAGTCTAGTCTGCTGAAAATAAAAGCATGGACAAGCTTTTCCAAATCTTGCTGAGACATCAGGCCTTTAATCCTTGATATATTCTTCAGGTGGTAGTAGGCTGACGTTTTTTATGTGACTATTGAAATTCAAGTCTGAGTCCATAACTACACCCAGATTTCTAGCTTGGTTTGTAGGCTTTAACATTGCTGATTGAAGATGAGCGCTGACTTTCAATCGTTCTGCCTTGGCTCCAAAAACAATTACCTCAGTTTTATCTTTGTTTAATTGGAGAAAGTTCTGGCACATCCAATCATTAATTTGTTCAATGCATTTACTCAGTGTTTGTATTGGATTATGATCTCCTGGTGATATACTGATGTAAATTTGTGTGTCATCTGCATAATTATGGTAACTTATTTTATTTTCTTTCATAATCTTAGCGAGTGGGAGCATGTAAATGTTAAATAGTAGAGGCCCCAGAATTGAACCTTGGGGGACCCCACAGCTTATGTCTATATGTTCAGATGTGTAGTTGCCTATAGACACAAAGTAGTCTCTGTCCTTTAAGTAGGATTCAACCCATTTTAGTGCCGTGCCAGTAAGTCCCACCCAGTTCTCCAGTCGGTGTAATAATATGTTGTGGTCAACCGTGTCAAATGCTGCACTGAGATCCAGTAATACTAAGACTGAAATTTTTCCATTGTCTGTGTTTATGCGGATGTCATTACAGACCTTAACTAGAGCAGTCTCAGTGCTGTGGTGGGGTCGGAAACCTGACTGGAAGTCATCAAAACAGTTGTTCAGTGTCATATAGTTAGTCAGCTGTCTAAAAACTGCTTTTTCAATTATTTTACTTAAGAACGGAAGGTTTGATATGGGCCTGTAGTTATTCATTACTGTATTGTCCAGATTATTCTTTTTTAGCAGTGGCTTGATGACTGCAGTTTTTAGGGCCTGTGGGAACACACCTGACACAAGTGACGTGTTTACAATGTGCAGGAGATCTGAGGTCATACAGGTAGAAACTTTTTTAAAAAAGCTTGTTGGCAGAATATCCAGACAGCAAGAGGAGGATTTCAGATGTTGTATAATGTATAATGTTGTATAATAAAAACCCTGCGGCGTCCCACTAATTGAACTGATGCACCACTGAAAGATTCAAGATACCATGTGGTGCAGACCGGATGTGAAAATGATCACTTTTGATTCATTTTGCTAAGCTAAGCATTAACCTCTACGGTTTGCATTTTTGTATTCTGAACAATGCAGGACGCAATCAAGTAGAGTGTCATGTTTCCATAGCAACAGAAAAGGACCGCAACGTCCAACTGTGAAGTGCTGCTGTTTTTGTTGTAATTCTGTTTGCTTTGGCGCTGTCCTTTTATAACTCTTTATACTTTTCAAAGATGGTCTTAGTAGGCCTACTGTGACCAGCTTTCTTTTTAGCTGCTGCAGCGTCTCTCTCTCTCTCTCTCTCGCTCTAGTTGTGTGCCACACCCACTATTTGGATTTGCTTTTAACTCAAAAAACCAAACTGAATATTGCATATTGCATTGAATTTGGAAATATTTGCCTAAATATATTCGGTTACTGAATATTTAGAAACTGCAGTGCACAACAACCACAAAAACCTGCATCTTGGCTAAGCTAATGTACATATAGTTACAGAGGTGGCTGGTCTGTGGTGTACATTATATTATTATTTATACTATATAACTATGAATTAGTCATCAGTCAATCATTTTCTATACCCACTTATTCCTCACAAGGGTCCTGGGGGTCTGCTGGAGCCAATCCCAGCGAGAGGCAGGGATACACCCCAGATGGTCGCCAGCCTATCGTGGGGCACATACACCATTCACTCACACACTCACACCTATGGGCGATTTAGAGTCTCCAATTAACCTCAGCATGTTTTTGGACTGTGGGAGGAAGGAGGAGAACCCGGAGAGAACCCATGCAGACATGGGGAGAATAGCAAACTCCACACAGAAATGTCCCAGAGCAAGGTCTTGAACCTTTGACCTGTGTGAGGCAACATTGCTAACCACTGCAGCACCCTAGTATAAGTTATACTATAGGAATAGTAATACTATAGTCAGAAGCATGTATCAGTAGTTGTGTTTCAACTTAGTTTGATGTATCTCAAAAGAGAAAGTTTGATGGAAACAGAATAATATCAGGGGGGCAGCTGTAGAACCTATGTAAACTACACATCATTATATATTAATATCACGAGAGAGCAGTAGAGATCATCCTGTGAAGACACTCAGGGCATCATCTCAATCATGTTCATGTAGAATCACTGAAGTGACATTAATTGGTCAATGTAAATGTTGATCGTTTACACACCAGCTATTACAAACACATGAATGGCCTTAAATAAATTATGTTTCGTCTGTGGTTTTATATTCACACACCTACCTACCTGTCTATTTACCTATCTATACATAAACATACAATTTACCATGTTGCTGTGATTTTCTGTGCATGTGAAGGAAAAGAGGGGACTTCATTTTTCCAGGAATCTCAGCCATTTACACATTTCACTAAGGCTTCATTCATTCATTCATCGTATGTAAGGTTACTTCATGCAAGCACAGCCACTGCCTCCTGTTAATAATAATTATCATTACACACCTGATGCTGTGGAGATGAGTGATATAGAAAGAATTAAGATAAGATTCATACATTTTCTGGCTTGTTTGCGCGAGAGGACTCCATCACCCTCCCTCAGTCCTTGCATGTTATTTTCTAGCATGAATAAAATGGTTTATTTTATTTTAGGTCCAAAAACATACTGAGGTCATGACGTTGATCTCCTCAATGGTTGTAATGGCATTGATTGCAATTCATTCGCTCCAAACCAGTTGATGGAAACTTCTACATGTCTCTTCTACATGTTGCTACTTGTCACTTTGATCATAGAGGGAAAAAGTATGTAGGCTACAATATAGTACATACATGAGTACAGTAATTTTCCAAGCCACAAATATCTGACGTACGGACATTTGTAGAAATGAACATCCGCTGACTGATTGAAATAAAGGATGCAATTATAGATCAAAATTTAATATATAATGACTTACGAACAAATCAGCTCATGAACAGCCTCTCAGAACCTATTGTGTTCATAAGTCGGGCACTGTTTGTGACAGAGGGGCAGGACTGTCAAATCTATTTACAGATCTGTCTGGCATTTCAGCAACACGGCCAGCACCCTGGGTTCATCAATACACAGCTCAGTTCTGCTGCTGATATTTCAGAGCCGTGGTCGGGGCCATAGATTCTAGATAGATTAGTAAAAGGCAAATGAAGGATCAATGAGTCAGCCAGAATAACATTCAACTAATCAACCCCTCTCTCCCGCTCTCTCCGTTACCAGGAGATGGAGATGGGTGATGGCGGGTTAACAAAAGGGACGGCTTCCACCTCATATTACCTTTTAAATTATCAGTAAAGGGGTTTGATTACAGCCTAATACAACATATCCAGCAAATGCAGCTATGACAATAGGGAGACAAACACTGCAAAAGGTGAGAGTAAGTGTAATTCAAGAGTTCAAATGTTGAGCATCTGGACATTATTTTACTTGGCTCCTCTGGGTTTATTTTGCAATGATATGACTTCTGGGGGTCTCAGTCCAATGTCTGCTTGCTGCTAAAGTTTACGGGCGAACAAGTCACTCAAACACATAAATGGCACCTAATGTGATGCTGTCGTTCCGTTAGTGTTTGTTTAGTGTAGCTTTTGTTCCGCTGGGAAGATGCCTGGGAGGCAGTGGAGGGGATAAAGGGAGGAGAGGATGGATGAGGAAACCACAGTGAAATGTTTTGGTTATAAAATGTTTATAGTCACTAAACACAGCTCAAACTTCTGAGCTAACAAGATACTAGGTGTATAAATACATATATCATATATGAACACATCATGCACTCTTAACACACTCCTACATACCTCTATAAGTCCCACTTCATCATCATACACACAGTGCTACTGTAACTCTCTCTGCACTTGAGACGTTGGCTCGTAACCATCAGATTCAGACTCTGGATATAAACTAACTGGCTACAGACTGCACAGACACCGATGAATAGACAGTTTTAATATTTAATATTCAGACATTTGGTGATGCTCATCCTCAATAACTTTTCATCAGCTTTAATCCACAAAGTTTCAAGATGTAGCACAGATGTTATTCTGTCCTCATTATCTGATATTAAAGCCTCGCTCTCTTTCACACTTTTTGTCCAATCGACACATCAGACTAACTATTCATCTGGGCCTCATCTAAATTATCTTCAGTGTATTTCCACTAGGACCAATTACAGTTCTGAAACTTTTATTTAGATTCACTTAAGAAGTTTGTTTCTGTCTGAAGGTTTAAATACAAAAATGATTTAATATTGATTGCTGATAGAATATGACGTTAGGTTATATATCAGATATGAATGTATACTGGAAAAGTAACGCAAATGCGGGTGAAATACTGGCACTGCAGAGATGGGACATTAGGTTGTGGCCTGTTCAGGATGCAGAATGTTCACCTGACTCCTTGGAAGTTTCAGGAGCCATCCATTTTTTTGATTGCTGGAGAGTGATGGTTGCTTTTTTGTGGCATTGCTGGAGTTTGTTGTTCATTTTGGCTTCATGCTGAAATGATGAATAATGGGGTGAGCTCTCTTGATTTGAAGAATGACTTTAACGGTCACCAAACTCCTTTTTTCTCTGTGCTGTTTTGTATTAATTGGCAGACCAACATTGAGGTGAATTACTGCTACGAACTGGGCCTGGTCAACAGCAGATTGCATAGTGAGCTATGTCAACCCATTAAATGCAGATTCTCCATAACACTGGTGTCAAAGTCATTTGTCTTTTTTCCAGACCACTGAACTGTGTTTGACAAAGTTTTCAGGTAATCAGCGCAATGGCGTGCCATCCAACTCCGGACATATGAACAGTCAGAAACATTGTCAATTATAGTTATAAATTGACATGAAATGAATAAAACACAGACAGTTCATTATGGATCAGACAAGACATTTACCACCAAAGAAAATGACCTTCTGACCTGCACAAAAAGATGATTTTACAGATGGCTTTATCAGTTTTAGCATTCATGGTAACTTCTCAAAGAGACAACAAACCAACCAGCAGCACTCAGGGAGAAAGCAGCATCATTACCGAGGTGCATTACAGAAGATAACTCCCTTATGGTTCCTTCATCTGTTTTCCCATCTGTTCTTGTTGTGCCTTTAATGCCCTCATGTAACCCATTCAGCCCTCGTATAGGTTTGTATAGGTGTTCTCCTCATCGGTTCATGTTAGCCTCGCGTTCATCCCCTGTTTTACATGCCGAGGCTATGTCAGCACATCATTTTGAGGTGCTTTACCTGATACCATTGCACACCTCTCCACAATATGCCCGCCTCCATCTTCCTTTGATAAATGAATACCTTTGTTGTTTTGTTTTGTTTTTGGTGCTATAAATTTGCTTTTGCATGAGGTTATGTTTAGAGGAGTCTGTGGAAAATAGAGAGCGGTCCCTGTGATTTCTGGTAAAGAGATATAGCAGACCTGTGTGGTGATTTACCTGATCTAGTGTATGTGTGCAAACAATCTCTGGTGTTCCTTTATTCAGACAGATTCACTCGCATTTTATCATGGTATCTGCACTATTCGTTACGATGGAAGAAGCCCTCTATTTATCATAATATGATTATTCAGCATGGCACATATAGTGATAAGTGAGAGGGATGGCTCCTCTAGATGTTGCGGTGAGTCTCCCTCAATGACCTTGTGCACGCTGAACCAGAGATGATGCTGCCAGCGCTCAGCTGCAGTGGTGTGATTCATTGGCATGGTGTTTCCCCACAGGCTTCTGTACATTTCCAGTTGAAATGTATTGCTGGTTGGAATTACTGTTAAAGCAAACATAATTGTATCACACCGTACAGCACACTCGACAGCTGTTTCCTATTCACTTACACCACGCTGGGTTATGAGGAGCAAAGAAGCGGGTGGTTTTCAGCAGAGTGATGGAATCTGATGACCACGGCTGTACTCTGCATTAATATGAGGACTTAAAAAACGTTGCCTATCGTCAGTGCAGTATTGCATCAGCTAAATACTTACAATCCAGCTCCTCCAGTGCTACATATCCATCCATCCTCAGACAGAGGTTGTCCATTCTAAAACAGGACCTGTTTTCCAACAGGAAAGGATTAATGGCGGGAAATGGAAGTGAGTTGTGATTAGGGACACTCTAACCACATAGCTGTAGAGAGGAGTCACAGGAAAATTGATAAGTATTTGGATTTTTGAAATGCCCGCACAGTTTGTAATCTCAGGTTATTAACGATTAATGATTAGCAGTGTGGCAGCCGCTCGCTGCTGGAGAGATAAGGTTGTTGCAGGGAGGCTTTAATTAAATGCAACACTTTGATGAAGACAAACTGGTGGAATTCATAAAAGTAAAAAAAAACAAACAAAAAACAGACAAAAACAATCTCATGTGATTATGAATTATATAATATTTTTTACATGGATATTAGTTCTTTTTCAAGATTTCAGAGTTGCAGATCATGTTTCAGGAAGGCGCAGCATGAAAACCAGTATTGTTGTTGTTGTTGAAAGTGCTGGTCTGAGACTCCACTTTTGTTTTTGTTTGGCGTTGATAGAACAAGTTAAAACAGAGAAACAATGGTTTGTCTTTGATATAAAAATATTTTTTTCATGCAAGATGTGTAGATGATGCATTTTATTTGATATCTTCATTGTTTTTTTGAAACGGGGAAAAAATGTGTCTTACTGATTCAGATCTACAAGCTGAACACTTCAGTGGGGGAAGGGAGGAGCAGATCAGCTACAGAGAGGTTTTCATAGATTGGAGATTTTTAGAGAAAATAAAATTGTTTTCAAACTTTTTGAAACGGTTTTGTGTATTTTTGCATCCAGTATGTTGATAAAAGTATATCAAAGATAAAGCACAATGGTCAGATCACATAGGTCAGCGTTACTCAACCAGGATGCCATCAACAAATTATATATTCTGGTGTTCATATATTAATATATGAATTAATAAAAACCTTTTGTATTAAATAAATTGACGGAAATTAGATGGAATTATCTCTCACTCCTATTTTGCACAATTATATTCATAGAGCATCTAAATAGGTTTTGTGGCAAGTTAGAAATGGGTATTAGGGTGATTTTAATGGTCATTGTTTCTTTTTTTTTTGCATGTGTGTGCATGTCCATGCACATACATGCATTTATATGAGGCCTTGTGAGGGATGCAGTGTTGTTGTTTTTTATTTTATTTAAGACTGGGATGCCATAAGATTTGATGCAATTTTGAATGATGCCCTGACTGAAAAAAAGGTTGAGAAACACTGATGTTGGTGCTGTTAAAAAAAAAAAAAAGATGGCAAACATTGGCACAATATACATTTTTTCTGCATTTTTTTGCATCAAAATGATGCAAAAACGGCCAAAATATCCCAAAATTCCGAAGCTAAAGTAAATCCTGCCTTTACTCTCCCTCCCTGTGTCTGTCTTAGTGTTATTATGTATCAGGAGGCAGAGCAGCCATACAGAGAAGAGGCAGACCTCCAAAACGACAGAGATTCACATGCTTTTTCTATTTGTATCAAACCGGATCCTGAGCAAATGCATTTAGAAGCAGTGTGGAATCTAACAAAGCGCCGTGAGAGCCTTCCCCAGTTCATGGGTTCGCATCCTGCTATCCACTTCAAAAAGCCCCGACATCATTATGAATTGAAATTCCACACGGATACTTCTTTGGATCCTGCATATTTTATGGGAGGCAGGAGCCTGGTCATTATTAATATGTGCTTTACACATGTCGGAGCTGCTCTGCAAAACAGTCAGCCAGGAGGACTGTGGAAGGCCTCACATTTAGAGAGACTTAATGCGCTTAAAAATGGCTTGAGGCAACGCAGGCTCCGGTTCTCCACAGAGACGTCACACAAATTCTGTCATATGCACATGCATACTGTATGCCTGTGTACAATACATGCGCTTCCTCTCACTGTGATTATTTAGGTCATCACCGAAAGCTTCTTATGTAAAAAAAAATTGAATTTCTTCCTGCACGGGGAGCTCTAGCAGGGAGGTTGGACTTTCTGAGGGGGAGGGGCGGAAAAAAATAAAATGCGTTGTGGATGCAGTATGCAGAAGATGGTGATGCATGGTGAGAGGGCACCTGGTCACTGGAAAGTTGCCACGTAGCGCCATGGTCTTTCAACATACCAGAGGAAATACATACATGTCTCGGGCGTTTGTAAGCAGAATATCGACTTCAAATCTAAATTCTAGGTTTATTTTTGTTTTTTTCGCTTCCATATTACAATGTTCGTCATTCAGATCTCGAAAGGTGAGACGGAGCACTTGCATGAATGTAAATCTGTGAGTCTTGTTCAGCTTGATCAGCTGTGAGCCTTTGAATAAGAATTGTTCTGGATACAGCTGCTTCATGATGCCATGGTAGCATGTAGCTTCAGTTGAGTTTAAAACAATGTGCTATCTACTTCCTGTGGTAGCTTCACAGATGTCTCATCTTTGGCAGGGAATGAGTTAAAGAGATCTTATTTTAGACACCGAGGGCCCTGCTGCTCTTGGGGTATAATTCTGAGTGCAGTTAGATCCCATTATCTGATAATTCCATGCTTCAGAACCATTCTAAATTTAAGATCCATTAATCTGTTAAATTTAAATAAGAAATTTAATCTCAAAGGAGAGAGCTCTTGGGTTTCTACATCAGTGCTGGTAGAAAGGTAGAAGAGATAGCGATTCATGTAGATGTAAATTGAGATTTATGTGTGTATGTATATTTCCACTATGATGTACAGTTCTGTTGGTTTAATTCTGCAAAATAAGCATGTAGCCTGATGTGAAGCTCCACGGAGCTAGCTGGTGTTATAAAAGACAAACAGTCAGCCAGGAAGAGTAAATAAATCAAAAAGGCTCCTGCTTTAGTGTGGATTCAACAAGAAACGGGGGAGACGGTAATCAAAGTCGTCGATATGTATTCAACAACAATGGATAAATCGTCATTGGAAAGATGTGAAGGAATAATCCTCTCGAGTTATGCAGATGAGGCAGATACACAAGGAGAGGAAAGGCACGGGCTCATCTGTCAAATCCAGATGTGTCCTGATGTTTGGATCGTCTCTATCTTATCGGCTGCATGGATCCCTGAGGTACAGGAGCTGCTTGCTGGTAGATGGATGCAGGAAGATGAATGGAGGCTGTGCAGCGAGATCTACTCAAGGTTAGGGAGCGGAGACACAAGTCAAGAACACAGCTGCACTAAAGCTAAAGGTTGAAGTCTTTGTTCATTAAGTCCTCACTGTACTTTGGCTTTCAGTCAATGACGTTTGCTTTACTTTCCTTCTCTAATAAGGAAGTGTCACGATGAGGAAATATTGTTTTTTGAAGCTGGAAGAATTCTCTATATCGCAACCTGCAGCCTTTAAAATGCAGGAAAAAAATGTTTAATTGCTTATTTAATTTTATTTTGAATCAAAGATATCGAGTGAATAGCAACACATTTCTATAGAGCCAGTAGAGTATGTAGATGTGGTGGATGCAGTGCGGTGAGAGGGGGGTAATTACAGTTGTGGGTATGGGGGTACTGCCCCAGAAAATAAGAAATTGCAGGTTTGGGGAAAATAACAAGGAAGTGCCAGTGCTGTGCAACCTCACATCACACATTACATTGCTATCTTATGATTAGAAATAAGCAGACAAGGGATCCGTGGTTTTTTGAAGTGTAATTGGATAGAATGTTTAATTTAAATCTGAAATGAAACATGAAATTAAAGTGAGATTTGCCAGGAAACACAGGCAATTCAGCCAGCAACAGCTCAGCTGCAGAATTTGTTCCTCTGTTCCTTATTGCTGGTCAGAATACAAACATATGAGTTGAATGTAGATGAATGTTTATTGGTTTCATGGGGATAACAGTAGAATCTAATAAAAGTGGTTTGGATGATTTGTGTCCTATCTACAGTAGTTATTTGACAATTTGAAAAGTGTTTTAGATCATAAACGTTATATTAGTGGCATTTTCAACAGGATCTACGAGTCATGTTTTTTGTAAGTGTTGGGTAAACTCTTGTGTATGCATTAAAAAGCTATTTATTTTTTTTTTTAGAAATACTCATATTTATTATTTTTTTGCAGTGAACTAAATAAAAATTAAACATCTAGAAGCAATTTAGCTTAACATAATAAATGAATGCAGGGAGGAACAGATATTTTGGCTTTCAATACCCTATACATGTTTGGAACCACGATGAAGCTGAAAACCAGTGATTGTATATATTTTAAGTCTCTGTGGCCATTGGGTTTTTGAAATGTCAACCAGTGAAAGTAAAATGATGCGCTGGAAACTTTTAATTGGATTTCGCTCAAAATGTTTTCCTTTATCTTCATTTAGTTTTTTAGCTACAATAGATTCAATGCTATTCATGAAAATAAAAAATCTTGCAAATCAAAGGCACGGAGAAAACATGATTAATGCCTGTACATAATGGAAATCAAATAATAAAAATTATGTATGCAAAATATCAGCAAATAAACACTGCCAATTAATACAAAAATATATTGCCAACAAAATATTTATATTATTTTACAAATCAAGTACAACATAATTATTAATATTAATTAATTGCCAAAAACTGGAAATATCTATAATTTTGCTTCTAGTTAATTTACAGTGTTGGTCTGAGAGTCTAAGAATCCTTCCATAGTGCAGCTGTGCCACCTTTTCTTAATGGCATAATTTGAACGAATTATGTGAAATGTGGTGAAAATCAGGAAATGGCTATATGTTTCACCTTTCACCTTTAATTTAGAGATGATCTTAGATCCTAAGTCTACTAGCTCACTATGTCTCGATGTCCATATATCCAGAATGATGCATCCTGTGTTTCTGTTATTTGTATAGTTTATGTAATACGTAGGCTGAAACCTGGACCAGTAATGGCATCGTGCTCACTTTCACTTTCAGATCCCAATTTTTCATTGGTGTGTTTAATGTTTTTCTTACCATGACTACTACCAGGAGATCACAGTAACCACCCTTACAGCTCACGTGGCTTCAGAGTTAAGACAGAGCAGGCCGTCAGCAGCCTCTCAGGAGACTGTGGTACTTTTACCAACCACTCTCATGTTATTAAATAATGGATTTTCTAAGCACTACTTCATATTTTACTGACAATTTCAATTTGGATCCATTTCCTCAGTACTTTCTGTCCCCTACCTTCATGTGATAAGTAGCCATTTTGCTTTTGTAAGATAAATGGGCTTCACTTTTTGAGGAGACGTAGATTGGAGGAGAGGGAGCAGACTAGGATCTGGGTGAAGGAAGTCAGTGGGTGGAAAGATAGAGGGAGTGTGGGAGTATTCTTCTGAGATACATTTATCACTTCATAATTGCAGCTTCTTTTTTCTAAATTTAGAAGTATTTCATACGAAGAATTGAACATATGTAGAGTTACTTTGAAGATATGGTGGAGATCATCTCTCAGCATGACGACGATTAGCCATATGGAGTCACTGGCAGTGACCAGTTGCTCTCAGCCAAGGCTTTGACTAGCAGGGAGAGCTAATGTGATGCAGACATTCCAGTCACTCACACAAGCACCAGGAATCAGGAGCATCCTGTCTTCCTCCAGGAGAAGTCCAGTAAAACAGCAGTTAAGAGTTTCCTATAAAGACCTATTAACAAAACTGCTGAGAGCAACTGTAACCAAGGAAACAACTTTAGCTGTGAGAGAAAATCCAGGCTGACATCTCTGATCTGGATGATGTCACCGTTTTCACATTTAAGACATGCAACTAAAATACATGTTTTGTGAATGTTATATTGATTTTACTCAGTGGTGGAGAGTAACAAAGTACATCTACTCTACTACTTTGAGGTACTTGGACTTTTGAGTATTTCCATGTGATGCTACTTTAATTTAGTTCCTTTCAAATGCAGAATTGAATAAATGGATAATATAACAAGCTTTTAAAACCCAACAGATAGCTAAGGACAAACCAATAGTTTCAACCTTTTAGTCTTTGACGTCTTACAAACCACAGAGTGCAATCGGCTTATTATTTTTTTAACTTTTTGATGAGTTGTTAACAGCTCCACCAAATACTTTTGTTCTCACATGGTTTCATTATAATACATAAAGGGATGAGAGAAAAAGCTAAAAAAAGTGAAAATAAATGAGTGAATCAGGCCTTTGTTTGTTCTTTTTTCCTTTCCCATTAATCATCTCATGACCCTTCATATTTATCTGCTGATCATTTGGAGGGACCCAACCCATAGGTTGGGAACCAATGGACTGTCTGTAAAGTAGTTAAACTAGATCCACCTTCAGCAGCTACAGCAGTAACATGCTGCTCTAACACTGATGCTTCATGTTAATAATCTAATGATGTCATATAGAATAATATATCAGTTGATTAAACTTACTTTTACAATAGTACATTTTGTTGCCCCTGTACTTTTATGTGATCAGGGCTTTTTACAGTATTTTTTTTTATATTGCTCTACTGGTACTTGTACTTAGGTAAAGGATCTGAATACTTTTTTCCTGTCTCATGAGATTCCTCTAAACTTTCCAGCTAAAATGCTAAATGCCCCCATGAAAACAAAAAAAGTATTAAAGTTGGGGTAGGACAGTATCATTTTGAGTGGTTTCTCTCCTAAATTATTCCATTACAGCAGCCTTCAGATGTTTCCCTCCATGTGATGTGCTCTAATAGAATGTGTCGGTGAATTCAGCCCCAGAGCAAAAGCCATGAGATGAAGAGTGGAGGAAGCTTTCACAGGAAGCTTTTTTCTTTTTTAAGTATGTTTCCCAGGAGCAGACAGCCTCTCTTTTACTTGATGCATTTTGCTTTATCTGGTTTTTACCTCTTATCAAGTGTCACATTTTGACATTTCGTTTTTATGAGCGGCAGATATAAAATATGATCTAATATTATTTGTTGTCCTGCGGAATGGTTCGGAGTGTTGAATAAGTGCTGATTCGCCAGAGTGTAAATACAGTGCTTGAGTGTGGATTCGGGATGGCAGTAAATACCTTTCTGACATTAGGTGCACTGACACAATATGTTCTAAAAATATTTGAGTCAATTTTCTGCAGCACATTTATAACTTTCAAAACAATGTTGTTATTCACTTTACATTATCCACCTGTTTATCCTTGAGCACATTTATTCATTCAAGCATTGTTGTAATATTAATACTTCAAACCGGAGCAGAATGAAAATATGCACGACTTTATTATTTGCCCTGAAGCAGCACTCTCCAGCCTCCCTATATAAACAGCACTTCTTCCTTCTGCCATATATTACTTACACTGTAAAAGATATTCATATTCTGGCAGTTGGGCATCAATATAATTCTGTGAAATAACAGAGAAAAAAAGTCTCATAAAAGTACAGTTATCTTTATATTATGTATGTATTGTTTGGCTTTTTAATGATAAATAAATGCATATCCTGACCTGACACTGCTTTAATACAAATAACAATCTGTTATTAATTAATAATTACATGTGAAATCTTCTATTTTATATTTAATTTAATAAAACAACTATCACTGATAAAACATTCGAAAATTCAATTTACACACATTTAATAGTTAAATATACTGTTGTAGGTAATTATTATATATATAGTATATAATGGTGATTATTTTCCCACATGGCTTATTTATGAAAATTTATGAAAATTATTTATGAAAAAAATTCATGAAAATGTCAATAAAATTACAAATATGTACTGTACATTATATATCTAAATATCTATTATCCAATAAGAAATCATTATCAGTGATATAATTGTGACTTAATAGGTTTTTTTTGTTTTATATGTTCTATAAATGGATAAACTAAGTAGCTAAATGCAGCTGCCATGACATTTTTATGAACTTGATGTAGAAATTCAGCTCTTAACTATTTCCTCTTTTTCTTTAATCCAAAGGGCTGAACCTATTCTGACCCGGATGAAAGAGGATCACACCCGCATCATCCTGCCCGCCATCGACAACATCAAGTACAACACATTTGAGGTGCAGCAGTACGCCAACGCTGCCCATGGCTACAACTGGGGGCTGTGGTGTATGTACATCATCCCTCCACAGGAATGGCTGGACAAGGGCGATGAGACAGCTCCTATCAGGTGAAGGTGCCCTGGCTGGAGAACATATTCCATTATAGATGAGATGTTTGATGAAATATGGATAACCTCGATAGCTTCGGGACATGACTTATTCATGTGTGGAAGCATCAAACTAAGGTGCTTTGTAGTCCAATGTGCCCCCCAAACACACAAACATGGGCATATAGAAATCTGTTGAATTACCGTAATAAACGTCATCATTTTGGTGCGGAATCGAGAAGCCACAGTGCTGCACTCTCATTAATGTAACTGTTGAATATGGGCATTCCAGTATACCACCACAGCTCTGGTGTGTATCATGTCTCTGTAAATTCATGATGAAATCATTTTCATGCAAAAATACACTTACACACCTACACAGATCATTATTTTACTGGAGAACCATACATGCACATGTCACACTCATCACTTGTCTGATTTTCTTTCATAATGTCTATGATGGATGACACTTACTGCAGATGGGATTAACTCCTTTGAGCTGGTGGAAAGCTTTTAGTATGAAACATCTGCGCAGGAAGTGTGGACTTGAGAGAGAGAGAGAGAGAGAGAGAGAGAAAGAGAGAGAGAGAGAGAGAGAGAGAGAGAGAGAGACTTTATTGGTTAATAGGTAGCACTGTTCACTGCAGTAGATCAGAAACCAGCGAGGCTTCTTACTGAAATATGAGAAAATATTCTTACAAATTATTAAACTTTAGTAATAAGAATTCCTGACAGCCTGCTCCATTAATAATAATAATAATAATAACTACTAGTATAACATTTCCAATACAAGTAACATTCAGTCTGTTGGTCCTGATAGTAAAGGCACAGGGAGGGGTCAGCCCAGTCCTGGCCTTAACAGCAAATAAAAGAATTTACAATCGATCCTAAAGGTGATGTGGCCACACGTGGCTTAAAAGCCGAGTTGCTGCGTTTTGAACTAACTGCAGATGGTGTGGTGATTTCTGGCTCAGACAGATGTAATGGGAGTTACAGTAGTCGAGCCATGAAGAAATAAAAGCGTGGATGAATTTCCCCATATCTGCAGCCGAAAATAAAAGACCTAACCTCAGCAATATTTCTCAGATGATAAAAAACATGACTGGTTGACTTTCTTGACATGGGGTTCAAAGCACAACTCCTGATCATAAATAACTCCTCACTTTCTGGCTCAGGGCATTGCTAAATCACTGAGGCTTTCCCAGCATTTGGTTTCTTTTTGCAGGGGGACCTAGAATAACGTTAAATTCTGCATGATTAAGTTGTAGAAAAGTATCTGATATCCACTATTTGATTCTGTGATATAGTTGTGGAGAGGTGCTGTTAGATTTGGATGTATAACAGTCTGTCATTGGTGTAACAAAACTGTGTATTATATTTCCAAATAACGTCACCTAGAAATCGACAAAGAGCACCGGATTACCGGATGTGGTGCATGGAAAAGTATAGTACTATACTTCAGCCCATATCTTCAAATGCTGAGTGCTTTATCTGTTAAATGAGTTAATTCCGTTGATCCATTTACCCTCCTCAAGTTCTCCAGTTACTGAGTAATTTGAAATAAATTAAAAAATTTCAGATGATAGTAGAAGTTAGCTTAGGCATTAGAAGTGAGCTTAGGCTTCATGGTTATATTTTTAAAAATAAATGAACCCCCCTGACTTTAAACTCATCAGAATTCTTCTCATCAGTTCGAACAATAAAGTAACAGCATGACTATCAGATACTGAATCATAGATTTGAGCATTCTGTGTGGGTTGGCCCTGCACAGAATGCTCAAATCTATAACAATAGGAAAATCTTCCATCATTCAGTAGAGAAGATTAACATGATTTTGTTGCCACGACAGCAAGGCTGAGCCTGTGTGAACATAAAGGCACAATAAGGAACAGACGAGGAGAAAGTAAGAAACTGCTCCAAATATACATGTTAGTGAAGTAGAAAAGAACCTCAAAATGAGACAAAAGAAATAAAAAGTTGAAATAATTAAAACCAGGAGCATAAGAATGAGTCTTTACCTGCTGAGTAAAACTATATACAGAGTTTGTTACTCTTACTTGTCCAGGAATATATGAGAAAACAAGTTTAACAAAAAGAAAAAAAGATTAAAATATCCACAATTGAGCTTGACGTCCTGCAGTGTGGTCATGCCTATTAAAATGTCCTCTAACAAAACACTGCCGTTTCTTTCCAGGTGCAGGGATTATACTGATCCTTGTGATGAAATGCATAAATGCATGTCTCTCAGTGGGATATGCAAGGAAACAAATGGCTCTGTGAAAATATATGAGATATCATGACTTGGGCATGTACACATGGACACCACCGTCGGTGTAGAGGAGCTGAGTTGTGCTGCTGCTTTACGTGGAGGAACTGCAGCTACAGATCAGTTTAATGTGGTGAATCTAAAGACTGTGCAGGAGCCAACGATGTGAGGTCAAGCCAGAGCCAGCATGAAGCAGCTCAGCTATTGGTTTTTCACCCTTTCCATATTCATGGCACTGCTGGATTGCAAATGTTGCTGTCAGCCTGGTGCGGTTTTCCTGCTATAAAATCTGAAATTCAAGGTAAAACACCTGAAATGTCAGATAAAGTATAGAAAGGTAAAATTCAGTGCTTGGCTATAGATGCAATGGTCTCGATAGTCTTTATAGTCTGGATCATTGAGATTTTTTTTTCTTTAACAAAAATACCCTAATACAACCACAGAGATGGATTTGAGTTAGTTAGGGTTAGGGAGGTCAAAGGTCAGGGTCAGCAATAGAGAACAGAAGCCTCAGGGTCAGAAAGAGAACTTTAATCTGCAACCATACAGACTCTTACTAAACCCTTCATTTCACCTTGCCTTTTAATCAAGTTTTATTCTCACTTTAGCACTGAAAAAAGTAAAAAAAAATAAATAAATCACACTTTTGGAATTGATTGGAGAATAAAACCATACCACAAGATTAAGGACAAGCCAGAAGAAGATAAACAATCATAATAAAAATGAAAGTTGAAGCAATCATATGAATAAATGAAGTGCAAGCTTCTTTGCCAGGTTGTTTCTGAGCCAAATGCTTGAAACTCTAGTGATTGGACATCTGAGGCTGCCCTCAGTTTTCTAATATCTGCGGTATTCAAGATGAAACTTATGCTTTAATTCTCTCAACTGATACTAAATCATCAGTAAGAGTGAGAAACCTGTCTTTTGCATTGAATTTGTAGTGTTACATTCTTAACAAAGCCACAAACCACATACTATAAGAATGTTTTAACTATCTTAGAATACTTTAAGCCAGACATAGGCACTGTCCTATTTTAACCACAGCAATAACATTTCATACAGGTGCCTGATTCCCTTTGCCTTGTTCACCTCACCTGTCTTTCCTGTTTTGTCCTGTTCTGAGTTCAGTTTTTGTTTTTTGCTGCCTCTTTTACTGCCTGCTCATCTGCCGTCTTGGTTTCTGCTTATCTATTTTTGGACATAAAATTTTCTTCGCTGCATCCTGCCTGCTCTCCCCTCTCCTAATCCAGCTTCTCCTACACTAAAGCTTGACACAATGACAGTAAAAGGGGTCAAAGAAAATGGACACATCCTGTGAGCATCGAGGAAATTTGACAGTTTGGAATTTTTCCATTTCTTTCTGTATTGTGGACTGGAGCCTCTGCAGAAATCCATCTATTTGGATGAAAGAAATACTTGAGTCACACTGCACATCTGTTGTTGCCTAAAAAAAGGAAAATACAAATAAAATAAAATCACAGCATCAATCTTATTTAGACCATTGTCTTCAGATACTGCTTGTGTTTAGACAGACACTTGGAAAAGATCTAACTGGTGTAAAAGCCTTCAAGTTTGGTTTTGACCAAAAAGTATGAGAAAAGCTTTCTCTGGATAAAAAAATAGGTTAAATGAAAACCAATTATTTGATGATTCTTATGCAGTAATTACCAATTACTGCATAAGAAACAACATAGGTTTGGCACATACAGTGCCAAACCTATGAACACATTTAAAATGTCATTACTATAAATAAGAACATACCATTCCCTAAGACTTACAAGAAACACACAGCTCACAGAGACACATGCAAAAAGGAACGGGGCGAGATGAGGGAGATGAGCGTTGGAAGTGTTTTTAACTCCGTGTGGGTTGAGGCAAAAAGGGGAACAAGTCGGATGGAGTGCTTGGTTCCAAATACAGACTTGCAAACACAATAGGGCACTTTACGCACATTTATGGACGTCAGTCATCAGTTGTTCATATCTACAAATGTCCGTAAGTCGGATGTTCGTATCTTGGGGATCTGTTGTACTGCACTTTAAACATGTGAAATAATTAATGATACAAAATTAGCATAGAGGACAGGACGGTTACAGAATGAGGTCACAAACAATCCAGATGTCAGGTTTAAAAAGCAGATTCAACAGCAAGGTTCTCACCTGGGAACAAACTGAACTACTAACTGAACTAATGTGGAGCTTTGGGCTATTTTGGCTGTTTCTGCATTGATTTTGTCTTTATATACCGCATATAAAAAGCTTTACTGTGCCAATGTTTTGGCTTGTTTTCAGCACACTTCATCACCTATGTGACTATTGTTTTTTTCCACATTGACCTATTAAAACATAAAGGAACCACAATCACACAAACATGCAAATCAGAGTTTTAATGATAAACAAAAAAAAATATATACAAATCAGCTCAATGATGGTTTTTGAAGGTTGCAAATGTAAATTCAGGTTTAAAAGTGAATATATAACAGATTAAAAATGCTCCAATGTTGTTCTTCATTCTAATTAATTTCTATATTCCTAAAGCTGTCAGCTCTTTGGAGACTGTGCTCGTCTTCTCTCTCTGTCTCGGTTTCCTCTCTGCATCTATTCGGCACCGTCCCTCCCTGAGATGTTCAGCTTATGAATCGGAATCAGCAAATTAGGATATTGTATCCTTTTCAGAAAAGGACAAACTGACAAAGATACGAGACATACAAGATAAGAGACATACAGTACAGGGCAAAAGTTTGGACGCACCTTCTCATCAATATGTTTTCTTTATTTTCATGTATATTTACATTGTAGATTTTCACTGAAGGCATCAAAACTATGAATGAACACATGTGGAATTGTGTACTTAACAAATAAAGGTTAAATAAGTGAAAACTTGTTTTATATTCTAGTTTCTTTAAAATAGCCACCCTTTGCTCTGATTGATAAAGCAACAATTTCCATTAATTAACCCTGATAAGGCACACCTATGAAGTAAAAACCAGTGTGATCGGTGACTGGGAAGGGTTAAATGAAAATATTTATCTTGCCAAATCGCACACATGTATCAGATGTTCATACTGCATACTGCAAACAAATGATCTGGGGGCTGAAATGAAGGGGTGTGAGGGACGGATGATCCCTGCAGGCTGACCATCTGCACACCAAAAATAACCTTAATGACACTAAATGAGAAATCCGCTGGAGGATTTCATCATCAATCTGTGATGTCCAGCACATTCCAAAAGTTATTTTGACAAATGCGTGTGAAGTTTTCTTATTTTTGCTGTACACACTTTTATCTAGACTCCATTTACAAACTCCTGAGAAGTGAGTTCTTTATACATCTTGGTATGAACGGCCAGAACAACACAGCAGGAGGTTTTTCAGATGAGAAAAAAGCGATGATAGGGAGAGAACAATGGCTCTGTTTGTCACTTCTACTTACAAACTACTGAAAAAAAAAATCTACTGGAGACTGACTTGTATTTCACATACTGCTGATGGCAGGAAGGAAACTGTGTCTGCACTGCTTTAAAGTCTATTGAGGCTCTTGTTGATGGAGAAATTGGTATCTCTGCCACTTCTGTGATTGATTTCTTTTGTATGAGTGTTGAACAGTGAACAAAAAACAGTCAAGAATGAAATGTAGGAATCTTCGGTATAGTCTGCCTGTACTTTTGCATTTTTACTGTCTGCATTTTTGCAGGTGGTTTCAATAAGTCATTTAATCAATTGACTCTAGTTGTGGAATTACTTACTTACTTAAAGTAGATGTTAATATCTATTTAATTAAAAGAAGGTCAGTGTGTATAAATACTGTCTTATGTTTCACAGAGAAATGCACAGACCCCTATTCAGAAACTGAGCCTTAAAAAACATTCTGATGTATAACTATACAGTCCCCACCCAGGCCCCCATTCACTGTCATTCAAATCAGCCAATTAGAGAAGAGATCAATTAAGATGAATGAGACGGACACAAAACGACCTGTTCTTTCTGGAGCTACAGTGGAAAGCTTGACAGAGGAGATATAAACTTATATGGAGATGATTTTTTGGTTCTTAAAACCACAAATATATCTTGTCAGTGGCATCACAACAGTGTAAAATATAAAACCTTTGATATGGTATGTTTGATAACCTTGCACAACATAGGAATGAGAGAATCACCAAACGTTGCTGTAGTTTGCTCTTTTCTTTTTGCTTTAAACATTATCAATACATAACCTGCAAGCATCTGATTATAATCAGCATGAACATTTTGATAGAACACATTTGTCTTGTATTGAAATACATGCAGCGAAGATAAAAATGTGGTTTAGCTTCTTCGTCACATGCATCTGACCTAAAGTACTGAGCCTGTACTTAATCATTGAAGCAGTGTTTATTGTACATTGCCAGGTAGCTTATTCTAAGAGGAACACTCAAAAGCGCTGACAAAGTTTGCAGGGTACAAGAAGGAAGGTAGGTCACCTGTCAAGAGAGAAGGGTGCTGTGTTTCTTTCTTTTTATCTGCACAGTGAGCGCAAATAATGGCACTCAAAAGCCTCCCTGTCATCCCTTTATAATTTAAACATGACTGCATGAGGCAACGTCAGGCCAAACGTTTATATAAGTTGCAACACGTGGGTGGTTTTAAGCAAATTTACATAACAGCATAAAACTATTTTGACTTGAACAACTATCGGTGTGAATAAGGGTCATATTTGTTCATGTACTTTGTTAGAGGTCACAGACTGTAAATGACACAAGGTAATAGAAGAAGGGCTGTTTCCTGAAATGAAATTAAAATACTATTTGGACATTAATAGAAAAAATTGATTGTTTAACACAGAATCTCTTTTTAACATGACTACAGTTTATACTGTTTGAACTACAGCTTTACAACAAAACCATCAACACCATCGACTGTCAGCTTTGTCAGATTTCTGATCTGCACCAACCTAAATAATAAAACAGTTACACCCTTTAAAATACAGCTGAATTCCAAAACAGATTAGAAGTTATAATTATTTATCCTTATAGAACCCATACAAATAATGATTAACAACAATAAATGTTCCATGTTCAAGTGTCACTTGAACAAAAAGGTAACCAAATTCTTGCAAATGTCAGGCTGTCTCATGCCGGCATCAATTTATGTATTAATCAAAATAAATTGTAGATATCTACTATGGTGGCTCAGATTAAATTGGAGGTATTAATAATTACACGAAATAATGAATTAATCATGAGTTAAATCCCAAAACGGGGCTCCACCTCTCCAATGAGAGGAAATCTCTCATAAATTATACTAAACTATCAATTTGGAAAATTTTGGAATTAATTATTCATTTAAAAAATATAACCAAAATGACCTTATCAATAGTTAGTTATGGGTTGAAGGATTTGGAGTTCTAAAGGTAGAAGTTGGTGTGATTCATTCATGTAACACTCATGTAACATTAGAGGCAGCAGGTATGACTCATTTATTCAACAAAAGATAAATAAAACACAATCAGTAATCTAAACTAAATGGCACTATGTACGTGTTCGTGGGTGTGTCTGTATGTGCTAAGTGAAGAAAAACCTAGAAAGATGACTGTCACAATGTGAATGCAATTGCAAGTGAGTGAAATACATCTTTAACTAAAACTTTTAAACAGGAAGCCTTAAGAATTAAAACACTAAAAAAAATATTACTAATACTAAATTATGTCCAGTTGTCCTTCAACTTCTCCACATACCAAAAAGCAATTATAGTTTAACACATTATCTCTGTGAAATATCCTGTTTTTGTGGGACTTACAATTCAACTCTACACAATTTCCCACATAATGCTTTGTGGTGGCAGTCCAGACATTTTTTTTTTTTTTAAATTTAGGGTCTAATCCTAAAAGCAACTTTTTCTTTGGCTCACACGGCATATGGCTCAGTGCACTCTTTTAATACGGAGTCAATGAATCATAATTCAGCTCCCACTTTACAGTACTTCCTACTGCCATGCCTCTGCCACTGTAGTGCCAGACACACATTTGACTTAACTGTGTGCGCGTGTGCGATGTTATATGGTGAACTAACCCCTGGGCGTCATTCCAAAAAGAATAATAGAGCCACTCATTGGTCACTTTAGAGAAAAAAAATAACACAGTAAAGTACTCTGTATGAATGTAATGCTTGTTGCGGAGCTTTGTCCCAGAGCACTTTAGGTCTGACAGATAATAGTAGTGAAAAACAGCCCTGGGGGGACAGACACTAAAGTGGGACAATTTCTTTTAGCAAAGGTGAATAGCACTTGCTTTTTTGGGGCATACTGGTAGTAGTCTTCATGTAAAGCATTTCAAAATAGAAAGTTTTATTTTCATTGTACATAATACCGAAGTAAGGAGTGCTACTTCTGATTGGGTTTTTCTGCTTTTACAATACAAAGAGTACAATAGGATCTGACACTTAGAGTTAAACCCCTCGCCTGGATATTTATGGTAGATTTAAACGGAGTAAAGTAAAGTCATGCTTTATTTTCTTCTCTCTATTCTGCAATACATTTTATCTAAATATTAAATTGTGCTACGCTCCGCATATCTGGAAAAAACTCCCAGAAAACAGGTCTGTGACTCTAAGTTCTTTTAAATCACAGCTGAAGACTTTTGTTTGCTGCTGCTTTTTTATTAAATCAAATAATTGATTTGTTGCACTGCACTGAGACTTTTATTCTTCTATTGTTGTATCATCTTGTGTTGAAATGTACCTTGTCTTGCCAAATACATTATTTTATATATGACAATAAATCAAATGCTTAATTTTATAGGAACAATGTCATTCAAAATCCCATGAATGGTGTGTGTGCCTCACGATAGATTGTATCCCTGCCTCTTGCCCGAAGTATGCTGGGATTGGCTCGAGCAGAGCCCATGACCCTGGTGAGGAATGAGTGGGTATAGAAAATGACTATTTCACATATTCAAATCAAGTTTCCCAGAGGAAAAATATTAAACTGTTATATCTTCACATTTACATTCCATCGATTCAGCTGATCAATGGCCAAACATTGCTATAATGTTTCTATAGAAGCCCTGAGACCAATGAAAACCTTCCAAAAGCTGAGATGCCCAATGTCCTGATTACGTTGAATGTTTTCATTCTCTGTGGGAATATAAAGGTTCAGTGGCTGGATAATAATATTCAAACATTGCTGTCTCTCTTTGTTCACCCAGAACACCAGCTATGATTGGCTGCTCCTTTGTGGTAGATCGGGAATACTTTGGTGATATCGGTCTGCTGGATCCTGGCATGGAGGTCTACGGAGGCGAGAACATTGAGCTTGGCATGCGGGTAAGGACTATAGATTACTACCCATAATCTTGTTAAAACGCATTCAAACTGGGAGACTTTGATGAACTTGAAATGTCGACATTTCCTTTTAAACTGAAATAAATTCCCAGTGTGAAGTGGAAATTGCTCAGAGAATTGCTCCAAGGGAAGTTGGTTCTTTTTTTAATGAGGCATTCCTTCAAAGCTGGAGGGTTTTGTGTGTAGTTTAACACTAACGCCATGATTACCAATCCAATATTTGAAGGGGTAATATTTAGTTGAACAGTACTGGTCAGAATGATTTGTAAAATCTATATTCAGACTTTGTAACAGCTCATGATGAAGTTTCCTTATGTTTCCCAGCCTGGGGCATACAGCTTATAATACAAAACCCAGGGGCATCAACAGCAGCCATGATTAAACTTTACAAAGTTAGAATTTCTTAGAAAAGAGTGGAAAGAAAACCCTCAATGCAAATTTTCAGCCAACCCAAAGGCTCTAACGCCTGAATATGGTAAATGCAAATCTCTTTTGCTGCTGCTTTGAGTTGAATTTAACGCTTCATGTGAGCAAAGGGGTTGGTGAAGAATTGGCTAGCGTTTAAATTCAGAAAATGTTTCTCTCCAGCCAAGTGGAACCATTCTGAATCTAAACGTACTCCTTGGCTTATTGGAATGAGAAATGCTCGAAAGACCCCACTAACGTCAACCCCACCTCCATTTCAAAATCTTGAGATGGCTTCAACTTTTACAAGAAGCTACTGAACCCACGCGCTTGACACCGCAAGGGGGGGGGGGGGGGGGGGAGACCGGAATGAAGTAACAAGTTTGTTATTTATTGATGGAGGAGTGAAATTGGATGTTGAGCCAGGAAATGAACTGGGAAAAGGCTGGAAAAGAACTGAGTAGGGCTGGATGTTGGGCCAAGCAGGGTAGAGTAAAATACTGAGGGGAGCCAAGCAGAGCGGGTTACAGAGTGGAATGCAGGGTTGTGTCGGGAAGATCAGGTCCCAGGTTTGGGGAGTAGGCCTGACAAGACAAGGGCCCAGAGATAGCCACTGGGGAAAGTGACAACAGATTAAGGATTAAGGACTCTGTGGGCAGAGTATCATGGGAGGTTGCTGATGTAGATGTGACTGTACCAGCCCTTCTCTGAGCACTACCTGGGGGCTGATTGGCTTGTCTGGGTGTTGATTGTGTAAGTCATAGATGAGTGAGGGCTCAGGATTTAGCAGTGAGGGACTCTGCACCATTATTTTCAGGGCTGGAACCTTTCTAACAAATATTGCAAGCTGCAGTCCTGGCATCACGTGTCCAGAAACAAGAGTTGGGTTGGCAAAGGAGCAGCCGTTGGGAAGGGGGGTCAAGAGAAACCAGGAAGATAGAATGGATCCACAGAGAGGCTGGGAGTTTCAGCAGCAGAGTGGTTGAAAGCTGAAAGCGATACCTTTAGGCCTGGAGGGGGTAGGTTGGAGCTGGAGCATGACAATGGTTGACTTGGGACTGTCAATAATGAAGTTTTACTTACTCTTGTCGGTAACAAGTTGCAGGAACGGGTCCAGAGGTTTCAGAGGAGAGAGGAACAAGGGCAAAATGGAAACAATTGGCCCAGAACAATGGAAGAGTGATGACAGTTAATAATGTGGGATTTTTTTCTCTCAAGGAAGTTATGAGATGGAGGATGATGGGATGCCGCTGAAGAGAGAGTTAAGAGTCCAGGTGTCCAGACCAATTGGGTGACAACATTGTGATCATCAGCACCAGAATGAATGAGGAAAGCAAAGAAAAAAAAGACTGGCTCTACCACATAAGGGTGGAGGGTTGTGCTGGGGTCTGAAGGGAGAAGGACAGGTACTTATGGCAAGAAGTATGTCCCCTACAACTGCTGAGCCATTCATTTTGATGGTAATTTAATGGTCAGGGAAGTTACTGGTGCCCAACTTGGTCACAACATACACATGTTTGGTTTTGATTTAATGCTATCTTTCTCCTGTAGAGAGATGGGCCTGACCAAGTTGTATGGGTTTAGGTTTGGAAATGGGGCAGTCAGAGGAGGTAAATGAGGCAAGGGAGTGAGTCATGGAGGAGGAAACTTTGTCCCACTTTCCCTCTCGTGCTCACAGAGGTACTCAATGCAGATGGAAAGGGCAATTACCTCAAAAAACCAGCTTGTCCTTAATGTTGTCACAAAGCCTCTTCTGAAACACTCCCTGGGATTCATGAAAGGTCCTTGAAATGATCCAAGAGGGTTTTCAGTGCTTGGTCCTTTTGACAGGATAAGACCGCCGGAGCACGTCCATATCAGCTGGGTTGATGTTCTAGCCAGATTGTATGGTCATGAGGAACTAATGAACACAAGTGCATGACACAGGGAGGCAAAGTGTCAGAAACAACGTGAAGCGTTTGTTACTTATGATAACGGATGTTAAGATGGGGATGAACTGGTCTGGGGAAACAGCTTGAGCTGAGCAGAGCTGTATGTTGGGCCAAACAGGACATGAGGAAAATGCACAGGTCCAGAGTGGAATCCAGAATATGCAATAACAAAAAGTCGGGTAAGGGTGAAGATAACGGGTTATATGCTGACATAAAGGCTGGAAGCTTAGACTAACTGATGTAGTGGCAGCTGAGTGTTTGTAAAGTGCTTGATTAAGGTGATGAGGTGCAGCTGGGGTGGCTCTGCTCTGGCTCCAGCACACCTGCTGCCACTCAGACAATCATTGACACACAGGGAGAGCCACCGGGGAACTGACAACAGATTAGGGAGGCAGAATGTGATGTAGAAGGAGTGTCAGGGGAGGTTGATGAGGAAGATGTGACAGCAACGACACCTCTGAAGTGTCGGCCGCCTTTGAAAATCACTTGAATGGCCGGTGAATACATCCAGGTTTTTCTGCAGTGCTTTATTGAAGCCAGAGACATTTATAGTTGTTGATGACCATTTCAAAGCCTCTTATTATGCCACATAGAGTGGCTTTCCGCCTACGTTAATAGCATGTTTTTTTCAATAATGACACTATCATCTGGCTCTGTGTCTTCATCTGATGATGTTTTGAGATTATCATAGTGTGATAAGTCAGCATTATATATTGCGTGCCAACAGCCAATGGCCTCCCCTGAGGTAATACACTGTTTTCTCATTCAGTGGAGACGCTTATATGCATCTAACAAACCATTCAGCTCAGTTAGACAAGGTTTGTAGGGGAGATCAATTCAGCTACAGCTGCTAAATAAAGTTGGAACAAGTCTATTGAACTGTATGATATAGAGTAACTGTGAACTTCTTTTTCTGGCTCACACACACAAGCTCCTCATTGACTTGCCTTCTTTTTTCTTTGTGAATATTTACTGTTCATTTTTGATTCATGAAGTGAAGAGAATATGCCTCCATATCTGTGAACACGATGCCATCACAAATGCAATTACCTTTCCTGCTGTTTGGCCTGTCCATGTGGAAATAAAAAGCATGCCACAGAAAGGGGCCATTCAGCAAATGTACAAGCTTGAATAGATCTGCAGTTATCAACCAGCTTCAAACCATTCATGTTGTACAGCTGCTAATGGAATGGAGATGAGCTTCTGGCAAGTGGATAGCAATTACTCCTCTAAGGCTACTGCTGCTCAGGCAGCTCATTGTAGTGCCGGCTGAGGAGTTGCCATTTGAGAAAGGCTTGATTGACAAGAACAAGTTGCACAATTAGCCAGGGAAGCTAACAATAGCTGGGCCTGCCCAGGACCATTGGACTACAGGGGACTGATGAAAGGCAAGGTTCACATAGAAAGGTTATGGCATATTTATAATTTACTTTGAGTTACAGGTCCTGTATCTGAAGGCTCCAGGATCCAGAGAGGATGCTAGGATGTACAGAAGTGATAATGCCATACACTTCCTTAAGGAAGAAAATAAAGTAAAAAAAAAAAAAAAAAAGAAGGGAAAATAAGATCGTACTGAAGTTTGTTCAGGTGTGAAATAATTTACAGGATAGGAGCTGTAAATGAAAAGAACAGAGAGAGAACACTGCATAGAACAAGAAAGTGGATATGTGAGAGATGTCTCCCACCTCCCCTGCTTGCTGAGTCTTTGCTGATATAGCATCTCAGGAGATCAGGACATTGCTTTTTATTTCAAGGTTCCTGTGGGTATGGGTATCATACTTTGGTCTCTACTCTCAAATACTGTGTGATACTACATAAAATTCATCAAGGGTTATCCCTGCAGCTGCTGTTCCTGCTAGTTCCACTGGAACCTGATATGGACTGAAACTTTTCATTGTTTTATTATGGAAGTAAGTTACATTTACTACCTTTCTTGCTAGCTTAAGTTCAACACCACCATTAGTGTATGTGAAATGTGAATCCACAGCCAATTTTTAGGGGAAAATGACTATACTGCTGTCACCATAAAGACATGACATTATGTTGTTATATGCAAACTGTTTCACAGTTAGGCGGCAGTATATTACCTGACTCCTCAGGTAATATAGGTAACTTTTGGGGGTCAAGCAATTTTCTTGCATGAATGCTGGAAAGTGAGTCACTTCTTTTTTTGGCATTGTTGGAGTTTGTAGTTTGTCCTGGCTTCTTGCTGAAACGAAGAACAGCCAAGAAACATATGCTTTAACAGTGTATTGGAAAAAGTTCGGAGGCAATTGGAGCAACAGTGTGCTGTACAACTATGGCCATACATATATACGTACATACATAGACACACCACCAATTTTAGTAGTAGGATATTTTTCATTTTCCATTTCAAAGGAAAACTTAAAGTGACATGTGATAAGATTGAATTCTGATTTTAAAATATGAATTAAAAAAAAAAATTCCCACAGTCATTACAGTATGAAGACAGCTTACAGTACATCACTTCAATGCAATTAGCAAATGTACTATACACTACTACTATACATGATTCACAAATTCATTTTAAATGTACAGGAGGAAAATTAGACTACAACCAGTACAGATTCCCTTTTCATTTTTTTGCTTGCATGTAGCTGCAATGCAGTCTAACAGTGCGTGTACAGCTGTCCAATGTCACCTCTTGCTGAAGGTGACATTTTTTAGTCTGGAATAATCTTGTCACACTAATGCTGTATCTCGTCTACTGTCTGCTATGCCAACTGTGCAGTTTCAGGTAATTCAAAATCACCTAAAAATGGAAGTGCTTTCTTGGTCTAGTTATAAATAAATATGTTTTGTGATAGAGTATATTATGGAGCTATATCTATTGGGATCATATATTATATATGTGATTTAAAAAAATATTTCCACTGAAGTGTTTCTCTGAAAGACTTCTTCACATCATTTCATGAGGATATTTGTATAATTATAAAGCTGATTTGTGATTACTTGGTCATTTTAAACACATATATTGTGATATTCTGTTTTGTTGTATGGTTTGTCTGGTGTGGAGACTAATTTTCCACACATTTCAATAAAGTTACTAATAAATGGATGAATAAATTAGCAATTAACCAAACAGCAATCCTCAGATCCCGTCTTCCGCTATTCACCTCACTCGTCTGACAGTTCATCTATTTGTTTCCCAGATGGTAACTTTGTTTAATGGAGAGAAAAAAAGCAAAAAGCAAAAAAAAAAGAACTACAGATGAGTCAGTAAGCGTTATTTCAGGCGGCACAATAACAGGTGCAGCTTCAAAGCAGTTGGTAGATGCACTCAGATGTTGCATTTTACTTTATTCTGGGAACATCTGCCCCATTGATACAAATATGAAGGCTGGAAACCTTAGCACAGTTGATTAACCCCACAAGCCATCTGGATTTGTAGATAGAAATAGAATGAAAGAGAACTGGTGCATCGTCCAGATGTGTTGATTTGTTGAAGTTAAGATGACAATGCATTGTATTTCAGTCATTAATTATTTATTAAAGAGTATAAAAGTCAATACCAAAAGTTCAGTAACTGAGAAACACTGACTTGTATTCAGTGTTTTAAGGGTCTGAATTAAAAGATAGTTTCACATCTTTTCAAGTCTGCCTTTAAACAGCACTGACTCCCACAGGACATGTAAGCCAATCGTAACATCAGCAACATGGCTTTGCTCTGTCCTCTGCCAGGTGAACTGCCCTACTGGTCGTGTTTCAGAAGTGAGCACCCATGGGTGCCACCTGTGAAAATCGTGAGATCCTGCGACAATCTATGTAACAACAACAGATGTGTAAAGAGAACAACAAACACACAAAAGCTATTAGGTCACGTGTTCATTTTGTTTTTCTATGACCGGTTGATTTGTATCTTTCCTGTCTAACTTCCTGCCCGGCTCGTCTGCCACATTGACGCAACTTCAGCGCGGCTCCACTAGCAGCTGAGAATAGATCTGGTACTCATGTTTAGTTGAGTATAGCGTTGTGTCAATTCTGTGATGGTGACAATGATCAGCGACGATGATGATTTACAATTTAACAACATTATGTTTACGTTATGCACCCTATGGAACCACACCTTTAGAGGACCGCAAAAGCTGCTTTCGTTTTAACCAGAAATAATGCATCCTCTGTGTTTCTTGTTTACAGAATGTCGGCCTGGAATATAATGTGAAGTAAATTTACTCAAGTGTTTGAGTACATGTACATAACCTGAGTAATTCTATTTTCTTATACCTTTTAGACCACACTGAGAGAAATATTACTGCTACACTACATGTACTGAACAGCTCTGCTGTGGTTAAAGGTCACCTTGCAGAGAAGGCGGCAGAGTATATCCACCTATATCACTGTTTCTTGATACAGTACTTCGAGCCCATTACTCAGCAGGTAACTCTGTTTGAGTATTATTTTGTGTTGTGGTTGCCTGTAACATGCATTAAGGCTGGGCTCAACATTCATCCTATACCAGGTTAAAAACAGTTAAGGTTCCTTTTCAGTTTGTGAGCAGCACAACTCTGTCCATTCTTCACATATGCTGGATAATGGAAGTGCGTTTGTGTTCACGTCTTTTGAAAGGTTGTTTATCCTATTCACAGGAATAAATTGTCCAAAATGGAAAAGTGATATACAGTAGCTGTACATTATACCCTGAACATTTTTGAACATATAACTAATCAGGGCTACTGATTGAAGCCCTTGGACCCCTGCAGGCTGCAGCTTTTCCACAGCAAAGGCAGTCACCTTGAGAAGGACAAGAGTGTTGTTATGAGCCGGCATTAAGCCGCAGCCATCTGTGGACACCAGCCACTCTGGCAGCTTTAAAGTCACCAGTGTGCCCAATGTCCATCTAGCAGCAAATGACAGTGGGTGCTGACCATATGTGAGTCCTTTCTAACAAACCAAGTTGCTCCAAACACTAGGAACAAATCTCAGGTCACTGAGGAATTCTGCTTTTACAAAATTGTGAGACAGAGAATTATCAGGTCAATGCTGTAATATGCAACACTATAGGAGCCAGTGGGCTCTACAGTACATCATTTATTGACTTTTGCATATACTGTGTCATTCCTGTGTGAATATGCTCTGTTGCAGCACAGTAGTGCTTAAGTCAGGTCCCATTTTTGAACATGGTCTCAATACATTTTTCCGTCATCTCAGTACAGCCTGTTCTCATTCGCAGACAGGAATGGACTATCTTATTATCTATATCCCACAGAATTAGACCATCATCATATTCTATGTAAAGCGTCAACTGTCCTCATTTCAAGGTTAAATGTTGGGTAGTGGTTAGATAAATCAAAAAATTGAAAAGTTGCACAGGCAGGAGAACTGTTAGAGACCACTTACTGGACATTATACCATTGTGTTGGGACATTTGAAATGGTCATTTCACCTGACATGTTAAATTCAACCTGTTATCCATACCTAAACATAATATGTGGTAAATATCACCACATTCCACATGGGAATTAACTGTGTTTCACATGAAAATGGGTCAAAACCACATGCGAAAATAATATCCTTTTTCTGTCGGGGTAAACCTAACCAGACCTTAACTATGTGGCGTGTCACACTATAAAACATCATTATAATAGACATGATTAATCGTCATACAGACACCGAAGGGCTTTGTGCAAGAGAGTCCATAATAACCATCTCAGCAACGATAACCCCCCCCCCCCAATAGTTTCACAATAATGAAAACAACTAAAGGTCAAATACATTCACTAAACTAATATTCTGCAAATAAAAAGCAAATTTCTTGATAAAAACGTGAAAAAATAGCACAAAGCTTGTGTTGCTGGACATTCACAGGATTATATAATACAAGCCGGTAAAACACAATTCAATGTAGTATTTTTTTCAAGATTGGTGTTTGGAAGAGGAATCATTTTATGTCACTCTTGGTCTTTCGTCAGTGTACTCGTTGGGTCATCTCAATGCTCGTTGACCACAGAGTCTTATCCATAATACACAACTGGTTCATTCTCTCATAACACAGTAGAGCTATGTCATGGGAGGATACATCTGCCCTCCATTAATACAGTCTCTGTTAAAGGTAACAATAGCATCAGATATTGATCTGGCATTTGCCTTTTTCAACGCCTGCATTATTTAGTGGCCAAATCAATGTGTTAGGGCTTAATGGACTCAGGTTTACTTACTTCTTGGTTCATTATTATGTTCCAGCCTGCACCATGGAGGATAGACTAGATGAGTTAGAATAGATGCAGCTATAAAAGTTCTGCTCGGATCAGGTATTGTTTCAGTGGAATTACTGCAGCTACTGAATGAATTACTGCTACCATATGGCATAATGGCACAGCTCTGCATATGCAGGTGCTGATCATATAATTAGAATATCATGAAAAAAGTTGATTTATTTCAGTAATTCCATTCAAAAAGTGACCAATATCTAATAAAAATCATTAGAGTGTCACACCAGGTGTCTTCAATATTGAACCTTTCCAAAATATTCAAATTTTCTGAGATACCCATATCAGGTTTTTTTATTAGTTGTCAGTGACAATCATCAATATTAAAAGAAAAAAAAAAACTGAATGAAGGTGTACATCACAAGTTTCACTTTTCAAATGGAATTACTGATATAAATCAACTTGTTTATGATGTTGTAATTATATAACCAGCGCCTGCACTTTGTGTTGTTGTTGAATTTAGCATAGACTTTGCACTCACTCAGTTGACATTATAAAATATGTTCATGATTTGCATTTATTTAGCAGTGGTTTCCATGCAAATATAATTCAAGACTTATATTGTCTCATTGTTTCAGGTTCTGCTGCTCAACAGATTTCATGTTCTGAAAGCATACTTTATATTTACCAGTTAATAATGCCACGGAGCACATACCCAGCCTGAAATGGCTTTTGAAAACTGTCATGACTTCCCGAGGTTTCGGGACACCACGGAGAGTTGCTGCTTTGGCGTTCAGTGCCAGAGGAACAAGTAATTAGACAGACCTTGTCAGCATGCCTATTATCCATGTGAATCATAAACTTCATTAACAAAAACTCTTTCAAGAGTGACTACAGAAACTCCCACCTTAATTTGAGCACATTTTGACAAGGTAATTAATATCATTGTAGATGATTTGTGCGTTCACATTCTCCCGCTATTCAGGAGAATTGAATGAGCATCAGGAGCTCTCCGTAGACATTAGCATCACCAGGAAATAGTAGTAATAATATAATATGTGCATATCTACTCATTCTTCTCATTATTAATGGCATTGGTTAATCTGTTCACGTAATTGCATCCCTTGAATGTCTCAAACTTCAGATGAAAGCTTGAAACGATCTGACAAGGCCAAACGTATTTGCGGCATGCACTAATTTGACTGTGGCAGCAGATCGACAGGCATATCAAAGGGGAAGGATGGAATTAGCTTTCGACAGGCACGGTTAAGGACCTCTGTGTATATATCTATCTCTCCGTCAACATCCTCAATTATATGGACGTATGGAATGGAGAGGCAGGAAAAGGAGGCGTGAAATTAAGAGATGGACCACAGGGAGTGACGACTATTCAGCCTCTGGATGGAGGAGGGAGCCGTCAACACCCAGTGCTTTGAAACATCACTCATCGTCATGTCAGAACTTGAAAGGATGGGAGATAAGGATGCCAGCACGGCAGGGTCAGCCAAGTGGGGAAACATGTGGAAGTTGTTTTTAGTAGCGAATGTACATAGAATTTGTTGATCAGACTCAGTGTGCTGCATATAAAACGGTTAAAAACTGCAGAAGCCCTTACAATACATTATAATGAGACTGTTTCATAACCAAAAATAAACTTCTCAGGGGCCACTTTAATGATTGACTTTGACTTTAATGAGTGTCTGCAATTACAACTATTTCTCAGGTTGTGGATAAGTGAAATTATATATCAAACATTTAAAAACAGCCTAAATCGTAACTCAACTACTGCTTACAACAGAGTTATATAGTCTACACCCTAAATCTGGTGCAATGTATTTTTAATGCTTTTCTTATGTGACCAGCAGTTGATCACGGCTTTACTGCATTACGCTGACTCGTTATCTCGAGATAACAAAGTAATTAATTCATGATTTTAAGATAACAACATTAAAATAATAATTGCATCCACAGCTGCTTTGGGCTTTCTGTAAAACAACATTTGCAGTTGAAGGTTACGGAATGCTAACTCAAGCATCATCACATAAGCATGCACATTTGTTGGATTTCTGCCCTAATTAGCACACTTGTTTGTGCTTTTGTAAAAAATGTAAATGCATTATTTATGGTAATTAAAGGCCACAGTATGCTGTGCCAGTAACCCATCAGTGTTGTATTTCCACCCCTGCCGATGGAGGTCAATAAGTCATAAAATCGCCTAACGCACCTTTAACTCTTCAAATGCCAACATGAAATAAAAACATTTTCTTCATTACATGAAAGAGAGAGCCTCTTCAGAGCTTTGATGCATAAGATGAAACTGAATAATGCAGACTGAAGAATTCAATAAATTCAGAGTGAGTTTGAGCTTCTTCATATTTGTTACCTGAGCTTTTCCTTGTTGATATTCTTCTCACTCGCTCAACAGATTTGAAAAGGAACTCAATACCATGCATTATTCACAGCTTTAAGATCTGAAAATTAGTCTTTCTGTGAATAAACATCGGATTATAGTGACACCAAAGCTGATTCTAAATAGGGTTATAGGTTAGAACTATGAATGTTCTAATATTATCTTGCAATATTCTCCCTTAAATTGACTTGATGCTTTTAAAATTATTTTAATACTGGTCGGGTTTACTTCACCCTTAATCAGTATTTGCTGGCATGAATTGGGTAGGACTTTGGGGGATATTATCCTGCAACAAGGCATCCCTTGGGTATAGAGATTGCAGCATGAAGAGCATTTCAATTAAAAACGGGGATGTGTAAAATTCCCCAGACTCAGCCGAGCACACACAACTCATTATCTCATGTGAATACAGTTCGACGATGGATGGCTTTCTTCCAAGTAGATTATGAAAATTTTAGTGTGAAGTTGACAGAACATGATATAGGTCTGCACAGCGATCCTCACAATTTTACCCAGAGTAGATTATATGTTTTTGTTTTGAAATATTGCATTTTCTACTCTACTACGTCATCTAACATTCGCCCACAAAAATCACAAGATCCTGTGATACTGTGTGTAACCAAAATATACTGTAGATCTAAGTGTTTCTTAAAAGGTTGCAGACATTCCCCTTCTTCTTAAACTAAATAAATGATTTAAAGTCTCTTGGATTATCTAAAAGAGCTAAGGTTCTGTTCTGTTTTTACTGAGGTCATGAATGGTTGACTTAGAGATAGATGGTTCTCTCAGGATAGCCTACACATAATTTTTTTTTAGATTAAACTATCCAAAATAAAGTAGTTAAAATCAGCTTAACCTTTAAAACAGTAAAATGCAACATAGTCAGGGCATTAAAAATACTAAATAAAAATTCTATATAACAGGGGTCTTCAAACTTTTTTAGCCCAGGGACCACTTGGGCGTCAGAAGAACAGAGCAGGGACCCCCCACTTAAAATTCTTATTTTACAATTATAATTAGTAGTAGTAGCAGTAAAGGTAGTAGTAATAGTAGTAGTATTAATAATTAGGAATTTATCCATCAAGTCTTTAAAACAACTCTACAACAACTCTAGCTTGTTTCACGCTAAGACGTTTTTCATTTGGAGGACCCCCTACAGTACCTCCATGGACCCCCAAGGGGTCACGGACCCCCTGTTGAATATCACTGCTATATAATACCCTGAGAGGAACCATTTTGATGGATAATAAGTACTTCTACTTCAGATTTAGCTGATAACACTTATATGCTTTTATTTATATATTACCTCCCTTTCGGTTTCTATGTTGAATAAAAATAAGAAATGCACTCAATGGCCTCTATTTGAATTGTACATCCAAGAGCATTTATACAATTCAATTTCCAACATTTTAACAATGATAATGCACTATCTCGCTGTTTGTCTGAACAGCTGTGAATTTAACTGAATGCTGTCAGCCTCTGGTAGGGCTGAAAACCAGCTGTGGTACATAAAAACCAGGACTGAGCAGCTGGATTAATACATGTGCATAGTCAATGTGCATAGTCAATGTGCAGGATGATGCTCCGCTTGAAATACCAACTGGGTCTGTTACTGAATATCCCCAAAAGAAAAGGGAAAAGATATTTAGTTTTATTCTGTTTTTTTTTCTTTTTTTAAATATATAATTAGTTTTTAAATAGAAATGGAGACTACAGAGAATCCCCCTAATGTCTGCTTTATCACAAGTCCCCACACTGGCAGAAAGGAATACTTTACACACTGTAAACTCTAAGTAAAGAGATGAGCGATATCAAATCAATTCCCAGTGTTCCGCCAACAGTGCAGTAATGACACAGTCATAATTATCGTCTGCTCCATATGGAGAGAAGCAAGTGACAGGAGAGGGGAAAACATTTCACTTTTTACTGAAATCTGAATAGCTCTCAAAGTTTGCCCACAATGTTGTAATTTGTGTGTGCTACATATTTTATGTTTATGAGTTTTATAGGAAAGGGGGACCAGTGGATAATTTGAGCTGTGGTGCGATGAAAATCAGCCAATCAACAAAGTTACGAGGATTCATCTCATGAAGATGTGAACAGTCTGACACTGCAAATGAATTGCAACCCGAATTCAAATTAACTACTTTTAATAGTAATGTTGTGTCTACAGAGATGCTGGCATTGATTCCTCATGTCTAAATACCACAATTCAAAAGAAAGCATTAGATGAAGCATTGATTTCTGGAGCAAAAACCAAATGTCACGACGCACAGTTCAAAATGATTGGACTCAGGGAATATAGATAAAACTATTTAAAAATAAGTGCATTCACACACACACACATATATATATATAAATAAATGAGAATAATCAGGCTTTAAATTACAGAAATGTAGTGTTCTAAATTATATCATTTTACATTGATTCTAACACATAATCAAGACTATATCAATATACTAAATTTTCATATGTACATCAGACATGTGGCGCAGGGGTTAGCACTATTGCCTCACAGCAAGAAGGTTGCAGGATCAAGACCTCCTTGGTCCTGGGACCTTTCTGTGTGTGAGTTTGCATGTGCATGCATTTGCATTTTCACCGGGTACTCCGGCTTTCTCCCACAGTCTAAAAATATGCTGATTAATTGGTGACTCTAAATTACCCGTAGGTGTGAATGTGTGAGTGAAGGGTGTGTGTGCCCCACGACAGTGTTGGGGTAGTTACTAAAAAAAAGTAACTAGTTACAAGTTACTAGTTACTTGTGAAATTTGTAATTACGTTACTTTACTACATTTGAAAAGTAACTTCACTACTAGTTACTTTACTTTCCAGATTTTTTAAGCAAATGCACAAGCACAAGTTCTGTAGTGCGGTGCTGGGCAGTCAAATGTTTCATCAGGTTACTCATTGAGTTGGCAGCAGTTGAAAGATACCGCTCACCTGGACATAGAATGCATTTCACTCGAATGTTTTTGTCCTGTCTAGCAATAAAGTAAAAATAGTGCAAGTATCGCCACTGGCTGAATCCCCCTGCCTCCGTCTCTGTGTCCTCCATTCTCCCTCTCTTTCCTACACACCGGCAACTACGTCACTCAATGCACTCAAATCCGGTTGCTGTGGCAACGGTGCCCAGACAAGCACACAGGCAGGTCCAACGACGGACAGGATGCATGCACCACTAAAACATATTAGAACTTTTTAGACTGACAAGAGTGGTTTGGGTAACGCAGGAAAGCACGTTCCTAAAGTTTAGTAAAGTAGTGTAGTTACTGATATTTTGAGTGTAACGCGTTACTGCACTTTGTTACCCGTGATGGTAATAACGTTACTGTAATCCGTTACTTTGTAACTCGTTACCCCCAACACTGCCCCACGATAGGCTGGCGACCATCTTGGGTGTATCCTTGCCTCTCGCCGTAATGGGCTGGGGTTGGCTCCAGCAGACCCCTGCAACCCTAATGAGGAATAAGCGGGTATAGAAGATGAGATTAGTGATGTACTGATCCAGGTTTACCCAATCCAATCCGATACCGAAACATTGGCTGAACATATCGGCCGATATCCGATACCGATCCGATACTACTGTTGAATGTTGTGTGGGCATGTGGCGGAATCACTGCACAAACGGAGCACACTTAAAGATGTGCTTACCTGGCAGGTCCATGTCGACGTGAACAACAAGGGCTGTGATTGGTCACTTCGTGGTGGTCTCCAGTCGCCTCCACAAACGGCTTCTCTGTCGCTTCTGCTTCAACATTTGCCACAAAAGCATTTTTTCTTTGATATCAATGGGCTCCAAACATACGCACTACATCCGGTTGACTGAAGGAGTATTCGGACCAGGAAAAAAAGTCTGCTACATACAGTCCAGAATGTTTTATTTTGTGCTTTGATATATGCCATAAAAGCATTTGCTCCGTGATATCAATAAGCTCCAAACACACATGCTGCATCCTGGTACAAGAACAAAAGAAAAAAACAGGCAAAAGAAAAAAAAAAGTCTGTTACAAACAGTCCTGAATATGCCTTATTTGGGTGTTTTTTTTTTTTTTTGTGCCGGACTTTCTTTATTTTATTTTTACCTGGTTTACGGGTGCTACTGTGAAGAGGAAGCATTGATTCATCAGACCAACATGTTCCCTCTATGTAGCACTTCTCACTGTGATAAACATCCTTCAGTAGCGGCTTGTGAGCGGGTCGCTTAGAGTCCGGGATACATGTCAGAGCTGGTTGTTGTTTGTGGTGTTTATTTTAGGAACGTTATTAGCTCTCCTCACAATTTTCACGTTGTAAATATGCCACACAGTGGTAGGATTTGTTATCTTATTAAGTTTAAAATGTTTCCAAATGACTTGGTCTAGTGGTTGCTCCATGTTACTGTTTACTGCTTGTTGCTATGTGCGTGCTCTGCGTGATGACATAACCAGCTTGTAAACGTAGAATCAAAGTAACTAGATGCGTGACTGGATCGGAACACTGGATCGGCCTCAGTATATATATATATATATATATATATATATATATATATATATATATATATATATATATATATATATATATATATATATAATTTTTAAATATATTTTTATAGATTTTTGGTTTCTTTTAATATAGGAACTGTAAAAGAATAATAAAAACGGACAAAGGTTCAAAGTGTTGGCTTGTTTTAAGACAGATTTGAAAAACTGGGAACTGTAACTTCAGACACTGAAATAACAAAACCACATTTAAATGCATAACTACAAAACAAATGTTAAAGGGTTCCTTGTTTCTCTGCAAAAGAAAAAAAAATGTCCCTCTGTTGAAGACGAAAAAGAAACAGGACACAGTTCTGCATGTTTGTGCTGCTTCCCCGTTTTAAATTGATCAATGCATTCTGTGAATCAGTCTATCCATCCATGCTCAGAAAAAACAGCTCCAGACAATCTTCACACCATCTGTATCTGTCTGTATCTTTGTCAATCATACACAGGACATCTGTTAAAAGATTAACTCTGATTGGACAAGATCGTTGTTTCTCCCTGCAGGGTCATTTCCATCTCCATCTCGCCGTCTGTCTAATATGTCAGGTCTCCAGCAAAATGAGGCATGATATTAAGTCTGCATGACCGCCACCCTTTCATAATCTCAGATTTGGGTTCCAGCCTGCTCACAGACTCTGCTCTGACCTATTGTCCATTTTGCCTAATTGACAAACTCATGCTCGCAGTTTCAGTAAAGGTTACGCTGGAGGGATTGAAAGACACAGACCACTCAGACCACTCAGTTGTTGTGATGCCTGAAATGCAGTCTCGGTGATATGTCTATGTCTATATGTGCATCAATATTTTCCCATATTAAATGCACGATACGTCACACTGCATACAGAAGTCCCATTTTAAAAATCTAACAACATGAGCTTTTGTAAAATGCTCCTGAGTGGAAGATGAGTCCACTCAGAATATTAGAAACACTTTTACAAAGAGGGAAAAAAAACTGGGTTTTTGTCCAGTTTTCAAGGAAAAAAAAAAAAAAAAAACTTTCATGATGCATGTAAGCTCCAAGAAAGCCACATTATCCACAGATGTCTTCTCTTCTCCAAAGTAAATGTTCTTGCTGATTAAAGGTAAAAACATAGAATACAGCTAAGGCTATTTGACCCAAGCTAATGGTAACCTTAGCTTACTTATTGCTCAGATATTTTAAAATGCTGATATACTACAACTTAATTCTATCAATCAGATAAATAATGTTGAAAAACAACCAAAAAAAAAGACTATGAAGACTTAAAGATCATGAAAATTTGAATTAAAACTGGATAAAAAGTCAATTCATGACAACCCCCTTCCATTAGACTCTCTACTAGCTTTATGAAACTATGTTATATATGAATACAGCTGCAAAGCATCTGTTTCAACAGTGAAATTGTCCATATCCCTGCAGTACACTATGCTTGCAGAATGTTCTGCTTTGTTGTAGATAGTGTTGTGTGATGGATCTGATGGAAACCTGTTTACTGCTGTTAATAGCTTTTATGCTTTTTATGGCTGATGTTTTGTGTAGCCCCATGGAGCTTATCATGCAAATGGTCCAGCTGCAATCAACTAACTGTGTGTACAACAACAATTAAATTAAATTAGCAATTACATTACCACTACATCAAAGAGCTCTGTGTGGAGAAGGCACATAGCCAGTAATGGGCCTGGGCAGCATTGGTCTATAGGCACATTGGTATTGTTGCAATGATTTTGTTTTTCTGTCATGTCTGAGCAGGCCATACACTTAAAGATGAAAATCGCTGCTAAAAGAACCCTGACCCAGAAATCACCTTTTCACTTCTGAAATACTTTAGTCCAAACTATTTCACTGTATAAATCTGGAATCTGTGTGGAGCAGCCAGCCTGTTGGATATGTAGAAGAACCTTTGCCTAAATAAGCAGATGGCACAAGTCTGACTTATTAGTTGGAAATCACACTGGGACCATTGCATGAACCTAGTCCATGCTCAAATTTGATAACAATGACACAGAAAATATATATTTTACACAGGATTTTTAGACCATGCTGTATGTTGAGGTATTTCAAACAAAGGCCACCTGTAGACCCTAGAACAACCCTTGGTTACTCTGGTCACATACTTCGACCTAAAGGGCTGTCTTTGCTGTAGAGCAGATGCACAGCCAGTCTCACAAGTGCAAATATACTGTATTTTAGGCTGGATAAGTTATAAAAGGCCACATTTGTGTTTCCTGTTGTATTCAGCCTTTATAGTCTGATTCACTATTGGTTGTTAGATCATAGTGTTTTGCTGTTGTCAGTCAGTCATTTTCTATACCTGCTTGTTCCTCATTAGGGTCGCAGGGGTCTGCTGGAGCCTATCCCAGCACGTTACGGAGAGAGGCAGAGATACACCCCAGATGGTCGCCAGCCAATCGTGGGGCATCGTGGGGCACACACACCATTCACTCACACACTCACACCTACGGGCAATTTAGAGTCGCCAATTAACCTCAGCATGTTTTTGGACTGTGGGAGGAAGCCGGAGTGAAAACCCACACAGACACGGGGAGAACATGCAAACTCCACACAGAAAGGTCCCAGACCCAGGACGCAAGGCGGTCTTGAACCTGCGACCTTCTTGCTGTGAGGCAACAGCGCTAACCCCTGCGCCACCATGTCGCCCTGTTTTGCTGTTGTCCCTGATGAAAAAGTAACCTGATCGCTCGTCATAAGTAATTTATTCTGGAAAAAGATTACTATTTTAATACATCTTTTCCTATTCCTGTATCAGCTCACCTAAAACACAATTTCTGCCCATGCCGCTACTGTTAAGTGCTTCCTCTTAATGATGCAGGTGGCAATTTTATGAAGGGTCAATTCCAAATGGACATAGTCCTGAGGACCTGTGTGTGGGATGTATAGCAAGATAGAAGACTGAAACAGTCTTATTTGGTATTTAGATTTAATTATATTCCCATGATATTACAACATATAAAGATGAGTGATGAATCTTCCTAGTTGAAGCACCATGTCCCTGCTTGTTTTTGTATTGAATATAATTAGAATAATTGAACATTTATCTGAAATGTTTTGACCTTTATTTTGATGATAGAGGCATTTTTATTTTCTTATTGACTAAATGTTGCATGCTAATTTATTTTAATAATGTGATGTTCAAATTGATCAGTAAGTGCAGCATATGGAATTGTAATATGGATCGAAAAGCTCAGTTCATTTGGCATAAATGGCTTCACCTACAGTTCAATGATTTGCAGTCTGCTAACATGAGGTGAGACTCTGCCATTAGCAAAGGTGCACTCAGCATGGAGTTAATATGTTTTGTAGATTGAGCATAAACACCATCATTATGTGTTTTATGTAACACTCTGAATGAAGCTCAGGTTATAGACATAGGCTGCAGTTTGAGGAATCCTGGAATGTGACTCCCTGTTTGAGCTCCGGCTCTCGGTGTCTCTGCTGAGACACCACCTGTTTTTTCCTCCAAATCATCAGATCTGTGATACAGTCATGCATCGACAAAGGTCAAATCAGCATTGATGATCCTAAAAGACTCCCTGCAGATGTCTTGTACCATTTTGTTCTCTGTTTAAGATTAAGGAGAAAATATTAATTAATATTTTACCCTCAGCTGGAGTTGGATTATCCACACCAGCACCGTTGAGTGCAGCAGTAACTTCTTTCCACATTGCATTATTTTTGTAGGATTCCTTTATAGGAACACTGAGTATTTTCTTTCAAAATTGTCAAAATTGTATTTTGCATTTAAACGAATAGTGCTCTTTAGCACTTAGACTTCTGACAGAGGTTTTTTGAGCTGACTAGGAAATATTTAGGAATTACCATGCTTTTAGCTAATAAATTACTTAAAATGCTACACATTGTCCCTTTAATGACACTTTTCCCAAAAATGGACCTGTGTCATGATTGTGACTGTTTCTGAGAAATTTCTCTTCTTGGAAATATTTTTTCATCTCCATGCTATAAACTACAGAAGCGAGGCCTCAAAAAAGAAAATAAGCACATTTGTCAGCACCCTAACATTTACAAGATATTAACATTTCATGAATCACATGTAAAAGGGTTTCATGAAGTGATTTCTATACTGGTTTCTGCATTTGAATTAAGGTCTTTGTGCACATTGTCATTATATCACAATGGTTTCTGGCAGATAACCTACAGGTACAGTAGGGTGGAATTTATTGTGGCATATAATTAAATTTAAATAATATCACACTTATCAATATGACTACAATCCACGAGTAGCTGTCTGGCCAATATCATGGCAAAAATTTCAAGAGGAGTCGATGCTTCCATATAAATATTAATTCAATTCAATTCAATTTTATTTATAGCTCAACATCACAACACAGTTGCCTCACTGGGCTTCACAAAATTCAATCAGTGACCCAGACATCCCCGTCCTTAGACCCTCCTTCGCAGTAAGGAAAAACTCCAAAACCCAGTGGGAGAAAGGAGAAAGCTCGGGGAGAATCACAGTAAAGGAGAGATCCACTCCCATGGACAGATAGGCTATAGATGAACCAGGACTGACAGACATGCATCTGATGATGATTTATCAGTCTGTGAGATGGAAAATGAAAGTCTGTAGAGAATCAGGGGGGCCTTGATAAGTCACATCAGGAGTTGTCATCATTGGGCCTCATGCGGCTGAAGTGAAGCAGTAGCCACTCCCAGTAATAAATGTGTAGTGGACGTCGTGCAGGATCACAGCAGCAGCCACGATTCACGAAAACCTGCTGGACGATAGAGCAAAGAAACTCCGGGGAGTTTCGTTAGTAACATCCATCTGTGGACATGTAAGTCCACAGATGGAGATGGAGAGAAAGGGAGAGAGAGAGAGAGAGAGAGAGAGAGAGAGAGAGAGAGAGAGAGAGAGAGAGAGAGAGAGAGAGGGGAGTCCCGCAGCAGTCTAATCCTATGGCAGCAGAACTAAGGGATGACCAGGGTCAGCCCTAGCTATAAGCTTTATCAAAAAGGAAAGTCTTGAGTCTACTCTTAAAAGTGATAACCGTGTCTGCCTCCCAAACCCAGAATGGTAGTTTGTTCCACAGAAGAGGAGTTTGATAGCTGAAAGCTCTGGCACCCATTCTACTTTTGGAGACTACAGGAACCACAAGGAGCCCAGCATCCTGAGAGCACAGTGTTTTAGAGGGGTAATAAGGTGTTATGAGCTCTTTTATATATGATGTTGCCTGACCATGAAGAGTTTTGAATGTAAGGAGAAGAATCTTAAATTCTATTCTCGATTTAATAGGTAGCCAATACAAGGAGGCCAGAATGGGAGAGATGTGATCTCTAATCTTGGTTCCTGTCAGAAATCGTGCAGCAGCATTCTGAATTAGTTGCAGAATCCTAAAAGACTTGTTGGAGCAGCCTGATAACAAAGAATTACAATAGTCCAGCCTGGAAGTAACAAATGTGTGGACTACTTTTTCTGCATCCGCTTGAGAGACAATGCGTCTGATTTTAGTGATATTATGTAAGTGGAAGAATGCAGTCCTTGAAATTTGTTTTATGTGAGCATTAAAGGACAGATCCTGATCAAAAAACAACTCCAAGATTCTTTACAGTGGAGCTGGAGGCCAGAGTGATCCCATCTAAAGTAACTAATTCTCCAGAAAGAGAGTTTCTGAGGTGTTTGGGTCCAATTACAAGAACTTCAGTTTTGTCTGAATTTAACATCAAAAAGTTGTAGGTCATCCAACTTTTTATGTCCTTAGGGCATATTTGGAGTTTAGTTAGCTGGTTGGTTTCATCAGGTTTGATTGATAAATATATTGGGTGTCGTCAGCATAACAATGAAAATTAATGGAGTGATTCCTAATAATGTTCCCTAAAGGACCATATATAAACTAAATAGAAATGGTCCAAGTACAGAACCTTGTTGGACTCCATGGCAAACTTTGGTATGCGTGGGGGATTCATCATTGAGATCGATCTAAAAAATATGACTTAAACCAGCTTAGGGTGGTTTCTTTGATGCCAATTTGATGTTCCAGTCTCTGTAAAAGAATTTGATGGTCAGTGGTGTCAAATGCGGCACTAAGATCTAACAGGACATGTACAGAGATCCTTTGTCTGATGCAATTAGAAGGTCGTTTGTATCTTTAACTCTGTGTTATGATGCACTCTAAATCCTGATTGAAGATCCTCAAATAGACTATTGTTATAGAGAAAGTCACATAGCTGATTGGCTACAACTTTCTCAATTATCTTAGACAGAAAGGGAAGGTTTGATATGGGTTGACTAAGGCCTCTGGGTCTAGAGTGGGCTTTTTAAGAAGAGGTTTAATTACAGCTACCTTAAAGGGCTGAGGAACATAACCTGACAATAAAGACAGATTAATCGTATCCAATAAAGAATGACTAACTAGAGGTAACACATCCTTGAGCAGCCTGGTCAGGATGGGGTCTAAAAGACAGGTTGACAGCTTAGCTGCAGAAATGATTAATTAATCAAGTTAATTGATGAAGGTCGATGGGAGTAAAAAAGTCTAAATACATATTAGGATTTACAGCTGTTTCCAAACTTGCTGTATCACTATACAGATCAATACCTGTTGAGGGTAGGAGGTGATGGATTTTGTCTCTAGTGGTTATAATTTTGTCATTAAAGAAGCTCATGAAGTCATTGCTACTTAGTTCTAAGGGAATAGATGGTTCTGTAGAGCTGTGATTCTCAGTTAGCCTGGTTACAGTGCTGAAGTGAAACATGGGGTTGTTCTTATTCTCCTCTATTAATGAAGAGTAGTAAGCTGCTCTGGCATTATGGAGAGCCTGTAATATTATCAACAAAATTATCTGTTTGTAAGGGGTTAAAAGAAGCAGACAAATCCTCTGCTATAGTTAGACATGACATTGAATTCAATGCTGAAGGAATCATTTCCTTAAATTTGGCTACAGCACTATCACCTAAACATCTGGTGTAGGAGTTTCTGCACAACGGCTTATAGTCCAGCAATATGAACTCAAAGGTTATTAAAAATGGTCAGAGAGAAGAGAATTCTGTTGAAAGACTAATAGGTTGCCATAATTACTTTATCTGTTTTAAGAATCAAGCCTGATGCAAAATCTGCAAATTCAAGTAAAAATTCAGAATAAGGGCCAGGAGCTCGATATACTGTAACAAATAGTAATGGCTGCAATGTTTTCCAGGTTGGGTGAGTGAGGCTAAGAACAATTTCACAAGTTCACTTTCAAGTGAATTATGATTTTGTTTAGGTTTAGGGTTTATTAATAGACTTGAGTCAAATATGGCTCCAACTCCACCACCTCGACCACTACTTCGAGGAATATGAATATTATGATGACTTGGAGGAGTGGATTCATTCAAGCTAACATATTCATCCTCCAGCCTGCAGCCAGATTTCAGTGAGGCAAAACAAATCAATATCATAATCAGATTCATTGACTAAGACAGCTTTATATGACAAAGACCTGATATTAAGAAGTCCACGTTTAATTCTCTTATTTTGGGTTGTATTAAGTTTTTATGATGAGCTCCTCTTCTGTTTGTTTATCTTTAATTAATGTAGGTGGACAGGGGACAGACACAGTTTCTATAATAAAGTACTGGATGGGTGACTGCTCTAATGGATGCGCAGAGAAGCGTGTAAGACTGCAGTTCTGCCTCCTGGTATCAACCCTGGGTTGTTTACAAAGTTATATTACTGAATATATGGAGGGAAGTATGAAAATAATAATCTAAATCTAATCTAAAAATCTTTCCCTCATAAATGACATAAAAACACTCATGTTGTTGGTCCGCTGAAGACTCATTTAAAGTAAATAAACCTTTTTGGTCAGCTATTAGGTTTCCAACCTTCTGGAAATGGTGGTTGAAAAAATATTGATCTTCAATTTGCTTTTAGTGCTGGGCAAATTGCTAACTGCAATTACACATATACACATTTTCAATTATCCATGAGTGCTCCATGAGCATATCCATAAGCACTTAACACACAGCTACATCCCCACATTGATCTTAAACAGGAAATGTGGATGAAGAAACCAAAGGAAGACAGTGTTACACAGAGCTTACTCTGGTCCAAATGCTGATGGATAAAATCTACAAGGACTTATATTGTTATATTTGTATTGCGCTCAAACATACGTAAATAAACCAGCCATGAAGACTGTGTGGAAAAGCAGCACTCGTCATGATCTGTAGCAAAAGTACTAATGGATTTTTTTTTTTAGGCCAGGGTCACTGTGGTTCATCAGCAGGGAAGATGAGGGGTCAGTCAGTCAATGAAGGTCTTTAAGCTTGGGTCGGCCCTGACAAGCTACTCCATTACTGATACAGAGGAGACAAAAAAAGGGTTTCAGGATAAGAGAAAAACAGGACAGATGCCTCGAATGCCTTTATTAACATACAATTAAACACAAGCTCTGATACACCCTGGAGCTTTACAGAAACATGTAAATTATGCTAATTGGGCCTTGGTAAATGTTTGATAGTGTCTCATTTCCATGAATGCTGCACACTGGGCCATATGGCTCAAGGCTGATTTTACTGATTCAAACATCTTGCCTGCTCACAGAAGCAGATTCATACAACTTAATCTGATGATATGATTTGGCTCTGCTTGTTTAAACACTGCAGATAATAAATCAGGATTGAAGCCAGAACAGAGTTCAGGTTTGTAAAAAAAAAACTTTCTTGTAAGTCCAGTAAACTGTCTTCACTGTCTTAAAGAAAAACTGCTTCCCTGAGGTGGAGAATATTGCCTTTAAAACTGTCTACTACAAATTGCATGATAGTGGTCAATGTAGCAAAGCTATAATATAACCTGCAAGTTGAAATGTTACCTTGTGAGGCGGCCAGGGATGGGTATCATTAGTAAGTTATAGCAGTACCAATTTGCTAAAGCTAAATTTTCCATATTACTGTAACATTTAAACGTTTCATGATGATTTTTATTTTTTTTTTACTTTGCCTAATACTCATTTTACTGAGCAAGCCTTTAAAGTTATAATCTTGTGGCACCTTGTTTCACTTGAGCAATCCTTTAAAGTTGTAATCTTGTGGCACCTTGTTTCACTCGCTACTGAACTAATCCTGAACCGATTCATCACAGACGTCAGCACTGTCTTCATATCTTTAACTTGCTTTAAAGTTTGCATTTAAATTATGCATTTCTTTAACTTTAACAATGGTTGGCTGCATGATATCGTTATCTCCCTGTTAAAGCAGTCAATTCATGCTGCCTCAGGTTGATTTGCAAGTGTGTCATGATGTTGCTGGAATCCTTCAGCGATCGAAAATGGATGGCTTTGTGACAATTAATAGCGGCTCTCTGGATCTTAAAGATGATAGAATGGTCATTTAGGTCATACTCTATGAATTCATACAAATCCCTGGTGGCAGCTGGATTCACAAGATCATGAGATCACAAAATCTCATCACGTGAGAATCCATCTTCTCGGGTTTCAAGTTATGCGATTGTGTCCAACCACAGTGGATTTAACCAATCAGCATCTCACATGGTCTTATGATTATGAGGTAACGTCTTGTTAAAACAGCGATAGACAGCAACAGAAAGATTTAGAAAAGGTTTAATAAATCACCTGCCAAGTATATTAGGATATAAGTGCTGCCCTTTTCTGAACAGATACCAAGGACGACTTCTTGGATGGTTCTGTGTAACAAACCATCCAGCACTTTAGATTAGTCAAAAATAGGCATATGACAATTCTTCGCAAGGCAGGCAAATCAATTTAAATGGAAAAAAGAATCACAATACTCTTTTTAAACAGTAAAGGGTGCTAACTACTTTTGACTTTGCTTGTTTGATGCGTGATTTGACTTTGCTTTTTTGGTGTGACAAATCTGTTTGTTGTGTTTTGCAGCCACAAAGACATGTTCCGGGTAACATATTGGAGGCACATGTCCTTTTACAAGTCTGAAGTGTGACCACATCTTGGATTGTCTAAAGCCTAAATAACGTACACAGACAGCTGCAAATGCTGCAGATGCGTAGTTGTTCTGTTCATAATTCTTTTTGACACACAGTAGGTTGGGAACCAATTTGCATGGTCACAGAACATTAAAAGTTGAGAAGATAAAAGGTAAGATGAAAACAGAGCGCAAATATAGCAAGAGGATGATGAACTACATAATTCGCAGCACCATCCCGATGCAACATAACCCGCCACTGTAAAGTGCAATAATTATATCAGTCTGATATTCCTTATATAAGGCAGATAAACTAGTGAAATAAGAAGACAAATTTCAAACAATTTCTAAACAATTAAGCAAACTGTGACTCAAACCCGGACTGACAAATGTTCACTTGAAAAGCCTTCACTTTGTAATGAAATACGTTGAAAAGGTTCCAACACCTGGACGTTGTGGTTAAAAAACTCCTGCTGCTATTTAAGCTCAATGGCACAGATTTGGTGCAACCAAAGCGGCTGAAGTGAAGGAGTGAAAAGCTGTGCAGAGTTTGAATAAACCACACAAACATGCCTCTTGTGCCCTAAAGCTCCAAGAGCTGTGTTTACTATTATGGCATCACATAAACATGGCCAGCTCAATGCAGGATTTAACCCTACTTTGAACTTAATTGAGGCAATTGTTTTGCAGCAGTGTTCTCCTTTAACACTACGCAGGGGGTCCGGTTTTGGGTTCAGAGAGAAGTTAATGGATCAAAACATCTGGAGCACATTGTGGCGATCATTAAGCGACCGTGGGTGGTGGAGGTTCTGCAGTTTTTATGCCTGGATAGACATTACCATATGCTGTCACACTGATGGCGTCGCATGAGTTTCTAACTGTTGGGCTTCTTTCCCACTTCCTGGCGTGCATGTGCAGATTTGCATACTGTATGGTATATCAGTGAAAGGGGGCTGTTTCACAGAGTTTTAAAATTCTAATCTTTGGCTGCACTCTGAGAAATCACAGTTTCACCACTATGTGACTGCCTGCCACTACTTCATTACCTTGAGTATGTCGGTCCAGTGTCACAACATCCCTCAGTCTACAATCAATCAATAATTTCTGCTGTGATGGATGTTTTTTAAGATGACATGCATTTACTGCCTGGCTTCATATATATCACTCCTTATGCCATAGGATCAGGGTTTTGTAGTTGTCATGGGCAACTCTCTGAGGACCTTTTTATTTACGGACCATAAGTTCATAGTGCCATTCATCAAATGTTTTCAGGGACTAAAATGGACAGCAACTATAATTGCAACATCAAGTAAATTTTGCAGTGTTAAAGAAAGAGAAAAACAAGTTGGTATGAGGAAATACTGTAAAGTTGGTGTAAAAAAGGATTCCTTTGTACTGTTTCTATGTGGTGTGATCATTGTGCCATTTCTTGAAGGTCTCCGAGTTTAAAGGACTAACGTACCAAATAACAAAAAGAAGGGCAACTGGTTCAGTTTGCTCTTGTGTCAAATGTTTGTCAGTTCTCTCAACCCACCCACCTGCACCACAATCAATTCCTCATGTTCCGTGCCATCACAAGCTTGATTCTGTTTTCATTTGTTGTTAATGAATCCATGAGGGCAAAAACAATGAACAAGAAAACAAAAAGAGAAATTTCAGTGTTGTGTTTTCATGAAAAGGCCCCACGTGAAATCACAAATATCATGCTGAGACCTACTCATTTCCAATTATTTGGTAAAAAAGTAGCTTTGATTGTTTTATTTCCACTACAAAACATCTGCATTGAAACAGGGACACTCTCTCTTGCTTCTGTGTAGGTGTGGCAGTGTGGAGGGAGTATGGAAGTCCTGCCATGTGCCAGAGTGGCTCACATCGAGCGCACCAAGAAGCCCTACAACAACGACATAGATTACTACGCTAAGCGGAATGCTCTGCGGGCTGCTGAGGTGTGGATGGATGAATACAAATCCCATGTCTACATGGCCTGGAACATTCCCATGAACGTAAGTTCCTCCCTCCCTAAATTCCCTGCTCCCTCTGCTCCATTTTCGCTTGCTCATTCACACGTGCAGCCGGCTTTCTGGAGTCAATGGAAATTCTAAATTCTCATTTTATCCCGCCTGACCTTCACGCTGGTCAGAGAACAGAAGCAGTGATGTTTCACTCCAGACACATGACAGGGGTGTACAGCGGTAGGTAGGAACCGATTACATGTAACACGCATGAGTTTTTTAAGGAACAAGAATATATTTGATGCAGTAATCAGCTTTTTACTTCACTGCATTTGCAAGAAGACAGGAAGAGAGTAGAGGCCTCCATGTTATCTGTTAAAAGTCCAAAATCAATAAGGCTTATGGATATCTTACTTACTTTACTTTACTTTACTTTAGTGGATTCTATAACATAACATATCTCCAGTGGAGAGTCTCGCCTCTATCAATGAGGCTGAAAGTGCAGAGTGTACAAAAGCTTGGCTGCATTTCACGGAGCCAAAACTCAAACCTGGAAGCATATCCACAGAAAAGGTAGTAATCTATCATAAATCAGATTGAAGCAGGGTGAGAGCTTGTTAGCCTTTTAAATAAGGTGTCAAAAAATAGTGCCATGTTTATGGTCTGGTCTGTTCTGGTCTGAAGATTAAGAGAAGATAAATAAAATGGCATCATGATTTGTTCTAATGTAATATTGAAAAATGTAGCTTTTGGAGAGAATTTTGAATAAATACTGTAGTTTTCGAGTAAATTTTCAGATAAAAATGAATAAAGAGATGGAGAGATTGATGCTCTACATTCAAATAAGTTTTATCAACAAGTGCTTTTTTATTTTATTTTATTTTGCACTAACACCCTAAAACACATCAAAATGGAAACTTTTTTTTTACTTTTAATTGAAATTAGATTTTCAGTACTTTACCCACCAGTCTATTCTCACGCACATCAGTTTAGCTTAATTACTTTCGAAGTTATTTTGATATTGGTTGCAAAATAATAAACCAGACATCACTAAAGGCCTCTGAACACACAGCAGCAATATGCTGCTGTACATAACAAAATAATACCGGCCTGCACAGCAATCACACAGAGGTGTGATACGCTGGCAATGTTGCCATGTCGCCTAGAATTTGATTACATGAGAAGTGGCTCACAGGTAGAAAGTGCCAACTGGGGAAATATAAAGATTGTGTGTGTGTGCATTACAGAGACCTGTTGGGTAGGAAGCAGGGACAACTTTGACAAACTAGCCAATCAGGCCACATCTCTTCACCAGTGTAATTACAAACACAGTGGCACGGCACATTATTACCCCAGCTGTCCTGTTGCTCAGACTTATTTTTTGTACAGTACAGAGACCTAAAGCTATAATCCCCCCCCCCCCCCCCGCCGCATCCCTTCCTCCTCCCTCTCACTCCCTCTCGACCCAACCATACAAACACAATCACAGATTCTTGTTATTGTCTAAGGTACCCACTGGGAGCACGATTACTTTGGTGGAAGAAGATTTTATGATTCCGCCACAGTGGCCAACACCAAGTCCAAACACCAAACATTTTGCCTCTTGCATTTGTTTGTGTTGCTTTATGGCTACAAAAAAGTGGAAATTGGATAATTCCGACCAGAATTCATTATTAACAGATGCTGAAAGCAGCTTCAGCAGCTGGTTGTAGCCACCAGCAGAGAGGCGGAAACCGATGTTGTAAGTATTTGCCTGGAAACAATCTGGTAATAAGACAACTGTGTGTGGTATATATGTCTCTGGAACAGTTTCTATTCATTGCTCATTGTTGTATATACATTTACAGAGTATAGTTGTGTATATGCATGCACATTCCCACGGTGTCCTCTATGTGCACATAATGATATACAAGTAATATTAAGCTACATATATTAAAATGCATGATATTTCTTACTGCAGGAAACAGGAAAGTAAAGCATCAGCAAGCCAGACAGCCTGAAGATATATAGTATTCAATGTATATATTGGCAGTGCTAAGCCTGCCAGCCTTACTCCACTACAGCCCACACACACACACATTTTACTCCAGATATAGATAACACGATATGCTCACTCTTCTTCGCCTCCACATCACCAACAGGATCCTCCCATTTTGCCGCAGCAGCTCATAAGGAGTTTATGCCTCATTGTTTAGCCACCGTTAGCTTTCGCCCTGGCAAGCAGCAGAGTATGGCGGATGTTTGGTCTCTAAACTGGGAGAGAGGAGGAAGGTTTGTTGCTGAAGTCAGTACCAGACACATCAATGTTTTTTGCTGCAACCAATAGTAAAATTTAATTGCAGGGAATAGCTGCATATTTTACAACAAAATATATAGAATTCAAATAACTTAATACTAAAATGTCAAGATTTTTGTCAATCAGTAACACTACAACATTTGCATTTACACTGTTTTACAGCTAACAAATGTGGATTTGGTTTTAGTTACCCTTTAAACAAAAAGAGAGCCTCCACAGTTTTTGCACACTGTGTAGGGCACGCATTCATACACATACACACACACATACACCTCTATGTTGCTATGCAACACAGTGGTTGTCAATGGCCTCCTTTGGAGAATGAGGTGCAACCACCTCCATGCATATCAGAGTCCTCCACTGGCTGCACTTTTTTAAACTTATTTTGCTCAGTCACTTTCAAAACATTTTGAGTCACACATTCCCATAATCACAGCTGTAGCAGGTTTAAAAGGTCACACACACACACACACACACACACACACACACACCTCCTTGATGGTAGAAGTTCATAAATGTATTAATAAGAAACATGTACAAAAGCAGCTGTGTCACATTAAATAGAGTAAATGGAGTTACCATGCACATGTGTATATGTGTATACACATATTGTCAAACAGAGCAGCTACCAGGGATTCCCCCTAATCAATCAGTGAAGCCTCCTCCATAATGCAGGCTGGGCCATGAGGGCTCCTAATTAAGCAGGTGATTAGAGTGTGCTCAGCAAAGATCATGTCTAATGAAAGAACAATGAAGTTCCCACATTACAGGCTCATCTATCCATCCGCTTAACTTCTTCCTTGTTGCACCTCGACACTCTCGTGTCTTCTATCTTCCCATTAGCTCGTGCTCCCACTTAACGCTTAAGTAAACTGCCCACTGGGCTAATAATGGTTCCCTCTCTGTTTTTGTTTCATTTGCTGACAGAACCCAGGGGTTGATTTCGGGGACGTCTCTGAGCGTTTGGCCTTAAGGAAGCGACTCCAGTGTCGTAATTTCCGCTGGTACCTTGAACACGTCTATCCAGAGATGCGGATCTACAACAACACCATCACATACGGCGAGGTGAGAAGCAGGTTTGCTAGAACATGTTACTTCTGCTCAGTGTTGGGCGAGTTATGCGAAAAAAAGAAATTAGTCACAGTTATTAATTACTCAAGCAACAAAGTAAATAGTTACTTTGTAAAATAACTATTGTATCGCTTTTGTAAATTACTTTTTACATTTTTAAATGCTCAAATCTGTCAAGAATTTGGACCCCACCTCCACCCTCTTTAAAATATACATGCATGTTCAATTAAATGGACACTTAATACAGTAAATAACTAACAGAAACAATGAACACAAATCTAAACTATTTCAATGTTGCTGTGGGACAAAGTGAGACTAGTCTGCAATCAAATGTCATGTATAAACAGCCACCCAGCTCAACCTCTGGTTGGCTCACCACTGAAATTTTACTCTACTTTACCCAACTATTATTTAAGCAATTGTCTCACTAAGGAAGAAACAACTGTAAGAAAAATCTTTGCTGCTCTGCTTAGAGATGTAATTGTGTCATGACTTGTTTAAGTGATTAAAGTAGGTAAGTCAGTACATAATTATTTTAAAGACTGAGATCAAATGATCAAAGTATTTAAATTTGATTATATTGATTTGCAGTTTAATTAAAATGGTGAATATGTAGTGTGTGGGGAATTTATTGAAAACACCCTATTTCTGATTGCAAAAGGAAACGCTTTTATTTTGAAAGTGTCCAGGAAATGATAATGCATGCTTGCAAAAGAAAGTGTATGTTGTTGATGTGGAAGTGAGCTTCACCTTTTCCCTCTCTCCTTTTGTAAGTTGCTTCATGTTTGAGGAAAATAAATCTGTTTGAACAGCTCGTTCTGGTCATTGCGGCGGGAAGAGTAATTAATTTGATTACTCATTACTGAAAAAAATAACAATGTTATTCTCATTACTGCTTCTACGATATTATCATCTGCAATTCTATTAAAGATGGCTTTAAGAGAATGCATACAGGGCAGCAGAAAATTTGATTCTGTCGATGATAAATACACACAATTAGATGGTGCGAAGTGTTTGTGAGCTGTGCATTATCCAGATCTTTATTGAGAACCATTTATCTGCTGCACAGCTGTCAGCAGCTCTGATATCAATCTAGTTGGGACAAAATTATTTGCATATAAGCGGTGATCAAACACAAACTGATGAGTGCAGATAAACAGTCAGGCATCATCACAGCGACAGACTTGTAATTTCCACATTAAAGATCACACTTTAAAGATAATATAATTTAATTCACTGTATCTCGTTTAAGCTTTCCTGTTGCTGTAGCAACGCCCGCCTCACCACACGGGATTAGATGCAATTTCCTCATAATGGGTTTTAATTAAACACTTATTACTTTTCCATTCCAACTTGATTGTTTGAGCTTGGCTGCACATTCAGCACAGTGGGGGAAGAAAACAGGATTATGACATGTTGAAGAATTGAACATGCTCCAGAGTCAGATAGTGTTGTACTGTAATGTAGAGTCTCACTATTTTTAATCAATATCAACAATGGGAAATAGAGGAAAATCAATGTCAGAATAGATAAAAAAAATTTAACCTGTAGATTCGTCAAAGCTCTACGATTTTACTCCTGCCCGCTGCTTGTTTTGGCTCTGGCACCCGGCTAATGGATTCCTCAGAGCGGCAGCCACTTAAGTGATACTATTTCAGATCTGTCGACAAGCTGGGTAGCAGTTACCTTGTGTTGCCACACAGCTGCCACAGCAGAAGTGAGTCTCATCTGTCACTAAGCATCAGCGCCGCACTCGGCCATGCTGCCCGGCCCAGCAGGGTGGAACCTTCACTGACAACAGCCTATGATAGATATGTCACAACCAGGAAATGACACAGAACGGAAGCTCACACTCAACGCGCCCCACCATCTGGGGGTGTGGTGGAGGCATACACAGATTCGGGGGAGGTCACCGCACGCCGATATCTAATCATTGCCCCAGCCGAGTCCCCGTTGTGTGACCGAGCCGCAGCCGGATCGGAGGTGGTGTGACATCCATGCAGGGATGAAAGCAGGGAGAGGTTTCAGGAGAACCGAGGCTTCCTCAGCAAACAAAGTCAATTGATTTGCTTTCTGTTTTAATCCTGCAGCAAATGTAGCCACAGCGTGAACAACTGGGAGGCAGGAACTACTTTCTTAGTGGTCAAAGCAAATCCTTCAACACCTGTGTTGTGCCAGAGTTTGACACGTACATGCTGAAGCAAGGAGTAGCGGGATAATTAAATGTCATATTTTGCACTTCCATGTCAAATATTTAATTCATTCTAGATTTGTGTGTTTCTAGTGTGTTTGTATTTTAATTCAGTTCAGTTTGCTTTATTGGAATGAATGTTGCCACTGTTTTTAAATTAGCATTTGAGTTAAAAGGAACATAGTTGTATTTCTTGAACAGTAAACAATTGCTCTCTGTACAGTTGTGTGTATGTGATGCAAAACACAAATAATAAATAAGTGAAATACATATTGATCTTTTTTATACAATTATAATATTGGAGGGTTTTAAGCTGAAATGATTTTTTATTAAAAGCCTTGCAATTGAAAAAAACTGACTGAGAAAAATTTTATTCCCCCCCCCCCCCCCCCCCCCTCCACCCAGGTGCAATAATTTTGCTTACTTATTACTGTCTAATTTCAGAACTCAAGGAATCGGAAATATGTTCTTCACATTCTTGCCAAGAGTTAGATGAGAAGATCAATAGAACTGTAATGTACACTAAAAATAAAGCTACAGCCAGGATATAGCGAAGCTATATACATAGAGTGGAAGCAGGAGAAAATAGGGGGTATGCTGGACTAGTTTTTCAACAGGCTCAATGATCTACTGGCGAAATAAAAAGAGTTACATTGAGACACAGCAGGCACAAACACAGTTTTCTATGTACTAATGAATTTGGAGATTTTGTGCAATTTTGCTTCTATAACATGTTTTTCGTTCAGACTATAAAAAGATTGTGAAGACTCTGCCTTTAATGTTACTGTAGCTTCACTTTGTTCATGTTGCCTGTGCAGAATTCCTAAAATCAGCAATATTCATTTGTTGAACGTAGCGCACAGCACTGCCAACCTTGTCTGCACTGTGAGGTTTCATTGTAATACAACATGTCAGATCCAGTTACAGTCACATCGTTTGTCTTAGCAACCAATCTTGAAAGTACAAAGGAAGGTCTAAAGCTGGAAATCTCATTGGATTGGCTTGTGTTGAATTCTGACATTTTCTCAAAATGTTTTTTTTTCTCTGAGCTAAAATGTCAAACCAAACCAATTTTATTCCTGACATGTGTTTGTTCATACATGGATCATATCCTGATATATACAGTGTTTCTTATGGCTAAAACACTGTGAACATTTTATTTATTATTTACTTTTTTACTAGTATTTTCTGAATTTATATGTCAAACTCTCTGTGGTAAAACATTTGACTCAAACATTTGACTAATATATTTCTAATATGAATTTTGAATGTGGCTTCATTCAATGTTCATATTTCTGTTGTGGAGATATCTGCAAATTAGATCATAGCTAGATTAGATTCTATTATTTTTATTCCAAGTATTATTATTGCACATTTTAGAAGTACAAAGCCACAAAATTCAAATAGCATCTAACCAGAAGTGCAATGCCATATATATATATATATATATATATATATATATATATATATATATATATATATATATATATATATATACATACAAATATACAAAAAAGTAAAAGTATGCAATTATATTAAATAAGTAGAGTGGTGGTATGATATAAATATGCTATGACTAAACAAACATGACTATAAACATATAGTAAATAAGTTAGAATAATAATAATTATTAGAATGACTAATATGTAGGGTGACACGGTGGCGCAGGGGTTAGCGCTGTTGCCTCACAGCAAGAAGGTCGCAGGTTCAAGACCTCCGGGGTCTGGGACCTTTCTGTGTGGAGTTTGCATGTTCTCCCCGTGTCTGCGTGGGTTTTCACCGGGTACTCCGGCTTCCTCCCACAGTCCAAAAACATGCTCAGGTTAATTGGCAACCCTAAATTGCCCATAGGTGTGCGTGAATGGTGTGTGTGCCCCACGATTGGCTGGCGACCATCTGGGGTGTATCCCTGCCTCTTGCCGTAACGCGCTGGGATAGGCTCCAGCAGACCCCTGCGACCCTAATGAGGAATAAGCAGGTATAGAAAATGACTGACTGACTGACTGACTAATATGTAAAGTGTTCTTAACAGAGCTGGGAGGCTTCATTTTCATTAAATGGATATGAGAGTGGTATCAATATTCTTGTCTAACACTCTGCAAAATTAATAAACTTGTTTACCCAATGTCAAAAATATTACTTTATGTCATGATGTCCATGGACCTACCATCTACTGTACTAGAACTCTTGTCTCTTTCTAGTGCTTGATGTTCCTCCTGTTGTGTCTTTCAGGTCAGGAACAGCAAGGCCAGTGGCTACTGCCTGGATCAGGGCTCAGAGGACGATGACAAAGCCATCCTCTACCCCTGCCACGGCATGTCCTCCCAGGTCAGACCACACCCATCAGCTGTTTGTGTGTTCCTCTTCAGGAAGCTTAGAAATACTTGGTACTTCATGAATCATATATCACAAATTTATGATAAATCATATCATAAATCACATGTTGTACAAGCTAACATGGCCTTTGCACACCCCCGCATTGAATATCCTGAACCAATGTGGGGATTCCTCGTATCCAAGACCTATAATTAATGTAAATATTGAAAAAGAAAGAAATACAAACATGGTTTAGTCATGTTGCAGGTAGTTGTTTAGTCTATATGTAGCTGTAGTAATCCGTGTGCATCAGTCATAATAAATAGTCATAACTTGTCATTGTTCCATACAGAGTGGAAGGTGAGGCTACATCTTCCTCTTGCAGCCAATGAGGATTCAGAGCAGATTCTGAGTATTACAGATGGAGGATATGAAATTAATTTGCTTATCTAAAAATGTCAAAACATACAGTGCTGTGCTACTCTATGCTTTTAAGTGCACAGTAGTATGCTCAGGTTTATTCTTCAAAGCAAATGCTTGATCAGCTACTCCTATTCCATCATTGTTCACTGTCAGAAAACAATGGATTGTGTCCTGGCAGAAAATAAACTGAGGGTACTCTTTCCATTAAGTTTATGGACAATTCTTTTAACCCTAAAACTGAATGTTCTGTAGATTTACAGTATGTAATCTGTGCCAATAACAGAAAGATATGTTGTACATTAAGATTTATTTTAAGACTCCAGTTTTGTTGTTTTTTTGTTTTTTTTTAATATCTTCAATTTAATTCAAGGTTTTTAAGCAGCTAACAAGAAGACTGTCTTTACTCCATGTCACCTTCTGGATATTCAGCAACACTGAGTATTCTAAACTGACTGAACAACTTTGCTCCCATCTTTCTCAGCTGCCATTACTGAACTACAACCGTAGAGCAAATACAACTCAAACTAGCATGCAACCTCAGCACCATGGTTCTCAGCCATGTCCTCTGTTCTCTGATTGGACAAGTAAAGGTTTGTCTGGGGAAAAAAACACAAATATACCAAAAAACAGAGGACTGAAGGAAAATGATAATTGAGGGAAGTACATAGGAGGGCGGAGCCAGGCTACAAGAAGAGCAACGTGTCTTTGAAATCAATCAGTGGAAGGCAATGACTGAACTCATAAATCCATCATTCGGAATGTCCAGATTCAAGTTTAAACATTCTTAATTGTGTTTAATTCTTGAATGTGCTATTTTTTGTACAGCTGATGGTAGCTTTTGGTAGTAGGGCTCACCAGATTCCAGGATTTTTGTGATGGTAAAAGAGAGGCAGTGGTAAAAAAGAAGATATATCTAATGGTGAAATATCCGAGGTGGCGCACACAAGGTGCTGTGCCTGTTCCGCCACCATGCAGGGTACAATGAGCAAAGCATCACCATTTCCAATCGCTCTATTCATGCAGATCTGCTGGAAAAAACTGGAAAACTGGGGCATTCCCAGTGGAGAATGTATGTAATTATATGAATGTGTAGTAGGTTGCTGCTGAACAACCTAACCTTTACTTGAATGCACCAAGACTAATGGGGCTGTGGGTGGGAGGCTGTTGTCTGTTGTGGTTATTTTCCTTCTGCACAGTGAAAAAAAAAAAAAAAAAAAAAAAAAAAAAACTGATCCTGAAGAGAAATTGTGCAAATGCTTTTCATGAAACATTTTTTCTCACATCTCCCACTTTTCCACTTCTCTCTCGCCAGTGAGCGACATGTTCATTATCTGTCATATGAGCGAATATAAAAAGGAGGCCAACGGCAGCTCACCGGCCGCTCTTCTATTCTCCTCCACTGAGAGCTCAGTGGGGTCCAGTAATGTAAAGCTTCACTGACTCTTTTAATCCTGGCCCCCTGGGGAAATAAACAGATGGAGATGAATTTTGTGTCTTTGTATCATTAGATTACAGTGATGACCGACATTACAGAGAGCGGGACGAATTCAATTTTGTGGGACGCTGTGATTTTGCATTCCTTTTGCCATTGCTGCTTTTACGTATGAAAAAAAAGAATATAATTGCCCAGAATAAATCTTCTGAGGAATAATCTCTTTGCTGACGCTCCCAGTGGAAATCTACATTATGGATAATGTTTCAGCTTCGTCCATTAGTGTAATACAGTGGAGCCATGGTGAAGCAGCTACAAAGCATCTATACATTCACACTGCTGCTTTGCCAGTTTAAGTAAATAATGCATTCTTTTCCTTGGAGTTTCTGTTAATGAGATTTGAGTTTCAGCTTTTGTTGGCTATTACAACCCCTGCCAATTGCAAATAATGTTACTATCAATATATCACAGGCTAATGCGACGCCTGTTTGGGGCAGGCTGACTGCTTGGCCCTAGGAATGTCGAGAACCGTGGTACGGCTTCTTGCAGCATTCTTGTGAATGACTCATCTAATCAACCTCACCCTCAACCCTGCTCTCCACTGGGTCCTCCGCAAAACGATGAATGGTTCAGGAGATATGTGAAAGAGAGTCATACATATGCATACAGATAGAGATCTTTTACTTTATAGATACATAACAGTACTACAGCGCCACCTGTCAGCCAAACGTCAGCAAATTTGCAATAGTCACTCATACATCATAAGTACACTACACCATTGAAAGTTGCCACTGATAGCATGCTGCATTCAGGAGGAATCACATGGTTTGTACCACAGCAAAAAATATGAAATAGTCGCTTTTTCTGGTTTAGTACAGATATGATGTGTACTAAATTTTGTAACCTGGTTCTACCAAACTCTTTAGTACATTTCATTCACTGCCATTAAATGAACTACAACCAAACTAGCACACAGCCTCGATATCATTGTTCTCAGCCATGACCTCTGTCCACCGATTGGACAGGTAAATATATGTCTAGAGAAAATCTATGAAAATACCCAAAACCCAGATGGAGAACTGAAGGAGAATTTAAAATTGAACAGAAGTACAAGAGCAAATAGTGGCAGAAAATCTATAGGTGAAAATGGGTATGACTTATATTAATAGTTTTGTCTGAACCCACAGACTCCAGGAGAAAAAGAAATTTGGTGCTTACAGTTCTAAGGTTAAAGGCCAAAATGTTAAGTCATTTGTTATAGTGCCACCATTTGGCCAAACGCACTTCCTCTGGTCCCCAGCATTACACCCAACAAGTGTGAATTCAATTGGATGAACGGATGTGAAGAAATGCAAGGAAATTACAGAAAGACAGAATTTGCCTGAACTCTAGATAGATTGTATTTTAGAGCTCATCTCCATTGTGGGACAAAGAATCTCATGCACAACCAAGTGTAACACACTTGGTTGTGCATGGTGCAGAGACACACTCAGCTCTGCTTATGCTGTGGGGGCCCCTAAGTCCCTATAAGGAGGTTTGTGTGGAAGCCAGAGGCTCGTTCAGAGTCCCAGGTTACACCATAGTCCCAAATGGAGGGGACATGTGCCAGGTCCCAAGCCCTTCTTACAACAATTATTCTCCGGCATCAACGTACTCCTGGTGGAGCTAGGTACTAGAACTATATAATGTACCAACACAACATCTTATATTTACATTGTCATGGTGGTGCGCCATTAATGATCTAATTAAGAATCCAGTGAATAGCTTGACCTCCAAAAAGTGGCTCCAAAACTTTCACGATGCCAGGGAGGCAATGAAGCGTCTAATGTTGCTGCAGAGTCACAAGTTAATTGGCTTGGCGGAATCATTTCCTTGTGTTAATTATTTGTTATGGTCCCATTTTAAATATGTTAGCCTGTTAAAAGGCTGCCAGACGGAGCTGTAAACAGGTATTAATGGGGATTATAGGAGATTTTTTTCTTTCTTGTGCCCAGTCATAGTTTACACCATGGATAAATCTGTTTACAGTGTTACAACCTCGAACAACCTTAGACAGTGATGTAAAATGCAATGAGGGATTCTTAATCAAACAACTATGACCTTACCACCTTCAGAAAAGTAGTTCACAGCATTATATGTCTTGCATTAGTCAGCGATTGAAATGCGTTTATGTAAATGTCTGGCATTCCTTAGTCCAACTAATTCCTATTATATCTATTCCTTTCAACAACTTTATAAACAGCCTGACCGGCTCCAGTGGACCTTCAATGACACATAAAGTGGTACTTTGTTGTTTTCTTATTTGTTCAGAGTGGCTATTCAGGAAAGTATATTGGATTAAAAACTGCTTCTATTTTACAAGGGGTAACACCCACATAAACTACTTGTTGTACTGCATATCTACTTTCTCCATCTATGCTCCAGAATCCGTCCACTCAGGAACCTTATTTATTACTTATTTAGAGAGATTTTGACATGCTCATATTGATTAAAGGTATATGGTTGGTAGGCATCAAACACACAAAGAAGTGGAGACATGCACACAGGCTGGATTTAGAAATGTTACCACTAGATTTTTCTTTGTAAAAAAATCTTGAACACCACATATCATTCCACTTCCACTTGACAATTCTGTTTAACTTTGCTTTGGTTGATCGCATAAAATCACAATCAATTACATTGCGGTTTGTGGATGTAATGTGACAAAAATGTTGGAAAGTTGAAGCCACTGTATGTGACAGCAGGGAGTGTTTTTTCCTACTACTGTACCATACATTTTTTTTTTTATAAATTTAATTACAAGTGCAGATTGTGTCACATGAAACCTTCATTTGCAAAGGAGGTCATAAAGGTTCAATATCATTTTTTCTGACTGAACCTATGTTAAATATTTTCCTGAGTTGTGTATTTTCAGTGATTTGGAATTTCCTGATTTTAACTTTTAATTTAATGAAGGGACAGCATATGTCAGTTTGAATTGTCTAACTAAATATCTATAAATATATTAAAAAATATATTTTCTTTCTATCTTTTAAGCTACATTTTTACAATACACATTTTTTACCTCTCTTGGTCATTTTTTAAGTATCTTTACCAAATGAAGGATTTTAGTCGTCTGCATAAATTGCTTAAATTGTTGATGCAACAAGTTAAGTTTCTGTATCTGCTAATAAAAGAACATGTTAAAAATTCACATGGAGCTGAAACAGTAAAGTCATCATATATTTGCATCGATAAAGCATTGGAAGACACAAATCAGCTTTGCAGCAGTCTGGGTTCAGAGACACTGATCCTTCCAGACCATAAATCACATCACAGAGCTGCAGTAGCTACTCTGTGCTTTAATAGATGACTGTATGTGGGATTCAGGTCACTCGTGCAAGTGTGCTCTCGCACAGCAAGGCTGCTGCCTTATAGGTCTACTGAAGACCTATATCACTTTTCAGAGGTTCACGTTCATAAATAATAAATGTCATCCCTTCTGTATCCTTACGTAACAGATACGTATCATCACATACGACTTTCATGTCTTTCATGTGCAGGATTAAAGGGATCAAGTTTAGGTTCAGGGAAATGTCATTGTATAAGCCGTGCACTCTGGTTTCCATGCAAAATTTCATGTAACACTCAGTCTCATTTTTCATATTGTATGATTTTTGGTGAAAATTTGGTTGGCAGTTGGTAATAATAAATTCAAATGATAATGGTGTGTTATTACCATGCTTTGAAATTACATTAAATACTTTTAGACTGTTCTGCATCAACCAAAGTTAGCAGCAACAGTCTCCCACAGACACATCTGGCAACATTTTTTAGCTCCTCCCCCTTTTGAAAATGCTCTTACATGAAATCAAAAGGAAAAATAAATGACATTCACTAACCTATCAGCCAATGCACTTTAAGCTGAGTGAAGAAGAATTCAAACAGCCCCATAGAGATCATCGGCTGCCATGTAAAGGCAGTTGCGTGACTTTTGACTGTTGCTAACTAACTCAGCAAACATTAGTTAGATGAGGTGATCGGATTATGATGTGTTTAAGGTCAGCTCAGTAAATTCAGTATTAGGTGAACGCAGATTATCATCATGATGTGCTTAAATGTTGCATCATTATAGGAAAATGGACCAAAGAAATTTGAACAAAAAAAGTGAAAGAAATAAATAAAGAAGTTATGGATTGTGGTATCAATCAAAAATCTCAGTCTCAAGCAGATTTTAACAATATCGTAATAATATCTATGATGAACCATGATAAATTCAGTCATAACCATGATCTATCACTTTCATACTGTTAAGTCTCTAGTATTTAATCATGAATGATTAATGGCACAGATTTCAGTTTATGATAATGTTTATTTTTGCAGCTGAACATTATCTTGTATATTTTACTTTTGATCATTTACACAATTTTTCCTCAGATACTGAGCTGTCTTTATAAAAAGTGGAGCATTTGTTTTGTGCAGCTGATTGCCGCTACAGTACTTGAGTCCAGCAGGGTGACACATTGGTTATCTCTGTGTTGCAGCTTGCCCGCTACTCTACTGAGGGGCTTCTTCAGCTAGGACCCCTGGGGTCGACCACCTTCCTGCCTGACACGAAATGCCTTGTTGATGATGGCAGAGGACGCACTCCCAGTCTGAAGAAATGTGACGCTGTTTCAAGGATTTCACAGAGGCTTTGGGACTTTACACAGGTAAGAAGAAAAACAATGATCTGCTATTTTGACACTGATCTTCACCAACAGCGCACCTCACCAACACATTTAGGGGCTGCAAACACAAAAAACACACAATTTCTCACACATAAATTGCTATTTATAAGAATTACGCTTTATAACAAACAGTTTATAGATCATTATATCATCATTAAATCCTTGTGTTTACATAACTGATTTTAAACCTTTAATTACCTTTTTTGTGGCTTTAATGAAATTGAAACATACTTTAGGTGCATTTATTATCAGTTATGCTTTTTTGCAGCTATTGCAGATCTAAAGTATAAATTCTTGTTCATAATCTAACAATAGCTATGTTTATAAGGCTATTAATGCCACCATCATATTGTCGCACAGTCTAAATAATGCATTATATTGTCTAAGTTACACATAATGTTATATGTCTGGAAGTATTCACCGTTCCGATGACAATGTATAAATTATGTGACTCTGGCCATAATGCATTTATATAATTAATCATTTATGATTATAAAATAATGAATAATATTCTACACAAAAGTTCTTTGTTTTTGTTTTTTTCCCTTATAGATTCCTTTTTGGTGTTTTATAAAAAAAAAAAACCATTTTGTTTTTCCTTATGTTTGTTTTTTTTTTCCATTATTTTAAGAAATGAGTTACCTTCATTTGTTTGTTATAAAAAGGTCAAATCAGCTTCAGCCTCTGCCTTTTTTTTTTGGTCAAAACAACAGGTACACTTTTTTTTCTGCCGTTTGTTTTATTTGCTCTTTGTAAATGATGTGGAAAACTTGTATGGCTATTCCAAGCTGTCTGCCTAAATAAACTGGGAAAAAATCTCAGGAGGACTTATTTCATATTAACTAATGTCTAAGGACTAATCTAAAAGGACGTAGAAAGTGTTTCCCACATTTGTACGTGTTTTCTTTGCAGAACGGCCCGATCATCAGCAGAGATACCGGCCGATGTTTGGAGGTAGAAATGTCCAAAGACGCCAACTTCGGCCTTCGCCTGGTGGTGCAGAGATGCTCCGGTCAGAAGTGGATGATACGAAACTGGATTAAACACCCCAGGCACTGAAGCCAGAACACAACCTCGGAGACAGTTTTGGATAGTGTTTCAAGTCGCAGTCGGATCTCAAACTGTGAACAATTGAGAGAGGAGCAGGGACTGGTGCCACCGGTGTGTGCTGTTTCACACGCGGACTGCACTGAGCGCTGAGCTTCCCTCAGGCCACGGAGCTTTCCAACACCGAGTCTTAAAGAAGAACACGATCAATTCATGTGTTCCACCGAGCTGCGTGTTCAGAGGGCTTGCAACAACCTGTTTCATTTTTGACGTTCAGCTACATGTACAGAACAGAGTAACTGAGGTGGTTCAAAAATCCTAGTAATTCTTTTGTTTATACTGTAAAACTATCAGATCTTTGGAGATGAGAAAGAGAGAATGTGTGTTTTGTTTTCAAGTGCTTTCCAAGCAAATAGAATTGAATATAAAAAAAAGAAAGAAAAAAGATAGGATTGCAGCCACTTGCCACATCAAAGTGATTATTTCAGGCTGTGATTTGGAAAATTACGTCGGACATATTTGCTGCCCTGATGAGACGTGTAATAGGCTTCAAAGGGGCTGCTCGTCATCTGATCAGGAGGCTTTTTCAACTACATTCACACAAACAACCACAAGACATTGTTTTCTTTGGACTGGATTGCTCGCTGAGGACAGGAAGAGCAGTCATGTGCCTTTTTTCGCTCATTTTTCTGCTTCATCTGACCAGGGAATGTCAGTCAGTCCCAAAAGCATGTACAAAATTAATTGAAAGTTATTACTATATAAAACAATGTATAAAACAGTCTAATGAAAGTAATATATTGTACAAAAAAAAGTGATATCTGTCCTCTGATAACAATTAGGATAATAAAAATCATTTTTATGATGAGCTGCCTCAGCGTCTTTGACTTTACTACTCAGCTTAGATGCTAATACACATAATCATGTCAACATGTGCTGTCTGTGGGTTTCTGTATGTGTTATATAAAACATTTTTTCCTTTTGTTGTGTAATCGGGTCGCAAACAGTCTTCTGTTGTGTCTGCACTTACAATCAGCTGAAGCCTCAATCAGCTGTCTGTCCTGGGCTCTGTAATTGCTCCAACCTGATGAACCTGAAGCTCTGAAAGCTTTTCACTTATTATACTCTGAGAGAAACATCTTTACTTGCTCACTTTCTCTCATGTCTTACTAAAAATGTGGCCATTTGGGAAGCGTGACTTTGACTAGAGGGCGACACGGTGGCGCAGGGGTTAGCGCTGTTGCCTTACAGCAAGAAGGTCGCAGGTTCAAGACTTCCTTGGACCCCTTGGGTCTGGGACCTTTCTGTGTGGAGTTTGCGTGTCTGCGTGGGTTTTCACCGGGTACTCTGGCTTCCTCCCACAGTCCAAAAACATGCTGAGGTTAATTGGAGAAATTGCCCGTAGGTGTGAATGGTGTGTGTGCCCCACGATTGGCTGGCGACCATCTGGAGTGTATCCTTGCCTCTCGCCGTAACGTGCTGGGATTGTCTCCAGCAGACCCTTGCGACCCTAATGAGGAATAAGCAGGTATAGAAAATGACTGACTGACTTTGAATAGAATCATGCAGTATGTCTGCAGCAGAGAAACTCACAATATTTTTGTTATGCAATGTATTATTCAAGTCAGTTTATATATAAAACACATTTAAAACAACAGATGGTGACCAAATTGCGATACAGTAGTTACCAGTAGTACTTATGTAAAATTCCAGTATTATCAGTAAATATGTGCTCAATGTATTAAAAGGGGAAAATACTCTACAAACATGCTGCAGGATGTACAGTAAAAGACATATGCAATTGAAGCTGACTTTACTAACTATATCGAGGCTTAATCACCATTTACAGCATTCACCCACTGCACTTCCCAATTTACATTATTGTGGTTCTAAAATAAAAACAATAAATGAACGAAGCAATAAATCCCTAAAATTAAGCCATATGCATTTTAAAAATCAAAATATTATTCATAATATAACATGACAATAAGAAGAAGAGTTATATCTGGCTGGATCAGCCACTGAATGGTCAAAAGTTTCTTGCAAACATTATGGGAAACAAAAATGCCCATCAGCGACAGTGCTAGCTGCAATATATGATCGATAATTTATAAAATATGCATAATAAAATGGTCAATATTGTATCTACCCATACAGATTTATGTCTACAAAGCCCCCGGGGTGGATAGAAAACCTTTTACACAGGCTATGATGGCACCCATGGTAGCATTGGAATGTCGCAACTGTTAGCTCCTATGTCTGGTCATGTGATACAGTGAAGGCACCTGTAGCAAAGATGCTGGGTATACACGGCAAGTCAACAATGGCGTGGTTCACTCTTTCTGCTCTAGAACTCGTTGTTAGAAAATACCTGAGGGGGACAATGGTGAAGCCGTCTTTATGCAATCAACATTAATAGTTTGGCAAAATTACACAACTCACAAATCAGTCTTATATGAAGGCAACACAGGCTGTAAGTGTATATTAGCTATGTTAGCTTATTATTAAAATGACTAAGTAGGCTACAAATATATAATGAGCATTCATAATTAAATGTTTTGTTTTTTGTTTTGTTGCAGCGCTTCATGGTGAGAATGACATACCACGTGACTACTCTGCTGTACGATATTTGCTGCTTTAAGTTTAACTTCCATAATGTATTATGTTTTGTTGCATTGATGAATTTATAGAAATACAATAAAGAAATCTGATTTCTGGTTCAGTCATTTTTATTTCGAGGATACAAATACAATACAATCCTCTTCTCTTTCTCTCCTTATCTGGGCAACAGAGTGCAAAAAAACGCAGCCTGCAATTATAAAAAACATATAAATAAATAAAACATCAGCCTTTTGAAAAGGCAAGTAGGCTATTTAAAACAAAAATAAGCCCACTTCATTTTGATTTCAGTATATTTTTCTGCATTGTACTGACTTATTACACCTGTTTGTTTACAACAGCCACCTGCCTGGCCCCATGGCGAAACGTCGCAGGCTATGACGTAAATCTTTATTGGCAGAAATGTTGAAATTTAATATTCATTATAAACATTTTACAGCATCAGAATATGTTAAGATATGTTTCTGATGTTTGTCCTTCTACGGAAACAATATCAAAAAATATATATATATTCTCCCCTTCGTTTCCCATTTTCATAGATTTTTGAAAAAGCTCCACTATGGGGGCGCTAAAGAGCCGCAGGTTACCAACCCCTGGTATAGACAGAGTGTAAGATGAGAAAAAAAATGGTGAGCTGGAACAGAAAGCTAGTAGTCCAATGTGATTAGCTGACTCTGATAACTAACTTACAGCTGAGTTAACAAATAGAGAACTGCTAACTGCTCAGAAACTACATGAGGAAAATTGGTCTTTCAGCAACTTACGTTACTTATGTTACAATTGCATTATGCCTCCTATGGAATCAAGCCTTGAGGCACTAAACATTGATAAGGTTAAAAGTGATAAAAGTCCTGCTGTTTGAAAATACAAACATGTATAATCTGTGATCGGTGGACCAGACAAGGTTAGTGAATGATAGAATGAAACCATTTGACCTGACTTACAGTGCCTTCACACTGAATGCGACACTCTCGACAGACGCAATGAGTGTGACGTGACAGATGCAATGTTACTGCAATTGTAAATTTTGCAGCACCAACATATGACAGTGTACCACAATATCCAATTCAGCATTGACAAGGTGTAGTATGTCACTATAGCAGTTACACGAAGCAATCAAAAATCTAAAATGGAGGGAAAAAAATCATTGTGGTCGTGTGGAGGTTTTCCGGAGCTGTTTTCTTTACTGCTGTTCTCTCGTCAACCATGGCTGAGGTAATTGCATTTTGTTTGTTGTAGACATCCGATTTGCATCAGAAACCCTAATGCCGCCATGCCTGGGTGCACAATATCCTCTGGAGACGGACACAGCTAGACGAATATCATCACCTACTCCAGGAGCAGCGTCTGGATGGTCGTTTCCAGCGGTGCTTCAGGTTGAGCTGTAGCTACCTCCACACACAGGAGCCACTGGGGAAAAAAAACAAACAAAAAACATCAAGGTCAAAAGATGTATTTTCACGAAAAACAAATAGCGCCTTAATATTCATGCTGTTGTAGATCTCATATTATTTTAATATAATTACACACTGCAAGTTTTTAAAAGAAAGTGTTGAGGAATCCTCAGAGTCTCTGTGGCAGCTGGACAAAACTCATTTGTTAGTTCATTTCCCTCCCTGGTGAGGATGATGACATTTACTTTAGTCTTTTAGCACAATATGTTCATGGCCATGGATTTATATTTAAATCCATTTAAAGGGATCCTTAATGTGCTAAAAGGTTAGAGCAGTAACAATAATGGTGAAACCTTACTTTTTTTCTATTTTAAACAGACTTTATGCACAGCAAAATTGCTGTGAGGAAATACTTCTACTGTGATTTTTAGGGGGCAATGGAAAGTGAAAAGTCCTCTTTACTGAGGTTACCCATGCTATCCAACCCGATTGTTCCAAAGGCCCATTTTAATTTGGTTTCCAGTTGGTTTATTCTGAGAGATTGCCTGCACTTGCCACCACGTCATGCCTCTTTGCCTCTAATCATTTCATATAAGCAATGCATCATCCATGTGTCCTCTAAAGGGAGACTGCCTCAGCCCTCCCAAGGTAATAACTTATTCTGGGCCGAGACAAGGTTTACAAACACACCGCCAGTACAATGTCTCACAGCGGCTGTGTCAGGAAGTAGCCTGAACCAGCAAATTATTATTCTAGCTATATGGGTTTCCCCGGTCTTAGCAGCTGCAGAATAACGCTCCCCCGGCTGATAGAATGAATGGATTCAGCGAGGCTTGTCTGCTGAGTCCACTGACAGCAGTGCTCTGAGGGTGAGGCGACACACACTGTTTGTGGATCTGCTGTAGAAAATGACCGTAGAGAAAAAGAAAAATGAGAATTACTTTGATTTAATGTTTAAATTAGTGTTTAATGATTAGTGAATTGTTGTTCGTGGTACCTCAATTGTCTACAATTTAATTGTAGACAATTGAATTAAAATTGTGTGCCTTTGTGTGTTTCCGGGTTTACAGCTTAATTTCCAGTTTTCAGACTTTTTAAATCCTCTTTGAGCTGTCAATCATCAGGCCCTGATTTTCTCTAAAACTTGCCACTTGAGTAGTGGACACAGAGAGACTGTCTACGCTGCTCTATAGTAGCTTCTGTTGTCTGTGGACATGGCTGTGTTCCACATATACAGATGAACACCATAAGCAGCAATAAGTCAACAGCATTAAATGAGTTATGTGACAGTATGAGAATGTAGAAACTAACCTGTCTAATCTCAGGTAGAACGAATAGTCAAATAAATTCACATAAATAATCACTTTCATTGATAAGTCACTTCGCACACTGAAGGACCACAATGCAATGTTGGCTGAGAGTCACGATAGGCTTGGCGGAAGTCTGCACTCTCAGATCGCTTTTCTAGCATATCAGGAGTTACCAAGAATGCTTTTTCATATGTAGTTTTTGTGATTTCATTAGTTTTTGTTAGTTTTTGTCAGTGATAATAACCTTGGTGCTCAGTGTGTGTGTGGCTGAGAGAGAAGGTTAGTCTGCATTACAGATTTTATTTTCCCTGAGAGTGGATGACACAGTGACAGTGAGTGATGATGTGCTGGTGGATGATGAGGGTCTGGGGGCAGAGAATAGTGTTAGGGCTGGGGGAGGGTGTATGTGTGTGTGTTGTGTGGGTTGGGAGGGTGGACAAGGACACCGCATCCATCTCATAAGCAGGGGATCCTCGTTCATTCTCATTGTGATGCTGACAATACTCTTTTTACACCTGGGCTGCAGCCAAGAGGGAGAAGTGACTTCATTATTCAGACAGCTGCAGGCTGGGGGGTGGGATGGGGTGAATGCGTTGGTGGGGGTTGCAAATCCAACATTTCTATTGTGAGACCAAACCGATGCTAATTCCCCAGACCGCCGTGAGCGGAAGGTGTTTGAACGTACAGTCAAATCAGAAGTATGAGCAAGCAGTCACAGGTTTATTTATCTGCAGAAACACAGACAGCAATTACAGCCGTGTTTGGGAAACGCAGAGATGTGGACAGATAGCCGCTGACAGAAAAAGTGATGAAAGTTTTAATGAGCAAAGTTTGACGAGAGACCATAAACACAAAACCATGATTAATCACGGTCCAGAATGCTGAAGCATACAGAGATGACATGGAGGTTTCCAGCAATCACGATATAATATTAAAAAAATAACAATAATGATGATGTTTTTTTTCCCGCTAATTAAATAAATAATTACTTCACTCTAAAAACAAATGTATTGGATCAACACCAAAAATTAACACAAATGTTTGCATCAATCTTTTTTGAGTTATGACAACTTCTAATGAAATTATGTGAGTTTAGTGGAATCACATTTTTCTCTGCAATCCACTTAATAATTGATGTTTTTAAATTGTTTCATTTCATTTATTTCTGACTTACACTTAATATTTCAATTAGATAAAACATTATGCAATGTGAAATGCACATGCAATGCAAAAACGTAGTGCATTGTGCGCATTTACTTGGTGCACTCAAACGTCCGAAATTTTGAGTGTGGATCGTTGGGCACAGTGTGGATCATAGTGATGTAGCGAAACCTATGTAACTACATAGAAGATGGAGGCAGATGAAGTGAGGGAGGCATCTACAGAGATGATACCAGCGTAAATGCTTTGAAAAAACACTAATTGTAGCACAAAAAAACACACAATGCCAGCAAAACGCAACGTTTTGATCAAGTATCGACCAACTATCAAGTGTCAGTGATCAGTGTTCTGATTTGGAATTGGAGTGACTGCAAAGAAGTTTCCTGAGAGAAGTGTGTCATTTGGGATGGAGCACCGTTTCCCAAGTTTCCCTTTCTGCCACAAGCCACACCGAGCAGCACCACCTCATACATGTATCTCCAACACTCATCTCCCTCATTTCACTCAGTATATATATATATATATATATATATATATATATATATATATATATATATATATATATATATATATATATATATATATATATATATATATATATATACACTTCACCTTTAAAAGTTACAATAACTTGAATTATGTTAATGTTAATTTGATGTAATCATCAACTGGTGTATGTGTGTTTGTGTTGGGGGAAGTGGGGGTGAGCTTGGTGCTCAGATGTGGAGACAACTCAGGAGACAATGCAGAAAATAACAAAAGTTGTCCAGTGCACCAGTGACTGAGGATAAATTGTTTCACACCAACATTAATAATAAAAATAATAATACATTGGACTTTTGGACTTATATATGGCTTAAAAACACTTAAAAAATCAGGTTAAAAAACAGGGAAAAGCCAGGCTGAACAGGTTTTGAGATTTTTTTGTAGAGTCAGAGTTCCTGATGGGCTGTGGGAATGAGTCAGGTTTGACAAGTCGCTACATCAACAACACCACAACTCATCGAAGAATGTTTGCACCTTTAGCTTTTTTTATCTACAGATCCTGCATTCCATTAAATGGCCGTAGGTCCCTTGAATAACTTTTTTTCGAGTGATGTCTATCAAATCCATCATTTATTTCCTGTAGTCGGGGTAATAGTCAGATTTATGTGTCAGCTGGTAATTTCTGTACATATTAAAGAGCCCTCCTTGAGATAAAATGATAATTATCCTATTTGTCATCCCTTATATTCTTACTCTGAGCTATCCAATGGCACTTCATTCATTCTGGGCCCACATAACAGGAAATACTCCTCGTCACATTTGATAGAGTGTCAGTTCATCAGGGAGCAATATGCAGCACATTGATGATCAGAATTCTCAAATAAATGTTGCATCTACCATATTGAAATATTAAAGGGAGATTTATGTATTTTGGATATCTAACCCCATTTCACACATTCCTGCATAGAGGTCATAATTGCACCAATTTCAATGTTTTCCAGTGCAGCTTTGCCTGAAGACAACCAAGGTTACAGAGAAGTCATGTACTGTGATCCACTGAAGTGTCCTTGAGCCAGATAAGCTCCTCAGTACCACTTGTTTCTTCATCTCCACTAATATCGCCACTCAACTAAATGTATGTGCTCTACCAGGAAAACATTCAATGAAAAAAAAAAGATTTTAAAAGAACAGTTCATTATAATGGCAGCACTTTGGAAAATAAACTCATTCACTCTCTTTGTGAGAGACATGAAGATCAATACCACTCTCATGTTTGTGGGTTAAGTACCAGGCTGCAGCCAGGAGGTGATTAATTTTAACTGGATGAAGGAGCTTTGGCTTTACTGTACCAGCACCTCTGAAGAGAACAAATTCATACATTTTAACCTGCTTTTTTCTGTGGATAGACAAATAAAAATAGCTTCACAGGGATAAAACCTAAGCTGTGTTTTGGTTTGGTTTCCTGGTACTTGACAAATTCTGACAAGACTGTTGCTTTGATATCGGGAAGAACTCTGGTCCCCATAAATAATGTTTTTTTTCCGTTTTACTACTTTAATCAATGGAATTTTACAGGCCCGTTTCTATGATGTGCCACTACCTTTCATACAAAAAAGCAAAAAAAAAACAAAAAAAAAACAGTTTTGATGGGAATAAAATTCAGAAACAAAACAAAGGGGGAGAAAAAGTAATACAAAATATTAAACCATTAAAAAGTTATTTGACCTTTTGATGTCACAAGGACAAGGTCACAAGGAATCTTTTTTGAAAATATATTTTTTTTTCATTTCAACATTCATTACAATAAAAAATTACCTCCAGCAAAAGATGTTTCTGCAGCATGATCACAAACAAAATGCTTCAATACAAAACCCTGAGGATCAATGTGTGCTAACAGTTTGTCAATTAGGTGAGTTAATTAGCTCCTTCATGTAGACTGAGTGAATGTCTCCCTCCATACAGGTGTGGATGATATGTGCATTGATTGATTTGTCCCTTCCCCTTCACAGCTGGTGGTAAGTACTGCTTTACAAACAGAAAATAGAGACTGCTATCACTGTTCTTCTCGATGCTCAGATGAAGCCACTAACAGATCAGCCTAAATAAAAATATGTTGATCTGAGCTTTTATTGTCTTATGTTCTTATTTTTTCAGAGTGACGCTACTTCCACCCTGTTTCTACATAAACAGAATAGATTTGTATAAATAAGCATATACTTTGTGGGAATTTATTTACAGTAGTAATAAAACTACAAAAATATATAAAATATAAGGCCATGGTCCAACCGAACATCAGACCCCAAGCAGAGCACCATACTGTAAGCTGAACGTGATATCACACAGATGAGGATCTTGAATAATATAATTATCACTGAGGAGAGAACAGAAAAATAACAGAAAACAGAAAAATACAATTATTATTATGTTATTACTAATTAAGAAGTAAATCAACAGAATGGAATGGAAACATTCTGGGAGCCCCGATTGAATCAGTGAGCCCAGATTTAATGTAGGTCAAAAGCATCAATACCGGTGGGTGGTGAATGAAAGAACCAGTCATAAATCTATAAATCTAACCTCATCTGTTTGTATTTTAAATCTCCGTTCATGCTTGTTCATTTTAAAACATTTTTTTGCACCATGGCATGGATAGGGGCCCACTGACATTAAGAATGTACAATGTCCAGTATTTAGTATTACGCCCCTGGTAAGGAGAGTCTTACTCTTGATTTATAGCAGTTATCCATCCACCCTGTGTGGTTGTGTGACAATCGCATAGTGACAAGACTTTTTAAAACCAATATGCTATTGTCTTATTCAAAAGATTATTTAAAAGAAAGATTAAATATAGATATAGGTTAAAAATATGAGATAAGACACAAATATAAGACAAAATGTCATAAATATGAGAGAAAAATACAACATCATGATAAAAAACGGTAAGATAATTCAAGATAAGTTGCGTCAATATTGAACTAATACAGTATATATATATATATATATATATATATATATATATATATATATATATATATATATAGTTTCATATATTGCAGGACTTGTCATGTAGAAAGGTTCAAATGCAACAAAAGCTTATAATTTTCTTATCATTGTCGTAGAAACAAGACAATAAAATTGATTATAGACATTGTACGTGAATCTATAATCACTCACAGAATTCACAAATAAAACACTGTTTTGTTCGGTATAATTACTGTATATTTACATATTTACACATTTCTATATAATGAATTAGTTCCCTTTCATATCAGATTTTCCAATGAAACAGACAAGAGGGTTGAACTCAGGCAGGATCATGAAAACAGTGACCACTTTATTGGCTGGGTCTGCTGCCAAATGTACAAAACTTTGTGAAGATGTTGAACAGTGCTCTCATGGCTGAGATCAGAGATACTAACCAGAAACCCACTATTGACAGCGAACAGCAAGAACAAACACCTCACCGAGCAGTTTATCTCTTTGTCTCTATGTGCCTCTCTTTAGGTGCATGGTGCAATTTCCTAATCAACAATAATTGCTTTATTCTGTCAATACTGCAAACCGGCGATGGAGATTTCAGACAGTTATGCTGTACAAGCTGATGATGGGATGAGAGATTGGAGAGAACTGGTTCGTGCCTGAACAGCTTGTGGATCTTATAATGAGATCTCCAGAGATGAGCAGCACAGTAGCTCCAAGACACAATTAGGCCTAGCGTTACTCTGCCTCCAAGATGGAACTTTACAGGCAGCACTGAGGTGGTGTGCATGCATGTGGGAGTGTGTGTGTGTGTGTGTGTGTGTGTGTGTGTGTGTGTGTGTGTGTGTGTGTGTGTGTGAGTCCCCACATATAGTACTGATGTGTTTGAGATTTAAGCTAAGCAATAAATTATAGACCATTTTTCCAGGACCAACTATACCATCCCCATCCTGTTAATGTTAACATTAATTTCCATTTATCATGTTTCATTTCAAACTTGATTTGCTTACATTTGACGTCCAAGCCAATCGCGCTGTATGTTTACATAGTAAATGGTTGTAGTCAGATCACATCCTTTCTCCAGACAAAGCTCCAGGCTGATTCGAAGACTCGGAGAGGAACTGCTCCCTTAACAAGGTCTCTGGTAAATTGGTTTGGACTGCAGGAGTCCCACATGTTCAGACCAGTCCAGCTGAGGAAGAAACTGCTCCAGGGCTCAAAATAACTGCTGTAAACCAACGTGTTGTTATGCCTTTAGGCCTTGATTTGGCAAACGAATAGAGAAACAGGTTCGATCGGGTTCAGTGGGCTTACTTAATATGATAGGGAACGAACAGTTATCTGCAGGGACTGTTACCGAGCAAAGACGAGGAATCTGTAGCTGGTAGATAGTTTTAATAAGCCCGGAAGGTGGTATCAGATGCTCACACTTGTTGAATGGATTTACAGTGTTGTCGTGTGTTCCTGGTTATTCTTTCAACAAAAAAACAAACAAATGTCTCCAGATCAATCTTAACTAGCGTTACTCATGATCATGTACATCCTGCTACACTGTCATTGTCCGTTCCCTTGACAGATAGGAGATCTGTCACTTCAGTCGATTCGGATCATTCAACTTCAAAGACTCGGATCGTTCACGACGGCACAAAGCTTCGGAGCCACTTTTCTTACTACACTCTGAAACGGCTTTAATAAGCAATTTTCTTCAGTTAAAAACTTCAACAATTGAAATGAGAGAATGTCATCCAAGAAACACCATGAATCTGGAGCTGAAAAGCGAAACAGGAAAAAAGAGAAAGACGACAAACTTGCATCCCTCTCACAAAATTGCCACTATCATGCCACTATTGTTTTGTTTAATGTGTAGGATTAGAATGCTAATTTTTAAGGTATTTGATTTTGTCCTACCATATTAATATCATATAAATACAAATTCTACTAGATAGCATAATATAATTAAATGATATTTTTGGTTTGGGTATTTTTATTCGTTTTACTAATGAGATATTTTTTCATTTAAATCATATTCATAGGGTCAATGCTCAAATATACCACCAAATCAGCAAGAAGATGAACCAGATGATGAACCATCGACAAGCAGTGCAATAAGCAGCCAACAACCATCCAACGTGTCTGAAGGTTCAAGTAAACAGCCACAAACAACAACAGTCACCTTAGAAGAGACATCTACACCCACAACTGAAAGCCTTCCCTCGGAGGCATTTGTTTTATTTATTTGTTATTGTGTTATTGCTCTCTCTAATTTATTATTTAACATACAGTATATTATTGTATAATAAAAAGTAAATTTAAGAAGTAAAAGTAAAGTAAGACTTATTTTCAACTGTAAATTTCGTGAGCTTCCAGGAGTTTGGTGGACAGGCGGGCGCGGGCGGGGGGGCCTCCCTACAAGCTGAGCTTAGGGCCTCCAAAACCTTAGCAGCGGCCCTGCAAGTGGTCCACAAACAGGTTCATTTCTCAGGCTTCATGTGCAAACAAAGCCCTGCTGGTCGATGACGGATAAACAAGCAGATATATTAATGGGCATTTTAACAATTTGTGATACACTTAAGCTTTTTTTGCAACAGTGTGGCCAAAAAAATAAAAATAAGATCATTTTCATATATGTACTTCATGTATGGTTCATGTATTCACTCTTGCATACTCAAACATATTTGTTTGTTGTTGTGTGCAGCAGAGCCTCATCACAAGTTTCAATGGAGACCTGGTTCTATTACTTTGCAAAATGCATGGCAAAAAAAGCTGAACAGCATAAAAATGATCTTGGTTTGTTGGGATTGATATAAAAGAGTGTGTGCATGTATGTGTGAGAGAAAAAGAAAGAGAAAAAGAAAGAAATCATCAAAGGCCAGAAAAATCAGGCTTTCTAATGACTAAAAGGGCATTAAAATTAACATTCAAATAAAAAAATAGGTTAGGTAAGAATTTGTTTAAAAGGTTTGATGTGGCTAAAGTAAAATCAATATTTATTTATTACAATTTTATTACCTAGCATAAAAAAATATATTTTTTTAAGGAACCTAAACAGTGAAACCGAAAAGTAACTTCCAGGTTTTTTAGGTCCAACATCCTGTGATGATGTTGACTCTAAGGTCTAGTGTTTTACTGCTTTGCTGGCCTTTGTTGGGCTAAGGAAACCTACTTCTTTGTATTATGGATCCAGTAAAATTGCCAGTAGCATGATATCCATTGAGCTTTTCTCTCAGGAGCCTGGTGAGTCCCTAGCTAGGGGAATTGTTGCATCACCTCTTCTTGGAGCATCTGTTTTACCATTTTTAGTAATGTTGACATCCAGTAACAATATTGTGTTTTAAATGTGTAAGTCAGACCAAAATTGTGTTTCAAGTTTGTTCCACAGTCCTAAAGTGGCCTACAAAAATCAATTAAAGAAGCTTAAAATGCTAGAATCAGCAGTGTGATCTTGTTACTGCTGGATTAATGTGCATTCAGATATCCATAGATAATAAAGTCAAGAAAAAGACAACATAAAAAGTAATGTAATCATGACTTTCAAGAAACCATTTCTACTTTCTGCCTCACATCCAATTACTGCATAGTTTTCCTCTCAAGGTGTGCATTGCTACTGTAAAGTGTTTTTAGTGGTCACAAGATTACACTGATCCTATAATACAGCCTCTACTCTCCATTTCCATTTGTGGATACAGTGAGCTGTGAATATGACAGCTATATTATCATATTTTTATTCTCTTGGTTGGTATGATACAAGGTTATAGGAAGCAGCTTGCAGTGCTGAGCATATTTCCGCATACACGCCACCCCCCAGTACGCAGGGCCCAAAGGGCTGCTGTATGCTAATAAGCTCCATCAAGGTCAGCCAGTCTCTTCGCTGCTCCCACATTCCTGTGTTCTTTCCGCTTTGTAATGACAATGATGACTTCACTGCTGCTATTTCCAAAAACAGCACAATGACTTGAGGGGGAATGCATTACCAAGAGCAGCATTTGAGGTTATTTGCCATTGTGAGGTTCCCTCTTTCTGCAGCTTCATCCCACCAGAAATCTGTCACTGTGTTTCCTGCTCTGGTTTCTGACATTGCTTCTCCTACATATTAACACACTGGCCCTGTGAAAATGCTCTGCGTTATGATCGGTCTGACTGTAAACATCAAGGAGTTACACAGCGGACAATATAGTGACGAGGTAAAAACCTCTACTCTTTTACTTGAGTATATTTCTGAGCCAGTAACTGATTGATTGACTTTTTACTGTACTGCATTTATACTTTTATTACTGACAATTAATGTCTGCTGAGCTCTAAATGTGGAGATTGTGAACAGCATATGGAGTAGAGAAGAAAAGAAAGTCGCGGCCTCCATCTTATTGGTAAGGACCCTAAAATCAACTTTATCAATAACATTAATGTTGTAGTCCAGAGGATCCTATACTGTAACATAGCATACTTGAGCTGAGTCACTAGTGAAGAGGCTGAACATGCACAGTGGTCAGCAGTTTGGCATTTCACTAAAGACAGTCTGAAACCTGGAAGGTAGTCAGTCAATCATCTTCTATACCCACTTGTTCTTCATTAGGGTCGTAGGGTTCTGCTGGAGTCAATCTCAGTGCATTACAGATAGGCAGGGATACACTCCAGACGGTTGTCATCGTGGGGCACACACCATTCACTCACACACTCACATCTATGGGCAATTTAGAGCATTCAAATAGCTCAGCATGTTTTTGGACGGTGGGAGGAAGCCAGAGAACCCAGAGAGAACCCACACAGGCACTGGGAAAACATGCGCTCCACACAGAAAGGTCCCAGACCAAGGTCTTGAACCTGTGTCCTTCTTGCTGTGAGACAACAGCGCTAACCATTACGCCACTGTGGTGAAAGCAAGTCGCATTAGTAAAAAGAGATGTGTGTATTTACTTGACACCAAAAAAAATATCCCAAATAATGAAATTGAAATCAAGCTTCGTCTGCAGCTCCTCCAGGCTGGAGCTGGATAAGGTGATCTGTGCTAGTGGTCCTCGCCAAGCTCTGAGAGGGAGCTGAATAATATGTAAGATGTGAACTGAGTAATTCAAACCAGAAGAAGCTAATCTTGAAAGTAGAGTGGACAAAAAGTAAACTATGCTAATATTTGCACAGTTGTCCATTGTGTTAGTTCACCTTAATGCACAACTATTTGCTAACTTGCTAATTTATTGTTTTTTCCACTTTTGTTGTCAAAAGGTCAGCTGGTAACAGCCCAATAGTAAAAAGTGTATATTTCTATTGCTATTAGGAGATTAACATCATCAATCAAGCCTTAGTAGAAGGACCACATAACCAAGCTATAACCACAGCTTTATTTTACTGTGCATGTAAACGTATGGATAGTTGAATTCCAGAGGATGAGAGTTTATTCGCTATTTAAACACAGTGACATAAAGATTGTGATATGATCATGGTCTGCATGGAAAAGTGAGGATTAGGGGAAGATTAAAAAAAATGTCATCATGACATAAAACCAAAAGTAAGTTCACACTATTCCAAGACATCAGCTCCCTCAGCTGGAAAGTGACGAAAGTCATGTGTAGTTATTATATGCATGTGCAGTACAGTCTAAATTTCATACTGAGTCATGACCTCTTGCTGAGTGCAGGATTTCTGCTTTGCACTGCACACTGATGTGTGAGGAGAAGCACAGTGAGAGTCAGTAATGATCAAGAAATGCAGTTCAATTTCAGAGTTAAGGATTATTGGGATGTGTTTGTGTCACTTTCCTGAAACCCAGTTAAAGGCTCATGGTCTGTCTGCACACTAACATCTGCTTTAGAAGCTGTGGATGGTGCAGGACAATTTGACTCATGTAATTCCAATCAAATAGAAAAGAGGGTGTTGATGTCATTCAAAAGACATTATATATACACATACACACATGGCCATAGTGTGATAGAGAGTGTGCAGGTGCATGTCCTCTGTAGATGTCAAAGAACAGCTGGTGGATATATCTGCCTCCATCCCAGAGCCAAACTGTCCCTGCTGTTCTCTGCTGACTAGCTTGGCTCTTTGCTGCCATGTTAACTCTACTTAAGTCTACAGCTCAAGGACATCTGCTTCCTTTTGGGAGAGGCATTCTGTGTCAAATCTACTCTTCATTGGAAAATCATCAGTGCTTTCGTTGGCCTACCACATCCGGCGGTAATGTATTCCTCTCTGTCTCACTCTGTTTCCACCTGCGCCTCTGGGTCTCATTTATCAAGAAGTGCTAAAGAAGTACACAAGTTCTTCCCAAAGAAGAAAGTCATTGCACTCAGGCCTGCAGGCAACCTCACTAATCACAGGGCTGATTGGTGAGGTTGCCTGCAGGTGCACGTGGAGCCAATTAGATTATCAATGGATCATAGAAAAGGTTTATCTAGATAATCTGAGTGATTATTGGATGACTGAGACTAATTTGTTATGGAGATTTCTGCTTTTTTCTTCTAGTTTTTTGTTTTATCTATTTTTGTGTATATGTTTAGGTTATGTAGGTGAGTTATAGGTGATGTATGTATGTGCATATGTATGTATACACATATCCGTAATATGTGTAACTATACTAAACAAATATAAATATAACGGTGATCACACATGGTGTATAAACGGTGGTCACACCAGATACTGATTGGGGTTGTATAGGTTACCATAAGGCACACCTATACAATAATCATGCTGTCTAATCAGCATCTTGATAGGCCACACCTATAAGGTGGGATGGATTATCGTTTTTATATTTGCTTTTGGTTTTATTAGGTTTTGCTATTTGGGTGTGACTTGAGAGTCTTTTCAGAATAAGGAAAAGAAAATTAAGAGCAAAGGTTCAGTAGCCATAAGTTCTGTTTCAGCCAAAACCCTTTTTGATCAGCCATGTAATGTTTGTGTTGTAATGTTGTTAGAAACAGTCCATCTGATTGAAATCAATTATATTTATATGTTCATTCATAGTCATTCATAGGTTACGGTTCATTGTGCTGACCAAAGATAGCATGGATAGTATTACCACAGTAATACCAAATTATTATAAAAAATAAATAAGTACTTCAGTTATTATAGGGGAGTGCCCTGGGAATCCTTTGGGGGGCGCTCCAGGAGTATGGGGTTCCAGGACCTGCTGACATGGGCCATCTGGTCCTGTGTCAGAGCTTGGTCCACTTTGCTGGTATTAAGTTAGACTTGTTTCCAGTGGGAGTTGGACTCAGCCCTTTGTCACTGATTCTGTTCATAACCTTTATGGAAAGAATCTCTAGGTGCAGCCAGAGCATTGACGGGCTGCAGATCAATTGCACTGATGCAGAATCTGCATTGGCCAGTCATGGTAAAGAAGGAGCTGAGGTGAAAGGCGAAGCTCTCGATTTACCCGTCGATCGACATTCCTACCCAAAAAGCCAAGCCAAAATTAGTTTCCTTTGCAGGGTGGCTGGGCTCTCTCTTAGAGATAGGGTGAGAACCTTTGTCATTCAGGAGGAGCTCTTCCGCATCAAGAGGAGCCAGGTAAGGTGGCTGGTGAGAAGCTTCCTGGACGCCTTCCAGGTGAGGAGTTCCAGACACTCCAGGAGTTGGCCCTGGGGAAGACCCAGGACATGCTGGAGAGTCGAATATTGGACCAGATTAGGCTCCAAACTATTACTAGTATACTACTAACAATTTTTCCACTATGAGCACATGAAGTAAAAGCAGCTTCTGTCATGATCAGTCTCTGTCTTTATTTTGAAATAGTTTCTCTTTGTGTTTCTTGTTCCATTTTACTTCCATGATTGAAGATTGATGTGATTTACTCGTGTTTTGCTCCACTCCTGTGTGTCATCAGTGATTACTTCTTTGTGTATTTAAGTCCTGCGGGTTCAGGTTTTTGTTCCAACCAAGCAGTAACATACCTGATTCTACTAATCAACCAGAGCCATTGCTGAGGACCTTCATTAGTAGAATCAGGTGTGTTACTGCTTAGTTGGAATAAAAACCTGCACCACACTGGCCCTTCTGGACCAGGATTGGTGGCCCCTGGTCTACACACACCAGACACTTTCTAGTGTCAAACTATCAAAGTAGCGATTTGAGTAAGTACAGTGTCTACACCAACATTGCTTTTGCTAATTAATGCTAAAATATACACCTAGATTTATTGTAATATGATTAGATTTGTAGGTCAATAACCAAGAAACTGGGCAACTGAGATTCTAACCTGATGCTGGAGGAGTCAAAGGATCGATAGGATTCAGGATGCTGAAAGCATCAATGTTTTAAAACTTTAATGAGAATTTGTCCAACAGTTTGTTTTTGTTTAGTTTTTTAAAGATACTTTTTTGGGGCATGTTTGCCCTTAATTTATATAGGACAGTAGAAAGATGGGAAAGGGGGAAAAGTAGGAGAATGACATGCAGAAACAGTCCAGCCAGCCAGGAAGTCACATATCATGTCACCCGAGAATCTGAGAAAAACATTTGTTGAGATATATAAGTAAATAAATAGCATGGCTAAAAGTCAGTGGTGAACAGTAACCATATTTATTTACTTAAGTACTGTGCTTAAGTACAGTCTTGAGGAGGTACTTGTACTAATCTTTATTCTACCACTGGATACATGATTAGTTGAAAAATCATCATAATAAAATGTGTGTGTGTGTGTGTGTGTGTGTGTGTGTGTGTGTGTATATATATATATATATATATATATATATATATATATATATATATATATATATATATATATATAAACCTTATTCCAAATTATAATGTTGCTGCTAATACTTATGTACTTTTACTTGTTGCTGAGTATTTCTTGGGCAGTAGTATTTCTATTTTTACTTAATTACTGTCACAGAGCATTAAAAATAGACCACTTCCCATGAATATAGATGGCGAAGGTCAATCTGCCTGAAATCAGTGAGCAGTAATCTGCTTCACATATTCATCTGAAATGAGCTCCTCAATAATCTTGGAACACACAAATCCAGAAATAAAATTACAGGTTGTAAGTGTAGCACATGCAGCTGCAGGATAAATGATTATATTCACTTGAGGCACCAGCCGCATCCTGTAAATAAAGGCGAGAGCTGTAATTTACTTTTGTGTATTCTGAAATAGAACTGTCACTGATTTTCTGCAGCTATTACACTGAACCCAATCTCGGAGGTTGAAATGGCAGGAGCCCCTTCCACCCGGCCCATTAACCTGAAGTCCTTAAGCCAATCGGCATGTTGGGTGCGTTTGCGGCACAACCCCGGCACGCCGCCACATTACATAGGGTGATCGTCAGCAGAAACTACTGATGCAGGTCATGTGGAGGTGGCGCAAAGATGGAAGCAGCTAATTGAATTGTCACAAGAGCTCTGCTGCGCCGTACTGTTCTGCCTCTTCATTGGCTGCCCTCCAGGCCTCTAATATCACGGATGAGTGGAATCAATCTCACCGTACACTGAGGTGGTAATGGCACATTCATACATTCATGCGTCTGTGTGTGCAGCGGCTCCAGGGAGTTAAACGGTAGCTCAATGGAGTCGAACCGACTGATCGAACATGCCCTACATCCTTTAGATTTCCTTTTCTAAACTCCGGATTCTCACCACAAACTCGTTAGGCTTTACTGTGGATCCTGGTGAAATCTCTCCGGATGCCCTCAAGTCAACATATCAGCCCACACAGGCTGGTGATCATCACACACAGCATCTACCCACAGGGTTCTTTCTTCTCTTTGGAAGGAGAAACACAATGAAAATCGTGTTTCCTGACTTATTTTGTGGTTTTCAACAAAATAAAGACCCATCTCTTTGGTAAAGGCTCGAAGCTATAACTGACACCACTCAGGGTCAACCCACCTCCAAAAGCTTTGATGACTCTTCTGTTGTGGGATGTACCGGTGAGCTGAAAGAGGAAAGCAGGAGCTTGATCCAGCTTTGCAGAGTCTGACATTAAAAATCGAAAATAGCTTAAAAACATTGTAAAAAACTGTTTTTTGCATCTTTAACACTGAATTACACTGATTTTATTATTTCTTTTTATTAATATTGAATTCAATTTTATTTATAGCCCAACATCACAACACAGTTGCCTCACTGGGCTTCACAAAATGTCAGCGACCCAGACATCCCCCGCCTTAAACCCTCCTTCGCGGCAAGGAAAAACTCCAAAACCCAGTGGAAACCCAGAGAAACCTCAGGGAGGACCACAGAGGACCAAAGGAGAGATCCACTCCCATGGACGGACAGGCTGTAGATGAACCAGGACTGACAGACATGCATCTGATGATGATTTATCAATATGTGAGATGTAAAAATGATTCAGTCTGTAGAGAATCAGGGGGGCCTTGATGAGTCGCATCAGGAGTCGTCGTCATTGGGCCTCATGCGGCTGAACTGAAGCAGTAGCCACTCCCAGTAATAAATGTGTAGTGGATGTTGTACAGGATCACAGCAGCAGCCACGATCCACAAGAACCTGCTGGACGGCAGAGCACAGAATCTCCGGGGAGTTTCGTTAGTAACATCCATCTGTGGACATGTAAGTCCACAGATGGAGATGGAGAGAAAAAGAGAGAGCGAGAGAGAGAGAGAGAGGGAAAGTGAGAGAGAGGGAGAGAGAGAGAGAGAGAGAGAGAGGGAAAGAAAGAGAGAGAGAGAAAGCGAGAGAGAGGGAGAGAGAGAGGAGTCCCCCAGCAGTCTAATCCTATGGCAGCATATCTAAGGGATGACCAGACCCAGCCCTAGCTATAAGCTTTATCAAAAAGGAAAGTCTTGAGTTTACTCTTAAAAGTGATAACCGTGTCTGCCTCCCGAACCCAGAATGGTAGTTTGTTCCACAGAAGAGGAGCTTGATAGCTGAAGGCTCTGGCTCCCATTCTACTTTTGGAGACTATAGGAACCACAAGGAGCCCAGCATCCTGAGAGCGCAGTGTTCTAGAGGGAGCTCTTTTATATATGATGGTGCCTGACCATGGAGAGTTTTGAATGTAAGGAGAAGAATCTTAAATTCTATTCTCGATTTAATAGGTAGCCATTGTAAGGAGGCCAAAATGGGAGAGATGTGATCTCTAATCTTGGTTCCTGTCAGAACTCGTGCAGCAGCATTCTGAATTAGCTGCAGAGTCCTAAGAGACTTATTGGAGCAGCCTGATAACAAAGAGTTACAATAGTCCAGCCTGGAAGTAACAAATACGTGGACTAGTTTTTCTGCACCCGCTTGAGAGACAATACATCTGATTTTAGTGATATTACGTAAGTGGAAGAATGCAGTCCTCGAAATTTGTTTTATGTGGGCATTAAAGGACAGGATCCTGATTGATCAAAAACAACTCCAAGATTCTTTACAGTGGAGCTGGAGGCCAGGGTGATCCCATCTAAAGTAACAAATTCTCTAGAAAGAGAGTTTCTGAGGTGTTTGGGTCCAATTACAAGAACTTCAGTATACTACCACTATAGGTGTGTGTGTGTGTGTGTGTGTGTGTGTGTGTGTGTGTGTGTGTGTGTGTGTGTGTGTGTGTGTGTGTGTGTGTGTGTGTGTGTGTGTGTGTGTGTGTGTGAGGGAATGACGTGTGTGCCCCTGGGGGTGAAAGGGGAGATCCCTGCGACCCTAATGAGGAATAAGCGGGTATAGAAGATGAATGAATTAATGAATCCTCTGTTTGTCGACTTGCCTAGTTAAATGAATATACTTAAATATTGTACTAATTTTGTTTAGAGGTGTTCGGTTCCATTTAAGATGGTTGGTTTTATTTTTTTTTTCCTCTGAATGATTAAAATCCCATTGGTCCCATCTCATCAGGCACCAACAGCTTCTCAGGTGGGGGTTATGGCCTCGTTTAGATCATGATTTTCACTGCATAACATGAAATCTTATCAGGTAGAAATGTATTGTTTTGGTCCAATTAGTTCAATATTGAGAAGAATTATCTTGAATTATTTTATTTCATTCCAGATAATTCTGCTTATTTCAAGTTTTTTTTTCTTGATTACGGTCAATATAATCTTATCCTTAAAACAAATATGTTCCTGCTTCAATAGATTTTGCTTATTTAAACAATAAAAACTGAATCAGTCAATCAATCAATCAATCCATAATGACATCATTATGATTAAATAAATCATTGAGTGTAGAAGTAAAAGTAGTAGAAGTTCTTCTAATTATTGCAGCAGCACAACACTGCAGCTTTCATACCAACATTTTTCTGCAGCAAAGTCACAAGAAGGAACATTTGTAAGCCACAACAGTGGTTAATAATGCAAAACAAATGCAAAATGTACTAAATATTCAACAAGCTGAAGCCCCCAGCTGAACTAGAAACACATGTCACATATGGGCATGTGATGGGCCCAGATACTGGAAGTATTAAATGAGCAGAGCAAACAGCATACAGTTTTCCAAAACCTGAACAGGAAATTGAAATGTGTTCACTTCTAATACAGGTCTGTTTTTTTTTTTTTAATTACATGTGGGCAAAGGCTTGAATCGGAGGTGGTGACTTCATATAGGAATCGTTCATCATTCCAAATATGCAGAGGAGTGAGGTAAAAAATAGCAACACACACACCAATCCTCTCCTGGATACTCAGAGCTTTATTTAAACGCCATTCAGAGATTGGCTGAGCATGAAATGAAAGCTTAGAGGACAATTCTCAACAGATGTGACTCATCTACAAAATTAATTCGGAAAACGTATTTAAATATTCATTCTTAGAGGATCCCTTTTTCATTGCTTTTTTTTTTCCTTTTTTGGTTCGAAATCAACTTTATTTACAAGGAGAGGAGGGAGACAGAAAATGTCCTGACAACTGATTTTGTTTTACTTCATTGGACTCTCAAAGATTCTACAATACAATAATACAATACAATACTAATGACACTCACATGATGTATCCTACTGACTAAATTTTCCTCAACTACCACCTTGAAGTTATAATTATTTTTTTATCGGAGAAAAAAAAGAAATATATAGTGGATGTGTGAAAAGTGGATCAGTCTCCAGAGGAAAATGTTACGTTTTTGCAAACCATAGATATGTTGAACGATTCTGACATGGTGATGTAGTTCATACGACAAAGAAACAGGCTGCAACAAAAAAGTTTCTGGTTTTAGAAACTTGTTTTCAAAAGCATCAGCATCTAAAAAAGGCCTTAACCTGTCTGGAATGTTCTTGTTTCCCAGCTTTATCTGATGAAGCTTAAGACTGAAATGTTGTATCTTTAACTAAAAAAGCCCCCTTGAATGTGTAGACCTCTGCCAGGCATACGGTCAAGCAATGCAGGTGCAAGATATCACCACCAGGGGCACCTGTTTGAATGTCCATTTACAGCGATGTTACCAAAAAACAGAAAATTCAAAGCAATCCAGAAACGAGGATTTCTTGCAAAAAGTGTGAAATTTAATCAGCTGCTCATGGTACCATTCCACCATTCACTGAAAGGTTGAAGAAAATCTGGTCTGAACTTTTTGAGTTATCTTGCTAACAGACAAGCAAACGCAGACGAAAACATATTCTACTTGGCAGAGGTAAAAAAGTAAAAGCGTATGTGCGCAGGCTCTCCCCTCTCTTGAAATCCTGAAATCTGTGTTGAGATTTGGAAATGGTTTGTTGCAAGTTATTTACACAAACATCTCAGCAATTCAGCTTCCTTCAAGCTCGCCGCCAAAACTGCTGGAGCCATTATCTTCTGTATTTAATTTAAAGCCGCACTTATTAATATTTATACGTTGAGCACTGAAAGAGATCATATGCGTGTGCTCGAAAAGTAAACGGTTAAGTATTGGCTCAGTGCTGTTTATGCCTTTTCCAAGTTTCGCAGCAGGATTGGGTGGATGGATCAGTGCTTTGTTTCATCGACAGGAGTTGGAAAAGTTACACGTATGACCGACACCACTGTTATCCAGACATTTAATCTGTGGGGTGCATTTGGTGAATTGATCTTTTTATCCCAAATCATATAATATTTTTCAAACTCTAACCGTTGTCACTGTTTTGTGCCTCAGACTAACTGTGCCTCGACCACAGTACTGTCACACTAAAAAAAGAGTATTTGTGAAAATATGCACGTATCATGAAGCGTTGGCATTCAACATATGTGCAGAAACATAAACTGCAGCAATTCTCTGCAGACTGACTTGTCTGTACTGTGTCATTCATTGAATTGTTGTGGTTATAAGTGTTATTAAAGATATAAATGGCCTTGGGATGCCACGTTACAGGATTATTGTAGGCAGAGTATTGATTTGACCTGTAGGTTGCTTTCATTTGCAAGTATCAGTCATGGTGGCGCATGATACTCACTTCTCCCTCTTTACTCATCTCTGAATACAAATGAGCTTTCTTTTATCTCTCTAAATAATCAGACGCAGACAGCCGCTGATGCCCTTGATGTAGTTCTTAAAGGGGACATTTGCACAACAAACATGCATGACAAAGCTAGTCCTTACCTCAGCCGAGAAGGACGCTCAGTCTACAGTCTGTGAAAAAGAACCGAGTTCCAGACTTTCGAGAGAAATTTCAAAGTGGAGTCTGAGGGTTCAATCTGTCCAAGGTTGTTCTCAGACAAAAGGAGCTTTTATCTCGCTGCTAGATAACCTTTGCAATCATTCGGGGAATTGTTATAATCAGGAACACTGGCGTAAAATACATCACTTGCGTCCTCTTTGACTGGAAATCAACAATTAATCATTGCTGTTGTGCTGTGCTACTGATGATTATCAGCGATGGAAGTGTATGTGAACAGAGCCAAGGACTAAACAAACAATTTATTACTTGTGCTGTTACAGAAAAATATGCCAAGGGCACACTGTACGAGGGAAAGGAATGACATCATGAGCATTATGGAGATCGGAAATTCATTGAAGCTTCTGGAAAGTGTTTGCAGAGACAGCAACAGCATTTAGGGAGTTACATAAAGCAGATCATTGAATGTTTACATCATTATAAATGCAAATATTAGTGTGTTACAATAAAGTGTCATTTCCCATGTTGTACTTGAACACAACACAGGAGTATGCTTAGTAAAGTATTTGTATGCTCATTGAAGTATTGTGTTTGAAATAGCCTGTTACTTTTATGTTGAAAGGGGAACACAGAAATAATAGTAGTAATATTATGTCCTTATATTTTTATATACATATGAAAGATGAAGGGTGACACAGTGGCACAGGGGTTAGCGTTGTTGCCTCACAGCAAGACGGTCGCAGGTTCAAGACCTCCTTGGTCCTGGGTCTGGGACCTTTCTGTGTGAAGTTTGCATGTTCTCCCTGGGTCTGTGTGGGTTTTCACTGGGTACTCTGGCTCCCTCCCACAGTCCAAAAACATGATGACGTGTGTGTGCCCCACAATAGGCTGACGACCATCTGGGGTGTATCCCTGCCTCTCACCTTAAACTAAAATCAATAAAAACAAACTGCAAAATGCTTCATTTACATTATTTTACATAAAGAGCATTTGCTCATTAACGATGATCCTTTCTGATTTGCAGTATATTTTTCATCTGCCAGAATAATGCTTAACGATGATTTAATTATAATAAAACAGCTTTGCTCTTGGCATTTACATTCCAAAGATTTATTAGCTTTTAATTTACCTCACAAGTGTGAATCCGGTTTCCTTGTCCCAGCTGTGGTGAAGCCAGAGTCAGCCGCGTTGTATCAGCTGTGATTTATGGTTTGTTTGCTTCCTGAGACAGAAAGGGTAGCCTTCCATACCCACAAACAATCGTGGCGCCGGCTGTTCTTGCCTCAAATTGATTCTCTTCTGTATCTGCTTTGGAAAATGCACTTGCTCCACCTCAGAGATCAATTGCATTTCAGTGTTATGGTCCTCAGACAAAAACAGCATGTAGATAAAGAAATCTTAAAAAAAAAAAACAATTACAGCCGGAGAGTGTGTAGAGAATCATATTTCTTGTGTATTTGACTTTTTCACATGTGCGCAAAAACTATTTAAGTCACAGAAAACTTATAGGATAAAAAGTACAGGACATACTGCTTTGTAGCTGCAGCACAAACTATACGAACACACTGGCTGTTTTGTTTTGAATTCAGCCTACAAATGCACGGTTGTATCATAAACGTATATAGTGTCTTTAACCTGAGAGCTGTATAAAGCCTCACTTTCGTCCTGCAGACCACACTATTATATCAATATCAGCAAGATACTGACACTTTCTTTAATCATTAGTTTCAGTTCGGCTGTTTTACTGTAATGTGAAATGAAATTGAGCAGCTGCTCTGCAAAGAGAGGGGAGAACTTTCACAAGTCCTTAACTTCAATCTGTCCAGTGTTGAAAACTTGCAGAGCATGAAATCAGACTGCAGTTTGCTAATAGCAGGATGAAAAGGGATTCATTTATTACAACAATGTGGATTTGTTTGGTTGCACTGCACGGTTCTCCTGCACAGTACATATCTATCCTTAAAAGCAAGAAACGTCTGTGTGTCTGTGTCAGGCCCGCCGCTCCGTACATGCAGACTACACAGCCAGCGTAGGGCCCCAACTAGTGGAGGGGGCCTCCAAAATTAAGATTGGAAAAAAACAAAACAAAAAAAACATAATTATTACACTAATAAATAGCAAAAATATGAATTAGTTCTACAGGATTTTTGTATACCCTCACTGAAATCTGGAAAATTTAAATGTTATTTATTGCGTAATAAAAAGACTCAGACCCCCGCAAGTCCTTTGGAAATGGTACAGCGAGTGGGAATTAAGGCTCTATTTGGAGAGCCAGATCTTTTGGCTCAGCTCACTAATACAAGCCGGCTCATTTGGCTCCTCTGTTGCTCCCAACAAGGAGCCGGCTCCTATCATTCACTTCAAAGACTTGGATCGTTCACTTCAAAGAGTCGGATCGTTCACGACCAGCACAAAGCTTCAGAGCCACTTTTCTTACTACGCTCTGAAACGGCTTTAATGAGCAATTTTCTTCAGTTAAAAACTTCGACAATTGAAATGAGAGAATGTCATCCAAGAAACACCATGAAAAGTGAAAGAGGAAAAAAGAGAAAGATGACAAAGTTGCATCCCTTTCTGGTAAATCTGTGTTATAACGTATTTGTTTGTTTTGCTAACACATCGTTACGTGATAAACTTGACAAGCTAGGCTAGGTTAGCCCAACTGTAAACAGGATTTGACAGAGAATAAAATTCAGCTCTAGCATCTTTTCTCTGCTCCAGGGGTCATTGGGAATAACTACAAGGCTGTCCTGGTAGTGAGGACCAGGAGGGGAGGGGGCGGTGGTTGGGGGATGATTTTACATCTGACCATGGTGTTGTCGAAGGTCTGTTAAAGTCGTGTGTAGTGCAAAAAATGTTCATTCACAAAATGCCACTATTGTTTTGTTTAATGTGTAGGATTAGAATATGTTAATTTTTAAGGTATTTGATTTTGTCCTAACATATTAATGACATAAGGGTTCTATCGCCTTCTCCTATCATTGTGAAATACAAAGGCTACTAGATAGCATAATATAATGAAGTGATATTTTTGGTTTGGGTATATTTATTCAGGTTTTACTCAGTGTTGGGGTAATTACTAAAAAAAAGTAACTAGTTACAAGTTACTAGTTACTTGTGAAATTTGTAACTACGTTACTTTACTAGTTACTGCATTTGAAAAGTAACTTCACTACTAGTTACTTTACTTTCCAGTTTTTTTAAGCAAATGTTAAAAGTTACTGCATGGATACATGGACATTGCCTTTTCATCGCTTTATTTTCAACTATCAGTAAAAGCTTAGCTTGTTTAGGTGGGGTCGGTTCGTGAGTGTCTTCTTTAACAGACTGGCTAGTAGAATCTTTTGCCACAGGTTTTGTAGTGCGGTGCTGGGCAGTCAAGTGTTTCATCAGGTTGCTCTTTGAGTTGGCAGCAGTTGAAAGATACCACTCACGTGGACATAAAGTGCATTTCACTCAAATGTTTTTGTCCTTTCTAGCAATAAAGTCAAAATAGTGCGAGTATCGCCACTGGCTGAATCCCCCTGCCTCCGTCTATGTGTCCTCCATTCTCCCTCTCTTTCCTACACACCAGCAACTACGTCACTCAACGCACTCAAATCCGGTTGCTGTGGCAACGGTGCCCAGACAAGCACACAGGCAGGTCCAACGACGGACAGGATGCATGCACCACTAAAACATATTAGAACTTTTTAGACTGACAAGAGTGGTTTGGGTAACGCAGGAAAGCACGTTCCTAAAGTTTAGTAAAGTAGTGTAGTTACTGATATTTTGAGTGTAATGCATTACTGCACTTTCATTACCCATGATGGTAATATCGTTACTGTAATCCGTTACTTTGTAACTCGTTACCCCCAACACTGTTTTTACTAATGAGATATTTTTTCATTTAAATCATATTCATAGGGTCAATGCTCAAATACATACACGGACCACCACATCAGAAGATGAACCAGATGATGAACCATCGACAAAGTGCAATAAGCAGCCAACAACCATCCTGAAGGTTCTGTCTGAAGGTTCTGGTACACAGCCACAAACAACAGTCACCTTAGAAGAGACATCCACACCCACAACTGAAACCCTTCCCTCGGATGCAGTTTTATGTATTTGTTATTGTGTTGTTGCTCTCTCTGATTTATTATTTAACATACAGTATATTATTATATAATAAAAGTTAATTGTTTGATATCTACATGTGTATATAAGACTTATTTTCAACTGTAAATTTCGTGAGCTTCCAGGAGTTTCGTGGACGGGCGGGCGTGAGGGGAAGGGGGCCTCCCTACAAGTTGAGCTTAGGGCCTCCAAAACCTTAGCAGCGGCCCTGGTCTGTGTACCGTGTATCTCTGACTGTGTGCCATATCATATCAGTTTTCAGATATATCTTGTGTACTTATTATTATTAAAAGTTAAAATTCCATAGACTCACGTATCACTGCTTACCTGCAGCAGCACTTTATTAACAGTATACAGCAGCCCTCCTCATGTTGTTTTCCAGCGCTTTAGTTACGATTCAAAGCTCGGTTGTTCCGTTTCTTCCTGCACCGATCATGCAGCCAATGTAATGAAAGTACTGCAGTAAGTATTGTCGTCTTTTGTTAGCTCAATATATGTCCATATCTTACACAATGTAAAATGTGTCTATTAAGACTATGTAACAGCCCAATACACCCTCATTTGGCCAAACATGAAACATCTACTTAAGCTTCCACTTTTTTGAAGGACTACATACTTCCTATGGACACTTCACTAGTTTCTGAAAAATATTTTTTTTCTGAAGACATTGCCGATTTTAAATCGCCAAAATAAAGAGTGCAACTGCAGCTACATCAGTCTGTGTGTGTGTTTGATGAAAGAAGAGAGAGAAAAGAGAGGAAGAGGTTAGTAGTTGTGAGAGTAGAAGTGAAATTAATTGCTGCAATGCTGCAAATCCTCATGAGCAACTCAGCAGTAGTATATTAAATTAGGAAAGTTGATCTACAGTAGATATATATATATATATATATTTTAAACCAATACAGAATACCTGCAGCCTTACTGCATTATATTCAGTTTTAAAATGTCAACCAGTGCCAGAAAATTATGTTTTCTTTCCATAAACAGATTTTTCCACCAATAACTGTTGCAGAAAAGTCACAAAATTGGTTCCTAAAAGTCCATCAGGAATGAAGTCTACAATGCTCCAAATGTCAAGAGCGCGTTTAGTTCATCCCCCCAACACAAACAATATTGTGAAATGGAAACAATCAGCCATGGCTGCAGTTTTAAAGTGTTCTAAACTTGCTTTTACTATCAGTAACAAATCAACCAGGGCTAAAATCTTAAAGATCTAAATCAACCTTACATTCCAAGCAACATGAACAAATTCCCCAAAGTGAGCATGACTCAAGGACACATTGATCCTCAAAGCTGCAGTATTATTGAACACAAAAATGGAAGCAGAATCATTTCACCATTTACCGACATTCGTTTCAAAAAACATAAAATGTTTGTCAGGGCTGAAGGACACTGAACACTTAAAGCGTTATCCCAGAATTGAATCCAAACTGTAAAAAAGCCCCCATACGCCACACGGCAGCACTGACATTTAGAAACAGCCTCTCTCCAAGGTGACTGCACAGTCACAAAACAGGATTATAAGATGGCAACCACATGCACACTGTAAGATCATTGTCTTAAAATGTAACTAACTAGGCAGTAATTATCCAGATAGTTACTGTAACTATTTTTTATAAAAACTAACTTACTCATTTTTGTAAAATAAAAAAACAACTCATGTGAATTCAGTTGTATTTACATTAATATGTGATTAACTGTATTATAATAGAGTAACTACCATAATCCTTCATTCATCATTACGGTAATCCTTCATTACCGTGATTTTCTACACTAATACTTTGACTACTGTGATTTAATGTAAAATATACAGAAATCTACTGTAAATAGTTTAGGGTAACACATGTTTAACACAGTAAATAACTGCAGATTTCACAGCAAAGTTTTATAGTGCAGCATTTAAGAATGCAGGCGCTGTTCTCTCCTGATGTCTACCTAATTCAAAGCGATATACACATCAGACACTGTAGTAGGTTTCATGAATCCAGGATGAGGTCAGAGTGTTCAACGCTGCAATCATCTGATCTAAATGTCACCTAAATGTTCAATGTTGAGGCAGATTTCTATCATCTGTCAAACAGCATAAAGCAAAGAAAGAGACGCTGTCTGCACTTGGATAATATTTTGGGAAAATAATTTAATGTGTTTTTATGGTGTTAAGTGTAGGCTTATGTTTAAGAAGGATGTCATGGAGGTTATTAAAAGATTTAAACTCCAACTGCAGCAGCTGCTGCTGTCTGCATCTTCATCATGAGCGAACAAGACTCAACATTAAGACATGTTGACCTGTGACACAACTTACACTTGTGGCCCTAGATATCAAGAGAGAACCATTTCAACATTTTACCATCAAGACAAGTAATGATTAATTCAATGTAGACATCTGACAAGTCCATGCTGAGATATTCCCGATGACATCACCAGGGTTATTATGCAGGTTACTAAGTACATGTACTCAAGTCTTGTATTTAATTAGTAATTTGTAAGTATTTGCACTTTACTTTGGTATGTCTACGTGAAATATTGTTTCACCTTTTAGTCTTTAACATCTTAGAAACAGCAGTGTGTAGTCGACTAACGTTTCAGATGCCTATGATTGTTAACAGCTCCACCAAATAGAAATTTTTCCCTCTGAACTTCTCATATGGCTTAATTTCAATAAAATGCAGTATTACACCACAATAATTAGAGAAAAAGTCAGAAAAGTGGAAACGGATTAGTGAATCAGAAGTTTTTTGTTCTTATTTCCTCTCCCATTAATCATCTCAGGACCCCTCACATTTATCTGCTGACCCTTTAAAGGGGCCCCATACCGAGGTTGGGAACCACTGGACTAAACGAGCTAACTGTCTATGAAGTAGTTCAAAATACAAACAATAACAATAACTCTGAATGTTGAAGCTTCATATTAATAATCTAATGATGCCAGATACATGTCAGAGGGAACATTTTGCTGCTTAAACAAGCCTTTACTTTGGAAAGACTTCAGAGCCACAGGAGACGAGAAGCGAAGAAATGAACCGATCTTCCTGCGTAAAATCAGCAGCACTATTATGAATCTTTAAGAAGCAGATAAGTTGTTCAGCCCATCGTTAGTATGTTGTTCAAAAGGTTAACACAAACTTTTCCTGAGGGCAGAGAGCTATCTGAACCGTGACTTTATTTTGGTTAATATAGGGCACATTCAGAGCTCTCAGCTCGTGTTTCCTGCTGACAGAACCTGCTGTACTCTCTCTTCTTGGACGGCATCACAGCTGAATTTTTACTAGAAATCCTGCCAAGTGAGACGCAATTTAGGATGACAGCGAGCAGCTGCCTTAATCTTCGCCTACATTCTGGCTGCGAGCCGGCAGACGCCATTCACCGAAGTGCTCTCAATGTTATTCGCCGTCCTGTATCGAAAGGCTTTAGATTGCTTACCATGCTTGATTGATGAGGAGGTGAAACAGGCTCACTCCAGCCAGCTCTATCTCTCGTGTGAGACACTCTATAATTAATTCAGCTTGCTCTAAAGATACTGTCCTGCTCCATAAGTCCCTGTGACTTAAATAGCTGCAGTACTGTCCTTGTTGTGTTTCCTCCCTCTAGGTGCTGTTGTCCCTCTTAAAAATGAGATCACAAGTCCTATTTTGTGGTGTGAAGAGCGAGTGACTGAGCCAGCAGTTCTGCGGAGCCGAGTTATTTTCTCTTGACCTGCTGGCACCCAACCAATGGAGACATCTTCCAAGGAAACAGAGAAATGCGTTAATGAAAGTTATGACTTTTCGTTTATAGTAATCACAAACAGTAGCACAAGCACCAGCGATTAATTATCTGTTGTCAGGATGATATGTAAAGTGATGCTATTTTAATTTGAGGCTTGGGAACGCTCATTAATCTTTCCAGGATCCTTCTTAGTGCCTGAGGGTGTGTTGTGGTTTGTTTGTTCTGTCCTGAATCTTTACACACATTGCTGCTTGCTGGCTCATGCTGGCTCTCATATTTCAGATAAAATGTTCCTGTGAAGCATGCAGGGGCATGAAATATGTTATTATTGTGTTATGAACATTTTTGTTTTACAAAAATCAGTGGACAGCAATCAATTTTCACAAATGGGTCCATACAAACATTCATACAAACAGTATTTCACTATCCATTCAATTTATTACCACACTGTAAAACCAATAAAATGTACAGTAACTAACTGGCAGCAAGTAGTAATTGAAGTATGTACTTTTATTGTACAGAGAGGTTTCGTAGTCTGATTTACATAACATTATTATATATTATATTTGGGCACCCCAACAAAAAAATTACATCAAGATCCTCCTTTTGCAGAAATAACAGCCTCTAAACGCTTCCTATAGCTTCCAATGAGGGTCTGGATTCTGGTTGAAGGTTTTTTTGACCATTCTTCTTTACAAAACATCTCCAGTTCAGTCAGGTTTGATGGCTTCTGAGCTTGGACAGCCCGCTTTAAATCACACCACGGATTTTCAATAATATTCAGGTCTGGGGACTGAGATGGCCATTCCAGAATGTTGGAAGATACTTGTTCCTCTGCATGAATGCCATAGTGGAATTTGAGCATTGTTTAGGGTAGTCTTGTTGAAGTATCCGGCCCCAGCACAACTTCAACTTTGTCACTGTTCTATGCGACCTTTAACTTTAGGAAGATTGCCAGTACCTGCACTGGCCACACAGCCCCACAGCATGATGGACCCACCACCAAATTCTACCGTGGGTAGCAATCTTGGAATGCTGTGTTCTTCTTCCGCCATGCATACCGTCCCTTGTTATGTTCAAATAACTCAATTTTAGCTTTATCAATCCACAGCACCTTATTCCAAAATGAAGCTAGCTTGTCCAAATGTGCTTTAGCATACCTCAAGCAACTCAGTTTGTGACATGTGCACAGAAAAGGCTTCTGTCGTATTACTCTCCCATACAGCATCTCCTTCTGCAAAGTGAGCTGAATTGCGATGCAAAAAACGATGCACAGCGACACCATGCTGCAGCAGGATCATGTTGTAGGTCTTTGGAGCTGGTCTGTGGGTTGAGATTGACTGTTCTCACCATCCTTCACCTCTGCTTATCTAAAATCTTTCTTGGCCTGCCACTCCGGGCCTTAACTAGAACTGTGCCTGTGCTCTTCCATTTCCTCACTATGTTCCTCACAGTGGAAACCGATAGCTGAAATCTCTGAGCTAGCACTTTGTATCCTTCCCCAAAACCATGATGTTGAACAATCTCTGTTTTCAGGTCATTTGACAGTTGTTTTGAGGCTCCCATGTTGCCACTCTTCAGAGATGCAAAGAGGAGAACAACTTGCAACTGGCCACCTTAAATACCCTTTCTCATGATTGGCTTCACCTGTGTCTGTAGGTAAAGGGTCAATGAGCTTACCAAACAAATTTTCTGTTCCAATAATTAGTGCTAAAGGTATTCAAATCAATAAAACAACAAGGGTGTCCAAATATATGCACCTGCCTACTTTTGTTTAAGTAATTAATGCACACTTTCTGTAAAGCCTATTAACTTCATTTCACTTCTCAAATATCACTGTGTTTGTCTACTATATGATATATTTAACTGAAGTTGCTGATCCGAACGATCAATGATTTATAAAGGAAAATCTTGAAAATGATCAAGGGTACCCAAACTTTTCCATACCTTTCCAGGTAAGTCAGCAAAATGAGACGAGAATGGTGAACCTGCTTCATGTTCTCATTTCTGTTCTGTTTGACAATTAGCTCATACATACAGGCAGAGTCTCCAATTAACCTCAGCATGTTTTGGACTGTGGGAGAAAAACAGAGGAAACCCACGCAGACACAGGGAAAACATGCAAATTCCACACAGAAAGGTCCCAGCCTAAGAGAAGTTTGCAGTTTTTAGCAAAATATGTTATAATATATAATATATAGTCTGGGCTTCCCTGCTGAAGCTGCTGCCCCCACAACCCGACAATGGATAAGCGGAAGAAGACGAGACGGGACGAGATGTTATAATATTGTCAGTCAGATCATTTAATGAGGATTTAAATTAATTTCTGTCTTCAAAACTGATTCTGTAAAGGAAACAATTCAAACTTTTTTTTCCAGTATGGATATATGTTTTGATTCTTTCATCTAAGATATTTTAATGATTTTATTTATAAGTTGTTTGCATCTTTATAGGATATATATTGTAGTGGCTTTTTGTATACATATAAAGTTAGGAGTATAATCCACTCTATTTTACTAAACAGACCACAACAAACTGTTGTAATCTACTCTATTTTACTATACAGGTCACAACAAACTGTTGTAATCCACTCTATTTTACTGTACAGGCCACAACAACAGTTGACTGTAAAAAAAAAGAAAAACACTGAGTATGAATGCTGGGGGAAAGGGAGTCTTCTCTCTGCACCTGTTTTCTGTCTTATCTCTGTTTCTGCAAAGGAATGCATTCCAAGGTCAATCTTGGGCAGCTGCCCTCAGAGCACAGGCCAGGTCATCTAAGGACACCAAAACACACAAACACCTCACACACACAGAGAGAGCTACTTGCAGGTCATCAGCACATATACCAGCACACGAACACTATACACACAGAAATACGGAGGGGTGATTAAAAATGATTTATAAACACTAACAAGCTCTTGAAAGATTATAAAAGGTGAGACCCAAAGGGTTTTTTCCAGTCTTGTCACGTTCGTCACGTTTGTCTTATCTCTGTCGTCTCATCCCATGGGAATGACTTGAGATTGTACTTGATACTTATTGATATTATACTGCTGTATATATCGATGGTATTGGAGTAAAATCGTATCACTTTGAACCTTCCAGGACTCTGCCTATTTTTTCTTCTCCTTTAGAACCTACTTGGACTTTATTTGGACTAACTTTTTTAAATGTTTGAAGTTATTGGAGTTTTGAACAAAAGTTTAAGAGTTATATTATTATCATCAACTGAGAGCACTGAGGATTACAACGTTGTGGATCCGGGGCTATCAACTGGCCCTAGTCCAGGATTTTCCACGACAATATGAATAAACGTAAAGTTACCTTCTTGATTTTATTACTTGTAACTGAAAAAACATGTTTTTCATAAATGTGGTGTTGCAGGTATTTTTTTAAATAATAGAATTGGGAAAGATGAGTATTAAAATGACAATGAAATTTTTGTGCCCTCATTGCTGTTCATGCCTGCTCAGAAAGTAGGACACAGTTATAAATGTGACAGGTAGACGTTTGTCCCTCCACACTAAAGAAATATATTCTGACCCCTTGTAAATGTTACAGGATTTTATTTATCTGGTTTATTTACTAGATTTTTATTTTTTTATTAAATCATACTTGTGTTTTTTAAATGAATTCTAAAATATATCGCCGTTCCTTAAAACAAACTAACTCAATTAAAAGTAAAAAGAAAAAAAACATGTAATGTTAATCTGTTAATCTCCTACACATGTGCAGACAAGTAAAATGTGTTTTTTTCATTGCCTGAATGTTCAAATTACTAATGTTAAGATACTGAAAAATAACTAAAAGTAGACTTAAAATTAACTTAAATATGTGGGAGTTAAAATACTACATTCACTGAATCTACATAATTCATTTTAGTATACAAAAAGTAAGAAATATAAGTAATTCCATCCTAATGTATTTAAGTAAAATATCTTGCAAAATTAAAGTAAATTCTACTCAAAATAATTATTCTGCAAGTACTGAAAAATATAAGCTCAGTTTAAAATATATAAGTACAATCAACTTAAAAATATATCTAGTGTGAGATAAATACATTTTTACTTGACACAATAAAATTAAATAATATCAACAAAACATTTATTTTCAGTACATGGAAGCTCCACCCTCTGCCATGTTTAGTGCAGGTGCAGTGTCTCATTAGAGGCTCATATAAAGGCAACAGGTAGAGGTATGCTGCTATTAACTCTTAATGCAGGTTTGTCCCATTCCCAGGGAGCAGGTTGATCTCCTGGATGATCCCACCTGTTTTCCCAGGTTCTATGCTGTGTTGATGGGGGGTAGTTAAAGCTGCTACTGTTTTATATTCACTCTTTTTTGTTGTGTATTTATTCCTGTCCTCTTACTGTCCTTTTTTTCTGCCAGACATACAGGTTGTATGTGTAGTCCTGTGATGACTGTGTGTGTGTGTGTCCTTTAACGCAAATAGTGTGGTTTCCTGTCTGCAGTTTGCGGTGTAGGTGGCAGGGATCCCTGTGTGTGACAACATCCAGGTAGCACTCGAATAACCCCCTCTATGTCCCATGCTTTTATGATGTACTGTGATATATATATATATATATATATATATATATATATATATTATGTTACAGCCTTATTACAAAATGGATTCAATTCATTTTTTCCCTCAAAATTCTACGCACAACACCCCACAATGATGTGATTTTTTTTTTTTTTTCGATTTTTGCAAATTTATTACAAATAAAAACTGGTGGCGGTGTAGGTGGCAGGGATCCCTGTGTGTGACAACATCCAGGTAGCACTCGAATAACCCCCTCTATGTCCCATGCTTTTATGATGTACTGTGATATATATATATATATATGTATATATATATATATATATATATATATATATATGTTACAGCCTTATTACAAAATGGATTCAATTCATTTTTTCCCTCAAAATTCTACGCACAACACCCCACAATGATGTGATTTTTTTTTTTTTTTAGATTTTTGCAAATTTATTACAAATAAAAACTTAAGAATTCACATGTACATGCATGGTGGTGGCATCATCATGCCGTGGGGATGTTTTTCAATGGCAGGAACTGGGAGACTAGTTAGGATAGAGGGAAAGATGAATGCAGCAATGTACAGAGACATCCTGGATGAAGGATGTCTTGATATACTTTTTTTAAAATTTGTATTTTATTTTTATTTTTTATTTCAGAAAAAAGGTCAGAATTCCAATATTAATGTTAGAATCCTGACTGAATCTCAGAATTCTGAGGGAAAAGTCAGAATTCTGAACCTTTCTAAACAAACAAGTCATTTTTTTTTCTTCCATAATGGCATTCGCATCCTTTGTCTTGTATGAATAGTCTCTTAATTTTTACTACTCAATAAATTGCCCATCCAGTCAAAATCCATGTCTCTGCATTTTATTAGTAATTGAGGTCACCATTAGTGTAGTTTTCCTGGGGCTTCCAACTCCTCATTTGTCTCGGTTACATAAACGTGACACAAGAAGTTGCTGAGTGAGCACATTAGTCCTAGAAAGTCCAAGAAAGTACCATATGTCTCCTCCTGGCCTGTAAACTGTGTCCCGGCTGATTCTTCTGTTCTTCTCTCCGTGACGGGACTGGTCCTAACAGACTGAGCTGAGTGTTTGATCTGTGGTTGCAGGAGAAGAAGCCAAGGCCCCCGGGATTTGACAGCGATGGTGCTGCAGCATGGTTGTGCACAGCTATATGGCCCTGGTTGTCTGGGCAACTGCCGTTTTGCCCTGCTCGGCTGATGTTGCCCTCCTGAGGAAAAATATAATATAAAGGATTTCAGATTTCAACATATTTTGTTTATAATTCATAATTTTCAGAAATATCCTAAAATAAAGTCATCCGTCTGAGTCAATCATTCGGATTCTCATCAGATACCGTGCGAGAAAGGCAAAAGGGAGGGGCGGGCGGGGTAGCCATGCATAACTTAAAAGAGCCTCACCGACCAGCTAACATGGGAAATCTCATGCTGCTTTGCACAGTCGTTCCGATCTAAAAGACATGGGGTTCTTTCCAATATCCTAACTCTCGTCCTCAACCTGTGCTTGTGGCCTCGCGCTTCACTGATGTCCCCCCTCTGTGGAGAAAACAATAAAGTTTCCTCGTTGTCAGCTTAGCTAAACGACTTTTGGGAGACTTTGGAAAACTCCACAACAGAAGTGAATTACCGGGGACTATTATTGGTGATGCACCTGTAGTTTTTTATGTGAGCGAAGAAAAAGAAGAATATGAATACCAAAATTTAACAAAATGATTTCCAAAACACCTGTTGTAGTATGATCATGGGAAGACCTCTGATGTGTTTTTAGTGGATTAGTAGTCACACATAGTGGTGTTATTGTCTTTTCCCCCAGCATCTTGCAATTTGCGGTCCCTGTGCACTCGCTCAGCTCCCACTTCGTATAGAGATCAATGTTATCCATCTCACTAAGAGGACGGTTTACATCTTTTACGAATTGTTTTTTGTCATTGTAGTTAGTAGTCCATGTTACGGTTGAGGGACAGAGCCATCATTGCTGTTTAGACAACGTTTTGGCTCAGAGTTATTAATCCTGGAAGTCTGAATCTGTCAACATCTTTACAAGTCAACAACTTCCGGGTCACAACACATCAAAAATGCTACAAACCAAAATCGAATAGAACGAAAATCCCATGATAATTCCATTCCAACAGCGAAAAAATATGGCATTATTTGTTTGATTTTTGATTTGAAAACGAGAAATTAAACGAGAAGTTGTTATCCGTTTTCGGATTTTGGATTCTAAAACGGATATGGAATGCACGAATGATACACACTGATAATTCTTCTTCATATTCTTCCAAAAATATGCTAATAACTTGCTAATAAAAATGACCACAAAACATACTTTTTTTCTGGATTAGCAAAACAATACATCCCTCTCAGTCACGAGGAGAACAACAACAAGCTGCACATGCGGGGAACCTCCAGTCTTCCTCAGCAATAATGGTCATATAGCGGCACCTATTGGAGAGACAATTATTTGCCCCCTAATTACTTCTGCTTTACAACACCTCCCCTTCTTCGTACTCTTCTTGTTTAGTTGCAGTGCTGTTTCTTTTATTTGCAGCATCGAGGGTTCCCGGCCACCATAACCAATGATCACTATCAACTTCTCTAAAATTCAATGTCCAGTTTGTGACATTTAGTGAGCCTACAGCCAGCTACTGTGCCACGTTTAATTTAGGTAACCTAACAGCCAGCTAGGTTGTAGTCAACGGTTTACATAGGCGGTTGTTTTGTGGTGTAATCACAAAAGTTAGCCTACATGCATATCTGCTGATACATAGGCCTAAAGATTTTTTTAAGCCAGCAAGATGAATGATGGAAATAATGCATCATGTGAATTATTTCACTCAATATGCTAAATAGATTATAATAATAAAAAAATAATAATTATAATATATATATCATATTATTATTATTATTATTATCATTATCAAGCCGGCGACACGGTGGAGCTGGGGTTAGCGCTGTTGCCTCACAGCAAGAAGGTCACAGGTTCAAGACCTCCTTGGTCCTCGGTCTGGGACCTTGCTGTGTGGAGTTTGTATGTTCTCCCATGTCTGCGTGGGTTTTCACCGGGTACTCTGGCTTCCTCCCACAGTCCAAAAACATGTTGAGGTTAATTGGCGACTCTAAATTGCCTGTAGGTGTGAGTGTGTGAGTGAATAGTGTGTGTGCCCCATGATAGGCTGGCAAAAATCTGGGGTGGCGACCATCTGGGGTGTATCCCTGCCTCTTGCCGGAACACGCTGGGATAGAAGGTATAGAAGATGAGATTAGATATTAGTGATGTACTGATCCAGGTTTACCCGATCCAATCCAATACCGAAACATCGGCTGAACATATCGGCCGATATCCAATACCGATCCGATACTACTGTTGAATGTTGTGCGGGCATGTGGCGGAATCACCGCACAAACGGAGCACACTCCGTTTATGCTCAAGCAAGCTCAAGCATTTTCTCCTTCCTGAACGTGCAGTCAGGGCGGAGCAGAGCATTTTACTGCTCTGCCCGTGTGGCCCCGATTCACTTTAACTGCTGCAGACAAGGCTGCCACTCCGGTTCTGCTGTTACTGATTATACAGCTTTCAGGGAAAAAAAGGAGATTTTGTTTGGAGGTACTTTTCATTACTGTGTGTTGTTTGTCAGCGCCAGCTTTGGATGATAATTTCCATAAACCTCATCCTGCAATGGTTTAAAATATTTTATTGATGCGAAAGGTTACTGCTTTACTGTTAAAAATATCAGAGCACAGAAATAACATCAGAGTTCATTTAAAGGATAATTCCTCTCTCACCACTGACATCAGTTCAGATACTTAACATTCTGTTCCACTTTAACTCCATCAATTATTAATTTGGAAAAAAAAAACTGCATTATTTATGAATAACCATTTTTTTTTATTATTATATTATTATATATTTTTTGTTTACTTCTGAAACTTTTTCTTAACCCAGTATTGTAGTAAATAAACCCATGCTGCTGGGTTCAAAACAACGCATGTATGGAAGCCTCAGACTTGATTCCATTGGCAGATAGATTTTCTTATTTAATGATTTCTTTTTTGACCATAATCAAGAAGAAAAAAAAAATTAAATTCCCCCCGTGCCACCGCGGGACTTGGACCTGCACGTGTGTCGAGCCATACCACACTTGTCCACCAGGGGGCGGTGTCGGCATAACCCTGCTTGTGCGTCTACGTTCAGGGGCAGAGTCTCACCGCCCGCACATGCAAGTTACAAGTTAATGGTGTGACCACCAGGGGCAGCAGCACAGTACCCTAACTTGGGCTGGTGTGGAGAGGGACCCATCCTAATCACATGTGTGAAGTTTGAAGCAGATGGGATTATGTGGGACAGAGTTATGACAAGTTATCTGTGTGCACCAGGGGGCAGCAGACTTCCTGTTTGGCATAGACCATTGGTGCCAAAGACTTTTATGTTAGTGCCCCCTTTAAATATTCAAAAGCCCATTTCCATTTGATGTCTAGAGGCTTTTTTGTGTGTCTTGGTATGATGAAGGTGTGTGCCAAATAATGATCGTACAAACTAAGCCCAATGCGAAGGGGTTTTTGAAATTTCCAGGAGGCACTACAGAGACATTTTTGTGCGTCCATGCTGGAGCCCAGTAGAATACGTAAATTTTCCCCACTCTTGATAGGCATGCAACAATTTGGTGAGTTTTGGGGTATGGGAAAGTCCCCAAAAAGGCAATTCATTGCGGAAAGTTACTTTTTAAAATCCATTTATGAGAAGCATTAATCAGGTCTATCAAAGTGTACATTGTGTCTTGATGTTGGGTTCTTTTTTAAATTTAAGTCCATTTGTATAATTTTGTAATGCGATTTAGTGTGACTTGTTGACAGAAGATGTCAAAAAATATAAATATTAATATTTGTATTAATTATTAATTTAAATTAATATAATTATATATATATATATTTATTATAGTATAATTAATAATATTTCTTAATGTATTGATGTTTTATATATATATATATATATATATATATATATATATATATATATATAAAACATGAGCTGATATTAATAAGTTAGCGCATTATATTTTTTCTGTGATAGATATTTTCTGTGATTAATTTAACCTAGGGCGACACAGTGCCGCAGGAGTTAGCGCTGTTGCCTCACAGCAAGAAGATCGCAGGTTCAAGACCTTACTTAGACTTAAGTCACACATGCCTTGACAACATCCTGCCAAAGTTTGAGGTGGATACTATAAAAGCTGTAGGAGGAAATAGATCAGAGGCAAGGTGTGGAAATTGCCAAAAATCGCCATTTAAATTCAAGATGGCCGACTTTCTGTCAGGATTTCACCATAACATCTAGAGGCTTTTTTGTGCATCTTGACATAATTAAGGTGTGTGCCAAAGTTCATGATAATGGGTGTGCTGTCCACGGTGTGCAGGGGTTAGCACTGTTGCCTCACAGCAAGAAGGTCACAGGTTCCAGACCTCCTTGGTCCTGGGTCTGGTACCTTTAAAGTTTGGAGCAGATCATGCAATGCACCACAGAGTTATTACAAGTTAACGGTGTGACCACCAGGGTGCAGCATCACAGAACCCACGCAGACACAGGGAGAAACTCCCTTTTCACCGGGTACTCCGGCTTTCTCCCACAGTCCAAAAACATGCCCAGGTTAATTGGTGACTCTAAGTTGCCCGTAGGTATGAATGTGTGAGTGAATGATGTATGTCCCCCACGATTGGCTGGCAACCATCTGGGGTGTATCCCTGCCTCTCGCCATAATGCGCTGGGATTAGCTCCAGCAGACCCCTGAGACTCTAATGAGGAATAAGCGGCGATAGAAGATGACTAACTGACTGACTGGGTGTGCTGTCCTTACTGCAATGTAGCAACTGTAGCTATCCAGCCATTTAAACTCTGATGTAATGACGAGGAGTGATGAGTGTGATGTAGTTAACATTTATGTTAACTACTAGTTAATATTTCTTACTGAAGATTCCCACATTCCATGACAGGGTGAAAACTGTAACAATACAGTTAACAATTAAGCTCAGCTTCACTTTAAGTCTGTTGAAATGCCCTTGTAGATACATGTAAATAAAAACCATCTTTTTAAAACTATTTATTATCTTCCCTTTCAACTCTAAACACAATTTAATCTAAACTTATTTAACTTAAAAATGCATTATACTTACGACTTTGCTTCTAGCGTCGCTCAGATCTGAATTTTAACGTTTATATCGTTTTCAACACACAGAAATTAAGCAGGATGTAACGGTTGCCGGGCAACAAGTGATATCAAAATAAAAGTACTATTTGTTCTCAAAGTATCATTATAAAAGTCCTCATATAAATCGCCCCACCCACTCCCCACCTGACCACTGTGAGGTCGCTACACTAGAATGAACACTAAACTCAACTAAGGACTACATTTAAAACATCAGTTCTTACCAAGAAGCAAAACAGTTTCGGTCACTGGTCTAAGGTAATTCTTTGATTGTCCTTGGTTTGCTGTCTTTAGTTCCACCTTATGGAGTCTTCCATCAGTCCCTGGAATAGCCTTTGTGATTACTGCCAAAGGCCAGTTGTTGTGGGCAGCTTGGTTGTCTTTGAGGAGGACGATGTCACCATCTTGCAGGTTCTGGTGGGGCCTTGTCCATTTCTTACAGCTTTGTAAAGTTGACAGGTACACTTGTCTCCAAAGGTTCCAGAACAAGTTGGATAAGGATTGTACTTGTCTCCACTGCTTGGTGAGGAGGTCTCTGTCTGTGAAGTCACCTGGAGGTGGAGATGTCGACTTTCTACTTGAACAACATTGGTGGTGTGAGGATGAATGGATTCTCATGATCATTCGATACAGGAACTAGTGGCCTTGCATTCAGAATTGCTGTCACTTTTGCCATTAGCAAGCAAAAAGCTTCCTGAGTTAGGCGTTTGATGTGCTCATTGTTGTGGTCTTCAAACATTGTATGAAAAGAAAGAGGAATAATGGCTCAAAACAGGAAACCACAACATAAAGGAGGGACATCAGAGTACAAGTTTTTATGATTTTATTATTTTTTTCCTTCCCCACAACAGGTAAATGTGAAATGAAAAATAGAATGTTAAATTATAATGTCAATATTGAAAAACAATAAATTATAATGTATTTTCTTACCAACTCAGAGACTCAACAAAAACCAAGAGGATCTGGAGAGACCAGTCAAAAGCAAGAAAATGAGGGGAGGCCCAGGCCACCCCCTATAGGGACGTCGAAGCTGGTCCTCCCCTCCCCTAAAAGAAACCAAAACCATAAACTAAGCACGAAAACTGGAACTGCTGGCCATCTCCATGTCAAAATAAAGTAACATACAAATGAAACAAAAGGCTAACAAAAGAGCATGATTAGCACTGCTGCTGGTTCGTTGTCTGTCCTCCATGACACTGCATATGCTCGCTTTTATAGAGGAGGTGGAGCAAATAATGATGTCATCTACAGCTGGTGTGTCAGCCTGAGTGAGAAGAGAAGAGGTTAGGCACAGCCACTGAGAGAGAATCCTGGCCGCATGCAACACTCATGAAGCATTGAATCCAGTATTCTTTGGGCTACTCCGATGAGGCACTCCCATGAACCCCCCATGTGTCAGGCATGAGGTGAGTTAAACACCCAGGGGCATCCTTGTTGGTGCAGATACCTCTGCACTGAGTTAATGAGCCGTTTGCCTCCCAGAATCCAGAGCCCAGCAGCTCGTATAGCACCTTCTGTTAGATGACGGCCCTGATGCTTTACTTGGGCATGATGGTATCTGGTGAGAAGCAAGGACATGTGGTAATTTTTTTGAAGAATGATGGGGTTCTTTTGTTCAACGACCAGGTCCGCATTCTTCAGTCTGCCTCCGAGGCAGAGGAGAACATCCTGTAATACCGGGTTGAGAGAGCGTAGGCAGCTGTTTAATGGAACTTGCTTTTCTCCCTCAAGAGCTTCAAATTCCTTTATGAATGGATTCCTTTGAACAGCTCTGATAATGACTTCTCTTGCTTGGGAAAGTTCATCCACTGTTCATCCATTACACTTGTCTGTCGGAGTCTTGAAAGATCTTGCTATATGAATCAGGAGCGCAATAGCTCGTTGGAAAATGTCAAGTGAACCTCTCAAAGCACTCTCTGCTGAGAACTTTCCCTTGTCGATGGGTGATGTATCTCTTCACAACTGGACGGACTTCTGCATCTGGCTCAGGTCAAACTAAGCTGAAGGACTGAGTGGGCTCTGGCTGAATGGAGGGCTTGCACAGGAAGATTGGTCTGTTGAACCACATTGTCTGTATGAGTTGTGATACTGGAACCAACCATGATGCCAGGTAGCAGGATTGTCTTCGATGTTCATGTAGCGCCATTTATCATGGCAAAGTCCAAACTTTGTTGTGACAAATCCAATGTCCACAGCATCTTTTTGGGTGGCCTTCAAGTAGGCTACAGCACCAATGGCCTTCACAGAAGCATCGCTAAAGGAATTCTACTCACTCAGTCTTGGTTGGACCGATGCCTGTGTACATCCTCGGTATATGAAAGTGCCTCAAGTCTTGAAGCGAGTTTCTCCAAGCCTCCCACTTGCCTAACTTTTCTTCAGGCAATGGGGTGTCCCATTGTCTCAGAATTCAACTCTCTGAGGAAGGCCCTGCCTTGGATCGTGACTGGAGCCAGGAAACCTGTGTGTGTCAAAAACACTGTTCACCATTGAAGTGAACCCCTCAACGGGTAAATGGTTTACTGTCAGTTGACACAGAGAAGGTGAATGTGTCACTTGCTATTTCCCAGAGGAGACCTAAGCTGCCTTGGGTGGGTGACTCATCACAGTTGAAGACTTTTCTGTTCACTGCTGCCTACTGCTAATATCAATCTTAATTACTCTACACTGCACTGTAACTTGTTCTTTGTTTTAATTTCAAAGTTATAAATTTTAATTCTTAACTTTTATTTTTTATTTATATTTTTTATTTTAATCAACTGTCAAATTGTATAGTTTAAATTTAAAAATTTTAAATTTTAATTCTTAATTTTTATTTTTATTTTAATCAATTGTATCTTGATGCTTTTAATGTTTTATGTAAAGCACTTTGAATTACCTCGTTGTTGAAATGTGCTATACAAATAAACTTGCCTTGCCTTGTCTTGCCTTGCCTTTAATGTGCTAAAGGCTTGTGCATGGCTGGAAGATTGAGGGCCGCTGACACTCAATCATGTTCGTCCTGAAGGCTTATGTTTGTTCCCTTTCAGACTTCTCCGGCCAGCACCCAGCCTAAGTCAAGGCGTTGCGTGAAGGGTGCATTGGCGGGCCATTTATTTGTTCCCGTTCTCTGATTGCATCTCTCCCTAGCAGCAGGAGGATTTTAGCTGTGGGGTCCAGCTCTTAGATGTGTTCTGCTACCTTTGACAAGTGAGGATGATGACGAGCAGCACTTGGTGTGGGAATTTCAGACTGTCAGGTAAGTCATTACACTCAGTGAGTGGTGTTAGGGGGATGGCAATTTTCCCAATGAGGGACTCCATGATAAAATCTGTTGCCCTTCTGCTGAAAGTTTCCACTATACAGGAACATGTTCTCAGTTGGTAAGGATATGGCTCAGTGTCAATGTTGAACTTGTCAAAGAAACTGGACTTGGCCAATGACCGGTTGCTTTGGTCATCTAACACGATGTAGGCTTTGATGGCTTTATCTGGGTGGCCTTTCTGGTACACCCTCGCTAGGCATATTTTGGAGTATGACCATCCTACTTGTCCTGTACCACATACCCCTGTGCAGCTTGAGCTAATCTCACTGGTTGCGTTGACACAATAGGATTTACTAACCCCTATGTGGAGGGGTTTTTGAAAGTTTCCAGGGGGCACTACAGAGGCATTTAACCCCACCCATGTGGGTTGCCCCTATCAAATCAAAGGGCCTGCCACCCTTGACCTGTGAATCCATTTTCATGACGATAAGATGTCGATAAAGTCATGAAAAAAACGAACATATTTTCATGGCGAGTGAACAAAGTATGAAGTTGCTGATGTCAATGATGTGTCTTCAGTAAATGTTAAAGTAAAAAAAAGGTCACTTCCTGTTACCACCAGGGGGTGCCAGGTGTAAAGTGGGACGTGAACATATCAAAACACTCGGGGCGGAGCCATGGTCATGTCCAGTCAGTTTGAAGCTGATGGGGTAAAGTATGTGGGCGTGAGAGCCGTTTGAAATTTGATGATGACCCCTGAAACGATGACCAAAAAAGGCGGGGCCACCATGGCCAGACCGTGTCACTTAGCAAAAAGCTTTTAATAACTTCATACAACTTTTAACAACGTCACACATGCCTTGAGACCATCCTGGCCAAGTTTGAGGTGGATACTATGTAATCTCTAGGAGGAGATAGATCTGAAGCTACCTTTTGGCGAAATTTCAATCCAAGATGGTTGACTTCCTGTTGGGATTTCACCATGTTGTTAAAAGGCTTTTTTGTGTGTCTTGGGATGATGAAGATGTGTCAAATTTCGTGACGATTGGGCAAACTGAGCCCAATGTGGAGGGGGTTTTGAAAATTTCCAGGCACTACAGAGACATTTTTGTGTGTCAATGCTGCAGATCAATTTCATATGTAAATTCTCTCTCTCTGGATCATGTGACCACGACTCTCATTCCAAGTCACACCTTGAATTGGAATGAGAGTCGTTACCACAACGACTCTCATCCAAATTCACACCTTGAAGGGTGACCTATGTGACCCTTTGTTATGGGATGGGAGGTGTGGTCTATAGCTCCACCCTCTGTGATCCAGAGATATAGCTCCTGGTTTCCATCATCAGGCTAGAACTGAAGAAGCCTTTCGGATGAAAGGTGAAACGTCTTCAAGCTCAAAGAAAAAAGTCCAGTTGCCTACTTTTTAAAAACCCCTTGACTACAATGACCTGGATGAGTGAGAATCTACACAGACATCTTGCGCTGCACTTTGGGAGGAACACCCTTCAACTGGTGCGGGAGTATGAGAAGATCTCAAGGAAGGTAGCAGACTACAGAAACCACCTCCGATTCAACCTTAGATGCAGACAGTCTGGACTGGTCCCAAAAAGCTTAAGCCTTGGGTCCACTGTTAGAGGCCACAGAGCAGAGCAAATTATACACAGAGCACAACAACAACTCCTCAGTGAAAGAATACGACAGGTACACTTCACTACAGACGCACTGAAACAGAAAGGCAACCAGATCCTTCAAAAATTGACAGCACGATTACCAGCAGACATCGTAGAAGAGGTCTCCAAGTTCGTGGACAAGGCACAACTAGCACAACACAACAAGAGCAAGGAAAGACAGTCCCGAAAATTCAACATCCTTCTAGACAGATCACAGAGAGCCACCCCAAGCTCCAATGTGTCAGAACACAACCAGATGGTGACCACATCCCCCATAAATCAGTCCAAATGGGTGAGGAACCTGTCTTACAGGGAACTCACCAAACCAGAAAGAGACGTGCTAGCAAAAGGACTCAACTTCGCTGTTTCACCTCACCAGCTACCCACGGTGGAACTCATCACAACCACAGAGTCAGCCATTAGGAACAACAGGATACCTCATGCTGAAGCAGAACAAATCAGGATGAAGGTATCTGCAGCTCTCACAAGTGCAAAGGTCCCCACTTCAAATCTCACTTACCTGGAGAGGAAAGCCATTACATCTCTAAGCAAGGACAAAAACATCACCATACTACCAGCAGATAAAGGGAGATGCACAGTGGTGCTAAACACGACTGAGTATAACTCCAAAATGAACAATCTACTCAGCGACACTAACACCTATGAGAAACTGAAAAGAGACCCAACCGAGGGCTACAAAAAGAAGATTATCCGCTGCCTACAAGACCTGAGACATATAGAATCCATTGATCAACACATGTACTACAGACTCTACCCAGGGGACACCATCCCATGCATATACGGGCTCCCGAAGATTCACAAGGAAGGGGCCCCCCTCAGACCAATTGTAAGCAGCATCAATTCAGTCACTTATAATATTTCAAAATTCCTATCAGTGATTCTGTCTCCTTTAATTGGAAAAACTCCACATCACATCCAGAACTCCAAGGATTTCACCGACAAAATCAGCCAACTGAAACTGGACCCAGATGAAACTATGGTATCATATGATGTCACATCCTTGTTCACCTGCATCCCCACAACAGAAGCAGTAGAGGCCGTCAGAAACCGATTACAACAGGACACATGTCTGCACACAAGAACCAACCTCACCCCAGACAAAATTTGCTCCCTCTTAGAACTTTGCCTCACCACCACCTACTTCAAGTACAATGAGGAATTCTACAGGCAGAAACATGGCTGTGCCATGGGCTCTCCAGTCTCCCCCCTTGTGGCGAACCTCTACATGGAGGAAGTGGAGAACCAAGCACTAACCTCATTTAAAGGAACAACACCAAGCCACTGGTTTAGATATGTGGATGATACATTCACGAAAATCAAAAGCCAGGAAGTAGAGGCCTTCACGAAACACATCAACTCGGTCAACAACTACATCAAGTTCACCAGGGAGGACTCCAAAGACCGGAAACTACCCTTTCTGGATTGTGAGGTCCTTGCCGAAGAAGATGGAGGTCTCAGCACAGAGGTCTACAGGAAACCCACACACACTGACCAATATCTACTATTTGACTCTCATCACCCACTGGAACACAAACTGGGTGTCATCAGAACCCTACAACACCGGGCAGACAGCATCCCTTCCAAAACAGAAGGGAAAGAGAAGGAACACACACACATCAAACAGGCACTAAGGAATTGTGGTTACCCCAACTGGGCATTCATAAAGATGAATAAAAGACAGGAGAAAGAAAACGAAACACAGAAAGACAAAAAGAAGAACAGAAGGAATCATGTGGTAGTGCCGTACGTATCTGGTCTCTCAGAGAAACTAAGAAGAATCTTCAGCAAGCACAACATCCCAGTTTATTTCAAGCCTGGTAACACCCTCAGACAGAGACTGGTCCACCCCAAGGACAAAACCCCAAGACAAAATCTCAACAATGTGGTTTATGCAGTACAATGCAGTGAAGAGTGCCCGGATCTATATATTGGTGAAACTAAGCAACCACTCCGCAAACGCATGGCACAACACAGGAGGGCCACCACATCAGGACAGGACTCAGCAGTACATCTACATCTGAAGGAAAAGGGACACTCCTTTAAAGACATTGATGTACACATCTCAGATAAGGAGGACAGGTGGTTTGAGAGAGGAGTGAAAGAGGCCATTTATGTCCATTTGGAACAACCTACTTTGAACAGAGGAGGGGGACTGCGTCATAACCTATCTGCTACATACCATCCTGCCTTGAGATCTCATCCCAGGAAGTTTAACTGCTCTTCACCATCAGAGCAGGACTCTCTCTCTGGATCATGTGACCACGACTCTCATTCCAAGTCACACCTTGAATTGGAATGAGAGTCGTTACCACAACGACTCTCATCCAAATTCACACCTTGAAGGGTGACCTATGTGACCCTTTGTTATGGGATGGGAGGTGTGGTCTATAGCTCCACCCTCTGTGATCCAGAGATATAGCTCCTGGTTTCCATCATCAGGCTAGAACTGAAGAAGCCTTTCGGATGAAAGGTGAAACGTCTTCAAGCTCAAAGAAAAAAGTCCAGTTGCCTACTTTTTAAAAACCCCTTGACATCAATTTCATATGTAAATTTGTTTTGCCACCCCTGGTCCTGGAGAGCCACTGTGGGTGCAGGTTGTTGTTTCAACCAAGCAGGAACACACTACTTCTGCTTGTTTGGAACAACAACCTGCAGCCACAGTGGCTCTCAAGGACCAGGGTTGGCCACCCCTGCAATAGGGTCTTCGCGGCCTGCTGCGTAGTCGTCGCTCGGGCCCTAATAAGCAAAATGATCTGCCAAGGGGTTAAGTCATTATAAAATAATTCTACTCAGTATTTGACAAATTGTACCAAAAATAAGATTTTTTTCACCTGTTCAGACTTCATCTTTGTAGAGCACTTTCGGAGTCTGTTTGTTTCTGAATTTATAAGTTAAAAACTGCTGAATTAGTGCTTGCAGAATTATTTTTAGTAGTTCTGTACATGTTTTTCATCTCTGAAAATAAACTTTGCACAGCTGCTACACGTGGAGCGAGTGCTACATGGTCAAGGTTGATAAGACAAGAAGAAAAAACATCAATGCATTTTTACAGCGATTCAGATACACAGAAACACACTTTAAGATGGCTCCTCTCAACAGATTTTTTTCTTTTTTTTTAGTTTTTTTTTTTTTTAGATCATTACCCTTAACTGAACTTCACAGTCCTTAACTTTACTGCTCTCAGGAGCCAGAGCAGCCGTTGCCATGTCAACATGATGTAAAGGTCATAAACCAGAATTCACCATGGATGGATGCTCGAAAGTGACCGGAACAAAGCCTGCAGCCAAAGTCCTGAATTTATGAGTCTGAGTCATGTAGTTGGAGAAATATTACAATTATTTGGGAAAATTCACAGTATTTCAGGCTCTCTCTGTCTCTGCGTCTTCCTGTTGTGACATTTTATTATCTGCTATTTAATATTTTAATTTTACTTTAAGATTACTGATTACTATATTATATCTACACGTTTCTGGTGTTTATGAACTGGTTAAGGGCAGCTGTGGCTCAGACATAGAGCAGCAGCTGGAGGACCTTCGATTGTTTGTCAATGTCCATGGGCAAGGTATTTAACCCTTATATTGGTCCTGATGGCTACACCATCACTGTGTGACTTTGTTTGAATGAGTACTCTTCTGATGAACTGGTGATGAGTGTGTGAACGTGTGTGAATAGGTGAATGAACACTTGTAATGTAAAGCAGTTGAAAAGACTAGAAAGTGAAGCAGTTGTAAAGACTGGTGGCGTGATACAAATGCTCCATTGACTATTATTACATAATCACTAATGCAGCACGGTGAACGAAATCTCACCTGGTATGAGGATAAAAGGGGGCAGAAAAGAGAAAAAGCACTTTGGGAGTGTAAAGAGAGGAGTCATTAAAATGTACGTTTGTCCTCTGTCTCTGACCTGGGGTCACAGGTCAAACACGGCTGACATGAGGAGAGCATTGTCACTTCCACAGGATTTAAAGAGCCCATAAGTGTTCATCATTACACAGACTGGAGGAGTGTGTTTGTGTTGCAGAGTTAGAAACAAAAAAAGCAGATGAATTAAATTCTGCAGAAAGATGCTGTGGATTTTATCAGCACAACATCAGCACATCTTATTTCCTGTCAGTAGTGAAGCCAAATGCTGATTTGAATGAATGAATCTGTTTGATTGTTGACGCTAAGATAATTTTAGTGAAATAGTGTTGATTGTGTTGTTTCTTGATGTGCTGATGAAAGACGTCACCACCTGACACATAAAAAGGATTTTATTACAAAAAAACTGTCAAAAACCTGACGAATCTGAGAGCATCTCTGAGGAAAAAATGTAGATCTCTCTTCCTATAGTCACCTATACACCCAGTCAAACCTTTCTTTTTGGTCAAGACAACTTGCCATGAGCTGCTGTCTACAATCGGTCAAATGCCTTGAGGCTTTTTAAAAGGTACAGCATATAGCTTTAACCGCTGACCTGGGTTTCAGGCATTCTGCCCCTTTTGACCAACACATACGCAGATTCCACACAACATCAGCTCTCACAAGATCTACGTCCACATGGCATCTCATCTTACAAGACAGAAACGGACAATACACTACAATTGTTGTGTCTGAATGCTCAAGTGGCAGCTGTTTAAAAGAGTTAAATAACCATTACTCATGGGGATAAAATTCATCTTCGTCTTCTTCCGCTTTATCTGTTGTCGGGTCGTGGGGGCAGCAGCTTCAGCAGGGAAGCCCAGACTTCCCTCTCCCCGGCTACTTCCTCCAGCCCTTCCGGGGGGACCCCAAGGCGTTCCCAGACCAGCCGAGAGACATAGTCTCTCCAGCGTGTCCTGGGTCTTCCCCGGGGCCGCCGCCCGGAGGGACGTGCCCGGAACACCTCACCAGGGAGGCGTCCAGGAGGCATCCTCACTAGATGCCCGAGCCACCTCAACTGGCTCCTCTCGATGTGGAGGAGCAGCGGTTCTACTCTGAGCTCCTCGCGGATGACCGAGCTTCTCACCCTATCTCTAAGGGAGAGCCCAGCTACCCGGCGAAGGAAACCCATTTCAGCCGCTAGTATTCGTGATCTCGTTCTTTCGGTCACTACCCAAAGCTTGTGACCATAGGTGAGGGTAGGAACGTAGATTGACTGGTAAATCAAGATCTTCTTCTTCACCACGACAGACTGATGCAGGGCCCGCATCACAACACTTTGAAATTAACCAGCTTCAATTATATCCAATAACCTTTCAAATCCGGACAAATCGATAAAGTATTCAGTGTGATAGATGAACACAGCGATGTAAAACATTAGCGGAAACCAATACGTTTTAGTGCCAGTCAGTGAAAATTGTATCTTAAATGACCCTTTTGCAGTGAGAAGCACCGGTTTTACTGCTGTGGATATGAGCTGTGGAGAGGTAACCGGCATCATCGTATCTGCTAAAAGTAATCCTCTATAATCCATAAAGTGATATTGCATGGCTGCCTCAGGAAATGCTGTGTGTATCTAGACTCTCCAAGTAGGAGCAGCTGGATGCTGCAGACTGGGAAACAAATGAGGAGGATTAAAGCAAAAATAGAGGTGGAGCACAGGTCATACATGGAGACATATCCAGACATACAATGTGTGTTTCCTTTAATGCTGTAACTGTAATAGGCCTTTAGATCACCCAAAGAATGTCATAAATGACATAGGTCTCAGTTAAAAAAAAAGAGTAATCATACCCTTGGTCCGCCCTCCTATGTACCTACACTCATTTTTCATTTTCCTTCAGTACATATGGGAATTCAGTACAGTTGGGGGTTTTCTCTGGACAAATATGTACCTGTCCAATCAGTGAACCGAGGAGCCGGATGAGAATGATTACGTTGAGGTTGTGCTCTCGTCTCTAGTTTGAGTTTCAGTTCATCTGTGGTTAGAGTTTAGTAACGGGATGTGGCAGTTAGCCAAGCTGCTGTTAAATCAGCTTAGCTTGCATCTCTAATAGGTTTGATATCCAGATGTTCAGGAGCGTTTTTACCAGGAGCCGGGATTATCTACAGATGTTTCCTCCTCTGCAGAGTAAACAGACCCTCTGAGTAAAGGTAAAAACACAGGATAAAACAGCTTCATTTCAACAATCTGTGTTTCCCTGAGGCTGGTGGTGCTGGTTTGTTGTTCTTGATGTTTCAAGATTGAGACGTGACTGAAATGATGAAAATGAAAACAGATGAAAATGAGATTGGGCCTTTAAGCAGTGGAATGCACAGTGACTAAAAATTTAAATATCTTCAAGCAAAGCTGTAAAAATAAGCAACAAAATATTAAACCTACATATGTAGCCTACAATATAAAGTCCAGGTTTGTATCTTCAAAAGGTGGGTTGTGATATACACTCACCGGCCACTTTATTAGGTACACCATGCTAGTAACGGGTTGGACCCCTTTTGCCTTCAGAACTGCCTCAATTCTTCATGGCATAGATTCAACAAGGTGCTGGAAGCATTCCTCAGAGAGTTTGGTCCATATTGACATGATGGCATCACACAGTTGGCGCAGATTTGTCGGCTGCACATCCATGATGCGAATCTCCCGTTCCACCACATCCCAAAGATGCTCTATTGGATTGAGATCTGGTGACTGTGGAGGCCATTTGAGTACAGTGAACTCATTGTCATGTTCAAGAAACCAGTCTGAGATGATTCCAGCTTTATGACATGGCGTATTATCCTGCTGAAAGTAGCCATCAGAAGTTGGGTACATTGTGGTCATAAAGGGATGGACATGGTCAGCAACAATACTCAGGTAGGCTGTGGGGTTGCAAATGGTGCTCAATTGCTACCAAGGGGCCCAGTGCCAAGAAAATATTCCCCACACCATTACACCACCACCAGCAGCCTGAACCGTTGATACAAGGCAGGATGGATCCATGCTTTCATGTTGTTGACGCCAAATTCTGACCCTACCATCCGAATGTTGCAGCAGAAATCGAGACTCAACAGACCAGGCAACGTTTTTCCAATCTTCTATTGTCCAATTTCGATGAGCTTGTGCAAATTGTAGCCTCAGTTTCCTGTTCTTAGCTGAAAGTGGTCTTCTGCTGCTGTAGCCCATCTGCCTCAACGTTCGACGTACTGTGCGTTCAGAGATGCTCTTCTGCCTACCTTGTTTGTAACGGGTGGTTATTTGAGTCACTGTTGCCTTTCTATCAGCTCGAACCAGTCTGGCCATTCTCCTCTGACCTCTGGCATCAACAAGGCATTTCCGCCCTCAGAACTGCCGCTCACTGGATATTTTTTCTTTTTTGGACCATTGTCTGTAAACCCTAGAGATGGCTGTGTGTGAAAATCCCAGTAGATCAGCAGTTTCTGAAATGCTCAGACCAGCCCTTCTGGCACCAACAACCATGCCACGTTCAAAGTCACTCAAATCACCTTTCTTCCCCATACTGATGCTCGGTTTGAACTGCAGGAGATTGTCTTGACCATGTCTACATGCCTAAATGCACTGAGTTGCCGCCATGTGATTAGCTGATTAGAAAAGTGTTAACGAGCAGTTGGACAGGTGTACCTAATAAAGTGGCCGGTGAGTGTAAGGTTACTGAATGGAGGAAAAGCAGAGGAAAGGCATTTTAAACTTCTCTTGATAAGTGTTGGGTAAAAACAGTAAATATAGAATTCAGATAGCATTATTCCCTGAATTAACAGCAGAATTTTAGTTCATCTCAGCTTTACTTAGAAGTTTTAAGACAGCAGTACTTACACACTTTAATCTTTTAGAGTCAATCAGTGGATAGAAAAGGAGAAAAAAAACTTCTGGAATGTATATTTATCTATTTAGAAATATGTGATTTAGTGATGTACAGAATTCAGCAACAGTATCCATTTTTTTATTTCAAATTGTGATATACAGTCAACACTAAAATATGGCACAGTTTACAACAATTTCCTTTGTTTAGTTTAAACCTTTTTCAGCATCAGTCATTTCACTGGTTTCTGTCTCTGTTTCACAGCTTTTATTCTCTCAGAATGTTCTCATGCTGTACAATAAACATCACTTGCGACTCTCCCTTTAGAGGGAGTTCAGTCCACTTCTCCCTGGCTACAGAACACAACTGTCTTTGATGGGCACACAAGTGAGCACACAGCCTCACTTAAAGCAAAGAGGAACAACGACCGCCTCGGCTTTATGATCCATTAAAACCAGAATTGTTTCCTGAACGGTGATAGCAGAACAAACAGACTCAGATATACAGCTGTGCTGCTCTGGCATGCTTTACACCACCTCATACATTTATAGAGCTTCTACTGTTCATCACTGAAGATCCAGTGGTCAGAAGTGTGGCTGCAAACGCCGTGTGTTTTCCTGCAATTATATATGACAGCTAGATTTGTTCTGGAACGATTTTGAAGAGTGTGGCTCCGGTAAACCTCCACTGCTTTGTCGCAAGGAGCATGAAGGAGCATAAATGCACTCAAAGCTTGCCGAGGTGTTGTTGTTTACAGTCAGGCAAGCTGAAATTGTCATAGCGATTTGTCAGTTGACACGGTGACAGAAAGGGTTGCGATGTCTCTGGCGCCTGCTTGTCTTTAGGATCCTGCAGCGCTGTCGTCATGACAACAAAAAGCCTGACTACAATAGTTCCTTGTTTTTGTGCCATAGTCATTGCTCAAGGAACGAGGCCTGAGATGCAGTGGAAGGGATGCGGCCCGGCTGTTGATAAATGTTCACATTAATGTTTTAGGGCTTCAGGCTATGACCTACTGTACTTGGCCTAGTTTTATTGGTCACATGATTTTCTGCACACCAACATGAATATATTTGCATGTTCGTAGATTCTTGAATTTGTAATGAGGGAGAAGGAGCAGATGTTTTAATTTCATTATAACGATTTCAAACTGATAATTGTGTTTATTATATTAGAAATATTAGATTACACCAGACTCTAATATTTGTATCTTTTTATGTCTTAATGCCTGGAGGGGATCTTTAACTTCCTTTTTTCAAAGCACACAACATAAACAGACTTTAGTCTGACTCTTGCACATATCACCTTTCTCTCTCAACTATGCAGCTTCAATTTTTTCTGTAGCTATTTAGAAGAGATTTATGCTTTTGTTTAATTTCAGCCCATGGGTGGGCTGGATATTATCATAAATAACCCTGGGGAGCAGCATTTAGGTTCTTACTTATGGAGTTTTAATATCTCTAATGACAGTATGAACTCAATGACGCACAAGTCCATTAGTGTTTAACGACTAAAGACAGCATTTAACATTAAGCTTGTTGTATCAGGGAACATGGGAACTTCCAGATTCAGTCATAATGTGAGATGTTTGAAGCAGGTTTTGACCAGTGTGACACAGACGGCCTTGATGGTGCAAAAGTAGAAATTCAGATTTGAATTTTGAGCAAAGGTAGTGAAACAGTGATTTTCCATAATGGTACAAAACATATACAATAAGCGGTAATGCTAGGCTTTCAAAAATGACTGAAGTCATTCAGCATAAGCCATAGCAAAGATTTAATATACAGTACCGGCCAAAGGTTTGGACACACCTTCTCATCAAATGTAGTCTTTATTTTCATGACTATTTACATTGTAGATTCTCACTGAAGGCATCAAAACTATGAATGAACATATATTTTTATGGTGTCATGTAATTGGTGAAATAAGTGAAAACATATTTATATTCTAGTTTCTTCCAAATAGCCACCCTTTGCTCTGATTACTGTCTTAGTCACCTGAAATGGATTTTACTTCATAGGTGTGCCTTGTCAGGGTTAATTGGTGGAAATTCTTGCTTTATCAATCAGAGCAAAGGGTGACTATTTTGAAGAAACTAGAATATAAAACATGTTTTCAGTTATTTCACAATTTTTCACATTTCACATTTTTTTGTTAAGTACATAAACTCCACATGTGTTCATTCATATTTGTGATGCCTTCAGTGAGAATCTACAATGTAAATAGTCATGAAAAAATACACCAATAAAATTATATTCATCACTTAAGTTGTAGTAGCATCTCTCCCACATAAGATGAAAAAGGGTTTAAAAAGGAGGTTGGTTGTTTGGGTTTGATATGCTGCAGACACTGAGGAGTAAAGCAGCCTCGGGGCAATCTGATAATTCTAGTGCTGATGCCAAAGAGCATCTGTTTGTGTATGAAATTATTCAGCCGGCCTCCTGTTCAATTTGCTCATTTATTTTCATCTATAAACCACTAAAGACTCTTCACCAGGTGAAATCTAATGCTGAGCTGCTTGTAGGTGTGTGGAATTAAACAAACATAATGTCGCTGATATAAATAAAAGCATTGTCACTTAAAGATACAATGTGTTATTGTCACCATATCGTAGCCTGTGAAAGTTTCTTTAAAGATGGTGTCTCTCCTGCAGAGTGAACAGCGGTGCCATGTTTGGTAATTGTTCAAGTTTCTTTATTGTCCTACTATAGGGAAAATTTAGTTGCAGTAAGGTATTAAAAAGAACAAGTTCAATCGAACAAAAAAACATGGGGACAACAATACAAGACAACACAATATATGACAAAAAGAAATTTAAATACGCTAAAATGGAGAAAATGTTTAGTGCAATAAATAGAATAGTTTTAATTGTGCAATTTAGCATTGTTATAGTGGTGCAAGCAAAGGAGTTTTTAATTCTTTTAGCCCTTTGGTGAGGATCTAAATCTTCTCCCTGAAAGAAGAAGTACTAACTTGTTCTGTAGGGAGTGATCAGTACATCCCAGTGTGTCCTCTCATGAAGCTCAGAGAGTTTAGTCTGCAATAATTTTGCTGATTTTGACAAGCCGATAGAACTTGGACATTATTTTGTTGCACACATGAAAAGAAGTCATTTTTCTTAAGAAGACAATAAGCAGGTTTCAGTCACCTGATCAAAATGACGTGTCGATTTCAAGTGGAGGGCAGGGGGCTATGGAGGAAAACTGTTGTAGAGAGTGCTTATTGCACGGCTTTAGATTCAATTTCAAGAAAAAGATACCACAAATGAATCCAAAAAATACATTGCATGTGACCCCCCTATTTAATGACTTTCAGCGATTTTTCAACAGAACTGAATGTTTCGCTGACGATCGAGGCTGATGACATCTCAAATTACGTCATTGTCCAGACAAATTATTACACAAGACAGCAAATGAAAGCCTACACAAGTTTGGAGGCATACAACTCTTTGTCAGCAGGTAGTTTCACAAGTTTGGCACCAAGCGGCTCCAAGATGAATATTAATAATTGGTCTTCACCAGGGGGAGTGTTTATTCTTTTTGTTTTATGTGTTTATATGCTAGCCACTAGCAGTAGCATCTATAATATCAAGAAGCATAGATTCAACAGAGGCGCTGCACAGCCTGTTAGTGGTGTTGTTCTGACAGCTTTTCACCTTTGTGAACAATTAATTTTGGTGCGCTGAAAAAACCCTTGTCTTTTTCTCAGTTTGAGCGATTGGCACAGCCATAAACTACACAAATCATCGGAATCTTTGTAAGCTTTACTAAGCCTTACTTCCTTAGAAATGGTATGTGCATTTGTCCTAAAGCTTTTTTTTTCAAAATTTCCTGATAATTTGGGTTGATTTACTGGAATGTTTTAACCTACATCTCAAGCCAGACTCACACACTGCAGTTCTTAGCCCTCAAGCCTCTGCAAACTTTTCCTAAATGTACATGGAAGGTCAGACAAAAACACATTTGAGATCATTTGTTCATCTGAGAGGTCCATGTTCCTTCAACCGCTCCACATAATCCCAGTCACTTAGCAACCAGAGAATGATCGAGAGACCCGGGACATTCTAAAATAGTATTAATCCACTTCTCACTGATGGTAGACCAGATACATGATTGCAGACACCTCTGTGACCTTTTGAGATCTGTCTGTGTAAATGTGTTTCTTTAAAGCTCAGCAGTTGGCCAAAGATCATATGCGTCAGAAGATAAATCACGGTGCGGTCTCCCACTTTCATTCTGTAAAAAAAAAAAAAAAAAATTAACCAGAGACAGCAAATCATCACACAACACAAGAACTCAGTCCAGGGTGTTTGTATGGAGCTGGGGGTTTTACAGGACACAGAAGTTGGAGCAGAGTGAGCGCTCTCTTCTTTTACTTCTCCACAGAGGTATAAAATGTGCACCCGCAGTAAATATGTTATCATCCTGCGTTACATACTGTGTTTTAATGCTGCCAGTTTTGAATAATAAAAAAGCTGCACTGTGCCTTGTGTTGGTGTAACTTTTACAATGTTAGTGTGAACAATAATGAAACGGTGGGAAATGTGGCAGCTGCAGTTGTAAAGTACAGTTCCCCGTAGAGTCCTTCACAGCTCTATTACTGCTGCTCAGTATCATGGCTTATACTTCAGAGCGGGGCAATGAAACAGTCCACCTTTGTGGGGAAATAATCAAATGAGACTCTACAGAGGTCAGATTATAAACTAGATAGAGTTTTATACTTTAGCTACTTTGATGAGCATCAGAAAATCAGTTGAGGTGGGTTCATACATTTTGCTGTGGGTGCTCAGGCATTAACACTATTTTATAATGTCAGAAAAGACACGAAATTATTTATCTCTGCTGTATTAGAGATCTACTACTACTGTGACATCATCTAAAACAGGTGTTTTGCATGCTGCTACTGCTCTTGGCTGCAGATACTGTTATTGGATAGTTGATGGATGCAAACAGAAAACTGATGGAAAGAGAGAGGACTGAACCAGAAACATTGCAGTTAGATAATACATGTCACCACCAAGGTACCAAAATGACATCTCTATTCTAGTTTTAAAAGGCTGTGATGCAGATAGTTTTCTAGTTTTACTTTGCTTGTTTTTTTTTACTCTGTGAGGATCTGACGGCATCAAACCTTTTAATGTGAAAAAGCCTCCAGCGGTCCACCCGAGGAGAGAGCTCCATGACAGAGCTCTACGGCTTAACATGTTTCATAGGAGGAGGGAGAGTGGAGCTCCTTCGGAGCCAGCCGCTGACCCCCAGGCTACATGAAACACTCAGAAACTTGAGATGGGGAGTTTGGGCTGAGCTGAGCACTGACCAAGCTCCAGCACTGGGAGGAAAACATAAATCTGACATCAGTGCAGCGAGATCCACTCCACACAGAGTTTCTATGAAAGCAACTTGGTTTAACAAACAATCAGCAGTTATGCTGTGTGTGGTGGCTGCCATAGTGACGATTGTCTGTGACCACGGGGGATTCAAAGTTAATTTCCTGTCAAAGCATGAATAAAAAAATATGGAGAAAAAAGAAGATGTTAATTATTTTTGGATTTTGATTGACATGAAAAATGTGTTTTATTACAGGCCTGCCTCAAGGAAGACTTGATTCATCAAATGAAAAATGCACAGTGAAGCGTAAACACCAGACATTTCATTCATCAAACTCCAAATCTTTATTTCAACAGAAATATACATATATAGTGTAGCACATCAAATATGTAACCATATATCAGACACCACTGAAGGTGTCGAGTCTGAAGTGTTTTCAGGGTTTAATCAGCCAAAGTAAATGTTGCCTCTGGATTCCCGGGGGTGTGATGAGGTAGAAAGAGAAGAGGTGTGGGTTGATGGTTGGAGGTTGGGGGTTGGGTGTGGGGGTGCAGCCAGTGACAGAGATGTGCCTTCCAATAACCAACCCTGTTGTGATGGAGACAATGGTAAATCTCCTGATGAAATCTCTGCATTGCCACAGAGAGGCTCCATACATACATCTCCATCATCCATCTCCCCAGATGAAATATAATGGAGAAAATGGCCAATGGGTGATGGAGATTGATTCAAAAGAAACACGAGTTGTAATCAATATTGTTCTCTGTGCAGCCGAGCAACGTCAGGCTCCCACCCACCGCTCGCCCCGGGCTGGTTGGGTGCCATCATGCCGCCTGTATGTAATTTATGATGAAGGTGTCACTCCCAATGATACGCAACGGCTGAGTGCACTCAGCTCATAAGGAAAATAAGAGCTTTTTGTCCCCATGAAGGAAGAGAGAAGTCGCTCGCCCTATTCGGTCTGTTTCATTCATGTGATGATGGATCGATCCAAAGTGTCCCATAAAAAAGTTACAGCTGAGTGATGCATTTAAAGTGTGAATGACGCGAATAATGAATTCTCAGGCCTTTTGTTGCAAAATAGAGTTTTCAAACTTTCCTCTAAATATTCCAAAAAGGATATTGTGACACTTTAGCAAATTTGCTCATTTAAGATAATGATCTTGAAAACACCCTGAAACCATCAAGCTATTGTTGTGATCTGGTTCTTCTTTTCACATGCAGACATCAACATTTTGATCTTCCTGCACAAGGATCTGCAAAGTCTATTAAAACTGCTAAAATATACCTCCAGGCCAATAGTTAATAGCTCAACACTACTGAATTTCACTAAATGCAGGTGTACTAACACTTCTATCCATCACATGTAAGAAACTAACAGATATGGCCTCTGTTAACAACATCATTTCCCAAAAACAGCAGCTAGCTGAGGTGTCGTAGTTGCATAGACCTATACAAATTTGTCTGTCACCATCTTCTCTTGTATATGGTGTTTTAGTTTATCTCTGTTCCCTTCTGTGCCTTTTCCCTGTATTATTTTGAATTAAGTTCCACCCTGTGCCTTGTTCCTCAACTGTATCTCTTCACTATTCTCATCAGTTCTTTCTGTATTTAAGCCCTGTTTTTGGTTTCAGTCTTTGTTGAATCATCTGCGTGTTTCCTGTATCCTGTGTGTTCTTGGCCTCCAATGTTGTTACCTGCCTTTTTGTTCTAACTGTTTTTTTCTTTAGTTTTCAATTAAAAATACCCATCACTCCTCATCCTTCCCTCACTCACCGCTCTACAATTCGAATCCTCCACAACTGAAACCTGAAATTGTCGGCACATTTCAAGAAGGTAATTCACACAAAAAAACAAGAACAAGTGCAATAGAAAATGAAAGAAAATCTGGACTCAATCAAAAAAGGTAAAAAAAAAAAAAAAAACAACTTTTGTTAATGAATTAAAAGACAATGAAACAAAGGCCAAAACAGAACAAGCAAAAAAAAAAAAAAAAAAAACAGAAAAAAGTAGCTATTGTTACATCAGAGTTTCATCATACCTTTCACAAGAATTTGAAAGGTTTACAAAGAGTAAGTTCCAGTCTAGTGCTTCGTATCATAATAGTACATCTTGAGCCCGATCTAAAGGATGCCATATTCTGTTTTCCTGCAAACAAAAGGTTCAACCACAACAAAAGCTTCCTCTTTTGTGTGAAATAATGGCCAGATAAACAAAGCTTCACTTTGAGGGGGGCTGTGGATCAGAGGTAGAGCAGTCGTCCACTGAGAATTTGATTTCTGACCCCTCTGGGATTCATGTCGATGTGTCCTTGAGCAAAATATTTGCCTCCCAATAGCTGCACCATACAGTGTGTGAATGTGTGTGAATGGTTTGCTTCATGATGTGTGGGCAGCACCTTGTATGTCAGTCACCGCCATCAGTGTGTGAATGGGTGAATGACCGCTTGCAATGTATAGCTCTTTTAATATTTGAAATGACTAGAAAGGTCTTATACAAATTTATCATTTAGTTTCTTATACAGTAGCTTCATATTTACCACACTGACATCAAAGATGTATCTTATCAAACTTATGTTCTAAATCTTGGCAAATTGTTAAATAAGTGTTTTCCCAAAATGTCAAAAGATTCATTTTAACCAAGAGGTCAGATTGATACTTAGGTTATCTAGGTTTGTACCTATTGATTAAGTTTTTATTATTGTTATTATTTTAAAACCAGTGTCAAATTGTATTGCATTTATTGCAAAACTGATTTCTGAATCACAGCTCTAAACATAAAGGATCTGGTGAGATGATCCCAGTTTATAGGGCCTGCAGCACACACTGTCTGTTTATCAAAGGCAGACTCTTGTTTCATGTGAATCACACATGGAAGGAGACTTGTAGGCCAGCATGGCCATCTACAGGTTACCAAGGCAACTCAGCTGCAACAGCAAGCAGGGATCAATAATGAATATGTGGCAGGTCATAGCTCAAGCAAGGGTAGTGAGGGGTGAAGCAGAGTTTTCTGTAACCCTATGGGAGGCATACAAATACTTTTTTTCTGTTCAGACAAAGTCAAGAAAAGGATGTTGAAATAAATTATGTGAGTTGTTCTGTCAGGGAACAGATACAGAGCTGCATCAAGGCGCAGGAGCTGAAAGGAGGAGAGTACAGATTACATTTTACTCTCACTGTCACAGTTCATTTGATCGTGATGTGTGGGGTTGCACATTTCTGGGGATTTTGAATGTTGGAAACTTTACATTAACAGAAATAACTGAGGATGTATACTGCCTGTAATTACCTCGTCATAAACACAGAAAAATATTGTGCTCCCTCCTGTGTCAGTGTGGACTTCCTCCACAGGCAGAAGCAAATCATGGCAGCCTGGCCCACCTGTTTTCAATAATCTTGTTAGCCAGTGTATATATCTACCCAGCACGCCAGCCTCTCCATGGCCAGGTTGTTTTACCTGCTACTCGGTATCACAAGGCCAACTCACGCTCCAGTTTCAAGTATAGTTCTGTTCCTCGATGCATTGTTTCGCTCTAGCAACCTCTGTTATCCCTGGCTTCCAGTTTGCCTCCCCCGCTGCTGCTATTCTGCCTCTGCCTACCTGGTTTGGATTTTTCCTTGACTCTAGCTCCCTGTCCACAACCTCCTCCAACTGTTAATGACTATTCATCTATGTGTGCATCTCTGTGTCCACTCAGGGGTCCAACACATCAGGCAGGCTCTCTGAGATGTCATGGTTCCAGTAACTTTCCTTCTAACCGCTTGTTCGTTCCCATTGCTCTGAGGTCTACCGTGTTGCAGTGGGGACACACTTCTACTTCGGCCTGCCACCCACCCTGGAGATTCTGGTGGCTGTTCATCACCCAGGATACCTGCCAGTTTGTCACCGCCTGCTCCATCTGTACTCATGGTAAGACTTCCCACCAGCCCCCGGCCAGTCACCTCAACCCTCTCCCTCTCCAGTTCTTTTTGTTTTTGTGTACCAGTTCTGCAAGGCTGTGCGTTTTGTCCCTCTCCCCAAGTCCCCCAGAGCCTTGGAGACCATGGACCTGCTCATTCAGCACATCTTCTACTGGTCTTCTACTGGTCTTCTGGTAGTTCCAGGGATCCTTAAAAGTACAGTAGGAGCTAGAGCCTTTAGTTACCAAGCCCCTGTTTTATGGAACCAACTCCCAACTAGTATTAAAGAGGCTGACAAAGTCTTTGCATTTAAGGTTAGACTGAAAACATTCCTGTTCCAAAAGGCCTATGGTCAGGGTAGCTAAAGGTAGTTCAGTCTAAGATGCCCTAGGAGTGAGAGTGGCTACTGTTACAGTTCAACCGCACGAGGCCTAATGATGACGACTCCTGATGCGACTCATCGAGGCCCCCTGATGAACCTAACGACTACTCCTTCACCTGCCTGGTTGGACCTGCCCCTCTACCCCCACCCTACGGCATCTCTACAAGACTGAAACATCTTTACAGACTAATACGTCATCATTATAGACTAATACTTCATCATCATATGGATGTCTGTCAGTCCTGGTTCATCTTTAGCCTGTTTGTCCATGGGAGTGGATCTCTCCTTCACTGTGGTTCTCCCCGAGGTTTCTCTTTTCCCACTGGTCTTTGGAGTTTTGTCTGTTCTCTTGAAATCACCCCCACTCCAACAACCAGATAGAGCAGGTAAACCTGGACCAGTGTGTGTGCACCCATCAACCAACAATCTGGAGCCAGAAGCTATCCTGGATAGAATATGCCCATAATTCACTTTCCTGCTCAGCCATGAAAATGTCCCCTTTCCTGTGAGGTTTCCAATCCCCTTTGTTACCATCACAGGAGAAAGAACTGGTGGTCCCAACGGTGTAGGCCCATCTTCAATGGATCCGTAGGGTGTGGAGGGTGGTCTGGGCCATGCTGCTAAGAACCACCACCCAAAACCACCAATTGGTGGACCGTCACTGTACACCTTCTCCTGCCTACCGACCAAGCCAAGCTGGCCCCATGGTTCATTGGCCCGTTTTCCATCAACAAGAATTTCAACTGCTCCTGTCTGGCATAAGCTGTCTCCCATAAGATACACATTTTTAATACATATTTATTTTATTCCATCACATTTTTTTTATTCAGTGAAAAAAACATTAAAGTTTGACAGATTGAGTCAAAAATGTTTATAATATTAACAGTCATTTTCTATACCCGCTTATTCCTCATTAGGGTCACAGGGGTCTGCTGGAGCCTATCCCAGCGCGTTACAGCGAGAGGCAGGGATACACCCAAGATGGTCGCCAGCCAGTCATGGGGCACACACACCATTCACTCATGCACTCACACCTACAGGCAATTTAGAGTCTCCAATTAACCTCAGCATGTTTTTGGACTGTGGGAGGAAGCCAGAGTACCCAGTGAAAACCATAATATTAACAGTTAATTGTAAAAATGAAGGAAATCACTCACACACTGCATGGCTCCTGCAAATATTCACTCTTCATCCAAATGGCAGGCAGTAGCCTGAAACATTACTCCTGACATTCAGTGCAATTAAAAATATATTATTTGATGCAGTGTGTGAGATGTTTTCTTCCTTTTTACATTGTGTCCAGATTCATCTTAGCAGCTGCCCTATTGGCTTAGGATGTGCCAGTTTCCTCTTTAGTTGGAATGATGCAAACCTTGAATATTGGGAAAATTCTCAAAAGTTTGCTGCAAATGTTCTGCCCTGTTGGAATCTTATGAGTCTTATGAGGGATGGTGGATTTGATGGTTTTCACATGCTGACAGTCCAGCGTCTACACATCACATTGTTCATATCAGTCATTTACTGTTTAGAAATATTGTCAGGCTGTTTGCAGAGGAGCCTGGAGCTGTTCACATGCAGCGAGAAAGCAATTACCACAGCAACTGAAACATCTCTACAACTGAACCAGTTTTCTGTAGCTGTCTGAGATAGGTTCCATAACTACAGTATTTTAGTAGCTAACAGCTACTGCCATAACATAGTCGACTGTTGAATATTGGCTCGAGATATGATAACCCCCCCCCCCCATAATATAATCAGTTCTCACAGGCATAATGAAGCTGACCAGGCCCTAATTCAAGTTGGTCAAAGCAGCTCCTATGCTAAATTGATCAGACACACAGATTAAAACATTTCGGTGTTGGCACCAAACACAGCCACAGCCCAAGTCATAACAGTGATGGCACCAACAGTGATGGCACCAACACAAATAATGTTTTAAGAGCAAATTCATCAAGTTGAACAGAGCCGATCGGGTCAGTTCAACTTGACCCGATCAGCATCCATTCAATTTTCAAAATAAAATAAATTTCAAAATAAAAAAGCACATTTATACATATCGGTCTATTATGAGAGAGCAAACAAGCTCCATGGGTCTTTCTGTGTTCTTCCTGATAGTCGACATTCCAAGTGCCCAACTATATAGTTAATCCTGGGTGTGAGTATGTGGTGAAGTGACCCATCTTTAGCAGCAATTCTAGTGTGTACTGAGTTATATATATTTTTCTTATCTGTTGTAATTGTTGTAATTAATCCTTGAGATCCTTGATAAAATTAATTCTCATCAGGTGCATCAGGACATTGTTTTCTAGTTACAGTCTAGCTTCTAGATCATTAAATGAACACTTGTACATCAGCCATAGAGACAAAAAAAATGCTTTAATGATCTTGATGCTCCATGTTTATTTGCTTTTTTTTGTCTGGGGAAGAAGATTCCCAACCAATAAGAGAACAGCTTGATCACACATGGCTTTTGTTTACAGCTTTGGAGCCACTGTGAAATTTACCATATGAACACAACCAAATTAGTGATCATACACAATGTCCCTAACCAAACATTCAATGTGCTGTGATGCTTTTCACTCTCGCTGCTTTTTAGTGAAAATTAATTCCAGTTTGACTACATTGACTGAGCTGCTTCAGGGACTTTTTAATGGCATCAAAAGTCAGACTATATAAAATATCTGAAGCCATTCACATGAATATATTACAATTATCAGAGGTGAAAGAATAGACATCAGAGATTGAGGAGATTAAAATGAAACTGAAGTTGAAAAGCTGGAGTGACCTTTCGAGTCACTCCAGCTCTTGCATTAAATATGATGCTAATATACAGTCGGCCCAAACGATTGGACGCACCTTCCCATTAAAGCGAATAAGAAAGTGTGTCCAAACTTTTGACTGGTACTGTAGAGACATTTACCATTATGTGTGTGTATGTGCGTGTGTGTGTGTATGTGTGTGTGTGTGTATGTGTGTGTGTGTGTGTGTGTGTGTGTGTGTGTGTGTGTGTGTGTGTGTGTGTGTGTGTGTGTGTGTGTGTGTGAGTCAACCGACCTTTGACCTTCATTTATGCATATATGAAGCGTATAAGTGATGCCTCAGAGAGCACTCCTGACAATGAACACTGGGTAAAAGCTGTTCACTGAACTAGCATAAACTCTAAAAGGAGCCAAAGGATTTTACAGGTTCACACTGATTATTGTCAGTGTAATTATATGTTTTATTATGCCTATTATAGTCTGCAATTGTCTTTATTACGTAACTTATAGAATCATCAGATTCAGTCATCGTTATGAACCTGCTGTTAAATGTTTCCTGCAATGTTGAATATATATATATATATATATATATATATATATATATATATTCAAAATATAATATAGATTCTAAATTCTAAAAAATAATTACAACAAGTTTCTAATTCAATAATTCTCTGAAAGAACCTTTTCACGCCTTCTCTTCATTTTCAAGGTGTCTGATGTCTGTCTAATCTAAATGCATGAATAGATGGACCAATGGGAATGCCTTCTCTCCATCACCTTAGGCAGGACTCAGGAGAGAAGGCATTCCCATTGGTCCATCTATATACATGAATAGATGGACCAATGGGAATGCCTTCTCTCCTGAGTCCTGTCTAACGTGATGGAGGAGAAGGAGAAAACAAATTATCATTCTTTTTATGCAGGTATTTCTCATGTTGTCTTAGTAACCACAGAGAGGGGGAAACTGGAGAAGCTGCCAGGTGTAATCATCTATCTTTGTTGATGTTAGAGTCTTGAGGAAGTGAGGAAGGAAGTGAACGATATGTCTGTTTCCACTCTCTGCGAGTTCATCCTTTTGCACTTCAGGAAAGTAAACACCAGCAGAATCATTTCATAACCTTGGCAACCCAAAAGTTGATTTTTATTTGTCTTAAAATGGCTCAAAGAAGCATTAATGAAATAGTTATTAAGACTTAATAAAACCAATAAGATGACAAGCAATCAATAGCTCCGCTATATTTACTCAAATACTGTATATAAGTACATTTTTGTGGTATTTTCTGGCAGCTTTAGTTTTCTTTGAAATGCAGATTTGACTCAATAAACAATATAAGACAATTCAAAAATCAAACACATGGATAAAGTTGAAACCAGTGGTTTCAGCCATTTAGTCTTGTCCTACAAACAGCAGTGTAGTCGGCTCACATCTCACATGCCTATGAGTTGTTAACGACTCCAACAAATAGAGATTTTTCCCCCTAAACTTCTGACATGGTTTCATTTCAATAAATGTTCAAATGATCCAATATTTCACAAAAGATCAGAGAAAATGCCTAAGAAATGAAAAAAAATTATTGAATCAGAAGTTGTTTGTTCTTCTTTCCTCTCCCATTAATCATCTCATATTTATCTGCTGACCCTTTGAATGGGGCCCGACCCCTCAGTTGGGAACCACTGGACTAAACTAGTTAACTGTATATAAAGTAGTTACACTAGCTCCACCTCCAGCAGCTACAACAGCAACATGTCGAACATTGATGCTTTATATCAATAATCTAATGATGTCATATAGAATAATAGATCAGTCACGGACCATACCAATACTTTACTGAAATGCTTTAACTACAACAAGCTCATTCCTTTACTTAAGTAGGATTTTTACATGCAGGACTTATACTTGCAATGGAGTGTTATCATGCTACTCTATTGGTAATTTTACTCCCAAAAAAGGAGCTGAATACTTCTTCCACCTCTGCTTCTGAAAGTGAACACAATACTCTAGAAAACCGTTCAGATCCACCACTTACTCCTTCATAAAAAAATAAATCCTTTTGGTTTCTCGGGTAACAGGCAAATAAACAATCCTTCTTCAAATGATTCCTCCTGTGGCCAGAAGTAATACTTCTTCCTGGGTGATTGATAGGGTAATTGCTTTGCGACCAACATTCATTTTGGTGTTTAACTGGTACAGTTTAGATATTACCATTGACCAGCAGTCACACCCATACAAAAGCAAAATACCAGGTTCTAACCTGGCAGAAAATGTAGAATACGATGCAGTGTAGAGCATTATGAGCCCTAACGGCTCAGCCATCGCACATCTCCTCCTACAAAACAATCAGTAAACAGCCTGTTTCCTCAAACCAGAAATGATTTGGCATGAGGAAGCTCTGAGCAGGAATATAAGTATAAGTTTTATTTCAGCTATAGCATGGTGGAGGCTGACAGCTGTGGGAGATGAATTTGTTTTGTCTTTTTTCTTTTTCTTTTTTATTTCAGCTCCACCCGCTTGTGAGTGGTCGTTAGGGTGAGGTGCGAGGTGTTGAGGGAACGTGGAGCCCCGGCTGCACTTTGCAGATACACAAGCCTGTGCTTTTATGCAGACCCATCAGAACGGTCCTGTCAGCCGCTATCTCCTGGGAACTCGCTGCTGCAGTGCTGGGGATTAAAGCTTTTTATGAAGCATTTTCCCTGCCAAAGGTGTGCGCTCTAGCAGCCTGTGAGCTGCTTTCCAACAACAAGGGTGGTTAACTTCTCTGGACACTTAACGCTGGATTTGTGCAGGATGGAATTTTGCATCCAAATTGGATGGCTAATTGGGTGACAAAGGCGGAGACGCTTTGGAGCGTTTTACCCAGCACAAGTGCACAGAAAAAAAAGAAGAAGAAGAAAAGACGATCCTCTATTTTCATGCCCATTGTTCAAAATCCAGCTAATTATGCTCACAGAGAAAAGCAGTAAATTGAGCCAGATTTACTTCCTGTGGGCAGTGAGGTGAAAGTTATAATAAAAAAATGTTTCTGTTTATTGTTGCTTCAGCTGGTGAGTGGTATAGGCATTACCCACATGAACCTGTGTGCGTGTTCATTAAATCATCAAATTGTGGCAAAGAATGTATACTGTTTGTTTTTCTTTTTATTTTCATATTATTTACAGTTTTACTCTGCATTTCACCAGCAAAGGTCCTGAAGGAGAGAAGCAGGCACAGTATTTTCACATTTAGTTCACAATCTGTGATGATTACTGATCCCTTTGGGCCATGTGTGATAAACTGTCATTTGGTTCATTGCAGCCGAATTGCTGTTGCTGTAGAAGACAGAATTATCCATGATCAGGCAGCAATGGAAATGAGTGGAAACCAAACAGGGTTTGAGATATTGGGTTGGTAACGGGCCGGGTTATATTTGTATGTATCCTACCTACAACATCTTTGGTGTCCAAATATTGTGTAATTGAGGGATTTCCCAGCTTTTTCAGCCCCTGACCACCAAAATAAAAGTCCTCAAGATGCACTCAAGATGCACAACCAATGCTATTGCTAATCTGCTGTAGGATAATAACCTTAGTGGGATCAAAGAAAATAGGAGGCTGGTATTGGTTTTATAATAAGTTAAACTATTATTGAAAATAAAAAAAATATTTTCTAATTGACTATTTCTAATTGTTTTTACATTTTGGAATAAGAAAGGGAAACAAACATCTTGGTGTCCAGTGTCCTCCACTTTCACAACATCCGCTCTAATCGACAGATTCACATCCACTAAAAATATGTTCTGCTCAAAAATATATCATAGCATTATAAACTTTACAGAATGAGTGCTCACATTAACATAAATTAAAATTATATATATTTTTGATACCTACCAAAATATAAATATATGATTGATAAAAAAATGAATTATTTTAAATATATTTCTGAGCAGGCAGAAGAGATTAACTCAATGAACCAGGAATCCGCTTAAAAACCATTAATATATTTGACATTTTCTCACAATCCCTAAAAAGGATTATTGCATTATCACATGAGCTTTGCTTTTTTGCTTTGCTGATCACATAAGACAAATACAGATTGATTTATTGATTGATTTGTAGTCCCACATTTACTCATCACAAGGCTTTCCTCTCTTTACCATAACCTTCCCGTTCCTGGAGCTGTAGGGATGTAGATGCTGTCCATGGTGCTGATCTGTTAAGTTATTACCGGTGTGAGAGCGCTGCCATCCAGAGGCTGACTGACTGTAGGAACAAGCCCTCTCCGACAGTCTGATCGGGTGGAAGGGAAATGATATATTCGCCCAATTGTCATTAGATATTCAGTTCACAGACACAAATAACCTTTTAGTAAAACAGCAAAACTATCAGATTTAATACCATGTTAACAGTATTCATACACATGCAGGTGTTGGTGGGACCCAGAGGAGGAGATGCTCATTACCCATCTGAGGAGAACATAGAGATTAGATTAAAATAAACTCAGAATAGAATAGGCCAGCAACCTACTGGACTGTAAACATGTAATAAGAATGTATTTATTATCAGCACTAACTAATGGGAAATCAGAAGCATATCATCACATTCTAAAGTGTTCAAGTTAATACATACATACACACACACACACACACACATAAAAGCTTATATATGTATATATAAGCTTTTATATGTATATATATATATATATATATATATATATATATATATATATATATATATATATATATATATATATATATATATATATATATATATATATATATATATATATATATATATATATATATATATATATAAAATGCACAGCAGTGATTTCAGTGGGCCATTTTAGGGGCCAGCCCACTGACTCATATTGACTCATACTGACTCATATACACTCATAGTAATAGATATTTGAATCAGGTCAGATAAAAAATAATTACTTAAGAATAATAAGTCAAGTCAATTTTATCTGTATAGCCCAAAATCACAAATCACAGATTCGTCTCAATGAGCTTTACAGTTTGTACAACACAACATCCTTAGACCCTCACATCGTACAAGAAAAAATCTCTACAAAAATATTTAAACAGGGAAAAAAGTGGAAGAAACCTCAGGAAGAGTAACATGAGGAGGGATCCCACTTTCAAGGTGGACAGGCATGCAATAGATGAATTGTGCATGGGATGGAACAATAATTTCGAAATAAAATGGTTAATAGAAGAATTTAGGTTTAAGTTCAGTTTTGGTTAAGATGGTTTTGTTGTATTTATTTAAATTTAATTGTATGTCTTGTTGTTGTTGTTTGTCCAATAGATGGCGGTAGTTGATCTTCATGTCGCCAATTAACCCGAAAAAGAAGAAGATTCCGGAGCCGTCATGTTTGTTCCTACCCGACGTACAAAACGTGATGCACCTTCGATGCTGATGTTTGTAATAGGCATTTCCTAGAATCCCCGTTTGGTGAGTTTGAGTCCTGCGTATTTTACTGAACGAGGGACTTTGCGACGTTAAACTAATATTCGACGTGAAGATGTTTTATTTGTTAACACAGTGGTGAAGTTCCTGTTAGCGGGGTGTTGGTTAGCTTTAGCCTGGAGATGCTATGTAACCTGCTACAGTGGAAACATTACAGTTTAACGTGATATGTTTATATGACACAATCATTTAGTTAACTCCTTATTACAGACAATCTATTAATACTAAAAGGGGCTCAACTGCGGGTTAATTACTTAATTTAACTTCAGTTTAAACTTTATTTAGAGGTTCGTTACTATATCTTTATTATTTTAAAATCCAGTCTTTTAAAAAATCATCGCCTCCAGCCGTTTGTTGTTTGAATAGATTTAAACGACAACTTATAATGTTACTGCAGTAACTAAGTACATTTACTCAAGTACTGTACTTAACCCTTTACGTACCATTTAGAGGTACTTGTACTTTACTTGAGTATTTCCATGTGATGCTACTTTATACTTCACTACATCTATCTACTACTTTACTTTAGGATGATTTATGAAAAAATAATAAGCTTTAATATTCAGTTTTCTAAATTCTATTCAATTATCTTTTTTTAAAACTTTGTTACTAAGTATTACGAAGCAGTACTATGAATCAAAATATCTAAACTAAAAAATGTAATTCTTCTCACATATATATATAGTGATTCAATACAAGTAGTATAATATACTATAATGATATCACACAGTCTACATAATGAGCAGTTTTACATTTAGCTGATAATACTGTACTTTTACTTAAGTAACTTTTGAAAAAAATGAATATTTTTGGGGACAGTCTTTCTACTTTTACTCGTTCCACTACTGCCTGTTTAAAACCTAGCTTGTGGTCACTTTGACCCTCACTTTGACCCTCAACCATCATCTCTCTCTGTTTTCAATGTGACTGACCAGTGAAGCAAAGAAAGCACAGCAATAATGTCAGGACCACTCACACACTGTCCTCTCACACAACCCCTCGAATCCTATTTAAAGAGGTGTTGATGTTATGACTGTGTGAGTTATCTACTAGAGGACCCTTTGAAGAAGTCCAACCCTTAGGTTGGGAACCAGTGGACTACACAAGCTAATTGTACGTTCAAATGCTGGACACTGATGATTCAGCGTTAATAATCTAACTATGTCTGAGGATCGAAACCAGTACTTCAATACCTTAAATATATTTAGCTGCTAATACTTATGTAAGGAGAATTTCATGCTGCACTTTAACTTGTAAACCTTTACATTATTGTATTTGTGCTTTTACTCAAGTAAAATGATTCGCTGGACTTCTTCCACCAGTGACAATTTAGTTAGTTTCTCTCTCTTTCCTCTGTTTCTTCTTTGCCAGCTGATGGACTGACGTCAGCCAGCAGAAATGCTGCTCAAAGATCTCCCCAGAGCTGCCCTTCTGCGGCCGTTGTCCAGGAACGAAGTGGTGGGTATGCTGCTGAGGTTGACCATCTTTGGTGCAGCAACCTACTACAGCATCAAATGGGTTCTGGAGGCTATGGACCCCACCTACAAACAGAAAAGCCAGGCCAAGAAAAGGGTACGTTCAGCTAAGCACATGACATGTCCTTGTTCTATTCTGTGAGCTTCAGGTAGAGGTGGGATGACTGTAGCAGCCTTCACCCAACAACCTGTCAGCCTGCTCCTTCAGCTGCTGTGTGTGTGTGTGTGTGTCGTGTGTCGTGTCTCAGGCAGAACAGCTGATGAAGAGGATTGGCGTCGAGGGGGTGAAGCTTACAGAATACGAGATGAACATTGCATCTCACCTGGTTGATCCACAATCTATAAAGGTAGCTGTTGTTATCCTTAGTCCGTGAGGACAAGATTATTATTTAACAACAACTGTAGCAGAGTCAGAAATGATCAGTACTCATCTCTGCTTCCTGCAGGTGTCCTGGAGAGATATTGCAGGTCTGGATGAGACCATCAACGAGCTGCAGGACACGGTTATCATGCCCTTTCAGAAAAGACACCTGTTAGCTGGATCCAAACTCTTTCAGCCTCCGAAAGGTACCACAGCAGCTCTTTATCTAAGCACAACTGGAGTGAGTGTATACACACAGGAAAGTAAACAAAAAAAGAACAAACTTGACATTTCAAGATTATTTTTTAAACTAAATCAAACAATGGAGCATATGGCTGTCTGTAAAAAGCCTTGAGTAAATGAACAGGAGAAACTGTCTTTCAAAATCAGTTTTATTAACACGGGTATTATTTTATTATATATTATTATTGTGCCAAATTGTTTGTCTCTTCAGAAGAGAAACCACACAAACTTGGATGGAATGACGGGACAGGAAGCGACTGTATTCTCTGCGATATTTCCACTTTATTTTCAAAAAAGTAGTAGTATTAGGACAGTGAGATTTGTTGTATAGGAATTGTGACTTCACCTTCACGCTTTTTTATTTTAAACGTGTGTATCCGAGTCCTTCAGCTGCTCATCCTGTGTGGATCCAATGACCCTCATTGGACCCTAAAACTGAATGTGAATTATTCTATTTAAATGTTTGAATTCAATGAAAACACACATATGCCCGTAGACTTGAGTTGACTTTGAATTTAAAGTTTATTTGGACACTACAATCCTACCAGAAAAAAAGAAGTCATTCACCTTCTCCATATGTCAGTTAGCTGCTGTTGCCTCATTATTTATAGAATGCTGTTTAGTGTATTATGCATTTACCTGCAGCTCTGTGCCAAGCAGTGTCTAACAGGATTTATACAATTGGCAGCACAAAGCGGATCACTCACAGAGAGATTTTACTGTTTCGCTTAAAGCTTCAGGATGAGTCAAACTCCAGAATTGTGCCGCTTTGTAAAAATCCAGCTCTAGCTCTGCCTCAGAGCTTTGTGCATATCAGGTAACTTAGAAAAGGATGCTCCTGGGAACAGTGAAGATCAGTGAACCCAATTTATTTTACATTTGTTAGACAAAACCCTGTTCATCTCACTATAAATGTCTGTTTGTGTTTTGTCTAGGCGTTTTATTGTTCGGCCCTCCGGGATGTGGGAAGACCATGATCGCCAAGGCAACAGCCAAAGCCTCAGGCTGCAAGTTTATAAACCTCCAGGCCTCCACGCTGACAGACATGTGGTACGGCGAATCACAGAAGCTGACCGCTGCCGTCTTCTCGTTGGCTGTGAAAATCCAGCCGTGTATCATCTTTATTGATGAGATCGGTGAGTATGTCTGACCTGTCTAGAGGGTTTATTGTGTTTAAACTGTTACTGTAGATGTGGTTAATCTTTACCCTGAAGCACTTATTTTAAAAAGCTCATCTTGATTTACAATTTCAGCTGCTGGATGATTTCCTCAATAAATGAATTTTTGTCAGAGCCTCCTCCATAACACCGACTGATATCCGTTCTTTATTAAATGTGTCTGACACCAATCAAATCCTTTTTCCCCCTGTTGTCTTCATGTTTTGGTTTGTTTTCTCCTGGTCTGTGGGGTGTAGAGTCCTTCCTGAGGAACCGCTCCAGCCTGGACCATGAGGCCACAGCCATGATGAAGGCCCAGTTCATGAGTCTGTGGGATGGTCTGGATACATCCTCCAGCACCCAGGTAACAAGCCTCCTCCTCCTCTCACATCCCCTCAGGACTAAATCACTGATGGACACCAGGTAGTAGGGCTGGGAAATAAAATAATACAAATACAATCTGTGTGTTTTAGACTACGTTCTTTATTAAAACACGATAAAACAAAGTAATCAAAGCCCAGGTGAGCAAATCAGTTGTTCAAGAATTATTAAAAATATATAAAAGGATTTTTATTTTTCATGAAAATAAAAAAAAAAAACGTCTCTTGTCAGCTCTGAAAACACTAGATAGATTAGATTTTATTCAAGTATATTTTGTTTTTTTAAATTAATTACTAATTTATTTATTTATTCCAATTATTTTTACGGTTAAAAAAAAATAATGCTAATAATTACTTGGAACAATTTCCTTGTTAGGTCGCTACAGAGTGTTATTATTCCAAGGTCATGTGACCACATGACCTTTTCCACTTGTCTTTCTGCAGCAGGAGGTTCTTTGAGCAGGCAGCAGTGGATTAAGGATGAGATCCTTTATACTTAAATCAAAGTAGAAAAACTGTTAAAAAAAAATGTGTAAAATTTATCAATGTCCTGATTGTCGCCAATGTCACTAAAAGTGCAGAAGTATTATCAGAAAAATGTACTAAAAGTAAAAGTGCTAGATACTTAGACAATTTGGTATGAATTAATAATAAAAGTACTGTATATTATATATGTGTATCACATTCTTGTTTAACATACTTTATACAGCAGCTTTGAACAATGTGCGTAACGCATTATTGTAAAAAGAAAATTAAACATGATATATATATATATATATATATATATATATATATATTTTTTTTTTTAGCAAATCTGCATCTGTAGAGTAAAGGTACAATATTTCTTTTTGAAGGGTAGTGGATCGAAGTAGAAAGGGAAATATTCAAGTACCTCAACACTTGAGTAAATGTAATTTTCCACCTCTGTCATTATCATTGTCGTCATGTTCTTATGCTTGTAGGTGATGATCATGGGAGCAACAAACAGGCCGCAGGATATGGACCCAGCTATTCTCCGCAGAATGCCTGCCACGTTTCATATTGGACTGCCGGTAAGATTTCTACACACAGACATAGAAAATCGTGTTTACTGTCATATTGTTAATCTTAAATTTGTCTTTGTTCCTCAAGTCAAAGATTCATCATAACTGTATGACTCAGATTGTCTCTTGTGGCTGCTGCCAAATCACAAGATTAACAGTTGGGTTGTTTTTGTTGTGGTTTTCATGAAGAATGTTAAACTGCCCAAAATTAAACCCTTTGTTTAAATGTCCCTCGAATGCTCTGCGTAAGTCCCTGCTGCTTCTTCATTAATGTGGGCGACACAGTGGCGCAGGGGTTAGCGCTGTTGCCTCACAGCAAGAAGGTCGCAGGTTCAAGACGTCCTGGGTCTGGGACCCTTCTGTGTGGAGTTTGCATGTTCTCCCTGTGGGTTTTCACTGGCTTCCTCCCACAGTCCACTCTAAATTGCCCATAGTTGTGAATGTGTGAGTGAATGGTGTGTGTGCCCCACGATTGGCTGATGACCATCTGGGGTGTATCCCTGCCTCTCGCCACAATGCAATGGGATGGGCTCCAGCACACCCCTGCGACCCTAATGAGGAATAAGCGGGTATATGAGATGAGATAATATTAAGGTTTAACCTTAAGAAGAGTTAAGAAATCAATATTTGGTGTAATAGTCCTTGTTAATAGTCCTTGTTCTAACCACAGTTTTCATTTGTCTTGGCATGCTCTCCACAAGTCTTTATTCCACTCCTGGAATTCAACAGACACTGTAATTGGTTATGGCAGATCTGTGTAAAATGCAGATTTGCATAAAATGCAGATCTGCTCTACTTTTTTCCAGATCTCTATCTTTCTCTTTCTCTCTCGTATATGTGTATGTGAATAAAAAGTGTTGTATTCAAAAAATAATACGTTGTTGAATGGTGCATAGAGCGTGGCCGGTGATCTATTCGAAAGTCATCCAGCTGATAATTAGCTGCTGAGTCATAGTTTTTCTGTTCATATGCTGTGTGCGTATTTTCCTTATTGTCCTTGCAGAACACGAAACAGAGACAAGAAATCCTGAGGCTGATTTTAGCAGGAGAAAACGTAAGACACTATTTCTTTTCATTACTGATTAATAACTGACATAAAAACACAAACACACACTGTTGACAGTTAACAGATTAATTCCATACAAATTTCTAATATCGCAACCCTGCTTTCCCCTCGTTCAGCTGAGCAACGCCATTAATCTGAAGGAGATTGCAGAGAAGACAGACAGTTACTCCGGCAGCGATCTGCGGGAGCTGTGCCGCGATGCCGCCATGTACCGAGTTCGGGATTACGTCCGCAAGGAGCAGATGAGGCAGATCGCTCATCAGCTGCAGGATGGACAGGAGGAGGAAAGGTATGATTTATATTCCACGTCTCAGAGCCCTGGTGTCAGTGGAGCATCTCTTCCTGCTGCGGAGCCTGAGTATACCAGTGTAGCTCCTGAGAGGTGCTGTCAGTATTTCCTGGAGTGATGTGTGTACTGGTGATGTCTCATTATAAATCAACCGTTATATCATTTACAAAGCATTCATTGAAACAGCATTGAGACCATGAAATATAAAAAAATAACTGATTAGAATAAAACATTGTGGGTTCTCCACAGACTGTTGGAGCATGAAAGCTACCTTCGTTTAAAAATATGGTGTAACTTTCTGTTGCTAAGCAGCTACTGACCTATTATTGCTAAAGAAAGGAATATAATCCAACTTTTAGGTTTTAGCTGAGCTCTGCACAGTTATTATATCGCCTGTTATTTAAAATGAATATCAGGACACAGAATTTCACCAAAAAAAATCAATGATTTGAGATAAAAGTCTCAAAGGTGAAAATAGCTTATTCAATCAAAACTTTGTTCTTCTTTGCTTTCCCATAAATCACCTCACCTTACATTTATCTGCTGACCCTTTAGAGCAGGGGTCTCAAACTCGCAGCCCACCAGACGCTAGTTTGAGGCCCCCGCTTTGATATGAAAGTTTAATGTTAGTGCGGCCCGCGCGAGTTTAGTACGGTGGCCGGGAACCCTCAAAGCTGCAAATAAAAGAAACGCTGCAAACAAAAAGAAATGGTGCTGCAAATAAAAGGAAACTCCACACTGGAAGTGAATTACCGGGGACTATTATTGGCGGTGCACCTGTAGTTTTTTATGTGAGCGAAGAAGAATACGCAGAGGACGTCTTGTAAAGCAGAAGTAATTAGGGGGCAAATAATTGTTTCTCCAGAAGGTGGCGCTATATGACCATTATGGCCGGCAAGGATGATTGATGAAGAAGACTGTAGGTTCCGCGCATGTGCGGGTTGTTCTCCCCGTGACTGAGAGGGATTTATCGTTTTTTCTAATCCGGATAAAAAGTGGACACTCGGCATCTGTGTGTTGTGGTCATTTTCATTGGCAAGTTACCACATATTTTTTGGAGGAATACGAAGAAGAAGAAAGATTATTTGCATCCTAATTACTTCTGCTTTACAACACCTCTTCTTCTTCGCTAACAAAAAACTACAGGTGCACCGCCAATAATAGTCCCCGGCAATTCACTTCCGTTGTGTAGTTCTTTTATTTGCAGCATGGAGGGTTCCCAGTCACCGTAGTTAGCACTACCTCCGTGCTAAATAGTTAGGTCTGTGTCATTAGAAGGCCGACAGCTTCGGAGCACCCGGAGTATACCGGCAACGTGACCGTACCTACGGTGCCCAGCACCAGCCTGAATTCACGTGTAAACCACGGACGTAACCAACCTGCCACTGTACCAGCACCGGGGAAGGCAGCAGTGCTGAATACACGTGTAAAGCACGGATGTAAACAACCCGCCGCTGCTGCCTTCGCCAGTGCTGCTGAATACACATTAAAAGCTGTCACCGGAGCCGGGTGCTCCGAAGCACCAGACCTGACGTTACACGCGCGCAAGAACGGGGAAAATGAGTCCTAAGAGGCTAACATGGAGCTAACACTATTACATACGCACACAAGCGAAGTTTTATGTGTGTATCCGTGTTAGCGTTAGCTCCATGCTAGCCACTAGCCTAACTTTTCAAACTTTATTACTTTTTTTAATTTAATTAACTTAATATTAAACGGCCACCACAAACACTCTGTGTTTCCATGGTTCCTGACCTTCAACCAATCACTAACTGTGCGGTGCTGACGTCATATGCAGGCGCAGGACCCTACTTACCAGCGGAAATGACGTTCTTTTTACGTCAGCTGAACACTAAAACTGGAACTTCAACACAACAGACACAGTGGAATTATATATATATATATATATTATTGGTGATGAGCACAGACAATTTCAGGAAAACCTGATGCGGCCCAGCCTCAACCAGACCCTATCTCCAGCGGCTCCCAGGTAAATTGAGTTTGAGACCCCTGCTTTAGAGGGACCCGACCCCTAAGTTGGGAACCACTGGACTTAAAGGTCCCATGTCATGCAAATAGTCTAGAGTTTTTATAAAAAATTATCCCAGCCATAAATCACAGAGAAACACAATCAGAGAAACCAAGTTATGCATCCAAAAGAGCGACTCAGTATTATTTTTGAGACAATCCGAAAGAGACCTGTGCTTATTACAGATCCAGACAGATGCTGAGTTTAATTTGTGTACAATCTACAGCAAATAAAAAAAGTGCATAGTCTGTGTCAAGTATCGAATGTGCATAATAATATGCAGTTAAAATTAGGCTTCTCCTTTTTTAATGGAACGCATCTCCGCAAATCTGCGGAAATGTGAGCGCGACTCCGGTGACTGGACTCGACTGTGTCACCTGATGCAGGAATAACGACGAATTAAAAAAAAAAAAAAGTGTTAAACCGGCATGTCTAAACAGAAGTTGTATAACAGGATGTTGAATATCCATTCAATGTGACAAATAAAACGTGTATTTAGACATCTTTATTCTGTCGGAAAATCCCACTGAAAAAACTTTATTAAAAACACTCCAGACCGCCATTACATTTTTAGCTTGCGCACCCCGAGTGCTCGGACTGCAGTCAGGGCAAACAGTTGAAGGCAGTGTGTAGATAGAGATGGAGCAAAAAGTGTAGTGTAGAGGAGATTGGGGAGTAGAGGGCATTTTTGTTTTTAAATAGTTAACAATATTATTTGCACTGTTTTTTAAAGCCTTGGTTTACACCTGCTCAAGAGCAGAGTACTGATGCTGAGTTAATAGACTATTTCGGTATCGGCCACCAGTATCGGTATTGGTTCGGAAGGGCAAATACAATATCGGTATCGGATCGGAAGTGCAAAACGCTGGATCGGGACATCCCTAGTTAAAATATTAGAATATCATGAAAAAGTTAAGTATTTTTGTCAGAAAGTGAAACTCTTTATATAGATTCATTACACACAGTGAATATTGACTTTTTCTTTCTTGTAATTTTGAGGATTATGGCTTACAGGCAATAAAAACCCCAAACTTTTCACAATATTTTGATTATTTGAGGTGATGTACTTGATGTACAAATTCTAGTTATCAAGTAAACACAGAGAGGATAATATCTGTTCCTGCCTCTCTGCTGCAGACCTGTGGACGAGGAGCGGTTGCGGCCGGTCACCCAGCTGGATCTCCTCTTTGGCCTGGACAAGATGAAGGAATCCAAGCAAGCAACAGCTCTGATGTTACCCAGCGTGTCGGATGTTCCTTTGGACTAAACGCTGCTGCGGTGGTGGCGGGAAGCTTTTTATTCCTCCCCTGTCACGGTCCGATCCACCTGGCTGTGCTGAGGAGCAGACACCCAGGCGAGCAGCCATATTATATTAAAAAAAACTTTATTTATCCAAGCAGGGACTGTTCTGCTCATGCTCGTTTTCAGTGCAGCCCGGCTCCATGTGAACAGTGACGGCGTGTCCAGAAATCTACCATCTCCTCCTATTGGTTCACAGTTTCATCTGGATGTCAGTGTCATACAGTCAGTGACTGCAACGAGAGGAGGAAGCGTTTTTTTCATCAACTTTACCAATTCGTCTGAAGTTACTTCTAGTAAAGATACTGTTTCACTGTAAGGTTTAATTTCATGTCCTAAAACACACAATAAGGAGCAAAAGGAAGGAAGCGCTCCAGCTACAGATTATTTTAAAGTGATATCATAGTATTCTAAGCAGATCCTGCTGCTCCCGAAGCCTTCTGGTAATGTTTATTTTTTGGTTCTGTGAACGTTTATTGAACGTTCCTGTACAATTAGTCTGGTCCTTGCAGGCTCTTTACGACATCTCATTAGTACAGAGTCTGTTTGCCCTCCTTTGACAAGTGTTAACTCACTTGAAGGAGGGGATTCTGTTGAAGTTTAAAACTATTGGATCTGCCCAGAACGACTCTGGATCTGTCATAACCAATTGCTAATGTTTGGTCGTAATGTGTGTGTCATGCGAGTACAACTCAAACTAGCGCACACTCTAAATGTCATTGTTCTCTGTTCACTGATTGGGCCGATAAATATTTGAAAACCTCTCAATATACCCTAAACCCAGACAGAGAACTGAAAGAGTCGCTCCGATGGACGTTAATATATCTGCTGTTGTGAGATGGATGACCCAACATCACAATGGAGAGCCTCCGTTGTGATGCCATGCCCCCTTCTGACCGGCATTATGGGAAACAAATGTCGCCATTTGCGTCACTGTCTGCTAAAAGAGACACGAGTTCCAGGGTGAATAGAAAACCTTCTATGTGGGCTACAATTGCAACAAAGGCAGTGTTGGAAAAGAGCAACTGTTAAATTTCAGGCTAAAAAACATTTAAGGAGCTATGATTTAGTGATCAAAAGTTATTCTAAGTTACATGAGGAATTTCTTTGTCCATGATGATAACAGTTTCAGAGGGTTAAGGAGAATTCTCCTGTTTCATTGTCCATCATGATGATTCACTTTAAACATAGTCAACTGCCAATTAAGGTGACCTCACTTAACCCTAACCGCAACAGGGAAGGTTACTTTACTTGTTTCCCCTTAACTTCTCTAGAAAATGGAAACTTCTGATGTTATGCTCCCAGAACATTCTGGAAAGGTCATGTTGAACAAGTTGCATAACATTCTAAGAATGTTAAACCGTTCCGCTGCAGGGGAATGTGTATAAACGATCCCCTTAAAACTATACTTCATAAGCTTTTTAAAACATTTTGGGAACATTATGTTGAACAAAAACAAGCTTACAGCAGGAGGGTTGCCAAATAGAAACCTAAAAGAAAAGTTTCGGGAATGTTATGGGAATATTATGTGTTAGCTGGACAACATATCCTTTGAAAACGTATGTAATCCTCAATATCACTTTTCTATATAATATGGTAAAAGAAGTTGTATTTGTCTGTTGAATCTATCTCAAATTATGATTCAGCTTTTTGTCTCCCACTGAATGTTAGGATCCTATTCGGATTTTTTATTTATTTATTTTTTTAATTCTTACAGGGATTACCATAACTTTTTACTTTTAATTCAGAGACCATGTGTATTTTTTGTTTTCACTTCTTTGTTATTTTTTTGCGGATATGAGAAATACAGTAGTCGGGATAATCATCAAAATTTCTGCTATTTGCTTTCTTTTTAAAATAGTTCAGTTAAACATTTTTGTTTAATTCCACAAAACTAGGAAATCAACCTGTATGCAGGTTTGGTTTCTGCAGCACTGAGATAATGTGTGTGTACGAAGAAGCAACAAATAGCAGTGTCAAACAGGATCAGCACTTCAACCCTGTGATATTATATTATCTCAGTAATGCTTGTTGGTATCAAGTTACAATAACTGCAAACTATTAAGCATGAATTAAATATTAGTGAATTATATTATTCCTATAGAAATGAGCATTATACTATGTGATTTATACAATCATAAATGTTTTATCCTTGAGCTTAATGATATTGTCATAGTTGAAAATAAATGATAGATTCTCCATTTCTAAATTAAATATTACATCAAATTCAAAACAGTTATTGAGCAGCTACCATAGGATCGTTAAGGATATTAATGACATTCTAATGTTTATTAATGTCGGAATAATCCTTAATAAGTGATTAAGTATTTACTGATATGTAAGTATTACTTAATGGCTTGTTCCCCAATTATTTAACTGTAATTGTCTGTAATAGAATCACGTACCTGACTGTCGTCAATGCTCAGTCCTCTCAGCTGTTAGCAGCTTCGTTGTTGTGCTGTTTGCATGTCTGTAAATGTTGACAAGAGTTCTCAGTTCAGGCTGAGACTTGAATGTAAGAAGTGACTGAATCTGATTATTGGTCATCATGACTTTAATGCTGCGCCTGTCGCTGATCATTTTTACACCAAAGAAGCAGTGTTCACTTTGTCAACAAAGATTCTGTCCCTTTACTCCATGACTAAACTGTAACTATGACTGAAACAAAACAAAATTGCTAAAATGTGACCTTAAGTAAATATTATTTCCATGTGAGCGACTGAGACTTAATTAAAAATTGTTGTCAAAGGTAACACTAATGAAATGGAATTGTTTTGCGCTTTTTCTAGCAAACCTTAGGCTCAATTTCTATGAAAGGATCATAAGTCAGTGATACGGCTTCCAAGGACAACTATTTTGATACTCAAACTATTGATCAATGGGATGAATAATCCATCAGTTGTTTTGATTCTGGTGTAACTGGTCAATGTAACGTAAAATGTATTTTTTTGACCAACAGTCCAAAACTCAAAGGACATCACTTTACTATAATATACGAATAAAGCAACCAGAAAATAATCACATTTGAGGAGCTGGAACCAGAGAATTTGGACATTGTCGTCTTAAAAATGACTCAAATCGAATAATTGATTATCATAATAGTTATCAATTAACGTAAAAGTTGTCAACTAATCGATTAATCGATGCAGGTCTAGTCAGTGATGCAATCTCAACCCAGTTGACTGCTAGTGTCATGAAACTCAAATTAGTTTCACTGACTAAATCTGGACTAAACACAACTGTGACTTTTGTCTAAATATAATGTTCATGTAAGTGACTGAAAAAGATTCAAAATCCTTATGAAAATGAACACTGCAAAAAAGATAAAAGTTTAATTTTACTCATCACACCATAATTAGTGACGGAGCAGTTTCTCACTAAACCTTTTACCAGTGTCATATTTATTGTGGTGTTTTGTTTTTTTTTTATTCTGGGTGAATCCCCATTGATTAACTTTGGACATTTTTCAATGAACTGTTCATGTCATGGTCTGTGCATCAAGCATCAACTGGAGTGTCGTCCGTCACTGCATCACATGCAGGGTCTCACTTTAAAAAAAAACAGCCAGTCACTTGTCAGACTGTCTGGCTGGAGCCGTTACCACATGTTTTCTGCCTCCCGACATATAAATGCCTCCTTATTTACCATCTGGTCACAGCATGCTTTGGTGATTGTGTCTCACACAGATCTGGGCATGTTTGTGAATCAGATTTGACCACCGGGTGGCGGTGCAGCTTCACTGAGGGTGGCTGACACTGCCAGATTGCTTTCATTTAGAGAACTTTATAGCATTATGGAGAGACAATGAAATAGAGAAGCCCGCATACTCGGTTGTATCTCGCTTATTCATTTATTGGGCAATATTTAGATCTGTTACTCTTCATTAGAGAACCTCAGGTGACAGCTGAAGGTCAGAATGTTTCCATGTAACCGATAATTGTTTCATTGCAACTCACAGAAAAATTTCTGTTTTGTGAAGCTGTTAACTCAGACGTGAGATGTGAGCTGACTACACTGCTGTTTGTAAGATGTCAATGACAGAAAAACACTGGTTTTATCTTTGCATGTATTTCAAAAGCTTCTTATGTTATCCATCGAGTCAAATCTGTTGCATTACATTGAAATACTCAAGTACGGTAAAAGTATAAGCAAGTACAATACTTGTAGATGTACTTAGTTACTGTCCTCCACTGGAGAGTAGTGACACAAATCACTTCTGAAGCTGTTCATCACTAATGTGTATTTCCATGAATACACATTATCCTCACTCAAATACTTTTATTGTCAGCTGTGCGTATATGTGGAATAGTAAATGTTAACTATGTAAATATTTATAGATTGATTTTTTTAGCCAGGAAAACATTACCTCATTTATTTCAGCATGAATATCAACCACTTTGTTGTTGTCTTGTCCTTGTGTATTAAATAAATCTTGATGCCCAACACACGTCAAACAATATAATTGCCCTCAAATTCTTACATCTATTATGTTGCTCTGCTAGCTCAATTTTTAAGTGAGGTATATGTTGCTGTTGTATTCTTTTGGAGCCTGAAAGGAGGAGTTGTGGGAGTCAGCTACTTCCTCGGGAGCTTAAATCAGCATAAAGTGTTTGGAAATTCTCCAGCTGCTGCATGCAGCTCCAGGAGCCTTCAGGCAGCCATTAATAAGCCACTGTTGTCCATAATCAAGCTCTTTCTCATTCCGCCGTGGTTCTGTGTGCTTCAGCTCTATGGCTGGTATTAGAGAAAAAGCCTTGGAAAATTGCAGTCTGAGTTTTTTAATGCATGTCTGGACAAAGGCTTAAAGGTCACGAAAATTGATTTACTCAGCATAAAGGTTATACGTGATTATGTTGAATGATTGGAAAACCTCACAAGATTTACATAGAGTTTTCTTATGAAAGCCGCAATTTGCAGATGATAATGGATCATCGTCTATTTTAAGCCTCTCAGGCTGTTCCACTTATCTCTGCCAAGAAAGGACAAAGAGATAACATCAGACAGTAGGTGTAAATATGATATATATATATATATATATATATATATATATATATATATATATATATATACACACACACACACACACACACACACACTCACCGGCCACTTTATTAGGTACACCATGCTAGTAACGGGTTGGACCCTCTTTTGCCTTCAGAACTGCCTCAATTCTTCGTGGCATAGATTCAACAAGGTGCTGGAAGCATTCCTTAGAGAGTTTGGTCCATATTGACATGATGGCATCACACAGTTGGCGCAGATTTGTCGGCTGCACATCCATGATGCGAATCTCCCGTTCCACCACATCCCAAAGATGCTCTATTGGATTGAGATCTGGTGACTGTGGAGGCCATTTAAGTACAGTGAACTTATTGTCATGTTCAAGAAACCAGTCTGAGATGATTCCAGCTTTATGACATGGCGCATTATCCTGCTGAAAGTAGCCATCAGAAGTTGGGTACATTGTGGTCATAAAGGGATGGACGTGGTCAGCAACAATACTCAGGTAGGCTGTGGCGTTGCAATGATGCTCAATTGGTACCAAGGGGCCCAAAGAGTGCCAAGAAAATATTCCCCACACCATTACACCACCACCACCAGCCTGAACCGTTGATACAAAGCAGGATGGATCCATGCTTTCATGTTGTTGACGCTAAATTCTGACCCTACCATCCGAATGTCGCAGTAGAAATCGAGACTCATCAGACCAGGCAACGTTTTTCCAATCTTCTATTGTCCAATTTCGATGAGCTTGTGCAAATTGTAGCCTCAGTTTCCTGTTCTTAGCTGAAAGGAGTGGCATCCGCCATGGTCTTCTCCTGCTGTTGCCCATCTGCCTCAAAGTTCGACATACTGTGCGTTCAGAGATGCTCTTCTGCCTGCCTTGGTTGTAACAGGTGGTTATTTGAGTCACTGTTGCCTTTCTATCAGCTCGAACCAGTCTGGCCATTCTCCTCTGACCTCTGGCATCAACAAGGCATTTCCGCCCACAGAACTGCCACTCACTGGATATTTTTTCTTTTTCGGACCATTCTCTGTAAACCTTAGAGATGGTTGTGCGTGAAAATCCCAGTAGATCAGCAGTTTCTGAAATACTCAGACCTGGGGCTATATATATATATATATATATATATATATATATATATATATATATATATACACATGTATAATATAATTATATATAATTTGTCCATAACTGGACAAATTATTAGATATTTGAGTAAAAGTGTAAATACTGTGTCAAAAAGCTTCTAGACTTCTCTAAAAAACATTTATGTAATTTATGTAAAAAATATGTAAATTACGTAATTATGGTATTATTAATGTGTTATTCTGTGGCCAGTTATGGACAAATTATTAGATATTTGAGTAAAAGTGTAAATACTGTGTCAAAAATACTCAAAACCAAGTAGTGGTGATTCAAGTTCTGAATTGAAAATATAACTTAAGTAACAGTACACAAGTATTTTCAATAAACTATAATACTCATTATATTGACTGCACTGAAAAACGTTTTTCATTCATCCAATTAAAAAGAAATTGGGTAATAGTTCGCATCTATATTGTATAAATTAAGCCAATAAAAAAAAAAAAATTGTCTTGCATATTCAATTTTCCATGGGAACTATATTATAATACTTGGCCAAAATCATATTTTCTTTTTGAAGGAAGTCAATTAATTGAAATTGTAATGTTCTATCTAAACAGCAATGTATAGATCATATCAACAAATCAACAAATATTTATTATTTAAGAAGTATATCTTAATAGAAATGTTTTTTTTTGTATCCAAACACAATTTATAAGATAATTATTTATTATATAAGAAAGAAACTAAATCAAAAAATATACAACAAAAACTTTCATGAACATGATATTTATTAACTATTTTATTAAACTTTACATTTTACAGGGTATTTGCATGGGTTTAATTTAAAACATTGGGAAAAAAAATACAAAATTGTCAATTCTTTTCACAACAACAGTTATAACCCTCATTTAAACAGTGAACTATTCCGACACATGAATTCCAAGAAAGGTAAAATATTCCTGTAACAGTACAATAATAACAGTACAATCACAAACCATTAATATTGGGATGCCAAACCTGGATGAAATGTAAAACCATCTTCAAAGTCACTCAGTTAATCAGTCATTTCAGAAGACTCATTTCAGACTTCTGAAATGACTGACTCATTTCAGAAGTCTGAAATGAGTCAGTCAATTATCTCATCAGTGGAGTCACTTGAACTAGAGCTTTTTTGTGAATTCAACACTCGATGTATATTAAACAGCTTGTGATGTCTTCATAATAATCCAGGGTATACATGACAATTAAAAGTAATTATTTAAAAGAAAATCATACTCTGAGCTGATTTAATGCATTTTTTAAATAAAACACTCATTTAACATGTGACGTGTAACAATTAGTCTTGTGATGGTCATTAGTTTTGGATGATCATGAAGACCACAAATGTTATTTGAAAAGAATCAGTAATACACATCCCAAGTGTTTAAATTAGAAAAAAAAAAATCATTAAATATAAATAATTAAATCAAATTAGTCTTGTGATATATATCCTGGATAATTATAAAGATGGCATGAATCTGATATGTATCACAAGTTAAATGAGTTTGACTTTGAATCTGTCGAGTATGTGTCAAATATCCAGTAGTAAACCTATTCAAACTTGGTAACACAGCAAAAAAACGCTGCAGGAGAAAAATGTTGCATCACAGAAATGAAGCAGAAACAAAGACTCACAAACAGACAAAAACTGCAGCTCGTCATGGTCAAACTCAAACCACAATAAGCAGCAAACCGTAAAACTCAAAGATTAAACAAAACCACAATTTTCACAAAGTGTTCAAATTCAGCAGTCGCCAGTCGTGACTACTTTTGACTCTATGGTGGTGAATTAAGTCACTAACCAGCCATTCTGCTTCTTCCTACTAACTGAACTGATACACTGCATAACAACCATTATGTGGTGCAGATCTGATGTGAAAATGATAACTTGATTCATTACTAGGCTCTATGATTCACATTAACATGTATTTGTTTTCACTCAGGTCTGAACGGCACAGGGCGTATCACACAATGCTTCTGGTCTGTGTGAAACATTGGATGAGGATATAGAACTATCTATACTACTATAACTATTTTATATATATATATATATATATATATATATATATATATATATATATATATATTCAAGTGCTGCATGCCAGAGATCCGACAATGCACTTGAATACTTTAGTCCCTGTTAAAAGGTTTTTTCTAAATCAATAATCTACCATTTTAATTTCAAGAAATGGTTGTTAAATAATTTATAGATGCACATATATGCTTGATGTTTTCACTTTGTTTGTTATTTTAAGTTAAATGATTTGTTGCTACCTTGCAACCAGGCAGTAGTTGGGGCTGCCAAATAAAAACTTATGACATCTTTTATGTAAGGTGTGTGTATAGCAGAGGAATGTGTTATGTAGTAAATTACTTAATATACAGTGAGAATTAACTATGTAGACAGGATGCAAAAACAGAGCACTTTTCATTCTCTGTGTTTCAACTTACAGCATCAAGTGTCACTATGACAACAGTGTATTACAACCAGAAAATCTCTTATAATACATCCATGATTACAACGGCATGTGAGTGCCATCTAGAGGCCACTGAACATTAGCAACAAAACGGAAAATGTAAATGCCCAGCTAAAAGCCCAACTGCTAATAAAAACATTAAAGATTTACTATTACAAGTGCAGAATATATCCACTACACATCAACAGTGTTGAAAATAAACCAATATCTTACTTAAAATTAGGGAGTCTATATTAGAGCATTTACACCCTAAATTCTATAAAATACAAGGTTCATTTATTGAAAAACTACAGTTACATTAGGGTATGCAGACAGAACTTAACAACATTAACAATAGGCAATTTACTGGTTTAGACAGTTTACCGCTCCAAAGTTTAACCATCCTTTAAAAAAATCCTCAAATTCGGCTTAATCCTGCTACTCATCCTTTTTCCCTGTAATCTCCTCATCACTCTTGCCAGCCTCTACAAGCTCTGCAACTGCCTTGGTAAACAACAGTGGGCTAACAACAGTAGCTAAAAATGTTAGCCTACCGCTGATTTGACGTTTACATGGTGTTTTCCCCTGGCACCGTAGCCATAGCTTGATGTTTTGAGTGCTCTGGTAGCTTTCTAATGAGATAAAGAGTCTTGTCTGTATATTACAGACATTTAAAAACATTGATTCTAATAACTGCCCTGGCCTCTATTAGAGACAGGGCTTTATTTACCTACCAACAGCATGACCGAACAGTAAATTCGGTGTGTTTGCATGTATGTTTCTTTTATAATTTAAGTGAAAAACTAAATCCTTCAACTCTCAACCAGGAGTCAGGAGGTCATTTGAATGTAAACATGTTTTTATGCTGTTACTATGTGTGTAGAATGTTTCTGTTTGAATAATCACAATCATTTCTTCTTCACACACAAACTGAGCAGCATCTCAGAGCTTTGCAGAGATTTGTTTCAGCCACAATTCTACAACTAAATACTGACAAAAAAAACACAAAATTTTCTCAAGAGAAACTGTTGAACACCGTGAGGTAAGTTAATTAATCAATCTTTTAATCAATAGTAAGCTACTTTTTTATTTCCATTTCAGGCTGTGTCATAACTACATACAGGCCAGGACAAGTCAAATATTGCTATTTAAAATGAAAATGTTAGCCAACTTAATTAAAAGTACCAAAGTATTAGCAGCAAAATGTACACTAATGCACACTGTTATTGCTATTACTATTTTATATTATACTACTTGTTTTTTTAAGCATTTTAAGATTTTACTTTATCAATGTGAAGCCATTTTGAGATACTTAATAGTAATAGTAATAATAAATAGTTAGTAATTACTATAATAGTAATTATAGATTAATAGTACTGCATCATACTATTTGGAATCTTTCACACAAAGTGTACAATTTTCATAAAATATAGATTATATAATATAAAGTGTAATAATTTTATGTAGAATATTTAATTTTGTATCTAAAAAGTAACTAAAGCTGTTAAATAAATGTAGCTGAATCAAATAGTACAATATTTCTTCTGAAATGTAGTTGAGTGGAAGTACAAAATATCACCATCATTTGTTCCTGTTTATATAACATTCATTGATTCAAAATAGCATAATTTGTTGGTAAAAATGTTATGAATAATCTATAAATTAATAACTATTTAAATTACCATGTGAGCCATATGGTAAACCCATATTTTAAACTAGATGCATGTGTGCAAGTAAAAACTGCTTCCAGTCACAGTAAACAGTGTTATTAATAGGCTTTTTATAGATTTTAATATCTATCTTTAATCTTCTATTCTATTGTTGCTTTTATTTTTTGAAGCATTACTTTGTGTGAAAGGTGCCAAACATTATGATGCAGATGATTTACTCCTACTGATCAAAAGGAAGTATCTGCAATTATCTCCACAATAATAAATTAAATACTATTAATACTTTCACAAGTATTAAGTGATGAAAACGAGTAGTGTATTATATTGCATAATGACTACTTTTACTTTTTGCTGTTAATATTTCTGTACTTTTATTTAAGGTATAGATTGAAGGTCTTTTACTTGTTATTGAGAATTTCTTAGAAGACATTATTTCTACTTTTACTCAAATAAAGTATCAGAGTACTTTGTCCACTGATGTTAATTTGCTAACCAGTAGCGGAAAAACTTAAAAAATTATTTATTCGCAAACTATTTACAATATCAAATATGCTTGAAAAATGATTTGCCATTGAGATAAGATAATTCAAGATAATTCAACACAATATTGGACTATTGTGTGCCTGGGTATAAAAGGTCTTCATAGATGGCATCGACAATAATGTGGAACAGGTCCCCAATTGTTGTGTAGGACACCTGTTTCCAAGACTGTGGGACACGGCCTGGTGATCACAATCTGCCCTCAAAGCTGAGACCTTGGACATCGCTGATGAGGACATCAAGGACAGTGTGCAAGGGGGCATTGGAAACCCTCTTAAAGCACTGATCTGTTCTGACAAGATGATCAATAACCTGGCCCAGGTATCTCAGAACATTTTAAGATCTGTCACTGGAGAGGTTAACTGTGCTTTTTCAAATGCAGCAGAAGCACTGAACAGTGACAGCACCACCATTTGCTGCCGGTTTGAAAATCAAGCAAATTCTAAAGAGGTTCATCAGGGCCCTGGATGCCACACTCTCAGCTGCTTACAGCAGAAAGAGAGATATATTTCACCTGAACCTCAATGAACGTAGTGAAGCAGCAATAGAGAGCAAACAAACAAACTGGTGGTGGCTGATTACAGACCAGATGTCTCCAGAAGAGGACCAGACCAACGAGGTTCCACCTGAGTCCCTGACTGAACACAGCAACTCCAGTCATGAGAGCAATGCAATTTTCCAAATCACCTGCGTGGTATGGATGTATTCACATATGGTAAAATCATTAAAACAAAAACAAAAAAATTTAACAGATAAATAATTCATACATATCAATCATTTTAATTTGTATATTACTAATGATGTTGGAGTAATTTTGAAGCTCTGACTGGACTTACCTTTGTATGTTCTTCTTAGAATTTCAAAAATGGTGGCTTGTTCAATTCTTCAATATTGAAATCTTCAATGTTGTCAAGATGGACCCTTCTATTCTGAAGAGAGCCTGGATATTCTGCAGCTGTATGAGAAGTCAGTCAGTCATTTTCTATACCTGCTTATTCCTCATTAGGGTCGCAGGGGTCTGCTGGAGCCTATCCCAGCGCGTTACGGCGAGAGGCAGGGATACACCCCAGATGGTCGCCAGCCAATCGTGGGGCACACACACCATTCACTCACACACTCACACCTATGGGCAATTTAGAGTTGCCAATTAACCTCAGCATGTTTTTGGACTGTGGGAGGAAGCCGGAGTACCCGGTGAAAACCCACGCAGACACGGGGAGAACATGCAAACTCCACACAGAAAGGTCCCAGGACGCAAGGCGGTCTTGAACCTGCGACCTTCTTGCTGTGAGGCAACAGCGCTAACCCCTGCGCCACCATGTCGCCCTGTATGAGAAGTACTTTTACTATTAATCTATGTCCTAATGTAAGTATCACAAAAGTTAGTTTCACATTAATACAGTAAAATATTAAAATGCTTTATAATATGCTTTTTAGTAATTAAAACCAAGTAGTATAATATAAAATAGTAATAGCAATAATAGAGTGTGCATTATTGTACATTTTGATGCTAATACTTTGGTACTTTTATTTAAGTTGGCTAACATTTTCAGTCCAAGACTGTTATTTCTATATTTACTTGGATAGAGGATCTGATTACTTTATCTACTACTGCATATAAAGCAATATTTGACTTTAGAGGCCTGTAGCTATGACACAGCCTGAAACGGAATTACTCAACTAAAGTAGCCTACTACTGATTAAAAGATAGACTAATTAACTTACCTTGCAGGGTGGAAACAATTTCTCTTGTTCTACATTTTCCTGGTTCTTCTTCCTTTGTTCACTTGTTTCAGTGTTTAGTTGTAGAATCGTGGCTGAAATGAATCTCTGCAAAGCTCTGAGATGCTGTTTCGTCCATGTGTTAAGAAAAAATTATTCTGATTATTCAAACAGAAACATTCTACACACATAGTAACAGCATAATAACAACATGTTTACATTCAAATGGCCTCCTGATTCCTGCTTGAGAATTGAAGAATTTAGTTTTGATCACACGCATATTTTACTAAGTGTCAACAATTCTCGAAATTGTATATGGAGTCTGTCATTTTACCATTATATTTTTTTTACTCTTATTTTCTATATTTTGTGAAATAAATCTTTCTATCAACTCTGTGAAAACTTCTTCACCTCACTAATTCATGTATTTTATCTTGTTTATAGACAATTTAAATTCCACTACATTTATATGACAGCTTTAATTACCTTTTAGATGCAAAAGTTAATATTTTACATAATACTTTAATATTCTGTAATGTATATTTTATCCAATTGTTGTCTTTTGCTTTCTTAAATACACCATACACCATTTATGAAGGATTACAAATATTATGACACAGTACTTCAGTCAGTCAGTCATTTTCTATACCTACTTATTCCTCATTAGGGTCACATGGGTCTGCTGGAGCCTATTGCTGCTATTATTTTAGTACTTTTATCTCTCTGTTTAATTAAATAAAGGATCTGAGCACTTTATACACTATCGTATACGAAGAAATATTTGGCTTTAGAAGCCTGTAAGTAGCTATAACACAGCCTGAAATGGAAATACTCAAGTAAAGTAGCTTACTGCTTAATACAAGATTGATTAATTAACTTACCTCATGGTCTTGAACAGTTGTCTTGTGGGATGTAAACAATTCCTCAATGTGTTAAGACATTTTCCTGGTTCTTCTTCATTTGTTCACTTGTTTCAGTGTTTAGTTGTAGAATCCTGGCTAAAATGAATCTCTGCAAAGCTCTGAGATGCTGTTCAGTTCATGTGTGAAGAAGAAATGATTCTGTTTATTCAAACAGAAACATTATATTAGATATTAATTGTTGTTGTCTCTATATTGTTAGATATTATATATATATATATATATATATATATATATATATATATATATATATATATATATATATATATATATATATATATATATATATATATATATATATATATATATATATATATCATCTGACAAAGTGTGGACAGTACAGGAGTAGAGAAGCTTTCTCTACTTTTTAGTCCAGCCAATGCCAAAGCAATGCACAGCTTATCTTTTGATTATGAATCACACATTTTTTCTATTCAAAAATCATTTTGCAAGACAAAAAAGTCACAAAAAAGTGTAACAATTAAAATACATCAACAGTAAACATTGTTTTTTTCTTTTCATAAGCTGCAAAAGCTCCAGCAACTTGTATTGTGTAACACAAGAGAACTAATTTACTGATTCAGTGCACTATTTCACACAAATTACTGAGAACTTCATTATTAAAAACATGTTTTTTTTTGTTTTTTTTTAAATGGGCATTTTTTGTAGCTTTGTTGAAGCCGATAAACATCATATGTGTGATTCATGGCACAAGACAAACAGAATCAAAGCAAAAGGTACTCAGGTTGGATAGGTGGAGGGTGAGTTCCACACACTGATTAAATGATATTAACAACACCTGTGCTTGTCTCAGCCAGCTGGAAGTAATCATGTGACCAGCCTGGCTGCTCTATAAAATGAGGCTGGTGTGATTTGTTCTGATGTGTGTGTGGCACTGAAGGGTTAACAACATCTGAGTGAGTGAGTGAGTGAGTGAGTGAGTGAGTGAGTGAGTGAGTGAGTGAGTGAGTGAGTGAGTGAGTGAGTGAGTGAGTGAGTGAGTGAGTGAGTGAGTGAGTGAGTGAGTGAGTGAGTGAGTGAAATACATAACTAAGTGAGTAAATAAATGAATGAGTGGTTTAAGTTCAACTTCATCAAGCACTTCAACAAAACACTGTTGCTCTAAATTGGTGTTCAGGAGACAGAATTTTGTGGAAGTAATCATATGATCAGCTTGGCTGCACCATAAAATGAGACTGGTGTCATCTGTTGAAATGTGTGTGGCACCAGAAGATTAACAGAGTGTGTTAAATGAATGAATTAGTGAGTAAATAAATGAGTGAGTGAGGGAATGCGTGAGTGAGTGAATGAGTGAGTAAATAAATGAGCGAGTACATAAATGAATGAGCAAGTGAGTGAATAAATGAGTAAGTAAATGAATGAGTGAATGAGTAACTCAGTAAATAAATAAATGAGTGAGTAAATGAGTAAATAAATGAGTAAATGAGTGGGTGAGTGAATGAATGAGTGAGTAAAGGAGTGAGAGTGAATGGGTAAATAAATGAGTGAGTGAATTAGTGAGTAAATGAGTGGGTGAGTGTATGAGTGAGTGAGTGGGTGAATGAATAAATCAGTGAGTAAAGGAGTAAGTGAATGAGTAAATAAATGAGTGAATGAGTGAGTAAATAAATGAGTGAGTAAATAAATGAGTGAGTGAATACATGAGTGAGTAAATAAATGAGTGAGTGAATGAGTGGGTGAGTGAGTGAGTGAGTAAATGAGTGAGTGAATGGGTGAGTAAATGAGTGGGTGAGTGAGTGAATAAGTGAGTGAGTGACTGAGTGAATGAGTAAATAAATGAGTGAATGGGTGAGAGAGTAAATAAATGAGTGAATGGGTGAGTGAGTAAATAAATGAGTGAGTGAGTGAGTGAGTGAGTGGTAGTAGTAGTAGTAGTTCAACTTTATCAAGCTCTGTTCAAAACACTGTTCATCTAAAGTGGTGTTCAGGAGACAGATTTTTTTTCTGAGTAATCATGTTATCAGCCTGGCTGCTCGATAAAATGAGACTCATATCAACTGTTGAGATGTTTGTGGCACCGGAGGGTTAACATCATAGTGAGTGAGTGAATATATAAATGTGTGAGTGGGTAAAAGAGTGATTGAGTGAATAAATAAATGAGTGAGAAAATGACTTATCAAGGAAATAAATGAGGGAGTAAAATGACTTAGTGAGTAAATAAATGAGTGAGTGAGTGAGTGAGTGAGTGAGTGAGTGAGTGAGTGAATAAATGAGTGAGTGGGTGAATAAATTAGTGAGTAAATTAGTGAATGACTGAGTGAATAAATAAATTAGTCAGTAAATGAGTGAGTGAGTGAGTGAATGAGTGATTAAATGAGTGGGTGAGTGAGTGAATGAATGATTGAGTAAATGAGTGAGTTAATAAATGAGTGAGTGAGTGAGTAAATAAATGAGCGATTAAATGAGTGAGTGAATGAGTAAATGAGTGGGTGAGTGGGTGAATGAATGATTGACTAAATGAGTGAGTGAGTGAGTGAGTGAGTGAGTGAGTGAGTGAGTGAGTGAGTGAGTGAGTGAGTGAGTGAGGAAATGAGGGATTGGTTTAAGTTCAACACTGTTGATCTAAAGTGATGTTCAGGAGACCACAATTTTATGGAAGTAATCATGTGATTAGCCTGGCTGCTCCATGAAGTGATACTGGTATCAACTGTTTAAATGTGTTTGGCACCAGAGGCTTCACATCAGAGTGAGTGAGTGAATAAATAAATGAGTGAGTGAGTAAATTAGTGAGTGAGTGACTGAGTGAATACATGAGTGGGTAAATGAGTGTGTGAGTCAGTGAGTAAATGAATGAGTGAGCAAATGATTGGGTGAGTGGTGAATGAGTAAATAAAAGAGTGAGTTAATAAACGAATGAGTAAATGAGAGAGTTAGTGAATGAGTGAGTAAATGAATGGGTGAGTAAGTGAGTGAGTGAATGAATGAGTGGGTAAATGAGGGAGTGAATGAGTGAGTAAATGAATGAGGGAGTGAGTGAGGAAATGAGAGAGTTAGTAGTTTAAGTTCAACTTTATCAAGCATGTCAACAAAACACTGTTGATCTAAAGTGGTGTTCAGGGAACATAATTTTAATCATGTGATCAGCCTGGCTGCTCCATAAAATGATACTGGTATCAACTGTTCAGATGTGTGTGGCACCGGAGGGTTCATATCAGAGTGAGTGAGTGAGTAATTAAATGAGTGGGTGAATAAATGAGGGAATAAATTAGTGAGTGAGTGTGTAAATGAGTGCATGAGTAGGTAAAAGAGTGAGTGAATGAGTGAGTAAATGAGTGAGTTAATAAATGAGTGAGTGGGTGAGTGAGTAAATGAGTGAGTGAGTGAATGAGTGAGTAAATGAAAGAGTGAGTAAATAAATGAGCGATTAAATGAGTGAGTGAATGAGTGGGTGAGTGGGTGAATGAATGATTGACTAAATGAGCGAGTGAATGAATGAGTAAGTGAGTGAGTGAGTGAGTGAGTGAGTGAGTGAGTGAGTGAGTGAGTGAGTGAGTGAGTGAGTGAGTGAGTGAGTGAGGAAATGAATGATTGGTTTAAGTTCAACTTTATCAAGCACGTCAACAAAACACTGTTCATCTAAAGTGGTGTTCAGGGAACATAATTTTAATCATGTGATCAGCCTGGCTGCTCCATAAAATGATACTGGTATCAACTGTTCAGATGTGTGTGGCACCGGAGGGTTCATATCAGAGTGAGTGAGTGAGTAATTAAATGAGTGGGTGAATAAATGAGGGAATAAATTAGTGAGTGAGTGAGTAAATGAGTGAGTGAGTTAATAAATGAGTGAGTGGGTGAGTGAGTAAATGAGTGAGTGAGTGAATGAGTGAGTAAATGAATGAGTGAGTAAATAAATGAGTGAGTGAATGAGTGGGTGAGTGGGTGAATGAATGATTGACTAAATGAGCGAGTGAATGAATGAGTAAGTGAGTGAGTGAGTGAGTGAGGAAATGAGTGATTGGTTTAAGTTCAACTTTATCAAGCACATCAACAAAACACTGTTCATCTAAAGTGGTGTTCAGGAGACAGAATTATTTGGAAGTAATCATGTGTTCAGCCTGGCTGCTCCATAAAATGATACTGGTTTCAACTGTTCAGATGTGTGGCACCGGAGAGTTCACATCAGTGAGTGAGTGAGTTAGTTAATTAGTGAGTGAGTGACTGAGTGCATAAATAAATGTGAGTGAGAGAGTAAAGGACTGAATGAATGAATGAGTAAATGAGTGATATGATCTCTTTTCCGGGTTCCTGGCAGCAGCATTTTGTATTGTTTGTAGACGAGTGAGGGATGATTGATTGATTCCGGTGCACAGTTAATTGCAAAAGTCCAGGCGAGTGGAAAGGAAGGTATAGATGATAATTTCTAGGATTTTGAATGAGAGGAATTGAGTTTTAAAATGGTGCGCAATTAGACGAAACTGGCTTTGACCACTGAATTGACCTGTTTATCGAACTTGAGTTGAGAATCAAAATGAAACCACGGTATTAGTATGTTGTGTCGATTGGCCACGACAGAATCCAGACCTTTATCCCATTGAGAATCTTGGGTGTGTGCTGGAGAAGACTTTGTCTCTACCATTATCAATACAAGATCTTGGTGAAAAATGAATACAATACTGGAAAGAAATACATTTTGTGTTATCGTAGAAGCTTATCGAAACAATGCCACAGCGATACATGCCATAATTTAAGGCACAAAGGTTGCACTTTGTAGTAAAACTGTTAAGGTGTAAGAGTGAAAATACATCATCAACACTAAGCATTGTTTTTTGTTTTGTTTTTTTCTCTCCATAAGCTGCAAAAGCTCCGTCAACATATATTATGCGACACAAGAGAACTAATTTACGGATTCAGTGCACTATTTTTTGTAGTTTTGTTGAAGCCGACAAACATCATATGTGTGATTCATGGCACAAGACACACGGAATCAAAGCAAAAGGTACTCAGTTTGGATAGGTGGAGGGTGAGTTCCACACACTGATTAAATGATATTAACAACACCTGTGCTTGTCTCAGCCAGTTGGAAGTAATCATGTGACCAGCCTGGCTGCTCTATAAAATGAGGCTGGTGTCATCTGTTCAGATGTGTGTGTGGCACTGAAGGGTTAACAACATCAGAGTGAGTGAGTGAGTGAAATAAATAAGTGAGTAAATAAGTGAATGAGTGGTCTAAGTTCAACTTTATTTATCAAGCATTTCAGTACAACACTGTTGATCTGAAGTGGTGTTCAGGAGATGGTATTTTTTGGAAGTAATCACATGATCAGCCTGTCTGATCCATAAAATGAGACTTTTGTCATCTGTTGAGATTTGTGTGGCACCAGAAGGTTAACATTAGAGTGAGTGAGTTAAATGAATGAATTAGTGAGTAAATAAATGAGTGAGCGAGTGAGTGAATAAATGAGTGAGTGAATAAATAAATGAGTAAATGAGTGGGTGAGTAAGTGAGTGAGTGGTTTAAGTTCAACTTTATTTATCATACACTTCAACAAAACATTGTTGATCTAAAGTGGTGTTCAGGAGACAGACTTTTTTGGAAGTAATCATGTGATCAGCCTGGCTGCTCCATAAAATGAGACTGGTGTCATCTGTTCAGATGTGTGTGGCACTGTAGGGTTAACATCGAGTGAGTGAGTGAGTGAGTGAGTGAGTGAGTGAGTGAGTGAGTGAGTGAGTGAGTGAGTGAGTGAGTGAGTGAGTGAGTGAGTGAGTGAGTGAGTGAGTGAGTGAGTGAGTGAGTGAGTGAGTGAGTGGTCTAAGTTCAACTTAAGCATTTCAACACAACACTGTTGATCTACAGTGGTGTTCAGGAGACATAATTTCACTCCTTTGTGGTGCATACTTTACATACTTAAATGCATGTGTCTTTATAAGTTACTAAATGTCCATATTATGAAACTGCAGGACATCTGCACAAGTAGAGACAATAGTTAAGAAATATGCACAGACAAACTGCAGTCATATACCAAATTTGTATATCTATAAGCAAAATGGGTTGCCCATGATATGTACCCACTTCCAAATTTGTATTTATACAGACCCGTCAGCCATTATAAATGTTGGAATCAAGTCATCACAACTGGCAGGAGAAAAAATCTTCAACAAGCAATAAAGGCTTACCTTGTATTGCTCTGTACATCTGAGTCAAAGAAGTGTTTGTTTTGTTTTGGGTTTTTTTTAAAAAAAAGAATAAAATAAATGAATCCAGAACAGATTTTTTTAACTCTTCTTTCTCAATGTATTCCATGTTTATATATTCAGGGGGTATAGAAAGATCATTAAACTTGGTCCAAAATGCTGGCGGTGGCTGCCTACATTTCTAAATAAAGAGTTAGACAGTCGGTAAAGTAAGGAGACTAAAGATGAATGTTGTGGCCCGACGCATGGACAGATCGTAAAATTTACAATTCAGCCTCTAATGAGGCAGAGTCTGCAGTGTTTTTCCTCCAACTATATTCTGCAAGGATCCACGTCTGATCTTTGACTTTGAAGCATTTAGCTAGTCATAAAGCAATTGATGGATTATGCATGAACAGAGAGTCAAAGCGAAAGTCTCCATTCCAGCTCATTCCACTTAGACAACGGTTCCCCAATCTATATGTATGACGGGGGACAGTTTCCCCTGCAGGCTGCAGAGGACAAAGACTTCCCACGGAGCGATGAGCTCAGACAATTCACCTTTGTCTTTCTGTACAGCAGCTTTCACTGCAGGTTTGATGGTGTCAACCTTTCCTCCATCAGATACGAGTGGTGCAGAGGGAGGATAATGGAGCTCTGAAAGCTTCTGCACCATCAGACATGATTGAGCGAGCCCAGTGAAATCCACGCCAGCTGTTATCTATGGAACATTTCTCAGCAGGATATCCTGCTGCCTGCTGATGCAGGGGGGTTTATAGCTGTAGTAGATAACCCAGTCATTACATCTCCTTAAATGGGATTCAAGGATGCGAGAGGACTGTGCGCGATTGGTCCCAATATTACTGTTGTGCTCTCTTTGCATCACTGGACAGTCGCAAAAGAGAGGGCGACTCGCAAAAGGTTAAGGATTTAAACAGTAAAAGTCCTGAATTGAAAATTTTACTTCAATAAAAGTACAGAAGTATTATAAGCAAAATGTTCCGAAAATAAAAGTGAAGCTGCTCATTGTGCAGTTATATTATACTACTTGTTTGTAATCATTAAATATACGTGAACTCGTTTTAATGTACAGTACCAGAGTAAACATGCTCGGTTACTTCGCAGTGCTCTGCAGGCACTGGAGGCCTTTTCTGCAGGAGCTGTTTCTTGCCGAAACAGCTGCCGGTGCTTGTGTTTCATGATGTGAGTGCTGATACAGTAAAGTGGTAAAAGCCACTGACAGCGTGCAGGTGGCTCATTCTCCCTTCACCGGGAAGCTGTAAAGCCGTGTCAGCAAATGGTGCAATTCATGTGTTGACATGACATTAAAATGTCTTTACAAATCAACAGGCTCTGTGTAATCATTGTTCACTTTATGGCCCTCAAGGTTTTATTGAAGATTCAAGAGGAAAAGTCACGGTGGGGACTACACGGGCTGTAACAGCATGTGCTGTTCTATTGACCATTATAAGACAAACATAGCATCTCTCCTTTAGGGACAAACGTGTAAACAGCAGCTTTGAATTACATTTTGACCACTGAGCGAGATAAACACTGTACTTGTGTATCAAGTACAATTTATGCGGAGACTTCGTTGGTAGAGAAATTATATTATACTTATTATATAGGTATATTTATTTTAAGTACATTTATATTAGCTGAAGCCCAAGTTGGAACTCATCTGATGGATAAGCCTCTGTGGGTGAGCTCCAAAATTTCTGATCATCAGTGGAGCCAATGCTAAAAGCATACTAAAAGCTAATAAAAAGCTAAATCATTGACAGACACCCTTAGATCAGAGATGGTAGAGGAAGTAGACTTTTATTTAGGTATTATTAAATATGTGTGCACACGTGTTGTGACTGTAAATGAGTTTGTGTGTATGCGTCAGTATCCATGTCTGTTACTGTGTGTGCTTGTGTTTGGGGTCATATTATATGTCCAGATCTTGTTTTTATTCTGAAAAGCACTTTGTGTTGCAGTTATATGTATGAACGGCATTCTATAACTATAATAAAGAAATAGCTGAAGCCTAAATACGTTGAGTTGAATGTGTTGTGATCCGTCATCTATTAAAACAGCTGTGAAACAGTCTTAATGAGTAAAATGTATTTAAATAAAAGGCAGATCTACCTTCACACTACATACCTTGGCGCTCAATTATGATTTATTGCTAAGACTTTCACAGTATTATCTAATTGGTGCTGACATTAAATTCCAGTATGAACCGGTCATGGCCCTGAAGTGACCCACATATGCAAAAGAACAATAACAAATCCTAAACAAAGAAAGACGTCACACAGCAGCAGCTTTGTCGTACAGGAACTACAGGGAGGAAGTCAACATGCAGCCATTGAAATCTGTGCATACAGTTTCATGTAGAAGTTATTGTGCAGATGAAGCCAGCGGATACAAGGAGGAGGAAGAGATCCAGACTTTTAATTTACAGCATTACAGAGAAATGGCTGCTGCCTTTGTAAAGAGGTTCAGTGACTCCCGCCAAAGCAGAATTGTGTTGATATCATCCAACAAACGGTGAACGCAGGAAGTAGATAAAGCATATTTTAGCTCAGCTAATGCTACGTCATCGTCAAGACTTATGGCTGAAAAAGCAACACAGACACACCCAGACTCCATTATTCATCTTCCCATCAAAAATGAGACACAGAGGTGCTGCAGCCTTGTGTTTTCCTTTTTTCTCTTCTGTGTGTGTGTGTGCTTGCCTTTTCTGTTCTAAGGCTAAAACTAATGACAATCTTGATATTGGATTAATCAATTACTCAAACTGTTAATCAGTTAGTCGTTTGATTCATAAAATGGTGTAAAATGTCGATCACCGTTTTTCAAAAACTGAAGATGCAACCTAATGTAGCCAAGGGCAGGGAAGGCCCAAGGGTCACATACACACACTTTGTGTGTGTATGTGACCTTTTTAAATCCATATTGGAAGCACTCAGATTCAGGGCACAGTAGATGGTAAATGATAGCACCAATAAAACTATTACCGTCTCAAGATAAATGTCAAATAACGTGTTAGATGAGAGGACATGGCAGCAATCAAATAAGTAATCCAACTTAAAAAGTGCAAACAAATACAACACACAAGATAAAAAAGGAGTGCAGGGAACGGAGAGGTGAAGAGAGAGCAGAATTAATGTTTGGAGGAAATGCACAAGCATAGCCTGCAAGACCAAGATACAAAAAAGCCCTTTCTTATAGGATTATGAACAAAGCAAAATTTAACAAAACTACACAAAACAGCATTGGCAGTGTCTAAAAACACAAATACATCCTAGTCAAAATGCATTAAAATAACTATTAAACATTTGTATCTATGTCAGGCATAATACTTGCAGCAGTCACCACAGGGTGAATCTGAAACCAGGGAAGGCTTTGAGTGAAGGTTAAAACAGGCTTCTTTAAGCAGTACAAACCTGGGGGTATTCCCAGAAGAGGGTTATGTGAAAACTCAGAGTAAGTTAACCCTGAGATGAGGGAAACTCTGGGTCATCTGTTCCAGAAAGAGAGGTAACAGAAACTCTGACTCAAGTCACCATAGTAACAGACTCCATGAACATAACCTGCTGATTGTGACGTTTACTTGAATAAACTGTGAGTTTCTACCAGTCTCCTCCTACATGGAAAAAGCTCTTTAACATGGATTGTCCATTAATTCTCAATCCGATTGTCTTTGAAGCTCAAATTATTAGAAACGATTTACGTCGCGAGAGAATCTTCAGACTGATCGTCCGCGACTGTTTCATCTGCACTAAAACATTTGCAGTAAAATCATTTGTTCTTCAATATCGATTAGCTCCAACTTCAATCTTGCGCGCTCCATCTCAGTTGCCATTCTTTACTGTGACCAGAAGAGAAATGCGAGAATTAGGCTATGACCCCTGAAATCATACAAACGCACCGCCACGCTGCCTAGAAGATGGAGGGAAATTGCAGAGCAACACGTGCCCTCAACGCAGAATTTCGAAAGCACAAGGTCTGCATCACATCAATAGCGTAGCTACATACGTAGAAGTATAAACTAGGCTTAACAGAATCAAGAGGGATCCAGAGATATAGCAGTTTTATTTCATAGAATAAGGAGACGCCCACCTGGAAAACGCCTTTTTACCTCTAAAAAACATACAAAACATCAAGGGTGCAAGTCAGTCAGGAGTAACCCTGCGAAGAGAAGGAAGTATGACCAGAGCTCAGATATGTTTTAAACTAAGGAGAATGGCTTTTATGTCAGAAATCAACCGCGTGCACCCTGTCAGAGTTGGATCTGTTAAACAACAAAATATCAAGAATAACAACCTCTCTCAGCCTTGAGCAACAACTCTCCCATCAAATTCTTTATCCCCAGAGAGGGAGAAAAGTATCTGGACCTGATGTGCGAAAATCACAGGAAGGATAGGACTAACATACCCTCTGACACTGTTGCAGGACTCAATCAATTATCCTTTCAATACCATTTTCAGTCAATGCAAGGTTATATTGGGGGGATAGGCTGATTTCACAGTCCAGCACCATTCATCCTTACAGAGCAATGATCAGGACTCTGCTTAACTATTCTGTAGATACGTTAAGAGTCAATTCAGCGCAGGTTTGTTTTACAAAGACACTGCGGGTGCTGTGGACTCTAGTCATCAGTAATGGTCCTAACAAGGGGCTTGTCCACAGACCTGTAGTTGCAGCTGAATCGAAAGAAGTGGACCTTCATGCAGATATTTTTCTGCGAGAAACTTTTGCTAAACTAAAAGAAATAAATAAAGAAATAAATAAAGATGCGTTCTGTCTGATGGGGAGACCTGCCTCAGTTTGCTCTAAAGGTCACCTCTGCCTCTCTGTATGCCAAAAAGGTCACAGTTTCCTCGGCTGTCCTAATGAAAGGAAACACACTCTACCCCTTCTCGCATGTTGGTGTGAAAACCTACTCCATCCCAGAAAATTTGAGAATATGCAACCAAGAAAATCTCTTTCTGGGCACTATACTGAAATACATTTTATCAATGGTTCATCACGATGCTTTTACAGGTAGGAGGGATCTATCGCCATTTAATTTCAGACACAATGACATGGAGTACCTCACGCTCTGTCAGGATGGCAGACAGATTCCCCCTACAGCTTTTCAACCCCAGTTTGATCGAAGGAATTCAGTCAGAGTTTTACTGAATGTTTAGCACCACGGGGAGACATCTCAAAGATTTACCTCTGAGTATCAACCATGTGGAATGTAATTACAGTTATTCTTTATTCGCTTTCAATCTGGAGCCGACCGAAGACAGCGCTACTCGGCATAGATGTTAGGGAGTTAGGCTTCTGACAAAGTGTTTAGGAAACTCATCCAGCTGTTTGGGGGAGATGGTGTTTTTTTATAAGTGAGGTTTTTGAATGAATCCTCGATATGAGAGCCTTTTACCACATTCACTTTATAAGAAATTCATCCCTCGAGGTCCAGTCCACACCATTTTCTGATAATTTCTTCACAACGTAATGCACATTTTTATGTACACGCAGAGGTAGATTTTTTTTTAGCAGTTCGTTTATCGCCTCTTCATTTTTTTTTACCTTGGACAGGTTGGTTGTTTACAAGTTTAGGTTGCGGCTGAAGAGTAATCCTACAATCATCATTATGACCTTGTTTTATAAGAGTGATATATCTGTGTAGCAAAGCTTCATACCCCTTTACTTTTTCATAAGAACTCAACCTCCGATTGTTTAGTGTAGCCCTCCTTCTTTAATCCAAATAATTTTCAGCTGTTTGTCTGATGGTGAGGAGGAGGATCCACATGTCAACCTGTTCATTTTTGACATCCTTTCTAACTCTTCTGAATCAAAACCTCCTACAAGATTACCAATGAGAGGTACAGTGAAGGAAAAATAAATCCTCCCGTTTGTTTCTTCAGAACTTGACGTTTTTAAACCATTTTTTTTTTAATCAGCCAGTAATTCTGTCTCTTCAGTTTTTCGTATTTAGAAGGAGACAGAGGTATGTTTCCCTTTAAAATATTTAAAGCAATCTCACACAGAGCCTGGAGAAAGTCGGGTGAGCTGTGCCTAATGATTCTTTTCGGTGAGGTGGCATTATACAGAGCATTCATGATGTCTTACTTTGTTTTAGGCAGGTAGATGGCGTGACGTTGCTCAGGAAGTAAACCTGTCCTCAGTCTGTATTCTACTGGGCATAAAGGAGTCAAATCAACTAATAAATAGCCATAGGGGTCTCTGGTAGTGCTCCAAAAATAAAGGTTTTTAAGTGAGTTTATCCTTCAACTCTGAGTTGACTTACTCTAAGATGAGAAACTCAAAGTACCATGAGAAACCATGGCAACAGACATGACTGCAGAAAAAAAAAAAGATCAATTTATTTTACCGCAATATAACTAGTGGTATTAATGCAGCCTACAGAGAGTGCCAACACATATTTGGCCATAGAAGTAACACTGCTGCAGCAGCAAAGGAGAGAGTGGCATCATGTGAGAAAACTGCTAAGTTTGAATGGACTATTCCAATGAGCAGCAAGTTCAGGACGTAGTAGGAATATGAATAGGAATAAAATCAAGGGAGAAAAAACAGGGGAGAGGAGTTGGAAGAAACTAAAAATTAAATACAAAAACATAATGCAAAAAGGTAAGGCATATTTTGCTAGGCTATGACAGCAAATCACTTTGTTTTAATTCACATAGGCTCTTAGACAAGTTAAAATTCAGTATGAAGTGACTATTAATTCTGTGGTTACTTCAAATAGTAATTTAAACCCATAACAATACTTGTCCCCTCACAGTAATACTTAATACAATGTTTTCACATTGTTATTTTATATGTATTAAAGTAGGGCGACATGGTGGGGCAGGGGTTAACTATTGCCTCACAGCAAGAAGGTCGCAGGTTCAAGACCTCCTTGGTCCTGGGTCTGGGACCTTTCTGTGTGGAGTTTGCATGTTCTCCCCATGTCTGCGTGGGTTTTCACCGGGTACTCCGCCTTCCTCCCACAGTCCAAAAACATGCTGAGGTTAATTGGAGACTCTAAATTACCCTTAGGTGTGAATGTGTGAGTGAATGGTATGTGTGCCCCACGATAGGCTGGCGGCCATCTGGGGTGTATCCCTGCCTCTCGCCGTAATGCGCTGGGATAGGCTGCAGCAGACCCCTGCGACCCTAATGAGGAATAAGTGGGTATAGAAGATGACATATTGAAGTCATTTAAATTGTAACAATGTGAGCACAACAACAATGTATCGTTGGCTGAGTCATTTAAAAAACTCAGCCAACAGAAAGAAGGCAGAAGTCTTCCTACAGAAATATAGCCTACTTTTTAATATATATATATATACTGTATATATCCACCCAGATTATACCAGTTTATGAAAAGTGGTAGCGTTTAAACAAACTTGTCACAAGTTAATCTTTGAAATGTTGTGTTTTTCGGCTGTATCACTAACTCTCCTGTCATTTCAGTTCCTGCCACCCTCATCAGTCCTGCAATCACCTCATTCCCCTCACCTGTGCTTGGTTTCTAATAATTTGAGCTTTAAAGTCAATCGGATTGAGAATTAATGGGAAATCCATGTTGAATAGCTTCTTTATGTGGGGGGAGATGGGTAGAAACTCACGGTTTCTTCAAGTAAACCTACCACCAAGCAGGTTATGCTCATGGAGTCTGTTACCATGGTGACTGAGTCAGAGTTTCAGTTTCCTCCTTTTCTGGAAAAGATAACTCAGAGTTTTCCTCATCTCAGGGTTAAGTTACTCTGAATTTTCACATAACCCGCTTTCCTGGAATACCCCCCACACAAACAGTGTGCTCACTTATATGGAGAACACATTAGTCCTCCATATAATTACCCCTTTTGAACTTTGTGCTCAGCCTTCTTCTGATGTCACAGAGCAAGATTTGAGCACTCTGGCTGTGAATATTGTGCAGCTAGGGAAATAATGCCTCCCCCCCCCCACCTATAATGTGATGAAACAATGTACTGGACATGTCTATTGCCTCTGCTGGTCAAACAAAGTATCAATATACACTATTACTTTGTTTGACCAATAGAGCAGTAAACCCAGACAGTGATATCAGATGGAAATATTAAATGTTTAAGATTATTATGAAGAACTGCTAAAACAACTTTTCTTGACTTCAATGTTAGATAAAGATTTTCAGTGCATGGGGTTAAAATACATTTTGATTCATCAAGTGTCCACATAGTTAATTTGGGGCATGAAGAAGGGGGTGCAATAACAACATGTTGTCCTAAAGCCATTTTTGAATACAAACCACAGTTCCTACATAAGGTGGAAAATCAGTTCTAAACCTTCTTCATCATTTTCAAGTTATTTTTATTCAATCCACGCCGTTTCTGAAGTCAGAGACCAGATTGTTTACAGAGTGGGAAGTCACTCCGTATCAACCTATCTTGTAAAACATTATATGTGGGAGGGGGAGGCGTTATTTCTGGTGCTTTCCTTTAAAATGCAGGAAATGGCATCTAAGAAATACAACATTTTCTGTGGGAGGACCCCCAGACCCCCATGTGTATATAATTATATACATATATAATTTGTATGTCACCTTGGCCACCCCAGTAAAAATGTCCTGGAAACGCCCCTGAGAACAGGACACATCAAAACACACAGAGATGAGGCACGGAGATGAGACCTCAGATGTACACATTATCTTATAATAACCAGAACAGCCTTTGGCTACTTCTAACTTTACAGCCATCGATCACACTAGCAAATCTCCACTGGCATTCAGCTCATACCAAGCCTCATATGAGACTCTCTAGGCTCTGAAACAATTCTTTCCTTAAACCATGGTTGTTGTCCGCCCTGACAGAGCGATTGTTTTCCCTAATATTACATATTTTTTCAATAAAAGCTGTTCCACGTCTAATCTGCTCAACAGTGAACTGAAGGTGTTGTGCCATGCAGCAAGAGGAAGATTTTCTGTGGTTTAAAAACAGTCAAAGTACATTTATTTGGATATTTTTTTACAGTTGGATTTTCAGACTCTAATGATTCATCACTTTAGTAGCCAGCTAATATTTCGGGGTGTATTCACTATATATTTGCTTGATGCAAACCATTTTCTCTCTAACCATTACTGAACTTCTTGACCTTTATGAGATGCATAGTTCACTGCTGTGTAAGTATACAAACATGCAGACATTTAGACATTTTTGCAACTATAAAGAACCAGAACACAACCTTTACTTCAGTTATGTTGCAGAGTAAATATCGTTTACTTACAGCAGTGGCTAAAGGCAAGACATGTTTATTTGTTTTGCACATTTCGTAAAGTTCACAGTGTTTTAAATTATGTATTAAACACAGCATAAAAACATAAAAATGCAAATTAAAACGAGTCATTACATAAGACAGCGCCATCAGTTTGACACATGAGCTATTACGTTCTGTAATTCATTGAGATCATTGCTCAACCAATGACACGAGTTAATGATTCCTTCATAGATTCCTTGTAGGTCACAGCAGGTTATATCTGGACTAAATTCTCATTCCATGTAGCTGCAGGGCAGCAGATTAAACCAATCAGTGTAATAACAAGTGACAAAGGAAGGATGGAAGAGGGGGAGAGAATAAAAGATATATACCGACATTCTTCGCTGAGGCTGAGCTAGTGGGCCAACGGCTGATTGTTCTATAGCAGAATGTCAAAAAGGTTCAGGAGCACCCTGAGCTGAGTCACAGGAGAACATTACGTCAGGCGTCAGGGAGGCAAAGCTGAAAACTTCCCACGCACAGACTCAAAGGCTGGAATCTCCTCCCGCCTGGAGACACCTGAGAGCCAAGTTCAAGGTCTTTGCATTGCACTGGATTTATGTACAATGTATGTATGTACATTTTTTTAAAGGCTATTAAAATACAACACATAGTTCAATTCAGTTTTATTTATATAGCTCAATATAACAATACAGATGTCTCAATGTACTTCAGTCCAAAGTGACCCAGACATCCCCTGTCCTTAGACCCTCCTTCTCGGCAAGGAAAAACTCCAAAACCCAGTGGGAAAGAAGAAACCTCGGAATGGAAAAAGGGCTCAGTGCACTGTACTTCCCCCAGCATTCTCACTCCTAGGGCAGCTTAGACTGAACTGTGGATTTAGGTCAACCTTTAGCTAGACTGTGTCGGCCTCTTTAATATTAATCCGGAGTTGGTTCCTTAAAACTGGGGCTTGGTACCTAAACGCTCTAGCACCTACTGTATTTTGTGTTTTACTGTACTAAGTGTTCTGTTTTGATGGTATGGGATCAGAGCATCTTTTAGATAACAGGGGCCCATACCATTAATGGTTTTGTCAGTGAGAAATAGGATTTTAAATTTAATTCTAAACTCAACAGGAAGCCAATGAAGGGCTTGGAGTATGGGGCTGATGTGCTCTCTTCTATTAGTTCCTGTTAGTAAACGAGCCACTGCATTTTGAACCAGCTGAAAACTTTTTAGGGAACTTTTAGGACATGCTATGAATAGGGAGTTACGGTAATCTAGTCTAGATGTAACAAACGCATGGATTCATTTTTCAGCGTCATTTTTAGACAGGTGTGACGACCCCGTCCTCTTTTTTGGTCATTTCTTGATGTGTTTTTTTTTAAGGCTTATTTCAGGTATATGGGTGGAGCTACTAATTGGATGTGCACTTGGGAAGGCTGGCCCAAGGTTATTTAGCTGGCTCCTCCTTCTCATTCTCTCTCTCTCTCTCTCTCTCTCAGATCACCTGCTCCCTGTTTGTGTTTCTTTGTTTTACCATCACCACACCTCATGAGCATCCAACACTGCCTACATTACTGATGTTACAGATTACAGACTCCTTTAGGTTGTTTTGATGTATTTAAATAAAATTTCAGTTTAAGGTACTTGATAAAGTGTGTGGTCTCCCATTTTTGTCTTGCTCTCTGAGCCAGGGCTATGACACAGGATATTTCTAATTTTGGCTATGTTACACAGGTAAAAGAAGGCTTTTCTACAGGCTTGATTAATATGAGCTTTGAATGATAAGTCTGACTCAAATAAAACTACAAGGTTTTTAACTGTGGTGCTGGAGGCTATCCTCACATTATCCACGGTGACTATCTGCTCGGATAGGGACTCTCTAACACTTTTAGGGCCTAACTTCTGTTATAGTGACTCGACGTGTGGTCTACCAAACACAGAACCTTAAAGGGTTAACTATATCTCATTGAATAATGCATTGATCTTAACTCAAACTGAATGAGCCATCGCTGGTATTTGGTTTAGTTGCGCTATGCTAAAAAAACATTTTTCCATTGCTTTTTTTCTTGGTGCAGACCTCAAAGGGTTAAAGATGAAACCAGCAGTTTCTAGTCATGTCACATTTCACATCTTTGTACTTTCCTTTGCTCTTTGTGTCTTATTTTGTGATGACGCCTCATTATCTTTGCACCTGAAAACGTAATTTTAACTATCAAAGACACACCTTGTTTCTCTGGTTGGGGGAAAGTTGTCAAAGTTAAACTTTCAGCAGGCAGCAGCGTCTCATAAATCTGCTTTTCGCTGCACATCCTGCCTGCCGCTGTGGGTGGATTGACTGCTGCCACTCCTGGGGACCTATTTTTATTTTTTTTCCAAAACTTCTCCTTTGTCACAGTAGCTAAGAGTCTCCCTGCAGTCAATGACAAGAGAGCCTCGTCAATCAAGCTGAATCGATCCTGCTTTTTATGTTATAGCTCACAAAACCTCTGAGCGAAGAGAGAACATCATGGTGTGAGAGTGTGAATCTGTTGACTTTGTTATTGATTACAATGTCAAGTTCCTGCTGCTGACTCCCACAGGGTCAGATCAATGACGAGACAACCCAGTATCTGCTGCAAGTTATTGTATAATAAAAGAGTTGTCACTTTATTCCAGCATAGATTAAAAAAAATACAAAAAAGACATCAAGAAAAATGTAGAGGAAAAGACAAAATCATTTTGTGGCTGATGATCACTCAGCTGTGAATTTACTAAACCCCAAATTGTATTACTTCTTAGCTTCTTTAATCCACATACAAGGTGTAGAAAGGATGAGTGTTATTATTTTAGACATAAAATTAATTGTAAGGCTCACTGCTTTTCACATACATGCTGCTAAAATGTGGCAGCTTGGCCCAAATCTTTTGGAGAAAAGCTCGGGTTTTCATTTACTTTCACACTTGATGAAATGCCGCCTCAGCAAAGGGTCTGATTAATTCTATTATGACTGGAGGATTTTTTTGTTTTGTTTTTTTGCCACAAAATGATTAAGTTACATCAAAGGACAGATTCCCTTCCCTTTGACTGTGTCTTACTTATATTATAGTGTAGAGTATGTCCTGCAAGCAACCTAAAAACAGAAAATATAAGGATACATACAGTAAATATAAGGATATAAACTACCTGCTTGATATTGTGATGTATCTACAGCAGTAACTTTGTTCTGATATGATGTAGCAGGTAGGACTCCAAACCCCAGTTTAGGCTTAGGAGTGGGTGGGTCTGAACTATCATCAGCGACACTGATAATTCTGAAGAGCTCGAGGCAAATTGTTCTCCGATTAAAGATCCATTTAACTAAATATTTGGCCTGAATAGCAGGGACATGAGATGTAGAATTAAGTCCAGAAACATGTTATTATGTTGTTTCCTCTGATTTCTTCACAAACCGCAACCTGGCTACGCTCTCTAGCTGCACATGGCCTGCTCTGTGATTCCGTGTATAGAATAGATTCTATTCAAACATGCTGTTATCACATTTTATGCTTTTTTTGTAAAAAGGCTATTCATCACTGAATACTGTGTGTATTTGAATGGGCAGTGTGCAACTTCGCCACTGTGAGTGCTAACTGGAGACTGAGGGAAAGGAAACATGTCGGCTGAAAAGACTGACAAGCAACCTTCTCATTTCTTAAACGCTCACACTCAAATCACAAATAATGAAATTGGAAAGCAATTTCAATTGTTCAGCATGAATTTAGATCGTATTTAAGGTAAAAAAAAAACGATCAAAAACCCGAACGCTATCCTGCCACGAAAAGAGAATCACAATGTTGAACTACCCAAATCAACCAGCCTGGTTGCCATGGCATAGTGTAAGCAAAGCTCATGAAGGCCAGATTTTGCTTGTCCTCAGCACTGACTGGGTTTCCATCCAAATGTATAGAAATTTTAGAGCAGATTTTGTGAAATGTGCATTCATTATTGTTTTGCGATTACTGGGACAGTTTGCAGTAAGAAGATATCACAAAAGAGCTCCACCAAGTCATCCCAGAGATGGGACTACCTCTGAGTCTGCGGGGTCCATTTGTGGCCAGAAAGTTCAAAAGACAGACAAGACAAATAAACAAACAGGGAAACTGACAAGGGCCATTTCAATGATGTTTAAAAAAATAAAAATTTAGTTTCCGTCATTTATCTATGTTCCTTTGCCACCATCTACTGGCGATATAGCTGTGCACTGCCGTATTCTTAGTAGACCGAATAGCAGCAGATGAGAGAAGGCTCATTTTACTGGAATGAGAACAGACATGAAACGTTTATTTTTTAGAGACTTGAGACTTGATTTGCACAAAAAACACTTGTGAACATCTCTGTGTGGTGACACCGCTGTGGTTAAAGCGGATTAGGTTTAGACACAGAAACACTTGCTTGTGTTAGAAAAGATCATGGTTCAGGTTAAAATTATAATGGTATTACAGTAAAAGCTTTATGTAATGAGTTGAATCCTCAAAACATGTTAATCATGCTCAAAGCTGTTTTGGGATGTCGTCCGTTAACACACATTCAAAGGTGCAGTCAATTATGCTTCCGTGCAGTTATTTAACTGGATGCGTACGAGTGAGTTTAAGTAGAAGATTTCTAGAACAACTTCCAGTGGGAAGGTTCAGTAATGAATATTCAGGCGGCACTTAAAAGGGATTGTAGAATCAGAAAGGAGCTGAATATGTATTCTCCATCATTAGCAAATATTGGGTATTATACAGCTGTGATTTAAATACTGAAACATGCTCATGGTTTAAAATAAAGTTTGTTTTGGGGACACAGAGATTCACAGATTATCAGTATTGGGCTTAAGGGCTTTTGTTTGGTCATACTGTTATTATGCTTCATTAACTTTGTTTGATGTTTATAAATGGAATGGACTGTTGCCTTATTGGATTAAAATTCTCAGCATCGTCACTTTTTTATTCCCATACCATCCCTCTGCATCTCTCATGATGCTTCTAACCATCTACTGGGTCAATTGAAACAAGCATCTCTGCGAGGATTCAGCTCAGTGAGGCAAAATGTTAAAAAGCTTTCATAGTGTGTATATATATATATATACACTATGAAGTGTATATATATATATATATATATATATATATATACACTATGAAGTGTATATATATATATATATATATATATATATATATATATACACTATGAAGTGTATATATATATATATATATATATACACTATGAAGTGTATATATATATATATATACACTATGAAGTGTATATATATATATATATATATACACTATGAAGTGTGTATATATATATATATATATATATATATATATATATAAATGTTAAAAAGCTTTCATAGTGTGTGTATATATATATATATATATATATATATATATATATATATAACAGGAGCCTGTTTTAAAGGGGGCGACACGGTGGGCAGGGGTTAGCGCTGTTGCCTCACAGCAAGAAGGTCGCAGGTTCAAGACCTCCTTGGTCCTGGGTCTAGGACCTTTCTGTGTGGAGTTTGCATGTTCTCCCCGTGTCTGCGTGGGTTTTCACCGGGTACTCCGGCTTCCTCCCACAGTCCAAAAACATGCTGAGGTTAATTGGAAACTCTAAATTGCCCGTAGGTGTGAGTGTGTGAGTGAATGGTGTGTGTGCCCCATGATTGGCTGGCGACCATCTGGGGTGTATCCCTGCCTCTCGCCGTAACGCGCTGGGATAGGCTCCAGCAGACCCCTGTGACCCTAATGAGGAATAAGCAGGTATAGAAAATGACTGACTGACTGACTGACTGTTTTAAAGGTGGGTTTGTTTAGTTTAGTTTAACACCAGTTATCTGTGCAATGTGCTAAAGCTATCAAACATGTCACTTCAGATTAATTTGAAGTGTTTCACAATGTCAGGCCTCACAATAGCCTGGGGATCATCTGGGGTGTATCCCTGCCTCTCGCCTGTAATGCACTGGGATTGGCTCCAGCAGACCTCCATAACCCTAATGAGGAATAAGCGGGTATAGAAGATGAATGAATGAATTAATATTTCACAATGTTTCATGGTGTTTCCCATAATTTTTTATGTTGCATTTAGCTGTGTTTTGTGAGTGTTTTGTGTTGTCTTCTATTACTAATAGTTGTAGAAACATTTTATTCGAAACCATTATGTGAACCTCATGGTGAAAGTCAGGTAATCACCAAAGGAGATGATGAAATTTTGTACCCTGCAAATCCATCCAATTGTTATTCAAAGTAAAGTGGAAAGTAACTGTTTTTCCATATACATGATGCCCTGCTGATGGTCTTGTTCTCTGGATGTGGCTCATTTCTGTCTCTTTCACTATGTTCTTCAATTATTATGAAAACACGAAAAACATCTTTTGCTCAGGAGACTTACTAGTCATCCAGAGTGTGGAACAGCATCAATTAAAGTTTGCATACTTTGGGGTGTATTGTTCCCACAGGGGGCGACACAGTAGTGCAGTGGGTAGCGCTGCTACCTCACAGGAAGGACACAGATTCAAGACCTTGGTCTGGGACTTTCTGTGTGGAGTTTGCTAGTCTGTGTGTGTTCTCTCCCTGTTCTTTAGCTTCCTTCAAGTCCAAAATTATGCTTAAGTTAATGGGAGACTCCATTGACCATAGGTGTGAGTGAATGGTGTGGATGCCTCACAATAGGCCAGCGACTGTCTGGGGTGTAATGCGCTGGGATTGGCTCTAGCAGACCCCTGTGACCCTAATGAGGAATAAGCGGGCATAGAAAATGACTGACTGACTGTTGCCAGTGGTGATAGATCCTGTGGCACTCAGTGCTCCCTGACCCAGACACAATATGCAATATACAAGATTCCATGGATGCAGGTCAGGCTAAACAACTAGACCATTACATGCTTTGCACGCACATCACCAAGGCTAATACGCAATGCCACACACTCCTCTGTCTCTAACCCTAAAAGCATGTTGTTGTTTTTTAAAATAATTTTGTTATCATTATGGACAGCATGAAAAACAACCATCATAAGCAACCATGGTCCCATCATTGCTTGTAAAGCCCTATCTCTGAGTGTTAGCGTGAGTGTTTTTAAAACATGGCATACATGCAGAAGATTCTTTCCATAGAGCTTTTATGTGCATGCTGAGCTCAGCCATTACTCCCTGAAGCAATCTCTCATTCTTGGTTGGCTGGTGATAGAGTATAACTTTGAAATACAGAATTCAAAGTGATTACAGCCACTTCTGTGACTGACAGCTCTAATCTGTGCACCAGACAGAGCACAGACTGCAGGTTCAGGAAGTCTTCTGGCAATTAGTCCACAGTTTCTCCCTGAGACCACTGCTCAAAAACCCATCCCTCTGCTTTGAGTAGACTCAGCATCAGAGCTATAAAAGGATTCAGCATCAACCTCATCTGTAAGATTTACTATATCCAGGTAAACATGACCTATATCACCCTTAGCACTGACATCAGGTCTTGAATAAATGCTTAGATTGAGATGCTGTGAACAGTTCATTCATGCAGTGTCATGAGGTCATTAAGATTTTTTAGAGGATAGTTTCACTTGGCACAGTGCAGCCTGTCGCTCAATGGCTGTTTGGAGGCTGTTTCCATTGACCTTGGGTGGGCTCAGCTGTCTGTGTATGTAGATCTGTTTTTGAGGCCTCCTTGCAAAGGGACTACTTTCTGTGAGGTGTACACCTGGTACCTACACTTTGTTTTCCTACATACAAACTTTCCAGTTCAACTTCAAGCCAAGCATTGCTTTGCAGCAGATGGCAGGTCACTTCTGGCAGCAGCCACTACATCACCGCCATCTCCATATCAAACACAGCCTCATCTGGACCTGGTTTTGGGGAGTGAGTGGACAAAAGAGGAGCCCCCAACTCACTTCCGCATGTGCTAGTAGCTGAAGAGGCAGCAAGCAGCATTAGTTGTGTTAACTCCAGGTGTCTCTGCTACATGTTCATTGTTATTCTGTTTCAGCTTTCCGAATCAATGTTAACAAGTAATGAACTTTGTTTCCTTTCTAACATATTTTCCTGACTTGATTGACAGTCGGTGTTTTTAACAGAGGGGAACCATGATCTCGAACAAATTCTCTGTTTTTCAGGTAGTCAGGGTAACCTGAACCAGAGAAAACAACACATTGTGTTTCTGGATTCATATCCCCTCAACACTGCACCTCAAGTGTCTGCTGTTCAGTCAAAAGTTATTTATCACTCTGATAAATAATGTTAGCTAGATGAGCTAGCTAATAATACCAAAAGTATGAAGTGAGTATGAGGATTGTCTGCCATCATTGTTTTGAACAGAATATGCAAGTGTGATCAATGCTTTGTAAGCATTTTTGAATCTCTCCACTTGTTTAGTTTGGGTGTGATTCAGAGGTGAATTAGACAAAAAAGTGTGGGGATAAAAGAAAAAAAGATGATTTGTGGAGTTGTGGCCAGCCAGAGAACATTGTGCCTCCAGCTACTCAGTTGTATCAATGTTGCTGAAAATAGATCAAACTCTCCTAATCCTAAATTAAGACTAGGTTTTGGAGTTCCATATTCTCCATCCTATCAGAAGAAAGTGATGCCTGGTATAGACGCATCACAATATCAAGCAGGTAGTTGATATCATTATATTTAATGCATAAAGCATGCATGTAATTGATGTTTGTTGACTGCTTACAGGATGTACTCTGCACCAGAAATGGTAAGTAAGAGATACATTGAAGGTGAAACATCCTCACATGGACACAGTTTGCTTTGCCTCACTGAGGGAAATCTGTCCTTTGAAGTGACTTAATCACTTTGTGGGAAAAACTTCCCCCAGTCACATTTGAATTAATCAGGCCCTTTGCTGAGGCAGCATTTTGACTCTTAGCTCAGCTGAGAAGCAAATGGAAACCCAAGCTTTCCTCAGCAAGATTTGGGCCAAGCAGCCACTTTTTAGAAACCCTGCATGTGATGTGTAGCGAACTCGTTCTCTAGGAAGGTTTAAAGACATTTTAGTTACAATTGCAAATGACAAATCATTTTCATAGAAAAGAGGTGTTCACAGCCTGCTATAATATATATCATTGCTGTCACAGTTGTGGCTGTACCTCCCTCTTTTGTCTTCCCCTTCTCCCTTGTGTTTCCCTGTCTCTCCCTGTGTTTGTGTGTCTGTGTGCCGGCGTGGGCGTGGCCACCTTGTCACTCACACTCAGCTCCTGGATTCCTCCACACCTGCCTGCCATCAGCTCATCAACTCCCTCAGCCTCCACACCTGCCATCCATCAGCTCATCCCCTCTGCAGTATATCAGCACTGGCTTTTCCACCACTCCTCGCCAGATTGTTGTCAACCCTCCGTGGTGCGAACTTCGGCTCCTCAGCGGTATCTACATTGAAACGGCTACCGTGTTTTCTGACCAGTTTAACCAACCCTCCTTTCTTGTCTCCCAGGATCATCCTCGTCTGCCTCCCGGTTTTCCAGCCACCTCTGCCTTCCATCCTCTCAGCCACCCTCCAGCTCCAAGCCACCCCTGCCTTCCACTCTGCCTCCCACGCCGACCAGTCCCGCGTCCCTCTCCCCGAGCCAAGACCCCTTATCCCTTTTTACAATAAAATTCAATTTTCCACTACTCGCTCTTGGGTCCCCCTCGTGAGTCTGTCACAATTGCAGATGTCAGGACCCGACGTAAATATGAACTCAGGTGCAGAGGTGTTGGGTGAGTCTCTTTATTTCAGGCAAAAGGATCCCTCGACAGAGTGAGGCTATGAAAGGCAGACCTGGGCTAGAAAAATGAAAATCGCTCCTAAGAGGGAAAAAAAGGCTTATCTGTTCTATAAAATGTATCAAACTCAAAATCACTCTTTGCGAGGAAAAACAAAAAGGCTAAACAACATTAACTGAATAAATCCCGATTATTAATCTACTCTACAAAAGTTATCAAAATCGCTCATAAAGAGGAAAACAACCGGCTGAAAAAACATTAACTATACTAACGAGGGAAAACAAATGGCTACAATACAAAACTACAACAGAAAATCACTCTTACGAGGTTCAAAAACAAAGAAACACGCACAACAAGGCTATGGCTTTAGAAACTGGGAACAGGGCTTTGGTAAACGCAAGACGAAACACTTCGGCACAAGACAAGGGGAGACGCAGACAAGATATACACCAGGTAATGGGGAACAGGTGGAAACAATCAGGGCGCGGCCGACAATCAGACCGGTTGGTTGGTTTGCTGCTCTTTTGACCCGATCTCCCTGGCGGATGAGGAGCTGCCGGGCGGCTGCCCAGACTCATCTGCAACGGTGGATCATGGCGTGGGCAGAGGGCATCGACACCTCAGGCTCCTGGTCCGCGAACACAGGGGTCTCGTAACCGTACACACATTTGAATGGGGAAAAACCTGTGGCAGAGGTGGGGCGGGAGTTGTGAGCGTACTCGACCCAGACCAGGTGCTTGCTCCATGTTGAGGGGTTTTGCGACACCAGACATCGGAGACCAGTCTCTAGCTGCTGATTGATGCGCTCGGTCTGGCCGTTGGCCTCCGGATGATAGCCCGACGTAAGGCTGGCCGTGACTCCGATGAGTCGGCAAAACTCCTTCCAGAAGCGCGACACGAACTGGGGCCCCCGGTCAGAAACAATGTCCCTAGGAAAACCGTGGACTCTAAAAACATTATTAATCATGATTTCAGCAGTCTCTTTGGCTGACGGCAGTTTGGGGAGGGCTATGAACCTAGTCATTTTAGAAAATCTGTCCACCGCCATAAGAACGGTGGTGTTACCTTGGGAGACCGGAAGCCCCTTGACAAAGTCCATGGAGATGTTGGCCCATGGTATGGAGGGGATGGGAAGCGGTTGAAGAAGTCCCATACGCCGCCCGGAGGAAGTCTTATTCATGGCGCACGTTGAGCAAGCCTCAACGTACTCCCGGATGTCCCGTTCCATGGACCGCCACCAGAACCTCTGAGAAATGGCGTACATAGTTCGCCAGACCCCCGGGTGACAGGTAAGCAGCGAGGTGTGAGCCCAGTGGATCACCTGTGGGCGCAGATCCGCAGGGACAAACAATCGATTCTCAGGGCACCCACTAGGTGACAGGCTCTCACTATTAGCCTGCTTGACCTCTTTTTCTATTTGCCAAGTCACCGCTCCAACCACACAGGTTCGTGGCAGGATGGGCTCTGGTTCTTTGGCAACAGGCTCAGGGTCGTAGAGGCGTGACAGGACATCGGGCTTGCGATTCTGGGACCCTGGCCTGTAGGAAAGAGAGAATAAAAAGCAGTTAAAAAACAACGGCCACCTTGCCTGGCGAGAACTCAGTCTCTTGGCTTTATGTATATATTCCAGGTTCTTGTGGCCCCTTGAGCCAGTGTCTCCACTCCTCTAATGCCAACTTGACCGGCAACAGCTCCTGGTTGCCAACGTCGTATTTCCGTTCAGCCCGGGACAGACGGCGCGAGAAGAAGGCGCATGGGTGCATCTTCCCATCCTTCTCCGACCGCTGGGACAGGACCGCGCCGGTTCCCTCATTGGAGGCGTCCACCTCGACCACGAACTGTCGCCGGGGACCAGGCATCGTAAGGATGGGAGCTGTGGTGAAGCGGGTCTTGAGGTGCTGGAAGGCCGCTTTCGCTTCTGATGACCAGAGGAAGCGCTCCTTTGTGGATGTGAGTGCATGAAGCGGGGCTGCTATTGCGCTGAAGTTTCTGATAAACCGCCTATAAAAGTTAGCAAATCCAAGGAAGTGCTGGACCTTTTTGCGGCTATCGGGTGTGGGCCATTCAGCCACAGCGCTCACTTTAGCCGGATCCATCTGCACCCTTCCAGGGGCTACAATGAAGCCCAGGAAGGAGAGGGTGTTGGCATGAAACTCACTCTTTGATGCTTTCACATAAAGCTTATTTTCCAACAACCGTTGGAGGACCTGTGATACATGATTCTTATGGGTATCTAAATCTGGTGAGTAAATGAGAATGTCGTCCAAACTGATCTATAAAATCACGGAGCACATCATTAATCATGGCTTGGAATACAGCTGGAGCATTGGTGAGTCAGAAGGGCATGACTAAATACTCATAGTGCCCGCTAGGAGTGTTAAAACCGGTTTTCCATTCATCCCCCTCTCTAATCCTGATTAAGTGGTACGCATTGCATAAATCTAACTTTGTGAATACCTTAGCCTGTTGTAGTTGGTCAAAAACAGATGTCATGAGGGGCAGAGGGTAATGATTTTTAATAGTTATGGCATTTAGGGGGCTGTAGTCGATACAGGGCCTAAGAGATCCATCCTTTTTTCCAACAAAAAAAATCCGGACCCCGCAGCTGATGAGGAGGGGCGAATAAGCCCTGCTCTCAGCGAGGACTCAATGTACTCTTTCATAGCCGCCCTCTCCAGGCTGGAGATGGAGTACAGCAGACCCTTGGGGATGGGGGCACCTGGAATTAAGTCTATGGCACAGTCATACAGCCGGTGTGGAGGAAGGGACATGGCTTCGGCTTTGCTGAAAACCTCGCTAAGGTGGTGGTAGCAGGAAGGCACAGAGGTCAGGTCGGGTTTCACAGAGCCTGTGGCAGAAGTGACAGAAAGGTGGTTAGCATATATGGTGTTGTTCACTGGGTCCGAAACCGGTTGACAGTGATGCACACAATCCTTCCCCCATCCCATGATTGCCCCTGTTCCCCAGTCTATGTGTGGGTTGTGTTGACACAACCAGGGATGGCCCAGGACTATAGCCCGTTGATTAAACTCGCATCAGCCCCTGAGTCTATGAGTGCCTCGATGTCAATAGTGCTGGAATTATGCGTTACCTTTACTGGCGTCAAGCTGCGTGGAACAAGGACTGTGGCCATGGGTTGACCCACATCCCGGGGTTTTCTGGCCGGACAGGTGGCGACGAGGTGGTCTGGCTTACCGCAGTAAAAGCAGCAACCCTCCTGCTGGCGTCGTCGTCGCTCCTCCCGTGTCAGCCGTGTCCTGCCCAGCTCCATGGGTACCTCTGCCCTGGTGATGGGGAAGGGACGATCGTGCTCTGGCAGCAAACAATGGGAAACCTGCCCTCCTGGGGCTGTGAAGCATTTAAATCTCTCTGACGTCGAACCGCTGCTCCGTGGGGACTGGAGCTCGCGAACCCGGTTGTCCGTCCGGATGGCAAGCGAGATGAGGGAATCCAAGTCTGCGGGCAGGTCCAGTGGCAGCAGCAGCTCCTGGATGTGAACCGTCAGTCCTTTCAGGAAAACATCATACAGGGCCGTGTTATTCCACCCACTCTCCGCCGCCAGGGTGCGAAAGTGAATGGCATAGTCGCACACAGAGTCCTGCCCCTGTGCCAGATTGCTTAGCTCCCTGGCTTTATCTCTGTCTGTAGACACTGGATCAAAAGTCTTTGTGAGAGCAGTTTTAAAATCCGTGAGGGAATGGCAAAGCGGGGAGTCACGAGCCCATTCCGCAGTGGCCCAAGCTCTGGCTCTCCCGGTCAGGTGGGAAACCATGAACTCTATCTTGGACCTGTCCGTTATAAAAAACTGTGGGAGCTGCTCGAAGTGAATAGAACAGTCAATTAAAAATGCCTTACATTGTCCTGGTTCTCCTGAGAAACGCTCCGGTGGGGCTAACCTGATCCCTGCCATCAGGGGCGTTTCCAGGACATTTTTACTGGGGTGGCCAAGGTGACACACAAATATAATCTGAGGTGGCCATGTAATTATATACACATACGGGAGCCTGGGGGTCCTCCCACAGAAAATGTTGTATTTCTTAGATGCCATTTCCTGCATTTTAAAGGAAAGCACTAGTAAACTTTAAATACACTATTTTCTAGTAGTAAACACAATTGATTAATGCTAATTTTCATATTAGTCCTCCATATAATTACCCCTTTTGAACTTTGTGCTCAGCCTTCTTCTGATGTCACAGAGCAAGATTTGAGCACTCTGGCTGTGAATATTGTGCAGCTAGGGAAATAACGCCTCGCCCTCCCACATATAATGTGGTGAAACAATGTACTGGACATGTCTATTGCCTCTGCTGGTCAAACAAGTATCAATATGCACTATTACTTTGTTTGACCAATAGAGCAGTAAACCCAGACAGTGATATCAGATGGAAATATTAAATGTTTAAGATTATTATGAAGAACTGCTAAAACAACTTTTCTTGACTTCAATGTTAGATAAAGATTTTCAGTGCATGGGGTTAAAATACATTTTGATTCATCAAATGTCCACATGGTTAATTTGGGGCATGAAGAAGGGGGTGCAATAACATGTTGTCCTAAAGCCATTTTTGAATACAAACCACAGTTCCTACATAAGGTGGAGAATCAGTTGTATCTCCAGTAGTATCCATACTTTCCAAGATGTGTAGCTTCAAGATGTCAAAAGTCTTAACCTCTTCTACTCTAGGCTTATTTATCAGTCTACCTCTCGAAAATTACATGCCCAGACTTAATGCAGTATATCTCCACAACTACAGGGGTTTACTGAATGATCTTGGGTTTAAAATAAAGCTAACACCTGTGGGATAGTTGTAGAAGTCCCAGAATCAATTTAAAATGTACAGTGTTAAAGTACATCCAGGTAGAATGAAGGAAAAAAATGAAAAAAATTTGCTCCACCCCCCAAAAAATTTGGATTTAAAATCACCTGTAAATCATGTGTTAGGAGTCCAATTTACCCATGGATCAGTAAAATAAAGTGTTATAAGTAATGGCACAAATGTTCAGCCTTATAAGATGAACCAGACTGATTTTAGAGATGTTTTAGTAGAGGTGTGTCCAGGCGTATCTGATTTTGGCATTTTTGGCACATTCTTAAAAATTACATTAATAATGACATACTGTATATACCATATAATCCACTAAATAATAATTATATACAAGTACCATGATACATTATATATGATAATACTATATAATAATAATTATCTATATATGGGCACATATGCATTGAGCTGGGCTGTGTGCGTAAAGCTGGACGGGAGGAGGAACAGACAGAGTGATATCTGAGACCCTATTGGATCCTATTTGGGGTGATTGACAGCTCTATGGAAGCGTCAGAGCCAATAGAATCGAGTCATGTGATCTATTCTGATGTATCACGCACCGTAGAGTCACATCAGGGCATGTTTTACAAGATAGGTTGATACGGAGCGACTTCCCACTCTAAACAATCTGGTCTCTGACTTCAGAAACAGCGTGGATTGAATAAAAATAACTTTAAAATGATGAAGAAGGTTTAGAAATAGCAGATTGCAGCGTTTTTATGAGCTCAAACACAAGTTTTTATTGAAAAATATAGCAGAGATAAGACATAATTTATTGTTGTATCGGTAAAAAGAAAACTTTTTTTCGCGGTTCACGGAAAGACTGAGTGAGCCTTAACCTCATAGAGACAAGCTTGGTACCTCTGTGTAGCTCGGAGTGTGAGCTTTCTAACGGCACCATGTTTACTGGCGGAGAATACGGTGTCCGGAGAAATATGATCACGGAAATACAGAAAGTTACTGATGTGTGTTTTCACTATGTGCTCATATTGTTGCTTAGCGTTGCAATTGTGTTTTGTTAAGCTAATAATGGTTGATATAATCTTTTAGCCGAGTTTCTTGTCGACATTTTGGTGTTACATGAACATATTGGTGATTGTTAGTCGGCGTAACAAGAAGGAAACTCATTATTATTTTATTTTATTATTCATAATATATTATTTATTAATTACCTATCGGATCTAGGGTGGCCAGCAGGGTGGCCAATGACATTCCAGAGGTGGCCCTGGCCACCCTTGGCCACTCCCCAAAATTGCCTCTGCCTGCCATGGGGGCGCCCTGGACCGGAGCTGCTGCTACGGCCTCCGGCTCCACTGTTGGCTGGGTGGCCTGCCGCAGATGGTCTACCAGCTTCCCCACCTGAGATGAAAGCTGTCCCAGCTGCACCGCCATTGCCGACTGGAACTCCTCCTGATGGGAGATGCGGTCCTCCTGAGCCCGCAGCATAACCGCCCACTGGCCAGCCTCTGCTGAGTCCATTCTGGCCGAAGTGTACTGTCAGGACCTGACGTAAATATGAACTCAAGCGCTAGGTGTTGGGTGAGTCTCTTTATTTCAGGCAAAAGGATCCCGCGACAGAGTGAGGCTATGAAAGGCAGACCTAGGCTAGAAAAATGAAAATCGCTCCTAAGAGGAAAGAAAGGCTAATCTGTTCTATAAAATTTATCAAACTCAAAATCACTCTTTGCGAGGAAAAACAAAAAGGCTAAACAACATTAACTGAATAAATCCTGATTATTAATCTACTCTATAAAATTATCAAAATCGCTCATAAAGAGGAAAACAACCGGCTGAAAAAACTTTAACTATACTAACGGGGGAAAACAAATGGCTACGCTACAAAACTACAACAGAAAATCACTTTTACGAGTGTCTTTGTTTTTTTTTTCAAAAACAAAGAAGCACACACAACAAGGCTATGGCTTTAGAAACTGGGAACAGGGCTTTGGTGAACGCAAGACGAAACACTTTGGCACAAGACAAGGGGAGACGCAGACAAGATATACACCGGGTAATTGGGAACAGGTGGAAACAATCAGGGCGGGGCCGACAATCAGACCGATGACACATGAGGAAGGACAAGTGACCTGAAACGAGAGGAGAGTTATCTTTCAAAATAAAACAGGAAATGACAAGACAAAATGACAAGACAAAACCCAACATGGCCTCACCGTGTGACAGCAGAGTTATGTTTCTGTTTGTTTCATTCCTGCTGTTTTACTGGTGAAGGTGTCAACCCATCAGTTGACCAGAGGGGCCATCACACTCTCAGTTATACATGCAGCGATCAAATATCACACTACTAGTTAGGTAGCAGAGAGAGAGAAAAAATAAAACTGGAAAGAAAAGGTAATATTAGTAATATCCTAGGAATTAGGAATAATTATCATTTGCAGTTATTCATATTTACATTGAGAAAGGATGCAGTATGTGTTTTTATATGAACAGAAATTATTATTATTATTAAAAACAGTGCTTAGATGCTTACTGCCAATGATAATTTTCGTTTTATAGTTTCTATCTTATTATATATTATTTCTTGTTCTATGTAGTGTGAATATCTGACAGATAAACAAATGTTAGATAAATAACTCACACACTAGATGAGACAGCAACAAAAGTGTCTTGCTGAGATGTTTCATCTTAGTCAGCTGTTGGATGTTGAGTCTTAAATAAGTCATTCCCTACGCTCCTGAATCTGTGATAAAGAAGTGAGCAGCATGTACCCAATACTTGATTAATTAGTGATCATTATCCCATCTCAGTGATCCTTCTTTTCTCTTCTTCTCCTTTATTAGCAAACAGTAGGTAGCTGTACGAGTAGACACCACTAACATGGGAATGTGATGATCTCTGCAAGGGGTTTCTCAACCAAAACAATGACAAAAGACGGAGTCTATGACATCAAAAATGCTTTAATGCTTTGCAGTTAGGATTCCTCTCCATGTTCAGAAGGTTTTTAGTGGGAGTTAAATTGACCTCAGAGGTTGATATCTGTAAACAGACCTGGTGATTAAAAGCAGAACACTGAATAAACAGCTTCACATTAACAATCTGTGTTCCTCTAATGCTGTTTGACTGGATAACTGGAGTGGCAGCGGGCAGAGTTGCTGCGAATGTTATCTCACCTCTAATAATCTAATAATAATAATAATTTAAGATCCAGACATTCAGGAGGTGCTGGATTTAGTTCAAATCGTTCAAATCGATAAAAATTATTAAAATAGTTTGCAATTAATGTAATAATCGATTAGTTGGGTCTACGTTATCATACACATTAGTGTGGTTGCTACTCCCTAATGTGTGGGCAGTGAAGTACCATTGTGCAGCAGCAAAAGCAAACCAATGCCATGCCTTGTGCAGTTCACCTGAAAGAAGTGTATGATAAATGGTGAAAGTTTTCACAGTGGAGGATAACCTATGGCAGCATTTTACATCAATGCCTTCAAATAACAGCGTTAGGTGCAAAATGATCTCACATGGCACGAGCACCTGAAGAGTAATTATGTTGAAGCCATGGATGAAGGAGATTCAGCGCTAACTGGTGAGGGCTAACTGGAGACTGAAGGAAAGGAAACGTGGGCTTTTGCAAGGAACCTTTTAATTTCTTAGAAGCTCATGCCTCAAGTCACAAACAATGAAATTAGAATGCAATTTCAATTGTTTAAAGTAAGTTTACACCCCATTTAAGGTCCAAAATGATCCAAAAACCCAGAATTCATCGTGAGATGACATAAGATAATGTATCCCTTGATACATTGAATAGTTAATGCTCAGCTGACTCCTCAGCATTATTTGGGTTTCCATCCAAATATATTGAAATTTTAGAGCAGATTTTGTCAAATGTGCATTCGTTATTGTTTTGCGATTATTGGGAGACTTCGCCATGAGATGACATCATAAAAGAGTGCTAATGTATCCCTTGATAGCAGTCGACGCTCAGCTGACACCAACTGATCATGGATAATTTATTGGTGAACCTGTTGGCTCCGGTGAGAACATTAGCTATAACTTTGTCAGTGTTTACAGATAGAAAACCATACTGAAGAATTTTAATGTTACAATGCTATCAGAATTTACTGGAGTTGCGTTGTTGTGTTTAAGAGCGTCGCTGGTTGAAAGAATGAAATATTTGCATGTTGTTAATCAATGTACAATGTACAACTAGATAAATGTAAATTGCTTGTGTTTTCTTTGAATCTGTGTGGTTCTATTAAAAGAGCAGTATACTCATATTGGATTATTAATCAGTCTTTTTATGCAATTATCAAGTCAGACTAGTGTATATGAACTGATGAAGCCCCTTGGATAAGAGGCGTAATGTCTTCCTAGATAAATACAAGTCCAGATGCCTGATTCAACCTGAGAGAGAAATCATAAATATTATCTTATTTCTGTAAGATAAGCATACTGTTGTACAATCTGTTTTAAATGACAAGTAATGGCTCTGTACCTCAGAATGAGAAACATCTTATTGTGAAATTATTAAGTTGGGATTTTACCATGAAAACATATTAATATCATATATATTATATAATGTAAACACGTTGAGCTAGGAGGTAAATTTTGAATATGTTTATTGGCGGCCTAGGGCATCCCCTGTGCCAAGCTTGTGGTCAAAGGTCACAGCCATGGTGGCAAAAAATGCATTTTTGTCAAATTTGAATTTGAAAGATTGAGGAAAAAATTGAAAAATTGCAATCTTCAGAAGGGTCAGAGGTCATCTCTCAGTTTAAATCTCAGGTTTTTAGATCTAATTTCCTGTAAAAATTTACCAAAACTTTAAGCTAGGAAGCTGAGCGTTCAAAGGCTGAGGGGCATTGTTATGACTGTAGTCATATTCTATGGTAAATCTGCTGTATCTGTGTGTTTGTGCCCTGTGTTTCTTTTCTGATTCCTTATGCAAATAGGTGTGTACCATGTCTGTGCGCCCAAGGCTACACCCTGACCTAATTGGCCGACATGGAGAACACCTGATATATAAGACGCCAAGATGGCAACTGTCAGGAGGCAGTAGGCACTCCTCATCCATCTCCTCTCCCAACTGTCTGTCATGTTACATTGTGTTTTTCTTAGAGTTTCTTTTGGAATGAATAAGGGTGGACTGACAGTTTTTATTAATCTTGTTTTCTCCTGTTAATGTAGTTAGGGAAGTAAGTCTTTGTCATTTATTTTATTAGTGTAATTAGGTTAGTTTCCTACTTTCTATATTGGACCGTTTTGTTTGGAACAGCTGTTGTGGCAATTGGGCTGGTCACAGATCCTCAGACCACAGAGGACCTCTGCATAATTCTCCAAATAAAGGAGGCAGATAACATAAACAAGTAGCTAGAGGTGCAAGCCATGCATCTGTGCATCAGGGCCCTTGAGCTGGAAAAAGGCAATTCTGCAAGCACTACTACGAGTACTTTGTTCCAGGCGTGACATAAGTGATCAGAGCCATAAGCTGAGCAAATGTTAGCATTAGCCAGAGATAATTACAAGTATTTTTGTTTCCAAAAGTCCCAAATTTCTTGTTTTAGTTTTAATTTATCCTTCCGTAGGTACATTAATGCTAAGGTAGATATCAAAAATCTCTTACATTGCAAATTTCTGGGCCCTGGTAGGCTCGAGAAAATGGCGGACCCTGAAGAGGTGAACTATTGTCTAATATTAAAATGTCTTGCATAAAGTTATTAATTTTTGGTGCAGTTTGTTTCAAGTAACATTACATTAATTTCTCCCTATTCATCTAGGACGAATTGTGCAGTGTAGCCCAGAAGTTGTTGTCCATTCTGAGAATGACTTTGAATACCACAGCATTAAATGGTACGTATCATGACTTAGTTCAGAGTTGACCAAACATTTCAGGGGACCACTTTTTAGAAATGACAATGCTGGCCTTAGCTATAAATTGAGAAAACCGCAAATTTATGCATAAATGAACATTCCTGACCTTGTTGATTGCCATTTCTTTATCAATGTATATTAACCTGAATATAGTTAAACTATCAATTTCATTTGGTAAATCACAACTTTATTTTATGCACATGTTTTGGTAGTATATAAACGTGTTAAATAATATTTATATGGACCAAATATTTATTCAGGTGGACTTAATAGGCTATCTAATTGTTTTCATGCCCTGTCACCAGCTAAACTATATGCATATTTTGAATACTTGCATTTTAAATACTCTTTAATAATCTTTACTAGCTTGCCCGCACTACACAATATGGGTTTCATTACATTGTGTTTTTCCCTGTATACCGTGGAGATGTTGTTACACTAGATTATTATTGTTCTTTTTATTCATTATATATTTTTGATAGAATTTAATATGTGCTTAAATACCTCTTATTTTCAATTCAATTTTATTTATATAGCCCAATATTACAACACAGTCCAAAGTGACCCAGACATGGGAAAGAAGAAACCTCAGGGAGAACCATAGTGAAGAAGAGATCCACTCCCATGCACGGACAGGCTATAGATGAACCAGGACTGACAGACATCCATCTTATGAAGTGTTAGTGTGTAAAGATGTTTCAGTCTGTAGAGATTCCGTAGGGTGGGGGCAGAAGTTAGGTCCAACCAGGCAGGTGAAGGAGTAGTAGTAGGTTCATCAGGGGGGCCTGATGAGTTGCATCAGGAGTCGTCATCATTGGGCCTCGTGCAGTTGAACTGAAACAGTAGCCACACCCCCGAAGGGGAGTGGGTAGAGAGACTCCGGGTGAATAGTGATGAAAAGACCAAGTATAAACTAAATACTGTTTATTAATGACAGACAGTGGTACATGGTACCAGAAAGAGATTATAGATCTCAGTGCACTGTATGTCCCCCAGCATTCTCACTCCTACGGCAGCTTAGACTGAACTGTGGGTCTAAGTGTACCTTTAGCTAATCTGACCATAGGCCTTTTGGAACAGAAATGTTTTCAGTCTAACCTTAAATGCACAGACTGTGTCAGCCTCTTTAATATTAGTAGGGAGTTGGTTCCATAAAACAGGGGCTTGGTAACTAAAGGCTCTAACTCCTACTGTACTTTTATGGACCCGTGGAACTACCAGTAGACCTGCATTCTGAGAGCAAATTGTTCTGTTTGGAGGGTACGGGACCAGAGCATCTTTAAGATGAGAGGGGCCCATACCATAAATGGTTTTATAAGATAGACGAAGATTTTAAATTTAATTCTAAACTCAACAGTATGGGGCTGATGTGCTCTTTTCTATTAGTTCCTGTTAGTAAACAAATTTTTGAACCAGCTGAAAATGTTTTAGGGAACTTTTAGGACATGCTACGAATAAGGAGTTACAGTAACTTTTAGATAGGATATTTCTAATTTTGGCTATGTTACACAGGTGAAAGAAGGCTGTTCTACAGGCTTGATTAATATGAGCTTTGAATGATAAGTCCAGCTCAAATAAAACTCCTAGGTTTTTAACTGTGACTATCTGCTCAGATAGGGACACTCTTTCACACTTTTAGGGCCTAATATAATAACTTCTGTGTCATCAGGGTTGAGTAAAAGATAATTAACGGACATCCAGGTCTTTATGTCTCTAACACAGCTCTAAGTTTATGTACTAGCCTGATCTGATCGGGTTTAATTGATAAATATAGCTGTGTGTCATCTGTGTAGCAGTGGAAATTAATGCCATGTTTTCTAATAATATTATCCAAGGGCAGCATATATAGAGTAAACAAAATGGGCACAAGGACTGACCCTTGCGGGACACCATAAGTGACTCTTGAGTATGATGACGATTGCTGGTTAATGCTAACAAACTGGAACCTATTAGATAAATAGGATTTAAACCTGGAGAGGGGGATCCTCTAATGCCTATGTCCCATTCCGATCTCTGCAGTAAGAAGCTATGTTCAATTGTGTCAAAAGCAGCCAGTGTTGGGGTAGTTACTAAAAAAAAGTAACTAGTTACAAGTCACTACTTACTTGTGAAATTTGTAACTACGTTACTTTACTAGTTACTGCATTTGAAAAGTAACTTCACCACTAGTTACTTTACTTTCCAGTTTTTTTAAGCAAATGTTAAAGGTTACCGCATAGATACATGGACAAATATCATAGCCTTTTCATCGCTTTATTTTCAAGTATCAGTAAAAGCTTAGCTTGTTTAGGTGGGGTCGGTTTGTGAGTGTCTTCTTTAACAGACTGGCTAGTAGAATCTTTCGCCACAAGTTCTGTAGTGCAGTGCTGGGCAGTCAAATGTTTCATCAGGTTACTCATTGAGTTGGCAGCAGTTCAAAGATACCGCTCACCTGGACATAGAATGCATTTCACTCTAATGTTTTTGTCCTTTCTAGCAATAAATTCAAAATAGTGCGAGTATCACCACTGACTGAATCCCCCTGCCTCCGTCTCTGTGTCCTCCATTCTCCCTCTCTTTCCTACACACCAGCAACTACGTCACTCAACGCACTCAAATCCGGTTGCTGTGGCAACGGTGCCCAGACAAGCACACATGCAGGTCCAACGACGGACAGGATGCATGCACCACTAAAACATAGAACTTTTTAGACTGACAAGAGTGGTTTGGGTAACGCAGAAACGCACGTTCCTAAAGTTTAGTAAAGTAGTGTAGTTACTGATATTTTGAGTGTAATGCGTTACTGCACTTCGTTACCCGTGATGGTAATATCGTTACTGTAATCCGTTACTTTGTAACTCGTTACCCCCAACACTGAAAGCAGCACTTAAATCCAGCAGGACCAGGATCGAGCCCAGTCCATCATCAGCAGCCAACAACAAGTCATTAGTGACCTTGACTAGTGCTGATCAATGCTGTGATGGGCCCGGAAGCCAGACTGAAAATCTTCAAATAAAATATTGTCCTGTAAGTGCTGACATATCTGTTTACGTACCACTCTTTCAAGAACTTTTGAAAGGAAGGGTAGATTTGAAATTGGCCTGTAGTTTACTAAAATATCTGGCTCAAGAGTGTTTTTTTTTAAGAGCGGTTTAATAACTGCAAGTTAAAAAGCCAGTATTAGTGACATATTAATTATATCTAAGATATTATCAATAATTGGGCTGTTGTTCTCATAATTATATGCGGGGGTGAATATAGGCCGAATTATCTATATATATTTTAAAACTGAATTGTCACATAATGTCCTTTTCATTTGTGTTTTAACTACTGGTGGGGAATTATCATTGACTAAAAGCTGAAAGGTAATTAAGAAGTGATCTGAAAGAACTGGGTTATGGGGGAGAACAACAAGGTCACTAATCTGAATCCCATAAATTAATACCAGATCCAGGGTGTGCTTGTGACTGTGGGTTGGTTTATTTACATTCTGAGTAAAGCCAAATCCATCTAGTATGCTGCTAAAAGCATGACTTAGAGAGTCACTATTGTTAACATGTATGTTAAAGTCTCCTACAATTACAATTTTGTCATAGCATTTTCTTGTTGTACACAAGTCAGAATACATCTGTCACAGGCCTGGACACCAGGAGGATGTATTAAAGAGATTTTTACTGTACTCGCTAAACATTATTATAGCTGAGACCTCTACAGTCGGCATCGTCAGTTTCACGTTCATGCTCGTTCATGCTTCTATTACGTTTTATGTATTTTTTTTTGAGAAAGTCCCTAAAGTCTATGAAAGGTTCATTTATTCCACCGCCCACTCACTGAGGCAGTTTGATGGACATATCTCATCAACACCTCATCTCACTCCTCCATGTTGGAGCCATTTGAGATTGTATCACATTACAGAATAATATGTCACCTCTTGTATTTCACTCAAAATATTCTTCATGACACAGAACTCACAGATATCAGTGAACTCACTTTGGCTGCCTTTTCCCCTGCTGCTGGTTGTCCCTAATGATTTGTAAATGAACATATAAGATGTTATCATAGAGAATATAAAAAAATCCATTATCTGGCTCATTAATATATCTGGCTGTGTTGCCTGAAGGAGAGGCCGCTGCAGTACTGCTTTGTTGATTAATACTAAAACCTAATACATGTGGAGCTATACTTCTACAGCTGCATCTTCCACTACAATATCTTTTATTGTGAGTACAGAAAAGGCCAGAGCAGACTCCACCTCCTGAGGTCTTTTGAAGTGCAGGGGCGCTCCTAAAGACTTTCTATGACTCTGTGGTGGCATCAGCCATTGTGTACGGTGTAGTCTGCTGGAACAGCAGCATCACTGACAGGGAGAGGAAGAGCCAGGCGAAGGTCAGGAAGTCAAGCTCAGTCCTGGGCTGTCCCCTGAACTCAATACAGGAGGTGGACGACAGACGGGTCCTGGCAAAACTGACATCTATGCTGGACCATGAGTCGCGCCCCCTGCAGGAAGTACTATCTGCTCTGGAGAGCAGCTTCAGTGACAGACTGATCCACCCTTGCTGTGTGAAGGAAAGATTATGCAGGTCTTTCCTTCCTGCTGCTGTCAGACTTTACAACAAACGCTACTGAAGCCACTGTTACTGCTTACTGCTTATCATGTGCAATAATCTATACTCAATGTAGCATATATATCTTGTATATATGGTGCATCTATCTTATATTGTATTATATTGTGTGTGTATATATTATATATATATATATATATATATATATATATATATATATATATATATATATATATATATACACAGCAGTGGCGATTTGTGATCTTTCAAACAGGGGAAGCTCATATTTGCTGTACATCATAAACATGTTATTAACAGACATCCCAACTTCCAAAAGGTCATTTCAGGGAGATGTTTGTCATCTATCGAGATGTTTACCGGAACTTCTTTTATACTATGCGAGTGTTTTTTTTTTTTATAAATATGCAATGTGAGTGAGAGTGTGCAGGCAAAACAGTAACTCGTGCATTATACGTGGATTGCTTCGATTCTATTGCGTAGGCACGCGAGCGAGCGAGAGACGCGACCGTTACAAATCCCCCTGAAATGACTTAGGAACCTGGGGGTGTCTGCGTTATATAGTTTTGAAACCTGTCAGTCAAACTACATTCTGCTTCTCCTCCAATCACCATACATCACCACTACATTCTGATTTTCCTCCAATCACCATGCGGACGCTCAGCGTCCAGGCCCCGCCCACACTCCATTGACTCCCAGAGACACTCAGTGTCCGGGCGGGCTCTAATTTTCAGCATTTATCCAATGGGCGCCGAGTTTGAGGCGTTGAAAAAAAAGCCCCATTCACTCTCAGTAACGCTCAGCGTCTATGGGGAAATCCATTGACCAGAGACCAGGAAGCGGTATGGGAATGTACGGACATGTAATTTATTTATTTATGATAAGTAGCTGATTCTGAAAGAACTCGCCTTCAAGATGAACATGTTTTAACAGATTTATAGTCAATAAAATGTGAATACAGCTGCACAAATTTGGCCATTTATTTTTTGACAGGGCAGAGGAAGTTCAGCTTCCCTTGCAGTCTTAAAGAAATCGCCACTGATACACAGTGTATATATATATATACACACACACCTGCTCGTTAACACTTAATTTCTAATCAGCCAATCACATGGCGGCAACTCAGTGCATTTAGGCATGTAGACATGGTCAAGACAATCTCCTGCAGTTCAAACCGAGCATCAGTATGGGGAAGAAAGGTGATTTGAGTGACTTTGAACGTGGCATGGTTGTTGGTGCCAGAAGGGCTGATCTGAGTATTTCAGAAACTTCTGATCTACTGGGATTTTCACGTACAACCATCTCTAGGGTTTACAGAGAATGGTCCAAAAAAGAAAAATATCCAGTGAGCGGCAGTTCTGTGGGCGGGAATGCCTTGTTGATGCCAGAGGTCAGAGGAGAATGGCCAGACTGGTTCGAGCTGATAGAAAGGCAACAGTGACTCAAATAACCACCCGTTACAACCAAAGTAGGCAGAAGAGCATCTCTGAACGCACAGTACGTCGAACTTTGAGGCAGATGGGCTACAGCAGCAGAAGACCATGCCGGGTGTCACTCCCTTCAGCTAAGAACAGGAAACTGAGGCTACAAACAAGCTCATCGAAATTGGACAATAGAAGAAACGTTGCCTGATCTGATGAGTCTCAATTTCTGCTGCGACATTCGGATGGTAGGGTCAGAATTTGGCGTCAACAACATGAAAGCATGGATCCATCCTGCCATGTATCAATGGTTCAGTTGAGCATCGTTGCAACGCCACAGCCTACCTGAGTATTGTTGCTGACCATGTCCATCCCTTTATGACCACAATGTACCCAACTTCTGATGGCTACTTTCAGCAGGATAATGCGCCATGTCATAAAGCTGGAATCATCTCAGACTGGTTTCTTGAACATGACAATGAGTTCACTGTACTCAAATGGCCTCCACAGTCAATGTCAATGTGGTGGAATGGGAGATTTGCATCATGGATGTGCAGCCGACAAATCTGCACCAACTGTGTGATGCCATCATGTCAATATGGACCAAACTCTCTGAGGAATATGCCACAAAGAATTGAGGCAGTTCTGAAGGCAAAAGGGGGTCCAACCCATTACTAGCATGGTGTACCTAATAAAGTGGCCGGTGAGTGTATATATAGTCTATGTACGATCTTTTCTTTTCTTGCGCAATTTCCCCACTGTGAGACAAATAAAGGATTATCTTATCTTTCTCAAGTCCCTTGTATCTCTGTCATTTTCTCTTTTTTCATTCCTGAGCACCTGATCTTTTTTGCATTATAGGGAGGACAAGTAAAATTGTTTTTAATCACTATGGCAAGGAAATTGAGATTTAATATGAATTTGGGTAATTATTCCAGCTGATTTAAACGTTTGATGGTCCTTTCATTTCAACATTTTTTCTCATGAGCTGAAATGATTAACAAGGGAAATGTTCTGTGGGCAACAGCAAACATGTTATTAGACCTCTATGGAAAGGCCTCAGCATTTTTGTACTGTGACCCAGTTAAAATGCAGCTCATGGAAAAACAGAACTGTTGAGGGAATTTCCAATAAAAACGGAGTCCTTTCTCTTATTAAAAGTGAATTCACACAGAGAGAGTCTCTGAGATTTATTGCAAACGTGGATCCCACTACTGGCTGAGCTGAAACACATTGAGGTTACAGATTCGGAGTAGTTTTGGCCGCTTCGTCACAGAATCGTCATCAACATAAAACATGTAGTGGAAGTATGTCTACATGCGTGTTGTCATTCCTGTGTTAGAAGCAGAACATGCAGCTGCTTTGTCACACACAAATACATGTGTAGCATGTAACAAAAAATAATCATAAAAATATGAATTTCTGTCACAGTAACTACACTATGCCAGTTGTTATGAACTGGCAGTGTGCATGATTGCTCTTCACACCGAATGCGCAGCTACATACACCTCCTGATTACCTTTCTTCCTGTGTGCTGCAGCCTTTATTGAGCTCAGTGTAAGGCAGCAAAGGTGAAAAAAGCAGGATAAAAACGACTTCACTGACTCAGGCGAGTTGTACTTGTGGCTCAGTGGCGGGGCAGTCATTCACAGGTTGGACGACCAACGGCTCCATGCTGATGTATTCTTGGGCAAAATATTTAACACCAAATTGCTCCTGATGCTCCATGAGTGTGAGGATCTGTACGGATGGTTAGATGCATCTTGCATGGCAGCTGCCACCATCAGTGTATGAATATGTGTGATTATACACGTGGTGTGAAGTGATTTGAGTGGTCAAAAAGGCTAAAAGGTGCTATACAAATGGACTCTCCTGTGTCTCCTATAGCCATAAGAGGAAAAAAACAGCCTCTGTACCATTAGTGGCTTCAGTGCAATGCCATAATTGAATTCCCAGAAGCCTTTGCTTACATTATCTCTCTCTTTGCCAGGGTTCTTAAAGACGCCATTGCCAGCTTGGCCCCAGATTCGGAGTTTCAACCCCAGTATATTTACTTCTATGAATGTAAATGGAGAATTTCAGAAGAAATGGTTTATAGTTTTAGATACAGAAGGAACATTTTGTTCTAGATGCATTATTTATTTATTTATTTTTTTTACAAATAGATGAAATCAAGTTATTTATTGAAAAAAAAGGCATGTTTTGTAATTAAATAATCACAATTAATCCCATAACAATATTTGGCCCCAAAGCAACATTTGTTCTATATAAATGAATCCGAGTTGCTATCTGTAGCACATTTTCAACCACCGATAGTGGTCTACAGTCCTAAAAAAATCCTATTTCTGATGTTGATTTACTATCTAATACCACCCCTCTGAGGCAAATTATTAAAAAAAAAAAAAAAATCAAGAAAGAAGAATTGACCACTGACGCTGCACGGCATTCAGACCAAAAGCTGCTACCACACATGCATAAATGTGGTCATCTTTGTTTTTTTCTTCAGCACATCTGTCGATGCATCATCATTGTGCTCAAATAACATTAAAGAACACCCATCCCAGAAATTCTCCATCCTGCAGTGCTTTCATTGCAGCGGCTGTGTGTGTCGTTATAACTTGACAAACGTTCGGTGTGGTTTGGCATGTGAACTGTGTTAAAATGCATTCATATTTTTAACACGTTATTTACATTGTAATCGATCCAATCCATGTAATAAGAAGGAAACAAGAAGGAAACTCCCTGGAGAAGTAGCAGACGAGACGAGGTCTGGGATAACGGAGCAGACAAGATGGTGCAGAAGCTATGATCCAGCAATGTGAATGTTGCTGAGCTGTCTCTATTTTTCTAAGTAAGAGTCTTGATTACAGAACAGGCAGAGGCGATTTTGGGGAGTGGCCAGGGCCACCTCTGGAATGTCATTGGCCACCCTGCTGGCCACCCTAGATCCGATTAAATAATATATTATAAATAATAAAATAAAATAATAATAATAAATAATCTGATAGATAATTAACACTTTAAAACTCCAGGGTCCCTGTGGGGGGACCCTGGAGTTTCCTTCTTGTTACGCCGACTAACAATCACCAATATGTTCATGTAACACCAAAATGTTGACAAGAAACTCAGCTACAAGTTTATATCAACCATTATTAGCTTAACAAAACACAATTGCAACACTAAGCAATAATATGAGCACATAGTGAAAACACGAATCGGTAACTTTCTGTGTTTCCGTGATCATATTTCTCCGACACCGTATTCTCCGCCAGTAAACATGGTGCCGTTAGAAAGCTCACACTCCGAGCTACACAGAGGTACCAAGCTTGTCTCTATAAGGTGAAGGCTCACTCCTCAGTCTTTCCATGAACCGTGAAAAAAACGTTTACCAAACGCAGACCTTTTGCATTCAAAGTTGTAAAGGGAACATGTTGCTATGCGTAATCACTGCTTCCTCTTCACAGTGGCAACCGTACTTTCTGTTTTTTTTCGTTTTTTGCCTGGTGCTAATACTCCTTCAGACAACCAGGATGCTTGTGTTTGTAGCTCATTGGCATCAAAGAAAAAATGCTTTTATTGCAAATGTTGAAGCGGAAGCGACAGAGAAGCTGTTTCGGAGGCGACTTGTAGACCATCGCAGCTGACCTGATTTTTAAAAAAATATATTTTATGTAAACAGGGATGCGTATACTGAAATAATAAACGAGCAAATATCTTATGGGTCAATACAGACATATGAAATTATTAAAAAAATAGTATGTTCCTCTTTAAGAACTGCATTATTTTATATGACATTAGCAAGGAGACTTGAACTCATAACTTTAAGCTTTGGGAAACATACTTTGACAGACTTCAAGCCTGGCACCTCATCAAATGCTGTGGATTCAATTGGTGCCGGTTTCGTAGAATGACTAGTTTCAGTCCACTCCCATCAGTCACTGTGCACATTCATTAAGCATACAGTGAAAATGAATGGATGCCTGATTACTGCAGAGGACGGAGATATGATAATAATATGGCTGCCGTAAAACAACAGCAGTTAATAATATAATACAAAATGACACAAATATATGGCTGTTGAAACATGTTGCATTACAATTACCCTGCTGTCCCTTAAATTCTCTGTGATCAATCAGACGCCTGTTGTTCTCCATTAGTCAGAATAAAGTGAAGCAACATGAACACTGAGGCAGATAGAGGGGACCATAGTTCTTGGCTGCAGCACATTTTCTCTGCACAGCCTGCCTCAACAGTAATTATAGCTCAGAGTGAGTGTGTGAGTGTGTGTGTGCACTCATGCTTGTTTGTGCTGTTAAGTGTGTGGAGAGCGGGGCTGGCAGCACAGATAAAGAGAAGTGTGGGTGGAGGGTCGCACTACTGTCAAGACGACCTTTTCAATAAAAAAAAAAAAACACTTCTTTGTGCTGTGTAGAGTTCAGGTGAGAGCACAATTACATTTTCATGAGAAGAAACTTAGTGCAATTATGTTCTCCACAATGTATATTTAATCCTTCGTGTTAATGTAGACGGACTATGTTGCTTTTCAAATGAGTTTCATTTTCTCTGACTTCAGCCGTTCCTGTTCACCTGTCTCATTTATTTATCTTAGAATTTAAACCAAATGCTGAAATGTGCAGAGGTGGATGGAGTACAGAGTACTCAGATCTAGAGTCGAGTAAAAGTACTGCTGTTGTTAAAAAAAAAATAACAAAATAAAAAAAAACTGATAAAGTATTATCAGTAAAAAATGATAATACTGGGGGGACCCTGGAGTTTAAGAGGTTAAAGTATTAAAAGTAAAAGTAATCATGTACAGACTGTTATATTATCATAGTATATAATACTACTTGTTTTAATCACTAAACACGTGTTAATAGTAAAAGTACTGCATCATAATATTTGGCATTTTTCACACAAAGTGCAAAACTAACAAAAAAAGGAAACAGACAATATAATATAGATAGTATAATATTATGCATATTAACTTTATGTCACATTTAAAATATAAAATAAGGCATATAAATAAAATAGGGGGCAACACAACTTCCCCCACCAAATAAAGAAACACTCCAGAGAAAACATCTTTAACAGGGAAAAAGAAAAAATGGAAGTGTTTATAGTAAACCTGTTGAAAGTGCTTAAGTTGAATAAAACTTGAAAAGAAAAAGTTGTAGTTGTGCTCCTTGTATATAATATCATATATTTACTAGTATTATTTGTTTTTGAGCCCCTTTCAAAACTTCCCCTGAGGACATTTTTGACTTTGTGTTTATTCTTGTGTTGACTCTAAGGCAGGGGTCTCAAACTCAATTTACCTGGGGGCCGCTAGAGCTAGGGTCTGGTTGAGGCTGGGCCGCATCAGGTTTTCCACACTTTTCCTGGAATTGTCTGTGCTCATCACCAATAATCACCAATAATATATATACTATATTATATATATATATATATATATATATATATATAATGCCACTGTGTCTCACTGATGTGTTGAAGTTCCAGTTTTAGTGTTCAGCTGACGTACAAAGAACGTCATTTCCGCTGGTAGGTAGGGTCCTGCGCCTACATATGACATCAGTACGGCACAGTTAGTGATTGGTTGAAGGTCAGAAACCATGGAAATACAGTGTTTGTGGTGGCCGTTTAATATTAAATTAATTAAATAAAAAAAGTAATAAAGTTTGAAAAGTTAGGCTAGTGGCTAGCATGGAGCTAACGCTAACGGATACACATACTATATTAGCTCCATGTTAGCCTCTTAGCACTCATTTTCCCCATTCTTGCACGCGTGTAACATCAGGTCTGGTGCTTCGGAGCACCCGGCTCCGGTGACAGCCACACCGGTGTGTTGTTTATCTCTTTAAATGTGTATTCAGCAGCACTGGCGAAGGCAGCAGCGGTGGGTTGTTTACATCCGTGGTTTACACGTGTATTCAGCACTGCTGCCTTCCCCGGTGCTGGTACAGTGGCAGGTTGATTACGTCCGTGGTTTACACGTGTATTCAGGCTGGTGCTGTGAGCACGTAGGCACGGTGACGTTGCCGGTATAGTCCGGGTGCTCCGAAGCTGTCGGCCTTCGAATGACACAGACCTAACTATTTAGCACGGAGGTAGTGCTAACTATGGTGACTGGGAACCCTCCATGCTGCAAATAAAAGAAAACTACACAACGGAAGTGAATTGCCGGGGACTATTGTTGGCGGTGCACCTGTAGTTTTTTATGTCAGCGAAGAAGAAGAGGTGTTGTAAAGCAGAAGTAATTAGGGGGCAAAAAATTGTTTCATCTTCGTATTCCTCCAAAAAATATGTGGTAACTTGCCAGTGAAAATGACCACAACACACAGATGCCAAGTGTCCACTTTTTATCCGGATTAGAAAAAACGATAAATCCCTCTCGGTCCAACCCGCACATGCGCGGAACCTACAGTCTTCTTCAGCAATCATCCTTGCCAGCCATAATGGTCATATAACGGCACCTACTGGAGAAACAATTATTTGCCCCCTAATTACTTCTGCTTTACAACACCTCCTCTTAGTATTTTTTTTCTTCGCTCACATAAAAAACTACAGGTGCACCGTCAATAATAGTCCCCGGTAATTCAATAAGACACAAAACACATCTCTTGTCAGTATTATTTTGTATTTTTTTGGCATGTTTATGTGGGAATCTTGGCTTTTGTGTGGTGGTATAACATCAACAATGTCTGAAATAAAAACAAACAGTGGAAAGCTAACGGTGCCAACACAAGCAGAATTTCATCACAAAGAACAGTTACTGGTGTGTGTATGCATATAACCTCTCTGGCTACTGTTTTTGTTTAATTGGGTCAGTTGCTCAGGTGTATGTCAAATAAACTGACTAGCTGTTGAAGGGAGGATATTGTGCATCATGGTATTATGTTGTATTTTACTCTTTAGAGGTACATAAATCAGGAGGCAGGAAATTTCCAGTTTTCTGGAGAGGATCGGTGCCAGGAGGCTGGGACCAGTCCGTGCACCAACCAGTAAGAACTTAGTCTAAACCACGTCCCTGCCACAACAGTATCCTAAAAATACACCCGTGGATCCTTCCGTGTGCATACATTTATCCTGGGACTGATCTGACTCCATAAAGGACTGCTGCTTTAACAGATATAACACTTTTTAATAGAGCTGACAAAGTTCAAATCTGAATTATACGACCAGCTGAGACAGTCTGCGTGGGAAAAGGATGCGAGTAACCTTTTCCCCGTCTTTAACAGCTCCCACCGCTTCACTGGCAGCTTTCACAGTGCAGCTGTGACAAGGAGCAGGTGATACGACAGTGAGAAACTGTACATCACAAGCAGGAGCTGGTATTATACTGTAATGTACAGTAAAGCTCCACTAAAATCAAGATCTACTTTAACTGCATTCACCTGCAAGAAATATCTGAAACTTGACAAACTGCAAGAAAAGAGCTTGCATTTACAGTAAATTACCACTCCTGGTATTTTTTATTTCCGTCATAGTCGGAGTATGCTCAAGCTGCACACTGCAATAAACCCTTCCTCCTCCCTATATCCCGATGCTGTGTCCCCTGCACCACTCCTCCTCCTGGTTCTCCTTGTGGACAGCAAGGTGGTTGAGGAGAAACGCAAGTATACAAATCAAATGCTCACAGACTTCGGAGGCATTTGTTCATGCAGGGTCTCCAGGTTGGAAGTAGACTCTTGCAAGGATGATTCTGAATCTGTTCTCACAGCTTTGCTTACCATGGTTTACAGCTATACTGCATCCAAAAACAATGCCTGCAAACATTTTCTCATGCACATCTGATAATTTATGTGCAGTCTGTGCTACATGTTTCCGGTCGCTCATGTGTGTGTGTTCAAGCTTTCCCTTCAGGGAATATTCAGATGTACTGTATGTCCTTTATACTTCACTTGATCTGAAACATAACATTGCTGTACACAGGAGAGCTGCAGCCTCTTGTGAAATGAGTGTTTATACTTTTTTGGATGCTACATTTAACAGGATATAGTAAATATATCCTTAAACTTTTTTATAGCATTATCTCTGCTCTTTCAGGAAGATGACAGTGGGGTGAAGTCCGAGCTGGTAAATGTGCTGCGAAATGCTATGACCTCTGTGGTGTTTTTGCAGCCATGGGGAATATTTCTAACGGCACCCTGATGTCTCAACACAATATCACATATTTTGATGAGCTAACCACCATAGAGCATCCAGCCTAAAACTAATGCTGCCTTTACATGGTATGGGAAAGTTGCAAAGTGGAAATTACAAGTTTGTTGTGTTACAGTATAACAGTATTTTTTAAAAGTGACAATGCGTGTAAACAGTGTTGGCATTAATATTATGTCGCCACAGTATTATGTAGGCTACCCATGTCCATGAAGGTTCTTAGTGGCCAAGTAAATTTGGTTTCACAACCACTCTGGGTTTTAAATACTCTGGGTATCCTGCACTAAAAATGTCAGAACTGAAGAAGCCTCTTGAATGAGAGAAGAAATGTCTTTAAACAAACTAAAAAGTCTAGCTGCTTTTCTCTACAACTCTACAAGACAATTGGGCTACACACTAACCAACTAAAAGCATAAGAGAACTTTAACATATAACAGCAAAGCAATGCTTATCAATCACGATAGTTTCGCTGCTCTCCACCATGTTAAAAGGTCAAAGTTTATCTCATCTTGTCTGCTTGTGTATCACAACAATCTTCCAGCTTTCCAGTGAAAATTTTTACGTAATTTTTTGGTATTTACGATAATTACCATAAGACATAAAGGCGCAATGAGGCTACTGTTTTCAGCAAAGTCACCATTGGATTTTTTTTTTTTTTTAAAAGGAAGTTGCTAACGAAATTGATATTGTAATTTCAGGAGAATGTCAGCATTTTTCAGGGTACAGTGCAGAAAATAGTGGACTTCTTCCTTGTACATTGGAACCAATGATTTGGTAGGTAGGTTGGTAAAGCAATTATTTACCACTTACCTCTCATGACTTTTGAGTGATGTGTCTAAAACAATGTCATCATGGCTGAATATGTCTGAAATGAGTTTCCTTCACATTGTCTCTGAGCTCAGTGGGCAGCTGGGATTAGAACTGTTTCTCCTTACAGTGAGATGGTTGAGATGTTCAGATTGCTTCCTTGTTGAGGCATTCTGGACACATCCATCTGGGAGCTTACTCTGGGGCACATGTGGACCAGACTGACATATTCCACCTGCCTGGCCTCCGGCCACCTCAAGGTCTTCAAGGAAGAGAATAAAGACAAAAGCCTGGACGACAAACAGACAACTGGATAGAAGAATAAAGCTGTTCCTCTTTAAACTTTTTATATTTGCTTGTTGGTTTCCACCAGTGTTACTGTACTGCACTGAGATATCTTAGCATGTACCGCTATTCATTTTGACAGCTGCTTCCAATGTCACGGCTGTTTACACTGATAGAGCATGGCAGTCACAAATTAGATTAGAGCCAATGAGTATCTGGTTTACAGAAACCCTGAAACATATTTGCTACAATGCAAAATAGCCACATATCTGCTTTTCATTGGGTATTCATTTCCCTACAGTATTCACTGCAGGCAAGTAAAGCATCATTAATGTTTGTATGGTTATATTTGGGTAACCATGATCATGTGGTGGAGAGGCAGCAGAACAGATCAGACCATTTGATGGCTGAACAAACTGGTGACTAAATCAGATTCAGCACTTGGCAGGAGGTTGGACTTTGTGGTAGTTTTTATTTGCAATAATTTATGACTCTCACCTTTAAAGTATTTTTGCTTTTAAACCTGCAAGTTCAGTCTGGACCCTCATCCAGGGAGCCAATTACAGAACAAGGCACAGCAGCAAGACGATGATGAAACATCGAAGTGGCTTTGTTTATAACTATGATCCAATATCGTGACAGACGGTAATTTACTATTTAATGCAGCCTTAGAAAGTGTTCCAAGTATTTTAGATCACAACTTCTGTTTCCATCGTCATCAGGTATCAGATACATCATTGTGTATGTTTGATACAATTGGCTATAAGTGACGCATTTACCAGACATCGGTAGCTCTCAATAAATGTCTCTAGGATTACAATTATCACACCTCCTATGAACAAATCAATGGATGGTTTCTAGACCTTATCTCAATCTACGGTGACATAAGGTTTTAACCATTCTAATGATTGTTGCATTATTATTATTATTGTCTTGCATTGTCTCAAATCGGTATTTTTAATATATACGTATCCATCGATCTATCATATGTACTATTTCAGAGTCACAATTAACTTACACAACCACCGTCAATTATGTGAGAGAGACTTCTCAAATGGAAACAAATATTCTCAAAACCACACATGCAGCCCTCCAAACCGCTGGGCGCAGATTTGAAATTCTGATCCTTTCCAACAAACTGCATATTCCTCAGCGTATCATTGCAAAGTTGTCAAACCTGGCACAATTCCTCTAGCAATTTATACACAGTTCAGCTAGGTTTTGGCCAAGTCGTGTTATTTCATGGAATGAAACCCTATCTGTCGCTCGATTGGGCATGCACTCTCTATCATTCTCTATCAACAGTACTGGATACCTAAAGTATTAAAAAGCAGCATTTCGCAGTGATTAGAGGATGAAATTGGTGACAAAAAATCTATACCTCCAGTCACTGATGCGACCTTACCTGGAAAACTCAATCTTGTTTTCTTATTAGGCTTCAGGACTTTAGCAGAATATTCATGTGTAATACAATTGTGCTTTGGAAATGAATACGACAGTTGGGAGTATTTGCATATCTTGCCATTCAGACGCTAACCCTTATCAAGTCAGGAAATAACATGAATTATTTCAACAAAGACACCCACCCAAAGGGGATCCTGCACCACTGTTTCTGTTTTAAACCCAATCCTGCTTTGCATTTTCACAAGGGCTGTCAATTTTTTCAAATATTTAATCTCTCCATAGTTAATTGGAAATTAATTGCATATTTTTATGTATAAAACGTACTGTAAAGGGACATTTTATATGCATACACACCCCAAATGATAATACGGTTTCAGTTATGGAGGATGAGTACAAGATATTTTTGCTTTATGCAAATGTGGCATTTATTGCTGGAAAACAATTAACTGCACATTACAATAACAACTAACAGAAACCCTCACAGGTACAGCATTTAGCTTCAGGTAATTTTCCCAAAACCTTTACAAATAAGTGAGTTGGAGCCTCTGAAAGTTGAAGGTGTCCAACATTTAGTTTTCTTGAAAATAACTATATGGGATGGAAATATGGGATTCAAATTCAAAATAGTACTTGCGGGTAAAAGAGGTAAAAATGAATGAAAAGTAATTTTAACCGTAAACATAGGCTTACCTGGTGAAAGTCATTCCAAAATAAATCCCTCTAGACACTTTTAAATTGTAAATATGTTTTTAGATTGTGCACATCTTTGAAAACAATTCTTGAAATAATTAATTTATCAATTTTTGTTGATTCAGAAATAACAGATATGATGGGTACGGAGTTCATAAACATACCACCAAAAAATGAAATTATTAAACAATTAGAAAGGTATTCTCTCAGCCATCACAAGGACTCAATGGGTTCTTAACAGGCTGAACGACTGTTTCTTCGACTGCAATACAATAAAACTGCATGAAACCTATATTCTCCATGAACATTTTCCTGACCCCAAATGGTGAAAGTCATTAAAAGAATCTATCTGCATTTAAATTGAAAATATGTCCATTTCTGTGTCTGATGTATAAAAATAAGTGGCATATCATAAAAACAGTCAGAACGGAATTGGCACATTGAAAGGAATAATTTTTCAGAAAATAAATGTTTTTATTTCCACATTTATTTGAAATAAATAACTACTGCATGACCACAGACAAAATGACGCTTAATACAAGTCCTCTCATGGTCTGTACGGGTTATTGCCACATAACTATAATGTCTGCAGCTCTATTTCACAATAATAAAAGCACACAAAATGACTCATTTGACAGAGTCCATTGTTCTATGTTAGTTACCATCTGATATAATGGTAAAAAGCTAAACTACAGGTGAGATTGAGGCAGGCCCAGCCCTAACCAATTTAGCACCCAAGGCAAGATTTTAGGTGCCACCCACATTACATCGCAGTAAATGCCACTGCTAGTGTACATATACTCACAAGAAAGTGAATAGCTTTGTCATAAACATTCTTTTATTTAAATGGAGATATTGTACATTTAAAACACTAATACTAATAGTTGGAGGCGACAGGGGGATTTGCAAGGGTGGGACTAAGGAATTTCAGCAGACTATACTGTACAGTATTTCAATTAGTAATTCATATATTTGTAATGATATCAATTTTATTGTCATTACAGTGAAATGCCAATTGTCTAATAGGTTATGCTCTAATATTAATGATTTAAAGTTTAACACTATAAAAACTATAACTATATAAACTAACTATACAAACTATAAACATTTTAGAGAATATGAACTAACACAATAAACAACTAGAGTGCCTGGCCAAAAAATGAATAGCTTCTCATTTCTTCAATAACCATGTGGAAAGACGCATTCAGTAGTTGTGGAAAAGATTTTATTGTGTTTGAGAAGGGTCAAATCATTGGCATCAAGCAGAGGAAACATCTAAGGAGATTTCAAAAAACTACTAAACTGTCCATGTAGGTTCTCAGTCACCCAGGTCTTCTTAGTTGGTTTGAATGCATTATTGGTCCATTCTTGGGCCAATGCATTCTTAAAAACTGGAAGGACAATGGAGAACCAGAGTGGTGGGTGCATCAGGGTAAGACGAGAAGTGATGAAATGAAATGAATGACCAGGTTATACCATCAATGGATTATTTCTTCCCTGATGGCACAAGCGTATTCCAAGATGACAATGCCAGGATACATCAGGCTCAAATTGTGATGCAGCGGTTCAATGAGCATGAGACATCATTTTCACACATGGGTTGGCCACCACAGAGTCCAGACCTTCATTCTTTCAAGAATCTTTTTTTGTGTTTGAGAAGACTTTGTGCAATGGTCTGACTCTATCATCATCAATACAAGATTTTGGTGAAAAATGAATATAATACTGGATGGAAATAAAACTTGTGACTTAGCAGAAGCTTACTGAAACAATGCCACAGCAAATGTATGCCATAAATAAAGCTAAAGGAGGCGCAAAGAAATGTGTGTGACCTAATTTTTCGGTCTGACTTTTTTTTGCCAGGTAGGGTGTAATATATAAAGGAAATGGACATTAATTAGGTTTTGAAGAACTTTTACAAGCTGGAAAAATATGGGCTAACCTGATTTTAAAATGTCAATAAATTTAATGTTATAAAACCTGCTGAATAAATCTAATATTAACACATTTACCCGACAAAGGTAAGGTGGAAGAACTTACAATACTATTTTGCATAACAGCTTAGGCCCTTCCATAACATAAATTGATGTTAAAGCTAACAGTTACCTATTTATTGATTATCTAACTATGTTTTGCTAATTGGTAATGACATTATCAATCATTGTTGTTCAACAGAAAAATAATATCATGACATCATCTTTACAGTAACATTACCTCTGTCTTTGTAACATTTTTCCTCCTCTTTTCTTTTTTTTTCCCCTGGGCACCAAACAGTTTGGAATGTTTTGATGTGAGTTTCTGCTTGTTGATGCATCAAAAAATGATATAGTAGGTAAAGTCTGATGAGTCAGAGGAGGAGAAGGGAAGGAGGTGTCTTAAAGTAACATATTATTATCATTACTATAGGCTTTGCTATACAGTTAAATTAGGACATAACAATTCCAATTAGTTTTCAGCATTGTGGAAGTTAAATGTATGTATATTTTTTCCACCATGGACGGACAGTGCCCTTAGCAATTTTTGGCATATAATTTACATTATTGAACTTTTGTTGACAGTGTCCTCAATGTCAAATGTTGGACTATATAACCACTGACTGTGTATGCTGTTATTTAATAATATTTACAAGGTAAATAGAGATGAAAAGAATGAAACTACAAAAAAATGGCACAATGATTGAGGAGCTTTTTGGGTGCTTGTACACCTACTCTTTAAATAACCCTCACTTAACTCTCCAAGAAGCAGGAAATAGCCTGCATTTATAGCCTGTAAAAAGTGCAGGAATTTGTGATAATCGTCCGCTATGGATATATCTGTAAGAATAGATGTCACTTTTTCATGTTGAGGATCTCTCATTTTAGAATAAAACTCTTGACCTGCTCAGTGCCGTGTACAGAATTAGATTTATTGTTGTGTCTGAAGTTGACCACTTACATTGAAAGCATCAACCCACAATGAGTGTCTGAATTCCACACTTACACAACACAGTGTCAACAACATTTATAAAAAATGTTTGCAAGCCTTTAATGCTCAGAGAGCATTTGATCATTTGTTCTGTATTTTTTCTTTAGTGTCCTATTTATAACAAACCCTAATTATGAATTTATATATTGCAAAAGTCAGATGATTGAAGTCAGATGATCTAAGATAGATAGAAGTAACTCACATAAGATACCAACGATGGTCAAATGAAACCATTACTTTCACAGGTACGCACCCACAAAGGTTAAATACTTGGGTCTCAGTCCACTGTTTTGTCAGAGTAGTGTGGACTACTCAGACTGAAGCCTACAAAGGAAGCCACTTGGATATAAGGCGGAATGTCTTCCTAGACAAATAAAAGTCCAGTTGCATATGATTTGGTTTGAGAGAGAGAACAATGACCTGGATGGTTCACAGACAAATCAGATTACTGATGGCTGCAGATGGATCAAATCTTTGCTGGATGTACAGAGATGATGAATCCTGTTTGTTAAACCCTTGACTTCATCAGATTGTTTAATGGTGAACAAATTAAATATCCTGATGTGCAGATTCTAATGAAATTAAAAATTTCATCCAAGCTCCCCAAAGGATAAACGATTGATGATACAACTGCTGTTGATACAACAGAGAAGGAAACTAACCTGTAGAACTTCCTATTATGCTTTTTCTAAATCTTCTACATGTCAAGGACAACTTAAAGTGACACAAATTAGACCATTAATGAGATTCTGTCCCAGTTCTGCTCCATTGTTCACCTGTATGCGCTCCCAGCATTTTTCTCCCACCCAATGCTGCTCACGTGGGCCTCAGCTGCTCCAGGTCAGCAATCAAGCCCCTATAAGCCGCTCCTGCACATTTAATCATCCAGTCATTGGTTTTAGGCTCTAACGCAAGACACTCCAGCATGTGTTCTCCAGCATAGGTTCCTGGTGTAGACTGGACCCGTTCCCAGCCCTCCTGTCTCGTTCTTCTGTCCCAGACCATGAGTTCTGCCCCAGCTTTTCCTCAAAATTAACATGTGACAAGTGTAAAACCTGGAAAGAACAAATCTCTCAATATTTGGCATAGAAACATAATATTGGCATTTCCATGAAACCGAGACTCTCCTCCTATACCGACATACAGTATAGTATATACTGTATAGATAGAACTCAAAATGTGTGTCTGAGTCAGTGTGACTCATTTAAATGGAACGGGTTTCAATAGATATACCATGAGCATGTGAATACTGTGACCCTAAAACAATAGTCTTTATAGAACCTACCATACACAAACATCTTCAATCCTGATTCCTCATGTACAAATGTGCCTTTATTTCATTCTTTCAAACAAACCATTCATTCAATCATCTTCTATACCCACTTATTCCTCATTAGGGTCGCAGGGGTCTGCTGGAGGCAATCCCAGTGCATTACACGGGAGAGGCAGGGAAACACCCCAGATGGTCGCCAGCCTATAATGGGGCACACACACCATTCACTCACACACTCACACTCACACCATGCAAACTCCACACAGAAAGGTCCTCCATTTTCCCCAAACATGATGTCTATAGAGTGCAATCGTCTACACCCATTAGCAAGGATACAATCAGCAGTGAGGGCCATTCATGGCTTGGTCAGCAGAGGCTGTTGTTTTGATGGTGGTTATTGGGTTATTGGTGTGTTTCACAATCAGGTTTTATTCAGGTTGAGCCATCTCCATTTGTAACCCTGTCTTCATGCAAGAGAAGGAAAGCAGATTTAGTAGTGATATCTGCTCTGTTGATATCTCAGCCTGCATTACTCACCCTCCAAAGAACAGCACGGTGCTGCTTGGCTCAGCTAACTTGTGCATAATGAGTTCTCTAAAATCCGCAAATATGCATGTTATTATGTGGGAGGAATTAAAAACAGATACTATGGTTACTACTAACCTTTATTGTATTTGACATCATACATTCATTTTTTCTTCCTCCTAAAGATGACAGATGTCTCTCATTGTGTTTTGGTTTTAAATACAGACAACAATACAGACACCTACAGTTTACTTTGAATAATATATTTGCAAAAACACATATGACACAACACAAACTTGATCTTGATGAAATGGAAACGTTGCTTAACATAAACACTCCAAAACATGATGTAGAAGGAAAATGCAGACAACATTTTTACTCTTTCAGATGCAGAAATTCTGTCCAAATGAGGTCAAACTTATAATGAAGAAGAAATACCAGTCATTGACCCAACTCCCAGAATGTCTATATAGTCTTTTAACTTTGGTCTCTGCTCTTACTGGCTTGTTTTTGCAAAGCTGTTGCTGCTAGATGTGCTTGCCTGCACTGTTACTATGGCAGTGTTTAAAAACATACCCAATCTGGTCACTTGTAAATTATAATGAGGGTGGCAGTTGGCGCCCTAATTATAATCCTCTCCATAGCAGATGCCATCTGCCTGCTGCAAACAACTGTTTATATGCCAGCTTCTCTAGATCAGGTAGTAATAGCAGTGAAAATGTGGGACTGTCCCACCCCTTTGTCATCAAAAACAATAAGGGGCTTTTATAACCAGTAAGCATTACATCCATAATTAAAGAATTTTAAAATAAATACATAGAAATACATAGACTCTGTATCTCTCTGAGTGTGATGCCTCCAGGCTTAAGTGAAGGGTATTTGTGCTACAGAGCAATTCCACATATATTTGGAAGTTTGGGCTGTTACACACAGGCACTGCTTGTTGTTGCAGAGATCTATAGGCCCTGTGCAAACATGTGGACACCCAAGTGCGTCTGTGCAGATCTGGCATTAACATGCATGTCAAAATGCATCTTGTGACCACTTGTTATTAGATCTCAATTCCCTGCTCTATATGAAATAAACACAAAACATTTCCATTTTCAACTCTGGCTGCAGCTTTTATTTTAATAGCGTAGTTACAGTTGCTGTCTGTCTCACACTGTGTTTATCCTTGCTGAAACCCAGAGCTCAGAGGAGAGAAATATTTCAGTTCACTGAGACTGTAGTCTGTTATGGCAGCACAAGGTATGAGGGGTGAAAAATAGGCAGTATTAGTAAATTTGTAATTGAGTTGCCTGACAACGTCACCCTGGGAATTTCACCCAGAGATTTCTTTAAATGGGCTGATCACGAAAGAAAAGCACTCAGGTCCATTTCACAGGGGAGAACAGAGAAAGTGGTTCAAGAAAACAAACATATTTATGATAAATTAATTCCCTTTTTAACTCACTAAAATCATTCTCTCTCTCTGGAGATAAAAATAAGCCAACGAGGGCTGAACTTGCACTGTTTTTTCACAGTTTTTGTGTTTTCATTCTGTATTATGATCATTCCTCCCCAGGATGGACCTCCACTTACAACCTTCTCTGCCCCTTTTCAGCCCTCTTTTCTTTTTCTAGGACTCTGACTCTTCTCCACTGTTCTCATGTGTGACTTTCTGTGCTTGCACTTTTTTGTTTTGTTTTTAACACTGCCAAATTGGTCAGGCCTTCCTCGAAAAAGAGATCATTTGATCTCAAGCAACATGCCTGGTTAAATAAAGGTGCAAAAAAAAGCCTACTGTGACGAAAGGGGTCCAAAAGAATGGCGATCTCAGGGACACCACACGTGAAGCAAACAAGAAAAATCAAACACAAAAACACAAGTGCAAACGATATAAAAGGAGACACCACCACTGGGACAACAATCCACCACCATAGGCTCAGCACCTGGATTGGGAAGACCAGAGAGCAACAGATTAGGAAAATAAAAACAAATAACAATTGCACAAGAAAGAAATCAAAATTTTAAACAACCAACGATCTATAATAAGGAAACACAACAAATTAACCAAAATCTATAATCACAAAAAAACAAATCAAGGTTTGAAGCTTCCAAAAATCTATAATAACACAAATAATTGACCAAAATTTATATAATACAAAGAAAGAAAGACAAAAAATTACAAAATTAACAAACTAACAAAATAATCCTACTTATGAGTGCAACAAAACCAATTCCTGCAATGAAAAGCAAAAGAACACAAACAGAAACAAACAAAACACAACTAAACAAACTTAAGTTCCACACGGTGCTCTCACACATGCACACACAAACCTAAAATGTGGCTGAATGACAGTTCTCAGCAAGGCAGTCCAAGCAATAGTAGTGGAAGCGAACAATCAGTATGAAAGAAAGGCAAAACAACGCGATACCTGAAGGCAAAGCAATACAATCCCCTGGGAGGCAAAGCAGTAGTGGGTTAATACTGGTGCTGTGCTGCTGTACGGCAGTCTTTAGGCTGGTCAGGCAGTCCTGGACAGCACGCACAGGAGTGGGAGGACGCGTTGAAGCGACGCACCGGCGATGGACAGTGAGCAGTAACCAGAGTGGTGCAGCCAGAACACACAAGAGGACCTCAACGGTTCAAGAAAAAACTTAAAGGTTGAACAAAATTGGTCTATCTCCCACTGGAAGTAAGTCCAGTGGGACTTAGATTTACGACCAGCAACTCCCATGCACCCTCCAGGACCGAGCTAAGGATGTAGAGCTGGCCTCCAGTTCTACGAACAGGACAAAAACCACACTGCTCCTCCTGAATCAGAGGTTCAACTATCTTATAGACCCTCCTCTCCAGGACCTCTGAATAGAACCTTCTCGGGGAGGCTGAGGAGTGTGATGCCCCTGTTGTTGGAGTACACCCTCTGGTCCCCCTTTGGAAGAGAGGAACCACCACCCTGGTCTGGTAGATCAGAGGCACTGCCCCCGATGTCCATGCGATGTTGCAAAGTCGTGTCAACCAAGACAGCCCCACAATATCCAGAACCTTGAGGAACTTCTGGTAGATCTCATCCACCCCCAGGGCTTTGCCACTGAAGAGCTTTTTGGCTACCTTGGTGATCTCAGTCCCAGAGATAGGTCCACCACTGGGTCCCCAGACTCTGCCTTCTCAGTGGAAGACATGCTGGTGAGATTAAGGAGGTCTTCTTATTCCAGAATATCCCATGTCAACTTCAAAAAATAATATAGGATAAATTAAGATATGTGCTTAAAATTCTGGTTTTAGTTGGACTAACACAATTATATATATATATATATATATATATATATATATATATATATATATATATATATATATATATATATATATATATATATATATATAATGTACACATATTGATAGTGACCTGGGTGCATTCATACCTGGTATTAGTTTTCCACTTGGGACCTAGATCTTATTGCAGCTGAAACATAATCTTGATGTGAGAGAGAACACGGATACTCCTAAAGCCACTGCAATCTGCTCACAATGCCAGTTGATAAAATACGGTTTAGCAAATATTGTGCCATTATATTTAGTTACACCCATGTAAATAAATATCAGACTTAACACTACGCATTAATACATGATTAGATTACCTACACTGATGATAAAAAATAAAACTAAATGTGCCTCACTGCATTGATAGTATTATACTTTGCTTTCAGTTCCATTTAGCAGAGACACTTAACTTCCAGGCAGCAAAAAACACCAACAGCAGCACGATTAAGAGATCCTCATCTCTTTGATTGGGTTACATCATGAAGAGATGATGGAGTCAAGTTCAACTCTTCATAGACAGATGCAGGTTTTTCCGTGTAAAATCTATTTAAATTGAAGGAAACCAGCACTTGTACAACTATGTAACATGGAGTGGGACTGAACATTATGTTTTCTGCCTTTTGGGATGCTCATATCGACCTCCCACAGCATATTTCACGTCCACTTCATTAAAGAATAGGTGTCACTTTAACAAAGATATGAGTGGCTGCCCCCATTCAACCTGTGTCAGGAAGTTGAAGCTGGACTGCCTCCTACCTGTGGATATCCAACAGGGAAACTAATTTCTAGCTGTTTTTATGGCTCTGAATCATACAATTTTATTTAATTACATATACTTGAGTGACACATTTCTTAATACCCTTTTTTATTATCATATAGCGTTATCTAGCTCTCAATAGAATAGGTACTTCTACCAGTCCTTCACTGGTAGCCTTCACAGCCATAGGGCGAATGTAAAAACTAGGGGCCATCAATCAGATGGATAAGTAAATTATTTCCCTTTGATGTGGCCAAGAACAAACTATTCACAATGTCTTTATTGACTTTTTACAGAGAGAATATGAGAATTACTGACAGTAGTGGAGTATATAGGCTACATGTGTCATTGATGCACACTCTTGACCTGCCTCTCACTTTTTCTCTGTCTCTCTCTCTTAATTTCTTAATCTCCAAATCCTGAAAAACAACAACAAAAAAAAAATACAATATTAGTGGATGAGGTCTCTATCATGACACTTGACTGGGATGGTGATGTTGTGCGAAATTTGCTGTTTTGAAACAGTGTGTGTGCACCCCAGATAGAAAAACTGAAACGAGATGAATAAAGAGAGGAAAAACACAGAATATGCAATGTTCAATTCTGGAGCAGCAGCTGTTTGAACTGTTTGGGATTCAAAACTGCAAATTTTGCTAAAAGGCGCCAAGATTGCACGCCTTTCAGAGCATTGAGAATTCTGTGAGATGCGCCATCTCATACCCTGTATTTCAATGAATGGGTAAAATTCCTGTAAAAAATTGACACTCCAATGAAAAGGAGGGGGGTCACTCCAGCGACTTGGATTTGCAGGGCATTTGGTCCATATTTGGCCGGAGGACATAGGCCATTCAGCCGGCGTTTAGCCTGAAGCAGAAATTTGGAACCACTACTACTGTATGCCCACTCTTTAACATGGATAATAACTCTGCTCGCAGCCAAGTGTATCCTCTTTAAACCTAACAATGAGGAGCACCTTACACCGTCATACTGTACCAAGATACTCAGAGTGCACTGGGTCCTGTATATCCTTCACCTACTTATACACATTCCAAACTAATGGTATTGTTGAGAGCATATTAAACCTGAAATAAAAAGGATGGGATCAAATCATGTGTGCGTATGGCCGACTGAGGAAGTTGGTGGATATTTTCAGCACATTTCAGTGACAATCGCACAATAAAGCACATTTGAAGTGCTCGTTTAAACCCAAACATGATCTTTTCCTAACATTAAGTGTTTTTGATGCCTACATCTAACCAGAGTGTTGTGAAACCATAAAATGTCTTTATTTTATGTCTTAATATCAGTCCTACTCCACTGAATTGATATGTACCTACAGTCGCATCTAGAGCATTACACATGCAGTGATAAGAACTGATAATGGCCATTTAAAGGACTGATAACACCAGAAGCAGGTGCAGAGAGACCTTTATTGATAACAACTTGCATGATATCACTTTCGAGAAAGGTGCTACAGACCTTGATCTCTCACAGCCATGTGACCAACTGTTTCCACTGACATGGAGCATTTGTCTGCTTAAGGGGATAAATCACACAATTGCAAAAAAAAATAACCTCTGTTTGACACCCTTAGAAAGGTTGAAAGCTTTGTAAGAACTTGCTCCTTTCTGGTCCTACAGTTACCTACTGAAAAATCAACTGTTCGACTGTTACTTTGATATTGTAGGATCTACATTTACATAGGCGACATTTGTGATTTATGCCTAGTTCTAACTACATAACTTTATCCTTGATCGGTCTCTCGCTGAGTGATTTTGGAGATGAACGTCAGTCATCTGCTCAACAAACCTGGATCACATTTTTTGAACAAATCAAAAACTGCCGACGGTTTGCCACTGAGTTGTAGAATGTGACCGTATACCTAGACATGTCAGATATCCGGTTATGTCTGGTTGACATAAGAAGAGCTACCAATGAGAGCAGACACGGGGGTCATAGATACAGTGCCTCGGAGCAGCAGTGGGACACCAAAGTTGTTGTTTTTTTTTACTGCAAAGCAGCACAAACAACCCAGGGGGCACTTTTCTTCTTGTAATTCTGCTTGCACATTTCCAGTATCACTTCTTGTGTGAATTTCTTATCCACAACGTTATTTGGAGACCAGATGGAGCCATTGGTGACATCCACTTGTGAAAAGTCATGTTGTGTGTATGTCCCTGTCACGGATCAATCATGTAGTAGGAATAGCACTAAGACCTCAGGATTCCCGATCATAAGACAGAGATGTGTGAACAGCACAATGATCTGGTGATGCTGAAAGTCATAGAGTCTGTACTGGCCTTAGCTGACCTCCGTGTGCTGCTAGAAAGCCTCATATCAGATTCTCATGGACGTGTGAAACCTTCCCGCAGGGAGTTCCTCCAATCATGTTGAACTCTGATGTCACTACAGCCACAAAACCTGCTCCCCTCCTGTTTTTCACACTCCCCTCTCTGAATGACCCCTAAGCAGAAGACATCTTCATCTCTTGGGAGGCCTGAAACCTTGGTTCTCTGTTCAAAGTGTGGCCTGTAGAAGCAGCCACTTGCTTTACAGTAGTGAACCTGGTTAAGACTGATCCTACAACCAATCCACTCAGCAACACAACAGCTGGGAGTGTTTCTGTACCGCAAGGTAACTGAACTCTCTTCCATGGACTGGTAATATCTGGGACGCAATTTCTGATTGGGGACACACTTTCAAGCAGCTCGCAAACTCGGTTAATAGTTATAGACAGGTTAAAGCATAAATTGTAAGCATGAACCCTGTGTGTGTAAGTTTAACACAAATCTTAAAATATGGTGATTTACTATGAACTTGTAAACTAAGACAAAGCAATTTGTTCTCTCTATCTGCAGCAGAGCTATGAAAGAATGAATAAATGAATAGAATAAATGCTTTGAGTAATACCTGCTGCCTCTTTAATGTTGCACCAACCTCTTCTTCAGAAATTCTTCAACACTTACTAGTTATTGATAAGGTCATTTTCATTATATTTTATTGAATTAATTATTATTTAACTGTTATTATTATTAATTATTATTATTATTATTATTATTATTATTAATTAATTATTAATCAGAGGTTTAAATTGATAGTTTAGTGTAATGTATGACTATATCAGAGCATTTTCATTTTCTCTAATTGTAAAGGTGGAACCCTGTTTTTAAATCCTTTAATAAATTAAATATGAATACTATGTCTAATGACTAATTAATTATTTCTCATAATTATTCATCTGATATAAACTGAGTCACACATATGTGACTTCTGTGTAAGAGATCTACAGTATTATGAGTAGAAACTGAGTTGGTATGAATGCAGTATTATCCGATGCACTCTGTTTTCATAAGAATGTAATACAGGTCTGAAATGAAAAACTGATCCAATATTTTATAAAATCCATTAGGCCTATTTACATGTTTTTGTAAAAAAAAAAAAAAAAACCTTTTCCCCCTCCTTCACATCATAAAAGGATTAAAATAATGATGGGTGGCTATTAAAGCTCATGGGTTACTGATGGTGAATATTTTGTTTCCATTTAGTCCTGATGTATTACTGAAAGCTTCTCCTGCCTCCAACATAACAAAAAACAGCAGATTTTATTCATTAACATCATTAAGGCCTCAACCACTGACTGGCCAAACTACTACAGTAGGGTTTTTTTTCTTACTTTCACCACAACCATTGTGTTGTTTTCCTGCTTTTTCCAGCTGCATATGTTGTTAAAGTTATTATTATATTATAATAGAAATAAACAGAACATCCTCCAACTTATGACTGAACCTGATTATGGTGGCATAATGAAAATTAGTAAGGAAAAGTGTGATTAACTTTTTTGTTGACATTTTTATTGTTACATCACTGGAAAACAGTCACATCAACACAGATACCAGATACCATTTTTTAAAACTCAGTTCTAGAGATAGAAAAAAGTGAAAATCAACATTTTGAAATATAACTAGGAATTCAGTAGTATGAGAATTTAACTAAACAAAACAAAATCGAATAATTCTAATATTTTCTCTCAGTCAGAGACACTGTAAGGACTTAAGTTATTTTCTCCTTACCTGCTGTGAAGACCTTCCATGACAACCCCTGCTGCTTGGCCTTTGGCCCACTTTCTCCTCCCTCACCCTGCTGTTTCTATTGTATAATGATTACAAAAATATGTGCAAAAAATAGTGAGCACATGTTCTGTGCAGAAATTGAGGAGGAGTGGGTTTATTCACCTTCTTAGATAACTAAATTGACATCTATTTCTAATATACAATATAGAATTCCTCTGTTTTAGCTAAACAGTATCTACATGTAACAGCATGACTCAACTTACAGGTTTGTTTGGAAAAAACACTAATAACCTCTTAAAGGGTGCCGCATGTCATCGGCGTTTGCTGCCTGCCTATGCATGATGCATTTAGAGGCAGCTTGGAAAAACACGTTTCAACAAAAATGAATTAATTGCTTGTAATTACTGTAGAAAAGTGCAAGGGATGGCAGGCACAGTTACGGAATTTACCAGAGACATGTCCCCCAGTGTAGCTTGCGTCCACTACATCCATGAATATACACTTTACTTACAGTATAGTGCAGATAAGGTACTGTGATTGTAGTCTTCTTCTGCGACGGCTTTGAGACACGTCACACATTATCTGGGTGTCTTAATCAGATTTGGAGAACTCCGCTATTAATTAGAGTAACATGTTTACATGCACTTCAGTTGTCCAGTTATATTCTCATTGCGTACACTATCGTTGTTATGACGATTAACCATTTTGTGAATATTTTGGCCCAGACTGTTTTAAGTCAAACTGAAATTAAATTACACAACAGAAGAACACTCTGAACAGCAACACTTACATCACATTTTCTGCTAAAGTTTCCTCCTTGGCTCACACACATATAGTTCTTCACCAAGCGTGTTGGTCTCACACACAGACAGTTAGCAGGCTAGTTGGCTAATTAGCTGCATCACTGCAGCACATTAAATTGCCATTTTCAATAGGTGTTGTTTAAATACTGCCATATATTTCAATTTTTAACTTTTTTTTGTTCAAAATAAACTGAATAAAATAGAACATAGTTACTGTGTTCCACCCACTGCAGGTCAAATTATTAAAATTAATAACTAGTTATAATAATAATAATAAAATCGTTAATCTACACAATTTAATTAAACCCACGTTAACCTACTCAGTGATTTTTCAGTAATTACTAAAAGGACAGAGGCAGGTATCACACTGCACCTTTTATCTTGCTTGATAAATATCACTGCAAACAATTTGCAGCAACCTGACATCTGACCGGAACTTGACCTGAGTAACGTTATATAGTGGAGGAAGAAAACAGATGGAGTAAAAATATGAAAACAAACAAAAAAAAAAGAAAAGAAAATAGTCCACCCCAAGGGCATTATTCACCTCTTTTTAGATCCCACCAGTGTCACTGCATGGGCATCCACCCTGCACACCAGCAGGAAGCTGAGTTTTGCAGATTTGGCAGGCAGGAGGACAAATAACTTGCGTGAAAAAGTAAAAATATCGGGAGTCGGGAGTAGCAGGATGTGAACGCATCAGAGAGCATTGTCAATTTAAATTTTAATAAAGCGTTTATTCAGCAAGACAAAAAACACTTGAATTTAAATTGCTTCTCCATAAACATGACAAAATCATTGCTTTTCCACAAAATCATTTAAACCAGTGATGAAAGCATAAATATACAGTATGTCTGATTCACTGTAGATAATAAACCTGCAAAGAATGAACCGCCTCAGTTTGTATCTGTGGAAAGAGGCTGCAGCTCTATTGATTCTGAGAGACTCGGCCCTCTGTGTAAAACCTGCTGTTACCTTACAGACTGTGTGATACACATAAATGAAGAGGCGTGCAGTTATGTGTGTGCACCCGAGACAACAAAAAGAACAACCAACAGTTTTAAGAGCTTTCAATTTTCTATTAAGAAAAACTCTCTTCTAAAACCATAAATTTCGTTCCTTTTTTAATTCCTCTGTGTTTTGAAATCAATAAGTGCAGAGCAGCTGACCTGTGTGAGCTGACGTCACATAAAGACAGGAGGACAGGACCAGTGTCCTAATATCTCCAGAGCAGGACACATCACTGTCCTTATAAAGCTTGTGTCCTGAAGGTCATTAGAACTGCATTGAGATCTGTTTGGCCTCTGCAGTGCATGACTGCCCTCTCAAAGGTTATAAACACTACACAAATCCCGAATCCTTTTCTCTGTACCTCGTTCTTTTCTTTGTTTCCTCAACTGTGTCAGTGACGCTTCATTTATTTATTTATTTTTTTGCAGAAAACCTCATAGAGTAGCTCAAACATATCTGTGCAAAAGAGGATTGCACAGTAATGTGAAATGAAAATGAAAATCAGGGTTGTGATTTTACCTCCAAGCACATAAACAGAGATTTGAAGGATCTCATTTTGTTCACATTCCTACTCCTTATCACAGACTTGTTTTATAAATGTTTTCGAAACAGCCTTTAATATTTCCAATATTTTAAAGGCCAGGGGGGAATTTAGTTGTGATTATAATTCTCTTGGATATGTCAGTGCTTAGCAAAAACATTTTTTGCAGGATGATTTTTTTTCTTTTGTGCAATATCAGGTCTAAACTGCCTCTTAACCCCTTAAGTCCCGGTGTTGTTCATACATGAGTCGTTCATGGACAGGAACGTATACATAACATGACTCTTCACCGGCGAGCGTTGCCAACATCTATGCCTGTTCTCCGGATATTGTTTTGTATCACCAATTCATGTGAGAAGTCACACTGGAAATGTGCCATCAAAATTATTCGAAGAAAAAAAGAGAGCTTTGCAGTAAAAAAACAAAAAGAAGAATATTGAAAAATATATGTATACAGTACAAGCCAAAAGTTTGGACACACCTTCCCATTCAATGTGTTTTCTTTATATTTATGACTAAATATATAATCGTAAATCCTCACTGAAGGCATCAAAACTACAAATGAAGAGTTTTGTACTTAACAAAAAAAAGGTGAAATAACTGAAAACATGTTTTATGTTCTTCAAAATAGCCACCCTTTGCTCTGATTACTGCTTTGCACACTCTGCATTCTCGATGTTTTCACTTCATGGTGTGTCTTAGTGGCTATTTTGAAGAAACTGTAATATAAAACATGTTTTCATGTACTCCACGTGTTGATTCATAGTTTTGATGCCTTTAGTGAGAATCTTCAATGTAAATAGTCATGAAAATAAAGAAAACACATTGAATGATAAGGTGTGTCCAAACTTTTGGCCTGTACTGTATATTAGTCAACTCGGGGCTTTGCTGCGCCACTGCTACTCCAGGGCTTTTCTGTATCAATCACGACCCCTGTGTCTGCTCACGACTCACGTCCTTGATTCATTCACACAAAGTGATCCAGGCTCACCGAGCTGAGAACTGCCCCCCCAGATTTAGGGGAGATTGGTCTGTGATCTGAGCAGCCAATCCGTATTAGAGTCATGTAGTGTAAATGCATTAGTGATCCAAAGATGCATATCAAAAACTGCAATCAATTCAGTATATTAATATAATTTCCATTTTTTTGGTGTTTTTTTGGCTCCTTATCACATCAGTGAGCCTGTGGTGGTGCAGGAGTCGACTGGCGCAATCAGGGTTGAGATTCAAGAGCAGTTACACAGTGTTAGGACGAGAAATCCTTCAGCAATGATGTTCAGTGACAGTTTGCAGATGCAGATTGATCCACCTCTGACAGCAGCTCAATGTGGGTTCAGTCTACATTCACATACCGGCTGCCAGAGCAATAATAACTGATGTAGGCTACATTGTTAACTTTCCACCTCACTTCATGTCTTTACTCAAGTGAGCTGCCTTTACAAACACATGCTCACTGATAAAAGCCCAGTTCAGTTGGAGACGGTCACCGGATGTACAGAATTGAAGCTGCACTTAAATTAAGCCACAAAAATCCATCAAAAAGTGCTGAGTGTGCTGGTTGGATGTGATAAAAGGGTTTACATAAACTACATAGGAAGCCAGCCAAAAGAAATCTGAGGTTTATTAAACATTTCAGGGAATGGCTTATTTTACAGGAGGTGAAAGTTGCTCAGGGTTTGCCTGCTAAATAACCACAAAGCAAATGAAGTTAAAAGCTGCATTATATCAAAATTGCATCAACCAGGAACTGAGCGATTCATACTCCCCACTGTGAGGTTTGCTGGTTTCCAGGTTTAAATAGTTAAATTTTCACTATACAACTCATGTTTTATCCTTTATCTCTTGCATGAAAAGTCAGCTACATAATGCCCCTCTGCATGATAATTAACATTTGAGTGACTAGCAGACAATTACTGAGGAAGAATGAAATCACACCAACACAGCCCATTCACAGGCTGAGGTGTCGGGTTGTTTCATAAGCAGTGGACTAAAAGTGCAAAGTCCATTATTCTCAGTCTGAACACACAGCTGTTTGCTTTTCCAGCTCTCGGAAGACTGAGAAAAAGCAATTGAGGTGGTTATGATACAGGAAGTGGATCGTGGATTTGAATTAAAAAAGAGAGGTCCTGCATGTTGAAGTAACGTCTGATAATAGCTCTAATTTATGAACGATTAACTGCAGACATCACGTTAAAGACTTGAGTTTCAGTTTAATAAATTATTATTCCACAGACTGTATTTCTGAGCAATTACTGGCAGATGATATTTAAAGCTTCCCTGCCAGTCTTATTATATGAGCAGGCAGATGCATTAAGTGGGAGTTTTAATTGGTGTATAATTCAACAGCAGGAGCTCATTGTAAAGTCTGTCTGCAGCATGTTAAAAAAAAAATCCAATAAAAATGTATGCTCATACATTTCATTTCAGGTTGCCTTAGAAAACAATTTTCAAACATTAAACAGTTCAAACAATGAGCAAAGCAATGCACAAAGTGAACAGAGATATGGGAGGGTTGAATTTAGTATTTATTTAGAAATAGGAATAAATGAATAAATACAATAATACATGTTACTAAAGTATACTGTAGTTTCCATCAGTTGTCCCTTGGCAGGCTGATGTCAAAGCTAGGGAGAACTAACACATATAATCCATTCATATCCCTCACAACATACACATAAATGTGCACACACATACATAAAAAGAGCAGCAGTACAGAAAACCAGGTGGATATACTTAAGTGTGGGGATAGATGCTGAGTTAAATGTGTGATTAAAGTGAGTCGGCCAGTTTTAACAGGTGATTTTTAGGAGGTATTTAAATACAAAGTATATAGTTATATATACTTATATCTTTATATTTTCTTTATTTTGTTTTAAATGAGCTATTCATGTTCAAGACCATGATGAGCCTGTTTCATAATTTTACTGCACAGATGGATATACTAACACTCTTCTTGGAGAGAGAAGTATTAGAACATATGGGTGACACACACACACACACACACACACACACACACACACAACCAGATATGTATCACAGCTGTAGTGTAAAACAATGGACAGACCCATCCCATGCCTGCTTTGTAGGAGGCCTGACTGATTCTTGGCAGGCAGTGCTGTGAACATGTGTGAAAATACACACAATGAATCAACACTCCCAACAAGCATAAAACACAACTACACATGGCAAAAAAATCAATAAAATGAAAGTAGAACCACTGTGTACACTTTTAAGCGTTTTGGGCGGCTGCCCTCACGTACACTTCCTTTGATGCTGGAAACCTTAAAAAGCATGAATTCACCTTCCAGCAGTATGATCCCACCTAAATATAGAAAGCTGCTTCCAGAAAGAAAGAAAAACACAAGGAGAGAAAGTATTTTGGCTGTGTTGTTGACACTTTGCAGATAACTCCTCTGTCTGTTCATTTGCGGCAGGCCGATAGCTGCAGGAAGTGGTGGAGACAATAGATAACAGCGCTCATGCTGTGATTGGTGGCGGCTGTGGGAGGAAGCTGATATTTCAGGACACGCCACATAAATCGGATTAACTCATAATTGACATGTTTACTGGGGTATTTATAGCTTCTATTTGATTGTAAAGTGGGGAACAAGGCTACGTTCATGGTCCAATTACATGTGAGGATATAGCTGCTGGGTACATGTACCTACACTACTTAGCAAATCAGATTCACATCGCTCTGGAGTTGAAATTAATCGAGGGTGACCTTGATAAGGCGTAGTACGAACAGTTTATTTTGAGCATGTAAAACAAATGAATAAATACACAAAATCATACCTTTAATAAATGAACATAAGATAAAAGTAACAATGAAAATTGAAACCCATAACTTGAATAACATCAATAACTTGATTTACATGTATTTATATATATATATATATATATATATATATATATATATATATATATATATATATATATATATATATATATATATATATGCATCTCAATTAATTACAATATTGTGAAAGAGTACAATATTTTTTCAGGAAGTGAAACTGATATTTAGATTTATTACACATAAAGTGAAATATATCAAGCCTTTATTTTTTGATATTCTAATTATTTAAGATTCACCTGTATAGGTGCTCAATGAAGCTTTATACGGTTGTAGAACAAACCCAAGTTATAATGTGAACATATAAAAACAAAAAAAATCACTTATGTTTTCGTGCATTTAATTAATTTCTTTTCTAAAACTCAAATCTTGACACTTAAGACTTCCTGATTAGCTCCCCCCCTCCCTTCCCTGAAATGTTCAGCCTGTAGATCTACAGAAAATGTTTTTATATCCTAAATGAACCATGATTTTATCCCACAGCGGATTTATGTGTTTCTTCAATGCACCTTATATTTTCTTTTATTTTTATACATCAATCACAATGTGTGGGGCAAATGAGTCATTATCTTGCAAAATAAAATCTAACAGCCTGGTCTGGACATCTGGACACTCTCTAAATGCCCCACATTCTGCACTTCGTCTGGCTTTCATTTAAAGCTGTGATATCCCTCAAAGGATATATTCATGGTTTAAAATACGAAAATCATCTCATTTTGGTTTTACATCGCTTCTTCAACCTCTCTCTGCAGCTCTATAAGAACAGGTCATTATGTGTCTGTCTCGTTAATATTAATGTGTGACATCATAAACCCATGGCAGTACAAACAAGCTGTTTTAATGCAAAGTTTCTGAATCTTATGAGCTTTTCCCTGTGGAGTGTTTGATTCATGGGACGGTATTTATACATCACCTACACCTGCTCTATAATCACAAAAACAATAAAAACATCAATTTCCATGATATGGGAATATATATAATATACTGTATATTTTAAAATGCAAACACATATCATTTATCACATGTGATACCATGCATAAGGATGCAGCAGCTTTTAGCGTTTCCATGCGTTTTCCCATGTAGTCTTTCCTGTGAATATGTATATTTTATAGCAACTTATCTATGTAATCTCTATATATTTTATTTAATTTTGTATATGTGCAGTGTGTGATGTGTGCGTGATCAGCCACTCTTGCTGTGATCTGGAGAAGCGCCAAAACTCTTTGTATATTTATATACAATGACAATGAAGGCTTTCTTTCTATTCTATTTCTAACATGTGTTTCTCCATACATGACATATTCAGCACAATGGGTGGCTCAGACTCTGAACACAATAATGGACATGACACCAGGGAACATGTTTACTGCATGAGTGAATAGGGAGTTAGTGAACCATCCTTGTTTTACAGCCTGTGATTTGTAGGGAGAATTAGCTGGTGTATATTATTCTATTGTCATATTCCAGTCTTCTGTGTGGAACCTTGAAGGCTGAAGGAAAGTCCAGGCACCACAGGGCTGCAGCTCCCTAATCTCAACTGTCAGTTGTTAATTCTGTCTCATTTCATGTTTCCTCCGAGAGCACTGCCTTCCATCTTAAATAAATAATAATTAATTATAAATAACCTTTGTTTGGTATCTGGTCAGGGCAGCCAACTTCACAACTAATTTGGCGCAGTGAGAAAGCAAAGAGTCCTTGGTTTGAAGCCGGGGCTTTATGGGAAGCATCACACATTATGCTCAGAAATATCCTCTGGAAAACAAGCTTATTTGTGCTGTAAGGCTGCTGAATATGAAGGTGCCAGTGTGTATTCAAATACCAGTTTTTTAGATACTATATGAGTCATGTCACCTGCAGGTAACTGTCTGTTTAGCTGTACACACACACACACACACACACACACACTTACACACAGACTTATACGTACAGGTGATGGTTCAGCATGAGGTCATTCCAGCTGTGTCACAGGTCAGACATTGTGTTGCGTAATGAAGTTGGCGAACATTAAATGTTGAATATTTACGGGGATGAAATAATATTGAGATCAATTCATTCTGACTACTTACAGTTGGACCAATGTATTTTATTACACTGTATTCTCTCTTCCACATAGGTCATAAATTCACCACCAATTAAATTAAATTAACTAAAACCAATTAACTAAATGTTAAAACCAGGTATGTTCTTGTTATCCAATCCAATAATAAATCCATACCATCAACAGAGGCATTCTTGTTCAGTATCAGTGTTAATTTTAATATTCGTCAACATCATTCTATTCCTTAGCTACGGCTTTAAACAAAAAGACTAAAATATGATTTTAACTGAATATGATTTCCATGTAATGGACTGTGGTCACTTTACAGGCTACAAAGAGAGCAGATGTTTTCAATGGAGACCAGTGACATGAAGCGACACATCAACATCACCAAATGACAGCTGTGACATGTCACAAATAAAGTTGGCTTTAACTTTTCTCAGCATTGTTTAACTGCATCCACTTACCTCTCTCTGGAGAGATAAACTCATCCACAGTCGATCATCATCAACATTGATTCAGCGTCACAGCGATTTGTAGCTTTGTACCTGTAGGGTTAAAACACAGTAAAACTCAACTACAATCCTCAACAGAAAAAACTTTGAGGAATTATAATTGCTTTTTTTTTTTTTCATTGGGCAACCATTTTTATGGAAGCAAGTCAGTAACACATCTGGGAGGAGAAAATGTACATGGATTGAAGTAGCACTCTGAAACGCAATTGCTGTGATGGACACTGCGTCTGAACTTAATCCATTTTAAGTTTAATTGCAAATGGCTGCACATAAAGAAAGTCCACAGTAGGAGAGTCAGAAAATCTGTCTGCATTGATCTGTAAATGAATATGGGTGATTCTGTTGTCGCTTTACACTGCATGAAAAGCTTCTCCTGTAGCATCTGAAGGCTCAGTGGTGTTTTGCAGCACAGGACTGATATGTTGATAGATCTGCAGCAGCTGAAGCCAGAGCACAGCATCATTATGCTGTTCACTCTGTTAACTAACCTTCATTAAATCAATTGAAACCAACTTAAACACATTTCTACACACATCAGACTGGTCACAGCCTCTTTTACATCTTCCTTTCTAACAAAGGGACGCTGTTAACTATCAAGCTATGTGGCCACACACATTATAATTATTGCTGAAATAGTTTGGTCCGATTATCTAAACCAGCTTCAACAAATCAGTTTACTTTTACTTTCATTGTTATTAACCTCTGATCCATCCAGACATTTTTCTGAAGAAAAGTACATTTTTTTTCAAATGCAAACACAGAACTATTGCCCATTCAAACTCCATTAAAACACACAAAAGCCTCATTTAAATACTGCTGACTCTGCCACGGTTGCACCTGTTATTTATGCAATTATTCTCAGTAAATCATCCACAAAATGCACACATGCAAGCTTTTAGAATGCACATGCAAATTAGTCCCCTTTAGTTGTGATTTCAGTAGATCAGACCCTAAGTCTTTTACAGTCTCGTGAAACCCTGAGAATATCTGGATTAAAACTAGACTAAAATGTGTTTCACTGAATAAAACAATTTTTTTTTTTTTTTTACATTTCACATAAGAGACTAAAAGTCAGTATCTTGGGTCAGTAAATGAAGTATTGTGCAGCTTAGTAAAATGCTTTAACTGCTGCAGGCAGCAACGAACAAAAAGCTCTTTCTAAATCATGGAGTGTTTATGAAGGGGGTGTGAGAGTCACATCGTAGGGCTGAGGATCTCTTTCCTCATGCTTAATCAAAGCTTCCCTACGTAATTACTGGGGCAGATTAAAAATAGCAAAGCGAGCACATGCAGTATGTTCTGCTGTCAGAGTCCGCAGCCTATCAGAGCCCGTGGGCAGCATATGTGGCTCTCTCATATGCTCTGATCTCTGTTTCCCTTTGATGAACATACATCATCACGAACACTTCACCTGTGCAGCGACAGTGACAACAGCCGCTGCTGCTTTCTTGGGTGGTCTGCCATAACGTGTGTTAAACAAAATGTCAACATCTTGTACGAGTTCATGTTCCCGTTCTTCACTTCAGAGAGTTTCAGACATTTCCGTGCTGCTGTGCTTCAAATAGTCATAAGTCAGACCTCAAAGCACGTTTAAATAGATGGTGTGCCAGCAGGGACTCAGAAATGGGCTTTTGATACTGTTGAATTATGTGACTGTGCTCACTGGACTGAGACATAAAGAGAATGAAAAGTAACATGTTCCACTATGCAGGAATTTGCCAAATGTTCCCCAAACAAGCAGATGATTTTTGGAATATTATTTAAATACTTTAAATATTCAGGTGTTTATTGGATGCAGCTGTAGATGATATAGACACGTGAGATGTTGGCATTAAATGTAGGTCTTTACATACATATTATGAATTCATATTTATCAACAAAGGTCCTGTACTGAATTACAGTAAAATGTATCTAATTCTTCACAGTAACATTTTTTGACAGTAATGTGATGCTCATGTTTTGTCCACCATTTATTTCAGTGGTGTCAAACATGCGGTGCTGGGGCCAGAATCGGGCAGTCAAAGGGTCCAATGCAGCCAATACTGGACAACTTTGACAAAAAAAATACTAGAACTTTGATTTGTAAATGGCAATAATGCAGAACATAACCAAACCTTCTTCTCCAGTAGCTCCCACTTATGCCAGCATTACTGCACAGGAGTGAAAACGTAAATAGAGCTGCACAAATTAATAGAATCATAATTTAGTTTAGTTTCTCTGACAATTGATACATTATAATAATAATACATTGTACCCTATGCATGCATTCTAAAAATTAAGGAATAGGGAAAAGGATGCAGCTAAAGTTAAAACAGTCTTTTCTCATCCATTATAGAGAAATGCAGAGGCTGTAGCCAGTGACAAGTGAAGATTGATATTCCATTCTAATCCAGGATATAGGCGGTCTGTGAACATTCTGATAAAGACATGACAAGACAAGTGCCGATTAAAACTTGTAGTTAGGATACAGGATTAGATACGATATCTGAGATAGAACATGACACAGCTATGCTTTCAGGAATTCCTTATCTGTTAGGAAAACTGGATTTTTTCTATCTTTGAAACATAAAATGGTTAAAATGGTAGAGAAAATGTGGCTGTAAATAGGTTCCCGGATTCCTAAAGACCCTACTTGTTTGGATTAAGAAGAGTCTTTTCTAGATTTTTCCAAACATTGCTGTGTGTTTATCTTTCAGAGAAATAGATGCTTAGCTCAAAATATAAGTATTTAAAGGTAAACTTGTATAATATAAACAACAAGTGTTTGGGAGAGGCTGTTTGGTTTGTAATTAACCTGTCAGGTTTGGACTGTTATCAGCCAGGACTTCAAGTAGTGGGATAGAACATCCTGCAAACCTGCAAATCAAAAGTTAATGATGGTGCATTTCTGCACTGACACAACAGTTTGTCCCCGACTGCATCAAACTCATCAATGAAGCCATGACATCCACTGGCTCACACTCTATTAATGTAGAAAAGTCGTCATCTGTACAATGTGCACCCATCACATTTATGCATTAATGAAATTACTGTAATTTTACTAATTAGGTGTGATTACACCATTCTGGTCAATATCATCTACTCCATGTATTTATATCATTTATGCATTTATATTTTTATTGTTATGCGCCACAACACCAATGCAAAATCCTTGCATTTGCAATAATCCATACTCCATACCTACAAAAGCAGCCTGGATACATCATGATTACACACATCATCGCTCCTGCACTGCTACTGAGTGTGAGCAATCATGTGTGGGTGTAGTCTATCTGTCCACATCTATTCTCACATACGACTGGACACATCAGCCTAATATTTTTGTGAATGTTTGACTCTATACCTAAGGAGCTCTCATGGTTGTGGTTATTCACAATATTTAAAAAAGCCTATTTTATAACGCTGTTGACTGCTGACTTATCCAGCCACTAGTGATCAACACCTGCGCCAGACAGAACGGAAACAGGTGAAAGAAACATCATCCAGAAAGAGACTGATCAAACTATTACTATAATTATTAGAGCCAAGGGCCACAACGAATAGCAAATAAAACTGTATTTCTGCAAATGGTGAACATTTGTGGAATTTCTGTGAGAAAGAATTAGGAATAGGTCATGCAATCTATGCATTTAAATGTTTATTTAAAGATGATATAAAGATGTAATTATACGATTTTAACAACACTGCACTAACAGCACTAACCCCTGCACCACTGTTGCCCTTCTTTCTTTTTTTCCATTATTATAATAAATTTGTTGTTTGCTTGTTTGTTACAAAAAGTGTATAATAAGCGTCATAAGCTTTGATTTACAACAGATATTATACTTTTTTTCTATTTTTATGTTTGTTCTTTGCAAATCATGTGGATAACCTGCACTACTGATGGTCTGATGACCAAAATAAACCAACCTGTTTTAGAACCTGAGCCTACAACAAGGGGCTATATAGAGTCTACTCTGAATGCAATTTCATAATGTACCTCCTGCACTTCCTGTTGCAATTCAGATGCCTGGCAGGGCTCTGCACTTTGCTAAGTGCACTCTTCTAGCTCTCTAGGAAATGTCATGAATGTTTCAAAGGCTCCTTGCGGGCTTTACTTAAGGTGTGTCTTTATCCCTCATGATACCAATCTAGTGGGCAAGGATGAGGTTTGTACGTCATGTTTGTGTGTGTGTGTGCATCATGTGGGGCTATAAAGATTCCGTTTCAGCTTACGTTTGCATTGGTTTATAGCATCTGAGATTACCAGTGTAGTCCATAGTCACATATAACCAAGTGTTTCTTTATTTACAAAGTGGTGAAATGCTTTTCAGTATTCAGTATTTGAAAATATACAGTATTCTCAAAAGTTGAGGTAGAAAAAGCACACACTGCTCGACCGATGACATCTGACACATGTTCATACAAGTCACCAGAGTTCAAACACAGTAAACGTCCTGCTTCAAAAGGGAAACACTGTCGACAACCAGCAGAGCAAAAACCTCAATAGTTCTGCTGATTTATGTTTACAATGGCATGTAGAAAAAAAATGTTTCATGCAGACACTAAAACAATTTTAAAGCAATGAACACTGAGAATGTATGAATGGAAAATGTTTAATACGTTCTCCACTCACCCTCCCGTTAATGAAGGCACAATATAGTGTTTTCCCAGTTGTGTAGTTTCATTAAAGCAAATGAATCCAATAATTTGTAATTTAATTTACAAATTTAATTATTAATGTAATTTATATTTACATTTAATTTATAATGTAAATCTTAATCAAATCAAGTAGCTGCCAATCAGAATCCCTGACACATCTACATCTTACATCTTGTTTTGTTTTTTTTTAACCATCATCTCTAACTGGATGAAGGATTTTAGACGTGAAATGTCTGGACCTTAAAGTGTAAGGGAAGGTTTTTGGATGATAAACCCCATTTTACAGATTTAGTTTTTGCAGCCACAACTTAATGACGTCATCTATGCCGTCTTTTGTCATTGTTTTAACTGAGAACACTTGCAGCAGAAAATGACATATTGTGCATTTAAAATTAGTGGGAGGACCAAACTAAGAGCCACAACCGGAGATAAACCGACTAATACTTAATCCTGGTGCAGAGTTATAATTCAGTGTGTCCTCCTGTTTGAAAGGAATCTACAATGTGTAGAGGGAGATTCTACCGCAGAACAAACATTTCTCCTCATTCAGACTTCAATTTTGTTAATATACAAAAATCAGTTTCCGTTCTGTTTTCTTAGAAAGCCCTGGGATGTCGTTTCCTTTGTCACTACATCATCCGGAACCAGGATGGATTTATAGCAAAAGCAAAGAAGCAGTGTCCTCTTGAACAGCCCATCAAGTGCAGCCATCAAGTCACACACACCCTGAAATAATCTTGCTGCCTGTGACTCTGTGTCAGTGGGTTATCTACAGGCCTGCGATGTATACATCAATATAATCAAAGAATATATCCTATGATCATACTGTAATCACAGTGAAGTGTAATCCCATCAGATCCTTCAATTTGTCAACAAATTAGCAACAATGTTAAGAGCACGATCCTCCCTGAGCCCCTTGGACCCAGCCTGTTGCACCTGGCACCTACTCTTGATCACAGCAGAGAGAAAAAGCTGTGGCCCAGGTGGTCAGGATCCACCACATTAACTCTGATATTCCTCCAGTGTTGAGATGCTTGTAGTGTGGTCAGGATCACAGCTGTTGTTCATCTTCGACACCTACTCAAACTCCAAAAATCCAAAAACCCTTGATGGGCGAAGCAGTGGAGTCGAGAACATTCAAACCTCCTCACTTGACATGTGACCCGCAGTCCACCATCAGCCGATATTATTCAGAAAAAGATCATGAAAGGTCACAAATACAGCTGAGCTGACAGAGAGACAGGACAGGTCCACACCTTCTAGAGGTTTCAGCAGGGGCAAGTCACATCACCATCAAGTACCTTTCGTTTCCCTTTTTTTTCATGGAAAAACTCCACGTTTCTCCACCATTTCTCCACAGTTTTCCCAAGTCTGGGATGATTTTCAGGAACTTATTCCTGTCGCAGCCATTGCTGAGTGTGCAAGCACAGGGTCACCGTCCTCCACTTTTTGAGAGTCGATGTTGCTTTAAACCTTGAGAGCCTCATGCACGCCCACGGCGGACAGCCGGCGGTTGATGTTACGATATCTGCAGCGAAGGAGATCGCGATACGTGGAGCGCAGGTCCCGGTTGAAGAAGGCATAGATGAAGGGGTTCATCAGAGAGTTGGCGTAGCCCAACCAGAGCAGCGTGCGCTCCAGCCAGATGGGCACACAGCTGCACTCCACCCCGCAGATGAAGGGCCTGGCGGTGGATAGAATGAAGAACGGCAGCCAGCACACAGCGAACACCCCCACAATCACCCCCAGCGTCGTGGCCGCCTTTTGCTCCCGTTTGAAGATGGAGATGTTCCTGCGCTCGCGGTTCAACAGGCGGGATAAGGCGGCACACTCCTCTGCCACGCCGGGTGGCTTCAGCCCCTGCATTCGCAGCGTCTCATTAGCCACCGTTTCGAGGCGCTCACGGCGCGAAAGGTCGGTGAAGCGGTGCTTGGCCCCGCTCTTGCGGGCCGCCCTGAAGATTTTGTAATACATGACCAGCATGACCAGCATGGGGATGTAGAAGGCGACGGCTGTGGAGTAAATGGTATAGCCAAAGTCTTGGCTGATGAGGCACACACCGGCTGTGTGAACGTTCTTGGCCCATCCGCAGAAAGGCGGCAGCGTGATGGAGGCTGACACCAGCCAAACCCCCAGGATCATCTTGGCCATCAGCTGACCGTTCTGCCGGGCCGGGTATGTGAGCGGCCGCGTGATCCCCAGATACCTGCGAGGGGTAAGATGAAGAGAATCGAATGAAGAGGGAACACAGAACACCAGCACAATTTACAGCATTGCTTGTTGAATTGGGGGAAACAGCAAAATACACAGAATTAAAACTGTCAGATCCACTAGATCTGCAGATGTGTGTTTATCATCCTGCTGCCCTTTGCCTGCGTTTTTCTGATTTTCTTGTTTTATTGGGTCTGAGGCGTCAAACTTTGTGCAGTGTTTGTGTATGCAGAGCAGAGAACAGCAACAGCACATAGACGGACATAAGCTAGCTGTGGAGGAATTAAAAAACAAAGCTGACAGTGCCCAGTCCTTCTTATCATTCACTATTTCATCTCACTTGTGCACTGTAAAAAAAGAATAATGGAGAAAACTCAAAATTTCAAGGCAACCTTTTGCAGGAAGACTTTTGAGTTGTATCAGCAATTTGCTTTCATTGTCCAAACTCAACTTTTATCGTTGGGACAATGACAGCAAATTCCTGACACAATTCACATAACAGCGTAAGTGTAATTAGTACAAGTGACATTTCTTCATTGTACTAATTATATTTATATTGTTATGTGAATTGTCACTACTATTAAATTTTCATTTTGTGAATATAAAGATTTTTATTTGCTCATTTACTCATAATTGATTTCATTAGCAAAAGTTGATTAACTGCAGTCATTTTGGTACCTGTATTTGAATAAATACACAATTCTAAATGGAGTCAACTCTTTTATTTCACTTATCTTTCAAAAATTGCACATGAAAGCTTCAGACACTAACTCACTCATTGCACAATAAGTGTCAATTAGAATCAAGAATGGCACAACTGCCCAGATGTATGCATCCATACTATAAAAACTATATGTGCCAATGTAACAGTGTAGAATGGCACATGTAAACTGTTCAATCTCACTATACAATAACAGTGACAATATAACACTCAACCACACAAAAGAAAAATATGTGCCAATGTAACGGTCAAAAATGGCACATCTGCCCACAGGTAGGGTACGCCAATATAAATATGCTACCAATATAAAATATGCTGTTCAACAACAAAACAGATCAACATTGTAACACGTGCCTTTAAGAGAACTAAGTGTCCTTGTGAATGGATGACATTGGTTTAAAGAAGTAATTTGTTCTTCAATGATCGCACACGCTGTGTGCAATCAGAGCCAACCTCCATGAAGATGTGTTGAAATGCATCAAAAGTGTACTTGAGAGTCTTTGGATATGACATATTAAGAGCATACATAAGTCCAAAAAGGTATGCAAGTGCAGAGGGAAGGTCTGGTATTTCATCCAGGACGATGGTGTCCTCCAAAATCACAGCAATGCTCCGCACCATTGCTGATGAAATTGGTGCAACGCCTTCCTCCAGAACAAGTAGTAAGCCCACAGCCACTCCAGCGGTTACCTCCTCTTCGGGATCACACTCCTGTAAAACAAGAACAGTATTTACATACGATTTTAAGTCAAATATTTCACTACAGTACAAACTACATGCTTACATTACAAGGCTCGGAAAGCAAGACAAGACAAATCTGTCAAAGGACTGCCCATCTTCACCGGGGTGAGTAATTAAAACAGGGGTCACCAATCCTGGTCCAGAAGGGCCGGTGTGGGTGCAGGCTTTTGTTCCAACTAACCAGGAACACACCGGATTCTACTAATCAACCACTAGAGCCATTGCTACGGACCTTCATTAGTAGAATCAGGTGTGTTACTGCTTGCTTGGAGGGTGTTTGTACAAGCCTTCTTGGCTACAGAACATGGGTTAGTAGATGAACTACATGCAACAAACAGTACATTAAATATGGGCTCTCTGGTGTGTTTTTCTATGACGGGGCATAGCTTTCTGCCCCGGGTTAGCGCGCGCAGGCGCATTGTTTGTAAACGTTGAAATCTATCTATGCTGTCTTTTTGTGATGTGTAGTACTTACTAGACATTGCTTGAACAAATCTTTGGGCTCCTCCCGAAGGAAAACCGGAAGGCCTTGAAGCGCAGCATCCTTGCGATGGCGGACAATGTTAGAGGTCTACAAATAATAAAAATAATGATAAAAAAAATCTAAATAGTGTTGTTTAATTTTGCAAACAAAGAAAATGATTCTACACCACATGATTAAAATAAATGTTTCCAACACTGTACCTCATCATCAAGCTTCTCCAAGACTTCCTCCATTTCTTTTCCAAAAGCTCCTTTTCGGGCACGATATAGTCGCAGAAGTTTTGGCGTGTATTTGTCCACTGCCGTTCTAAATGTTCCCAGCAAGTCCTTGTTTGTTATGCGGAACAACTCCTCACATATCTGCCAAGACAGAATATGAACAAATCAGAACAATTACAAAGAATTCAAAATAAACATTACACACACAAAAACAAGGGGACAGAAGAGCAAACACTTACCTGTTCTTTAAAGAACAAAGCTGGCCATCTATTTTGGACTTCCACCACCATTGGTTGCTCTTCAACTATCTCTCTTCTCCTTAGGGAAAATGTTAAGTCCATCTTCTCCCTCACAAGTGAACGATCTAATTGTGCTTTCTTGGAGGCTTCCACCAAGAGAAGTCTTTGTTCTTCAAGTGACGCATCATCTTGTTGTTGTGGATGTTGAGGAACATAGTTCATTTCTCCACGTCTAGCTCTTTTAAGTGTGTATTTAGTTGTACCCCCATCTACTTTTCGCTTCTTATTGACAGACACTTCACTGCAAACTGCCTCTCGCAGCTTTGCTCTGTAATTATTGAGCTTGTTTCGAATGCTAACTAACCATCCCTCATATCCCTTGCCTTTACCAGGCTCCTTTAGGCAAGGGTACTTGAGTATCAGACTTGAAGCAATAGACTCAATTTCACCATGCTCTGGATAGGCCTTGATGTCAAAAACTGACTGGGCAATTTTGTCAAGAATTTCAATCTTCATGTCTCTTGACACATCAATGCCGATTTTGGTCTTTTCATATGCTTCATTGCCTCTCCTCAATTTCAACTCTACATCAAGAGATAAAGCAGGTATAGGAAATGGATCAGGCCAAGCTAAGAGGCTGCGCAGATACCCTGGGGAAAGGATGTTTGCCTGGCTTTCAGAAGAGCTCATGCTCAGTGTCCAAGGATGATATGGAACCAAGAGACTGGCTGTCATTTTCGGCATGCCAAGAGCCTTTTTTCCACTGTATGTGGAGGACAGCACGGCTATCAGGTAGCTCTGAAATATCTGACAAATTGCAGAGTGCATTTTGGAAGTCAGGGTCCTCAAACTGTAATAAAAAGTCTCCTTGGAGTTGTAATTTTTCTTTGATAAGATCAATGAGGGCATCCACTGTTTCTGGAACTTGAGACAGCTGAACACGCCGCGCTTCCTCTTTTGAGATTACAACTCGAAGTAGCAGTACCTGAAATATAGATACATTAACTCACAAAGCTTTGTTAGAAGGATGATCAGATAAATTTCAAGATGCATACTTACCATTTTCTTCAATACAAACGTGCTCTCAGCGTCACCCAAAGCTTTCCTCCCACATAGTATGCTGTCAAAGGGTAATAATGGGTCAGCTCATCAGCATCAAGAACAAAAAGTTCTGCATAGTCACTGTCTTCCACTTCAAATGATCTATAATGCTCAAAGTACCACACAGTACGTCTTTTCGACAGGAAAGATACTTTATCAGAACAGACTAAAATCTTGTAAAGTTCTGGCTGTCCAAATCTCTCCCCTGACATGATTATCATGTTTTGAGCATATTCTGTTCCAAACAGCTGTATTTTACAGGACATATTGACAATGTCAACATTTGGAAATTTGGCCAGAATAGCATTTCTGCGGGGAGAATCCAAAGATGACACTCGAACAGCTTTCACTTTTTCAATGTTGATATCTGCCTTGAAGAGGCTCTGCCCATCCAAATGGTAGGCCATCAACTGCTGATGTTTTGTAGCTAAGGAGAGAAGCAAATTCTTTGTATTATGCAGATTACAAGCAACTTTCTTGAAGAGGCCATGCTTGGATTCAAACCTCATTGTCCAGAGATCGACCAACGGGCCAAAACAGCGTATGAGGTGTGGGTAATGCTCAATAATATGATGTTTTGGTTTCAAAACAAAGGTGGGGAATGTTGCTTTCACTAGTGAGCGGTGATCTGACAGCTTACATGTTAGGTAACACAATGCCTCCTCTGTGACCTTATCAGACACAACAATTTCCACTATCTCTTTTAGATCCATTAGAATTTCCCATGATGGTTCGTTTACTGGAACAGTGTCACCAATCATGAGTGGCAGCAGTCTCAACAATGCACAATTTTCGTGTCGTTTCCCCCGATAGAATGTCTGGAGAAAGCTGCTTTTAGAATAATCTTTGGTTTGTTGACTTGGTCAGAGTTTTTGTAGGGGAATGACCTTATAATATGATTAAGCCTATCAAGTGTGAAAAAGCCCTTCGAAATTAAGTCTTGAAGACACAAGGATAACTCGATTGGAATCACTCCTTCAAATAAATCGTGCAAAATATCTGGAGGGAATCCTGTCACAGGATGGAAAAAAGAAAGGTGCTTGCTTAGTACACACTCTCCTTTCACTCCACTCACACTCTTAAGAGCTGGATTTTGGTGAAGCTCTCCAACACATCTATTGTGCTGCTCAACAGTTCTCAACTGGAAGTCAGTTGCTTTCACAGTTGCTATCTGACTGTGACTGACCAAACAAAAACGACAAAATTTGTCTACTCTGAAACTTTCTTGGAATCCTGCCAAACTGTGTGCTCCAAGGTTATCTGCACAGACACAGAAAAGTTTTACTCTAAAGTTCTCTGAGACATCTGTTCCATACTCTTCAATGAATTTCAGATCCTTCAACAATGGTTCCAGATATCTTTCATAACCAAATTTCTTCACATCAATACTTCTTCCTAATGCTGCCAACTGGATAGAAGTAAGACTGGCCCTGAACTTTGCTGGTAAATTTAAAACAATCCAATAGACACCAACTATTTTATGGATCTTCCTTGATGTACCCAAAGGATTGCAAACTTCAAATTCATCGATGTAAAGAGCTAAAGTGATGTCTTTTTCTGTGTCTGTACAAGCATTAGACTGTTTAAAGTAATAGCTATCCTGAAAGGATCTGAATACACCAGCTAAGTGTTCTTGTCTGAAACTCAGTACATTGGCAAAATCAGAATGCCGCAACAGATTCTGGAGAACTGCTTTCAGTGGTATGTAGACAAATGTATTTTTCCTGTTTTGTTGGTAAAGATATTCTACTGGTTCAATGAAAGGGAAATTCTGCTTAAAATACAGGTTCCTTCTGTAGTCTGTAGATAGACAGCCCTTTCCTGATGTTGTTACAAGTAATGGATTGGACAAAAATACAGATTCCACGATATCTTGAATAAGACTATTGTCAGCAGCAATGTTGTGCTTTTGAAGGACCTCAGCTACAGACTGAAAACAATGGGACTTTGAAGCTGTAAGTATATCATTGGTTTCCTCAATTATTTCCTGAACTGCACTTCGGGAGACATTTAAGACTGTTTGCAAAGACAGGAAATGTTTTGCAATCTTATGTTCTATTGATTCATAAGATATGAACTCTAAAGACTTTGTTTGAGCTTCCCCTGAAAAGCTGCCAGAATCACTATGTAAAGATGTTGAGGCTTCACCAGTGACTTCAGGAACACCAACTAAGTCACTTGTACTAGAATGAAGCACACTCCTTAGACCACTGATTGTGTGCCCTTTGTGCTTCCTGCTTCTGTGTGAGCTAAATCCTGAGTAACTATTTGTTTTAAATTGACAATTTAAAAAAGGACACTGGATTCTTTCCTGAACTTTTAGATGATTTCCAAGATGCTTTGTGATATCTCCTTCGGAACACAATTCATGGAAATCACAAAGCTCACATTTGAAAATGATGTTCGACTGATGAATTGTCTGACCTGGGTTGTGAACTCTGGATAAATGGGATTTCAGAGCTCCCCGAGTCCTAAACACACATACACAGGTGGTATGTACACAAGGCCAATGATGAGGTCTTCGATGATGCAATTCATAGTGTCGGATGAGGTCTGCCTCGTTTCCCGTGAATGAACAGAGCTTGCACTGCATGTGGTTTCCTCCCTATAAATAAAAACAACAGTCAACAACAGGTTGGGGGGAAAAACTTAAATATGTAAAATACAATCATTGGGTTAATGCTGGCATAATGGGAGGGAGTGCGTGCCAAGGAGAAAATTTGCTACATGCAGATATACATAACAGGGATTCCTGCAGCGCTTTATAGCTAAGGCAGCGCCTTAACAGTCGCCTACCGCCTTGCCAACGTTCCTCCGCCCCGCAAAAAAGAAAAAACGCACCGCGGAGGAACCAAGCGGCAACCTCCCCTCCTCTCGGGTGAAGCCAGTGCGGAGGTGGAAAATGCTGCAGTCCCACCAGTGGCCGCGAGGACGTGGATCGGGAAGTCAGCAAACTTCAAAAGGCTCTAATGCAAGTGAACAGTAGTGTTGTGTCGGTCGTGAAGAACGAATCAAAAGAACTAGTTCTTTTTGGTGAACGGGGTGAAGTAGTTCACTTCCTCGAAAAGACCCGTTCTTATCGTTCGCGGCGTCCTTAATTGGCTGAACAGTCTGGTCACCGTTCATATTTCCTCATTACGCGAGCTAGAAACCAGCAGCAGCTTTCCTGATTGGACTACACGCGAGGAGGGCGGGACTGTGTGTGCGCGCGTGTGTGTGTGTGTGTGTGTGTGTGTGTGTGTGTGGGTGGGTGTGGGGGGGGGTGTGGGGGGGGCGCATGCGTGGTGCTCCGCCGAACCGTTCTAAGTGGGTGCGAGCCGTTCACTGATCCGCTCGCACCCACTAACAGGGAAGCGGATCAGTGAACGGCTCGCACCCACTTAGAGGAAAGTAGTTCAGTGAAAAAACAAGAAATAACTCAAAGTCACTTTACATTAAAAGTTAGTTAAAAACAAGAAATAAGAACAATAATACTGATATTAATCATAATAATAATATAATAATAAATAATAATAATAACTATTGTTATTATTAGTATTATTACCCATTATTAAAAATAACCAACAACCAAACGAATGATACAATGATGATGATAATAATAATAGATCGCTCGCTCGCTCGCGCGCGCACCCCCCCCCCGTCGCCGCCGGAGCGGCCGCCGGGCAGCCAAGCAACACAGGCAGCGGGCAGGCAAAACGAGGCCGGTAGAGGAGGGAGGCACCGCTGAGAATTTGCATGTATGACTAAAAGCGCGACTGTAAAACAGGTCGTGAGGGAACTGAAAGCAGGGCTAACTTTCTAGCATGCAGGCCAGTAATGATAGATAAACTGAGAAAGTAGCCAATTTACACATTCGATATTCATCTATATGTTCTCAACCCATTTTAGACAGAATACTTACATTCACATTTGACGGAAGATTATACCGGATTCAAATCGGCATCTTGCTTTGTCCAAAGTTGGCATTCTCCTTCAACTTTTCTTCTTCGGTGCAGTGCTACTACAGACTGGGTGCTAACCGACAGATCATACTTGCCATCGCCACCCAGTGGCCAATGTCAGAGCTGCAATATGGGTTATTTCTTTGGAATTTGTTGTACCAACAACAAATTGCAAATCCTGGTAATTCACAATAACAAATTTTGTCATAATCGAGGTGCACATTATTGTTTTAACATTTATTTTTTAGTTAGATATACACATTTTAATTTCCATGTTCAAACCATTTAGTATACACACTCTGGTGAATAGATTGTCGTCTTTTTTACAGTGTGTGGATCTAGGAGGAGGAGCTGAATTTAAACAATGACTTAATGATCTAATTTAAAATACAGACATGCATCTAAAAAAGAGAAACTCAATGAAATTAGGAATTATTTCCATTGTGGTTCTTGGTCTTACTCAAATAAGAACAATCAAATCCTACAAACAAACTCTACATTTAATCACACATTAATTTAGGTTAAGTAGTAGAATCGGTTTAACAAAAGTGATTTGCTATTGCCGCTTTTAGATTCTCGTATATTTGTCAACCTGTTTCTCAAATATGAAACCCAGGCTGTTAAAGTGCCAGTTGAATTTCCAACTAGAATTTGATAATTTATTATGCATACAAATATAAATAATTAACAACAATAAATGTTCCATGATCAATAAAACCAACATGTCCTGACATTGGAGCTTTATTTATCCCCTCCCCTATAATCAATCATTACATTATTCAATCGTCTAGTTCCATATGATACCAGTATTATCACTCTAGCTTTAAACCTGAGAAGCTATAGCCTCTGTTGTGCTTCACATCAAGATGAAAACAGCAAGGAGTGATGATGCTCATAACTATATATCAGTTCTAAAAGCATTTTAACACCTTGTTCAGTAGAGTAGCTTAATCGTCACTAGAACAGGATGTTTACTATCACAGGTTCTGCACTGAGACAGAAGTCTGCTGCCTGTCTTAATTTGAGAAAGCCACAGGTCCACTCACTTTCCTGCAGAGCCATTAGCTACTTTCTTTGGCATGTAAAGAGGAAGCTGTCAATCAAACCATGTGTGGTTTCAAATAGCAACAGGAAGTGTCAGTAAAAAAAGCATGTGAAGTGAAGTGAAAGGACTTTGTACATGACTGGAAAAAATAGCCTCTATTCTCACAAAATGATGAATCCGTGTGTACAGCCCAGCATGTTTCTGCTGTTTGCGCAGTGTTAATCGGCATCAGATGAGTCACTGGTGGAAGCTGAGACTCCTGCAGCTGTCTGCTGGAAACTGCCGAAGGAGATGAGTGGTGAAACAAAGCAGCTTTTCTCATGTTAAAGTATATATCAGAATGTAAAAATATACTACATTATGAGTGAAAGTACTGTATTCATAATCCTATATCGGTTAAAGATAGAGCTTAACATACTTGAAATTACTAAAATAAGTTAAGTATTGGTTTTGCAGTAAATCATGTTGTGACTGATATAAAAGTTAATGTAAAAGGAGCTTTTTAATTATTATTATAGCTGGAGGAGGCAGAGCTAGTCTGAACTGCTTTATGAGGTCACAAGATAAATCTAAGGGGAAAATCAGAAAAAAATAAGTTCTGATATATACATTTTGCTTCTTTGTCTTAAAATGTTTTTTGGAGCATTTGACCTCTTCGGGCTTCAATCTCTTTTTCTGAAACCATGTGAGGGAATATTTAAAGAATAAATGTCTTTTTGATGGAACTGCTAACAACTCTGACATCTGAAACACAATAAGGAGATATAAATACACACTGATTTATTGGCCAAGACGTTTGTGAATTAATCATTAACAAAGCAGAGTAATTTATGAACTCATTGTGTTATTATATATAAAATTTTTAATTTTAATCTTTAACATTTTAAAACTAAAATAATTGTAGTGCAATAGTGCAAACTTTGTAGATGTTGAGTTAAAAATATAATTGATCTTTACAAATTTGCTTCTCTTTATCTATTCTGTTTTTTATTTGACATTTGATGTCGAAAGAGAAAAATATCAATCTACTGATTCAGATCTACAGGCGGGACATTTCAGGTTTCATAGATAATGATCTAATAGATGATTAGCATGGTAAACATTTTTTATGTTGGATATAAAAGCAAAAACAGCAAAAATAGACCAATACTCCAAAGAGCTAAAGCTTTGACTCAGGTTAGTTGAGTTTATTTACCTCAGATCCTCCAACCACAGCTCTGCAATAAATCTGTTTACAACACTTCTCCCTGAAAATATAGTTCAGCGTTACAGTGGCGACTAAACACATCCAAGTGTGGAATGTCACAGACAGAGCCTGAGATGGAAACACTGTTCTTAGGAATTCATAATGGACCCTGGTAATCCAACATTCCTCTGATAGAAGCTTCGGAAGGTCACTGTGGTGGTTATATGATGGTGTAGGGGAATATTTGTGTTTAACTCCACAACCTATGACCATAACCTATCATCTCTGGGTTCATAAGAAGACAGAGCTGGTGTCAGATGAAATCTCAGCCTCCACTGAGAGAGATGACAGGTTGGATAAGGCAGGACACATTTGAACACTTCATTACACAGCTTCCTGTGTGTATTTCAGCAGGATGAACTGATGCAAACATCTGTGGAACCTTAAACAGATTAAACTTCAGTGATACCTCCTGATGTGAAGCAGCAACAGGATGCAGATTTTCAAAATGAGCTCCATGAAGACATACACAACTATCAATGACAGAGCTTTCTTATCAAGTAAAGCACATGAATATATGTGAGTTTATTAGTATAAATTCAAGAATAAATAAAATCCACACACAACTCCAGATTTGAGTTTCTACGAAGCAAATATGAATCTAATAGTCACTCTGTTTTACCATTCATTGAGGAAAGTAGTCATCTGTTGAGCTGCTTAACTCTCTACTAACTTCAATAGCTGGTCACTAACTTCTGTCTGATGTTTGCATTGCTGCTGCCTGAAACACTGAGAGCAGTGAGGTAACCTGATACTTGAAGCCACAGTTCGTAAAACCAAACCAGTAAACTGAAAGATGATGCAAAGTAGGGCTGCAACTAGTTATTTTGATAGTGGTTAATCTGTGGATAATTCAAACAATTAATCTATCAGTTGTGTATCATGTTGTTTCCCAAAGCCGAAGTTGCAACCGAAAATCTGCTTCTTTCATGGTTTTAATAGTGGTGGACAAATGTGAGTGTTCTTAATATTGAGGGGAACGAATCCCCTGCAACCAGCAGAGTTTTCTCAACTCTTCATTCAACTACTAACATCCCATTGGCCAACAGGAGCCACTAGTAGTCCCTGAAACATTAAAATAAACTTTGTTTAAATTTATTAGTGTGATCTGCAAACAAACAGGCCAATATGTCCTCATTAAGACAAGGATAACAACTTGAAAAGCACAATGAGAGCTTGTTGTCCTATACTTATTGAATACACCCAAGGTTGTGGAATGAAAAGTATAATTTTTCATCACTGAATTGTGATTGTTGTTGATATACAGGGTAAATTTGATCCAATAGAGTGATGTGGTTATTAGTGGTTCTTGCAATTTGTATGTGCAGAACCTGCAGATGCATACATCAAAACCTGTACATAGAAAATAGAAGATACCATAAGGTTAAAACTAGAAAGAAAGTGAAAACTAAAATATGTGAAAATATGTGTGCTGTGACAACTGTAAAACATGGTTATAGATTACTCGAAAATAAAGTTGCTACCCTGACAAGAAAACCTCATGTCTGCAATTTCATGTCTACAGTGACTACACTATGAGTGATAATGTTCATATGTAATTACCAACATATGTATGTACCCCAAGCATGGAAAGTATTTTAGGCGAAGTCAAGGTCCTCTGTTAGGCTGCTTTCACACTACACTCATTTGGTCTGCTTTAAAAGGACCACAGTTGGTTTCCTCAGAGAGTTCCCTCAGTGGGTCTTGGTTTGTTTGCAAGTGAACACAGGAGCAGTTCGCTTGCAGTGTGAACGCTCACCAGAATAAAGACAGGACTAAATGTACGTTTTATATTTCAGCACCAGCATTTGTACGGAGGGAGGGATCGCTCTAATCCTCTGGTGTTTACTTTCTCTCTGATGTCTACGCCTCAGCTGAGGAAATTCAGTACTCACTTTTGAGCCGAGCTTCAAGAGCTCATTAGAATATATTAGTTTTATATACCCATCGACTATAGCAACACCAACAACTCGACATCTCTTATCAATGTCCGCCTTTTGGTCATACAGCACGGCTTGCTGAGCCATGTGCAACTGATAAATAAAGAAAGAAACATTGTCCCAACAGCTACTTTACATGCTGCTCCATGGTCTGCCAGTTGGCTATATGCTGCTATTGCGACATACTGCTGAGTAGCTACATTAACATTGTTTCAAGCGTCCCACTTTTTTTTATCGTCAAAGTAGCGGCATTTTACTATTTTTCAAACATTCCGCCATGAATAGGCCCAATATTAATGTGATAGCCTAGTACATTAATATTAGACCTATTCATGACCTAATATTAACATGATAGCCTACTTTACTTTACGCTCCCATATATCATAAAATATATAAATATATATAAGTGCAAAGCACTTTATCAGAGAATATATCCAGCCACATAGGATGTCAGACACTGGGCAAATGTCCTAACTGATATTCATGGGAAACTAGCCTCCTACCAAATGTAATGTAGAGAACAGGAAAAAAAGTTGTTTCTACTACTTAAGTTTACCTACTTAACTATCTATTTATCGATCTGCTGCCCCAGCACCATGGACAGCAGCCTGAATATGCACAGGTGGCCTGCCTGCAATCAGATCAAAAGCTGCTTTTTGTTTAGAATACATGTTAACACATTACACCATTCATACCACACAAGTGTTCCTATGCGCTGCGTGGAAGGACTGTCCTACAACTAGAGGATAGAAATGTTTAAATGAAATATTTCTGATGAAGAGTGAGTGGGATGATCGTCTTTTCAGCAAAAATCCTATTTAAAGCTATAGCAAACTTTATTTTCCATATCTACTAAAGATGTGGGATATGCATTTGCTTTCTTTTTTTGTACCAGGAGTGAATAATTTGACGATGATGGCTTTTTGAAACACTGTCAACAATTCCACTGTCCTCAAAAAGATGCTGTTACTCTCTGATCATTAAATCACTCTTATAATAAGAAAAGTTTAACAGAGAAACACAGTGTGTTTATTAAAGTGTTGAAACAGGGCTATGCACACTTTCTGCATTTCCAGAAGGAGCTGTCAGGTCCACAGACAAACCTGGTGTCAACACACGATATAGTCCAAATGCAGGGAATAATGATGCTCCTGGGTAGACTATCACAACTCTTAAAAAAAAAAGGTGACATGTTGGAATAGCTATACTAAAAATGTCAGTAGGGAGTTACGAGCAGTCTTTTCAACTTTGTGACGTTGACTATTGATGCTCAGAAGGTTTGGTGTGGTTGGTGCGCAAGTGTGAAAGTAGAACCAAGTCGACTTGTTTAGGTGTGAAAGCGACCCTGGCGTTTTTGGCTTAGCATACAAAGAAAACTATACAGGTGCAAGATATTACCATCAGGTGGCCCCAAATGATGGCACCTCTTTGAAGGCCCACTGTAAGATGAAATAAGTTGATTTTAATCAAAAAATGATGAAGCAAGTAGAGCTCTGGAAAAAAATAAGAGACCACTGCATTTTTTATTTATTTTATTTTTTTTGGAAATCATCATTTCTTCCATTCCATTTCAGCATCTGTTGAATTCTAACACATGCACACCTCATTCTACTTAACGAGGTACCAGGAGTCGAATAAAGCCACCCAAGAATGGTAAAGACTCATGTTTGAAATAAATTTTCAATTTATTATTGAACAATGAAATGATTGTTTTCACTTCACTCACAGTTCAAAATGCTGTTTAATAAAAGCTTTGTACCCATCTTCTCTGTCACATTAACATTTTTCAGATTTAGAGTGAATTTTAATTTTCAATATATATGATAGATTACTGGTATTTGGATAGATTATCCAACATATCACATTTCTTTTTACACATTTTACCACCTGAACTCACAACAGGCCACTATCTCTACCACCAGTCTAAGAGCACTTAACAGATTTGAGGAAAAAAATGAGCAAGTAAAATCTCCAGTGTTAATGTAACATTTAAAGGGTTAATTTTAACACCACTAGTGTTAATTGGTAACTAAATGAACTCTTTAAGTGTCATATTAACACTGGTGAGTTTACTGTATAGGCAATGTTCAAAATGCTATTTATTAAAAGCATCAAAGCTCTTTTGTCATGTCTCCTGTCATAAGCATGGTGCAATAATGCGAACAAAGGTTTTTCAGTACTCCATCACATCTGACTCATTTCAACATATTGTGGACAATCAAGGTTCAAGGCATACATGAGGCCAAATATGAGGCAAACTGCCTGTGTCCAAGTCCTGAGATCCTGAATTCCTCCCTCAAGGATGAGGGCTGTAGTAATGGGTTGCTCGGGATCGTCTTCACTCAGCGTGGTCAATACACTGCTTGATGAATCCGAAATAAAAAAAAAAATATCAAATGTAATTGTAACATGAGAAATAAACATATAGAGATGGAGCCAATGAGAATCCTTGTGTTGGATCATGCTGAGCCAGTAGAAGAAGCAATATTCCAGATGTGTCAAATGCAAGGGAACTGAAGGCCAGGCTGGGGTTGAATCTGCTTGATAAATCTGAAAATTAAAAAAAAAAATGAAAATGTAAGTTTCGCATGAAAATAAACCAATGATGTAATGATGAGAGTGAGAGTGAAAGTGAGCATGTCCATCTGTCAATTGAAGAAGCAAGATTCCAGATGTGTCCACTGCAGAGGAACTGAAGACTGGGGTTCAAAACAGTTTGTGAAATACTCTGACCTTCAGAAATGGAGACAATCAGCAGAGTCAACATCAGGACTGAGCTAAAGAGATAGTTTGAGGAAGAGTGTTTGGTGAGATGATTATTTATCTATATGTGCAATTATTGTATTATGTGGGCCACAAAATAAGTTCTATGAATTCCATTAAATTAGTTTCAATTGGTTTACGTTTGTAATCATCAAATTTACAAAAATGCAATGAGATCTTAATTAGTGCACAGGAAGCATCATGAGACAATCTCCAACATGACCAGGCTTTACAACACCATTGGTCAAATACAAGCAAAAACTATGACAAACAAATTAGTCACAAAGACATTTATCCGTACTAAGACTGACAGATATGTGGCTTATGATTTTATCAGTCCTCTTAAAAACATTACTGTTTATTGGGCTTGATGTTAACTAGGTACGAATGGATTTAATTTCAATGTCAAACTTAAAACACACGTGTTCTCAAAGTCCAAAGAAAATGTGTGAAAATAAGTTCACATTTCAAGTGCTTAACATTAAAATACAATTACTTTACTTATGTCTACAATACTAAAATAAATACCATGCACATAATGTCAAAAAGTCTTTGTGGTATTTATCTTGTGGTATCTTGAATCATTAATTCAAGAATCATGGCACATTAGAAAATCCTAATAGTAGTTTACCAGAGCTTCATTACTAGCCCATCTCCAAGCTAACTTCTAATCCTCCCTCCAGCCCCCTGGCAAACCAAAATACATAATCGTGACTGGTTATGTATTCCAATAACAGCAACAAGAACTTTGTGAGTGCTGCAGCACCTCCCTAAACTCTATAACTGAAAGGTGCAATGACACTGTTATTGAAATCCCCCACAAGGTGGCCCCGCCTCTATAGTTTGACAGTAGCAGCCAAGTCAATGTTTAGACCAGCTATCAGAAAAGATTCATCATGAAGCGAAAGAAGAGAAACGAAGAGAAAGAGGGGAAAAAAACATGACATATGTACACAATAGGGGTGGGAGAAAACAATCGGTTCATGTAAGAAATATTATTCTCTATGACTCTGGATTGATTCATAATCTTCAGAAATTAGACTTATATTTTATAGTTTTTGTATAGGCTTTTAAAAATATTTCATTGATATTTTATAGGAATATGTATTTCCTCCATCTCATTTAGTGATAGTAACAGCCCCATTTACAATCGGGTCAGCATCACTACCGCCAGAGCTGATTGCTGCACTCTCATGTTGCGGCATATCTCAGCCTGACACTGCTTCATTATTATTGTTGCGGTTGGCCCTGGAGTTGAGGCAGAAGCACAGTAACAATCAGATATTACCGTTACCATAGCTCTGAGCTTTCATGTCCTATTTAGTTTATAATATCCTGTTCTTTTGTTAATAAACTACATTTTTACAGGTGCATCAATAAACTGCCACATGAAGTGTTTCATTTAATGTGAATTATGGATTGGTTTCACTTTTTGAATTGAATTGCTGACATGAATGAACTTTTCCCTGATAATCTAATTTATTGAGATGCACCTGTAAACCTGCAACAAAAGTTCCTTAATCACTAACCAAGGGTACCAGGACCCCTTTAGCCTAGGCCCCCCAAAAACCTTAAAACGGCCCTGCTCCCCTTCCTCCACCTCTAGACTTGCTATCATTAGCACTGCTACACAAATGTACCCTGTAACCCTTAATTTGTTTGTTATGTACTCACCAAATCAATGTCCCAAGCAGCAGCACAGTGATAAATCCAAAAAGTGAAATAATGAAGGTTGCAGCCGTCTTCAATTCCAACGATGTCAGTACTTGCCAAGGAATGTCCACTACGCATGGCAAGATGTAGGTGGTGGTGATCTTTGCAGTGAGTGCGAATATACAAATGTTGAAACATTTGGGGGTGAAGGAGATGCCCGCTGTAGCACTGCCAGCCCTGCTCACTGACTGACATTGTTCCATTTAGAGCCACAGTTTGGAATTGTTTTATTTATGATACAAGTACAGATTACATGATATTTGTTTGTTGTAAACAATAAAGTAGTACCAATGATGATATGTAAAGACAAGAAAAGAAATTAAGTAAGATTTAAGAGTAAATTAACATAGTTACATGTAACATGTAACTAAGGACATTTACTCTTAAAAGCACAAGATCCCAGGACTTGTTTTTACTAAATTAATACAATTACATACTAAGTTTGGAATGTTTTTTAAAGTACATGTAACTTATTCAAAATGAGTGTTAGTAACATGTTAATAATAACTGAGTTAACTATGCTTAACTTAACTTACCCTTAATTAAAGCCAATGTTTAGATTTAATATTACTAAACAACAAAATGTTCAAAGCAATCCAGAAACCAGGATTTCTTATGGATCATTTCCAAAATGCAATCACCTGTTCATGGTACCATTGCAAACATTCGCGGAAAATTATACGAAAATCCAGCCAAAACTTTTTGAGGGATTTTGCTAACAAACAGACAGACAGATAAATGCTGGCTAAAACATAATTAATAGTAATAAATAAAAAAATAATAATGCATTTGACTTTTAAAGCACTTCTATATACCCAAAGATGCTTGACATTGCAGAACAGGTGAAAGTATGCTTGGAAGGGCAAAGGTTTTGAGGGTCTGTTAGTGGCCATGGTTGGGGCAGTGAAATATTGACCAAGCTGTTATTGGTTTGAATAATGAAAAATATATAAATAAAAAGGAAACAAAAATGACTTACAGAAACATTTCATCAGAGAGTCCTCATTCTTTGCTTCATCTTACACAAATGTCTTTATTTCCAATGGTATTGCACTCAAGGGCAATACAAGATCAGCCTGGAAGAGAAGAGTCACACATTCTATCTCTGGTTCTTTTTTTGGTCACAATCTATCTGTGTGAATTAATAAGTGAGCACAGACACATCACCTAAACTCAAACCTGTTATATTGAAGGACTGTCTCTTCAGGAGCTGAGCAGTGGCATTTACTGCTTTATGCTCTGTTTGCTTTACATGAAGTGTGAGAAATCTGGAAAGTCCCCATTGTTAAGTGTTCAGTACTCAGTATTCACAGCGACCATTTATTGTCAGACAAGACACAGAGATACATATATCTGTGAAATATAAGAAAAAATATTTGTTTTGCAATTGGATTGATTTGACAATAAAAACAAATGTAAAGTATCTCTAACTCTGTTCATTTAAACTTTCTGTTAGACTAAAATTTTACTTTGTTTTACTGACAAAACAGCAGCATTTTTTTTATTTCATTCAGACTCTTATATAAGCTACACTGAGTCACCCAGACTACATTTTACCTCACGTTTCTCTGTGAGAAGCCACATACTCTGAGTTAAGGTCAGACTGCTGTCAGGTAGTCTGTTGATAACTTTAGCCGCCATGTGATATGATGCTTGACCATTGCCACATAACAAGGGTTATGTGTACCAGAAAGGTCATAGGTCTAATACTGTATATACTGTAACTGCAGACTCGTTGGTATTACAAAACGACCTGTTCTCATAGAGCGAGGATCCTGAGAGAGGATTCTTAGTTCTTAAATATCACAAATATAATTCAATAAAACCTAGAAATAATGAGCAATATGGGACCTTTAAAAGATATCAGCCTTTATATTTCTTTTCTATCTCGTATATGTACTTGAAGGACACACCAACACTCCTGCTTCTCTGACTTTAATTTCTGGCACATTTATCATTTCTGTTTCATTTCCGCATAATTGCTCTAAAGCAGTAGCGTGGATACATTATGGCCCTCACAACGCAGCACACCACCTGTCCTGCTACCACCCTATCCCTGGTTTACAGGCTCTCATGGCACTAGAGATGATGGGCAGCTATTAGTGCCACAGTGATAAATGGATTCACCCTTCCAACAGTCAGCGTGTCCATCCAGGTCAGAGCAGAGTGCCCTTGAACATCAAAGCAAATGCCCTGCATGCACAGCAGAAGCCAGTAGAGTAGGATATAAGAGCTATGCACAAACAGGACATTACAGTTGAAGATGAATCTTGAAGTTGAACTTTGAAAGACTGCAACAGGAATAATTCAGCAGCTCCTCTGTCCCAACTAAGCAAAAGTGCACCTACATCTTTGTTATGATAGATTACACATATTTATCAATATTACAGATTCTTTACCTGGTTTGTGTGGGCAAAAAGGAGCATCAAGCAAAAAAAACATCTTTCTGGGGTCTGTATTCTTTTGTTACATTTACTCACATCTGTGTTTCTGTAAGTTGCTGTTTGCTGCTGTTAGCTGCTTTTCACAGGCCTGAAAATGTCATGTTCTTCAAGACGAAACCACAAACCAGACTTCACCATGTTTCCTGATTTAAGCTGCTGCTGAACACACAGCAGTCACTGACAACCCTGCATTTATACACCACTCTACTGCATTGAAAGCTGAGTGCAGTACATGTTGTGTGTGTAGTTGAAGTGGAAGAGGCTGCAGCAATTCCCATAACACACGATTCAACATTGTACTCTCAGACTCTCTGTCCCAGCAGACTCTAACAACATCAGCTGGCCTTCATCTCGCTCCGGTGTAGCTGACATTTTTGTTCTGATGAGGGATAACTCAGCTCTCGTCGTCCTCAAGATAATTCGAAAGCACTCACACAAACCTCTTGATCTGTGATCCGGGGCTTCTTGGCCAATCTCCATCTACAAACAACATGTGTTACACGTGGCATCGTTCAGGATGTTTTGTATAGTTGTCAAACTGAATCACACAGAATCATCAGACAAGTTCAACTACATGCTGACTTATTCTGATTTTTGGTTAAGACTTGTCTTCACCCTGGTTGAATGAGAAAATAATAAGATCAAGGCCTTTTCAGAGCAAACACATGGCCTAATATCCACAAAGCAGGATGGACCAAAGGAGTAAATCATGCCTATACACTATATATATACTGTATACAGAATGTGTGTGTGTGTGTGTGTGTGTGTGTGTGTGTGTGTGTGTGTGTGTGTGTGTGTGTGTGTGTGTGTGTGTGTGTGTGTGTGTGTGTGTGTGTGTGTGTGTGTTGACTCAGCAGGGATCCCATTATACAAGAACATTTAATATACAGGAGAATAAAATGATAGAGAAAAGCCTTACTGCTTTTTATTCCATTTTTTTGTGAATTGTCAAATGGTGCCTGAATTTTGTGTTTTCCTTTAAATCACAGAACATTTCCACCATAGATTTGGGCATAAAAATTCACCCTTTCAAATTACAATTACACTAAGGCCTAAGTAGGGCCCTAAATTACTCCACTTCATCATCTTTATTGTCCAACACATTTTATTTTAATGTTAGGCCAATAAATTTAGAGAATGCCCTCTCACCTCCATATGGCTATGCTCAATATTTTTAAAATTCTGCACCTTCTCCCGTCATTACTATATTTTCCTCATATACACTATATCATATATCTTTTTACAATTATATGTTGGATATAATACTCATAGTAGTCATCAGCTATTCCGTCTTCCTGGACAATGAAAGTGAAAGGAAGCGTTACTGCTACAAGACCTTGACTTCAGCATTGAGGTTACTGCTTCAATTATTAAAGTTATGTTTCAGCCACCACTATAGGCTTTGCATTATACAGTGCTATAAATGGTTATGGCTTCTGTAAATCCTGTTTTGCGCCTCCTTCATTTTTTAGTGATGGGAGAGATTGTCTCTGTCGGGGACCACTTTGGGATTTGCAGTGATTTACTCTTCTTTCCCACATCTACAAAAGACCACTTCAGATGTGAAGTTCTGAGACAGACGGAAGTTTTCAAGGCCTCATCTATAAATAAATATTATGTATGAAAAATAACCATATTTCAACTAAAATTTACATGTGTAGAACAAAAGATCCTTTATTTTTTTGACCAGGTGTCACGAAGAAAGCTTTGTGGTTTATGGCTTCACACGCTGCTTCTGAATCTGAATGTTTCTCAGCAGGTTTCACAAGTAAAGTAAGTCACTGGAGGTAAGGAATCTGTCTGCCTTGTCACAGTAAAGTGAATTTCTGCATGTTGTTTTTGCATTTAGCCATTTACTGCAGCCTTTTAATTGTTGAATAGACTTCTATTATGTTAAAGTCACAGTGACTAGCTTTGGTCTGTAACTGTAATGACATTTCTCACCACCATGAACATTTTATTTGTACAGGAATTGATCTCACTTTCGCATTTTTTAACAGTTAACTGCTTTTTGTAGCTACTGGATAGCTACAAAAAGAAGTTAACTATTAATAAATGCATAATGAAGTGTCTTAAACTTAATAAAGTAACAGGAGGAGCTTAATAAAAGTCTTATAAATTATTGTACTATTATTATGAACCATAGGAATCTTGTAAAGCTTTTATTAACATGAAGCATCTATAAACAATTAACTTATTATAAATGTTCTATAATTTAACAATAAGTGTAAGTAATAGTATAGTATAATAGTAAGTATTCATTAGTAAAGGGATAGTCTTAACACCTAATAATGTTAATAAGCATCCTATAAGAGACTTTTACACATTAACCAACTCTTATTACAAGTTAAGACGTTATTATAAATTGTCCAGTTTTCACCTGTAGCTGAATCATTCATCAGAGTTGTCAAAATTAGGAATAATGATTTAAAAATGTGTTTTTATTATTTTCTGTGTTTGGGTGATCAATGTACATGATGTGTAAGATGTATTATGGCAATTATCTACATGTTCCTTTGAGTTAGTTTATTTTTTTGAGGTGGCCTCTGACATTGTGGGTCATCATTATGAAACCAAAGAGTTTCAAATGAAAAATACATAAATTTGGTTTGAGAAAGATTTTTTGCAGTAGAAGGTGGACAGTACAGTGAAGGAAAATACATGGATTTTCCAATGTTTCAAATGATTAATATGATTTACAGCAGGCCATCAGACAGATGTTGGGATATCTCATTTAAAGGGAAAAAAATATGCAATCAGTAAATTCTGTGAAAAGTTTTGAATAGAACAAATCAACAGCAAGAATAATTCTGTCTGTTCCTACTGCTGACATCAAAATAATGTTGTTTAGGGAGAAGGAACTAAATTGAATAAAATTAGATTTTGCACCAGATGACATGCATCAGAACATCAGATATAAAGATGAAATCTATGTTCCTGTGTGAGCACAGTGTTCTCTCACCAAACAAACCATTACTGATAACAGGAATATGTACTACATCACTGTTTATCTCACCTGTGAGCAGCGAAGCAAAGAAAATAATTATGAAGATCTGTCAACTGGCAGTTAACCATACAGTATCACATCTGTATATTTCAAGTACTCATTTCCACAAAGGCTAATTTTGAATGATGGACAAACAAAATACCAGTAAACCATTATATATGAGCAAACACAGCTGTGACAACAAGATAATGAAACCAATGGCGCTGATCCGGTTAATAAAGGTCACAGAAGAACCCACTGCACATAATGACGGGTATGAAACAGTTAATTGGCTGAAATAACCAATGAGCTCCTGTTTTCTCTGTAAACAGCACATTTTTGTAACTGAGCCAAATACAGATAAAACATTCAAATACAGGGCGACACGGTGGCGCAGGGGTTAGCGCTGTTAGCAAGAAGGTCGCAGGTTCAAGACCTCCTTGGTCCTGCGTCTGGGACCTTTCTGTGTGGAGTTTGCATGTTCTCCCCGTGTCTGCGTGGGTTTTCACCGGGTACTCCGGCTTCCTCCCACAGTCCAAAAACATGCTCAGGTTAATTGGCAACTCTAAATTGCCCGTAGGTGTGAGTGTGTGAGTGAATGGTGTGTGTGCCCCACGATTGGCTGGCGACCATCTGGGGTGTATCCCTGCCTCTCGCCGTAATGCGCTGGGATAGGCTCCAGCAGACCCCTGTGACCCTAATGAGGAATAAGCAGGTAGAGAAAATGACTGACTGACTGACATTCAAACACAGCCTTAAGGAATGTCTCGGTGTGAGTATTATTGAACTGAGCCTACATGCGCATATGTACTGTTCAGTACACATGATTGTTTCTTTTTCTGTGTATGCTTTGTGCACCAAGTGTCATTAACATGTATTACTCTAGCAGTGTGCCAAACAAAGATAAATGAAATTTGAAAATATATTCGAAGGTGAAACACAGCGAGCATCATTTTCACTGATCGATTTTAAGAGATTGGGCTTTTTCGCTTCTACATCATGTTTTCTTTTAGACTGGTCATTTAAAAAAAAATGGTAAAAATCCAAATTTCAGAGAATTTCTCTGACAAAACCAATCTATAAAGACTTTTTCCTTAAAAGAAACTGTTTTCACTCTGAGCCAGAAATCTCAATTCATCATCTATTACAGACACCAAATTTTATACCTGACTGTGTTCTGAAAGCTTTTTCATGAATCATTCGGAGTCTGATTCATAAAACTTTTTATTCCTAAAACCATGGAGAAATAGATTTTTCTATGTGACTGTTGGAAATATTTTATGATTGTTGGACAGGTATTAAAACATCCAAACTCCATCTGTAAAAACCTTTGACTCTAATATGTCAACAACATGAAAGACCCTGACTTTATCTAACATTCATGTTTCTGTTTTAGAAACCTATAAGTGCATATTTACTTTGATAATTTGCATATTTAAACATAACATTTCAGAAAACTTGTAATAAAAACAATTGTCTGAATGTAAGGAATGAGGTGAGGAAGTTGGGGGGATAGTGTTTCGTCCCCATATGATCACCAAAGCTTTTTTCCCTTGCCCGTCCACATCCACAATCTTGTTACTTGTGTGTTTCTTTGTTTTGCCTCAAGTGAGTGATTTTTCGTTGTAAGTGTCTTAGCATAGCAGTTTGTTTTCAAGTGCTTATTTCAGATAATGTTTTTCAGCCTTTTGGGTTTCCTCGTTGTGAGTGATTTTGATTTTGATAACTTTTATAGAGTAGATTTTGAGATTGCAGTTAATGTTTTTCAGCCTTTTGATTTCGATAAATTTTCATAACGCAGACTAGAGTTTTGCCTCCATTGAAGATTTTTGTTTTCCTTAGTTTAGGCCTGTTTTTATAGGCTGCCATAGCCCCACTCTGTCGAGGGTTTTTGTTTGTGCAATAAAGAAACTCGTTGACACCTCTGCGCCTGAGTCCGTGATTAAGACCGGTACTGGCAAAATATAAATGGTATTTTTTCAAGTTTTAGTGTTGTTTTTCTACAGAGTTGTTAATGTGATTTACTGTACATATCCGATTAACCCAAAGGTTGTATTATTGTATAGTAGTTATGAATGTTTATTATGCACTCTGGGATTAATTAAAGATGTGTTGCCCACATGTGCTTTTTCATTTTTACTGAATGTTGGTAAAAGATTGGATTAAGTGTATAAAACACCTTATAAAATTTAATATTTAAAGTACAACAAACTCAATAGTGTCCAAAAAAAATTTGCTGATCCAACTGGTAATAATTATATATAATACACCTTAAAGAAAAACATTCATTTAACATACAAAAAGTGAGTTTAGCATAAAACAATCATATATATATATATATATATATATATATATATATATATAGAGAGAGAGAGAGAGAGAGAGAGAGAGAGAGAGAGAGAGAGAACATAAAATAAATATTTTTGAATTAATATGAAAGTCATGTTGATTGAACAAATAATACTTTTATGTCGAGAACATGAATGTATGAATTTTATCAAACATAACTTGAATATGTGCAGCCGATGTCCATATTATTTTTATGTAAATTGGATTTATAGTAGATGTTTCAAGAATTAAAGAATGTTTTTAATATTTGGAATTTTGCTTTCATGTAATGACTGCAGTCAAAGCAAAAATTGGATTTTTTAACACTATTTTTCAATCGTTGTTTGAAGCAAATGTCATGTTCACGTATATCTTTTTTTTTAGAATTTCTGGCTCAAAAAAACAATTTTTTTGACAGCAGTTTGAATCCACCTGTCCATGAACATGGTGGCGAGCTCAGTCAGCATGTGAAAGCGCATGAGCATGATAGTTGATGGTCTGAGTTCAATTCTCAGCTAAGGTAAAATAAACAATTTAATGCCCACTGGCTTGTTAAGTCCATACATTCTCGCTGGTTGCTCAAAATTGCCTCAATTTACCTAAAATTGCCCAACCATTGCTGCAAAGCAGCTATAATTGATCTTATTCTGTCTGTTCCATTATTTCTTAAATGCTGGTTCCAAGGTCAAGAATGAATTTTTAATCTCACAGACAGGCGTCTTTAAGAGCAGAGCTGCTTACAGAGCACTGACCCACTTAATGGTCAATCCTTGGGTTCAGTTTCTTGCTCAAACACTCAACTTTCTGTCTCACCACTGGAAAAGGATCTCAGCTCACTGCCCCTGTTAAATCACTTCAGCATCTATCATCCATCTTAGAGCGGAGAGGAACGTTGCAGCCGCACAGTAATCATCAATCATACAATACTGAAAATTGACTTGTCTCTGTCTTAATACATGTTGGTGAAATCTTGTATTAAAGAAAATATTTTGTTTATCTATATATACCATGTATATTGAAATGATTTCAATATATCACAATCAAATAATAATTTCAGAATTATCATCTGGAGTAGATTGAACAATATATGTGCTGTGAGGGAGACACTATAAAATAGTGTGTGTGTGAACATATGAGTGTGCATATTACAGTTCACCCTGAACACACATATACGTATGCCCAAGATTGGTTGCTAGCTTAAAATAGTGGACTTCTCAGTAATGGTTTATGGGATTTATTAAACAAGTGGGTCATCAGACAGGAAGATAAATCTAATTTCCATGTTATTTCTTGAGGATTTCTGTTTCACCTACTCAAGCCTCTAAAAGTTAATTAGATAAAACACAAAATATATAATATAGTATTTCTAGAGCTACAAAGTTAGTTAATTAATCCATTAGTCAATTGACAGATTACGAAGAAACTTTTTTGCCAACAGTATAATCATTTTAGTCATTTTATATGTGAAAATGTACAAAATTAAATGCAGATATGGTGATTTACCACTTTTCTCTGTGGATTATGATTAACTAGGGTCTTTAAGACATTTAATGAAATTTATTTAGCAGATTTTTTTTATCCATTTCCTGGCATTTTGATGATTAAAAAGATTAGCTGATGAATCAAGAGAATAGCCATCAGGCAGAAATCAGGACAGTGAATGAATGTTTACTGTACAACCTCATCAATATGCTAACTGTTCCAAACATGATCTGCCTGTATGTGTGTATGCATGCCTGTCTATTAGACTTGTAGTCCAGACCGAGACCGACCACATCAAGACTAAGACCACCTGAGCTCAAGACCGAAACCGGAAAAACAACACAGTATTTTTCTATTTCACATTTGAGTTGTAGCTGCTTAGGATAAATATTAAATTGTATTATTTCAACTACAGGCACAACAATGCAGTGATAATTCATGTCTGTCTGTGAACTCCCTACAAATGTTTTTATCAATTGACTGAGATCAAATTTGTGTGTGTATGATCACTATGCAATTTCTACAGTAGTAGAAGATTAACTCCTGGCTGCTGTTAAAGTAGTGTTATCTCAAATACACCAGTAATAGCAATAAAGAAAACTGAAATATACAATAAAAAGGTCAAAGGGTGGATGTACACAAAATTAGGGGTGGCCTAAAATTTATATTGCAGTACAAATTGAACCAGTCATTTTCTAGACATGCTAATTCCTCACTAGGGTCACGGGGGTCTGCTGGAACCAATCCCAGCACATTGCAGGGATACGCCCTAGACAGGTCACTAGTCTATCATGGAGCACACATACCATTCACTCACATACACAGGCAATTAATGATCTCCAATTATATAAGCATGTTTTTGGACTGTGAGAACCCGTTGAAAACCCATGCAGACACAGTGAGAACTTACAAACTCAACAATCAGCTGTGTTTCTGAGACAGCATAACATTTCAGTGATGTTTGTAAAAGCATTTAAATTGTGCGTGAATGGTATATTCTGAATAATGTCCCTGAGGGCCCCTCATGCCTGTGTGTTCAGTCTCTCAGCCCTATCAACAGGAAACCCAGTAGTTCACTGCTTGGTAAATGTTCATTTGTTCTTTGTTCAGTGTTGATGAATAATAGTCTCCACCTTTGTTATTCCAAACACAACATATGATTTATGCCACACTAAAGTCACTCAGCACTTCACCCTTTTCATCTTCCGGCCCCTAGACTGCTGGTTAAATAAGAGACAAGCTGGGAATAGCAGCGTAAAACTCAGATCTGTATCTGTGGGCTGGTTAATAATTCATCAGCCTCTGAAAGCAGAACGTACCAACACTGCTGCTGACACCTGCAGCTTTTTAGGAACTTTCACCTGCCTCACATTGAGAAACTCGCTCATTACATCAATAACTATGTATAATTCATTTCAATTACTTATATAGGCATGAAAGCTGTGAAATGTACTCCTACAGCTGAGCTGCCTACATTCTCAGCATCTATAGGAAATATTCTACTTTCTTCTAAACTGCATCTGACAGCTTTAGTTACTTTTCAGATAAAGATTTTATATATTTTATATAGAGAAATGAATATACTTTATCTATATTGTATTGAATTTTGTCTTTTTTAATTTCCTCTGATATTACAGATATTATGTATTATGATGCAGTGCTTTATTTATTTAATCTTTATCTTAAATTGAAATGAAATACTCTACATGTATTTACTGATTAAAACAAGCAGTATTATATACAATAGTAATACATAGCCTCTATAATGAGTACTTTTACTTTTGAGACTTTAAGTACATTTTACTGATAAAATTCTGTACATTTACTTAAACTTGTATGAGAGTATTTTTAATGACACTTTATTCACTCAAGTATCTGAATACTTCATCCACTTGAACTTAAAGAACTTGATCTAATCTGTTGGTACTCATAGATTTAGCAGACTGTGGTACATTATAAAATTAAAGAATTCTCCGCAGTATCTGACTTTACTGTAAAGGACAAATATAAAATGGCAAAAGGAGATTAACTAGATCAAGAGATACAGAAGAAAGCAGATCTGTAGTTTATATTTTCAGTCACCCCGACCCTCAGGTCAGCACCGCCCACTCCGATCACATGATGAGGACGCTTCGTCTCTGACTTTATGCTCTCATGATGAAAGTCAAACAGTCATTGAAACTGGACAGGAATAGAGCTGCAATATATAATACAAGCAGAAATTATCAATGATTAACTGGCCAAATGCAATCTCCCAGCATTTATTTTAATAGCACTGTGAAATATGAACAATCACTGCTTTGTTCTGGTTAAAGATCTTTTTGACAGGATGCTTGTACTTTACGTTTCAATATGATGCTACTTTATATTTCTCTCTACTACATTTATCCTGCAGGCTTTATTTATTTTTCAAATGCAGGTTTTAATATTTCACATGACATGAATATGGATCTGAGGACTTCATCACAACTGTCTGTTATTGTGGGATTCAAGCATTAATGTAACAATCGTATTTATCAAAAACACACTCTCTGTCCCGATTTAGCATCTCTCACAAGCAGGATCTATTTTTGATCTGATGGAGAGCACATTCCTGAGAGGGGCTTCGTCGTCACATCACATTACCTGTAGATGCCTCAGCTCAGTCAGGTCAGCTCAGTCTGGTGCTGTGGGTGGATGGTCCACAGCTACACTCAGAAAGCGTCGTCCCTCCTGGGACAACCCTCCCTTGTCATGCTCATAAAATACCATTGGATGGTGGAGAGCGGGTTGATGCAGGCAGAAAAGATGTGAATAATCCTGCTGCTTCAAATCCCTGCAGAAGATTACGAGTGTGATCACACCTACGCTGTTTTTTCTTCAGACTGAACTTGTGAATGTGTTCGCTCACCTACATCCCATCCACCTTCCACTGTTCACTCATGTTTAATGCTCCCAGCTTAAAAAATGTGCTCCTGAGATGTTCTGGTAAGAAAAAAAATAAAATGGTGTGTGTGGTTTGTGTATTGAACATTGTTGCATGAGAACAGCAATGGCAAGTGAAATCAAGGTTGTTGTTATTTCAAGGACATTTCTGGGAAGGTCAGTTGAATGTTCCAGGAAGGTTACAAAGGGAACTTTGTCTATTTCCTATCTACTTGCATTATTTACCTTCTTTTAACAATCTAGATCCCTCTGCTCACTGGTCACCCCCCCCCCCCCCTTTTTTTTGAAGCTGTGGATCAAACATCGACTTAACATACATTTTACATCAGTTTGCCTATTTCTTTCAACAACAGTGTACCTTGAACATGCAGTCCATTCTCAATCAAGTCTAACTGGTCTTTTAATCTAATGGTCAGATCTCATCGACTTCATAGGATCTTGGTCCAGCTTCCTGAAGAACAGTTGCTTTTCTGTTCCATGCATCCTGGTCTTGGATTCTTACTAGATCATTCTCAGCAAGTGGACTGAGAGTTTATGCTGACTTGTTATATTGTTGTTTCTGTTTCCTTTTCATGTTTTCCAGTTTTATCTGCATCTCTGTATTCTGTTTGATGTTTATATAACAGGGTAAGGTTGTGTCTAACTTGCAATTCATTAGCAGTTCTTCTGGGGACAAACCACATTCAAGCAGGGCACCTCTGTAGCTTAAAACGGCTAAATACAGATCTGAGTTGCTGTCCATGGTCTTCTTTAGAATCTGTTTGATGATTTGCATTCCCTTTTCAGCTTTGCCATTTGCTTGTGCATGGTGAGGACTGGAAGTGACATAATGGAAACCATACTGATTTGCAAACTGCTGCCACTCTGTTGTAACAAGGACCATTATCACTAACTACAGTCTTTGGTATCCCATGCTGGATAAATATGGACTCGACGTAAATAATGACACTGCTGGCAGTTGCACTTGAGAGCAGAAGGAGAAGTTAGTAATAGTAATCGATTACAAGCAAAAAGTCCTATTACAATGAAACAAATCAGTTGCAACTTTCTATGGTGCAGTGGGACGCACTGGAATCACCATACGCTCCTTTGTTTGTTTGCTCTGGTACTTCTTGTATGTTTCCTACCATGATCCTATCAATCAACTTATCAATGTCCTTATAAATTCTAGGCCAATACACAGTGCTTCCGGCTCTCCTTTTGCATGTTTCTATTCCAAGATGTCCTTCGTGTAGCCTTCCAGTATCTCTGGACTAAGGGTGTGTGGGATGGCAATTCTTTTACATTACACAACTATTCTATTTTACCTGATCTGATGTAATATTTTGGAGAATGACCCCTTGGGCCAACTACTGTGTATGTTTTCAATCACTGTGTGTAACTCCTTATCTTTGACCAATTCTTCACTTATTGTTTTGCTTTGACATCAGACATTAGCAGAGACTATCATGTTGATGTGGTTTTCAAATTTCTTCTTCAGTGGAGCTCACTTGACTCATCTCTGACACTCGTGATAGCATATCTGCGAACAATAGGTGCTTGCCTGGTGTGGTAACTCAAAGTCATATCTTTGTAGTTCCATGGTGATTATCTGAATCCCTGGCAACACCTCGTTGAGATTCTTCTTGTTGGTTGAAACAAGAGGATGATGGTCCATTTCGACTGTGAAAGTGGGAAGCCCAGAAACATAGCAGTGAAATATTTCTAATCCATAGGCTAGTCCAAGACATTCCTTCTCTATTTGAGTGTATTTAGTTTTAGTCTTAGTCGTTGATCTTGGAGCAAGATGCAACTGGCTTCCAGCTATCTTCTTCTGCTTGCAGCAAGACAGCTCCAAGTTTGTCCTTTGAAAGATCTGTTGAAATCTTCATTCTTTTAGTGGGATCATAATATGCAAGCATAGGGGCATTGGTCAACGTGTTCTTTAGCGTATATCAATTTTTGCTCATTTCTAGTTGTCCACTTCAACTCTTTGGAATCATGGAGTACTTACCTTAGTGCACATGTTCTCACTGATAAGTCGGGTATGAACTTGCCAATAATCATAATCATTCCCATTATTCTGAGTACCCCTCTTGTCTGTGGGGCGTGGTATACTAAGGATAGCTTTTATATTCCTTTCATCTGGTTCCACATCAGCAATGCAATTTTCCTGGCATCTGGCTTATTATCTAGTCCTATGGCAGACATTTACAGTTCAAACTGTTGCTTAAAACGACCACCAATTGCTGTCCACATTTCCCACAAGTTTCAGCCCCTCCAGTTGCCTCAAAGTCTTCATCTTGCTGTTTGAAGTGGTTTGACACACTGGTTTGACAGTTTTTTTTACGCTTCGTGCCATGTGTTGTTCATGTTACAAAGATGAAACCGTGTGTCTTTCTGTGCCGCCATTACTGAACTAGACCGATTAAAACTCTTAAGGGGTGTTCACACCGGACTCAATTGACACGATTTTTTCGCGCAATGGACATGATTTTGTCGCGCGATAAATTAAATTTTGTCACGTGATAAATAAAAATTTGTCGCGCTGTTTTGTGAATATTCGCCAGATTGCGTCATCATGTCCTCGTCTGTTTTGTTTTCTCTCATCATCCATGTGTGTGATCACCACTGTCACTGCGTTGTACAGCCCTGAAAGTCCGAAGCTCCGCCATCATTTCTGGGTACATGATACCGTCTGGAGGTGCACAGATTGGTTTCTACCGGAGCTCCGGTAGGAAAAAGTATAAGACTGGCGATAAGTGAATTTCTCGTTGTCATGGAGACGTGGAGCGAATCTCAATGCTGATTGGTTGTCGCGCTACGTCATCCAGCGAATTCGCCAGAAAAGTGTGATTTTTCGCCACTTCGTGTCCATCGCGTCGCGAAATCGCGTCCATCACGTCGCCCCGCGAAAAATCGCGTCTTCCCATTGACTTAACATGTAATCTCGTCACTCTGTCGTGCGAATTTTTGTCCGGTGTGAACACACCTTTACTATCGCACAACCTCCCCATCATCGTTCTCAGCCACGCCATCTGTTCACTGATTAACAGATAAATATGTGTCTGGAGAAATCCTATGAATATACCGAAAACCCAGAAGGAGTTCTTAAGGAAAATTGAGCGGAAGCACACAGGAGGGCGGAGCCTGGCTACTTAGGCCTAGCTTGTAAAACAGGCTTTTTTCTGATGTAAATATCAATGTTACTATTATATTTCCAGAACATTCTTGAAGGATTATGCTCCGTAACAGCATTCTTAGTATGCTGTGGGAGTGTTACCTGAAAGGCCAACAGCAGGGAACCTTAGAAAATTTTCCCCAAAAATCATTACTTCTGGTTATTAGAGCTTTTTGGGAATGCGGTGGTAGGGTTATCAAATAAAAACCTTGAATGAATATTCTGAGATGTGACCTGTTAGCTGGGTATATTTGATTTGTAACTGTGGTCTGTCTCTAGCGACAGCAAACTACATCATTCCTTCGTCACTGTCTTTTCACAGACATCTGAGTGTAGTCTCTCAGAACAGTACTCCCTTCTCCCCACTGTAGTGAATAAATCATTCATGTTTGACTTCTGAATTATTGAATATATAACATATTACTCTCAGTGAAAGTTAAATCTGGCTGTAGCCAAAAGAAATACTAACTTGTTAACGAACACGTCGAAACCTTTGCTCAAAAAGTGCCTGCTGGAATATCTCCTACATTTACACTTTGTGGTATATAGCTTCTTTTTTATGCTCTTCAGAACATGCAGACCAGAGTCTGCTGTGACTGGGTCAGCCCTTCAATGTGTTAGATTCAATTTGCAGGGATGAATCTGTGCTGAAGTAAGCTGCAGGCGATGACTCATCTGTAATCTTTTACAGCCATGAATCAGCATTTGCACAAACAAGACAAACCCGACAGCACCGGCATGTATTATGCCTTTTGGTTATTGTGATGGGACCCATGCTACAGGATGTGACACCTTCTCTGAGCCAACATCCTGCTCTTATACTGACGCTTGCTCCGAGTTATGTTTTATAAAGGAAATGACTTCTATACAAACAAAAACGTTATTTATCTTTCAAGTACTCTGCAGTTTGGGAAATAAGGAGAAAGTAGTGTGGATATTTAAATTTCAAATGAATGTAGTATCATGTCTGGGACCGCAACTAATAACTCTAAGAGTTGAATATTGAACTGACTAATCAATTGTTCAGTTCATAAAATGGTGTAAAATGTTGATCACTGCTTCTCAAAGCTGAAGATTCGGCCTAAAATGTCTTTTTTGTCCAACAGTCCATAAACCAAAGATTATCAGTTTACTATTATAGGAGACTAAAGAAACCAGAAAAAATCTGATTAAAGAGGATGGAACCGGAGAATTTGGACATTTTCTTTTTTTAAAATGAGGCAAATATTTTGTCAGTCAGTCAGTCATTTTCTATACCTGCTTATTCCTCATTAGGGTCGCAGGGGTCTGCTGGAGCCTATCCCAGCATATTACGGCAAGAGGCAGGGATACACCCCAGATGGTCACCAGCCAATCGTGGGACACACACACCATTCACTCACACACTCACACCTACGGTGTTTAGAATTGCCAATTAACCTGAGCATGTTTTTGGACTGTGGGAGGAAGCCAGAGTACCCGGTGAAAACCCACACAGACACGGGCAGAACAAACTCCACACAGAAAGGTCCCAGACCCAGGACCAAGGAGGTCTTGAACCTGCGACCTTCTTGCTGTGAGGCAACAGCGATAACCCCTGCGCCACTGTGTCGCCCACGCAAATGTTTTGTTTGTTGTGTAATTCAGTTACATTCATAACATAGGCAATCTTTTGTCTTTATTCATAGTTTTATAAGTGATTTACTGATAACAGTCTTAAACTATTTCATATGTTGTATTGTGAACGGAGGCAGAATAATCAGGATAAGATTAGTGCACACTTTATGTCATTTAAACTTCCTTTTTTGTTCAGGTGACCACAGCTAAACCAGCACCAGAGATTATAAACATTCTAGTTATGCCATGATAATATTTCTTGGTAAATTCAGCAAGTGTGTGCTAAGAAATCAATGAGTGTGATGAAGTGTTTTGATTTGTCAGGTACTCATATATTGGGCTGAATAAAAACAGATACTTATTTCTGGATGATTTATCTGTATTTTTCCATAATGTATATTGATAATGCGATTTGAAAATGACATTTACCCTGATAGTGAATCTGTTTCATGCACCCTGATAAACCTCTCTCAGTACACAGAGAGATTTCACAGCAGTTTTGTGATGGTCGTGATCAGATGGTTTGCACACTACAAACAATGTTGTGATGTCAGTATATTCTTAGAATGCATCAGAATGTAATTAAGCTACACTGCAATTACACTGTAGAATAAAAGCTGCTTTACCAGCCACACAAACCTCACAGGTTTTATCACAGTCAGGATAATCACATGCTGCAGCCATACAGATCAACACAGACCCCTCAGGTTCAGTACGAGCATCATTTATGATAATTTGTTTAATTGTAAATCTGTTTAGCACAATCCACCACAGAATTAATCAACTCAAATCAAAATGACAGGCTCCTCTAACCAGGTTCTACATTATTGATTATCGAAGTCTGGTCCTGTTCAGGGTGTATTAGTTAAGTTTGTATTTACATGGTGCACATCAATCTGGTAAACTTAGTTACTTAAAAAAAATCCTGTGCAGGATGATGTTCACGCAGAATTCAACATGTGATAGTCTCACAATTTTTAAATACTTTTCTCAGCTGAAATATTGCCTGGATTTTGTTCCTAAAGCTGGGTGGAATTATTTAGAGAATATAAAAAAAAACTACAAAGACTTTAGGGCAGAGGAAGTTGTTTCACTAAAGCCAGTACAATATCCAATAATTGCCTATAACTTACTGAAGAAAAGGTATTTTATTTACAGGATTTGCTCCAAAACCCCAAAATACAACGTTTTACATTATAAAAAACTTCCCAAATAGAGTATTCTTCTCACACAAAGGTGATGCATGATGGTAACTTTGCAATGAACTAGAAAAGAAAAGCAGATTCCCTTGAATCATATAATGTAAAACACTTCATACATCAGCTCAGAATTGGCACTAATATAAAGCCATTTCCAGATGTTCAGGTTTCACAGAGTTTAAGGACCAACGTGTAAGATTTGTGGTGATATTGCATCTAGTGTTATTTCAGATCGCAGCGAATTGAATACCTCTTCCCTTCAGTTTATTATTCATTATTTATTTATTATTATTAAGATTTTTAGAATGATTATTCTTTTTTTTTCTGCTTTCTGTTATTCTTTAGATGTATTATTAAGTTTCCCTGTTTGTTTTTTTGTTTTGTTTGCCTTGAATTTATGGTTTTGTTGAATACTGTCTAGTTTTTGATATGTCTTTAGCCCTGCTTGTGTTTATGCACTTGAAAAATGAAGCTGAATGAAAAAGATCATCATGGGAGGGGATACTAATTATTTATTATTATTATTATTATTATTATTATTATTATTATTATTATTTCCTGTTTATTTGAAGATAAACATTGATGAAATGAAATGAAATGGTTGATTTGTAAAAAGAGGGCCATGCTACATATTAAAATGAATTTTGATCATCATTTAGACTTTCAGATTTTTAGACTTTAATGGAGTTGAAACAATTTTTGACATTTTTCTTTACACAATTTTTGAGAGAAAGAGCAAGCATGAGAGAGAGTGAGTGAAAATGAGTGAAATAGCAGAGGGGGGCAGGGTGTTTGGTCGACCAAAAGGGTCAGAAACGTTCTCTTATATGGGAACACTGAGAATCTGACAAGGAGCAGAAGCAGCATAATGTGCATGATTTGCTATATAGAAAAATCTGTGTGGCAACGCGACAAATCTGTTTAACAAACCTAAACAAAAGCACAAAATCATTCATGCTGAATAGATGTATTGTGTAACTCCAAAAATAATCATTTGAATAGTGATTTCAATACTGACCAAAATAATCGTGATAATAATTTTTTTTCCATAATCAAACAGCTCTAGTCGTGCAGACCAAATTATCAAACTAGGTGTGAAAGCGCCTAAATCTTTTACGCTGGTCCTTTAAAGTGGATGAAGGCTGTCAGAGATACAGAGTGACAGTGTTGTCTCTGATGCAGTGGAGTCTGTCAGAGTCACTGCAGGATCATAATTCACTGACCTCATACAGTAAGGACGACTCCTCCAGCTCCATAATCAGTGACCCTCTCTGTAGCAGAGCAGCTATCATCTGTTGGACCATATCATCCACAAACACATCTATTCGATCCTGAGCCTCATTTGCAGCACTCCACTCTGATGGCTCACTGCCTCACACTGTCATCAGGAATCCTGGATGACATCCAGAGAGCTCTAATTACAGCTTAATCGTGTGTCTAATTGACAATTCAATTATATTCCCATTGTGAATCATACACTAAACACACTCTGCATTGTTTAATTAAAATGAGCCTGTTTTCATTGAGATTACTGCAAACAGTTTACTGTCAGCTTGATGCATAAATAATCCCAAACTGGCACAATATCATTGGAAATTCTCTGGAAGTGACGCTGAGCCTGACAAAAGGCAGCAGGCATGGGAAGGCTCGTCTAGAGTGGTGTGATTCAGTGGGTGGTGCACGCTTTGATTTCATGGCAACAGATTCAATCACCCACTGTCTGTCTTCAGACAGGTGTCCTCCCTGAGTCCACACTGGGAGCGTTTCACATCTCTGAAATATAAGCTGTAAGGATAAGATGAATACATAGTATAAGGAATATAAAAAAGTACAACATATAAGTAAGCAAGAAGGGTATTGCACAGTCTGTTCACATTTATGGTTATTGCTAATATTGGAGTTGTGAAATAACCCCAACATGCGCAGTAACGAGGGTTATTCTGCAATCTGTCATACGCACAGAAAGAAGATCAGTGACCATTGCTTGTAAGTGTGTGCATGGCATTCTTTTACAGAAAATAAAAGAGTGACAAATTAAATTGTAAGAATGGTAAAGTGACCCCTGATAAGTTCATTTTGGTTATGAAACAGTCTATTTTAATATGGTTGAATCTACATTACACACACTTATGCATCTATTTACCCTGTGCATTATTTTTAGTTCATTATTTTATGGCCGCAACAATTACGTCTTCAAAATACCTGGCACAGGTAGCTAAGGCTCATGGGAAATACTACAAATCTGCATCTGTAAAGTAGCTAAAACTGATGAATGCAGTGGAGTAAAAAGTACAATATTTGCTTTATAATGTAGTGGAGTGATGTATAAAGTAGCAATAATGTGGAAAAACTCAAGCAAAGAACAAATACCTTAAATCTATACTTAAGAACAGTATTTATGGTAACTAACTGGTAGGTGATTAATTGTATTTTTTTTTTTAAATAACTGTATTGTACTGTATTTACTGTATCTGGTGATCAATTGTCCAATACAGTCAGTCAGTCAGTCAGTCATTTTCTATACCTGCTTATTCCTCATTAGGGTTGCAGGGGTCTGCTGGAGCCTATCCCAGCGTGTTACGGCGAGAGGCAGGGATACACCCCAGATGGTCGCCAGCCAATCGTGGGGCACACACACCATTCACTCACACATTCAGTCGCCAATTAACCTCAGCATGTTTTTGGACTGTGGGAGGAAGCCGGAGCAATTCAGTTGTGCAATACAATTCAATTAAATATTGTGACTATGACATGAGAGTAAAATTCTATGAATCATTGTTTTTTTATGACTTTCATCTCATATATATGAGTATATATGAGTTTTCCAAACATATATGTATATAAATATTTAAAGCATTTTTATGTGTGTGATATACCAAAAATAAAACTACAGTGATTTACGTAACTATTTACAGTACTATAGTACTATATTGTTTATTTTTTTCCTACAGTAACACTTTGGCTACTGTGATTTTGTACAGTAATACTTCAACTACTGTTATTTATTGTAAAATATAGAGAAAACTACTGTAACAACATATCCTGCCATCAGTATGACCTCTGACCTCTTCACTCCTGCTCACAGCCCCTTGGAGCAGGAAACATTTATAATAATATAAGAGATAATAACGCCTGATTGTGCAGTGGAGCAGAAATAATCAGATCATCAACTGGAAAATGAGCTTTTGTCCTCGTTATTGTCTGAGACAGAGCAGTGACACTGATCACTTGACTTGATTTCATTATGGATTCTAGTGGGAGCAGCAGGCATGTCTCATTCATCAGCAGCCATCAGACATTTGGCATTATAACGTGTGACTCCAAAGATGATGAGCACTCAAGCTTTATTTTCCCCATCGTGATGAATTAAGGAAACCCTGAATAAATGAGCAGCAGAGAACTTTCAGTCCTGTTCTCCGGTGTGAACACACAAGCTGAATCAACTCAGAAGATACAGACTTTGCATGAAGATAACAAGAGAAGACATTTTCTAACACTTCTGGAATCAGTCCACAGCATAGTTTCCCTTTCAAATTCACTTAAGAAGGTACAGAAGGCTCCAAGTTGCGAGTGAGATGTTTGGTTTATTTGTGTTGCAGTCTTTTTATTCAGTTTTTATTCTCTTTGAATCACACTCTTCCAACCACACTGACACACAGGGGGATGTCTCCTCTCTGCAGCTGCCCTGTTTTACATTGCCTGATTTGTTGTTGTTTATATATATATATATAAACTCTGTACAGTTTTTATGTATCTATTTTTTATGAATAGGTGAATGAATATTCTGAAGAATCTAGTGATCAGACCTGAAGGTGTGGGTATCCAGGGGGTGGGAAGGAAGGAAGGGCTGAGCTGATGTGGCATCAGGGTTAAACAATAAAGATAATGTTGAATAAAGATCTAAGTAACTTTTAAAGATTGTTCAGAAGCTGAACTGACTCGTGCTCAGCTACGTTATATTTCATCCACTAGAATGCAGATTTTAATGTTTTTACATTAAGTTATTGTACTTAAATATACGTAAATATTCAGTTTTCTCTTTTCTTTCATAAATTTGCACTTTGTGTATATTATATTATATATATAATATTAATCTCCCAAAGGTGTCTTTAAGTGGATCCACATTGATAAACTAAAACATAAAAACACTTGTCTTAAGTGAACCAAGTAGTGATATATTATAATAATAATAATAATATATTTTTATAATATAACACAGTCTGCCTAATAAGGACTTTTACTTTTGATGCTTTACTTTTACTTAACATTTTCAATTAATAGCTATTACTTTTTATATGGTATTTGACAATACTTCTACTTCTATCTTCTACAATATATATTATACTATATATCTGAGTACTTCGAAGTTAATCGGGAAGTATGAGCTGTAAGGTCAGTGTGCGTTGATCCTAATTTCAGGAAACACTGCCTACTCTATTTAAGCACATTAATAAGAGCTAAACTCTTCATAAATTAGTTTCAGTGTGTGGATTAATGTTCTGGTTCAGTTGCTTCAACAGTTCAATGAACGCCGAATAGTTGGAATTAGACGCATTGTCCTGTGGGGAAAAAACGAGTTAATTGTTCCGCCCTGAGCCTACAGTTTATTACCTAATTTAGCAGTTGGACAGTTCTTATCTTTAGCGGTTTGATGCATATAAAAGGGTATATTTGCCGCTGCCAGGTCATTTTAAACTTTGCGCGCACTGTGGGTTCTGTGCGTAATTTCGGACAGATGACTCCGAACGCTTGACTCGAGCGACAACGAGACTCGTATGAGCTTGTAACTTTGGGAACTCACCTGTCCACGCTGATTACGCACAGGGTCATGATGGAAGCGGTGCAGCACATTACATCCATGCCGATAAAGATGTTGCAGAACACTTCTCCAAAGAGCCACTTGCCCCCGGTGAGGTCGGTCACTATCACAAACGGCATCACCACGATGGCCACCGACAGGTCCGCCACCGCTAAAGACACCAGCAGGTAGTTTGAAGGCTGTCTCAGTTTCTTCACCACGCACACCGCGATCACCACCAGCGTGTTCCCCATCACGGTGACCGCCGTGATGATCGCCAGCATCACCCCGATAACGATCTTCTCCAGGCGCCCGAAATCCTGCAGCTGCTCCCCGCACGACTCGTTCCACGTGGCGGCCGTGGGACTGGTGGTGACGAGGACGTTGTAGAGGAGCTGCAGGGTGCCATTGATAACTTCGGAAATATCCTCGTTCTTGTTAAAAGTGAACTGAATTCCCGAAGTATTGAACATCACGACAGCGTTTCCCCGATAGCGATGCACGGGACGCCTCGCCAGCGCGCTCCAATTACGCGCATATTTGGCTATGTGTCACCTGCCTTCGGGTCTCGTCCAGCGGTTTTGGATCACCGCATCAGAACTCGACAAAACTCCGCGTGGTTCCTGTATGCTTTATGTTTAACGATGGAAATGTTCCACCCCTACAGGGCAGGATCACTGCTACTCCACAACCAGTAAATATTAAAATTATCACAGGATATGAGCAGCTGCTTCAGAAGTGCTCGTTTCTCAGCGCGCCTCCCCCATAAATCTGGACTATTTGAGGAGTTGCGCAAACCGCACCTATCCGTGTGACGCACAGACAGCTGTTAACAGAACGCATGGAGGGAGAGTGGATTCACGGAACTCACAGGATAGTTTTGTCTATTTATCAGGGTTCAGTTAGTATGATTTAGAGCAGGAGCAAAGGCGCTTTGGCACAGTGGTGGAAGAGGATTATTTATTTAAGTAAAAGTACATGTGCAGAAATATAAAATTCTCCAGTAGAAGTAAAAGTCTCATCTCCCGCTGTACCCGCTTATTCCTCATTAGGGTCGCAGGAGTCTGCTAGAGCCAATTCCTGCGCATTACAGCAAGAGGCAGGGATACACCCCAGAAGGTCACTAGCCTATCTTGGGGCACACACACCAATCACACCTTTGGGCAATTTAGAGTCTCCAATTAACCTCAGCATGTTTTTGGACTGTGGGAGGAAGTCGGAGTACCCGGTGAAAACCCACACAGACACAGGGAGAACATGCAAACTCCACACAGAAAGGTCCCAGACCCAGGACCAAGGAGGTCTTGAAGCTGGGACCTTCTTGCTGTGAGGCAACAGGGCTATCCCCTGCCCCACCATGTCGCCCAGAAATAATAGTCCTGCATGAGAAATTCTGCTTGCTTAAAAGGTTCAATTAATTTTTCCCCTCAAAATTCTACACACAACACCCCATAATGACAATGTGAAAAAAACATTTTTTGAGATTTTTCTAAATTTGTTTCATGGCAAGATAGGGAAATTAGCAGCAGCGTCTCAACACCTAGAGATAATATAGTAAAAAAAAAGTCTTGATAACTTTTCTACTCCAATGTCTAAAGATGATTTTTAATTTGAAGTCGGTGTGATAAAATCCTTCAAGATAGTTTGTCATATATGATATGTAAAAATTCATGAAAAATATGTCATGTGATTCAAGATGTTTCCCTTATCTATATAAATCTGGGCCAAATCTTCCCCAGTGGGCTACAGAGACATTTTGCCATATCCATCAATGCAAACCATAACATTTTTCTTCAGATGTAGCTTGTGTAAAAAAAAATGCATGACTTCTGAGGCAAATATAGGAGAGAAAAAGAAGAAGGAGGAGTAAGAAAGAATCCTTATAGAACAATACAATATACAATAGGTTCGGGCCCTAAATATCTTATCAAAATCCTTAAAATGACACCTCACTCACTGAAAAATCCAGAATCTATATGTTATTTTAATTTCTAAAAGTGAATAACTGTAAGGTTCAGTCTCAATGTTTGTGCACTGGAGGCTTCAATTTTCCACTTGACATGTATATACGTTCGATAATGGTCCACAATTGGTTCAAAGCTATTTGTGAAGTCACAAATTTTCCACTTTTTGCAGATAAACATCGAAACAAACTTTTAGAGTCAAATTGGCTGCTGGGTTTATCATTAAATTGTTAATATGCAATATAAGTGTTTAGCAGCATGTTACTGTTGTATCTACTGGAAGTGGAGCTAGTTTAACTATTTTACATACAGTTAGCTGGTTTTGTCCGGTGGTTCCAAACCTAGGGGTCAGCAGACATATGTGAGCAGTCGTAAGATGATTATTGGGAGAGGAAAGATGAACAAACAACAATTTTATTCTATAATCTGTTTCAGATTATATTGTATTGTTTATGGGCTTTTTATTTGGTGGAGCTGTTAACAAATCATAGACATGTGAGATGTGAGCTGACTATACACTGATATTTGAGGTGTCAAAGATTGAAAAGTTTTAACCACTGGTTCCGTGTTCTATTGTAAAAGCTTGTTATATTATGCATTGAATCAAATCTGCAAATAAATGCAGTGGAGTTAAGTATAAAGTAACATCAGATGGAAATATCAAGTACAGTATAGCTACCTCAAACTTGTACTTGAGTATAGTACTTGAATAAATGCACACAGTCACACAGTAATATAGTTCCTCTCAGCGTGCGACTGTTTTCTTCTAAAACCATTTTTAGAGGCCAAAAAAATGGAGAAATGTTTATTTACAAAAATCCCACATTTTCCTCAAGACTCTTAAATATGATGAAGAGAACAAAACACTGACCTCAGCAGAAATCACCTGATTATAAATAGAATAACTCAAACACACCAAGAAAAAACACTTTAACAGGACAAAGTTGGGTTTTCTTTATGTTTTCTATCCTATTTTTCTGTGCTACTGCTTCTTGCCTCGACTCCTCGTCCCTGGAGACTCATGACAAACAGATGATTTAAACAACAATGCAGAGAGACAGTGTGGGCATATGGGCATTGGCTGCAACAGCTGTGCTGTGTTTTTCCCCCTCCAGCTCTCCCACAACTCCCTCATATCGGTCATCACTGCTCCCCGCCCACCGCAGATGTAAGCCTGCACAGCCTTGGCCTTTTACACACCATTACCTACTCGTCAATCTAACAGACAGGTTAGCGGTGATTGTCACGTCAGATTACTGCAAGTGACCACTGGTTGTTTCTGCTAGAGCTCCTGCTGTCAGGGAAGTTTAATCCATGGAGAGCAGTAGCTTTCCAGGCTGAGAAGACACTTAGTTTTGAATAAGAAACCTGTCAGCATGTTAATGTCTCTTTGAGCCTTTCAGGAAAACTGCTCTGGGAGCAAGAGAAAAAAATCTGTGGATCTGCAAGCAAAATAAATGTTGCTGCTTCATGACAGTGCAATGAGTAAACAATAAGTGTGAAGCAAAAGGAAACAGTCATCAATCTGTAGGATTGGGAAAATGCAAATACTCCTAACTTTTAATAAAGTTTTTTAATCTTTAAAAATATTTTTGTAAGACTGAAACATGGGAACAAGCACAGGGTTTGCTTGATTATGCTGATTTTTTTGCATAAAATTCAGCATGTAGGGCCTGGTTGTATAGTTCCCTAGAAGTGATAACAATCATTATTGGTGATGCTCATGTGCCAAAACCAGGGGTTTTTAAATAAGGGTGAACCAGGGACCATGACCTATTTAAATGTGGGAAAAGAAAATGTTTTTTTTTAATTCTTTGGGAAACAGTACCTGATGAATTGAGATCTCTACCACTTCACTGTAGGATCTCACCCATGTTTCATGTCTTTGGGTCTGACATTGGGTCAGCGGCGTTGTTGGAAAGACAACGCTGTATATACCCAGCATTGTTGCTACGGGTGACGTCACTGTATCATGTGGCCATGATGCGATCGTAGCCCTTGTAAAAGGTTTTATATCCACCCTGGAACTCATGTCCCTTTGTAAAATAAATCCATATGGGTAGATACAATATGATATAATATTATAGTCTTCAAATTTTTTAAATTATCAATCATATATTGTAGCTAGTATTGTGGCTAAAGGATATAATTGTTTGTTATAATTGTTTCACAATTTTACCTGTCAGGTGTAATGCAGCCTGTTAGATGTTGTGACGGCTGCTTTTGGCAGTGTGTGCTCTAACATTTCAAAGTTGGCAGTGATGCTGTTGAAAGCAAAGGTCAAAATGTAAAACCTGAGGTAGTCTGCATGATTACTCAGTTCTGCTTCTTACCGACCAATTCGAAATAATTCTAAAACAATCAATTGATTAGTTGTTCTGTTCATAAAATGATGTAAAAAAATACTGTTTCCCAAAGCTGAAGATTCAACCTAAAATGTCTTTTTTTTTTTGTCCAGACCAACAGTCCACAACACAAAGATCATCGGTTTACTACTGTAGACTACATTATAGACTAACAAAACCAGAAAATAAACAGATTTGAGGAGCTAGAAAACGTGGACATTTTCCTCTTAAAAATAATTAAATCGATAAATCGATTATCAAAATAGTTTGTGATTATCAGTTGGCCAATAACCAATTAATGGACTAATTGTTGCAGCTCTACAAAACACAAAGATTCAAGTATCCAGTGTCAGCTAGTCCAGCTTTATTAGGGGCCATGATAGGAAATAAATAAGTAGAATGCTAGAAAAACACATTAAAATGATTACATTACATTCAAACCCATTTTAAATATATTAGACATATTATCCAACTGTTTGAATTTCAAAAAGTCAAATACAGTGGCCAGTGCTCTTAATTATTCAATCACTTAGATAAAGTGAGCATCTTGAGGCAGCGTTAGAGGGTCAGCAGGGGCAGTGTGTTCTCATTCCTGCTCCTGTTTGATGGCAGGAGGAGGGAGGACAGGCTGGAGAAAGGTAAAGGTAATTAGGGTCTGTAATCATGCTACAGAGTCTGCTAATGCAGCTCATTCATGTTGTAAACTACAGCGGTAGTACTCAGATCCTTTATGTAAAATTAGAAATACTGTTGTCTAATTTTTTTAATAACAAGTAAAAGTCCTGAATTAATTATGTAAAAGTATTTGTTACACGGCTGAGTACAGAAGTGTTTGTTAGGCAAAGCTATTGTTATACCCTAGATTTTTTTCGATAATAGTTTTGAAATAATAAATGTGTGTAGTAAACCTGTCGAAGGGGCATGATTTGCTGAATAAAACTTGAAAACAATTTGTTATTTAGATGTGCTCCTTGTATAAAATATCATAAATTTACTAGTATTGTTTGTGTCTGTAGAAGCTCGTCATAACATTTACACTCCGGTAGTAGCCCCCAGAGCCATTTTAAAATATCCTTAGAGGAAATTTATAGTATACTATATTATTTGCTTTTATAACAAACAGATAACAAAAGTTTTTAAAAAGTTGTTTTTCTATTTTGTAGTTGACATCAATGTCAAACTAATAAGACAGTTATGATCATAAAACTGTAATTGCTTTGTATAAATCATTCTGATTGAAATTAAAAATGTTTCTAAAACTCAAAAAACTCAAGATAACTCTTTACTGAGTAGAATGGAGTACTGAGTAGTCTTATTACTGTATATTTTTTAGATTAAAATTGAATTGGTTTAACATAATTAAATGTGTAAAGACCAACAAATATTGTTAGTTGAACTAAAATAATTAGTCCAACTGTTAAGGCTTTGTGGGATTTACTCAATAACGGCTGAGTTGGAATTACTTCAAATTGTTACCTTTATATTTTTAAGTTGAGCCAGGGTTTTAATTGTTATCCTTGTATCTGGCAGCCCTGTTGAGCAGCCCTGGATGCTGCTGATTGGTCGGTAAGAAACAGAACTGAGTAAACATGCAGATTACCTCAGGTTTTACATGTTGACCTTTGCTTTCAGCAGGATCTCTGTCAGCTCTGAAATGTCAGAGCACGCTCTGCCAAAAGCAGCCGTCACATCATCAAACAGGCTACAATACACCTGACAGGTAACAATGTGAAGCCTGTCAGTACCTCTGATGGACAGCGGTAGAATCTAACTAAATACATTTACTGAAGTACTGAAGTAAGCTGCAAGAATTAGACAATTAATTGATTAGTTGTTACTATTATGTTAATTACTATTATAAATATTATATTATTATAAATACATTATTTTGATAATCAATTAATCAATTTGAGTCATTTAAAAAAGAAAATCTTAATAAATTCTTCTCAAATCTTATTATTTTCTGGTTTCTGTAGTCCTCTGTAGCAGTTAACTGATTATTGGTCGATTCATTGTTTCAGTAACCAATAGCTTAATCAACTATCAAAATAAACATCAGTTGTAGCCTTATACTGAAGTACTGGTTTTAAGTTACTTGCACTTTACTATTTACTATTTTAATTTTATGCTATTTTATACTTCACCACATTTCAGAGGGAAATAAACTACATTTATTTTACAGATTTATTTCCTTTAGATGAAACTGTTCTATATAGTAACATAATGATGAGCTTATTTATAATTCTGCTTTGTCTCAGAATAGTTCACATACGTCTTGTCTTGTGGCCTCTTACAATAAATCAATATAGTTAGTATCTTCCACTCATGTTTCAGATGTTGATTTGTCATCAGTTCCAACAAAGACACATTTCTCCACTAAATATTCCCTCATGTGGTTTCAGATAAATAACTGTTCAAAAATAAAAGAAATTCTCCATAATTTCTTGGAAAATATAAAGATTAAATGTTATTAAATGTTTTTCTTTTCTTATTTCTACCCAATCTATCATCTCTGACACTCAGATTTATCTTGTGACCTCATGAAGTGATTCAGACTACCGTCGCCTCCTCAATTATTAAAATGATGCTTTTACATTGACTGTTAATGTTTTTAATAAGCCGGTTTCCTGCAAAACAAATACTTCTAAGTATATTGGGGTAGTAATACTTCTAGACTTTAACTGAAATAGCATTAAGAATACAGGACTTTCTTCTTCCAGCAGACATGACCTGACCTAATGTTATCAGCCCGTAAGTTGAAGTCAAATGTCTGGATGTAAATTAAGGCTAAAGGCAGACACGCACTCCGGTGGGGAAGATAAACATTGTTTATCTAGTTTTCTTGGCAACAAATTGAGGATTTAAGAGCATGACCTTAATAAGGTGACACAATCGGACATGGATCAGGCGCTGGCCGACAAACGGGTAATTTCATCAATTTCATGAAAACTAAACGTAACCAAGGAGCAGAAGAGGAAAAATTCTTTTGTTCCAGAAGGGTTACAGTGCTGAACTTAAAACATCATCCACATGATTAATGAGCTTAAATCATGAAAACATTATGTTTTTAACAAGTTCTTTATGAGCTTCTGTGTTTTATTCTATTAAATTGCACTGTGTGAAAGATGGCTAATATTAGGATGCGGTACTTGACTAGTAGATTAATTGACTCCACATGTATTTAGAGATTAAAATTATAATTCATACAGTCTGCATGAGCACTTTTATTTTGATTCTTTGTGTACATTTTGGGGAGACAAGGTGGCGCAGGGGTTACCGCTGTTGCCTCACAAAAATGCTCAAAAACATGCTGAGTTTAATTGGTGACTCTAAATTTCCTGTAGGTGTGAATGTGTGAGTGAATGGTGTGTGTGCCCTACAATAGGCTGGCGACCATCTGGGGTGTATCCCTCCCTGACTGACTGATCTACATTTTGCTGATAAAATTTACTTTTATGTAAAGTAACATATTGAACTTAGCACTTTTAGCTATAATTGTAAATTTTTAGACAACAATATTACTACTTTTACTAAAGTAAAAGATCCGAGTATGAAATAGCAACAGCATTTTACTGGTTGCAAGTCCACAGAAATGACAAATCAATGAATCTTGAGCTTGAATCTTTCTCATCATACTTGACAATGTTTGCTTCTGGAGCAGGTGTAGTCCCTTAATTAATCTTATTAAAAGTCCCCTAGAGGTTAAAAGTGACATTAACATGGTGACAGGTTGCTTAAACTCAGAAAGCCCGGCTCAGTATCTTCTCAGCCTGGAAACTGACTTTCCAGGCTGAGCATCTACACATCAGTCTAAGCATACATGAAGCAAACCTCCCTGACAGCAGGAGCTCTAGCAGAAACATGGTAATCTGATGTGAATAGACACAAGTCAAGTAAATTTTATTTGTAAAGCCCAAAATCATACATCACAGCTTAGCCTTAGGGGGCTTTACAGTTCGTACAGTGGCAATAAAACATCCCCTGTTCTTACACCCTCACATCGTTCAAGGAAAACCTTTAATGAAAGAACAGAGGAGAGAAAAAGAGGAGGATTCCTCTTCCAGGATGGACAAACTTGCAATAGATGTTGTGGGTACAGGATATAAAACAATGCATTAGAACTGGGAATAAATTACAGATACAGTATTAAATATGGTAACAGAATACAATGATTTATACTATATGTGGAGGATAGGATGGCAGCTTCCAAGAGCGAGTTAGACCCTCTACTAGTTAGAGTCCTGGAGGTCAAGGGAGGCATTGGACTGTCTCGTCTGTCTGCAAAATGAATAATTTTTCTTTTGATACTCAAAGTACATTCTGCTGATTATACCTTACTTACTTTTACTTAATTAACATTTTCAATTCAGCACTTTTATTTGTCATTGAGTAATTTTTGACAATATTTTGACATTTGCTCAAGTGTCTCAGTACTTGGTCCATAGCTGCTGCTGCTATAAATAAAAGTGTTATGGATTTATTGTGAATGTGAGGTTGCAGCTGTTTTACCAACACACACAAAACTTGCTGCTGCTGCTGGCAAAGCAGGAGCTCAGTATATATAGAGCTCAGTCAAATGTCCACTCAAATAAACATAATAAACTAGAAGCATAATCATGCATGAATTAATAATTGTGGTTCTAGTGAATTGAAATTGAAATGAATATTTTAAAAAAAGAAATCCTTCCTCGATTTTCTGCAGACTTCATTTCAAGTACTAAAGCTGTCAAATATATGTAGTGGAGTGAAAGGATAAAGTACCATGAACTGGAGATGCAAATAAAGTACAAGTAAGAATCTCAAAATTAAAATTAAATATAATATTTAAGTAAATCCTGAGAAGGCCAATGTGGTGTATAAAAAATATTTAAATATATGATGTCAAAACTGAATCTTAAAAGTAACACTTACTAGGTACTTCCACCACTGCTTGCTATCTCACAAGTTGTTTTTACATGAGTTATGATTGATGGTTTGTTCTTCAGGAGGAACTTCTTGTTGGGAAGTTGTGACTTTCATTTATCAATAGAAGGTCAAATTGATTCCTATATCAGTTGCAGTTACCTCAATATGTCAGTAGAGGGCAACACATCCTTTAAACATAAGATCATTTACAAGCACAAACAGCTTCTTCCAGTTTATGCTGTTCATGAGAAGTTAGACAAGCAAGAGGATGAAACTGAATCATTTGAAAACTAACTGTATAGAAATATAAAAGCATGTTAATGTATCTACAGATAACTCTTTTTTGTGAAAGTTGACTGACTATTCACTCTCTAAAATCCACACGTACACACACACATACACAGGCATGCAGGCACGCACACACACACACACGCATGTACACACACACACACACACACACACACACACACATACACACCACAGCAGATTCATTTATTCCTGCAAGAACAAAGTGGCCACCTCAAACCCTGGGGGCATTTCTGTGATTGTTTCAGCAGAGTCTAAGGTAATTGCCAATTTGCCTGATCGGTGAGCTGAGAACTCAAACTCTGTGGGCTTTTTGACTTTGTGAATGTTTAACCTCCATCAAAACAAAGAGACACACGTCCATGCTGACCCCGAGGAGCTGGTAAAGCCATCTCTTAATCATGAGTATTCTTATGTTCAAATCATGCCGTTTTGCATCCAATATACATATCTGTTGTTATGAAGTGAGGTAATGAATTTAAGGAATCGTGAGACATATTTCTGATTCCTTATGAATTAAGTGCTGAGCAAGTGCAGGAATTGGGTCGTTTCCTAAAATATAATCAACTCAGCACATGTTTGCTTTCATCCAGAGATGAAAAAATTTACTCAAGTACTATGATTAGCTATAGCTTTGAGGTACCTGCACTTTACTTGAGTATTTCCATCTGAGGCTACTTTATATTTCACTCCATACATTTCAAAGGGGGGCGACACCTTGACGCTGTTGCCTCACAGCAAGAAGGTTGCAGGTTCAAGCCCTCCTTGGGTCCTGGGTCTGGGGCCTTTCTTTGTGGAGTTTGCTGTTCTCCCCGTATCTATGTGGGTTTTCACCGGGTACTATGGCTTCCTCCCATAGTCCAAAAACATGCTGAGGTTAATTGGCGATTCTATATTGCCCATAGGTGTGAGTGTGTGAGTGAATGGTGTGTGTGCCCCACGATAGGCTGGCGACAATTTGGGGTGTATCCCTGCCTCTTGCCGTAATGCGCTGGGATTGGCTCCAGCAGACCCCTGTGACCCTAATGAGGAATAAGCGGGTATCAAAGATGACTGACATTTCAAATGGAAATATTGTACTTCCTACTCTCCTAATTTATCTTACAGCTGCTGTTACTTTAGGATAATGTTTTTAATATTTTGCATAACAAATGATATACTTTCATATTTAATTATTTATATCCTATTAAATTATCTTTTCTTTTTTATGTATTTGCACTTCATGTGAATGCTGCCAAATATTTTGATGCTGTACTTTTACTATTTTTCTACCAAATGTATCTGAAATTCGCCCCACGTTAATAGATTAAAACATTAGGATACTCTCACATAATTATTGATAAATAAACAAATAGTATAATATACTATTGTAATGTAATAGTTAAAGTATATTTTGCCGATAATACTTGCTGTACTTTTATGTAAGTAACATTTTCAATTGGGGACTTTTATTTGTTATATCTACCACATGTCACACAGTATCATTGTTGATTAATTATATTTTTCATTATTATGTGTAGGCCTCAAGTCACAAAAGGGCAAAGTTTCTACATGTCAGTTTGCCCATGTAAGAATTCCACATATGTGATGTGATAGTGAACATTTGTACACCACACAGATCAAAGACAGAACAATTTAATGTCAGGCGATAAACAATTTGTAAATAATTATTTAAATGCTAGTAAATAAGATGTTATGTCACCATGGCTGAGCCTCTAAAACGTCATTCACCCATGGGCTGGGCCAAGATATAAATAAATAATAAACCATAGAATCCCCTAGTTTAAGAATAAAAAAAATAAGTATGCATTATGTATGTAGTAGTCTTTCAATATTTGATAATGTCATTATTTAGTCAATGGACAGGAAACTTGTGGACTCCACCAAGTGAATGTTGCTGCAGAAACAAATGAATGCATTTTTTTATTTCAATGTATAATAAACAATAACCAAATGGTGCTGGTGTCATTATAGACTTATATTATAATTAGATTAGATTGCTGTAAAAAAAAAAAAAAAACTAGTTACTACTAAATATTCTAACCAGTTAAAATATATTATTATAGTAATGATAAACTATTTGTTTAATGTGAGAGCATTTAAATGTTTTAGTTTATCAATGTGAATCTTATTTCAGACATGTTTGGAATATTAATAGTAAAAGTACTGTGTGTAATATTTAGCACCTTTCAATTAAAATGCTAATTTAAAAAAGTGAAAATCTATTAGAAAATAGATAAAATATACTATATACTATACTATACTATACTATAATAAGCGTATGTAAAATGGTAAATTATAAATGTCAGACAAATGTAGTGAAGTAGAAAGTACAATATTTCCTTCTGAAATGTCGTGAAGTATCAAGTCACGTCAAATAGAAATACTCAAGTACAGGTATCTCAAATTTGTACTTAAATACAGTAAATGTACTTTCCACCACTAATTAGATGCAGATGTGTGATGGCGACAGATCATTATCTACTTAATCTCATGTAAAGTGACCATAAGTGATTGACATGTCCAGTAAACCAATGGTTTGCTGCAGAATGTGTTTACTGTCCAATCAGGACGTCGGGGGGGGGGGGGGAATACACCGTTCATTCGCCCATGTGACGGTGAAGTGCAGACGGATTTGACACCTTGTGCCGTCAGGCAGGAATAGAGAAACACTCATCGATAATATGTGAGTTGTCACACTCCAACTTCAAACACCAGGTTATGGTATTGTTCGTCAACAGTTTGATGAACAGCTAAAAATTTCTAAAAGTAAATTTCTAATGTAGTTTACCATCGAGCTGCAGGGTGTTCGAACACGTGTATAATTCGCTTGCTAATTTACTGAAGCTAGCCATGCTAACTTTCTAGCCTTTCTGCAAATATTAAGAGACTAATGAATAATTATTGTGATTGTAGTGTAAGGTAGCTGTGTTAAAGAATGGGCGAATTTTTAAATTATTTCGTATAATTGCTGTTGGCGGGATATGTTAAGATAATGTCAATTATTTTAACGGATGCATAATGTGACCTAAATTACATGAATGTTTATTTGCTGGCGAAGTGAGTGGATGCGTTATTTTTTTTTTTACTTTCTATGAGGATTTTTAAAGCACTTGAGAGCGGGAGGAAGTCAGTCGGCGCCATTTTGTCTTATGTCACTGTTTAAAATGGAAAGGGGAAATTGTCGGAGGCGGGATTTGCATGCGATTAATGCTGCGTTCAAATGGTGTCGGAATAATAAGAAAAAACGATTTTTACGTACAGTACCTGAGTAAATGTACTTAGTTGCTTTCCATCGCTGAAATGATCAATATGGGACTTTAAGTACAGCAATTATAATCCTACTTATGTTAAAGCATTGAAGTATTACCAGCTAAACATACCTAAATCTACCAAATGTGTTGTGATTATTACATATTACCCTGTAAAAGTATTTTAATGATTAGTCTTCCTTCAATCTAATCACAAGATAGTCACAAGAAAAACTGAGGGTCTGAGGTGAAAAAGTTCTGATACATTAATTTTGAGTCATTTACCAACATGCTTGTTTATTCTTTGTTTCTCAAAAAATGTTGGGAGATTTGACCATGTTTGAGGGGAAATGTGTCTTTGGTGCTGACAGCTCAGACATCTGAAACACAAGCATTAAATGGAACTATTATCGATTTATTAGAGGCCACAAGACAAGAAGTCATTGTTAAACTCATGTTACATGTGAGCATTTTAATCTGAAGAAAAGTAACTAATGCTGTAAAATAAATGTAAAGGTAAAGGAACAATATTTCCCTCTGAAGTATTGTGGACTGAAAGTTTTCGGTAGCAAAATATGGAAACACTGTACAGTTTGTCTTAATTGTGCAGTCTGGTTATTTACACTAACAAAACATGTTTTAAGAAGCTACATTTTGATGATGCATGGTGTATGATTTCCTGTTTTTTTATCCATCTACAGTTTGCTTAATAAAGTGCTTACCTGATTATATGCCTGTTCACTTAGACCCAATATTCTTTGACTTTGTTGTTTCCTTTGATAATAATAATGAGAATTTGACAAAACTTTTGTTACCGGTAATATTAGAATGGATCCGATCAAGCCTCCTGACTGCGGTGGTATGACAGGCGTTCCTTGGCTGGGACGTGGACGAGGACTACAGCCTGAGGAGCCGAATGTAGGACGTAGTAGAGGGCTGCCGCTCTCTCCAGAAATGCCTAGTGTTGGACGAGCCAGAGGTTTTCTCACTCTCGCAGATACGCCACAACAACAAAGAGCATTTCTACCCTTTACTGAACCTGCAGTTAGACGGGCCAGAGGGCTACTCTCTCCAGCACCTGAACCAAAGGTAGGGGTGGGGAGAGGAAGTCCAGAGCCTCTGTCCCAACAGACGCCACCATCTGAAATCATGAAGAGGGACCTCATGGAAAAGTCACCAACTTTGACCACAAAAGAGGTAGATAGAACCAGAAATGTGTCTGTACACATGTGGTGCATAATTTCTAAATAATGACTTCAATATAGAGTTGCTGAACCTTTTGTCTGCTTACAGGTTGATCTGCCCACATTTAAAAGTCAAGGAACAGCACTGCCCTCCATGTTTAGAGGAAGGGGGTTGCTACCAGTAGGTGGGTATTTAGGAGAGATTATGAGGAAAAAAATAAAATACGGTTGACACAACCTATTGATAGATGTCCAATCTGACAATTACAGCTGTTAAAATTGTCAGATATGTCTTGAATATAGACTGTGCCATACATAGACCTCTTATGTATAAAATCTATTTTTTCATATCAACACAAAGATATGTGGTATTTTGTCATAAACAACAATAACAGAGCAAATGTTATCGTTGCAACTACATTAAAAAATGCATTCCTTGCTATATTTCTGACTAAATAATAGCTGGGATGTTTACTTGTTTTAATCACTTAACAGATCAGGTGTCAGGCACTATAGATTCCATCATTTTGTCATTAATGTCTTTAGTCTTTCCACTGTCTCTGGAAAAGCTTTTACAGTTTTCAAATGCCTACTTAATAGGAACATTGACCCTCCATGTTATTGTTTTAGTTTTAGCATGTCTAGCGGCTACAGCGGCTAACTGATATTTGTTCAATAACGCTTTAAGGGCAGGGAGCTCTGCACATTAACATACCACCATACTTGCAATGACTTATAAGTTATGAGTTACATTTATGAGTTCATATATCGTTTTTTGGGAGAAATCCCATTCAGATTAACCTCTAATGCAGGTTGACCTTGTATCACACTGTATGCACACTGGAATAAATCGATAATAAACCACATGAGTATTTCATTTTGTCTCAGGAAGAGGTGGAGGTGGAGATATAGGAGATATGAAGCAGCAATGGATCCCAGTAGGAATCAGCAGCCCACAGAGCATTGGTCAACCTGAAGAGGTGAAGGGCAGAGGCAGCAGGTAGGAGGCAGAGAAAATCCACTATGTTCAATATGTTTTGTTGTCATTTAGAACACAAACTGCAAAAAACCTAACAGGTAAACATTTGAACCTTCATTAGGTTGAATTTATTGCCTTCGTCTGGACAGACGCCTCCAGGTGAAAGTATGAAGAGGGACCTCAGAGAAGAGAGGTCATCTTTGACATCAAAAAAGGTAGTTGGAACCAGAAATTTGACTGTGCACATGATGCATTTTTCTAAATATGACTTCAATACAATGAGAGTTAGGGTTAGCAGCTTTTGTCTGCTTACAGGTTGAGCTGCCCCCTCTTGGTCAACGACCAACACTGGCCTCCATGTTTAGGGGAATGGGCATTGAGCCCTCAACAACCACATGGGGAAAAGGGTCACTACCATTGGGTGAGTATTAGCGTATTTTTTAAAGTTTTGGTGCTTTGTGCTGGTACAGAGAACCTGCAAGATATGAGAGTTACTTGATACTCAAACAACAATCTTTGTTGTGTTTAACAAGGGGGGTATCAGAATTGGAATCAAACCAGTCTGAAATGATGGTACTAAAAGAGAGTTGGAATTTTTGAAATAGCAAGTCAACCAAATAGTTTTTCAATCAACCTTTCAATAGTTTGATATTCTATGTAGATTCTTCCCATAATCTCTGCGTGGAGGGATAGGAATCATAGAACTACAAAAACATTATTTAATACCATACATTCAGAGTCAATACAGTACATTCACTTTAATGACAAAGAGACTGGTATATTGCACCAATTATCAAGATTTTCTATAAATAACGTAGGGGTTTGATTTTAATTTTCAGTTACAATACTTTCAGTAGAGAGGAATATATCCATGCCCAGATATTTAAAATGAGATAAAATAGGGGTCGCAAACCACACCTCTTCATAATTCCCAACAACCCTGCAGAAGCATTGCAAACACACATACAGATAGATGTTGCACCTCAACAGCAGAAAAAGTAGAAAATACAGACTGGGGGCATTCACATTCAGATTAACTTGGATCCATACAATAATTTAATTTTGTTGCAGGAAGAGGAGGAGCTGGAGATATGGGAGATATTGGCCAACCTGAAGAAATGAAGGCCAGAGGCATCAGGTAGGAGGCAGAGAAGATCTGGTGTGTTCAACAGATTCTTAAATGCTCTCACTCCTTTAGTTGATGGAGTCATTGGCTGACATCTCATTATGTCAATGAGATTAGGTACTAGAGACACTGCTCAGTATGAAGTGTTACAGTGCACCTGCAACATAAACTGCCAGAATGTTAACCGGTAAACATTTGAACCTTCATTTGGGCGACTTTACTGCAGGACTGTTACATTTGTTGTCTACAGATTTAACAAGTGACATACAACACTGATGATCACAAACTTGTTACAGTTTCCCTGGCCAAGATTCGTCCCTGGCGACGATGATGGGAATTGGAAGAGCAGCAATGCCGCAGCTCGGAATGGGACGAGGATGTGCTGTACTTCCTCCTTTTCCTCCGGGTCATGTAGAGCAACAGGCACCACTACAACTACAAGTTTCCTACATAGGTATTGAATCAATAAAAGAGTAAACAACTCTTACAAAATTGCAAAAAATAAAATGTGAAACCTGGTTTCTTTCAGCTGGATGAAAGTCTGTTCCGTTAAAATAACTCTACAAAATATAATGGAGAGGACTTTTACTTAAATTCTGTATTCAATCATTTCTTTTCAGTTTTGCAAGAATTAGCACAAGTGCTGTTTGTAATAATAAATGTAACCCAGTAAGTCATAATGAAGATAAAAAAATACAATGTATGTAAATAATGTGTAGGACCTGCTCCCCCTGTTTCCACCACTGAAGAGGCTCTGGAGCTTTCTGCTCCTGCATCATCAAAGGTAGAACTGAAAATGGAAGCAGCCCGGTAAGTTTACTTTTCCAATTCTGTTTTTCTCCTGTGTTCTGAATAGTGATGTACTGATCCAGGTTTTTCCAATTCGATACCGATCCAGGGACTGAACATATCGACCGATATTCGATATCGATCCGATATTACTGTTGAATGAATGAACTGTTGTGTGGGCATGAGGTCCCCCCTCCCAGTACAAGGAAAAAAAATGGCAAAAAGTCTGGTACAAAACCGAAAGAAAAAATAGGCAAAAGGAAAAAGAAGTCCGCTACATACAGTCCGGAATATGTGTTATTTCACGCTTAAACATATGCAATAAAAGCATTTGCTCCGTGATATCGATAAGCTCCAAACGCACACGCTACATCCTGATACAAGAACGAAAGAAAAAAAAAAAATAGGCCAAAGAGTTGGTTACAGTATGCCCACTCTGTCTTTGAAAAGTAGGAAAAAATTAAACATTTTATAAAATAATTTCTCATTAGTACATTGGTTACAGTAGATATAAAAAAGTATACACATTCCTGTTAAAAGACCAGGTCTTTTAATGTAAAGAAAAACACTAAGATAAATAATTTCACTACTTTTTCCACTTTTATTGTGACCTATAACTTGTACAATGCAATTAGAAAACAAACTGAAATATTTCAGGGAGGTGAAGTAAATAAACTGAGATAATAATGTTGCACAAGTGTGCACAGCCTCTTATATCTGGGGATGTGGCTGTGTTTGGATTAGTGATGCAACAATCCAGGTTTTTCAGATATTGATACCTGGACTGAGTGTATACCTGATACCGATCCAATGCTATTTTTGAATGAATGAACTGCATACCTTGTAGGGATGCACATTTTGGATTTTTTTATGACTGTTAACCAACGCCCTTTAATGGTTAATAACCATTAACCGATAACATTTAAATGCCCTTCCATGCTGCCATTCCAACATACTACCATTTAGACATATCACCATCCCGAAATACCGCTATTCCGACACACAAATGTCACACCGTGTACTAGACAGAGTTTCAGGAGTTTTTAATCATAGATTGGAGGGATGTTGGAATGGCGGTTGCCTCCCCTATTTTATTTTAAATTTTTTTTTTAGTACTGTGACCCATTTAAAAGTGCTGTGACAAAATTCTCATGGGCTTTATTTATTTTTAAATGTGCAAAAACAGGCAAATAAACATCAACCAAATAAACAAAAACAACAAAATATCAGGATTTTTCTTATCTCAACACCTGCAGCACTGCTGAACAGAATTAAAACAGAGAGAAAAAGGACAGCGGTGTAAACAATTCAAAACCGATTGAAATTTGTTTAACTTTGTTGTCAGACTCTCTAATGAACAAAAACAACACCCTTTTAATCAAACTGTCCTGTGCTGCATACAAAGAAAATAAGTCTGACCTGTGTATCAAAATATTTTAAATAAAATAAATAGCCATAGCCACCAGAAAAAAATATAAAAAAAAGCAACAGCCACCAGATAAAAACAAAACTTACATACACATGAATCCCCTTGGTGCTTCGAAAAACTCCTTTAACGAGGTTCTCAGCCCTCAAAATCAAATAAATGGGCTAGGCCACCCTCAGTCTTCCCTCGCCATACCGATTTGTTTTCTTTTTACTGTTTTTTATTAAGAAAAAGCAGCATGGTGACATGCTCTGGGGTCAGCCTGGTGCGCAGCCGGTTTACTGTGAGACCTGCAGCGGAGAATATGCCCTTAAATGGGACCGATGTCCCAGAAATTGTCCCACACAGAACTTCTTTTTGCTCTCTTCATCGTCGCTGTAAAGTGGGCTGTGATGGAAAGCATGTGATGGCACATGTTACACCTGTCGACACGCCGCCATGAGTTGATTGAATTGCGTAGCTTAAAAACAAAATTGACTGTTAGTATTAATCGGTTTGAGTTACTGTTATCGGTTAACGGTTAAACAGTTAACCATGTGCATCCCTAAAACCTTGTCATGTGAGTGAGGCGTCAGGCTTGATCTAAACATTAGCCCTGTAAAAAAGGGGGGGGGGGCAAATTAAAACAGATATAAATCTATTTAATATTATTTATTACCGAATAACAAATGCACAATGCACACACATTGGTGTTAAAAAAAATGTCATTTATATATATATATTTTAAACTAACTTTGAATGTATAAGCATCTTATCACATTCAAATTTACACACAGTTGTGTGTTATGGAGATAAAGATTATTTTATTTAATGTTAACAGGCATACTGTCTCACCGGTCTTTATATGTTGGATCCAGCAAGGTGGCAAGAGCATACACGGGTTCATCTTACGTAGTGTTGAATCGATTGTTGACAGAAGGCTCGTTTTCATTGTTTTCATGCCAGAATTGTTTTCATTTTCCTTGGCCAGGATGCGCTTGAGGACTGTGACAGCTGGAATAACATCAGTGGTGGAGGCGGACTTTTGAGCTGACTTTTCTAGTGAGCTCTTTAAATGGTGCTTAAGCAGTCATAGTTTTTTTCCAGCCCACTGATTGATTGTCACTGTTTCAGGCAGGACATTATCAGCAACATAGACACCAAGGGTTCTCCTTCGCCCCAGAAGACTTTCTATCATATATTACGTGCTGTTCCACCTCGTCTTGATGTCTTGTTGCAGAGGTTAATGTTGCGTTTGTGTCTGGAACTGGATATCATGGAGCCTTGAATATATCCTTTGGCTCAAGTTGTTCCAACAGGTGGCAGAATCATTCATTATCAACAACAGTAAGGGGCTGGGAATCTGAAACAAACTCCATTGGATCTGGTACATAACATGTTTGTTGCTTTTGCGTTGCTGACTGGAAGTTTGTCCCATCTTTGCAGTGCATCCACTAAAGTTAACCATTTCATCTTGCGCTCTGCCTTCATTCAGAGGTCTGCATTTTCTTTAGTATGGTGCTTTTGGAGGTGCTTATTTAAGATTGTGGTGTTGTATTTAGCAATGTTATCACCACTCCTCGCATTTTTTTTGTTGCAGATATTGTACATAGAAGTCGAACCTGTTGGCGTATCAATTTTAAATGAAAGACTTGGGTTGGTCCGGCACTTGGTCCATGTTTCTGTGTTTGCTAGCTTGCTGTGCATGCTCAGAGTGCTGATGTACCCAGCTTGCAAACACAGAATTGAAGTGACCAGATGCAATACCTTATTATTGTGTATAATATTGATTAAAAAAAAAAAGTGACTGGATCGGAATGCTCAATCAGCCTCATTCATCAGATATCCGATCCAGCTAATTGGTCAATATCTTAGCTGATATACGATCAGATTGGTGCATCTCAAGTTCTAAATTAAACAATTTCATTCAAACAACACAGCACACACCTTTCACCAATCAAAGATCCTCTGAATAACCCCAAACAAAGTACAGCTCTTCTAGTAGCTTTTCATTACATTTTTGTAGCCACATCTTCTGGCACAAGCCATGGTCCACAAAGAGCTTCCAATGCATCGGGGGTTCTCGTTGTTCAAAAATATCAGTCAAAGAATAAAAAAGGATTTCCAAGGACTTATATATACCATGGAACACAGTGAAGATAGACATCATCAAGTGGAGAATATATGGTACAATAGTGATGTTACCAAGAACAGGACATCTGTTCAGAATTGATGATAAAACAAAAAGAAAACTGGTCAGGGAGGCTGCCAATAGGCTGGCAGTGCCACTGAAGAAGCTGAAGGAATATCTGACAAGGTTGGCTTTGTATTACGTGACAACAATCTTGTCTTCTTCATATGTCTGGGCGATTTATAGTGGCTATTAGGTCTGAACGACCAATCATTTTAGATTTAAAACTGCTTTTAGGCACTGCAATCTTGAGATAATCAAATATTTTAACCCAGATTTGATGTTTTTGTAACTATTTTACACTCATGCTACTATCCTGCCAAGCTCACCAATCAGAATTGGCATCTTGCACAAGGAGGACAAGTCACATGTTCTGGAGTCTAGTCAGTGTAAGCTGGTCATCATTTTCTAAAATGGACATCAGCAGGATTTGAAGCAGAATCAAAGAAAAATGTGAATGAAACTGAAATCGCAAAATCTGCCACAAAACACACGTCAATATTTTCTTAAAATTGTTCAGCTCTAGTATAACATTCAAGCACGACAGCCCCCACCGGCAGGGCTGTCGTTTATAAATAATTAATCCTTCTTGTTACGCTGACCAACAAGCACCAATATGTACATGTAACACACCAAAATGTCAACAAGAAACTCAGCTACAAGTTTATAGAAACCATTATTATCTTAACAAAACATCATTTCAACCACAAGCAATATGAGCATATAGCGAAAACATAAAGTAAGTTTCTGCATTTTCGTGATATTTCTCCAACACTATTCTCCACCAGTACACAGGGTATCGTTAGAAAGCTCACACTCCTATCTACACAGAGGTACAAAGCTTGTCTCTATAACAGGGGTGGGCAATCCTGGTCCTGGAGGGCCGGTGTGGGTGCAGGATTTTGTTCCAACCAAGAAGTAACACACCTGATTCTACTAATCAACCTCTAGAACCATTGCCAAGGCCTACATTAGTAGAATCAGGTGTGTAACTTCTTGGATTGCCCACCCCTGCTCTATAAGATGTACACTAACTCCTCAGTCTTTCCATGAATGGCCAAAAGACCTTTTCGTTTTAGTGATACAACAATAAATTACGTCTTAGCTATGCTATTTTTCAATAGAAAGTTGTTGGAGCTCATAAAAACAGTGCAATCTGCTACTTCTAAACCTTCATCATTTTGAAGTTATTTTTATACAATCCATACTGTTTATGAAGTTATAGACCAGATTATTTACAGAGTGTGATAATTTATCTTTGTAAAACCTGTCCTGACACGTCCCCATGGTGCATGATACCTCAAATTAGACCACATGAATCGATTCTATTGGCTTAGACGATTCCATAGAGGTGTCAATCACCCAAATTGACCAATAGGATCTCCAGATATTGCTGCGACTGTTCCTCCTTTTGTCCAGTTTTACGCGCACAGCCCAGCTCAATGCATATTTGCCCATAAAATAGATAATTATTAAATTGTATATTATTTAGTATGATTATATATAATTTATCATGGTACATGTATATAATTATTTGGCAAATTATATGGTATATATGTAATTATTATTGTAATTTTTGAGAATGTGCCAAATGTGCTGAATGTGCCAAAATCCGATCCGCCTGGACATACCTCTAATTAAACATCTCTAAAATCAGTATGGTTCATCCTATAAGGCTGAACATTTGCGCAATTACTTATAAGACTATACACTCACTGGCCACTTTATTAGGTACAGCATGCTAGTAACGGGTTGGACCCCCTTTTGCCTTCAGAACTGCCTCAATTCTTCGTGGCATAGATTCAACAAGGTGCTGGAAGCATTCCTCAGAGAGTTTGGTCCATATTGACATGATGGCATCACACAGTTGGCGCAGATTTGTCGGCTGCACATCCATGATGCGAATCTCCCGTTCCACCACATCCCAAAGATGCTCTATTAGATTGAGATCTGGTGACTGTGGAGGCCATTTGAGTACAGTGATCTCATTGTCATGTTCAAGAAACCAGTCTGAGATGATTCCAGCTTTATGACATGGCACATTATCCTGCTGAAAGTAGCCATCAGAAGTTGGGTACATTGTGGTCATAAAGGGATGGACATGGTCAGCAACAATACTCAGGTAGGCTATGACATTGCAACGATGCTCAATTGGTACCAAGGGGCCCAAAGAGTACCAAGAAAATATTCCCCACACCATTACACCACCACCACCAGCCTGAACCGTTGATACAAGGCAGGATGGATTCATGCTTTCATGTTGTTGACGCCAAATTCTGACCCTACCATCCGAATGTCGCAGCAGAAATCGAGACTCATCAGACCAGGCAACGTTTTTACAATCTTCTATTGTCCAATTTCGATGAGCTTGTGCAAATTGTAGCCTCAGTTTCCTGTTCTTAGCTGAAAGGAGTGGCACCCGGTGTGGTCTTCTGCTGCTGTAGCCCATCTGCCTCAAAAATCGATGTGCTGTGCGTTCAGAGATGCTCTTCTGCCTACCTTGGTTGTAACGGGTGGTTATTTGAGTCACTGTTGCCTTTCTATCAGCTCGAACCAGTCTGGTCATTCTCCTCTGACCTCTGGCATCAACAAGGCATTTCCACCCACAGAACTGCCGCTCACTGGATATTTTTTCTTTTTCGGACCATTCTCTGTAAACCCTAGAGATAGTTTTGCGTGAAAATCCCAGTAGATCAGCAGTTTCTGAAATACTCAGACCAGCCCTTCTGGCACCAACAACCATGCCACGTTCAAAGTCACTCAAATCACCTTTCTTCCCCATACTGATGCTCGGTTTGAACTGCAGGAGATTGTCTTGACCATGTCTGCACTGAGTTGCCGCCATGTGATTGGCTGATTAGAAATTAAGTGTTAACGAGCAGTTGGACAGGTGTACCTAATAAAGTGGCCGGTGAGTATTTTACTGATCCATGGATGAATTGGGCTACTAACTCATGATTTTCAAGTGATTTTCAACCTAAATAGATGTTTGTTTTTTGGGGGCAGAACAATTTTTTCACTTTTTTGCTTTATTCTAACTGGATGTACTTTAACACTGTACATTTTAATTTGATTCTGGCTTGACTTCTACAACTATCCCACAGGCATTGGCTTTATTTTAAACCCAAGATCATTCAGAAAACCCCTGTAGTTGTGGAGATATACTGCATTAAATCTGGGCATGTAATTTTGGAGTTAGACTGATAAATAGGCCTAGGGGGGAACAGGTTAAAATGCATGTGGGAAAATGTGTTATGGTCAAATGAAACCAAGGTTGAACATTTTGGCCATAAATCCAGAAGGTATATTTGGCACAGAAATACTGCTCATCACCAAAAGAACGCCATACCTACAGTGAAGCATGGTGGTAGCAGCATCAGGCTTTGGGGCTGAATTATGAACTGTTCCATTTACCATTCAATGCTGGCAAAAACATTTAGTTTTATTTAGGAAAATGAAGAGGAATTTCATCTTTCAGCACAATAGTGACCCAAAATACCCATCCAAATCCACAAAATAACGGCCCAGCCAGGTGTGGGGTGATCTGAAGAGGGCTGTGCACAGCAGATACCCTCCACATCTGTCAGATTCACAGCGGTTTGGTATAGATGAGTGACCAAATATTGCCACATCAGAATGTTTTTTACATCACAAAAACCTTCTATTTTAACAGGGGTGTGTAGGCTTTTTGTCCACTGTATTTAACATTCATAAATCACGATGGAACTTTACTGATGCTCTCAGTCGCTGACTTTTCAGGTGATTCACGATGGTGTACTGGAGTCCTGTTTGAGAACCCAATATTTACATTTTGCATTGTCATTTTAACATATAATGACCCAACATTACATCTTTTTCCCCTGTTATTTTGCCTCAAATTTGTCTCCCTGCCCCACCACTGTGACACTGCTTCTCTTGCTTTAGTAATTTTGGATGAAGTCTTCCCTCTGCTGGTACAGAGTTGGCATATAGTGTGAATGCTCCAGAGAAGTATTACATTGTTGATTAAGTGCTTAAGTTCATTAAATGGTACATTTTTATAAATGAAATTATAAACAGCAATGACTTGACTAACCTTTAATAAATAACTTCACAGAACAGACTATATTTGTGATATTTCCTCATGTACGAAATGTACAGCATGTGCCTTCTGGCTGTCAGAATGATCTTTGTGGTGTGTTCAAGTGCAGGATTTGACAGATTTGACCTCATAGACTTATACTTTACTCTATATATATATATATATATATATATATATATATATATATATATATATATATATTAGCTCATCTTGTAAGACAATGTGCTGTTAGTGTCTTGTGTTGTTGTGTTAAAATTATCTTTGTGCGTGTATGTTCTTCTCTTTGCAGTGAGCCAATTAATAAGGCTGGAACAAAAGGAAATGTTGTAAATCTTGGATCCAACCACATCCCAATTTGCTGCAAGAATGAGGCTGTTTATCAGTACCATGTTACATTTGTGTAAGTATCACTTATTTTTGAGTAGCCATTCAACACATACTTTTGGAAATTATTGAATGTGTGAAATGTTAGCCAGTGTTTGCCATCACACAAGTATTTATTATACTCAAAAACTACTTACAGTGAAGCAATAAAATCCTAGAGCAGACATAATGAAAGCTGTTGCAAAACAACTGTTTGTTGAATTAATATAGCCAGGTGTATACTCAGCTTGGGTGGTATCAAGGTATAATGGTATAACAGGGTATTCAGAAATTCCAGATATGATTTTCAATATTATCATCCAGATGCTCCTTTCTATTTAAGTGTTAATTTGCGGTTTAGTATTACAGTGCACAGCACCTGGCATCCATCTATGCAGCTCATCACTACAGTGAGCATAGCCAGTCCACCTGAACCCTGGTGGGAATTAAATCTCATGTTTCAGGAAGCAGCAGCATAAATCAGAGACATGTGGAGCATTGACAACACTTCTCTCCAGTGCTGTCTTGAAGCTCCCTTCTAGTTTTTGTTTGACATTGATATAAACTTGTGTTTATATTTGCAACCTTGAAAAAAGCTTCACTGAGCTTGTTTGTGTTTTAAATGATAAACACTTTTCTTCAAATCCCGTTTTATGCTAGTTTTAGTTTTTGGTTTGGTTTGATATGTCAAAGTGAGCAAACTAATTGGCAGGTCCTATAGCTAATGATGAGCTTTAATATATATATATATATATATATATATATCTCAAACTTCAAAAAACATCAAAAGACAAGCCAAAGTAGCCCAAACCTCCTAAGGGTTACAGGTCAGCCATCTTAAGTGAATGTGGGCTGAATCACAGATGTAGTATAACTTCACACTCACCTTCTCACACAGGAAATGTCAAATGTATGAAAAGATCAATGCCACCCAGGTCTAGTCAATACTGGTAATTGGGTCTCAGATATGTGAATGTATTTATAGAGGTCATGTGCATTTCCAATATTATCTTCCAGCCCAAATGTTGAATCGATGGGAATGCGTTTTGGCATGATGAAAGATCACCGCTCAACCACAGGGGAAGTAGTGGCTTTTGATGGCTCGATACTCTACCTGCCAGTGAAGCTTAATGACGTAGGTGCCTCATGGAGTGATGTTTTACTGATGCAGGAAATGACCCCGTGGCATGTTCTGTTTCGTTCATGAAAAAATGAGTTCATTTTTAAAAGCTCTTATTTTAGATGCCTGGATTCCTACATTTCTCTTATACTGTAGAAACTTTTTGACATTTTTAATGGAGTTTTAATTTACCATTTTTAAATAAAATCTTTTTCTCTAACCAAACTAAGAAGACCCAAAAAACAGTTTTTATGAGCACAAATAAATGATTACCAAAGTAAAATAGTTCTATAGGTTTATGTGAATAAATCAGTTAATAGTCGACAAGTCAAACAGTGAAAAATAAGTCTTGACATGTCTTGTACATTGTAGTTGCCTGTACTAAACAAGTTAAAGCGATTTTGCATTTCAGCCATTTCACAAAACAAAGTAAAAATAAGTAAAAAAAAAAAAATCTGGTTGAAAATAATCACCTATCCCTACTTCAATGTATTGATTGTTTATTGTGTTTAATTGTACAGTGTATGTACAATTGTACAGTATTCATTACTATGCCGAATGTCCCATTTGACATGGTGCTGAATTCCAGATGTTTTTTGTTTGTTTGCTTGTTTTGCGAAATATTTTGATTCCTGTGCAGGTGGTTGTTCTCAAGAGTCTGAGACGGACTGATAACGAGGAAATAGAAATCAAAATCCAGATGAAAAAGATTTTGCCACCCAACTCCGATCTGTGCATCCCGTACTACAATGTGGTGATGAAGAGGTACTTCAGTTCTGGGTTGTACTTGAATTATTGTCCGTGTAGATTCTCACTCATCCAGGTCATTGTAGTCAAGGAGTTAAGTTGTAAGCAACTGGACTTTTTCTTGGAGCTTGAAGACGTTTCAGCTTTCGCATGAAAGGTGAAACGTCTTCAAGCTCCAAAAAAAAGACTAGTTGCTTACAACTTAACTCCTTGAGTACTTGAATTATTTTTTTTTCAATATGTAGATAGATGATGTTAAAACAAATCCCACCATTTTAGTTCAGATTGAGATTGCAGTCCATGCGAATGTACCAGTCCAGTGAATGTACCATGCAATCTCATAGGCTTTGCCCAAAGTGGTGTAACTCAAAGTTCATGAGACATCAACATGCAGTCGCTTGTTTCTACGTCTACAATAGATGCACAATCAAGCTTGCTGCTATGTGTTGTATATTAAGGTGATATTTCAGTGTTGAACTACTCTGATTGTATGAAAATTCCTTACTGAACAGTTCTTCATCTGATTTTTTTTAAAATGGAGATTTACCATACAGCAGGATAAAGTAATCATTTATCATCCATTACCATCATGTTGTTTCTTCTTCATTCACAGTTCCTGCAGATTATTAAAAAATCTGAATTATATTTTCAGAAATGATCGCAGTCTTAGTAGTTTTATCTAATATGAAGTGCAACAGTGGAACATTTTTCATTGCATTTTTCAGTAAGTTGATTGTAATTTGACATGATTATCATATAGAAATTTAATTTCATTTATTTCAAAAGGTGTTTGTTTTTTTTTTTTTTTTTTTTTTTTTTTATAAATAGTCAAAATGAAAGTGTTGTGACAGCCTGAGCATTTTAGCATTTAATTCTGTTTCAAACAAATCTGTGTCAGAAAATTCTTGTCATCATTTTTATAATGAAGAAAAGTAATCAATAATAAGAAGCATGCCGTTGCTATTATCTGTTAGTATTAGGACCTGACCCCATGTTGTTTTTTTGAGGGTCATGAAAATCATTGGACTGAAGCTGGTCGGACGAAATCATTATGATCCAGAAAGTGCAGTCATTCTCGGAAAACAGCGGTAAATACAGATTTAGTTTCACGTCCGAGGCTAGTCTCCAGCTGCTGAATATACTCATCCTGTTGTCTATTTGTAGGCTGCAGGTGTGGCCAGGATATTCTACCTGTATCAAACGTACAGATGGTGGCCTGTACCTGTGTGTCGATGTGACTCACAAAATCTTGCGGAATGATTCCGTGCTGGATGTCATGTGAGTTCACACAGCAAGTCAAGTTCATTTCTATTTCCCCTGTACGGCAGTTCTCCGACGTGTTCGTACAGGTTTAAACATTGAATGTATTACAGGGTTCCTACACAGTATGGAATTGGATTTAAGTATATTATTGAATATGAAAAAAAGAAATTATGTAAAAAATATTCGCTTCCAGTACCTACTGTTTTCTAAAATATACAATTCAGAATTCAAAAATTTTCAGAAAACTTCAGTGACTAGATTTGTTTATAAAAGAAAATACGGCATATATACCGTCAACATTGATAATGTTTAAAAACCCTGAGCTAAACATCAATTTTAAACCACTAAACTCAAAAGGCAAAAGTAAGCAAAAAAGAGGAAGAATGACCTTTTTTTCCACCTCTGTCTGTCAGGAACCTTCTCTACCAGCAGCCCAAAGAGAACTTCCAAGAAGAATGCACCAAAGAACTCCTTGGCAGTATCGTCATCACCCGCTACAATAACCGTTTGTACCGCATTGATGCCATCGAGTGGAACAAGTCACCCAAAGACGTCTTTACCTTGATGGATGGTACAAAAACCACATTCGTGGAATATTACAGGTAAGACTGTTCTGTCTGTGATGCCAATAAATGGAGCATGAAAGTAAACATTAATAGAATAACCGGTTTGTGTATGTGGGCTTTGAAATTGTGGCATTATGTTTGGCCATTGGTTCTGGTTTTAGAGGTTTTCTTTTAAATGTGAAGAATTTATTAATTGTCCTTAAAACATACTTCCTATTGCAACAGCAAGAACTATGGTATCACAATCAAAGACATGGACCAACCTCTGCTCATGCATCGGCCGAAAGAGAGGTCCAAACCAGGAGGGAAGGTAAAACTGTCGGGTATTTCTCTTCTTTAAATGCATGGTGATATTAAACTCTGAACACTCAGCAAGAAAAAAATAATTTCTTGAATCAGACTGCCCCGATTGAAAAGAGTGTATATTGAATCCTAAATGAATCTCTGCCTCTGGATTTATTTTGCATATCTGATCAACTTCACACTTGACAGATGTGTAACGGGACTCTGTGTAACTTCATCTCAATAAAGACACCTGAGGGAGTAAGGGAGTCACCTGTCACATTACACACGTTACAATTAAACTTATTAAACCTTATAAACTGAACAAAAACACCCATACATGCCGCTGCTGCCATGGGAGGACTGGCAGAAATGTCGAATCACATCTTTTTGGCTAATTTACTTTCAGGAGAAACGAGGAGTCAGATGTGGACTAATCTCACTCTGGTGCTTGTTTTCTGCTCCTTCGTTGGGGAAATATTGTAGTTTATCTGCATTCGGTGGTCAAGTGAGCTGCTTGAGTGATAATATCTGCATCGTGTTTCAGTCCAATATGTTTAACTATGTTCAAATCACCTAACAACTGACACAGATTCATCATCACATATTTCACCCGTGAGAGGCTTTTGCTTGGACAAATTACATGATATATTTCTTTAAAAAAAAAGACAAAACAATACAACATGGAAATAGAAACAATAAACATAAAACATGAGCAGTAACTATAATTGTTTAGTTAAAATAAAGTTTTGTTTTATTGCAGCAAGTCATTACTGGAGAGATCCTTTTAGTGCCTGAACTTTCCTTCATGACGGGAATCCCTGAAAAAATGAGAAAGGACTTCAGAGCAATGAAAGTAAGTTTGATATCCAGGTACAACACATTACATACATTTGCTCATTGACTAAAAATTGTTCTTTATATAGTGAAGGAAAATCTGTATTAGTTTAAAAGATACTACAATTTGTATTTGCATTCTGTATGGTAAAGGCACTTGCCACTAGAAATCTTAAAAAAGGGAATCAAATGAAGCTGTTTTATTATTATTTTGAACTGAATACTTCACATAGGCCTGAACTACTCTGGCAATCATTTATTTTTATAGTGATAATATATTTATATATTTAATTTCTTTAAATTGTGTATAGAGAAGGGATGAATGTTAGATGTGTAAATCAACTGAACAATATGACACTTGAAAATGTGTTTCTTCATACATTGTAGGACCTGACTATGCACATCAATGTGAGCAGTGAGCAGCACACCCACTCCATAAAGCAGCTTCTGAAGAACATCCGCACCAACCCTGACAGTTACAAAGAGCTCAGCCAATGGGGACTGGAGCTTGACACAGAAATTGTAGTGGTGAGGCACTGAAAACAACCCCAGCATTAGAGTTGGCAAAACTACTGATGTAGTATGCTGTGTTTGTTGTACTGTCGCACAATAGCAATTTTAATGTGCATATTCACAAACGCTTGTTTTTTTCCATGTTTGCTGCAACAATAGTCGTCTTTGTTTTTTCTCCTTACAACTGTAACTTGATCAATGTATAATGCATGATAAGAAGACCCTCTGCCTCATGTCTTAACCTGACATGTCCTTGTATGTGTTCCTTTATATCCGTCCCTAATCTTCTTATACTTGCTTGTTGTGACTATATATTGTATGTATTGTTAAACCCCTGTCACAGATTCATGGTAGAATTCTGCCCCTTGAAACCATTTGTCTCCAGTCTTCATGTGTTACCACCAGTTCTGAGGTATCCTGGTCCAGAGAGGTTGTCAGGGATCCTTCAATCAGCTCTGTAAGTGTTTGAGCAAAACCTCAGGTGCTGCCTCTTCATTTTTTAGCAACTTAATTTAATTGCAGCAAAGCATATACAACTTAAGAGGAATTTCAAACCTACAGTTTTGGTAAAAGTGCTTCCTCTCTCCTCTCATATTCAAAAAGTGAATCCAGGTCCTGAAATAAAAGTATCAGCTTGCACAGCCTGTTGATTCGCACAAATATACAAACAGATTTTACATACCAGGATTAGGAGTGTAAATGCTCATTCTTCATCACCCCTACATCACTCTTACCTATATGTAGAATTCAAATACTGTGCACTAAGATGTTAAGATTTGGACCTGAATCAATGAACAGCTCCACTAATTCCTATATACATGGTTTACAGCTGAAGAAAGAGGGTTTGGGGTTTAGTTTCTCTTTCTTAGGAAAGTTGAAGGTCGGCAGCCGGCTGAACTCGGGTTGCAATAAAGTTTTCAGCCAAAAGGCCAGCCGGCTGATTTTTTGCTTTTGTTTTCTCACTCACTCTTACTTTTAGATCCCATTGAACGTCTGGGCCATCTTCTACCCACGTCGCTGTGCAGAGCAAGCTGAGGAGCTGGTTTCCACCTTTAGCAAGGTGGCCGGGCCTATTGGGTTTAGACTGGACCGACCCATCCGTGTCGAGCTGAGGGACGATCGCACAGAGACGTACGTCAAGAGCATCCACTCCCAGCTCACCAGTGAGGTAGGACACAACAATTAGATGAGTAGCATTGCCTGGCAGTTTGTAACTCAATGTAAGGATTAACGTTCCATACTATGCACATCAAATTCTGCTGTCACAAAAGCTTCCTGCAAGTTCTCTTTCCTACCGTCACATTTCTGCTGCTAGACATGTCCTAGAAAGTGATGCGCTAAAAATCTCTCCAGCACAAATCATGCCACAAAATAACAGTTGCTGGCATTTTATTGCTTTTAAACAAAAGACATTACTGCAGAAATAAGACCCCAAAATGACAGGACAATTGTTAATTTAGTCATTTGTGTCAAAATTGTATTTACAGTTGAGTTTTAGTCAAGTCAGTAGTAGCCAGTAGTATTCTTTTTTTTAATTTGAGTCAAGGTTTAAGTCATAATATTCTCAGTTTCATGATACTATAATAGATTTTGCTCCTGTCTGTAAAAATGTCAGTAGCAAGCAAACCTTGAACAATGTGTTAACTAAGGATTGTTTAATTTAGAACAAAATGATCTTGAATAGTTGGTCGGAATTTTTGTTGAGAAAATGAACACTGCATCGAGCAACTGTTATTGTCGGCTGTGGTTCAGAAGGTAAATTCTCATCTCATCAATATATGAATGTGTCCTTTGGCAAGATATTTAACTCCAAATTGCTCCCATGGACCAGTGTGAGAATTTGTAAATGTTGGATCACAATCTGATGAACAGTCATAGCCACTGCTGGTTCTATTTGTGCCATTTGTTCATTATGTTTAGCACATAGAGAAATGAATTATAACAGCTGTTCAGTTGTTCTGACCATGTTGGAATGTCGACTGTAGTTTTTCATTGTCATCTGTTTACAGCCCAACATGCAGCTTGTCGTGTGCATCATGGTCGGCAACAGAAATGATCTGTACAGTGCCATCAAGAAGCTCTGCTGTGTTAAAAGTCCCATTCCCTCCCAGGTTTGAAATGTTTGTGCAGGGATGCTGTAAAGTTATGGGGAAACATGTATAGTACAGAACTGTTGGCAACTGTTTGTCCACCACCTCAATTCAAAAATATCTACCATTGTACAACATCCACAGAATGAATCTTGAAGTTCTGAACTGAAGTTCACATTTGTGAGACCTATCTAGTTTTGACAGTTACAGAAATTATTTTATGGTCACACATTCCATACGCCCTCTAACCATGTATGTTTCTCTAGACTCTACCAGTTTGAGTTCAGTCTGTTTCAGGGTCAGATTTGTTCTAGAACATCAGAAGAGCAGAGCGACCCAACCAACCTGTTTCACTGTTTCAGTGGTTTAAATCCTTACATAAATGTGACTGAAGTGCTTGTTACTGGTCACTGATGAAGCATGATGCCTTTTTAAGATCCCTGTCTTTTCCTCATGTGCCTCCATGAGATTTTATATGAAAGGTCTTAACAATTATTGGATGAATTGACATGAAATTGGATAAATACATTTGTGATTTTGTCACTCTGTAACTTTTCTGATATAGCATCATCAGGTCACACTTAAAACATTTCCAATATCACGCTGTCATATAAAGGCTTACAATTGAGAAAATAAATGAACATTAAGTTATGATGGGGAATGGAGCCGATTTATATTATGTCATGATTATGGCAGTTTTATGGCAGATATCATCCTGTCCACAGGGAGTCTAACCTGCAATAAAAGTTAAGGGTACATGAGCGTTAAATTAATGGTAACATGGTAAACTAAATTGGTAGACATGGTAAAGATAGTTTGTGATAGCTTTGTCACTAAACATGTTAGCATGCTGGCGTTAGTATTTAGCTTAAAGCACTGCTCTGCAGATTACAGAATTACGAGGTTGTGGATGTTTTGTCCTTTTAACTAATGGTGACTTGACTTATCTGTCGTCAGGCCATCAATGTCCGCACCATTTCACAGCCACAGAAGTTAAGGAGTGTTGCCCAGAAGATTCTCCTGCAGATGAACAGCAAGCTGGGAGGAGAACTGTGGACTGTCAGTGTCCCTCTGGTCAGTGTCTTGCTTTAAATACCTACAGGGCTGAACAGCATAAATATTAAGTTGTCTTTTTAGAGATAATAAGCCTCTAATTTACTTACACAGAAACACTTGATGGTGGTTGGAGTTGATGTCCATCACGACACCAGCAAGTCTCATCAGTCCGTTATGGGCTTTGTTGCAAGTGTGAACAGGTAAACTTTATTTCCTGTTTTGGTTGCACTTGGGTTAATGCAGGATTTCATGTTTTATAAATGGGCCAGAACAGGCTTTTGAATGGAATTTTAATATTACATGTTATCATTTTCATTAATCTAAGATGAGTCCACCTACTAATCATCTTCTGATCTATCCAAGAGTCTTGTGTGTAGAATACAGTGTGTTGCCACGCACTGTTACAGACATGATGAAGTTAGTAAAGTGGAAGCAGTGTCACTAGATGTGCTTCATCAAGTAAAGTCTCTGGTTATTCATTTATGATGTGCTGCATAGTGCTTTAAGTTCACAATCTTCAGATATATTTTTTCTCTCATGAATATTGTAGGAGCAAAAATTACCGTTCACACAAATGCAAATTAAATAAAAGGGACAACGTACTAGAAGATGGATAATAGAATATTTAGGTTGATTCGTTTTATTTAAAATACTAAAATCTGCTTCTTGGAGATACTAAAGCTGTCAGATAAAAGTAGTGGAGGAGAAAGAACAATGTTTTCCTCTTGACATGTGGAATGAAGCATAAAGTTAGATCACATGGAAAAATGCAAGGAAAGTACAAGGATCTCAAAACTGTACTTGGTTAACTTCAATCCCTGACATGTGAAAATGTTTTTGGCATATACAGTAAGTATTTGTAGAACTGTAGAATGTTTGGCACTAACTTTGGTTCCTTCCCAGCTCCCTGACTCGCTGGTACTCCAGAGTTACTTTCCAGACGCCCAATGAGGAACTGATCGGTGGCTTCAGAGTTTGCTTCCTGGCTGCATTGAAGAAGTACTACGAGGTCAGTATTACAACAGGCAGTAGTCCCCTCCTCCCCCTCAAATCCACCTAACAAATCACATATGACTTCCCTCATCTCTGTTCCATTCAACTGATTTCCAGTCATCTCTAAGTGGATAAAATAGGAGGTCCTTAAAATAAAAACAAAACCTGAACAGTCATTGATTATGTCAACATGGACTTTCTGCCAGGAGCACCTCTTTAAGGGGATGTGATATCAAAACATGCCATTTCATCCTCGGGTAAGTCTTGTTAAGACTCAAATTTGAATACACAGTAAATGATTTTAGACAGATTTCAGTTTCTAAACAGGTAGGATTTAATAAAACTATCTCAAATAGAGTAAATGTAAATTTAACAGCAACCAAAAGACCAAGAGAAGATCTGCTTTTCAGATCCCTTCTAATCTCCCGTAATCTATTGTTTCTATTTGAGCAAAACATACTACAGGTAGAATGAAAAAGAGCATGATTTTGTGTCTATTTGAACTTCCAAGATTAATATATTGAAAAAGTACAGTTACATTACAGTATGCATACAGAACATTAACAAAAGGCAATTTACTCTTTTAGAGAGCTTCCCGCTCAAAAGATTAACCATCCTTTAGAAGAATACTGTTAGAGAACTTACAGTACTTAAATTCACAAAAAAAACAGTCCTGTTCATTCCAAGTCTGACTTCATCCTGACATCCGTAGAATATCCTCAGAGTGGCAGCCATGTTGGCTTTGACTTCTGCACATGTACATATAAAAGCACACAGATGTCATTCCGCATCCTTAACATGTTTGTATTCTTCTGTACAGGTGAACCACACCTTGCCAGAGAAGATCGTGGTGTATCGGGATGGTGTGTCAGATGGTCAGCTGAAGATGGTCGAGCAGTACGAGATCCCACAGCTGCTCAAATGCTTTGAGACGTTCCCCAGCTATGAGCCGAAGCTGGTCTTCATTGTTGTCCAGAAGCGTATCAGCACAACCCTCTACTCCTGCACGTCCAACAGCTTTGGCACACCTCCACCTGGAACCATTCTAGATCATACCCTCACTCAGAGAGACTGGTCAGTCTTAGCAAATCCAAAAATATCTTTCCAACCAGCCAGAATACAAGCTCACAGACTAACTCCTGGATTCCAGCTGTTCACCATTGGTTTTCGCTTTGCTGACGTTACACTAACATAATGCTCACGTTGCACTTGCATTACATTAGTATTATGTGCCCTATGGAATCAAGCCTTGGGCCCTTTGAGACTGAAGTGGTATTATTTTTCTTTGGTTCAGGGTGGACTTCTACCTGATGGCACATCACATTCGCCAGGGCTGTGGACTTCCCACACATTACATCTCTCTGTACAATACGGCCAACCTGACACCAGATCACCTACAAAGGTAAAGTATTGATCGCAGAGTTCTTACCCAAGAAACTTCATTCTTATCTGTGCTGCCAAACTGCTCAACTGTTTTTATTATGAAGGGAAAAAACAGCTGGGAAATACTTTTCAAAGCTAAGAACAACAACAGTATCTGGTAATTGGTTTGACCATAACAGTTATATATCATTATTTCAAATCAGTTTGTTAAAAGTACACAACTCAACATATTTGGGGCTAAAGTGTTCTATAATAAGCATTGTGTAATACTAAATAGGGCTGCCACAATTCGTCACGGTTATGTCGACGAACAAAATCGTCAACTAATTTAGTAGTCGACGCATTGTATTTTTTTTTTTTTTTAACTTTGCTTTTCTCACGAAACTGCGGCAGCACGTCTGCCTTCTGTCTCTCACACACACCCACACACCTACGCACATGCGCAGTAGTGGTAATCGGCGTCAGGCCTGACTTTACCATAAATGATACTATAACAGTATCATGGCTACCCGGCAATGAAGCTCCAAAGTGTGGGAGCATTTTAAGAAAAGTGGTGAGAAAAGCGTGCAGTGCAACAGTTGCAAAGCTGAACTTGCTTATCATGGAAGCACAATGGCTATGCATGAGCATCTGAAGAGAATACATGTCATTATGGACATGTCTGAAGAAGGTTCATCATCTCGGTAAGCAAATCGGCTAGTTAGCTGCCAATATTAGGGTAAACAGTGAGCTTTTTTGCTACTTACTCATCGTTGCGTTTTCAGTAGCCTACAGTCATTGTCTCTGTCTACCGATCGCCCTCTTGCGTGAGCCAGCAGGCTGAGCGATTCATTCGTCACTGTTTGCATGTGTGAAGAAATGGTAAAGGAATGGATATCGGGTGCCTACCTCATTTTATTTAAATGTAGCTATGTTTGATGTCAGAGCCATGGCAGACGCACCATTTATTTTTGTGTTGTTTAGGCCAGTGCCTTGTCCTTATTTTACTCAGCTGTTTGCTGCTCTGTTGAAGAATTGTTTGTTGATACAGGCTTCATATCTTATTAAAAGGTTAAGAAGCTATCATCTTAATTGTTTTTATTTTCAGTTAGAATGTACCTTAAAAACTTCAAGTTGAAAGCTAATGATCTGATCAGCTGGCCTTCACGCCTTATGTTTTACAGTCAATTTACATATGATCCGATTAGTCGACTAATCGAAAAAAATAATCGGTGATTAGTCGATAATTGTTTGTGGCAGCCCTAAACCATAACCATTGTATTGGTCGGAGGTGGGTGCAGCGTGCAGGTCATGGTGACCCATATTTTAATGTATATAGGGTGTTAGTTAAAAGTATTGATAAAATTTCTTTTAATGAGGTAGAACACATGAATAATCTATTAACTTCCTTATGTTTTATATTGCTGGAAAATAAATTCCTCATCTGAACCACTGTCTTATTCAAGGTTCCAGATTAAACACACTTCAGCTTGTCGATTTCCTCCCACTCCAGGCTCACTTTCAAGATGTGCCATTTGTACTGGAACTGGCCCGGCACCATTCGTGTTCCAGCACCCTGCAAGTACGCCCACAAACTGGCTTTTCTGTCTGGCCAGCACCTGCACATGGAGCCAGCCATCCAGCTATCAGACAAGCTCTTCTTCCTTTGAGCATCATCGGTAACTCTGAGCACAAGGCTCACATCGCTTCAGGAATATCTGCAGTTCGGTTTAACCATGGGACAGTTTTTCAGGATTTTTTTATTGGGCAGCCCGTTAATTGGCAGTTTACAAAAGTTTGATTCTTAGTTTGTATTTGTTCCCCATTTGTAATAGAGATGTACAACAGTAAAGCTTGTAATAATGGGAAGTCTTCCTCAGACATTTATTGATCTGCTCTAGACATGTTTAAAGATAATAAACAATACTCTGAATAATTTGTCTGAAAAGGTTTTTCCCCTTAAAAAAAAAAGAATATGTTGACTTTCCTCATTAAAAAAAAACAAACCTCTAAAATACATCACCTCTCTGTCTTTATATTGAGAAAGAACAATATTCCCCTCTAACATAGAGAATGAAGTATAAAGGCACATCACCTTGAAAAACAAGTACTAGTATCTCAAAAGTGTACTTAGTTACTTTTCACCACTGACGTGAAAATGTTTTTTGAAATATACATTAAGTTTGCAGCATCGTAGAATATTGGGAGCTAACTTTGGTCCTTTCCAGCACGACAGCTCTTGTTCTATGTGCGCTTCTCTGACAAGATAATCCATCACCTGACTGGTGTAACAGATTAAGATGCAAAAAGAAGCAAATTATTGCAGGTATGACCTGGCCTGGTCACAATGAGACTATAAAAGTGCAGTTTTATCACAATGGAACAGGTACAGTTTTCTTATTGATATGTGATACTGTGAAATTCAGCCATTTACCACACAGAAGGATATTGAATTAAATCAACTGTTATGAACATCTCTTTTTCATCTGCCTTCCCAGTAGCACTGCCTACTAACCAGTAGCTGTCTTGTCTTGTCTACGCATCATTCTAACAGTAGCTACTACTCGAGCACCACTGTAGTAGTTTCCACGTAGGAAATTAACCAGTAGAAGGCATGGATGTATTATAAGAACTTATAAGGTATTATAATGCATCAGTGGCGATTTCTTTAAGACTGCAAGGGAAGCTGAACTTCCCCTGCGCTGTCAAAAAATAAATGGCCAAATTTGTGCAGCTGTATTAACATTTTATTGACTATAAATCTGTTAGAACATGTTCATCTTGAAGACGAGTTCTTTCAGAATCAGCTACTTATAAATAAATAAATTACATGTCTGTACATTCCCATACCGCTTCCTGGTCTCTGGTCAATGCATTTCCCCATAGATGCTGAGCGTCACTGAGAGTGAATGGGGCTTTTTTTTCATCGCCTCGAAACTCTGCGCCCATTGGATAAATGCTGAAAATTTGAGCCCGCCTGGACGCTGAGCGTCTCTGGGAGTCAATGGAGTGTGGGCTGGCCTGGACGCTGAGCGTCCGCATGGTGATTGGAGGAAAATCAGAATGTTGTTTGACAGGTTTCAAAACTATATAACGCAGACAGCCCCCAGGTTCCAAGTCATCTCTGGGAGGTGTTTATCGATTGCATCTCTCTCTCTGTCTCTTTCTCTCTCTCTTTCTCTCGCGTGCCTGCGCAATCGAATCGAAGCGATCCACGTATAATGCACGTTACGGTTTTGCTTGCACGCTCTCACTTGCATTGCATATTTATAAAAAAAACACTCGCATAGTATAAAATCCAGGATATTTTACCCAATCATCACAGAGCCACTCTCAAGAACTTCCAGTAGACTTGGGATGTCTGCATGACGTCACCTCAGCTGCATGATTTCAGTCCCATCGCGGATTTTCCATGTGAAGTCAAATGACAGGCTATTTGTTGGCCTTTCCAGAGTGAAATAATTCACTCTTACACTGTAAATAAATCACACTCACGTATTTCATTGTTCTATAAATATTAAAGTTTCCTTGTTCTTATTGTTGTTGTTCTAGTTTTAATTACCTTTTGTGCAATCATACTCGGCTAGGTCTGAGTGACCAGCTAGCATCATGATGGCTAACAATGCTAACATTGGGCCAAGTCTCCCAGAAGTTCCGGTAAACATCTCAGTAAAGGACAAACATCTCCCTAAAATGACTTTTTGGAACTTGGGATGTCTGTAAATAACACGTTTATGATGTACGGCAAATATGAGCTTCCCCTGTTAGAAAGATCACAAATCGCCACTGTAATGCATCCATCGTAGAAGCCACAATTCAGATGTACTACAGCACTGCCATCTCCAAGGAATAATGGTTAAATATTGCTTCTTGATGCTCTTGATTTCTGGCGCTTGTGTCAATTTAGTGTGGAACTACTTTCACCCCTGAAATGAACCATGCTATTCCTGTTGTATTTCCGTTTGAGTTCAGTGCATACATATAAAACAGTCCCCTGGATACCACACTCATTACAGCTCCCATCTCTTGAGAATGTACAATGTAAAAAATAACCAAGAAAAGCTGCAGTGTCTCTTCTAAGAGTTGGTCAACCGAAGCATGTAATAAGAAAGAATTGCAATTAACAAGTCTTAACCTACAGTGTAGATTAGTGGAAAGTTATGTAACTGAACATGTTTCACTTGTCAGCCACCTATAAACACTGCAGTTTATTACTGTTGTGGGTTTGTTTACATTATAGAATGCAGGTGTGGGTGCTGTGGAGAGTTGTTTCACCTAGTTGAAGGCATTGACTCGAGCTGCATCCCAGGTCCAAACTGTGTCACTTTTCAGCAGGTTGTTGAGGGGTTTTAGCACTTCTGACAGGTTAGGACGTTATCTACTAAAGTAATGGACCATACCCAAGAACCTCCGGAGGCCTGGCGTGTCATGTGGTAGCTGTGGGTCAGTGATGGCACTTACATTTTAAGTATGTCACCTTCATCAATGAGGTGCCTCAGGTAGTTCAACTGCTTTCGGTACTCTTTCTCATCCCTGCTATGGACAAGAATCTCCTCCACACACATTTCAACCCCTTCCTGGCCTCTGACCAGCGCTGACATCCACCTCTGTAAAATCTCCAGTGCATTGGAGTTTCCAAACAGGAGCCACTTGAAGAAGTATCACCCCATGGGAGTGATGAATGTGGTCAGCTTGACCGTTTCCTTCTCCTTCAGGATTTGCCAGTAGCCCCTAACCGCATTGAGCAGGGAGGACTCTCAGGCCTCTGCCAGTTGTGACAGTATGTCATCTATAGTGATATACCTCTCCCTTTTGACTGCCATATTGAGCCTTTTTAAGTACACACAAATTCTCACATCAGCTGTTTGTTTGGGGACCGGGACCATTGGGGTGCACCACTCCTGATTCTGTTATTTCCTCAATGACGACCACGCTTTACCGTTCTCTCCAGTGTAGCTTTAAATTTAGGAAGAATGAGTGCGGACACTACTCACTCTCCTTGCAGTGTTCACACTATACGGTACAGCACCATCTCACAAGCATATTTTAGCAGGCTTTATCTTCAAGAGGTCTACACCTGTATCAAACCGTCCGCTCTTCACCATTCCCATGGCTACAGCGACAACTCAGCGGAAAGCAGAAGAAGACGAGACGACGTATGCATTAAATTATTCAAACACAGTTGCATAGCCGTCAGCATCTGCATCCCCTGAGAACACGAAACACTTGCTCAGCCAAGCACATACAGCTAACCTGCATGTCCCATTTCCAGGTTTAGCATTGTAGCAAGAGTGTAACCACTTGATTATCCATTTCCGAGTCACCGAACTTGTGACACCATGTATAAGTTATCTCCGAAGAATAATGGGTAAGTATTGATTTTTGTCAACGCTCTTTGTTTCTCTGCTCTTGTGTCATACACCTGCAGTAACTTACAACTTCAGAGGTGGAACTACTTTCACCCCTTTATCAGTGCAGATGAACTCAGATCAGTGCACATATACAACCCAGTCCCCTGAATACCACAATCATAGGACAGCATGCACACTGCAAAATATGACCGGATGTAGAAAACTATCTGGTTACCATTTGCCTACCTGTTGCCTATGCCTATGAAGGTATTCTGACATTATAGGTCAAGGGTCGGTATCCCTGTTAACCTTTAGCGCCCCCATAGTGGCTCCCTGGAGCTTTTCCAAAAATATATGAAAATGGAAAATGATGGGGAGGGATATAGTTTTTGTTTTAATACGATTTCTGTCGGAGAACAAACATGACAAACATTCTTGAAGTTTTCCAATTCTGTAAAATTGTATATAATATTAAATTTTAACATTTCTGTCTACAAACATTTACTTCACAGCCTGCTACACACGTTTCAGCGCAGTGCCAGGCAGGTGGCTGTTGCAAACAAACAGGTGGATGTGTAATAAGAAAATAAACAGGCTCATTTTTATTTTATATAGCCTACTTACCTTTTTTAAGACTACTGTTTTTTTTTTGTTTTTTTTTATAATTGCAGACTGCAATTTATTGTACTCTGTTGCCCAGATAAGAAGAGAAAGAGGATTGTATTGTATTTTTTTCAATTCCTTGAAATAAAAATGAATTAATCAAAAATCTATTTTTTTATTGTATTTCTATAATTTCATCAATGCAACAAAACAATACAATATGGAATTTAAACTTAAAGCAGAAAATATACAGCAGAGTAGTCACTTGGTGTGTCATTCTCACCATGATGCACTGCAGGAAAAATAAACATTTTTAATCATGAATGTTCATTATGTATTTGTAGCCTACTTAAGTCATTTTAATAGTAGGCTAATATAGCTAATATACCCTTACAGCCTGTGTTGCCTTTTTTGCGCGGCTCTAGTTTTTTGACCAACTACTTTTTTGTGATGATTTTTTAGGTATATTACAATGTCATTAGTAGTTGGAAATATTTTTCCTGTAACAGCTCCCTCCAACAAAAACAGCAGTAACAATACAATAAAAACCTTTTAAAAACTTCTGAACTTATGGAATGATCAGTTACCGTCTTTAATGCTTGGACAACTTCTCTTATTTTAAGGTTAGTATGATCATTTTTAAACATAAAACCATGTTTCTTTAACTACATAAATTAAACAAATATGAATTATTTGTAGTCAACATGCACCAAGTTCATATTCTGTTTATTGTTCTGGTTGGTGTGTTGCGGCTTTCTTGCCTCTGCTTACAGGACAGGTTTTGTTTCATCAGCTGAAGTAGAAGAGGAGTAATTAAAAACAGCACAAACCTTTTATTTATTTATTTTATTTTTATTTGCCAAACAAAAAAAACAATTTCAGTTCTTGGAAAAATAACTTTACACAGGAAGGTTAGTCCACATAAATCATTATCCAAAGAAACATAATTAATGACTCACTGAAAGCAACTGCTTGAGCCAAAACAAAATGTGTCAGTTTTAAATCACACAGCAAGAATAATGTCAGGTTCTAATGTTAAATGCTGACTAAAATAAAAAATCACATTATCCAAATACAATAGAAAAGAGTGGGGACATTGGCTACATGAAGCTTAAGAAATGGCCCTCTACAGAGTAGGATGCTGAAGTTCACACATTAAAATTGTAACACGTGAGATAATTACATGGTACACACAAATCACACAAGTCTATGTTAAAAATCTCTAAAAATTTTGACTAAAGAAAATATCAAAATATGAAGACCTGAGTTCTGCTGATGATTGCAAAGCAAGAACATGTTTTGGTAATTCATGAATCATTTCATCAACAAGTTATAAGAAATATGCAATTCATTTCCTGTAGTATAGTTTTTAAAAAAATTATCAAAACCTTTCGTTGAGAGATCTGATATCAAACAAAAAGGACTGAAAACATGATCTTCGGCCGCTACAATACAAAATGCCAACAGCACATTTACAATTTTCATAAATGGAATATAAGAAATATTTACAATACAAAAATAGCAATTCGTCACTAATAACTCCCAATATTCTAGTTATGGAGTAAGAAGATCCAAAGTGGTCCCGTTCTATTTAGTTCTTGTGTATTTGCATGGATTTTGTTATTAAAAAGGGACAAACTGACGTGGGTCAGTTTCAATCAAGCAAAAACTTTATATCAAAAATATGATATTCACATAAACTGGGAAAAGTAAGGAAAAAAATAGCTGTGAAAAAGGGTTTTAAAAAGTATACAGAAACTCTCATAAACATAATACAAATCTACAGATTTGAATGTAACAATCCCACTCATGTAACAGCAGCTGCCTACCACAAACTCCACTAACCCCGACACACTCTAATTTAAAGTAAATGTAACTTAATAATATTATATAACAAGTAATTTTTTCTCAGATTCAATGACATTAATTTAAGTTCAACTGATGTAAATCATTAATCATGTACAAGTCTAATATTTAACTGCAACAAATCAATCCAAACAGGCTGCAGGGTGAGAATATGTAAGAAGAAAATATTGCCTGTTAAAAATATTTAGTGAGCGACTTGTGGAAGCTGCAGATTTGATTATGTTAGTCATTTATGACATTTGTGGGAAGATATAATATCTTTTTAGGTTTCAAGTGTAACAAATTGTTTACATCAGGCAAAATATGATTTATTTCACCTGAAGGTGAAATAAATCATATTATATATATATATATATATATATATATATATATATATATATATATATATATATATATATATATATATATATATATATATATATATATATATAGGCTAGTAAGTAAGTATAAGTAGACTATATATATATATATAATTATAACATAACATGATCACTAATGTATATCAAATGTGCAGTTTCTACAAGTTGCTCATTTTTAATGTCTTTAACCACATTTCTCATCATGCAGGTTCTTGTCTGTTTAAACCCAGATGCAAAATGTATAATATTTATTATAGTTTCAAAAGATAACGTTTGTGGTAAAGTTAGTACATTTGTTGGATTATTACATTCAAGCTGCAGATTTGTGTGGTGTATGTGGTTTATAACATTTGCATTCAAACTAGGGCTGCAACCAATGACTATTTTGATGGTCAGTTGATCTATCGATTATTAAAATGGTGTAAAATGTTGATCACTGTTTGCCAAAGTCAAACATGCAACCTAAAATACCTTTGTTTATTCAGACCAACAGTCCACAACCCAAACATCATTAGTTTACTATGACAGAAAACTAAAGCAGAAAATAATCAGATTTGAGAAGCTGGAACTAGAGTTTGGACACTTGCTTCTTATGGTTGCAAACATAGTTTTGACATGTCCTAAGTTTTCTGATCACCGATGATGTGTTTTGGTATTCACGTCACTGAAAAACACCAGCATGAGCCACTAAACTCTGCTGAGACGCTTAGATCTGCGAGCTGGAGTCACTTCAGGAGATTTCCTCTTGCGGAGGTTTCTCTGAGCTGACTGAGGGCTCTGTTCAGACTCTGCTCTTTGAGCTTTGGATTTAGAGATCGGTGTCATTATTTCCACAGGAACTGACCTCCCTCTTAAAACTCTCTTTCCGATCACTACTGATTCCAGCTCTTCCACTGACATTTTCTGCTCCTCTTCCTCATCTTCCTGACTCATACCTGCTGCGTCTTCCTCTTCATCCATATCTAAAACTAAATTGAGGATATTACCCTTTTCACTGGTGTTCTCATTAGCTATCATGTTGTTCTCGACGTTCACTTCCTGACTGCTCTCGACAGCTTTCTTGATGTCTTTGGGCTCATCGGATTCAGATTTTTCCTCTTCCTCCTCATTGATAGCTACTTCCATGTCAGCTTCCTCTTCCTCTTCTTCATTTTCCCTGTAATCCACGCTTGGTCTATTTCGAATGGATCTTCGTTTTGGGGACTGGGTTTTTGCCTTGCTTCTGAGACTTCTGGCTTCTGGAGAGTCCATAGGTTTAACTTCTTCACTTTCTGATGGCTCTTCCTCAAGTGATTCAGTTTCTCCTGCCGCTGGTTCTTCATCAGCTGGCTCTACGACTTGTCCATCTACTAACTTAGCCATTTCCTCAGCCTGGTCCTCGGCAGCATCTTTAGCTGGAGGCTCTATGGTTTCCTCAGTTTCTGCTTGTGTTGCTTGTGTACTGTTTTCAGGTGACTCATCAGTCAGTACGATCACTTCTGGTGTTTCCTTCTCCTCAGGTTTTTCCTCTTCCTGCTGTTGAATCTCAGCTGGCATTGGGTCTTTGTGTCTTCCAGATCTTCGTGACGCATGTGACGGTGTCTTTCGGCTCCTGAGAACTCTTGTTGTTATAGGTGGAGCTTCTTGCTTTGCCACCACAGAGGAGTCTTCAACTGCTGCCTCTGCTTCAGGTTCCACTTCAAGAGCAGCAGCGGGTTTCTCAGTGACTGGAGTTTCTTCTTCCTCTGCCAAGTTCATCTCTTCTACTTCTGATTGATTCTCAACAGCATCAGTGTCCTCCACATCTTCCTCATTGCTGTCTCCCTTTTCAAGCTTCATCTCCCCTGTCTCTCCTGCAGCAGATTCTCCAGCTGTCACACTCTCAATTTCTTTCTCTTCCTCCACGTCGTTCTCCTCCAGTGTTTCCTGAGTGTTTCCTTCTCCCTCAGTCTTCTCCCCTTCCTGCTCTGCCACTTCCTCCACATTTTCTTCTCTCTGCTGCTGATCTTCTTTCTCCTGATCTTGGTTGTCTTTTTCCTCAGCTTCGGATTCCTCTGCTTGTAACTCTTCAGCTGGAGCAGATTCTTCTTCTTCTTCCTCTTCCTCTGACTGAAGCTGTGTGCGGGTTCTCTTAGATTTCCGTCTGGATATGGCAGGAGCAGCCTTCGTTCCCCTCCTCAGAACTCTGGTTTCTACTGTTGGCTCGTCACCCTTTTCTACAGACATCTCTTCTGGTTCATTTTCTTCCTGTTGCTCTTCTGTGGTTTTAGATTCTGTCGCATCATTTAGAAATAGTGTTTCAAAGGCTTGTGTTTCTTCTTCATTGGTAACCATTATCTCATCCGAAGCTGGTGTCTCTCCCTGCTCCTCTGCAGAAGCCTCTACAGCAGCAGACTGTTCCTCTTCCACAGTCTCTTGTTCTGTGAGAGATTCTTCCTGAACCGGTTCTACATTTTCTTCTTGCTCCTCGTCATTTTCTTCAATCTGCTGATCTTGGTTGTCTTCCTTTTCCTCAGCTTTGGATTCCTCTGCTTGTAACTCTTCTACTGGAGCAGATTCTTCTTCTTCCTCTTCCTCTGACTGAAGCTGTGTACGGGCTCTTTTAGATTTACGTCTCGGTGTGGCAGGAGAAGCCTTCCTTCCCCCCCTCAGAACTTTGGCTTCTACTGTTGGTTCCTCGTCTTCAGTGCTTTTCTCTCCAGCTGCTTCCTCATTTTGTATCTTTGTGGTCATTCTACTTGTGGTTCTTACTGTCTCTTCTTTCTCCTCTTCAGTCTCCATAGCTGAAGCAGATTCTTCCTCTTCCTCTGACTGAAGCTGTGTGCGGGTTCTTTTAGATTTTCGTCTGGGTGTAGCAGGAGCAGCCTTCCTTCCCCTCAGAACTCTGGTTTCTGCTGTTGGCTCCTCTGTATCAGCACTCTTTTCTACAGATGTTTCTTCTTGTTCCTTTTCTTCCTCATTGGTAACTATCATCTCATCTGTAACTTCTGTCTCTTCCTGCTCCTCTCCATATGTCCCTGCGGCAGCAGACTGTTCCTCTTTCACAGTCTCTTGCTCTGTGATGGATTCCTCCACAAAAGGTTCTACTTTTTCAATCTCAACATCTGGCTCTGCATTTTCTTCACTCTGCCCCTCTTCTTCTCTCTCCTGAGCTGGGTTATTTTCTTTTTCCTCATCTTTGGTTTCCTCTACTTGTATTTCTTCAGCTGGAGCAGATTCCTCTTCCTCTAACTGAAACTGTATGGGTGTTCTTTTAGATTTACGTCTCGGTTTGGCAGGAGCAGCCTTCCTTCCCCCCCTGAGAACTCTGGTTTCTACTGTTGGTTCCTCTTCTTCTGTGCTTTTTTCTCCAGCTGCCTCTTCATCTTGTATTTTTGTGGTTGTTCTCCTCATGGTTCTCACGGTCTCTCCAGCACTTCTCAGAAGTCTTTCTTCAACGACTGTCTCACATTCATCCTCTACAGTATCCACAGCCGGTAGAGTTTCTTCTTCATCTTCCTCTGTCTGAAGCTGTGTGTGGGTTCTTTTAGATTTCCGTCTGGGTGTAGCAGGAACAGCCTTCCTTCCCCTCCTCAGAACTCTGATTTCTGCTATTGGCTCCTCTGTGTCACCACTCTTTTCCGTCCTTTCTTGTTCCTTATTTTCCTCGTCGGTATCCACAATCTTATCTGTAGCTGGTGTCTCCTCCTGCTCCTCTGCAGATATCTCTTCAACAGCAGGCTGTTCCTCTTCCACTGTCTTTTGCTCTGTGATGGATTTCTCTACAATAGATTCTACTTTTTCCATCTCAGAATCTTCCTCCACATTTTCTTCTCTCTGCTGTTGATCTTCTTTCTCCTGATCTTGGTTGTCTTTTTCCTCAGCTTTGGTTTCCTCTACTTGTAACTCTTCAAATGGAGCAGATTCTGCTTCTTCTACCTCTTCTTCTGCCTGACGCTGTATACGGGCTCTTTTAGATTTACGTCTCGGTGTTGCAGAAGCAGCCTTCCTCCCCCCCCTCAGAACTCTGGCTTCTACTGTTGGTTCCTCTTCTTCAGTGCTTTTCTCTCCAGCTGCTTCCTCATTTTGTATATTTGTGGTCGTTCTCCTTGTGGTTCTTACTGTCTCTTCTTTCTCCTCTTCAGTCTCCATAGCTGAAGCAGATTCTTCGTCTTCCTCTGACTGAAGCTGTGTACGGACTCTTTTAGATTTACATCTGGGTGTTGCAGGAACAGCCTTCCTTCCCCTCAGAACTCTGGCTTCCACTGTTGGTTCCTCTTCTTCAGAGCTTTTCTCTACAGCTGCCTCTTCGTCTTGTATTTTTGATTCATCGTCCTTTCCTGTCAACAGTGTCTCTTTTGCACTTTCTCCAGCTGCAGTGTCAGAGGACATTGACTCTTCTGCCTCTACTATATCTTGTGTTATAATTGCCTCCTCTGCAGCATCATTTAAGGTCTCATCAGCTGTAGCCTCTGATTCCTCCGAGGCTTCTGCTTGTGCCAATGCTTCTTCTGTCAGTGTGTGTGTCTCATCTATATCTGCTTCTATAATTGCCTCCTCTGCAGCATAATTTAAGGTCTCATCAGCGTTTCCTTCAGCAGAAGCCTCTGCTTCCTCCAAGGCTTCTACTTGTGTCACTGCTTCCTCCATCACAGTGTCCTCTTTCTCATCTATATCTGCTTCTATAATTGCCTCCTCTGCAGCATCATTTAAGGTCTCATCAGCGTTTCCTTCAGCAGAAGCCTCTGCTTCCTCCAAGGCTTCTACTTGTGTCACTGCTTCCTCTGTCACAATGTCCTCTTTCTCATCTATATCTGCTTCTATAATTGCCGCCTCTACACCATCATTGAAGGTCTCATCAGTGTTTCCTTTAGCTGAAGCCTCTGTTTCTTCTGAGGCTTCTGCTTGTGTCACTGCTTCCCCCGTCACAGTGTCCTCTTTCTCATCTATATCTGCTTCTATAATTTCTCCATGTGGAGTCCTGTCCTCCTCCTCTAGACCTTCTCCTTCCTGAATAATCATTTCCTCAGCTTGTTCATCTCGTTTATGCACCCTTTTCTCCTCAACTGCTGTCGTTTCCTCTGCTTCCTCTTGCACAACCTCCTCCTTCTGTGCAGCTTCTCCTGCTGCCACAGGGGTATCGAGAACCTGCTGCTCAGCAATCGGTTCCTCCTCCATCAGCTGCTCCTCTTCCTCAGTAGCAGTTTTTTCTGCAGTGCCCTCCTCAGCAGCTGCTGTTTCTTCCTGGATTTGGGGGTAGATTTTTTTCAGGTCCACTAAAACCACAGTCACTCTTTGGAGATTAGAAAGCTGTGGTTCTTCACTGTGTTGCTCCTCTGTTGAAGATGCTTCCTCTTCACAAGCTGTGCGTACAGAAGAGTCAGCTGCAGGTTCGGCTGCTACTGTCTCTGTTTCTCTTTGTACTGCAGCAGCTGTGTTCTCCTCTTCAGTTGTCTTCATTCTTCCTTCTTCTGATGCTACAGGTTCCTCCTCCTCTACCTCTACTTTTTGCACCTCTGTGACTTCTTCTGCCTCCTCAGCTGTTGATTCCTTGGGTGACTCTTGCTCTTTCTGCTGCTGTTTGCTACTTTTGGATCTGGTGGTTTTTGATGGCGACTTGATCGTCTTCCCACTTCTCAGAGCTCTTGTTTCAGTATCCAAGGGTGGTTCCACTTCCTCAACCTCCTCAACCGACTTCTCTTCCTCAGTGCATTCTTTACCCTCTACCTCGCTGTCTGCCAGTGTCTTGGACATGACTTCTGATTGCTCCTCCACTACCTCTACCTGTTCTGAGACCTCTTCCTCCGCCACCACATTTTCTTCTGTCCCTTCTGCTTCTTTTGCAGACACAGCCTCGTCCTTCATTTCTTCTACCATCTCCCCCTCAGCCTTTTCCTCCATCTCTTTATCTGTTTTTTCGGTAGCTGCCTCTTCTTTCTCTGCTTCCTGGATTTGTTTACGGGTTCTTCTGGATTTACCTTTAGGTGTGAAGGAGGTAGATATCCTACCCCGTCTCAATGATCTTGTCACTGCTGGTTCCTCTTCTTCACTGTTTTCTACAATGGGCTCCTCTTGCTCTTCCTGCTCTTCAGTCTTGTTACTTGAAACTGTGACTGTTTCTGTTTCAGCAACCTGTGCTTCTTCCTCATCTAAGTTCACTGCGTCATCAGCCTCAGCAGGCAGGAGTTCCTGCTCAGCATCATCTTCTCCGCGTGTTTGTACCTCTGTGTCTGCATCTGTCTCTGACATTACAGGTAATTTCTCCTCCACAGCTTCCATCTTTCCTTCCACCTCAACAATGTTTGCTTCTGCATGGACTGTTTCCTCATGGACTGCTTCCTCTTCAGTAATGTCCTCACCAGCTTCTTCCTGGTCCTGTTTGCTTCTGCTTGTGGCTTCCTTTTCTTCAGGTTCTGTCTCATCCACATTGGGAGTTTCTTCCTTTTCTTTTTCAAAACTGTCCTCTTTAAGGTTTTCAGTCTCTGCTGCTTCTGTTGTGTGTGCTCCTGCTTCCTCCTCTTCTGCTGCCAGCATTTCTGACTCAGGTGTATGTTCTTCTGCAAGAGAAGTGCAAACATCCCGTTCTGCCTCTTTAGGCTCTATCTGTTTTTCTTCTGGAGCGGCACACTCTCCAGCAGCTGATGTTTCTTCATCCACCTTCATGCTAAAAGGATGGCAGCTTGTTTTCAGGTCCACTAAAATGACCATGGCTTCCTGGAGTGTGTGGATCTCAGAGCCAGAGTTTGTTTCTTGAAGGTCTTCAGCTGCTGGTGCAATGTTCTCATCTTGACCTTCGTCAGGCATTTCTGTTTCTGAAGCAGCAGTAACTGTTTCAGACCCTTGTGCCATAGAATCTGCCTCTTTCTCCTCCTCTTCTTCCACTAAAGTTACAGTCTCTGTCACTCCTTCAGACTTTTCCTCTTCCTGGACCACTATGTTCACTTCAGATGAGGATACGACATCTTCCTCTTCCCTTGCAGTGGGAGCAGTCACTTCTTTAGCTGGGATCTCTTTTTCTTCAGGCTTCTCAGTTGCCTTGTCTTCTTCCACCTTTTCATCTGCTTCCTCCTCTTGAACAGAACTTCCTGCTCCCGGGTCAAATTCATTTGTGAGTGTTTCCGCTTGTTGCTTGTGCTTTTTGCTTTGTTTTGGGGTCTTAGGTTTATGGCTGACTTTGCGCCTGCCTCTCGAAGCTCTCTTCTGTACAACAGGAGGCTCCTCTATCTCATTATTGACATCCTCTGCTTCATCCTTGATCATTTGCTGCTCTGCCTCTGTCACTTCTGTCGGAGCATTTTCTTCTGTCTCTTGTTGATCTGGAAGTTCTGTGACACTCTCACCAGGCTCTGCGTGTTTTTCTGCTTCTTCTTCATTTGTCAACTGTTCCACCTTTTCTTCTTCAGCTATTTCTTCCACAGCAATAACTTTCTGCTCTCTGGTAGCGATTTCTTCTGCTTCTTGCCCCTCACTCACAGTTGACTCCTCCACTCCTTGATTTGTAAGTGGCACCTTCTCCTTTGCCACTTCCTCGATCTCCTTAACCAATTCTTGGGAAGCTTTTTGGCTGCGTCGATGATACTTGCGTGTAGGTGTGGGGCTGCTAATAACAGTTCTTCCTCTCAGAACTTTCCTACCCTCCTGGAGGGTATTTTCCTCCTTGACGTCCTCCTCTGGCTTCCTGTGCCGCTGAGATCTCCGTCTGAGTATTTCACTCTGCACAGTTTGTATGGTCTTTTTAACATGTTTTCCTTTTTTCCCAGGTATTGATATACTTATCTCATGTTGTATTGGTTCTTCTGAGTTTTCATGAGAAACTTTACCTTGAGTTTCCTCTTCCATTTCATCCAAAGCTTTTTCTTCCTTGTCCACCTTTAAAATGTCTTCAGAGACCACCTGAGACTCTGACCTGAGACCATCTTCCTTCTGAGACTCTTCCTCTGCTTCCTCAAGTTCTGAAGCCACATTCTCTACCATTATCTGTGAGTCACAGGAGGTGTTGTTCAGATCCTGGGTGCTGTCATCTTCTACTGGAGGCTCCTCAGCATCTTTTGAGGTTAAGACAGTGGCTGGTATATCTGTTACTGTAGGTACTGATTCTTCCTCTGCTTCAACAAGTTCATCCTCTCCTTTCTCTTCAGTTGGCACACTCTGAAAATTAACATGAAACATACACTTATGAACAAGTTGTCATATAGACAAATGCAAATGAGAATTGTCATAGGTATACCTCAGTCTGCTCCACTTCAGAAATATTCTGAACGTGTGTTTTCTGCTCCTCTCTGGGGGTTTCTGCTTCAATATCCTCAATTCTAAAAGACAACACGACTGTCATTTCAAAGCGTTATACAGTGTTGTGCCTCGCTCGTGGCACCAATAAGTTGCAGTGTCTTGTGCTAATTGTTCAGATGACATTGGCTATGGAAAATAATCAATAATTATTTCAAATAATTATTTATTCATTAAAAATCGCTTCATTATTTAGCTCCAGAGTCCGGGCATCACCTCGGGTGAGAGGAAAGATGGCCAATTCTCTGATTCAGCCTTATCAGTTATACCCAATTATAAACTATACTACTATAAACCAAGGTCATCTTATCAGTAGCTCATAATAGTTGAAGGATTTAGAGGTTGGCATAATTCATTATTGTACATTAAAGAGGTAGCATATATTACTCAAACGCATTAATTCATAAAAACACAAAAGTAATGGTGGCTGTTCTTTGTTCTCACACTGTGCATGCATCCTTGTCTGTGGAAGACAATTAACCATTGACGATTAACCTTACAAATATATATGCAGGTCTTTGAGACAGTGGAGGAGTGGCTGTTCTAAGAGATGCCTTAAGGGTAGAGAAGCTGCTGAAGGCTTCAGGGCTGCAGAACAGAGCTGTGCTGTTAATGAGCCACTGAGAGAGTCAAGAGAAGACTCCAAAGAAAATAGCCTTCCAGAAAAAGAGTCTTCCTCTGAGCTGGTGACATCACAGGTGAAGGTGTGACAAAAGGGGTTTTCCCGGGGGGGTCACAAGGTCCAGGTGGAGTTGAGCAGATTTTGTCACATGAAGCATGTGACATAGTCCATATATATTGGGCACAACAACAGTGTAATGATTTGAGTAGGGAAACACATCCCTTTCTAGGGATTTAAAGGTGTGTTTAGCAGTGACATGTTTAATGTTCTCACCTGATAACTTTTTCAGGCTTGTCTGTGATCTTTTCTCCAGCCTTCCTTCGTTTTGAGCCGCTGCTCCGACTCCGAGCTGCAACAGGAACATCATTGTGCTCTGAAACTGTCCAAATTGTAATGAGGCATATTATTACATGAAACAATACATGCAATCTGATGGTGAGTTTACACTGCAAATGTAGAATAATGAAATGCTTACCTTTGATGGCTCTCCGTACTGTCACTTCCTCCTACAAATCAAAATAACAGTTTATATAAAGAGAGGAATATTAACTTGTAGAACAGTTTCATTTACTGTATGTGGATTTATTTTTTTAAAAAAATGTTATAAATATACCACAGTTTCTACTGTGCACTCCACAGTTTCGGCTTCTTTTATCTGAGTGGAATTCACCTCCATGACAATGTCCTTTTCTGTCAACTCAGTGATCTGTGATTCCTCTGTGAATATCAGATTCTTGGATACAGCTGAGAAACAGATATTTTAAAATGTTTAGAACATGAACAGGATATATTAAATTAGACTTAACATTTGCTAATTAAAATATGACCATCTGTATAGTGTCAAATATACAAACAGTACTGGGTGCTGCATACATCTGCAGATGTGTAGTGTTTACTCTGCCCTTTCTTCCCTATATAAAATGATAGAAGCTGTGGTGAATTATGAAGTATTTAGATTCTTTACTTAAGTAAAAGTATCCATACAGCAACTTAAAAATACCCCATTACAAGTACAAATCCTGCATGAAAATCCTACTTAAGCAGCTAAATGTACTTAGTAAAAGTTCTCATTTTACTAAATGACAATGTAATTGTGAGTAATATAATAATGCATATAAATTGTTAACTGCTATTATCAATGTTTAGCATGTTACTGTTGTAGCTGCTGGAGGTGGACCTATGTTTAACTACTATATACTATATACTAGGGATGTGACGAAATCTCGTCACATGAGATCTCGCGAGATGTGATTTGCCGAGATTGCCCGTCGCGTTAAAATTCTGTCTCGCGAGATTTATCCAGCAAGCAGCCAGAATGACGGAAAACACAGGTATTACTATTGACGACGCCCCCGCCACTTTTAAATCGTTTGTTTGGCAGCATTTTGGGTTCCCGGCAGAAATGATAAATGGTAAGAGAGAAACTGATAAGACACGGACAATATGCAAACACTGTATGCAAACAATGCTGTACAGCGCGGCGAATACGAGCACAATGCAGAGACATTTACAGCACTACCACAGCACAGTACTCAAATCAACAACTGCGCCTGCTGACAGAGAAGAACTTTTTATTTTGCACATATTGTTTGCACTTGAAAAAAGGACAAATGTATAATTTCTTTTCTATACATTTTAACTTTTATAACATTCTATTTTAGTTTCAATTTCTAGAGGAAGAAGTTCATTAAAAGGAATAAGTTCATTAAAAGTTAACGCTTACAGAGTTATAAAATCCATGGGCAACTCAGTAAAATAAACTACTACTATATACTGTTAGCTAGTTTAGGCTAGCTAACTGTTTAGTATGGTTCCCAACCTAGTGGTCAGGCCTCTCCAACGGTCAGCAGATAAATGTGAGGTGTCATGAGATGAATAACGGGAGAGGAAAGAATCTAATCGTTTTTTTCTTAGTGAGAGTTTTAACCATAAGTAAAGATTCAAAAGTGTGTAGAATATTGGAGGATAGAGTCAAACCAGAGCAGAAATTAATAAATGATTTAAGAGGTGTGGTCTTATTAATAGTGTAGCGCTAATGCCGCCTGGACTGAACTGTGTGTCATACCCCCCCATATGATCCCTTCTCTGACTGTGTCTGTATGTGTGTGGATGTGCATTGTCTGTGCGTGTGAGTGTTGCCCCCCCTTGTGTGCCTTCTAGAATTCTGAGTGTGCCAATCAGTTTTGGGATGGGTTTTGATTGGGGGAGCTGTTTGGGGGCAGCAATTGTTCAGGGACTGGATAGGACAGATGTTGAGAAGGGGTTAGTTTAGTATTTCAGCTTAGTTCACTGTTTGTTGTTTTCTGGGGGACACCTCCATTTGCCCACGTTAGCCTGTGAAACCCAAACTTTATCTGCTGCCTCCGTCATCCTTTAAAAGCGGCTACAGCTTTGCGCTACAATACATTATGTGTATTATTAACATATCAAGGCAAGGCAAGGCAAGTTTATTTGTATAGCACATTTCAACAACAAGGTAATTCAAAGTGCAATATTGATATCAATATTGCACAATATCATCAATATTTAACTATTAAACATCACAGTCATCAATACAGTATATCACAACGGCCCTGTTTCCATCGCAGTATTTAGGTCTTTTAAAGACTGTAGACTAAAAATCACATTATGTATATCCTACGATGGAGTATTATGACCACACAATGGGAAAAACAGTAAATTTCCTTTTTTTCCTGAGATTAAAGTTGTAATATTGAGAGAATAAAAACTGTTCTGTTGGTGTGTTAAAATGAGGAACATGAAGTGATATAATATTTTAGTATGTGTTTCACAAATAACACATTTTTTGCTTTTTCTCATCAGCAGCAAATTGTTATCAGAATCAGGAAATGATTGTGTAAATTTAAAAGAAAGAAACAGGCTTGGATGAAATCGCCTCTTTAGTGGAAGAGGAAACATCTGGAAGTGTATCTGACTGTCAAAGCCTCTCTCTCTTACAGTAACAATGCAATATTAAGAATTTATGCTCATATTATTGTGAGTTAATTCTCATACCATAATGATTTGTCATATTACATTTTATCCTCTTATATAATGACTTAATTCTTCTAATAAAAAAAATATTAATAACTTGATTTTGCCTTAATGTGGCTGAAATGCTCCTTCATAATATCCAGGAGGATGAGGTCAGTAATTTCCATTAAATATAGATTTTGTTTGTCCCTTGTGAATATCGCCATATATATGTCTGTTGAATAGCTGTGGGAAGAGAAATAATATTAGATTTTATACAGTCTGTATGGTTTCATGTATCTAGTTCTCCTCAGTCCAGTCATTGTCTGTCTGGCCTAATGAAGCCTGGGGTCCAGTTTCCTACCACTCAGATCCATGCACTGGATCTTGCTCGCAATGTTGGTCCTCTGGTTTGGTCCACCGACACTCTCCACCTCCCACAGCAGGTCTCTGTCTTCTGGATACTGGCGCAGGTACTTTTCACAAACTGATAAAAACAGAGTGGAAGAAACATGCAGGCCGTCATTGTTTAAGGTTCTATAAGAGAATCAAGAGTTGCTGGGTGTAGAAGCTGCATGGTTGGCTTGTTTACCTTTGTACATGGCTTTTGTGAGGGGGTACCTGATCCCCAGAAACTCTTCTTTAAAACTGCACACAAAGTCCTCCAACATCTGGAGGCCAAAGTTTTTGCCACGCTGACATTTTCGGACAAATATGGAGTCCATGACAGGAAGCTGATAGCTTCTGGTTGAAAAAGAATTACATAAGCTTCCTACAAGAGAGACAGAGAGGTAAAATTGCAAAGGTATATTAATCAAAACATGTAAACATTGATTGAAAAGTATCAAACCAAACCTTTGGTCTGAGAACATTTGTTTATTCTGTGTTTACTAAATATAAATCACCTGAGGGTTTGACTGAGTAGAAGCCAACAGCCTCTCCATTATTCCAGAGGATTTTTGCATAATCCTTCTCCCCATGACAAAGGAAGGGAGGCTCTTCCTCAGAGCTCATCTCCTTGGCTCTGTAGATTACCCGATTAAGAATATATAAAACTATTCTCTCTCCAACTGTCTCCACCTGAGGGACACACAAGAAGTAGATGTTCCAGGTTAGTTACCATGTTACATTATTTAGCTCAGTTTTTCGCTCTGGTTTCATGAGAGATTCCCAAATAGAACCTCTGAACCTCAGAGTTTACATACAGTAGTGTTCAAAATAATAGCAGTCCAATGTGAATAAATAGATTAATCCAGGTTTTTATTGCTACATGGCAAACAATTCACCAGTAGCTGCAGTAGATTCTCAGAAAATCAATAATATCCAGCTTGAAGAGCCTTATGCTGAAGACAACATGCACTTCTCTCAATCCAATTGAGAACTTGTGGGGTGACATCAAAAATGCAGTTTCTGAAGAAAATTATAAAATAAATTATATAAAAAAACTGTGGTCATAAAATTAAATATTAGTTGAATGATTCACAGGAATGTTAAATCCTGGGGAAAAAAATGGTGTGTACTAAATAGTTTTGAGTTTATAAAGTGCTGGGTCTTTTTGGTTTTCTATGAATCTACTGCACCAATCTACAGCAATAAAAAAAATATGATAAAAACCTGGAATAATCTGGTTAATCACATTGGACTGCTATTAACACTACAGTACATGAATGATTTAAAGCTATTCATCATAATGTAGTGCCACAGTCAGCGGCCAATCAAGAAATGAAATGAAAAGATGCTTTGATAAGATCATTTATTTGGACTAACCTGAACTACACGTCACTCTATGAGCAAACAGACTCCAGTCATTCAGGACCATCGAAACAATTTGCAGACAGTTATCAACCTGTTTTCCCACTAGTTGCTGCAGCCTAATGTCTAACAGCTCATACCTCTACAACTCCTTCTCGAGTAGGGTCTGTTGTCTTGAGAATGTCCTCCGCTGTCCACCACCGGTCCAGCAAGTACACAGCTACAAGTTTGAACAGGTCACTGGGAGAGTAGAGGGCCAGGATTTTCTGCTCATTGGATCCACATAGAGGAGTCAAGCTTACATGGGAGATATCGATGGTGACCTGAGAACGGACAAGCAATCAATCAATTACAGATGCCTGAGCAAACTCATCTGGGACATTTTTATTTTGAACAAGTAAAACAAACCCTAAAGAAAAAAATATTAAAAATCATAATAAATAGTGATTGACACTGATTGAAAGTGAATAAACAATGACCCTAACAAAATATAATCTATACTACATATTCAAAAAGGAGCTGGAAGATGTAAACACTTATTTGTTTCTACTACTTACACATACACTCACCGGCCACTTTATTAGGTACACCATGCTAGTAACGGGTTGGACCCCCTTTTGCCTTCAGAACTGCCTCAATTCTTCGTGGCATAGATTCAACAAGGTGCTGGAAGCATTCCTCAGAGAGTTTGGTCCATATTGACATGATGGCATCACACAGTTGGCGCAGATTTGTCGGCTGCACATCCATGATGCGAATCTCCCGTTCCACCACATCCCAAAGATGCTCTATTGGATTGAGATCTGTTGACTGTGGAGGCCATTTGAGTACAGTGAACCCATTGTCATGTTGAAGAAACCAGTCTGAGATGATTCCAGCTTTATGACATGGCGCATTTTCCTGCTGAAAGTAGCCATCAGAAGTTGGGTATATTGTGGTCATAAAGGGATGGACATGGTCAGCAACAATACTCAGGTAGGCTGTGGCGTTGCAACGATGCTCAATTGGTACCAAGGGGCCCAAAGAGTGCCAAGAAAATATTCCCCACACCATTTCACCACCACCACCAGCCTGAACCGTTGATACAAGGCAGGATGGATCCATGCTTTCATGTTGTTGACGCCAAATTCTGACCCTACCATCCGAATGTCGCAGCAGAAATCGAGACTCATCAGACCAGGCAACGTTTTTCCAATCTTCTATTGTCCAATTTCGATGAGCTTGTGCAAATTGTAGCCTCAGCTTCCTGTTCTTAGCTGAAAGGAGTGGCACCCGGCGTGGTCTTCTGCTGCTGTAGCCCATCTGCCTCAAAGTTCAACGTACTGTGCGTTCAGAGATGCTCTTCTGCCTACCTTGGTTGTAACGGGTGGTTATTTGAGTCACTGTTGCCTTTCTATCAGCTCGAACCAGTCTGGTCATTCTCCTCTGACCTCTGGCATCAACAAGGCATTTCCGCCCACAGAACTGCCGCTCACTGGATATTTTTTCTTTTTCGGACCATTCTCTGTAAACCCTAGAGATGGTTGTGCGTGAAAATCCCAGTAGATCAGCAGTTTCTGAAATACTCAGACCAGCCCTTCTGGCACTAACAACCATGCCACGTTCAAAGTCACTCAAATCACCTTTCTTCCCCATACTGATGCTCAGTTTGAACTGCAGGAGATTGTCTTGACCGTGTCTACATGCCTAAATGCACTGAGTTGCCGCCATGTGATTGGCTGATTAGAAATTGTGTTAACGAGCAGTTGGACAGGTGTACCTAATAAAGTGGCCGGTGAGTGTATATGTATAAATAATTCAAAACCTTTATCCAGATTTAATGTAAAACCCAATGCACGTCATTTCATTCAAGTATAAAGAAATAACCCAATTGTCCAAACCAAATAATTACCCTGTGTCAATAAAATAATAATTAAAGGTCGCATACAAATAAGACAGGTTCATGTTGTTTTTTTACTCTAAATAAGGTCTACCGTTTCTATCCAAACTGTCCCATGCATCAAACATTTAGAAAAAGAAGAAATGCAAACATTAAAACTTTGTTGTTTCACAGCTCGTTTGTTCTTCCTTGACTTTTTGATGTCATGCAAGAGTACCCTGCACATGTAGAGGTGTCCACCTGCCCCAACCTTCACATACAACATCTCACACACTTTTTTCAGTCTTCTGAGCAAGTAAATGAGACCTGTGTTTTCTGGAGATGCAGCAACGTGCCTGAGAGAGCTCTTTAAAACTACGCTGAGTTTGAATTTTTGTACTTTAAATCTTAACTATATAATATTAGGACATTAGACCATCAAATAACTCCAGATATTGGTTATTTGTACATCATTAGAATTTGATTTATGTTTAGATTGTTTTAACTCAATCACATAAGCAGATTACTGAGCCTTTGTTTACTCGTTACTCTAACAATCACTCACCATCAGAAACATAACACAAGCTAATCACAGCTTCTGGTTTGTTTTGGTGACACTATGAATCCCTACAATGGCGTAGTTGAGCCTTTGTAGGTAAAAAACCAATTTACATGAGGAGCAGGAGCATAATATTCTGAGGAAAAATAAGAATTCCTTAAGTTAATGTTAAACACTTATAAATTTAATTTACCTGTGTGGAGTCCAACAGGGTCAGCTGCTCAGGTGAGTCACTTTTGCTGTACAGGAGGTTTGTCATGTAGTTGTGGGCCGACTGTTCCAGCTCTGCCTGGCTGACATCAGCCAGCAGATCCACAGGGAACATTATCCTAAACAACACAGCACAAACAAGCAGTTTAATAGAATTCTATAGAAGATTCTGAAAACTGCTTCAACAACTGCTGCATGTACTGTAATGAACTCATGAACTGCTTATGGGAGACTTAAAATTGAAATTAAATTGTGTGTGATGCCTTCTGTAACTGTGAAATCTTTGGTTTGACTCCTGATGCTAGTTGCAGGCCGGATCCTTCCCTCACTTCACGTTTCTTGCTGTGATTCAAATGAAGGCTCAAAAACTTCTTAGTTTGTTTGAAGATATTTCACCTTTACTAAACAGAAACGGTGGCTTAAGGCACAATCTGTCTGCTACGAACAATGCTGTCTTGAAAGCTCTTCCCAGGAAACTTAAAACTTGTTGACACCTGGGAACAGGAGCCACCTAGCCACACCTGGGAGCTTTTGACACCTATTCACACAAGCACCCCCCAGGTTCGGGGATGTTCATGTAAATTTAGTTTCACAACCGTTCTTTGTTTTAAATACCCGAGTTCCCTGGCATTACATCCCAGAACTGAAGAAGCCTCCTGGATGGTAAGTGAAACATCTTCAAACAAACTAAGAAGTAAAGTTGCATTTCTCTGCAGCACTATAAGATAGAAATATGAGCAGAAAATGGTGCATGGTGTCCCTTTAATTCCTGACACACGACATCCCTCTAACATCTACAGAACCATGTCTCTTGAAGACATGGTACCTATGGAGGGTCACTCGAAAAAAATTTGAATTTTGATACAGGCTGTTGGGGGTTCTATACCCAGCTGGGTTATACCAAAGACTGTAAAAATGGTAACCATTGCCTCCCACTCAATATCCAGGGTTTGAATCAGGGGTTTGACCACCCAATGATTCCCAGCAAAGGGCAAAAAAAATAAAACACCTCCCTCTGTTCACTCAAACCTGCTGCAACAAACAAACAATAAACAAGCCGACAATGTTCCCCAACACGCGAACACTCGCTTTGCATCCTATCAATGCAAAACAGCTGAATGACATCCGTTGCTTGACGCTATAGTCAAAGTAGCAAACGGGCCTAAAAACTGTCACTGTAGCTTCAGGGGCTGCAGAGTCAAAGGTCACACACACACATGCTCATCACACACCAACAGCTGTCTGCAGACACGGGCCTAACTGCTGCATTCTTCAAACTTTCACTCTGCGTTTTGCTAAAATCTTTCTGTTCAGACCTGCAGCTTTCAGCACCAGATCCTTAAGGATGACCTCAGAACGTAATAATCCATAGTTCACTATGATCACTCTAAAACAAAATAAACTACATTTGATTAAATTATATTTCTTTTTGTTCCTCCAATTTAAAATGTAAATGCACTTGTGCTGTGATACTTTGCTGTGATACTTTGCTGTGCACTTTGGACTGCTTCTATATAATCTACCGCAGTACAAATACATTATAAATGAATTAAATCAGTGGAAAAACTGTGATGTTTGTTTCTTATCTTGTTAGTCTTGACCACTAATCATATGTTCTCTGACTCACAGCAACAATAAAAAACACTGGTGAATCCCAGAAATCAGAGAATGACAAAATAAGAATAAACCATGGACATGGAAAAAAGAAGAAGGAATTGTTTGTGTATCTTATGAAGATATGAATTTTAATTCTGGCTGAAACTTAAACCTCCAGCTTTGCACAACTTTGAATACAAGCAAATGACCAAGCCAAACCAACTGCTCACACACACACACAGCTGTTATAAAACACTAACTAATAATGAAGTGTGACAATCCTGCTATGATAGTTTAGTGTGAGCTCTACCTGCAGGACCAGTTTCCCTAGCAGAGAGGACGTTAACTTCAGGCTGAACCTCAAAAGCAATTTGCTCCTTTCCCGCAAATTACTCATTGTTCTGTGTGACTTTTGAGCCTTTGTGTCATACTTCACACAGAAACATAGTCAAGTTTAGAGATGCAATGGTTATAGATTCACATGGTATAATTATAGCCTGAGGAATAATCTATTTTTTTTTTAATTATTACAATTATGTTAATATGTATCAATACCTTTCACAACACTAATCTGTAAATCATATAACCATGCTTTAAAGATTTGAATGGATTATTTATTGCTACCTTTTGAAATTTTGCTCGGGTTGCAGTAATAACTTAATCTGAATATTATTAATATTTTAAAAATACTATTTAAGTATGACTAATATTATGGATTAAATTTATTGATCTCCCAGGGGAAAATGTTACTAATGTGGGTAATAAACTTGAGTATTATTGTCATCAACTGTCATCCATGCCTATTTATAAAATTTAATTTGAATAATCTATTTAATAATTAATCTAATTCATGCCCTGAAAAAAATTATACTAGCCTGTTTGTAGATGTATTCAAAATGATAGATTTATACTGAAAATATATTAGAATATTGTACCAGCATAATGTCATTTTTTGAGAGGCAGAATAGAAACACTTGGTGTACCGGAGTATCCGATTAAATAAGTGTGACAGTTTTCAGAGCAGTTAATTACACCAAATTGCTGCATCTGTACTGCAGCACACAGGCCTACATGATGAGATTCACTTTACTATCACACAGGAGGAAAGAAACCAGAACATATTCACACCGAAGAAGCTGGACAATTACTCAACAATGAATGAATTATCAAAATAGTTGGTCATTAATTTTCTGTCAATCTACTGCTTTTTTGGTTCTACACACACTGTCACAAGCATCGTCAACCAAGCATGAAGCCCCATGGGGTTGAATCTGGTTATACAAATTAGAATTGACTTGACTGTGTGTGTGTGTGCGTGTATGCGCACGTGTGTGTGTGTACATTAGGGATGTCCCGATCCAGCTTTTTGCACTTCCGATCCGATGCCGATATTGCATTTGCCCTTCCGAGCCGATACCGGTGGCCGATACCAGCCGAGCACTCGGCTGGTATCAAGCTAAATAAATGTACAGGCGGTCTGGAGTGTTTTTAATAAAGTTTTTTCAAAGTGGGATTTTCCGGCGGAATAAAGAGTCTAAATAAACGTTTTATTTGTCACATTGAATGGATATTCAACATCCTGTTATACATCTTCTCTCTGTTTAGACATGGTGGTTTAACACTTCTTTATTTTAATTTTTTTGGTGCGTCGTTATTCCTGCATTAGGTGACACACAGTCGAGTCGTGCTCACATTTCCGCAGATTTGCGGAGATAATGTCACAGTAGTTACATTATCCGAGTGCTGGAACAATTCCAGTGTGGTCGTTTCAGTGTAATCTACGCTTTTTCGGTGTCTGTTTGTGCCGTTTGCCACGGAGCGACAAGTCTGAGCACGTCTGGTTGCTATGCAACGCGAGGCGAGCCGAGCTGAACAAATGTGTTTCTGGTTGGCCGATGGACACGTGGTCATGTTATCCACATCGTTAATTCTGATTGGTTCAAACCACACATGTTTGCTCTCACCGACCAAAATGATGTTGGCACAATGCAGCGCAGAATATACAACATTTTAATGTCGTATGTGAAAGAGTTCAGCCGGGAGCTGAAGAAACAACAAGAAAAAAGTTTGTAAAATGACATTCACGACCACAGAAGAATCAGAGGATGATGAGAAGCAGGTGGAGGGGCAGGCAGAGTCTGAGGAGTCTTAGTATGATGTATCACTCACTGTCAACTGATATTTGGCTTAATAAATCTTTGACAGATATTGATAATCTGATTTTTTTCCATATATGCATGCCTGACTAAGTGACATGCATCCGTAACTGTGCTAAAATTGCCCGAAAACGATTAAAAACCGTAAAAAATCGCGAGCGGCGTGCGCCACATTATTTTACACGGACTGAGTTCCAGCAAGAGTTTTTAACCACTTTCACTCCTGGTGATTCTCCTGTGTTCTAGTTGAGCAGAATTAAACATGCTGCCTTAAGACATTTAGTTGTGTTTTTTGGAAGGTGTGGGAAATAGGGGGTGCGTCAACCAGGTAGGGATATTGATGGGGGTGCGCAGCTAAAAAAGTTTGGGAACCGCTGAAGTAGGCGATGCCTCAGGTAAACAGGGAGACGCTAATGCTGGTGTGCTGGAAAATGCGGACCACTGCAAAAAACTGGAATGGATTTTCTGAATAGGTGCGCTGGAAAACCCGGACTTTTTTAACGGATCGGATTTTTCCCGTGCCGCCGCGCCGATACCGATACGCATAATTTTTTACCAATATCGGCGATACCGATATTGAATCGGGACAAGCCTAGTGTACATTATGGATACATCTATAAACTAGTCATACACTGCACTCTATTATGGATATACCAAGTATACAGTTAGTGTGGAGGACTTTAACATGTACACCAAAATGGGAAAAAAGTATTGTGATAAAAGGCAAAAGGCCTCTACTGGTTTAGATTAACGGGTATAACACGTATAAGACCTGTGAGCTCATGAAATCCCTCCAGCCTCAGCTGCAGTTATGTATATAAATACCTGCCAACAGCAGCTTCTCATTTCAGGGGTGTACAATGACATGCAACTCAAGCTCATGTTTGAATCCAAACCAACAATGAACTGATCTTCGAACAAAACCAAAGTGTAAAGGTGTGTGTATCCAGAGGCTGATATCTCTTCTTCCTCTGTGCCACAGACCTTTGTTGTTCAAAACCTATTAAAAGCATTTCAGTGAGTCACACCGTTGCAGTGAGTGACAAGTTCCAGCACCATGAAGAGTTTGGTCACTCTTGTTTGTTTAGAACACCGGTTTTGAATGTTATCAGCAACCCCCTGATACCTGGAAGCATTGAGTTTTATGCATACATTGCATGAGAGAACCTCAGCTACAACACTAAATAAATACAATGGTACTGACACACTATCAATACAACATCCATATCCACATCATCTAGTCCAATATAATATCAGTAGTAGGGCTGCAACTAACGACTAATTTGATATTTAATGTAGATTTGAGCTGTTTGCGCAATTATTTAATTGGACTTATAATCTCCCTTTTAAAAATCTTACAGAATATATTCATGTCCTATAATGATATTCAATATGATTTTTATGATTGTAAGGACAATGATCTTTGAACTCTTATCATATTAATCATTGCAGATAATTTAGCTTATTTCATTTTTTTTCTGATTTGAGTCAGTTTGTTCTTGTGTTAAGTTTTAAATGTAGTTTTAAAGTATTTTTTATTTTATTTTTTTATTTTTCAGTATTCTAGCTATATTTTCTGTTACAGCATTTAAAATTGATTTTAACACTTCCGTAGTCACCTCACATGTTGTATTTTTTTTGTTACCAGGCTTAAGTATATAACCTTTGTGGTTGTAGCGATATTCCATATTTATATAGTAGCAGGAAAACTAACCACTAAAGCCTTAGGCCTATTTGATGTTGTTATCGGTCTTTAGAGGATACCTGTTACAGCTGCTATTAGGTGCATATCAACCCATTTGGAATAGAAATGTAATATGCTGCTCTGTTACAGACAAATAATGCTTTACGGTTTAACAATGCTGTGATTAAGGTCTGGTTAGGGTTAGACAATGATTATGATTTGGGTAAAAGAATCACTTTAAACCACTTGATTGGCAGTTAAATTTCCCGATGTTACAGTAAAAGTGTCCTTGATCAGGACTTTCATCATTTCTGGGTCAGACTAATCACTGGTCTTCAGGAGTGATTTTCTGTCTATGCTCCCGACTACAGACAATGATGACACTGCCTGGGTTTCTTTACACAAGCCCTGTGTACTGCCCCACATCTATTATGCATGCTTTCCTACTGTCCCCTACACATACACACGCTGTCAGTATCATCAACGGAGCAGAAAGTCCAGTCTGTCTTTTGTGAGAGAGACAGTGTGTATGTGCATGTGTGTGTGTGTATAGATGCATACATGGTTGTAGAGAAAACAGGCCAGTGCTCCCTCGGGGCAGGGAGTAGTGAATACCAAACATTCATCCATAAACCAGCCAGACACTTCCTTCTCTTCAATAGCTCACAGAGAGAAACTAGTCTGACTGACAACTTCACAACCTGCCTGATACTGTAGCAACCTGACTTACACCTTCACAGTTTGAAACATTCACAGTCTGACATTTTCACAGCCCAACCGACACCTTCACTTTCTGTCTGATGCCATCAAATCCTGACAAGTCACAGTTGACGGTTGTACCTGCTGACAAGCCCTCACTCTCCCATAGCAATTTTCATCCATCCATCCACCTTCTTTTGCACAGTGTTTATACAATTCAATTAAATAGGTTAATTTAGTATTGAACAGGGATGCAGCTCAAATTGCTTTACAACATGAAACAACTAAAAAATATTAAAAACTTTAAATGTTGAGAAAATTACAATTAATGTCAAATCTAATGTATTCATATAGCCCATTTCCTACAACAGGTGTAAACCCAAGGTGCTCAAAACAAGACATAACATAACAGTACATATAATATAGAAATAAAATGGACACATACAAAGCAAGTAGAGCGCACACATCACAAGCACATAAAGACAATATGTAAACTTACGTTAATTTCATATTATAATAAAACTGTAGATTACTGATAATACAGATGGGCGGTGTGACATTCATAAAAAAAAATTGACAATAAAAAAGCAGGATTTTGAAATTTAAAAAAACATATTTCAATTACACTCATTGGAATTAACAGAAGCCTGCAATATGAAATCTTTATAGTGGTAAAAAGTCCTGAATTGCTTTGCTGATGACTAATGTATTTAATATTTATATGTAGGATTGTGTATGTGGTACCCACAAAACACCTTTAAGAAAGAACCGAATTCCCTGGACAAGGAAATAAATAAGAAAATAGGCTAAAAGTGCATCTGTAGTCAAAATATCTTTTGAAAATGTCAACAGGGACTCTAAAACACTCAAAGGTATCACATACCCTGTAGAGATATTTATGGTATGGGCAGAGGTTGCCATTTCCAAAGAACTGCACAGATTCTAAAACGTGTTTCATCCCTAATTAAAAGCTAATGAGAAATACATATGTTTTAGTCTGCTTTTAAAATACAATATTGTTGCAGAGTTGTTGTGAGGCAGAGAATTCCAAAGAGTTGGACCATTTAAGATGAGGAAGGAGAAATATAACAAGATGTAGGAAAAATGATTTAAAAAAAAGATAATGCAATATGCTAGAAATCTTTTCTCATGTCTTGTTGCTTGCTTTATGCTTGTCTGTGTTGTTTGTGTGGACTGACTTTTATAGTCTTACTGACGACTTTTAGCCAGGTTATCATTGTAAATGAGAACTAGTTCTCAAATTGTTATCAGCTGGTTAAATAAAGATCAAAACATGACGTGGTTCAGGAGCAGAGAGTTGGACAGTGTCTCTGTGTCCTCAGATATCAGATGGCTTTTTGTTTTGAATAGACCAGCATTTGGCAGAGATGCTTCCAGCCTTTGTGTGGTAAGCAAGGATTATTGTGTTCACCCACATAGACATAAGTAATCAATGACTGTGCCTGACCCCTCTAAGTCTGGACCCCCTCCTGGCCCCACAATTCAAAAGCTTCAAACACACTCCTGCACTGCTGCTCCTGCTGGTTGCAAGCTTGTAAACTGGATAGAAGCCATGACAGCGTGTCCAAAACTTCCTGCCACACACTGACACTCCCTCTGCATAGATTCCAAACGTGCTACAACACAAACAAACTTGGATGCTGCATTTAATTAATCCAGAGCTACAGAGTAAACTGCGCAGGTAAGAAATGAGGATTAATTTATGCGCACGCAGGTATGAAGCCAGTTTGTGCCTCAAGCCAAACACAATAAAAGTTAAACCACGAGGTTTAACAAGAAAGTAGTTCCAATGAAAATGTTTTAGGATTAACCTGAGGAACTAGATTATTATACATACACAAAAAAAGACAGTGATGTTTTATCCTTTTTTGGACCCTAATTTTTTAAATGTCCATTCACCTCCACACAAGATGATTAAGGTATGCATGTGTGGCCTACACACACCCACCCCCTTTGATCCTTTAAAAGCACAACACATGTAGATATATCTCAATGGCTGATATTTAATTTTTAAAAGCATAGTTTGGATTAGTTCCCTGAAACATCCTTAACACATTCACAGATGCAAATATCTCCAGACAGTGAAAAATAAAACAACTACATTTTACAAAAGCCTGAAAAGCACTAAACTCTGTAAGCACTCAGCAGAGAAGTGTTTAATGAATGATTATGAACTGAAATTACTGGGCGTAGTTATTTAGTTCAGGATTTCACACACGTTTAGTTGATATTAATGTGTGTGTGCGCACGTGTGCGTGCGTATGTAACTTAACAATTTCTGCTGAGAACTTACCAGTGAAAAAAAGTAATTAAATACTTTTACTCATTAATGTAGTTAAAAATGAAACCAGTGGTCTCTACATCACATCTCACGTCTATGAGTTTAAATTAAATGAAAATGAAATGTTTAAATGATCCAAAATTTACCAAAAATCAAAGATTAAAAAACTGAAACAGAGTAGTGAATCTTGTTGTTCTTATTTTCTCTCCCATTAATCACCTCATAACCCCTCACATTTATCTGCTTACCCTTTAAAGTGGCCGGATACCTAGATTGGGAACAACAGCTACAACATTAACATGTTGTTTATACGTTGATGCTTCAGTTATAACAATCTAATATCATTATGTATAATAATGTATCAGAAGGACAAAATACTTATGTACTTTTATTTGCAGGATTTTCGCTTGTATGGAATATAATTACATTCTGGTATTGGTATTTTTTACTTAAGTAAAGGATCTGAGAACTTCCATCACTGGAAATTTCACAGAAGTGTATTCAGGTTGTTGTTTGTGATAAGGAAGGAGTTGAGGCGACTTCTTTAAGAATAGATGGGACAGTCCCTTCACTTTAGGTACATGATGTTCTGACAGCCAGAGCAGCACATAAATATGTAAGTGTGCTGCTTTATGTTTCTTCCTCATAATATGCACAGACATCCAAAGTCGAAGATCACATCATTTAACATTTAACAGTGAAAAGCTGAAGACCAACACTGCATCACAAGGAGCATTGTGGCTGCACAAACCGCAGACTGCACATTTTTCATTTCATAACCCAAGGAGCGGCTGAACATTAAGACACAAAAGTTACACACACGCACGCAAGTCTCACACACAGAAGTCACACACACGTTACACACAGTGGTAGATGAAGCACTCAGGTCCATTACTTGAGCAAAAATAGAAAGACTTGTAAAATTATAGTAAAAGAATTGAATTTAAAATAGAAAAGTACTATTAAAGTATCAGAAGTAAAAGAACCTATTATGCAGACTTTGTTATATTATTATAGTATATAATAATAATTGATTAGTCACTAAATAACACTGTGAGAGTATTAATGTTTCAGTTTATTAATTTGAGATACGTATTATTAATTATCGTATTAATTATCTATCTTATTAATCGTAAAAGCACTGCGTCACAATACTTGGCACACGTCACACAAAGTGCACATAAAAAAGAGACAATTTAATATAATATTATGAAAATATATTCATTTGATGTACATTAGTAAAATCTTCATCCTAAGTATAGCCGTCATATAAATGTAGTGGAGTAATGTATAGAATAGCATTACATAAAATTACTCAAGTAAAGTACACGTTCTAAATACTTGAGTACTTGATTACATTCCACCACTAGTTACATACACACACACAAGCAAAAAGAACCGCGCAAAGTCAAAAGGAACAAAGAGTCCCGAAGTCCTGTGGGCGTGTGTGTGATGGGGGTAGTGTGTGTGATGGGGGTGGGTGTGTGTGTTCTTCAGCAGCCATGCTGCAGTGATGAAAACTCCCCTACCTCTGTCTCAACACAAAATAAACAACACTACAAAAAAACTTTCTGAATAATACTCAACACTGAATCAATACTGGATCAATAGTCGATCAATACCTGATCAATACTGAGCCTCCAGCTTCGAATCTGAGAGAAATTCATACTTTTCTGTGTGAAAGTAAAGACATTATAGTCCCCGCTGTGTGCGGCGCTTTAATAAACACAAAAATCGACACATTACAAACGGACGCTAAACTGCGTCACAACAAAGAGCCGCAGGTACAACGGTAGTGTTTAATTGATGTTAATTAGTGTCTAGTGTTGGGGTTTAGTTACTGTTAGATTGAGGTTTAGTTAGTGTTCGGACTAGTAAGTGTTAGTTAATATTAGCAAAGTGTTAGTTAACCCCTCCAGCCGGCGCGTTCTGCAGCAAAAGTGTGGAATCTTTTAAAGCAGCACCTCCATGTTCGCTTCGTGTTCGCTTCATGTTCGCTTGAAGTTCGCTTCATGTTCGCTCAGGTCGCTTTAGAACATTTTGTTCCCGATAAAATTTACAGAAACTCGTTTGTCTCGGCGCCTCCGGCTAACGTGATAATCCCCGTGTAACAGCGAGACTTCGTTGTTCACAACATGTATTTAATACCTGTACTTTCATCCAGCAGATGCTCCTAATTCCTTAAATGCACATAGAAAATACTGTGCTGCACACACACGCGCACGCGCTCATTCAGTCGCACACACACATACGGCTGAGTTCGCTAGTGACACACAAACACACAAACTCACCCTCAGTCTTTACTAGAAGCTTCTTCGTTCCTTAAAACTCTCACTGTTCAAGTTTATTTCTGTAAACACACTTAAGGTTTATTGTTGTTAGTGCCGCGATGTGCGCATGCGCGGCTCAGGCTACCAATCCTGTGCAGCCTCTTTATATAACTGAACCATAATCCAATCTAATCTAAATCTTACCCTCACCCTCTACAGCCTCTAATCTCTAATCTGACGGTGACAGTGACTGACCTCTCATCATACAGCGGTGGAAAGAAACTCAGACCCTTTTAAGTACAAATACTGTCTAAAAATAACTGATAACAAGTTCAACTTTTGAATTGAAAATATCGCAGTATAAATATATTATGTTCTTACAAAATTACAAAATGTACTTAAGTGAAAGTGTATCAAAATTAAAAGAGCTCATTATTCAAACTGTGTTATCTTAATATAATATGTTACAGTCAGTGTTGGGCAAGTTGCTCAAAACTGTAATGCATTACTCATTACTTGTTACTGACATTTCAAAGTAATTTGTTACATTACAATATTACTGTATTTAAAATGTAAGGCTTTACACTACTTTTGCATTACTTTAGTTACTCGCTAAATAACTGGGAAATATGGATTTTCACAGCTGCACATCTGGTGTTATATATACACATCTGTAAATTTAGCCCTTCTGTATAGGACATCTATTGCGATAGTTACAGCTGTATTGCCCTTTGTTAATCATAATTTATACCCATTTTTTCATTGTCCTACCTGTACATCCGGCACCCATAACTTATTTCAATCAATCAAACTTTATTTGTACAGCCCAGTATCACATTCCCATGTCTCAAAGGGCTTCATGGGTCCAGCAGCACAGAACTCTCTGGCCTAAACCTTCAGTGTAGATGAAGAAAAATTCCCACAGAAAAAAACTTTTAACAGGAAAAAACAGTGGAAGAAACAGGACAGTCAGAAGTGCAATGAGAACCAAGTAAGCTGGTTGATTACATAACCATAACAACAAATGAGGATCAGCATAGAAAGCTTCAGTTATGAAACCCAGGTCACTATATAGCAATGGTATTCGACAAACCAAGATAGATCAGACAAAAGATGCTTCAATACACAGGGCAAGATGTTACTATCCCTTATGTGATGTGTCAGGACCCGACGTAAATATGAACTCAGGAGCAGAGGTGTTGGGTGAGTCTCTTTATTTCCAGCAAAAGGATCCCTCGACAGAGTGAGGCTATGAAAAGGCAGTCCTAGACTAGAAAACTGAAAATCGCTCCTAAGAGGAAAAAAGGGCTAATCTGATCTATGAAACTTATCAAACTCAAAATCTCTCTTTGCGAGGAAAAACAAAAAGGCTATACAACATTAACGGAATAAATCCTGACTATTAATCTACTTTATGAAAGTTATCAAAATCAAAATCACTCAAAAGGAGGAAAACAAAAGGGCTGAAAAATATTAACTCTTCGAGACTTAATTACACTATAAAACTTATCCAAATCAAAATCGCTTATTAAGAGGAAAACAACCGGCTGAAAAACATTAACTATACTAACTAGGGGAAAGCAAAAGGCTACGCTATAAAACTACAACAGAAAATCACTCTTTCGAGGCCAAAAAACAAAGAAGCACACACAACAAGGCTATGGCTTGGAAAACTGGGACAAGGGCTTTGGTGAACGCAAGGACAAAACACTTCGGCACAAGACAAGGGGAGACGCAGACAAGATATACACCGGGTAACGGGGAACAGGTGGAAACAATCAGGGCGAGGCCGACAATCACACCGATGACACGTGAGGAAGGGCAAGTGACCTGAAACGAGAGGAGAGTTATCTTTCAAAATAAAACAAGACATGACAAGACAAAATGACAAGACAAAATGACAAGACAAAACCCGACATGACCTCACCGCGTGACATGATGGATGGATGGATGGATGGATGATCTATACATAACTATTGCCCAATATAATTTATCATATATTAGCATTAATTGAACTGTATTGCATAACAGGATACAAAATTAACATATGCCTTTTGGCATAACGGTTTGCGTTTTGGGGTGACTATATTATACATCCATGGTTGAATCTGGTGGAGTTTCCGTCATCTCTATCCGGGCGGTCTGTGTGACTGTGTTTGCGCAGATTTTTAACTGCTACTGATCTCGCGGTGATTTCAGTTATAGTTTTTGATCCAAGCTTGAGGTCTGTTCTGGAATTTTCCACCCCTTCCTCTACTGCACCTTGTCTTGTACACTAGCTTTCAGCTGGTATTTCCTCCAAATGAGAATTGCTTTTATTCCCCTATTTCCTTCAGCAGCTCTGCTAGAGGTTGGGCATGTCTATGGCATTTTCTACCAAATTTATCTGTTCTACCTCAGTGGGTTGGATGAGACAAATGGCCCCTCCGAATAGGCGTTTGTCTCCTGACTGTTCTCTATAATCACACATTATCATACAGGAGATTTAAATATAGTTTTCTCAAAACCCACCTCTAGAATCCAGGTTAAAAATGCTTTGTAATGTGCGTTACTGACATTGTACCGAGTAAATATTACTGATTTTTTTTGTAACATGTTACTCAGTAGCAGTTAAAAATCCATGCAAACACAGTCACACAGACCGCCCGGATAGACATGACGGAAACTCCACCAGATTCAACCATGAATGTACACTCACTGGCCACTTTATTAGGTACACCTGTCCAACTGGTCGTTAACACTTAATTTCTAATCAGCCAATCACATGGCAGCAACTCAGTACATTTATGCATGTAGACATGGTCAAGACAATCTCCTGCAGTTCAAACCGAGCATCAGTATGGGGAAGAAAGGTGATTCGAGTGACTTTGAACGTGGCATGGTTGTTGATGCCAGAAGGGCTGGTCTGAGTATTTCAGAAACTGCTGATCTACTGGGATTTTCATGCACAACCATCTCTAGGGTTTACAGAGAATGGTCCGAAAAAGAAAAAATATCCAGTGAGCGGCAGTTCTGTGGGTGGAAATGTCTTGTTGATGCCAGAGGTCAGAGGAGAATGACCAGACTGGTTCAAGCTGATAGAAAGGCAACAGTGACTCAAATAACCACCCGTTACAACCAAGGTATGCAGAAGAGCATCTCTGAATGCACAGTATGCCGAACTTTGAGGCAGATGGGCTACAGCAGCAGAAGACCACACCGGGTGCCACTCCTTTCAGCTAAGAACAGGAAACTGAGGCTACAATTTGCACAAGCTCATCGAAATTGGACAATAGAAGATTGGAAAAACGTTGCCTGGTCTGCTGAGTCTCGATTTCTGCTGCGACATTCGGATGGTAGGGTCAGAATTTGGCATGAAAAAACATGAAAGCATGGATCCATCCTGCCTTGTATCAACTGTTCAGGCTGGTGGTGGTGGTGTAATGGTGTGGGGAATATTTTCTTGGTACTCTTTGGGCCCCTTGGTACCAATTGAGCATTGTTGCAATGCCATAGCCTACCTGAGTATTGTTGCTGACCATGTCCATCCCTTTATGACCACAATGTACCCAACTTCTGATGGCTACTTTCAGCAGGATAATGTGCCATGTCATAAAGCTGGAATCATCTCAGACTGGTTTCTTGAACATGACAATGAGTTCACTGTACTCAAATGGCCTCCACAGTCACCAGATCTCAATCCAATAGAGCATCTTTGGGATGTGGTGGAAGGGGAGATTCGCATCATGGATGTGCAGCCGACAAATCTGCGCCAACTGTGTGATGCCATCATGTCAATATGGACCAAACTCTTCCAGCACCTTGTTGAATCTATGCCACGAAGAATTGAGGCAGTTCTGAAGGCAAAAGGGGGTCCAACCCGTTACTAGCATGGTGTACCTAATAAAGTGGCCGGTGAGTGTATAATATAGTCACCCCAAAACGCAACCGTCTTAGTGATGGGCGCTTTCAGCGGCTTCTTCTGATGCGCGCCTGTCTCTCTCTCTCTCTCTTACACACACACACACTCTCTAACACTATATGACTGTATGCTGCCTCTGTTCGTATATTTGGTAGCGAGTCTGTTATTAAGTTCTGTATAACAGTTTTTAGCCTGGTCAGACTAAAGTGATTGGGTTGTATTACCTTCCAGGGCCATAGGCCAAAGCACTTTGTTTTTTCCCTCAGGCCAGTGTTATTTTAGTCTATGTCTTGCAATAATATTTTCATTTTTGTTACATTGCTAAAATGATGGAGTGGAATCATATGTTTTCCAAAAACACATTAAAGGCATATGTTAATTTTGTATCCTGTTATTTCTTTAGACATTGCAATACAGTTCAATTAATGCTAATATATGATAAATTATATTGGGCAATAGTTATGTACAGATTATCCATCCATCCATCCATTCATCACATAAGGGATAGTAACATCTTGGCCTGTGTATTGAAGCATCTTTTGTCTGATCTATCTTGATTTGTCGAATACCATTGCTATATAGTGACCTGGGTTTCATGACTGAAGCTTGCTATGCTGACCCTCATTTGTTGTTATTGTTATGTAATCAACCAGCTTACTTGGTTCCCATTGCACTTCTGACTGTCCTGATTGGGGGATCCTTCTTTGAATTGCCCTCCTGAGGTTTCTTCCACTGTTTTTTCCTGTTAAAATTTTTTCTGTGGGAGTTTTTCTTCATCTTCACTGAAGGTTTAGGTCAGAGAGTTCTGAGCTGCTGGGCCTATGAAGCCCTTTGAGACATAGGAATGTGATACTGGGCTGTACAAATAAAGTTTGATTGATTGAAATAAGGGCGACATGGTGGCGCAGGGGTTAGCGCTGTTGCCTCACAGCAAGAAGGTCGCAGGTTCAAGACCACCTTGCGTCCTGGGTCTGGGACCTTTCTGTGTGGAGTTTGCATGTTCTCCCCGTGTCTGCGTGGGTTTTCACCGGGTACTCCGGCTTCCTCCCACAGTCCAAAAACATGCTGAGGTTAATTGGCGACTCTAAATTGCCCGTAGGTGTGAATGTGTGAGTGAATGGTGTGTGTGCCCCACGATTGGCTGGCGACCATCTGGGGTGTATCCCTGCCTCTCGCCGTAATGTGCTGGGATAGGCTCCAGCAGACCCCTGCGACCCTAATGAGGAATAAGCAGGTATAGAAAATGACTGACTGACTGATTGAAATAAGTTATGGGTGCCGGATGTACAGGTACGACAATGAAAAAATGGGTATAAATTATGATTAACAAAGGGCAAGACAGCTGTAACTATCGCAATAGGTGCCCTATACAGAAGGGCTAAATTTACAGATGTGTATATATAACACCAGATGTGCAGCTGTGAAAATCCATATTTCCCAGTTATTTAGCGAGAGTAACTAAAGTAATGCAAAAGTAGTGTAAAGCCTTACATTTTAAATACAGTAATATTGTAATGTAACAAATTACTTTGAAATGTCAGTAACAAGTAATGAGTAATGCGTTACAGTTTTTGAGTAACTTGAGTAACTTGCCCAACACTGGAGACTAGGGGTGTGACGAGACGCTCAGCTCACGAGACGAGACGAGGGGGGGGTGCAGAGAGCGTGTGTATATGTATGCGTATATGTATATAATATAATAAACAAAAATGATTTCTGATTCATTGGTTATTTTAATAAGGGTAATACTTAACAATATTTTTTATTTATTATTATTAATATCAGTATTATTGTTTTTAACTAATTTTAACTAGCTTTTAATGTAAAGTGACTTTGAGTTATTGTTTTTAACCAACCTTTATTGTAAAATGTCTGAGTTTTAAAAAGCTATATAATAAAAAAAAAAAAAAAAAAAAAAAAACGACACATACACCGACAGTACAAGAACGAACCGTACACTGAACGGCTTCCCCTTGAAGTCATTCAGTGGATTCGTTCAGAACTATTTCACGGGAAGCCGTTCACTAAATGGCTCAGACCTACGGGCAAGTGGTTCAGTGAACGGTTCGCACCCACTTCGAGGAAAGTAGTTCAGTGAACGGCTCGGCGGAGCACCACGCATGCGAAGCGCCGTACGCCGCGCTGTACGGCATTGTTTGCATACAGTCTCTGCATATTGTCCGTGTCTTACCATTTATCATTTCTGCCGGGAACCCAAAATGCTGCCAAACAAACGATTTAAAAGTGGCGGGGGCGTCGTCAATAGTAATACCCGTGTTTTCCGTCATTCTGGCTGCTGGGTGGATAAATCTCGCGAGACAGAATTTTAACGCGACGAGCAATCTCGTCAAATCACATCTCGCGAGATCTCCCATGAAAGAGTTTTAATGTCAGTGTCAGAACCAGTAAAAAGAACAAAAGATTTTTTTTTTATTTTAAGAGTGAAGTCAAAATATCATTGACTTTATTCTCAAAACGACCCGATATGGAATATGTCTCACCCCAATACAAACAATTTGTCTTATTCTTGAAATTATGACTTTATCGTTGACATTTTTTTTTTTGTCATTTTGAAGTTGCAGAAATGCAGAGTTTAGAAATAACTCCTCTTTTGTTTACACCTGGCCTTAATACTCCATACAATTCTCACAGGAAGAGAAAGTGTATAGAGCATAAAAGATTATACAAGTATAGTCAAAATAAACTGGAATGAATTAAATGGATGAATAAAACCATCCAAAAAAAATAAGACGTGGTTCCAGGTATACAATAATATTTTAACAATCATAATTCATACAACACATTTATTAGAAAGCCATGTATGACCCAGGCTGTGCATGTATGTGTATATCTGTGTGTGACTGCTGGTTTGGCTGCTCAGGGTTTAATTGTCTGACTGTTGATTCTCAGCTGCCCTCACTAATCAATGCAGGGTCTGATGTCACAGCTCCCACAGCAGATAACACAGCAGGCTGTGATACAGCAGGTGATGATACACAAGTGATTATACTCAAGTTGAGGACTCTCAGCAGGTGACCTGATAGAAGGTTGTAAGGAGGGAGGGGAAGCTTGTATGCATCAGTTATCTCAGGTATTGCCTCCTCTTCATCTTCTTGGTCAGATTGCTTGTTTTCCTTACTACGGTCGCCACCAAAAACAATTGGATGCAATATCAATAATGATATCTCACTTGCTTGGGAAACAGTGGGTACAGAAAGTCTACAGACCCTCTCAAATTCTTTTTATGATATTGCAGCCCTTTTATAAAACCATTTAAGATATTTTTTCCTCATCAATGTACACCCCCCAAAAAATTGATAGAACAATTAAAATAGAAAAACTGAAATATCACATGGCCATAAGTATTCAGACCCTTTACTAGTATTCAGTTGAGCTAGTGTGGCAGCAAGGGGTGCACTAATGGGAAGAAGCCAGACAACACCATTCTGGGGGTTCTCACCCAGGGAAATAATTAAGGATGTAAAGTGCAACTAAGAGGCACTCAGGTTCGTTCACCTGTGAGGCACCAGACGTGGGTCCAGGTATACAATAATATTTTATTTAACAATCATAATTCATACAACACATTTATAAGAAATATTTAAGACTATTGTGAGTGGAAGGAACTAACTGACCCAGAGCCGAGTCATACGAAGGGGGAGTAGACTCTGGGCAGGTAACCTGGGACCCTAGAAGGAAAGAGAGACACCTCACTCGTCCGTGGCACACTCACCAACACCAGCACCCAAACACACACACGCACAAGAGGGGAGGGGGGTGCGTGACCACGGAGAACCGGTGAGGAGGACACAGCACAGCACACAGGAAGAGGGTCCCGCCACCAACGCCACCAGCTCTTCTGTCGTTCCTCAGCTACTAGGACAAAAGAAAACTAATTAGCGGTTGGCAAGTGCACATACATAGGAAAACAGTAAATTAAAAAACAGAAACAAATAACCAAGTACAACAAAAGAAATGGTCAAAAGAACCCAAAATCCTGTATAACTAAAGATCACAAAATTGGGAGCAACTAAAGAAAATTCAAAAGAACCAAAAGAAAACTAAAATATCACCATCACAGCAACCTCACAAAACAGCCAACAAGAAAACAAAACTAATCCCATTAAGAAATGAAACAAAAACAAAATTAAAAATGATGAAAATGATGCATTCATGCCCCAGCAAATAAACTTTTCTGTCATGGCCCATTTGAGCGCCAAGAACTCTAATTTCATGGAGCTGTAGTTTTTCATATTGTGCTCTGTGGGGCTCAAACCTCTACTAGCGTATGCTACAGGCCTAACCTTACCCTCTTGTTCCTGAGACAGCACTGCCCCTAAGCCACCATGGCTGGCATCCACCTCCAGAAGGAACGGCAGAGAGAAGTCGGCATACGCCAGTACTGGTGCAGATACCAACTTAGTTTTTAACGCTTCAAAGCTTTGGCTGCACTCCTCGGTCCAACAGTCAGGTAAACTTGGCCCTCCCCGTCTGCTAGGCTTAGCGCTGCCCAATCTTGCCACCAGCCTACGAAGTGGTGCTGCCAGCTTGGCAAAACAACAAAATGGCGGTAGTAACTGACAAACTCCAAAAATGAGCGGAGCTCAGTGAGGGTAGCGGGCTGCTGCCAGTTAGCTACCACCTCAATCTTTCTCAGATCGGTTGACACGCCCTGATCGGAGACAACATGAACCAAATACTGCACATCTTGCTGAAACGCACATTTGCTGAGCCTTGCCCTCAAGTTTTCCTGCTGCAATCTCTCCAACACCATCTCCAGCCTCTCCAGGTGCTGTTCAACTGTGGAGGAGAAAACAATGTCGTCCAGATAGAGGAGTAACGACTGGCACTGTTTGTCACCGAATAATTGCTGCATTAGCCTCTGAAAAGTGCTAGGCGTGTTGCAGAGGCCGAAGGGCATGTAGTTCCACTCGAAAAGCCCGAATGGAGTGCAGAAAGCAGTCTTGTGCTCATCAGCCTCAGAGACTGGAACCTGGTTATACCCGCTGGTGAGATCTAGGGTTGGAAACCAAGGAGCGCAAGCCAGGGCGTCCAAAGTCTCATCGATGCGAGGGAAGAGAAAGGCATCCTTCCTCATTTGGTTGTTCAGTTGTCTGTAGTCAACGCACATGCGCAGGGTGTCATCCTTCTTTCGAACAAGCACAATGGGGGATGTGTAAGGGCTGCTGCTCTCTCGAATTACCTGCGTCTCGAGTAACTGATAAATGTGTCGTTTTACCTCCTCATACTCAGACGGAGCAATGCGCCCGTAGCGTTGCCTAATGGGAACCTCGTCCAAGAGAGGGACATCATGAGTGATAAGGTTCGTGCAACCCAGGTCCCCATCATGACATGAGAAGACTGAGGTATACTTGGTAAGCAGCGATTGTACCTCAGGCTGCACCGCGGCCAGCACCCGTGACAAGTCGAGGTCCCTTATCTGTTCATATAAGCTGGGTAAAACTGAGTGGGAGGCCATTGTGGCTGCTTGAGAGGGTATCTGTGTCCCCACAGGCAAGCTAACCACACAGACCTCATTTAAGCTACCTACAACCGTACAGGGTTGCAGCAACACATCTATGTTAACCACCGGGATGTAGGCTGTGCCTCTCACCACTCGAACCAGGGCAGGTGAGGCCAACAGCCCCTCCGGTAAACCTGAGTCTACGGGTTTGAACATCATGGTGCTAGCCGAATGCTGCTCCGAGCAGGTTGCAGCAATGATCTTCATCACACCCCCAGGAATACGCCAAACATCCCTGCCTCGAATCCTGACCTTGCCTGGCTCAGCCAGGTTTGGTCTGCTCACAAGCCTGGTGACACTGCTGTAAGGCCTGGACGACAGATGTGGGCGCTTCAGCTACTGCCTGTAACTCAAAGCTAGACCGTGCTGTCCGAAGAGCTCACCATAACATTTATGGATTACGTTCATACCCAACACACCAGGGACCCGTGCGGGCATTCCCCCAGGGGAATCCTTAACCACCAACACTCCACACCGGGGTATCACTTTGTCACAGAGCTGAACCTCTAGCTCCAAATAGCCAAGGTAGGGGATGGTCAAGCCGTGGCTGCTCTGAGCGCCAACCAATGGCATGAGCAAAGTGTCTCTCAACCTAAAGATTCCCTCACTCTAAGCCTCCCTTGTCTGATCTAAAAATATTTCCGTCAATTTATTGCAGCAGGCCAGTTCAGAGGAAAACAAAACCTGCATCCTGTGACCTTTCAAAGACTGCTGCCTGTAAATCTGACAGGGGTCTGAGCTCCATTCTTTCCAAAGGAATATTTAAAACTACTATGGTGCAATAATCTTATATTGAATCCCAAAGATAGTTGGTCTTGTTAGTACACAGTGGGTACAGAAAGTCTACAGACCCTCTCAAATTCACTTTTTATGATATTGCAGCCTTTTTATAAAAGATATTTTTTCCTCAACAATGTATACCCCCTCCCCCCAAAAAATAAATAAATAAATTGATAGAACAATTTATTAAAATAGAAAAACTGAAATATCACATGGCCATAAGTATTCAGACCCTTTACCAAGTATTCAGTTGAGCTAGTGTGGCGGCAAGGGGTGCACTAATGGGAAGGAGCCAGACAACGCCACCCTGGGGGTTCTCACACAGGGAAATAAGAATAATAAGGATGTAGGGTGTAACTAAGAGGCACTCAGGTTCGTTCACCTGTGAGGCACTAGACGTGGTTGCAGGTATACAATATTTTATCAATTCATACAACACATTTCTAAGAAATATTTAAAACTATTGTGAGTGGAAGGAACTAACTGACCCAGAGCTGAGGCATAGGAAGGGGAGTAGACTGTGGGGAGGTAACCTGGGACCCTAGAAGGAAAGAGAGACACCTCACTCGTCCGTGACACACTCAGCAACACCAGCACCCAAACACGCACAAGAGGGGAGGGGGGGTGCATGACCACGGAGAACCGGTGAGGGGGACACAGCACAGCACACAGGAAGAGGGTCCCGCCAACAACTCCTGTCGTTCCTCAACTACTAGTACAAAAGAAAATTAGCGGTTGGCAAGTGCACATACATAGGAAAACAGTAAACTAAAAAACGGAAACAAATAAGTACAACAAAAGAAATGGTCAAAAGAACCCAAAATCCTGTATAACTAATAAAGATCACAAAATTGGGAGCAACTAAAGAAAACCACCATCACGGCAACCTCTCAAAACAGCTAACAAGAAAACAAAATAACTAATCCAATTACGAAATGAAATATTAAACAAACCAAAATTAAACCAAATTATAAGGCGAACGCATCACCAACGAGGAAAACAAATTTATGAATGAAAACTACTAAACAAAAGCACAAATCAACCTCACAATCGCACTTAAAGACAAGGCAAAGACAGGCAAAAGTGGCAGGCAGTGTTTTGGGGCAGGTTATGGTTGGCAGTTGTGTTTCCAGATGGCGACGCGGATTCTGCAATAAATATACTCCAATTTAGAATATACTTAATAAACGGGGCGGTACGCGGAGTGACCGGTGGGCAAAACTTACCGAATCGCCGTCACGCTGCGGTGGGAGAGAGGAGACCACCCGAAACGAGAGGAGTGCGCCGGCCGAAGCAGCAGGAGCCGCGGCAATCTTACCGGCCTACAGGTGCTCCCTCCTCCAAGGCAACCACACTGAGTAAACCACAAAACCCTCCTTAAATCCCACCAAGGGACATAGCAACCCTGTGGTGACCGTGATCCTACCTGACGCCAGGAGAAACAATGAACCAGGAAGCGGAGCGGCCGGAAGTGGGCGTGTCTCGGCTCTCTGTGTCGCTAGAGGCGCAAATCCGGACATCTATGGTAACAAAATAAATGCCTTTTGGCACAGAGGTCACCACAGGGGTCACTACAGAGGAGGAAGCAGAGGTGACAGAAAACCCCATGAGTTCAAAACATTTCATCAAGAAGCCATGAAAAAGCCTCATTTGAGCTCAAATGTAAGGCCTTACATCCGCCAATGGGTACAAAGAAGAGCAAGAAGGTCAGCAACAGAGGCCAGACCTCCACCAGAACCTGAAATGCCTGTACTAGCACCAGAGGTCAAACACCCTCTGGTGTTCAAACCAAGTATTAACAGATTGGGCCCTGAAATAAACCCGAGTCCAATGAGAGAAATGAGATATCCTGAAATTGAAATCATCGATGAATCCGAAGACGAAGACCAACCAAGATTTACTACAGTCATAAAGACCCCCCCTGCACCTGAGACGGTAAAAACAGAAGAAGTGTTCGACGTCGACGCATGGAAGTCAATGTCTCCCATTCCGGACCTGAACGAGGTTTCAACATCGGTCGAGAGGGTCGAGAAAGGAAGGGAGGACGAGCTGCCAAAACCTGCCAAAATACGGAGCTGGAGGCTGAGAAGAACCATACAGTAAGAAGAGGCCAGGAGGGTGATTAAAGAGTTTAAGTGTATTGTGAGTATATAAAAAGTATTATTGAAATCATTGTGATAAAGACTGTTGACATTTTAACATCATAGGTTCTGTTTGTGTAAGATTTTGGTAAAATCTAACATTTGAAGAAATATGTTAAATGTTAAAGGCCTTGAGAAAGAGGAACTAGTATAAAGTAGTAGGATTTATGATTTGTTTCATATAACCATTGTAACTAAGCTAATGATAAGACAAACAAATGATTAATAAGTACTAATAAGATATGAGAATGTAATAAGAATGAATTTATGAAGTATCAAATGTAATAAAAGTGTGATTAAAATGTTGAATGTATAAAAGATAGATCACGAGTTTAATAGGGAAGTGAGAATTGGAGAGGGAAGCACTTTCCAGCAGATACAGGCGGCGTGTTTAACAGGAGGCTCGGAACCTTGTTGTTGTTATGCAAATTGCGTAATACTGGAAACTTATTTATGCCTACTGCTTTAGTTTTGCCAAAATGTCATGAACCGACATACCTAATATGGGTTGACCATTTGGTCCTGTTCTGATGAGTTGACAGAAGCTAGCCAAGACGTCACTCTGTTGGTAAAAAAGGTGCTTTCCACAGCAGTTCTTATCCACCAATGAAGTTGTGTTTGACCAAATAAGGGACAGCTAGAAGAGTATATAAACCCTAGATTTTTAGTCCGAAAGAGTTCTTTTTGGGTTGCATGGGGACACTGCGACACTCTGAACAAAGAAGCTACATCGATAAAGAAAAACTGAAGATTCTTTTTATGCCACAAAGCAACAGGCTAATAGCCTTTGGCCATTAGCATTTTTATCCAGATCCAGATCTGGTCATGAGCTGGAGCTCATATACCAAACGCCATTCCAAAGACTCTGAACTCAAACTTTTCTTCAAACATCTACGAAGATTGCTCCCACACTGACAAAGCTGTCTTCCAGATCAAGGGGATTTGTGAGTAGTACACGTTAGGGAATTTAGAGATAGGTTAGGGAAAGAGATATTTTGTCAATTGATTTTTGATTTTATAACCTTTTTACTTATTTTATTTTTGCTCTGAGCTCTTGCATATCTTGAATAAAGCACTCTTTCTGCATTTAAAGTAAAAGTCTACTAGTTTTCTTGTTTGATTACTTGGGTGTTTTTAAAGGGTTACCCGCCTCTCCTCATTGATGTAAAAATAATTAGTTCTGTGTGCCTAAGTCAAGTCCATAGATGAAGGCTCTTGTAGGTTGATCTAGACTCTGAAATTAATATTCCCTTAACAATAAAAGTATACTTATTGTTTAAATTGATTACCAGCAATTATAACAACTGTTACCATTTAGGAAGAAGCTGTCGTTAACTAAGGGGTTTTCACCAGGTATTTCTATTATCAGGCAATAGGGGTGCAGGTGTTAAGGTAGAGGGAAATCCTTAGGAGGTAGGCAGTTAGCAGGCTGGGCGAATTCTTCCGCCCCAGCCAAAAGTTAATAAATCAGAATCCTGTTCATGTGTCTCCAAGCAGGCTGATTTCAAACCACTTTAAGGTGTGGCTGGCCTGGTGTTCCTGTACTGGAGTTCCAGGGTAACATCTGTAAGAGGCCGATCCATGGCCCTCCGGTGAACCGTGATTGGCTACTGAGGGCCAGATAATTAAAGGGGACATAGTCGTGGAGCTGCCCCAATTATCGTCCTGCTACACTAGTACAGCCATGGGTCTTTGAAAATGATGCAACAAGTTTTTTCACACCTGGACTTGAGATCCTCTGCCCATTCTCTTTGCAGATTCTCTCCAGTTCTGTCAGGTTGGATGGTGAACATTGGTGGACAGCCATATTCAGGTTTCTCCAAAGATGCTTAATTGGGATTAAGTAAGGACTCTGGCTGGGCCATTCAATAATAGTCAGTTGTTCTGAAGCTACTCCATTATTTTAGGTGTATACTTAGGGTCATTGTCTTGTTGAAAGGTGAACCCTAGGCCCAGTCTGAGGCCCTGAGCACTCTGGAAAATCATCCTTCCATCGATTGCAACCAGTCGTCCTGTCCCTGCAGCTGAAAAACAACCCCACAGCATGATGCTGCCAGCAGGGCCTGGTTTTCTCCAGACATATCACTTAGAATTAAGGCCAAAATGTTTTATCTTCTTCTCATCAGACCAGAGAATATTTCTCACCATCTTGGAGTCCTTCACGTATTGTTTAGCAAACTCCATGCAGGCTTTCTTGTGTCTTGTACTGAGGAGAGGCTTCCATCAAGCCACTCTACCTGGTGGAGGGCTGCAGTGATGGTTGACTTTCTAGAACTTTCTTCCATCTCCCGACAACATCTCTGGAGTTCAGCCACATTGATCGATGGGTTTTTCTTTACGGCTCTCACCGAGGCTCTTATCCCCCGATTGCTCAGTTTGGCCAGGCAGCCAGCTCTCGGAAGGGTTCTGGTTGTCCCAAACATCTTCCATTATTATGGAGGCCCCTGTGCTCATAGGAACCTTAAGTGCAACAGAATTTTTTTATAACCTTGGCCAGATCTGTGCCTTGCCACAATTCTATATCTGAGCTCTTCAGGCAGTTCCTTTGACCTTGTGAGTCTCATTTGCTCTGACAAGCACTGTGAGCTGTAAGGTCTTATATAAACAGGTGTGTGGCCTTCCTAATCAAGTCCAATAAATTAAATCAAACCCAGCTGGACTCCAATGAAGGTGTAGAACCATCTCAATGATGATCAGAAGAAATGGACAGCATCCGGGTTAAATAAAGGAGTGCAGCAAAGGGTTTTAAATACTTATGGCCATGTGATATTTTAGCTTTTCTTTTTTAATGAATCTGTTAGTATCTAAGACTGGAACTCTGGCCGCCCTGCTGGTCAGCAGTATAACTACTTACCTCAGTGTTCCTAGTGTGTTGTCTACCCCTCCCTTCCTGTGTCACTCCTGAACCCTGATTGTGATCATGTCCAGCTGTGTCTTGTTTGCCTGTCTGTCCCTACTCATACTTAAGCCCTGTTAGTTCTTCCCTCTGTGTCTGATTGTCTGCGTGTGTCTCCCGTGTATGTGGTCCTAACTCCGGCTCCTGATTCGTGGAACAATTAAGTTACCTGATTTCCTTTGTTGCCTTTCATACCCCTTTGTGGACACCTTCTGTTTGATTGTTTAAATTCTTGTTTGCTACTTTGTGAGCACTTTTTGTTGTGACTTTGTAACGTTTTTTTCTTATCTCCTTAGTGGACACTTTTTGTTGTGACTTTGTAACGCTTTTATTTATTCCCGTTGTGGAGACCTTTTGTTGTTACTTTAGAAAACTTGGGAAAACCAGCATTTTTGTGACCTTAAATGAACCCTCCACAAACTGATCTGCATTTGGGTCTCCGTGTCTGTATAAACTTAACAGAATCTGCAAAACTTTTAACAATTTTATGTTCTGTCAATATGGAGGGCTGTGTGCACATTACGGGGGGAAAAATGAACTTAAATGATTTCAGCAAATGGCTGCAAAGAGTGGAAAAATTGAAAGGGTCTGAATACTTTCTGTATCTTGTGTTTTCTTAGAAAGATCCTTTGAGTTACTTCAAATTTGTTCATTCAGATCATTCATCTTGATAAACAACATTGTCTTTGAGTTATTTTAGATTTATAACTAGACCAAGTGACAGGTCTGTAAAATATCCGTCTCATGGCTAAAAGCCTATGAGTAAAGAGAAATGAAGTAGTATAATGACTTCTGGTGGACTATAAGCAACTAAACCTGCCTTGTTGTGGTTGGTTGTGGTAAATATAGAAACTAGCAACTTTTTGATAACTTAAAACTGACAAAGCATTTATACAGAGATATATTCTTTGGTTTATGAATGTTACAAATGTGGTTAAATTATTGCAGTAAAGTACATAGTATGAGTATTATGAATTTATTGGTTTGGTCTCTGACGTATTATTCTCTGACATCAGTCAGTCATTTTCTATACCTGCTTATTCCTCATTAGGGTCGCAGGGGTCTGCTGGAGCCTATCCCAGCGCGTTATGGCGAGAGGCAGGGATACACCCCAGATGGTCGCCAGCCAATCGTGGGGCACACACACCAATCACTCACACACTCACACCTACGGGCAGTTTAGAGTTGCCAATTAACCTGAGCGTGTTTTTGGACTGTGGGAGGAAGCTGCAGTACCCGGTGAAAACCCACACAGACACGGGGAGAACATGCAAACTCCACACGGAAAGGTCCCAGACCCAGGACCAAGGAGGTCTTGAGCCTGCGACCTTCTTGCTGTGAGGCAACAGCGCTAACCTCTGCGCCACCGTGTCGCCCTCTCTGACATCATTATAGTATTAAGCATCAGTTGTACTAGTTGTACTAGTTTAGTGCAGTGGTTCCCAACCTAGGGGTTGGGACCCCTCTAAAGGGTCAGCAGATAAATGTGAAGAGTCCTGAGAACATTAATGAGGTAGGAAAGAAGAACAAACAAACTCTGATTACCTTTGGGACTTTTTCTCAATTTTTGATTAAATATTGGATCAATATTGAACATTTTTTGGAATGAAAGCATATGAGAAGTTTAGAGGGGAAAATCTCTATTTGTTGGAGCTGTTAATACCTCAGACATTTAGTAAGATGTCAAAGACTAAAAGGTTGAAATGAGTGGTTTCATCTTTACCTATGTGTTGTATTTTAAAAGGTTCTAATATTATCCATTGATTCAAATCTGCACGTTAAAGGAACTAAAGCTGCAGATGATTGTAGTAGAGTGCCATATATCATAGTATCACATACTATACTCAAGTGAAATACCTCAAAACTCTATCTAATTACTTTGAACTGAAGTTTGAGAACAATATTCCCACACAGTAGTTTCTGCACTGACTCAAAATAAATGTGAGACAGGGTTAGGTTCAGGGTTTCATACAGCATCTATTACTTTATTTGAGAAGCATTTGGACTGAGTGTTTGAAAATTTATCTTATTAGAAGATTCTGAACCACTGGACACCTCAGAACTCACTGATGTTTTTTGTTTTTGTTTTAAACATTATTGATTTAATTCAGATGTTAATTGATGTATGCACTTCTGTTGAGTTATTCAGTACCAGCAGGTGGCAGTGTTCATTCAAACATGGATGTCAGAGTTCCACAACAACACAACAAAAACAGCTGTAAACCAACACTGGGGTTCATACAGAATATTTACAGTATATCTGCACTGTGAAATAATAAAAACATGTTAGTCTTCCGTGGGTAATGAGTAGAAATCCTAAATTTATCTGAATGATTCATTTCCCAGAACAGGTGGTATTTTGATATTCAGGAGATTAGGAGTAAAATGTTTCTGAGGTCTGTTGATATATGGTACAAACCAAAATGACAATAGTATAGAACCTTTAAACAAAAGGCAGATCCCTGTGTGCAGAGTTACATTCAGGAACATCAGCCTCTGCTCTGCAAAAAAAACAAACAGTTTGTCATGTGAGTTGGTGAAATCGAGAATGAGAATTATTTCACCTTATAATAAACTGCTCTATATTTATGTTGATGTTTTTGAGCTGATGATGAAAACTTGAGGAGAAGGAACCTTCTTTGTAGCAGATTGTATTTTGTGAGTGTGGGAGAAGAGACAGAATATTGTTTTAAATACGATGAACAAATGAAATGAGATGTTTAATGCTGCAGTGTATGGTGTCATTGTTAACCCATGTGGTGGGTTGGACATTTACACATCTAGAAACATCTAGAGTAACATCGACACTAGACTGGAAGAGCAGTAATGATTACGATTCAAAGTAGATATTGAGGTGTTGTCTCACCGTAGAGTCATTGATTAAGTCTGTTCAAAATTAATGCATTTAACGCCTTTACAAATACTATACTTAACCCATTATTGACTAATGACTATATTTAGGACATTAAGGAAAAAAACCCACAGATTCTTTTCTGTTAAAGGTAGAAACTGTCAACACATACCGATCATGCTTTAATTGAATTAAAAACACCAAAATAATCACACACACACAAAACAAAATTAAAACATTCATTAGACTAAATAATGTTAAGGCTGATAGATTCACACTCAGACTGGCTATCATGGGGGAAAAGGCTGGACAGCTCAAGAAGACTGATAAGACAAACTGGTCAAGACAAAGGGAAACACAATAGGGGAGGTAATAGGACACAGGTGTGACAAAATAGGGCAGGTGCAAGTAATCATACAGGCGATAATACAGAGGAGTAGGAAGTAGACATAGGGACCTGAAATGAAACCATACATGAGTTTCAAAATAAAATGACATAAAAAAACAGCCAAAATGCACAAAAACAGGGATTAACTGTTATAAGTGTCCAATTCAAAATGTGTGTAATGATGAGGAAGAAGTTGCATGTTGCTTCTCAATCAGACCTTAAAAGGAACCTTTAACCTTTAATGTCAGTATCGGACTCTGAGGAGCAGGACAAACAACATTATGTGACATCACATCAAATCTGTTTATTTATTCCCCTCCTGTCAACAATTTGAGTTAATTTTTGAATGTTTTAAACTAAAATTCTTATACATAACACCTTTAAATCTTTTTAGTTATCACATATAGAACTCTCTGTTATTTCAGGCAATTACCTCATGTAGTGAGGTAGGTTGGAACCAGTGGCTGTCGGCCCAGACAAGGCCTCCATTATGTTGAGAGAGCTGTGCTATCTGGGCTGATTTTTCAGTTATAAAGCTGCTTTTCAAGCTAAAGAAAACATGAGGTCTATATCTGTTGGGACAAATACAAGAAGACGTACTGACATCCTTAATTTCTCCCCACTCTATCCCTGGTTACATCCTGGTTTACTCCAGAGAAACAAAGACCAGCTGTTCACCCAGAGGTCCATCTATGTCTGAGGCGTCACCACAGAACCCAGACAGGCCGATGACAGCAGGCAGAGTCTGTTCTGGACCTTTGACTGAGTCTAGCCTCTGTCAGGGTTGAGGTCCAACAGTTCTTCACCACTGTGGCGCCTGTTTGTCTTTTTAAGGTTGACAGTATGAATGTTTTGAAAAGACCTATGGTGACAGATTATAACATTCATCAACTCCTACCTTCAGTAGGAGGTGCAGTGTAAATCAAACTTAATTATTTCTAAAATGAATTCCTTTTATTAACCAACTCCACTTTTAAAAATAATTTACACTTTTTGAATGTTTAGTTTATGCCTGAAGAAACAAGAAGAAGAAAAAAAAGAAATTAAACTTAACACCAGCCAACGAAACTGGCAGAGTTCAAAAGAAAAGCCCAGAGTAAAAACGTTTTGAGTCATTTTTTTTAAAGGTTTCAAGTATCTGTGGAGCCCTCAGGTGGTCAGGGAAGGTATTCAAGATGCTGCTGCAGAGTTTGGTCCTAGGGAGAAGGGGAAAGTTGACATTTCTTAAGTGGAAATTTAGTTTGGAGGTTTGTGGGGTGAGCAGCTCCTTGAGGTAGGGAGGAGTGTTGCCATGGGGACACTAATGGGTCAGCAGAGAGATTTTGTAATCAGGCCCGTACGAGACGAGAAGCCAGTGGAGTGAAAGGAGGATGGGTGTGAGCCGCTCATATTTTCACACTCGCCAGGATCCTAGCAGCACCGCTCTGAATGTGTTAAAGCTCCTGAAGGCTTGAGCTGCAGGAGACAAAGTCCTGGACAAGAATCTCAGGATCTCACAGAGTGAGTGTGGGATGAAATTTGTTGTTCCTGGGGTAGAATAATGAGCTGCTTCATCATCAAATGACATCCGAGGCCATAGTGATTCATTAATATTTTAGGTCACTTTTAGAGTCATGTTATTCATTTTTGTTGTATTTGCATTTATGTCTGTATAATATGACCTGATACAGAGCTGCTGCTCAGCCCCCATATATATGTAAAACTGTAGACAGGACAACTGCAAATATAGAAGGTTTCATTTGTGAATCTTTCTGTTATGAATGTTGAAGGTTTTATATTGTGGTCCAAGTGAGCGGTTCTTATAGGACTCAATAGATGTTGTTTTCTGTCCCAATATCCAGATCTTATTTTTCATCCACAGTTTACAGTTTCGAAAGCAATCTGCTTGCTAACTGGCTCGAAAGAGTCCACGAGGCCTTCAGCCAATTGTTTATTGTAACTGTGAGCCATAATGTACTTGCTTTGAGTGCATTTTTAAGGCCAAAATCCTCTGGAAAACAAACCTTATATAAAAACTAATAACAATGCGGTGGGTGATGTGGGTCCAGACAAAATGTATGCTGAAGCAGAACTGTAGATTTGATTACAGACTTGGACGATCACACAGCATTTCTTTTGAGAATGAGGTCTTAATGAGTCAGGGAAAAGGAAAAAAAGAAAGAGATCAGCTTGGAGATGATCCAAAATACCAGAGTTGAAAGAGAGAATGATGCTTATTGTTCAGTGTACCTGCAGATAGAGAGGAGGGGGCAGAGGTTTGGTCTTCACATTTCATCTGTCCTCCGCAGCCCCTCTGCAGTCATGAATACAGTTTATTGTGAGATTCGGTCATATATAGATAAGAAGGAATGGCTCACTGGCCTTCTTGTCCGCTCTGATGATTCCTAATGTGAAAAAAGAACACTTGACTTCTAAACTCTGTGCTGTTTACACGCTCCTAAACAGTAGAACGATCCTGTAGCTTCACTACAGCCAGCCAGTGTTATCCTGTGCAATATCATGTATTAACATACTACATCAGGTACAGTACAATGTAAACTATTTTGCTTCCTTGTATGTATGTGACATCTACCTGAAGTGTTAACAAGAGACTGTTGTTCTTGTTGTGTGTAAGATTGTAACACAGGGCATTAACTGAAGTACTTGTACTGTACTATATGTACTATATTTCCATGTGATACTAATTTATACTTCACTACATGTCAGAGGGGAATACTGTACTTTTGTTTCACAGCCTCTGTTACTTTTCTGATCAGTATTTACATGTTAAACACATGATCGTACATAAAATAAAAACTTTATTAGTTTCCCTCAATATAAGTTACCATCAGGTTTGACACTAAATGTTGCTCACATGTACATGTTACTGAATGAGTGTTAAGATTGATATACTGTTCAATATAATAACTTGACCATTTTGCACACTAAGTACTTAATAATTAAAGTTACTGCCAATACTTTTACCAATTTATACTTCTACATAGGTAAAAGATCTAGTACTTCTTCCACCACTGATTGCTTGACTATGTCAAGTCTATAAAGTGATTTGCAGCTGTATACAGCAACGTATTGCCTCACGCCTGAATCACAGGACACTGTTTCTCCCGGAGCCATTCCCACGCTAAAACCTGCAGAAGATGAAGGGCTTCAGAGTGGAAGGATCAAGTCATTGTTGGTGATATGATCCTTCACCTTGGAAACAGTCTCCAGGAGACCAGCTTAAACAGAGAGACCCTCTGGTCCAATCAGATGCCTCACCTAGAACAGCTGCTGGTGTGAGTATGCAGCTCCAAGAGGTGTGCATCATACACCTGGTACAACAAATGTGTCCATGGTAGCGCAAAACAGTTGAAAAACATTTTTTTTTTTTTTTACATTTTCTTAATTACCAATAGTTCAATTGTCATTTAATATGCTGGTGTGGCATGCTACTATCAACCACCTACTTTTAAATCAATTAACTTAATCACTTAGGTTCACACAGTATTCACATTTATCTCTGATCTGTTTTATTATAAAAAAAAAAAATACACACAACTATAACGATCATGCATTTATCGCAATTCAAAGAGAAGAGAGGAGATCAAAAATATATTCAGGTGATTTATAGTTCTTAAAACAACAAATTTGTTAGATATCTTCAAATAAAACACAGTAGAAGTGATGATATGGGACCTTTAAGTATTTGTTTTGTGTAGCATCTACAAAATCCAAAGAATATGTACAATTGAACAAATGATGTACAAATACAGATGTACAAATGAATTTGGAGACATTTGAATGAATGAACTGTATCAAAAAACAGTACATGGTTAAAGCTTTAATAGAGTCAATATTAACATCATAGAAAATGCAGTTTGAAGAAGTGAACACACAAAAATGTCCTGTCAGTTTGCTGAGACTTTCAGCGAGCGCACTTCTTAGTTCAGAAACATGAGACGCTGCTGTGCTGCTATGTTACCATGGTTGTAGCCTGTGTAGAAAGTCTTCTATCTTCTATCTTCAACGTGCACTTCTGCAATCTGCTGAGTATGCACTGCACTGTTAGAGCAATGATTACACTCATTCTACCATTTCTAGTAGTTTAACTCAACAAGCAAGTCATCTATTATTGTTTAACAAACCAGTCGGTTCAGAGATGTGGCTTGATTATGATTGACTGGTTGACATATTAACACTTGAGAAGCACAACTACAGGCAAGCAAGAAATAAAAACATCATCATTTATTCAGAAATAAATCAGATCTGATTTTGAATAAAATATCTTCATGACAAAAAAACATTTGAAAAAAAACATTTGATTTGAAGAACACAGGGTACCTAAGTCCTGATATAGGGTCTGCAATCAGATTCAAGAACAACATGGATACTGTGGAGGTGATATCAAGTGGGTTTTGTTTCTGATGAGATAACCCCATTTCCTCCTGTTACTGAGTAAAAGCCTGGGGTGGTCAGTAAAAGGAACAGACTAATTAGTAGGTAGAGTTAGGTAGAATCCTTCTGCTGCAGCAGGATGGCATAATCTAGTAGTGAATTCAGTTCATTAGAGCACACTAAAATGTATTCATTCAAGGCAATAGTCAAGCAATAAATATGTTTGAAAAGATTTATGTTATGTGTCAAATAACTGATGCAGTGTTTTAATTTTGCAGAATGTCCAGATGCCTTCACTGTCTAAATTCAACCCCAGAGAAATGTTGACAGTTGATGTTACTGCAGAGGTTTAGGCAATGGTCAGAAAAAGATCATGGTTCTGACGTTTATCCATCAACTTCTCCTCCAAACACGTTACCAGGACTGGATCCACTTTCGGGTCAAGTTTGTTAGCAAACCAGTGGCCATAGTTGAGGAGCCAGCGGAGTTCAGCGGCTCCGTAAATGCAAACGCTCCGCATGTGTGCCCCTGTGCAGGGAGGATACAGATTTCCTTCTAAATAATTCCATTTCACGAGTCGTGTCTTACTCTTCAGATCTGTGATGTCCGGTTCTGACCTGGGAATGTGTCCCGGCACCCCAGGAAGCCTGACCAGGGTGGCCCAGAAGTGTTCGTCGGGTGAGTATGTGTCGGCAGACCACACCAGGAAGTCCTTCACCATCTGGCTGCTGCTTATGTAATCCACGAAATCCCAGGACAGGACAAAATACGCGCTCCCGATGAACATTTGCACTCCATGAGGTGGAATGTCTTTGGCCACGGTGGTTCTGACGGGCATCCGGCGGTACTCATAAGGAACATCCCTCAGCTCGTGCTGGAAACTGAAGCGCTGTTTCTTGAAGTCACTAGGGCGGCTTGACTCAAGCATGTTGCTTCCATTCAGCCGCTGCAGCTCCATCACCAGCTCGTAGTTTGACTTGAGAGGAAAATCCTGGCCGCACAGGTTGATGACATACTTCCATCTGACCTGTGACCTCAGCAGGTCAGAGATGCAGTTGAGGTCGGCATTGAGCCTGCTGATGTGCGCATACTCCACAGACTCCAGCTTTGAGGCGATGAAGATATTGGGAGCACAGCGAGCTAGGTTCTTCATGGCATTTTTGAAAAGTGGCAAGGACTTCTGGTCGTAGTGGATGCAGTAGATGTTCTGTGGTGCATAGATGGCACGAAGGATACGCTCCACCATCGGGGCATTCTTATGCACCACCAGCGCGTAAGCCAACGGGAAGGTCTGCTCTGCGTCAGACATGGGAACATCATGGTAACCTCTCGTTTCAATGAACGTTTGACAGTCTGATGTCAGTCTTACGGTGCTGTCATCACCCATGTAAGCGACCATTTCCCGTTTGATCTCCAGAGCTTTGCCTATCTCCACGGGGTCCAGCTCGTAGATGGCGGTGCAGTTGACATCATATCTCCTTCTGGATGAAGTGATTCCATAGGGCTGAATGTAGATGCCGTCCCTCACCATTACTTTAAGGTAGAGCAGACACAACGCCAGCAGAGACAGAGACAACAGGAAGCACCTGAGTCTTAATCTATGGAGGTAGTGGCCACATCTTATTTTCATTCTAGAAACCAGTGATAAAAAAAACAATGTGAAAATGAACATTCTGACTCCTGGCATATAGTTAACTAGCTGTGAGAGGGATCAATTAGGAAGTTCAATATTGATTTAATAAGAAGACAAGTTAAGGCTTAATAAGATACTAAGTTATTGTGTGTCAGTAAAACATGTGGTGGAAACACTGGCGTAACGGAAGTATGTGGGGCCCCCCTGCAGCTAGTAAGTGTAGGCCCCCCATATATATATATATATATATATATATATATATATATATATATATATATATATATATATATATATATATATATATATATATATATATATATATATATATATATATATATATATATATATATATATATATATATATATATACACACACACACACACACACACACACACACACATATTCAGTACACCAGCAGTACACAGTACAGTATTTCTCATTTATTTAATGTCTGATGCTTGGCAAAAGACCAAATAACTTCTGTAACTCCATGACAACAAAATTATAGCCTAGGCCTAGTAGTGTGAGGTAAGCCTAAGTCATACACATAGAACCAGTGTTTTCAGAAACTATGACAACAATAGCCTAACAATTGGGCTACAACAATAATGACAATTAAGGCAAGGTGAAAAGAAATAAAACCATATGGTTTGGAAAAGTAAATAAGAATGTATTCTGTATTACAATAAAATTCATCATATTTTGTTTAAATGTTTAAATAAAGCATTCATCATAGTATAAATTAATCTAAATTTGCTCCACCCCCCCAAAAAAAAACATCTATTTGGGTTGAAAATCACCTGAAAATCATGTGTTAGTAGCCCAATTCACCCATGGATCAGTAAAATAAAGTGTTATAAGTAATTTCACAAATGTTCAGCCTCATAAGATAAACCAGACTGATTTTAGAGATGTTTTAGTTCAGGTGTGTCCAGGTGGATATGATTTTTGGCACATTTAGGCATATTTGGCACATCCTCAAAAATTACAATAATAATCACATATATACCATATAATTTGCTAAATAATTCTATTAAAGTACCATGATACATTATATATAAAGATACTATATAATATACAATATAATAATTATCTATCTATTTATGGGCACATATGCGTTGAGCTGGGCTGTGTGTGTAAAGCTGGACGGGAGGAGGGACAGACAGGGTGATATCTGAGATCCTATTGGATCCTATTTGGGTGATTAACACCACTACGAAAGCATCAGAGCCAATAGAATCGAGTCATGTGATCTAATTTGACGTATCACGCACCACAGGGACACGTCAGGGCGTGATTTACAAAGATAGGCGATACGGAGCGACTTCCCACTCTGTAAATAATCTGGTGTCTGACTTCATAAACAGCGTGGATTGAATAAAAATAACTTTAAAATGATGAAGATTTAGAAGCAGCAGATTGCAGCGTTTTGCAGTACTAGTTCTTTCCACCGTGGAAAGAACTAGTACTGCACTAGCACAGTTTCGAGGTACTTGTACTTGCCCTGTACCATGTGATGGGATACACTAAATACATTTAGCTGACTTCTGTACTTTTACTTATGTAACATTTCCAGGGTTTTTACTTGTTATAGAGTAATTTCTGATGACAATATTGTTACTTTTACTCAAGTGAAGGATCTGTGTACTTTGTCAACTACTGGTAATAATTTATCTGATGACTATGTTTAATAAGAAAGTAAAATAAATGAAATGATGTGTAGAATAATTCACCTTGCTCTCTAAAGTGGTGTTTGAATCCTCAGCAGTCTCGCAGGGCTTCATATGATCATGTGTCACGTGTCATCTGTGTAAGAAAATAAACAGAAAAACTAAACAAATTTGATAAATCAACGCTGCTATGAAGCAAAGTACATTAACACAAGTACTGTACAGGACCATTTGGTACTTTACTTGAGTATTTCCATATGATGCTACTTTGCACTTCTACTCCACTTCATTTATTCAACACCTTCAGTTACTTCTGTGCAGTGGTCACATGACCGGTCCATAAAATAAACCTTTATGTCCTAAAATAAACCTTTATGTGAGATAAATTAACTTGAGGTTTATCTCAACAATGTTACTGTTACTGTTAAATATAATAATAACCTTTTGCATAATGTTAGTGTTACATCTCTGTGATGAAGAGTTACTCAGTGGTGGAAAGTAACTAAGTAGTAGATTTACTCATGTGCTCGACTTTAATACATTTTCAAGGTATATTACATGAGTAATTCAATCTGATACTACTTTATACTTTGCTATATATATATATATATATATATATATATATATATATATATTGCAAAAGATGCCTTGAGTATATCAAATTGACTCCACACTGATAAACTAAAACATTATTTAAAATAAAATTAAAAACCAAATACTCTCATGATTAAAACGTATATTATAACAACGTTTCATTATGCAGCAGTCTGCATAATGAGTACTTTTACTTTATACTTAATAATACTTATGTACTTTTACCTAATTAGTAAAATAAAATTTGAATGCAGTACTTTTACCTCTAACGGAGTATTGTTAACTATCGTATTGGCAGTTTTCCTTGCTAAAACATAAGATCGGAGTTCTTCCTGCAGCGCTGATCTTCAGCTTCTCTAAATAAAGACACTCGTGATGACCAACGTCCTTGCGTGAAGAGCAAAAAACTCACCACCTGCTGCCGTGTCCGGACTTCGGAACTTCCATCCCGGTTGAGACTAAAGAGGAGGAGGAGGAGCAGCAGGAGGGGGGGGGGGGGGGGTATTTACCAGCAGTATTTACCATCTGCTGTCTACTGATTAACATCTCTTTTCTGTGTCTTCTCTTTCGACCTGTAGCCCCCTCCCATGTTGTTTACCAGTTAACTTATCGATTATCGTCAATAACAGTGGTGGAAAGTTACAAAGTACATTTACTCAAGTGCTGCACTCTCTCCTGAGCCTCTCAACCCTAAGATTACCTGAAGAAAGTGGGACATGGTCAACTCTTGCTCTGAAAAAAAGAGTTGTTGCACTGCTGGAGTTTGATTCTGAGGCCATACGTCAGTTTATACTGTACACTTGCACCGAAAGTGAGACTGCCACTCTCGAGACTCAGCACAGCACAGTATAAAATCTTCAAAGTGTTCCGCAAGAACTCCATGTTTATCGTCCCAGACTGCATCCCAGAGGATGCAGGGATTCCTGCATCGAGGAGCCAGATCTGCAGCTCTGGTCCTGGCAAAAAAATCTATGTCTCATGTGCTCTTTGAATATTGAAACCCGCTTTTCCTACTTCCTGTTCGAATCTTCAGATTCCACCCCACGACGATATAATTAAGCTCTCACTATTTCCAGTTATACTATATATACAAGTAGTGCTAGGAGCTATGTGCTACAGTCAGAATTATGCTTGAAATGGGAACATCAACATGTAGAAGGGATCCAGAGGGGATGTAGAGGGGATGCATCCAGGGGTCAGGCTTGAATTTTCTTGGAGCATCATGTCCTCAAAGTTGACGGTTATGTTGCTCCCTTCTGGTTGTGAAAGTTATGGTTTTAATTGGGTAATCAGAAACAGTAGAACTACTGTAGCTTCTAGTTTTCCTGGTGTGATTATTGCTGGCAATCACCCCCGCCCCAAACACACACACATACAGTATACACCAAACAAACACTGAATGAACTGCTTTGTCTTTATTATTCAGGTTTGATGCTGGTAACAGTTACAGCACGTTACATTTACTAATGAACAAACTCTAAAGAACTTGAACAATGCTCAGACAGAGAAAAACAAATCAACTCTGGGTATAAATGACTATAATGCAATCCCCCAGTCCTCAGACTCTGAACAGTCTTTTTGCAGCAGCTTCTCCCAGTAAAACTCAGTCAAAGAGTTCGGCAGCAGCTCGTCATCGTCCACCAGATGTATCGTCCTGATCCTCATCAGGTGACGCAGGTTAGCCGATGCTGCAAACAGAAAAGGACGTTGAAATATTTAAAGACAAATTAAATGATTGTACAATTAGTGTTAAGGAGGCTGTTAGGGAGACATACGAGGCAGGTGATTAATTATTGACAATTAAGTGACTGCAGCTTGCCTGCAGGATCTAATGGAGCCAAGGAGGAGGAATAACAGACCTGAGCTGCAGCGGTGGATGTCCACTGTTGTGAGTGCTGTGTTCCCTTCAGTCTCCATGTTCAATAAATAATGAGACAAAGGCTTGTCTCTGAATGTCACCTGTTGAAACAGGAGTTCATCAGAATTATCTTTTTACACTGTGAGCCTGTGACAGTTTGCTGGATGGGACATGAAAAACCCTGAGTCTATTAAATGTCTCCACCAACAAAGAAACTAAAATATGAAAAAACACAGAAGAGCAGCTCTTTAGTTTTATAGGTCTGAAAGTCCTAGAACACTGAAATGATGTTGTCGTCTGTGATAAATGGGACGGTAGAAGGATAGTAGGTAATTTGCAGTGGAATTTTTATTTTACAAATTACAGACCCAACTGTAGAAATCTCATTGGACTGACCAAGCATTGTGCTTTTTTCATTGTGTGAGTCACAGCAGGAGAGACATAGACAGATACAGAGCTTCCTGTTTCTCCAGCCAGTCTGACGTGTTTTAGTGTTATGATGAGATGAAAGCAGCCTTGTGTCTAACCTTGTCCCAGGCGTATGTTGAGCTTACAGGGATGGAGTTACCAAAGATGGACTCTAGCCAGTGTTCTGGAGCCTGGTGCAACTTTCCTTTACTATCCCTTATCGACCCCTTCTTCTGCACGTGAGCAATGTGGCAGTGACCCTGTGGGGTAAAAGATAGAACAAGTTGAAGATGAGAATACAAAAAAACAAATACATGAAGAGACAAGATGAAGGCGAGATTTCAAAGGATTTCATGACGAGGAGCTTGTTGCCTCACCTTCAGCTGCAGCTTCAGAACACTTCCTGGCAGCACTGATCCGTTCTGTATGAGCTCAGACAGGTGTCTCCTGTTTTCCTCAGACCTTGTCAGTATTAGCACATTATTTCCTTTCATCGGAAGGTTCACGTGTTGCAAAGTGTCTCCTGGTTGTGAAGCGCTTTTCTGACCACTGTCAACTTTGGTATTTAGCTCATCAGCGTGTGTCGGGGCCTTTCTCCCCTGGGTCGGTGGGGGAGTAGGAGGCCCGGGAGCTGTTGAGACTTCAGCACTGCAAGGTGATGTTGATCTCAACAGACTGGCCCATTTACTAGTGCGTGGTCGAGTGGAGAGTTTTGTCTCCGTAGTCTCAAACACCTTTACCAGCTGCAACTGTTTCTGGATGGTTATCACTAAGCTCTTCTGACGTGAAGCGAGAGAGACGAGTTGACGTTTTAACACACGTAGACGAAGGGATTCAGTCACTCTCCTGAAACCAAGAGGCAATCGACAAACACAGCAACATGTATGACTGAGAAAGAGACAGATTTAAACAGCACTGTGGGTTTCGTTTTTGTTTTGCTGATGACAGGTGTCTCTTATTTGAGTGTTTTCAAAGGTTCATTTGCAGCCAACCGGGAATGAAGCAGCTCTATTAGACACATTTGCTGAGCGGCTTCAGCCATCTGACATATGGGATATGAGAGAGGCTGTCAGAGCTGTCAGAATAGATTTTGTGCATGTGCTTTAAAGTGTTATCACCTAACAGGAAGGGGCAGGCCTTTTTTAAATCTGTATTGGAAAAAGTCACTACAGGATTTGTCTTCCATCTTTGTGGCGCTGTCTTGAAGTCCTTGTTTTATCCTGTCTATGGTGTCTTGACTGGTTTTGAGTTTGTGCTTGTTATTGAATAATTGAAGTGAGTTTGAGGTGTTGATGAGAACCACAGGAGGAGTAGCTGCAATAACAGAGCAGTAGCGAATGAGGATCTAAATATCCAGACATATTTTGCTGCTGAACCACGAAACCTCTTTTATAGTAAAGGAGCAGAAGATCCTGAACTGACCGGCACTTGTGGGCAAGATCCTCTTTCTCCAAATGCTGCTTGATGAGCACCTTGATCAGCACAGTCTGAATCTCTTCTAGAGCTGCATGATATCGGTCTGAAAGACAAACAACTCAGATAATGCAAGTTAGTGTTACCAGCCTAAAGTGATGAGATCCTGTTAATCGTGGTGTAGAATTCAAACATTAATTGAAATGACATTACTGCTGCTGCTCTAACCTTTGTCCTTTGGTTCCGTTAGAGGCCAAGACAACATTTCTGTTTGCTTTTTCCGCACCTGCTCCAAAACCTCGCTTATGCCCCCTAGATGAACCAGCTATAAGTCACAGTTATTGAGCTATCACAGGAAAGTCTTGTCAAAAGTCTCATAAAAACAAGGACAGCTAGTGATAATTGGACCTGTGCCACAAATGGTTACAAAGACATTTACTTGTGTCTGTAGGTATCTGAGATGTAAAAAGAGCTCTCACATTATCAGTGAAGGTGTGTTTGTTTCTCAGCTGAATGTCCCCAGGGTCGCTGGATCCGTCCCTGTCACCTGATTCACTGGATGTTAGAATGGACGTGCTCTGACAGGAGAGCTGCTTGTGTTCTTGAGATTCGTAGTCTTGAGAGAAGTAACAGATCCAACGTAATTTATACCGCTTTTGACACAAATTGATCTCTAGTCACTGCAGGTTATTTAAATGCATCAATTTGACAATCTGTGCAGTGTTAAACCACTGCATTGACCAAACTAAAACAGAGCCTCAAAAATCACAGTGGGAATTACTTTGCATACCCTCTGAAAGGTATACGTTTGGAAACTGTATCACTCACCAGGACGTCTATATTGGGCCAGCACTTCACCATTCTGCTCATGTACCACAGCAGATGCTGTGTGACTTAGGAGCAGCTCAGTCATGTTCTCTTCCTCAGCCATGTCCAGTGCACTGAGGCCACCCGTATTCCGGTCTCTGGGATCCGAGCCATACTGAAGGAGAAGCTTCACGATCTACAGCATGTCCACACACGCACACACACACATTTCACAATTTTGCAGGTATTATTAGTAAATATAACCTCCACTAGCCTGTGTTTTTTGTATATATATTATAAATAATAACTGCATCTGCATCCAGTGTGGATGCTTCTGTGTTCACTGGAGAAACACACTAATAATAATGATAATTCAGTTCTACAAGAAATCAATAATGGATCAAGGAGAAGCAACAGATTATCAGTTTTCTTTTTCAATATATATTGTAAGAGACCACGATATCTGTGTATCAATAAATATTAAAATAAAGAATTTCTATGTTGCTCTAGACGTGAATTCAATGAAAATATAAAAGAATGCTCAGAAAGTCTTATGCTACAGTAAATCTTACACTATATATTTGACTGATTTGATAAATCTGAATACATTCATGCTGAGCTCATGTGGTACTTTGAAGAGGCCATATTTTCTACTTTAATACATTTCAATTTTCATGGGCTATTTATAAAAATGTGCATACTTTTATAATCCTAAAGCACCTCGTTAGACCTGTTGTAGCAATACAGTCTGCCTTGTAACACATTCACTCTGAAAAACTTTCCCCGCCGTTTCCCCACTCCCCTCAGTACCAGAATGACAACATTGTTGTGATTGGCTGCAGTCAATGTGAGAAAAAGAAGTCCCGTAGAAGCACTCCAGAGCGATGGGGCGGCTACATGGATTTTGGGGTAGTTTGTATTAACTTCCACTTCTGGGTAATTTGAGTAAATTTTTTTTATCTTAAGTTTGGATGATTCGTGAGAGATAATAGTCAACGTGTGAAAGAAATGAGAGCTCACACTTTGAAAACGTGGCAAGACCTGAAAGTGGAAATTGTTACTGAAAAGAGTTTCTTGTCACCTGGTAGTTTCTGGACAGGACGGCATCATGTAGGGGTGTGATACCACCGAAGTTGCTCCTAGCATGAACATTAGCTCCAGCCTTCAACAGCTCCTCTACTGCTGCCTTGTGACCACGAGAAGAAGCCTCATGCAGAGGCGTCCAGCCTGAAAAGCACGTTCGGAACAAGTCAGAATGTTTATTTGTAAAAGCTGCAGGATATGTCAGGATTCTGAAGTGATTAATAACCTGCATAATCCTCCTTGTTGACACTGACACCAGCTTGAATAAGAGCTTTGACTTCTACCTGATCCCCTTTCTTGCTCGCTTTGTGAAGATGAGTCTCTCCCTTTCCATTTCTCCAGTGAAGCTTTGTTTTTCTATTTGCTGCTTTGAAAAAAAAAAAGATTTGTGAAATAAATCAAGATAGAACATGAGAAGAAATGCTACTTTCAATCACTGGTAATCTTATCCAAGATGTTTCAGGAGTGATTCTGGCTTATAATCACCTGATTGAGATGCTGCAGCAGGCTGAGAACACCAGGATGTCCCAGGATCTGTCCCCGCAAGCTGGGAACAGCAGGACGTCCCTGGATCTGACCGTGGATCTGTCCCTGACCACACCCAGGGACAGATTTTCAGTTTTAGTCCACTTATCTCCAGCTCCACTGTGTTGTTTTGCTCCTTATCACCACTATCATCAAAAGCTGACTGAGTTGTTTCTGTGTCCTGAGCTACGTCTCTGCGTTGGCAGCCATTAAAGTCATGCAACAGACTGACTGAATCATCATCTGAAGTTGATCCATCGCTGTCTCTCTCAGCTGTCTGATTACAGCTGTCAGTCATTCTGAAATGTCCTATGAAGAAATACACACATTCAGAAATGCAAAGTAACTCATCATACACCCAACTGCCTTTTGTTTTGCTGCTTCTTTATGAGGATGGATAAAGAAACATAAAGAAAGAAAGAGGTGGAGGACCACTCTTTGAATTTAAAAGGAAAACATATGTCATGATATGACATCAACAGCATTCATTAAAGCAGCAATAAGTGATTGTGAAAACAGATGATTATTTACTCATCCAGCAGTCACAACATTATCATTCATTTAGAGGTTTCTTTATGGAATATCTGCTCTGTAGCTCTTAGCTGCTACACTATGTTCAATACTTAACTACTTCAACTCATAATATTGATGTACTTTACATAAGTGTTATGAATCAATGTAGTAAAGTATAGCAGTACTCTACTGCTATACCTTGTTACATCTACTCATAAATCTAATGTACCACAATATTTTACTACATCAGCTCATACAAAGCTACTTTCATCAACCCAATACTTAGGTCTGTGTACTTTTACTGCAGTACATTTATTACATCACACTCACAATGCTGATGTACCTTTACTGTAATAGGATTTTTCATGCAGGACTTGTAAAAAAAACTTGTAATTGGGTATTTATTTACATTGTTGTGTTTTACTTAAATGAAATGGAAGCCTAAGTATATATTTTATGATGTATTTCCTCACACACGCTAATGCAGCTAAATAAGCTAACGTCTAGCTAAATGAGCTGACTTTAGCCGTAATCCTCCGAACGTGGCGTCATATGACGGTGACCAATACATCCAATCAGCTACACAGTGACGTCATTAACCACCCCTCTGTTTTTCTGTTGATTTACCGAACTTCACCAACTTGCTACCTAGCAGCAGCTACCGGTTACCTGTATTCGGTGTGAAACATGGATGTGGTGTATATGGTGTGAACGGAAAGTATGGGTGAAGAAGAAGTGACCTTTGACTTTCAATTTTCAAGCGTTTAATGCTGCGTTGCATTGCAGCCGGAACTTGGAACGTCCGACTTCTGAGGTAAATGCGTTCCATTGTGCAAACTCGGAAAACATGGCCGGCCACCAGTTTTCATGTTATCCCAATATTCCCCCATTGCTTAAACATCTATATTGTGTAAAAAAGAAGCCTTGTGCGATGGCATCTTGCTATGACGTCGTTCTCGAGTCGGAGTTGTGAGTTCAAGGGCGGTTCCGTCGCGCTTTTTCGATTAAGAGGTCGGTTCTTTCCGGCTTCCGAGTGTAAATTGAACGCAGCATAACCCAAGGAAGTGGATATCGGTCAATGTCACGGACGTATTATACAATTAGATAGGGCATCGCCTCTCAACAGCACGCCGATTTTGCAATGGCCACTCGTGATACTGCAACAAAAAATCCCATGCGACCCCCCAAAAAGCATTTTTATTCTCATATACCGTAATAGTAAAAGAGGAGCCTGTAAAGGTGTTGACAGGACACTTCAACTTTAACTCCTATTAATTACAAATATATGTATTCCACATTGTAAGTCATTTACTCTTTATACTTAAAAAAGAAAAGCTCTGCAAAAATGTCTATTCCGAGCATGACGTCAAAGCTGCGTGGCACCGCGCGGTCGTACTGTATCTCGGGAATGAGGACGTTGTTTTTATTATTCTTCAAATGGTTTTTAATGTAGTCAGCAAGTGAATTACCGTATTCAAACGTGAGTTTTCATTAATTTACACGTTCTAATATGACTGGAAACCAGACTGAAAGTACTGCGCAGTTACATAACGCAGAAATAAACCCGGAAGTCAGGAACTTTTTCGCCGTATGTGCATGCGCCAGGCGAACAACTCCCATTGAAATGAATGGTGGCCATTTTTCAGTCCGTTATCCAGTTCTATAATACATCTCTGATCAGTCTACATTTTATTTATTCATTCATTTTCTATACCTCCTCATTAGGGTCGCAGGGGTCTGCTGGAGCTAATCCCAGCACATTACAAGCGAGACGCAGGGATACACCCCTGATGGTCGCCAGCCTATCTTGGGGCACACACACCACTCACACACACCTATGAACAATTTAGAGTCTCCAATTAACCTCAGCATGTTTTTGGACCGTGGGAGGAAGCTGGAGTACCTGGTGAAAACCCAAGACACGGGGAGAACAGCAAACTCCACATAGAAATGTCCCTGACCATGGAGGTCTTGAACCTGCAACTGTCACCCTGTTTATTATTAATTTGTTTTAGGGGTGAGATGATCACTACAAAGACTCTAAAATGCCTTCAAACCTGAGGTGTATTTAACATGATTTATGATGCAGGATTTACGATGATCAAGAAAGTGAGACTCTGTTTAAGGAAAAGATAAAATACACCAATGTAAAAATATTCAAACATAGACAAATAAAACGCCTGCATGGTAAATCTAACCTACGTAAAAGTACATGAGTATTATGAGTTGATGTAGTAGTGGTTGGCATTCTGACTCACTAATCTGTTTTCACTTTCTGGACTTTTTCTCTAATCTTTGATTTATGGTGAAATTTTGGATCATTTGAACATTTATTTAAATGAAAGCCTGTGAGAAGTTTAGAGGTAAAATATGTGGTAGAGTTGTTAACAATCATAGATGTGAGCCGATTACAAACTGCTGTTTGAAAGGCGTCAGAGACTAAAAAGGTTGAAACCACTGGTTTCATCAACATGTTGGATTTTAAAAACTTCTTATATTATTATCTTATATTAATGAAATCTGTGTCTGACAGGAACTGAAGCTTCATATAAATGCAGTACTGGAAAAAGTACAATATTTACTCTGTAATACAGTGAAGTATAATCACATTACGAAATTACTCAAATTATAAATACATCAAAACTGTACTCAAGAGTAAAGAGTACACTTGAGTTAATGTACTTAAATTATTTTCCGTCACTAGTAACCACTGCTTTAAAGCTTTTTGGATTGTTTCTACTTCAAATAAATCACCACAATGTAATTCTCTTCTGTTTCAGTTAATGCTAATTTAGTTTGAATTGATTCAAATACTGCAACCATTTCAACATTCACAATTGTTTGATTTAATATTGAGTAACACAGTTCCATAACTCTATTAAATTTGTAATTGATTGAACAATCAATTAGTTCTTCAGTAACCAAAACTGCCAAATGCCAATGAATAAAATAATAGCAAAGATCTAAAATGCCTTCAACTTCAAAGCATTATTTGCTTCTCAAACAGAGCGTTTTAATCCCTGGTTTACAATCCTGCAGGGTTAATGAACCCGTGAACACAAACATCTAACAAACACTTGTGTTTTATACCATTTCAGTGGGAAAGGTGTACAAACAAGTTTCTTCTTCATGTGCCGAGACAAGGGTAAAGTTCTGTGTGGCTTGAACAGACCAGTCCACTGACTCATCAGAACCATTGTAATCCATTGTTTGATCGCTGTCTTCTTCTTCTGAAGTTCCCTCAAACCAGTTGGCAAACTCAGGTGTTGAACACATCTGGCTGTTTGGAGGATCATAATCACAGCTGGGCGGGTGGGGTTGTGGAGCTGATGGCAGTAGTGAAAGAGGAGGGGAGGGGGGAGGGTCGGCCCTCACTGAGGAATGGATGGGGACAAGTGTGAGAACACATGCATATGCTGCTATTTTACTTATTAGCATCCGGCCATTTAACTACACCGGTGTTGTAAATACCGTTCAGTGACGTAATTGTATTCTTCTGGTTCTCCTGCTTCTTATCCATAGTAGCTGAGGAGACAGTCTGACCCATCTCAATGTGGTTTGGTTCTCTGTTCAGCTCACTGTCCAGCTCTCCATCAACTTGTTCTTCCTGACAATGAAATGTGACACTCGCACATCTGTGATAAACATTGTTTGAACTTGGGTTTTGTAAACAGTTCTGTCCTATTTTTGCTTTACCTGGCCTCCTTGTGTACAAAAATATACAAAAATGCTTATATAACATCAAGCCTGTAAGGCACAATCAAGTTTTTTTTTCAGGACATGCTGCAACAATGTCAAATGAATATAATAGTTATATATAAAAAGTAATAATAATAATATATATAATCCTTATATATAAATACAAAAGATAAAATAAATCAGAAATTGAATTTTACAGAAATGCTCAAAATGTTCATATTCAAAACATGCAGTAATATTAATAATAACAATAATATTGGAGGTTTTGAAAATTATTCTCCCAAGTCTTGACAATCAGGGGAAGAACAAATAAACATTCTAGCCTACAGACATAAAAAAATTACATTTTTTCAAAAAAAACAAACAAAAACAAAGCTTTTTTTCCAGTTATTTGTGACATGCTCAAATGCATTTCCTGTCTGCAGAGTCACAGTCAGAGGCCACGTCACTCTCCCCCCTATAGAAGCGGAGTCTTTTGTTTTATTTTAGTGTATTTGTATGTTTTTACGAGTTGTAAAACTAATAGAAAATATAGCCAAGACATTGACATGGTTACAAATAACGATTTGTATTTGAAATACTTTTTTCCTTCAAACTTTGCTTTCAGTCTTATAGTTCCTCAAACCAGCTGAACTGTTTTCAGCTCTACTAACATGATTGTGCAAGGGGTTTCTAATCATTCATTAGCCTTCTGATGCAATGAGCAAACACATTGTACCATTAGAACACTGGAGCTGGAAATGGGCCTCTATACACCTATGTAGATGTTGCAACAAAAAACACATTTGTAGCTAGAATTGTCATTTACCACATTAGCAAAGCATACCAAGTATGTCTGATTAGTTTAAAGTTATCTTCATTGAAAAAAAATGCTTTTCTTTCAAAAATAAAGAAATGACCCCAAACCTTTGAACGGTATTGTACATGTTTTTTGAAAAGGCACTGCAGTTTGAGGTTGAAACTGAATGGGAGACATCATTAAATGCCCTAAAACTTTTTACCGCAAGTTGACAGCATTTTGCATTTGGGAGCTATTAGAAAAGAACTTTTAAGGTACTTGTATAATGTATATGAAATTCGCGACTGTAAATAACAAATTTACAACAAATATGGCTGGAGTGTGTATGTTCACTGTTGGGAGGAAATGATGTGCAGTTACTGGGATAGTCAGTGCTGCAGTGTGTGTTGATCAGCTTGTCACGTACACTATCTTTGCTCCGCTCCCAATGTCTGAGCGACAGCATATAAAATTCACAATATACTTCATACTTGTTTTACAAAGGTAGTTTTTTAGTCTTTAAATCCAACCATGCTTACACCTGCTGACTTTTTTAAAGACTAACAAAAGCTGTAGTCAGTATATCTGATTAAATCTATATACTGTTGAAAGTCTCATCATTATTTACAACCACTCACTCTGTCAAGCTGTGCCTTGTCACAACTTTCCTCACCCGCGCTATCTTGCTGAGTCAGAGCTGTAGAAAATGAAGTGGAAAGTTTGTTGTGATTCCAGCATGATCTCAAGAAAACATGAACACTACAAGAGTGATAATCTGATAATGCACCTGGGAGAAGCTGTGTTCTGTTGCTTCCCCCTTCATCTGTCTCCGAGGTGGCACCGTGTTTGAGGAACACATCAGCAATCTAGATAAAGCAGTTCAATTAACCAGACAATTTTATGTGCTATGTAGCTTGATAAGCTATTTGAGCGTGTTGATGTTGACCGTTGTGTGGCCTTTAATGATGGGGTCCTGTAATGGCGTTTCTCCCCTCGGTGCTGTAGCATCGACCTGAGCTCCAGCCTTTATCAGGCCCTCAATAACATCATTGTGACCATACAGTGCTGCTTCATGAGGAGGGGTCCAACCTGAGGCAATAAAAAAATTTTTATTTTACAAATCTCAAATATTTGAATAACTCACAGAATAAATTGTTTTAAAACCACCTGCATTGCTGCGCGTGTTAATGTCAACGATCAGCTGGTGCACTTTAGGCGTGTTTCCCTCTTTGGTGGCCTTGTGCAGCAACTTTTCTCCAAACATATTTATGCTCTGGACACTTTTTATAGGTACAACTCTTTCTTTGGAGTTCAATGAACACCTGGTCGAATCCTCGCTCCTGCCTGGTTGTTCTGGAGCCTTTGAAGGACCAGACTTTTCTTCTTGTTTCTTAGTAGTACTCCCCTGGCTCTGTGATCGTGTAATGATGTGCACTTGATGTGCACACATCAAATAATGTAAAAAGCAATAAAAGTTATTCTACTGCTAGACAGAACATTAACCCTTCTAAGCCTAAGAGCTTCTCTTAGGCAAAGACAAAATCCCCAACACATTTCCTTCTGTTTGAATCATGTTATTAAAAACAACAGTAGAGTTGTTTGCAGAAATGACTGAGACTCCACCCTGAGTAGGATCCTAAGAGCTTGAAATCCAGACACAGGTGGACAATCGAAAAACACAGTTGTCCTCATTCACCAATTGTTCTCTAGAAATTCATTCTAAACCCAATTATGCAGTTTTCATGAAGATTCATGTTTCCTGAAGAAAAGCTCATTTTGCCCATGCAAACATAACAGTTTCCTGTCCAAACTATCGATGGAAAGACACCTAAACCCTCATTTGTACCCATTGTCATTTATGCAATTATTCTTATATCCATCAACTGCTCTCACACTCTTTATTTGGGATCTTAGTTGATCAAGCCCATGGATATATGGAAAAACTTTGCTTCCTGCATGTTTGTATATTGTTGGAGTCCCTTTCTTCACTTTTTAAAACTTTCACAATATTTATCTTTTCTCAACTTTTCGTTTCAGTTTAGACGTGTGCACTGCATTTGCATTCTCGTGCCTATGTATGCTAATTAGGATCACCTGGCACACCCATTCACTTACAAAATTAATGGGATAACACAGGTGTGAACAATTCTGTGGATTAATAATATTTCATTAATCTGATGTATACATTGTTTTGGTATTTTCATGGAATTTGTTGACAATAAGAATGATATAGATTAAACTAACCTTAACAAATCAATATTACAAAAGCCCAGACCTGATGTTTCTTGCATTGTTTTTCCTGATCCAGCAGAAGCAATGTCTTTAGGAATGTATTTCAGCATCAGTACTCGTAGTGAGGGCTCTGTATTCATATCCAATGCTGTTTGTCCATCCTTGGCTTTCAGCAGCGGGTTGGCACCATGTTCCAGGAGTAGCTTGGCTATCTGTCATGCAAGATCAACTTGTGCATGATGTTAGCAACAAAATCCAAAACAAAGACATGCTTTAGAACCTTAAAATGAAAGTGAGGTTTATTTAACTAACTTGAAGTTACGAACCTTTTTATGTCTCTCTATGACAGCATTATGCAGTGGTGTGACTCCATTTCGTGCTGCAGCGTTGATCTGAGCTCCAGCGTTAATCAAACGCAAACTGGCCTCATACTGATCACGGAATACAGCTTCATGAAGGGCCGTCAATCCTGAGAGGAAGATACAGAAAACAACAGCCAAGTAAACCACCAAATCGGTAAATCAGTTTAAAGATGACTGAGTGCCGTCTGTGTCTGACCTGCCTTATCAGTCATATTGACATCTGGCTGCAGCTTCAGGATGTCTTTTACCATCTGAATGTCTGCGTGTTGCACAGCCTTATGAAGCAAACTCTCTCCAAAGGTATTCCTCTTGTTCACAACTTTCAGCGAAGGTTTTTTGGTCTTTGCTGATTTGTACTGTGTGACAGTCTTTTCTTTATTAGTTCATTAGGTCAAAGTCAAGGTGATGAGAAGAAAGCAACAAAGAAAAAGAGAAAAGAAATTGTAACATTACACTATCCTGACTCAACAGTATGTTATACAGTTCACTGACGTCTGTGTGCATGCACCTCTGCAGTTGTTATAATGGACCAATCTGTGGACAAATGGCTGAAAACACAGCTGCAGAAGCCAAAATGACCACAAATTATACTAGTGGTTAAACATAGAATTACAAGTAAGGCCCCAAAAATCTTTTTATCATCCACTGTCATGGAGAAAAGAGTATCTGTAAAATAGTGGATTTTATTAATAGTGGAGTGAATTTTTTGTGTATTATAACCACCCTATCGGCAATTATTACATTTGGCTTGATAACGTTTGAAAAGTCTTAAAGAGCTGTGTGATTGATTTATTTCAAGTTAGCTGGAGGGCTAAGATGGAAGGAAGTTCCTGAGAAAAGTTATCTGATGCGCATGCTCCAGAGATTTAAACACACATGTGAGACTCTAAAGAGAAAAGCAAACCTGTTGGAGACTTTTTATATGCTGGTTGAACATTCCTCCCGGTGCTGCGGCAAAGCCTCGATTTTGATTTGCTCCTGTAAAAACCATAATGATGTCACTTATATCTCCAGAGATATATGATGACATCAGCCTCAAAATACAGATTGTGTACTGAGCCTCAACTGTCAGAGGACTCTGAGCATTTATTAGGCCTATTTATATTATATGTGAAACATCACCATGACATGACACAGTGAGACCTGCTACCGCTGAGCAGCTACACTGGAGCAGTTGGAGTTAAGGGTCATCCAGAAGTATCCTGCCAGTCTGGGGATCAGTAGTGTACTATGATAATATACTGTGATACTGGACTGTATATTGTCATAATCCATATACATACACATACTGTATTTGTTACAGAATAAAGCAGTTTACATAATGTAACTGTCCATCCCGGGGCACAGTTAAGACAGCTATTATGAATACTTACCTTACTTTACTATATGAATGATCTGCTGTGATGCTTGATGTGTCATATTGTATTTGTTCTGGTCTGACTTCAGTACTTGTGGGTTCCTTCCCAGCAGGAGGATGAGATGGACCTGGTGGTTATAGGAGTTTGACGTGTAAATGCTAAAACACTTCAAAAACAAATTTCTTATCTATGCAAATAAAGTGTCAAGTGTCCTTCAATACAGACTTGAGTTAAATGGTATGTTTTAACAGCGGTCCACTAGATGGCAGCATCTGCAAAAATATATCTCTTAACAGAATGGACACTAAGTGTACAAATGAAATGAAAAAAGAAACCTGAACACACCATGATCTTCAGGTGGGAAGCTTCCTCCAGCTTCTTGTGTGGTTTGCATGGGAGTATGAAAAGACATCCTGGGTAAATTTCCTAGTGGTCCTAAATCCTGGGAACAAAAAATATCAGAACAAACATTATAAAAGAAGAAAGCAAGGAGTTAGCTTCTTCAGTGTAGAACACGTCTCTGGAAAAAGAACACCTTTACACTTTAGGGAAATGGGATATATATATTTTTTGTTCATAAATAAATCATATTACACCAACACATTGACAAAAGCTTGATGAGGAAAGCACAGTGTTCTTTACTCTTTGCTGAGTCATGGGAGTCAACACTTATTTAAAACCATATGACAGAATACTTTGAGGGGTAATATGAGAATGTAGTGTAATTCATAAGTTCACATCATTAATCACATGGACACAAGATCTCTTATAAACAGCATAATGTTCTATCTGTGTATTTGTTGTAGTCACAATAACCCAGACAACTCACATCAACAAGCTCTATGACAGTAAATAGACATTTAGAACTTATAATGTTCACAAGAACTTAAAAATATTTACTACAGCATTAGTTTATAATTAATATAATGCAAAGAACTAATGAACATGAAAAACAACAGGATGGTTAACAGTTCACCAAGCTGTCAACATGCGTGATAGATAGATTTAAAGTCCTACCTGGTTGCATCACTCACTACAGATTACAATGCAGCGGTGTAAGTAACTACTCAAGTATATTTAGTACCGGTACATTAAGTACTGTACTTCAGTACAATTTTGAGGTAGTTGTACTTTAGGTTTCCCATGTGATGCTACTAAATACTTTATTGAGTTCAACTTTATTTTAAACATCACACATCAGCTTTAATTACTTTACAGATGATTTTAATACTTTACATGAAATTACAACACATTAATATTGTTTACTATATTATATTAATTAATTATTATATTATATATATTAAATTTACTTTTATTTTAATTTGCATTTGTGTGAAATGTGCAAAATATTATGATGCTGTACTTTTACTATTAATTAAACTACCACTATTGGTACCACAATGATAAAATAAAACATTAAAACGTTCTAATATGTATTTAGTGAATAAAAACATTTAGTATCATATACTTTAATAATATAATAGTCTTTTATTTTTATACTTTTAAGTTGGGCCTGAACGATCAATTTAGATTGAAAAGCGCAATTTCAGGCAACGCGATCTTGAGATCTTCAACGCTTTTTTTGTTTTTCTTAACGATTAACGTTTTGTTTACGTCAACTATTTTACATGTGTTTTCCTCTCCTTGACCTTGCACTATTTCAAGATGAAAGACTTTTTTGCTTCTTTAAGCTTAAGTTAAGACATGTTTGAATCTTTAGCTCTTTAGTTGTAATAACTTCCGTTGCTAAAGCATTCCATGTAGCCTATGTATAGCATGTTTCTTGTTAAGAATCAGAACTACATTTGAAATCAATTCTTGAATTTAGTTTTCATTATTGTATTAGTTATATTTATTCTATTAATTAATATATTGTACGATTCGGTGATGCTTGTAAATGTTAATGTGCACTAAAACTTGATTTGAAGAAAACCGTTAATGAAAACGAAATGTCAATATCTGCCACAAAAGTCACAGATATTTTTTTTTTTCTTAAAATCGTGTACAACCCTACTTTAAGTACATTTTGCTAATGTTAGCCGTTAGCGTCAGTTCGGTCACTGGGTAGGTTAGCAGTTTGTTGGTTAAATGCGAACGTAAAAGAAGGAATGTTTCTAAAAAATGATATTATTATTATTATTATTTTTAGCTGATGTTAGTATGAATGTTACCTGGTCTTAACAAGGTTGAATTTAAGTCTTCCGGATCGCGAATATAATTTTTCCTAGGATAATTCTGAGACGATCCGCTGTACTCCGCCTCTGATTGAATCATCCTGAACTCTCATCCTAACCTTAACCAATCGCACTCCGCATGCTAGCCAATCAGAGGCGGTGAAGGGCGGGTCATCCCAGAATCATCCTAGGACAAAAATTGCATCCAGTTCATACAGACACTAAAGCTATGCTAAACATAGATGCTAAAGAGGAGGAGGAAGTTACAGATTAGTAGAAAATAATGGCGACAATTATTTTAAATTAACTTTTAAATTAACCGTTACCACAGTGCCGCGAAAACACAGTAGTATTCAGCGCATGCGCACTGTCCACTGATGACGATAAGGCGTGGTCAGCCAGTACCGAGGCAGGTAGTTGAAGTAATTATTATTAAAAGTACAAATACTCAATAAAAAATGATTCCAGTAAAAGTAGACAGTTTCCAATTCAAATACCACTTCCATATATATATATATATATATATATATATATATATATATATATATATATATATATATATATATATATATATATATATATATATATTGTGTGTGTCTGTGTGTCTGTGTGTATTACCTGTAATACACATGATATATGTGTATGTGATATGTTCTGAACAGCTTGTTCCAGCTGAATACACATAATACAGAAAAAGCAAACAGAGCAAAGGAACAAATTGATAGCAACAAGAACTGATTTTAGCCTAAACACAAGACTTAAATACAAAACTGAACTATCGTTGGAATGGACAGGTGGTAAGACACAAGGTAAGAAGGTGATAGTGTAAATAACAGCTACTAATAAACACGTGCGTTCGTACGTGTTTGTGCGTATGTGCGTGTGTGTGTGTCACTGCAGTGGTGAGATTAGGCGTCCTCGCTCTAGCCACGCCTCTATTACTGTCGCCCTAGAAACGAGGCGTGGATAAGGCGCTGGTGCTGCAGGTAGAGTGCTGTGATTGGCTGAACTGTCGGATGATGTAGAAGCGTGCCATCGTTCCATCAGCGGCCTCATGGCATCACAGAGCCGCAGCAGCAGCGCGCTGTGTCGTTGCAGCTGCTCCAGGTCCAGGTCTGCTCTCATCTCTCCTCCGTCTCTCCGACCCTCACGGTAAGTACACACACACACACACACACACACACACACACACATGTATATATATATATATATATATATATATATATATATATATATATATATATATATATATATATATATATATATATATATATATATATATATATATATATATATATATATTTGTATGCAGTTAGCAATGCTATATATATATTTATATGTAAAAGTGTACTCAGTTATAATCTGTTACCTGGTGCATCTGTTACATGTTTAAAGTAGCAATATTGACTAAATAGTACAGTAGAAATGATTAATTAGGTAATTAAGTGTGCCAATTAAGAATTCTGCTTAATTTTCCTAATTAAATTAATGATTTAAATTATAACTTTTCTGCACAGTGTAAAATGTTGGCTGCTGGCCTGACTACTTTATGACATTCATGTGTCTGATAATTAGGAGGTATGCAGCAGCATTATTTTACAGGGTTGACCCAACCACGGTATTACTTGTTTTGACGGTGGTAGTTACAGAGTATGAATATTTAAAATACATTTCTGGCCAGTCTTATGAAATAATAATATAATTAAAAGTAATAGGAATAGTAAAAGTAGTAAAATTATTAGGAGCTTTACATGATTCGCTTTGGAAAGAAGATCCAGATTCAGTATTGAGGATTCATTTTTGCCCTGCAGACATCCTCGTTACATAAAGGTGAATGCTCCCACTGTTCTGAACTTTCCTGGTGCTATTACAGAGCTCTGTCATCACCATGCTGACCGGTCTGTTCCGGATGCATGGCCTCCTGGTGGCCTCCCACCCCTGGGAGGTCATCGTTGGCACAGTAACCCTCACCATCTGTATGATGTCCATGAACATGTTCACCGGCAACAACCAGATCTGTGGATGGAACTTTGACTGCCCCAAAACAGAGGAGGTGAGTGAAGGAGATGATGGTGTTGCTGTATTAGTACATCAACCAGCAGGCCTCACACCTACTGCTACAGCTCAGAGCAAGTATTTACAGATCAAGGCATCATATGAAGCTCAGCTGGCCGGATATAAACTGCACAGTTCAACAAAAGTCTTCATCTCATGCATAGTCCCCGAGAACATAAATTAATAGTTCTCGGGATGTAACATACAACAAGTCAGCTGGTCAATCTGACCAGCACATGATGACTTTTAGTGACTTAAATGATCCCTGGTCCAGGGTGGAATGGATTGCATTTACTTTGATAGAGGCATTTATTCCCTTCTTAGGATGATGTGTAATAAACTAGCAAATGTTAGAATGCTCACATGCTTAAACTGAGATGACTAATATGGAAATCATGACCTGCTTAAACATTAGCATGAGCATCTACGGTTTTAATTTTCTCTATGGAAATTCTGACTTGACTATTCCTCAGCATAATTTTAGTCTGTGAATAAATTGTAAATATGATTAAATGAAAAACACAAACACATAATGATTTTCTAGTAATCATTATGTTTAATTTTAATAAAAACACATTCTCAACCTAGCTGACTAAACACATAGTTTAAAGTTTGCATGCTTACCTGTCATTGGAATTTTTACAGCTAGGATATTTTCAGCAAAATGTGTTACAATATCGTAAAACTCTGACTAAAATTCTAATAAAATCTATAGTTCCACTGAATAAATCTCAACTAAAACAAAACAAAAGTTACTAAAATGTCAATTTAAATAAATATAATTTTAAGATAAGTGACTAAGCCTCAATTCTTGTCAGAATAAACACGGTGCATTGCAGAGTCTTTTAATTATCTCTTTGCAGGCACCTCTGATTACACAGTTTGTATTGAAGAGGTTATGGACAGTTAATTAGAATATTTGAGTGTATGAAATCAGTGGGACAGTCCACAGCAGCTTTGTGCCTTACTTTAACATTTGTTATATTTTCTTCACACTCTACAGCAGATTCTGAGCAGTGACATCATCATCCTGACCATCACACGCTGCATCGCCATCGTCTACATTTACTTCCAGTTCCAGAACCTGAGACAACTCGGATCCAAATATATTCTAGGTACGTTTGAATGAAGAATATTAGATTTGTTGCTGTGGAGACAGCATCACAGTGCTCACAGAGGAGGAGGATAAATAATTAAGATATACCTTTCCTACTCTGCAGGCATAGCTGGCCTGTTCACCATATTCTCCAGCTTCGTCTTTAGCACAGTGGTGATTCACTTCCTTGATAAAGAGCTCACCGGTCTCAAGTGAGTACACATTATGCACTTCTTCATTCCACCAGTTGCTCTGTGAGAAACCACAGTGGGTTTATTGTTCTCTTCGATTCCAGCGAAGCTCTACCCTTCTTCCTGCTTCTCATCGACCTCTCCAAAGCCTGCGCTCTCGCCAAGTTCGCCTTAAGCTCCAGTTCTCAGGTATGAAGAACTCCAAAACCGCAACATGAATTAAAATTAAATCCAACCTTCAGACCTGAGGGCTTATTTGACAGTGACTGTTTCAGGATGAAGTGAGGGACAACATTGCTCGTGGCATGGCTGTCCTGGGACCCACCTTCACTTTAGATGCCCTGGTGGAGTGTTTAGTCATTGGAGTGGGAACCATGTCAGGTACCTTTCTTCCTTTTCAGCTACACGTTCACATTCAGTCAGTTGAAAACAAACCCATTTCAATTTAAATCAAAGAAACAAGTTGCAAAGTTGAGTGGCAAGATCAGACTGATACATCGCAGTCTTGTTCACCACTCATACTATTGGCCCACAATACCAACAATATAATTGGTTATCTATGATATATTATGAAGAAGGCAATAAAGCAGTAATTATGTACTTTTTTACTGCATTAAATTACAGAATTGAACAGTTGAGAAAATTAACTTTTGGTGAAATACAAAACAATCATTTTGTCCCACCTTATAACATACAAGTCAACTCATCTCACCCTGTTTTTATGGCGGCAGAGCTTCTGGCAACACGCCTCCACATGTGGTCTGAAGCATACCTTTACCCTGCTGACAGCAGTTATATGGCCATGTCTTTTCAATCACACTTCTGAGCCGACGATGGCCCCAATTTGCTGTTTGGCAACATGATGTGTTCTGCTTCTGTGACTTGTTACTGTAAGGCCCATCATCCTGATGGGTCTCTGGGTCTCTTTCCAGGTGTTCGACAGCTGGAAATCATGTGCTGCTTTGGCTGCATGTCTGTCTTAGCCAACTACTTTGTGTTCATGACGTTCTTCCCTGCATGTGTGTCACTGGTGCTGGAGGTAAGATTTCTTCACTTATATCTTGTTAAATAAACACTGTGGTATACTGGGACCTACTAATGTTAGCGGCTAGCATTTGGACTCACTTAGATTGGCAAATTCAAACGCTTAAAATATTTCCAAAAACTGCTCTTGGAGGCTCTGCAGCATAAGCTTACCACATTACCGTATAAGTTTAAGTTTACAACTATATTGCTTCATCTGTTGCTGCAGCTGTCCCGTGACAGTCAGGAGGGACATCCTATCTGGCAGCTGAGCCATTTCTCCAGAGTGATGGAGGAGGAGGAGGACAACAAACCAAACCCTGTAACCCAGAGAGTCAAGATGATCATGGTAGCACCTCGCATACTTTCTCTTTTTGTGTCGTTCCACTTGAACGTGGGTGTGAGTTGTCCTCTCTGCCTCTTGTGTGCAGTCTTTGGGCCTGGTGATGGTTCACGCCCACAGCCGGTGGATCGCTGAGCCCTTGTCCATGAACACCGCAGGTGGCATCCCACAGGTTGGCATGGAGCTGGACCACCTGTCCCCCAGGAGGATCGAGCCAGAAAAACCCCTCTGGCACTTCTACCTGACAAGGTTAGCGGGCACTTTTGGGATTGTTTCCTTTTAATCTATAAATACTATGCGTTAGAGCAGATCTATACTTCAGATGTACAGTAATTTTCCAGTTTTGTTACGCTGTCTTTACACGGTCAAACTTTCACATTATTGGTTGGCTCCTGTTACACATTGAAACCTGTCTGAAATTCAGCCACAACAGTTGCAAGACTCAGCTTTGTGAAACTAGTTCAGATCATTGAACAGGGTTTTTCAGAGGGGTTTATGAGAAAGTTGTGTCGCTGCTACACTTCTAACTAGCTGCTTTTGGACCATAAAAGCAAAATGGGGCCACTTTTAAATGACGGTTGTCTGAACATTTTTAGTGGTTTGTTTGATGCTTTATCATACTTCACATGATTTAGTGAGAAAAACAAGAAAACAGACAGATGAAAAAATCTTTCATTCAGTGTATTCAGCATAAAACATTTACACCAAACGTCACATGACCCATTGAATAAGGACCAATAACGGCATTTCTGTCCCTGTTGTCCCACAGGATGATAACCATGGACGTAGAGCAGGTGATCTGCCTGGCCTTGGCCCTGCTGCTGGCCATCAAGTACATCTTCTTTGAACAGGTTGAGATGGAGTCTACACTGTCACTGAAGAACCCCATCACTATGTCCGGCCCTGCCCTGGCACCCCGCCGCCCCACTGAGACCTGCTGCAGGAAGGAGCTGCCCACTCCTCGCCCCCTCGCCCCCACCCAGAGCGTGGCTGACCATACCCCGGTCAACAAGGAACCGAAGGGTATGTCTGAGTTCAACATCGAGGCTCTAGAATGTGATCTTTATAACGATTCACAAAGACAAAGCGACACTTATATCTGCATATCTTTCGTTCCCTAGACGAGGTGATCCGTCCCCTGCCTGCTCCGGCTACTGATAACCAGCCAAAGAAGGAGGGAGAGGAAGAGCTCAAGTCTGAAACCACTCTACTGAACATCCCACAAAAGCCTAGAGACCTGGACGAATGTGTGTCCATCCTCCACAACCCTGACGTAAGGAGCACACACGCCCACACACACACACATACAGTACACACATAAACCCATAAAAGTCTCTTTCACAGCTGACGACTCAGCTGACATCCTCTCAGATGGCTAAAGGGTCACCTCGGCCTCCTTCCCAGCTCCCTAAAGTCGTGGTGTTGTATCCCACCAATAAGACTGCAGGGTTTAAGACAGTTGTGTGATTTAACTGAGTAATGAGCTTAGTCTCTACCATCTCTCTCTGAGGCTCAACCAATTAGAGAGTGACGCCAGTAGAAAAGACACTTGCACTGATTCCACTGGCTCCTCAGAGACATTAGTGTGCATCAGTGTTGAATCAAACAGTACATATATCTGACATTATATATATTTAAAACAAGGGATAAATGAACACAGAGCCTTTGGAATAAAACTTTCAAGAAATCCCTTGATGCAAAGCACACATAATGATGCATGTTTTTTTCTAATCTTTTCTCTAATCTAACTGTAGTCACTGCATGCCTGTGTGTTCTGCAGCTTGGCTCTCGTTTCCTAAGTGACGCTGAGGTGCTGCTGCTGGTGAACTCCAAACACATCCCTGCCTACAAGCTGGAAGCCCTGATGGAGAGACCAGAGAGAGGAGTGGCCATCCGCAGACACATGATATCAGCCAAGCTTCCCTCTCCCTCTGCTCTGTCTTCCCTGCCCTACACTGACTACGACTACTCCAAGGTGAAGACTCTCTCACACACACACACATACAAATGTACAAAATCAATTGGTCAGCTGTATTCATCACAGTGGAATCTTCTTTTTAAGCGTGGAGCGCTACCATAGAGTTGAACACTGTTTCACAGGGTTTCCTTTCCAGTTTGAGTGAGACTGGGTGTTGTGGATGATGAGAAGATAGTCAAATTGTAGCGGGTGGGTAGTGATGAGCAGATGTCAGGATTTTTTGATCAGCTGTTCAAAGTACTTCATCAGTACCCAGGCGGGAGCCACTGGGTGGTGATCATTCAGGCAGACTGGGCTGTTGAAGCACATGATTGAGCCAGGGATGGGTTGAATATACGGTGTTGGTTAGTCAGCACATAGGTTGAGGCCCTGCCCACTGATCCACCATCTGGTCTGGCTACTTTCCTGGTGTTAACTTACTTGAAAACCCTGACGGGTGTTAAAGGTGCACCCACGCTCCCATTAACCTCTGTTCTTGTTTTCTGGCTGCTGATAGTCTCAAAGCGAGCGTTAAATTTGTGTTGAGACGCATCTGCACTTGATGAGGAGGAGAAGGGGTTTGTAATCCGCTGCAGTTCTTAGTCCTTGTGACATGCTCCTGGGATTGCCCTCCTGGAACTTAAGTTTCACTTTCTTCCTGTCATCCCTTTCTGCTTCCTTTACTTGTTGCCTGACGCCGCTTCGCCGATTGTAGGCTGCAGTGCGTTTATGGCATCCTGGATAGCTCCGGTAATCCATGGTTTCTGGTTGTGGGCGCTTTAACTGTAGCTTTTGGTACAAGCGCGTGTGGTCTCCCACAAATTAAATCCATGAGTGATTTCACTCTCTAGCAATTAGCAAAACCTTCTTGAAGTTCACCTGACTGGAGCCTCTACAATCATTGAGGCAGCATCAGGATCACCAGACTGTGAGCAGTTCATATTTTGTAAAGACCTGACAGGGCAGCCCTTTTGCTTGCTGTGGTGGGCTGTAGACCACTTTCTCCCTCAGGTGAAAATGAGGTCTGCATTTAATTGTCATCAACTCCAGATTAGGTAAACACTAGTCACACCAGCCCTTATTCACCATGAACACCAGAACAACCAGAATCGTCTGTCCTGTCAGATTCATGTACAGAAAAGGATCTGGTTGACCTGGTCATCTGGTTGAATAGCACTGTCTGTTATTCCAGGATTTAGCCAAGTTTCAGTGAAACAAAGAATATTACAGTTCCTGGTATCTTATGGAAACTGACTATGTTGTCCAGTGTCCACCTTTTCACATTTTCCCTGATGTTTGATCTAGAGAAGCTCCAGCACACATGAGTTACATTAAATAAGGATATATATATATGTTTCCCACTTCACACTTAAACATTCTCACACACAACACAAAATGAAGTCTAATACTGCACAGATAATTTTTACATAGGTATTTGTTCTGTTCTCCAGGTTCTGGGTACCTGCTGTGAGAACGTGATCGGCTACATGCCTGTACCAGTGGGCGTGGCTGGACCTCTTCATCTGGATGAGAAACAGTTTCAGGTTCCCATGGCAACCACTGAGGGTTGTTTAGTCGCCAGCACCAACCGTGGCTGTCGAGCAATCGCTGTGAGTGTCCATTACACGTTGTGCTTCAGATTCCTTACTGTCGCTATGAGCGCACTGTTAACATGATATCATGCAGTAACATGTAATGTATCTGTTCCCATGCATTGCCGTAGCTTGGAGGCGGAGCTCGCAGCCGTATCCTGGGTGACAGCATGACTCGAGGACCCGTTGTCAGGCTGCCCTCTGTCTGCCAGGCTGCGGAGGTCAAGTCCTGGCTGGAGAGCACAGAAGGTTTCCAGGACATTAAAGAGGCCTTCGATAACACCAGCAGGTACAAAATTAACCTGATATGGGTGTCTGTGCCTGCACATTTTTTCCGTCTCTGCACATTCTTTCCGTCTCTGCACATCCTTTCCTTCTCTGCACATCCTTTCTGTCTAACATTGTTTCAGTGTGAAAGAGTCACGTTTCATTTTCGTGTCGCAGGTTTGCTCGACTCCAGAAGCTGATGGTTGCTCTAGCTGGTAGAAATCTGTACATACGCTTCCACTCCAAGACAGGAGATGCCATGGGGATGAACATGATCTCCAAGGTATGCATGCATGTGTATGTGTGTTACATTTCTCTTTATTTCTCCCTAAAAGTTAATTGGAAAAACATTCTTTTCATAGTGAATTCTTACTTGGAGTCTATCTGGTCATTCGTTCGAACATTTGATCAAAGAATGCGTATCTTTTTTTGATAAAATCTTCTAAATGATTTAGTTATTTAGTGACAATTTATAGTCTAATGACTAAATAAAGTATGATACAGAAATGTCTGTATCTCATAAAAATATAAGCATTTATATCACGTTTTTTTTTAATAATATGCTGATCCAGGGTAAATCTGATATTTAGTAAAATTAAAAATAATTTTCTACCAGCTTTCTCTAACAATTAAGTCCTGGTCAATGTGTGAAAACAAACATTTGACTGTGTTACAGTTTGCACCTCTAATAGAAAACATTCTGTGCGGATTTTTCCTTAACATACAAAATATAGTCAAGAATCATTAATGGATAACTAATGGATTAATTATTATCCACCATGGACTTTTTAAAAAGGAGAATTATAAAATAATATACTATATCTTTTTTTTTATCAATATGAGAATATAAATGTAAATTTATGAACGGTATTGCAGATCTGAAACATTTAGATTTCATTCATATCTAGGATTAATCGTAGTTGGGAGGTTCCACAAGTGTTATCAAATGTGATTAAATAAATAGGCAGTGATAGAGTGATGTAGGTGACCTTATTACAGAAGGGTAGAACATTGATTAACACAGTGTCTATCTGCAGGGCACAGAGCAGGCTCTGAGCAGACTGCAGCAACACTTCCCAGAGCTGCAGCTGGTTGCTGTCAGCGGGAACTACTGCACCGACAAGAAACCAGCTGCCATCAACTGGATCGAGGGTAGGGGCAAGTCTGCAGTGTGTGAGGCCACCATCCCCGCTAAAGTGGTCAGAGAGGTAAGAAGCTCCGGGGTGGAGTGTGCAGCATATTCTTGTTGTCGAGGCATTTGTCATTTGTCAGGCTTTTGGGTTATTTGCTGATATTAAGCGTTTTTTTCCTCCTTTGAAATAGGTGATCTTGTGTCCATCAACTGAAATCTGTTGTATAGGAAAATTGGAAAGTTGTAAATGGACATTCTTGCATCGGCCAGTGTTGGCGCTTGTATTAGGAAAGGATACAATAGAGATTTTTCCTTCTACAATGTGTGGGTCTTGAACAGGGGATGTTGTATTGGATGTTACAAACTGTAAAAGCTGAGTTACTGCTTTTTTAATGGGAATAATCCATCTCATACTGGCCCTGTTTCATCTCCTTATCCTGCAGGTTTTAAAGACCACAACAGAAGCTCTGGTGGACGTAAACATCAATAAAAACCTGGTGGGCTCAGCAATGGCCGGCAGCATTGGTGGGTTCAATGCTCACGCAGCCAACCTAGTGGCAGCCATCTACATTGCCTGTGGACAGGTACTGTCTTACTCTATTACAGGCATTGTCTTATTGTACTACTGGTACTGTCTTATTATACCATATGTACTGCCTTACCATACCACAGGTACTATAATACTGTACTACAGGTACTCTCTTACTGTACTATAGGTACTGTATTACTGTACTACAGGTACAGGTAGTATCTTACTGTATGTGTGTGTCCAGGATCCAGCCCAGTCGGTGGGTAGCAGTAACTGCATCACCCTGATGGAGGCGACAGGACCAACAAGGGAGGACCTGTACATCAGCTGCACAATGCCATCTATAGAGCTGGGCACTGTAGGAGGAGGCACTAACCTGCCCCCCCAACAAGCCTGTCTCCGGGTACATTTAAGGAATCCATCTCATGTACAAAATAAACCCTGTTGTCTTTGTTATCGGAGATGTTGAGTATGTACAGAAACCGTAATAGATAAAAACGTGTGTAGACTGTAGCTGTGTGAACATATTTTCTTTTTCTGTGTACAGATGCTGGGTGTGCAGGGAGCCTGTCAGGACTGTCCAGGGGAGAATGCCCGGCAGCTAGCCAGGGTGGTGTGTGCCACTGTGCTGGCTGGAGAGCTCTCACTAATGGCTGCTCTGGCAGCCGGCCACCTGGTCAAGAGTCACATGACGCACAACAGGTAAGAGTTAGGAACTTTTATTTATACCCTGCTTGAGCTTGCAATGGAAATTCTGATTCTCACAGGCGAGGCCAGACTGCAAGGCACAGCTGAACAATGAAGCCAAAGCGGAAGCTTCTCCACTGGTTATTTGAGGCTCAAAAAGCGAGTCAATGACAATAGACCTCCATGTTAAAATTACCATAGACCTCCATGTTAAAATGAACATTTTGTTTCTTAAAGTTATGCAAGATTAAGGGAGAGGCTGGTTCGAGTGACAGGATGCAAGCTGTCTGCTAGGATCCACTCCTCCCCAGCTCCACACTCATCCAAATATTCTGGCTCCAAAAATCCAAGCAGCAACCACCAACATGACAGTCGAGTCTAAAAACCAACCAATGATGTCACAGAAGCCATGTCTATTATTTATGCAATATATGGTGCCACCTGAACAGATAGACATTGAGTAAATTGTATATCAGGTGATCAAAAGCACCAAATGCTCTAAGGTATTTCAAATCAGAAGAAAAATAACTTCATTTAAAGTAAATCAATGTGTTTATGCTGATTGGTGAGGGCAGTAACTTCACATCACATGATCACTGATCTTCTCTCAGCTGCTCCCTTATGCTGCACTTATCATTAAACATTTCAATAATACAAAGTAAGACATGATTTCGAAAGTCTAAAATATATTTGTTTATTTTTATTATATAAATTGATACTGTACAGTCTGAGATCATTTGCAAGGTTCCTTTTATGTTTTTCAACCACAGTATACATTATAATCCATGTGAATGATATTCAAACTGATTTATTGATCATTTTCATGGTGCGGACAAATTTAGTGGTCTTCACCTGATCCAGATTCTGAAAGTGTGAAAGTTCTGCAGGAAAGTGTCTGTACTGTATAAACCCTATTCAGCAATGCTGGTTTATTTTTATAGGGATGTATTTGTATAGTATATAAAACCTAAGCTATTGTCCCCTAAAGCTTTTTTATATATATATATATATATATATAAAAACTGTTGTGTCTGCAGATCCAAGGTGAACCTACAGGAGACTTCAGGAACATGCACTAAGAAAGCCTCCTGAGATCCTGACGGCAGGGAGACCAGGTCATCGTCCAGACCAGCAAACCCACAAACACATGGACTAATTCATCAACAGAAGCAGACCTCAGACTTCTTCAAGTGCTTTCAGAGACACAACCAATCACTATGCTGGAGATGAAAAGCATCAATACAAACCAATCAGACTATTCTGTGGGAGTACGTTCATCCTCTCTATCATTGTGTTTTACAGGCTTTAAGCCTTGATTTCCACAGTTAACAATGCTGTGTGAGCTCTTTAGGTTCAGATGAAACATTTCTGCTTCAATGTTGCCAAACGGAGCTCATCATAGAGACAATTCCACCTAAAAGCTAAATAATTCTGATTGTTGAATATATGTGGCTATATTTCAGAGCGTAAGTGTAGCAGTGATTTTTTTATCAAAGTGATTTGTGAAGCTGAAAGGACACACAGTGAGACTGGAGTCCTGATAAAGACAAACATGACTCTTTTTAAGGAATGAATAAATAAACCTAGGCCATCAAAGAATTATTGTTTGAATCCAAAAGGCACTTTAACACAGCCTCACTTACAGGCCTGTTGATCTCCTGAATGTTCAGAACAGAACAGGTGAGAACAGACTGTGGTTGAGTCCTGGAGGGAGGAGGAAGAAAAGATGTCTACAAAGATTATTTTGTATAATTACCATAAAGTAACTACACCAATGCCTCAACTGACCTCCACATGTCACTTCTAGCACCAACCTGCGGTTACTCTGCAGGACCACACCTGTGTTCTGTTTGACAAGAGGCTTGAGTCAGGTTCTGTAATCCACCACCGTGACCGTCTTCATACCGCATTCAAAAGTGGCAGGCGCAGCTTAACTCATCTCATATACCACTACTGTAAAGCACTGCAGATGTGGCGAGGGTTGTAATGAGTCCTTCTGCTGTACCAGGGGAAGTATTTTGGATATGTTTTGTAATAAACACGAAGGTACTTTATAATGACAGGTTGTACTGTTTTGATTGTCAGGAATTGTATTTGAGCTTGAAGATGGAATTTACAAAAATCCTGCAAAGCAGATTCAGAGTGGGAAGTTTGCTTGGTCACCAGAAGTGCTGCTTGCAGTGAGAACTGCTCCTAAATTTAGAGTCTATGGTGCCACTTGAACGGATAGAGGCCTTGATAAAATTGAGAGAAATGGCCATGTTACAGGCCAAAGCTTGAAGATTGCTTGCTTTATATAGTAAGACAGCATAAATGTAGAAACACTGCCCAATGAAAAACATTGGGAATCTGATGCTAAAAACACCATTAATGTGTTAGATATCCACTTTTGAAGTTCAGATAAGCTTCCGGTTAACTTTTAAATGCATTTTGTCCCTTATCACTGAGGGCGCATCTGAAGGGTCTTGTAATAGCCAGTATGAGCAGGCGAATTGATCACATGAGGAAAAAGTGCTGACTGTTGCTTTAACACCTTAATGTGATAGCAGCTGCAGAGAATGATGAAAATCTTTATCTAGATGATTTAAAGCTACCTTTTTACCATATGACACCTTTAAGGTTGAGAATCACTTGATTATTTTAGTTTATATTGTACCTGCATTATGTGAATTCCGAGAAAGGGAAACATGCAGGTTATATGTTAATATATGTCATTAACTACACTATGTAGTGTTTGTTTACAAGCAGTGATTTATTCATGAACATGTGTCAAGTTTATATGTCCCATGTATGGTAGTGAATGAAAAATGAAAATGAAAACTTTTAAAACCAGTTAAAAATGAATAAACACAAAAAACTGCCTAAAGGTGAAGCTAATGGAAAGAAAAGGAGTTTCAGACCAGTAAACTACAACACGTGTGTTATACAAAAAAACGTGTAGTAAACAAGATATACAGAACATCTCCGCTCAGCCTGCTCAACCCACTGAACCTTCTGAACCCAGGATCACTGCTTTAAGCACAGATCAATCTAATCAATGACTGGCAGTTTTCTCTCCCTCCTCTTCTCCGCATCTTGTCCAATGGATTCCATCGGCAGAGGTCTCAGAAATGCCCCAGTGATCACAGCCCTCACCAGAGAAGCTGCCAGCCAATCGGACGCTGGCTCAACGCATCGTCTCACTGGTTGAGAGTCAGCTGATTGGCTAACGGCATGGCAGGATAGCTGTAGGGCAGAGTCATGAATATTGTCAGGTGTTAGCTGGGCTGATCCCTGTTCTCTTTTTAACACACTGAGATAACATGAATTAGTTCATATGTAACAGCCTTTTGCTGTACTGTCATGAAGAATAAACATTGTGATACATATATGTATATATCTATTTATATATCATCTACTGTATTCCCTGACAATGTGTTATTTTGTACCATTAAAGCAACATTTCTTTTCAATCAACACAACAAAAAACAGCACAGCTAAGGTTAGGAACAGCTATTATATAAAAAAAAACACATTTTTAGTTATTATTTCTTCAGATTATAACCTGTCATCAGCAAGAGGTGTTTTTATCAGATTTGAAAGCACATGACATCAAATTTTTTCCACTTACGCCCCGCATACTTGAAAGAGAGCAAGAAGAGCTTGAAAAAACACAAATCAACTCACATCTGATTTGGAACTGTTGGGTGTTAATTGCTTAGTGGATCAAGAAGAATCTGATCAGATTTAAGATGTCACATTAGATTAAATATTGAAAATTGGTTGTTAAAATAAAAAAAGGATTCTGAAATTGGATAAGATCAGGTAATCCAGTTTTAGTTTTAATTTGAAACAAGCCTTCAGTATGTGATGTTCAAAACCTTTTAGTAGACCCGAAAAAAATCTGGATTTTCCTGATCCCAACAGGAGGTAGATTACAGAAACAAAAAGTTTTAAAAAATGTATTTTTATTTTGTAATATATAAATTTTTATTTATTTTTTGCACTTAATTAATTTAACCGTTACAGAAATGAAGTAGAAAAAATACCTGAGGACAAAAGGATATGACCCTCATTGGCAAAGGTGGGTGTATTCGTTTATCAGTCAGTCATTTTCTATACCTGCTTATTCCTCATTAGGGTCACAGGGGTCTGCTGGAGCCTATCCCAGCGCGTTACGGCGAGAGGCAGGGATACACCCCAGATGGTCGCCAGCCAATCGTGGGGCACACACACCATTCACTCACACACTCACACCTACGGGCAATTTAGAGTTGCCAATTAACCTGAGCATGTTTTTGGACTGTGGGAGGAATGTATTCGTTTATGAATTTCTTTAATATTGTATTTATTTATATATTAATGTATGTATTTAATTATGTATTAAGTTAATAATTATGTATGTATGTATGTATTTAATTATGAATTTATTTAATTATATATGTTTCTACTGTATTCTACATGGATTTCAAGATCTAACTTGTCCTACAGTTTTGAGAGGACCCAAGCAAATTATATACAAAAATATGCACCTAAATGTGCACAATGTAAGTGGTGAAAAACTGCAAAAGATTTCTCATAGAGAATGAATGGGACAAGGTAAAAGACAAACAAATGACCAGTTTTCGCACTGCCATCTGCTGCCTACTGATCAGGGATGCTTTCACCTAGAGATTCCATTTAAACTTTAAACTGTTGACACCTGCAGAAATTTTGAGTTTATAATGGGAGTCTATGGGATGGAATGTTAGTTCTTCAGTGGGTTTCATCATCGCTTAGAGTGTAGGAGACCATTTTTTTTCCTCTTTCCACTCTCCTCCTGACCACAATTTATAACATTTTTTTCCAGCTTTGTAGAGGAACTTTTTCTGATTTTTTTTTCTTTTTATGATCGTCACAATGGATCAAAATATCTGAGAGATTTACTGAATGAATTTAAATGGGCAGGCGCTAAGTGCAGCCACGTCTGCCCCTGCTCCTCATTGACTCCATCAGACTGACAGAATGCAGGTCATCATAACATTTGCCCCCTTATACGTAATCTAAATCAAAGGATGATCTGAGGAATAGAGGAATTAATGATTTCATGTTGAGATCAGGTCAGGTCACATTTACACACTTTAAACATGTTTAATCTGCCTGTCTGTCATGTGTGCATTTCTTTGTCACACCATACTTACACACACAAGCAGAACATAATGAATTTACATGATGCACATCTTGCTACTCAAGATTATTATTATTATTATTATTATTTTATGAGTAGTCTAGAAAAAAGGATGGAATTTTGAAATGTCAGTCAGTCATTTTCTATACCTGCTTATTCCACATTAGGGTCGCAGGGGTCTGCTGGAGCCTATCCCAGCGCGTTATGGTGAGAGGCAGGGATACACCCCAGATGGTCGCCAGCCAATCGTGGGGCACACACACCATTCACTCACACCTACGGGCAATTTAGGGTCGCCAATTAACCTCAGCATGTTTTTGGACTGTGGGAACTTTTGGACCGGTGAAAACCCACGCAGACACGAGGAGAACATGCAAACTCCACACAGAAAGGTCCCAGACCCAGGACCAAGGAGGTCTTGAACCTGTGACCTTTTTGCTGTAAGGCAACAGTGCTAACCCCTGCTCCACCGTGTCTGTTTTAGGTGTGCTCCTTATATATAATATCAGATATTAACTAGTTTTCTTTTTTTTTTTAAATCTCCGTAGAACCTCATTTCCTAGAGGAAAGTTTTGAGTTTATTTAAATAGCTTGTTTTTGTTTTGTGCATTCTCTCTTCACTTGGTGGCGGTAATGTTCCTTTAAGTCTGTTTGACAACCCCCATTAAACACCACAGAAGAAGAAGAAGACGACAAAGAAGAAGAAGAAGAAGCAAGCGGAAGCAGACACACGGTAACGTCACAGATTCAACCTGTGTTTCTATGGTGTTACAGGTCATAAACAGAGAACATGCTGCTTTTTTGTCAAACGGCGCGTATTTATTCTTATCTACGTCACGTGGCGGCTGCGCAGAGTGTCTCTAACCAGGTACCGAGGTTGTTTATCTTATGTTCACTGATGTTAGCGAACGCTAGCTCTAAGTTTCAGTAAATACGCGCCTTGTTACATCAGAAATTTCCGGTAAAAAAGGTTCGGTAACCTGCTGTATGCTCATGTTTCAGCTCCGGGGTTTGGCTCACCTGGCGGGGCTTCGTCCGGTCACTAAACACAGCTGCTGCCAACCCATACCGACCGTAGGGTTTTTTTTTATTTTTTATTTTTTGTTTATTTATTTTTTTAAAGATTGTTTGCAGTACAGAACCAATATATTGAATCATAACGATAAACAGAAGTATAGAATAATTAATACCACAAAACATGCCGGGGGTAATGAATTAAATCCTACATTAAATAAGGAGCAAAGCCTCACCGTTTTAAGTCTTTTTTGTTTAATATATATCTGTTATTTTCTAAAAACATTGAAGACATGTTTTGCCTCAGCATATCTGCATTTATTAATATAAAACTATTAACCGAAATTAAATTCCATTGATTATAGAATACTCATTTTCATATAATGTGTTGAACCTTAAGAAACCAAAAAAGCACATTTTCCAATTAAAGATACATGTAATATTGTCCAATTAGCATACATTTTTAGAACTGATGGTTACTGGCTGTACATTTTTTCTTCTTGTCTTTGTTCACTACATTCAAACAGAAAACACATGAATCCTTCACATCAACACACAAAGCAGCAGAGACTCAATGCAAGCTTCACTTTGGTGATTTTCTACTGATTAAAGATTTGCATACATCTATAGCCTGATATAGAGACTTTACAGCGAAGCAATAATCTCACCTTTGTCTCTGATTTTTAGCTTTTTTCATTCTTTGTGTCTCAGTGGGGAGACAGCAGAGGCGACAGTGACAATTGGAGGAGAAACATCTATCTGACATCACCCAGACTTGGTCAATCCCCACCCCTGCAGACCGGGTAATCCACATTTCTCTCTCTGACAATAATGAGCACATGTGTTGTTGTAAAATGAACATGTGACTCTGTCCATTTGTAAAAGGAACGTTTGACTTTGTCCATGTGTAAATAAAGTGAGCTGTCGGAGGCGGCCTATGAGAAGCTGGCTGATGAGACGCTGGATGCTCTTGCTGCTTACTTTGAAGACCTGATGGAGGAACCTTTCACTGCAGCAGACTATGACGTTGTCTTCTCTGTAAGTCACTGTCCTTATCAAATCTGTGCTACTGCCAAAATGTGTCTGTGCTAATTACAGCTAGTGTTACAAGGAGAGGTAATGATTGATTCAGTTATGATTTCTAACACATGTAATTAGGGGTGTGACAAATTTCCACAAGGCAGTTAACCATCAAAACAAAATATGATGATCCAAAATGATAAAATGAAAAATGAATTGCGATATTGTTCAGTGTTTTCCACAGACCAAGTAGCAATGTTAAGTAGCAACAGGCCAATGCAAGTGTACCCCCATGTATGTGCAGTTGTTGATCTCTCTCTCTCTCTCTCTCTCTCTCTCTTTCTCTCTCTCTCTCTCTCTCTCTCTCTCTCGCTCGCTCTCACTGTTTCTCACTCTTTGCATATGAGTAAGAATAACAGAATCAAAGTTGGGGGGAAAAAAAACGGCAGAATCGATTTGTGTAACTCAGATTTCATTTAGATTGATCTATGTATGGGAAACACTATTGAGGCTTATGAGGCACGTATATGAGGCAGATTCATGTGTGTACATTTCCTGGTCGGCTATTGGGGAACTTGCTGCAGTGTGCGCACTGCTTAAAATTACTGAAGGTTATTATTTTCAGCTTTTGTGCTCACAAACACTTTTATTTTGTCACTTTTGGAGAGTGGCCTGAATAAAACCATCCACCGTCAGGCGCAGTTTACTGCAGTTTAAATTAATTAACCATAGAGACTGTGCTTCTCCACTAAGGGGAGCTGTTCACCAACAAGTGGATGAGATATAGTTTTACTGTGAAACCTTCATTCGCAGGGGCGAGACGGTGGGGCAGGGGTTAGCGCTGTTGCCTCACAGCAAGAAGGTTTCAGGTTCAAGACCTCCTTGGTCCAGGGTCTGGGACCTTTCTGTGTGGAGTTTACATGTTCTCTCCGTGTCTGCATGGGTTTTCACTGGGTACTCTGGCTTCCGACTCTAAATTGCCCGTAGGTGTGAGTGAATGGTGTGTGTGCCCCACGATAGGCTGGCGACCATCTGGGGTGTATCCCTGCCTCTCGCCGTAACGCGCTGGGATTGGCTCCAGCAGACCCTTGCAACCCTAATGAGGAATAAGCAGGTATAGAAAATGACTGACTGACCTTCATTCGCACCTTCCTGCTATAATAAGAAAATATTGACACTGTTATTGCACATATGTGTCTGTAATGAAACATTGGTTACAGTTCATATACCCTGACTGTCATGTCTGATCTTACAAATTGTTGTTGCAGGTTACACTTTACAATTACAGTTCTCCCCTATTGGTTTCACTGATTTCTTGAAACAGAAATTACATTCTCAAAACTCATTTAGTAAGACTTTGTCTTACACTTCAGCACAACAACATAGCTCATTTGCAAAATCTCTTATCTCTCCCAAAACTGTTCACTCATGTCAAATCCAAATTCCTTTCCCATATAAATAGCAAACGCATAATCCTTCAGAATCCTTCAATCTTGTTTGAGGAAAACAACATGACAATATTTAAAGTCTAAAGTTGAACAGCCAACTATTTAATTCCTGTTTTGTAGGCCAATGGGTGAATTTGTAATTTAAATGACCAATTACAAGTGATCCATCACTAATCATTTTAAGTTAATTTTTTAAAGTAGTTTGGCATTAATTAAACAAGCACATAGACAGCTCCTCCTGTGCAAAAAGCCAGAGAAAAGTGTGATGTTGTTATTTGGAGGAGTAGTCTGCACAGCCCATTACCTCTCAATGCTCCATAAAGCTGTTGTGTTGCTGCTGCGCTCTGGTGCCTTATTGATGTTTTTGGCCACAAGAATCGACACACTTATGGTGCTGTGCTTGTTGGCAGACATCACTGTTGATCAAGTGGGCAGCTTAAATTCTGGAGTTACACAGAAATGGATTGCAACCTATTCTGGACTGTCAGAGAAAAGGAAACATTTTCAAGACAGGAATTGTAGGCAATATTTAAATCCGTCTGACATTGTCAATCAGAGGAGCTTGTTTCAGTTTTCTTACTGGGATGGGGCTAATTTTATTCCTATTAAATATTACTTGTTGGACTAATGAGGGTAGCCTGACATTACTTTCCAGCTGGCAGCAAACTATGGCTGAAGGGAATAACTGCCATAACTATAGAAATGAATAGAATGAATTTAAATACAGGTTTTGTCGAATAAGACAAAATAAAAATTAAGTACAATTATCTTTGTGGTGACAGATGTGAACACACCTTCACTAGAGTCCAATATCTTATATCTTAATTATGAGTAATTATGTGTGCAGCTGAAGGGTATCAGCTTGCCAAGTGGAGCATCGCCTCGGCGGTTGCGGAGTCAAAAACTTGGGCATGGGAGAAGTTTGGTGAGGCCATGGAGAATGACTTTCCAACTGCTTCGACCACCATTCAGCGGCTCAGGAGGGGTAAGCAGTGCAACACTATGTTCAGTAGGGTAGATGCTGCTGACCTCAACTCAGGACGTTCTGGGCCAGTGGATGGAAAACTTGGAAGATAGCCTCAACCCCACCAGCACATCTTCCACTGAGGGAGCAGAGTCTGGGGACCCGGTGGTGGGCTCGCCTATCTCTTGGGCTGAGATTGTCAAGGTAGTTAAAAAGCTCTTCAGTGGCAAGGCCCTGGGGTCGGATAAAATCAGCAGGGAGTTCCTTAAGGCTCTGGATGTTGTGGGGCTGTCTTGGTTGACACCACCCTCAACATCACGTAGATATCAGGCGCAGTACCTCTCGACTGGTAGACTGGGGTGGTGATTCCCCTCTTCAAAGAGGGTGACTGGAGGGTGTTTTTCAACTACAGGGGGATCACACTTCTCAAGCTCCCTGAGAAGGTCTATTCGGGGGTCCTGGAGAGAAGGGTCTTTAGAAGGGTTTCAGGAGCAGTATGGTTTTCGTCCTAGTCGTGGAACTTTAGACCAGCTCTGTGCCCTTAGCGCGGTCCTGGAGAGTGCATGGGAGTTTGCCCAACCAGTCTATATGTGCTTTATGCACTTGGAAAAGGCGTAGGACCATGTCCCTTGGGGAGTCCCGTGGGGGGTGCTCCAGGAGTATGGGGCTTCGGACCCGCTGACATGGGCCATCCGGTCTCTGTATGGCCAGTTCCAGAGCTTGGTCTGCATTACTGGTAGTAAGTCGGACTTGTTCCCAGTGGGAATTGGACTCCACCAGGGTTGCCCTTTGTCACATCTGTTTTTTATGGATGATCTGGTCCTGTTGGCTTCATTGGACCGTGACCGTCAGCTCTCACTGGAACGATTTACAGCCGAGTGTGAAGTGACTGGAATGAGAATCAATACTTTCAAGTCTGAGGCTATAGTTATCAGCAGGAAAAGGGTGGAGTGCAGCATCCGGGTTGGAGTTGAGATCCTGCCTCAAGTGGAGGAGTTGAAGTATCTCTGGGTTTTGTTCACAAGTGAGGGAAGGATGGAGTGGGAGATTGACAGACCGATCGTTGCAGTCTCTGCAGTCATGTGAGCTCTGCATCGATCATGGTGAAGAAGGATCTGAGCCGAAAGGCGAGGCTCTCGATTTACCAGTCAGTCTACGTTCCTACCCTCACCTATGGTCATGAGCTTTGGGTAGCGACTGAAAGGACAAGTGGCCAAAATTACTTTCCTAGGGTGAGAAGCTCGGTCATCCCAGAGGGCCTCAGAGTAGAACCGCTGCTCCTCCACGTCAAGAGGACCCAGATAAGGTGGTTCAAGCATCTAGTGAAGGCCCTCCTGAATGCCTCGCTGGTGAGGTGTTTGGGACAGGTCCCTCCGAGAGGCCGCCAGGACTCGCTGGAGAGACTATGTCTCTTGGCTGGCCTGGGAACGCCTTGGGATTCCTCTAGGGCAGGGAGAGACTCAGAGAGACTCGTTCATGTGTGTGGACTGGTGCCCGCCATGCACATCCACTTCTGGTCGTATAGCATCAGAAACTGTGAATGCATGGGTGTGAATGCTTCACAATATTTGTTAACAGTGGCAGATGCCTGCTTGCTGCTTACAGCTTGTACAGTGCACAGCTTCTTGTTATGTGTCATGCAGCATGCAAATGTGATTTTCACATGCATGTGAGCATGTCATAAAAATGTTAAATTATTTCATGCCTGTGTTTGCAAAAAAGACATAAATGTCATGTCATAAATGTCACAGCATTATAACATTATAAGTCAATAGGAAAACTACGTTACATGTCAAGCACTGCTTTGCTGCGCACGGTTGATAGTTGCTCATGCATTTTGAAATGTATGGGCATTCATAGTGTTTGTGTGTGTCAGTCTGTCTTTATTGATGCTCTTCACACCCAGACTTGATAACAGCTGCTGTTGATGTGGCAGCTGTCTGGGTGACTGGTTGTCAGATAAGTACCTTCAGAGAAGGATGATGCGGCACACACGAACATGTCTGCAGTAATTCAGGCATCAGGCAATGAACCGTGTTTCCCTTCTTTTCTGTTCCCCACTTTTCTCATCACACTGTCCCCTGTCCTCCTGTCAGTCAGTGGCATGGCTGGATTTCCTCTGGGAAATCCCCCCCGCAAAATCTATGAGACCATCTCAAGACCTCTTTTATTTCATCCCCATATGGGCCTTCTCTCTGTAACCTCTTCTGCTACCCTGTCAGTGTTTCATGGGAGGGGGAGTTAAAGTGTGTGTTTATGTGTGCACATGTATGTTTTTCTTTAAATCGTTGATTGGATGGTCACTGGCTCTGACTGATTGGCCAGTGTTCTGATCTTGGCAGCTTGACCTCCTTTTTCAACTGCCTGCAGTGACATACAGGCCATAGACAACACACACAAACTGCAGGATGAAGAGAGCTCTGACTAGGCTGGCTAAATAGGAGCATGGCCATTACTGCACACTGCAGAGGGGCAGCTGCTGGACTCCATCTTTATGGAAGGATCCAGAAGCAGCAGACAGCTCTCGACTTCTTGTGCTTTTGTTTAAATGACATACTACATCTTTGACTGAATTGTCTGAGGGGCTTCAGTGAACTAGGTATAGGGAGCCTAAGTACTTCCCCTTTGAGAGTTCATAGGAAAAAATGTGTTGTGGTTTATGATGAGAGACAACTCGCCTTTTTATCCCATTTGTGTCATGAATCACACATATGATGTTTGTCTATTTAAAACATAAATTTGCACCTCAAGAAAGTTGCACCTGTCATGTATTAGTATTATATAAGTATTAGATTTTACTTCTTGGAAACTGATTTCAGCTGAACTTCGGGAATGGAAAAAAAACAATACAGGGAAAATTATCAGTAAATAAAAAAAAATGGAGTAGTTTAATATTTTCTTATCTTCACACTTTAAGAAGCCTTTTGGATCAACTGTAATCTTGATTGGTTGGCTGGGTTATTTTTTAGGACATTTTTAGGACATTTTTTAGGAGGTGATTTAGACATGAAGACACACAGCTTTTAAGGAACCTTTTCCCATTGTTTGAGTTGAGCGTTATTTACCCTCTGCCATGAATGACAAGGTTTCATTACATATGACCTTCATGTCTAAATATATATATATAGAAAAACTATTAACTATTATACTATTAAAATATAGTAATGCATTATGTGATTAAAAGGATTTTTTTTTATTCTATAAATTGTGTTCCAGGTGTCACTAACATGTTGAATGTGTTTTTGTAGAATGGAGTCGTGACAGTGAAGGTGGGCGGAGACCACGGGACCTATGTCATCAACAAACAGACACCAAACAGGCAGATCTGGCTGTCATCTCCAACCAGGTGAGACTTGAGAGTTGCACCGCTAAATGAGGAAATATGCCAATCGCATTTATCCACATGTAGTCCAGGATACAACTATAGTATCAAAATAATAATAATAAAAAAGTCCATAGAGTGGGGTACACAAAGCATGCCTCTACAACACTAATGTCTGACCACAGCTGCTTAAACACACAGAGCAGTCCGGACTGTCACAGATCACTGCAGAGTAGAGCTGTGTGACAAATAATGATAGAAAAACATGTCATTTCATATGATGCTCCACCTTTTAGTTAATTTCATTTAGAAATTACCCGCTTATGTCAGGATCCGTTACACTCTGTGAACTGTAATTTGTCTATGACAACAGCTGATTTTCCTTGGCTCTCTTGTTTCTGCAGCGGACCAAAGCGCTACAACTGGACTGGTGAACGCTGGGTTTACAGTCACGATGGCGTTAGCCTCCACCAGCTGCTGTCAGAAGAGTTCTCTAACATCTTCAATTCCAAGATGGACCTCTCTCACCTGCTTTACTCCTGATACACCAGGGAATCCCAGGGACTGTGATGCATGATGGGTCTATAGAAGCCAAAGTGCAGTGTTTATGCAGAACATACGACTATAAGAAAATAGTTGCATATAATGACAGTGATTTGTGTGTGAGTTGTTCTATTATGTATTTGTTATACGTGTGTGTGTGCGTGCGTGCGTGCGTGTATGCATGCATGCATACATACATATACGTGTATGTTTGTGTCCTTAGTGTCCCACACTGTCCAGTTAGTGAAAGTGAACACATGACCCTGCTTCTACTGCAACATTCAGTTTGTTCTGAATAACCCCACATTACACTTGATTTGCTGGCAACCTTCAAGACATTTGCTCCCTTTGATCTCTGCACAGGTCATATAGAGACACATTAGAAAGAAGAATTCAATGAGTTGTGATTAGTGTCACAGCAGCAGTTATGCTTGAGTTGTTTAGTACTGATGGACCACTCTGTTACACTTTACTTGGAGGATGCAAATATAATTCAAGGAACTTGCTTCTTTCAGCAAAGCAGCAGAAGGTCATCTTGTAGTTAGACAAAAACATTTTAACCAACTGGTCTCATGAATGTGCAGGAAAAAAGCCAGTTCTAAGAGATGTGAAAGTTAACAAGCTACATCTGTGTGTTGTCTATAGTCTAAGCTATGTGATAAGCTAAATATAACTTACTCTTTGATCTCCACAAATATGCTACAGCAAGGCACTTCTACCACTCCACACACTCAATGCCAATTGTGTGAATTCATCAATAAAAGTATTGGAATTCTTTCCTGCCCAGGTTTATATAAGTATGAATTGATTTCTGGGTAATTTCAGCAGCACAGGTGAACTGAGGCTGTAGATCATCAACTAGCAGGGCACTAGCATGAGTGAGGGGCCAAGTACCCGGATGAGTTGCTTTCCTCTATCGGTGACAGTTTTGTGTCAATTCTTCCTAATAGCAGTTAAATCTACCTCTGTTACCTAGCAAGGCTTCAAACCTGCCTGCCTCAGTGTCTGTCATCAGCCATCAGTGGCTCAAACTCACGATGCTTCTTGGGGGAGAAGTGGTATTACAGGGCTGGAGAAAACGGAGACCTCTCAACCTACCTACTGCATGTCACTTTGTAGGTGCTCATTGGCTTGCATGCTGTCAATGCACAGACTGAGGTAGACCTACTGTGCATATTGTGTTTCAGAGATATCTACTGAAGTTAACATGTGAAATTACTAGTCCTGTACCAAACAGTCCTCTATTTAATACAACTTCTCTTTCAAGTGGTGATAAGGAGTCATTGTAGCATCCAGTCAGCCCTCAGTCCAACATGAGAGGTAGTGCATAAATGAACATTCGTGTAAAATTGTGGGAGTACTGTCAATATGTCACATTAAGTTTTAGAAAGTCATCTTGTATATTCCTAATAGTTGTCAGTGTATAAAAATCTGTCAAGCTGTGCTTCTGGTGAGGGTGTACTCCTGAGAGTTGGAGCAGGTGAGTGCAGTGGATTGGTGTGTCACTACGGCGTGTGCCTTCACTAACAGTCAGTTATTAAAACATCACCTGTTTGGAAATTTAGCTGACCTGTGGAGAACACTGCTGCTGGAGGTGCACGAGTGAAATAATGCAGCGCTTTTGCAATTTACCTCTGATATCTAAGAACAGAAGTGATGTAAACAAAAAGAGGTCAGGAGTTAACATTGATGTGGATTTTTCGGATGGAGACAGAGCTTAGTTTTGGTGCTGAAATCACAATGTTTCTTCTAGACTTCCTTTTGCCAGAAGGTGGATTTCAACATTGATAAGTAGATGTGTTCAGGGTGGGACTCTTATCAAGCATCACAGATAGGGGGTGGATTGGGCCATGTTCATTGAAGTTATAAACTTGATTAAACACTCAAACGCACCGAAAACGGTGTGTTTAAACTGGAAAAATAAAAGCCCAACTGAGCCTTCACTAGGCTCAGTTGGGCACACTCAACACAGACAGTTGCATTAATCATGTGAAGTTTGGCTGTTATGACACTGACCAATTTCAGTCAGCTTAGAAGTTTTCAACACATTGAACACACACAGAAACAAGCAAAAGGCTGAGTTGTATATATGGATCATTTAATTTAATTATGAACCACATTTAATTAAAAACATCTACACAAAGTTTATGCTATATGCTATACTCTGCACTGTACTGTAACTTGTTCTTTGTTTTAATTTCAAAGTTATAAATTTTAATTCTTAATTTTTATTTCTTATTTTTATTTTATATTATATCTATTTTTTTTATTTTAATCAACTGTTTTAAATTGTTTTAATCAACTGTCTTAAATTGTATCTTGATGCTTTTAAGGTTTTATGTAAAGCACTTTAAATTACCTTGTTGTTGAAATGTGCTATACAAATAAACTTGCCTTGCCTTGCCTATATACTCCAGTGATATAATAATAGATATTTCACTGCAGTCAGTGTTGGGGTAGTTACTAAAAAAAGTAACTAGTTACTTGTGAAATTTGTGACTACGTTACTTTACTAGTTATTGCATTTGAAAAGTAACTTCACTACTAGTTACTTTACTTTCCAGTTTTTTTAAGCAAATGTTAAAAGTTACTATCAGTAAAAGCTTAGCTTGTTTAGGTGGGGTCGGTTCCTGAGTGTCTTCTTTAACAGACTGGCTAGTATAATCTTTCGCCACAAGTTCTGTAGTGCGGTGCTGGGCAGTCAAATGTTTCATCAGGTTGCTCTTTGAGTTGGCAGCAGTTGGAAGATACCGCTCACCTGGACATAGAATGCATTTTACTCGAATGTTTTTGTCCTTTCTAGCAATAAATTCAAAATAGTGCGAGTATCACCACTGGCTGAATCCCCCTGCCTCCGCCTCGGTGTCCTCCATTTTCCCTCTTTCCTACACACCAGCAACTACGTCACTCAACGCACTCAAATCCGGTTGCTGTGGCAACGGTGCCCAGACAAGCACACAGGCAGGTCCAACGACGGACAGGATGCATGCACCGCTAAAACATATTAGAACTTTTTAGACTGACAAGAGTGGTTTGGGTAACGCAGGAAAGCACGTTCCTAAATTGGCAATTTAGAGTCGCCAATTAACCTCAGCATGTTTTTGGACTGTGGGAGGAAGCCGGAGTACCCGGTGAAAACCCACGCAGACACGGGGAGAACATGCAAACTCCACACAGAAAGGTCCCAGACCCAGGACGCAAGGCGGTCTTGAACCTGCAACCTTCTTGCTGTGAGGCAACAGCGCTAACCCCTGCGCCACCATGTCACCCGTATATGCTACATCTCATATATAAATCATCCTCGGAGACTGAAGGAGGGTTTTCATACCTGACACATTAATGAAAATGAAACAAAAATGACATAAAAATATAGCTGTAACCATGGTAACAGCCCAGCTATTGTCCACTGACAGTAGATCTGGTTTGATTTGTTGAAGTAGTTGCAGACGTGAGATTGTTTGTTCAAAACTGCACAAATAAAATACTGAGAGTTAATATGAGACACAGAGTTAAATAAAGCCTCAAACCAGAGTTCAGCTTCAGTTTGTAGAGGAGCAGCAGAACAACAGCCGATGTAGTGTATATTTGACAGAATTGGATCTTTTGTCTTGCGTCTTGGCAGCTTAGAAGTTTTTGGCCTCAAGGAGTTTCGTTTTTACTTGTAGATCTAAATTAAGCGGACAATGTTGATGTGATACTGAGTCACACTCTACAGGATGCAGGATGCTCAGAAATGCAGAAATGAAATGGAAGACTTCTTGTTGGAATTAAATTATGGGTACAAGGGACTTTTTTGCTAGTCTGAATTCGTTCTTCTGTGTGAAACTATCTGGTGAGACTAAAAATACTGAGCATAAACAATAGGGTTCGCAGCACCGCCGGTCCTGGAAAACATGTCTGCTCGCATATGTTAAAAAAACACTATACAGAGAACTTTAAGGCTAACGAGATCATCCTGTTAAAACAAATGTCAGATTTTGATCTGGATGCTTCCTGACTTAAAATTCACCATCTTTATCTGTGAGGTCAAGTTCATTGTATTAATCTTGGTCTAACGATCCACCCAAAGAGTACCTGAAGATCACTCTCCACATTTCCTTTTTATTTCCAGACGATGTGATGCTGTATCTGTCACTGTGAGCTAAGTCACCATCCGTTCTAATGAGGATGTTTTCTTTTTTACATTCTCCTTTACAGAAGAAGCAGATGAAGTAAAGGTGTTGTTCTTTGACCCCCTTCCTCCCTCAGCTCCCAACATAAAGGTTTACTGCACTGACCAGCCATCCTGCAGTGTTTCCATCCTGCAGCGCTGTGGGAAGTGGATACTGATGATCAATACTCTGCATATTACAGACTGACTATAAAACAGACAGAATCTTAATGAGGACTAATTTATCACTTCACAGAGAAGCAGAGATAATACAGAGGCAGCCGTCACTGACTGTTCGGCTTTTGTTTCTGATATCAAAACACATTAATGAGCAACAATTATTCATGACGGATGGTTCACATGTTTTGTTGAAGGTCACATGTTAGAGCCACTAATGTAACAACATCCCACATGATAACATGATAAACCACAATCATAAGATTAATCTGCAGCTTTTAATGTTATAATACCATAAATGTTATAACTTTCACACAAACATAATATATAAATTCCTGCATCTGTAATAACTATTACGTTGGCCCTTGCTCACCAGTGCGTTTTAGCGAGGGATTGGCCGATGGGGGCCAAAGTGGTGCAGACGGTTCGATGGCGAAGCATTGGGTGTCATGCCTCTGATTCAATATTGTCATAGTGGTATTTGTCATGTGTACTGTGTCACTGTGTGAATTTCATGTGAATCAAATTATTTTTGTTAATTTGCAATTAATTCCTGTTGCCAGTAGGGGGTGCTATGATGGAATCAATATGGTCATGTACTGTATTTCTGTTCAGGGCTTTTCAGTTTATTAAAGCGCAACGACTGTGACTTCTTGTTGCTAGAAGGCCGTGCTTTTACTTGGCATCCATGTCAATGTACATGTGTGTTCAGGACGGGACTGACATCACACACCAGCCAGTTAGGATGTTGTTTTGTTAAAGAAATCGCAACTTACTTTTTCATGACGAAACATCAAAATTTGCTGCCTCACCTAGATCACACACTCCTATAGAAACTCAACATTTTGCTAACTTTTTATTAACAAGGTTTTTAGATGGCAGAACCCAAATTTGAAGTCACTGTGGGCAATAGGACTAGTTTGTCAAAGTACAATGCCTGCAAATAGTGATTTCGCCAATGTTTGAATCAAATATGGACTTCCTGTTGGATTCAAGAAACTATATGGTGAGGCTGTTCTTTTGAAACCTATTAGGTGGTGCCAATTAGGTGGTGCCACACCCATATTCAAAATCTATAAAATACATAATTGTTCACCACGCCTGATGTGCATGCCAAATTTGGTAAGTTTGGGGGCATGTTAAAGTCTCCCAAAAGACAATTGAATTGGTAAAAGAAGGGCTTTCACTGACTGCTGTGCAGTTACAGCTGGGCCCTAATGACTTTCCACTTATGTCATAAATCAATAAAATATAATAAAAAATCGACTGCTTCTACAAGTGTGTTGGGTAAGTTCTTCTTACTGTCACTTTGAAGTAAGTCATTGCATTACAATATCAATGGATATAAAATGTTATTCTCACCAAAATAACTGGAAATATGGATTTGGTGATCTAAATATAGCTAATTTTTCTCGTTATTGCTGCTAGTCATGACAAGGATCTTGATGACGAGTTTTCAATGTTCTGGCAATTCCACTGTTGAAAGTGGTCATCATGTCTATCACGCCACTCTCGTGTTCTGCTTGCTTCCTTGCTAACTTCATGTTAATTTCAGGCATAGTTCTGCACACTGTCACCTGTAGAAGTTCTCTGACGACTCTGCTGTTATCAGCCTTATCACTGATGACAATGACAGGGAATACAGAGAACTGATCAAGGACTTTGTGGACTGGTGTAACTGTTTCCAAAGCGACATAGGTAAAACCAAGGAGCATACCCCAGACACCAGTGAACATCAATGGACTGGACATACTTATAATTACCTAGGGTTTCACCTGAACAATAAACTGGATTGGACTCATCACACTCATGCGTTCTACAAGAAAGGCCAGAGCAGACTGTATCTGCTGAGGAAACTCAGCAGATACTTTGGAGTGCAGGGAGCGTTCCTGTTGGAGCAGCAGCCTCCCAACCACTGACAGGAAGAGACTCAAGAAACTGATCAAGAAGGTCAGCCCCATCCTGGGTTACCCTCTAGACTCAGTGCAGGTGGTGGGAGAGAGGGCGATGATATCAAAGCTATCATTACTACTGGACAATGCCTCCCACCCCATGCGGGACACAGCACTGAGCAGATCTTTCAGCAACAGACTTCTTCAACCTGAAATATTGGAAGGACAGATATCGCAGGTCCTTCTTTTCTGCTGATGTCAGCCTGTTTAACAACCAGCACTGTCAGCATGAGACCACACACACTGAAGGCCTCAATCACTCAATGCTGTGAAGACATCTTTGCAATAATTAATAATGTGCAATAATCAATGTGCAGTAATCACTATTCCACTGTGTAATTCATTAGCCCCTGTGTAACTGTTATTGTTGTTACCTGCTGTTTTCTGCTTATTGTTGTATTATATTACTATTCTCTGCTTCTATTATATCTGTTAGCTCTTCTATTTTTTCCTACACTTAGGTAAATTATTTTATTATTATGAATGCTTAATCTCTTTGCTCTGCAGCAATATGAATTTCCCCATTTGTGGGACAATAAAGGAAATCTGATCTTATCTCATTTGCTTGGTTGTGTTATCTTAAATAGTGCATTATTAATTTAGGCTTGTGACACTGTTTTTTCTTGATCTGTCCTATGTTTGTGACAATGGTTTGTTAATTTAAAGTGTTAAAATCACATCAGTGGTGAGAATGACTACTGTATGTAACTCAGCTAAAGTGTTTTTTTTCTACCGCTAAAATTCCACTGGAGGTTTTGTAGCCTGCTGAAAGCATCTCTGTGTGCTCAAGTCACTGCTGGCCACTAGACCGCAGCCTTCCCCTTCAGAGCTGTGAGCAGATGCTCCTCTGGAAATCAGCCTGATCCTGTGCTGTCGCTCCTGGATCAGAGCAGCTTGACACTGACTGGAGGATGAGTGAGGCTGAGGCTGCTGGGAACTAGAGGATTTACTGTCTTGCTGCCAATCACATCAGACTCATTCAGTTTTGGACTTTTAAATGGGATCTGACTGTTCGTCTCATTCCCCCTCACATGCATCCCCAATATATGTCAACTCTTGCTTTGAATGAATTCATCAGAAATAATGAAGCGGTATCTTGAAGACATCAGTTCATTTGTATTTGTATGATGTTGTTTTAACAGTTCTCTACATTGAATGAACAATCTCCTTGTGAGTGTTAGTTCTTCAGTGTATGGTGGCTGCATTTCTCTTTTATTATGTGCTTAAACAAATTATTCTCTCAGTTGTGTGAAATAACTTACATTGACTGTGAATCAGACCGTATTATCTTCTTGTGCAGTGGTGATTGTGATGGCAGCAGATTCTTGTAACTTCTTAGAAATTTTGCATCTCAGATAATAGATAATAGACTCCTGCATGTTATTTTTACATTACTTCAGATGTTATCACTTGATCAAGTCAGCATTTTCACATACAGTATATATGGGTTAGAAGGGGTCTGCTACTCCTGATATAGGGTCAGAAGGTTGTCATTTATTATAAGAGATGGCACCTAGCAGCTGTAGTAATTCTGACCTACGGAACATAACGGTAGTCAGATGAGGTACATTATGTACAGTACAGTATGTGGCAAAATATTGAGCATCGGGAGACGAATGTTACTGTAATGTCAGTACATTTTTACTGTCAGGTCAGGACATTTTTATTGTAATGTCATTACATTTTTACTGTTTGTCAATACATTTTTTTTACTGCAATGTTACTACATATCCTAACATAACATAAATATAATTTTACTGTATTGTCAGGACATTTCTACCCTAATCTTAATACATTTTTATTACACTACCGTTCAAAAGTTTGGGATCACTTAGAAATTTCCTTATTTTTGAAAGAAAAGATAACATTAAAGAAGATAAAGTTAAACTAATCAGAAATACACTCTATTGTATTATTGTATGACTATTCTAGCTGCAATGTCTAGGTTTTGGTGTAATATCTAGATAGGTATATAGAGGCTCACTCCAGTGTTCTAACGATACAATGAGTTTGCTAATTGCGTCAGAAGGCAAAAGTAATAAAATGTTCTATTCATTTTACAACTCACGCTGAAAAGAAACAGTTACCGATCAATTATTTCATGTTCATGATTGTGATCATTCAATGAGAGAAATATACACACACACAAACTTTGGAGACCCAACCAATGCTGATTGAAGTGACATCACTTCTCCCTCTGGAAATACAACAGGTTTCATGCTACTTTCTACATGGCAGTAGCAGTTTGCTGTGTTGACATGCTCCTTGGATGTCCAATTTCCTGAGTGTGGGCATCTTCTTCTGACTTCAGGGTTTTTGTGAGCTATTAATTCCTGATATGAAAAAACAAAACAAAACATGGACGTTACAATGAAGTTACTATTATATTGTATTTAATTACATGGAGTATCTTCAACATTTCAACACTTGTTTCTGCACCAGTTCATTCCCTAAAAACATTTAAACATTGCTTTTACTGACTTGTTATCATCCGCTGTTATTGAGTGGACCCACGATGTTTCTGTGTTGTTTTGTGATGGAGGATGTGACTTTACATGACATGACACAACCCCACACTGTCCCATCATCCTCACTGCATAATCCATTATTGGGATCATACTATAATAATACTACAATAACTCATCTCCATGCATCCATTTGCACATAAGCTATTATGATGATATCCTCTTTCATTCATCCGACTAGTAGAGCAGAGGATGAATCTGCTATCTCTTCCACTTACAGATCATAAACCGCTAACTTACAATGAGCTTGTGGGGAAAAGTATTCATGAATAGTTAAGTCAAACTACAAACCATTTGAGTAAATTGAAGGATTTGTGTTTTTTTCATGTAATACCATTAAAATGTCCCACAGCGTATTATACAACACCAACAATCCTCAAATACATCATCAACATGCACCTCTCTGTGGGCACTTTTTAGTATTGTCATGTTATGAGCATGTGATCTTCCACTTGTAAAGTACAAAAAAAATACTTGGTTAAGGTTTAGGGAATACCACAGTTTGAGCCTTTGTATACAGAGTTTGACACTGGAAGGTTGTTTGCAGTTTATAAAATGTTATATTAAATTTGGATTAGCAGTAAGTGAAGATGTTCGCTGTATAAATATCTATTTAGATGTTTACCTTGGAGTGATGCAGGGGTTAGCGTTGTTGCCTCACAGCAAGAAGGTCGCAGGGTCCTGGGTCTGGGACCTTTCTGTATGGAGTTTGCATGTTCTCCCCATGTCTGTGTGGGTTTTCACCAGGTACTCCGGCTTCCTCCCACAGTCCAAAAACATGCTGAGGTTAATTGGAGACTCTAAATTGTCCATAGGTGTGAATGTGTGAGTGAATGGTGTGTGTGTCCCACGATAGGCTGACGACCATCTGGGGTGTATCCCTGCTTCTCACCTGTAATGCAATGGGATTGGCTCCAGCAGACCCCTAATGAGGAATAAGCAGATATAGAAGATGAATAAATGAATTAATATTTACCTTCAATAAAGTACACTGTGTTTTATTCAAGCATGTCTAAGGTAATTACTTTCATGAGCATATATTGTATTCAGTACAGTTTAATGTGAAAAGGATTACAGAAAAATTACTAGGCCAATTTTAGTTAAACTTGGTGCTTGGATGTAGAATTGGCCGTAGATTAATCCATATAATTTTTTTGCCTGCTGGTCAATGGAATATCAATTTTTGAATGAACAACTGACAGAAGCTAAAAAACATTCTAATAGTTTGGAAAATATAGCCACATTTGTTTGCGTGCACATTTACAGATAGAGGCCTTTGACCTCGATGAAGGTCTTATCTTCTAGTGATCCTTTTTAATTGTCAATGTACTGTATTTAGATTAATCTTAACCCGCATGTTTTACTGCACCTGCAGGCGTTACAACCTAAGTCCAGCCCTGCATGGCCAATACTGACTGTATGCAGGTTTCAACAATGTGAGGTCTAAATCTCCTCTTGCACAAACCAATTTATTTATTTTTATTATTTAGAGCAAGAGTTTGTGTTTAGTTTTTGTACAATAAAAATCAACAAAAAACCAACAACATTAGTTGTTTTTCTGTGTTCTTCTGTGCTTTTCTTTTCTTTTTTTTAACTGACTTATGAACTGGCCCTAAAGTAAAGTCATGTAATTTTACATCAGAACATGGTCACAATGTGACTAAGGTTTAAAAACAACAACAAAAAAAAAGAATAAAAAAGGGGGGAGGATGTGGTGGATTACCACTTTAAGCACCCAGAGGCTTAGTGCCACTATTATCCTCCTGTGGTGGATTTTCTGTGTGAATTATGTAACAGTGATGCTGCAACACACATCAGTACACGGCTGTTGTCTTTTGGCTTTTTTCCACTGCTGCTCTGTCTATCTCCTCACTTCAGCTCTCAGCTTCCAGACGATGTGCTTGGCTCCTCAGCACTGGGACCAGAAACACCCAGTGACAGGCAGGGTGGAACGGCTGCATGGGAAGCAAAGAAAAGGTGTTGTCATGGCAACGGATTGACTGACGGGTGCCACTGTGTTGATGCTGGAGTATTGATGAACGTCATCATGAAGTATAAGAAGTTCATTACCATCATGCAGGCTGCTCTGGGTGTCGCCCCCCTCAACAAGAGAGAACTGATCCCACCACCACGCAAACTCTGGAAACCTGCACAGTGAGTGTGTGTGTTGATGTGTGTGAGTTGCAGGTATATTTGCATTAAATGTGTTCGTATGTTTGTTGTCATGTTTGTGTGTGTGAGAGAGTTGAAGGTATATTTCCATTAAATGCACGCGTGTGCCTGTGGGGGAGGGTTGGTGGTAATTAACACATTTACAGACCTCTAGCATAGATTCTAAATTCCATTAGGTTCATTAAGAGATTACTACCTGTTGGACATTTCCATAGTATCACAGGATATCTTACTTAAAGTAAATTAGAGAAAGGAATCTTTAATAATCATTGATTTGCAGAATTTTCTGCTGCAGCTTTATTCGGTGTGAATGTAAAAAGTAAGTGATCAATTAACTCCAAGTTCAGTAATTCCAGTAAAATGACAATTTACAAACAGTAAAACTGCAGTGATATGAAATACAGTTTAATAGTAGGATCCATGATTCTGGACAAGGACACGCCCCCCTTTGGAGAGATCGCGTCTTTTTTTTCTTTCAATTGGAACTGCAGTCAAAAACAAATAGCATAGCACAGCATAGATTCATGATAATAAAGAACAATAGACATACAAACAATACAAACAGTATTAATTAATTTATTTTAATGAATACAGATTTTTGCATATTTAATTTATTAAAAAATAGCATTTTCTTTCTTAGAATATTTATGGAAGCCAAACACCACGTTTTCCCCGAGTAGATAAAAACCTTTGATAAACAATACATCTGCAGAGGTCAGCCCAATTATTTGGTATAGTGACAATGACAAAATAGATGTGGAACTGTTATCTGATATAGATCACATTATAGATCATATTATTTCAGTCCTTATGCACACTTCATCTATTGCATGCCTGTGCATCATGGAAGAGGGATCCCTCCTCTTACTCTTCCTGAGGTTTCTTCCATTTTTTTCTCCCTGTTAAAGTTTTTTTTTTTTTCAGGAGTTTTTTTCTTTTACTATGTGTGGGTCTAAGGACAGGGGATGTTGGGTGGTACAAACAGTAACACCCACTGGAGCGAACCTGTGATTTGTGATTTTGGGCTATATAATTAAAATTGAATTGAATTGAAAAAGTAAAGAGCGATATAGTGGTGCAGCGGTTAGGGCTGTTGCCTCACAGCAAGAAGGTCACAGGTTCAAGACCTCCTTGAACCTGTGGTGACCTCCTTGGTCCCAGACCAAGGAGGTCACCTTGGTGCACATAAGCTATTAAGCTATTAACCTCCTTGGTCCCAGACCAAGGAGGTTCAAGACCTCCTTGGTCTGGGACCTTTCTGTGTGGAGTTTGCATGTTCTCCCCGTGTCTGCATGGGTTTTCTCCGGCTTTCTCCCACAGTCCAAAAACATGCTTATGCGTGTGAGTGAATGGTGTGCATGCCCCACGATAGGCTGACATTCGTCTGGGGTCTATCCCTGCCTCTTGCCTGAAATGTGCTGGGATTGGCTCCAGCAGACCCCCGTGACCCAAATGAGGAATAAGCGAGTATAGAAGATGAATGAATGAAAAGGTAAAAACTCTCCATAACAGAACAAACAACTGATTCATCAGTCAATTCTGATTCTGGAATCATGTCTTAAAGAAAATCGACTTTTCTTTGTGGTAAAAGGCATGTTCATATAGGGTTATTGTGCATTATAAACACACCTATGATTAATTCAAGAACCCAAGCCATGTGTCTCACCTGCAAAATGGATAAATGGATAAACCCCCAAAGTGCAATCTACACCTTGCACGCATAGGTGGTCTTAACATAGAGACCTAGGTCGGTGGCTGCCTGAGGCCCCACACCAGTGGTCATAGAAGGGGGGCCCCCAACTAACTTACAAAAATGTTTTTATAAAAATAAATAAATAAACTCTTGACATTCTCATACTTTTAATCATATGAACCATACATACCTTCACCGTGGGCCCCTAATTTGATAAATCCGTCACTGCTTGCACTCATATGAAATCGAGATCAGGTCATATAAAGAGGGTCCTAATTAAATAATTCTTGGCCAGCATTTAGTTTCTTTTATCTAGTATTTACTAGAGCTCAATTATATTCGTAAATGCCTTGATTAAAGAGAATAATCGCAGCTGCTTGTGTTGAAGGTTAAAACAACGTCTAGATGAAATGCTTATTGATGCCTATGACCTTCACTGGTAAAATAAAGGAGAAAAAGTGTTTGTCAGTCCCCAGAACAGTAAAATGGTCAAAAAAGTAGCAATTACTTTATTAAACTGCTCTAGATTGATCTTTATTCATTATTTAAGATTTGTTTTCATGCACATGGCTGCAAATCATGTCTTTTTTAATTGTAAGTATGTGCCTTATGTTCACAGTGAATCTGAAAGTGTCTGGAAAAGGATCATTTAGCATATTATTTATTGAAGCAAACCAAGGAAAAATATGTGATTTAGAGCACTGGCACTTTTTTTTCTCCAGTTCAAGCACTGTCCGAAAGATCAACCTTAAATGCGCATAATGCAGTCTGCTTCATACTGATTAAATGTTCTAATTTATAATAGGAGCTATGGTCAATGGCAATAAACACAGTATTAAGGTCTAACAGAACAAGTATGGAGAAAGTCCTCAGTCCTGTCAGAATTAGTTATTTCCAAGATTGATATAAAATGACACTGTGTGTGTCTGTGTGACTGTGTGCTTGTTTGTGTGACTTTGTGTGTGTGACTGTGTGTGTGTGTTGTGTGTGTGTGCCCCTGTGTATCGTCGTCATGCTGAAAGCAGACTGATCTCTTAATTATGTGAAGCAGTTGCACATTCCCATCTGGTCTGTACCTGTTGGCTTTGTCATCCTGTACTAGAGAGAGTGAAACCCCACACACACACACATACACACACACACACACACACACACACACACACACACACACACACACACACACACACACACACACACACATTGAGAAGTCTTGCATGCAGTAGCAGTAGCAGCACAGCCATCCTCCCTCTCCTCCCTCTCTCTCCTCCTCCCTGTCCTCCCTCTCTTTCCTCCTCAGTCTTGCTCGGTCTCCGCTCTGTCAACACCTCCTACATCTCTCTTTCTCTCCTCTTTTTTTATCTGTACATCTCCCGGGCGTTTGTTGTCGTCTATCACCATCATGCGTCTCGGCATCTCCTCCTTCATTACGGATATCTTGAGCACCTCCAGTAACATCTGTTTCTGCTGGACCGAGGGCAAGGTAGAGACAAGCACTTCCTCCACCGCCCTGCTGCTGTGCTCTGGAGCAAGGCAGCAGCATACACACACGCATACACACACACACACACACACACACACACACACATGCATACTCTTGTGTTTTTTGTGCAGGAATCTTTTATTGTTATCTAAGTTTGTGAGCTCAGCTCTGCACTGTTGATTGATTGACTGATTGATTGAGTGACTGATTGAGGTGTTACAGCCTGTAATAGGAGTTTCTGTGTTCATGTGTTTTCTTTGTCACAGTCTGGTGGACAGAGGAACTGTTTAGACATTCTCAACATGTTTGCTAAAAACCTTCATAACATCACCAGTAGTAATAACATTGTTAGATGCAACCAAGAAATTAAAGTTTTAAAATAAAACGTGTTATATTAATTTAATATATTTAATTTGCGGTGAGTCTTGGATACTAGAAACAGAAACTTGACCTCAATGACTGCTTCACTACAGACATTCATGGTCTCCTCAGGATACACTGCAGCTTAAGAAGTTTTCTTGCAGCTCTTCATCGGGTTAATATCTTATATTATCTGAAGTTTTGGTTTATGGGTAAATATCTATATTCTCCTCAGCCACACTGTGTTGTAGTGCTAACTTAGCATGTTAGCATGCTTACATATGTTGATGAGCATGATACGAGTCAAGCCTTAGGACAATATCTCAAATTCAACATTCAACAAAATTCTACCTACAAAAGAAAAAAAATGTAAAAATAAAAAATAAACAGCAATAAGTGTATTGTCTAATTTTATGTTTCAGTTATTTTCTCGGCAGCCTTGATTTAAAAGAACTAATAGTTGCAGCGGGTTTGTTCCAGATATGATATATAATGTTGTGTGAAGATTAGCAGGTTAGCATCATCAGTGTGAATATGTTAGCATGTTAGCATTTAGCTGAAAGCCTCATTTTAGTTGATGTATTAAATGCAGCAGGTATAGATTTTTCATTTCACCAAATCATTTCAAATCTTTTCAGTTGCCAATATAAAACTAAATTAGGTTTCAGCAGTTTCAGCAAATTAAACATATCCTGCATGATAATTATTAAATTTAAATTTGCAGATGTCATTGTTCAGGTTGACTGCTTACAGATACTTGGTTGGACTTTAGGTGAGATTGCCTCTTTTTACTGTGTCAGGTGAATTTCTTATTTCGCTTTAAAAATTCATGACAGCTGGAGCCTTGCCATCTCGCTCAGGTCATTTCATCTGTGCACGTAGTCACTGTGCATCTGTGCATTTGTATTGTTCTGTTAGACTGAACAATACAAATGCACAGTGACTTTGCAGTTGTATGAATGTATGTGGTTTAGTGTGGACTGCAGATATTCTAATGATGTACGGAGAGAAGGAAGGTCATGTGTGTGTGCGCATGTGTGTGTGTATGTGTTATTTAAAAGATGTTACAAGATATTTGGCTGTAAAATACATATTTGTGTTTGTCTCAGCTGTTTAACAAGGCTGTTTATAATTCCATGCCCTATCAGCACTATTGGAACAACATACTGTGTGTGTGTGTGTGTGTGTGTGTGTGTGTGTGTGTGTGTGTGTGTGCGCGTGTGTGCGCGTGTGTGCGCGTGTAATCATGTTGGCAATAAGATGAAGAGATTAGTTTATTGATAGATAGAGACAGTATACTGTAAAATCAGAGTAATAGTGACAACACAGTGGCTTGATATGTCACTCAGATGGAGCTCATGGTTAGTGTGTGTGTGCATGTGTGTGTGTGTATTAAATTGATAGATTTGTCCCGGGACCGGAGCAGTATTAAATTCGGTGGTGGGCGTTGGCAGAGTGCAGAGGCAGCTGCAGATCCGTTGCTGATAAACCAATCAAACACTGGCATGTCTCCATCCACACACACACATGCGCGCACCCACTCATACACACTCACACACACACATGCAAACACAGCCCACAGGCATCGATTCAGCTGAAGCTAAAGGTGTGACAAGGTCACCTGGCAGCGAACACTGCCGACATATAGATAGCAGAAGCTACAGTATATATTCATCTGATATCTTTTATGTTCACCATCATTATTCATAATACCGAACACCTGGACACCTCAGCAATCTCATCCATAGTTCAACATGATAGTCTAGAAACAATAAAAATAAAATCCCAAGAACATGCAAACACAGCAAATAGAGAGAATGAGATAGGGATCCATCAGACTGGATGAATAACATCAGAGGCTGCTAACTGTGCTAACACAGGCTGGAAAACAAAAGGTTAGAAAATAATTATGACAAACACTGGACTTTCTTAAGGTCAACAAATTACATGAAAAGACTGAAAACCATCTACTTCTTTTTTCTGTGACAGTGGTGGTTCCTGTTAAAGAAGTGATGGGATCTACTCGTTAAATATCGTTACGTGAAGATTCAAAATTGCTGAGATAAAAAACAAAAACAAATACACATAGTGCTAGTTAGCACCAGCATAGGCTGCTAACTCATAGTCCTAGTTAGCACCAGCATAAGGTGCCTACATGTAATACTATTTAGCACCAGCATAGGCTGCTAACACGTAGTGCTAGTTATCGCCAGCTAAGGCTGCTAACTCGTGTCCCTCTCCCTTCCTCCACAACCCACAGCCAAACTGCTTCCATCATGTCCCAGCCGCACAGACATGGTGGCTGCAGGTGAGATGTTGGAGGTGTGGCATGATCCATAATGGCAGTTTTATTTTTCCCACGTGAGGGAAACGTCGCTTCCCAGCACTGGATACTAGATCAAAACAGACCAGTCTGCCATCTTGTTTTTACATTTTTGTGTCATATCCCAGTCCCTCCAGTTTTTAGCAATTTTATGATCGCATGAATTCCTACGTACTTAGAAATATATTGCAAATTTTTGGATGCTGCATCTTTCCTAATATGCTGCATAAGTTTTTTCTATGTCCCAAATCAAACACTGCCGCTCCACATTTACTGGAAATGCTTCTTCCTCTTCTCCTACTACTTAAAAGACAGCCGACCATTGGAGCCCTGATTGGTGACACTTGACAGCTGGTCGAAACAAGCATTGTGTTTTACTGTTGTTTTTGTGTTACAAGCGTTTTTTCGAGACATTTATGCCGGTATCAGCTCTATAGATGATGACCTTTACAAGTAATTTAAAAAAGGGCGCAAAATTCCTTGCAGATTGCAAAAATCACAACCAAAAAAAAGCAAAATCCTGGACTGATATTATAATACTACCTTACTGAAAAGTGTTTCATTATATGATTGATAAGCCACGTGGATTTTGCATGTCTTTGTTTTACCCCCTTTTCCCACTGGACATGAATCAGCCACAATTCTGCAGTGGTTTTGCTCCATCTTCCCCCTTGTGGCATTTCCCACATTCATCAGCTTGTGGAGCGTGCAAGCTGGGTGTAAGAATGAGTGTACAAACAGAAATGTATAAATAGAACTACAAACAGGAGGGGCATTTTTTTTTACCTGTCCTACTCGGTACAACCTAACTTGCTGGTGACTTTTTCCTTGAAAAGATGTGTGGTTGCATATATAATTGGATGATTTTCAACTTCAAGGATGAACTTTTTTAATTTGTTATTTCTCATCAGCAAAAGAGTTAATTTCACGGCCAGCACCTGTAGGTAGCAGTGACAGCTGCGTCCAAAGTTATACGAGGGGTGGTCTTAGCTGTTTTATGCAAAGCTGTTTCACTGTAGTTTAACTCTGCAGGAGTTCATTTTTCTGCTTTTTTTGGGTTTACATTGCTCCTCCTCATGTCACTCTGCAGCAGAGAATGAGCGATGCTGAGATTTCGCAGCTGCTGCCAGCAGTGAATCTGAAATAAGTTTTTGGTGTGAAGGCAATGTTATGGAAAGTATCAGAGTCCAACAGGCAAATAGGGGACAAACCCAGTGGGGAAATGTTGCCCCAAACACTTCTGTTTTATAGTGCATCTGCTGCTTCTTCCGCAATACTGAATCTGCTCAGATCACTTCGACAGACACTCAAAACTAGGATAATAGAACAAGAAGTTGTCCTTTAAGTCCCGGTTCTAATGTGAGGACCTACAAAATAAATAAATGAGAAAAAAAGCATAACATGACAAAACCAGGAGGAAAAGCAAACTGTGCTGTAAATGCGTGTTACACCACTTTCAGCTGTAATGACCAAAATATATATTCTGATTACTTGCAGTGAGACACACAACTAACTTAATCTAAACATTTATGTGTTCAGGGTGAAAAGGATAAGAACTCTGCAATGAGGGAGAAAACCTAACACAACTATGGGGTCACACTGCACTGAAGAAACCGTTTGAAAGATTTTCACTTTACAGACTCATTTCAGCTGTTATGGTTAAAATAACCCAATATGCATTAATGCAACGCTATAAACTTACCTGACTTTTTCAGCTCTTTATGAAGCTGGAAAATATGTACGAATCACATGATTCTCAGCTTTCTGACTGCTGCCTTTAAAACTGTAACTCTCAATACTGACTGAAAGAAACTTCTCATTTGGCAAAAAATATAAAATGATATCAAATCTCTTCTTTATACAATTCAGAGACACAAAACAAGCTGCTGTTAGAGCTGCAGAGAGAATCTCAAGAGGGAGATGTAAAAGTACATTGAGAAGACTTGGGGTTTTTAAAACCATGAATATATCTTTTTAGTAACATCAAAACTTTAAATAAAACCCAGGAAAAGTAAAATATGAACCCTTAATGCACAAAATTACCCCACTCCCTTTACAAATAACCTCAAGTTTGCTTTTTTTGTCTAGATTCTAAGGAAAATATACCTCATCAACTCTTTATAATGTTCAACAACAATAAAACACAGTTCTCTGGTAGTAAAAATCAGCATTTCATGATTTTCAGATTAACAATTGACCTGACCATTGACCTTAACTGGATATGATTGATGTAATGTGTCATCTGATGAAGAAAAAAACAGACTCAAGACACTCTAATGACAAATTTGTTTGTTGTTTGTTTCCTCTGACCCCTACAGAGTTGACCCTTTTTTTTTGTTACCTTTGCTTCCTAACTCCTGCTCATATGTTTGTGCTTACCACAGCCTTCTTCCTTTCTTTTGTTCATATTCAGATGTATTTCTTTTCCTTGTGATTGCTTATGGTTTAGAGTGTGGATATTTATCTCCACATTGGTTTGGCTTTCTGTATCAGATAGAAGCCTTCTTCCTTTCTTTTGTTCATATTCAGATGTATTTCTTTTCCTTGTGATTGCTTATGGTTTAGAGTGTGGATATTTATCTCCACATTGGTTTGGCTTTCTGTATCAGATATTTCTCTGTAACAGTAAGGTCCACCATGCTCTGTAGACCAGAAAGAATAACTTCCTATCATACAGCGAAGTTGTACTAGACTCTAGAATGTCTTCAACACAATGCAGCAAAAAGGGCTGAGAAACACTAACTCACTGCGATTTATCTTTACACTTTGGTTGTATCTCCTGGTAGAGACAGAGATGGTGTTTCTCCGTGACTGTGCACAGTGGAGTCAGCAGAGTGACACCCTAGAGAGAGAGAGAGAGAGAGAGAGAGAGCGTGTGTGAGTGTGTGTGTCCATATTTCTTATTCTAATCAGTGCTGTCCTGTCGGGGCTATCTAGGCAAGCGCTTCTACAGATTAATGTTCCTCTATCGATTGGTCAATTTGGCTGCGTGGATAAGATAGATGGCACCCTGAGGTGACCCACATGGCTTCAGTATCCACTATCTCACCCTGACGTTTACACGCTGGTGCACATTTCAAAAATACTGCCATCCACACAAACACACACTAGCTCATAACAGTGGGTGGAAAGCTGTCAATAAGTAATAGGTGCATACGTACAATGACTTGTCATTTTTACCTTAAAGTCTATCGGTTTTTACTGTAATGTTGGGTCATTTTTAATGTGATATAATTTTATTGCTGTTCAACCAGAGATTTTTTTTCACATTTTTTTAATGTTGTGTAATGTAATGTAATGGCTGCCATGTTACCCCTGTTTATGTGCAAAATGTCCTTTTAAAACTGAACCATGTTTTTTCTCTTTCTTTTCTTTAACCACACCATTGTCATAAAAAAGTATCATTATCATTAACAGACTCCTTCTACTTCATATCTTTGAGGCTATCATACACATACAGATACACTTTCAGATAATGTACGCAGCAGTCACATTTCTTACAAAATATATTTTGAGAACAGATTTGTAGTATATACAGTAAATATAATTTCTAGGGCACAGCATTCACTTCAGATGACTCGGTTCAGCTGCTGTCAGTCACTGAGTAGGATAAAGGACCCTGGAGAAATGATCCTGGCCTCAGTAGCCTGGGCTGCACAGGAACGTCCTGGAGGAATTCCGTGTCTGAGCTGTCATCAAGCTGCTTTCCAACATTCATCGGTGCTCCCGAATATGAGAATGTGGTTGGATGACAAATGGTACATGTCTTCCTGTCTCACGGATCTCTAAACCTGGAAAAAATGGAAATTGGACAGTCAGCACATCTTTACAATACTTTTGTAGAACTGCGGAAATGCTGTCATAACACGGTGCCACAGTGAGGCCTCAGAAACAACGTCAGTCTGTCAAGTCAAGGTCAGAAAATCCCACAGCTGAACAACAAACACAGCATAATAATAATAATAAATAAAAAAAACACAGCCAAGCCAGTTCGTGCACACGGCATTTTAGTTTTTAATCTGACTTTAAGCTGCAAATTTAACAGTTTTTCACAGCTGTTGTTCTATGAATTGTCTGAACAACGGAATGAGTAGACCCATGTCCACTCTAAAAACAAAAATAACATCAGTCTTTTTTGAGTAATGATAAATTCTAATAAAATGATACGATATGGAATTAGATTTTCCTATTCTTAGTTAATTATTGAGTTTGTTTTTAAGTTCCCACATTATTTTAAAGGAATTTAACTGTTATATACTTAATTAGTATACCCATTGATACAAGCTTTCATCTTGAGTTTAAAAATCTTAAATTGCTCCAGTTAAAATTTTCTTTAGTAGTTTTTATTTCCTCGTGTTTTTGTAGCTTTTTTAAAAAAATAACTTGGATCAATTAACACAGACATTTTAAATTAAGTTACCAACATTATGACATCAACATGACTCATCCAATAATGTTTACAACTTAAGAGCTTTATCCAAATCAATATAAATAGTATATCTTCCAACTGTGCATTTCATTAAGTGGTGGTTAGAGGTTCCCTCAATCACAATACAACCCTCAGCCCAGGATTTTATCGCAGGCTTATATGATGCCATGTGATACTGAGTCTGAGCATCCTCTGCTAAAGACTCTGCAGTAGGAACATGAGCAGCATGTGAAGCAGAGTTTACCAGACAAGGGACGTTGACACAGAAAAACAGAGACTGGATCATTCAGCAGACTAAAGGGAATGGAGATTTGCTTCCTGGGCTGGTCAGTTGACAGGGTCAGGTGATGCTCATAGATGGAGGAGGATGGTTGTTTACAGGAAACCGACCCCGGCGGTCCCAGGTGAAGGACGCTTTCAGCCACAGATCAGAGTGTATGTGGTAGGGAACGGTAAATGCTGTGGGAGCCTCACCAGCTGCCATCTCTCCCAGCTGTTACATTAGTGTGTTTTTTTATAGTTCCATTCTCATGAGTTATCTCCTCCCCACGCATCTGCGACATCTAAAGAATGATTACATCGTTCGATATGTGCCTTGCAGGGCCAGATTGACCACAAATTTGCAGTGATTATTGTAACCAACCCTCCAGACTAAACCACCAAACAGTCTGTCATGAATAATTGACACTGGGAGGGTTTCATGGTCCCCAGATGATGAATCACACTTAATTGTACTATATATAATTTTCTGCCTCTTGGAGTCTCTCGGTCAACAGTAACAAAAGACGGAGTCTTCACTGTTCTGTAGACAGCTGGTCTTAGTTAGGAATCCATCAGGTTTTTACTGGGAGCAGGATTTTGTGCAGATATTTCTCTCTTTAATCTGTGTTTCTCGGGGTATTTGGTGTGATACCTAAGCTAATGATAATAATTCCTCAGTTATTGCTCTGATATCTCAAGATCCAGAATCCTTTATCCAATTAAAGATGGTTAAATTGAGATGTAAAAAATAGTGTCGTACCCAATTAGGCCTATAACTCTGAGTCAGTGTTGAATGGTGATAAAGCTGCCGTCATCAGGCGATGATGCTGCATGTTTATAAAACTCCTCAAGTCATGGCATATTCATCCATCCATTTTCTATACCTGTTTATTCCTCACTAGGGTTACAGGGGTCTGCTGGAGCCAATCTCAATGTCCTTTGGGCGAGAAGCAGCAAATGTGAAATCAGTCTGGATTTGGCTGCTTTAGCAAGACGGCTATTATTAGCAGTTATAATTATGACCTGCTAAGAGATGATAAAAAAGTACTGATGAGTATCAATAGTAAATATCCCTACTCCAACTTTACAAGATCTCCGACTATATGTGTAAAAGTTTCTTCTATGAGCCAAATAAAGAATATTTTCATGGTATTTCCAGTATGAGGAGATTAATGAACATCTTTGTAACTTAAAGCTCAGCTGGAACTTTCACACACATTGCAGGGGAAACTCAGAAAATATAGGACAATGCATCATAACCAAACCAGCGAGTCCAACCGCTTCACTTACTGTATTTCACTCAATCTGGTTCCAAAAAGTAGAGAGCCTGGAGGGGGAAATATTCTGGGGGAAAACAAACAAACAAAACAAAATGTGAATCTCAGTTTTTGTTTTGAGTTAATCTAGTTAGTTTTTTAGAGCGAATTTGCTCTTTATTCTCAGAATATTACCCCTTCAGCACAGAGTTTGGACCTTAACCTTCTGATGACCCTTATCCTCTTTGTACATGTGTCTTGTTTAGGCTGTTTGCAATTGTCCTGCATATATAAAAGCAATGTGAGTGAAGAGACTGCAGCAGAATACAACTGAGTTATTTGCTGTTACTCTCTCTCTCTCTCTCTCTCTCTCTCTCTCTCTCTCTCTCTCTCTCTCTCTCTCTATTTAAGAATTCTGCTCTGGTCTTGTCTGCAGTTCAGATTAAAAGCAGCTCAGTGTTTTGACCTGTCTCACTTTCATTTTATTAAAACAGCAGAACAGACTAATCCTGCAACTCTTATCCTGCACATGCTCTCAGAGTCAGAGGTATGTGTGTGTGTGTGTGTGTGTGTGTGTGTGTGTGTGTGTGTATGTGTTTGCATGTGTGTGTCTGTGTGTGTTGTATGCATCTCTGCACTAAGGACTTCTTGGCCATACATGTATATCGCAGCCACTGCAGCTGATGCCACACACAGTTTTCATATGTGCAGAGAAAGCATACACGCAAGCATTTTTTATTTTTGCCATCTTAACACACAGGCAAAGAGAGAACAAGGTGAAAACGATGCATCGCTCTGACCCCACTATTCATTTTTTGCAGCAGGAGTCACCTCTTGTTCATCTTTCTCTATTGTGTATCTCACTTTCCACTCCTGGTACTCCTCCTCCCCCTGCTCCTCCTACTGTCTCAGTCTACAACTCCACTGCTTTTATCATGAAGAACAGACTCCACAACACTCTGCTGCAAGTATTCATTAAGCTCGCAAAGAATCAAAGGAGCAATAAGCATGATTCATTCTGTCTCCCCGACAATGAACAGTGTGTGTGAGTGTGGGGAACTGTAGACGATCCCACAGTCGCACTGTTGACACAGAGGTACACTGCACGCTCACACACACTGACTGGTGTATTGCTGTAGCACACTTAGTATAGCGTGGTGGTACTGCAGTGCTTAGATTAAACAAAGTTACTATAACTCCCATTCAACACAGATATCTATCAGTTCTATTGAGAAGTTGGTAAGTGTATATAATATATAATACTTAATAAATAAGCTCTTTGTTATTCAAAGGTGTGTGTGTGTGTGTGTGTTTGTGTGTGTGTGTGTGTGTGTGTGTGTGTGTGTGAGTGTGTGTGTGTGTGTAATCATGTTGGCAATAAGATGAAGAGATTAGTTTAGTGTGTGTGTGTGTGTTAAACTAGGCAGAGTTAGAAACAGCTGTAGCACTGCTGATTCCCACATCATCCTCATCATCCTAACTGTACAGTAAGGCCTCATTTATAACAGCTTTGGCACAAAACGAGAAACTTTTGTATCCATAACAACAATGTTATGGTCATAAAGATGCAATCGCAACCCTTTTCTCTCACTGTGTGTTGAGGCGTGAAGTTACATTCAGCCAGCATGAATGTAACCAACAAAACTGCTGTTTCTGTGCATATGTTACAGAATCTTTTGAGTTTATCACTCCTACAAAAAAGTGTTGATTTATTGCAATATTTTTGTGATCAAGAGAGACACTTTTGTGTTGTGAAATTCAGCGGTGTTGAATTTCAAAGTTACACTGCCAACTACTGACTTGGCAGCATATTACAGTGTTTTCAGTGTAGACTTTATGGTTCCTACGTTATTGTGTGTGCACTGTCGGTTTCAGGAGCCTGTTATCAAGAGCGTTGTCATATGAACAAAGGCTCATAGCAACCAGATGCCACTTTATCAGAGGAAATCTTCAGAATCTTCAGTCCAGTTTTACCACTCTCCTCCTCTGCTCTTGACCTCCTTTATTTCTTTGCTCTTGTTTTCTAACCTTAAATCACATTGTTCATTTGTTTGCCTCTTTCTCTTCCTCCTCTCAAATCCTTGTCCTGCATTTGCTCTTAGAGTCAGAGGTGTGTGTGGTGTGTGTATGTGTGTGTGTGAGTGTGCATATGTGTGCTACACATCTCCTGCAGCAGTGTTAATTAGCGAAGACCAGATGGATGAGGTGACGGCTTGTTACTGTACCCTCTGCAACGCCACTCCCACTGTACGTGCTGACACACACACACACACACACACACACACACACACACACACACACACACACACACACACACACACACACACACACACACACAGAAGCTTACATAAGGCAAACACTGTGCCGTGCCAACATGCCCTTATTTACAGTTGTAACTATTTTGGGGTATACAGTAAGTGTCTGCAGATGATCAGATGATGATCAGATAGCACAGCTGTCAACAGAAATCTTTGACTTTTAAGTCAGTTTCCTTCTTATTGCTATTTCTGGAAACTCTGTATTTTTAGTGGGAGCTCAAAGTGTGAGAGTGTTACAAGACTACAAGACAGGAAGATAAATACATGGAGAGATCAGCTGTTTTTACACCTTTCTAAAAATAATGTGGGGACAGAGACACAGAGAGAGAGAGAGAGAGAGAGAGAAAGAAGAAGACAAAAAGGGAGGGGTAAAGTCTGGTTTCAGTTTTCATGATGTTACTCTCTGTCTCTCTCTCTCTCTGCTTAGACGCACTGCAGTAGTCTCTCTCCTTCTCTCTTTCTTCCTCTGCACTCTATTTGGCTTTCTCAGCAGGTTGCCACTATCCCATTAGCATAATCATACACACACACACAAATGCACGTGCACACACACAAGCATGCGCACACACATACACAGACACACACACACACTGACACAGTGACCTTGACAGACAGCAGAGGTTCAGACTGGAGGCAGAAGTTTCTCTTTGACTCTTAATCACCAATTTAGGAGCAGAACAAGCTGAACAACAAGGAAGTGTCTAAAACAGTGTAGTGCAGTGGGATTTATTATGTGTATCTGAAATGGTGTAGTGCAGTGTGGAGGTATACAGTGTAGTGCAGTGTGCAGTTAAAACAGTGTAGTACAGTGAGTGTTGCCTCACTGTCATTGCTTCTTCTCCATCTCATGGCTGCGTTCAATCTAAAAAAAAATCAGAGATTCAATTCTTAATAGCTGACTAATGTTGATATTGGCTGCTTTTTGGTGTTTTGACTCACATAAAAAAAAAAAAAAAAAAAAAAAAAAACGATTTCACATGACATCCTCTCCAGCTTGTTTGCTTCCATGCAACACAATTTACCTCAAGAACCCATATAAAGGCTTGTAAAATTCTGTCACTGGCGACAGAATCTTGATGAAGACCTATATATAATATAAAGTGGAACCAGCACACTTGTCTCGGTCACACTTGTATGGGATATAAAGCCATTCCAGAAAAACAGCAGCAGAATCAGCTCTACTTCTGCTCGGAGCTTCTTCTTGTCGTCCCCCAGTGAAAGTGGACGGTGACTCTTGTACGGTTTTCTACCCACAGAGTCATTTTAAATGACTTTCTGTGCAGTTTTCTGGCAGAGTCTAAATGTCACAACTCTCATGAATGGATATGTGGTTTGGGTTCAGACTGAGACCTGCTGACTGTTGCTCCACAGAGCCCTGCACAGCCCAGGGTGTGGCTACTGCAATAAAGACTGCACCAGTGTTTCCCACATGTGAGGATTTACTTGACGTTGTGGTGGCGTGGCGTGTGTATGGCGGCATGGCGACATGACGGCATGGGTTGAATGGGTTCGGAAATAAACTATGTGCCCAAGTAGAACCTGTGTATGGGAAACACTGTCTATCGTTATGAAGCTGATGTTACACTCTGAATTTAGAAATCTGATCATTTCCTACTGAAAACATTAACATCAAACAGTATCAGGTTAACAACAATCCACAGTTTCATCAGTGCGGCTTGTTCATCTGTCATTCAACACATCAGCTCTAAGTTAGCCTGTGTGTGTGTGTGTGTGTGTGTGTGTGTGTGTGTGTGTGTGTGTGTGTGTGTGTGTGTGTGTGCGTGTGTGCGTGTGTGCGTGTGTGTGTGTGTGTGTGTGTGTGCGTGCGTGTGTGTGCGTGTTAAGGCTGTCGTGCCTAAAGCTGTGACATTGAGAAAATGTCCTCATGTAAGATTACTCATTTCAGATTTATGTAATCCTGCAAACGAAATGTGGTGTGTGACCTACAATCCACCACATTAGACTCTCTTTGTCCTTCAGGGGACTTTTATCTTGGTGCTGATGTTCAAATATTCACGGGCCAGTATGGAGTTCAATATCATAACAACATCTGTTTACTACAAGAGCACTTAAATCAGACATAATTTAGTGCCATTGTAGGTTGTTATTACTTTTTCAACATTAATCAGTAACGCAATTTAAACTGAATGCTCATAGTCTCTAAATCTTTTTCTGAATATTCTGATATTCTGAATCCACTCATCCTGATTTAGATGAAATTCTCACTCTTGACATTAAATATGTTTATATTAAGTTTATAATAGTTTTGTATTTTTTATTAGTGTTTATTTTATTTACTTTTGACTTTTTGTGTTCAGTGTGAGTTTAGTTTTGATTACTCTTCCTATTTTTTGTAATATGACATATTTGTCAGTGGTGAAATTTAAAAAAGTCGGAAATAGTTTGGTGTATTCAAATCTCAACAAATCATCAAACCCTTAAAAAAGAAAATCATCAACAGTTGACACCAGCAGCATCTTTATAGAATCTGTATAGTTTGAGTTAGTTTAGTAAACCCAGAACACTGTTTCTATTAGTTATCGTGTTTTGCGTTTGTGTGTGTATCTGTGTGTATGTGTACGTGTGCATCATTGAGACAGAGGCAGTGCTGACCCTGGTGTTTCCTTGTAGGGAGTGGTACAGCTCAGACGTTTGTGTGCTCAGGCACTCGGATGGCTTTTACACACACTGCCTGCACTCCCAGCAGCCTCAGACACTATGTGTGTGTGTGGCTTCCTGTCGTCACCAGGTACTCACACCAACACACACTCACCTGCCTCTAATGTAACAGATGTACAGCTTTTCTCATATATTTACTTTCAGTTCATTGAAGTAATATCTGAAGAAACATCACATTTACTGATAAAACTGCAGCTCTGAGTTGAGCAGCTGCTTGTACTTTATGTTCTGTTGGTGTGAAACTTCTCTTGTTTGTTTATTCATGCATGTTTTTCTTCTGTAGCTGTATCACTGCTTCATTGTTTCCTTTTTAAACTTAGGAAAAGTAAGAGTCAGTTGACCCAAATTGAAAATTAAATGAATAGAAAATATATTTTCTTATTTTCCATTGGTAGATTTGAAAAAATCTGTCTCTGAGAGTTTGGCCTCCAACACAATATGATGGCGGTATCCAGAAAAAATGACAATTAAAACATTCAACAGTGATGTGTCTTTCCAGTAAAACTGCCCAAGTTATTCCAGATAATATAAAAGTTCAACCTGGTCCTAGACTAACTTTCACAGATCTTTAAACTCCAGAGGTTATATTGTTCAATTTAACAATAACACAACAAATAACTAATGTGCCAGGATGAAATTTAGGGAAACGTGAATAATAAAAGTTTAAACTTACATTTGGGGGCGACACGGTGGCGCAGGGGTTAGCGCTGTTGCCTCACAGCAAGAAGGTCGCAGGTTCAAGACCTCCTTGGTCCTGGGACTGGGACCTTTCTGTGTGGAGTTTGCATGTTCTCCCCGTGTCTGCATGGGTTTTCACCGGGTACTCCGGCTTCCTCCCACAGTCCAAAAACATGCTGAGGTTAATTGGTGACTCTAAATTGCCCGTAGGTGAGAGTGTGTGAGTGAATGGTGTGTGTGCCCCACGATTGGCTGGTGACCATCTGGGGTGTATCCCTGCCTCTCGCCGTAACGCGCTGGGATAGGCTCCAGAAGACCCCTGCGACCCTAATGAGGAATAAGCAGGTATAGAAAATGACTGACTGACTTACATTTGGTGGGTTTGACAATTTCATTCGGTGTAACATTGCAAAACTACGACAGCATGTTGGGACAAAACCACTGCAGGTTAAGGGTTAGGGTTTTCAAGGGTATAGTTGTGAATTCAGAAGAAAATAACTTATAATAAATAAATAAATAAATAAATAAATAAATAAATAAATAAATAAATAAATAAATAAATAAATAAATAAATAAATAAATAAATAAATAAATAAATAAATAAATAAATAAATAAATATATATATTAACTACATTGATTCACTTTGCATGTTTGGATCAACATCATCACACCACAGATGCTGCCACCTGCTGTGTTTTATGACCTGATTAAATTATACAGTACTTTGCAATTGCTCTTCCTTGAGTCGCCAGCAGCATGGCTACCAGGTGTGAAGTTGATTGGACGAGTGATTCTGGAGATTATGTGAAGGAGCGAAATCTGACGCTGTCCGAGGTGCTGAAAATCCCTCCGCGATAACTCCGCCTGTCCTCAGCAAAACAGCTAAATTCCTTATTGTTAAAACCGACTGCAAAGTATAATTTGATCAGGTCATTGACCTGCAGATATAAAACACAGCAGGCTGATCCAAACGCGCAAAGAAAAGTGATGTGGATCCATCCCCTGTAACAGTTTAGTACTTTTTTTTTAACCTTTTTGAATCTCCCTCCTTGACAAATACCCCATAACACAAAGACAACAAAACTAAAAGTAATAAAACCTAAATAACTAAGTATTTTTCAAAACTAGAAAACCTGCTTTAAACTATTATAAGTGACTTCTGTATGATGCAGTTTCAAACTGAAGTTTCAAACATAAGACATTCAGCTGAAGATAAAAACTAATGCTGCTGTTGGGTCTTTCTTTTTAATTTTGGTCTGTCTGACTGGAGCAGAAAATAGCCGCTTCTTTTTTGTTAGCCTGCTGTTGTATAATAAAAGGTAAAAGAGAATGTTTAATGTACAGTCAGGACACTGTAACTGCTGTGTTAATGAACTCTGAACCTCTTTCTACAGTCTTGCAGCCCAGCATTAACATACATGATTTTTATTTAATAACAGAAGTTGATCATCATTCATCCGTATGTGGGTTAGTCTGTGTATCACCTAATTTAGACAATAATCAATCAGTTAGCATTCTAACACAGTTTGAATGAATTAAAAGAAACGAAAGAACAGATTGATTTTGTCGCTGTAATAATATTGTTATATATATTACTATCAGCAGTGTCTACATTCTTTTATCCAGTAGATTTTTTTTATGAAATATATTTTTAGATGAAAAAAACGGCTGGTTTTAACATAATTTAACTTTGCATAGTTGGTAACCTGACTCCACCCTCCTACATACTTTTGCTCAATTTTCATTTTCCTTCAGTTCTCCGTCTCGGTTTCCAGTATATTTGTGGGTTTTCTCCAATCCTGTCCAATCAGAGAACAGGGGACATGGCTGAGAGCAATAAGGTTGTGCTAGTTCTATGTTTTTAGTTCAGTAATGGGATCAGAGAAAGATGCAAATGAAGCTGTTCAGTCTGTTGTGGAATATTAAGCAGCATTGCTGAATATCCAGAATTTAAAGCTGGAGCAAGAACAATCTTTGCTGAATTTTTTTTCTGCCTTATTCTTTGAGGTTTTCACCCACCAGCGATTATACATAACTTTTCCAGGCCAAAATGTCTAAACTAAACTAAACTAGACCCATGTTAAATATGTAAGTTAAACATATAAATTGTGTATTTACATCATCCTGAATGTTTCCAACAATTTTCAGATCTGTAATTTTAAACTAACGTAACTGGATGTTTCACAATGATCACAAGATGATGTATTCTCTTGGTCCAGAAGCTCTGTCATAATTTGAGGGATTTGAAGGATTTTAGTTGTTTGCTTAGCAAACGTTAACAGCAGATTGTGTTGCTGAAACACTGATTTCATTGTGTGGTGTGTTCTATTTGCCTGTAGTAAACCTATTGAGCAGTAAAGTTTCTTAACGAACTCAGAATCTTTTATCTTTTCTTGTGGTGATTTATCCCTTTGATTGACTATTCCCAGGACTGCCTATTATTTATAGAGATTATTCTTCTACCTTCTCAATAATGTTCTTCCCCTTTCCAGACCATTCAACCTTCAAAATGAAATCTTTCACAATTACAATGACAGCATGCCTATGTTATGTTAAGGAAAATAACTATTAACAAACAACACCAGAGGAACAAATCCACCTCCTGTTTGTTGCAGGCAGAGTTGTGGCTGAATGTGGCCCGATTCCTTGGTGGGATTATAACCCTTTCTTGGTTTATTTTATATTAGCAAAAGGAAGCACGAGTGCTACACTTCTCCCAGCACGTTATTTGTGTATTAGACTCAAAAAAATGTTATTCAGTGTGATTATCTCCCAGAAATATTACACAAAATTAAATACAAACCGGTAAAGGTCTTAGTTTTGTTTCCGCTGTAAAAATTCATGTATTTTCAATTCATATATGACCTCATTGTTTTTTATTCTGTTTATTCGACTCACGTTATTGCTAATCTTCAGTGGGGAAGTCTTGTCTTCTCATAGTTTCTGTTTCTGTTTTGTTACTCAGACATTTGTGATCATTCAAACTGCATGTAAAATCATTGTTATTCCCGTTCACAGCCGACCTTTGCTGAATTTTGGGGGCAAAAAACACCTGCTGCAAGTGTTTCTTTAAAATCTGAAATACAGATTTTTTTATGTGAAACTGACTTTTTCAGTGTTTTTACTGGTTTTATTCACTGAGTCTGTTTGTTTTTGCTTAGTTTGGCTTCCTGAAAAAATATGATGAACGAATGAATGAATGAATCAGGGAATGATGAACACTTAAGGAATCCGAAACAGGAAAAAAAACAACTCCCATGATCCCATGCTGCTTACATATTGTGCATTTAAACCAAACTCTAAACTTCTGTTCTAATATGCAAATGTGATAGATGAGATGTAGATTATTCTCATACAAGCTGCAGGTGTGTTAACAGTTCAACATCACAGCAGATGTCCAACGTGTCCAGTGTGGCTGCACAACAGGTGGATTCAGGACTGTGCAGCAGTTTATGTAAACACAAAACCAAACTACTTTGTCCTCTTTGTTACTGTAGACATGAAAAGTAGTAGTAGTAGTACTGACAATAATTATGTTCAATAGCAACGTGCAGTCCCTGCTTGTCTCATTCAAAGATGTTCCACCACCACTGTTGTTAAGCCTGGAGCTGCACAAACTTGTATAAATGACTTGAACTCATGTTTGCAAATAAATTTCTGTTGAGATGCAGAATATTCTGCTTTATTGGCTTTTACTGTGATTTACACTGGGACGTCAGCTTTTAATGACTTCTACTGCTTATTAGTACACAGACAATAATTACAGAAACGTCTGGTATTATAACAGCTCTTTTGTATATTTGTAAGATTTCATTATATGTTCTTTCAGATTTGTTTAGCTATAGCAGCTTTTCTTTTAAATTATACTACATTATAATGTGATTATAAGATACTCTGTGTGATCATTGCTTTTTTAAGCAAAGTGAAAAGAATATTATTGACTCTACAAGAATATAAAACACTGTAAAATGTATTGATTTATTAATTTGATTCCTAACTGATAATGCTTGAATTATACTTCAAAATGTTGAACTATTGAGGAAAAGCCTCTAATTTGAATTAATGCAGGGCAAACAGAAATGTTTTCATCTTTGATTTAAAGCACTGAGAGTTGCAGCAGACACCTAAGAGGTCCACAGGCTTCATACTGTAGCAGCAGATCAGATATAAACCATTTACAGCCTTTATGCCAGCAGCGGTATTTTAAATCTTCAGCGGACAGGAAGCCAGTAAAAATTTGGATGTGATCCACTATCTTTATTAGCGAGGACTCAAGTTGCAGCTTTCAGAATGACATGTGAAGACTCTGATGCGGTCGAGTCTGCTGAGGGTAAAATTTTTCCAAAACCTACTGAGAAATAAGTCTTTTTAATCCTTGTTTTGTTCTTAAGGGATAAGAGACTGACTGTATAATGTGCCTGTAGAGATTCAGGTGCGAGTCCAGGACTATAACAATGTTCCTGTCTCTTTGTAGTCTTTAAAAACCACTGATTGAAGCTAAAGACTTTTAATCGTTCTTCGGTTTTATCTCTAACTGAGGACAACTGGCGCAAGAGGACATTAAATTAGCAGGTAATTAAGTCTCCAGATCAGCAAGTTTAATGAACAGCAACTTCTTTTTTTCATCTTTTTAATGATTTTTTTTTAAATATAGGAGGCAGAATGGGCCAGTAAAAAAATGTATTCACACCTGCCTGATAATTCCCCAACACCCAAGCATGTTCCCATTCCCATACACTCCCCCCATGAAAACAATAACCAATTTCAAGCAATAATATTGCAAATTAAACTGGCAAATCATACATCAGTGTGATCCTGTTTACACACTTTAACACAACGCAATATATCCTGAAATAGCAGACACCACAGTGCACATTATATCACGAGGAGATAAAATAACCAAACCTATATAAATAAATAATCCAAATGTTTATATTTATAGCACTGACTGCTCATCAAAGATACAAATATTTTGAATATGCTGTCAAAGCACTTTTTTTCTGTTACATACAGGCCTTTAAACATATAACATGTTTGTGTCTTTAAGCTGTTTTTAATCAGAGAGTTTAGAGACAGAACAGGAGGAAAAAACAAGTGAAATCAAATCCCGGCCAGACTATCAGAGCAGTTTGTGGATCAGTGCGTAGCCTCCAGCTGCATCACGATTGCAGACTGATTCATGTCCTTCACCGCAGAGACTCTACAGGCACAAAAATTTCACAAAAAAAACACACCTCATTTGCACATAAGAAGACGTAGCCGGATAGCAAAAGACAATGTTTGTTCTGTTTGACGGATGGTGCAGTGCTACCCCGACGTGTGACAGACAGCAGGGTGACGGGGGGCAGGACAGGACTCTCATTTGTATGGAAGACAATTTTTACACTGCAGATCGAACGGACGACTCAGCAGCTAAACAGGCGCACGGGTCACGTGTGTCACAGCTTGTGCAGCATCACATCCTGTAGAGACGTGTTCTTAACGTAACGTTAAAGTCCTCACACAGATCCCTCCTCACATGAGGGTGACCAGTTAGTCATTATAGTTTTGATTCATCGTCTTGTCCACAAAACATCAGAAAATGGTGAAAAATGCTTCCCATCAGTTCACAGTTACATCTTCAGATGGCTGCTTGTGAGTTTATCATCATGTTCTTCAAACGAAAGCAATAAAACATCATAGAAGCTGAAACCAGCTTTTTTTTTTTTTTTTACATATTTGCTTAAAAAATAAAAACTAAATAAAGACTAAAACAATAATTATCAAAAAAGTAAATGCTGGTTAATCTTCTGTTCATGACTTGACAAACCTTGCTACTCTAGAAAAACATGTTTTATTTGAATATATTTTTAGAGGCTTATGGAGGTAACACAGAAATCCACAAGAAAGGGGTGTAATGGTTTGTAGGAATTACATTTTCAAAAAGGAATCGTTTATGCAATTTATTTTAAAAATCAAATTAATTATTGGTTGAGATTTTATAAATATTTGGCCCAAAACAATATTTGCTTATATTATTATGTAACAATTTGCATTCAGAAGCCAAATATAATGTTTAAAGGTGTCACTGGATATCGGTCAACATCTGGACAACAGAAAAACATCTAAATCATCTAGCCTTCATCTTCCTCATTACAGAATCTACATGGAGGCAATTGTTTAAAATTGAATACTTCAAGTTTGTAGTCGCAGTAATGTTAGAATATCTTCAATTGAAATATTCTAGAGTAGGAATCAATTGTTGTAATTATAAATATTATGAAAAGTGAATACTACAGTAGGAAAACAGATGTTTATGCTGTTCATATACACTCAAGTTGTTAGTGAATATTACCTTATAATAATAATTATTATAACCTCCCTTTTTGGGGACAATGGCATCTTCTTTCTGATTATCTGTCAACAAAGTAACATGCTGAGAAACAGGATTCTTTTTTAGTTATTTCATTGTGTGTAGTTTGTATGTTTCACCGGGTACTCCGGCTTCCTCCCACAGTTCAAAAACATGCTGAGGTTAATTGGCGACTCTAAATTGACTGTAAGTGTAAATGTGTGAGTGAATGGTGTGTGTGCCCCACGATAGGCTGGCGACCATCTGGGGTGGATCCCTGCCTCTTGCCGTAATGTGCTGGGATTGGTTCCAGCAGACCCCTGCAACCCTAATGAGGAATAAGTGGGTATAGACTGACTGACTGATCAGATATATCCACTCACTCTCCTTTCTCACATCCTGTTGTTTGTTTTCATCACTGGCCTCTAGATGTCGCTGTGTCTCTTTGACTGGCAGCAATGTTGGAATGTGACACACACACACACACACACACACACACAGCTAAATCACAGCCCCGCACTTGACAAGTTTGCTCTGAAACTCAAGGTCAGTAGATAACAGACGTGCTGACAGAGAACAGTGACTGTTTCACATCAGTCCAGTCACCAACAGAATGTTTGAGACACTCTGAAAGGGATTAATGTGGCTGAACAAATTAACCACTAAACTCTAAGTATTGGGGCGACACGGTGGCGCAGGGGTTAGCGCTGTTGCCTCACAGCAAGAAGGTCGCAGGTTCAAGACCTCCTTGGTCCTGGGTCTGGGACCTTTCTGTTTGCATGTTCTGCGTGGGTTTTCACCGGGTACTCCGGCTTCCTCCCACAGTCCAAAAACATGCTCAGGTTAATTGGCAACTCTAAATTGCCCATAGGTGTGAATGGTGTGTGTGCCCCACGATTGGCTGGCGACCATCTGGGGTGTATCCCTGCCTCTCGCCGTAACGCGCTGGGATAGGCTCCAGCAGACCCCTGTGACCCTAATGAGGAATAAGCAGGTATAGAAAATGACTGACTGACTGACTCTAAGTATCCTCATAAGAATGAAACAATGGGACTAAAGCAGACTAAAATTAAAACATCTATCCAATTAACCCACATGACTCACAAAAAAGTAAAAAAGTTAGGGAACTTAAAGGCCCTTAGAAAAAACTGCCATAAAAATAAATAGTAGTATATATAGTAATAATAGTAGTATATAAAAATCATAATAAGCAATAATAGTAAAAAAAAAAAAATAAGTACATCCAAGTATTGTACTTACATTGAGTACAGTATTTAGGTTATTTTATCTGCAGTTTTAGTTACTTCCAGATGCAGATTTGACTTAAAGGATAATGTTTTAAAATCTAACACAGTTAAAGATGGAATCACTGGTGTCAAACTTATAGTCTGTGTGTAGCCAGCTCACATCTCACATATCTATTAAGATTAAGATCAGAGAAAAAGTCCAAAAAGTGATAACAGGTTAGTGAATCAGAAATTAGTTTGTTCTTCTTTCCTCTCCCATTAATCATCTCCCTCCCTCACATTTACCTGCTGACCCTTTAGAGGGGCTCGACTCCTAGGTTGAGACCCACTGGAAACCAACCAGCTCCACCTTCAGCAGCTACAACGGTAACATGCTGCTAAACACTGATACTTCATATTAATAATCTAATATTTTATATATGTCAGAGGGATGAAACTAGTACACAGACAACAATAACTGTGATTGTATATTAATATTTTAAGAACATTTGCTGAAAACACGTATGTACTTTAATTACAAGGATCTAACAATATAATGAAGGAATGTGTACCTCACTGTCCACATTTTCCCATCGCCTCATATAAAACTCTCCAGGCTCCGTACTCTGGAGTCCCACATAGCACAACCTAAAAATGAGAACCGGACTCCTTTCATTTCGCCCTTTCTTATTCCTACACGCATCAATCATTAGGAATTGCTTTTAAATTCAAGACAGGGTTGTTGTCCGTTTTTTTTTTAATTTTTAAATGTGTTTTATTTCAAGTTGAGCCTCTAATTTTGTGTAGCCTATTAGCTATCTCCTCAACGGCGCCTCCGCTGCTGGGTTCACTGTGGCGCAGGTGAAAGTCGAAATTCTACACAGCAGAGCAGAGAACACAACTCCCGAGGCTTTACAAAACGTGTTTTAATCATTGGTACATGTAAAAACAAAAAATGAAACGAGACCGAATCTCATGTTGTCGGAACTTTGAGCCCAGCTCCTCGGCAGATATAAAACCATGATTAGGATTGGAGGAAAACAGGAAATGTCAGTTTCTGTGACATCTAACGGCTGTTGTGCTGCTGGCGGACCTCCCTCTTTCTGCTGCGGGCTCCGGTAGGCTGTCCGTCCCTCCGTCCGCCCGGAGGAAGCAGCCCGGCAACGGAGGGCGGAGCCGGCCTCGGCGCTGTCAGAGGATATGTTTCATTTGTGAGAAAAAAAACGGCCAGCAGATAACAACCGACGGATCCGCCTCACGCTTCTGTTTCAAACGCGGCGCAGCAGCTGATCCGGCCGAGCGAGGGGCAAGCAGGATGCCGGTGAAAGGAGGAGGAAGACCGGTCGTCACACCGGCTGGTCCGCCGGCCTCCTACAGCAGGAGCGAGCAGGTCGGAGTAAGTAGTGTTTCAACGGCTCTGACGTCACGTTGGGAAACATCTCGGAACTTGGGCCACGAAGTGCACGCGCTTCGCCAAACCGTGTGTCCCCGTCGAAGTTGCGTGGGTAATGTGCGTGCGTGCGTCCTTCAGACCTGGCGTGCGTGACGGTGGATATATTCGGGGGGTGAAGTGTTAGCCAATAGTTACCGCGGCTGCACACCTGTTGTGCTTCCGGTGAGCCAATAGGAGAGCAGGTGTTATGTCGAAGTTTGATCCCCCTTAAATAGTTTTCCTCTTCTGGTAGGAATGTGCTTTTTAGAAGTTTTTTTGTTTGTAATCGGGGTTTGGACTCAGGTTGTAGTTCTCCTGGAGCAGAAATACCCGTGTGATTTAAGGTCAGGTTGGGGGCAGGTTAAGATGAGGAGAGACACGTTTTAACAAAGGCACAGATTTTGTCGCAACACCGAGCACAGAAGCGCTTTATTTACTCTGCTGGTGCGTCCAGCTGTTTTCCAGCAGACTGGTCAAAGTCTGGCCTAGAAGTAGAGAAACACAAAGTACTGACTGAGTACTGACAGTACAAGTGTAGGGTTACATCTGACACCCTGTAATCCTGACTGTGTCCAGATTAACATCTTGATTTGATTGAGATTACAGCAGTTGGGTTTGTGGCTGCTAGAAGGTCACTGCATGTAATCAGTAGACCAGTTGTGTGTGTGTGCGTCCGTGTTTGTGTGCGTGTCTCTGTGTGGTTCTATAGTCTCTTGTCTGTCTGACAGACTCCTCTTCAGTCGTCTCAGTGATGGTTGTCTGGCTTCTCAGCCTCTTACTCTTTATCCATTTGTTTGTATGTAGTACAAATATAATATCACCTGCTGTGGGGAAGAGTTTGGGAACATAAACAGATGCAATCTTCATAAACACTGTTCATCAAACAAAAAGCAATAAAATTAGCAGACCTGGTGAATTTTGAAACTTCTCAAACCACGTAGAAATTATTAAATCAGTCCCAACAGTATCCAAGGGTTTCAGTTGAAGAAAAGTTTATATGACCTCTTTTTTGTCAAGCAGTTGAAGTGTTGATTAAAGTGTGAATGGTGAATATGGAAACAAAATAGGGTTACCATACTATTTATTAGGCTCTGAATTAAAAGAAAAAATATTCAAATAATCCGAAGGACTGTTGAGTGACTTTCCTGTTTGAATCAAGATGCTTCAGGTGCTGTTTAAACTCTCCAGCAGATACTGAGGCATTCTGAGCACAGACCCGCTGTATGATTCCATTCTGAACGCTTTGTTCATTCACAGACAGCCGAGTATCAGAACATGTACTGTAGGTGTCATCAGCTTTCTATCTGTACTCCCATGATGCACTGGGGCCTGTTCTGTCTTCTTACTATAGCAGCTGCTGCCAGTAAACAGAGCGTTCACACACTGGCACATATCAGATATAAATGGCTGGTACAGTCAAACACTGATGTGCTGTATCCATGGAAACAAGAGCAGCAGTGTAGCTACAGCTGCATCACAAACATGGTTTCTTTCATTGTCTGTATGATGTAGAAAGATTTAGTGTCAGGTTTGGCCTGTGAGCACAGTCGTATAATGTCTCCACAGAGGAGCCAGATTGATGTCACAACATGTCATTGGGTTATCTCAACACCCATTTATAACACAAAGACTTCAAGTCTGCAGGTGTTTAGTTTTAAAGAAAGAGTTTAATATGAAGAAGATATTGAGTTGCACTGCGGGGAAAAATAGGGTATTTGGACACTGTCACATATAAGTGCATAAAACGTCCAGATGTTTCCATGGCTTTGGTTTCATTATCTCTATTAATATTTTTCTATTGCAAGTCTCATGTACTTTTGACGGTTGCTGTGCAACTGTAAAGCTGAGGTACCCATGTAATAGACACATCATCTTCAAATCAGTTCTTCTGACCAATCATTTTCATTCATGTCATCTCATGACATATGGTAGTCCAAAGATGTTCAAAGTGACATTTCAGGTAAATTTAAAAAATGGGACACCAATCTGTCAGATATTGTGTTTTAATCCCTGAAGTGAAGGAGGATGTGCTCCGATGTGAGATCCCTTCACACACACACACACACACACACACACACACACACACACACACACACACACACACACACACACACACTTTGACTGTTGCCAAAGACTATAATTAGATTACCTCACATTTGGGATGATTCTAAAAGATTCAGGCTATCTCTGGCTGTTGAAGCTTCTTGTCCTCATTCCAGAATGACATTTTTTATGCTTTTTTCTGCTCCCCCCAGCCCCCACGCATTTCTCACTTAACAAGTGGTTTATTGTGTAAAAACATGTATTATTTAAGACTCACAGTACAGCGGTTGCTGTTAGTGATCCTGATACTGATGTCATGTCAGTACCAGTTGTCACCTCATGCATGTGAGATCAGGATAGTCAACATTACAAGTGTGCACATTACACTACATTAAATAATCTGCGCAGCACCACACCACAATTACAGTTCTCTCTCTCTCTCAAATTCAGATTTAAAATTCAAATAGCTTTATTGTCATACACAAAAAATGATTGCTGCTGAAATGGTTTACAAGCAGAAGTTTTGCATATTGAATATTAAATTATAGGCATACAGGCAGGTTCACTCTATTATTACAATCCCTTCTTTATGTGCTATACTACAGGGTTTAATACAGTACTATATTAAATAATGAAGTCATGTATGTTGTTACAGTGACTGAGGCAGGCAGATACATATTTAGCTGTTTTCCCTTCACCCAGTTTCTCCTCTGGGGTCAACATCAGGAAGTTTGGAATTTTCTTGGCTGTTTCCCTGTAGTAGTCTCTTATTGAAAAGGAATCTTTCTCTCTGTCTGTCTGTCTGTCTGTCTCTCTCTCTCTCTCTCTCTCTCTCTCTCTCTCTCATTCTCCCCTTGCTTTGCTCTCTCTATTCGATTCAAATTACTTTATTTGCAAGTACGTAGCACGTAGCAAAAACAGTATCGCTGAAGCCAAATAATAACATAAAATAACACAAACAGTATGGATAAAATGATAATAATATACATCAACAATTAAATAAGCAAACGAGTTAAAAGAAACACATAGGTGTGTTTGACACACAGTAAAATTCAAGCGAACAGTAAACACTTGCTGTGCATGTGTGTGTGTGCTTGTATGTGTGAGTTTACCACTCAGCTGCACCAGGACTTGTTCTTCCACACACACACAGCTGCCGAGCTGTGAGTCACGTCACTCCATCTACACTCTATCTCCACTTAAATAACGAAAGCTAGGGATGCACCGGAATGAAAACTTGTGGCTGAAGCCGAATAATAGAAAAATGTGTGGCCGAATACAGAATTTCTGAAGTTAAGTTTTTCACTACTTTTTTCATTATTACATAAATAATGGCTTCTAATTGCTTTTAACTCACTCCACCGAAGGCCTGGATGTGGCATTTTTTGCAACATTTGGCTGATTATATTTGATTTTTGAATATTTGGTAAAAGCTTGTGTGTTTACATTGCTTTTTAAAGCACCGACCATAAACTGTAAAAACAAGGGGCTTCATAGTGCATTTCGGCACACTTTGTAAACTCTGAAATGTATGGCCAAGAAGGTTGTTTAAACAACTGTCTGTAATAACAGACAAGATAAAACATAGATTCTAATCTTCAAAAATCCATAAAATAATCAAATTAAATTGCTAGTAGCAGGTATCAGCGTATTCAAGTACAATGATTCCTCCGTATCTCTTTGATGATTTTCATGTTTTACTGCAGCATTTTTAATAATTAGATTTTATAATATTAACAATATCCATTTTTTTCTACATTAAAAATCCTATTAAAGAAATCATAGTAAAATGTCATTAATGATGTTTACAACTGCAAGATATTCCAGAACTTCCCTGACCAATGGAAGTGAACCACATGAGCCGGCAGCTGCTGGGAGTGGCCGACTGATAACATTCCAGCCTGTGTCTTTATATCTGCTTCCTGAGTGTCTGTGTTAGTGTTTACAGGAGCTGCCCTGCTGGCTGGGGAATAGGTTCAGAGGCCAAGGGCGTGGTCCTCTGCTGAAACCCAAGCTGATTCAGGGAAGACCACATTTGGTGCTGTGCTAGACTCTAACTACTTAAAAAGCATGAAAGCCCATGTCATAAAGGTTAGCGAAGGAAAACACCTCATGAATCCAGACGCACAAAGGTTTGAATATGTCAATAAACTGAGGTAAACAGTGAGGTGTGAAGATGGTTAGATGGAGATAGATTAAATGTTAACTAACTGTGTAAACTATTTAAACTGTATAAACTGGACTCAAGAGGCATATACTACCATTGGAAAGTTTGTGGTCACTTAGAAATTTCCTTTTTTTTTTTAGAAAACACTGTTATTTTCAACCTTAAACTAATCAGAAATAGACTTTATACATTGCTAATGTGGTAAATGACTACTCTAGCTGCAAAGTCTGTTTTTTGGTGCAATCTCTACATTGGTGTATAGAGGCCCATTTCCAGCAACTATCACAGTGTTCTAATGGTACAATGTGTTTGCTCATTGCGTCAGAAGCCTAATTTTATAAAATGTTCCATGTTCCAATGTTTCCAACTCATGGTGGTCAACAAAAGTGTGACTTTCCGTGGAAACCACTTAATTGTTTGGGTGACGCCGAACTTTTGAACAGTAGTGTATTTCCTACTTTTTCTAAACCGCACTGCAAAGAGGCTCCCCACTCAGGTTAAACTTCATTTCACTTTCAAATGTCTGATCAGTTTGTGCTGTGCTTTCGTGTGGAGCTGTATAAGCCAGGTTTGTTGTCATCCTACTCCGATGGGAAAATCAGTCAGTCAGTCATTTTCTATACCTGCTTATTCCTCATTAGTGTCGCCGGGGCCTGCTGGAGCCTATCCCAGCGCGTTATGGCGAGAGGCAGGGATGGTCCCCAGATGGTCGCCAGCCAATCGTGGCTTACACTTACACATTTACACCTACAGGCAATTTAGAGTTGCCAATTAACCTGACCATGTTTTTGGACTGTGGGAGGAAGCCGGAGTACCCGGTGAAAACCCACACAGACACGGGGAGAACATGCAAACATGCAACATGCAAACTCCTCCTCCTGGGTCCCAGACCCAGGACCAAGGAGGTCTTGAACCTGCGACCTTCTTGCTGTGAGGCAACAGCACTAACCCCTGCGCCACTGTGTCGCCCCTGGGAAAATCAGGATTCTAAAAATCTTCTTACCGCTTTTTACCGCAGTGTTTAATGGGAGTTTATTCAGGTATTTTTATATCTTAAACCTCTGAATATGATGTGCTTCGATTTCATGATTATATGCTATACAGGTCCTTCTCAAAAAATTAGCATATTGTGATAAAGTTCATTATTTTCTGTAATGTACTGATAAACGTTACACTTTCATATATTTTAGATTCATTACACACCAACTGAAGTAGTTCAAGCCTTTTATTGTTTTAATATTGATGATTTTGGCAAAAAAGTAAAGAAAAACCAAAAATCCCTATCTAAAAAAATTAGCATCATCCAATCAATTAAAAAAAAGTGTTTTTAATACAAAAAAAAAATCAACCTTCAAATAATTATGTTCAGTTATGCACTCAATACTTGGTTGGGAATCCTTTTGCAGAAATGACTGCTTCAATGCGGTGTGCCATGGAAGCAATCAGCCTGTGGCACTGCTGAGGTGTTATGGAGGCCCAGGATCTTCGATAGCAGCCTTAAGCTCATCCACAGTGTTGGGTCTGGTGTTTCTCAACCTTTTCTTCACAATATCCCACAGATTCTCTATGGGGTTCAGGTCAGGAGAGTTGGCAGGCCAACTGAGCCCAGTAATACCATGGTCAGTAAACCATTTACCAGTGGTTTTGGTTCTGTGAGCAGGTGCCAGGCTGTGCTGAAAAATGAAATCTTCATCTCCATGAAGCTTTTCAGCAGATGGAAACATGAAGTGCTCCAACATCTCCTGATAGCTAGCTGCATTGACCCTCCCCTTGATAAAACACAGTGGACCAACTCCAGCAGCTGACATGGTACCCCAGACCATCACTGACTGTGGGTACTTGACACTGGACTTCAGGCATTTTGGCATTTCCTTCTCCCCAGTCTTCCTTCAGACTCTGGCACCTTGATTTCCAAATGACATGAAAACTTTGCTTTCATATGTGGAGCAACAGTCCAGTGCTGCTTCTCTGTAGCCCAGGTCAGGCACTTCTGCCGCTGTTTCTGGTTCAAAAGGGGCTTGACCTGGGGATTGCAGCACCTGTAGCCCATTTCCTGCACACCCCTGTGCACGGTGGCTCTGGATGCTTCTACTCCAGACTCAGTCCACTGCTTCCGCAGGTCCCCCAAGGTCTGGAATCGGCCCTTCTCCACAATCTTTCTCAGGGTCCGGTCACCTCTTCTCGTTGTGCAGTGTTTTCTGCCACACCTTTTCCTTCCCACAGATTTCCCACTGAGGCGCCTTGATACAGCACTCTGGGAACAGCCTATTCATTCAGAAATGTCTTTCTGTGTCTTACCCTCTTGCTTGAGGGTCAATGATGGCCTTCTGGAAAGCAGTCAGGTCGGCAGTCTTACCCATGATTGCGGTTTTGAGTAATGAACAAGGCTGGGAGTTTTTAAAAGCCTCAGGAATCTTTTGCAGGTGTTTAGAGTTAATTTGTTGATTCATATGATTAGGTTAATAACTTGTTTAGAGTAACTTTTCATGATATGCTATTTTTTTGAGATAGGAATTTTGGGTTTTCATGAGCTGTATGCCAAAATCATCAGTATTAAAACAAGACCTGAAATATTTCAGTTAGTGTACAGTTGGAAAAGAATGAACTTTATCACAATATGCTAATTTTTTCTCTCTCTCTCTCTCTCTCTCTCTCTCTCTCTCTCTCTCTCTCTCTCTCTCTCTCTCTCTCTATATATATATATATATATATATATATATATATATATATATATATATAATTTATATATATATATATATATATATATATATATATATATATATATATATATATTATTTATATATATATATATATATATATATATAAAATTTTTATATATATATATATATACACACACGTGTTGAGGCTTTGTGAGATCATATATATTCTGTCCTCAGCTGATGAGCAGCAGTGCCCCTGCTGCCCACTCATAGTGATGCGCTTGTCTCATGCAACTTAATGACATGCCACTTAGCATTCGCTTCACTGCCAGTCACGAATACCCCCCCCCCCCCCACACACACACACACACACATACACACACACACATACACGCATGCATGTGTACTCCTGTGTGGGGGGGGTTGAAGTGTTACATTTAAATTCCTCTGGCGGCGGTTTGGCTCAGGCTGATTATTACTGTGGATAACAACACTTCCTTTCTTTAGTAGTCCAACCCCTCGCATACTTAAAATATCCTCGTCCCCTTTACCTCCCTGCCTCCCACACACACCCACACACATACACACACACACAGACATTTTTTCAATAACTTTGGCTGTGATAACGTTATAGCCGTAATATTTATTACAACTGTGTATTTTAATTTATACTATCGAAGTCCAAACACAGCTCCTGTTATTTACTCGCATACTGTGATTCAGTTACACTGATCTGTGCTGAAGTCCATATGCTAGATGACAGTTTATTAGTGAAAGAAAACAAAGACCTATGAGTAGCCATTGCACTAAACTAATTAAAGCAAAGCTAAAGCATAACTAATGTGAGATCTGACGTCGGTCAACGGGAAATAGCTTCATTATCCCTCCATGTCTCTGTTCCTGCCACGATTCAAGTGATCAAATATATAATGAAACCACACTCCCGTGCCAGTTACCAGATGCAACATGATGTCTGCTCCCTAATAAACATCACACAGCACATTTTGGGCCCCTTTAGTTCCCATTGAAAACCTTATAAAATAGACTGTATGATTTTTATGCTATGGTTTTACTGTGTGTGTGTGTATGTGTGTGTGCGTGGTTAGATGGACATATTTTACATGGGCTGCAGGTCACATGACCCCTAGTGGTCATCAATCATCACAAAGACTGGCATTTAAAGGGTTGCATTTGTGAAAATTATGGATAAGTAGTAGTTATCACGTATATGATCAGTACTGATGTTGATTTAAAACATTTAACCAAAAAATGCTGAAATTATATTTATATCATTTTTATTGCTATTTTTAATTTTTTTTTTAGGTCCCTGAAGTATGTTTTTAACGTATGTGGTGCCCTCAGTTGGTCAGGGAGAGTATTCCACAGACAAGGAGCAGCCAGTAGAAGCCAGACCCCACATGGAGTGGAGCCTTGTCCTGGGGGATGTTTGGGAGTAGCGGGCATTGATGATGATTGATTGATTCGATACTGAAGTAAAAGTAAAGCTGGAATAGTAACTGAAGGACAATTGTGTGTGGTTATATTTTTTTTAATCATCACTCCAGCATTTATCACTCAGGCCTAGAATAAAACTTGTTCCTATATCATCTCACCACCTCTCTGATTAATCTGTCGACCCTCGTTTAGGGCACCACTGTGTGAGTTGGCTGTAGACTGTTAGTCTTCATGTATTTACACTTATTGCGCTTAGCACTTATCCCACATATTGAGCTGTGGGAGAGGGTTCATAATCATTTGACTAAGTCTGACTCTGAAGAAGAGATGCAAGTGATGTTCTCTGTGTTTACACTGGAAGTCAGATCCTTAATAAAACACTGAGCGTGTGTTTGTGAGTGTGTTGTTGTTGTTTCCTGCGATTGAACATGACTAGAAGACATTATCTGTGGAATGACAGGAAGAGGGAGTGATGGTTTACAGACGAGTTTCCATCTCGCCACACCCAAAACACGACCGAAGGTCTGCTGAGACCCAAACAAAACCTGCTCTTCTCACTTTTATCTCCGGCAGTGCAGCCTCGGCCCTCGTTTGTCCAACTTCTTCTTCGATGTGATCAACCCACAGAAGCTATCAGCAGGAATGGAAACTTTAGGAATTCGGAAACTGCTCATCTGAGACATTTAAAGTATGTCTGAATAAGCTTTTTCCTTCCTAACAGCAGTCACCACACCTGCATACATTACCACATGCTGCCATATGTAAATACTGGCCGCTGAGTCACTTTGTTTCCACAGTTCATCCAGTTAACAAATCTGCAGTGAAATCAACACTGATAGTGGCCAGCATTAGTGTGTGTGTGTGTTGGGAGGGTTGGGGGCACTGTCAGAGGTGCCTCACGTGTACTGTTCCTGCAGGCAAGCCTTTTCGGTCTGTACATGTTTATTTCTAGATCTAATCATTTATATAAAAAAAAAATCCAAAATAACAGGAAGTGCTTTGAATACACTACCCGTGTGTGCGAGTGTGTTTTTGATCATCGGTGGAGATATTGATTGTCATCAGGGAACGAAATTAGCCTCTCTTTCCTTTCATAAACATAACAATGATGTTATTTGAGGGCCGCATTTAAGGAAGCAGAACGTCAGTTTCCTCTCAGCAGCAGCATGTGATCGTATGTGATTAGCAGCGAGATCAGACAGGACAATGGTTGCCGGGCTCACTTCTGCTCCTGGAAACTAGCGAGGGAAGAAAGCAAAGCAGGAAGTAGTGATGGTGGAGTAGAGGCTGTGTTTCGCTGGTGACTTTATCTTTCATAGATAATAATTCTGTAGTTTGTAACGCAGCATGTCAATCAACAGGTGTTGATTGACATGCAAGAGACACACTTCGCTCAGTTCATCAGAGACACAGTTACATTAACACACAGATCCAAATCAAATTCGCTTACTCTCACTCATATTATCTAAGTGGGCCTATTTCAATCTGGTGTACAGGCTGTATGAGTGGCTGCAGGTGCACCTGATCTATGGTCAGCAACATCATTTTTCCAATGAGCAGGGTAGATATGACAAAATGTTCATTCTCAGACTCCGCAGCCGGACATTTCTCCGCTTTCTGTCAAGTTATGATTGAATTTGATAAACAGAGGACCAATGTCCCAGACCCAATGTCCCAATAACCAAAAATGTAAACATTATGTCAGAACATTTTTTCAGCATTTTGCTGATCATTTTTAACCAATATCATGAACTTTACCTAAACGTGACCAGACCCAAAACTGCAGCACAAAGTTCAAAGAAGCTGAATGACGCTGAATATTGATGATTACTGATCATGTTGTCGGGAAGGTGAACATGCATCTGTGTTGTGAGTAACGTTTTTTAACTGTTAATCATTACAATAATTATAAAAACACATCTTAGTAAATAAAAAAAGGTGAGCGTGTTTATTTTGTGATCAATGTGATGAATATTTGGCTATAATCATTTATTAATTGCTACTATTTTTGCTAGAAAGGAAGTACTCTGGCATCTTCCACAGAAACAGGCAGAGCTCTAATCAACCAGCCTGAAATGTGTGTGGTTATTCTGCGTCACACACACACGCAACAGCCTGTTTAAATGGCAGTGAGTTCTGATGCAGCACTTCTCAGATCAAAGGTTACAGATGTATCAACACATCTGTCCTGCTCCCTTCATACACTGCAGGGATTTCATGACCTGACGAAGGAGCTTTTCATAAAGGATGAAAACTGGGATCATATTCACTCATAGATCAATGCAGGCTGATTTTCTCAGGTTCCGATGTCTGGACCTGCACCTGTGCTTGGTGCAGCACATCTGCTGGTGCTGGTCACTGTGTTGCTATGAATGAAGTACATTTAATCTTTAAGAAGCCTTAATTCACCATGATGCTAATTGTTTGGTTGAAATATCTGCAGCTTCAGACTCACTGTTGTATGAGCTTGCTTTGTGTGTGTTGGACCAAACTCGTCTGACCCGCCTGAATAAAATCACAAAGCAGCTGTTCATAATCCAACAACTCACTTTATTTAGAGTTTACTGGTTTCTGCATGTTGAACAACACATTTAACTGAACCTGTCATACTGTATCACATCTAATGAGCAGCACAGGCTGGCTAAGAATGAATTAACATGTGAGTGGAAGAGATTTGGTTGTACTAATGAGTCAGTGCCTCAGGCTTCCACTGTTGACTAACACACAGACACACACACAAACACCCTGCATACAGCAGCAGCACTTTGCAGTTACGGTGTAGGTGTAGGTATATGTATCTTTGCTTTAGAAAAGGGCTGCCCACTCCGGCTTCCTGCTGTTTTTGCAATCTCCCCACTCCAACACATCTGCTTCTAGTTATCAACTCATTATCAAGTAGTTGAAGCTTATCAAGAGTTTATTAACAATTAGAATTAGGTGTGCTGAAGTGGGGAGATTCCTAAAACATGCAGGACAGTAGCCCTCAAGGAACAGGGTTCAGCAGTTTCTTTAGAACATAACCACTGCAGCAGAATTAAAAAAACATGATTTTATTTCTCTGATATCGCTGAATTCATTCGCCCGGTCCCTCGCTTTTTAAGTTTTACTCTGACTCTCGTCTGTGTGAAGCCTTTTTGTTATTTTTTTAATTTTGATATTTTTATTGACTGTCCTGCTGTGAGTCTGAGCTTAACATCAGTGTTTTGCTTCTTCTAAACCTGTACCTGTGTTAATATAAAATAGCTCAGAATACATTTACATTTTAGTGATTAAAAACATAATAACAATATTGTATATCACTATATTTCCTCTGGACGACATCATAATTTAAAATTTTAGAAGTCTAAAGTCAGGTTACAGGTTGTTTTAAAACTAGAAAGTTTATATTATTTCTTACATTTCTTATATTCCTTCATTCTCTACTTTCTTCTTCTTAACCACACCATGTTTAATAAGCACACAGAAAAATCAGAGATTCCAGTTTTCATAAAATAATCAAATCCAATTTTTGGCAACATTGTCTTGTACAAGGCGGTTAATTTTACAAGCTCTCTTCCAATCTTCTTAAATTGCCATTAGAAACCACACCCCCTGACCCACTCCCCTGCCCCCCAATTCAATGTAGTCTGTAGTCTGTAATCTAGTAGTGAGTGGGGAATATTTACATCAACATGTCTGTACTGACATTGTTTCACTGATAAAGAACCTTTGTTCAGTTTGTATTTACTGAGTCCTAAAGGGGTCAAATGACATCATAAAGAAGAAGAGTGAAATGCATTATGAAACACACACACACAGGGATATTGATGCAAATGAAGGTGTGTGTGTGTGTCTGTGTGTGTGTCTGTGTGTCTGTGTGTGTGTGTGTCTGTGTGCGTGTCTGTGTGCGTGTGCATGCTGTAGAGATGAGTGCTCCATAGAAGTTCATTGTCTAAATACAACAGAGCTGTGTGTGTGTGTGTGTGCGTGTGCGTGCGTGTATGTGTGTGTGTGTATGTGTGTGTGTGTGTGTGATAATAGTAGCGGAGAACACTCATGATGGCTGAGGAGCAGAGATGTCCTCCTCGTCCTCCATGTCCTCAGTCAGAGAAGTAGCAGCAGGTGATAAACATCAGACAGCTGAGGACAGTTTTATCACCAAGCGCAACTAAAGCTGTGAAAAGGTCAAGATCATCGTAGCAATCACAGATAATGTTAACAGAGCAGCAGCATGCGCTCTGGCCTCACATGAACAGACTATATATATATATATATATATATATATATATATATATATATATATATATATATATATATATATATATATATATATATATATATATATATATATATATATATATATACAGTACAGGCCAAAGGTTGTACTGTATACAACTTTTGGCCTGTATTTCTCATTCAATGTTCAAAGTGTTTTCTTTGTTTTCATTTGCATTATAGATTCTCAATGAAGGCATCAAAACTATGAATGAACACATGTTGTGAAAATAAAGAAAACACACTGAATGAGAAGGTGTGTCCAAACTTTTAGCCTGTACTGTGTATATAGGAGGATGAGGAGAGAGTAGGGCAGCAGTCAGAGGCAGTTCTGGACCACCATCTGGTGGCTCAGGAGGTGGAAGCAGTGCACCGTTGACACTGTGTTCAGTGGGGACAGGGTGTTGCTGACCTCGAATCGGGACATTCTGGGTTGGTGGTGAGAATACTTCAAAGACCTCATCAATCCCACCAGCACCTCTTTGTTGAAGAGGCAGAGTTTGGGGGACCAGTGGTAGACTCGCCCATCTCTGGGGCTAAGATCGCAGAGGTAGTCAAAAAGCTCCTCAGTGGCAAGGCCCCGGGGGTGGATGAGATTCGCCCAGAGTTCCTCAAGGCTCTGGATGTTGTAGGGCTGTCTTGGTTGACAGGTCTCTGCAACATCGCGTGGACATTGGGGGCAATGCCTCTGGACTGGCAGAATGGGGTGGTGGTTCCCCTCTATAAAAAGGGGGACCAGAGCGTGTGTTCCAACTATAGAGGGATCACACTCCTCAGCCTCCCTGGGAAAGTCTATTTGGGGGTACTGGAGAGGAGGGTCCATAAGATAGTTGAACCTCGGATTCAGGAGGAGCAGTGTGGTTTTTGTCCTGGTTGTGGAACTGTGGACCAGCTCTATACCCTTAGCAGGGTCCTGGAGATTGCATGTGAGTTCGCACAACCAGTTTACATATGCTTTGTGGACTTGGAGAAGGCGTTCGACCATGTCCCTCGGGGAGTCCTGTGAGGGGTGCTACAGGAGTATGGGGTTCCGGACCCGTTGACACGGGCTATCTGGTCCCTGTATGGTCGGTGCCAGAGCTTGGTCTACATTGCTGGTAATAAGTCAGACTTGTTTCCAGTGGGGGTTGGACTCCGCCAGGGCTGCCCTTTGTCACCGATTCTGTTCATAACTTTTATGGAGAGAATTTGTAGGCGCAGCCAGGGCATTAAGGGGCTGCGGTTTGGTGGCCTCAGTATTGGGTCGCTGCTATTTGCGGACGATCTGGTCCTGTTGACTCCATCGGATCGTGACCTTCAGCTCTCACTGGAGCAGTTCGCAGCCAAGTGTGAAGCGGCTGGGATGAAGCTGGGATGACTGGTGGGTTGGTGCGGTGTCTGCAGTGATGCGTGCCCTGCATCGGTCCGTTGTGGTGAAGAAGGAGCTGAGCCGGATCTACTTTCCTACCCTCACCTATGGTCACGAGCTTTGGGTAGTGACCGAAAGAACGAGATCGCAAGTACAAGCAGCCAAATGAGTTTCCTTCGCAGGGTTGATGGGCTCTCCCTTATAGATAAAGTGAGAAGCTTGGTCATCCGAGAGGAGCTCAGACTAGAACTGCTGCTCCTCCACAGAGGAGCCAGTTGAGGTGGCCCGGGCAACTAGTGAGGATGTCTCCTGGACGCCTCCCTGGTGAGGTGTTCTGGGTACGCTGGACAGACTATGTCTCTCGGCTGAACTGGGAACACCTTGGGGTCCCCCTGGAAGAGCTGAAGGAAGTAGCCGGGGAGAGGGAAGTCTGGGCTTCCCTGCTGAAGCTGCTGTACCAGTGACCCGAGTAACAGATGAAGTGGGAGAAGATGAGATGAGATGAGATGAGATGAGATGACCTTTTAAGGTGGACCAGCTCTTCTCATTTTAGTGCCTGTCAGATGCTCCTGAACCGAGAACGGAGGAGAAAATGTCTGTTTCTCCCGGAGGGGAAACGCTGAAATTCTCGACTGCTTTCAGAAACAGTGTCTCAACAGCTCAGCTGTGCTATTCATAGCACAGGTCCTTTCATTAATTACAAGATGTACCTGGAAACTATCATCGGCACAGCAGTGAAGCCACATCTCCATCAGCATCAAACACTTGAACTGTAATCTGTGATTTAAATTGTAGCTCACATGGAAACAGGCGTCAAAAAACCTGACATCCCACTGGCATCTGGCTTTGTTTCTTGTGTGAAAGGAATCATTTGCCTATTTTTAGCATGTTTACTTGTATCCAAAAAAACCCTCCATAGACACTAATCTGGTGTAAAAATAGTAACAATACAGTAAAAGGATGAACAAGTTCCTCTGTTTTATCACTTTATGTGCAAGAAATGGTGTATGCACGGTTTCAATGTGTACATCAACTGCTTTTATATTAGTAATGCAACTTAATAATTTGTTACATAATAATAATAATAAGTTTGAAGTAACACACAGGCTGCAAGAGCACAGATGTTCCCCTCATCTCATCTTTGATGGAGTCATTCAACAGATCTGTGAGCTACAGCTTCAGCGTGAACAGTAGTGAAATGGTAACACTTCACTTGACGTGGGTTTGGAACAAAAGCAGCAATGCTGCTTCGCATTTGTTGGACTTTTATTTTTAAAAGTTGTTGCTTTTCTCTCTTTTATCTCAAGTAAAGTTACCAGAGAATTGAGCTAAACAGTTGATTCAGTGATATTAGTGTAGTAACTTCAAACAAATTCCTGTGAAATATCAGGATTTTAAATCCCTGTGCTTAACCTTTATCCCAGACTGATGTTTGTACTCGTGGATGAACGGAAATTGTGAGTTTTTTTTCTGAATTTACATTTAACTTGGATGATAGTTGTGTATTTTTTTTGTAATTTTTAGTTTAATTTTGAGCACTGAATTTATTTCATTGTTAATGTTCTGCAGAACGACAGTATCACCTTGCTGTGTTTCTCTCTAAGCTGTCAGCCTCAGCCCAAGCATATTTACGCACACATTTCAGACTGTGGACATAATTCACACTGTGATTAGAATTCACACTGTGGGCAAAACTCAGACTGGACTGCAGCACATTTTCTGTCTTTCATTTTCCAGTTTGTTAAAAGGTTTTTATTGTTCTCAAAGCTACTCTGAGCCTGCAACTGCATTTCCACTTCAAAGCACTCATGCCTCATTAGGTGTGTGTGTGTGTGTGTGTGTGTGTGTGTGTGTGTGTGTGTGTGTGTGTGTGTGTGTGTGTGTGTGTGTGTGTGTGTGTGTGTGTGTGTGTGTGTGTGAGTGTGTGAGTGTGTGAGTGTGTGAGTGCGTGTGTGTGTGTGTGTGTGTGTTGACCTACTATCGCTCATTAGCATAACTCTTTCACTCCCTCACTCTCACACACAGAGGCTGTGCAGGGTGAAACCGTGTTAAAAACCGGTCAATAGACATTGATTGATGTTGGTTTCTAATAAGGATCCATGTTTTACAACTGCAGCAACGTTTGCTCTATTCTTTACTTGGTCAACCTTCTTAGTTTGATTTAACACGATCAAATCTCAATTCAAGACAGGAGAAATGCAGAGGAGGAAAATAAAACGACTAAGAGCATCAGTTTCAACAGTAAATCCAGTGCCTCTTCAGCACCGAGTCAGCATGCAGCTCTTAGGTCAAAGGCCAGAGGTCGGATCAGGTCAGGCCCTCAGTGATGTGGACAGTAAGGGACTTGAAGCTGTCTGGCTTCTTCACTGAAGATGATAAGGGGCACAGTAACTTTTCTGTCTCTTCCCAAAGTCCAATATCAGCTCCTTAGTCTTGCTAACATCAGGGCTGCAGACACAATGGTAATTCAAGATACATTACTATATTTTCTAATGGAATACAATACAATTAGAGAATATTGTTATATTGTGTCATGTTGCGTTAGAATACAGACTCATTCCGAATTACTTGCAGTGTGTGAGACTCGCAGATCGACCTCTCGCTTACTGATATTATGCAAGTGAGGGGCCTGCTCCACCCCTGCCCCCCTCTTTTCATTGTTATCTGTGATTAGAACCACCACAGCTGTGTCCTCAACAACCCGATGACGGTGTTGAATTCCAAAATCACGACACAGTTGTGTGTGTGTATACAGGAAGTGCAGTAGGGGACTTATAGGCCTTTTCCCATAAGCACTTTTGCTGCTGAGCCAAACCACCCCACACCGGTTTGCCAGTTTTAACTCTCACTCAAGATGGATCAACCCTGGATTTGGGTCAAAGTGTGATAAACACTTACTATACTACAGTTTTGCCCACTTTGAAGCCAGGATGTAGATGCCAAGCAAAATCATTAGAGCGAGCTCAAAATCCATGCTGGACGTTGCACAGTGCCATTGTGAATAGATGTGCTGAGTAAATGTCAATGACCAAGTCAAACCGGACCAAGCCACCTTTGATCTTTTTGGGTTGTTACAATCACATCAGAGTACGGTGTGGTTCAGGAGGCAGAGCGGGTGATTGCCGGCTCCACCAGTCCACATGTCAAAACGTCTTTGGGCAAGACACTTAACCCCAAAAATTGCTCTGATGGCTGCGCCACCGGTCTGTGAATGATTAGATTAACACCCAATGAGTGGTTGGTGTTTTTGTATGGTAACCACCGCCTTTAGTGTGTGTGAGAGTAAAGAACAAAGAGCGCTCAGAAGACTGGAAAGGCTTCACAGAAATGCTGCCATTAACATTTACTACTTTTTATACAAGATTTATTGTTATAACTAATAATTTTGGACAGAGATATGATTTATTAATGTATGTATGTATTAATGTAAATAAGTGGAAAATTGGATAGCGTGTTTGTCAGTGTATCACCCAGCTAATTACAGAAAATCCTATTGGTGGAATGATGATTTTATTATGTTATAAATTTGTGTTTGAAACATGTAAACAAATTATTTTTTATGGCTACTTGTTAATTGATTGAATTGATTGACGGCGTATAACGTTGCTGCCAGAGTTTGTTCTGAGCAGTTTGGGTCAAGTCAGTTTCTCTTGGTTTTTCCTCTACAGCCAAACGTCTTTATAAACAGAACAGCTACTGTGCGACATGTGCTCCGTCCTGTTGGGGGGGAAAAAGACTTTTAATTTACTTTGAAATGACACATTAGCATAAATAACCATCAGCTCCCAGGAAATAATGTTTAGTTTCATGCAGTGTGCAGGCAGATAACGGTCCGTCTGATTACTCTCCAGCTTCCCCTGACTCGTCCTTCTCTGCATTGATGTGGGCTACGAGGTCGCAGCCAGTGATAATCGTGAATCCCCGGGTGCTCCAGCCTCTCAGCTCCTCTTTGAAGATTAAACTCCCATTTTAATGAAAGCCTTCACTGCCACTTTAGCTCCTCTTCCTCCACATTCTCAAATAGACTGCTCCTCTTATTCAGTCTGATAAATGATAAATCATTAAGGTGCTTTTCTTTTTTTTGTGTGTTTGCCAAAAAGACTGAATATCTGCAGGGATGCTCATGACCCAGAGGCTACGATGCTGATGACTCTTCAGAGGAATGACGCGAAGACATCTCATTAAATGAATCTAATCTAATCTCTCCCCAGGGGAAATTTACCAAACCGCTCACATATTCATCTGTTCACGTTGGTTTGTTTACATGTATGAAGGCGACTTCCACCACGATAGACTCTAAGGGAAATAATTACTACGACAGACTATCCCACAGATTATTATCGACCTCATAATAATGTGAAAAGCCGGAGTCCAGAAAGAGGAGCTGAAATAAATGGAGGTAGAAACGTGACAGGACCTGTCAGAAAAGACAATGGACAGTAACGGTTACCTGAGAGGAATCGCTGCTGTTCCTGCAGGCACCGAGGCCCTCGTTACCATTCTCTTTTTCCACCAAGGAAGTTCCAGAGCTGATTCAGAGCCAGCGAAAACCGTTGAACCGGTTCTTCCTGTTTTCGAAAGTAAAGGGACCGTTACTTGGTCAGGAAAACTGGTTCCAGAGTTAAACTAGCTCTTTGCTGGCCTAGAAAAAAGAACCACGCCAGAGGCTGGGGCGGGGCTACCGTGACCTCTGCTGCTTAAGCTGCTTCATTCATAAAAAGAACTGCTACCGTATGGATTTAGGACCAGTTTAAGTAAAGAGAACCAACGCACTGCAGCACAAGGCGATTCAGGTGAGAGAGACTTGTTGCCAGTAGTTGAGAGAAAAGCAGTAGCCTGGCTCTGCCCTCCTATGTACTTCCGCTCATTTTAGTTTTTTTCTCCATCTGGATTTTCAATATATATCTGTGGATTTCTCCTGAACAAATATTTACCAGTCAAATCAGCAAACGGTTGTTCAATCGAATCGAATATTGAAACTCATATATTATATAGATTCATTACACATAGAGTGAAATATTTCAATCCTTTATTTCTTGTAATTATGAGGATTATTGCTTACAGATAATGAAAGCCCCAACTTTTCATCATATTCCAATTATTTGAGATGCACCTATACTGTATATGAATTAGTGACAAATAACGGTCAGCAAGATGATAAAATCAAAAACTCTTTAAAATACAGTTTTAAAAGCTTTCAATAGGTATCTCAAAATGTACATTTTGTGTTCATGTTTGTTTCATGTCATTTTTCTTTAGACACAAAATGTCAAAGGGTGTAACTACAAAAGAATGATACATTTTAACATTTTAAAACTAGTTGATAGTTTCTTTCTATTTAAAACAAACATTTTAAGAGAGCTAAACTATCTGGTACCAAGTTTTTAGGCTTACACCGCATGACATTTTTGACATTATCTCATATTTGAAAGCAATACCTAACAGCACCACTGCATTATATTCGGTTTTAAATTGTCAACTGTTGCCTGAATTTCATGTTTTTTCTGAGATGTTCAAAAATAATTCCATGAGGAAAAAAAAATTAGGGCTACAGTGCAGAACATTTCAACCCAGTTTGTCCTGTCAAGTCGGATATTGATTGTAACTCAAAACACCCAGAACAAGTGATTTTGGGGCCTAAATCTAACCTCATCTTAACCACAACATTGTCGCACTATAAAACAGGATTTGTGAAAGTCAGTCAGTCAGTCATTTTCTATACCTGCTTATTCCTCATTAGGGTCTCTGGGGTCTGCTGGAGCCTATCCCAGCACGTTACAGTGAGAGGCAGGGATACACCCCAGATGGTCGCCAGCCAATCGTGGGGCACACACACCATTCACTCACACACTCACACCTAAGGGCAATTTAGAGTCGCCAATTAACCTGAGCATGTTTTTGGACTGTGGGAGGAAGCCGGTGAAAACCCACGCAGACACGGGGAGAACATGCAAACTCCACACAGAAAGGTCCCAGACACAGGACTGGGAACCTTTAGGGAACCTTAAACCTGCGACCTTCTTGCTGTGAGGCAACAGCACTAACCCCTGCGCCACCGTGTTGCCCGATTTGTGAAAGTATCTATGTTTAAAAAAATGAATCGGTGAAATTCAGCGTGTCTGCAGCAACAAAGACCATAAATGTTTCCCTCAGGAGAGTTGGAGCTTTCACATGTAAATGAACATCTGATCTATTCAAGTCCTTGTTGCCAGGCAAGTTGACACATCACATTCAGTCAGCACATTCACATGACACTCTCCAATGCTGATTAAGACACCCAGATAATGTGATTGGACTTTGGCTTTCTCATGTATACACCTAAATTGGAGTTAAACTAGATAATGCATGTGTGCATGTTGCACATGGCCCGTGCTGGTGAATGACCCTGGAACAAAAACACCAAAAAAAACCTTTCCCAGAAGAAGAAAACAATCACAGTATCTTATCTGCACAATGACTAAAACATATGTGCATCACAACCCGTTGGAACGACACGAATCACCCCCCCCTTATGGTGAGGAGAGGACATGTTCCCGTCAGTAATTCATTTTTCTCTGTCGCGTGTAAACGGAGACAAGGCCAAAGTCCAATTAGACGGCAATACCAAATTTTGAGCATCTCTCGATTAAGCTGTGCATGTAAATGCAGACAGTACTGATTGTGCCTCAGCAGCAGCTTAATCTGCTGCATTTCACTCTAGAGTTTTTTAATCTTGTGTCTGTGGGGATGCTCACTGCAACAGAGTTACATTTGACTGTTGAAATACGGGACGTAAATGCAAATATGCAGCTTTTGTACTGTTTGACTGTTGACTGTTTAAATTGCACTTGCAATCCAGTCCAGTCTGACTTTAGAAACTTTAACAAGAATTTAAAACACAGATATACAAGTCTGAACAAGCCCTGCTCTGTCGCACTAAATCTGACCTCTGCTGATAAGGATCTCGTCTCATTTATGCTGCATACTGAGCTCCGCGCTTTTAAATGTATAAAGGAGTATTTTTAGTTGACTCTCTGTGGTGTTGCTGTGGTTTTCAGTTGTAGAGGTCAGCTGGTCAGGCAGAGCAGATGCTCATCACTGTTTGTGAACAAGTAAAGATGGCTTCCTCTCTTGTTTGTCCATCATTCCATTAGTTTCAGCTCTGCCTTGTCTCTTATTTATGATGCAAAGATTATGTCTGAAATATTTACGACAACAAGGCGAGGACGGTGTTTTAATAACCCATGAGGTGAAACAATCACGGACGCTACTCTGTGCTTTTAAGGGCAGAGATGACGTGGTTCCGGAGAAGCTCCGGGGAGATGGTGAAGGGAAAAAAGTGAAGAGAAGTGGATCCAGTTACCAGGAGGATGCAGATAAACAATTATTCCAAATTTAGGCAAAACCATAATAGGGCCTCCTGCTATTTTCAAAATGCAGGAGGGGTAGTATTTGCTAGAGGGGCCCTATTTTGCCATTGTTGTGGCGTATTTTTTAAAATTAGCCTGCATTTACTGTCCAAAGGCACAGAGTTAGACCTGCTTAGGCTAGATGCTACATGCTATGTAGCACCATGAACCAGCCTGATGCAGAAGACTCATGGCTGAGACTTGGATCAGTTGTTTTTCGATCAATAAACTTAACACAGAGGCGCTGCAGCGGGTCACAGACCAGATTTTTATTTTCCCAGTTTTTCCTACTTGCTGCCATTTTTCTTATAGATGAGTGAAATCTTTTTTTTCTCATCTGTTTTGCACGCTGAACTACACAGTTATTTATACAACAGGTGTCATTATATGGAATCCATGTGTGAACATGTACTGACACTTAATTAGCAGCTAATTACATTAAAGCCTGCAGCCTGAACAGTGTGAACACCTCGTGCCCTGGTTAATTACATTTAACATCCCTAATCTCCAGTTGGTTTTCTGTAATACTGTTGCCGTACTGCACGTAAGCGCTTTGGCGGAGACAAGCACAACGCGACACATTACCGTCATGACACTGCGGAGACACAAGGAGAGCACAGAGGGAGAGTCAAGCATTCGGCGCGGGGGTGTTGTGACGACAATGTCCTGTGACAGCATTGAGCAGACCTGTCTGCAGCTCTGAGGGCCACCCGCAGACACACACACAATCTTTATTCAGGAGTGTGTGTGTGTTTTTTTTTTTTATTTGAAAGCATGATTTATTGATTTCACGTTTAGCTTCTGGGTGGATTTGAGTCTGGCCAACACATTGGCTTTGTCTCCAATATTTACTGAGGATATTTAGACCCTAAAATGCATTCATTGGTCCAAGTAGGAGCTATTTATGGAACAATCAGAGTTTCTTATTAATTGGGTTTGATGGTGAGGTTGAGCACAAAGTGTGGATGTTTATGTGAGTGTTTGCTGTCCTGTAACACTGTGAAGTGTAAACAGGACACACATTTATACTTTCTAATTTACTATTGTTATTATATTGATATTGTGATATGTGAGTAGATATATTGTCTTAGATCTTCGATCTGGTATCATCCTCTGAACTTACCAGTTTACATTTATACAGTCATTATATCCACATTACTGATCATTATTGTAAAAAGCCTCATTGTGTAAATATTTTCTGAATATTCACACTTCTTTAGCCACATGTTGTATTTATTTATTTATTTTTTGTGTAGTGGTGGTGGTGGAATGAAAACTGACTGAATAAAATGAAATCTGATGACTATATCTGGATCATTCAAATGCAACTGCAAATAAGACTGCAGCTGTCCACAGACAGTGAAGTTAGATAATCAAAAAAATAGTCAGAAATCTCATACCTTTATTTTTGTGTGTGTTTGTGTTATTGTGTAGTTACGGTCACTAGTTATTTTATTCAAAAGGTAATTCAGTTACTTTGTTGATTATTTATATCAAAAATTAATGTTTTACTGTTAAAGTGACTTTAGGTTTTTTAAAGAACATTATTATAAATGCTTTTAAATGCATTCAATGCAGGTGAGAAATGCATTCAATGCAGGTGAGAAATGCATTCAATGCAGTAGTGAAATGCATTAAATGCATTTCACTCCTGTATGAAGAACATATTTAATATTAATATGTAACTGTTCATCAGCTCCACCATTTCTATTAATTTGCCTTCACTTGGTCGTGCTAACATGCTAACATTAACTAGCTGTCTGAAAGCAGTGATTCCACAGTGGAAAAAGGCTGCATGTTTTCTCCAACATATCATGCAGTTGTTTTTTGAAGTTGCCCCTGGCAACAGTCCCCGATTAAAATCCAGCCATTGTTGTTTTGGCAGAGGTTTGACTCACGGGGCGTGTCTCCCGGCACTGGGTTAGCTAACGCTAATGCTATTCGCTTCATGGAGGCATGTCATTTTCTGAAGGTGCTTCAGCAGATTAAAGTTTCTGTTTATGGAATTAGAAAGGGCCTTAGAGTCCGAAAGACACAGCTTACATAACTCCAATGTTTTTGTTTTATGTCGACAAAGGAGAAATAGTGAGTATTTCCATGTAGATAAACTCCTTTTGTCTTTGCTTTGACTCGCCTTTACAACTTCACAAGTAAACAGATACATGGCCACAATGTGAATATTAACAGGAAGAAGAACTACACTGCAGAAAAAAAATCGATTACCTGTACCTGTAACTCACAGCAAGAAGGATGAGGTTCAAGACCTTGGTCTGGGGCATTTCTGTTTGGAGTTTGCATGTTCTCCCCGTGTTTGCGTGGGTTTTCTCTGGGTTCCTTGGCTACCTCCCAAAGTCCAAAAACATGTTGAGGCTAACTGGAGACTCTAAATTGCCCATAGGTGTGAGTGTGCGAGTGAATGGTGTGTGTGCCCCATGATAGGTTGGTGACGGTCTAGGGTGTATCCCTGTCTCTCGCCTGTAATGCAATGATTGGTTCCAGCAGACCCCTGTGACTAAGCGAGTATAGAAGATGACTGACTGGTTTTAGAGAACAGTTTGCTTCTGTTTCATCAAAGAAGCAAAATGTCCATGACTGGTTTCCCTGTGTCAGGGGACATTTGCATAAAGTTGAACCTTCCTTAGCTTCTCAATAACTGTATCCTGATCATTGTCTATGCAGCATTGTGCAGGATATTTATCCTCCACCCTTTTATTTGAGTCTCTGTATTGTATGCATTTGTTATAAAGGTTTTTAAAGTTTAAAGTTTAAATTCACAAAGTTGAGTCTTGTTATTTAAGCTGAGTTTCACGTTTAGGATATGTCGCAACTAAATTGCAACTAAAACTGTGTGAAAGTTTCACCTCTTAAAGCAGTCTAACATCACTGTTGTGAACACCTTTTTTTACTTGCACAGCTATGTCACTGCTGCTGCTCTGTAAAGTAAATGCTCTTTTCCTGTCAAATTTATGGATTTCTTATCGTCACCATGTTCTCTTCCTGTGGGCATGTCAAACACTCACTGCTGCATTTATTTACTAGAACCTTCCACACTGTGTCACATTGGTTTAACCAGAGTATTAATATTGCAGGTTTGTTCCAAATTCACGTCAGAGAGATCAATTGACTTATGCCATCAAATGAATTGCATGCTGTTGATCTAATGCAAAGAAATATGACATACATGTGAGCAGGTTTGGCTGACTATTCTTTATGCTGTCACAGTTTTAAAGAGCACACTACGCACATGCAATAAAGATCACATCAGTGCATCCACAGCAGAGGACGTCACTAATGTCTTTGTCTGCACTTCTCATGTATAAATTATTGAGCAGTCTACCTTTGGAGAAACCATGATGTGGTGTCATCAGCACAGGCCTGAAGACACAGAGGACAGACAGAGACACAGAGACAGACACAGACATGCTCTTCTAGATAGATGAAACCACTTACTTGGTAAGGTAATTACTTGTCAAATTTTGCTCCATGAAACAACCTCATCAGTAACATCAGCAAATCTTAAACACATCTTTTTAAACAAACACACACACTATCCTGAATGTGGTGTTCCCGTATGAGGGTGTGTATGAGTATGTAGGGAGCATTCTGGAGTTAGTAGATACAGTCGTGTCTGTTTGTGGAGTCAGAGCTTAAAACCTTCAGTGAGTCTGCAGAGATGATTCATCCCCAGATTCCTCCTGTGTGTGTGTTCACTTCACTTTATCTTACGTCTGCTCAATCACAGATAATTATGCTGCTATGAATATTTAACCCCAGTGTGGACATATGACTTATTCATCAACCCACACGTGTCCTGTGGACTGAGTCACCTGCACTGCAGCTGGTGACTTGGCCTAAAAAAAAAAATCTGGATTCTTTTCAAACTAATGTACAATTTTAGATTCATTCACCTTTCATTTTCTCATTTTCTCCAATCAAACTAAAGCAACAGCATTTAAAGAACTATTTTCTTTATTATCATGATAAAAATACATGATTACCAAAGTAAGGCCTTAGATCAGTTGTTTTAAGGGTAAAAAAAAAACATCACGACTTGGTTCTTTATTTTGCAAGGACTTTTTAAAAATCAAGTTGAATCGACCTGCAGGTCAGTGGAGTTGTTTAAATTGAATAAGTCCCCTGCAGGCATGAGACAAAACATACTGACCCATTCATAAAGAAATTGGCCACACTGCTGAAGGATTAAAAGCTTTTGGTGTTGGATGTAAAAGCTTTTTGCTTGTATGAACAGATGGTTGTTTTGCTTCTTTCAAGATGTTTATAGGTAGGAGCAAAAGGTTTCTTAAGTTCATGGCACATAGTCAAAATATAAACTTAATGGAAAAAAGGTGGTTAAGGTGCAATGCCCACATTATTAAAGTGTAGCTGGAGGGTTGTGAATCGGAATGTTTGGGAATTTTTGAAAACGGTCCATTGATGGTTCCAAAACCAACATTTTGGAGGCGATGAGCACTGCTGCCTCTGGTTCTTCATGATTCACCAGCCTTCACTTACACTTGAAGAATATTGAGGCACACATTTTCCAGTCTTTGCAATTGGTCCAGTAATGGCTTAAAACACAGCATCAGTGCTCACTTTGAGATGAGTTTGATGTGTGTGTAAAGTGGCACAGAAGTCGGGGAGATAAACATTGGGCTGATGTCTGAAGTTTAGGCCTTTATATTTCTAGCTCATCTGAGAGAAACGTTAAAATAGGGTTTAACTTCCAAAGCCCTTACTAACACTTTAAATAAAGGCAAAATGCCCCCCAAAAAACCCTTTAAAAAAGAATAGCCTCATGCCAATAATTGATTGTGGGGAATCTGCATCTGGTTCCAGAATTTTAATCAATCTTCATTTTATGGAACCAGATGATGAACCAGATTTGTTTTGTGTTTTTCTTTCTGTTATGAATGAATAGAGAAAAAAATCAACAACTGCAACTTTGACTATTGGCTTAATGCTGCCTGTGATTTTGGGGGGAAGGAATGTATTTTGTGTGTGTTTGTGTGTGTGTGATAGAGAGAGTGAGAGAGTCAGAGAGAGAGAGTAAAAGCAGCAGGAGTGTGAGCAGAGTGACAGACAGAGGGCGGAGGGAGGACAGGCAGAGTAGGGTTCTGTAGGGCAGCCCGGCACTCCCTTTGAACCTGCGGGTCCTGCTCCTACCTGGCCATGTCATCCGGCCTGCACAGCAACTGGAGGAGTGCGGTGCGGGCGCTCCGGACTCTCCGTGGGACGGGAGAAGGAGGAGGCACTGTGAGTGTTATTTTTAGTCTCTCCTCCCTCCCGTGGCTAGAAGCTAATCCGCCGCTGCACAGCTTTATCCAGATTGGTGGTAGGACGCCGAGGCAGGAGGGTTAAGCGCTCGTTCCTGTGGGAAGCCGACTTTGCTTTTAATGCCATCTCAACTACTAAAGAGTCGGACCATGCTGAAGCGGGATTGTGGTAGCTGGGGCTGTGGGTCGGACAGGGCGGGGGGACACTGACGGCACTGAGGATGCTCCTCTGCTCAACATGAGTCTGGGGTGGCTGCCGCCCAGCTGCTGGACCCCCAGCTGGCATCTGTGCAGGCAGGCTGAAGCGGGTGAGAGCGGGGGCTCAGATGGCTGCTGCGGCAGTGGTGGGGGGCGGGCCAGCATCCAGCTGAGGGGGCTGGACTCTGAAGAGCTGAAAGGCAGCCTGGTGGTCCTCTACGCACCTGCTGGGAACTCCTGTCTACTGCGATTGGTGGGATACACATGGATGGAAGGATGAATGGAGGGATGGAGGAGGGATGTGTGTGATGGAGTGTGACTCATGTAGAATTTAAGGTTCTGGGATGTAATGAATCTTAAATCTTTACTGTGTTGGTGTCATTGTGGTTCTTGAGTGGTTCTGTTGAGTGCTGATAATATTCAAACAGACAGAACGGCAGCATGTATTTGATAGTTTTCGTTATATAATGTAATATATAAAGATGCTGGTGGTTTGTTTATATTTGGTTTGGTTGCCACTATATATATATTCAGCAGTGAACAGACTGAACTGATGAGTACAGTGAATCACACTGACTGTGTGTAAATACCTCATACAGCCCCTATTAAAAAATGCAAACTATCCCTTTAAGGAAAACCGTTATTGGCAAGAATATTAATGGATGAAAGGTCTAGATTCTGTTAAGTACTTGTATTGTATTTGTGGGCGTGCATGCAGCAAATAAATACTGTTCCTCTTGAGCAGGAGAATCTCTGGATAAGAGACATAGACAGACTGTGAGCATTGAGAGTCTCAACATGAGCTGGATCCAGATGTTCAAAGGCCAGTTGTTGGTAATTGTCAGTGGTAGGAATATATTTAGAAACCAGCTGGCATGTTGGCTGCAGTTTGAGCCGCTGGTCTGCACCCTGAGCCAGAACAAACCAGAACCCTGCACAGAACGTTAACAGTAATGCACAGAATTAAAATGCTTTTATTCAGAAAACCAACAGGCACACTTGGAGAGTTGTTCATGTTTTACTCTGATGCTGATGTGGTTGATCTTTAACAGGATGTTGTGTGTGACTCTGTGGTCTGTGGTTTGTGTCCCAACATGTGTTCCAGTAATATCCTGCATACCATCATTTTCATCATTATTCTAATGTTATTCTAGAGAAGAGAGAGAGAAGCTGCAACTCTCCTTCTCTCAGTGGGGGAATTACTGAAAGTTTAACACTGCAGGAACAAATGGTGCATCATGGGTAATCAGCGGGAGGTTAGACCTATACAGACACACAGCTGAGGGAGGAAAAGATGCTCACAGACTGTCTCACCCTTCTAAAGACTGTTTCACCCTCCCATAGACTCTCTCACCCGACAATAGACTGTCTCAAACTCCCAAAGACTGTCTCACCCTCCCAGTGTTTCACTCTCCTACAACATGTCTCACCCTTACACAGACTGTCTCACCCTTACACAGACTGTCCGTGCCCTGTTCCACACTTTCTTAATTGCAAAAAAGGTGTGTGTGTGTGTGTGCTTGTGTATGTGTGTGTCACAGCAGGGTGATGTTTACTCAGGGAGGGAAAGTGTTTTTGGGTCAGGGCTCGTGGGATGTTGTGATGTCAGTAAGTGCAGTAGAAGTAACTCAACTAAGAACAAGTGTGCACACACGTTCACTTTCCCGAGAGTCTTCCACTTACTTTCACAACTAAATGCATAATCCTAACCCTAAACCCAACGCTGTGAGTGTTTTCCGTTACACAGCAAATAGCTGTGAATTCATTAGCAAGATGACCGATACCTCAAAAATGAAAGACAACCGCTGACATAGAAATTCTTCAGATATAAAGTTTTAAAATATTTGATGAACATTGAATTATTTTAGCAAACAGGTTTTCTTGAAAACAAATGTATAAAAAATTGCTTGATTTTATGCGTGTGTATCGTGTCCAGTTTGCACGTGTTACCACCACATTCTAGTCTACACTAGACCACAGTCTGGACTAGTGTCTTTAAGCCTCCATTTTATAGAGAAATATTTTAAACCCTCCTTCTTGTAACTCTGTTCTAAAGGGAAGAGATAGATGTGAATGGCTCCTCCAAAAGGGGTTGGGAAGTGCGAAAATAGAGGAATGGGATTGGGCCGTATTCTCTTTAAATCGAATTAGCTCACGTGGCTCAGAGTTGATTGAGTTACACTACATCAAAATGCAGCCTGCCTGCTACTGGCCTACCAACATATATAAACCAATCAGGAACAAGCAAAGCTTCTGAAGCTGCACTAAAGAGAAGAGGGTGGACTGTTGAGTTTAAATATTAACAATTGTATCCACAATTGTATCATGTGACTTTTAACCAGTTACAGCAAATGCGTCATTAGCTGCACTCAGCAGTGAGTCTCTGGAGGAAGGATCAATGTGTTTTGGAGTAAATGATCATGTCTGTGTGATCAGAGAATATTGTGAGTGTCAGCAAACAGAGAAATTCTACATCAGTGTCCTGTGTGTTGTGAAATGGGCTGGGGTCAGATGGTTGGTTCCAGTCAGCAGCAAGAGAGGAGGTAACAGGCTGAAGCTGTTTGTTTCTTTGGCTTTAGTTGTTTTTGTTGAACTTCACAGAATTCTTTTTGACTGTTTCATTAATATTGTTGTTAATGAATATCACTTTTTTGCACATAGTCTTGCCAGCATTTTTTAAAATTGTTTTAAATGTGTGAATCAGCAGTGATTTGTAATTTCCATTTCTAGATAAAATGTAAAACTTTTGCTACACAGTGTTTGTGTGTGTGTGTTGTGTGTGTCTGAGGTAGAGAGAGAGACAGCAATGAGGTGGAAACAGATGAGGCAGATGTCTGCTGGAACAGTTTTCCAATTAAAATGTCCCACCAGTCGGCAGCGAGACAGACAGCAGGACGACAGGCAGGCTGTTGTTATTGACATGATACTGACTGTTCTCTCACTGAGGTCAGTTCACACACACTGTGTGTGTGTGTGTATTCCTGTAGCCCCGGTAGTCTGTATGCTTCCACTGCCCATGGATGTGTGTGATGCATCTTTCCTGTGTAGTCGTGCCGAAGCTTGTTCTGCTGCAGGTCATCGGTGCACTGAACAGTTAGGATAATACAGGGATGTTCCAAAGATGTCAATACAAGGTTATATCAGACTTTCTTTTATCCCCCAGACATGTGGAGTGTCTGACTGCAATTAAACTCCACTGAGTAGAGTTAAAATTCTCAGTTGTCTTTCAAAGTTGAGGTATGAGACTGTGGGGGGGTTTCCAGACTGAATGGATAAATCACCCATCACAAGATGGGCCCAATAGCATCACAAGACAGACCCAGCCGTTGCAATTTCACTGTCTGGACACTATTAAAATTGGTGATGTTCACAAGGCTTGGTGAAGGGCAAAAATAGCAACATTTGCACCAGTGTTTATTGGTTCGTTTATATAATCCCACTGTGTGTATATTGATTATTACATCAGGAACACATTGAGTGTCTTTATTTATGCCGGTGTCACTGACCCCGTGGTGTCTGTTCCCCACAGAGCTCAGGGATGGAAGAGATGGTGTGGGAGCAGTACTCTGTCACTCTGCAGCGGGTGAGTTCATTCACTTAATGTGTGCTGGTAACAAAAAGGGAAACAGATGAACATCCTCCCATTCTCGGTCCAACTTTAAGTGTCTGCAACCCCACAGGTGAATTTATTAATTATCTCACAACATTTACATTCCTATGAGGTCAGTTCTGAAGACTGTTTATCCAGTTAAGTTATTTTCAGTTTATACGTCAACTCAGAAGGAGATGAAGTGTCTGTTGCTGCTGATACACAGCTGACTTACTGCAATTGCTAATGTATTAGCAACATTGTGCTTAAAATCACTACAAGCAATAACATCTCATAGCTCCCAGAGCAACCACATACTTGGAATAATGAAAAATGGCATCAATATAAGCGACATAATTAAGTGCAGAAAGTATACAGTAAAACCTGATCCCTACCGTTTGCCTGTAATAACTGGATAATGTAGTTTGGAGATATACTTATACTTAGTAGGAAGACTCATACAGACCTGTCAATCCATCCCCCATCAGTCTGTGTTAACTTAGGAAACTTCTGAGCATATTTTCAGAAGCTGAAACTGTGTATTTCTGCTGGAAGGTAACTGACAGCAGTTGAAGCAGAGTGTCACTGTAAGTCACATCCTGCCACTAATTCATCTCTCTTCTTCTGCAGGACTCTAAGATGGGTTTTGGTATTGCCGTGTCAGGCGGGCGTGACAACCCCAATGTGGACAATGGCGAGACGTCGATCATTGTCTCTGATGTGCTGCAGGGAGGACCAGCAGACGGATTACTATTGTACGTCTGTCCCACAGATTCCAGAATCATCCTTATTTTGAAGTGTTGGCTGCTGCTGACCTTAATGGCAGTGATAGAGCTGATAGAAAATGAGGAATATACTGTTGCGTTAGGGTCGAGTGGGTAGCGCCGTTTCCTCACAGCAAGAAAGTCACAGTTTCAAGGCCTTGAACTGGGACCTTTCTGTGTGGAGTTTGCATTTTCTCCCTGTGTCTGTGTTGGTTTTCTCCGGGTTCTCCGGCTTCCTCCCATAGTCCAAAGACATGCTGAGGTTAATTGGTGTGAGTGTGTGAGTGAATGGTCTCCACCTGTCTTGGGTGGATCCCTGCCTTTCGCCCACACAGAGTATGCTGAGAGTGGCTTGGACCCTAGTGAGCAAAAAGCGAATATAGAAAATGGATGGATGGACTGTTGCTGTATTCATTTTAGTATTGACTTTAAAAAAGGCCTTTAACATAACAGATAATAGATCATTAATGTGGAAACTCGAAAAGTATCAGAGGGGTAGAAAAGTCATGGCTTATTAATTTTCTTAAAAATGTGCAAATAAATAATGATCAACCCATCTTCCTAAAAGTCACAGGTGAAGTTGATCAATTTTAGGCAGTCAGATTTACTTTGAGTAAATAGCTGAGACAGAACTGCATTGTTTGTGAAAAGTTTAATTTTTCAGCATTGTTTATTATTTATTTGTTTTTGTTTTTTTTGTGTCCAGTGAGAATGATCGGGTGATTCTGGTCAACTCCGTCTCCATGGACAGCGTACCTCATTCTTTTGCTGTGCAGTCACTCCGGAAATGTGGAAAAGTGGCCAAGATAGTGAGTATAACAAAAAGAAACAACACTGTGTGCCCAGACTCACTAATAATCAACCACGGGTGGTAAAAATATGCTTATCCAAAAGTATAGATCCCTAAAAAAGAAGCAGAAAGTCCCTCATTCAAACTCCATTTGAGTAAAAGTACAAAGTATTTGATTTAAAATGTACTTAAGTACCAGAAATATAAATTAAATACTCAACTTAACTGTAAATAGCCATAAATAAGCAGAGCAAATATGCAATATTTAAAATGAATATGAATAACAATTGCACAATTGCGTGCGTGTGTGCTAGCAGCCTGGCAGCTCCTCTCTCCACTGTTGCAGCTGCAGCTCTAAAAGTAGCAGCACTTCTCTCCATGTGGACACTGGACTCATCTCTCTGCTCCTCAGTTAAATATAAAAGCCTGGCGTGAATCTCAGCTGCATGTTTAGTGAAGTTCTCTCACTGCTTTCTGAGAGTCAAAAATAGAAGCCTTTTAGTTAAAGTTTGTTCTTTTTTTAAAAAAATCTTTCTTTTGACATTTGTTCATATCATTTAACAACTGAAGAAAGAACACAGATGTCAGTTTTCTCTTCTGTCTTTTTTCTTTCTTTTTTTTTAACAAGGCAGAAGTACAAAAATGAAGCGTTGGATGGAACAAGCAGGATCTTTAACAGTTAACACTTTAACTCAAGGTTCACTTATTGAGCCTTCCAACACATCTCTTGGCCTTCATCAACATAGAGGTTGCTTGGTTTCTATGTTGGCTGTCATCCTCTGATAACAGAATGGAAAGAACAAATGGCAGCAATAAAATACAAATCTATGTGCTCAATCAGGAGAAACCAACATTCCTTCAAACTCCTTCTGTTTTTATTAAACTGCAAATTCTCAATCATTCCAGTTCATGATTCATGTATTATTATTATTTATTTTTACTATTTCTAAAGGGCAGTTTCACACAAGGCATCATTCAGTTTTGCCTCCAAAAACTGAGAATCTCATGATTCAATTTCAAGCTTGTTTATCATTAATGGTTTAAAAGTTTCCATGTGGTTTTCCTAAAACCACATGGAATGTGCCAGTTTTTGACATGAAATGTCAAAAGATTCATGTACAGTATTTTAAATATTTAATCCACCTAGAATACAATATAAAATTAGTTGATAGCATTTTTTTATTATTAAAATAGAATAGAATTAAACTATCTGGTACACCACATGACATTTTTGACTTTGTTCCATTATTTAAACTTTTTTCTTTCTTCTTCTTTTTTTTATACATTTTATCCTTTTATTTTCTACAAAAATGTGTGAATAAACTGATATGACATGAGTTAAAGTTTGTTTTGCTTGCTCATCAGACAGTGAAGAGACCTCGTAAGGTTGTCCACTCCATGAAATCCCCCCCTTCCCCGGGCAGAGATAGCCGGGACTACTCCCCCTCCACTCACTACTACGATGCCGACGACAACGGCTGGTACCGTGACGAAGGCCGGGACCACGCTTCTGACAGCAAAGGGTACCTGGAGGCCGAGTACAGGGGGAGGCGGGACTACAACCAGACGGGGAGGAGTCGCGGAAGGAGCCAGGAGAGATCCTCCCCCAGCCCCGACAGGTCCAGGAGGGACGGAAGCCGGGGACGAGCCCTGGACACCAGCGCAGACCGCCAGAGGTACTGCAGCCGAGGACGCAGCCCCGGGGACAGCTCCCACATGGAGGACAAGTACGAGCGAGGACAAGGAGGAGGAGGAAGAGGAGGGAGGTACAGGAGCAGGGACCAGCTTCATGATGACCCGCCATCCCCAGAACCTTCCAAAGAGCTGGAGCCTCTGGACAAACCTGTCAACGTCATGCTGGTGAAGAACAGACCCAACGAAGGTAAAACAGCAAGAGCTGATGCTTCCCAGCAGGATAGAACCAGTATCATGTCATTATCACCTTGAGTTGAGACAAAGGATTGATTTCTTGGGGAATCCATTTTTGAAATATGGCTGCTAAAATAAAGCTGTGAGCAGCAACAATCAGTTTTCAGGCTTCACAATGGTGTCAGGAAAGTCACTGAAGCAAGTTTAATCCAATCTCACACTTGTTTCACTTGCAAATATTTTGTGGTTGAAGTCTGACATTTTTTTGGATCTTGCTCATTTAGAGTAGAAATGTGTATCTCAGTTCCCTGAAGCTGGATACCAACATCAACATTACTATTTTTCCCCAATTACAATTGTATAAAATACATTTAAAAAGACATATTATGATATTAATGTTTAGTTTAGTGTTTCAGCTCCTTTGTGCTTTTACACACAAAGAAGTTTGACAACATAAAAATCAAACCTTTTTACAACTTCAAGTTGTCCGTTAACAACACAGTATCAATCAATAAAAATGTTTTAGCTCAGTCTCAGTGTGACCACAGTCTGTTCTTTCAGTTTATGTCTCACTCACTGTTTTTATTCACTTCCTGCAGCCGGTTGTGTTTGTACATGGCCACTAGTTATTTTAGAATAGCTTCTTAGCTTGGTGGGGACATAATAATACAGATACATTATTGGCTAATTGTCCAGGTTTATTTCAAAGTCCTTTAAGTTGTTTATTCTGCTCAAACCTCTCAAAATACAGCAGTAACGAGCAAATCCTCTGAACATCTCCGCTCACTAACATCAGTCCCATCTGGGTTTGAACTGACTGTTGTGTGTTGTATCATTTCTAGAGTACGGCCTACGTCTGGGGAGTCAGATCTTCATCAAACAGATGACCAGCACAGGCCTGGCTGCCAAGGACGGGAACCTGCAAGAAGGGGACATCATCCTCAAGGTACAAATCATCACAGAACAGCCTGGGAGCCTCCTTATTTGAGATGCACCTGTATACTATATCAATATAACCCAGTCTGTATAATGAGTACTTTTACTTTTGATCTTTTAGTACATTTTACTGATAATACTAAATGTACTTTTACTTGGGTGACATTTTCAATTCAGCAGTTGTACTTGTTATGGAGTATTTTTATTTATTTATTTTTTTTTATTTTTATCCATCAAATGAAACAATCTGAGAAAGGAAAATCACTCTTTCTGTGTGTGCGTATGTGTGTGTCTGTGTGCAGATCAATGGGACGGTAACAGAGAACCTATCTCTGCATGATGCCGGGAAACTGATCGAGAAGTCTCGGGGGAAGCTGCAGCTGGTGGTCCAGAGAGACCACCGTCAGATCCTGGTCCGCATCCCGCCTCTCGCTGACTCAGACTCTGATAACGATGGTGAGTCACTGAACAGACGTGATGCGGCGGTTACCGTGAATCCAACAGGGAGGTCAGCAGGTCAGCAGGTCACCGTGCGGTGTTTCCCACAGCCGTGGTTGTCTGGATACACCACAAAACGTAATGATGATATGATGATAAATGTTTGTAAGCTTGAGCTGCAATGATAACTGCAATATAAACATTGTGGTTCAAGCCAATTATACTGACACACACAGTTCACTGTAATGGAGCATGATATGCTGGTGATGGTAAATTTCTGGTCAAAAAGCAACCCAATGGAATTGTTGGCATCTTCAATATTTATTGCAAACTGTGCAGGGAAGAGTTTGCGTATCACAGAAGCAGCAACCCTATGATGCCATTTAAATGCAAAACATGTCACAGCAAGCACAGAAACCCTGGAGCTGTTGGCATCGCTGGTTCTGGTTCTGGTCCGAGTATAAACAAGCAGCCCAAACGTGAACAGACAGGCTTCATCAGGACCAAATTGAGAAGGTCAACATCGGAAACAATGATAAATTTCCCAGTGGTTGGTTATCAGTGGTTGAAGATAAGGGTTTGGAAAATGTACTACAGATAGTTACTAAAATTAATTTACAGTCATTCATTTACATTTTATTTGTAAAATGTTTCTGAATATTTCTCCTACTCCTTGTTCTATTTCAAGGTCATATTTATGACCCTCCAATAAACTGTGGCTGCTCTATGTTGGTGTAACCAGAGCCTGCATGTGGGAAGCACTGTATGTTGTGGTAGGTCCAGGTCAGCATGAGGTTTTTAGCTCATGTAGGATTATTATTAATTCCTTGTTACAAAAGCATTTGTATTTTCTGCTAGAGCTACTCTTATTCCCCCCCCCCCCCCCCCCCCCACACACACACACACACATACATACAAGGTTTAAAATATATGGCATTCAAAGGGTTAAAAATACCGCCTGAAAGAAGCAGTCTTGAGTTTCTGCTGCAGCTGTTAGCTTGTGTGTAGCTCTAAGAAGAGAGTGGTCAGCAGCGTGGGCTGACTGTAGGAAAAGCTTCAGCCCTTCTGAAATCTGACTAGAAACTGATCGTATTGATTTGAAATTGATCATCTTGACAAGCAAAAGCGATCCCTGTAATCGCTCCAAAGTGCAATCTTTGTCTGTGTTTTCTCTTGCAGATAATATGTCATACTTTTAGATGATGGACCGGAGACACAGCATGTGTAACAATCTGTTGCCTTTTTCTAAGCTGTAAAACGGCTGTGACACAACCAGACTAAGTTGTAAAGCTTTCACACCTTTTGCACTTCTCTTTATATACTGAATCTTTAAACTTTTTAATACATTATTCATTTCTGATCCTGAATAAATAAACTTATTTTAATCACTATGTACTTTGAATTGTGTGATTCATTAAGTGTAGTTGAGAAAACACTTTATAGGTAGTTAATATATAATAAGGCTCTAATAAGTCCTTGTAAGGTGATAATCAACATTATTATGCGTTAATGCATTATGTTTTATGCATTATGGTAATTAGTTATCACATAAATAATGCATAATTAATTATGAATAAGTGGATAATAACAGTTGATAAGTGGATAGTTAATTGTTAATGCATATTTAATCGTTAATTTGTGCATAAATAACTGTTAATACTGCATAATTAAATGCTATGTGGAGAGTAAACTGTTAATAATGCATAATTAACTGTTAAGTAATGCATAGTTATGTAGGTTAGCATTTTTACATGTTGACTAATGCTTATTAAAAGGACTTTAAGGAAGTTGAATAATACCAGTGAAAGAAGGTCATAAGTGAAAGATGGAGATTGATTCTTTAAATCATGCCATGTTTTTGCAGACAAAGGTTGATGGTTTATTTTTGTGAATACAGAGCGTTGCATGACAAAGCGTGGCTCGAAGTATGGGTAAGATGCTTGTTGAATTATCAGTGTAATAACATATTAATAATTTGTCCTAACAGTGTAGAAGTTCGCCGCTTTCTGTCCAGGTGGTATATCTGAACCTCTCAATTTCCCCCCTGTCTCATTTCATTCTGGCATTCTCACATCTCTGTGCATTAACAGGGTCTCTTTGCCTCACGGCTGTCTGTAACCTGGGGAGGGCTCTGTTGCTGCTGTTTGAAAACCATGCACCCATTGCTCTGTTTAAAATAATGCAAGAACCTTCTAACATACACAAACTATTCTAGGCTAGTTGCTCTCCTCCTTGCATGTAATATTCATCCCATATTTTTAAACTATTTCTTAAGAAATGTCTTGGAAGGACATTTGTATTTTGGGTTTAGCTATATGGCGAAATACAAAGGACAAAGTTCTCAGATAACACAGAAAAGGTAACCAAACAGATGAGTTTATTTCTGAGTAAATATTTCTTCTTGGAATTTCTCATTCTCAAATTAATTCAAAATTCTACCAACAGAGCAGATATATCATAAGATAAAACACTTAGGATGTTATCAGTGGATTGACTGTTTGTGGTCAATGGTTGTGATCAGTGTTGGGGGTAACGAGTTACAAAGTAACGGATTACAGTAACGATATTACCATCACGGGTAACAAAGTGCAGTAACGCATTACACTCAAAATATCAGTAACTACACTACTTTACTAAACTTTAGGAACGTGCTTTCGTGCGTTACCCAAACCACTCTTGTCGGTCTAAAAAGTTCTAATATGTTTTAGTGGTGCATGCATCCTGTCGTTGGACCTGCCTGAGGGAGAATGGAGGACACAGAGAGGGAGGCAGGGGGATTCAGGCAGTGGCGATACTCGCACTATTTTGACTTTATTGCTAGAAAGGACAAAAACATTAGAGTGAAATGCACTCTATGTCCAGGTGAGCGGTATCTTTCAACTGCTGCCAACTCAATTTATGTGATTTTTTTTAAATGTATAAAGACTTTTACTGATACTTGAAAATAAAGTGATGAAAAGGCTATGATATTTGTCCATCCATGCGGTAACTAACACATTAACATTTGCTTAAAAAAAAATGGAAAGTAAAGTAACTAGTAGTGAAGTTACTTTTCAAATGCAGTAACTAGTAAAGTAACGTAGTTACAAATTTCACAAGTAACTAGTAACTTGTAACTACCCCAACACTGGTTGTGATATTAATTGTGTTATTAATAACCGACACAATCTAGCAAACATAGTGATTCTGACCTGGAAGTGACATAGTTCAGATGATTATGACTGTGACATCAGGAGATTAAAATTGTGACCTCTAACCCTTAACCATTATATGTTTCTAACCTTTGCCAAAGGTTTTTTTGTACCTGAACCTGACCAGGCCTTAACCACAGTCTTGCCACAGAGTAAAACATTATTATGTCAGATAGCAGCATATAACCTCATATTCCAATTATTATTAATGAATATTGGAATAATAATAAGGGATATCAGATATAGACCTACTGGCATTTATAATACATTCAATCCACTGATAACATTTCAAACTGGTGACATTCCTCCCACTCACTGGAATGCACATGGAAGTTTTAAATGTTCAGTCTATCCACATTACAAAAACATACTTTCTGTGTTGGCTATTGTGGTTAATGATCTGGATGTGTGCATGCTTTGGCAGGAGATAAGTGCTTTTCAACTCGAAATAAACAGGTGCAGCTCTGCCTCACTGCAGTACTGACTAACAAATAAAACTTTGTCACAGTTAGAAATACACACATACCTGGGACTGTAAAGCAACGAACCATCACTTCACTGGTGCTACACTTCCTGTTGTGACTAGCACTTAGTGTGACCTGTCCACTGTCCGTGAATAATACATAAAACTACATTAAAAGTTTCTACCAGCAGTTGAAATGATGATTACACCCAACAATATGACATTTTTGAAACCATAATGAGGATTTAGTTATTAAAAGTCTGTCATCCAGCTAAAAATGTTGAATGTAGATGGTTGAGATGGTTAGATGTACAGTATATGACAGTGAAAAGGCTGTAGACGACTATCTTTTACAGTTCTATGAAAATGTTTGACAAATGATGTCATTTGGTTATTGGTTTAAGTTAAACGATGTACACACATCCTCAATAAGATATTTAAATAACAGTATGTTCAGCAAATATTAACACATCAGTGCTTTGGCATTAAACTCTTTTACCTTGTCCTTGTCCAATGATAGGATAGAAATAGATAGTGTTTACATCTTTTAAATTAAAAATACCACAGTATGTTTTTGTCAAGAGCTGCTCAAGTATTTCTTTATTTTTTATGTATGACTTTTTTATTGGTATGTCTAGTGAAACTCGTAAAGTGCTTTTTTCTACAGAGCAGCTACAGAGAGCATATTAATCAGCCAAGTTGCATTTGAGCCTTTAAGAGAAGACGTGTAAAATTATTCTGCCAAGTAATAATCCTAAAAAAAACATCCGTGGTCATGAATGTGGCATGGGTCTTAAAAATAAAATTAAAAGGGTTCACCCTCTTATTAAATTTGCTCGACACATTAAAAAAAAGTCCTAATACAAGGGAAAAAATCAGGTTGGAATCCACAGCTGTCCAATGTGTCCTATAGTCGTAAAAGATATCTCATTGTTGCGGATTACAGTGATGGATTGACGGGTAGACAGAGTAGCCTACAGTGCTGTGTTCTGATTGGTTCTGTCACGTGAAGGCTATATTTCTGAACATTTATATCAACACACCGTCCATGTGACACTCAAACTTGGTGCGATGACATGAATCCAAATGATTGATGTTATTTATTTGGCCGGTCCTCTCCCATATCAGGTTTGACACATCATCCTCATGCTTCTCTTCTTTTCTATTATCCACTTCCCTTACAGCCTGCATGCAGAATGTCTCTCTAACTCTAATCAAACTAATCGTCACATACTGGATTGTCCCTGGTGAAACACAGCTGTGCCAGACCCCCAGCTAACCAGCTCCCTCCTCCTCTCGGACATCGAAGTCAGATGTTTTCAGTGATTTGAATGTTTGTTATCAGTGGTTATCAGACTCATAGATGCAGTTTAGAAATGGTCTGTTATACCTGCAAGAAGGTTCAGAAAGTCTTTATCATCCAGTGATTGTTTTGACCTAAACAATAATCCTTTCCTGTCCCTGACCAAGTGGTTTTGTGTCTAAATATAATTCGACCTTAACCACAGCCATAAAACATAATTATTCTGTAATATAGCAGGATATTATGGTTCTATTCCAGTGGGATGATAAAATCCTTCTAGCCAATGTAGGAGGCTTCTTCTAACCCATATCTACGAGTCTGATAACCAACGATAACACATGGAATCTAGTGATAACATTCGAAACAGGTGTCTCTGACCTCTAACTTTTCCCAAATAGAAGGTGAAAATGATCTGGCTAAAAAGCCAAGAAGGAATCCTGCAGGAGTGTCGTTGCTCACTGGTGAAGGGGTTTGTCATGGTGCGTGGTTTTCTGAGGGACAGACTTTTTGCTACTTTTTATTCGCTGTGTTTTATGTGGTTGGTTCACTTGTTTGTTCTCCTTAAACTCTTGGTCCTCAAAAGCTTCTTTTGTTTCTGGTGTGGTGGTGTACAGGCTTCTTTCAAAGCTTCCATCAGCCTCCCTCTTCTTCCCTCCCTCCTCTTCTGAGCAGTGTACTGAGTGCCACAGTCTGTTAGATAAAAGCAGTTGAATCAAAGACTGCCACAATGTTCATTTCAAATGAAAAACAACATCACAGGAACTGAAAGCCAGGCTGTCTCTTTGAGCTGTCTGAGTAAACTCATTCTGGTCCACAGCAACCTGCTTGTTTGTGGATTACAAAGTAGTGTAGATAATCCCTGGAGATAAGGAGACCTCACACTGAATCCTTCATAGAAAGCATTTCTTGAAAGTTTCTAAACTTGAATTTGGGATCCAGCCCAAAATGTAAATTGTAATTGGTTGGCCCTCCACTGATAAACAAACAAACAGACAAATGACACCAAAAACAAAATGTCCTTGGCAGGTAAAGGTAAAATGGTAAAAATAGAAGGTAAAAATAAAATAGATAAAAAGGAGAGAAATGCTGGTGATGTAGTGTTACAGTAGTTTAATATAGGCTGATTCCTGATATGTGATGGACAGATTTGCAGTGTTTTGAGGGTACAATGTACATGTGTGCAGTGATAAATATACTGTATATCTGTAGGCCTATATACACTAAATAAAATAGGAACCAGGACAGATCCCAGAGGCACACCATGAGACAGAATTGAGACAAGTTGTTAGGAAAGTATTGGATGAACTTACTGATGGCACCAAAATCAATACCTCCTTAGCGTGGAACCAGTGGAACCAGTGGAACCAGTATCTAAACACTTGGTTGTGCACAAATCTCAACATCAGTGCTGTTTATTACTGGTGATTTCTGGGCTATAACTTAAGCATGTTTACGGGCTGCTTTTATCTGGAGTACAGAGCTGTGGCACCAAAATTTGTCCACATAATTCCTTAGAAACATCTGTAATAATCTCCTCACTCTGTCCCAGGGGTTAAATTGCTGGTGTTGGGGCTTCCTGGTACTGGTGGTGGAGGTGTTGGCAAGCAGAGTGGCTGGGGGGTGGGGCTTTAGCTCGAATAAGTACTGCTGTGTCTAACTGTCTGTCTGTCTGTCTGTCTGTCTGTTTACTGTCTATCAGACATATCAGAGATGGAGTCATACCATTCCTACTCCCCTCCAGAGGAGAGGAGGTCCCGCCAGTCTGACCTGTCCTCCCACTCTTCCAATGAAAGAGACAACCCCAGGTAGGATGCATTGAATTGAATGCAGCAAAATCCTACTGTTGAGACACTTGAAACAATTTACTTTCTCCCTGCTTGAGACTTGACTTCAGACTTTCTTTGATGAACTTAACCTAACATGTATGATTCCTACTGCGAACCTGTCTGCGTCCTAAGCTAAAAAAACCTAATTTAGTACGTTGTATTCAGGATCCACCATTTTCAAATATTATCAGCCCATTAAACAGCTATTATCAGTCATTTCAGCCCAGTTAGGAGAGGGCTGCTACTAGTAGGTTCATATCAACCCATTGGAACAGGACTTTCATATAATAGAATAATGATGTTTTATGATCTGACAACACTGTGGTTAAGGTCTGGTTAGGGTTTGGCACAAAAAATAGGTTAGGTTTAGGAAAAGATCATGATTTGGGTTAAAATATTACTTCAAACATAACTTTTGCAACTGGGCCTCTCCTACCAATGGATGATAACTACCACCTGAACCTAGCAGGTGTAGCAGAACCTTTTTAACCCATATGTGTGACTCTAATAACCACCGATAACATCTGGAGTGGGTGCAGGATCAGGTGCAGGTCATTTAGAGTCTCTCATCCTGCCTGTGTCTGACAGGGAAGACCCAATAAGGACGTCCAAGATGTCAGCCATGGCTTCACCATTCAGAGTACCTGAAGACCCTTCGGCCTCAGCGGAGATGGACAGAAACATGCCGCATGTAGAGGAGCCTCCAGGTTATCATTCTCCACACAATCAAGGATGGGTTCACAATGTTTCCATGTCGGTCTTAGAACAGTCAGGGGTCCACGAACAGTCAACAGTTTACATGTTCATCTGGATACCTGTTGTTTTAAATTGTGAAACCAGTCAAACAACGAAATTAAAACTCTGAATCTAACAAAATCAATACAAATAGATTTGGATTTTGTTCCCTCCAGTCGCTGTAACAAACACGCCCAAGATTCTCCTCCGACCGAGTCCTGAAGATGAAAAAATATACGGGTGAGTTAATTGCCTTTCCTGTTACCAGTAGCTGGTAGTGCACTACTACTAACACACATGGCAAGTTGTGTAACATTAGTTATATAGATAATTATAGACTATATTTGGACATTAGTCATTAGGGATATGTAGATAGTGCGAACCATGATTGATGATCACTAATGGCAGCACGTTGGCTTCCTGCAGGCCAAACACAGTAATGGTGAATTTCCAGAAGGGAGACAGTGTCGGGCTGCGGCTGGCAGGAGGAAATGATGTCGGCATTTTCATCGCTGGTGTTCAAGAGGGCAGTCCTGCTGAGGAAGAAGGCCTTCGCATTGGAGACCAGATTTTAAAGGTAGAGAAACAATCATAAAAACACCATTTCTTTCTACTGGAACCAGTTTTTTTTCTGAGGTTGGTGTACTTTTTTAATTATTTGCAATGGGATTATCACTCTGCTACAAATGCCTGGAGCACAACGAGATGTTAAGCATCTTTTGTGCTCTGACAATGCACATTTAGTTTCTTTTTCTGGTTGTTGACGAGCTGCAATGCGCTCGTCACTGTTATTTTTACCCAGATGTGCAATTAAACATCACATCCTGCAAGATAAAATGACAGAAAAGCTACAGTCTTCCCTTCATCCAGAGTGAGGGTTAGGGCCTAACCTTGTGCCCATAGATTTAATATAATTTATGTCAGCATTATTTCTTCTGCAGGTATTCTATATCATAACAACTGAAGCATCTCAGCTGATGTTGTGGTTTGTGTCCTGCAGGTGAACAATGTGGATTTTCAAGGTGTGGTGCGAGAGGAGGCTGTTCTCTTCCTGTTGGAGATTCCTAAAGGAGAAGTGGTCACCATCCTGGCCCAGAGCAAACCTGATGGTAAAACTTTCCTCCAGAAACACCAAACCACCCTAGAACATAGTTCCTAGGAACACAATAATGAATTAATTAAATTAACACAATGTTTCACTGACTAACTGAGCACTTTCATTCTTTTCAGTTGAGGGATTCTCATTACTGCTGCCTTCTCTCAACCGAAATGTACAAACATTAAATCTGAAAATTTAATTGGTCTATTTCCATGAAGTTTAATGAGCACATTCCAGCTTCCACACTGCAAAACATGAACTCTTATGGGGTGAAAATGTTTTTGGTACAATTAGTCCAACATCGAGACAAATTATCTTGAACTTTCTTATTCCATTGGCAGATAGATTTGCTTATTTAATTGTTTTTCTTCTTGATTTTTGTTAAAAAAACATCCTTTTTTTAACTTTTTATTTCATATTTTTGTCTTCATCATGATGTTGTTTTTTATCTAATATTGTTAAATATATCTTTTTTAAAAAACACAAGATTGAATTGACAAAAATCAAATAAAAAATTTAAATAAGAACAATAATCTGCCAATAGAATAGATAAATAATAAAAATGATAATTTAAATCAAGATAGTTCTACTCAATATTGGATCAATTCTACCAAAAACAAGATATTTTCACTTGTTAAGATTTCATTTACTACTTAGTAAAATAGTGAAATTCTTCACACCTTGATGTAAAATCTCTTATTCCTCTTAGTTGTGGAGTTCTAATATCACCCTAAAATTAAAAATACATCAATAAGTCACAGCATGACCCTGGGAGATAGTGTTATTTGTCTGCAATGCATGGTATCTATGCCTGTCTCGACTACTGAGAATCTGATTCACTTTACACTCGACGGGTATGTTGCTGGGGGCCCAAGGAAGTGCAGTGTCGCTTATGAAGCTTATATAACAGAAATACTTTACATTTTAGGTTATAGATTTTGAACTGTCCCAGACAACCTATCCATATAAGCCTGTTTGCACGCTAAATCAACACATTTCCTATAAATACTGAGAATCACCTAATTCTGTTCCAAACATCTCTGGACCAAGCTGGAAAAATGTATTATTATATATTTTTGTTTTGTTATAGATGACTTCAAATTTGCTTAAATACTGTGGCCAGAGCTTATGTTACAAAAACATTTACAATCATATTTACATGATTACACTGTAATTGTAATCTAATTTATTGGACATATGTACTATGATGGCCAATAGGTGATGCTGAAGCAGCATCTTGTATCTATAAATGATTTGATCTCTAGAAGTAGCTCTGAATGAACCATTCACCTGACAAAGCTGCAAATAACTCCCAACGGGCACAGTACTAGTTGTCCTAATTCTGAGTGCATGAAGAGACATTTTGAACAGAAAATATTTATAGCAAGGACATAAATTATTTAGTTACTTTAAGCAAAACAACCAATCAAGAACGACTTACTCCGAGTGTCCAATTGTCTGAAATTGTGGCTCATTGTAAAACACAGGTTTCACCAAAAACTATATAAATAATGTTGGTTTGAATGAGTGAACTCCCATCTTGAAGCTGCAAGTTTGCATTTTGATCATTTCCATCTTGGATTTTGTGCAATTAATGCCTATGATTAATGCAAAGTTTAGTTAGCAAAATACAGGATTAAAACCATTAGAACCATAGCACTTACTGGAAACTTGCCAATGCAACGTAGCAACACCCTAAAACTTACCATGCATTGTATTATCTAAAAGGGGCTATAAATTTACTAAATGAACATCAGTGCTGTGTTGGAGAAGACTTCAAAGTAGTGAATGAGACTACAAACACATTAGGATGCGTGTACTGAGGTAAAAAATTAAATGAGTAGTTTGTTATAAACTTCTTGGGCTTCACAAGAGTAGCAGGTTAAATGAAAATCACAATCTGGCTTAATAGATGGAAGTTAAAATAATAATGCGAAGGACGTTTGTCTTTTATCAGTAAAACCCATATAACATAGTCAACAGATGTATTTTACAGTTCTATGTTATGTTTTGCTTTTTGCAGGGAATTAAAAATTTTCTTAATTAAAAATCACCAGGCTCACTCAACCTACTCCCCAACATGGTTTTGCATCATGGGTTTAGCTCCACCAAATGTGGTTGGTGCATTGATTGATTGATTCCTATAGAAAAGTCGAAACCTTAAGTAGATTTTTTAATGATTGGCCAAGTGAAGGTGTTTTGGACTGTTATATAGTCTGAATAGACAAATTGTACATTAGGTAAGCCATGGGCGTACATTGAAATGAGAGACATGCAGTTATTGTAAGAAAAAGGCTACAATTATGTTGAAAGCTTTGATGTCAATCTACATATCAGTTTTGAAATTGTTAATAGGCTATGTAAAATGAGTTTAGGCGCAGATTCGGTTCTGTTATGTGATAGTGCTGGGATTTAGGATAGCGCCATGATACATAGGTCTATAGGATTTAAACTGTTTGTGGCATGAATGCCTTTATTATATAGTAGCCACATGGGCAGTAATGGGAGAGAGAGAGTGGGGGGAGACATGCAGCAAAGGACTTCTCTGGCCGGACTCGAACCGGGGTCTACAGCTTAAGAAAAAAGGTGCTTTAAGTCAAGCGTTGTACCACTACAGCACCACAACACACTAGGGATTTTAACTTTTATTTGTTACAAATGCTGTTTTGAATATTTATCCAAAAAATATCCATGAAGAAAAGATACATAACATCATGCCAAATGCAGCTATATCTGAAAGCTGAGGTTGATCTGACAAGCAGTAAGAGACACATGAACCAGATGCTCTTTGCTTTTATAGATAGATGCGAACAAGAAATTATAAGAGGGTTGCCAGACCAGACTATTAGTATAGTCTACTCTGACTATATGAGACTGCAGACAGGTAGTGGAGTCACACAGTATTGAGGGGCGACACACCTGCATGTGGAAAAATATAGAAAAACCCTTTAACTGTAACATAACAGGTTTAGATGACCAGTGCCAGCGTTCTATCATTTGATTGATTGAATGTGTCATGAGGAGAAATGCTTGAATGCTAGAGGCTTTGATTGAGTGCAGGCTCGTGAAATAACCCAGAACACAGAGTATGGTGTCACAATGATCTGCCAGCTGTCACACTCACACTTCAGGACCACAGTCTCTCTCTCTTTCTGCCATTTTCATGTAATGATGGAGACACCAGCTTGGTCCCCTGAGGCTCTGAGACCACATTAGTCTAGTTTTGGTTCAACCAACCGTGGCACACATGAACACAAGCTGACCCTCACAGATCCACTCAAGAACATTTGGGTGAGACAGAGCAGCACAGGCGATGTTATGTAATGCACACATTGGGCTCCTTGAGCTTGTGGCACAGGAAAAGGGGCTTCAGCCTTTTTATTGAGAAAAAAAAATCTATGAAGCAAAAACAATGAAGCTGAGCACCAAGCTGACATGAGAACGGTGATTGTTCCCTGCTCAATGGCAACAGTCAAAGTTGTTAGAGCAGTAAATGGCTCTCACATAAATGTAACCAGATTAAAATATCTGGTTCCCAAAACATTCTGGGAACAGTTGTTTTTGGTTCTGGGAACGTTCATGCATAACATTCCCTAGATGTTAAAATGGCAAGTTTTTCAGATGAATAACAATGGTTCGGTTTCAAGAATGTTTTGGAAAAGTTACTTGAACATTAATGTTCTCTAGAAGTTAGCTTTGGGAAAGCTTTGTTGATCCTAACAAGGAACCTGGAAGGAAAATTCCAGGAATGTTATTTGTTAGTTGTGGCTGAAGTGCCTAAACCTGCACTTCTGCAAATGGCTACTTGCAGCTTCAAAATAACCAAAGACCCCTTTGTCAAAATAGCTAAAATTACAGCAGAAACAAGCATGTTTCCAGCTTGGTACAAACATGACAATGATTGTAAAGTGTGCTTCCCAAAACATCAACAATACTCTTCTAACCCTCAGGAACAGGGAAATGCATTGATGCAACACCTGAAATAACTTTTGAAAGCTCTGTTGATGTAATAGTCAACAAATTATAGATATTGTGAATTTCAATTGTGAATTGGAATAAATGAGAATCACACTTTTTTCAATTTTTTTTCTTCTTTCAGTTTAGATGAAGAGGTATTCTCATATTATCAATTAAAAAGGCCCAGAACAAAATCCAATAAATGTCTGTAACTCACTAAGGAAAATGTGTATTTGCACCGAACTTCACATAATGTTCCAGAACATTTAAGCACAAGTTTTAACATTGAAAGGAATGAAATTCCCTCTTTGACTCTCTTTTCACAGGATGTTTTTTATGTCAAAAAATGTTATTTTTAACACAAAGATAATACATGATGTAACTCTACACTGCAGCAAAGGAGGAGCAGCTTTCCCTGAATCATATAATGTAGAACACTTGATTCTGACTGAAAAAAATCTCAGAACTGGCAAAAAATATAAAACTATATGCACACTTTATTTTCTCTTTGTACTGTTGGCTTAAGATAAATTTTAGCTGTGTGACTCAATTTTATAATTACTCTTATTAGTGACTAAGAATTTAGCAAAACCTTTAAGCAAACTTAATTCTGGAATTATGCGTCCAGTGAAGTAGCATTACTTCAGGGTTTGTAGTCTTTTGGAAGAACACTCAGAAGGGTTATATAAGGTGAAACCTTTGTTTTATGTGTTTTATCTATGTGAGTGTGTGATTAGAGTTGACTGAATATTATGCTTTTTGTCTTATTCTGTTGTGGCCACAGAAGCCTTGCGTGTGCAGCTGTGGATTGTAGTCGGTGTGACTGTTGCTCCTTCTGGGTCAGCGCTCTGTCAGCCCACACATATCACATCAGGAGTCCCTGCAAAAGCCTGGAGCAGGCTGTGAAGTGCATACCATGCAACATTCAGGCAAATATCTGCTTTTTGCAGATGAACATGATTGTGTAAATGAGAGCGCATGGGGCCATTCTTCTGCAACAATATCAAAATAATTTCAGTTCAGAGGTCACACGCACAGTACTGGCTCTATGGAGCTTTCGGCCTTACCTCATGGTCTTTATTCAGCCGATGGAAATGCTCCAGGCTCCGGTCACGTGAGCAAAGTGTGAGTCAGCACACAAAATGCTTCAAATTAAACCAACGGACACATGGGCTGACCATGTGACCAAAGAACCACACAGAAGGAGTGTTTTCTAATCTCCTGCCTTGTTCAGCAGCAGGACATGATGTGTCTGTACTTTAACACAGATATATTATGTTATATTATAATAATGATGTCTTTTACTTGACTGCGATTATTTGAAATGGCTGAACTGCAAAATCAAGATTTTAAAAAAATATTATTTTTAATTTGCCTAGTAAAGGAAAATAATACATACAATATCAAACAATTTAATGACACTGCAACACAAATAACAAACTAAAACTATACAACAAAAACAATATAAATTAGTGAAAATACAAGACAAAATAAAACTAGGATCGCCTCACTAATTGCCCCACAGAAAGAAGCTCGCAAATTCAAGACCCTGGGACCTTTCTGTGTGGAGTACCCTGTGTCTGCGTGGGTTTTCTCCAGCTTCCTCCCACAGTCTCAACACATGCTGAGGTTAATTGGAGACTCTAAATAGCCCCTATGTGCCCCAGCAGATCCCCTTGACTCTAGTGAGGAATAAGCAGGTATAGAAAATGACTGACAATAATTATTAACAATATTGTGTTAATGAAGAAAATATTTCTTTTTATTTTAGGGAAAATCAGAAAAAAAATGTTAAAGTCAATCTATCCTTTTGCTTCTACTGTATATGAGACAGTAAACTCATCCACCTCAATATTAGACAAATTTTTCAATCGTTACACATTGCTGTTAATCAATCAATCACCTTTATTTGACACATGAGATGGTGAGATGAGATGAGAGGGTGTGACAGTGTAGTGACGAACCATTGGGAGTTGAGTCACTGTCTGACTAACAGTCCTTTAAAGTAATTTTTGGATGCACAGATTTTTATAGACGTGGTGACGTAGTTCTTAATTTTCAGTATTGTTCGCAGGAGGAGGGTTGCCTCCACTGTTTGCCACCACTGTTAAATGGAGATTTTAATCATAACTTCTCGATGTTTTTTTACCAGATGTCTCATTATACAGTGACTCAAGGAGATCCCTGCTGGAAGTCACGCATTGTAACAGTTGTACAATGTGTCTGATAATGGGGTGGATGCATTTACATGTTGAAGTGAAGTGATGCCTTGTGCATTAGTCAGACTCAACACAGCGGTGTTGCACTGGGGTGAGATGAGATACAATAAGATAACAGTTGGAAATCTGTTTAAAGTTTAAGTCTAAGATGTTACGCTTACTACAAATGCTACAAATACATCCTCTCAATTCATATAGGTTACTGCTCAAATCAAACGTCCCTGTTTAACCATGGAGACTGTGGAGAGAAAACCATCCGATACTGTTTCTCTCTTCACTGATCCTCTATTTTAAACAGGGAATTAGACTAGTGTCCAAGATGATCTTGAGGCTGTTTCGTTGATCTGGTTACATCTGTGTTATTCAGAGAAATCAGCTGTTGTAGGTTTGAACTGTGTCGTTCACCTGCAGTAGAGAACATATGAAAATCTCAGGTTCCGATTCTTGTGAGCTGTCTTTCCCTTGCTCTTTCTTTATCTCTCGCTTTTCTTTCCATCCCTCTAGTCTATAACGATATCTTGGTGTCTGGGCGTGGAGACTCCTTCTTCATTCGGACCCACTTTGAGTACGAGAAAGAAACTCCTCAGAGCCTGGCCTTCAGCCGGGGAGTCATCTTCAAGGTGGTGGACACCCTGTACGATGGCAAGCTCGGCAACTGGCTCGCTATCCGTGTTGGGAAGGACAAGCAGCTGCTAGAGAAGGGAATCATTCCCAACAAGAGCAGGTAGGAGACTGTGGCCTTGGAGCTGTTTAGATCATCTAACCTGCTGTCTGATGGACAAATCAAAGGGGGGGGGGGGGGGGGGGTTGGAATATTGAGTAAAACTCTTAAAGTACTAGGAGACAGTTGCAGAAAGCACGTTCAAATTTACTTAAAATAAAATCAGTTGCACAAAACACCCTGAAGCTTTCTCCTTTATCTTATTAGTCTTATGCTGAAAGAATTCCTTAGCCTTAGCGACCAAAGAACTTAAGCAATAAAAGTATGGGGAAAAACCTAAAGCACCTCTGACTCAATCTTTACTGTAACATAGCACCATATATGGAGATAAATGAATAAAATATGCTCATCCTGAGAAGAGTGTTCTGCCACTGGGAGAATCTAATCTATTTAATCTGTAACATTCTAACCAATAACCAGCAGGATGCATGGATGTTGTCAGCCTTGTGCTACTTTCATTTGCAGTAGAGCTATAATCAAAGTGGGAGCCCAGCTAACAGGGTACAGCAGTGCACTTTGGATATTGTTCATTCCATTTCTGACATTGTGACATTTAATCCGTAACTATTACAGATGAAATGTCTGATTATGCGGATGGAGGAGATGTCTTCCTGCTGTCTCGTGTTCATGTTGTATGTTGTTGTTGTGTAGGCATTTGGTTGCTTTCCGGTACTAAGTCTTTCTTAAAATGTGACATTTTTATCATTGTCTCATGGTCACTTGAAAGGCTTATAAATATTAAGTTGAAATTTTGTTGAAATTCGTTGAAAAACTACATTAATATGTAATAAGTTGTGAAACATAACTCACAGCAGCTATAAAATATCCCAACATAACATAATCATAATCATTAAACATGGTCCAGCTTCAATTGACAGTTCAGGCTGGATGCAAAACCTGGACCGATGCTCCTCTCACCTCCCCACCTGTTCTGTGATTTGTGATGTCACTGATTTTTTTTTTTGTGTCAGCAGACTTTAAATCACGTCCTGAAAAGAGGTCTCAGCTTTAGGAAAGCCTCAAATGACTCTGAGCATCTCCACCACTGGCTGGTGGATCAGAGAGGTCTGTCCTGGCCTCGGACCAGCTGCTGACTCTCTGAAAACACCAGCTGTCACATGCAGTGAACCTTCCTACACTCATCCTTTCATCTCTGCTTCTATCCTTCTCTCCATCAAAACATCCTATAGCTTCATCCACCTGCCTCCATCCCTTTAATCTCTAATTCTATTCCTTACTTACTGCTTTTCAATGTCATGCAGCTTTGTGCATATGCAGAGTTTCTGGGTTTCACGTGTGTCTGCTTCACTGTCTGCAAAGAGTGAATGTTTCAAATCCAACACAGAGGCTTTAAAATGAGTAATTAGTGCTCCACATCACGTCTAATGTCATGTGTTGTGTACCAGCCAGCCTGCAGTCAGTCAGTCAAAGTGACAGCCTCGAGTGAGGTTGAGGTCACCATGACGACCCGTGCAGTGTGACTGCTGTGTGACTGTGACGTGCATGTGGAAAATGAACCCTGCAGATCCACACAATCAGCCTCATGTCAGCGTGTACATCGAGCGAGTTTGACAACCTGAGGTCACATTAGGGGAAAAAAGAAACCAAACGAAATAGAAGGTCACTCTATAAATAACTGTGGAGTGTTTGTTTGTGTAACACTGCCAAGTGTGAACAGTTTTCCTCTCATCCTCTGCGTCACTCTCATTAAAAAATCAGCTTTCACTGGAGCAATGTAAATTACACTAATTGGCCCGAAACATCTCTTGTAATTACAGGTCAGAGCCGGAGCAGTGAGAGAACATGTTTTGTGTTAAGAATATATTACACTGTACATTCCCCCCATGACTACTTTAGGATGCCTGCAGATGATTAAAATAAAAATAGAACATAGACTCACTCAGAGAGTTTTAGCTTCACCAAGGTCAAAGGTCAATGTTCTGTCTGATATACAGATGTGCAGCATAATCAATATGTGTCTATATTTCCAAAACTATCAGGATATTTCTATCTGAATCACCAGCAAAGCACCACCTGCTCATTCAACTATTAACATTCCATTGACCAGCAGGAGCCACTAGTAGCCACTAAAACAATGGTTAAGTAGGATCCGCCCAGAAATGTAAAGAATTCAACATTGACTAGTTCTACACCTCGACTACCAAGTTTCACTAGAATCAGTCCGGGAGTTTTTTTATGATCCTGTTCACAGATTAACAAACAAACAAACAAACAAAAACTCCTCATGGATGTAATCACAATATGCCTGACATTGAAATCACTTTATCTAGCGCCAAGGCTATGGCCCCTTTTGGTGGGAAGAATCCTCACGTCAGGTCACTTCTATCGTGGCCTCCCTGCACTGGCTTCCTATGTCTTTCAGGATGCATTTCAAGGTCCTTGTGTTCACTTACAGAGCTTTGCATGGTCATATATGACCTTCTTCACCCCTGTGTGAACTAGTCTGGGTTATTGTGGCGAGACTGAAAGCTAAAGGTGACAAAACCTTTTAAACATGCTCCCCCAGGTCTTACAAGCCTCAGCCTGGACATTTTTAAATGGCAGCTAAAAACCCAACTTTACAAGCAGAATTTTAATTCATCTTAGTTAAAGTTTTAGTTACTTACATACTTTACATAACTGGGGAAACATGAAAATGCAGAAAATCTGTTGTGTAGCAGGTTGTAAAACACCCTGTGTAAAACACTTAGCCTGATGCTACCTGCTGATTCATCACGTGTGGATGTCCAGATAAACAATGTTGTGAGAGATACTGTTAAAATTTTCCATTGCTATATATTGAATACTGAAAAATAAAGGTAATTTCTAACAGATTACTCATTATTACTCTTTATTCTAAATACTTTGGAATACTTCAAATTTTAAAATAGGTCTTGTTTCAGGAGTCTTAGGACAAGCAACGTGGATGATTTTTAATTCACATCTATTTTGTATGTTCTATAATGAGGCTTATTTTAGTAAAAAATTTTACTTTTTATATATTGAAGTTCCTTTGTCGGCAATATATTTTAAAAGCAAACTTATTGATGACATTTGGGGAATAAAATTGCCATTGGTCAGTCAGTCAACTTAGTTTTTGTTTGACCAAACACTCAAACTCTAGTCTGTATAACTGTTTGATGCACAACACCTACAGTAATTGGAAGTATTTCTCCTTTCTGTCAGAGCGGAGCAGATGGCCAGTGTCCAGAGCTCTCATAAAGTTGTGGCGGGTGACCGAGCTGACTTCTGGCGACTGCGAGGCCAGCGTTCCGTGAAGAGGAAGGACCTGAGGAAGAGCCGGGAGAACCTGAGCAGTCAGACACTGGCCACCCGCTTCCCAGCCTACGAACGGGTGGTGCTCCGAGAAGGTAGGGAAGCAACTAACCCGCATCTCTGTTCATTATTGGCGATTGGCTTGTTTACTGGAAAAATGACATCATCTTAACATTTAGAGCAGAGGAGTCAAATTCAAATTAGTTCATGGTCCACATACGATGCTATTTGATCTTAAGTGGGCTCGACCAGTAAAAATAAACATGTAAAAAACCTACACATTTCTGCTTTTTATGCAAAGAAATACCTTATAAAATGTAAACAATTAATTAACCTATTATATGTAATCAATTAACAAAACATGAGAGATGACATAAGAAAAAATATGAAATGAATGAAATTTTAACAGGTAAAAATATCTTGTTTTGGTACAATATTGAATAGGATTATCTTGAAATATTCTCCATTGGCAGATAATTTGCTTATTTAAAGTTGTTTTTTATCTTGAGCTTGATCAGTTAAGTCTTCTCAATCAGGTCAAATTGTTTGACTTTTTATTTCATATTTTGGACTTTTTATCTTGTAATTCTGACTTTTTATCTCATAGCTCTGACTTTTTTTTAGCTTACTACATTACAAGCAAAGTCATCTGCCAAATCAAGTAGTTCTACTCAATAATGGACTAATTGCATTAAATTCTAGATATTTTCCCACAATGAGTTTTCATTTTTGCAGTGCACTGAATATATTTAGTTTTTTTAAGCACCATGTGGAGTTATATTCTGCTTTTACAAATATTTTACAAATCAAAACTGCAAATATTTAATCCCTTGAGCCCTGAAAGACATTCAATCACCTCACATTTCTGAAAAAGAAACAGGAACTGTTTGTTCAGTCATCCAGCAGGGCCGGATTGGACCCTTTAGCGGGCCAATTCTGGCCGCCAGGCCACGTGTTTGACACCCCTAGAGGGAAGTAACCCACAGTCAGGTTCTATAACACAATGGTTGAAGCAGCACGGATGTTGCAAGGATTTTATCATTAGGATACCGATTCTTATTGATACTTTTCTATCGTTTGTTAAATGGCTCATAATTCTATCTCTAACATTTATTTTTTGTTGTTGAAAGAGAAACTTGTGAGTATAATATTATTTTCACTAATGTTTCCTTTTGTTCAAAGTCTGGTAATGTCCACCTGATTCACAGCAGCTGCTCACTGTATAACAGCAGAGTCTTAATGATGCAAACAGAAGACGAAGATTTAATGTTTGAGAAGAGAAAAAAGAAATGACATTGCCTGGTTAGAGAAGAATGAACTGCTTACTTGTTATCACCTGGTGTTAATTAGGTGTTAATTAGCCTTAATAGTTAATAGATGGCTTTCCCTCTATTCTGCAAGCAACATTGTAATCAACAATCTGTCGTTGCAGCTGGTTTCCGACGTCCTGTGGTGCTGTTCGGCCCCATCGCAGACGCTGCCAACGAGAAACTGGCCTCTGAGATGCCTGACCTGTTTGTTGTTGCCAGTGAGTCTCTCTATGTCCACATCTGTGTGGGAGCATCTTCCTTCCTGTCTGAACATGTGATGCTGTTGCTGTTTCAAAATTCCAATGTATCTCTTATCGTTAGAAACCGAGCCGAAGGACGCAGGCTCTGAGAAGTCCTCGGGGGTGGTGCGCCTCAACACCATCCGACAAATCATCGAGCAGGTAACACACATAATGTCAAACTTAAAGGATTTTGTCAATCGCCAAGTGAGAGAGTCATTCTGCTTTTTTTCATTGCTCTTTCTGCTCATATTCCAGATTAGTGTGTCCTGTAACCCATTAAATAAAGCATGTGTTGCCACATGTTGTCTACCAGTTAATTTGCTGATTATGTGTTTGGGCAAAAGGAACATTTTTGTTTGAGTCTATAAACTACTGACATTTCCACCAAATTGCAAATAAAAATATGACAAAATGACAAATGGTCAAAATAACAAAAAAGATACAATGTTTCAGACCTCAAACAATGCAAAGACACAGGATGAAATTATTTTTTTTTAAAACTAATTTTAATACTAATGTTTACACTTAAGAAGAGTTCAGATGCTCTCCATAAGTCTTTTACATTGTTCTTGGTTCAGGTCTCCCCTTATCAGTACCTCTTTAAGCAAAATAAAGTGTGCATGTGTTGAAATTAAACAGACGCTGGAATGGAATGGTTGTAATACATGTAGAGATGCTGATTTCAGAAAAATATGCAGTGGTCTCTTATTTTTTTCCAGAGCTGTATATAGGCTACTGTTTTGACCGCGGATGACCCTGGTTCAAATCCTGCATCAGACGGCCTTCTCCTTTATGTCATTCCCCCTCTCTCTGCCTCCCACCTTCCTGTCTGTCTCTACTGTACTGTCAAATAAATGCAAAAAAAAGATAATCAGTTTATCATTATTCCATATTTTCTCTGTTCCTTACGCCGCAGGACAAGCACGCCCTGCTGGATGTGACGCCCAAGGCAGTGGACACCCTGAACTACACTCAGTGGTACCCGATTGTCATCTTCTTCAACCCAGACAGCAAACACGGCATCAAGGCCATGAGACAGAGAATCATCCCCAACTCCAACCGCAGCGCCCGGAAACTCTACGAACAGGCCGTCAAACTGCGGAAGACCTGCTCCCATTTATTCACTGGTTGGTGCTGAACAGTCGACACACGCACAGAGATTCGGTCAGATTAATGTTCAGCAGCTGCTTCAGCTTCTCGCTGTGTTTGCTGTTATTTGAGTGAGTTTGCTGAGGTCGGATAGTTTTCTCTCCTCTGCAGCCGCCATCGATCTGAACTCGGCCAATGACGCCTGGTATGGCAGCGTCAAGGACTCCATCAGAGAGCAGCAGATGCAGGCTGTGTGGGTCTCTGATGGCAAGGTAAATACAAACACACAAACAAATGTGATTTTATAGGCTTCACTTCAGATAAATTCATCATTTGTATATTTTTACTGTAGCATCTGGACATTTTGCTACCAATCAGTTTACTGCAGAAACAGCAGTGTCCACAGACTCCATCCTGATGAAAGTTGTGTTTTAATTATGATGGACACAGATAATTGTTTTTATCTCAAGTTCTTTTTCTGATTTGGGTCAATTTCTTTTAAGAAAACAAGACCAAGACTAACGCTCTTAAAACAATTTAATTTACTAAACTCAAGAATAAAAGTTGAAAGTGCAGTGCCAGTGCAATAAGATAATTCTACTCAATATTGGACTAATTATACCAAAACCAAGATATTTACACTTGTTAAGGCTTCAGTGTTTTTTGCTCCACACTTTAACCAACGTAGTCTACCACAGTATGGTGTGTATATAAAGTAGAGACTAGACCACAACAGCCTGACTGTTCTTCTACCTCCCTGTCACCTTCGTAGCAGCCACCTGTGTGTGCGCTCTGAGCATGCTCACTGTGTGTCTTCCTACTTCCTGCCAGTGGTGCTCTACAGCTCGGCTCTGTTTGTCTTTCTTCCTTCTCTCTTGTTCTCGTGCTATCCGTCTGTCCATCCTTCCTTCCTGTACACCCAAGATCCATCATGTGTCTCTTTTAGCTGGAGGGAGTAGAGAGTGATCTGGACTGCCAGGATGTGGAGCGTTTGTCCTTCCTGTCCGCCATGTCCGCCGACTACCTCAGCATGGACAGCCGGCTGACCTCCGACCTAGACGATACCGCTGATGAAGCAGGGACCTACACTGACAACGAGCCCGATATGGAGACGATGCACATCTCAGCCATCAGCCGCTCTTCTGAACCCGTCACAGCTGAGGAGGTCAGAGTGAAACCCACAGACACACAACTGTTAAACTCACTCCATCCTCCATCCTTTTAACTGGTTTATTCAAGGGAACCAATGAGGACACTATCACTGCATTGAATATTTTTATTTATTTATTTTATTTTGTTTTTATTGGTCGGAATCATTTAACTACATCTATGATCAAGACTGAAGTGTTTGAGTAATCTGTGTTTATGAAGGTCAGAAAAACACTCTCATTATCAAACAGCCTGATGCAGACGATCCAGTTTTCCAGATTCAGTATCAGTGTGTTGCTGCCCCCTGTAGTTAAGATAGGAAAACAACATCAGCTACAGTTCAGTGTACAGACGTTGCATCAATGCACAAATATAAGCAACAGCATGTTGTTCGAGTATCACAGGTACAACCATAAACACCTGTTTAATACATTGCTCATGTACAAAATGAACAGTCGGACAAAGAAAAAGACAGGTGATCCCTTTCTATCAGCTTTTAGCTATGTGTGTGTGTGTGTGTGTGTGTGTGTGTGTGTGTGTGTGTGTGTGTGTGTGTGTGTGTGTGTGTGTGTGTGTGTGTGTGTGTGTGTGTGTGTGTGTGTGTGTGTGTGTGTGTGTGTGTGTGTGTGTGTAGATCTTACGCAGGTACAGTCCAGACATCCGGGTTCGCATGAGGAAATTCAGCAGTCGTGAAGTCCTCAACAGGTCCAGCCCTCCACCCGTCTTTCTAACAGACAGCAAGGTGAGTCAACATGAGTCTGATAAACTGCTGCATGCATCACCACGTATGTGCTGTTGATTTCAATTCATGTATTAGTTTATTAGATTGAAACAATCAGTTACATAAAAACACTTTTCTTAAGTAAAGAGAAGAAAAAAAGAGGTGTGCTGGTGAGGTAAGAAACCATGTCCTCACCATGTCATTAGAAATGAAAACCACCTACAAAACAGCTAGAAAAAAAGCCACAATAAATAATACAAAATAAAAAAACACACAGAATATGGTAGAAGTAAAAAAGGATCATTTTAAGTTTATTTTAAATATAGGGAAGGGAGTGGAGCTGCCTGCAATATTTGAGGGTTTATTTCATAATGAAGTACTGTTGTGATTAATTTAATTTAATTACTGACCTCCTTCTGCAAAAATAATGTTGAAATAATAATAATAAAACTGAAATGCGTATAATGGACAGATTTGTTGGTTTTCCTGAGTAATTCAACAGTGTTAAAGATGTGTTGTAGTCTGTGATCTTCATGTCAGCTGGATGGCATTGAGTCACAAAATAAAAGCCAATGGTTAAGTCTACAATTTAAAAAAAAAGTGAAAAGTAAATTTAAACTGTAAGAAGTTAACAATTGTACTAAAAAAACATTTTTTATTATTGATGGATTACATCTGTGTATCCAAAAACTATTACTCCCTTAGCTCTACAGATCTTTTTAGTCTCTTTTAAATGATTGTTTTGATTTTAAGCCAACAAACATGGAACTGAAGTGAATAACTGCAGCAATATAACAACAGAACGACTCACATCAGTTCCAGATAAACACTGGTGTTGGTCTGATCAGAGGATCCCCAGCATGAGAAGGATTTATAGAGAATGATTGATTCAGGTGAGAAGTAATGACTTCGTTTGGTTGGGATGAAAACTTTCTAAAGCCCGTCCTGTGAGTGTCTCTAACTCTTCCATCCCTGCTCAGGTCAAACTGTCTCTGAGGGAGGAGCAGGTGCTCGTCCCAGGCTCCACCAACCCCCATCACCACCGCCAGCACCACCCTCCCCCCAACAGCTCCAGCCGCAGCTATGACTCTCCATCCAGCAGCAGCCCGGCCAGTAGCAACAACGACCCTCCTCCGCCCATTTCCCGCTCCACTGTGTCCTCCGGCCACCCACCGCCACCTCCGTTGCACCGCCTCAACTCCTTCGGGAAACCCTGGGCCACGGCGGTGCCCCAACCCCCCCCAAAGCCCAGCGGGGGCACAGCAGAGGTTGCGGTTCACTTGCCCGTCGCTCTGCCCAGTGCGAGTGTGGCGGCCTGCAGGAAGCAGGACGTGGCATCGGAGGACGGCCATGTGGAGGACCCGTCTATGAGATCTTTCATGGGCAAGATCAAGGCCTTCGAGAAAATGGATCACTTCGCCCGGGCGCAAAGGATCCTGGAGCTGCAGGAGGCGCAAAACGCCAGGGTGGGTTTGTGGTTCCAGAGGTCATCTGTTTATCAGGAGGTGTTGTTAGGGTCTGTAGTCATTTATGCCGCCATCTTAGGAAGGGTACAGAAACATATCATGAGCACAGTCAGAAAGAGAGAGAGAATGAAAAATCAAACAGAAGAGAGACATAAAATGAAATTTGAATATATATATATATATATATATACTGTATATATATATATCATGTCTTCTTCAAAATTAAAATTACTCAGTCAGCTGAGCAATAAAAACATTAATAATTATAATAATACAATTTATTCATGAATGTCTTTTTAACATAGTCAGACACGGTCAGATACAAGAGATATGCAAGAGAAGAAGTAACAGAGATAAAAATATATTTTTTTAAATATATAGTAATGCAATAACAATACAATGCTAAAACCACAGAAAATTCCAGTTTAAACATAACTTTTTAACTTTTTAACTGTTTAATGTTTAAACATTTTAAAAAAGATGGGTTTGGGTGATTTGAACTCAGGGATATATTTTGGAAGTGAGTTCCAGAGAGAAGGGGGCAACTTTGGAGAAAACTCTGTCACCCCAAGTTAAAATGATTTTCTTTTGAAAAGGTGTAGCTATCTACTGCCCGCTAGCGTTTGTCTACTGTCTACTAGTGTTTGTTTGTTTGTTTGCTTGTTTGAAGGGCAGTCTTGCTCTTCCCAAGATGGTGGCCATGTTAATGTTGTGAATAGTGTGTAGCTGCATCTATGGTGAGCAGCATATTCAAGCACTCGTCACTGTTCATGCAGCACAATGAGTGTGACAATGAAGTGAAAGGATGTTGTCCTCTTAGTCAGCCTTTATTTTAGGCATGTACATTACATTACATTACAACACTTGCAAAAATGAGAAAGAGATAAAACACAACTTTGGCAACTGTGGTCTAGACTCTAGAGCACACAGTTCCAATTAAACCTTTAATGAGGTCCGGCACCTTTATAAAGACTTTAATTAAAAGCATGTGCTCTAGACCCCAAAAAAAGGTGAAACAACTAAAACAAATGTTTATATTCTAGTTTCTTCAAAGTAGCCACCATTTGCTCTGATTACTGCTTTGCACACTCTTGGGTCTATTATTTCAGGTAGTCATCTGTAATGGTTTTCACTTCATAGGTGTGCCTTATCAGGGTTAATTAGTGGAATTTCTATCTTTATCAAACAGAGCAAAGGGTGGCTATTTTGAAGAAACTAGAATATAAAACATGTTTTCAGTTATTTCACCTTTTTTTGTACATTACTCCACATGTGATCATTCATAGTTTTGATGCCTTAGGTGAAAATCTACAATGTAAATAGTCATGAAAATAATCAGGAGACCTCTATATATATATATATATATATATATATATATATATATATATATATATATATATATATATATATATATATATATATATATATATATATATATATATATATATATATATATATATATATATATATATATATATATATATATATATATATATATATATATATATATATATATATATATATATATATATATATATATACATACATACATACATACATACCGGATACCGGTCTCCTGATATACACCAGTCTCGTATTGGAAAAGAGTGTCTTGTGTTTTATTGCAGCATCAGTTCAGCATCAGCTGCTTCTAGTGTTCGTGGCATTTTTGTATTTGTCAGAAAAGGACAGTAAACACATTTTCTAACCAGAACTTGTTTATTAGCTTGGATTCCACAGACAAAAGGCTTAATTCAATCAATCTCTTTTTCCAGTTGGAAATTGCCCAGAAGCATCCAGACATCTACGCTGTTCCTCTGAAGACAGCCAAGCTGGATCACAGCCGCCCACAGCCTATCGGGTAGGCGAACCACTGCCATACGGCTGTTTCCCAGCTGCGCTGTGAGTGTGTTTGCCAGCGTGTTTGTGTTTGTGCAGTGCTTCTTACCTCCCTGTTAATACTTCTGACAGTCTGTCTTGTGTTGTTAGCGACAGTAATCGTAATTATCAACAGTGTTAAATACATGCATGCATTCAGTATAATAAAGAAAAGATCTGGATGTATATTGCATTACTACGGAAGCCCAAAATGTTCTTGAATTAAGATTTACTTGAATTTTAGCTTTGTGTTTTTCAAACTAAGATACATTTATTTTTAAGCCTTAATTGACATATTTTCAGCTGATGGAAGTGCGAAAAAGTTCTTCATTCTTATGCTAAAAACTACAATGAGCAGCTGTTTTGGGGAATTACTAATCAGTTTTTAATGAAGCTATAAAATGTATTTGCCAGAATCAGGAATTTAGAAACTATTGGGAGACATTTCTTTTCATGTTTCATCAGGGATTTGTTGACAATAGAAAAAGGTTTCTTTAAGGCCGATCAAATCAGATCAGTGTTCCAGCAACATCCCAGATTCTGTCCCATATAATGTTTGGGTCCAGAATCTAAAGCCTGCAAAATAGTTTCTGTTTTCATCAGGGCAGCTGTGGCTCAGTGGCACCAGTTGGTATGTCCTCGGGCAAGATGGGTAAACCCAAATGGCTTCAAATGGCTCTTCCATCAGTGTGTGAATGTGATTAGCTCCCTCTGATGAGCAGTCTAGAGCTAACGATTAGTCGATTAGTTGCCAACTTTTACATTCATCACCAGCTATATTAATCAATTTAATTGATTTCAGTCATTTTTAAGAAGAAAAGGTCAAAATTCTTCTTCTCAAATCTTCTTGTTTTCTTTAGTCTTCTATAACAGTAAACCGATGATTTTTGGGTTGTGGACTGTTAATCTGAACAAAACAAAGTTGCATCTTTGGCTTAAAGAAGCTGTGTTTGGGCATTAATATGTTTTTAAATTATTTACAAAATTTTCCATATCTAGGGGCTTAGGAACGGAATTACCAGTACATTCAGGCACACTAACGCATCTACCTTGTCCAGAAATGTCTGTGTTTCCTGGCTGGGTGGATTAAGAATTTGGGAGATGTAATTTATCCCTTGATCACAAAAATATTGCAGCAATCCAATATTTTGTTAAAGAAGTGTAAATGAACTCAAAAGATTCTGTAACATAAACAGAAAAACAGCAGAAATCATCATCATCACAGTTATCACCATCGTTTCCACAAGAAAATTTCATGTTGCCAGTTCACATGGTGACAGAAAACGTTTTGTGTGTGTTAGATTTCCAAACTGTTGCTGAGTACAGACACAGCGCGGTGAAGGCTACAAAGCTCAGGCTACAAAGCTCAGGCTACAAAGCTCAGGCTACAAAGCTCAGGCTACAAAGCTCAGGCTACAAAGCTCAGGCTACAAAGCTCAGGCTACAAAGCTCAGGCTAAACTACACTCTTCTGTCCCTGCAGCTCCAGCTCCCGTTCAGAACCCCGGACCCCTCTGTCCTCCAAGGAAGGACGTCCTTTTTACACCGGCGAGGTGGAGGAGGAGGTGGTGCCAGGATACTACAGTTCCAACTCCCACCAGTACCAGGACACTGAGCTGTAGGGTGAACACACAAAAGCTGTGGCAGCCCTCAGCCTCCTCGACAAACATGTACACACACACACACATATACATGGCACATGTAGTCTATTTACACACAACCATTCCATCACGCCCTGCACACGCCAGCTGCTGACTTTGAACTTGCTTCTTTGATATCGAGGAAAAAAAACAGCTTCTTTTTTTTGCTTTAAGGAAGACAAATCAATCTGTCCTGTCCGCGAGGGGAGGAACACTGTCTCCGCTTTTCTCTTTGTTATATTTAACTGTTTCTTTCTTATGTTCCTATTTTTAATGGTCAACACTGAGTGATCAGGAACCACGTTTTCTTGCCTATGCAACTCTTCAGTTTGCGCACAGCAACTGAAACCTATTGCCACGAGTGTTGCCCTCACGAAACCTCAACAAACCCAAAATGCGCTTTATCATGTCGATCCTTCTTTTTTAAGCTCCTATAATTGCCAGCTATGATCAACAAAGGTTACATATATATTATTACATACAGTATATATACAGTATATATTATATATCTAAAGTCAAGTGTTTATACTCTGTCTTTGCATTCCTTCCTATATGACAATGCCTGTGTATACATACAGTATATATCTCCCTATATATACTTTATACTTTATATATATCTGTGTATATATATATAGTGTGTGTGTATATATAGAGAGAAAAAGATAGTCTATCTAGTAACACTGGAATTTGTTACAATTTTTTGAAGTGCCTTTTACTTTCTTAGTCCCATGAGGTTTGGGTTGTCTTTCCTCCGCCCTTCAGCTGCCCAGCCGGACTGACACCTCTGCTGCTGTCAAGTTTAAAGGGAAACCAGGGAACCAGTGACACCAAAACCTTAATGCTGTCCCCCCCCCCCCCCCCCCCTATTCTTTTGAATAATGTAAAGATGACAGGTTTATGTAATGACCACAAGTTTGAATGACTCTTTTTGGTGCACAGCTGTACATACTGACAGCACCTGTGAGCACAGGCCATAGAAGGAATCAGCTGCAGCAGCAGATTCAAACATCTTTACAGTTTTGAAAAAAAAAAAAATATCCAGATTCCTCCCCAAATGTCTGAGAATTTGAAAGTTCTCTCAGCAATCAGCTTCTACCGGTCAATAAAGCTGTGGGTAAAAGAATACAATTATTGTCTGGATGAATTAACTCTTCAGACTTTTCAATTACTATAAATAATGTGCAAACATGTATCTAGATAGCTGTGGTCTGAGCAGTGTGAGTGGTCAGAATGTCACCAAACCTCTACAGCTGCATGTTTTGCAAAGATGCACGGATACATTTAGTTGTCCAGGTTTCTGGTGTGACCAGGTCTTCAGGCCCTGATCAGACAGACGCTCTGTTGTGGCAGCTTTATGTCATTTTAATGAGCGTGAAGGTTTTCTGTGATAAACTACTGGTGGCCAATGATGGACGCCCAGAACAACTTTACCAAATTAGTGAGATTTCAGGTAAGTTCACAGCAAAATAATGGTCAGACTAAGGACAGGTACAATAAAAACATTAAATATACAGAGCTGCTCTTTTTTTAAATTATAGGCTTCAACAAAAAAAGGCAGTGTGGTTCATCTCATGTCTGTCTGATCGTGGCTTTATGATTATTTTTTTCTTATTTCCACACTTCTCGGACAGAGGACTGGTCAGTCTGATCTGTGGATGTACTGGATGTTTGGTTGAAGAAAAGCCTGCAGGTTGTGCTCTCTGCCGTCTGTTCAGCCTTGGTGGCTGTCACTGCCTATGCTAACAACCCACTTAAAGTACTAGTTTGTCTTGTCAGCAAATCTCATGTGTGCAGACCAAAAACAACAGGTAATTGATCTACCAGCAAATACGGTGTTTGTATAAAAGCCTAATATATCTACTCTGTGCCATAGAGCTTCATTGACAAGTTCCTTCACTTTTTTTGGTCCTGTTTGACTATCATTTGCTGAGCCAAAACGAAACAATAAGATTTGTAGAGATTTAAATCTGATGAGTTTGGGGGAGGGGCTACAGAGAGATGGACTTTGGCCTTTTCATGGGATTTGCTCGACAATATGAAACACTCTTAAAGCTGTGTCCCACTTTGAGAGACCTTTCTTTGAAAAATGTACTCTAAATGTCTGAAAAAATTCATATCGCTTAAGTAATCTCAGTGTGGGCTGAGAAGCTACAAAGTCATGATTAATAATCCTTACAGCAACCAATAACTGAGAGCTGTTTTAAGACAAGACTTGATACCATGTCAGTTGAGTAAGGTTTCAGCGGCAGTATGTCCACTCTAACCTCCTCTGACAGACACATCTTTGTGGGCCTTGACCTTCAAAAGAAACAGTCTGTGAAATGAGACACAGCTTTTCAAAAATTATTCCAAATAACCACCGACAAAAATATGTCCCGATATTACGATAATAAAGTCTGGTAAAAAATGTCCCTACATTACTGTAAAATGTTTTGTAGAAGGGAAGTGAAAAGTGGTCTTGAATAGTCGTCTCCTGCTGATTTTGCAACTTTTTGCAATCCAACCAGGTTTCTAAACATCCTCCTGCTAAGGAAGTAATCCTACAGTATATGTCAATGCATAAATCCTGAAACCATGACAGTAGGCTACTGTTTTTTTCTTGGTGCTGCAGGTATCGGAGATGCAATTTTTCCAAATCTGAACCATTAAAAACTTCAACCCAATTCTTGAATAAATGTCAGGAACAAACTGAAAGCAGTAGATGAATTTTAAAGAGCCCTGATAGTTTCATTTCATTTACCAGAACGATTAGAGACAAATATTTTTTTTTATTTTTGAGAAATTATTTCAACAAATCTATTATCATGTGATCCCCGCTTCTGCGGTTTCATTGCTGTGAAGTCAAATATACAGAATACAGACAGCCCCACTCTGCCAATGGAGCCCAGATTATGGTCTGAGGCTCTAGGGTTACATGTGGACCTGCTGTGGGGTTCATCTGGTGCTCAGACTGTGAGACCCACAGCAAAGAAAATCACTGAGAAGGTTCTTTTACCAGACATCAAACTTAAAAAAAACATGGTTTAATTGCTAGTATTAATCAGCCAAGGTGTGTATTATCAGTTAACAGTTGAACGGTTAATTATGTGCATCCCTGACATGTAAACAAGTACTTTGCGTTGAAGGCTCTGATCAGGGAGTAATAATAAATTCACAAAGAATATTATGCATTTGCAATATGTTTTTAATAAAAGGTGTATATGTAGGCTTTATGGGATTTATTGTTCTGTTTCTGTTTGTGTAGCGTTGTGCCAAAATGGATATCTAGAATCATGGATTTTTACTTGTATCGGTATAAACTACAAAATTTATGATATTGTACCACCCCTATGTATACATCATGTGATCTACATCACTTCCCTGGGTCAGAATCAACAGATCTCTGCTATTCTGGGCTATGTTTAGACTCAACACACATGAAAACCCACAGACTTTTGTTGTGGTATGGTTCTTTTTTTTTTTTTTTTTTTATTTTGATCCTCTTCCTCGTGCACATGTATCCATAAAGTCTATGGAAAATGCTGCAGTTAGCTGCCAGGCCGGTAGGTGGCGGCATAACTTTTTAACTCAACACCACGGAATTTCAATGATTCCCTCTACTTTGTCCACAAATGTCTTATGGCTGCTCAGCTCAGTCAATTTTTGTTTTAATTAAGAAGTTGGTGGATTTAATTGATCAGTAAGTAAATAAATAAATGAACTCAAATTCTGTAACGTAACGTTAGCACAAATACAGCAGTTCGATGAGGCGCCATTGTTGTTGTCCTCATTTTCAGAAGAATTGCATCATGCCAGCCCTGTGATCATGAAGAATTCCACTCCTGAGCCTGGTATCGAAAGGTCGCATCCTCAGGACCCTGCATCGCCATTGTCATGGAAACAAAAGTCTCAAATGCAACCAAAGCTTTTCGTTTTTTGCTAAAATCATTGCCGTGCACACAAGGCCAGAGCATAACCAGAAAGGTCAGAGGTCTGTCAGCGTTAATAAGGAACGTCCCCCATGGTTCCAATAAGTTTGATTGTATATCTCAGTTCAGTCTTTTACTCCACACAAGTTACAAAGTGCTAACTGTCTAAATCTGATTGCTGCTGAGTGACATCCTTCATATGTAAAGTTTATATAATAATAATAATCAAAGTGCTGTGCTGTATCATGGCAGGTTGTTGTGATACAAATAAGATGAAGAGAAGGAGGAGAATGACTGGGCTATATCTGTTGACTTGTTTTTCCATGCTTTCACCCTAAAACACCAAATAAAAGAATCTTATCCACATTCAAGTTCTGCTTTCATTTTGACTAACAGAACAGAGACTAGTTGTAGAAGCTTCGTAGTGACAGATCAATTTAAGTTTCAAGTTTCCTTCTACTGACGCTTTGCTCTTATTCTGTCAGCTCTAGAATAATTAAATTAAATTATATATATATTGTTACAGCCTTATTCCAAAATGGAAAAAATTCTACACACAACACCCCATAATGACAATGTGAAAAACGTTTTCTTTGAGATTTTTGCAAATTTATTAAAATAGAAAAACTAATATATACGGGCGACACGGTGGCGCAGGGGTTAGCGCTGTTGCTTCACAGCAAGAAGGTCGCAGGTTCAAGACCTCCTTGGTCCTGGGTCTGGGACCTTTCTGTGTGGAGTTTGCATGTTCTCCCTGTGTCTGTGTGGGTACTCCGGCTTCCTCCCACAGTCCAAAAACATGCTCAGGTTAATTGGCAACTCTAAATTGCCCGTAGGTGTGAGTGAATGGCTGGCCATGACTGACGAACCCACGATTGGCTGGTGACCATCTGGGGTGTATCCCTGCCTCTCGCCGTAACGCGCTGGGATAGGCTCCAGCAGACCCCTGCGACCCTAATGAGGAATAAGCAGGTATAGAAAATGACTGACTGACTATATATATATTTGTATATATTTAAGTTTTTTTTCTAGAATTAATCGTTTTTTTTTGGGGGGGGGGGGGGGGGGGTTACACATGTGTAAATCAACATGTAACTTTTCTGCCTTTTTGACAAATTGCCATTGACAAATAGAGAATGATGGGCCAGATGTGAAATTATTTATTTACCTTATTTATTTCTTTAATTTTCTTTTCGATTCTAATTTATTTCTTGGGTTGGGTTTTACTTGTCCAATGTTCTTTTTTTTATCTTCTCAGTGTTTTCTTCAAAATGTTATATGTAGACTGCATGTCTGTCAGCTGCATTTATTGTAGGAAAGGTACCAATAAAGTTGTATATAAACCCTTATATAGAGGCTACAGTAGGGGGTGACGGGGGCCTCCTGTAGTTCTGTGTCAGACCTACAGTCTCCGCTTTGACTTCAGGAGGTTTGGTTTTCACCACATGTTGCTCTGTTGCTTCTTCAGGCCGCTGCCAAACTATGTGAAAGTGAATCCTGCTGCAGCGGCTCAGCTGCAGTTATTTAAAGCGGAGCAGCAACATGGCAGCAGGCTGCAGCAGACCCAGCAGATCCAGCAGATCCAGCAGACCCAGCAGGCTGCAGCAGCTCCGGGCTCCGGGCGGATCCTTCCTCTGATCCCGGCACACCGCGCTTCTTCTCCGACTGCTTCCTCGCTCTTCGTCCCGCCTGTCGGAGCCGCAGATGTCACTCCCGGTGGTGCTGCCGGGCTCCTGTTGTCCGGTTACCGGAGCTTCGCAGCTGGCGGAGCCGTCTTACCGAAACCGACCTCGCGGTTTGTCCGCGTCGTCCCGGATCGCCGGCGGCGGCTCTCGGCTGCTGATGCCCGGGCGGCCGCTGCTGTCGCTGGGCTTGTTGCAACTGCTGCTCGGCGGATCCATGGTGGCTCTGTCCTTCGGGGCTCTGTCCCTCAGCAACTCGCCCCCCATCCGCAACTCGTGTCCCTTCTGGGCTGGATCCTCGGTGAGTTCGCGTAAAACCTACGAGATGTGTTTATTATCGTATAACTAAAGAATTTCATAAGAGGGGGAGGTGTGTGTGTGGGGGGCGACAATGCAAAACTGCCCTATTGGGGGCATCAGAGAAGACAGATAAACATATCAAGGATCCTATAATCATTAACACCTGAAAAAAATCATGGAATTTTGAAAATAGCTACAAAATAACTATTTCCCTTTGCTTATAGGATATCCTAGGATATATATATATACACACACACATTTATATAATTTATTCTAGATATCCTATATTATTCTGATATATGAACTTTTGTCCTAGGAAAAAAATGGTAGATGGATCAACATTTCACCATATTTATTCACCTTATAGACCAAATGTGCAATGTTATAGATGAAGAATAATAGCTTATTAAACTTTACTTATATAGCAGCTCATGCTATTCTGGTTCTACCAGACTCTTGACTACATCTCATAAGTAAAGGATCTATTTACTCTCCATTGTCAAGTGTGAACTCAGCTGAAGGCAGAAACTCTAATCAACTCTAATTTAATCTTTAAAAATACTGGATCCACCCAGAGCCTCTCTGGATCAATCATAACCAATCTCTTATTTCCACATCAGACCGAACGGCTTCGCTAGCATCATTCTCTGAGACCTCTACTGAATTCCAACCATAAACTGACCATTATCAGCCTCTCCTCTTTTCTCTGATTGACAGAGAAAAATGAAGAAAAAAGAGAGAAACTAAGAATATTTTTCCAGAGAAAATCCAGGAATATACCCAAAACCCAGATGGAGACTGAAGGAAAATGAAAGGTTGACCTTGTGCTTTTCAACAGAGATACAATAAACATTAAAATATGTTAGGGCTATGGTACATAGAGGGAGTGTAGGAAAAATAAATAGAAATATATCATTATATAGGAACACAAATACATGTAAAATACATTTTCATGTATACACATATTTTAGAGAATGTATGGTCATAAACATTTGCTTCAAAGTCTTGGAATTTTATTTATAAAAATGTGAATCAACCCTGATAACAATGTCCTCTTGGTCATCCTTCCAGTAGACAAGCATTGATCAGCTGTCTTCAACTTCAGGATTTTTCTTGCTGCTGGGGCCGTTTTATTAGTCTACCCCTGCCCCTCAAACAGTGTGAGTCCAGCCCTGATCCCTGATACTGTGACTCATGTTGAAACTCGTTGACACACTGCACAACTGGACACTTGTGACTCTTAAAGGAAAATAACTGCTTATTACAACCTTTTTTTTTTTTTTTTTTAACCACAACAACAGGTTATTTGGAAAGAAGGCAAGGCAAGTTTATTTGTATAGTACATTTCAACAACAAGGTAATTCAAAGTGTTTTACATATTAAAAGCATCAAGATACAATTTAAAAACATTTGATTGAAAGGGTAAAAAGAAAAAAAGAAAAATTACAAAACAAGAACAATCAAAATAATCAAAATAAATCAGATTAAAATTCTAAAAAATAATTAAAAAACAACAAAAATAAACAAGAACAAAGTTCCAGCAAGACACTTGATTGATTTTTAATCAACTGTTGATTTTTAATCAACTTTAATCACATCACAAAAATTAAAAACACCCAAGAACAAAGTTACAGTGCAGTGAAAAATAATGAAGAAATGACATCAGCAATAGGCAGCTGTAAACAGAATGGTCTAGGTCCTAAGAGATATACTTAGGCCCTAGACCTAAGTCTAGGTCTAGGTGTAGTAATGGTCTAGGGCCTAAGTATATCTCTTATATCATTCAGTACTTTATAAACCAGTAAACATATTTTAATGTTAATAATTTAATTATTTTAGTCTTGAGGACTTGGGCAGCAGCATTTTCAATTGGCTGCAGCGTCTGATTGACTTTTTAGAGAGGCCTGTAAAGACCCAATTACATTAGTCAAGCCTACTGAAAATAAAAGCATGGACACACTTCCAAGTATTGCAGTGACTTAAGGCCTTTAATCCTTGATATATTCTTCAGGAGTCCATAACTAAACCCATATTTCTATGGGTTTAGAAATATGGGTTTAGCCCAAAGGCTCAGTTTGAGGGCTTTGGGGCTTTAACATCACTGAGCACTGACTTTTAATCATTCCTCTTGGGCTCCCAAACCAATTTCCTTAGTTTTATCTTTGTTTAGTTGGAGAAAGTCCTGGCACATCACTCGTGATATGCTGATGTAAATTTGTGCGTCATCTGCATGATTATGGTAAATATTTTGTTTTCTTCCATAATCTTAACTAGTGGGAGCATATAAATGTTGAATAGTAGAAGCCAGAGAATTGAACCTTGGAGGACCCCACAAAGAATGTTCTTATGTTCAGAAGTATGGTTACCTATAGACACAAAGTAGTCATTTAAGTCAGATTGCTGTGCTAGTAAGTCCCAAGTAATATGTTGTGGTCAACTGTGTCAAATGCAGCACTGAGATCCAGTAATACTAAGGCTGAAATTTTGCCACTGTCTGTGTTTAAATGGATGTCATTTAAGACCTTAACAAGAGACGTCTCAGTGCTGAGATGTGGTTGGAAACCTACAGCTGTTTAAAATCTACTATTTCAATGATTTTACTTGAGAACGGTAGATTTAATATAGGCCTGTATTCATTGATGAATTGTCTAAATTGTTCTTTTTCAGAAGTGGTTTGATGATAGTGCAGTTTTCAGGGCCTGTTGGGAATACACCTGAGACAAGAGACGTGTTTACAATGTAGGTCTGAGGCCATGCAGTTAGAAACGTTTTTAAGAAGCCTGTTGGCAGAATATCTTGACAGCAGGAGGAGGATTTCAGATGAATGATGAATGAATGATGTCCTTGAGGTTTGTATGGTTGATTGGATCACATTTTGTCATGCTTTCACAGTTGATTTTGAGTTCACACTGGGGCAACACATATCCTGTTCCTGGCACAGAGGTGGTAACTGCTTGTCTAATTTTTAGAAGTGTTAGTGAAGAAAAAGGCAAACTCATTGCAGGCCCTAGTGGATAGAAGTTTAGGGGCTACTGACACAGTGGCAATCTCTTTTAAAGATTCTGACCAATGTGTCATTGCTTCATGGAGATCTCTTCTTGCCAGAGACCTACCTTACCTTTGTTTGACCACTTCTGTGTGTAGAGAAAGTGTTCACACAAGATTGGTCAGGCAGGTCAACATTAGTCACCTCAACGGTAGAAATGTTTAAACCTTTAGAGATGACTAGATTCAAAGTGTGACCTTTGATACAGTATGTGTTGGTTTCGTCACGTATTGAATTAATCCATCATTTTCAGAGTCACAACCCAGTTCTTTAGCACTACTGTCCTGAGTGTTGTCCACATGCATGTTAAAATCACAGACAATAATAACAGTCAAAATCAATGCAAATTATAAACAGTAGTTGAGACCAGAAATGTCATGTCTTTGCATAATATACAGTTGGCTTGTAGATATTTAACTGCCCAGGAAAAAAAGGTTTTTAACTGAAGAGCAACATATTTAAATAGGGATGCAACAAAATGAAAACTGTATGCAAAGCTGAAGCCAAATAGCCGTATAAAAAGGCTTGGCCAATAATGAATATCAAATGTGGATGTTAGGTTTTTCACTATTTTTTTAATATTGCATAAATATATTATTATATTGTTTTTCTTGCTTCAAAAGCATTTTATCTCACTCACAGCTCCATCACATTTTTTCAGAGTTTGAGGCATAGTGGTGAGTGCTTTCTGCAGCCTTTTATGATGTGATTTAGTCTCATACCTGTCTCTGGTTCTTTCTCAGGATCTTGTAAAAGTGGGGCAAAATTGTTCTGTAGTAGAATCCATGTGATTTGGGCTTGTTTGCTGTTACTTTTTGTTGTCACCACAGTCCAGGGCTGTTTTCTCCTCGGTACTGGGGTAGAAGAATCACTCCTGTGCAAAGGCAGTGCAGGACACTCAGTTTTATCCAGAGCCTCCGCCTGTTAACTGTCTTCCCATATCACAGGCGAGCGATTTATCTTTATATGTTTTATGCTTTGGCTTTGTACCACGAGAGTTCCAGGAAGGACTGCTGGTTGGCTCCTGTTTCTTGGTGGTGCTAATTAGCTGACCAGTAATTAGCCTGCTCCTGTCCACTGAGGTCGGTCATTGAAAGAGTAGTTTCATTCCCGTATTGACGATTTACCTCCAATTAGCTTTGGCTAGTGGAGCTCCTCAGTCCCAGTCATACGTCTGTGTTACTGATAGGCCACACACAATGAGAAGGTTGTAAAAAGCAACAGCAGCCAACTGTATTGACAAAAAAAAAAACAAAAAACGATAGTAATAATTAATAATTAATAGGTATCCAGGAGCATTGCTTGTTATCTCGTCTATAACAAAACGTTTTTTTTTAGTTTTTTTTTTTAGATTTAATTGGTCATCTCACTCTTTCTGTGTGGATAACTCCTGATTACAGTTTAATTGTGTGATTATTAACTTGCATTGTTTCTTTCCTCTAGTATTTTCTTGAGCTCTATTTTTTTTCTTAAATGCTTGATTCAAGAGAATAATCACATCTGCTGTCTGACGAGTTGACATTTTTTTTACTGATGACTTGATTTTGTGTTTTGTCAGTCTTCAGAAGTGTAAATTGTCCAAAACTACAGGAATTATTAACTTATTTTAATGAATTGCTCTACATTTATTCCTATCGCTTAAAAGAATGGCGATATTTTAGTTTTGTAAACATACAGATTGCAACTAACGATTATTTTGATAGTCAATTAATCTATCTCGTTGAAATGATTAATCAATCAGTTGTTTGGTTCATAAAATGTTGGTCACCATTTCTCAAAGCTGAAGATTCAAACTAAAATGTCTTTTTTAACCCAAAGGTCATCAGTTTACTATCATGGAAGACTAAAGAAACCAGAAAACGATCAATAATTGATTATCAAAATTTTTTTAATAGCTTTTTTAATTGCAGGTCTGCTAAACTTAGGATTCACTTTTACCATGTTGGAATCCAAATTTGAAGCCATAATAACCTGAACAGATTGAAAAAACACTAACCTGTCAGCCTAAGGCCTGTGTGATACAGGCCTCAAGTTACATGACGCAGCTTTTCAGTTTGTCTATTTCTGTTCCCGACGGAACCTCGTCCCCGTGCTGGTTAAAGTTTTACCTACTGTCACGGGCTGATCTGTGACCTGATGTTCACAGAGCTGGTTCTTCGCCTTCGCGTCCTGCAGCCAAACAGTTGAACCTACGGCTACTAGTTTAACTCTCACTTAAACAAACAATCCCATCCATTGTATTTATAGCTCTATCACCGTAAACAGCGCAGGTTCATGTTTCAAAATGTACAGCTGGATTTATTTTAAGTTGCATAAATAAATCACGAATGTCTTTGGAGTTATTCATTGCCATTGTATTAATAACCCAGGACACGAGGGGCATTGCGCAAACCACAACTTCATGGTAACGTGACACTAACTGATACACAAACACAACATTGCTTTTTATCCCTTAAAATTAAATTAAATTTTTACAGTCTACTGACCACATATTAATATAAACACAGTCATATGGCCGTCAGAGGGAACACAATAAATAAACACATGACAGGTGTGAAAGTCTAGAGTATCAAAAATGTTCTTTCAAAACACAATAATAAAATCTTGAATAAAAACAAGAAGAAAAAGAAGAATGAATAGGGCAAAGTGACATGCATATTGCACATAACAGCAAATTACATTCCATGAATGTACCTAATTATCAACGAGGACAAGCGTCATGTGGTTTGTTGCAAAATAGATGCAGGCTATACTGACTCGGCAGCTTAATGGCGGAGGGAATAAACAACTGGAGCGGCAGTTTGTCTCCCTGAGAGGCAGAGATAGCGCCGTCCTCATGGCTGCAGGGGAAACTCACTGGACAGGATGTGGTTGTGATTAATAATACTTTTGTCCTTCAGAGAGACTTTAAGTCACTCTGCTGAGCTGCAGTGATTTCGGATTTAACAGTGTTGTTGAAGCAGTTTCTGTCCTTCACAGACAAACTGTTAAACCAAAAGACGAATGAAGAAGTTAACAAGCTTAGTATAAGATGGGCAGACTGTGCACAGGATGGATTTACACACACCAAAGGAGCTGGTTTTCTGCAGCAAATGGATTCTCTACCGACCACATTTAACAATTGATTCAGTTGTTTATGTCCAACTCAAGATAAGACTCAATGTTCTTGAAAGAGTCCACGATTTCAATGTTTTCACCGTGAATTATACTAGAAGTGGGATGAGCCTTGTTGTTCTTTAGTTTTTGAAACATTTTTTTCATCACAAGACAAAACAAAAGCAGGAAGAGTGCAGCCACGACTCTGCCCCCTGGAGCAGTTTCATCTGAAAATTTAAAAAATGTGTTTTCATTTGCGCAAAACCTCTTCCTTTAACATTTTCTTGAGGTTTTTCACAAGACAACTGGCCACTACAGGTCTGAATTGATTTGATTCCCTGGGTTTTTAACTTTAGGAATGGGAATTATGGTGGAGTATTTCCTAATTGGGAGCAGCTGGTAGCTGTAAACATCTGAAAAAGCTCGGTGAAAAGCTCAATAAGTTGATCAGCACAGTGTAGAGTATGGTCACAGATGAAATCAGGGCCAGAAACTTTCCTTATCCCTGTGTTTTTTTTTTTTTTAAGTGATAAGCATCAGTAACTCGTTGGCTGCTGACTGCAGCTGCTGCTACCAACTGTCTTTTGTAGCAAACTATGCTTTAAGTGTATTTAGAAGAAACCAGCGCCATAGTGCTGTGGATAGTGAAAGAAGGTAGTGCGACTTTTTGAGGTATGACCTAGGGTCAGATTTTATAGTCATGTGTATTTTCTTCAGGAAATGTGTTTTAACCCGTAGATGCATAAGTGAGGTCATAAATTACTCAATGGGTTATTCTTCGAAATCTTTAAACATAAAATGTTTATTATTTTTATTTTCCAGGTATCCATTTGCATTTTTATTTATATTTTCATTAATTTCAAGAAAAGGCAGTTTTTGTATCACTAGCCCACTCTTCCGTAAGTGGGGTCAAAAATAACCCCAATTGAAATCAATGTGTTTTTGTAATTAATGTAAGATATGTCTTTCATTTTAGTTGGAGAAAATATATTTTGTTCAATAAAATAATAAAAGAGTAATTTCATTTTTTTACATGTTCATTTTCCACTTTTTTTTCTTTTACCACATATGAATCAATCAGGTATCAAAACATGTTTATATGTGCCTCTGTCTGTTTGACTACATGAAGGAAGAATAGAGACCATTCAATCGGCGGAAAAAGTTGGTGAAAAAGTTGTCAGTAGTGATGTTGAGACCCATGTGTCTGAATCCACTGCACAACTGACTGACAGTGTTTTCCCCCAGATTCTACTGGATGTCTTCCCCTGTACATGATCCCATCAATTGCATATGGGGTGCATGGGTTGTGGGGGAACCAAGCAACCTACATCACTGAAGTAATGGGAAGGTGTGGAGTGACAGTATATAGGTATTGCTAGGCCATGCTCCAAGGGTTAAAATGTAATTTTTATTTGGATTATTGTATAAATCCAACTGGCCTTACAACCACAGACCATGTGTAACAAGGTCAGACCGGGACCTCCACATGCAGCATCTACACCTGCGAGCTGGTCTGAGACCCGCAGGTGTAGATGCTGTTATATCAGCTGACACCCTGACAGCTGATATAACAGCTGGTTTGACCAAGTGAAGAATCATCTCATGTTGTAGCAGGATGATGCACAGCTCCATACTTCAAGGACATGTTCACAATTCAGGTGAAAGGAGAAATTATCCTTTTTGTCTGCAAAGAAAAAAAAACAACTTAGATCTTTCATTTATCTTTCAACTCATGAAAAATGAGAGCAAAAACAAAACAGTTTCATCAGTGTCCATTAGGGGTGTGACGAGACACTCAGCTCACGAGACGAGACACGAGATTGGGTTCACAAGATCGAGACGAGACGAGATTTTAAGAAAACTAAATTACAAATTATATGAATGCCTGGACAACAGACTTTTATTTTACTGAGTTGCACATGGATTTTATAACTCTGTAAGCGTTAACTTTTAATGAACTTATTCCTTTTAATGAACTTCTTCCTCTAGAAATTGAAACTAAAATAGAATGTTATAAAAGTTAAAATATATATAAAAAAAATTATACATTTGTCCTTTTTTCAAGTGCAAACAATATGTGCAAAACAAAAAGTTCTTCTCTGTCAGCAGGTGCAGTTGTTGATTTGAGTACTGAGCTGTGGTAGTGCTGTAAATGTCTCTGCATTGTGCTCATATTCGCCGCGCTGTACAGCATTGTTTGCATACAGTGTCTGCATGTTGTCCGTGTCTTATCAGTTACTCTCTTACCATTTATCATTTCTGCCGGGAACCCAAAATGCTGCCAAACAAACGATTTAAAAGTGGCGGGGGCGTCGTCAATAGTAATACCTGTGTTTTCCGTCATTCTGGCTGCTTGCTGGATAAATCTCGCGAGACAGAATTTTAACGCGACGGGCAATCTCGTCAAATCACATCTCGCGAGATCTCGTGTGACAAGATTTCGTCACACCCCTAGTGTCCATAGTTCTAAGGTTTATTTAAACAGTGTTTTACCATGTATCTTATTGTTTTCTGTGTGTTTCAGGTCATTCTGTCGGGCATCGTTGGCCTCACTACATGGAGACGGCCTATGCTGCTATTGGTAAGAGACATGGTTTTTGGTTCTTCTTTTAAGTTATTCTTGCGTTTATTATAATGTTGTGCTGCTGAAATCATGACATGTTCTATTAGAGCAGTAGTAGGGTTGTAAGATAACCTATAGTATCATCAAACTATTACTAGGATAAAGAAAGACGTAAAAACAACCATGGTCGTAATCCACCAATAAAAATGCTTCACACGTTCCTGCATTTCATGTTGCAACTGAACATTCATCCCCTTTGCAGTCAAAATAACGGCAGTGGGTTTTAACTGTATCATTAATCTATTTTTTTATTGAAAGGTAGAAAGTAAGAACTTGGGGGGAAATGTAAGAAATGCTCTTTTTTCTCTCATCGGATGTCCTGTCTGTGCTTGATTTAGTGTGTTTCCATGCACTTAGCGCTCTGCTGGCGAAAATCCCATTTACCTACATTTTACATTCTAATGGAAAAAGATTCTTAACAGGTTTTCAAAGATACTTTGTAAGAATTATAAAATTTGAGAGGTCTAGACATTAGAGGTCTAGACGTTAGAGTCTTAGAGGTTAAAAGAAGGCTCGATGTTAATGGGTTTAGACATTAAGGGGTCTAGAGGTTAAGGAAATCGGTTGCAGTTGTTTTTACTGGAGAAACCTGGAGTCTGTGATTCTGTGTGAAACACTTCTCTCCAGTTAACGATACACAAGTCAAAGCTGAACGTCCATAACGACCCCACATCCAGTCAGGAAGTGTCTGTGTAACTTACACTCTTGTGGTGTCATCGTCGCTGCTGCCAGTTTACAGCTGTGAAACCAGAGTCCATGATGTCATAGCATAGTCAGACCGCGTGTCCCGACCATGGCTCTGGATCATGTGATGCTGGTGGTTCCAGAAGGGAACATATTAATGTGATTTTTTGAGAGTACGTGAGAGCATAATGTCTGAAGTTGAATAATGCATTTTAATTATTCTAAGATGTGGACAGTTCTGTGGGAAAAGTCGACGCAGAATGAGCACAGAGCTGAAGAAATCAAAACTAGCCGAGCCGCGTGGGTTCTCTGGCATTTCTATTTAAGCCGGGATGTAATAAGAGATTTAGTGTGCGGAGCTTCAACAGCTTACTGCTACCAGGAAGGTTTAGAATGATGCCTACGACAAACATGGACGTGTGGGAGATTGATTAGTTCATTTATTACAATTCGTCGGCAGCATGTGGGTTTGTTGGAATGGGAGCACTGAGTTTCTTCTGTCTTGCTCCCAGAATATCAGCTGTGAGCTGAATCTACTCTATATGATGTGATGTGATCTATTTTTATTCTCATGAAGAAAGATAAAACACAAACTTTCCAAAGATTCTTTGGTAGAACTGGAAAATGTTCCCCAAAATTTCAGTTGTAAAGTTTTTTCTGCTAAATACAATTTATTTTAATGGTTTGAAATCTACCAAAATTATTATTAGTGTTATTATTAGCATTATTCAGGTTAGCCATAGACTGTAAATGCACCTTTCGTAGGAGTGTATACTCATTCACACCTTGCATCAACAGGATTGATGTGTGTATTCATTGAAGCAGCAACACCAGATGTCAAACAATCGGCCTTTTCTGAATGGGCACCGCACCGAAATGCCATAAATAAGGAGTTCCAGAATAAAATATAGACCTGAATATTATTGTAATAGGTCCCCTATAATGATATCAAACCAATATAAATTTTGCCCCTCATCCTAACTGGCAGTCAGGCCCGGTGTGGGTCTACTTAGGTCTGGTGGGCCGCCGGCTTGCAATACACAGGAGGAGAGTCTAGGTCCATGCCTGGTCTGCTTTATAAATAGCTACCACAATCTGGTTGAGTCCTGGTTTATTTTAAACATGCAGTTGTTCAGCCATTCCTAAAAGAAAAACTAACCTTGAATGTCTCCCTAATATTGCAAACATTGGTTGACCAGAAATGTCTTAGTTGACAACAATATATATACAATATGTGACCAGCTAGCATCATGATGGCTAACAATGCTAAGGTAAACATCTCGATAAACGACAAACATCTCCCTGAAATGACTTTTTGGAACTTGGGATGTTAATAACACGTTTTTGATGTACGGCAAATATGAGCTTCCCCTGTTAGAAATATATATATATATGTATATATGTATATATGTATATATATATATATATATATATATAATATATATATATATATATATATATATATATATATATATATACATATATATATATATATATATAATAAAATCTAAAAATCTATTTTATATAATAATAAAATAGATTTAAACTAGATGCTATAACAAAAAAAGTAAGCAACAAATAATATAAAAACACTAGTAAAAAAAAAATAATAAATTAAATCATGCAATATAATCATATATATTATGTTTGACATACAGAAAGGATAATTTTTCTTCCATCCTACAAAGTTTGTTGAGGCCACATACAGTTCTTGTCCAAGATATGTTTTTGAGGCTTTGAAAACAAAATATCCATCTCATGATTTGTTACGAAATCTCAGCACAAAATGTTCTCTATGGCATGAAAAGCCTGGAATACGCAGCAGTGGCAGATTATAACAGGAAGTCGCATCATTAATGGAGATAAGATGCATAATATGCTGTGGAATCAGCAGCCTGAATGGGACTTCCACTGTTTATGTGCTCATGCATCCAACAACCGTGGAAGTGGAACCAATGTCTGACTAAAGATGCATCTTATATTTCAGTCTTTATTTCAGTCTGTGTTGTTTATCCTCCGTGTCGTCCATTTATATATTTCTCTTTCAAGTACAGTTTTTCACACATTCTGCCATTAGAGTCAGATTAAAAAACAGATTATGCCAGTGATACAAGATAATAGTGTTTTTATGTACAAGTCAACACACCTTGCTAAATATTCATTATGTGTGAATGAAAGCAGAAGCAGTGTCATGATGATATTAGATTTAGTTTCAGTATTATCTTACAGTAGGATGAATGATGGCACTGCATGGTTGATGTGGTTAATAGCTTCGAAAAAGCTTGTGAGCCGACCTTTAAGTTGAGTTTATTTTGTCACACAGCAGTTGTTCAGTGTTGAAGGTGATATAGCTGTTAACATGATAAAATGTTTGATTTCAGTGGATATCAAATATTGATATGATGATCATTTTTGTTATTAAGAAACAGGAGGAAAGTCATGGCATTGCTGGAGCATGAACATACATAAGTTCTATAAAGTTTTTCTGAATGAAATTGAATTTTCAGTCGACAGGTGCTAAACATTACAAAGAATAATTGATCATTTGATTTGCTTAATTTCTCATTGGTCAGCCACATGTGACAATGCTGAAAGCTGTGCAAAGCTGTAATAGTAGTCATAGTTTGACTCCATTTCACTAAAGCCAGGGTTTAGGAGGAAGTGAAATGCAATGTATGTAATAAAATAATTTCTTGTATGAGGGATGCAACCTCAATGAAACACCAACACTGATCACGTGAGACGTGTGTAGAGAATAGAAAACAATTGTTTTGATTTTATATGACATTTCATTAAAAATACATGAAGTAAAATCCAGTACAAAACCTAAAGGATAAAACACAATCAAGTCATAGACTTATTTCCTTTGTGGTCATTGGTCTCAGACATATAAACAATATATGGAAAAGACAGACATTAGCGCAAATGCAACAACAGATACAAACATGATCAGAACAATGGTTCCTAGGCTTTAGATTATCTAAGAGCCAGGTTTTAACCTTTTTCTTAAAGAGATGGTAACAGCTCATATTCGGCCTCTAGAGGCAGCAGATTCCAGCTCATTGCTCCACAAAACCAAAAAGAACATTTCTCCATGTTGGTTTGAACCATAGACATGGTCTCTTAGAAATAAAGCTAATTTAATAAGTTTATTCTAGGACACCTGCAGTTTATCTTTTAAAACTTTGGTCAGACGAACCTGAAATGCCAAGAAACCAGTGATTTAGCTAGCAGATGGAGACTAGCTGTAACTGTAGCTTAGAACAGGGAAGAAATTACAGAACACAGAATTAACAAAATTATAAGGATTTATTATCTATATGGACGATGAGCAGTTTGAAGAATGTGCCATGCGATCTACAACCTCAATTAAGCTGTATTTTAGAGCAAGGTGTTCTAGATTGATAAGGAACTATGAGCTCTTTAAGATTAGATGGAGTGTGACTATTAAACAATTTGTAGCTTAGGAGGAGGAGGATTTTGACTGGGAGCCATAATTTTGATGCTAATACCGTCAAGATATGATCTCTTCTTCTAGTGCCTGTTATGATATATAATCAGCAGCATCTGGATCAGCTGCAAAGTCTTCGGAAACTTTTTGGAGCCTCCTGACAATAAAAAACTGTAGTAATTCAGCCCGGAAGTAACGGATGCATGGCCCAGCTTTTCTATATCTTTTAGACACAGGAAGTGACCAGACCTTTGCTATGTTGCGTAGTTGAAAGAACAGCTGACAAAAGACAGCTTACAGCAGCTCATTAAAGGGAAGATGCTGAAAAAGGACATCTTTCTAAAGCATAACACTGTGACTCATATGAGAAGAGTTCATGTGACAGTCACATATTAGAGCAGAGATCTCACACAACACCAGACTGGATAGAGACACTGAGGCAGCTGTTTGAATGAAAATATGAATATAGAATTTAAAAAATCATCACATTTTAAAAACAAGCAGCCATAATAATAATATGTATAATAGAACAAACATAAAATTAATTTCGCATTAATATGGTTTAAGTGCATCAATTTTCCACCAATTATTCAGGACTGTTCACAGTGGTGGCAAACTGGGTACAATAGTCAAAACGAACTTTTCCTCAGCAATGTCCTCCAGGTGAAACCTGAAAGTCAGTTTGACTGCAATAAGGGTGAATTTTTTCATTTCAGTTGGACTTCTCATATTTGCTTGCGGCACATCTCAGCTCACTGTGACCGTTCTCATCAATTTCTCTGACCATTTGATTGCATTGTGTCTATTGAATTCTTGATGTTTTAAGATGTGTACAGGATTAAGACACAATAATCCACTTTCCCTTCCGTCTTTCATCCCCACCTCCCCCCATCTCTAGGTCAATGTGTTTGTCCTGCTGTCTGTGGTGTGTGTGCTCCTTAATCTGGCTGGATTCATCCTATGCTGCCAGGGAGCCCAGCTGGTTTCCAGTATGACCAGCTGCCAACTGGTGAGGCTGCTATCTGTTAGTGTGTCTGTTTGTTTTCAAGTCTGTCCATTCATAGATCTAATTGACTTCTTTCTCCTGTTCCCATCTCTCTGCTTCCCCCTGTTCATCTTGTGGAGAATCGTGGGGGGCGATAGACCAAATCCAGCAATGGATATGAAGTTGCATTTGTTTTCTACCAGTGCAGTGCTGATTCAGCAAAGACCTAGTGCTACTTGCAGCGTTGTTCGGGGGCGTGCCCTTTTTTAGAACACATGGCCGTTCGCAGCAATCTTTCTTGACAATGGCTCATCCGCTCCATTGCACACTTCACACACCACACTGCGCTACCTACCCACCAAGTCTGAAGTTTTTTTTTTTTTTACATTTTTTTTTAATTTTAGTTTATTTAAAAGGGCTGATGCCAAAATGACAGTGATTCTTCCATAGGTCCAACAATAACATACAAAATCAGACATTACAATCTCAAAGAAAAAAATCTAATTTTTAAAAAATAAAATTGCAAATAAGAAATAAATAAAGCATCATTCTAGTCATGTGTCACTTCATTTAAACTCACTCAAGCCAATATTAAGGGGTAGAGAATGAATAGATTCTTAGTCTTAGTTTACAACCAGCCTTTTCTTTTAAAGTTACAAAATGCAATCATGCTTTAAAATGCTATTCTCTTCAAAGATTCAGACTTAGCTTCCTTTATGATGTGATGCTGCTATAGCGCCATCTATTGGCCGAATGACAGCAAATGTTTCCTGGTCACTTAGACATCATATGTCCAAGTACTTTTTTGTAACATAAGCCCAGCTCACAGCATTTAAGCAAATTTTGAAACTCAGCTACCGTAAACCTGTATAAATATTAAAAAATAGAAATAGTAGCTTTCTTTGGCTTGGTACATAGATATTTTAAGCCAAATTTGGTGATGATTGCTAAAAAGTTGTAGAAGTAAGCAACAAAAATGATTTGTACAAAGTAACAAATTAACATACATTATAAAATACATACACAATTGTGCACGGCTTATATGGATAGATTTTTCTGGACCCACAGAATCCAGGAATTCCGAGACTTGCTCTTAAAGTTACAAGACAAAAAAACATGTTTTTCAAACTATCACACCAGGCAGCGCTGATCGCTCATGAATTTACTGCCTATTACCTCAAATGTTGCCAGAAACATATGTTTCCAGAGACATGTGACTGATTGTTTGGCTGTAATATGCATCATCATCAATCATATGTGGTGTAGCCTTTCGCTGGCTTTCTTTAACAAATGCTGTTTCCTCCCTCTGCCAGACAGAGTTTCATTCATTTTATCTATTTCAATGCTCATATTGAAACTCATTAATTGCCCGAGGACACGGGACTATCTAAACATACCCAGGCTCAACTAGGGCACATGATTTTTCTGCTGAATCTAATGATGTCATTCTGTGTGTGGGTGTGGCTGCAGGAAATATGATGTCTTGTTGAGCTGCCCTGTGTGACCTTGCATGTTTTGACCTTTCCTGCTGTTGTGTTTCTTTCCTTCCTCTCTCCTCTGTCACTTCCCTGGCTGTAGTGGGGGGGGGGTTACTCTGCTCTTTATAAATAGAGATTGGCTGTTCAGGAGGTGTGGAGTACATAGGTGTAAACTGAACGTTCAACACATACAGTTGAATTCTGTGAACGTTTTTCACTTACAAATCTTTGATATGTAACTGCAAACCTTTGTTGTGTAACTGCAAACTTTTGATGTGTAATTGCAAGCTTTTGATGTGTAACTTATAAACCTTTGATGTGTAACTGCAAACCTTGGATGTGTAACTGCAAACTTTTGATGTGTAATTGCAAGCCTTTGATGTGTAACTTTTAAATCTTTGATGTGTAACTGCAAATGTCTGATATTTAACTGCAAACATTTGATAATTAAAGTGCTATTAGTATTAAAATCACCTTTGTGTTTGTATTTCCTGTGTTTCAGAGTGAAGTGGGAGATGTGTGTTACTGCTGCTCCCTCTCACCCAGCTCCAAATGTCCAGAGGAGAAGCTGCTGGAGCTTCACCCTGCTCACTCCTGCAGCACAATGAGGATTCTGCTCAAGGTAGTCCACCATATCTCTTGTTCCATATACAGTGTTCAAATACAAAAGTGTTCAGATGACGAGTGAAGATAGGGGCAACATTTGAATCCTCTATTCTAACTCATCTAATTGTGTCTCTTTGTCTCTAACAGAAAGTCTTGTTTGCGTTGTGTGCTCTGAACGCTCTGACTACAGCTGTGTGTCTCATGGCAGCTGCACTGAGATATCTACAGATCTTCACCGCAAGAGCCCCATGCATGGTACGATCACAGCATTGTACCACCTGTTTGAATATTATCAGTCCAATAGGACCTAACCTTCTACGTTACAAAATGCTGATGTTTTATGTCTTGTTAGTTTTAAAACGTGGTTATGGTTTGGGTTAAAATCATCACTCAAAGTCGACCTGGACATCATTTGGAGAGCATAATGTCTGTATTGTGACGTGATTCTGCTATAAACAGGATATATAGGCAGACAAAATGTTGGAGCGATTTTCTTGGCTCCTTATAAAAAATTGGGCAGCAGCTAATGTGTATCTTACATTCTATCAGGCATTCTATCTTTTTTCCAGAAGAAATATGATTGAAATTTGATTTTAAAATATAAAGAAACATTTTTGGCAAATGTACAGTGAACGGAAATGTAAAGATTTTTTTTCTATGATTATTTCTCTCCAATTTTGATCATAAATTTGTTAGTGAGCACTTTGCCAATATAATCCATCAACAAGCAGCCACCATTGTGTTATTTAGAGTTTATTAGTATTACTTGTGTCCAAATTCGATGCTGCACTTCCTGTCGTCCCCAGCAATATTCCCACCAAATATGAAGTTGATTGATGGACAGTTATCGAGACACATACAGTTAGTCTGAGATTCCTGGATTTATATATAGATATAGAGCAGGGGTGTCAAACATACGGCCCGCGGGCCGAAACCGGCCCCCAAGAAGGTTCGATCAGGCCCGCAGGATAATTTGAAAGTGGAAAAAATGCATAAAAGACATGGAATTAATATTTTTAATTCGCTGCAATTCATGGATTATCCGCTAAGGGGCGCACTCTTTCCATCAGAGTAGAAGACAAACCGCATCACTTGTTTGACTGAAAACAGCAGACGATATCAATGCGCCATCTGCTGCTTGTTACGACGTTGTTAATACCTTGGTCTCTACCTCTCCGCTACACCCTCATTAGCCAAAATGTCGTTATCCAAACGGAGAAAAGTAGATAAGGAGCGTAGAATTTTCAAAGAAAAATGGACCACGTCCTATTTATTTACAGAGATGCACGGAAAACCTTTGTGCTTGGTGTGTTTGCAACAAGTTTCGGTATTGAAGGAATATAATATTCGACGCCACTACGAGTCTCATCACAGCGAAAAATATGACGGCTTGCAAGGACAACTGAGAAGAGATAAGATTAACGAATTGCTGGCGGGTCTGAGGAAACAGCAGTCAACTTTCATCCAGAGCCGAGAAGTCAGTGAAGCAGCGGTAAAAGCCAGCTACCTAATTGCTAGCGAAATAGCATTAGCATCGAAGCCGTATTCCGACGGTGACTTTGTTAAACGGTGCATGATGAAGGCGGCTGAACTTGTATGCCCCGAGAAGCGACAAGCTTTTGCCAATATTAGCCTGACGAGGAATACTATAGCAGAGAGGATTTCGGAACTATCGGCAAATTTAGACAGTCAATTGAAACAGAGAGTCAAGTCATTTATTGCATTTCCGTGGCAATTGACGAGAGCACTGACATCACAGACGTGGCCCAACTGGCCATATTTATTCGAGGAGTTGATGAGACATTGACTGTTACTGAAGAGTTTCTTGAGTTGGTGCCAATGATGGACACCACAACAGCCGAGGACATTTTCGGCTCTGTCGTTGCTGCATTAGACAGAGTTGGAGTGGACTGGTCCCGCGCTGTCAGCCTGGCTACAGACGGCGCGCCATCCATGGTCGGAAAGAAAGCAGGTGTCGCGACAAAGTTCAAAGACAAAGTACAAGCCCTTAATGGAGGAGATCGTTTCTGGACATTTCACTGTATTTTGCACCAGGAGGCATTGTGTTGCAAGTCGCTGAAAATGGACCACGTCATGGAGGTGGTTGTTCGCACTGTAAATTTCATCCGGTCCAGAGGTCTGAACCATCGTCAGTTTGACAAACTTCTCAGCGACAGCAACATTACCCACAGCCTGCCATGCCACACTGAAGTGAGATGGTTAAGCCGAGGCGCTGTGCTGAGGCATTTCTTTGATCTACGAGAGGAAATCGGACAGTTCATGGAGAAAAAAGGAAAACCGGTGTTGGAATTACAATCTTAGGAATGGCAACGGGACCTTGCATTCTTGGTTGATATTACTGAACACTTGAACAATCTGAACAAAATGTTGCAAGGCCGCAAAAAAGTTGTCACACAGTTTTCTGACAACATACATGCATTTAAGTTGAAGCTGACTTTGTGGGAGATGCAACTGGCAAATGACAACCCTGCTCATTTCCCCTGTCTGAGAGATGTGTGTGTGACCAGACCTGATGCGGACATGAAACGGTACAAAGACAAAATTGCAGGACTACTGCGGGAGTTTGAGAAACGTTTTCAGGTATTTGGTGAACTTGAGACAGAATTTTCAGATTTTCGCTCACCTTTCACAGTTAAAGCTTCTGATCTGCCGGTCGAAATTCAGCTAGAGATAGTTGATTTGCAGTGTGATGCAGATTTGAAGGGCAAATTTGCCTTTGTAGGTCTGGACAGATTTTATCAGTATCTACTACCAGGGTACCCCAAATTAACAGCCCTGGCTGCTAAAATTTTGTGCATGTTTGGGACAACCTACCTTTGTGAACAAATTTTCTCAGTGATGAATATCAATAAAACAAAAATGCGTTCAAGGCTCACAAACAAGCACTTAAATGACATTCTGAAAGTGACAGCTAGTCAGGACATGACACCTGGTGTTGATGCACTTGTACAGGCCAAAAGATGCCAAGTTTCAGGAACAAATACAAGTCCAGACTAGACTAACACCTTTAAAATGCTGCCTTAGATACTGTTTGCATTGAAAGAATACAGCTCTGTGAAGATGAATCCTTACTGTGGTGATTTAAAAAAATGTGCACTTTAATGTTAGTCAGCAGCTTCAAAACAAAAGTTGTGTGATGGAATTCTACTGTTCATACAACTCCATAAATTTTCAGTATGTATCGTATGTGTATGTATGTTTCATGTATGAAGTTTACAGATTTACAGGACAGGCGAACACTTTCTTCATTACACATTTAAAATCACTCTCCTTAGTTTGTAAGGTGTACGCAGGGATTACATTTAGATTTTATGTGTATGTGTAAGTGGTTTAAAAATTCCTTTCTTTAAAAGTCTCATTTAATCTTAAAAGTGCATTACTATATTTTTCAGTACCAATTAAAGTTTTGTGCCTTTGTACAATCAGTGGGATCAGTTGCAATGCATATTTGTGAATGATAAAAGTAAATTGCACATTTGTCTAAGGAAATATGAGGTGTTTCATGAAGTGTTTTGTAAAAGGATAGTTCATTAAATTTCAATATTTTCCTAATGTTCTTGTGCTTCTTTACACCAAAACAAAGGAAAGACATGATATTTTGGTTATTTATAGCAGAGTATGGTATAATTTTAATGGTCCGGCCCACTTGACATCTCCCTAGGCCGTATGTGGCCCACGATGCGAAATGAGTTTGACACCCCTGATATAGAGATTTTTAAAATCTTATGTCTGTGGTGATATTCCTTTTGACTTCCATTGACTTCCACCGGCCAAGCTGGCTAACTTCCTGTTAGCCCACTGCGAACTTGAATGTAGATGATATAATGTAATCTTACTGTGCTTTTATACTCCAAGTGTTAACAGAAGAAATGGATCAAATTCTGATATTGAAATGTGTCATATATAAATCAATTCTTCCACCATTTTAAAGTCACCGCAGTAAAGAGACAGTGGAGCCTCTGATGTCATTAGGACATTAACAGTGTTTTTGTAATTACTGTCGCTGCCAGAAGGGGGAGACAAGTTCTCCGCTACAGCTTTAAAACTACTGCATACCTAAAAACCCAGCTCTGGACCAACCCAGCTCTGGACAGATGCGTTTTCTGCATCTGATTAGTCATAGTTATCCACCTGTCACATCACCAGTCACATCTGAT